>OY728153.1:194315476-199315476 GCA_963277665.1 Viscum album
AATTCGACCACAAACAACCTTAGGAATAAAATATTACCATTTAGGACCACTTGGATTAGTTTAGGACATTTAATATTAATTTATTTAAAGAAGGGTTAAAATAGTTAAAATCAAAGTTTAATAAGTAAATAATTTTAATATAGGGTTATAAATAAGATAAATTCGGAAATAAATATTCATTAGAAAAATAAAAATATTTCCAACATAATGGTATTTTATTTGAAATTTTTAGAAAATATATAATTTAATTTATTTATAACACAATGATGACGCAGTAATTATTTTATTAATGTAATATTGACATAATTGATGTTATAAATACCAAAATAAATGTAATTTGAGACTTTTTATGAATTCAAATAATTTTATAGGATAATATGACATGTATTATTGATTTAATAAACTTGTTTCTAACTAATAATTCTGTTATGATTTTCACAAAAATCAATTACCAAATTGTGTTAAAATTGACATAAAATAGTTTTCAAAACAATTATTATATTATTAATTGTTATTTTATTCCTAAAAATCTAGAGTTCGTCCAAATGACTTAGATAAGGTTATATATATTAATAAAATACAACTTCGGGTTATTTGGTCTTGTTATAGTAAGTTTATTAACATTATAGTGTAAGAACACAAAAAGACACGGTAAAAGTAAAATTATCTAACTTAAAGTTAAATCTAAATGATAAGGTTAAAATAGTAACCTAAACTTGTCCAAATTATATTGGGTTAAGGTATTTCGACCCATCCCCACCATAGCTTAGAAATAAATCAATTTGAAGCTATTTAAAACCGAATGTGACTTTATAATAAAATAATATTTTTAGTTTTTCCAAAGGTGCCCCTCTCCTCCCTTATAAAAGGGCACCTCCTCCCTCTCTTCATCACACCACTTTGAGCCTTCATGCTCGGCCAAACCCTGAAAATTTCTCCTCTAAGCTTCGCTAGAAATATCCTAGATGTTTTGGTCTTCTTCAAAGACCAATCTTAGTGCCCTAAGAGGAGGTTTCAAATAGCATGTTGAAAGAAGAGGTAATATCTGTTACCGATTCTTTCAACTTTATTTCTTCTTCTACTTCTTATTCTTTAGTTGTTTCATTATGAATTAATAACATCAGTATCACTCATATACTGATATGTTATTATAAGTATGAAACAACTCTATTTCACCATCTTTCCATCCTATGGAAAATGAAATCACCACGCGTGCGTACGTACGGAATAACGTCTCCACGTCGTGGTGTAATCTATTTTCCACCACCAAATTTACTTGGATGGGTATAATGGTGTAAATAATGAATATATATTATTATTATAAAGTGATATTTATTCTGAAATAGTATACATACACTCAAATATAATTCCACGATCATGGGAATGATATCATCACTCGTGCGTACGTAAGGAATACCGTCTCCATGATGTGATGCGACTCGTTCTACATGATCTTCATTGAATAATGATTATAAAAATGAATTGAATGATTGAATATAATATATATTACACTAATACCATTCTGTAAATGTGGTATCTATAACCTAAAAAGAAGAATAAGAATTTATTCGACAAAACACGCATAAGAACAAAAAGTAATAAACACCCGAATAACAAGTAGCAATGAAATATTACTAATAAGAAGCTAAGAATATGACCATTTATGATATCATAATAATGAGTGTGATTCTGGAATAAGTCAATGACATTATTTAAAACATTATACAGGAGGTTCAGACACTTACAAAGCAAATCAGACCTGTGGTAAGGGAAAATATCACAATCTCATTTTATCCAAGATTGTTTATACTTTGGTATTTACTTGGGTGTATTTTATCATCCACATCCATGTTTCCTCAATATGTAATATTATTTCCATACACCTACAATTGTTTAAATCCAATTTTACCCTTCGGTTAGTTTTTAGTAAAAGATATGAAAATAATCTTTTGTCATTTTTCGTACGAGGTACTTTTTGACTTTTCCGAAAAAAGTACGAGAAGAATGTTTTTTTTAACTTATATGACATGAATGGATTTTTAAAACATTATTTCCAAGAAGCTTACTTTATAATTTTTCATGTTTATTTTTAATCAACTTCTTTTAGTTTAGAATTGTATGACATGTTAAGAAAGGAAATGTGTTTTTGAAGTAGAAAGGATATTTTCCTCAATAATGGAGTTCAAGTGTTTTATCAAAATTATTTTCCATATAAGATAATAATGGGTTTTCTTTTTATCCCTATTATTACATTGATTTGATTATGTTGTGGTGGAATTATTTTTATGAATTCCTTTATCTTATATGAATTTTTTTATGATGTCACGATGTTTAAGAATCCCATTTTTATTACATGGGTTATGCTATGATGTATGGTTTATGATTTTGTGGCACAAATAAGAATGGTATCATTATGAGATGGGTGGGAAAAATATATCCCTCTAGTGCATTGGGTAAGGATTTTATATCTCATGAGATTGACATGGCTGGAACGACAGGTTAAACTGGTTTAGTGAAACAGGACTGAAACAAGGAGTGAACTCGGTTCCGAAATGGACTTTGTCCACTAAGATAGTCTTGGAAATGAGTCTTGAATAATAAGAAATGATTCTCTATGATTATGTGTGTATTCCACAAAGCTTCATGTTTTATGTTATGATTATTGTGATTACATTTCACTACCATTATTTATCCCATGTTATGAAATTTTGATCTCTTTTGTAGGGTAAGATTTCCAAAATGTTATGTTCTTATGAATTTGATGTGATTGATATTTCTTTTGTTTACCCTTACTGAGCATTTGAGCTCACCCTTTTGTATGTTTTCTTTCCCCAGTTCGGGAAGAAGGATATTAAGTAAGATATGCCAAAAGAGACTATAGATATTATGAAATAAATGGGAGACAATTTAGACAATTTATGAATCAGTTGTTTATGTTTCCCAGTTTCTAAAGACACTATACCTATACGGTCCTTTCATGGTTTTGTTATAAGTTGTAATAAGTGTACTTCAATTTTTAAGTACTAACAATTTATGTAAATTCTGGGTCCTATTACTAAAAATCCATTTGTATCTGAGAAATGGATATGGTCCTTTGATGAAATATTTAATGCTTTGTGGAGTAGTGAAAGGGAAAAAATTGTCATGGTAGTTTATTGACTCCCTGAAGATGCAGATCAATGGTGGTCATTAGTTGAAAACAAAAGGAGGATAAAGAAGTATCAAATATATAATAGAAGGAATTTAAAGAGATTTTCTTAGAAAAATAATTTCCTTGTCAACATAGACCGAATATAGAAAGGAAATTTCTAAGAATGAGGAAAAATAAGGATTAGAATGTCAAAAAGTATGTGTAAAACTTTACAAGGTTAGCAAGGCATGCTACAAATTATGTAAATAACCTGAGAAGTAAGATTGATCGATTCTTTGATGGGTTATAACCATTTCTCCATCAATCCTTAGTCTCACAATCACTCTCATCGTACGAAGATACAGTCTTATGTACTATCAAGACAAAAAAATCTAAGTCTTATGACTTTAGAGTAAAGCAAGAGAAGAAGAGATTTTCTGAAAACATTGGAAAAATAAATAAGGGGAAGAAGGAAAAAGTTGAATTTCCATCCTATAGTAGTTATGGGACGAAATACCCTGGTACATGCCTAAAGGGGATGGGAGTTTGTTACAAGTATGGAGAAAAAGGACACCAAGCTCGTGATTTCAAGGTAAAGTAATAGGGTGTCAATGTTAAATGCTACAATTATAATAAAATGTGACATTATGAAAATGAATGTCCTAAGAGTCAAGGAAAGTTACAGTAGAAAGGCTGAGGGAGAAATGGAAAGTTTATGCAATCAAATCTACTAAGTTTGATGATACAAATGATGTGGTGGAAGATAATTTAATCATTTTTTAAGAATTAGCCTACACTTTATTTGATTCTGGATCATCACATTCTTTCATATCTTCTTAGTTTTCTAAGAAAATTACATATTTCTAATTTTACATAAGAAAGGAGTTTTCAGTAAAAACTCTAATGGGAAGTATCATAGAAATAATGATTTGTCAATAAGTTACCAGTATAGAATATAAACATGATTTATCTGTAGGTATTATTGTCATACCCATTATTAAATTTGATATAATCCTTAGTATGTATTTTCATTCAGACCATGATTCAAAAAAAAATTATAAGAAGAAGGGGGTTACAATTTTTTATGATGATAAGGAATATCTTATCTTTAGAGCAGAAACATCACCATGTGATTCTCATCTAGATCAACCCTTATTAGCTCCACTAAATTCAATTATTGAGGAGTAATGGAGTGAAATTACTATGGTTGAGAAATGAATGCTCAAATAGGGGATGTACCTATTGTGCAAGAATATGTTGATGTGTTTCTATAGGATTTACCTGGACATCGTCCAAAATGAGAAATTGAATTTTTCATTAACTTAATTCCTGGTTCATGGCCCATATCAAACACCCATTATAGAATGGTCATTTTAGAATTAGTGGAACAAAATAAACAACTAGTGGAATTGAGTAATAAAGTATTTTTTCTTCTTAATGTTTCTCCCTGGGGAGCACCAATTTTTTTGTAAAGAAGAAAGATGGATCTATGAGGTTTTTCATTGACTGTAGGGAGAGAAATACTATAACAATAACGAACAAGTGTCCCCAACCTCTCGTTGATGATTTATTTTATCAACTTCATAGAGCTATGTATTTTTCAAAGATTGAACTTCTTTCTTGATATCATCAGTTGTGCGTGAAGAATGAAGATATTCCAAAGAAAGAATTTCGAACCAAGTTTGGGCATTCCGACTTTACAGTATTTCCTTTTGGACAGACTAATGCACCCTATCTTTTAATTGTTCTAATGAATATATTTTTCAAGGAATATCCTGATGACTTTGGAATGGTATTTTTTTGATGATATATTGGTATACTCATAAAGCTATTAAGATCATGAAAATACCTTGAACACTATTCTAAAAAATCTTATAAGGAATAAATTATATGGTAAGTTTAGCAATTGTGATTTCTAGATTCAGGATATTTCTATTCTAGGACATATTGTCTCTAAAGATGGAATCTCTATTGATCATTAAATGAAAAGGTAAATCCATGAATGTCCAGCAATGATGATTATAAATTGGGTACACCGTTTTATTGGTTTTTCCGGTTACAAATGGACTTTCGTCCAGAATTTTTCCCGATTGGCTACCTTATTAACCAAGATCACATGTAAAGTGGATAAATTTGTTTGGAAAAAAAGACTCTAAAGAATGATTTGAAGAATTTGAGAGAACATTTGTCAACCCTCTTATCTTGACTCTACCTTCATAGAATGATGGGTTTGTTATTTTTATAGATGTGTCAAAGAAATGACTTTGTTGTGTCCTTATGAAGAATTATAGAGTTATTGCCTATGTATCAAGGTAGCTAAAAATTCATGAACAAAACAACCCCACTCCGGATCTTGAGTTAGCATCAGTAATACTTTCTCTTGAAGATATGGAGGTACTATCTCTCTGTTGAAAAATGTGAGATATAGACAAATCACAAGATTTTGAAGTATATTTTCTCACAAAAAAGAACTCAATAGGAGGCAAAGGAGATGTCTTGACCGACTCAAGGATTATTATTGGACAATACACAACCACATGAGGAAGTAAAGTAAGGTAGTAGATGATTTAAGCCGAAAGGATCGTTGTGTTCTGAAGAATATGAGTGTTAAAATGGATCCTATGTTCATGGATCTAGTAAATATTGATATAGGAATAATAATGGAAGGTGAGACATCAATACCTTTTCAAATTCTTTCCAAACCATATTTACAAGAATGAATAAAAAGTTATCAGGCAGTTGATGAAGAGTTTCAAAAGAAAATTAATGCTCTGAATGATCAGAGATTGATTGAAATCGTATATGAAGATGGAATTTTGAAATTTGGGAGGAGGCTTTGTGTTCTCGACTTACCTAATACTAAAATGGAATTGTAGGATGATGCACAGAGCTCCAATTTCTCTAGACACACTACTTGCTCTAAGAGGTATAGAGATTTTAAGGAACGTTTTTGGTGGGACAACATTAAGAGAGATATTTCTGATTATGTGTTAGGTTGTATTATTTGTCAACAGGTGAAGGTCATAAGACAACATCCTAGAGGAGTCAAACAACCTCTTCTCATACATGAGTTGAAATGCAATGATATTACGATGCACTTTTCCATGTGGCTACCAAATAGTCTTAGAAGGAATGATTCAATATGGTTCATTGTTGATCATCATACCAAGTTAGCACATTTTCATGCTATAGGAGAAGATTTTCCACTTAAATGTTTAGCACGGCTATATATTAATGAAGTTGTAAGAATCTATGGTGTAACTTATTGATTTTTTCTGATATTAATCCCTATTTTACATCAAGATTCAAGAAGATTCTTCATGAAACCTTGGATACTAAACTTCATTTGAGCAGTGCCTACCACCCTTAAACTGATGGAAAATTAGAACAGAATATTCAAATCTTAGAAGAAATATTGATATCTTGCTCACTTGACTTTCAAGGTATGTGGGATTAGTATTTACCAATAGTATAATTTTCCAATAACAATATCTTCCATTCAAGTATTAAGATGGAACCATATAAAGAATTATAAGGAATGAGATAATGCACACCAACTTGTTGGGATGATGTTGGTGAAAGAAAACTCATAGGCCCAGAAGTTGTTGAGGAAACATTGTAAAGGGTGAATATTATCCAAAACCACATCCAAGTATCTCAAATTAGAAACAATATCTATTACAATAACTGAAGAAGGATTTGGAATTTCAAGTAGGAGATCAGTTTTTATTGAAGGTATCTCTATAGAAGGGTGTTATAATATTCGGTAAGAAGTGTAAATAAAGTCCTAGGTATATGGGTTTTTTTGAAATTCTAGAATGAATTAGATTTTTATCTTACCATTTGGAAATGCTTCCAAGTCTCTCTAAAGTTCATGATGTGTTCCAAGTATCACTATTGAAAAAATATGTGTCGGACCCAATGCATGTACTCACCTATGAAGAAATAGAACTGGAATAATATTTTCCTTATTGTAAAGATCATATCAATATTTCTGAAACCAGAGAACAAGTGTTGAGAAACCATATGACTCATCTGGTAAAAGTTCTTTGTAGAAAGCAAAAATTAGAAGAGGTGATGTGGGAACCTGATGAAATTTTGATGAAGAAACACACGAATCTTTTTATGAAGTAATATTATAGAAATTTTGAAGACGAAATTATTTGGAGGATGGAAAAATGTAACCCCTCAAGCTTCCACTATATGTTTCTATTTGAATAATACATTTGCTTGGGTTGTATGCAACTTTGAGTTCTGTCAAACCACGATCAATCAAACTAGCCATATAAAAAGTAGTTATGAATATTAATACCCACATTCTAAAAATTTATAAATTTTATTTTTCAAAATGGACTTCATTTTTTGATTATTAATATCAAAATTATCTTAGGGTGAATTTTTGGTATTTTTTTGAAAACTTTTTATTTTTGATGCATAGTGAAAAACATTATGTTATTGTTTAAAACTGACTATTTATTTAAATAATTATTATTTTTATTTAAATTTATTTTAAATAAAAAATATATAAATAATAAATATTTTAGATTAATTTAATTAGTTGGATTCATTTTATAATATTATTAGGTATATAAAATTTTATTGAACTTTTTAACGTCTTTTACCCACCTTCTAGGCACATTTTCAAATTTGTATAAAAATTAATTTTACCGCTTCTATGAATTTGATTTCAACAAACTGATAGACATGGTTTTCATCAATATTTAAAATTTTATTCAATAGGATAAAAACAGTTTCTGTGAATACTTACTTTTGAATTTTATGTACCACGGTTAAAAATAAAAAGGGTAATTAAAGTAAAAATGATATTATAATTACCGCAAAACATGTACTAATTCTATTGGATAAGTTTATTTCGACCAAAATAAACCATAGGAATAAAATATGATCCTTTTTATTCACTTTTATTAGATTAGAACATTTATTATATTTTATTTAAAGAAGAGTTAAAAGTGTTCAATTCAAAGTTTAATAACTAAAACATTGTTAATATAGAGTTACATATAAAATAAATTTGAATATAAACATTCATTATAAAGAGAAAAATATTTCTTATATAATTTTATTTTATTTATACATTTTTAGACATTAAATAATTAAATTTATTTATGACACAATGATGATGCAGTAATTACCTTATTAATGGAAGAATAAAATAATTGATGTTATAAATATTAAAATAAATGTAAATTGAAACTTTTTATGCCGTACATGAATTTTCTAGTTGCATATGAAATGTTGGTTTTTATTAAATGTATTTTTTCTACATAATAAAGTGTTTATCTCTTTTAAAAAATCCAAATAAAAAATATTGTAAAAATTGAAATAAATTAGTCTTTTAAAAAATACTATTTTATTAAATGATATAATACTCTTAAAAATATATTATTTTTCCAAAAGTCTTAGATAAAATTAGATATGTTATTAATTAACCACTTGAGGTTATATTGAAATTTAATAGTATGTTTATTAACCATGTGATATAAAAATACAAGAAGACATGGTAAATGTTAAACTATTTAACCAAGAGATAAATGTAAAAGATAATGTTAATATGGTGACAAAAAATTTTCAAAAACAAATTGGTTGAGATTATTTCGACCCATACCCAACTTATCCTATAAAAAAATCCATTTTGAGATTCTTGACACCGAAAATGATTTTACAATAAATTAATATTTCAATCTTTTCCTAAAGTGCCCCTCACCTCTCTAATAAAATGGAACATCCCCTTCTCTCAAATTCACACCTCCAAAGACATTTTTATAGGAAAAACCCTTATAAAATCTCCTCCAAACTACCCTAACATCATCATAGAGTCCATAGTTATATCAGAAATCAAACTTAATGAGTCCTTTTTTTCAAATCAGAAGAAAGCACTCAAAGAAGTGGTAATTATTTCATCACCTCTTTCAATTTTCTTTTCTTCTTCTACATCCTCTTTAATTTTTGTTTGAATACCAAAATAATAACTCCAACAACTTATACATATTTTGATGTTATAAAAAATATGGTACAACCATATTCATTATTCTATTCATCCTTTGAATGAAAAATTCATCATACATGCGTACGTACGGCTTACCATCTCAACGTCTTGGTGTTGTTTGTTATTCAACACTTCATTGTTTGAATGGGTTTAATAATGTGTATAATTGATTTAAATAGTAAACTTAACATTCTAATGATACTATATATGTAATATACCATCCAATTATATACTATTTCACCATCAATAGAATTATATTTTTGCCTTTGCGTACGTACGGCTTAACGTCTTCACGACACGATGAGATTTCATTCCCCATCGTAACCATTAAATAATAATGTTCATTTTTTGATTAAAAAATAATATTTAAGAACTTAATTTCATTCTAAATATGAATAAAATACATCCAAACAATAAAAACCTGACTTATGTAATAAAACATCTAAAGTAAAATGAATCAGTCAACATTCAAAATAATGATAATACAAAAATTTTATTAACAAAACAATATTAGAGGATCATATTTGATATCATATTTATGTATGTGGTTATTTTATAATTTAATAGATATTATTTAACCATTATACAGGAGGTTAACTTACCCTCGACTAAGCAAAAGTACAAGGTAAGGGTTAATTTTACAGTCTCTTCATTATCTAAGTTTGTTTATACGCAAGTATCTATTCGTGATTCCTTATCATCCACATCCTTGTTTCTTAAAAATCTATTTCAAAAAAAAATTACTATTTCTTATACTATGGTTTAAATTCATTTATACCCTTGTTTTACCTATTATAAAAATATTTGAATGTAATCCTTTCGTAGTTTTCCAAACAAGGTTCTTTATGACCTTTTCAAAAAATTAAGGAAAGAATGTTTTTTAACTTATATTGTGGGTGTAGATATTTTTCTCCTTTATAACACCTTTAAAGTGTCCTTTACAAGATTATATGAATATTTTCAAAATAAATGTTTTCTTTTATAATTATGAAACTTATAAATGATTTCAAAGTATAAATATATATTTCTCTCAAATAATTTTCAGAATGATTTCATCTATGAAAACATTCTTTGTTGGATTTTATGCTTGTTTGAATTTGATTTATTATAATACAATATTCCATATAATTTTGAAGTTTTTGTGGTTTGTCTGACTATGGATGAGAAATTTTTATTCCATTGATGGTTTATGGTTAAAGTGTTAAAATTTCTTATGCTAGTTTTAATATGAATGTTTATGTTATGTTTCAACGTTTTCATATGAGGAATGCATTGGACATAGTAAGTGACGGGCATGGCTCACTATATTCCCACGATTCCTCGGTGGGTGTCATGAGAGAAACTAGTGTCTTGGAACAAGACCTTAAAAATATTTTTATTTGTGGTCTTGGCACAAGGCCTTCATTATGTGGTTATGATGTCTTGCATTATGCATTCCATCATTATGAAATTAGATATTGATATTACATGTGATTATTCAACTCGTATAATATCCATGTGAATAATTAAATATCATTATTTGATTTATTTTTTCTATGTTATGCTGAATTTTAGGTTTCAAAGGATTGTATTTTAGTCATATATGTTTCCTTAAATGTTTATGCTTATTTATAATAGTTTTCACTATGTTTTTATCCTTACCGAGTATCTGAGCTCACCCCTTTATTTTGTTTTATTTTTCCAAGTATTCAAAGAAGTATTTTATGATTTACCTACAGGGATAGGTTATGGGATATGAGTGTGTCCAAAGGAGACACAATGTTGTTTTTTTCATTTCATAATGTAATGTATAACTTATGTAGGTGTTTTGTACTTTCAGGACTACAAAATTGGCTGGTCTTTTGTGACTTGATCTATTAGGATCATACCAACATTATGTAATAATGCACTGACTCTGGGTAACTTGGGTCGTGGTGTTACATTTATATTTAAAATGTTTTTTGAAAAACTGTTTATTTTCACTTCAATTTTTTATCCAAGGATAATATCCCAGGAATCGATGTTTTGATCATCCTATATATTCTATTATTTTGTGAATTCTTTTGGGAAATTATTATTGATTTTAATTTATGATGATGGTTTATTTTAAGTGGCATGCTTATGTATGGATTTTGGTGAGTGGGGTCCTATATCTCCCTCCAACGTATTGTTAGAATCATTTAACTCAAGATATATTTAGTCATGGTAATCATGATTTTTTTTCACACAGGAATTATCATTATTGGTTTTCTCACATTTGTAGGATTGGACAACATAATAGTTTTTACATAGGTGTGATAATTTTGGGTTTCGTAACATAGGTTTTATTATTCTAATGGGTGTGCCACATTTTTAAGTTATTTATAATGTTATACAACATTAAAAAGTTTTCTTACCAAGTTATGAAAAATTAAAAAGCAATATTTTGTTTCCAAGAATTATATGTTATCATGGTCATGCCTTATTTATAAAGTATTCTGCACTTTTATATCATGTTAATATTTTTTAGGTTTAATGAATCTTTTTTAGCCAAGTCATTTTTTTTAGGATTCCATGATGATTTTTTTGTGATCTTATATTTTTCTATCTAGTGTTATGATTATCTTAAATGTTCAAATGATATTTTATCAAAAAAATTATTTCTTTGACATAATTTTATTCATTCTTACGGATTAACACTTTATAATAATTCTTATCCCTTTATATCTATTTTGTCTCACCCATTTCCTATTTTTCTATTATTGTGGTTATAGAATCGATTATTTCATGTGATGAATATATAAAAGCATCTAGAGGAGTATTATTATATAGAAATGTACACAAATTTTGTGAAATAATATTTTTATAGATGTAGATACATGTTTCTTCCTTATAAAATTTTGAAATATTTCTTTATATATATTTTCAAAGTTTGGTGCTAAGACGGTCTGAGATTCCATGGCCTGGTGTGCCCATAATTAATTTTATAAAAATATTAATTATATTTTGTATTGTGTGTTAAAATTTTCATTAAAAATTAGATAGATATTAAACATAATCCCATATCAAAAATTTGAGACCATGTATGAGTCTAAAATGTAGTGTTTACCCTAGGCGTGACCTAAAATTGGTCAGCACAGACCATTCAAACATCTTACTCTTTGGTGATACACTCAGTGGATTAGTTATTTATTTATATCATTAATTAATTTATTATAACCTAAATTAAATGTTTTTAATTATAGTACCATGGATATTTTCCCAAGGTTATCCTCATAACCCTAGAACCATAGACGAATTCTCCATTCTCTATCTGTTGGTGAATCACATCAGGCGACGATGAAATTTTGGATCATTGTAGATTGGTAAACTGTTAACTCAAAGACATACTTAAATAATTAGTAAGTGTGTTCATCAGTAATGAATGATCTGATATTATTATATGACTTCCCAATTTTTTCATTACACCCTTTTTGGAAATAATTGATTATGTATAATCATCTTGTTTAGGATATATGCCATATGTTGGACCATTTCATTTTCCCTTGTGATAATTAAATTGGTTATTTTAATTTTTTAAAATAAAATATCAAGGTTCTTTATCATTGACCATGAACTATTGACTAATGATGGTTAAATCATTTTTATTGTGTTGTTCCCCCCAAAAGTTATTTGTGTTCTTCAATGATAGGACACTACAGTCCCAGATTGATGTTTTTGGGTAGTACCGAGCATGATCAAACCCCTGGATGCATGATGAATTAACAACCGAGGTATGTATTGATGAGTTATAAATATATCTATATTGTTTTTGGGTGTTTTAAGATATTTTTTATGATAAAATAATAAATAATCAAAGCCAAGAAGATCTGGGGTAATTTCGAACATTCCTTGTGTCTCTAAGGACTGATAGAATCTAATTTTCAGTGAACGATTGCTGGAAACTATGAACCATGGATAGATCAAATATTTTTAGGTAGATAAAGGGCCAGAAATGAAGTGTAGAGGTCGGATTTGAGGTGAAGATAATGAATCTAGAAAACTATGAAAACCCCTACTTCATGCCCTCTACCTTGATGAACACACTGTATGTATTCCCTTGGTTGTGGCGGATAGGGTTTTAGAAAATAATCAGAATTTCATTGTTTGTAGTCCTCTTACACATCATGTACCTCCATCACCAAGTGGATGAGCCATGTTATGAAGAACAGAGCCATTCAAATGTCGTATGTTGGGTACATGGACACGGCTAGAGCACATTGGAAGAACTGTGTTTAAAGAAACAGGTTGTGTACCAAAGTACACGGACTGGGCTTGAGTACACTGACACAGCCAAAACAAATGCGGTAGTTCTAGTAGCTTGGAAACTCCATGTAGTCCATCGACATATATTGTTATTATACATAGATTGGGGTCGTGTTCTGGCTAGGGACATGGCCAGGCGGTGGAGCATGACCAAACGTTGTGTACTACTTGGTTCCATTTTATGAAACTTCAAGGTTTTTTATCTCCTTTGTAACACCTTGAGATTTTATGAGATATATTCTTTTTAATTTCTTTCATATCTTCTATTGTACATTACACCATGATTATCATGTACTATACACAACACCGTATTAGCTTGCAGTATACGTAACACTATTCTTGGCTTCTGTTACACAGAATTTCAAGTTCATTTTGTAAAAATTATTCTATGCAACAGTATGTATAGATTTTTTTTAATGTATAAATGAAATATGATATTGATTGTGTTATATGCAACACCAAAGGGAGATTTTACTATACACAACCCTGACTTGTCTTTCATTACATGCAATCACGACCTTCCTCGATAGCGTGTGTAGTACGCAATATTGGGTTTCTCTAAACAACGATATATTATTATAATATTATTATGAACTATACATTATGAATATTATTAACTAAATTTTGAAATTTATATCATTTTTATTCATCTTACACATATTCTAGAACATGGTATGAGAACAAAATAAATTTTTTGCGTAAAATTTGTATTTTTCAAAATATGTAGTTTTGCCGCCTTTTGATGGTGCACCCACATTAAATCTAGTTTTTGACATGTTCATATGTTAAATTTGAAAAATAAAACTTCTTCATTTGAATAAAGATATAAAAATTTACTTTGGATAAATTTTTGAAATTTTTCAGATAAGTTTCATATTTTGATAATAATAAAAATACGCTAAATTTTATTTGAAAACAAATTTTTTTATCAAGATAATTTATATGGTTAAACTATGATATTGGATGGTTTTAATGTATAACTAGAATATATTTTTACCATTTAATATAATGTAAGTCATTATCATTAATTTTACACTGAATTCATAAGTAAAAATATTTCAATATTTTGCAACGTTTTAACTTTTAAAACCCATTTTCTCAACAGTGGGATTTATTTTAAATTAAATAATAAAATTTCTATGTTTTGAATTTGTAAAAATGGATTCCATATTTGAAATCAGTAGGTACAAATTATGTTAATAGGTTACTTTTTGTTTTTGGGCACTATGAATTGTAACTACGGTTAATTTTATTTACCATAGTTAAAGGTAAACCGGGTAATTAAGGGTTAATATAATATTATAAAATTACACTAAAATTTTTCTTAGTTTAATTTGATAATTATATTTCGTCCGAAGGCATATTTGGTTCGAAATGGAATCCATTCAAACCCACATGGATGTGATTAAGACCTTTAATTGATTTTATTTTAAAAAAGTGAAATATGTCTCACTCAAACTTTAATGATTAAAGTATTTTTAATATAAGGTTATATATAAAAGAATTTCGATTATAAATACTAATTTCAAAGATAAAATGTTTTTATTTGTTATGGTAATTTATTTGTAATTTTTTAGAGATATTTAATTACCTTAATAGATTATACATTAATGATGCAGAAATTATTTATTTAGTAAAAAAATCAATAATATAGTTTTTATTACAAGAATAATACCCATCAAAAGGACCATAAAATTAACAAAACCTTATTGGTCGAGTATATATATACCCTAATCATCCAAGGGTATAATTATAGACCATTTGGAGCCTTATAAAGCAGATTAGAACAATTATATTATTTTATTTTAAATGATGTCAAAGTTGTCACCTTCATACTTTAATAAAGATAAACTTTTAAAATTTGGTTGTTTTAGAAGTTAATTTGACTAAAAATATTATTAAGAAATATATCATAATTATCTTCATCATATTATTTATGTTTTAATTTTTATACAATAAATATGTATATTAAATAATTATACAAAAATGTTGTATTAATTATATTTTTAAGAAAACATCAAATAAATAATTTTAAAAGTATTAAAATATAAATTATATAAACTAATTAATGTGCTCCACTAATTTTATAGATTAATATGAACTGTTAGTAATCTATGAAAAATGTTTTTTCGAAAATATATTCTCTTTGGATTTTACTTAAATTCAAATAAATCAATTGTGTCAAAATTGACACTATTGATATTTTATATTATTAAATTATTTAAAAATCACAGAAATATTTTAAAAATTACAAATTAAAATTTATATGATATAACATGTCATAAATTACAAAATTATGTATAATTAACATCACATAAGTAATTATTTATAACCATATAAAATTTATAACATTACAACCACAAATAAAATTAAATAGATTAAATCAGGATAAATCAAAATGATAAGGGTTAAAATCAAATAAAAACATGTATAAATTTAATTGTTTTATTAAATTAAAACCCTATATTATCTAATATCTCTATTTGAGTCACTTGGAAGTTGATAAGTGGGGTTTGGGTTTATTATAAATTAATATTTTAGAGGTTTCCAAAAGTGCCCCTCTCCTCTCTTATAAAAGGGCACCTTCTCCCTCACCTCCTTACACGACATTGAGCCTTCATGCTCCGCCAACCCCTTCCAATTTCTATTCTATACTTCCCTGGAAACCTACTAGTTGTTCTGGTCTTCTTCAAAGCCCAACTTTAGTTCCCTAAGAGGAGGTGCGTCGAAGAAGATGTAATCTCTTATACTGATTCTTTCAAGTTTCTTAATTCTTATACTTCCGATTCTTTATTTGTTTCACTATAAATTAATAACATAAGTATAACTAATATACTAATATGTTATTATAAATATGAAAAAAAAACCTCACTTCACCTTCTATCCATCCTACGGAAAATGAAATCATTGTGTATGCGTACGTACGGAATACCATCTCCACGCCATGGTGTAATCTATTTTTCCACAACCACCGTATTTGGAAGGGTATAATGGTGTAAAGAATATCTATATATGTTTATTATAACATCATACTGATTTTGAGATATTATATCATTCACTCCAATTAAATTCAATAATTATGGGAACAATATCATCGGTCGTGCGTACGTACGGATTATCGTCTCCCTGACATGATGAGATTCATTATCCATGTTAACCATTCAAGAATGATTATAAAGTATATATAATGAATAATAATGATATATATGACATAATAATTCTACTGGATTTATTTATATATATATATATATATATTTCATCTACTTACTTCCATCCAAGTCAATAAGGAACGAAAAACATCGTTTTTGCATACGTACGGCCTACCGTCTCCATGAACGGTGTGTTTCATTTTATTTATCTATCTATTATATATATATTGAATATATATGATATATAAATCATTTTTTACATTCTGGAAGTATGTAAATCATGATATAAGAAATAATAATATCAAGAACAACAAGTCCAAAAACGTACGATAAATGAAATGATTTTTCCCAAAACACTACATAAACATGAAATTGACAAAAGAACGGGTAATATAAAGTCATAAATGAATCATATATGATATCATAAATATTATTATGGTTCTGTTACAAGTTAATAATATTTTTAAACCCACTATACAGGAGTTTCAGACACGTACGGACGAAATTGGAACTAAGGTAAGGGATAATTTTGCAATCTCAATTTTATCTGAGGTTGCTTATACATAATTATTTACTGGGGTTATATTTTTCATCCATGTCCATAAAATGCTTTTAATAATGTTTTTAATATTATTCCATGAATGTTTAAATTCATGTTAACCCCTATGTTACTTTTACATTGTGTTATAGAAGGATTTATTTCTTTTGTTTACCACACGAGAAACTTTTTGACTTTTTCGGAAAAAGTACGAGGAGAATGTTTGTTTTAACTTATTTGGAATGAAAGGATTTGTACAGTTTCATAACGTATAATATTCATAAATATTACACTAAAAAATTTCATTATTATTTTCAATAAAATCCTTTTATTTTAAAATTGACTGTCATTTCATGAAAAGAAAATGATTTTCCAGAGGAAAGGATATTTTCCTCAAGAATTCATTTCAAGTGTTTTGTCAAAACTATTTTCCATCTAAGATGAAATTATTTATTATGATTATGTTTCTAGTATAATGTCTCTATTATTTTCATGGTTTGATTCTTCTTATAATGAAATGATATCCATTTGTTTTATATGCATTATGTTATGATGGGATGACGTTTATGAAACCCATTTTATTCATTGGGTTATGATGAATGATTTATTCTTATTTTTGTGGCACAAGTAAGAATGATTTCATTATGAGATATGTGGGACCTATATCTCCCTCCAATGCATTGGTTAAATATTTATATATCATGATATAGACATGGCTGGATCAAAAAGTGAATCTGGTTCAGTAATACAGGGCTGGATTGACATGTAAACCAGATTCAGAAATGGGCTTTGTCCACTATGATGGTCTTCGCAACAATGCCTTGACTACTATAGAAATCATAACATGTGATTTATGGTTTACACAATTAGATGTTTTATTCCCATGCTATTGTATCATGATTGACATTTTATTATGATCTATTCCTTACGTACATCCATGTTTTTTATCATTGCTCCAGATTTTTATGTTTAAACTTTGTGTTCATGTTTTTAAGATCAAATGTATATGGTTTGTTTTACTTTCTCCATTCTTACCCTTAATGAGAATTTGATCTCACCATTTTTATGTTTTCTTTTCCCAAGATATGAAGACAGCTTATAGGTAATAAAACAAAAGTGGGAGAACTTTATGGGAGATGTTGAAGATCTTTCACCATGATTAGAAGATTATGTTCCGAGTTTCCAAAGACACTAAATTATTACAGTCCTTGGGTGAAATTTGTGTTCTGTATTAAGTATTATGAAAAATTAATGTAATGTCCATGTATGTATAGTTTGGGTCAATACAGTTGGTATCATAGGGAAGTTTTAGTTAACCTTTGGAAACTAGGATGCAAAAACATTAAAGAGATCCCTAGAGATATTTCTAGGGTATGTCTAGGGATGTCCCTAAGGTTTAGTATAACTATCGATTACAGTACTAGAATTATGTTGACGATCATGAATAACATAGGGTGAACCTAAGGTGTCATGAATTAAAGAATGTGTGATAAGTTAGACATCCCATAAATGACAATTTATGATTATGTGGTTCATTGTTATTTTAACTGTTTCTTACACTATGGTTTCTGGTTTTAGTCAATGGAGGGAACAGGAAGGAATTTGGTTAACTTTGATTCCAATGGAAAAATTGGTGAATATGGTCAACAAAATTGTGTAATTCCTAGAAAGAAAGATATTATGATTATGCTGAATCAGTCATCGTGATATATGTTTAACAAGGTGAACTTTACTTGTATTCCTAAGTCATCAAATAAGAGGAAGATGGAATTTTATGCATATTCGCATGCTGAGTATCATAGAGAAAGGATGATTGATATTTCTAAATAAGGAAAGAAGAACCTTGATGAATACATCAAATAGAGGGGAAGATGTTATATGTGTGTGGAAAAGGGTCATACAGTAACAGACTATTATGGAGTTCAATGTCTTATCTGTGGAGAACATGGGATTTACCCAACCCAATGCCTTGACCTAAGAGGTTACTTCTAAATCAAGGAAGGACCTATTCCATGACAATCATTGAAGAGGATGTCTTGAATCATTTATATAATGAAATTAATTAATAATGTTGTTGATATACGTTTATGGTATATTGGAATATCTATGTATTGGTCCATTGTGGTTTTCCATAAGAATATGGTTCCAGTAACCATGAAAATTGATTGAAATATTTTTGGAAAGCAGATGATATGAACATAATGAAGGGATAAGAAGAAAATAATATGATTGATAGTATTCATGAGCTCATGATTGAGATAAGGAAAAAGTGATATCATGGTTTGAGTATATAGAATTTTTGGGATTCTGGTATGTGGAAAGATTTAACTTTTAACAGCATTCATGTTTTAACTAAGGTTCTATGGTAATTTATGTTTCAAGATAATACATTATTAAGGTATTCACATGTTTGGAATGTGATCAATAAGATATATCTTATGATATATGGGGTGTAAATGGTGGTATTCACGTGCGTCTTATGTGACATTTTCGGTAATCATTTTATTTATACTATGAGATTGGACAGATGTATTTTGGATAAGTCTAAATATTGGAATGGATTATGTAGAACATCATATAGTATTGTTTAAGGCTAGAACTTTTTTCGATATTATTGCTTGAATTTTATAATCATATAGTTTTAGAAAAAAGGACAACCTGCAGGACAGGCGAAAACCCAACATGTCGGACAGGGATGCGGGAATCGAACCCACAACCGAAGTGCGAAAGGCCTTCATCACCAAACACTGGCCTACAGGAAGTCCCTGGTTAGTAGAAATTAGTTTTATTTTATTAAGTAGTATTATAGATGAAGTATAAGTACATTTTAGGAACCATATACAATTAATCTCACCATAGATAGACTTATGTATATTTAATAACTTTTTCAAACCTACTGTTTGAGACAGATGGAATGACCTATCATACTATCGCATGATCTGATAACACTTCATGAATGAAAAATTCAACTTCATTTCTTTAAGAGATGAAGTGGAAATTGTTCAAGGAATGACCAACGGTGATATTGTACCAACATCAATTAAGTATTTCTTCTACTTGCAATTTTTTCATCTTTAAGGAAATGATCATGAAACCCAAAAACATTGTACTAGATTGTAACTTAGATCATCACAAATTTATGGCTTTGTGATTGTTGTCTTTTTTATATCCATGTTCTCTACCATTATCTATTAGAACTTGATGGCTATATTTCTCTTCCATATCCATATTTTCTCCAATGTTGTCTTATGTGGAAACCCTGTGATGAATTAATTTGGGTAACCATTACATTTCATACATTAGTTTTTAAAGTTATTTTTTGGTATTCCTTTTTACATTTTGGGTTTCTATGAATGAAACTTTCAAGTAGAAAACAATCTATAACCCTGACGAGTTTAGAGGGAGAAATTCATTTTAAGGGGGTAGAATGTAACACCCCACGATTTTATGAGATATATTATTTTTAATTTCTTTTATGTCTAATATTGTAAATTAAAAAAATATTATCTTGTACTATACGCAACACCATAATATCTTTTAGTATACACAACACTATATTAGCTTGTAGTATACGCAACACTATTTTTGGGAAATGTTACAGAAACTTTCAAGTTCATTTTGTAGAAATTATTATATGCAACATTATTTATAGATTTTTTTTAATGTATAAATGATATAATCTTTTGATTATGTTATACACAACACAAAATGGATCTTTTACTACATGCTTCCCTGACTTGGCTTTCATTACATGCAATCGCAACCTTCCTCGATAGCGTGTGTAGTACGCAATATCAGGTTTTTCTAAACAACGATATATTATTATAATATTATTATAAAATAGCCTTTATGAATAGTATTAAATACATTTTTAATTTTATAACATTATTATTCATCTTACACATATTCTAGAACATGGTATGAGAAAAAAATAAATTTTTCAGGTAAAATTAGTATTTTTCAAAAAAATGCAATTTTTCCACCTTTTGATGGAACACCAACATTAAATATATTTTTCAACATGTTTATAAGTTTAATTTGACAAATTAATCTTCTTTCTTGGAATCAGTATATAAAAATTTACTTTGGATAAATTTTTGATATTTTTCTGATAAGTTTCATATTTTGATGAATAGTAAAAATATGTTAAATTTTAATCAAAAACAACTTTTTTCATCAAGACAATTTGTGTGGATAAATTATTATATTGAATGGTTTTAATGTATAAATAGAATATATTTTTACCATTTAATATAATTTAATTCGTAATCATTAATTTTACAATGAATTCATAAGTAAAAACACTTCAATCTTTTGCTACGTTTTAACTTTTAAAACTCGTTTTCTCAATACCCGAATTTATTTTAAATTAAATATGGAAAATTCTATGTTTTTAATTTATAAAAATGGATTACATATTTGTAACCATTAATTACAAATTATCTTAATAGGGTACTTTTTATTTTTGGGCACAATGAATAATAACTACGTAAAATTTTATTTACCATAGTTAAAGATAAATCGGCTAATTAATAGTAAATATAATACTATAAAATTACCCTAACACATGACTTAAGATAATTGGATGATTATGTTTTATCCTAATCCATATTTGGTTTGAAATTTAATCCATTGGAACCCACTTGGATTTTATTAAGACCTTTAATTTATTTTATTTTAAAGAAAGTGAAATATGTCTCACTCAAACTTTAATAATTAAAGTATTTTTAATATAAGTTTATAAAGAATATAAATTCAAATAAAAATACTCATTTGAAAGATAATTTTTTTTCCTTTGTTATGGTAATTTATTTGTTATTTTTAAAAGATATTCAATTACATTAATAACTTATACATTAATGATGCAGAAATTATTTAATTAGTAAAAAAATCAATAATATAGTTTTTATTACAATAATAATACCCATAAAAAGGACCGTAAATCTGACAAATCCTTATTGTTAAATTATATATATACCCTAATCATTCCAGGTTCTAATTATGGACCATTTGGTGCCTTATAAAATAGAATAGGGTATTTATTTTATTTTATTTTAAATTATGTCAAAGTTGTCACCATCATACTTTAATAAAGATAAAATTTTAAACGTTTGTTGTTTTTTAAGATATATTTGACTAAAAATATTATTATGAAATCTATAATATTTATATTCATCATATTTTTTTATTTTTTATTTTTATACAACAAATAAGTATATTAAATAATTATACAAAAATGTTGAATTGATTATTTTATTAAGAAAAAATAAAATAAATAATATTAAAAGTCTAAAAATAAATACTATAGGAACTAATTAATGTGATCCACGAATTTTATATATTAATATGACTTATTAGTAATCTATTATATAGTTTTTTAGAAAATATATTCTCTGTGGATTTTATTTTAATTCAAATAAATGAATTGTGTCAAAATTGACACTATTGATATTTTATATTATTAAATTGTCAAAATCTCACAAATATATTTTAAAAATTAAAATTTAAAATTCAAATGATATAAAATGTTATAAAGTATGAAATTATGTATAATTAACAACACATAAGTAAGTATTTATAACCATATAAAATTTATAACTTTATTACCACAAATAATATTAATTAGATTAAATACAGATAAATTAAAATGATATGGTTTAAAATAAAATGAAAACACGTCTAAATTTAATTTTTTGATGAGATTAAAAACCTATATTATCTAATATCCGAATTTGAGTCACTTTTGAAGTTTTTAAGTGGGGTTTCGGTTTATTATAAATTAATATTTGTGAGGTCAGCAAAAGTGCCTCTCTCCTCTCTTATAAAAGGGCACCTTCTCCCTCTCCACCTCACACAACTTTGAGCCTTAAATCCCAGCCAAACCCTACCCATTTATCTTATATACTTCCCTATAAACCTACTAGAGGTCCTGGTCTTCTTCAAAGACCTACTTTAGTTCCCTAAGAGGAGGTTAAGAGGAGGCGCGTCGAAGAAGAGTTAATCTCTTCTACCGATTCTTTCAAGTCTCGTTATTCATCAACATCCTCCTACTTAGTTGTTTCATTATAAAGTAATAACATCAATATGAATAATATAATTATATGTTATTATAAATATTAAACAACCCCATTTCACCTTCTATCCATCCTACGAAAAATGAAATCACCGCTCGTGCATACGTACTGAATACCGTCTCCACACCGTGGTGTAATCTATTTTTCCACCACCACCTTACTTGGATGGGTATAATGGTGTAAATAATAACTATATATGGTTATTATTATATCATATTTATTATTAGATATTATATCATCTACTCCAATTCCATTCAACAATTATGGTAACAATATCATCACTCTTGCGTACGTAGGGATTACCATCTCCAAGACGTGATGAGATTCATTCTCTATGTTAACCATTCAAGAATGATTATAAAGTATATATAATGAAAAATAATGATATATATGACATAATAAATCTATTTTATTTATGTATATATATATGTGTGTGTGTGTCATCTACTTACTTCCATTCATGTCAATAAGGAAGGAAAAACAGCGTTCATGTGTATGTACGGCCTTCCGTCTCCATGAATTGTGCGTTTCATTTCATTTATCTATCTATTATATATATATATATATATATATATATACTGAATATATTTGATATATAAATCATGTTTTACATTCTTGAAGTAATTAAATCATTATATAAGAAATAATAATATCAGGAACAACAAGTCCAAACACGTAAGATAAATGAAACGATTTTACCCAAAACGCTGCTTTAACATTAAATTGAAAAAAGAACGGGTAATATAATGTCATAAGTGAATCATATATGATATAATAAATATTATTATGGTTCTTTTACAAGTTAATAATATGTTTAAACCCACTATACAGGAGTTTTGAACACGTACGGAAGAAATTGGACCTAAGATAAGGGATAATTTTGCAATCTCATTTTTATCTGAGATTGCTTATACGTAAGTATTTTCTGGTGTTATATTTTTCATCCATGTACATAAAATGTTCTTCATAAACTGTTTAATATTCTTCCATGTATTTTTAAAGTCATGTTTACCCCTCTTTGACTTTTACATTGTGTTATGGAAGGAATATTTCATTTGTTTACCATATGAGGAACCTTTTGACTTTTTCAGAAAAAGTATGAGGAGAATATTTTTTAACTTATACGGCATGAAAGGATTTTTATGGTTTCATAACACCAAATTTTCAGAAAGCTTCCTCTACAAAATTTCATGATTATTTTTTACAAAAATAATTTCATTTAAAATTGAGTTTCGTTTTGTGAAAAGAATATTATTTTGAAGAAGAAAGGATATTTTTCTCAAGAATTCATTTCAAGTCTTTTGATAAAACAATTTTCCATCTAAGATTACATTATTTAGTATGATTATGTTTCAATTATAATGTCTTTATTATTTACATGTTTTTATTCTTCGTATAATGACATGATATCCATTTGTTTTATATGGATTACGTTATTATGGGATGATGTTTATGAAACCCATTTTATTCTTAGGGTTATGATGAATGATTTATATTTTTTTGTGGAATAAGTAAGAATGATTTCATTATGAGATGGGTGGGACCTATATCTCCCTCCAATGCATTGGGTAAAAATTTATATCTCATGAGATATACATGGATGGAAGGGAAAGTTAATCCAGTTCAGTAATACAAGGCTGGAATGGAAAGTAAACCCAATTCAGTAATGGACTTTGTCCACTATGATGGTCTTGGCAACAATGCCTTGGATAATATGGAAATCATAACATGTTCTTAATGGTTTCCACAATTACATGTTTTATTCCCATGCTATTTTATCATGATTTATGTTCTATTATGATGTATGCCTTATGTACTGCCACGTTTTATGTCATTGCTCATGATTTTGATGTTTAAACTTTATATTCATGTTTTTAAGTTCAAATGTATATGGTTTGTTTTATTTTCTCCATGCTTACCCTTACTGAGAATTTATGCTCACCCTTTTTATGTTTTCTTTTCCCATGATATAAAGAATGATTTTAGGTAAGAAAAAAAAGGTGGACGATCTTTATGGGAGATGTTGGAGATCTTTAACCATGATTAGAAGATTATGTTCGGAGTTTCCAAAGACACTAAACTATTACGATCCTTGGGTGTCATTTTTTTATGTATTAAGTATTCTGAAAAAGTAATGTAATGTCCATGTATGTCATTTTTGGGTATCTACATCCTTTTTTTGGACTCAGATTTTATCATTCACATAGCCAATCCTGATTGTTTTTCAACATAGAATGATATGGTTTCCTCAATTTTGTATTTTGGGATACAATGTGGAATTTTACATGAATGACTCTCGGTTGGGGGATGCTCGATGATGGAAGTGATCTAGAAGAGGATCACTAGAGAAACTAGAGTAGACCCCACCCCACCCCCATCAACATGACTGTGGGTCCTCTATGGATACCTTCCAAGTGGAAGCCCCTATCAGATAGGTCAAAGTTTCTCAATGACTAGAATGGAACCCCCTGTCATCTCAGTGCATGATTCCATGGCCCTCAGAGTTGAACCCCCCCCCCCCCCCTCAATATGGGTGTGGGTCCTCTAAATATTCTTACCATATGTAACCCCCTACTAGATATAACATGGGTCCTCAATGATTATAGAGGAACCACCTATCGAACCATGATATGGATCCTTGACCAATAGAGTGGGACCCCCCCATCAGCTTCGGCATGGGTCCACTACCTACTGAGTGCAACCCCCTATCAACATAGGTCATGGGTCCTCATGACACCGGAGTGAAACCCACCTGATGTGTAAGGGTGTGGGTCCTTTATGGATATATATAAAGAGGAACCTCCAACTACCTAGGGCACAAGCCCTCAACTTGGAGATTGTGGCCCCTCTAATATGGGGTACACTAATGAGGCATGTTTTGAATTGGATGGTTACTTCATAGAAAAAACATGTGATGTTGCGAATCATTGATAGAATTTTGGAACTTATGGTGACTCTTATTCTTGGGATGAGCTGTGATATCACTACTACAAAACTGGGTTTCCACAGTGGCACCCTTTAATAGAGCTAAAAAAAGTGATGATAATGTGGGTGCCTTTATCAGTGCAAAAAAAAGCGCTCATAAAGGGAACTTTTAATATTTCTCAAAAAATAGCTGTTAAAAGTGACCCTTTATCAAAACATTTTTTATCACTAATAAAGGATGTCACGACCCATCCTCCGGGGCCCGTGCTGTGACTTCCCCAAGCACGCCTTCAATAGGCGAGTGGCTGGAGACTAGCACCGAAAGGCATAATTCCTAAAACTAGGAAGGCATTGGCATTATAACATGTAAACACACACAACCAAACACACAGCAAGATAAGAACACAAGTAAACTGAATAGTAAACAGAGTGAGTACAGTAATTAAAAGGGGTCAGAATAGAAGAACAATTAGAAAGAATAAGAAACTGAAAGTACAAGTAAACTAGAGAGAAAAGGAAGATATTGGTTGGGTCGTCCTCCGAGGTTCCTACCTGAAGGGTAGGAACACATCACCTCCTCAGCACTCCATGTCTATCTATCTCCTCCATGTACCGACTCGTTGTAAGGTCCTCCTCCAGGCACCGTCCTGTCCTAGTACCCTTAGTCTCGATCAACATTATCATACATCTGAACCAAACACAACTAGCTGCGGGAATAGCCCATGCAGGGGTGAGTATAACCATACTCAGTTGGTACCATGAGACCCTCAATGTCTCACAAAATCCACAAAGGATAAACTTCAAATAATTAAGTTAACTTTCAACCCTACTTAGTGATATTCCCATACATATACCAAAGTTGTCATGTTTACGCATCTCAATCATGAGGAAACACAGGGTCCAACCCAAAAGCCCAAATATCAACTATTCTACAATGGAAGGAAAACCACAAAGGCAAGCACCACATTGGTATTCCACACATAATAATACCACCAAGGTATTACCCCAAAGGAATGTACCAAAATGGTATGAACTCAGCTCACACCAGTTATAACCTAAGTACAGCAGTAGAGATGATTAGATGTAACTACTAAATCATCTTACTCTGTAAAGAAGCTGACCCACACAGAATGGCTAGGAGATTACCCACATAATATCTCTAGGTGATGACCCACACAAGATCTCTAGGAGCTGACCCACACAAGATTACTAGGTGCTAACACACACAAGATCATTAGGAGCTTCCCCACACAGGATTGCTTGGAGCTGAAACACACCAGATCACTAGATGCTGACCCACATAGGATCTCTAGGAGCAGACCCACTAGGATCTCTAGGAGCTGACCCACACAAGATCTCTAAGAGGTGACTTGTACAGGATCACTAGGTGTTGACCCACACATGATCACTCTTCATTATTCTCATAACAGCTATCTATAGTGTTCCCATAATAAGCCTGGTCATCTCCAGGAGGATCTACTCCACAAGTCACTGGTCGAATCTCCAACTTCTATGAATTCCCACGAGGAAGTATCCCAAATAACCACCACATCATTGGTGTCTCAATGAAACAGACATTGCGTCATTTGGATGCCTGATTTGTGAGTTATTAGCCTTTTTTTCACAAGGGCCCGGTAGAATTCATGCCCGATCCAACACGACCATTCCCCAAATTTATCCAAAACTCTTGTGGGGTATACTAAAGTGACCATCTCGCTTCAGGGTTTCCTGTGCCACTTCAGGTTTTCAAATAGACGTATGGTGCCAATGTTATGGCCCAAGTAATGTATAGGGTCATATCTGGTCCAGGTCTGGTCCGACTCTGTCGGCCGACCTGGCCCGACCCGATGGATCATGCCCGGTAGGCCGCAGGGGCGCCACGAGGGCATGGGGCAGCTTGGATGCAGGGGTGCATTTAGGGTGTGAGGTGGCTCAGCCGCAGGGGTGCCCTGAGGGCATGGGGCCATGGGGTGGCCCAGTAGGAGCGCCTCGGCCATGGGGGTGTCACGGCAGTGTGGGGACACGGTAAGGCCCGAAAGGATGGCTTGGCTGTGGGGTGGCATGGTCGTGGGGGTGTTGCAGGGGCATGAGGCCATGGGCGGCGATGTGTCAGGGGTCACAGAGGCCAGGGGTAGTGGAGCCACGGGTAGCAGTGGTCGCGGGTAGTGGGGCCGTAGGGAGGCAGAGGTCGTGGGGCGGCAGAGGCCGCGAGACAGTGGTGGCTGCGGGATGGCTCCGCTACCTTCGTCATGGTTGATATTCATTCTCTACCATCACAAAGAACATAGGAATTATCCCAAGAAATTTGGAGAGGACGATCCATGTTTGTTTGGCCCACATTCTCCGCATTAGAGGAGTAGCCAGTAGCTATAGTACTTAAATCAAAAGAATATCAAGAACAGGTAAAGGGAATAATTCAAACACCCTTCCTACAACCCTCATCAATCACTATTCCCAACCCCGCAATAGAATTAGAAGGGAAGGACATGGGAAGTGATAATCATATAGAAGTAAACCTCTACCTCTTTCGTTTGATTCGTTGAAAATTGCACACGGGGAAGCAGACGATGTTGTTGGGAATAGATGGACATCGGTGGTGTCAGTGTTTCCTCAAAAGTCATTTTTTTGACGTTGAAGACGTTCTTCATTAGTGAATGTACCATGGAAGAAGTTGAACTTGGAATTCTTCATTGGCATTCTTCATTCGAGAGCTTTCCCCCAAGGCTCCTTCCTCCCAATTCCTCCAAAAATTCCAAGTATCCAACATAATAGATTAGGTTGTATATTTATTTCATTGGTATAAATTCAAAAAGTCTTAATTAACTAAATAGGTTGGCATAATAAATGTTGGAGGAGTTGAAGAGGCTCACCCACATTTAATAGGAATTTCAAGGGTTTCTCCAATTAAAAGGGAGTTCAAGGGGGTTTATACTTGAGTGGTCTACACCACCATAAACTCTCAAGGGAGGTTTAGTCTTGGTGGACCCCACTTGTGAAACATACACATGGGAGTTTCAAAATAAAACAAAATAAAATAAAATATTACACAAATTTTATATTATTTTATTCATTCACGAAAAACCCAAAAATTAACTTTCTCCCTCGACAAACTATCATCGAGGTGAAAGTATACTTAGGCGAATACCAGCACTGCGAGTTCAACGGTGTCCTTAGATTTTAATTCCAACCAATGGTTCAAAAGTTAAAAAAACCCTCTCCCACATTTACTGATCGTAACAGAAAAAGAATTTCATAAATTCATTTTGGGAATTCCAAGCCTAAGAATCACACACCGTCAATTTTGGCAGACTCATAAAATTACCATTTAATAAAAAAATTACATGGAAATTCCATGCCTTTACAATCTCCCCACCTCAGGGCTTTATGTCCCCATAATCCACAACTCAAACTAAGGGAACAAGTGGGGGTACTGAGCATGCATCTGAGCTTCCCGCTCCCATGTGCTCTCCTGGAGGTTCCCTTGATGCCATCAAACGTGCACCAGAGGTATCGACCATCCATGAAGGACTCGCTCCATTAGATCCTCAATATCAACTAGAACCTCCATAAATGTCACCCCATCATCGATGTCTAGCTCACCGTGGTTAGTGACATGGAAGGGGTTATTCACGTATCTCCTCTAATGGGATACATGGAGGACGTCATGCACCCAGTGCATCTAAGGTTAAAGATCTAAGTGGCATGACACCTCGCCAACTCCACTGGGGACCTAAAAAGGTATGATGAATATCAGAGATAACATGATGCCTTCGCCTAATCTCTACAGACCTCATTAGGGTGAGACCCATAGAAAGAGGTGTTCACCATCCTCAAACTCTAGAGGCCTCCATCTCCTGTCGTCATAAGACTTCTACATGCTATGTGTAGTATTCATCTACTCCTAGATGATCTGCACCTTCTCTATGGTAGCACATACCATCTCTTGTCTCGCGAGTACTAACTCCTCTGGGTCAGTCAAGCACAAAGGTGATCTGTAAGGTGGCCCAAACAATGCCTCGAAAGGTGGCATCCCAATGGTGGAGTGATTGCTGTTGTTGTATGAAAACTCATCCAAAGGCATGTAATCCTCCCAGCTATGACTGAAGTCAAGGACACAAGCATGCTATATTTCCTAAAGGGTCTGAATGGGCTGCTCAGTCTGGCCATCTATCTGAGGATGGAAGGTGGTTCTCAAACGAAGCTGCTTCCCGAAAGCCTCTTGTAACCCCTTCCATAGCCAGGAAGTAAAACGAGCACCATGATCAGAGACAATAATCAATGCTACTCCATGTAACTGCACAATCTCATGCACATAGAGGCATCCCATGATCTCTACTAAACACTTCTCAATGATCGGTAGGAAATTGGCCGACTTGGTGAGTTAGTCGACGATCACCCAAATCGAGTCACGTCCCTTGGATGTACGTGGAAGTCCTATCACAAAGTCCATGTATATCCCATCCCACTTCCACTATGGGACCTCTAAAGGAGGAACCAATTCTGTTGGTACCAGACGCTCCACCTTCACTTGCTGACAAGTGAGTCACCAAGAGACAAAATCAGAAACTATTTTCTTCAATTCTGGCCACCAGTGCTGATGTCGGAGATCCTAGTACAACTTTTCCACTCTTGGATGTACCCCTTGAGGGGATGTGTGGAACTCCCTCAAAACATACTTCTGAAGCGACACTGATACCATGGTACATTCTCTGATGAGAATTAAATGCTCCCCACCTTTAGAAAACCCATCAGGTGCATGTCCTGTGGATATCTCAGCATGTTGAGCCTCATAGTCAACGTCCTCACGCTACGCCTCCCTGACTCACTGAAGAAGTGGGAAAGTGACTGTAAGAGACTGAAGGAAATCTACTCCATCACGATCCACAAAGGATATCTACAAAGAGGCCAACTGCTCTGTTACCTTTCCTAACAGCTGTATACCAGACCTCATGCTGAGTGCATATACTACAACATTCCCCTTCCCAAGAGTTTAGACTATATAGAAGTCATTGTCTTGGAGGAACTCAATCCAACATCTCTGTTGTAGGTTCATGTCCTTCTGAGATAAGATATACATAAGACTTTTGTAATCATAGTAGATTGTAAAATGTTCGCCCATTGGATAGTGTCGCCACATCTTTAACGCAAAGACCACTACTGCTAAATCCAGGTCTTGGTTAGCATAGATCTACTCATGTTGTCTCAGTTGTTGAGAACCATATGTGATCACTGCTCTCTCTTGCATCAAGACACATCCGTGCCCGGTCCCTGATGTGTATTAGTAGACTACATAACCTACGCCCTTCTTTGGAAGCCTTGAGACGGGGGACTAGTCAGCCTCTACCTCAGCTCCTGAAAACTCTGTTGGAATCTCTTGGACCACGTGAAGGGTTTCTGCTTTTTCATCAATGCTTATAAATTTTCTACAACTCTAGATAAATATGGCACAAATCTATGTTATTATTCATCCAAACCCAGGAAACATCGTGCCTCCGTCACACTCTTGGGTGGCTCCCAAGAAAGTACTACCTCAATCTTCACTAGATCCAACACAACTCCAGCCTCTGATAAGAAATGTCCCAGAATGTGAACTCTCAGATCTAGAACTCACACTTAGAAAGCTTACCATAAAGCTGGTGCTCTCCAAATGTGTCCATAAATATCTGTAGGTGGTAGGCATACTTCTCCTCAATAGTCGAGTAGATCAAAATTTTGTCGATGAATTATACTACAAAGTGATCAATGTATGGCTGAAAGATGTTGTTCATGAGTCCTGTGAATACTACTGGAGTGTTGGATACACTATATGTCATAACCAAGAACTCATAATGGTTGTAATGACACATAAAGGTCATCTTCTGCACATCCTTGTCTCATACTCTGAGCTGGTAATAGCATGATCTGAGGTCTATCTTCAAGAATCACTGTGCTCCCTTCTGCTGATCAAAGAGATCATCAAGCCTTGGTAGTGGATACTTCTTCTTTATGGTCACCTGGTTTAGGCACCAATAGTCGACACAAAGTATCATGCTTCCATCAGCCTTCTTGGTGAAAACAATCGGGGCTTCCCAAAGAGAAACACTGGGATAAACGAATCCCTTACCCTACAAGTCCTCTAGCTATAACAGTGGCTCACAAAGCTCTATGGGAGCCATCCAATATGCTGGTGTGGATATCAGTGACTTATCAGGGTACAAGTCAATGTAAAATTACACCTATCTGTGAGGAGGTAGACCCTAAACATCATCAGGGAAGACATCTGCGTATTGGTCCACCACTAAAGGATAACATTGACTCTCCACATCAATTTCTATGAGGGTAAGGCGAGCCAACTGATGAGTGATCGGCTGCACTCTCCTCCAGGTAAGTCCATCATGTGCTGCAAAGGATCCCTTCTCAACGGTGAAGGTAAATCAGGTACCGTTCATGTGGGCACACCACACTTTTCCCCTAATACAGTCAATCTGAGCATGGAATGTAGATAACCAGTCCATACACAAGATGATGTCGTAAGTCCTCGTTTCTACTACTAGGAGATACCAGTAAAATCTCTCACATCCTAGAGTAAGCTTGCACTGTCGGCACCAGTGCGTAATCATCGAATCCACTCTCATGGGAGTCTCTAGCCGTAAGGATCAAGCGAACCACTCTATCAAAATCTCTGAGCTCCAAATGAGGGTAGTGGAAATAAAATAATGAATGGCACCTTTGTCTATAAATACTATAGCTTAGGTGGAGTAGACACATATCGTACCTCGTATCGTCTTCAGAGCGTAGTGATCATAGGACTAAACTACCTAGAGATGAGCTGGCCCCCATCCTCTTACTCCCTATGGTCAGGGTTGACCACTTGGTGGTGGTGGCGGTAACATCTCGAATCATCTCCCATCTCCAGCTGCATGACCAGATCCTCTGCAACGTCTCCCTACTCCCTGTGGACCTCCTCGGTCGAACCTCTATCTCTACCTGAGTGGTCTTTTGACCTTTTGTTGATCACTCGTATGGCGGGATGGACATTCATGAGCCATGTGACCCTACCCGCCGTTTGTGTAGCATTGCCTGCTCCTGGTACGACAGGATCTTCCTTGGGTGCCCCGCACAACTAACCCTAAATCATATGGTCATACGCTTGTAGGTTTGTTCCTATTGGACCTTTGCATCACTTGTCTAATTCCAGCTGTAGAAGACTCTGCTACGTAACGACTGGTGGTGGGTCTCACTACTGGTGACAGCTCAACAAGGAAACTCTCCACTAAGTGGGCTCGCTCTAACACCCCCGCCTACATCGGGATGCTGAGTGAGATTGTCGAAAACTTGATCTCTTTCCTTAACCCCTACTCTAAGGTCTAACCCCTAAAGAATGGGTCACACACCATATCTGTGGAGTAGCATGATATATACATGAACCTCACTGAGTACTGAGCTACATTCATGCTACCCTGTTGTAGATGAATAAGCTACTGTATACGCACTGCGTGAAGATTCATTGGAACAAACTCTACCTGAAATAGGCTATCAAATTCTGCCCAGAGAAGCGTCACCTCGTCGTGAACCTGGAGCATCAAGCTCCACCATCTGAACCTGGGTGACCTCTAGCATTGGAATTAGTGAAATGCACTCAGATGGCATGCACCGTCTGCTACTGGGGTCAGTGGCATCGGTGGCCCAATGGGTAATGGTACCACCGGTGCCTCTATTGCTTCTTCTATTGGAAGAGGGCCCTGCGTCGAGGCCTCGTCGCTCAGTGGTCTATCAGTGCGTACTACTCTTGGAACCCTAGATGGCTATCTACGTGGAGGCATCTTGAAAATAAATTGGTGTGCCACATTCAATAAGTTATACCTGGTGAGATAACTCAACGTGATCACAATGAAAACTCTTGAAAACACACACGCAAACATTGGTTTCATGCACTGATTCGGAAATCAAGAGTTAGGGTCCTGGTGTATGGATACGTCAGCCATCGCACCAAAACTGGATTCCTTTAAATGATAATGACACTCACTACACTTAAAATTATTTCCGCTAAAAAGAAATATCAGAGTCCTATGTTCTACAGTAGAACTGACTCCTCTAATACCAATTTTTCACGACCCGTCCCCTAGGGCCCATTCTGTGACTACCCCAAGCCCGCCTTCCATAAGGCAGGGGCTGACGACTAGCACTGATAGGTGTAATCCCTAAAACTGGGAAGGCTTTGACTTTATATCTATAAACACATGCAACCAAACACACAGAAAGATACGAACACAAGTAAACTGAATAGTAAACATAGTGAGTACAGTATGTAAAAGGGGGAAGAATACAAGACCAGCTTGAAATTACAAGAACTGAAAGTACAAGTAAACTAGATCAAAAAGGAGGATAATTGTTGGGTCATCCCCAAAGGTTCCTAATTGAAGGGTAGGTACCAATCACGTCCTCAAAACTTCATGTTTGTCTGTCTCCTCAGTGTATCGACTCTTCGTAAGGTACTCCTCCAGGCACCATCCATTCCAAGTATCCTCAATCTCGATCAATGCTATTTGACTCCTGCACTAGACACAACAAGGTGCGGGCATAGCCTGTGCAGGGGTGAATATAACAATACTCAGTAGGGACCCATAGACCCTAAAGGTATCATAAAATCCACAAAAGAATAACCTCAAAGAATGAAGTCAATTGTCAACCCTACATAGGTATATGCCCATACATATACCTAAGTTATCAAGTACACCCAACTCAATCCTGAGGAAACACAGGGTCCAACCCAAAAGCCCAAATATCAACTATTCCACAACGGAAATCCACACAGTCAAGTACCACACAAGTACTCCACATAGAAGAATACCAACAAGGTATTACAACGAATTAAAGTACACCGTAGGTACGAACCCAGATCACACAAGGTATAACTTAAGTACAGTCATAGAGATGATTATAAGTAACAACTGAATCATCTTACTCTGTAAAGATGATGACCCACACAGGATCGCTAAGAACTGATCCAAACAAGATCACTAGGTGCTAACCCACAGAGGATCACTAGGAGCTTTCCCACACAAGATCGCTAGGTGCTAACCCACACTGGATCCCTAGAAGCTGACCCACACAGGATCTCTTGGAGCTGACCCACATAGGATCGCTAGGTGCTGACACACATAGGATCTCTTGGAGTTGACCCACACAGGATCGCTAAGAGCTAACCCACAATGGATCTCTACGACTTGACCCACATAGGATCACTAGGTGCTAACCCACACAAAAGATCGCGCTTCATTCTTCTCGTCACAGCTAGCTACTGGCTTCCCGCACTAATCCTGCTCGACTCTAGGAGGATCATCTCCAAAAGTCACTGGTCGATACTACAACTTCTATGAAGTCCCACAAAGAAGTATCTCAATGGACCACCATGTCATATGGGTCTCAATGAAATAGACGACGCGTCATTCGGATGCCCGGTCTGTGAGTTATTAGCCTTTTTTCATGAGGGCCCGGTTGGATTCGTGCTTGATCCAACCCCACCATTCCAGAACATTATCCAAAACATCAGTGCGTATACCAAAGGGACCGTCTTGCTCCAAGGTTTTTGTTGTGGTTGATGGTTCATCAAACAGACGTCCAGTGCTAAAGTTACGACCCACGTAAAGTATTCGGACATATCTGGTCTATGGTGGGTCCGACTCGGTCAGACCGACCTGGCCAGACCCACTGGATCTGGCCCGGCAGGTTGCGAGGGCTGCGAGGCCACGAGGTCTACAATGGCTGCAAGGCTGTGAGGTCCACGAGGTCGCGGGGGTTCCACGAGGGCCCGGGACAGCTCATCCTCGGGGGGTGCCACGAGGGCGTGTGGCGGCTCGGCCGTGAGGGTGTCATGAGGGCGCAAGGCCGCGAGGTGGCTCGGCCGGATCAGTTTATCCAGAGGGGTGTTGTGGGGGCATGGGGCCGCATGGACGGCTCAGCTGTCAGGGTGCCATGAGGGCGCGAGGCCACCGGTGGCAGAGCACCGAGGGGCGCAGAGGCCACGGGTGGTGGAGCTGCGGGCAGTAGTGGCTGCTGGCAGGGGGGCCATGGGGCGGCGTCGTTTCCTTCCTTGCCTTTGTCACGGTTGATATCCGCTCTCCTCCATCGTGAAGAACACAAGAATTATCCCAAGAAATTCAGAGAGGATGGGCCATGTTTCTTTTCCCCACACACTCCACATTAGAGTGGTAGCAAGAGGCTATAATACATGAATCACGAGAATATCAAGAATAGGTAAAGTAAATAATTCAAACACTCTTCCTACAACCCTCATCATTCACTATTCCTAATCCTATAATAGAATTAGAAGGGGAGAACATGGGAAGTGATAATCATATAGAGGTAAACCCCTACCTTGTTCGTTTGATTCGTTGAAGATTTCTCACAGGAAAGGAGATGATGTCGTTGGGAATAGACGAATATTTGTGATGTTGGCATTTCCTCAAACATCAGTTCATTGATGTTGTAGACATTCCTCATCAACGAATGTCTCGTGGAAGAATTCAAAGTCAAAGTCGGAATTTTTCATTGGCGTTCTTCATTAGAGATCTTTTTCCCAAGGCTCCTTCCAACCACTTCCACCAAAAATGTCAAGTAGCCAAAAAAATAGATTATGTTTTATATTTAGTTCATTGCCATAAATTTATAAAGGCTTAATTAATTAACTAGGTTATCATAATAAATGTTGGAGGAGTTGAAGAGGCTCCCCTGCAATTAATTGGAAGTCTGAGGGTTTCTCCCATTAAAGGGGAGTTCAAGGGGGTTTATACATGGGTAGTCCCCACCACCATAACCTCTCAAGTGTGGTTTAGTTTAGGTGGTCCCCACCTGTGAACATTTACATTGGAGTTCCAAATAAAATAAATTAAAATGTTACACAAATTTTATTTTATTTTATTCTTTCACGAAAATCCCAAAATTTAACTTTCACCCTCAACCAACTATCATTGAGGTGAAAGTCTCCTTAAGAGAATATCGGCACTGTGAGTTCAATGATTTCCTCAGATTTGAATTTTGAGCACTAGTTTAAAAAATCAAAAAACCCACTCACACGTTTACTGAACGTACCAAAAAAAAGTTCTGAAATTCATTTCGGGCACTCCGGGCCTCAGAATCACACGCCGTCAATTTTCACGGACTCGTAAAATTTCCATTTAATAAAAAAATTACATTGAAATTATGGGTCTTTATAGAAGAAACCCCTTTATAAGCACTTTTTTTAGCATTGTTAAAGGTGCCCCCTTTATCAGTACTTCTTTTAGTATTACTAATAAAGGGGGGCTTTATCAGCACTTTTTTCCCCAGTGATAAGAAAGTGTATATTTTGAAAAAAAAATATTTCATAAAAATAATATATTGATATAGTATATTTGTATTGATATAAATATAATATTTATTTTCTAAATATGTTTTAGATTGATTTGATATGTGGTAGTCACAAAATGGACACCTGGAGTAGAAATTATGGAAATTTGGAGGGATTAAAGACCTTTTAGTACCTTGATGAATATGAGAAGGTGTTCTAGTTGTCAATAAAATGTAGGTCCAGTACCATTCATTTATTTGGTATGTGTTAGAGGAAAAATGGACACTTGGATTAGTGGTTATGGCAAAGCAGAAACCCAGAGCCAAACTTATGATCATCTAGAGGGATTTTAGGCCTTTTTGGCCTTCAAGAATAAGAGAAGGGGTTCCAATGGTCACTAGACTATGTATATTTTCAAAAATTTTGACTTGAACTTTGGTATATAGAAAATAGACATCCAGAGAAAAAGTTATAATCGTTTGAAATTGAGATACGCTACTAGTGCCAAAAAACCTAAGAAACCCGCAACTCACTAAAATGGGAAAAACATCTCCTCTGGGTGTCTGTTTGACCATCGAGACTTGTCAAATCAAAGCTTCTGAGATGATTGAGGACCAATTATAATCTAAACAATGATAATATCAATGAAATGGGAGATATATCAGTTATACCACTCCAAAAACACTCCAACTTCAAATGACCATAACTTTCATTCTGGGTGTCCATTTGGGATCTACCACATATAAAATTAATGGAAGCAAGATAACTACATAAAAGGTTGACTATAACATTGTTTCATTTCTTCCACAAATCCTATAACCCCAAAAACCCAATAGAAGGCATCTAAAACCTTGTTTCTGTTTGTGGTTCCCTTTCCAATTTTTCTAAAAACAGAAATAACTCCTGATCTATGTGCCTGTTTGGCCTCTGCCACCTATTATATCATAGGTCATTCCCTAATATTTTTTTTGACTAGTCACAGAGTGTTAACGGAAACCTGAATCACAATTTATGCCTATTTCAGTGACTCTATTGTTTGTTAGGTTTTAATGCTCCCATTTCTAGCACTTTTGTCCTATCTGATGTTTTTTAAACAATTGTAACTTTTGATCTTCCTATTCGTTCAACCTATACCACCTATCATTTAAAATATCATTTTATTATCTTTAATTTCACTTATCACAGAGCTGGAATGAACTCTCGGATCATAAGTTTTCGTTGTTACCCTGAGTTGGGGGTTTATTTGACTTTCTGGCTGTATTTACGAGTTTTTTGGGTTTCTCTATTTTTTAATTATTATCTAGGTTTTCAGGGCTTTTTATCATTTTTCATATTGTACTGTTATTTATAATCAAATATATAACAATATATATATTTTTTATATATTTACGAGTAAAAATTTGATTTTAAAATAAATAATTAAATATATTTATATATAAGATATATTTCTCAATATACAAACATTTTCTTAATAAAAAACTAATATCAATTTGTTTAGTACAAATATATGAATATTTATATATTTATATGATTTGTCTGTCTATATATATATATATATTTGTGTGTGTCTGTATTGACGATCTTATATATATTATCTATATATTCTAAACATATGTATATACATATTAATATATAATATTTTTAAATATATATAAATATGTATAATTTTACTAACATATACACATATAATAAATACATGTGTGTGTGTGTTTTATATATGTATTTATTTATTTATAAACACATGCAAAAAATTATATTTGATAAATTTATTTAAAACTGATCTTATTAATATATATTAATATACAAATAAATATATTAATATATAAATTTAACTATATATATATATATTAATATATGGATATATATATATATTAATATAACTATATATATATATATATATTAATATAACTATTTATATATATAGATTTATATAAATATATATATATATATATATATGTTAATATAAATATATATTAATATATGAGTAAATATAACTATATATATATAAATAAATAGATATATTAATAAATGAATAGCAAAGCAATATGGTGGAGGGGTAAAGTCTTAGGCATGCAGGTAATAGGAACCGAGTTCAACTCCAGTGGGAGGCAGGTCACGCGTGCAGGTCAGAAATAATGGATAGCATTGTTAAAGGGGGTGAGAGGGGTGGGGGTGACTTGGGCGTGCAGGATGGGGTGTGGGAGGGTTCTGTTAAATGGGGATTCTAGTGCTATTTAGACCACTCACCTAATTGAAGAAATATTTTTTTTTCTTTTATTAGTGGTTTTAAAAAATCATTGATAAAGACACATTTTATTAGTGCTAAAAAAGTGATGATAAAGGACCCATTTATCAGTGCTTTTTTTAGCGTTCATAAAAGGGTTCTTTATCATCACTATTATAGGGGACCCCCCCCCCCCCCTTATCTTCACCTCAGTTAACAGTGCTTTTCTAGCATTGTTAATTCCATTTTCTAGCACTGATAAAGGTCGTATTTTCATTAGTGTATTGATATCCCATTTCTCTCTCATTTGGGTTTCTTTTGGATGATTATATATATACCATTGTTTCCATACCTTTGGATTTGGACACTCTCTTTTTGTGATATGTGAAGACGTGTGGGGTATGCCAGGTGCTTTCCAAGTTTATCTTATTATATATAAAAGAATCTACTCTCCTGCTATAAGTGGAAAATTCTTGATGTATGGTTCAACTAAACCTCATGTTGAGAACCTTCTGTTTAGATGAGGTTACCCTCCCTTGGTCTAGTTTGAGATTTTATTTTTCTCTATATCTTGCATCCTATATACTATTTATTTTCTTTCCATTCAAGTGGTATCTCTTACTACTCCCCCTTCAGCTTTCAAGGCATCCTACTGGGTATATATATAATAACCCCTTCATAGGATTTTCCCAGATGTGTCATGTCTTATACATACAATGAACAGGTTAATGGTGATTCCATAGGAGCTTAGGAATAACTTGTATTTGGACTATGTATGGGGGTCACAACGTGGTGATTAGGAGAGAGGATCTCTTGTAGATTACCTTTCTAGTTTTGTCTCGTTGAAAAATATTATTGGTTGGGAGTTTATTTTTCCCGTTTAATTTTTAGTTTTTACTTTTTTACTCTTTCACACCCTAGAGTTTATGCATAGTTATTTTACTTACAACCTTTTTTATCTTATTATTATTATTATTCCCCTACACTTCTACATTAATATTTTTGGGTGTGTTTATAAAGGTACTAAAGAGAAGGCCTCATATTTAAGATATGCCTTTTGGTGCTTGTTTACACCCCATGCCTATTGAGTTGGGCTTGGGGTAGTTGTAACTCAAGCCCCATCATGGGTCAGGTTGAGATAGATTAGAGTCGGGGTAGTTCATTCCTAGGAATTTTTTCTAGATATGAACCCCTGTGAGGATTTGGTTGGGAATAAGGGAAAATTTTCATAGTGTCTCAAGTTTGGCCCTCAGGTTAGGGAATCTATTGATGGTACAGGCGGTCGATGTATCCATTCCCCAAGACCATGACAACCAGCTTGTTGACTAAAAATACCGAGACTTTAATTTCATTGATCAATTATACATTCATCATATAGGACTGAGTCTTTGATTATCCTTCTTTACCTGGCTCCACATTTTTGTTATATATGTCTTCTCATCTAATCATGGTATATATCAATAAATTTTAAGATGACTCTTTGAAGATAATCATCCAGGATACTAATTCTAGATTCTGAAAACAAGCAGATTAATTATGAGGAATTAGTTTAGGGTCTATATCAAGATATTATTTATACAGTTAGATAGAAGCACCACCACCTATGGAGCTACAGATCGTCTCAACTGATTATACTGAGGATGCGTGTAGGCTGAGCACACTCCATGACTTCCAGCTCTAGAGGTCATTGAGGTTCTGCAGCAAGCCATAATCTCAAGAAATAAAGGATCAACTAGATTTGGTGGTACATTTCTTTAGTCTCATATAGAGACTAGTGGATCTAGCGGTTTTGTTATCAGGAACTATTTTCCACAGAGCAGATGGGCACTGGTGGAGCCTCGTTATGAAAATGCACGATGACTCAAAACTCTCATGGCTTGACATATATCAGATATTCTGTGAGGAGTAATACCACATCTGATTTCTCTCGATTAAAATTCATGATAATCTAGATATATATAGTAGGTAGGTATGATAGTCCTATAGTACGTAGTGAGGTTCAGATACCTTACCATGTACTCCCTTGAAATGATCTGGGATAACTACTTTTGAGCATGGAAGTTTGAGCACAGACACCATAGAGAGATCAGTTCCAGTATGGTTCCCTTGCTCATCCCCAAATATTTTGGGGTTTTGTAGTGGGAACTAGTAATAGGGAGATTTATATTAGAGGGATTCTAGATAGATTGAGCTAGTAGTGAGAGTCATAGAGCCGAGTCTTCTACAGTAACTAGCACACACAAGAAAGTTGTATCATGACACCATAGAACTCCCTTTGATCAAACTCAGGAATGTGGTTAGGGATATTTCTAATCACCATGGTATCCTAGAGATGATTGGTGTTGTTCTTTTTATAGATGAGGTCACATAGTGAAATGAATCCTAACCAGATGAGTTGAGGAATGTAGGCAATTTGTTGAAGAACCACCATAGTAGATGCAACATGAATATGTAAAACGTATTTCATACCCAAGGTTCCAAATTGGGTAGATCATGAGGAGTTGTAGGAAATTGATTCTAGAGACCCAAAATTTATATCTATGGAAATTACATTTCTTTTTAAGAATACTTAATACATGACACAAATAAATTACCAAAGACCATATTATTTTAGTATCATTAGAAACTCGGAACACAATCTTCTAACTTGGTGAATGATCTTCAACATCTCCCATAATGATCTTCCACTTTTTTTCCTACCTAAAAACATTCTTTATACTATTGGGAAAAGAAAATCATGAAAAGGGTGATCTCAAATTCTCAGAAAGGGTAAACATGGAGAACATAATACAAACAATAAACATTTTGAATGTAAAAACATGAACATAATGTTTAGACATCAGAATCTTCAGTCATGAAATAAATCTTGGTAGTACATAAGGAATAGATAATAAAGGAGCATAACCATGATGTAATAAAATTGTAATAAAACATGTAATTGTGGAATACTAATAATCACATAATATTATTTCCATCGTATCCAAGGAATTGCTATCAAGACAATCATAGTCGAAAAATTCCAATATTGAACTGAGTTTACATGCCATTCCAGCCATGTGTTACTGACTTGGATTTACTTTCCACTTTATTCATGTTTATCTCATGAGATATAAATCTTTACTCAATGCATTGGATGGATATATAATCCCCACCCATCTCATAATGAACCCATTCTTACTTGTGCCACAAAAACATAGAAACATTCACCATAGCATAACCCATGAAATCCAATCAATTTCATAAACATCATTCCATCATAATTGATATAAAACAAATGGATTTAATAAATAAAATTCCATAATAAACACAATAAATTCATATAAATAAAAGGTATTGAAACATAGACCTATGTAATATTATATGGAAAATAATTTTAATAAAACACATGAGATTCATTCCTCGTGAAAATATCCTTTCTTCTTCAAAAATGATTTCTTTTCTTAAAATGTCATTCAATTTTAAAAGAAATATATTGAATTTAGAATACACTTGTATTCATGTATATTAATATTCATGTAAATAAGTAATTATGAATATGTAAAACTTATTTCATACCCTATAAGTTAAAAGCATTTTTCTAGTTCTTTTTTCAGAAAATTCAAAAAGTACCTCGTATGGTAAACGTAAGAAAAATTCATTCCAAACCATGTCATAAAAGTAAAAATGGGTAAAAATTAATTTAGAAATACATATAGGAATTATAAAAATTTAATGATAATATTCTTAGAAAACATGTAAATGGAAATTAAATATACCCCTTGTAAATACTTACGTATACACATTCTCAGATAAAGATAAGATTTGAAAATATATCTCTTACATTAGGTCTGATATGCTTCATATGTATACAAACCTCATGTATAATTATTTATATAATGTTACTGATTTATTCCGGAAACATAATCATTATAATGATAACATTTATGATCATATTTTCATCTTTTTGTTAGTAACATTTCATTGTTACTCGTTATTCGGTTTTAAACAACTTTATATTCTTATGCATGTTTTATAAGATAAGTTTTTATTCATATTTTAGGATATAGATATATAATTTATTGTATGGTATTATTATAATATATATCATTTTTATTAATTCAATTCATTTATATAATCATTGTTGAATGAAGATTATGTATAATGAATCACATCGCATCGTGCAGATAGTAAGTCATACGTGCGCATGATGGACGATATTGTTCCCATAATTGTTGAATGGTATTGAAGTGTATAGTATCTCAGAATTAGTATCATTTCATAATAATAATATATTGTTATTATTTATAACATTATACCCATCCAATTAAGGTTGTGGTGAAAAATAGATTACATCACGATGTGGAGACGGTAAGCTGTACGTACGCATGCCCAATGATTTCATTTTTCGTAGGATGGATAGAAGGTGAAATAAGGTTTTTAGTATTTATTATAAACTATTTTTATATGAGTTATAATTATTTTATTACTTTATAACAAAAAAATAAATAATAGGATTTAGAAGAAGAATGAAATCTGAAAGAATCGGTAGAAGAGATTACCTCTTCCTTGATGTGCCTTCATTCAATTTTTTCTTAGGGAACTAGAGTTGGTATTTTGAAAATACCAACATCTATAAAAAGTAACTATGGAAATTTATAAGATAAATATTAATGGTTTTAACGATATTAAAGGAATAAAATGTAGTGAATAGGAGAGGGATGAGGTGTCCTTTTATAAGAGAGGAGACGGGCACTTTAGAAAACTCTCAAAAATATTAATTTATAATAAAATCATACCCTATCCAAAAACCTCCAAAGTGTCCCAAATTAGAAGATGACATAAGATATGGTTTTAATCTATTCAACTAATAAATTTTAGACAAATTATTTATTTCAATTTAAACCTTATCTTTTTAATTGACAATTAGTTATTCTGTTAATTTTTAATTTTGTTAATAACATTCTAAATATATAATGGTAATGAATATTTACTTATGTTTTGTTAATTGACCATAAATAGATACTTTATGAAATTTCATAACATATAATTATCACTTGGTAATTTTTAAATATTTTTATGATTTTAAAATAATTTAATAAAGTGTTATGTTTATAAAATGTCAATAGTGTCGATTTTGAGATTATTCATTTATTAGAATTTAAATATAATACTCATAAAAGATAAATTCAAACCAAAATATTTAATACACTTATAAAATTTCATAGTCACCTATAAAATTATTAAATAACTTTAATTAGTTCATATGATATTTATTTTAATATTTGTTAAACCATTTATTTGATATTTCAATTAAGAAAATAATTTTTACATCACTATTGTGTCTTAATTAATGATAATTAATTAATATCTATATATTATAATTAATTAAATTGATATATAAAATTTAATTAGATTTATATTGCCTACTTACTTTCAATGTTTCATGAATTTATTTGAAAATTAAAATTACGACACTTATAGGATATAAGAGAGTCACATGTTGTCACTTTGTTTTTTTAATAATAATTACATCATTTTCATGGAAAGAAGTCCCTGAAATGAATCTATTACAACCCTTAGGTGATATGGTTTGACTTTTATTCATCCAATATAATTTTTTCAGGAGTTAGAGTAATTTTATAATATTTTTTTTACCCTTAATTACCTGATTTAACTTTAACTATGGTAATAAAAATAATTACCAAAGTTACTCAAAAAATAAAATTATCCCCTTAACATAATATATTCCAAATGATTAATAATTAAGAATAAATTTTTTAAAATTAAAAACAAATAATTTAGAGTAATTAATTTAAAATTAATCATGTTGTCAAAAAAATGGTTTTTTGTTTAAAACATTACAAAAGATTGAAATGTTTTTACATATGAATTCAATGTAAAATTAATGAAAATTAATTACATTCACATAAAATATAAAAATATATTATATTTATATTTTAAAACCATTCAATAATATATATTAACAATATAAATTATTTCTATGAGAAAAAATTAATTTTCAATTAAAATTTATCATATTTTAACTATTCATCAAAATATGAAAGTTATTTAAAAAATATCAAAAATTAATCCAAAGTAAAATTTTATATCCCTTTTCAAAATAATAGGTTAATTTAGTAAAATATAATATACAAATGTGTCAAAACCACATTTTAAATGGGTACGCCATATAAATGCGGTAAAACTGTATTTTTTAAAAAATACTTATTTTATCCAAAAAACAGATTTTTTATATTATGTTCTAGGAAATATGTAAGATTAATTCTAATGATATAAAATTAAAAATTTGGGGAATATTATTCATAATGTCTAGTTTATATCACTTTAAATAATAATATTTCAATAATTATCGTTGTTTAGTGAAACTTTGTATCACGTACAACATAAGCTATCGAGGAAGGTCGCTCTTGTGTGTAACGTAATCCAAGTTAGTGTTTCATGGAGTATAAGATTCCTTTGGCCCTATGTATAACATAATCAAACCATAGTTCTTTTATATGTGGAAAAAAATCTATACTCAGTGTTTTTTTAAATAAATTCTATCAAAAGAACATGTATTTTGCGCAACACAATCAAGGAATATTGTTGCGTATACTACAAGATAATATGTTGTTGTGTATATCAAAATATAATCATTGTGTATAATTCAACACAAGAGATCATTGAAATTAAAAAAAATCTCCCTCATAAAATCTTGAGTTGTTACATTATATCCCGCTTAAAATGAATTTCTCCCTCGAAATTCATCGTGGTTATAAATGGTTTTCTACTTGTAATTTTTTTCAGGGAAACCCACATGGTAAAAAGGGATACAAAAACATAATTTTGAAAAGGAAAGTTATAAATTTAAAATTTACCCAAAGTAACACATCATTAGGTTTGCACTTATAAGAACATAGGTGGGAAGTAAAATCATAGCTATGGAAGAGAAATCTTACCATCATATTCTGAGAGATAGTGATAGAGAATAAGGTTTAGAGAAAGTTAACTACAAAAAATCCATAAATATGTGATGATTTAAGGGACCATATGATTCATCAGATTAGAAGGTACTAGGATAACATTTTTGGTTTCCAGATATTTTTCCCAAATTTGATGAAATTTTACATAAGGATAAATGCTTACATGATTTTAGTGCGATCTCACTATTGGTCTTTCCTAGAACAATTGCCACTTCATATCTTATTTAATGAAATGAAGTTGAATTTTTCGTTATTAATGTTTTATCAAATCATGTTATATAGTGATAGGTCATTCCATCTGTCTCAACAAAATTTTTAGAATAGGTTATCAAATATACATAAGTCCACATTTAGTAATATAACACATTAATCTAACAAAAATCAACCATAATATAACATATATTATCCCCCAATGGATTACATTACAATCCCTCGAAACCTGAAAATATAAAACATTAGAGAGAGGTGAACTAAATCGGCGTAACATTTTTCTCCCATATCTCATTTCGTAGTCCTTGGTTGTCACATTCCACACATGCGAATACCTCATTTATGTATTCTCTTAAAACATGATAGTAACTTGAATTACCATAGAACCTTAGTGAAAACATGAATACTGTAAAAAATTAAATCTTTCCACATAATAAAATCTTAACAATTTATTAATTTCAAACCCTGATATCACTTATTCAGTATATCATTCTGAAGGTAATTAATACTATCAAACATCTTATTATCTCCTTGTCCCCTCATTATGCACATATCATGTGATTTCCATAAATATTTCAATCACTTTTCATGGTTATTGGTACCATTCAACATATACTTTAAAATACTTAAGGAAACAAAATTGTGCAAAAATCCTTAGATGTTTCTCTATTCCATAGTACCATACATTATTCTAGATAATCATGAAATCATTCCACTATCTTTTTAAACCATTGACCGAGCTTCATCATTTTATTCTTCAAAATGTATTTCATCTCGTATATAATTTGTAGTCTCTTCATTATCATCAACATAAATACTACCCATACAACCACGATGATTCCCATAATGATATTTTCCCTTAGGGAATCCATTTTCATAATGCACATCCATTTTATATTAAAACATTTAACTAGTTTTGATGTCTTAGTAATACCATTACCCGTGTCCATTGTGTTAAAGGAACATTTTCCTTTGAATTTACTAGCTTTGTGTCCTCATTTTTTCACACCCAAATATCATCCAATTCCTTTGAAACATTCTCTATTATGCCTCTTCCCACATGATTTACATGTGGAAAATTTAACTTTACTTCCACTATGATCACCATGAAACTCCATCTTTCTCTTATTAGTTGCCTCAGAAAAATCACCAAAGTTGAGATTATTGATCATATTATGAGATTGATGATTAGGCATAATAATAATTTCTCTCCTACCAACTCCCATTTAATTTGGTTTCTAATGAGGAATATTATTCAAGTTTCCGTTATATTCTCCATTTATATGAATCCTTAGATTTACATCCATTTTTAAAAACCCAAAAAAATAGTGTCAGAAGTGAAAATCATACTAGGTAAACAATATAATCAAGGGGGAGAACATTAAACACAAAAGATATTAGGTTTAATCATAAGTTATTCATTATCATTACCAAAATTCTAGGACTATAACCTATACCTATACATAACTTTAGGGACAACCCTTGACAAAACTTATAAATACATCTTGGGATATCAATAATGTTTTTGCATCCTAGTTTCCAAAGGTTAACTAAACCTTCACTATGATACCAACTATAGAGACACAAGCTTGAATTACATGTAAATTACATTTCTTTTGCGTAATACTAAATACATGACACAAACAGATTCCCAAAGATTGTATTAGTTTACTATCTTTGGAAACTCACAACACAATCTTCTAACTTGGTGAAAGATCTTAAAATTTTCCCATTGAGGTCTTCCCCTTTTGTTTTCCAACCTAAAACATTTCTTTATACCCTGGAGAAAAGAAAACAAAAAAAGATTGAGATGAAATTCTAAGTAAGGGAAAACATGGAGAACATAAAACAATCCATAAACAATTGAATGTAAAAACATGAATGTAAAGTTTAAACATCATAATCACGAGTCATGAAATAAATCTTGGTAGTACATAAGGAATAGATAATAAAGAAACATTAACCATAAAGGAATAACATCGGAATAAAACATGTAATTATAGGAACTATTATGAACATAATATGATTTCCATAGTTTCCAAGGCATTGGTGCCAAGACCATTTTAGTGGACAAAGTCCACTACTGAACCAGGTTAACCTTCCATTCCAGACACGTGTTACTGAACTGGATTTAATTTATTCTTAATTCATGTCTATCTCATGAGATTTAAATGATTACCCAATTAAATGTAGAAAGATATAGTTCTCACCCATCTCATAATGAAACTGTTCTTATATGTTCCACAAACCATAGAAACCTTCACCATAGCATAACCCATGAAATAAAATGGGTTTCATAAATATCATTTCATCATAATTGATATAAAAAAATTGATTTCCTAAATAAAATTACATAACAACCACAATAAAATCATAGTAATAATAGTGATAGAAACATAAACCTATGTAATCTTAGGTGGAAAATAATTTTGACAAATTAATTTAGCTTCATTCTTAAGGAAAATATCATTTCTTCTTCCAAACTTTTTTCTTTTCTCAAAATGTCATGTAATTTTAAAAGAAAAGAATTGAGTTGAAAATAAACATATATACATATAGAGGAATCTTCCTGGGAATAGGTTGTAATGAATATGTAAAACTTCATTTATTTCTTATAATTTAATAAAACATGTTTATCATACTTTTGCCGAAATAAACAAAAAGTACCGTGTATGGTAAACGTAAGAAAGATTCCTTACAAACCATGTTTTAAAAATAAAAATAGATAAACATTAATTTAAAAATACATATATAAATAGGAAACTTTTAATGAAAATATTCCTAGAAAACATGTAAATGGATATTAAATATACCCCCAATAAATACTTACGTATACACAATCTCGTATAAAGTGAGATTTGAACATTTATCCCTTACCTTATGTCTGATATGATTCATATGTATCCAAAAATCCTTTATAATGATTTGAATATAATGTTTCTGATTTATTACCAAATCATAATTGTTTTTGTGATAACATTTAGGAATATATTTTCATTTTTTTATTAGTAACATTTCATTATTACTCGTTATTAGGGTATTAAATACATTATGTTCTTATACATGTTTGGTCGGATAAGTTATTATTCCTCTTTTTTTTATAGTTATATCATATAAATTTTTTTATTAGTATAATATATATCATTTTTGTTTGTTTAATTCATTTGTTTAATCATGGTTTAATGAAGATTTTGTAAAATGAATCAGATCGCATCATGGAGATGGTAAGTCGTATCTATGCACGAGCGACAATATCATTTCTATAAATGTTGAATGGTATTGAAGTGTATATTATCTCCTAATTAGTATCATGTCATAATAATAATATAAATTTACTATTTATACCATTATAACCACCCAATTAAGGTGGTGGTAAAAAATAGATTACACCATGATGTGGTGATGGTAAGTCATACGTACACACGCACAATGATTTTGTTTTTCATAATATAGATAGAAGGTTAAATATGGTTGTTTAATATTAATAATAAAATATAATTTTATAACCTATACTTATGTTATTAATTTATATTGAACCAACTAAATAATAGAAAGTATAATAAGAAAGAAATTTGAAGGAATTAGTAGAAGATATTACCTCTTCCTTGACATGCCTCCATTAAATTTTCTCTTAGGGAACTAGAGTATGTCTTTTGAGAAGACCAGAACCTCTAGAATTTAACTAAGGAAGTTGAGAAGATAAATGGGCCAAGTATTTTTGATCTTAAAGGCATAAAATGGAGTGGATAAGAGATAGAGTAGGTTCCCTTTTATAAGAGAGAAGAGGGGCACTTTAGGAAACTCTCAAAAATATTATATTATAATAAAATAAAAACTGACCCAAAAATATCCCAAGTGTCCGAAATTAGAAACTGATATAATTTAGGGTTGTAATCACGTTAACCAATAAATTTTGGACAACTTATTTTTTAAATTTAAACCTTATATTTTTAATTGACGCTTAGTTATTCTATTAATTTTTAATTTTGGTAATAACATTATAAATATTTAATGGTAATGAATATTTACTTATGTGGGGGTTAATTGTCCATAAATAAATACTTTATGAAATTATATACCTTATAATTATAAATTAGTAATAAAATAATTTTTACATCACTATTATGTCATCATTAATGATAGTTAATTAATATATATAAATTATAAATAAACTCACATAATATATAAACATTAATTATATTTTTATTGACTATTTAATTTCTATGTTTTATAAAGTTTAGCAATAAATAAAAATTATTTCACAAATAAGTTATAAGAGAGTGACATGTTGTCACTTTCTTTTGTTTTAATAATAATTCCATCATTTTCATGTGAAAAAGTATATTAAATTAATCTATTATGACCCTTAAGTTATATGGTTTGACTTTTATTCATCCAATAAATTTTTTTCACGTGTTTGGATAATTTTATAAAATTATTTTTACACTTAATTACCTGATTTAGCTTTAACTATGGGAAAAAAATTAATTACCAAAGTTAATATTCATAATGCTAAAATAATCAAAGTATCCCATTAACATAATTTGGACCCACAGATTCCAAATTTGGAATCTCTTTCTCAATATTAACAATATAGAAGTTATAGTAATTAATTTGAAATTAATCCCATTGTCGAAAAAAAGGGTTTTTGTTCAAAACATTGCAAAAGATTGAAATGTTTTTACATTGGAAATCAATGTAAAATTAATGGCCATGACTTACATTGTCTTAAACTATAAAAATATATTCTATTTATAATTCCAAACCATTAAATAATATATTTTAACCATATAAATTATTTTGATGAAAAAAATTGTTTTCCATTATAATTTATTGTATTTTCTCTATTTATAAAAATATGAAAGTTATCAGAAAAATATCAAAAATTAGTCCAAAGTAAAATTTTATATCTCTCTTCTAAACAAGAGGTTTTTTCTGTCAAATTAAACTTATAAATGTGTCAAAACTATATTTAAAATGGGCGTTCCATCAAAAATTGGTAAAACTGCATTTTTTAAAAATACATCTTTTATCCAAAAAATTGATTTTTTTTTGTCATATTGTGTTCTATAAAATGTTTAGGATGAATTATAATGATATAAAATTTAAATTTTGTTTAATATTATACATAATATCTAGTTTATATCTAATAAAATTATAATATTTCAATAATTATCATTGTTTAGTGAAACTCAGTATCACGTACAACGCAAGCTATCGAGGAAGGTCACAGATACATGTAACGCAATCCATGTCAGTGTTGCGTTTAGTATAATATTAATTTGGAGCTATATATAACATAATCCAAACATAGTTCATTTATATATGGAACAAAATCTATACTCAGTGTTTCATGAAATTAATTCTATCAAAATAACATGAAATTTTGTACAACACAAGCCAAGAATATTATTGTGTATAATGTAAGATTAGATGGTGTTGTATATAGTACAAGATAATATTGGTGTAGCGCATATACAATACATAAATAAATTTTAAAAAATGATATCTCATAAAATCTTGGTGCAGTACATGGATGATTCTATGATATCCTTCAACCAACACCACTAGGTGGCCCACATTAAGCTCCAGGAGTGGGTGGATGGGCCCGTAGAAAGTTGTAGGCTTGAGAAGCTTATGACAAAAAATGCATGAGATAATTTGAGGTATGATCTATGTTTATTGAACTCTTTCTTTAGTATTATTAGACATAGGTTCTATTCATTCAATAATCTCAATACTCCTAGTATGAGAGTTAGAGCTCCTAGTTCAGTATCTAACCTAGTTGCTTCATCTTAAGATTCCTACATGGAACACCTATTCTATATCATTTGTTTGTCGATAGTGTGACCTATAACCTGGTGTAGAAATTTCCACATGGGATGTTTTGGTCATCATGATGTAACCCATTTACTTTATCTAAGGTATAGATTGGTTAATCATGATTCCAACCCAGATTGATAGTCATCGTAGAAGAATCTGATGCCTACGCACTGATGGGATGAGATTCTCCTTTGTGGGTGAGAGATTTCTCATGTAAGGATGAGTGGGTTCTATGAAAAACATGTTATAACGCATCACCCGTAATTTGGAGAGTATATCCTTTAGTACAGTAGGATCTTACAACAACTGGGTTCCTTCTATTGTTGATGATTATTTGGATGTCTTCCCTAAGGATGTTTCTAGACTTCCTTTGAGGAGGTAAATGGATTTTTTCATCTACATGCATCTTAGGACCACTCTAATATATTCTATGGCATATCGGATAGCCTATACCAAGCTTAATGATTTGTGGTTAACATTGGAGGACCTTCTAGAGAAGAGTTTCGTCTTCCCAATTTGTCCTCCTAGGCTACTTCAATGTTGTTCATGAAAAAGGTGGATGTGATCTTGCGGCATTATGTAGATTATCATCATCTGAACAAGGCCATGATATATAATATATACCGCTTTACAGGGATTGATGACCTCATTGACCAGTTTCGAGGTGTGCTATTGTTCTCGAATGTTGATCATCATTCTGACTACCACCACTTGAGGGTTCGTGATGATGATATTACAAACCTATAATTCTGATGTCACTACGAACATTGTGAGTTCCTAGTGATTCCCTTTAGTGTGACGAATTCCCCCACTATGTTTATTGATTTGATGAACTAGGTGTTCCAACTGTACTTAGACCAGTTTTAGGTTATCCTCGTGGATGAAATACTCTTCTACTCTACATCAGTGGAGGATCGTGAAGAGAAATTAAGGATGGTCCTAGATTTAGTTTGAGAGTTCTGTATTTATGGTAAACTCATGAAGTTGCAATTATATATGTATGACATTCACTTTTTATGGAATTTCATTCTTTAAAATGGTTTATATGTATTCCCAAAAGGATCTATGTTTTTTTTTCTAGGGATCCACCTAAGATTGTGTCATAGGTGAGGAGATTTCTTGTCTTCGTGGGGTACTACATAAGGCTTTTGGAAGACTTATCAAGGATTACAGCCCCATTAAATATATTGACATGAAAATGGATGTTTTTTACCACATATGAGAAGTTCAAATGGTCTTTTGAGGAGATGAGGCAGAGGCTAACGATTTCTCCTGTGTTGAGACTACTATAGGAGGGTGTAGAATATGTGGTGAATTTTTATGCCTTATAATCTAGGATCAGTTATTTTTTCATGCAGTAGTAGGATGTTATCGCATACATGTCATTTAAATTATAACCCCATGAGAAGAACTATGTGACTCCTGACCTAGATAACGAATTTGTGGTCTTCACTCTAAGGATGCGGAAGTAATACCTTCAATGAGAATGCCTTTTATTTTTCTTCAACCATAAGAGCCTCAAGTACGTCTTCATATATAGAGACTTTAACCTGAGATAGTTTTTTTTGTTGGAGTTCATGCATGAATATAACTTTGAGATAGTCTATAATATATGGACTGGTAGTGTTGTAAAAGATTTCCTTTGAAATAATTCCTAATATCTCTTTGTGTAGGAGGTATTCTGAGCGTTTGACCTCCCAACAGCTATCCCTGGTGGAGAATGAAGGAATAGACATCCTATAGTTGATATTGTTGACTCTTCCACTTCTTGAGAATGCAAGATATTTCAAGTTGGGATACATTTACATTGTGGTATTACATGACATGATACCCATAAGGGATTCACTAGATGGATATTCTGATGGAGGGAATCATGTCATCTTTTTCACGGGATAAAATTTGATTCTAATCAGAATGAGGGAGGAGGTGATGTTAGAGTTCCACACTTCTCCCCTATTTTTACATCCTTGTGTGGGGATCATGTAAAGAGACCTTAAATTGTAGTTTTGATGGTTTGGAATGGGTACATCATAGTTGAGTTCAACTCTCAATGCCTCACATGTCAGTAGGTGAAGGATGAGAACCATGTTCTGATAAGTTTGTTGTAAACCCTTGAGACCTCAAAGTGAAAGTGGGACTGGAAATCAAGGGATGTCAAAACAAAAATTCCACACATTGTAAAGGGTTATTAATCCATCTAGGTGATTTTTTAATGAATCCTGAAGTTATAATACTTCCTTTACAAATATGATTAAAGTTTGGTGGGGTGTTTGGGGTGGTTGTTTGTACGAGATATCATTTTCCTTCCTGGGGTGCCCTCATTGATTGTAACTAACTATGACACAAATTAAATTCCTTGGTTTTGAAGAGGAATTCGGGACCCAAAAGATGATGTGGGCAACCTTTCACCCCCAAACTAAGGGTCAGACCAATAACACTATGTAGGTGTGGGGGATATGTTATGGGAATGCATGTTAGACTTCATCCAAAACTAGTAGGATCACCTGATCTTAGTAGATATTGTGTACAACAACAACTAACACATTACAATCATTATCAAACCTTCTGAGGCCATGTATGAGAGACCATGCAGGTCACCATTGGGATGGATAGATATTAGTGAGACATCTCTTGTGGGCCTAGAGATGATGCAGGTGATTATAAGTAAGGCCTAGGTCATCCATTAGCAGATGAGTATGGCCCATAACTGGTATAAATATTACCCAAATCACTATTATAGACCCTTGAAATTTGATTAGTGAGACCATGTTTTCCTGAGAGTCTTCCCATGATGAGGATTGAGGGGGGTTGGCTTGAGAGAAAGGTTATACCCAAGGTTGATCGGGCCGTTTGAGATCATTTCAAGGGTTGGATAGGTCTTTAACCACATCACCCTACCTCCACATCTAGATAAGCACATAAAATCATCCATGAATCATAACTGTGGAGATATGTTCATGAGAGTACATACATTATCGATTAGGGTGACCTGTACATCAAGGATGGGGCCACCTTTGTGGTGAACCAAGTGGAAATTAAGTATTGGTAGAAGCGGATCATATATGGATGGATCATTCAATTGTTTTTTGTGTTGTGGAAGCATGGGAACATGCAGGAGTGTTCCTTTGAGTGGGATATCAAGATACGAGCTTAGTAACCTAAGTTGTTAGTTTATTTTTTTGGAAAATAAAATCATGAAGAAGAGAATGATGTTGAGACTCCATTTTTTTCTTGTAATACATTGAAATATTTCTATATATATTTCCAAATAAAGGAACAGAGACAGTGTGCGATTCTAAGGCCTGGTGTTCCCATAATTAATTTCATAATAAATATTATATATATATATATATTATATTTGGTTCATGTAATTTCTTATAGAAATAGGATAAATATTAACCAGAATCCTATATCAAAAATCATAGACCATGGATGAGTCCATAATGCGGTGTTTTCCCTATGCACAACCTAAAATTGCTCGATGTGGGATGTTCAGACATATATCTCATTGGAGGTATGTTTAGTGGATTAATTAAATAATTCATTCATACATTCATTCATTTTAACCAAAATAAAATTATTATATATAATCTACCATGATGACTTTTCTAGGGCTAGACTCATAATCGACAGACCATTGAGAGATTCTCCTTCCTCTTTCCATTGTAATATCACATCAGATGACAATGATGAACCAGATCAGAGAAAATCGAGACACAACAAAAACAATGATGTCCTTATATCATTAGAGGGAGTGTTATTCAATGATGAATGATTCAATATTCAGGTAGGACTCATAATTTTTTTAATCATTCTTGGATTAAATTTATAGAGAAGAATCACCTCTTTTATGATCTATGTCAATTTCCGGACCATTTCATGCACCCTAGTAACAATTAATATGTTTATTTCAATTTTTTATAACCCAAATATCAATGTTATTGATCATTGGTCATGAATTCTTGGCCAACTATGGTTGAAGCATTATTCTTGTGTCTTTCCCCTCAATTTCGTTATGTTCTACACTAGTTGGACCCTACAATCTCGTTTTGATGTTGTCTGGCACTACTGAGCTTGTTCGGACCCCCATAATCATAACGGATTCGCAGGAAAGGGATGTATTGATGAAAAAAAAACATATATGGTACCGTTTTGGGTTATGAACAATCATTTTCATGATCATAGATTAAATAATAAAAGGAGGAATTATCTAGGGTTTCATGGAACATGCAATATATATTTGAGGATTTCCATAATATGATTTCCGGTGAATGATTACAAAAACTAAAAACCAAAAACAGATCTAGTATTTTTCGATGGAGATAGGACCTAAAACTGGGTGGATAGGATATATTTGAGGTGTATATTGTGGATCATGAAAACATTGAAAAACCAAACAACACATCATGTATTGTGATGAACACATGGCGTATAGCCCCGTCGTAGAGGTGGTTAGTATTTTAAGAAATCATAAGGATTGAATGGAATGTAGTCCCCCTATATGTCGTTTACCACCTTCCTCATGTGGACGAGTCATGTGGTGAATCACACGGTCAGGCACAATCCAAGTGATGAGTACACAGACATGACTAGTGTACACGGGAAGAACCCTATTTGAAGAAGCATGCCATGTACCAAAGTACATGGATATGGCTTGAGAACACGGACATGGGAAAATAATGTAGAATAATCCATTAGAGCATTGACACACAGTGTTTTCCTCATAAACGGTGTGTTCTTCCACTTGGATTGGGATCTATGTGCGGGTGATGGACATGGCAAGGTTTTGGAGTGGGACTTCATGTTGTGTGGGACTACTCACACCCTACGTACTACTTGCTTCTATTTTATGAATTTTTAAGGATCCATATCTCCTTCATCTGTACTCAAATTTTGGCACATGAGTAGCCTATACTTAATGTTTTTTTCATGTAGAATGGGATGGTTCCAACATTTATGGATTTTAGGATACGATGTGGAATGTTCCAGGAAGTCCTCTTGATTAGCCAAAGCTCAATGATGGTAGTGATCATGAAAATGATCACTAGATACACTAGAATGGAACCCCCCATCATCATGGGCATGAGTCCTCTACAACTACCTTCTAAGTGGAACCCCCGACCTATCAGATAGTTTTCGGGTGCTCGATGACTAGAATGGAACCTCCAGTCACACCAGGGATCAGGTTCTCAACCCTTCAAGTGGAACCCCTTATCCCCATGGGGTTGAGTCCTCCACAACTTCTTTTCGAGTGGATACCCCTATTAGATTGGGTGTGGGTCCCTGATGACAAGAATGAAACCCCTATCACGCCAGGGTGTGGGTCCTCGACTAATAATGTGTAACCCCCCATCGTCTTTTGTGTGGATCCTCTACTGACAAATTGGAACCCCCCCTATAAGTATATATAATAGTTCATCATGACACCAGAGTAGAACCCCCTTGATGAAAAAGGGTGTGGGCACTTTATAGAAACATAAAAAATGGAACCCCCCCCCCCCCACACTAGGATGTGTGTCCACTACTTAGAGTTTTTGGCCCCTCGACTTTGTGACACAGTGACAAGTTTTCGTTTTACATGTATGGTTACATCATAGTAGACATTTGAGATGTTGGACATCATTGATGTACCTTTAGAACTGTTGGTGTCTCTTCTTCTTGAGCTAAGCTGTGATATGAAGATCTCATTTCTCTCTCATTTTAATTTCTCTTTACTGATAATATATATATAACTATGTATCCATACCATTGTATTTGGTTACTCTATTTCAATGATACACAAATCCATGTAGGGTATTCCATGTTCTTTCCGTGTTTAACTTCTCATGGTTGGATGAGTCCATTCACCTTCTATATGTGGAAAATAATCGATGAGTAGTTCATCTACACCCCATATTGAGCCCCTTTTTTTGCATGAGGTTACTCACTCTTGGTTTGGGTGGAGCTATTGACTTTCACTATACCATACATCTTTTCTACTATACTCTCTCCTTCTATTCCTGTGGTATCGCTGACTACTCCCCTTCATATTTCAGGGTGTTCTTCTAGTTATGTATATACTGATCCCTGCACGGGATTTTCCATCATGGATTGTGTCTTATAGAGATGACAGATATGTTGGCTATTGTAACACCCCAAGGATTTACAAATAAATTTAATTTTGAATGCATGAAACATTGAGTCTTTACAAAAAAATAATTTGTTATAACCGAGTCAATAAACATAATTTTCCCACTTCGGTGATTTGAATTTGGAAAATCTGACATGCATGGCTGTGTTTAGGATGTTTTTTGGAGTTAGATAGGAAAATGTAATTTTTGGTGAGTAGTAACTTAACCTTATGAATAGTAACCAACCCTTAGGAATTGTAACCCATAATTAGGAATAGTAATATACCCTTATGAAAAGTAATTAAATCCTTATGAATATTAATATGCCCTTATAAATAGTAATATACCCTTATAAATATTAATGTTACACTTATGAATATTAATATGACCTTTATGAATAGTAACCTCACCCATGAATGTATAAATTAAATTTAGTCACCATATAAATGATGTTGAATATTTTATAGATTATTAATTAAGTATTCGTATTTTTTTGAGTGATAAATATTTAATTAAAATTTTAAATCAACAAATTAATTCACTTTTATAAAATAGTTTCCTAAAGAAATAATTTTTGGTCCTGAAATTTTAGCATAATTTTATAAGACCATGATTAATTTTTGAAATTATTATAAAACCAGATTAAATATAAAATCTGTATTTTAAAAGTAAATAATAATATAATTTAAAAACTAAATTTCACATATATAGAAAATATTTTTGATAAAATGGAGTTCATTTTTGGAATCTATATGTAAAAAATGGTAATGGTCAATTTTAGGGATTTTTCTAAAATACATGATTTTTTAGGAATAGTAAAATATGATCATTTACAATAAATGTTAAATAAATGGTTTATTGAGTCATATGTGATGTAAGGTTAATGTAAGAACACATGTTTTGAATTCAAATACACTTATTACTATTTTTTATCACATGAATCAGGACTATTCATAGTCTTGAGAAAAAAATATTAAACTAATGATTAAAATAAGGAGAAATCCCTCATCTCCCCTACTATAAATACCGCCCATTCTTACCTCTTCTCTTAACTCCTCTAAATCCTTGTTCTTTGATTGAATTCTATGAAAATATCTCCCCAAACTCCTCCCCATGATCAGAAGCCCTTGGTCTCATAAAAATACCTTATCCTCTCCCCTAAAGTGGTTGTCAAGAAAGATTAAGTCAAGTGATAAATTCTGCATTTCAATTATTTTAATTTCCTTTCATGTTCCTTTTTTTTCTTTTATATCCTCAACTCACCTCACCCAAATGTTATGAAAACTCTATTACAATACATGTACTCAAATTTTTTCATGTTGATTGAATGATTTCTTATCATCTCTTATTTACCCTTATTTTATTCTAGTAGTAAAAAACACCATCCGAGATATGCTAATTTACCACATTTAAGGATTATGCATTTTCAATTTCTATTATCAACATAAATTCTGGTCATGAAACCATTATTATGGTTTAACCTGACTATAATATATTTATTTTTTCTCATATATGGTTTCATAGTATTTTTTACACATGGTTTTGATTTATAATGAAAAATGAGTTCATAATGTTCAAAAACTACTAATGAACTGAAAAAGTTATCATTAAATAATTTATATAATTACTCATCTTTACTCCAAGTAACAAAATAAAATTTATAACCATATGAACTTATGTATGTTCACTAATAATATATTACTTAAATTCCATACAACCAACCTTATTTAACACAATTCTCCATTTCGGTATATAAGCAAACTCATCACGAAAAAACGAACCTGAATAATGAAATTGAACCTATAAACCCATAAAAAAAACATAAATGTACTTAATAAGGTTATAATAAATCAATTAAATGAAGTGGAGGTTCTGGAATTATAAATTAATGAACCTAAATTGGATGACTAATGTCATTATGATCAAGTAGAGAACACCTTCAGACTTATGGTAAGGGTTTCTTCATCTCACTTCCATTTTTGTGAGATATTCTATATTCACTACTACTACATGTGTATGGTGTATGTATACTTCCAATTAATGCGTAATTTCATTAATATATTTATTTTAATGATATTAAATGTGTCATTTTATGATTATCAATTATAGGGAATACGATTCAATTCATTACAAAGTTTTAAGTTTTTTTTACTCAAACCTCCATTTTCATTCAGGTTTCTTTTATTATCTCCTCACCGCAATGAAATTATTATTTATTTCAATAAAATAATCATAAATTCTTTGTGAATTTTTTATATATGTGTACATATTATAGTGCTTCTTTATTTTATGGGGAGCTACACATTTTAAAAGATCCTTTCAAAAAAAATTCAGAAATGCAAGCCTGATTCTAGGAAGTTCTCGAATGCTTACCTATTTAGATGTTCAGACAATAATATTTTTTAAGAAATATTTTCTTTATAAAATTACACATTTAATCATGATAAATATATCTTATTTCAGTTATTTTTTCATAAAATAAAACATGCCTTTGATCTTTAAAATCCATTAATATTTTCTTTAAACCGCACAAAAATAATTTAATTAAAAACATCATTAAAAAATATTTTTAAATAATTTCACCACAATGATAATTTATTAAGCCTAAAATATAATTTCAAGGACCTTCCATTTTATTTTATTAGATATACATGTCTATAATCTGATATCAGGACAAAGAAAAATGATTTTCAAAAAGAACACTTCCTTTCAAAGTAAAAAAATATTTTTCTCATCTCACTCTAACTTTAATGAGATATATGCCATGTTCACCACTACTTTATTGATTTTGGTTTATGTATTAACCTATGGAATATAATATAAAGAGTATCCTTATTCTGATGATATTATAATGTATTATTATTTGAATGTTTCAAGGTTGTATGTAACACTTTAAAATGTTTAAGGACTAATTCCTATAGGATTTTTCAGTAGACTCATTTAAAATTATCTTCATATATCTCCACATACTTCATTTAATCTTGTACTTAATTGAGTTTTATCTCCTTTTATATCATCCACCATTTATTATCGAATGGTTTGTGATTATCTTGACTCTGGATGTTCTATCATAAAACCATTCACCATATTACTCTAAATGGTTAGTGTTTATGTTTAATGATTTGGGAAAGTCAATTACTTTCCATAAGTTAGTTTCAATATGAATGTGATTTTTGTTTATATTGATCCCCATTAATATGAGGAATACATTGGACATATTAAGTGTCGGGTGGCACCCTCTATATCCCCTCAATGTATCGATAGGTCTCATGGTATAAACTGGGGTCTTGGCCTGAGGCCTTGATATTATGATGAATTATGGTATTGGTTTAAGGAATTGACGGTATGGTTATGATGTCCCGCATTATGCATTCCCTCATTATGAAGCTAGTAATTTAAATTTCATGTGGTTATTATACTAGTATAATACCCATTATAATGTTTTGTTATGGCATTATTTATTCAGCTCTTATTACTTCCATAGTATATACAAGTTTATTTTTAATGGAATGTGTTTTTAGTTTTTCATCACGCCTAATGATAATGTTTATGATAACTTATACTGTATTTTTTACCCTTATTTATCATATGATCTTTCCCCATTTATTATGTTTTATTTTTCTCTAGGATGTGAAGAGGAGTATTGTGAATTAATTTTTGTGATAAACTTAGATTTGTTGATGTTCCCAATATAAATTATATGGTTTTTTTCATTTCAAGTTGTAATGTAGAACCTATGTTTTTATCTGGTTTTCCAAAACTACTACACTATTTGGTCTTTTAGGATATGACCTTCTTGTAATCATTCCACTGTAATTAAATAATGCACCGACATCGAACTTCTGAGGGTTGGGGAGTTACAGTGGTGACTTCAGTGGATCTTAGGGATACCTACTAGTTATAGATTGGATGTTAGGATTTGTTATCTCTGAGTGGTTTACTTTTCCATTTTTTCAGGTTAGGAAAATTTTTGCCCTGGTGTTTATTTTTTCCCCTTAATTTTCAGTTTTTATAGGTATACTCTTATATAACCTATATGTCATGCAAGCATGGTTTACTTTCTAGCTGCTACATATTTTTATTATTATTCCTCTACACTTCTGCATTGAGATGGTTGGGTGTGTTCATAATGGTTCATAAGAAATGGTGTCCCATTTAGACAATTCCTTTCAGTTCTTATCACCATCCGAAGACCTATAGAGGTGGGATTGGAGTAGTTATAGATTTATCCCTAGGTTGGGTCAGGTTGTGAAAATATAGATGGTCTCGAAGGGAATAAATAATTATACCCCAGGGTTATGTGACTTTTTATGAGATATATTAATTGAATCATGATACTAATGAGTTATTTATGTCATGTTTAGATTTGGTCACTTTAGTTGGTATTATATGAGGGTTTGGTTACTTTTTTAATTAGTTAAAATATATTTATATATTAGTTTAGTTATTTTGGGGTTCGTTTTAGTGAACTTTTGTAAAAAAACTCAATATTTGAGTCAAAGTATAGGTTTATATCCCAAAATATTTGTAAAGTCTTAAGTAGATGGAATTACCTAGAAATGCATCAATGTACGGATACTAAAATTAGAAATAGTTGAGGAATGGATACACCTATGGGTAATCACCCCAAATAGGGTCATTTGAAGATTGACTTTCTCATCACCTTGAATCTTGATGAGTGGGCCTAAGACTTCACACCTGGTTCGAAACTCACAAGGGATATTATTTGGTTGATCATGTTATCATTACAAACTCAAAGAAAAGATTTCTTTCCCAGTTTGTTTAATGGATGAAGTTGAGAAATATATGAAAAAAATAACTTAAAGTAACACAGAATAAACTGATATTTATATAGATCAAACTAAAAGAACTATAGGAAAATGTTATTAAGTAAAATAATAATACATTTTCTTTGTAACACCCCAAGCTTCTACGGTACACTTCTCTTTGAATAATGCGATAGCGTGTGTTGTACGCAACATCGAGTTCTAACACACCACAACCAATAAAACTAGCCGTTATGAATAGTAATACCTAATTTTTGAAATTATATATATTTTATATTTCATAATGGAATTCATTTTTGTATTCGGAATATCAAAATTATACTAAGATGAATTTTTGGTATTTTTCTGAGAACTTCCAATTTTTATGAATAGTTAAAAATACTTAAAAACAAATTTTTTAATCAAAATAATTTATTGTGATAAATTATATTATTGAGTGGTTTTAAAGTATAATTAGAATATATTTTTACCATTTTATCCAATGGTGTTCATTAGAATTAATTTCACATTGGAATTGGACCTAAACAATTGTCAATCTTTTGATATATATTGTTTCTTAAAAACACACTATTTGTTGTGACAGCGGGAATTAATTATAAAATTAATTAATGAAACTTATATGTTTGGAATTTTTTAAAATAGATATCATTTTTGAATTAAGAATATCAATTATAGCTTAGGGTGAAATTTTGGCATTGTCCTGAAAAACTTCAATTTTTGATGAATAGTGAAACTACTAGGTGGTAGTTAAAAAATTGATTTTTTCATAAAACTTAATTTTACTGCTTCTGTGAATGGAATTTCAAAAATATGAGAGACACGGTTAATATCATGAAGTAAAATGTGGTTCAATGAGATGAAAATAATTTTTGGTGAATAGTAACTTTTTACTCTTATTTACCACGGTTAAAAGTAAATAGGGTAATTAAGGGTAGAAATGATATTAATATTACCCCAAAACATGTTCTAATTCTATTGGAAAAGTTTATCTCGACCAAAAACAACCTTAGGAACAAAATATTGTCATTTAGGTCCACTTGGATTAGATTAGGACATTTATTATTATTTAATTCAAAGAAGAATTAAAAGAGTTAAAATCAATGTTTATTTACTCAAACATTTTTAATATGGGGTTATATATAAGATAAATTAGATTTTAAATATTAATTAGAAAGATAATAATATTTCCGACATAATTATATTTTATTTATAATTTTTTGACATTAAATAATTTAATTTATTTATGACATAATGACGATACAGTAATTACCATAATTGTGAAAATTAAAATAATTGATATTATAAATACCTAAATAAATAAAATTTCAGACTTTATATGAATTATACTTCTTTTCTAGGATAATATGACATGTTAGTATTGATTTAATTAACTTTTTTCGAAGTAATCATTCTGTTATAATTTTTACAAAAATCAATTATTGAGTAGTGTCAAAATTGACATAAAAGAGTTTTTAAAACAAATATTATATTATTAATTGATATTAAATTCATAAAAATCTAAGATTCATCCAAGAGACTTATATCATGATAGTTGTATCCTTAATGAACCACTTTTGGGTCGCTTGGATTTATATAGTAAGTTTATTAACTATATAATATAGAAATACAAAGTGACATGGTAAATCTCAAACTATATAACTAAGAGTTAAAACTAAAAGATAAGGTTAATATAATGACCCAAACCTGTCTTAATTATATTGGTTGAATTTTTTTCGACCTATCCCCACCTTAACCTTTAAATAATACACTTTTGTGCCATTATAAACAAAATATGAATTTATTTTAAATTAATATTTCTAGCTTTTCCAAAGGTGCCCCTCACCCCTCTTATAAAAGGGCACTCCTCCTTCTCATTTCTTCACACCTTAAAAGCCTTTTGGTTCGGCCAAACCCGGCCCAAATACTCTCTCAACTTCCCTCACTACAACCTAGAGGACTTATTTTGATCAGAAATCCAACCTAAGGATCCATTTTGATCAAATCAAAAGGAAGAACCCGAAGAAGAGGTAATGTTTTCACCACCCCTTTTCAAGTTCCTTTCTTCTTCCACTTATTCTTTCTTTGTTATTACCATTCTAAAATAATAACTACAGTATGTTATATATATTGTGATATTATTATAAATATGGTACAACCATATTCAGTATTCTATCCACCCTTTGAATAACATGTCACCATACGTGCGTACGTACGACTTACCGTCTCCACGTCGTGGTGTAATTGTTATTCAATATATTATTATTTGGACGGGTAAAATAATGATGTATAATTCATGTAAACAGTAAATATAACATGATAATGATTCTTTATATATAATATACCATCCATGTATATATTATTTTAATATCAAATGAATTATATTGTCGCTCGTGCGTACGTACGGACTACCGTCTCCACGAACGCGATGACATCCATTCTCCATCCTATCCATTCAAACATAATTATCATTTGATGATTGAAAAATAATGTTTAAGGACTTGATATCATTCTGGATATGAATAAGATACAACCTATCCATGACAAACATGGCTTATGTAACAAAACATATAAAATAAAATGAGTAAGTTAACACCCAAAACGACGATAATACTAAGATATTATTAACAAAGCAATGTTAAAAGATCATATATGATATCATATTAATATATATGATTCTTTTATAATTTAATAAAAATTATTGAACCATTATACAGGAGGTTAACCTACCCTCAACCAAGGAAAAGTAAAAGGTAAGGGTTTATTTTGCAATCTCTCCATTATCCGAGGTTGTTTATATGTAATAATCTACTGGGATTTCTTTATCATCCACATCCATGTTTCTTCAAAATGTATTTCAAAACATTTTTAACATTTACAAGAATATGGGTTAAAGTCATTTATACCCTTTTTTGACTTTTTATAAGAGGTTTATAATGGAATCTTTCCGTCGTTTTCCAAACAAGGTGCCTTTTATCCTTTTCGACAGGATTAAGGTAAGAATGTTTTTTTAACTTATACGGTGGGTGCGGCTATTTTCCGCTGTTATAAAATCTTCAAAGCTTCCCTTACAAGATTATAAGAATATTTTCTAAGAAAATGTTTTATTTTAAATATATGACTCATAAATGATTTCAAAATAAAAAGAGATATTTTTCTAAAAAGAGTTTTTATTTCATCTATGTCAACATCCTTTAGTGGATTTTATGCTTATTTGATGTTGATTTATTATGGTACAAAACATCTATATTGTATTTAAGGTTTTGTGATATGTTTGACTGTGGATGTGTTATTTTTATACCATTCATAGTCTATGGATGAAGTATTTACATTTCATATGCTAGTTTTAATACGAATGTTTATGTTATGTTTAAACCTTTTCATATGGGAATGCATTAGACTTAATATGTCACGGGTGGAGCCTGCTATAGCTCCTCGATGAATCGTTAGGTCTCATGAGACAAACTAGTTTCTTGGCACAAGGCCTTGACAAAATCTTATTTGTTGTCTTCGCACGAGGCCTTGGCTATGTGGTTATGATAGTCTGGCATTATGCATTCCATCATTATGAAAGTGGTTATTGATATTGTATCTGATTATTCGATTATTAGAATATCCATGTGAATAAGTAAATGGCATTATTTCATTTTATTTTTGACATACTATGTTGATGTTCAAGTTTAAAAGGCTTTTGTTTTAGTTATACATTGCCTTAAATGATTATTCTTATTTATGAAAGTTTCTGCTATATTGTTATTCTTACTAGGCATTTGAGCTCACCCCTTTCAATGTTTTATTTTTCCAAGGATGTGAAGAAGTAATTTATGAATGACCTGTAGGGATAGTATATGGGGATATGAGTGTGGACTATGAAAAAAATATGTTGTTGTAGTTTTCGTTTTTATGTTGTAATGTAAGACTTATGAATATATCTAGTGTTTCCAAGGCTACTAAACCAATCGGTCTTTCAAGATATGATCTTTCTTGTGATCATGCCAATTTCAGGTAATAATGCACCGACTCTGGGTAACTGGTGTCAGGGTGTTACATTCTGGTTGAATTCCTTTAATAATTATGGTAATTTCCCAGCATTGTTAATTTTTTCACTCATTTCATCCATTTTTTGTATAACTAATGGTTATAATAAGAAGGAGCTGAGTAAACCATGGGTATGTAGGGTAATAGCATGATTACAAAACAATGAACCCAATGGAAAGGAAGATAGAATAAAAAAAATTGTTATTATGGAAAACTTACTATCATAAAACTTGATTAACAACGTAACCATAGTAGAAATCCTAAGTGCACTAGAGATGATAAAGAAGGATGATCGGGATAATTGAGGTACTAATGATAATAAAAGGAATGATATTCAATTTCTTATTTTTCTATAATTGGGAAAAATAATCAATGGAATTTCCACAATGTGACTATAAGATGCTTTACTTGGGGGTAAAGTAGGTCATAGAGCATCAAACCATTGATAGAAAATGAAGAGTTTATAAAACACTATGAAATAATATTGAACTCTTAAAGGGGCACCAATAATATTTCAATGTATTATTTATAGTGAACTCAAGAATTATATATGTTAGTTTCATAATCCCATGATTGTTCGGGATAGAAGTTATCCAAAACCTTTTAGACTTAGGGAGAAAATAAGTACCTTTATAATGACTATTAATGAATAAGATTGTGTTAATTATTTTTTACTTACCCTAGAATTTTAATTATTGGATGTCTTATGGTTCTATTTACCCAATTGTATCTGGGATGCTTTCTCAGAACATCAACTCACCTCCCTCAGTGAATTTTATTTTTAGGAAGACATTTAGTGGTATGATTATTATGCTTCTTTAAATAAACATTGTGAACATCATAATTTCCTCAAAAAAATTATTTTATTTTTAGAATAGAAGTTTTATCATTACCTTAAGTTTGTATTAATTTCTAAAATAGGGAAAACACATTAAAAATTAAATGTGACTTTCTATTGGTTCAAGGATTACAATGAATTATATAAGAATAAAACAAAACCCTCTACATGTACCTTCATTTATAGTTATGAGATATATTTCCTTAACATGGTTCAGGATAATTAGTTTTTTATAGTATTATTTATGATATTGAGGATTATATCTCATTAGAGATAATATCCTAAGGCCTATCAATTTTTTTCTTCCATTACCTATCCTTGTAATTAAATGATAATTAAATTATGATGTTTTAATTTATTTAAACTGGGGATGTAAGGACTTGAGTTTTTCTCCACAAATTATTTTATGTTCTATTGATTACTCCACTTGAAATATTAAAAACTAAACAAATAAATATTTTTTTAATGTATACATATAAATATGATTTATAAAATTTGGTAAAAAATTTATGAACTATAAATGAATGAATATATATATATATATATAAGAACAAACACAATTAAATCCTTCTAATAAATTAAAATCAATTAGTACATATTTGGAACTAATAAAAATATTTGATTAAATTTTATTTAAAAAAATTTATATATTTCCAAGTAATTTATATTTATGATTATTACTGATTTTAGGAAAATATATAATATAGAAAAAAACAGATTCCATTTAAGAAAAACTATTTTTATGATATTATATTATATTATTTTGAAGATAAGTTTTTCAATCATAGGATATGAATTTGAAAAAATTTTAATACATATGGGATTTATCATGATCATATTATCATAAGATTAATTTTTTGTGTTTTTCTAAAAAAAAATTATTTTTATGTGAATAGTAAAAGAATACTGATTTTATAATTGTCATCTCCTTTATGAAATTATTTTGATATATGAATACATTAAATTTTTTTTGAATATTTATATTTATAAATATATATATTATAAATTATAAAAAAAATAAAAATGATATACTGAATTTATAAATTCATGCTCAACTTTTTGAAAATTTTGGCAGTGTTTTAATGAAACGTTTTTTTCACTATTTTGATTAACTAATTATAACATGATGAAATTATATTTTTGATTTATTATTTTGGTAAATAAATTTTATCTTAATTCTAAAAAATATTTTAAATTCATTATAATCAATTTCATTGATTGCAATATCCTATGCATAAATTGTTTTCCATAAAAATAAACTTTTTCTAAAAATGATTTTTTGCGTTCCATGTTCTAACATTTTGATAAATTTCCATACACATAGAATATTTGTTTGATAAAATTATTATTTTATTTTAAATAATAATTATAACATTATCTATTTTGACTAATTTCATTTTGCTTAAAAAAATTAGGCTGTTAGGATTAATGCTAATTTCTACGATAATTATGATATATTTATTTTAAAATTATTATTGAATTAATATCAAAAAATAAATATCAAAACAATTAAATTTAAATAATTTAAATAATGAATATAATATGATTTTTAAACACATAAATAAATTTGTAAAAATCATTTAATTTATAATCGATACTAAACATGATTAAGAACCCATATTGGTCAAAATGTCATTTTATACTAAAATAGTTTTTCTACCCGTTATCTGTTTTAATTTAAAACATAATTTTATATTATTTAAAAATTTAAAAAAATTTAAAATGTGAAAAATTATAATTCATCATGTTTAAATTTTTGGATAAGGATATAATTATATTTTTTTAATAAAATAATTAACATGATTAATATTTAATTAAGATTAATAAGTGTTTAAATGAAAATTATATAGTGGATCAAATTTTCCTAAATTAACTTGAACATTAGACCATATTTACAAAAAAAATTGATTTTAAAACCTTACCTACATGTATCACCAATATTACCTCACCTAACACACCAAACTTTCATATTTTTTCATCCTTACCTCTTACTTCACATTCTTTTCCACAGTAAATTCATTCCTCTCTTACAAATGGTAGATCACATAAAAAATTTAAATAATAGAATACTACTTAAAATTTCATTGAAACCTAGCTAAAATTTTCTATACATGAATTCCTTTACACACCCTACTACCCCTGTTCAATAAACACTAGCCTATATCCCTCAAATATAGGGACTTCATCATGAGGAAGATCAACATTTCATTATAGGTATCTCATCTTTCTTAACATTTGTTTCTTATTATTTAATTTATAAAAAAACCATAAATATGGTATAATAAAAACCTTAGAATAATTATTTTGTTTATATGTTATTATAATACTGGTACAAACATGATTTATTCACTTCCATCGATGAAGAAAAACAAGAATTGTTGTTAGTGTGTGTACAAGAATTACCAGCTCCACGAAACAACGGTTTTGTTTTTTCATCCCCACTCATCATTGATTGTATTAGTGATAGTATGGGTTAATAAATATTAATTTTATAATTTATTTATTATTCTAAAAATTACAATTACTATCCACCTTCGCCCATCTCATTCGTTGAGTAATGAAAATTCTAATCATGTGTTGTATGGAGTACCGCCTCCATGAAGAATTCATTTCACATTTTCTCTTCTACTTTTTATCTATATATATAGAAATAATAAAAAATGGTTCAAAATAATATTGAAATAAAAATATTACAATTATACCACAATTATAATGATAGTATGTAAAACAAAACACCTCCTTAACCACACTCACCAACTGAGTTAAAGTGTCTTCAAGTTTTGTTCAATTTGACCACCTACATGAATAATGCTCAAAAATTAAGTCATGATGATAATGAGTACATAATTTCAGGTATAATATTACATACATACGTATATAATTATTTTTTGTTCTTGTAATGGATACATCAATATTTAACTCATTATATAAGAAAATATCTTATGTGGGTTAGAAATCACCAAAAAATGTTTGTTATCGATATCATATTATAGGATAAGGAATAAATTAGTCCTGAAAGTAAATGTTATCTTTATAAACCATTAAAACAAATCATTTACAGATAAATAAATTTAATTTTATTTTTTATATTCTGATAAATAATGATTAGAGACACCACTCCTAGAAAAAAATTACAAATGGTCAAAACTATAAACAACTGATATGGGAATATAGTAAAAAACAAACTAATATACATGTAGATAATTACTATAAATAGAAACTATAAATCGTGTTATATATTAATATATTTCTAAAATAGTATAATAGTATAGTTATGTTCTTTTCACCGGTGTTTAGAGCACGGTTGACTAAGTGGGGAAACATGGTAATGATTTCTTTATCACAAATATGGATCCAAAATACATGATTATGTTATACACAATGTTTCATTTCTTATTTTGTAAATAATACCCCATTATCATTTTATAAGATTATATAATTATACTTCATGATGTAATTTTTTTTTATTCCATATTAATACTCTTTTGAGGTTTTTATTTAAAATATATGAAGTTTGTAAGGGTTTCGTCCCAAAACTTCCATCTTTGAGAAACATTCCCTTTTATACACCTAATTGTTTAAAATGGTGTGTACAATGAATTTTGGATATTGAATATAATATATTAATCTAATTTATGGAATTTTAACTTCAAAATCAATCTCTCTCTTTAAAGTGGTTTTTATTAAGATGTTTTTTAAGGAATGAGTGTATTCTCCCAAAAGTTTTCTACCGGAGACACATTTTTTATTATTTACCAAATTTCATTAATGTGGTGTATATACTAAATATTTTAGATATTATATCATGAATTAAATTTTATTCATCGTAATTGAAATTCAACTTGAATCTCTCTCTATAACAAGGATTTTATTGAAATACTCCTTAGTTTGTAAGTGGTTTTCATGTCTCAATTCTCTCCCTTGGGTTATAATCACTCATTTTTGTCTATTATATTTCATGATTTATATATTATAATATATAATGGTTATAGAGTTTATTTCTAATTTCTTTTCTATATAAATAATATATCATATCAAATTATTATTCCTCAGTGATTTCAATATTTCATTAAAACACACATTCGTTAAAAATCATTCCCAATACTTTTAATCTATTTTATTCAATATTGATATTTATACTTCCCACAAATATTCTCATTTTGGAAGCTAAATTTTTTTTATCTCAAGTGAACCTTTTACTTCCCACAAATTTCTTTTAATTTTTTTTGTTTTCTTATCCTTTTAGTGATGTCGGTTTCAAACATTTCATTTCCAAATATTCAAATGGTTTTTCAATCCTATCAAAAAAATTATCCCCTCTAAATTTTATTTTGGTAAATTTTATGTCTTTTACAATTTTCAATGAAATAGTATTATTTTTTAAAGTAAAATTCTTCAAAGAATTTCCTCTTACTTTATTGAGATCATTATTTATTTTCTTAGTTTTCATTATTAAATATTATTTTAGAAGTAAATAATTCCAAAATTATTTTCAATATTCATTTTCTAAAATTTTATGTATTTAAAGGACCTTTTTTTATAGATCTTCATATTGGTTCTTTAAAAAGTATTTTTCACATCACAACATTGTTTTTTAAAGTATTTTATGATTTAATGTTTTAAAAAGGTTTTGTGAAAACTTTTATATTTTCACTACAATTATTCCTAAAAGATTAATCTCCTATTAAGTGATTTTTTGATAAAAAGAAATATGTTATTGTGTAATGAACACTTTTGGTAAATTATTATTGATTTAAAGTTATAATGATTGTTGATTTTAAGTGGCACACTTATCTATGGATTATGATTGGTGGGTCCTATATCTCCCTCAAATGGATTAAAATAGACTTATATATTCTGAGACAGTGATACATAGTCATAATGGGTTTGTTAATACATGAATGGGAGTGATGGGTTTACTAAAACTATTAGGCATAGACATAATGAGTTTGTTCCCATATGGATGGGAATAATGGGTTTTCTCAAATGGATTTTCATGTTCTCATGGTTGTGCCAAATTTTCAATTTGTTCATAAAGTTATTCCAAATTCAAAAATTCGTAATAAATTTATTCCTATTTCATGGGATGAATTTATTTTCCATAAATGTAATGTTTTTATGATCACACCTTATTTCTAAAGTGTTGCAATTTTTTATACCGTAATCATATGTATTATGTTTACCAAAATTTTTCTAATACATTTCTTTTCTTTTATGCTTATTTATATATATTTTTATGATCTTATATTCCTTATTCTGACATAATAGTTATCATACATGGTATTATGATATTTTATCAAGATATTTTTGAATTTCATATAATTCTTCAACATTATAATGATCTAACACTTTACAATATAAATTTTCCCTTAATGCGTGTTTTCGATCACCTATTTCTTATGATTACATTACACTTGTTATGACGATGATAATGTTATTTTAGGAATCTATTAAATGGTTATAGAGGAGAAATTTTATGGTTAAATTTTAACATGTGATATAAAAAAATGTTCTTATATAGAAAGTATCCGTGAAACTAAATATTTTTGTCCGTAGGTTAAATTAATTTTTAGAAATTTTATTACTTAGATATTGAGGTTAATGAATCATTTTTTTCATTTTTTTCATGGGTAACTTAAATAAATTATATAACTATATTTGTATTTAAATGTGATGGAAATAAAATTTTGATCTGTTTTGTTACATATACACATGTTGGGAAGGTTGTGCTGATGATAAGTGGTATACAGTTGATAGTGTTTTTTGCATAGAGATATATGTGTTTGTTGGCACACAAAGAAGAAATTTTTGGTAACTTTAAGCACTATTGTGGTAGGATATTTGGTTTCAACTCATTCAATAACCCAATTATTGTGGTTGAAGACTTAGTTGGATGATCTCCAACTGGAAGTGAGGATAGCTATTTTTATTGGGTGTGATAATCAATGTACTATCAATATCTAAAGGGATCTAGTTCATTATTTTAGATAAAAAAACATTGATATTAAGTATCAATTAATCAAGGAACTTGTTGAAACAAGTGATTAGAATATATAATTTATTCATATAAATTAAAAAATAAAAATTTATTCCCAAACCCTTATATAATGAAGAATTTCATAATTTGAGGTTGACGTCATGGTTTTAAAGTAACTCTTCTCAATGGTAATATATGGTGATCATTACAAACTCTCGTTATTTTTATAATTTTTCTTTCAAAGTGTGATAAAAGAGAATATAAATATTTTAGTGCTTATTCATTTATGTATTTACAAAATGTAAATAAACTTACAATGGGGAAAATTAACATAGTGATATTAAAAATATATGTGATGTTCCTATTCGAGGGAGATATCTGTTATTTAAGGGAAGAATATATTTTTTGTTGGGTTTTCAAGTGAAAAGTTAGTAATTTCAGATTGATCATGTATCAAAAATTTTAATAGATTTATTAATGTTCATGAAGTAATTTTTCTTTTATAGGTTTTACAAAACAATTTTCAAGTTGAGCACAGATTTTTGAAATTTGAGAAGTGTTTATTCTATGAAATATTTTCAAGTGGTATAATTTCATCAACGAGGATCAAGGGTATCAGTGTTGGAGAGTTATAATTATATCATTTTTATTAGACAAGGAGATATTATTTTTCAATATTATTCATTCATACACAAAGTTTTCTTATATGGGATTAGAATTTTTGGATGATGATTCATTGCTATGTTATATGGGATTGATGCTGATTCATGTCCATTTGTTGAACCAACATAAAAAATGGGATATTTTTTAGACTAAGTGATGAGTTGAGTAAGTTTGTGATGAAAATAACCTTGGAGAAGTTTTTTTAATGTCTATAATGTAGTTTTTTGGTATAAATGGTAAAGAGTTTCCTTAAGAGTATGGAATTATTTAGAGAAGTTTTATAGTGAATTTTTTAAGTGGGTTTGTTTTATTTAGATTTTTCTGTTTTCAATAAATAATATTATACAAACTCACATGAAATTTTATTGTTTATGTTATTTGAGAACTTTTATTAATCTTGGATGTTTTTTGGAATATGTTTGGAAATCCATTGGAGTTATATGAATCTATTTATAATAATTCAATAATACTTTTTCCCATTTGTGAAAATAAAAATGGAATATTTTTCATGGGGTTGAGTTGGAAGTCAGAAAAAGAATAATATAGAATCTTATAAGAAAATGTATGGCCTCATAAGGTTGGATAATAATTTCACAAGATATAATTTTATTTTGTAATATTGGCTATATATTTCATAGGGCTTAGTTTGTTGAAAATTTAGTAAAGGAATATTTTTATAAGTTTGATGAAAATATCTAAAGGTATATTCTAAAAATAGTAATCTCTTGAATCTTGACCAGAATTCAAGAATTTTAAAATAAATTACGGTAATTATCTAGTGATACATTAGTGGTTCAAATTAAATCGAGTCCAATTTTAAGGATCATAAAAATAAATTATAAAATTCTATGAAATTTTTTTTTCATCACTATCAATATCATAATAAAATATTATGACTTAGGATATTTCTTAGGGTCTCCAATCATGAAGAGGTTTTTCAAGTCATAGGGATCTGCATGTTATCAAATATACATGGACATTAAGATTAAATATAATAATTTTAATATATTTAATTGAATTTTTTAAATAATAAAAAATACTAAGAATTATGGATAATATTTAAGGAGATTATCATTGTAAAAATTATAGGTAACTTTAAATTGTATAGTTTAAATTCATTACTGTGAGAAAGGTAGAGAAAATATTTGGAAAACTTGACCCAAATTTTGAATATCATGATATGAAAGGTAATTTTTATTATTTATTTACATAGAAAATATTAATTAAAAATATAATGAATATAAAAGGTGAAAATGAAGAAATATAAGTCTATCAAAAAAGTGTGTATGTTTCAATAGTATTCTTAAGAGCATAAGAAAAATAAATTTATACTAAGCTACCTTAAACATAATAAGTAATTAAGTGAGATAATAATAAATAAATAAGATGAGTAATTTCATACTTGTTCATATCAAATAAAATTATTAAGTAAAAGAAGTAACTTGCATTAATGAAATTGGGGGAAAACAAGAAGCATAATGATGAATTCGTTGAATCCTATTTCTAAACAATTGTCTTATTTTCTCAAAACACTCTTATATAAATATACTTATACAGGGTTAACATACACTATATGAAAATGTGTAACATGATTTATGGCTACACCCTTCTCATTATATCTAATAGTTTGATACCAGTGGGTCTGGTGATATTGGGTTTCTTTGGATCACACTAAGGATTATCCTCCAAATTTTTAGTGGTGAACCTTATAAATCTTCTATTTTATCTTATTGTGTGTGTTTTTGGGTGTATTCATTCATTCAATCTGATGTAGAATGCTTGTGGGTGCTCTTTATAGATGACACCATATTCTCTGTAATTATGGGTTATCAACCAACCATCCCAAAAAAAATTATATATCATATGAAAAATAAAAACCTGAATGATTCCATATTCTACACTTACACAACTGGATTTCCCTATGACTGAATATATCACCTAAGGTATAAGAAAAATGTAGCTTAATAACCTATGGTATACTTAACCCATGTGGATATCCCTACCACTAAAAAATTTACCAGGAAAAGTTTATTTATTTATTAGTCATTATACATATACTCTCTTTATAATGATTCAAATGGGAAAATATGGACCTTCCAGAGTAAATTTATTAAAAAATCAAAGGACTACATGGCTAACTCACACACCTATATACATGTCAAACCATACAACCTTATATGAAAGTTGTAACATGGTTTAGACTTCCTATCTTAAGATTGATGTAGCCTAATCACCAAATAATTCCTACCAATTCAATCCCCCCATGCTGAATCACTAAAGTAGTCCCCCAATAATTAACATCAGGGTTTTACAAAGAGAAACAAATTAAAAATATAACAGAAAGGATATTTTGGCATCACAAGACTTAGGCATTCCAAGAGATACACTCTATAAATAATGTCACTATAAACAAATAATGAAGAGGATGAAGGAGCTCATAAAGATAAAGTAAATTTCTACAAAATTTCCATGTTTCATAAGCGTTAAGAGAGAATGAGGTGAGGATAAATTGGGGACTAAGGTTTAGGTACCATTCTTCCCTTTTAAAAAATCGCTAAGGTGGTCAATTGTAGAGTTTCCCTTTGGGTTTGTAGCACAATGCAGTCCCTTATAGGCTCATTTTGTTGTCACACCAAAGGTATGTTGCATGACAACCCCCCACAAATAAATTCTTCCTCTATCATAAAAACCATTATGATTTGTTTCATTGAGCACCATTCCATAATAATAGTGAACACTATGTGTCATGTTGTGGCACCTTACGCCCTAACATAATCATCTTCCAGGTAGACAACCTTCTCTCTACCCAAATACTATCATGGCTTGACCTATAGAGGTCACAATAAGACCGCCTTCCTATAATAAAATTATATTATATTTCCATATCTAAAATCCATGTAATCACTCAATATCTAATACTAATACCAGAAATATATCAAACTTATTATGATGTGTGGAATTAAATTAGATTTAAAATGTAATATACCAAGAAATTTGAGGGGAATTATGAACTAAAGTTATAAATGATTCTTATCCTTGAGAGGTATCTATATGGGTTATTTCAAAAAAATCTATCCACTATGACCACATATCTGATTCTTGCTCTATGGTTTCTTATGAGAAACATCCAGGTCTCTATAGTACTAAAATGAGAGTTATTTTCTTCCCCTGTTGCACCTTCTTTCTCTGGACCACAACACAAATTGGACACTCCTAAAAAGATATGTCATCCCCTAACTCAATATATTCAATATAAATCATTTTTTATGGTCATTATTTTAATTTTAAAGTTAGGACACATTGAATACATCATTCATACCTCGATAACATGGATGGGGATTTAACCAATATTCCACTACTACGATCTACTCAATAAGCTCAAACATTCAAACAAATAATGGAATGATTTTCTCCCACTTTCTCAATTAATGATTATATTTCCAAGAATATACTTCCAAGAACACCAAGTATACCATGGATAACTCAATTGGTTATTTCCTTTAGTCAGTATACAAACACTATCTTCTCTGAGTGGAAACCAACTACTTTCAAATAATCCACTTCTGCTTTGTAGTCTCCAACAACAAATCTAACCTAATAATTACTAACTCACTAACCCCCATCTATTATAATGTCAATTGGAATGGACAACCAAAAAGTGACAAAAAGGGGCCCGTATGGACTGAAAACAGGAATCTATTCTTATATGATAGCTCTTCCAAGGCTTGATTTTTATTTAATGATCAACCAAAATTAATCAAACATGCCCTGAGTATACCCTACAATACACGGATAGTATTTTTGGACTATATGTATATTTAAGGGATATATTTTTTACTGATATTTAGCTCAGATCCCATGTAATTGTGTAGTATCTTTTAAAACTAGAATGTAATATATACATCCTAGTCTAACATTGTCTGTTAAATAATTTCGTGTAACAACACAAACTAGTTCATATACTCTTTTACTAACATATAAATTATGTGTTTCCCTAAAATAGGTAAGAAGTGTTTGACCTTAATCAGCTAATAAAACAATAAAAATTTAGCATTAGAACCCCTCAAGATATTGGGAATCCCCGTGAAAAATTAATATATACCTCATCCCATTTACATACAAAAAATTAAAGGTGATAATGTAACTGATCATATTTTTTGATTCTCTTTCTTAACCCTCTAATAGGCAAGGGAATGATTAACAAACTCTATAATATCCATCCTAATATCTAGACTATAAAAATGAAATTTGATATATTGATAAGTCTTAGCCAATCTTAGGTGCACATCCCAACATGAGTCATATGAATCCCTTATCCTGTAATTTATCATAGACATTGGTAAAACCACCCTACAGTGGGAATATAGAAAATCATCTAGATAAATAGAACATACAGGGACTGGTAAATCTCCCATGAGTTGTTCCTTTATCACTAGAAGATCAAAATTTGGACCTTGGGTGGCCTTCAGTCGATCCACCAACAATGAGTTAATGATTAAAGTAGTGTTGAAAACAACATTTTGAACCTCTAACACATCAAAATTCTAGTCAACCGGTAATATCCTCAGCTTCTATTCTTCGTCATAAGTATACATCTAATGCTACTAAAGTTTCCATCTATGTATATATAAAATGAAATTCAATATCCTTTGAGAATATACCACCTAAAAAGGGTCTGAATAAACTTAACCTAACACCTCAGATTCATGTCAAACTCCCATTAGGAAAATATATAACATAATATATTATTTTCCAGGAATATAATAAATATCTCACTAATGAGATAATTCCACTAGAACTATAAGTCATTAAGTATGGTATCCAACTCCATATCATGGTTACAGATGTTTTTATCATCGTGTCATAAATTAAAAGACCAATAAGTAGCCACTAATGCTTTTTCATCACAATGGAACCCAAAAAAAATCTCCAAATCATCATAGTAAATTGTATAACTAATCCCTAGTTTAACAAGAATCAAAATCAAACTATTTATAAACCACTCATTTAGCTATTGAAATGCCTCCTCACACTTATTACACCACTATAACTTCACTAACATATTAGTCAGTTCTATCATAGATGTTTCTAGGTTTGATAATTCCAAAATAAACTTCATGTAATAACCATAAAATCCAAGAAAACTATAAAACTCAAACACATTCCAAGGTTATCCCTGTAACATCACAATTTACACCTTCTTTTCATAGATATAAATCATTACCCTTGATATCATATGCCCATGTAAATTCACCTCATAACTCTGTATCTGATATTTTATGTTCATAGAAAAAACTGATGTTCCAAAAGTGTACTCAATAAATTATCAAGGTTCTTGGCATGCGACTCTTGGGTTTGAGAATTGATCAAATTTTCAAAAAATAATACCCTGATAATGGAATCCATTTATATTTTAAAAATATTTCTCATGAGAACTATGAATTCTCTTGACACATTCATAAGACCAAATAGGATCATCAAACACTCATACAACTCATACATTTTATTACTCATTATCTTAGAGACAAACTCAAATATAACTCACAAATGATGGTATTTAAATCTCATTACAATATTGGATAACCCTCAATATCACCTCAAAAAATCAGAAATTTCATATATCCACAACAATGGATACATATTATTCACTATAACCAAGTTTGGATTCTAATAATATAGGATAACCCTAAAGATACCATTTTTATTTTTTGTAAAATAAGACAATAACACCCCAAAGGAATGTTCTTGGGAATATAAAACCCTTCACCTCAATTTATGGGACTTATACTTCCAAATCCCCCAATTTATTCAGTATAATATGATATAAAGGAATATTTAAGGATTTCCTATCGAGCATGATATCATTCAAGATCTTAATCACTCTGTTAGGAGGGATTACATAGAAATACTCTACGAAAACATCCTATAAATACTCTAATATAAGGATTGTACCTACTACCTTCATAGTAATGGCCCCAATATGTCTATATTTGGGTCCTACTCTACCTTCCAAAAAATCAAACTCTTAATAATGGAGATATTCATCCCCCGTAAGAGTTGTAAATGACACCTTTCCGTGAAGAAAAATAAATATGATATTGGAAACATATAAATTAGTGGATCCTAAATATGACATTGTAATTTAAAATATCTCAAACCAATAAATCTAATAGATTTATATAACGTACTATTACCATGATGAATACTAAAAATATCTATATAAGATCCATCCTTTTCCTAGGAGGAGTTTTAATAACTAACCCAATGGGGAATATTTCAATTGCTAATCCCAATCATGACACAACCTAAGTAAAAATAAATAAATTAGAAGACCCTATATAAAATAAAGAAACCAAAAAATCAAAGTAATCAAAATTATACCTCAAATAGTCAAAGGACCCTCAAACCCATCAGTTGGAACCCAGTTTAAATAATAATGTTTACCTTAATTTGATTCAAGTCCCTAACTTTGTAATCTATAAATCAACTAGGGAATAGACCATTGGATATCATGTAGTTTTTTCTACCTCTCATATCCATAGAAAGCTCAATATCCTAACCTCCTGGAAGAGGCCCTACTATCTATATAGGGTCCTCTTGACTAATCCCACAAGGATTGTGTTTATCATGTAACTCTACTAGAACTCATTAGCGAGATCCTCAAATATAATTATTGGAAGAATCATATCCTTCTATATGAGATTAGCTCCCTCAGTGGGATAGTACAAAACTAGAGATATTTTTTGGTCAATCTACATTGGTATAATAGAAGAGAAGCACCTCTTTTAAATAATGCCAAAAGACCCCTAATCTATCCCAAATATATAACCCCCTCCTAAGAATATAGTTTCAGACCTCCTCTTCTTAACCCTAAAATGTTTTCCAAATACCCCACTAAAAAATAAACCAACCATCCCATTGATGATAGGAGTAAGAACTGTAGCTCTATCCTCCATCATACCCTTCTCGATCATCAGGGCCTTACAAAGAACATATGAATAATATATTAGGTGGAATACATTTAATTGTAATCTCACTTTAGGCCTCAAGTAAATTTTAGATCATCAGGTCTTCTGGTCTTTATTTTTGTCCAATTATGGAGAAAAATGAAAAAAAACTTCACAAAATTCACATCATATTAATTCATAAACATTAACTCAGATGAATATTTTTAAAATCTTGAGGATGATTCAACCTCAATAATACCATGGATAAATAATTACATATATAGTACATAATGGAATCCTATGATACACCTCCTATCCTAAATCATCACACCTCACTACCTCCTCGTGTGTCCTTGAAGAATATATTCTTCTAAAATTACCCACCACTCATCTAGAATATCCACTAACTCAAAGTTCCCATGAGGGTTATCAATCCAATCATCAATATCAAATGGACGACCCATACCCTAAAAAGATATAGGATACTATAGTTGTAAGTCTCTAGTAAAGTATAACATAGTGGGCCTTCCATTATGAGCACTTCTACCGACTAAAATTACTAAACAGACCAAATTGTTTGAGATGGCTCTATAGCCAGAACCTCTAGTATAGTTATGAGAACATGTTCGAGGTCCCTTTCTTAAACACATAGAGGTATAGAAGCAGCATCCCTTACATCATAAATATACACAACCTTTTTCTTTTTTATCTCCATGGAATTGTTTTGAGAATAATTTCCATGAAATTATAAAATAAGGACTCAAAACTCCATTTATAGCTTCAATCATAAATAAGCCATAAAAAATTGGATCAGAGAGGCTTTCCAATAATAAAAGGCATGCTTGATGGGTCTAGAAATAATTTATATGCTTATCTACCCTCACCTTTCCAAGTCCTAAACCTATTTCACTGATACTAGTAAATTAATTATAGGTATATTTAACTAAACTCAAAAATTATCTTCTTAAATTAGTTAAATTGAAATAATAATATATTTATTGAAACATAAAATATATTATTACTAGAATTTAATTAGTCTCTAAATTTTTCATTCACAATAATAAAGTGATTTTTAGGTGAACTAATGTGTATACTCATGATGCAAGAACTCACGCACTCTCTCCACTCAAGTCAAGAGAGAATCCTATAAATTATAACAATGAAATAGATTTTATGGAACAACATGAAACTAAAACACCACAATCAATAAAAACGAAACCATAGTAAAAGAAACTTGATTTTCAAATATACAAGTGTTGGGGAGAAATAATAATATCTTCCTAATCAAGCCTCAATCATCTTATATCTATCTTAATAATCCTTGAATAATAACTAAAAAGGATAATAGGCACTCCAATACCATTTTGTACAACCTCAACATAGATTACTAGGTCTAAGAAAAAGATCCACACATCCTAAAGCATGTCTTCATGTACACAAGAGGTTACTGACCAATCGCAGGGGGCTAAGTCATATTATGGGAAGACTATTCGCTAATTAATCAGATAACCATTAATCACACACAAAAAATTATAAATAATAAATAGCAAAAAATAAAAAATAATAAGAAAAAAGGAATTCTGAAAATAACATTACCACATAAAATATCATATAGAATACATCAAAAGTACATGTTATAATAGATCATCATGTGTAGTGGATTTATATGCAATATAATGAAAAGAAGAAAATATTAATCAACATATAATAAAAAATGATCTCAGTGTGTCTTTGATAATCAAATTGATCCAAACTTACTCCTCATGCTTAGCCACTCGACATAGGGCCCTTTTCCTTGGCTAGATCCCTACTAACAAAGTATGTATTATCATCATGGTTTGAATATAGGTTTTGGGTAATCATACCCATTATAACATCATCAATGAGTCCATATCATGAGTTATGAAAATAGATAGTGGTTTACAAACTTACAGAAAGTAAATATGAAATAAATATACAACCATGGTAGGTCCTCAGGGTCTAGCCAAACTTCCATGAACACTAAAACTATGAGTATCGAAACCATTCCAGAATGAAGAGTCTTGTTAAGTCACCACCAGAGATAGGATAATGATAATAACATCTAACATCATCAACCCCAATTCCATTCATACCCCTCCCACTGAAGAGAGAAGAGATAGCCTATCCTTAGGCCTAGCTATCTCACTCAAGTATGACTAATCATTATCACTAAGGGAACCAACCATAATAGTAATAGTTAGCCAAAAATCACCATTATAAAATAAATCATCTCACTAATGACTGTATAAAAATCACTATCTTAGTCCCCAACCATCTTACTCATCATTGTTCCAATAACTGTAAACCATCACATCTTGATCCCTAGTCTTCTCACTCAAGATGGGGAATTAACAAAAAATCACAAAAATTTCATATATAAAGCCTGAAAAATAACAGCCCAAATGATGCCACAATCCATACCAATATAACAAGCTCTCTTGGAGCCCCAATAGCTCACTCTACGTCTATTTTTTCCATAAGGATTTCCCTACATCTACCCATAGTATAAGGCCTTGTTTAGTCATTTATAATTCATTCAACCCATAATAATAAATTAGGGATTAAAATAGGCCAATATGGACCTACTCGGTAACTTTAATACCAAAATAAGAGATATATAAGGAAAATTCACACACCCAAATGAAATTCATACTATAAATCATTCTATAATGTTTGTGAAATAATAAGGAAATCTAACCTAAATCATAAATTAAATTAATCACCAAACAGTTATACCAAATTTAATCCCTTTAAAATTAATACCTAAAACCATCCTCACCCCCTAACCATAACTATTTTACAATAGAAATCCATGAAACAATAGGACATAAAGGATCTTAAGACATAAATGGGATTATATTTACTATGAGAATAAATTTATAATAAATGATGCATTTAATGTCTAAGAGAATTGGATGGAGGATGTCAAAATTTCTAGGAGAAGCACCTATAATTTTCTAAGTTACATGACTATAGAGGGAGAATGAAGTGAGGAGATATTTATGTCTTAATGAAAGTTACTATTCTTCCCCTTTAAAAAAATCCCCTATGTCTAGTCGTGGTCTAACCATTGGGGTGAAAACAAGAAAAAATCCATCCTAGCCTCATTGAGGCATGATACCCAAGGGTCGTGGAATAATCACCCTCAAGGTATGAGGTATGTCTTCTACCTAGGCACCCTCATACCATTTCCCCTTAGTTATAACCCTGTGAACCTTTTTCAGTATCATCAAATGCATTGTATCACCTTATGTGACATTTTCAACACTTTCCTTGAAGATATACCACTTTCTATGAAGATACCATTTTGGTATTACCCTTAAAGGTCATTCCATGAGAGATTTTGTAAAATAGAATTCATCTATAGGTTCCAAGATAAAATCCCTAAAAAGTATCCTGAATTGTTAAAAAACACATCATATGGATTAATCTAATTAATATGCATGATATTAAATTAATTTTTAAATGTCATGCAACCTAAAATTTATGGAGTGTTTCATGTATCCTATCGTCAGTTTTTAGTTTATGTAATTACCTTATTATGGAATGCGAATTCCACAAATATGTAATGTTTTTGGACGGTACACAATATGTAGGACTCACAGGACACTCAGTGTATATCTCCATTATATGAAGCCATGTTATCCAGATATACATAGCATGTCCATGTTGGTACACAGGGCATGATAGTAGCCAAGGTACTCATTGTATACCCTAAAATTCTCAATTCATGTAATCACTAATTACATGAAATACCTACATGGGTAAATCATTTTTGTTCCATAGATATTTATTAAGGCATGTACTATATCCCTACCCATGTCATTTAGTCTATAATGGTTGGGCATTCCAACTACATGTCATATAACCTAAACAAATTGGTTGGGCATGTACTTAGCCACACCACTGGCAATGTGAACTGGACTTACATGTGGTTTGTATCAAAGATACTCAGTGTATGATCATTATAAATTATCAAAACACAAAAATCATACAGAAAATGATACTTGTTATGTGGCACTTTATATGAAACATCATATAGTAGGAAATCATAGTTTTAAAAATAAAATATCCCAATTTCCTCAACTATTTCTACCTTTTTCATCACCTATGTAACCAATAACACCATAAACTAAGACCAATCACTATAATGTTATTTCCTAGAATAAAATCTACAACCTCCCATGCTCCCAAATCATTAAGTCACACCTAACCCATTATTTTCATCACCAATTTACCTCACTAAATCCAGATCATAAAGAACTAAAATTTTCTAAAATTGTTCTTCACAAATTGTGAACATTGTTGTGGTCATACCTTTTACTGAACCCAAATTGTTCCACTTTTACACTTTGTGAAACTATTCCAATCTCCACAAGACCATCTGATTTGAATCTTCTAATCAACAATTACTGAACCCACAACCATTTCAATGGTGGTAGTGTTTATTGAATGAGATGAGGGGATAGACAGGGAAATAATTGGGTGATTTATGTGTGAAGAAAATCCAACCACTTAGAATCATGTTTGTCAATTAATTATTCCATGAACTTGTGAAAGGGATAAATCATGAATATTATCACGAAAACAAAAATGTTTATAATACTACAATAGTAAAAATTATGTTAAAAAAATTAAAATTGAGGATTCTAAAATTAATTAAAATGATCAATGAGATATAAATCCTAATAAAGAAGTTCTACATTGATGGTGAATCATCGTACCTTGAAAATTAATCTCACCAATAATATTTTGAGTTCCATTTGTGACATATATATATTATGCATATATTTAATGAGTTTGGTTTTATTAATTTTGTTGACTATTTATGTATTCAAGTTCTGTGATTTTTTATTCTATTAATTTTATGGAAAAATATTTATAATTGAATTTTAGAAAAAGGAAATAAATATATAAGTTTTTTACACCGTGGTGGAATTTATCACACCACATGGAGATTTTTTCAATTTGATGAGATATTTTTGTAGAGATGGTTCATGTTATGACTGAAATCTTAAATGTTATAAAATAAGAAAAAAATGAGGTAATAACACTATACTCTAATAGTTGAACACTCACATTGTTAATTTTGTCTTCACGCCCCTGAAATAGATATCTAGAACTGAAAATTTACACATTATATATCTTCAGTCTAGGGATGTTATCTTCCAAGTGTAAAAAAAGATATTTCAAAATCCATAAAAAATGAAAATAAGATATAATAATTTTTTTGATTTACTATGTCCTGAACTATGCCTATATGAAGAGACAATGAAATATAATGTGGTTTTCCTTGCATGAAGTGATGATACACAATGTGAAAGCCATACACGTATGATGAACATTATAGGGGGAGAATTTATGATCATCTCATGAGTATATATTAGGATTGATATAATATATAAATTTATATCTCTCTCCCATATATACCATGTTATATATAAAGGGATATATAAGGGGAGTTTTTAGCATGGGGATTTCACACATATTAGGGAATTTTATTCACTGACTTAAAGATGGAAAGATTCAATATTAAGAAATGGATGTAAAGAAAAGATAAATGAGATATATATATATTAAAATAACTTTTAAGGGATTATTCCATGTGGATCACATGTAATTCTTGGGAGTTGTACTTCAACTAAAATTATGATAGATATGTCCCAAAGATAATTAGAAGGGATGATAATAATATACAATATAGAAATAAATGTGATATATCATGATAATCACTTCCTATAAAATTGTAATTTTTGTACAATTGGAGTGATTTAGGGGAATTTCCTCAAAGAGAATCAAGGAAACTTTTATGCTTCCCACCACTAGAGTCTCTCAAGTTTTTCTTATATTTTTTAATTTATTTGTAAACCCCTCATGGATTTCAAAATAGGTTAGTGTTATTTTGATGTGGTAATGTAATTTAGAGGGATTGATTTAATTTAAGTATTATTCCTTTTATAAAATCTTGTGATTGATTTTTTTCATTTTTCTACTATTTCTATATCTCTTTCTTATTCACATCTACATGAACATTGCCTTTGTATAAGAGAGTTATATTTTCATAATTTAAATTTTTTTATCTACATCATGAACATTTGATTGGTTACATGCTATATTTAATCATAGTTTTTGGGATACCCAATCTCTATGTGACCTGAAGTGTCTAACCATGAGAAAATAGAATATTAATACTTAGAGAGCATTTACACAAATCAAGGGATACATTGTGACTCAATTATAATAACATCAAAAGTAACAACATTTCGTATATAGTTTATTATTTCATAAAATTATGTTAACTATTTCTTAGTACATTCACAATATTTACTTTACCTTTTAGGATTATCAGGGTTTATTTTTCATTTTTTATATAATGGTCATTGCAATTTATATTAAAATTATTCTCTTATCTCTTTGGGTTTGACCTCAGTATTACATTTCATATTTGGATATTTTGGGGGTTTAGTTTTTTTTTAGTATTTTTACATTAAATTTTAAGATTTGTAATCCCATTAAACATAAAGATACTATGTGGTTACACTATTTTATTTCCCTCTACATGATTTGATCATCGATGTCATCACAAATTCAGAACCATTTCTTCATTCTATCAAATAATCCATCTCATACCTCCTCTCTTATCCCTATAAAAACGGTTTATTTCAATCAAAATTCTAGCTAAACATATAGTATACTCAAAATGTAGAATTTTTAATCACTAGCGAGTTACATTTTGAATATTAATTAATTATTTACAAATTAATTTATTCATTTAATGAAAATATCAAGATTTGACTCGGCCCAAGGCTCGGTGATTATGTAATATTTGGTTTCTCTAGGCATAAAACCTATATTTTTGATGCAACCAGAGTATAGAAATTTCTATATATGCTTCCATTTAATAGACACCAATGTCCATGCTCATTAGATAACAATTTATTTAAACAACAAAAATTAAATATCCCTTAAAAACTAAGCTAATAAATTCACCAAAAACCATCCCTATGGTAAAAACTATACCCACATATTTATGGAATAGTCAAAAAAATTATTTCAACTATTGCGGTCATTTTACCATGTTATGCCAATGGAGGTACCAAAACTCTAAAACCTAAAATTGACCTATGTATCATTCGGTAAAATTTTCTGATGCTACATCCTCACCACCTTTAAACCTTTTCAAAAATGAAACTGTAATAACTATTACTAATATATAAGGATGTTCAAGAAAATTCGTTTGATAGAAATATAACCATATTTACATGGGTTTACTTTGTGTTCAAAGGTATAATTCCTAAGAGTGTTCAACACACAACAGCTTGGTAATGAAACAACCCAACCCATTAAAAAATTATCACATTCATATTTTATTAAATAAAGTAGTTTTTATGGACATTATATCTCTTTTTACACTTCCTTAAATTCAACTCAAAGTTTATTTTTCCATTCTTGGAAAATCAAAACCATGAACTAATAACATCCTCCTTGGAGTAATTCATTATAACATGTTGATCCCACACTGTGTTTTGTTGCATTTTCTTCAATGTATGAGGAGTTTTATATATTAATATGTTGAAGGAGAATAATAATAAAAAATAATAATTTCATGGAAGTTGATTGATGTTCCCAATAATTTTTTTTGAATATTGAAGTGATGTTATAAATGAAAAAATGTGTGTTAAGAGGTTATTCTCTTATTAAACCTAAAATTTTGATCAAAGAATCTTGTATGTGTTTTATTATAGCAAAAGAATATTCTTATAATAGCTATTTTATTTTTAAAATAAATATCTTAAGTTCTAAATGCTTTGAATGAAATCCATCCATGAGAAGTTTGAAGTAAATATTACATTTTTTATGAACTAGTGATGCTTTGAGTATTATTAGGGATTTATTTTATGTAGTTGGATTCCATTATTGAGTAATTCTATTTATAAGTATGAATATTGATGAACTGGTATTTATTAGTTTAACAAAAAGTTCTAATTTGTTGGGAAAAGTTTTTAAACATTCTAATTTCTAAGTTAAATCATATGTTTATGAATACATATGAATAATACTTATATTAAAATTTTAAAATTTAGAATACCAAGAAAATAATTATTTTTAAACCAAAATTTGAATACCATGGAAAAAATATAAAAACATAAGTATATTCCATGAAGAAAAAATTGGATGCAGTAATTTTGGTTGGCTTAAAAATTCTACATTTGATACATTTGAGTGGTCCTAATTAAAAATATAGGTCAACCCTTATCCAACCAAGCATCACCTAAACTACACATGTGGGACCCAAAGCAGAATACCATGTGGTAGAGGAGTTTCTGGTGTATTTATTGGTGGAAGGTGGAAATAGTAGTCATGAATAGTTCACATAGGTAGAGAATGTAATTGGATATGAATTGGTGGGTTTGTAGCACACGCAGGGGGTTCTCATGGACTATGCAATAGTGTGGCACATCCCATGAGGGATTGTGTGCTTAATGTGAATAGTTTTTGGACCGAGTACTAACTTGAAATGTGTATACATGAAGAAAATTATTAAGAAGAATGAGACCAAAATTTAAACCAATGTGGGACATACAACACCATATTACTATTCACCCATCGCTTAAAAAGATAGACATTAGGCACCAGTGAATGGAAACACAGCCTGCCGAAAATTCACACTCTTATCATCCCACAAAAATATGAGTCCCTCAATTCCACAATTCTTTTATGTCATATGAAGAGATTAACTATCAGTATACCCATAGATATTGAAATTAACACACTTCATATCAAACAAATTACATGGATGTAATTATTTTAATAAAAGTGGATATTTCAAGAAACTACCATCCTATAGTGGGAAACACCTTAATACAAGAATTTTCATCACAATGAGAGATTTACTTTTCTATAGTTCTCGAAAATAAGGTAATTTTACCCCATTGAATACTGTGTTGCATGCATGAAATGAAAAGAATCCATGAAAATATTTATTCAACAAGAGAAATTTCCACAGGTTAATAAAGAGTCAAGAATAATTTTGTATCACTACAAATATATAGGTCCACAAGCCACATGAAATATACTACACTACAAAGGTGAGGGACTATATTTTAGTGTTCTATTATTTGAGGAGTGTATACATCATAGGAAAGAATCTATATGCTTTAAGGGATTTGTTATTGAACCATTGAATAATATCATGTCATAGAGATATTCATTTCACTATGGAGATATATACATGTGTGAGAGAATTTTATCACAAGCATGTGAGGTTGATCTTTTTATGGAAAAATATGTGAAGATTCCTTGATTCTTGATTTCCTTAGATATAAAAAAGTATGTTTCAAAACCACATCATGTTTAAAATAGCGAAGTATTCAATGATATTGATATTTTTATAATGACTCAAAAAAATTGGTTTTTTAATGAGTCAATAAATGTACTGAATTATGGAATAGATTTGGATATTTTAAGTTATAAACAACATTAAAATATTTTGATTTATGGAAATGTGAATATTGATGAGAAAACTCACATACAGTGAAGATAAAATAAGATAATAAGGACAATAACAGAGAGGTTTGACACTACAATTTAGAAGATAAAATATTCTTATATCAAAAAAGATACTAGATATCTATAATCTAATGAATATTTTAATATATACAATATATAAATAAGAAAAAGTCACCTTTTTATATAGTGTAATAATCTTATGCACTGAGGAAGAAGATGATATTCTTAGCATCCATCCTATATTATATTCTTATATAATAGAAGTATAAATAATTTTTAGACAACCATTTTAATTTTTGTAAATTAGAGGAAGGATTTTGATTGATATATTTCAAGGAAGATGATCAGAATATTTGGTGTTCATTCAATAGGACATGTTTATCACTTCAAGAGGAGTGGACTAATACCCTAAACTTATGTTACAAAGCATTATCTTATATTGTATATGGTTATTTCCAAGAAAATGAGTACATAGTCAAACCCTTTCTCATGAATTCTTTGATAAAAAAAAATTTTGTTTAGTTTCGGCGATAATAACAACTGTAAACTGGGGACTAAACCTTAAAGGATATGAAACTCGTTAATGAAAACTATTTTCCATTATTCTTTACTGTTTTATATGCTTTATTTATAAACATATGATAATAATATAAAAGTATTTTTTCACTAAATAATCGATAGAGGTAAAGAAAGGGAGCAAATTAAGAAAGTGTTAAAAATGAATCTCATACTAATTCACCCCCCCCCCCAGTGTGATCATTCCAAAGTTATCCAAACAATTAGTATCAGAGGGAGTAAAACGTAGGATTTGATTCTATAATTTTATGTTCATTAATTTATTTAAATACATATTCTGAATTCATAATGGAGTGAAAACTTGGAGGAGTATATATATTGCATATCAGAGTCGTTTCTTAGCTAATACATTAAAGAATAGAAGAAAAAAATAATTAGGAATGATTAAGAATGCATCTCTCCTGTTTAAGAAGGTTGATGCATCAATTTCCCAATTAATTATCCTTGAACATGAAATGTCATCAATGGTATTCAAACATCTTGTAGTTTAATATAATACGAAATAGACGGACAAAATTTATACCTTTCATAATGATGAATTGGTTTCCGGAATATTTTTCTAAGATTTTACAACAAAAGAACCAAGAAAAGGTAGTGAATATCAATTATAAGACAATGAGAGTTATATAATTTAGAGGAATTAATTTTAAAAAGATATCACTAATCTATAAGAATAATCTATGAAAAGTGATAAATCATTAACATTAAGGTGTTGGAATATATTTATTTCACCAAACTATGTAATTCCAAAAGTGGAAGAATCAATAACATTGAAAAATCATGTTCTAAATTTGGGAAGGAATGGTTTGAAGAAATATAAAAGAAATATTATTGTAACATACCAAGTAATGAATAATATATTTTCATATCTATGTCTATTTATGAATTAGATAGTGTTTTAGAGGCTTAAAATGAGACTAAATCCAATCTTAAGCATTGAATTCTATAATATTTTTAAAAGATTGTTTTACCGCCTTTTTTTTGGTGAACCATTTTTAAATCTATATTTTGAAAATTTTATAATCTATATTTGTTAAAATAAACTTATTCATTATAATTGGGTCATTGAAATTTACTTTTGTTAATTTTTTGGTATTTTTCAGACAATGTTCATTTTTTAATGAATAGTGTAAAATAATGCAATTTACTTCAAAACAACTTTTTAATTAATTTAATTATATGGATAGATTATATTTTTAATTGGTTTTAAAGCTTAAATAGAATATATTTTTACTATTTAATCCAATGGTGGTCTTTGGAATTAATTTCACTTTTAAATTGGACATTAACAATTGTCAAACTTTTGATAGATATTGTTTCTAAAAAACCCGCTATTTATTTTGACAATGGAAATTAATTTTAAATTAATTATTGCAATTTCTATGTTGGGAATTTGGTAAAATGGATTCCTTATTTGTAATCATAAGGTCCAAATTATGTAATTAAGACTCTTTCATTTTTTGACATTATGAATAGTAACGACGGTAATTATCTTTAATTATTGTGATTAATTAGTAATCAGGTAGTTAAGGATAATAAAATAATATCATAATAATAAAAAATGACTCCAACATGTGTCATAATGCTACTGGTGGTGTCATGACCGACCATGGGATGCCTTGTTCCAAACTTAGGGACCCCATGGAATCACTTTTGGGTGATAGTGACAGTTTATCATTTTATTTTTTAAAGAAAGTAGAATATCACAAAATAATGTAACACCAAAGTAAAACAATTTTAATTTTACATACATAAATTATCTATTATACTATAAATAGTAATTGGAAATCTAAAAATATTTCCTACAACATAGTTTTTGTTTTATAATTTTTAGACATTAAATAAATTAATTATTTTATGACACCATGATGATGCAACGATTACCTCATTAATGAACGATTTAAATAAAATGAAATGATAATGTAAAATCTAAAACATACTATAAGGCCCCTGCCTTAAACCATACTTAATCTTGAGTTATTACAAGATTAAACATTGAGGATCTTTTGAGGTTTATAGTTTTAGAGAATTATATCATGAAACTTGCATTACATTCCACATTTAAACAAAGTGGTTACATAAAAGACAGTATTCATTTTTTCCATCAACGGAAACATATTTAAAATAAAACATGGATTCTTTCTTGACACTTCCTTAACACTATCATCACATCACGTATCATTCCCTTAACCTGTGAAAAACATTTAAAAAAACTTGGGATGAGCATAAAAAGCTCAGTAAGGGTTATAAAAATATGGAAAGGAAACATGAGTTCATATATACATAAGAATGAAATCATACATTACCCATAAATCATAGGAACTTTAACATACCTCATCAAATCATGAATAAATCATAGAAATCATAAGACATAAAAGGTAACTTGAGGCATTCATAACATTCTTACGTAGGGAGTAACCCTCTTGGTTATGTTTGGAATACCCACCACAATATATTACCTAAATCTCTACAGAGAAACCTTAACGTTTCACTCCATCACATTACCCAATGCCTTGGAGAGATATATCGGGCTCACCCGCCCTTAGTTTATCATGGAACCACCTGTCTTCATAACAATGCCCAAGAACCATAAAAAAATCTCATCACATAAAACATGCATAAAGGAAACATAACATTTCCACCTTTCAAAAACAAGATATCAATACAAAACATTGATATAAAAACATTATGAAAACCATTTTCAATACCAAAATAAATGAAAAGTAAAACATGGTATTTATTTTTATTTTAAAAAGAATGTATGGCTTGTAGAGGAAGCCGAAACTCAAATAATGGTCACAGCGGCAGAGAAGTCATTGTCGCCGCATATGTACGACAAGAAAAAAAATCCCTTTTGTCATTTAGTAAAACGCTTCGTATAAAAATGATTCCTTTTGAATAAGTGTAAAAGTCAAAGGGTTTATACACCGTATAAAATAAGGTTGTGTATAAAACAAAATATGCCTCAATGAAAGAAGATTGAGATGAAGTCCCTTATAATGACGGTATCCTTGGATTAAGGATAAATCAATTACATAATTATGTGTGACAAACGAATACACTAAATATAAGTGGATATTAAGTGTAAACCAATCAGAGGTTACTCACACATATTCATAGAACGACGCATTTAAGGAGTGAATGTTTATCCCAATGAATCAAAATTGGGTTAAGAAGTTCCCTTGCAAAAATTCGACAGCCAAATGGAGTCACTTCAAAATTTAAAAAATGAGTTAATGAGAGAGAAAATGGTATCTCATCACTTGGACATAAAATTTACATAAATAAGGATATATAAGAACATATCCCAACATAATATCATGTGAAATGAAAGACATAACAAAATAAGTCTTTTAAAAAGAGGAAGTTGAAAGGTCTCCTTACCGAGTTGGGTAACTTTCAAAACGTACACCCCATGGAAGAAGGGTCATACAATGAAGATGTAAATACCCATAAATGAAATTATACTACACATATTGTATAATAATGGGTATTACATAAACCACTCAATGGAAATAGTGGTGAACGTAGCATAAATGTCACGGGAATAAAAGTGAGATGAGAAATATCTTACGAAAACTCGACAGCCTAACGACGTCACTTAAAACATCCAAAAATGGATTTATAAGATAAAATAGGGTCTCTTATAATATGTCCATAAAAATTACAGTATGAGTAATATAAAAGAACATCCCCAAACAAAATAAATATGAGCTTAAAAGAAATGACATAAAAGAGAGTGCTTCAAAGGAAAGAGAGAGGTTGGATCTCTTATGAAAATTCGGCAGCCTAATGGCGCCACTCAAGACTTACAAAAATGGATTGATGAGAAAAAATAGGGTCTATCATCATATGAACATAAAAATTACTGTAAGAGTAAAATAAAATAACATCCCAATCATAAGAAATATGGTCTTAAAAGGAATGACATAAAAGAGTATACTTAAAAAGAAAGAGAGGGGTAGGATCCCTTACCTCGGGTTCGACTTGACTCGATCGTTCTTTAATCTCCTAAATAATAAACTTGAGTTAATTTCTACTTCCTTAAGAACCCTTTTAGAGTTCATTATTCTTTTTATATCACTTATTACCATGTCATGAACACTATGTTATTATTTAAGTTAATAACGGTCGTTTTAACGATCATTGGTACTTGAGTCAAAAATAAACTTTTTATAATTACAATTTGTTCATGTGGTAAAATATCCATTATATACAGAATTTTATTCACTATGTGGATATAATATATATCATATATATCCATTAGATTCATGCATTTATAATATTACATAACATTTAGAGGTAAGAAATGAAATGCACCGTTCATGAAGACGGTAATCTGTACGTACGCATGAACGCTACTTTCATTTCTATTTCATATTTTATAGAATGAAATCATAATGATATAAAGGTATATTATAATTCCAGTATAATATCATATATAATTCCATTAATTACATCCTTTATACGTCCCACATATGGAATTAACGAATCAAATCACTTTGAGGGGGCGGTAGTCTGCACTTCCTAAAATGAAGATATCACGTTTACTCATAATGGTAACCATAAAGGATATGCCATAAATGAAAAATACAGAAGCTTAAGTAAAACATAAACATATAATATATAGTATATAAATATATTGACATCTTAATGGCCACCTTTGAAGGTGATATATGAGTGTTGACCAATCATCGTTTCGTGAGGCAGAAATTCGCCATCCACGGAAACAGTAGGATCTTTAACCATTAGATGTAGGTTTTTGTAAGTGTAGCTCAAATAATTCTTATAAAAACATCCTAGTATATTTAAGATACTATATTTGTTACAAACTAAATGAATAAAAAGTTTTTAGGGGGTTGGAGAAGCAAAATAAAACAAAAGGACTCAAGTGAAGACATTACCTTAAAATCGGGTAACTCCCTTTGGTTTGAGCTCAAAGGATTCCTTGGGAAGACTTCTGGCCAAAGTGATGCTTCTAAGAGTGATAGAGGAATGTGGAGAGATAAAATGGGCAGGGTTTGGCCGAGCCAAAGGCTTTGTAAGTGTGGGTAAGGAGGTAGAGGTGGGGGACTTTTATAAGAGGAGAGGAGGGGCACTCTTGGAAAGTAAAGAAATGTTACTTTATTTTAGAATGAGTTTCGGATTTTAATGGTCCCACATTGATGTGTTTCAATGATAAGGTAATAGGGGTTCTAAATCTACCCATACAATAGGTTTTGGACATGTGTCGGTCCTAGATTTTACATTATCTTTCCATTTTATTTAAATCGTTAAATAATGAGGTCATCGCTGCATCATCATGATGTCATAAATAATTTACTTTATTTAATGTGTAAAACTTATAAAAAAATACTATGATGTAGGAAATCTTATTATATTTCCAATTACTATTTATAGTAAAAAATCTGACTTGTATAACCCCATGTAAAAATTGTTTTAGTTAAACAACTCAGGTTTCTGTCATTTTAATTTTAACATTAAATAAAAAGGTATTTATGTCATTTTCCAACCAAAGTGGCTCCATGGGGTCCCCAATTTGACCCATGGATTTTCATGGTCGGCCATGACTCATACAATGAGGGTAGGACATGTGTCTAGGTCATTTCATATTATTAAAACATTATTTTTACCATAAACTACACTTATTACCTCTAATCGCGATTGAAAACATAATAAGTTACTATTCACCAAAAAATTATTTTAATCCCATTTAACCACATTTTACTTCTTAATGAAAACCATTTATGTAGGATTTTTTAAATTCAAAACACAAATGTGGAAAATTTTCATTTAAACGGAAAATCAGTTTTTATAAGTACCACTTAGTGGTTTCACTATTCATTAAAAATTGATGTTTTTCAGAAAATTACCAAAAATTCACCCTAAGTAATATTTGATATTCCGAATTCAAAAATAGTTTCTATTTTAAAAAATTCATAACATATAAGTTACATTAATTAATTTAATAATTAATTCCCGCTGTCAGAACAAATAGCGTGTTTTTATGAAACAATATATATCAAAAGATTGACACTAGTTTAAGTCAAATTTCAAAGTGAAATTAATTCCAATGACCACTATTTGATTAAATGGTAAAAATATATTCTAATTTCACTTTAAAAACAATTAAAATATAATCTAATCATAAAAATAAATTAGATTAAAAAGAGGTTTTGAATTAAAATACAACATTTTTCACTATTCATTAAAAATTGAACTTTTTCGGAAAAATACAAAAAATTTACACAAAGTAAATTTTGATGTCCCGATTCTAAAAAAGAATTTTATTTTGTCAAATATAACGCATAATATTGTAAAAAGTGTATTTAAAAGAGGTTCTCCATCAAAAGGCGATTAATCGACATTTTAAATAATATTTGAATGTTTACGCTTAAAATTGGATTCATTAACATTTTTAATCCTCTAACATTTATTGTAAAGAGTAAGAATATTTGACAAACATATATAATCATTGTGTAGTTAGTTCTGTTCATTCCTGCCTTTACAACAGTTAGGCGTTAACAACCATTTAAAATAATATTTATTTATTATTAGAGTGCAATGTAAGATTCCCAAGAAACTTGTTGTTGCGTGATGGGTACGCCATCGAGCATAGAATCCCCTTTAAAGTTATACTAATATTTTATTCACAAATATGGATAAAAGTGAAAATTTCATATTTTTTATTTACCTGGGGTGTTACATCCTTTCCCCCTTTTGGGAATTGTGTCCTCGCAATTTTAAAATTGGGCTTTGAAACTTCATTGAAAATCCCACATCGGAACAATAGTCAGTAAAACAATCACCTTAAAATAAAGAAAGAGAAGTACAAAGGTCACCCGAGTTAACCCATACGAGGATTCCATGTGAGAAAACATGGATATGGAGGAGAAAACAAAGGGTCATATTCTGATGGAGAGTGATAGTAAACATGTTTAGAATAAAGTTAACCATAAGAAAATCACAAACTTTTGATCGGTTAAACGGTATTCGATTCCCCAATAGGAAAAGTTAATAGAAAACAATTTTGTTTTAAGTTACTCTTCATTGAGGAAATTATTTTTGATCTTAAGGAAACATACTTACTTATCATGTTGAGTTTCAACTTTTACTAGATTTCTTACACAAACACATACTTTCCCCAAAAGACGAGTTTTTAAGAAGGCTTGTTCACATTAAGAGTACTATAATGAACTTATATAGAATCACCTAATCCACAAAAGAGAACTATATACTTCCCATGTCTTTAGACTCTAACCAAAACCAAAACCAAAAAGTTTAGTACAAGATCAGATAATCCAGAAAAGGATAACCCTTTATAAAATAAATCTATTCTTAATCTCCAAAATTTGTCCAACAAAACCCAGAGTTCAACGAGGACCTTTCGATAAAAAATTTTTCCATAAAATTCTTCAAAGTAAACAAAACTAAGATTGAAACCAAATATTTGAAGGATTTAGTCACATAGTCTTCCAAGTTAAATCGTAACATTTATCTCCAAACAACATCAGTTGCTCCTAAAGTCTCGTATTGAAAAGTAATTAAACTAATCACATATCCTCCATGATAGGTTAATCATTTTCATAAATAACCCAAAATCAACTTAATCCTAATTCATAAAGTCACCTAACTAAAAAGAATTAGTCAAACTAACCAGGGACTTCACGTAGTCCAGTGGTAGGTGATAAATACTAGTTGCACTTTGGTTGTGGGTTCGATTCCCACAACTTTGTCTGGCACGACGGGTTGTCACACGGTCTGCGTGTTGTCCTTTTTCCAAAACTATATAATTCTCAAATCATTCCCCAAAAAGAGATAAAATCATCAAAAATAACCATAACATAATTTAACCTCAATTTTATCTCATGCCTTTCACTTCCATAATAACATATAGTAAGTATCATATAAACCCAAATGATTCTTTATAATAATGTCCACAAAAGAACAGATAATTATTCCTTGAATAAAATTTTCATATATTAAACTTCAGGGTTACACATACTGTAAAAAGTCTTCTAATGTAACCTCATCATCAAAAGAGACTTAATACTCTTAATAATTTCACCATAACTCTTGAAGCCCTTATATGTTGATTTCTTACTCATTAAACATTCTTCATGATCCATTAACCATTCCTTTCCAACTTATTCTGAAATACTTCTTTCCTACAAACAAAATCCTGAATCATATCCTAAGATTCCAAAATAGGAAAACAAGAGTTATGAAATAATCCATACCTTTGATTGGTCATTGTCAGTTTCTTTATCCTCAATCAGAATGGCATTAGGTATTGGTAAACGAATATTTGTATGATCTTGGTGATCCCATTCACGAAACTTCTTCATTGTACATGTGTTTGCATAATGACCAAGCCCACCACATTTAAAACATTCAATTGATCCCTCAGAAATAACTTCTTTCCCTTTCCCCGAGTCAACTGGATGCTTCCTTTTTCCATGGCAGGTTCTTGCTCTCTGACCTTCATTTCCACATATATAGCATATTTCTATCCCTTTGAAACAATTTCCTTGGTGTTTCTTTCCACATCTTTGACACATAGGTTTTTGAACACACTTACCTTTATGATTATTTCCTGTAGTTTCGAAGGAATTAGTTTCTCGCATATATGATGCCTTATAGAAATCACCAAGGTTTAGGTGGTCAATCATGACTCCAGATAGTTGGTTGAGGATAAGCACAAGAGTTCTCATTGCATCTCCCATATCATTCAGTTGCTTTCTCAAAAAACTGTCACAGTTTCCTTCACATCCACTGTTACTTTGGTGCCTACTAGATCCAGCCATTTACTAAAACCAAAAAGGCCAGTGTGAGTATATCAACGAAACCATCATGTACTAATGGGGAAGATAAAAACTAAGATATACTTACTCATTCACTATATCTAAAACTAGGACTCTTTCTGAAATCCTAACCATTATGGTAATGTCACTTATGCTTAAAGAATACCCTAACCACTAAAGTTTTCTAAACCGACCTCTGATACCAACTATAAGGCCCCTACCTTAAACCTTACTTAATCTTGAGTTATTACAAGATTAAACATTGAGGATATTTTCAGGTTTAGAGATTTAGATAATTAGATCATGAAACTTGCATTACATTCCACATTTAAACAAAGTGGTTACATAAAAGACAGTATTAATTTTTCCCATCAACGGAAACATATTTAAAATAAAACATGGATTCTTTCTTGACACTTCCTTGACACTATCATCACATCACGTACCTTTCCCTTGACCTGTGAAAAACATTTCAAAAAAACTTGGGTTGAGCATAAAAAGCTCAATAAGGGTTATAAAAATATGGAAAGGAAACATGAGTTCATATATACATAAGAATGAAATCATACATTACCCATAAATCATAGGCACTTTAACATACCTCATCAAATCATGAATAAATCATAGAAATCATAAGACATAACAGGTAACTTGAGGCATTCATAACATTCTTACGTAGGGAGTAACCCTCTTGGTTACATTTGGAATACCCACCACAGTATATTCCCTAAATCTCTTCGGGGAAACCTTAAAGTTTCACTCCTTGGTGTTACCCAATGCATTGGAGAGCTATATCAAGCTCACCCGCCCTTAGTTTATCACATAACCACCCATCTTCATAACAATTACCAGGAACCATAACAAAATCTTATCACATAAAACATGAATAAACGAAACATAACATTTCCAACTTTCAATAACAAGATATCAATACAACACATTGATATAAAAACATTATGAAAACCATTTTCAATACCAAAATAAATGGAAATTAAAACATGGTATTTATTTTTTTTAAAAAGAAGGTATGGCTTCTAGTGGAAGCCAAAACTCAAATAATGGTCACGTCGGCGGAGAAGTCCTTGTCGCTGCATACGTACGACAAGAAAAAAATTCCCTTTTGTCATTTAGTAAAATGATTTGTATAAAAAATATTACTTTTGAATAAGAGTAAAAGTCAAAGGGGTTTATACACCATATAAAATAAATTTGTGTATAAAACAAAATATGCCTCAGTGAAAGAAGATTGAGATGAAGTCCCTTACAATGACGGTATCCTTGGATTAAGGATAAATCAATTACATAATTATGTGTGACAAATGAATACACCAAATATAAGTGGATATTAAGTGTAAAACAATCATAGGTTATTCACACATATTCATAGAACGACACATTTAAGGAGTGAAAGTTTATCCCAATTAATCAAAATTGGGTTAAGAAGTTCCCTTGCAAAAATTCGATATCCTAACGGCGTCACATCAAAATTTAGAAAATGAGTTGATGAGAGAGAAAATGGTATCTCATCACTTGGACATAAAATTTACATAAATAAGGATATATAAGAACATATCCCAACATAATAGCATGTGAAATAAAAGACATAAAAAATTAAGTCTTTTAAAAAGAGGAAGGTGAAAGGTCCCCTTACCGAGTTGGGTAACTTTCGAAATGTACACCCCATGGAAGAAGGGTCATACAATGAAGATGTAAATACCCATAAATGAAATTATACTACATAAAGTGTATAATAATGGACAGTACATAAACCACTCAATGTAAATAGTGGTGAACGTAGCATAAATGTCATGGGAATAAAAGTGAGATGAGAAATCCCTTATGAAAACTCGGCAGCCTAACAACGCCACTTAAAACTTCCAAAACTGGATTTATGAGATCAAATAGGGTCTCTCATAATATTACCATAAAAATTACAGTATGAGGAATATAAAATAACATCCCCAAACATAATAAAGATTAGATTAAAAGAAATGACATAAAAGAGAGTACTTAAAAAGAAAAAGAGAGGTTGGATCTCTTATGAATATTTGGCAGCCTAACGGCGCCACTCAAGACTTCCAAAAATGGATTGATGAGAGAAAATAGGGTCTCTCATCATATGAACATAAAAATTATAGTAATATTAAAATAAAAGAACATCCCAATCATAAGAAAGATGAGCTTAAAAGGAATGACATAAAAGAGTGTACTTAAAAAGAAAGAGAGGGGTAGGATTCCTTACCTCGGGTTCGACTTGACTCGATCATTCTTTAATCTCCTGAATAATAAACAAGAGTCAATTTATACTTCCTTAAGAACCTTTTTAAAGTTCATTATTCCTTTTATATCACTTATTACCATGTCATGAACACTATGTTATTATTTAAGTTAATAACGGTCGTTTTAACAATCATTGGTACTTGAGTCAAAAATAAACTTTTTATAATTACAAGTTGTTCATGTGGTAAAATATCCATTATATACAGAATTGTATTCATGATTTGGATATAATATATATCATATATATCCAGTAGATTCATGCATTTATAATATTACATAACATTTAGAGGAAAGAAATGAAATGCACCATTCATGGAGACGGTAAGCTGTACGTACGCATGAACGCTACTTTCATTTCTATTTCGTATTTTATAGAATTTAATCATAATTATATAAAGGTATATTATAATTCCAGTATAATATCATATATAATACCATAAATTACATCATTTATACGTCCCATATATGGCATTAACGAATCAAATCACTTTGAGGGGGCGGTAGTCCGCACTTCCTAAAATGAAGATATCACGTTTACTCATAACGGTAACCATAAAGGATATGCCATAAATGAAAAATGCAGAATCTTAAGTAAAACATGAACATATAATATACAATATATAAATATAGTGACATCTTAATGGACACCTTTTAAGGTGATATATGAGTGTTGAACAATCATCGTTTCATGAGGCAGAAATTCACCATCCACGGAAACAATAAGTTCTTTAACCATTAGATGTAGGTGTGTGTAAGTGTAGCTCAAATAATTCTTATAAAAAAATCCTAGTATATTGAAGATACTGTAGTTGTTACAAAAGAAATGAATAAAAATAGTTTAGGGGGTTGGAGAAGAAAAATAAAACAAAAGGACTCAAGTGAAGATATTACCTTAAAATCGGGTAACTCCCTTTGGTTTGAGCTCAAAGGCTTCCTTGGGAAGACATCTGGCCAAAGTGAGGCTTATAAGAGTTATAGAGGGATGTGGATAGACAAAATGGGCCGGGTTTGGCCGAGCCAAAGGCTTTGGAAGTGTGGGTAAGTAGGTAGAGGTGGGGGCCTTTTATAAGAGGAGAGGAGGGGCACTCTTGGAAAGTAAAGAAATGTTACTTTATTTTAGAAAGAGTTTCGGATTTTAATAGTCCCACATTGATTTTTTTCAAGGATAAGGTGATAAGGGTTAGAAATCCACCCATCCAATAGGTTTTGGACATGTGTAGGTCTTATATTTTTCATTATCTTTCCATTTTATTTAAATCGTTAAATAATGAGGTCATCGCTGCATCATCATGATGTCATAAATAATTTAATTTATTTAATGTCTAAAAATTATAAAAAAATACTATGATGTAGGAAATATTTTTATTTTTCCAATGACTATTTATAGTCAAAAATATGACTTTTATAACCCCATATAAAATTTGTTTTAGTTAAACAACTCTTGTTTGTGTCATTTTAATTTTAACATTAAATAAAAAGGTATTTATGTCATTTTCTAACCAAAGTGGCTCCATGGGGTCCCCAAGTTGACCCATGGATTGTCTTGGTCGGCCATGACTCATCCAATGATGGTGGGGCATGTGTCTAGGACTTTTCATATAATTAAAACATTATTTTTACCATAAACTACACTAATTACCTTTAATCGCGATTAAAAACTTAATAAATTACTATTCACCAAAAAATTATTTTAATCTCACTGAACAACATTTTACTTCTTAATGACAACCATGTATGTCGGATTTTTGAAATTCAAAACACAAAGGTGGCAAAATTTCATTTAAACGGGAAATCAGTTTTTATAAGTACCACTTAGTGGTTTCACTATTCATCAAAAATTGATGTTTTTCAGAAAATTACCAAAAATTCACCCTAAGCTATATTTGATATTCCGAATTCAAAAATGATGTCTATTTTACAAAATTCATAACATATATGTTACATTAATTAATTTAATTATTAATTCTCGCAGTCAGAACAAATATCGTGTTTTAATAAAACAATATATATCAAAAGATTGACACTAGTTTAAGTCAAATCTCAAAGTGAAATTAATTCCAATGACCACTATTTGATAAAATGGTAAAAATATATTCTAATTTACCTTTAAAACCAATTCAAAAGATATTCTAATCATATAAATAAATTATATTAAAAAGAAGTTTTGAATTAAAATACAACATTTTTCACTATTCATTAAAAATTGAACTTTTTCGGAAAAATACCAAAAAATTACACAAAGTAAATTTTGATTTCCCGATTCTAAAGAAAAATTTTATTTTTTCAAATATAACACATAAAATTGTCAAAAAGTGGATTTAAAAGAGGTTCTCCATCAAAAGGCTGTTAATCGACCTTTTAAAGAATATTTGAATGTTTACGCTTAAAATTGGATTCATTCGAATTTTTAATCCTCTAACATTTATTATAAAGAGTAAAAATATATGACAAACATATATAATCATTTTTTAGTTAGTTCTGTTCATTCCCGCCATTACAACAGCTAGGGGTTAACTACCATTTAAAATAATATTATTTTATTATTATAGTGCAACGTAAGATTTCCAAGAAACTCGTTGTTGTGTGTTGGGTACGCCATCGAGCATTGTGTCCCCTTTAAAGTTATATTAATATTTTATTCACAAATATGGATAAATGTGAAAATTTCATATTTTTTATTTTCCTGGGGTGTTACACTTACACTTTTCAATGACCTATTGGATGAGTATATTTAGAACCCTTATCACCTTATCCTCTAAATATATCAATGTGGGACCTTTAAAATTTGAAAATCATTTCAAAATAATGTAACATTTCTTGACTTTCCAAGAGTGCCCCTCCTCCCTCTTATAAAAGGCCACCACCTCTACCTCCTTACCCACACCTCTCAAGCCTTTAGATCACCCATGATATGCTGATTTTATCTCTCCACATCCCTCTCTTAATCATAGAATCCTTACCTTAGGCATAAATCTCTTCAAGAAACCCATTTGGTTCAAACCAAGTGGAGTTGCCCGATTTAAAGGTAATGTATTCACTTGTGTTCTTTTGGTTTATTTTTCTTCTCCAACCCCATAAAATCTTTATATTCATTTATTTTGTAACAAAACCAGTATCTTCAATATACTAGGGTATTTTATGAGAAGTATTTGAGCTACACTTACACACACCTTCATCTAATGGTTAAAAAACATACTGTTTCTGTGGTTGGCAAATTTCTGCCTCATGAAATGATGATTGTTCAATCTTCTTTTAAAACCTTTCATGGTGGCCATTAAGATGTCACTCTATTTATATATATTATATATATTATGTTTTTTTTCTTATGCTTCTGTATTTTTCATTTCTGGCATATCTTTATGGTTTCCATTATGGGTAAACGCGATATCTTTATTTTGGGAAGTGTGGACTACCGCCCCCTCAAAGTGATTTGATTTGTTAATGCCATATGTGGGACGTATAAAGGATTCAGTTAATGATATTATATATTATATTATACTGGAATTATAATATACCTTTATATCATTATGATTTCATTCTATTAAATATGAAATAGAAATGAAAGTGGCGTTCATTCGTACATACGGCTTACCGTCTTCATGAATGGTGCATTTCATTTCTTACCTCTAAATGTTCTGTAATATTATAAATGCATGTCTATACTGTAAATATATGATATATATGATATCTACATCATGAATATAATTCTGGATATAATGGATATTTTACCACTAGAACAACTTGTAATTATAAGGAGTTTATTTTTGACTCAAGTACAAATGATCGACAAAAATACCGTTATTAACTTAAATAATTACATAGAGTTCATAACATGGTAATAAGTGATATAAAATGAATAATTAAGTTGAAAAAGGTTCTTAAGAAAGTATAAATAACTCAAGTTTATTATTCAGGAGATTAAATAATGATCGAGTCAAGTCAAATACGAGGTATGGAACTTCGTCTGAATCTCAATTCATTGCGGCATATTTTGTTTTATACGCAACTTTCTTTTATATGGTGTATAAACCCCTTTGACTTTTATGTTTATTCAAAAGGAATATTTTTTATACAAAGCATTTTACAAAATAACTAAAGGGAATGTTTTTTTCATACGCATGCAGCGACAACGACTTCTCTGTCGCTGTGACCATTATTTGAGTTTCAGCTTCCTCTACCAGCCATAACATTATTTTAAATGAAAAATAAATACCATGTTTTAATTTTATTTTATTTTGGTGTTGAAAATGGTTTTGATAATGTTTTTATTATATCAATGTGTCATTTATATCTTGTGATTGAAATGTGGAAATGTTATGTTTCCTTTATGCATGTTTCATGTGATACGATTATGTTATGGTTCTTGGGCATTGTTTATGAAAACGGGTGGTTCCGTGATAAACTGAGGGCGGTTGAGCCTGATATAGCTCTCCAATGCATTGGGTAACATGAAGAAGTTAAACTCTAAGGTTTCTCCGAACAGATTTATGAAATATACTGTGATGGGTATTCCAAACGTAACCATGAGGGTTACTCCCTACATAAGAATGTTATGAATGCCTCAATTTACCTTTATGTATTATGATTTCTATGAGTTATTCATGATTTAATGAGGTATGTTAAAGTGCTTATGTTTTATGAGTAAAGTATTATTTCATTAATTCTTATTTATACATGGACTAATGTTTTCATTTCATACTTTTATATCCCTTACTGAGATTTTTATTCTCATCCCATGTTTTTTAAATGTTTTTCACAGGTTAAGGGAAAAGTACATGATGTGTTGATGGGGTCGAGGAAGTTTCATGAAAGAATCCATGTTTTATTTTAAATATGTCTCCTTTGATAGGAAAAATGAATATTGTCTTTTATGTAACCGCCTTGTTTAAATGTGGAATGTAATGCATGATTTACGATCTAATTCTCTAAAATTATAAACCTGAAAATATCCTCAATGTGCAATCTTGTAATAACTCAAGATTAAGTAATGTTTAAGCCTGGGGCCTTATAGTTGCTATCAGAGGTTAGTTTAGATAACTTTAGGAGTTAGAATTATATTAATTGATTATCTAAAAATATTTTTGTATGCTCAAATTGAAATGATATAGAATTTGAATATTACCATGTTTCTTAATCTAAGAAATGTTTTTTCAGAATGGTTTTTTGTAGAAGAAACAAGGAAGCAGTGCTAGGAAGGCATACAGAAGGAACTGACCTTCCGAATTAGCATCCTGAGATGGTCATAATTGGAACTGAATAGTTTGTTGCAGTAATGGAACAGTTGAATCAAGTGATAAATGGTGGTGGTATCCATGCACGAGATCAGCCAGAACAACCGCAGAGGAACATGTCAGTGGTGGAACATTTCATGAGGAAACATCCCCCATCATTCATAGGATCATCTAACTCTGTGCTAGCTGAATGGTGGATTAAAGCACTGGAGATGTTTTTTTATGTCATGGGGTGTTCAGAAAATCAAAAGTTTAGTCTTTCTATTTATCGTTTGGAGGGTGAAGCAGATCAGTGGGTATCGATGGTCAAAAATATCAGGGACACTGATAAGATTGATGCTCTTTAATGGGATGAATTCAAAGGTATGTTTCTTGAGAAATATTTTCCTAAGGATGTTCGACTTAGGATGGAAAAACAATTCTTGGAATTGAGGAAAGAGGACAACTCAATGGCTACTTATGAATAAAGGTTCACTCGATTGGAAAGGTATGCTCCAAATTTTATCTGAGACCTTGATAGTAAAATAAATCATTTTTACTCAGGATTAAAGCCAAAATATCCAAGGGATTTAGCTTCTCACATGTTCAAGAGTTATGAAAAGCTTTTTTGATGTGCTAATAGGGTGAAAATGGAGTTTTCCGATGATCAAGTGTTCAATAACAACCAACAGAAGAAGAGACCGAGGTGGCAAGAGAAAGGGAAGAATCCTTCAAAAATGTCTGATGGTAAGAAAACTAAGTTTTCAGGATGTGATAAATGTGGTAAAAGGCATGCTGGGGAATGTCTTCTGAATTCTAGGAAGTGCTACCAATGTGGTAAGATGGGACATAAGGCTCCTCATTGCACTGAAAAAGATTAGGGTGATGGTAAGACCAAATTTGATTTACAGTTAGTGAAATGTTTCAAGTGCAATGAGATGGTTCATTATGCAAATGAGTGTTCGATAAAGAGCTCAAATGATGGGACATAGTCAGACTACAAGCATAAAGGTGTGGTGAAATACTTTTCAACTACTTCAGCATATGTTGGGCCATCAAATGAAATGGAATCTGGTACTTTGGTTGTTTTCTCAGATTATGCTAATGTGTTGTTTGATTCGGTGTCTACACATTATTTCATCTCTGAAAACTTTTCTAGTAAATTAGGAATTCCATCTCAAGAAATGACTCCTAAACTTGTGGTAAAAAGACCCGGGGGATATATTGAGGTAAAAATAATTTATAAGAATCTTCCTATCCTTATCCATGGAAGGAACCTACTTGAAAACCTTATTTTTTTACCTCTAGTAGAGTTTGATGTTATCCTGGGTATATATTGGCTCTCTGTTTACCATGCTAATATTGATTGTAGAGCTAAAGAAGTTTCTTTTCAGAAAGACTTTTAGTTTGTGTAAAAGAATGAACCCTTACTGCAGATAAAATATAAAGAGGCTGATAAACTTGTAAAAGATGGAAATGAATTTTACCATGCACATATTGTTGAAAACAAAGTAACCATTCAGATTAATGATGTTCCAGTGGTAAATGAGTATCTTGATGTTTTCCCTGATGAGTTTCCTAGAATAATACTAGATCTGGAAGTCAAATTTACTATTGACTTAGTTCCTAATGCTAAGCCAATTTCGAAACCCCCTTATTGAATGGCTCAAATTGAACATTTAGAGTTGAAGGAGCAACTGCAAGATTTATTAGATAAAGGTTTAATTCGACCAAGCATATCACCATGGGGTGCTCCTGTCTTATCTGTTAAAAAGAAAGATGGTTCAATGAGACCTTTCATTGATTATAGAGCCTTTAATAACATCACTGTTAAGAACAAGTATCCTTGGCCTCATATCGATGATTTGTTTGATCAGCTCCAGGGAGCTCAGTATTTTTCAAATATTGACTTGATATCCGGGTACCATCAGTTGAAGTTAATAGAAGTAGATATTCCGAAGACCATGTTTCATACAAGATATGGCCATTATGAATTTTTAGTTATGCCTTTTGGGCTAACCAATGCTTCTGCTATATTCAGGGACCTTATAAATAGAATTTTCCATGAGTTATTGAATAATTTTGTGGTTGTTTTCATTGATGATATTTTGGTGTTTTGTTAAAGTAAAGAGGATCATGAAATTCATTTAAGGGTTATTTTGAAAACCTTAAAAGAAAATAAATTGTATGGTAAATTCAGAAAGTGTGAGTTTTAGTTACAAAAAATTTCTTTCCTTAGTCATATTGTTTCTAAATATGGAATAACAGTTGATCCTGTAAAAACTCAGGTTGTTGAATAATGGGAAAGACCCACAAATGAAACTAAGATTCGTAGTTTTCTTGGGTTGGCAGGCAATTACCGATGGTTTGTTAGAAATTTTTCATGGTTATCTAGTCCAATGACTAAGCTCACTTAGAAGGGTGTTAAGTTTATCTGGAAAAAAGAATGTGATGATTGTTTCGAGGAATTGAAAAGAATATTGGTGAATGCTCCAGTTTTGGTACTACCTTCCAGGAATGGTGAGTTTGTTATCTACAATGATGCTTCATTGAAAGGACTTGGTTGTGTCCTAATGCAGAATAATTAGGTAATTGCTTATGCTTCACGACAGTTGAAAACTCATGAGGTAAATTACCCTATACATGATTTATAATTAGCTGTTTTTGTTTTCACTTTAAAAATTTTGAGGCATCATTTCAATGTTGTAAAGTGTTAAATATATAATGATCAAAAAAGTTTAAAGTATATATTTACTTAGAACGAATTGAAAATGAGACAGAGGATATGGCTGGAATTTATAAAGGATTATGATTGTACATTTCATTACCATCCGGGAAAATAAAATAAAGTCGGTAATGCTTTGAGTCGAAAACGTAATGCTTCATTAACCATGTTACGTTTTGAACATGATACTTTGGTTAAGGATTTGATGAAATTTGGCATAGAAGTTGTTGGTGCAGGATGTTATTCTGTTTTGTTTCAGGAATCATTGAAATATTCCCTATCAAATAGTTGTGTCCTGGCCAACCATGGGATGCCTTGTGCCAAACTTAGGGACCCCATGGAATAACTTTTGGGTGATAGTGACTCTTTATCATTTTATTTTTTAAAGAAAGGAGAATATCACAAAAGTATGTAACACCTAAGTAAAAAAATTAATATTTTCTACATAAATGACCTCTTGGACTATAAATAGACATTGGAATTCTAAAAAGATTTCCTACATCATAGTATTTTTTTATAATTTTTAGATATTAAATAAATTATTTTTTTTATGACACCATGATGATGCATCGATTACCTCATTAATTAACGATTTAAATAAAATGAAAAGGTAATGTAAAATCTAAGACATAAACTTTTCAAAGACCTATTGGATGAGTATATTTAGAACCCTTATCACCTTATCCTCAAAATATATCATTGTGGGACCTTTAAAATCCGAAACTCATTTTAAAATAATATAACATTTCTTGACTTTCCAAGAGTTCCCCTCCTCCCTCTTATAAAAGACACCCACCCCCACCTCTACCTCCTTAACCACACCTCTCAAGCCATTTTCTCGGCCATGCTCTGCTCATTTTATCTCTCCACATCCCTCTCTTAATCATATATGCCTTACCTTAGGCATAAATCTCTTCAAGAAACCCTTTTGGTTCAAACCAAAAGGAGTTTATTTTTGACTCAAGTACCAATGATCGACAAAATGACAGTTATTAACTTTAATAATTAAATAGTGTTAATAACATGGTAATAAGTGATATAAAAGGAATAATGAACTTGAAAAGGTTCTTAAGCAAGTAGAAATTAACTCAAGTTTATTATTCAGGAGATTAAAGAACGATCGAGTCAAGTCAGATATGAGGTATGGAACTTCATCTCAATCTCCTTTCATTGAGGCATATTTTTTTATACACACCTTTATTTTATACGGTGTATAAACCCCTTTGACTTTTATGTTTATTCAAAAGGAATCTTTTTTATACAAAGCATTTTATTAAATGACAAAAGGGAATGTTTTTGTCGTATGTATGCGGCGAAAACGACTTCTCTACTGCCATGACCATTATTTGAGTTTCGGCTTCCTCTATAAGCCATAACATTATTTTAAATGAAAAATAGAGACCATGTTTTTCTTTTATTTTATTTTGGTATTGAAAATGGTTTTGATAATGTTTTTATTATATCAATGTGTTATTGATATCTTGTGATTGAAATGTGGAAATGTTATGTTTCTTTTATGCATGTTTTATGTGATATGATTATGTTCTTGTTCTTGTAAATTGTTTGTGCAGATGGGTGGTTTTGTGATAAACTAAGGGCGGGTGAGCCCGATATAGCTCTCCAATTCATTGGGTAACGTGAATGAGTTAGACTCTATGGTTTCTCTGAATATATATAGGGAATATACTGTGATAGGTATTCCAAACGTAACCATGAGGGTTCCTCCCTATGTAAGAATTTTATGAATGCCTCAAGTTACCTTTATGTCTTATGATTTCTGTGAGTTATTAATGATTTGATAAGGTATGATAAAGTGCTTATGTTTTATGAGTAAAGTATTATTTCATTAATTCTTATGTATATATGGACTAATGTTTTCATTTCATACTTTTATATCCCTTACTGAGCTTTTTATGCTCATCCCATGTTTTTGAAATGTTTTTCACAGGTCAAGGGAAAAGTACACGATGTGTTGATAGGGTCGAGGAAGTGTCATGAAAGAATACATGTTTTATTTTAAATATGTCTCCTTTGATGGGAAAAATGAATATTGTCTTTTATGTAACTTCCTTGTTTAAATGTGGAATGTAATTCTTGATTTATGATCTAATTCTCTAAAACTCTAAACCTGAAAAGATCCTCAATGTGTAATCTTGTAATAACTCAAGATTAATTAATGTTTAAGGCTGGGGAATTATAATTATACCATTTAAATCCTTGAAGAAAATCTCAATGAATTATAATAAAATTAATATATCATCACTGATTTCAACAATTCCCAACTTGATATCAAAAAAATAAGATCACGGATATTGAAATTTTCGTACAAGAGAATAAAAATTGAATGATGTTAAACTTTTAAAGATCATCAATGAATTTGAAGATGGATTAAATTATTTTGAGGATGAAAATTCATCCAAAATATGAAATTTATTTAACTTTGAGTAAAATTGGATTGTTTTGATATTTTTTGTGGTGCGTCTTCCCAACAATATGAATGAATATATATAACTTCTATATTTGTAGCCACAAAACCATCTATTGAGAGTTTTTATCCTAAAATACCATCATCGGGTGGAATGAATATATTGAAACCTTATAGTGTTAAATATCAAATTGTAGCTAATAAAATGGTACAACATATTTCAAATATTGTTATTTGTGTAAATTGTGGTTTTTTAGATGGTGGGGATTCAAAATTAAAATCTATAAAAAAGTTGAATGAAAATAGTTGTTGAAGTCATTACACCACGTTTTTAGTAAAGAAATATAAGAGTAAAATAAATATCTTCCCACTAAATAACTCTAGAAAAATAATGATGATGAAAAATTTAGGAATAATTCTAATATAGCTAGACTAGTATCCCAAAGAATATATCATGATTTGCTAGATATTTTCAAAGCTATGAATGATTTAGGCACATTATATCTAACTTTGGGTATAGTTTATCGGTATCTAAAATTAAAAGGAAGCATGTATCAAGGGTGAGCAAACAAATTCAGAATAAAATACCATATATGTCTGGAAATAATATAACTAGTGCAAAACTATTTGAAAATTCAAAGAATATATGAGGAAATTTCAATGGAATTGGTAATAATGAATATGTATACAAGAACAAATCATTTGATAATACCACTATGAAAAGTCAGATTTACAGATCATAGACAACCTTAGAAAAGAATTAAGATCGAATCCCAAAAAAATAACATTCACAATAAGTTTATAATGAATAATTCGAAGGCTAGATAGGGTAAAAATCAAAATAAATATAATAAAAAACCCCAATAAAATCAATAAGAGTGCTACACCAAAGTGGATAATATTCTTCTTCTTTGTAGGAAGACATTAAACCATGGATAACTGTATGAATTACATGGATATTACAATTAATAAAATAAATATAAATATACAAAGGGAAGTAATTGTCTTTAAAAAATTACTAGACTAATGTTGAAAAAACCATAACTAATGATCCATCTGGATTTACCAAGATTAATTGCAAATTCCAAATGATATATTAGTAATTTTATTATCTAATTTGTATTAAGTAATAAAATTATCACAATCACATATAAATATATATGTGAACTTCATGTACAATATTCCATATGAAAAAGTTGAATGTAATGGAAATTCTACAATTATAGAATGCATAATACCTAAAGCAGTATAATTTAGATGGTGAAAATGGGATGGATATATCACTGATAAGGTTTTGTTCCTAACTCAATATTAATAAGAAATACTAAAGAATATTTATAAAGTTTTAGGTGGTGAATCCGCCTTGATGGAAAGTGTAAAGAATAAGATGCCATGTAAAAAAAATTTGAAATTAAATATTCCATGCTTCCCAAAGATTACAAGAAATATAGAAAATTTACCATGAAGTGTTCAACCACATAGGAAAATTAAAATAAAGGATCTTCATGGTTGATAATGAATTCTCATGCCAATTTCATTCACACAAAAAAACATTGAGGTTTCACCTTATTCCCTATATAAAATGTGATGTATTTATATTATAATAATATTGGGAATTGAATGTGATTCTTCTTATTCATTGGATAACTATAGAAAATTAAACAGGAATAAATTTTCAAGATATAAAATTTTTATGTATTGCCAGGACTTATCAAATGACATAGAAAAGAATAATTGAATAAATATATCTTCCATGAGGATTTGAATAAGGAGATATTTCGTTGATTGGGAGTTTCTTGAGATGTTATAAGACTTTATAATTCAAAAAAACTCTTTTTATAGAAAGTGATTTTGATCCAGTGAAGAAAAGATATAAAATCATTACAAGATTTATAGATGGCACCATCTAGGTTGTATCTATATACAGTTATCCTAAAGATTAATTGTTTCAAAAAAGGTTAATGATTAACCTTGATGAAGATGTTCAAGCTACCATAGCGGATTAAATAATTTGATTTCACTATCCTTGTATGGTTTCCCAATTGGTATACAAATACAAATATACTGGAGAATAATCTCTGATAAAGTTGGAGAAGATGTTTTAAACACTATACAAAAAAAGGTGCGGTGATAAAATCCATGATTGATCTCAAAAGTTGGTATTATAAATAACATCCAATAAAGTAGATCATAAATGGTGAAGATTTGAAAGTTTTAAAATATAGAAGAAAACATGAATAATTCCATCACAGTTTCCTCTAATATATAAACATCTTGAAATACTTTACTGAAGAGGTTCTCCATCAATAAGATGTTGAGCAGTGTTTCTATTTAGGGGGATACAAGTGAACAACAATCTACCATAATTATTGTTCTCATGAAAATCTAAACATTATAGAATGTTCTTTCATTAAAATTCCATTGAATAGGTATGTGGCTTTATCTATCATCCTTGTAAAAAAATCAGATTATAAATCATACAGGGAGAAACATTTGTATCAATGATATAAAAAATTAATGGATAATGAAGTGCCAGGGATGTTATCAAATCCTACTACTTGTACTCAAGATTTTTTTTAATTTTTTTTATTGAAGAGAGAGCAGGACTATAAGGTTTATATTATTTTATTATTATTTATCATTTTCTATAGAAAATAATTAAATTTAATAGTACTTGAAAAATATTTTTTTCTCATTTCATTTGGTATCATATTTTGAATTGATAATGGATAACATTTTTGTCTTTTTCTACACCAAATTACCCATGTATACAAAATGTGGATTAATTGATAGAACATTTATTCAGAAATAAATTATTTTATCCTTTCTTAGGTAATTTTCATTTCTATCAATAAGGAGGGAGAATAAAATTAAAATGTTAACAAGTAATGTGGATTGAATAAATAAATAATATTTTATTATTGGATGAACATATTGACATGAAATTCACTATTAGTATTGAAAAAAATCAAAGGGGGGGATTGTTGATCCCCATTTTTGTTGTGTTTTATTTTTTTCAATGTAAAACAATTGTTTTATTTCATTATATTGAAGAAAAATAATAATATAAAATGATAAAAACATTGAATTTGTTTCATGTTCTAAAGATTTTTTGTTGAATATTGAAGTTAGGTCCCCAAAAAATAGTGAATTAAGTTGTGAATCACTTATTAAAGCTAAAAGGTTGATTAAATAATCTTGGATGTTTTTTGGTACATAAAAATAATATTCTTATAATATATATTTATACTTTTAAAATAAATATTTTAATTAGCTCAAGGATTTAAAGGAGATACATCCAAGACAAGCTCAAAGGTCATATAATATTTTAGAATAAATAAGGATGATTGGACAATTATTTTGGATTCATTTTATGTAAATTGATGTCATTATTGGGAAATTATCCATATAAGTATAATTATTGATGAAATAGTATTCATTAGGTTAAGAACATGTGTTAATGTGTTGCACATTGTTTTTCAACATCATATGAAGAAAAGGAGAATCATATGTTGATGATTTCATATAAAGAATGTTTTTCTTGAAGATTTAAAATTTTGGAAGATCATGTTATGTTTTTTTTACATAAGGAAATTTGAAGGCCACGTAAAAATATAAATACCAATATATTTTTCATGATGAATAATTTGGAAAAAGGAATTTTTAATTTCTTAATAATTATACACTTAGTACATTTTATTTGGCCTTATTGAAAAAATGGGATATCCCACAACCAACCAAGGATATCATTAAAAACACATGTGGGACCCAAGGTGACAAACCATGTGGTAGAGAATAATCCAGGGTAGCCGCAGACTGCATATGGTAATAGTAGGCTTGTATACAACCCACAGGGTGTGCATGAGATTTCATGTGAATCTGTGGGTGAAAATAACCTAGAAGGATAATAGTGGACCATGAAATAGTGTGGAATAGTTATGAGGGTGTTTGTGTATTGTGTATCTAGGTGTATGACTTAGTTCCATTTTGACAACTAGAAGAAATAGAGAAACATGTTAAGTTTCCCATGACTAAACTTAAAACCAAGGTGGGATACAGAATGCGTGATCACTGTTCACATGTCCCTTAAATATACATATATAAAGTTCTAGTGAATGTAAATGTGCCATATCATCATCTTCAAACTCCACTCATCCATTACATATACAAGCTCTCCAACTGAACTATTTTTCTAAACTATAAAAATATATCAACTCTCTATAGTCCCATGAGAAGCTAAATTCTCAAACCATAGATCCTTCTTATACTATGGAAGCTCTATTCTTAATAAATGTGGATATTTAAGTTAAATAATATCCTATAATGAGATATTCCATAATAAAATATTTTTTTGCCTCAAGAAGTTATTTGTTTTTTAGTGGTTTGGAAAGATAATAAAAAATTTCACCATGGAAGATAAACTACACAACAAGCATGAAATGAATAAAATCTATAGAATGCTTTATGGCAAAAGAGAACTTTCAACATAGTAATCAAAAGATGATTAGAATTTTTTATCACTATAAAAATGGAGTCCCTCACTCCATAAGAAATATACTAAACCAAAAATGATATGGGACATATTTATGTATTCTACCATTGGAGAAGTTTCCATGTCCTAGATAAGAAGAGATCCTCCACAAGTGTTTCATTTTTTTACTATAGCATAATAACGAATCACAAAAAACATGAATTACACCATTAAGATATATTCATGCATTTTAAAATGTGATCACATACACATGAGGTTGAGAATGAATTTAAAGAAGTAGTGAATTCACCTTGATTCTAGGTATCCTGTGATATCAAAAAATAAGGATGGAAATACTATGGAGTTTAAAATACTAAAACCATTAGTGAAATTGATATTTTAACCATGAATCAAAATTTTTTGTGGGTTTTTGAATGATTTAAGATGTTGATTTAATTATTGATCAAGCACAAAATTGTAAGGTAAATACTTGATTCAAATATATAAAATTATTGGGATCCTCATATTCAGAAGAAAATGCATATGCATTAATGATAAAGTAGGAGAAGATGGAAAATGAGAGAGAGTTTCAACACTATAATTTAGAAGAAAAAAAATTCTTATATCAACAAGGAGATCTGATATAGAGTATATACTACATATTTAAATATATTAGAGTTAGATAGATTGAATTCAGTGCTAAATATAGAGGAATAATTCTATTCACTAAAGTAGTATAAGATAATATGGGTAGATTGCCTATAATATACTCTTATATTATATAAGTCCAAGAAATTATCATATATCCCTATTGATTACTATGAATTAAAGGTTTCAACTTTATTATTTCATTTCGTTGTATCTAATCGGAATATTTTGTGTTCATTTACGAATACCTATTAAATAATGTTGATCACTTCAAGAGGAAGGGGAAAAATCCAAAACTTTTTCTTTAAACTTTTAGCTTTAATTATATATGGTAGGTTCACATAAAATTAGTAAAAGTTCATTCACATAATCATGATTTCTTATAAAATAATAAATAAGTCATGTTCATCGAATAATAACCACCTTAAATCAAGAACTATCCCTTAAATGAGATGAACCTCATTAACAAAAATTAGTATCCATTATGAATTACATTTTTATGTGCATACTTGCGTATCATAGGGGAAGAATACATGAGAATTATTCAATAAATAACTAATATAGGTAAAGAAAGGGAAAAAGTTATAAAGTGTTAAAAAGGAATCCCACAATGATCCCCCCCACCTAGATTGGGAATCCCAAACTGATCCTAACATAATAGTTACCTATGGTGGTATTTCTTCACTCCTTAACATTAAAGAGAGTTACAAATTGGTTTTTTATGTGTATAAATTGTTTATGTTGTACTCTGCCAATAATATATTCAAAAAGATATCACGCTAACACCATAAGTGTTGTAATGTGGCATTACATTTATGATTAATGTTTTCTTCTCAGTAATCTCATATCAATAAGGCACAAGAACCAATGTCACCATCTCAAAGAACAAAAGAAACATATTTATTCATTCTCAATCTCTACACATGTATTCATGGTGATTTCCAACTATATTTCTATCTCTAAATAAGATCACAACCATCAATGAAATCATATTTGTTGTGTTTTTATCACTCCTTTATGAAATGTTTTTATGAGAACATAAAAACAACACAAACCCCAAAAAAAATCTCATTATTACACTCCCACCCTTTGAGTGGCCTAATATATAAGAATTTAAATTAAATCATCATAATATATCAGACAACCATTATCTTTTGACTCTAAAACCTTGAAAAAATTTACCAAAAACTCAACCAAAAAAACAAAAAAAATTATGAAAACATTTGATTGGATTTAGAATCCCTAAACACTTGAAGAAACCCCACTAGAATCCTTAACCATAGATAAAATCTCAATAACATCCCGACCTAGAAAAATTTTCTCATATAATTATACTATAACATAGAAGTAAAGCCAGACCAAAGTCAATACATCATATTGATTCCCTCACACATGCAAATAAACATAGATCATAAAAACAAATATTTAATCAAAATAATGAAAATAAGATATAGAAAATAATTCTATAATTTATACCTTAGTACCATATCATTTAGAGAAAATTACCCCTTCCTTTAATTTCACAAAAAATAAAATATTAGAATAATAATAAATATACTCTTAGGTATATGGCATACAAGCTTCATATATCAATAAATTAAAACTCCAAGACTATATCAGTATAAGTGGTCTGACCATATCTTTATAGTGGGGATCAATAAATCAATTTGGTCTATTAATTTCTAACATTTTTAAGAGACCCATCCTTATTTATGATAATATTGGATTTCCTATATCTCACTCAGCTAAATCTATTTTTCTTTTATTAATGTTCGAGTTTATATTATATAAAATATTTATGAGCACATACATAGTTACTTTTTTCAAAAACAATTTATGTAAATCCTAACCTAAAACCAATAAAAAAACCTTATATAATTTATAACTTATGCACACCATAAATTAAAACATGACCATTAACAGTCCAACCTCAGAAACATAACATCCAAACAACTACCTCTACAGGAATTCAAAAACTACCAAATTCCATCATTTTTTAGAGACTAAGTATTAAAGTTTCAATTTTTATACATACAGAACTGTAAATTTAAAATATTAAATAAATTTCTTAACAATATCCCACTTGAAAGTTATTTTAATGGAATTAAGGAAAAAACATACACGTCTAAATGTTTTTTATCATCTCAACTTCTATCAAAATAAATATTGCTTCCATCCACTATCTAGTCACCCTAGTCTCACTGAGGCATGATATTTCCTCATAAATTCCTAGGATAAAAAATTGGTGAACATAACTACCAAATTTTAGATTCTACAGATCTTTTATAGCTTCAGTACCCCATCCTTCAAAAACATATGGTTTAATTGATATTTTCGGTTAATGTGATTTGTTTATGAATTAAACCCTATATTTTTAAATAAATTAATTACACTATGGATATCATAAAATAACAATCCACTTTTCTAACTACTTTATTGTTCATCCAATAAACACTTAAAACATTTTCATTCATCCCCAACTTATATAATGGCAACACCCACTACTTCAGTAGAAAGTTCCACAACTTGTTACAACCTTGATATACATCTTCTATTTATTCCTTGAAAAAGTAAACACAAAACCAATGGAATTGTTTTTGACTTTATCCTATTCAAAATATGCATCCACAAATCCCTAAAATTAATTATCTCTTATAAAACACAAGGATATATCTTATGAATCTTTGAGATACATAGAATCCACTTTAAATATTTTGATTTTTCATTTCCAGGATTCTTAATAAAATAAATACCAAAACCCACTACAAATGTAAATTCCAAAACATTCGAAAATAATGGAATACATCAAGATACTAAATATTGATGAAAACATAAAATTAACCATGTAAAAATTCTTATATTTCATTTTTTGTTATTTAAATTTGAATAATATAAAGTGTCCATATAATGGGATTGAAAAATGTCTGCATGAAGTCATTCTGAATCTCTTGATAACCTTCTATATGTAATCCTTCTTAAAAAACAATGATTTTGTCTCTTATATCTCTCACAATCTACATTCATAAGATTTTATTGTATTTTCTATGATCTTTCATCTTGAAATTTTCAAAAAAAATTAGTTTCAAATTATTATATATAATTTAAATTTAGACCTTATAGGATAAATTCATCTATATATAAGAGAAATATTATGAATTTATCATCCATGAAAACCTTATTATAGTAATAATAAAATAAGTTTCTCTTGAAAAACCCCTTGTCTACTAAAATGGCATCCAAATCCTAGTTTAATTACCATGATATTTACTTCATGATGTAAATAATTTTCTATTACTCCATGACCTCATTTTATTTGTCAAAAAAACCTTCTAGTGGTTTCATGTAAATTTTCTCTTTCAAGTCACAATGAAATAAGGTTTTTTCACTTATATATGTTTCATATGCATACTTCATGAAGAAAACATACTTAAAAATATCTGGATTGTTTTATATTTTTCAAAATTGGGAAACATTAAGAGATATCCCTTTCTTTTTTCTAAAACCATTTTAGAACATGCCTTTCCATGTACCTCTCTCTACCACTAGCTTATTTTTTCAAGTATAATTCCCATTTTTTCAAAAAAAAACATTTATTACTCTATGGTAATTTTATTATCACTATGATTTTTTATAAAAAAATCCAATTTATCATCACTGGATAATGCTCACCTTCAAAGATCATTCACAACAGTCTCTTATCCAAGTATTTCAAATTCTCCATCTTATATAAGAAGTAAGTAATTAAAATCAATTCCAAACCTCTAAACTAATTGTTTTATTCTATATAATCTCTACAACTCAGCCTATGAATTCTACTATTTTAAAAACTAATGCTTTTGGAACATCAAAATTTAGAGATCTATAATAGCCTTCCATGGTTATTGAGCTCTTATATATATCATTATTTAGACATGTTGATTCTCTAAAAAAATATTCTATTTACTTTCATTTCTATTTTACATTAGCTGTGTTTTTAAATTATTCTCATTTATTTGAAATTATTTTATAGAAACATATTAAAATGATTTGTTAGTAAATTTAGAAACAAATCAAATATCATTGACCTATAAATCTATTAAATGATGTAAAATAGTCACACATTTACCCTTGATTTTACAAATGTGGGTATGTTTATTTTTTTTCATTTTTTATAGTTTATATTTTGTTATATCATAAATTTATATTTTTTATTTCCCCTCCAACTGAATAACCCCCTTCCCGATTTATTTTTCTAAATTCAACTTTTTTCTACAATTATTTTTTTTATTTATTAGTTGTTTTCTTATTTACCCACCTCCAGATAGACCCCCTATAATGCCCTGACCCCGATTTCCTAGAGTGGGTGCATTATTTTATTACATTAGAATGACCACAAGAAATAAAATCCTAGAGGACCGACTAGTTTAGTATACTTGGAAATAATCGACACAAATAAATGTTTTACATTACATCTTGAAATGAAAAAACAACATATTGTCCCATTTGAAAACACTTATTTCTATTAGCCTATCCATGTAGGTCAATCATTATATACTTCTTTGTATCCAAGGGAAAAATAAATAATAAGAATTGGGTGAGCAAAGATTCTTGGTAAAGATAAAAAATATACCATAAGCTATTGTAAATAATAATAAACTTTTAAGGGAGAGTATAAAATAGAGACAAAATCCTTTTAAACATAATATTCATCACATTATGGAAAAGAATAAATCAAATAATTTCATTTAAACATTCGCATCGATATTCTACTAGTCAAATAATAACATGTAACATTAATCACATAATGAAGAAATGCATAATTTCATACATCACAACCATACTTTCAAGGCCTCATCCCAAGACCATAAATAATTATACCATCAAGGCCTCATCCCAAGAAACTAATTTGTCTCATGAGACCTGCTGATGCATTGAGGGGGTATAATAGGATCTATCCATCACTTATAAAATCCAATGCATTACTCATATGAAAAGAGTGAAACATAACATCAATATTCATTTTAAAACTATAATAGAAATTTTAGTACACTAAACATAAACCATGAATAGTTTAAAAATATCACATCCGCCATGAAACATATCTTAAAACCTTCAATACAACATTGAAGATTGTATCATAATTAATCAACCTTAATAAATCATAAAATCCAATAAAGGATGTTGGCATAGATGAAAATAATATAATAAATTTATTAAAACTATTTGAGAGAAATATCCATTTTTTACATTGAAATTAAATAAAAGTTATACATTTATAAAAGAAAACATTCTTTATGAAAATAACTACGTAAGATTTTAAGGAAAGAACCAAAATGATATGGTGTCCTAATGAAGAAAAATAACTAATTACACCGTATAAGTTACAAAACATTCTTTAATTTTTTAAAAGGGTCATAAATTACCTCATTTAGAAAATGATGGAAATATTCCTTTCAAAATGTTTTATAAAAGCAAAACTTGGGTAAAAATGACTTTAAACAATTTTTTATAATATTTTGAAATGCATTTTAAGAAACATGTACATAGATGATAATAATGTCTCAGTAGAAACTTATATATAATTAATCTTAGAGAATAAATGTATTGTGAAATTAACCCTTACCTTGTACTTTCCTTTAGTTGAGGGAGAGTTAACCTCTGGTATAATGGTTAAAGCATTCTATTAAATTATACTAGGACGATATCCATACTTATAATACCATATATGATCCTATTATATCATTTTGTAAATATTATTTCCGAATTACAAATATTTTTTGTGTTAGCTGCATCGTTTTCCCATTCCAATTTTTCCAGGTAAGTTGAAGAAGAAAATAAATTAAATGGAATTGGTAAAACAATTATCTCTTCTTTGAGTGTCTCCTTTTGATTTGCACAAAATGACTCCATAGGATGAATTTATTCCAAAAGTATGGCATCTGGAATTAAGTGAATGAAGTCATGAATCAAATTGGGTAAGTTTTTTCTTATCCAAAGGGCTTTATAGATGTTAATAAAAGATAAGGAGAGGTTCCCTTTTATAAGATAGGTGAGGGGCACTTTTAGAAACTCCAAATCTATTAAATTAATATAAAATTTCTGTACTGTAAAATATCTCCAAAGTAAGTAATTTATAATATAAGCGGAATATGGGTCTAAATATACACATACTATGATTTTTAGACAAGTTTAGGTCACAAATATAAAATTATATTTTGGGTTTAACCCTTAGTTAAATAGTTTAACTCTTACCATGTCTACTTGGATTTTTATCCTATAAGGTTAATATAGGTATGATACAATTCAAAACTAAATGAAATTTTATCATTAATGACATATTTAGCACTATACTAGTTATATGTCCAATCCTGACTTTATTAAAAAAATTATAATGTTTAATAAATTATTATTTATTTTAAAGTATCATTTATGTCAGTTTTGAAACTATTTAATATTTTCATTTTGAAAATATCAAAACATCATTATATCTTTGAACAAATACTCAAATATTTCAATAAAATTCCTATGTTAATGATAAAATTCTTTTATGTCATTAATTAAGTAAAATAATATTTATTTTAATATTTTTAATATCATTTATTTGATATTTCTATTAAAAAACAATTTCTACATCATTATTGTGTCATCATTAATGGTAATTATTTACTATAGAAAAAATATAAATAAATTTTAATGATGTATTTAATTATTTTATATTTCAATAAACAATTTATAATCGATTTTATCTCCTAGATATATCAATATTAAAATTATTATACTTATAATAAATGAGAGTGTGACGTTTTGTCACATTCTTTAGTTTAAATAATATTCATGTCATATTTGTGGAACATGGTTCATTTAATGATTCAATTTAGAAATATATGTGATAAGGGTCTAATATAGACATCCAATAGTATTTTTATAGGTGTTGGGGTAATTTTATAATTTTATTTTAAACATTAATTATATGATTTACCCTAAACAGTGGTAATAAAAATTACTAAAGTTATTATTCATATTATACAAAAAACGTAACATATTAACATAATTTGAACCCATTGATTCCAAATATGAAATAAATTTTTTAAAATTTATATCACATAATTTGCATAAATTAATTTAAAATTAATCCATATTTACAAAATGAGAAAATAAGTTTTTCAAAAGAGAAGACCATCAAAAGATTGGCATGTGTTTATATTTAATTTTAATATGAAAATGATTAAAATAACCTAAATTAAATTTAATTATAAAAGATTAATCTAATTATACTTTAAAAACAATTAAAATAATAATATAATAATATAAATAAATTATATGAAAAAGAAGTTTTGAATTAAAATGCAGTATTTTTCACTATTCATTAAAATATGAAAGTTGTCATAAAACCCCGAAAAAATTTAAAAAATAAATTTCTTTTCCTGATCCTAAAGAATAAGTTTATTTTTTTAAAATTTAATATATAAAAGTGTCAAATATTACATTTAAAAGGGTTCTCCATTAAAAGGAAGTAAAACTGTATTTTTTTAAAATACTTCTTTTTTCAAAAATTGAATTTGTTATTATATCATGTCTAAGAAACCCAAGAGATTAATATTAAAATTATATGGAATATATAAAATTCAAAAAAAAAATAATACTATTCATAATATCATTTTAAATGGAAATTCACGGTGCGCTTGAACTCGGTGTTGCGTGAATCAAAAGCTATTGAATTATTTAGAAAAAAGCGTATCATGGAAGCTTTAGGTGTTACATTTTTCCCTCCATAAAATAATTTCATCATATAAATTTCAATTATATAACATAATAAAAATATTCAAGTGGTTATTAATCATTAGTTAATCAGGTTCCCACATTTCCTCTTCCACTTATAGTTTCTCTAAAGAAATTTTACCAAACGAGTCGTCTGAATTCTCAACACTTGTTCTCTAGTGTCTAGAATCTTGATAGGAACTTTACAGTAAGATAGATCTGGTTCTAGTTCAATTTCTTCATATGTGAGCACATGCATTGGGTCTAGAATTTATTTCCTTAACAATGATATGTGGTAAATATCCTGAACTTTGAAAAGATTTGGCGTCATTTCCAAACAGTAAGCTACAACTCCAATTAATTCCATAATTTTAAATGGTACAATGTACCTAGGACTTAATTTACCATTATTACCTAATAGTATAACACCCATCCATGGATATACCTTTATGAAAACATTATCTCCTACATGAAATTCAAAATCCTTCTTTCAGTTATTGATATTGCTCTTTTTCCTACTTTGTGCTATTTTGCTGTGGCTTTGAATAATATTTACCTTATTCATTATTTCCTCAAAAAAAAATTAGCCTTTGAGTTTTATTTCACCAACTTCATCTCCAAAAGCTAGTGTTGGAAATATCTTTCCATATAACAATACATATGCTGCCATTTTATTACTTGAATGGAATCTATTGTTATAGTAAAACTCTACTATAGGTAAATACTAATCACACATACCTTGAAAGTCAAGTGAAAAAGTTATAAACATGTATTATATGTTTTTAATAATCCTTTATTATTTTCGATCAGTTTGAGGGTTGTAGGAAGTTCTCTAATGAAGCTTATTATCAATTTCTATCTAAAGACCTTTCCAGAATTGTGATATAAAATGGGGATCATGGTTAGAAACAACTGATAGCGATACACCATGAAGTCTTAAAAATTCATTAATATATAGTATTTCTAAAAGTTTAAGTGTTAAATCTTCTCTTATAGAAAGAAAAAGTATTGATTGTTAAGACGTTCGATAATAACCCATAATGAATCATTTCCTCTGGGATTCTTTGGTAGCCCCATGATAAATTCAATTGTAATATCATCACATTTCCACATATTTATAGGAATAGGTTTCATGACCCCTCTAGTTTTTCTCCATCCTTCACCTTTTGAAAAACCAAACATCTCGACACATAATCAAAAATGTCCCTCTTCATGTTGTACCACAAAAAATTTCCCTCCAAAACTCTATATATCTTAGTGCCACCAGGGTGTTTAGAGAAATTGGATCTATGAGAATCATCCAATAATTATCTTTTCAGCTCTGGTATAGTGAAAACACAAATCATCTTACCAAATTTCAAAATCTCATCTTTAAAAATGAGGTCTATCAATCACCCATCAATCATATCATTAACTTTATTTTGAAAATCCTCATCATAATATTGAGAACTTTTTATACTTTCCATTAAAGATGGTTTGGAAACCATTTGAAAAAGTAGTGATGTTTCTCCTTCCATAATAATTCCCATATCCATATGTACTACATCAGTGAACATATGATCCTTTTAAAATCTCATTTTTTTATAACTCCAGGTTCCTTTCTACTTTATGAATCTTCCACCTTATATTCCTTACCTAGGTGGTAGTGTATTGTAAAATCATAATCCTTAAGTATCTAAAGCCATATCTATTTTCTCATTTTGAGTTCCTTCAACGAGAAAATATATTTGAAACTCTTTTAATCTATATATATCTCACATATTTTACTATAGAGAGAGTGTCTACATATATTTAGAGTAAATATTACTGCTACTAACTCAATATCATATGGTGGGTAGTTCTTTTCATTGATTATTAATTTCCTTGATTCATAATCTATAACTCTATCATTCTGTATAAGGATAAAACCTATTACTTTCCCTGATGTATCACTATAAATCACAAACCAATCAGTTCCAGATTGTAAATTCCTGATATAATAATTTACTAATCTTCTCTTAAATTATTCAAATCATTCTTCATTGTATTTTGACCAAAAAAATTTAACCCCTTTATGTTTTATCTTGTTTAATGGGTTTTCAAATCGGAAAGAATTATGGATGAAACGCTGATAGTAACCTGCTAAACCATTAAAACAGCATACCTTGGTTTTAATCATCAGTGATAACTATTCACGGATAGCCTTTTTTTGCTGGATCAATATGGATTCTATCGAGAGAGATAATAAGTCCAATAAAATAGATTTCTAGAAGTCATAATTCACACTTTCAAAACTTCCCATATAGTTTATTTCTTCTACGAGTATTTAAAACAATCCACAAGTGGTTGTCATGTTATTCGTAAATTTTTCTGTATTCCAATATATCATTAATAAATGCAATGAAAAAATCATCAATTTATTTTTTGAATGCTCTATTCATTATATACTTAAAATCATTGGGTAAATTTCTCAGTCCTAATCACATTACTATGAACTCATATTTCCCATAATTAGTTCGAAATTATGTCATTGGAATATCTTCCTTCCTTACACACAGTTGATGATAGCTAGAATGAAGTTAGATCATTGAAAAATATTGAGTTCTATTAATTGGATAAAAAAATCATCAATGAAAGGTAGAGGATATTTGTTATTTATTGTAATAGCATTGATTTATCTATTTTCAATGCCTAGCCTCATTGACCCATCTTTATTATTAACAAAAATAATTGTGTCTCCTCATGGAGAAATAATAGGGAGAATAAATACCTTATTACTCAACTCCTCTAGTTGTTTCTTCAGATTTACTAATTATGTGGGGGCCATACTATAGGGAGCTTTTGATATTGGCCTTGCATTAGGGATTCAATCAATGGTAAACTCATATTCCTTCTCTGGAAGATGTCCAAGTAAATCCTCTAGAAATACATCAATATATTCTTAGAAAATAGGTAACTCCTATATTTGAATATTTTTACTTTTATCCCTAGATGTTATTTTATCTTCCTCCCCAAAAATCTCATTCTGTAAAGATATTGGTGGTTGGTTTTGATAAGAATCTGGTGATGAAGTTTATGATCTAAATATTATTTATTCAACATTTTCCTCACAAATCAATACTTCCTTATTCTTGAATTAAAATTTCTCATCAAATTTTGATATCCAGTTCATGATAAGGATTATATCATAGTAGACCATAGGAATGATGATAAATTTAGAAGATAAAGTATGTTTATATGCCATAATGGGACCTGCATGACCCATCTTTATTGCAATAAGACTTACCTTAGTGGTTTTCAATGACAACTACCATGTTAATGTGAATTGGAAATATCTAATTTTTAATGAAAATTGGGAAAATATAAGGAATTAGAGGACATATAATCAAATAAAACGTTGGTTAATTTGAGGGAATGATTAATGTACGTGCCCCCACATCTTTTGGAACATCAACCTCAAGAGTTGTGATCAAAAAATCCTGGCCTTCCTCCCTTTCCCTTTTTAGGGAAATTTTCCTTATTGCTTAGGAAAATCATTTTTTCTAATGTCTGATATCCTTACAATCATAGCATTGAACATTGGTAGATTCTTTCTTCCCCTTGCAAACAAGATCTTGGTGGCCTTTTTCTCCACACTTGTAAAAAATCATCTCTCCTTTAGGCAAGTACCGGGGTATTTCTTCCCACAATTTTTTAGGGTGGAAATTCAACTTTTCCCTTAATCCCCATACATCATTTTTAATAATGTTCATTGGACATATTCTTCTCATGCTTTACTTTGAATCCATATGTCATATGTAATTCAATTTCTATATTAATAGCACATGAGATTATATCTTCATACAATAAGAAATTTTATGAGCCCAATTCCCATCAAGGGAATGGTTTTAACCCAAAAAATAATTGATAAATATCACTTCTTGGTTTGAGTATGTAGTCTGAAGCAGGAATTTCTACCCTTATGAAGTTATTTCCATACTTCGTAACATTCTCAACCTCCTTCTTCCTCAGACTCAGAAATTTCCTCTCCATATCCAGTCATAGATCATTAGAAAATTATTTTTATATGAAGAGTAATTTAAAATCCCTCTATTCTATATTTTATACCTATTCATCCGTCATAATTTTTTGAATTAATGGCCACCATTGATCTGAATCTCTTAATAGATGATAGACTCATATAAAAAATATTTACATTTCATTACTCCACAAAGTAAGAAATATTTTTTCTAAGTAACTTTTCTATTTTTTAGCTAAAAATTGATTTTTAGTTCGATTCAATTTTTTTGGTTGTTGTCTCATGAAGTGATCTAACATTAGTCCTCTATGTTTTATATTAGGGTGCTCCATAAAGGTAAGTTTATTGTTCATAACTAGATTTAGCTATCCCATTATAGTTATAATTTGTTCAGCACTAGTTGTATCGCCATCACCACTATCATTATCTTACACAGGAGGTAAATCCCTACCTGAATTATGTGTATCGATACAATTTCCATTCCATCTACTAGACTCCATTTCCAAACAATGTAATACACCGAATTAGGTTATGAATCATAATTCATTATTCCAAACTAGTAAAATACTTAACATAAATTGAAAATTTTATTCATATCTAATCCATAATCATAAAAATGTTTTCTTTGGGGACATATTTACTCATAAATCCTTTATAATGATTCTTATAGAAAATGAGAATCATCGTAAGCATATCCCTCGAGAGACTCAAACCAGGTGTGCAGTAAGGCCCATTGTCGTGTACCGGGTCACCCTGAGTCAAGTCTAGAACACCCTGTTAGATTCATTTCTCTTAGGTACATCTATTCCAAAACCAAAAACACTTTTAGTATTCAAAAAGGTAAGTATTTTCTAGGAATACTAAAATAATATCTATATTACCTAAATTTTAGGATGTTCTCTTATACTTATCCCAAAAGTCTTTCATAGGGAAGTTTCCCCAAATTAAAGTCTTTTTGAAATCTAGTTTTTAATGTTTGTACTCATTCTATGATACCAACTATAAGGCCCTGACCCCAGTTGCCCAGATCCGATGCATTATTTTATTACATTTGCAAGATCACAAGAAATAAAATCATGAAGGACCAATCAGATTAGTAGCCTAGGAAATACTCAATACAAACATAAGTTTTACATTACATATTGAAATTAAAAACAACATATTATCACATTTGAAAACTAACATATTCCGTAGACTGTCCCTGTAAGATAATAATAATATAATTATTCACATCCTAGGTAAAAATGAAACATAACAAAGGGGTGAACTTAGATTCTTAGTAAGAGTAAACAATATAGTGGAAGCTATCGTAAATAAGCATAAACCTTTAAGAAAAGGTGTAGAATAGAAACACAGGACTTTAAAACATAATCATAAACACAATATAGAAAGAATAAATCAAATAATTCCACATAAAAATTCGCATTGATGTTTTACTAGTCGAATAATCATGTGTAATATTAATCACATAATGAAGAAATGCATAATGTCAGACATTATAACCATATCTTCAAGGCATAATGCCAAGACCACAAATAGCCATACCATTAAAGCCTCATTCAAAGACACTAGTTTACCTCATGAGACCTACTGATGCATCTGGGGGAAATAGTAGTTCCCTTACATCACTTACTGTGTCCAATGCATTATTAATGTGAAAAGGGTGAAACATAACATAAAAATTTGTATTAAAACTATCATATGAAATGTTAATACTTTAACCATAAACCATGAATGGTATAAAAATAGAACATACATAGTTAAACATATCATAAAACCTTTAATAGAATATGGATGATTATATAATAATAAATCAACCTATATCCAACATAAAATCTAACAAATTATGTTTACATAGATGAAAATAATCTAATGAATTCATTAAAACTCATTGAGTGGATTATCCATTTTTAATTTGAAATTATTTAAAATCCACACAAAATAAAAGAAAAATATTATTATGAATATAAACTTGTAATATTTTAAGGAAATATTTAAAATTTTATGGTGTTATAATGGCCTAAAATAGATGTTTACACCATATCAGTTAAAAAAATTATTTCCTTAATTTGTTAAAAATGACATAAAGTACCTCATTTGGAAAACAACAGAAGGATTCTTTTACAAAATTATAAAAGGTCAAACAATGGTAAAATTTAATTCAAAAAATATTCAATAATATTTTGAAATACATTTTAAGAAACATGGACGTGGATGATAAAGTTGTCCCATTATATACATATGTATAAACAATCTCAGATAAAAAAAAGATTTCAAAATTAACCATTACTTTGTACTTTTCTTTAGTAGAGGGTGATTTAACCTCTTGTATAATGGTTTAATGATGTTATTAAATTATACTTGGACCATATACATATTTTTTATATCATATATGATCCTATTATATCATTTTGTTAATATTAGTTTAGTATTAACATTATTTTGGGTGTTAACTGCTTCGTTTTCACATTCCTATTTTTCTGTGTAACTAATATTTGTTATGAATAGGATGTATTTTATTAATATAAATAATGAAAATAATTTCATAATAATTTTTTTATTCATCATATAAGTTTTATAATCATTCATGAATAGTGAACGTGGAGAATGAATTCCACCGCTTTGTGGAGAGTGTAGCTAGTATGTACGCACGAGTGATGATATCATTCCATTAATTGTTATATGGTATGGAATTAGATGATATATTAATTATAAAGAATAATTATCATGTCATATTAATATTATATCCCTTATAATTGTTATTATACCCATCCAAATAAGGTATTGTTGAATAATAAATTATACCACGACATGGAGATGGTAAGTCGTGCTCACACATCCATGGTGATATTATTATTTGTATGATGGATAAATGGAGAAATATGGTCATTAAATAGTTATAATAACATATCATAATGAATATTACACTATATTTATTAATGTTTTATAGAAACAACATAGTAATTGAAAATATAAGTAGAAAATAGATTGAATGGAATTGGAAAGACAATTACTTCTTATTTGTCTGTCTCCTTTTGATTTTCAAGAAAAGGGATATTTGGGATAGATTTATTCCAAATTTAGGGACTTTGGAATTAATTTAAAGAATTTATTAGGATAATTTGGATGTATTTGTCCATGAAAAATGTCTTTAGAGGTGTGACCAAAAGAGAAGGATAGGTACCCTTTTATAAGATATGGGAGGATCACATTTGGATACTCCAATAATATTATATTATTATAAATTTATTTTCAATTTAAAATAGATCTTAAGTGAGTTAGTTCAAGTATAAAATGTGTATGGGTATATATCCTCACAGAAATGATTTTTATACTAGTTTAGGTTGCAAAAGTAATCTTATATTTTGGGTTTAACCTTTAGTTAAACAGTTTAACTCTTAATCTGTCTATGTGTCTTTTTATACTATAGGTTTAATATAGTATAATACAAAATGAAAAAAGAACCCTAATTGGATACTTAATGATATATTTAACACTATAATAGTAATTTTTCTGAACTTGATAATTTTATGAATTTTATAACATTTAATAAAATATTATTTTTTAAAAGTATCATTTATGTAAATTTTGATACTATTCAATATTTTCATTTTAAAAAATATCAAACCTTCATTATAACTTTGAAAAAATAATTTAAATATGTCAAAAACATGTCTATGTTATCTATAAAATTAATGGATTTCTTTAACTAAGTCAGTTTATATTTATCTTAATATTTTTAATATCATTTATTTGATATTTTTATTAATAAAATATTTTTTGCGTCATTTTTGTGTCATTATTAATTATAAATATATAATCTCTAAAAATTATAAATAAATTTATATGATTTATTTAATAAATTTATCTTTCTAGATAATATTTATAGTCAATTTTAAATCCATGACTTATAAGAAAATAGAGTGTCACATTTTGTCACATTCTTCAATTTTAATAATATTCAAGTCATATTCAAGGAAAATGGTCCATTTAATGATTCCATTTCTAAATATAGGTGATAAGGGACGAATTTAGTAATCCAATAAGATTTTATAGGAGTTATGGTGATTTTTTAATATTATTTTTACCTTCAATTACCCGATTTACCCTTAACTGTGGCAACAAAAATTACTAAATTTACTATTCATAAAATCCCAAAAATTAAAGTAACCTATTTACACAATCTAGAACCACTTATTCCAAATATAAAAACCATTTTTAAAAATTTTAAAAAATATTAGTTTCAGTAATTAATTTAACAATAATTGTCGATGACAAAACTAGAAAACATGTTTTTCAAAAGAAAAATCCATCAAAAGATTAGGATTGGGTTTGTATCTAATTTTAATTTGAAAATGATTCCAAGACAAAAATTATATTAAATTATAAAAACATAATCAATTTATACTTTAAAATAAATTCAAAGGATAATCTAATAATATAAATAAATTAGATGAAAAAGTAGTATTGAATTAAAATGTAGTATTTTTCACTGTTCATTAAAATATGAAAGTTATCATAAAAACACCAAAAATTTGTGCAAACTAAATTTTGTGTAATGATTCTGAAGAAGTAGTATATTTTGAAAAAATTAATATATAAATGTTTCAAATGTTGTATTAAAAAACGGTTCTCCATTAAAATGCAATAAAACAGCATTTTAAAAAAAATATTTCTTTTATTCGAAAAATTGAATTTTTTCTTGTTTCTGTTCTAAGAAACACAAGGTTTCAATATTAATATTATATGGAATATATAAAATTTAGATTTTGGTTAATACTATTCATAAAAACTTTTTAAATAACTAGTTGTGGTATGCTCGAACTCGGTGTTGTGTGCAGCACAAGCGATTGAATGATTTAAAAAATGTGTCTCATGTAAACTTTGGATAAAACACCCCCTAGAGGAACCAATAACCCTCACCATATACCAGATCTACTCTAAACTACACACATTGACATCCTACTACCTTATCCCTCTATGAACTGATAACAATTCATGTGGTTCCTTTCCTTATTTCTCCATACCCACCCCCTACCATATTGTAAAATTAAAACCCCCAAAATGGATAATTTATAGTTTTTTTAAAATGATTCTCCCAATACCTCCATTATTTGTAAAATTTCTTGAACTTGTGTTCACCCAAAACATCCCCTCATTTTAAAATTGATATGGTTATTTGATTTTTTGTACTAAACTATATTTTCCTCTAAGTTATAGTCTTTCCTAAATAAAATTTCATTGAAGAGAATATTTAAAATTTTACTAACCTAATGAGAATAATTATTTCAAATTAAAAATCCATAGTTTTTGTTGTCATATCACATATAGACTCATTATTGGTACTTTTATTCGAGTTATTTTTGATCCATGGTATCAACATTTACATAGGAAAAACATTAAAAAACATTGAGTTTTGTGACTTATACTAGTTTTCTAGACAAATTTTGTTCTAGAACCACTTTCCAAAATAGTGTAGAAGGAATCATGTTCAATAGGAAAGAATAATAATTTGTTGTTTCCACAAAAATTTTCATCTACTTTCTAAATTGTAGTCTCATTCTCTAAGATTATCTATCAACATATATTATATCTACTCAACTTTATCATTTTTTTCCTAGTGTTATAGGTACTATATTCTCAAACCTGATTGTTTTTTACTAAAAAACATTATGAAATCACTACTACCATAGTCTAGACCATTCTCTATGATTAATAACTTATAAATAATTTTAGTGTGTTTTTATACCATGTACCTCCACCAAACAAACACTCTAAATACTTCATATTTTTTCTTATATTGGTAAAACCATTCCTTACTTCATAATTCATCAATTAATGTAATTAATTAAAAAGACTCACCATGATAATGAATAGTTTAAATCCATAAATATCCATGTTCACAAGGTATAACCTTAGAGACTTATGTGTCCTTTCATTTTGATTGAATGACATTATTCTCTCCTTTCAAAGTATTCAACTATCACACAACCGATAATCTTTGTGCCTAAGATTAAATGTACCCTTAGGCACTAAGGCTCATATATTTATCTAAATAAGGTTCTTAAAAAAACAATGGAACAACTATAGACTTTCAAAATTATTATTCCATCAATTATTTCTCTATATAATTTTCCTATAAGATACATTATCCTATATTTTACCCCTCTGATCATGACCTTGGAAACCTGGGTAGTCATATATAATTTATTTATGAAGATAGTTTTATAACATTCTTTATCCAGCTGGCCAATAGAAATTAGATTCATCTCTAAACTTGGTGTGTGTTGAGATACTAATTACATAATGAATCTCCCATTAGACAATCAAACATTAAAATCAAAATTCTTTATGATATAGAGAGATTAATAATTACCTATATAAATATTTATGAATATTTCATATATATTTTCACCATGTATACTATGTTTATTATAAAATTAAATGAATTCCCACAATCAATTGTTAGTATAATGTGAACTTTCAAAATCTCCCCATTAATAATTTACTATAAAATTCCTTAAATCATTCTTTGGGAAACCATTTTTCCCACAATCATAACATATCTATCTAGGCTAAGCTGATTTACCTTTACATATCACCCTTGATATATTTTACTATTTATTATGATCTTTACTTTAAGAGAACATAAACTACAATCTACCTATGCTTTTTCTTTAGGATGATATATCTTGCATCCTTAAACTCTAGGATAGTTTTCCCATAATAATTTCTTATAGAAGATAGCATCATGTAACATGATTCTAGTAGTGGTGGTAGTAGTAACAGGTCTTACACTTACTCTATAAACATTACCTTAACATATTTGAGAAGATTCCAAATAATGTTAAATTCATTAAAAAGATTATATATTTGGTCATTATTATAAAATTATAATGCTGAAAAACCATTTATTCATGAAAACCTAACTCATTGTTTTTGGATTCACAAACATGTTGTATATAGTATTCATTAAATTCACTATATTCTTTACTTTTTGGATGTTATAAGAAGCATTTTTTACTAGTGACATTTAAATCAATCCAAGTGACATTCTATCCTGTATTTATCATTCCATATTTTAAATTATTCTTAGTTTAAACACCATTAATATAAACTCAATGTATTTAATAATTAAATATTCCTTGATTTTCATCCATATTAAAATGAATTTTTTTCCATCAAATTTTTCTATACATTCCTCAATTTCATATGGTGTTATATCTTTTAAAATAATTAAAACCCACTAAATAAAAATATGTCAAGACAACAATGATGCCTAAAGAGACAACTACTGAGAATGTTTCTATGACTGTCTATTCCAGATGCTTTGATATGACTTTTTTGGATTCAAAACACCAATAACTAGAATTAAACCTTTGTAATCATTAATCTTGTAATGAATATCCACACAATACTAAAATTGAATTATCCCATGACATTGGTTTACTATAACTTTGAATTAAAACTATACAAAACTCAATTCACCTGATTGATTACCTTACACAAATAAAAAATGAAAATAATAGAAATAAAAAATCATGTGAAAGTTAGTGAATAAGAGAAAAAAATATTTACATGTTTCAGACTTTAGTAAAATATTCATAAGAGGGTGTATTGTTACACTCTTTCATTTCATGGAATATAAAATCTTACAATAAGAAATAAAATAACTCTTATATATAAGATATGAAACATTTATATACTAATAGAGTAAAACTCCAACACTAAATGTGTACAATTGGTCCCCTCACACCTTTATAATGGGTATCATTTAGATAATTGGTTTTAAGTACCTTATAATACATATGGTGGTCCCACCATTTTCCCTGGTAACATTTTATTTCCTATATCTCACTTTTCCACAAGTGACTGTTCAATTTATTCATACGAACCATCCTAATAAACCATTAAATAATCCCTTTTCAACAAAACTGATTGGAAACACGTTAAGTGACATAAAAAACCTTCAACAATTCATAAATTACAGATGAAATCATACAAAACATAACCACATGCACACATAAATCCGAAATATATCATTTGGGGAAGTACTTGTTTATGGTGTCTGTTGTGATATTCAAAACAAAGATCATATTATAACTGCCATACATCTAAGGAAGTGGATAACATTATCATTAACTTTTGGGAAAAAAACCTAGGAACATCTAGACATATAAGTCCACTAATTCCAGATAACGACTATGAGTCTCTCTTGTTAAAAATAATAGTTTCCAACCACCACCATTAACTAAAGGGGAGATACATATCTCTCTAAAAAGAAGGGTTTTTTTATTAAGGTCATCTATTAAAGCACCACCACTATAAACTAAAAAATGAAATCCTTTCAAGGGAATCAAACACCACACAATAGTTATGAATTTTTTTACTCTTTAACCATCAAGACTTCAACTTCATAAAGGTAAATTTCTACTCCATGAATGTAGAACTCACATCTTGAATGTTTGTCATAGGGATGGTACTCACATGGTATATCTAGTAAAATCACTAAATCTATACCAAACCCCTCCATGGAAAAAAATAATGTGATATTCAACCTATATGTTCCAAAAATTTAGTAAGTAGTTTCATCACTCTACTAAATAACACCTAAAATCCATATTTGGAATAAAATTTGATGCATATGTCAATCTCCAATAATGGGATGGCAATAAATTACCCTTTGGAGGAATTTTTTCATTTCTCTATATTCAAGAGAATTGAATTCTACACTACACATGTGGTTTATAAATTAATACCTTCCACATGTTAGGTATATTACTATAACTTTATTACGTGACTCTACTCGCCACTCTTGAAGGGATATCACTCCTAGTTGAAGGTTGGCCTTGCCTATTTTACTCAACCACCCAACACCTCGCAATATTATCAATATTTAATCATTACATACCTTCGTTGGTACCATTAGATATCATCTATTCAATAAATTAACACCATTAAATACTTATTTCTACTCTAAGGCTAAAATCCCTTAACCAAAATTTTTGAGTGAAAGACATTCACTTCCAATGTAAATTTTATAGCTAAAAAATATCAAGCTATGCATTCCACTAGAATCTATAACTCATGAATATATTGTGTATTAAGAATATCCCATTCCTATGTCAACCAGTATGAGGTTCTATGAAGAGAGGATAGAAATCATACCTCAAACTACAATGTATGTCACCTAAAAATTATCCATTAATTATGTGAATTATCTTGCATCTCCTACTATCAACACTCTTTGATTTACAAGAACTAAATAGAGATTCTGACTATAAAATATGATTAATTAGTCATTCATCTCTAATTACCCTCACTCAAACAACACTTCTACTAAAAAATACAAATATGTAAAAAATTGGGTAATAGGTTGGTCTCTAATACTAATATTATCTTTAGTATAGAGTTTCATCAACAACATTGATTGGAAAATCACATCAGAAAATGAAAACCTTAATCAACATCTTGGGTGCAACTCAACCTAAAATACCAATAACATTAAAATTTTTATCTCAAATTCTGTCCATAGAGATTCCATATTAGGCACTAGGCCATTAATTCATATACATACATGTTTATACTACTAAAGAGATAGTCTAGTATCCTTAGATAAAACATCATCATGAAAAATAACCATCTCTTACCATGATAGTGCAGTCCAATAAAGAGTTTGGTAAAAAGTTAATAATAAATATCCTGATGTATCATTTAGAGATCAATGAAATAACAATTACAAAATTCCTAGAGGATTACTATAGACACCTAAGAGGGGAGGAAACTAGGTGTCACAAAAATTATAGAAAATATAAAAAATTATTCTTTTGAGTTTTATCCCTTCTTTTTACTTAAAACTATGATTTCAGTTAAGAAAAATGTATCCATTTTTAGTCAACCTACCATACACTAATATGAAATGATGAAAACTCGTAAAATAGCATAGGTATTATTAAATGGTTTTACCCCAATGTGATCCCACCCCTTGTCTTTCCCAACTCTAGATGAGTCATGGATTATACACTATAAATACTGTTATCAAAATATTGTTGGTTGGATAGGGTTTGTTCTAAATCAATATTAAAACAATATTACACATGTTTGGGTTCACTATATTACATAAGTGAATAATACAATATCACACAACTCTCCATTAAGATGACATCCCACCAGTTTTTTGTTGATTTTATCCTCTACATGAAGTACGTCGCTGAGTATATCCAAATATGTCAGTACACCCACAAAATAGATCTTCTTCCTCCCCATAGAGAACTTATACTACCTTTTAAATATTCCAAAACTACAGTGTGAAGCTCGATTGTTTCCATTCTCATCTTCCTAGTTTCTTAATAAACTATTTGTTACCCTCTCTCTTGATATGATATGAAAATTATTCTTTTTCTTCCTCACTAAAACATTCATTATATTTTTTTAGTACTTTTTATTTTTAAAAATACAAATAATATTTTACTTCAATGTTGGTTTGCTTCATCTTTTTCCTTCAGATCTTAGATACTCTCGTCACTCTCAACCTTTTTTATGAACATTATTTCAGATGTATATAACATATTTTATTTTACATTATCCTTATCATTTTTTTATTCTTTTGAAAACGGTGATAGTTTTAATCCATATTCATTCATTCGCTCTTTTTATTTTGAATAACCATAAAAGGAAATTTATGGGAACCTGCCTCGATAATATTTAAATATCGATATTAATGTACCCATTTTGGAGTTCAATGATTTTTTGTATCTTCTTTTTCAATGGTTGTCTCAGATCATGGAGTATTAAACAATAACTTTTTAATTATTCTTCCCATTTTTCACTTCTTCTAACTTCGTTGAGTATACTCTTCCTATATTGTCACCAACAATATAATCTTAAACTTATCCCTTAAATACTTCCATTAGATCCATACTTCAATCTCCCCAACTAAATAGAAATATTTCAACTAAATATATATTGTATCATATAACATCTTCTCACATTCTTAAGAACTACACAATTTTACATTCAGTGTATGCCCAAACTATATTATTCATTTTTGAATCAAGAATTAATTCATATCTTAAATCATATCTCATGTGATATATTTAAAAACTAATAATAGGTTTAAAAACAACTCAACTAAAACTATATTATTCTTTAAATTGTAGTTCTTTATTCATTCATCTATGATCTTCATCTAATCAGTATTAGAGATCATAAACTCAATATTTCTCAATATTTGTTTATATATTTTCAATGAATCATAATAATTTGAACATGAATTCATATCTTTTTCATCATTATATCTTAATTTTATTTAATTTTGGAATTTCTTCTTCTTATTACCAAGTAAAATCATCCAACATTACCTCAAACTTCGATTTTTATTTCTTGAATCATAATATTATTTTGATCTTTTAATCACCATGGTTTGTCACATTCATTATCCCAAATATTTTATTTCTTTAGATATTTAATCTATAAAATCTTTTACATTCTATAAATATTTCATGTAATCTCTAATTATAGAAGTTATACAATATAAAAACACATTTTTTTTTCTGAAATCTTGAAGTCTAGCAAAGAATATTATCTCTTTTCCTATGACTTAGAAGTCATTCACAGAATATATGATTATTATATATAAATTTAAAATTCATACATAAGTATTATGATATTTTAAAATTTCTTAAAAAATTCCCTAAGTCATATTAAAATACTAAATCCATACTTAGACTCAATAAATCCATATGTTTTTACCCACAAGTTGTGCATTATCCTAGTAAGTCATATGAAAAAACTCAAACTCAAGAATTTTCTATAAATGTATTAAATAACACCATAAGTCATTGGATATGATTTAAGTCATATGTTCCACCACTAAAGGCTAATGAAATATTCTCGAGTCATATAAAATTTTTCTGGACTTAGCCAAATTTCATCTTAAACACCATAAATCCATAATATCTTGAATGAGTTTAGAATTATGCCAAGTTGCTTCAAGGCTACACTAATCTTATTAAAATAAAAAAAAAGTGTTATTCTCAATAATTTTATAAAATTTAATGAAAATATCACACATTTTGTATTCACATATCTTCAAATTTGGAAAATACTACTGTAGATAGTGCTTCTACCATCATAGCACTTGTCTTTGTTCACACTGATGATTTTTTCAACAATTGTTAGATGTATATTTCTCTCCATTATAAACATTGGAAGAAACTCACATAGTTTTTAATGGTGTGGAAAATTATTCTAGTGATATCATCACATGATGCTAATTCATAATTAAATTTATCACAAAAAAATAAAAAATGTCAGGTTTTACACAAAGAACCCAACTATTTAATTTTTTGGTCAAATACATGGTAATCTTCAATACTCATCTCCTTTTACATGATTTATAGAGGCATATTCTTCATAAATACTTATGGGTAGAATATTAACTCATCATATAACTACATCAAACATAAATTTCCATTATTATTGATAATATACATAATAAACACAAATCAAATGGATATTAATCAAATTTTTTGTAATAAATACCTTGATCTTATTCAACTAAATTCATGTCGATTGAAACACTTGTTTATAATCTACATTATTGATAGTAATTGAACAGGAGTTACAATTTTATTACCACTTAATTTATATTTTAGTTTATATGTGAAGTTTCCACTATCTTTAACTACCTATTCAAAATTAAAGACACATCTTTTCCATTTTCTTCTTTCACTTTCACTGGCATAAAACAACTCCATGAGAAAAGGGTATCACAACATGTTTCTCTTAAAATTGATCCACCAAAAAATAAAATATAATTCTATATGTAATGACCCTTTATAGAAACATATGGTCTCTAATTAGGATAAAAAACTCCCACAACTAACTCACCATGTGGTACCAACTCCAAAATCACTTTCTTATAGATTTTTCAAACTAGTTTCTCAATAGATTTCAAGAACATTCACTTACTTCAGTAAAAAAATAAAAAAAATTCTCAGGTTAGATCTTATACATTTGGTTAGATAATCACTCCCCATTAATAAAAACAATATATAAAATTAAAATAATTTATGTGAGATTGAAAATCATACCTCAACTTCATCAATATTCCCATGTTTTCTAGAATTCTAAAATTAATGAAAAGGATAAATATCTATTAGCTTTACTCTTTTTCATATCTCCCCCTTAATGAATTTTTTTTTACCTTCATCAACTCTAATTCCTATCATAATGTAGCACTGATTAGAAAAATTTTGAATAAGTTATACTTATAAAGGAATTCATTTTGATACATAGGATTATAATAGTTTTCTAAACCCAGAGACTCCTTTCCTTGGAAGTCTAACATATTTAGACCTCTTCAATCTTTCTCCTCTATTATATTTACAAATATATTTATCTATATTTAGAATGATATTATATACCTTTTCAATATTCATCTAAAATACATTGGACATATTCAATTGATAAAATAAAGTACAATCTTTCTTTTCAAATTTATCTAGCTTCATATCAAACTCAAACTAATCTATCCACATGGTTAAATAATATGTAAGAACATGATCAGCCTTATTTTAGTGTTTTTAATCTATTTTAAAAAAAACCTTCATCTGAGTATAAATAATAGTTCTTTTATTCTTTATTCACCTGACAAGGAAAATCATTAAAAAAACAGTGGTTTAATGTCCAGGCCTTTTTAACCTTACACACACATCCTAATCAACTTTTTTACTTTCCCTTATTGGGTAGCTTCTCAACTTATTCATTAGGAGTGTCAAATACCAAGAAAATGTGAATATTTTTCTCCTTGATTAAATATTCTCTATGATCTAGATGGTTTCATTGAATCATGATCTTCAAGGACATTTTTAAATTAACCATGATATAGCCTCTTAAGTCATGGTAGAAACATTTCATTCATGTTAGTCCAACACTATAGTTAATCTTATTCTTGGGAGGATTTGAATAAAAAAATTCATTGATTTTGGTCCCAAAGTATTTTAAATTTTATTCACATACTTTGTTTAATATTTTCCCCATTTACTTTTATCTTCATAAGAATCTCAATGGAATTTTCCATACTATCACTATTTATAATAGGGATCAATTTTGTTTTGAATATTATAGATTATTTCAAAACATCCAAACCAATTATTCAATGATATATTTTTATTTGTTTAGAAAAACGTATTTCTTCTACCAAGTTAAATCATAATTTTATCTTCTTTCCCCATTCATATAGTGATTCTCTACCATATATATCATGACATGTTGTACTAGAAATACAGAGCCATATGCATAATCATCCAACAACACTAGTGTATTCTAATTAATTTCATTATTTACTCATTGGGTTCCATTTTTTCAGCTTAAAAAATTTGATGTTTTTGGGATAGATCCCCAATCATATTGAATTCATTTAGTGAACAATTTCACATGTTCATGTTTAAATCAACCCTTTAATAATTGGGAGACTTATCGTTATTTTTATAATTCCAAATTTATATATATTTTTATTTCAAATAAATACACCCAAAATAAAAAGATTTAGTAAAAAATAACAAGGTTGTAGGATACCTTATTATATTATCTTGAGGTATAAAATTATCTAGATGGTATCAAACTAATTTTACCACCATATGAGCATTATTTTAATTATAACTTGTTTCTAATGATTTAGTGGAAGTATTATTTTTCTAGGATTATTTTGAAATTATATATTGTATCGATTACAAATTTTTTGAACTCACATAAAGTTGAAGATGCTTCCTAATAATAGATTTTTTATCATCCTAAAAAAAATTTAAAATTGATATCACACTCTTTATACTCCTTTTTAGCCTAATCCCCTTGCATTTAATTAGTCTTTATTAGCGAATATTCTACCTCTTATAACCATTTTTCTTAGATTATTTATAAGTCATAGAGACTTTATGAACCTTCTTCAATGAATGTAATACCATTGTAACAAACTTCTCAGAAACCTATTTCTAGAAGATAAATCTTCTAAACTAATCGTCTTCATTGAAAAATATTTCATTGTAGATTATATAAATTTCATACTTTACTTTCAAAAGATTTGTGACATAATAGTATCATCTCATATACTTTCACAATGTTTGATATGATCACGCTAGCATCAATGCACCAGATATTATTTCCTTGTGTTTCCTATATATCATTAGTTTATTCTTCAAGTATTGACTTTTCATCATATATTTCATTGATGTATGAGAAAAAATATAAAAACTTCTTCCAAAAATATCTTTATGAAATATATAACCTCGTATTAGAGGTCTTCAGTAGAAGTAATACTGTAACTTATATCATATATAGTATTATATATATAAGAGGAATCATAATAAATAGATTTAACTGATAAAACATCACCATTCTAAATTACATAAATTAATGGTGTCTCCTCCTTCACTTTTTAAATTTTCTTTTACATCATAGCCTCATTCATCCTATTTTTTGGAGTATTGGAAGAATCTTTCAAATCTTCTTTAATAAGGATGGAATAAAATTTCTACATCTATGTATCTTCTTTTATAATCCCTTAAAATATTTTATTTTATTATAACTGTAATAAGTAGTAAATATCCAATCCAAGGTAATAAAATTTATTATAGTAATTAAAAGTCCTAGTATATTGGTATTGAAACATAAGGAAGAAAGTGAATTATGTGGCACTAAATTATTACCAAATACAAAAAATTCATATTTTGAGTTTATCCTCCATTTTTACCTGAAAATATGATTTTATTTAAGTTGAATGGAGGTATTTTTATTTATCATAGTATAAAAAATAATAAATTAAAATAAAGTAGTACATTAAAATAGATGTTTTTACAATGTTCGGCCTCAATGTTAGCATACTCTTGGTCATTCCTAAATCTAGATAACTCATGGATTATCTACTATAAATCTTATTATCATAATATAGTGGTTTGTATTGGGATTATCCTAAAACCATATTCAAAATAAATATTACACAGGTGTGTTTTTACTATATTACACAAGTGAATAATGCAGTATCCCACTCCTCCCCTTCAAGTTGTCATCCCACCAACTTTTCTTTAATTTCTTCCTCCACTTCAATTCATTCATCAGGTTTAAAAAATTTTCTAAATCAACATAGATTACTAATAAGATTCCTCATCATTGATAAATTTTAATTTCATTCATTCATCGTCAACTATAGAATCCATCATGGACATTGTTCTATGCTCAGCTTCCCAAATTCTTCAGAATCCATTTACCAGCCTCTCACTATACTTGATCATTCACTTCTTATTTATCTTATTCTATATATTATAGACAATATTATCAATTCTTAATATTTTTTAAAACCTTTATAATATTATACTTTAATAAAATCTTGAATTATACTTCTTCATTAAGATATCTGGTTCTCTAAGTACAGTGCCTTTTTTTACACACTATAGTTTTTGTATATAAGGTTTTTTATTTTACCCACTGTATCTCATTTTTAAAATTTTATAGAACTATAATGTTTGAATCCGGATGAATTAATTACCTCCTTTTATTTTGAATAACCATAAAACAAAATTCATAGGGACTTTCCTCACTTCTATCATAAAATTAAGATAATAAAATACCCATTTTGATCTTCAAGAAATTTACTATATCTACTTCTAAGCAGTAGTCTAAAATTAAAGAGTGTTAAATAATTACTCTTATTTAACTATTATTCTAATTTTTCACTTCTCTAATTCATTAAAATATATTTATCCATTATTTTATTTTACTATTATATCTTCATATTTTTCTTAAAATACTTCATCTGCTTTTCACTTCAATCTCTCTAGCTTCGTGGAAATCATACAGCTCAGTATTATTTATGGCATGGACCATATTTTGATTAAATAAGGTTAATTAAATTTTTAAACTCAACTTTTTTTCAAACTAAAGTATTTATATGTGCCTTATTACCATGTTCATATCTTGAATAAAATCTCATATATTATATTTATAAAACTGAAGAATAGGTCAATAATCAACTCAACTCAAACTGCTTTATGCATGAAAATGTAGTTCGGAAATCATTCTACTTTATTCTTCATTTAATTATTCTCCATGATAGGTAATTAAACATATGTAAATATTAGATCAGGGATTATGAAAGAATCATGATGTCTTAAACATCAACTCACCAATTTATAATCATCATATTTGAATTTCATTTAATTATATAATTTCTTTAAAGCATTCACCATTTAAAATCATCTAAAAATACATCAAACTTTGATCATCCATGAATATCAGCTTCTCCAAATTATATTTCTTGAATCACAGTTTATTTTTATGTTTTTTAATTCATTTAAGTACATTAATTGTCCAAAAGTATTTATTTTTTAGATATTAAATCTAGAAAATATTTTTCATTTTATAGAAATTTCAGAATTTTTTTAAGTCTAGAAGTTTTATGTAGTACCCTGAACTATAATCCACTGAAAAAATACCCTAGTCTGGTGTACCATATGTTCTCAAGGGCCCCTCCACATATAATAGAGGCTACCAAGTATCACCAAAGGACTATGATGTTATCATGGTGATACTATTTCCTCATTAACAATGTTTTCAACATAGAAGTAAATAAGAGAGATATCATCAATCTAGACATAAGTATAGATAATAAGGAATATATTTGTTAACCACTAAACGTATAACACATACTAAAAAAATCATTATATTCCCATTGGTAATTCATAAATTTAAGAGTCATATATAAAAGCCACAAAATAATAAAAAGAACAAAAATATGAAAAAAGTATCAAACACCCCAAAATTTCTGAGTGTTATCCCAATACCCATATCCAAGGTCCATACCATCCCAAAACAAGTGTCTTAAATTGGTATATTTCCCTTTTACAATACTAAATCTGTGAAGTATGCTTGAGTACTAACTGGTGGGCCATGGAAGGTGTGAGTTTGACTGAGTAAGACACCACCAATGGTGTTAAAAACATATCCAATTTGAGATAATATAGTTCATGTTAACGTATGTAATAAATAAGAAAGATAAAACTATTTAATAAATAGAAAAAAAAATCATTGATCATGAGGCACCATGATGACACCCCAATGGAATATACATACATCATAAAATTACAAATGTGTTCCAAACATCTCTGAGTATGTCTCAATAAACAGGTCAACTATAGTCACGAAATCTAGGAACTCATGTTGGCATTTCAAAGATCATATATCATGTGAAATCCAACTACTCATCCCAAAATTCCCATGAATCTGGTATCATGTGGAATCTAGGAATCTTATCTAGGAATTATAATATAATCTAATTTATGGAATCTGAGGATCTCATCCCAACATTACCATACATGTAGCTTCATATGTCATACAAAATCTCATCCCAACATTCCCATTAATTTACTATTTTATGTAATATGGAATCCAAGTAGCACATCCCATTATTCCCATTCATTTTCCATCGCATGTATCTAAAGAATTCAAATTATATCATCCCAATGTTCAAATTTATTTTTCAAAGCTAATATATAACCATTTATTCTATTTAAACAAATTTTGGACTAAGTACTAAGTCAAGACAGTTTTCATTATCTTCTACTCTAAACATTTCATATAATTTTAAAATACAAAAAAATTATTTCAAAACCTTACATAAGAAATAATTTTTCATGGTCATGATAATTTAATTACTTAATAAATTTAAAAGGTCATTTTTTGTTTCAATAAAATAGAGGGGAACATCTTAAGAACCCTCATTTGGTACCCAAGGTCCATTATCATGTCTAAAAAACTCTAGGGGTGTCTCTTTAACATAAAAACACCATTTCATAAGTATAGATCACCCTAAATGTGATTTAATGTTCCTAATTATAATTAAAAGGGGTTGTTTCAAAGTATTTATTAGGTTTAAAAATAATTTTAGGGAACAAAATAATTAATTTTAGGTTCTAGGTCAGTTGAAGAGTAAACTTGAATGAATACCTACAAGGTGTACACTATAAAATGGTGAAACCATAATAGATATATCAATGACCACCTATTATAGGTTATAGGAGCATCACTATTTGTTTCATTTCCTTTATTTTTAGAAGAAATAGATAAATCATACAAAATCACTAAAAATATGAAATATTAGACATCAATAATGAGAGCACACAAGGAAATGGATTAAAAGAAGAAAGGATGTGGTTAGACTCTTATACATACCTTAGGCCACCAATTTCCTCAAATGAAACTCAAAAAAAGAGTAATATTAAAGGATCTACACTAATCTTTAAGGAGATAAGGAGAATAACTAAATAGAGGGTTCTTGTATAAATGAACTGGAGAAAACCTATGTGAGGCTTGAGGGTTAAAATATGGGGAATTATAAATTTGGTCCTATAAAAAATATCCTTGAACCATCGGCTAGCCAATGATTCTCACTGGATGTCATGTGGGTTTCTAGTAGCCTTTCCAACCTACAGGTTTCCCATCGAATGGTTAGTGGCATTTGACCAACAATATGATGGAACTATATTCTAAAGTATGCATGGATCGACCTCCTCCTAATACCTGGAAACACCTCTAAGACCCCTTTAACCCCATTTTTCACTTATTTTAATGAAAAAAGAGGGGTTTTATAAACAAAATAAATGGAATTTAAAGATTGAAAATTGGGTGGGGTGTTACAATCTCCCCACTATAGGGAAACTCATACTCGATATAAACCATTAAACATCACTGTCTTCCTTGGTGAACAACCGTGGAAATTGATCCATCTTGTTTGATTCTCGCTCCCACATATTATCCTAAGAAAGTCCATGTTTCCACAACACATGATATAGAGGAACAAATTTTCTAGTGAGCAGCTACTCACTATGATCCATGATATGAGATGATTTCTCCACAAATGATTCATTGGACTCAATTTCAACATCATTACCATTAAGATCATGGGATGGGCCATGAAATTATCATCAAATATGAGATACATGAAACACATCTTTTATTTCAACAAATTATTTTATTAATGGAAAATTGATATACCACTAGAATATCAATTTCTTGAAACTCAAACAAGCCCATGTACTCAAGAACTAGTTTCCTATTATTATATAGGCAACAGTATCAAGCCTAGGTGAAACAAAAAATAATTCCAGTTCATCTTTCTAATACTCAATAGGTCAAAAAAACTTATCTACATAGGATATTTTTCTATTATATTCCATCACCATTCAAATATGAATCAAATATACATACTATATCATGTTCTTTTTGAGGTTTGGAAAATCATTGATGCCTCACCCATCTCTGACCAGTATAATGGTGAATAGAACAGTCTCTCATTTAAAGCATCATAAGTTTCCATATGAATGGTCAAATTATAACTATTATTATAAGAAAGTTATATTAATTCCAATTGATTCACTAAGGATTCACCAAAATCAAGGACACATTCACTAAATATGTACTCTAAGATCTATATAGTCTACTCTAAATACTCGTCAGTTTGGGGGTGGTAGCCACTGATCAAAATCACATGCACATATAATGCTTTGTGTAACCCCTTATAAAAGAGAGATTTGAAATGAGAAACTCTAACATAGAATATGATATGAGGAGCCCAATGTAATGACCATACCTCATGAATAAAAATTTTCCATGTATTTTCAATTGATAAAGTATTTTAAATAGGTAAGAAATGAGAATTTGTGGTCAATAGATCTACCACCACGCACAAGAAATCATTACCCCGTCATTATATTATTATACCAACAAAAAATTCGATAGTAACATCATCACACTTCCACTCAATAATGGGAAATGATTGTAAGAGGCCAATGAGTTGTTGGTGCTAAGCCTTCACTTACTAACAAGTAGAGAACCTAATGAAAAAAATTATTATCGACTTCTTCATTCCAATCCACCAATACTATCAGTATAGATCACAATATATTTTGGTTATACTAGAGTGAACTTACCACATTGAATCAAGATACTCCCTACTTAACTCATCTAACATGTTCATAGGAACCAGTACATACTAGTGAATGTGAAGGATCAAATCCTCTTTAATATACCAATATGGTGACTGATTATTACCCTTAATGTTGTTCCTGAAATTAAATCACTCTAATTTAGATAATTATATCCACTTAATTTGATTCATAAATAAAGGCATAATATATAAGGATTTGATGGTTTCTTTCCCCAAATACTCCTATAACCCAAAATTCATCTCAATAATGATATGCATCAACTTCCATTCACTACTCCTGAACAACCTAGTCCTGAGTATTCCTACTTAAAGTATCAGTAACTAAGTTTCTATTTTGGGGGTTGTAGGATAATTCAAAATCAAAATATTTTATTTTTTCAACCCACCACTATTTATAAATATTCAAATCCCTCTATTAGAATATATATTTCTGGATATTACTATCTGTATAAACTATGAACCTCTCACCCAATAGATAATGTCACTATTATTTCAGAACATGAACTATTACTGCTAACTCAAGGTTGTGTGTGTGTTAACTTCATTTAGGTTGTCTCAATAGTCATGACCCATAATCCAAGATATTCCATCCACGTATGAGAACTTTTCTAAGCACAATCCCTGATGCATTATTATATAAAGTATACTCCCTACCAAACTTGTGTATGTTTTAGATTTGTGTCTTTGTTGGTCCCTTATTTATATCCTAAAAGTATTCCACACAAGGATTGGATCATAAAAACATTACCCCTTCTTGGTTAGGCTCATCCAAGGCACTTCTAGGAAAGAGAAGCCCTAAATAAATCACTAATAGTATCCTTCCAAACATAGGAATCTATGTATTTAAAACACATTCTAGGGATGTTGATAAGATACCATAGATCTAAAAATATATATTTAAAAAAATAAACTAGACTGAGAGATAATATTCCACATAAAGTGAACCTTGTCTATGTAGAAATAAAACATGTAGAGATTAGTATAAAGCCAATGCTCTCCCAGCATACATAAAACAACCTAAAATGATGCATGTGTCACTCCCTTATCATTGATGATATTAGGATATCATTAATGAAAGTAACCATGAATTAATCTAAAAACTAGTATAAGACCCAATTTATTAGGTTTATAAACAGAGCCAACTTTTTAGTTAAGTCAAATGGCATAACCAGGTACTCATATAAACCATATCTACTTCTAAATGTTTTCTGAGATATTTCAGATGTTCTCACCCTAACATGGTTATAGATTTACCTTAGATAAATTTTTAAAAAATCATAGGATCATTTCAACTAGTCAAATAGGTCATCTATCTTAGGAAGTTGAAACTGGTTCTTTACCATCATTTCTTTTAGCATCCTATATTTGACACATAACTATTCGGAACCATCATCATTCTAGGAAAAATGACAAGAGATCCCCCAGGAAAGGTTTATAGACTAAAAACCCATTTTCTTCCAACCACTCAATCTAAATATTAATTTCCCACATCTCTATAGGATCAATCCTATATGTTGAAATAGAAATGGACTTTATGCATAGCATAACCTTGTCCATGAACTAGATTCCCCTAACAGGTGGTAGTTCTAGGATCTCCTCTAGAAACTCATCCCATAAGTGATAAACCACATGATGAAACAAATCCTGCAAATTATATCTATTGTATAAGATCATACTCATTATTTGGGAGGTCACCTAGCCCATTTTTTGGTAATCTAGTCTCACACAACTTACCTGTATATCTCATTCTTCAATGTATATGTGTTGATTACAATCATGATATGTAAACATCACCCACCTATGGCAGTAGTCAATATGAAATTGTTATTGTACTAGCTAATCCATAACTAGAATTAATCAAAAACCATCTATCTTTAAGACAAAGAGATCTCAAAGATATCAATAAGTTCGGATTTCCAAGGCACACTCCTGACAACAACATAATCCCCCTAACCGTACACCCAAAGGAGTATCGATATACATGAAACTATATCGTTAATCCAGAGATAAACCCAATACTTCCACAAACTATGCTGGTATAAAGGAGTGAGAATCCCATGTATCAAAAAAATCACAAGCTTAAGTTAAAGCTACCAAGATCATACCTTGAACTTTAAATGGACCAACCTTCTGATCCAGGAGAGTAAGATACACCATATATAAAAGGCATAAACCACAGTCATAATATACAGATTGACTTCCATACCCAGCACTTCCTAGAAAGTTCTTCTACTCAGTACCCTATTCTCCATGACCTCCACCTCACCCTAATCACCCCATGGATATTCGACTACCCACCATTCACAGTGTAGCCCAACAAACCCCAGAACCCTACACTACTTTGGATCTTTTATCCCTTGGCTTCAACTACACTATCCTAAAAAGTCTTTAAAATTAACACATCATTTTTCATGATCCATATTCAAATATTTCCCAATAACATTGTGTTCAAATATTTCCCCATCTACCATACCTATGGAACTACAGAGAACTGCCACCTTGGATTTCATGTCCACAACTTCCGAGGAAATTTCCTTCATAATGTAGATTTTTTCTACCAGATCTCCCACTACAAATCACTACAAAAATTGCCTATCATATCCCCTTTTACCTCTTTTAGGGTTTATCCGTAGATAAACACCTGGTTTACTACTATAGAAAAGAATGTATCCCAAAAGACATTCACCTACACACTAATCGCATACCTCAACCCTTCCTTGAATTGCCTCACTCGAGTTTCCCCATCTTATTTTATAATAGGGTAGAATCACAAAAAGTTAGTATAGTGGTTAGAATACTCCATGATTGGAATAATACACTTCTCAAGGTGTATAAACTCTTTAAACTTGTTATACATTAGGGACTCTATGAATAAATGGTCAAAGTAGAGGATCTCAGAGTCCTTATAGGACATACCCATGTACTACTCAAATTGTACTAATATTTCCCAGAAAAATGTCACTAATCCTTATAGAATATAAACTAGTAACATTACCATCCTCTCTTGAGGGGTCTCAAGTTACTCAAATATAGTCCGAACAGGCTCAATCCAAACTCAATTTCTTTTGGGGGCCACCCTCCCACAAGAACACTAGTTAATGTTGTAGATGAAAGTCATGGATAAACTCTTGTGTAGAAGGAACAGTAGTAGAATCCTCCCTCTCCATCTCCAATACTATAGACCTAAAACTTGTTCGCAGATGGTCATTTGTTACATAACAAGGTTCCATATGAGAAACAAACATGGAATACTCGGAGGATTTCTCATTTATACGCTCTTAGTCCTCAATTGGGGGATGATATGGGGGTAACCTATTATAATTCCAAATACATTGCTCAAATAATCACAATATAACAATTCATGATATTATATTTTTAGAAAAATTGTAAATGTAATAATTCCCCATGAATATATACACCACACATCGTCCAACTCCAATAAAATGGTCTCTTCCCCATGCCCTATCTACCCACATTAGGTTCATGTTAATAAAAAGTATGATTTGGGTCATGATACCAATTTAAACTTTCATTATTTTAATTTTTTTAATAGTTATAAAATTATCCATCCAAATTATAGTTATATGGAGTTTTTACCACAAGTTATAAAGGAAAATACATTATAAGATATGATTGAAACCCCATTTAACAATCACCAATCAATTATTTAACTTATTCAAAGAAACAAAAGTAAATATATTTACCATTTAAATGGTCAAATAAATATAATGACACCATGAATTTATCTGACAACCCAAAACAAAGTGATGAGTAAACATTAAATAACCCACCTAGGTGTTGGGTCCAATGTTTTATTTGTTGTCAATGATGTGTCCATATATTTTTTTTGAGCTTTTATGAAGTGTAAATCTTAAAAAATTGTTATGGATCCTCTTGATGGCATTGGATTTCATGATCAAGAAATTTTTCATGTTAAATGTGTTAATTATTAAGCTTTTCTTAAATTTCAAAAAATAGTTTCAAAATGACATATTTTTTAAAAAATTCTGAATAATAATGAAGTTCATCAAAATTAATATTTTCATTATAATTATGTAAAGGTAATGTGCTGAAGAATTTTGGAATTTGTTGGAGAATATGGCTTGTAATTATATTACATACATAGTATATTACTAATTTCTTTGGTGACCATTAAAAAAATTGACCAACCATTAAAAGACATAAATCTAACCCATCAACCATATATGTGGGACATAAGGGGTACACCATGTGGTAGGTATATCTCAAGCATCCTGCATTATGGATTAAGAGTGTAGGTGGGACATGTATAGGCTTGTATAAGGGTGTTCCCATGTGAGTGCACATAAATATGGGCTAATGGGCCCGTGAGCATGTGTAGGTGGGTGCAGACACATGATTCCAATTTCTTAGTATGTGTATGGAGTTGTTGATCCTCCACCCGTATCTCTAAGTGGGCATGGAAGACTTTTTTAAAAAAATTAGTTCTTAATAATGATCTAAATTAATGTGGGACATGGGAAAAGCATAACATTTTTCCTCTCTTTAACAATTTATGGACACAAACATAGCAACTAGATCTAATTAATCTCATCCGTCCAATTAGATGTGTGTCATCATCTCTAACCTCCACTATGAATTCGTCCATATTAAAGCTACTTGTTCAGTGGCACAAGCTTTAGAAAAATGACATATGATCATCATCCATATCCACTACTCATATTTAAGGAAGGAAAACATGCATGAATTCTCATATCCATTCGTGAAACATTATTTTTCTCTCAATACATGACTTAGAGAACCGAAATATTTTCAAGAGGTGGTCACATGATGTCATCATGTGATGTTCATTAGATCACACCATATCATAGAGACAATCAACAGAGGCATGTAAAAAATAACTAGTGGAACCAAATTAACACTAAGAGATCATGGGATTTTTTCACATGAAAATCAACATAACATTCCATTATGTAAAGTTTCCATATTTTACCTTATTTATTAAAATAATTATCCAAATTATTAAGAATATTCCCACTGATGCATCTCATGATCAGTGAATTCATCAGGCCAAGTGATCATTAAAATCATGTAATCCTTTAAGTGTTGCATGAGGTATAATAACTTGATAGTTTCTTCATTAAAAGGCATGATGAGAACTTTGAGAATTTGATATCATTAATGGATCACAAATTTTAAGGGACATTACACTTTTATTAGAGGTAGGAAGTGGAAATATGCCTATATAAATATAGGAAATGTGTGAGTATGGATGATGTTCAATAATTTATATGAAGAACTTTTTTATCCTTGAAACGGATCATGTGTCTGAGCTTATAATGTGAATAAAAAAATATCTAGTGAGAACTGCTCACATGAATGAGAAGAGTTCGCAATGCCCAATATCGTGAATGGGATCTTGCAAATTTCCTTCTTCTTTTGAAAATATATTTTAGAAGACAATTACAAAAACACCCCATGTAAAATGAATAAACCTAGGGATAGACACCAAATCACACAAAGTAGTTAGATAATGTTCAAATGATAATTCACACGAACCCCATATGAGAAAGATAAGAAAGACACCTCATACTCAGTGACATATGTATGATTATTTCTTGAAGCACTTTTTATATCTTTTGAATACATTATGAAATAACAAAGTGAACTTGAATAATAAACTGGGATTTGGGAATAAAATGGAATGTGAATACATGCATGATATATTTGCATGCATAATCAATACATAATAGATTAGTTAAAAGTACACATAAAATAATAAAAGTATAGTTTTTACATTCCAGTATTGTGATTTTTCAAAGATCATTGTTTCATAAAGTATTATTAAATATGTTTTTTAATCACTTTAATTAATTAAGTGAGATTGGGTCTCCATCAATATAAAAAAAAATCACCATTGTAGTACTTCATGAGGAAACTGATCAAATACAGGTGATTAGATATAATTTAGTAAGACCATAAAGTTGAAATGGTCCTTGAATAGGTAAATGGGAAAGTTAGATGTAGTGATATATTAGAGTAACATCAATAGATAATCCTATAGTGAATCAAGCATCTAATAACATATTAATTCTTTCAATTAGATCATGGATTAGGATAATTCTCGTATGTGATTCATGAGAAAAATACTCTCGTGTGGATTCTAAAGAAAGCTAGTGTAGATTCTATTAGCATTGTGGGATGTAGTATAAATAACCACATGTGGGGATTTAGGAAGGAAAATATTTTATTCTTTATAAACCATTTTAATTGATAAAAATATTATATGTGAGAACCAATGTTGGGGGTAAAATCAACATGTCCATGTTTTATCCATTCAGAAGAACCTTGTAAATACTATGTGTTTCTCTCTATAATATTATTACTGTACATGAGGTGAGATTGAGAGACAATATTGAGAGGATTGAGGACTCTAACAAGTTTAATAAGTTGAATTTAAGTGGGGATAAAATTCTTAAAATAAGGGAACCACTAATTCACCCCCCCCCCCAGTCTTGAGTGCAACATAACCATTCCTTGGGATTTATAAGTGGTATCAGAGTTTAGTTTCCTATAAAGATCAAAGTTGGAATTTGTAAATTTAATCATTCAGAAAATGAGTAAGATATATCAGATAGAGAAAAAAGAAGTTACTCTTAGGAATAAAAATCCTGATATTTCTACCTATAATAAAAAGAATAGAAAGAAAATATGGGAAATAAAGTTTAATTAGAATCTTTCACTAAAGGAAGAGACACTGGGCAATCGAAGTGATATATGGTACAATAATTCCTTTGATTATTATTCTTCTGATGAAGTTTATTCAAGTTTTGATGATGATGGATCACTTAGTGATCATTATTTTGTATTTAATGAATAAATGAATAACATCTCTAAGGAAGTGGTAAAAAATATTTCATGGAGGCATAAAGGGTTTTCAAGGTGAAGGATTAGTGTTGTAAAAAGAGGATAATGCTATTGAAAATTCATTATCTAAAAGGGTGTCCATATCAAACACTCTCATGAATATTTTGAAATAAAATAAAGAAACAATTTCTATATGTAGTGAAAAATTTACATAATCTATTAAATAAATTCAAAGAAATGTTCATGAGAAAAATTTCTTATAGATTGTATTAGTATAAAATTTCCATACATTTGAAAATTTGTACAAAGTTTTTATGGTTTTCAAATCTTATAAACTAGGGGATAAGGTGAACAAGTTAAAGGATATTGAAAATTCTTTGTATGAATCAAGAATCATACATGAATAATAAATGAATAATTTGAAGTGGTATTGAGAAGACAATATGAGATCATTTGTGGATGAAAAAACTCCATCAAAATGAATAGTATAGAGTTGAATGGGAAATTGAAGAATAGTGAATCGCCATAACATGGAAAATTATCAAATAGCTATATAAAGATATATTTTTACTCAAGTGTTATTTTATGATCATTAAATCAAAAAGATCATTAGAATATCCTGCAACTAAATGGAAACATATTCTAAGAATAATTTATCCCAAAAAAAAGAAACTATCTTTTGTACTAATGTTGTTTCAAGTACTGGTACTAGTTTAAAAAAAATTGAGTAAAGTATTGATGGTGAATAATGATAATAAAAACACTATATAAATATTATTTTATAAAACAAACATGGATATTTATTCCCACAAAATTTCTAAAAGAGTGGTGGTTCTATTAAAAATAAAATGTTTTAAAATTTGTGAAATCCAGAAAAACTACACTAGAAATGAGGAAAATGAGATTCAAAGGCTATATTTGGTGTTGTTGGAAGTTTTGGAATAAATATTTGGAATGGTGGAATAATATGACCATTCATGAAAATAATATAATTCTCACATTCTGGGGGACAAAAACTAATGATAAGATACTTCCTACATCAGAGAAGAAGGATCCATGAAAAATAAATCTATCTAAAAAATGTATTATAATTCCTTGAATATTTATGTGAGTATTGTAATTGTTAAATATTATGATTAGTTTTGCTATATATCTATTATTTACAAATAAAATAATTATGTGAAGTGAAGACCACAACAAAAATTAATGCATGTAAGAATATTCGGTAACAAGTTAGTCTTGAGATGTGAACAAAACATGAATATTTTTAAATAGATGATTAACAAGAAGATAAGTGAGTGATCCTCCATTATATCAAAGGGAGAAATAAATTTGATAATTAATTCACTATCCCGAAGTAAATTAAGGATTATTTTGAAGAATTATATAAACAATAATTATCTAGATAGAATATATATCAAATTGAAAGATCTGTTTTAGAGGTATTGGTTGGTACTATAAAAGTTATTGGTTAAAAGCCTAATCTTGATGGTTTAACATGTCATCACTAAGAAATGTTACAAAATAAATCCTATTTTTCTCCAATTAAACAAAAGTTGGATTATAAATTCCCGAAATCTAAAAAACTTTTTAAATCTAAAGGATATCAGGTTTCTATAGAAACAGAGGTGTAAAAATTTATTCCACACAAAGTTTATAAGAAGATGACAGATATTGGGAGAAAATAATAGCCTAGGTTGAGAGGAAGCTCTATTCATGAATGTTACTCCATATAAATAAAAAGGACCCTCCTTGTTCCCTATTATCATATATACTTTTTTATTTACATGTGGTTAATTTAAGTAGATAGATACATCTCTTAAGAGAGAGAAATGATGAGATGAATCTGTTAAATATTAACTACATGGTGAATATAGAACTTCTGAAAAGATTTATAAAATTGGAACATGATCTATTATAATTACACTTCCTTCCCTCATTCTTAATTATATTAATCGTATCAATTAAATATGATTTATTGGTTGAATAAAAGATGAGACAGACATAATGACAAAATATTTCACATGAACTTTATGATGTGTTTATTGAAGTGTGTGTAGGATCTATAATTTCATTGATAAATCTGATTATTTCTAAAACAAAATTTATAATTGATAATTTTTTATCATAATTATACATTCATGATAGTTTATGGATTTTATAAAATACCTTGGTCATATCTCTATCATTTTCTACATAGGTTTATCCTATATATACTTAACGGTGGTTAACTAAAGTCTATTTTCTAATGGAACTATGTGATATCATCCCTCTATTAGAAGTGATCAATAAAATTTAATATAAGAGATAAAACTTTATTTCTAAAGAAAAATAATATGATAATAACCCCTCTTATCATTGTCATTTGATTGAAAAAGGGGAGAAACTTTTAACACACATATTGAAATTAAGATATGTTGATATATGTTGAAAACAAAATATAAATGGGTAGATTATTAATCCTATTATTGAATTTATTTTCAATGATGTGTCAATATGTGTTTATTTACTTTGAATGAAGTGGTGATGCTTGAAAAACTTTTGTGGATTGAATTAATATCATTGGATGTCATACTCAAGCAATTTTAAATGTTAAATGTGAAGATTGTTTTTCTATTATTAGTGTTCAATGGAATGTGTCAAGGATGATGTATTTTTTTCAAGATGTAGAAGTGTAATTAAATTCATGAAAATTTATATTTGTATGAGGATTATTTTTATGGAATGTTGAGAAGTTGTTTTCCATTTACTGGAGAATATGGATTGAAATTCTATTCCATACATAGTATGTTACTAAGTTATTTAGTGCCCTTTAAAAAAAATATTCCAATCATAACAAGACACAAGTCTAGTCTTTCAAACACATATTTTTGACCCAAGGGGTCAACCACATGGAAGGGAAAACTCAAGGAGCCTACGTAGTGGCTAAAGAGTGTAGGTGGGTTGTGTATAGGCTTAAAGAAGCATGCTCCTATATGAATGTGCATGCAAATGGTATGGTGGGAATACATTGGGGGTCATAGCCACATGAGCTACATGTGTGAGTATGTGTATGTGGGGGTTGATCCTCGGATTCCAGCTCAAATTGGGGATGGGAGTTGTCATAATAAAAGGTAGAACTCAAGCTTGATACAAATAGCAGTCACACTTTAGTCATGTCCACTAATCATATCAAACAGAATAATACTTTCATGACATCCCAGACCCATCAGCACAATATCATTTTTCATAGATTCCTTGACTTGAATAATAATGAAAATAATGAGATTTAGTCACATGATTCCACCTTGTGTGGTCCTTTGGATCAAACTATATTATAAAAATCACCAACTGAGGTATACAGACAATCACCAGTAGAACCACGTGAACACTATAGGATTATGAGATTCTATTATATGAAAAATAATGTAAATTTCCATTACATAATGGTATAATATTTTACATCATTTATCTCATGAATTATTTACAGTATTAATAAGATGTCCAAAAATGAATCACATGATTAGGGAAGTGATCATTTGGAGTGATAACATGAATCACATGATCCCTTCAGTGTTTTATGAGGTTCAAAAAGCTAATATTTTTTGCATTAAAATACATAATAAGATTTTTTAGGGGTTTAAAATCATTATAGGATAACCATTTTTACAAGATACGAAACATTTATCAGAGGTAGGTGGTGAACATATATATATATATATATAAAGTGGAAGGGGGATAGGGTGGCTGTTGTTCAATACATTATAGAGATATCTCATTTATGCTTAAAATTTATCATTCATGTGGCTTGATCAAGTGAAAATTATAAGGATATCATTTGATCTATTCATGTGAATAAGAAGAGTTAAAGTGATCCAATCAGGTGAAAGAGATCTCAAGAAGAACCTCCTACTTATTTGAATACATTTGAGAAGACGCTTTGAGATACACAACCGGTTATGTGAAGGAACCCATGAACAAAGAATCAATCATGTAAAGGGGAGAGGGAGGTTTCATGTTATCATTCACATAAATCACATATGTGAAGGATGAGTAAGGAATAACACACTCACGGATGTATGTAATTTCCTTTCACATAGAACTCTTGAGATCTTTTGAATCCCTTATGAAAATAACAAAGTGAAATTGAAGAATATAGTGGGATTGAGGAATATAATTGATAGTTAATACATGTATGATATATGTTTCTAAATAATCAATACATGGAAAATAATTTTTAACTGCACATAAATTAATAAAAGGAAGATTTTTACATGAAATTATTGATATTGTTCAAATATATTTCTTTCAAGAAATATTATTGAAGAAGTTGTGTGTGTTACTTACACACATTTTGTGTGGTCTGGTCTTCATTATTAGAAGAAATAACTACCTGAGTAGTGTTCCATTAAAGGAAAAAATCATATGCAAGTGATCAGAGAAATTTTATCAAGACCACCAAGCTCTAAGGTTCTCGAATAGGAATAGAAGCGATTCAAATTCAAAGAGCTCCTGGAGGAATATCAAAAAATCATTCTATGTTAAATTAATACTCAGATTAATGAGAGAGTATTTATTTGGATTTGGGAGTAAGAGAAGTCTCTTATGTGATTCAAGAGCCAAGGACTCTGGTGTGGATTCTAGAGAAGGCCATTATGGATTTTGGTAACACTATGGGATACAATTATAAGCCCCCATATTTTCCCTTGAGGTACGAACCCATTAATTATTGGTTTAAATATTTAATTTAATATTATATTTGTGAATAAATGATTAATGGTTTGGGAGAACTCAAATCTTGTTAAAATACTAAATCTATAATTTTTGGAGAAGTTGTATGAGGTGAAAAGTTGGCGCACTATTAGTAGTAATTATGAGACTAAAGTATGTGTCCCAAATATATATATATATATATATATAATGGTTTTACAACCCATACAAGTGAGGCTTTATGTCCACGAATGAAACTATAGACCTTTAGCATAGATCAAACACATGGTCAATGAATGGTTTTTCTAAAGTTATGGATTACTATTTGAGGTGGTGTCTCCCTTTCATAGTTATGCCACATGGTTACTGCATGGTTTAGCCATACATGCATCCAAAATGTACGCCTCTTTAAATTTGGGAGAATTTAAATTTTTCCTCTATTATTTTAAAGAATAATGTAACTTTTCCACTTTCTTTCTCCAGTATTTTCCCCTTTTAATATAGATCTCTCAAACTCTCATACTCTATGACTTGATGTTTCTCCCTTATCTGGAATCTGAACAAACCGATATTCATCTTATTTAATTCCTCTCAATAATAGTTTCAATGCCTTTCATTATTTTAACATTTTATTTCACCAACCATTATGTAATCTTCAAGAAATATAATATTCCATATTTTTAGGGTATTCATATATTTCTCCATTTTCATTTATTCTAACCTGAATATGAGGCTAGTACTAGATTATTGTTTTTCTAACTATAAAAAGAATGTGGTTTATACCATTTACAACAAAGTATCACCATTAATAAATGTTTTCATAATTTCAAATATTTGAACATCTATGTTTTCCATTATAATTATAAAATATATCAAATTAAATGTGTAAAATATGACATATACCCTCTTTATGATAAATTTTGTCCTTGTTCAAGGTTGTAATCTCACCAAGGATCACCCCTTTCGGTGATTCCTTATACACATAATCCTTTGACACCCTTTAAATTTATTGGATTGATATTTAAAATGTAATTTCATTAAGTTATAAATAAATTAACAATTTGAGATAGTTTGGAATGTAGCTTCCACCTGGCTCTAATTTTTTATGTAAAAAATGATTAAAATATAATAATACATTGGGGACCTTTATGATTCATAAATTAAATGTAATGGTTTTAAATAAAATAAAATTTAATTATAATGGATTAACACATGTAATTTTTTTATTTATAAATGTTTCCAATTGATTTTGGACTTTATTAATGTTAATGGGGTGTTCAAACATGAGCCAACATTGGATTAATGAGGGAATTACATGAGCACTAAGATGAAACAACCAAATTAATTAAAATGATATCCAAGGGAGATACCCACAAAAGAATTTAGTATTTGTCTTAGTACAAGAATGCCTTGGTGTAGTAATGATAATATATTCAATTTATATCACAAAATAGAATTCGGTGGATTATCTCCTTGGATTTAGATTAATGTCTTCAAACACATGACACCTTGGATCATCTCCATTGGATCCAGTCATTCGCAGCCTAAGATTTACTTTTGATATACTCCAAGAACTTCGTTGGAGATATTTCTCTAGTGGAATTCCAATGGTTTATCCCCTAGATTACACTTACACCCTTTTAGATTGGTTATATGGTTATTTTCATGAGTTGGTGTGAACTCCTAAGGTCATGGATTCCTCAACTTCACCTTGGGTCCTCTGTCATTATTGTTATTAAATGATAGGTCTTATGATATCCTTAGGCCCTGACAGGTTATACGTAACATAGTCAAAGGCATCTCGTTAAGGAAAAAATAAGTATAGTCTATTGGGATTACATGAGGAACCTAGTCCTTACTTCGTTATTATGTTAGTTTCTTATTTATTTAAATCTTATTTTATATGCACACAACAATATTTAAAATTAAAGACTAGATTTGTTATATACATTATTGGTGGTGTCCTATCGAGTTTTACTCACTCCCAGTTCATTCCAATGATTTGTATACAAAAAAATATCATTACCATAGGCTCAGATAAGTGAAATAGAGTGGGTTTGGATGTCGGATTCGGATGTTTTATTTATTTGATAGGATGAAGTATGGGAGAAGAGGGCCAAAAATAGTCTTGGGATGCTATAAGAGTTTTTCCTTTTAGTATTTTTTGTTTTTTGTATAGATTTTATTGATTTATTACTTATTTAATATTTATAGTGTCATTCCATCATAATCATCTATATATGACTTAGATATTTTGGTTTCTATTTAGTTATATATATTATGTTTGAATGATTTACTTCAACTATTTCAATTTATTATTGTTTATTATGTGATTTTCCCCAGTATTTTATTCTTATTCTGTTATGTTACACTCTGGACTGAGGGAATAGTCTCTCAATAGACCCACCCAAGGCCCTTAATTCTAGTCAGTAGTCTCTATCATATGCGGAGACACGCTTAAGTCTACATGGCCAACCCATTCAGATCACTATTTAGTGGCTTATGGGTTAGGATGCTACAAATTGGTATCAGAGGGGGTTCCTTTCTTTTTCATACTATTTGGTAATGGTTAGACATGATATTAAGACATGATGAAATATGGTAATGTTCAAGTGCCTAAGATTATTTAACCCACATATAGGGAAAATTCAAAATTTCTTAGGATGGGATTTAATGTACTGGTTTTCACCATTTACAGTTGTACAGATTCCACCATTAGGTGACACATATGATTTTTGGTTTTCATTATCTTTATAAATTGTATTTTTCTCCTTATCCTAGTATGGTATGGAGAAAGTGACTTTGTAATCATCATATGCACTTAAGGATTCATATTCCATGTATATTCCATGCCATATTTAGTATACTACATGCATCAACTGTAGCATGTGTAGAGTTTGACTATTATTTTTTTTATCAAACTAATATTTCTTATAGAGATAAAATAATTGGAATAATTAAAGTGCCTATATCAACCTTAATGTTGTATTACCATATATCTTGATGGTGGAACCTTAATTAATCAATTATCACATGTTTGATCCATAAAACATGGTTCACATGACCTGAAATCTTATTTGGATACAATTACCCAGATTCAAATTTCAATTTAAAGAGCATTTTTGCCTCTATAATTTTGGAATGAAGATTAATATAATTAAACTATATTAAAATATTTGTTACAGTTATATGTAGTACCATTTCTAACTTATAAATCATAGGAATTTATAATTTTGTAATGATAGGCGCATCTAATAAGACATAGATAAATATATACCTATAAATATAAATCATACACATAAATTCTATTATGAACATTTGAGTTCTCAGTTTAAATATAATTGGTGTTCATCAAATGTGGATTCTAATTGTAACTTCAAGGATTTTTTCCCTTAATAACATGTAATTAAAAATTGATATCTTGGAACACCTGTAATGAAAACATGGATCTTGACCTATACCATGGCCTTAGATCATGGATAGTTGGTTTTGTAGGTTATGGGCAGTGAAACAATATGCTTATTTTTACCATGAAAACTTAATTATTGTTTTATATTGTTTTGAGGTGTGTTCTTTGAAATTTTTTATATTTTCGTCAATGATGGCCTTGAGTCAAGTACTAGGAAGGTGGTGACGACTTTACTTCTAAGGTGGTGGGACCAAAACCACCAATAGTGCCTACAGAGGTACCTCTAGTTGAACCTCATTTTATCCATGGATTAGACAATAAAATTATGATTTGTAAAGGTTTTTTATTCTATGTGATATTTATGGAGGGAGCTCCAAGACCAATACAAACTGTGTTAGAGTTGATGAGGAAATTCCAGCAGAAGCACCCACCTACTTTCTCTAGGAAGGGTGGACCTTAGGTAGAAAAATCATGGCTATAGTTCCTATTATATATCCTTTATCATCTAGATACACCTCTATAAAGGAGGTTCAAGATCACCTATTTTATTCTATGGGGATATTCCAAGCATTGGAGGGATGTGCAAAACCAAGATGATCAGGATCAGGGTTTGGTTTGGGGAGATTTAAAATTTTGTTTCTATGATTAATTTTTTATAAAGATGGTAAAATTTTACTAAGAAAGAGATTTTATTCAACTGGAGTATTGAACCATGTCCATTTTGGACTCTTCTTCTCATTTCATAGAGCTTTAGTGCTTTGTGCCTACTTTTATTAGTGATGAGTTAACTAAAGTGATAATATTTCAAGATGGGATCAATGTTTCTATCCAATATTAGGAATATATCTTCTGAATTAATACTACTTCAAATATATTAAACCATTCCCCAATTATTAAGAGTAACTTGAAGGAAGTTAAGAGTGCAAGTAAATGTGGTTTTGTGCTAAGACATGGTAGTACATCCAGTGGTAGCAAGTATCATCAAAAGGGTTCTTAATAGAATAGTTCAGCCAAAGTGTTAGCACTGGTAGTTCTGCTATATCCCATCAGTGTGGGATACTAGTTCACATAAAGCCTTAGTGTGACTAATACCCATTAGAGTGTAGATCCAGAAGTAAAATGGGACGTCATTAGACATTCTTCTAATCCTTCCCATCTATTTCTAGTGGGAGAGGATGAATACAAGATCCACCATTTGGATCAGGATTAGTATGGCTGTGTCAAGTGGGGAGTTGAGAACTAACATCCATATAGGCTGAGGAGGTGGATGTGTTTGAGGAGTCTAGAAATAATATATATAGCACCAATGGGGTTGGACTTCTTCAGAGTATTTAGGTTGTAGCTTTGGGATGGGTATCAGGCCTAATGTATTCAATACAACCTTCACCTAAGGAGAACGGTTCAAGACTATCTACATTGATAGGTATGAAATAGTAGCCACTACTTTGATATCAATTTTAATTGAAATAGTAACTTGTCACTATTTTATCTATGTGTATATTGTGTAAATTCGTGGGCTAGATGTTTTGTTCAATGGTGTAATGAAATTTTAAAACCCATTGGGAATTTTTTAGGAAAATTTACGATAGTGAAAGGAATTCCCCCTTGAGGTTGACACCTATATTTTCTAATGGTATCTATCCATCCTCATTATTATGGTCTTCAATTTCATTCTTAGAATAAACTACTTGGTTCCCTAACATTGTTATGTGTACTGATATCACTCTATGATATTGTTTATATCACCATAGGGTGATATCTATATTCACAATGGTGAATGAGAATTCTAGGATAATGGAGTTATACCAGAGAATCGTTGGTTTGTACAAGTGACAACCTAGGTCACTTTTTTGTATTTGAATTAATAGGAGACAAGGCAGGGTTATTTCCCTCATAAATTAGATTGTTTTTTATATGTCTTCCTTGATGATTTTTCTGGACTACCCATTTTGAGATAGGTAGAGTTTACTATTGAGCTAGTGTTAAGAGTAGAATTGATATCCATTCCTCCTTACAATATGTCTAATACTATGTCACATGAACACAAGATGAATCTACAGTAATTTTGAGCTAAAGGTTTTATATTGGAAAATACGTCAACTTGGGGTTCACCTATACTTTTTTTCAAAAAGGTGGATAATACCCTTAGGATTTTCATGGATTACCATCGGTTGAACCATTATACGTTTAATAACTGGTATAAATTACCTTCTTTAGATGACCACTTTGACTATATCTAAGTTTAGATGGTTTTCTCTAATATCAATTTGAGGTTAGGATACCATCAGGTATGATTTATACCTTCGGACATATCTCATGCAGTGTTTTATAGTAGGTATGGTCTTTATGAGTGTTGAGTTATACAATTTGTTTTGATGAATGCCCCCAAAAATTTCATTAATCTGATAAATCAGTTTTCGAACTCATATCTAGATTCATTTATGGTGTTCTTCAAGGACTAAATCTTATTGTATTCTTGTACTCAACATGACCATGCCAAATATTTTAATATCAGTCTAAATACACAGAGATAGATCAAAATGATTTCTAACATCACTAAAAGACACTTTTGTATCGATAAGGTTCACTACTTGTGTCATATAATCTCATAAGGAAATAGTATATTTACATAAACCTAATATAATATTTCATTTTTGTATTAAGATATTATGAAAAACCCGAAGAAATAATAAAGATTCGGTTAGAATCCCTTAGAGATTATAGGCATGGTACCTGGTGTACTTAGATGGGCTTGATGAGAGAGAAAGGGGTTTCTTTTCTATTATTAATCATGAGGGATGTTTATAGGAGGTGAGAAGTCATACCCCATCACGAGGAAGTACACATAAAATGACATAACATAGATGAAATTCTTGAATAAATGTGGGAAAGAGAGGATCACTTACCTTAAGTATGATGGTGTTCTTTGCTTGATCTTAATAACCTGAATAATCAAATTATGTTCATTAATTAATAATTCTAGAACCTCTATTAAATTTTATTGACTTATTGTGACCTTATTAAGTTCATCCATGTCCTTTTTGATGAGTTAATAGGTTAAAATTCATTGATTGGGTGTTTTCTCTTACTTGGTTTTAATGATCGGTTCACTTATATTCCTGCTCGGGTAAACTAGTATTATGAGAATGGTTGTCCAAAATTGAAGTTATATGACATTAGAAAAAATCCATAAGATTACATGGTTATAAAATTATTATTTTTATTTAGAGTGAATGTGAATCATTATATAAAACATTAATGATGAACGATTGGATTAATTTGGTAATTTTTCTCATTGTTAACTTATTTTGTATAATCATTTTACAACAAGTGTGAAAAAGAATTATAGAAAAGTTAAAAAGATTTGATAAATAAAAAATAGTTTGTCTCTACAATAAAAATGGTTTCAGGACCAGAATTGACGATGGTAATAAAAATTGATAACTTGTCATCCTTGAATGTGATAAATTAACACATTTCATACGGTGTTTTCGTTTCAGTTATATAAAAGAAGGGGAAAAAAGATATGATGAGGAATTATCCCATTATCATTACAACATTAAAGTACATTTATGGTACTTTAGTTTTCATACCATTTGGATGATGAGATGCTAGGAAACAAAATAGAACAAAGGAACATGAAACAAAATGAAAGAGAAGAAAAGAGGAATTTACCTCTTGTTTTAATCTTTCTTAAGAGCCTCTTAAGGGGAGATGATTTGGTCTTATGAGGATACAAAAGGATTTTGGAAGTAGGGAAAATTCTTAGGGAGATATTTATATAGAATTTAGGGAATTCATAAAGCTTTAGAGGAGTGAAGGTAAGAGGAGAGTGTGAGTGGTTTTTATAGTGTAGGGAAGGGGGGTGTTCTTAATATTTTAATTATTATTTTATTATTTTTCCATAAGACAAGAAATAGTAATGATTCTTGTGACCAAAATTAGTAAAGAGTTTATCTGAGTTCTAGATAATGGACTTTCATAATCCATACATCATCTTATGACATCATAATTAATGTATTTAGCATTTATTGTAAATTATTTTATTTTACTATTAATCAAAAATTTATGTATTTTTGAAAAATGCTAAAAATTCACCCGAACAATTTTTCGAACGGTAGATTCCAAAAATGACCCCCATTTTCAATAATAAATTTCTAAATATGATTAATTAAATTTTTAATTAAAATCATAATTTAATAGAAAATACAAATTTATAAATTATAACTCATTTTAAAATGTTTTCAAAAATTACATATGGTCTTATAAAATTATCTTAAAACTATAAGACATAAAACAAATAATTTATGAATAAATTTTATGAAAATAAATTTTATTTTTTAATTATTAAATTATTCATAAATTTGTAATTAAATATTTATGACTTAAATACCGACAATATCATATTATCACTTATAAGATGGATAAATTTTATTTATAATTTCATTAGTAAGGTTACTATTTCCATGGTTGATTTACTAGTCATAAGGGTCATATTAGTATTCATAAGGGAAACATTACTATTCATAATGGTCAGTTTATCTTCACCAAAAATTATTTTTATCTTATTGGACTCTAAACATCCAACTGATTACAACCATGTAAGTCAGATTTTAGAAATTCAAATCATATAAGTGACAATATTATGTTTAAAGGTCACATAGTACTTATTATTTCATTGTGTTGTTATTTCATGTGATTATATAACCTAATTATATGAATGTGATTTTCATTAATAAAATATTGGGTCATTACATTATACCCCCCTTATAGTTCCCCCATAGGACATTGAATAAGTGAGTAGCCTTGTTTTGTAGAACTCCAACACTATAATACAATATCTTTATTGGTTGCTCCTCATAAGAAGAGATCATTCACCAACTCTACCACCTATAAAGAGAGTACATGTAAAGGATCTGGTATGTACTTCATTTAGATGGATACGTGGAAGAAATTGTGTACTTTAGACATGGTAGGTGGAAGTTCTAGTTGATATTCCACATCCCCAACACAATCAAGAACCTCGAAGGGGTCGATGTACCTAGGACTTAGCTTTCCTTTCTTCCCAAGCCTCATGACCTTATTCCATGGAGATATACTGAGAAATAACATGTCTCCAACAATTAATTCAAGGTATCATTGAATATTTTATGCATAACTCTTCTGATGAATTTGTTCTGTCTTGATATGTTATTGAATGGTTTTCTCTTTATCCACTATTTCTTTGACTATTAAAACTTCTAGTAGCATATACTCACTGACTTCATCCAAATACGCCAGTGTTCTACACATTTTCTGATAAATTTCTTCATAGGATGCCATGAGGATACTCGAGTTGAAACTATTATTGTAAGAGAATTCAACCAGTGGAAGATGTTGGTCCAATCCTCCCTTGAAGTCCATAGGACACACTCTTAACATGTCTTCCAGTGTTTGAACACTTCACTCAGATTATCCATCAGTTTGAGGATGATGAGTCGTAATGAAGTTCAATTCTTTTCTTAAAGCTTCTTTGAGACATTTCCATAACATGATGGTGATTCTCAGATCTCTATAAGATAAAATAGATAGGGGTAATCCATACATACATACCACTTCTTCGATATATAACTAAGAAATTTGATCCAGTGAGAAGTCTTCTTGAATCGTGATACAGTGGTCTGTCATTGTAAGAAAATCCACAATAACCCATAAGCATTATTTCATCTAGATTTCCTTGCAATTATATTTTCAAAGTCAATGGTGATGTTCCCCCACTTCCATACTGGTATGGGTGGTGGTTTCATCATTCCATTAGACTTCTGTCTTTCAACCTTCACTTGTTGACATACCAGGAACTTTGATGTATACTCAGCAATATGTTTTCATCATATTTTCCCACCAAAAGTTATAGTAGAGATCTCAATACATCTTTTTGATCCCAAGGTGGATAGAGAAGGTTGGGCTATGTGAGTCATTCAAAATATCCTTCTTTATCTCTGGATTGGATTCTACACATAATAGTGACCCAAATCATACAAATCCTTCCTCATAAATCATGAACTCAAAGGATTTACTAGTTCTCATGGCTTCCACCCTTTTCTGAATTTCCATATATTTTCTTTCAGCGTTATTTATTTTCTCCATTAGGGATGGTGGATAAATCATTTGAGAAAGGATTGATGATGTTACTCCCTTAATGATTCCCATGTCCAACCTCTGAAAATCTAAGAAGATTGGATCCCTTTCAATTATAAAAATTGATAAAGTTGCAGGATTCTTTCTGCTTAAAGCATCTTCCACTATGTTTGCCTCTTTGGGATGGCAGTGGATTGAGAATTCATAATACTTGAAGATCTCTATCCATATTCACTTGTTCATATTATGATATTTTTGGGTGAATATATACTTGATACTCTTGTAATTAGTATGTATATCACACTTCTCCCCATAGAGATAATGTCTCCATATTTTCAACAAAAGATCACAATCACCAACTCCAGATCATGCATAGGATATTCTTTCTCATAGATTATCAGCTATCTTGAGGCATAGGAAATCACTTTATAATTTTGAATCAGCACACATCCTAAGACCTTATTTGAATCGTCATTGTACACCACAAAGTGTTCTCCTCTTATTGGGAGTGTGATTACTACTACAGTAATAAGGTTATTTTTCAACTTCTTTAAACAATCATCACATTATTGAGTCTAGAAAAACCTCACTCCCTTATATGTCAACTAGTCATTGGGTTTGAAAATTGTGAGAAGTTCTTCACAAATCATTTATAATACCCAGCTAGACCTAGAAAGATGTGGATCTCTGTAACAAATGTTTTCCTGGGCCATTCTTCAATTGCCTTTGTCTTGGAAGGATCTACAGATATCCCTCTACTGGTGATAACATTCCCCAGGAATGATACATCCAGCACCTATAAATCACATTTACTATAATTTTCCTATAGGTTCTCCATTCACAAAGTCTTCATCAATGTATTCAAATGATTCTCATGTTCCTCCTTACTCTTGGAGTATATCAGAATGACATTGATAAAGACTACAAAAAATTTGTCACAGTAATCTCTATAGAGTCTATTCAATAATTCCATGAATATTGAGGGATCATTAGTGAGTCAAAAGGGAATCAATATGAACTCATAGTGTCCATACCTCAATCGAAAGGTATTCTTGTGAATATATTCCTTCCTCACCTTTAATTGGTGATATCCCGACTGAAGTTCCACCTTCAGGCAGTGGATACTAGTTCTTTATCATTATTTTTTTGATCTTACAATAATAAATGTAGAGGAGCATTGAACCATCATTCTTCTTAATGAAAATGAGTGGCGCACCCCATGGTAAAGCACTCGGGCTTATAAAACCCCTCTCTAGATTCTCCTTCAACTATTTCTTCAGATCTTCCAATTCTATGGTGGACATTATCTAAGGTGTATTTGATATGGGTAGGGATCCAGTAATACATTAAGTTGATAACTTGACCTCTCATTTATGAGGAAGACTAGGGAACTCTTCAGGGAATACATCAGTGTAATCCCTCTCGATGGGAAAATCTTCGAGCAAGATTTTCTTCTTTGTCTCAATCATTTGAGATTGAAATGTCTGATCCTAAAGAATTAATATCCACAGTTGAGAAAATTATTCTAAACTAGATTCGTCTTCCTCCTTACACTTGAATATAATTGGAGGATTCTTTGGGATGTGAAGATTGATATCCAATTCCTAATAGTTTATGTTGGTTTTCTATAAAGATAGCCAATCCATGCCCAAGATAGTATCAAACTATGCTAAAGGAAGTATGATAAGATTTTTTGGGAGGTTCAATCCAAATAGATTTATCAAGGAGGATTTATAAACCTAGGACACAACAATTTCCCAATTTTATAATCTCACAGATAACATATCCTATAAATTTTGAGGTGGTTTTTGAATTGTTTTACTAAACATGAAAGATATAAAAGAATGAATAGAACTGGAATCAAATAGAATGTTCTATTTTCTTGAATGATTAACTATAAGACCTGTCACCACATCATAGTCCAGCTCCACCTCAGTAGTAGTGATAGTATAAGCCCTTTATTATTTCCGTAGAGTTTTTTGTTGATTTTCTCTCACAACCCTAGTCTAAGACAAATTGATCACATAATTTCCTTTCTTCCTGTAGATAAAACACTACACCACTAGCTGAGAATTTTTCTGAACCTTCCTTTCTTCTTCCACATTAGTGGGATTATTCATATCTCATCGGCAGTTTTTAGCAAAATGTCCCATCTTTCCACATTTGAAGCAATTCCTTGTTCCCTTTAGGGGGTTCCCAGGATGCTTCTTCTCATAATTTTTACAAATGGGATAGTTGGGTTTCTTTCCATCATAGAATTTATTTTTGGAACCACCCACATTAGATTCTATTTTCCTCTTTTTCTATTGGGCCCATGACACCACTGAGAGTCTCTAATCGCTATTTCAACATTAAGGTCACAATAAAAAACCTCTTCATAGCTGTTAAAGTTTTGAATCACTAATTATTTTCATAGACTCAGATTTAGTCCACTAAAGAAGTGATCCCCCATGCTTTCAGTGTTCATGAAAAATATAGAGGTCTAGCTTGAAAGCATTGTAATGTTTTCTTCATACGCCCTAATTGACTCATATTTACTCTTCTTAAGTCTGAAGAACTCTCTTTCCGTCTTGAGAGAGTGGTTTGGGGGGGGGGAATGTTATTCCAAAATATTCTCTCAAATTCCTCCCAATCCATGGAATTAATTTCCACATGGGGCCTTTTATTCTTGATCAGTGTCCATCAATGATTAGCTTCCCCATCCAAATGATAAATTCCCATCACAACTTTATCTTCTCCTAAGCATTGTAGGACAAAGAATATCTTTTCAATGGAGTTAATCCAATGATCCATGAGGAGGTGATCAGAAGAACCAATAAATATGGGAAGCCTTTTCCGCATGAAGGATTCTACAACAACTTTCTCTTTCCTTGGGTAAGGAGGGAATTCCACATGATTTAAGTTATTATTCATAACTTGAGACAGCTGAGAAAGTACTATCATGAATTTTTGATCAACCACTCTCATTATATTTGGCATATCATTAGGGAAATATTCACATTCCCTATCACATTGATAGTTTTCCCATGTTCTTCTATTTAACTCCATTAACTAAGAAAAATAACATACAGTTATAGGGCTTGAATAATAAGTTATTGACCATAAAAAAGGAAACTTTGAACATAAAAGGATAATCTTGTAAAGGAGATGTATATCCTAACTTTTGATTACCTAGGTTTAAATCTCGGTTATCATTGATCTATTTATTAAATTAAATTCTTATGGGATTTTTTTATTCCCTTAATAATGGTTTGTATGAAACTCAGGAATTTTCCAACGAATATCCCCCAGGTAGTGTCAACCCAAGAGTGTAGAAAGGCTTGTTCTTGTGAACCTTTTCCCATTCGAGTCTAGCTCAAAGCGGTGTTTTTGGATTTTTCCCCTAGATGAATCTGTATTGGATCCACTTATACACATTTGTATCCAGATAGGGATGTATTTTTATAATAAACCACTTACTCTATACTTACCAAATTCTAGGAGGGTTTTATTATACGTAGTCTAATCCTTAGAGTTCCTAATAAAGTTCTCAATTACTAATATCCAAAAAAATAACTAGAACATACTCTAATACAAACTATAGTGAACCTATCCTTTTACACTTAACATTACATGATTTTAAGAATAATAAAACAACATATTATAATCCAAGGATCATAAATTCAAGTGGCATGGAATACAAGGTACATAAAACATGAAACATGGGACTAAAAAATACTTCTTTATTTAATCTTCATAAAGAGCTCATAACTGTCATTCAGCCCTTACATCTACATAGGGTACCCAGGGAATTACATGAATGAAGGCAAAAGCTAAAAGCCCAGTTATGGAATATGTATAAGAATAAGGCTTTAGAACATGGGTTAGAGATCATGACATAATGATATAAAATGGCATATAGAATCAAAACATATAAACATGGGATCATATAAACATTGAATCAAAGAAATATGGAAGAAACATAAATCATGAATTTTTCATCAATCGAGGATCATTTTATATAGTGGAGCACATGTCAAGGTTAACCACCAAGACTGTTGAACATGGTAGCACAATCCATGGCTAGTCATCGGGATCGTTGCACATAACGTCTCCTGAGACTAAACTTTACCCAATGCATTGGAGCACTATCTTGGTGCACCCATCATAACATATTAACGAATATGTCTTCCAAATTAAGAATCATACATAATAAATCATACATAAACATAAGGGTACCCATGGAAAAAAATGGGTATCATAATCATGTCATGAAGCATAATGAATGGGTGTATCATACAAGTTTCCATGAATGAAATGAATTAAAACATACATAGACATTCATAAGTTAAAATAAGCACATATCATGTTAATTAATTTCAAATATAATTGATAACATGAAATACGATTATTTCATAAATTTTACCATTAAAACATTTTTGTGCAGTTTTAACGAAAATATAAACAAGCATTTAAAATAGAATCATGAGTAATCTTTTATATAAAACCATAAGTGATTGAGGAATGTTTTTATAATAAATACATTATTTTTTGAAAAAAAATGGTTTCATAAAACATATGGTAGAGTGCACTTGAAATTGGGTATGAATTCGAGAAGTTCCCTTAAAACAGGTTTGATTATTGAGAAGTAAAGAGGATAGAATTAATTAAACACATGTATATCCCCATAAGAGAATGGAAAATGGATCTTTATGAATGTGTTTGAATATATAAAAAAAATAGAAGATGTACATAAACAGGATATAGGATTTCATTTGGGTAAAAAGAGAGTAATAAAAACCCTGAATAAATAATGGAGGTTCGGGTAGAATTCCTTACGAAATATCAGGATGGCATCGAGTGTACTTAGGAGGGATTAATGAGAGAGAAAGAGTGTTAGAACCCAGTTTTTCACTCAAGTAAGGATCCTTTTATTTTTGGTTTAATATTTACTTTGGACCTAATATGGATGCCTAATGAGTTAGTAAAGGTTCTGAGGGTGTCTGGGGCTTGTTCAAATCCCAAAACCCATCTTTTTAGAGAAAATAGACTCTATGCACAGTTTAGGGTAAATGGTGTGGAATTCAGCATAGTTTGACAAACATTGTAGGTGGTGTTTTCGTACAAAGCCTCCTCACATAGTTTGTGCACGGCTGTGTGGCCTAATCATGCGAGCACCCATTTTTCCAAGTACTCGTGCATGGTTTTCACATGGTTTGAAAAATAATTTAGACCAAACTATTTGGGAAGAACTATCCCACACGGTTTGTAAATGGTTTGAAAATTGTGCAGACAAACTATGCAGATGCTGTTTTTCTAAGTAATTTTCTAGTTTTTCCCTTAATGATCTAATTAATCCACCCCTTCCTCCCAAATCCATGTTTATCTGGGATTGACCTATTTCTCTATCAATTTGGGGATTTATGAATATATAAACATGGAATCAATATATCTCATTCGTTCATCATCTGATTGAGCTTTCGGTCATCACATGGGATGTGCAACGGTACGTACTCAATTCGCCTTCAGCCATTCTTCTTCTCTTTTTCTCTCGACCTAGATATCGCCATGTGATCATTTCTCTCATTTTCATTGATTTACTCTGTTAAGAGGAAAATCAGCAGCTGATACCAGAGGATAAGGATCTTATAACCCTAATGTGGGTGGTCTATAAATTGTCCCTAAATATCGTTGATTTTAAAATGTTCGTGTGGGGCCCAACGGTTTCGTTGGAAGCTATTTCAAAAATTTATATGCCATGATTATACTTGATAGAATCATATGGTTATTATATTTCTAAATATGTCATTAGTTTTTACTGGTTACACTCACAAATCAATCCACCTCATGATCAAGGATATTCCATACTGGGTTTTTACTATTTGAGCATGTTTGAGCCATTGTTTGGGTGTTCCTTTTCTTGACCTTCTTAAAGGTGAGTCTTCTCATAATAAATGACTTATTATTAATGATAATTGCATAATGGAATATACCATGTATCCTAACCACTTTAACAGCCTAAGTTAAGTGCTTCAAATTTATTATTAAATGTCAAATATGAAATGTGGAATGGAAAGTTTACTAAGTATATAATGTGGCCTTATAAAAATATATTGAACAAAGGTTACAGGTTTGTAGTACCCCTTTCCATGTTTATTGAAGTCAGCAGAGTGAACCCCAATAGTTTTATATGACTTAATGGTTAATTTAGACTCTATTAAGTGGTTGCAATGTTACTTGGCCTATCCACACTAATGGAAGACAAGGCTTGGACAATTGTATAAAAGGTTGCATCTCTACTTGACCTATCCACATTAATGGAAGGATAGACTTGAACCAAATGAATTATTACATGATTATCATATTAAATTGGAATCGCATGACTCAATCTCTCATTGGACTCTGAGAAGAGAATACCTTGGGACTTGGGAACCCTATTCTGATTCAAGGATGTGGTTTGCTTTGGTTGATACCCACACAGAATTTGATTCTTTTCTATTCCTCGGATGCCTCGTATACTATCGTAGGTTCCTTTTACTTATTACAAGATACCTCGAATACACTCCTTAGATCCAAAATTGACTAGTAGGTTCCATGGTGAAAGCCCATAGGAACCTATCTTTTCATAGTCTCATTTTACTGGGGTCGATCACCTTGGACTCAGTAGGTGCCTTATTGTGGAATTACATGGATTAAGCTCTGTAGATTACACTCTTACCCCTTATCTAGACTTAGACACTGTTGAGTTAGAATTCTGTGAGATGTACATTACCTTGGTTATTACAATGGAACCCCCTCACTGGATATCATTTTCAGGTTGCCTTGTTATGACATGGGACCTTCACTACTTATACTATCACAAGGTGATGTTAGTCCTAACAATTCCACATGTGGCCTATTAACATTAAATAGTAATGTCTTAATTAATGAACTAGTTACATGTTCAAACACCTGCCGAGAGATAAAGTAGTTACTTGGGTATTTAGTTTTATTGTACATCTTGCTTTACTTTATATATGTATTTCTACACACTACTATATTCCATTACATGGGTCGGATGTTGTAGACACCATTGGTGGTGGACCACTAAGATTTATCTAACACCCTCTCTGGGAACTTTTTGGTACCCAGAGTATATTACATGGTTGCATGTATTGAAAAAAGGAAGCATACATCTTCTAATACTATATTGTGTGCTCTTAGGATGGATCTTGATAGAAGATTAATGAGTTAGATCTTGGGATTATTGGAGTAGTATTTGTTTTCCTTTAATTTGTGGAACATTCTATGCCTATTTTCTTGTATCCCTTTTTTCTAGTTTTATAGTGACATGACACTACATCGTCATTATTCCAATTGATATTGTTAATGTTATTCTTGTTTATCTACTGCATCAATTTTCTTTTGTTGTTTAATTATATTACTTCTATTGATTACTATTCATTATATTTCCTTTTGTTGTGATACATTCTTCTAATGATGGTATAGTCTTCCCATGGACGCACCCTAGGCCCTCACTGCTGGTCGGTACCCTCTGGCATTGGGGAAGATGCGCTTGAGGACGTGTGTCCCACCAGGCTCGAGGTACCCATTTAGTGGCATCAGGGTCTGGTACATCACAAAGTGGTATCAACGGTGGTTTTTTTCTTGATTTACTATTTGGAGACAATATATTGGAGAATAGTAACACTTGGTACTTGGTCATAAGTCATTCTTGGATGTCATCAACCCATGTTCGAGGTAAAAACCAAGTTTCTAAAATTATAATTGTTATTCTTCTTTTTCCTATTACTGTTGATATTATTTCACCATTTGGTGATGAAAATGCTATGTGGTGTTGTTGATTATTACACTATTTGAGAATTTATTTCATCCTTATCCCAATAATATGAGGGCCTAGATCATTACTAAATACATCATTATTTTCACCTAGAATTCACATTTCATGCATATTTCTATGCCATATAATTGCATTTCACTACTTTTAATTTCTATATATTCAAGTAATTTATTAGTTATGTTGTGATATTTTCTTGTACATATATTACTTTGGATGAGATTGGGTGACTGTAATTCTCAATTCATGAAGTGTGTGGTACCTCATAGGTTGGGATGAGAAATTTACCGAGTCGATCCATTATGCTATAAAGAAATGAGAACCGTTTCTCGTGATAGGTGTATGGGTACTGATTCATCGAAAATGGATATCCATTTTAAATTGAATCCTAAATTCTAAAATTAATTGGTTTCATATCATTATCTCACCGTGTCATGTTTATGAAAGGTAAAGGAGTGAGCCTAGAAATAAACTCTAAAATTATATGAAACTTATACTTGAGAATATTATCATACCTGGCCATCTAAGTGGGTAGTTTGGGTAGTATGCCTTGGGTAGTAAGTTTTATTATCTTCAGTTTACACTAGTGATGTTATTTCCTTGATTCTATGATTTTTCTAAGGTGTGTGATTGGAATTTTTAGACCAATTCTATTATGAAGTCCTCAAGTTGTTATCCATGAGGGTGGTGACGATAATAATCTAGACATGGTGGGACAGGAGTTTCCAGTATTACTTTCAAGAGTTCAACTTGAGGCACCACTTTTTGTAACTGATTCGGGAACTAACACCCATGTTTGTGATTGTTTATTAAATTTGATGCAGTTAATGCATGGTGCTCCCCGGGTTGTACCAACGATGGCTGATCTGACTAGGGAGTTCCAACAGCAGCATCCTCTAATTTTTTCATGAAATGTCATTTCTAAGGTGGATGAGTCTTGTCTAGAGGCCTTTCTGTCAATCTTTGATCATCTTTAAATTCCTCTAGAGTAGAGATTAAAGCTTTCTATATACATGCTTTGGGATTCGGCAAAGCTTTGGTGGGTTTTCATTACCCAGGATGGTCGTCATCGTGGCATGTTATAGGTTGACTTCCAGACTGCCTTCTATGATCAGTTCTTTCCTCAGGCACTAATATATGATAGATCCAAAGAGTTCATGCATCTCGAGTAGAGTTCTATGTCATTTATGGTATATTACACATGTTTTATTGATTTACATCTCTTTCCACCGCTTCTAGTCGGTGATAAGATTTTGCGTGGTATAAGTTCTGAGGATGGGCTTTAGTACACAATTTGAACTCAGGTGAATTTCTTTTTCCTTCCTACCTTTTCTTAAACAGTTTATTAGATCCTTACCACTGAACATAACTTGAGGGATGGCTCAAGTACCAGGTTTAAAGTATCAATGTCGAGTTAGGATAGTAGTTCTTCCGGCGGTAGGAAATATTCTCTTGATGTTTTTCGTTAGGGAAGTGGCATCTATAGTATCTAGTTTAGTAGCTTTGTAGTGTATCATCAGTGTGGTATACTAGGACATAAGTATCCTCAATGTGATAGAGACCCTATAGAGTACCGAGCATGCGGCCTTATGGGTCATCTTTGTGATTTTATAGGGCCTTTCCACCAGCTTCGAGTGGAAAAGTATCAACATTAGCTCCACCTTCAGGAGTGATTTCTTTTTCCCCACATTAGGCAGGGAGTTGGAATAGCACCGGTAGTTCTGGCTGAGCAGGAGTTCATGTCCATGGTAGTCTAATCCCTGATCACCAGCAGTTCCTATAGGGAAGTCATGATCATGGGAGTCCATTCGTTGCACAGGGTTGTGGATCAGATCAGTTGCATGTTTTTCAACCGATACCCAAGGATCAGGCTATGGGGACATCTATAGTACAAGGTACTATTCTAGTATCCACTATTATTTTATCTTCATTGTTCGATATAGGTTATTCAAACTTTTTTATTTCTATATCTATTATGTAACATCTCAGACTAAAGATACAGTATCATTATGGTGGAATGACACTCGATACACCATAGGGAATATGGACGAAGGTCATACACCATTGTAAGGACTATCCCCATGAAGTAGTTAGTTACCCTTTCTTGTGGAATCTCATTATTCTTGAGATGATGGGATTAGATGTCATTCTTGGGATGGACATGTTAGTCCACTATCATGCCTTTGTAGACTTCTATCACCACAGGGTTTATTTTACATCACCAAAAGCCAGTAGTTATCTTTTCAAAGTTGATTGGGATTTCCAAGCACGAAGATTTGGAACAAAGAATCATGCGCTAGGTGAAGTGACTGCTCAGATTGAAAATATTTTCATGGAGGATCCGTATTTTATTCAAACTAATTTCCCTCTAATAGTTGATTATTTCTGGGAAGTATTTCCTGATGACTTTTATGGATTACCTTATAATAGAGAGGTAGAGTTTACAATTGAGTTTTTTCCAAGATCATCTCAAGTGTCTATTTCTCCATACAGGATGGTGCCTACTCACCTTCTGGATCTCAAGCATCAGGTAGAGGACGTAGAGGCCAGAGGCATTATACGGACTTGTACATCTTCTTAGGGTTCACCCGTACTTTTCTCCAAGAATTAATGTGGAACCTGATGTCTATGCATGGATTACAGAAGGATAAACCATCTTATGGTCAAGAACCAGTATCCAATTCCTCAAATCTATGAACTCTTCGACCAGCTTTGAGGACCAAAGGTTTTCTCTAAGATCAACCTAAGATAGTGTTTTCATCAGGTTCAAGTCCAACCATCTGACATACCTCATCAAACTTTCCATAGTAGGTATGTTCTATATGCGTATCTTGTTATTTCATTAGGTCTTACAAACACGCCTGCTATTTTCAAGTCTTTTATGAATAGGTTTTTCCACCCCTATTTAGACTCTTTTGTCATGGTCTTTGTGGATGACATCTTTTTGTATTCTCACACTCATAAAGACCATTACAAACATTTTTATATCCTTATAATTACATTGATAGAGCGTCATCTATATTCCAAGATTGATAAATGAAACTTCTGGATCGACAAGGTGTTTTTATTTGGTCATATTATCTCAGAATCAAGGGTTTCTTTTGACCTTGAAAAGGTAAGTGTTGTAGTTTCCTGGGAGCATCCCGAGAACGTGTTCGATATCAATATTTTCTTTGGGATTGTTGTATATTAGAATCATTTCATACAGGACTTCTCATGTCTTTCTTCACCTCTTACCATACATAAATATAATGGTGTTAAGTTCCTGGGGTCAAAAGAATACGATAAATCCTTTCAGGAGCTGAAAGGGAGTCATGTCTTGGCACTGATTCTGATTCTTCTAGAACTAGGAAAAGTTTAAAAAATCTTCTATGATGCATCCGGAATTAGCCTATGAGTAGAATTGATATAGGAATACAAATTCTTTTCATACCTATCTTAGTATTTGATGACTCACGGGATAAATTAACCGATGCATAACCTTGATCTAGAAACTGTTGTCAATGTCTTATGTTGCTGGAGACATTATCTATTGGGTGAGTGCTTTTTAGTGTATACAAATCAAAAAAGCCTCAATTATATCTTTTCTCATCATGAATTGAACCTCAGATAGTGGATATGGGTCGAATATCTACAATATTTTGATTTTGAGTTTTGTTATATGCATGGAAAGGGAAATGTGGTCGTTGATGCACTAAGTCCAATAACTCAAACTCAGTCCATACAAGAAGCCAGTGAAAAATGGAAGTTAATGGCCCTATTTTCTGATCTTCATCTCGAGTTTTAGGATAGCCATGATATGTTTTACTTATATTTTTCTCTTAGCCTAGATATCATATTGTGATATTTTTTCACCTTTTCTTGGATCAACTTCAATTTGAGGAAAATCAACGGTTGATACTGAAGGATAACGATTATACAACCCTAAGAAGGGTGGTCTATAACTTATCCCTAAAGTTTTTTGATTTTGGAATGTGTGTGTGGGGCTCATCGGTTTCTTTGGAATCTATTTCTTAAATTTACATTATGTGATTATACTTGATAGAATTTTATGGTTATGATCTTTCCATATATGTGATTAGTTTTTAGCAGCTACACTGACAAATCAATCCAACTCAAGTTGAAGGTTTATCCATATTGGGTTTTTAGCATTTTGGCACGTTTGAGCCACCATTTGGGTGTTCCTTTTAGTGACCTTACTAAAGGTGAGTCTTCTTGTAATAAATGACTTGTTATTAATGAAAATTTCATAATGGAATCTACCATGTATTCTCACCACTTGACCTGCCAAAGTTAAGTGCTTCAAATTGATTATTAGATGTGAAATGTGGAATGTGGATTGGAAAGTTTACTATATATATAACGTGGACTTATCAAAAGATATTGATTAGAGGTTTCTTGTTTGTAGCACCACTTTCCATGTTGATAGAAGATAGTAGAGTGACCCTAATATTTGTATATGCCTTAATGGTTAATTAAAACTTGATTAAATGGTTATAACGCTGCTTGACCTATCCTCACAAATAGAAGACAAGGCTTGGACCAATGAATAAATGGTTGAAACTCTACTTGACTCATCCACACTAATGGAAGGAAAAACTTGAACCAAATGAATTATTACATTTTTACCATATCAAATTAGAATGTATTGACTCGAGGTCACCTTGGATTCTAAGAGGATAATACCTTGGGACTAGATAACCCCATTCCGATTCAAGGATGAGGTTTTCTTAGGTTGATACCCCCTTAGACTTTGGTTCTTGTCTATTATTTTGATGCTTTGTATACTACCGTAGGGTCCTTTTAATTATTATAGGATACCTATGATACACTCTTTTTATCTATCATTTACTAGTACATGCCATGGTTAAATACCATAGGGCCCTGTCTTTTCGTAGATCCATTTTACCTTGGCCGATCACCTTGGACTCAGTAGGTGACTTATTGTAGAATTACCTAGATTATGCTCCTTGGATTACACTCTTACACCTTAGCAAGACTCAAATTCTACTGAATTAGCAATCCATGGGATCTACGTTACCTTTTTTATTACCCTAGAACTCCCTCACTGGATATCATTTCCATGTTGCCTTGTTATGCCTTTGGACCTTCACTACTTGTACTATAATGAGGTGATGTCAGTGCTAGATATGCCTCACATGACCTATTAACATTAAATGGTAATTTCATAATTAATGAACTAGTTATATGTTCAGACACCATCCCATGGCTGAAGTAGGTACTTGGGTATTTAGTAATATTGTAATGATTGATTTACTTTATATATGCATGCATGCACATTGATATATTCCATTAAACGGGCTGGATGTTATAGACACCATTGGTGGTGGCCCTCTATGATTTATCTCACACCCTCTCTGGGTGTCGTTCTGTACCTGGAGTATATTACATGGTTGTAGGTATTGGAAAAAGGAAGCATACAACTTCCAATACTTGATTGTATGCTTTTAGGATGGATCTTGATAACAGATGACCAAGTTGGATCTCGAATGCTTGGAGTTGTCTTTGTTTTCCTTTTCATTTTGGAACATGTTATGACTATTGTCTTGTATCCATGTTTTATAGTTTTCTAGTGAAATTACATTACATCATCATTCTTCTAGTTGATACAGTTACTATTATTCTTGTTTATCTACTGCATCAGTTTTCTTCCACTATTTAATTATATTTCTTCTGCCATTTACAATTCAATCTATTTCCTTCCACTCTGCTACACTCTGCTAATGAAGTTATAGTATTGCCACAAACCCACCCTAGGCCCTCGCTGTTGGTCGTCAGCCTCTGGTGTTTGGGACGATGCGCTTGAGTCCATGTGGTCCACAAGGCTCGGGGCTCCCATTAAGTGGCATCCGGTTTTGAGACATCACAAAAGGGTATATCTTATTTTTTACCACAAGAAGGAATTATGGGGGTGGTGCTAAATTGTAACACCCCAGGTAAATAAAGAGTATGAAATTTTCACATTTATCCATATTTGTGAATAAAATATTAATATAATTTTAAAGGGGACGCTATGCTCGATGGCGTACCCAACATGCAACAAGGAGTTTCTTTGGAATCTTACGTTACACACTAGTAATAAAATAATATTATTTCAAATGTTAGTTAACATGTAGCCGTTGTATTGGAAAGAATGAATAGAAATAACTAAAATATGATTATATATGTTTTTCAAATATTTTTACTTTTTACAATAAATTTTAGAGAATTAAAAATGTGAATATATCCAATTTTAAGCATAAACATTCTAATATTCTTTAAAAGGTCGATTAACCGCCTTTTGATGGCGAACCTCTTTTAAATCCAATTTTTTAAAATTTTATGTGTTATATTTTACAAAATAAAATTCTTCTTTAGAATCGGGACATCAAAATTTACTTTGTGTAAATTATTGGTATTTTTCCGATAAAGTTCATTTTTTTAATGAATAGTGAAAAATGTTGTATTTTAATTCAAAACCTCTTTTTAATATAATTTATTTATATGATTATATTATCTTTTGAATTGGTTTTAAAGTTAAATTAGAATATATTTTTACCATTTAATCAAATAGTGGTCATTGGAATTAATTTCACATTTAAATCGGACTTAAACTAGTGTCAATCTTTTGATACATTTTGTTTCATAAAAACACGCTATTTGTTTTGACAGCGGGAATCAATTCTTAAATTAATTAATGCAACTTATATGTTTTCAATTTTGTAAAATAGACATAGTTTTTGAATTTGTAATATCAAATATAGCTTAGGGTTAATTTTTGGTAATTTTCTGAAAAACTTCAATTTTTGATGAATAGTGAAACCACTAAGTGGTACTTATAAAAACTGATTTTCCGTTTAAATGAAATTTTTCCATCTTTTTGTTTTGAATTTAAAAAATAAGACATACATGGTTGTCATTAAGAAGTAAAATTTGGTTCAATGGGATTAAAATAACTTTTTGGTGAATAGTCACTTATTAAGTTTTTAATCGCGATTAGAGGTAATTAGTGTAGTTTAAGGTAAAAATAATGTTTTAATAATATTAAATGACCTAGACACATGTCCTACCCTCATTGGATGTGTCATGGTAGACCAATAAAATCCATGGGTCATCTTGGGTACCCCATGGATCCACCTTGGTTGGGAAATGACATAAATAACTTTTTATTTAATGTTAAAGTAAAAATGACACAAACACGAGAGGTTTTACTAAAACAATTTTTACATGGGGTTATACAAGTCATATGTTTGACTATAAATATTCATTGGAAAGATAAAAATATTTACTACATCATAGTATTTGTTTTATAATTTTTAGACATTAAATAAATTAAATTATTTAGTACATTATGATGATGCAGCGATGACCTCATTATTTAACGATTTAAATAAAATGGAAAGATAATGTAAACTCTAATCCCTAAACATGTCCAAAACCTATTGGATGGGTGGATTTAGAACCCTTATCACCGTATCCTCGAAACACATAAATGTCGGACCATTAAAATCCGAAACTCATTCTAAAATAAAGTAACATTTCTTTACTTTCCAAGAGTGCCCCTCCCCTCCTCTTATAAAAGGCCCCCACCTCTACCTCCTTACCAACAATTCCAAAGCCTTTGGCTCGGCCAAACCCTGCCCATTTTGTCTCTCCATATCCCTCTCTAACTCCTTGAAGCCTCACCTTGGGAATAAGTCTTCAAAAGAATGCCTTTGAGCTCAAACCAAAGGGAGTTACCCGATTTTAAGGTAATGTCTTCACTTGAGTCCTTTTGTTTTATTTTTCTTCTCCAACCCCTAAACTCTTTTTATTAATTTATTTTGTAACAAATACAGTATCATCAATATACTAGGATGTTTTTATAAATATTAGTCGAGCTAAACTTACACACACCTACATCTAATGGTTAAAGAATATACTGTTTCCGTGGATGGCGAATTTCTGCCTCACGAAACGACGATTGTTCAATATCCTTCTAACACCTTAAAAGGTGGCAATTAAGACGTCACTATATTTATATATGATATATAATATGTTTATGTTTTTTTTAAACTTCTGTATTTTTCTTTTATGGAATACCTTTATGGCTTCCATTATGGGTATATACGATATATTCATTTTAGGAAGTGCAGACTACCGCCCCCTCAAAGTGATTTGATTCGTTAATAAAATATGTGGTATGTATAAAGGATATATTTAATGATATTATATATGATACCATACTGGAATTAAAATACTATTATGTATCATTATGTTTTAATTCCATTAAATATTAAATATAAATGGAAGTAGCGTTCATGCGTTCGTACGGCTTTCCGTCTCCATGAACAGTGCATTTCATTTCTTACCTCTAAATGTTATGTAATATTATAAATACGTGAATATACTGGAAATATATGATATATATGATATCTACATCATGAATACAATTCTGGATATATTGGATATTTTACCACATGAACAACTTGTAATTATAAAGAGTTTATTTTTGACTCAAGTACCAATGATTGTTAAAACGATCGTTATTAACATAAAAAATAACATAGTGTTCATAACATGGTAATAAGAGATATAAAAAGAATAATTAACTTGAAAAATGTTCTTAAGGAAGTAGAAATTAACTCAAGTTTATTATTCAGGAGATTAAATAACGATCGAGTCAAGTCAGACCCGAGGTAAGGGATCCTACTCCTCTCTTTCTTTTTAAGTACACTCTTTTATGTAATTCCTTTTAAAGCTCATATTTCTTGTTATTGGGATGTTATTTTATATTACTCTTATTGTACTTTTTATGTTCATATGATGGGAGACCCTATTTTCTCTCATCAATCCATTTTGGAAGTGTTAATTGGCATCGTTAGGCTGCCGAGTTTTCAGAAGGGATTTTTCATCTCACTTTTAGTCCTGTGAGATTTATGCTACATTTGATACCATTTCCTTTGAGTGGTGTATGTAATTCCCATTATTAAACTATTTTTGTAATATAATTTCATTTATGGGTATTTACATATTCATTGTATGACCCTTCTTCAATGGGGTGTACGTTTCGAAAGATACCCATGTCGGTAAGGGAACCTTTCACCCTCCTCTTTTTAAAAGACTTATTTTGTTATGTCTTTTAATTAACATACTATTATGTTGGGATATGTTCTTATATATCCTTATTGATGTAAATTTTATGACCAAGTGATGAGATACCCTTTTTATCTCTCATCAACTCTTTTTCTGAATTTGGAAGTGACGCTGTTAGGCTGTCGAATTTTTGCAAGGGAACTTCTTAACCCAATTTTGATTCTTTGGGATAAACTTGTACACCTTGAATATGTCATTATATGATTATGTGTGAATGTCCTCTGATTGTTTTACACTTAATACCCACTTATATTTCGTGTATTCGTTTGTCACACATAATTATGTAACTGATTTATCCTTAATCCAAGGATACCGTCTTTGTAAGGGACTTCGTCTCAATCACCTTTCATTGAGGCATATTTTGTTTTATACACAACTTTCTTTTATACGGAGTATAAACCCATTTTTCTTTTACATTTATTCAAAAGGAATCTTTTTTTTTTCTACGCAGCATTTACCAAACGACAAAAGGGAATGTTTTTGTCATACATATGTGGCGACAACGACTTCTCCACCGCCGTGACCATTATTTGAGTTTCGGATTCCTTTACAAGCCATACCTTCTTTTTAAAAGAAAAATAAATACCATGTTTTACTTTTCTTTTAATTTGGTATTTAAAATGGTTTTTATAATGTTTTTATATCAATGTGTTGTATTGATATCTTGTTATTGAAAGGTGGAAATGTTATGTTTCCTTTATGCATGTTTTATGTGATAAGATTATGTTATGGATCTTGGGCATTGTTATGAAGACAGGTGGTTCCGTGATAAACTAAGGGCGGGTGAGCCCGATATAGCTCTCCACTGCATTGGGTAATGCGAAGGAGTGAAACATTAAGGTTTTTCCGAATATATTTAGGGAATATACTGTGGTGGGTATTACAAACGTAACCAAGAGGGTTACTCCCTACGTAAGATTGTTATGAATGCCTCAAGTTTCCTTTTATGTATTATGATTTCTATGATTTATTCCTGATTTGATGAGGTATGTTAAAGTGCATATGTTTTATGGGTAAAGTATGATTTCATTCTTATGTATATATGAACTCATGTTTCCTTTCCATATTTTTATATCCCTTACTGAGATTTTTATGCTCATACCAAGTTTTTTTGAAATGTTTTTCACAGGTCAAGGGAAAGGTACATGATATGATGACAGTGTCAAGGAAGTGTCAAGAAAGAATCCATGCTTTATTTTTTTTAAATATGTTTCCGTTGATGGGAAAAAATGAATACTATCTTTTATGTAATCACATTGTTTAAATGTGGAATGTAATGCAAGTTTTATGATCTAATTCTCTAAAACTCTAAACCTAAAAAGATCCTCAATGTGTAATCTTGTAATAACTCAAGATTAATTAAGGCTTAAGGCTGGGGCCTTATAGTTGGTATCAGAGGTCGGTTTAGATAACTTTAGAGGTTAGGGTATTATCTAAGCATAAGTGACATTACCATAATGGCTAGGATTTCATAAAGAGTCCTAGTTTTAGATAAAGTGAATGAGTAAGTATATATTAGTGTTTATATTCCTCATTAGTACATGATGGTTTTGATGATATACTCACATTGACTTTTTTGGTTTTAGTAAATGGCTGGATCTAGCAGGAACCAAAGTAACGGTGGATGTGAAGGAAACTATGACAGTTTTCTGAGCGAGCAACTGAATGATATGAGACCTGCAATGATACCTCTTGTGTTTATCCTCAACCAACTATTTGGAGTCATGATTGACCACCTAAACCTTGGTGATTTCTATAAGTCATCATATATGCGAGAAACAAATCCTTATGGAACTACAGGTAATAACCATAAAGGTAAGTGTGTTCAAAAACCTATGTGTCAAAGATGTGGAAAGAAACACCTAGGAAAATGTTTCAAAGGGACAGAAATATGCTATAGATGTGGAAATGAAGGTCATAAAGCAAGAACCTGCCATGGAAAAAGGAAGCATCCAGTTGACTCGAGGAAAGGGAAAGAAGTTATTTCTGAGGGATCAATTGAATGTTTTAAATGTGGTGTGAATGGTCATTATGCAAACACATGTCCTTTGAAGAAGTTTCGGGAATGGGATCACCAAGATCGTAAAAATATTCGTTTACCAATACCTAATGCCATTCCGATTGAGGATGAAGAAACTGACAATCACCAATCAAAGGTATGAATTATTTCATAACTTTTTTTTCCTATTTTGGAATCTTAGGATACGATTCATGATTTTTTTTGTAGGAAAGAAGTATTTCAAAATAAGTTGGAAAGGAATGGTTAATGGATCATGAAGAATGTTGAATGAGTAAGAAGTCAACATATAAGGGCATCAAGAGTTATGGTGAAATTATTAATAGTATTAAGTCTCTTTTGATGATGGGGTTACATTAGAAGACTTTTTATATTATGTGTAACCTTGATGTTTAATATATGAAAATTTTATTCAAGGAATAGTTATCTGTTCTTTTGTGGACATAGTTTTAAAGAACCTTTTGGGTTTATATGATCCTTACATTTGAGGTAATTATGGGTTAATATATGTTATGATTGAAGTGAAAGGCATGAGATAAAATTGAGGTTAAGTTATGTTATGGTTATTTTTGATGATTTTATCTCTTTTTATGAATGATTTTTGAATTATATAGTTTTGGAAAAAGGACAACACGCAGACCATGTGACAACCTGTCGCGTCGGACAAAGCTGCAGGAATCGAACCCACAACCAAAGTGCAACTGGTATTTATCGCCAACTACTGGACTACATGAATTCCCTAGTTAATTTGACTGATTCTTTTTAGTTAAATGATTTTATGAATTAATAGTAAGTTGATTTTGGGTTATCTATGGAAATTTATTAACCTATCATGGAGGATATGTTATTAGGTTAATTACTTTTCAATACGAGACATTATGAGCAACGGATGTTGTTTGGAGATAAAAGTTAAAATTTAACTTGAATGACTATGTGAATAAATCCTTCAAATATTTGGGTTTCAATCCTAGTTTGGTTTACTTTGAAGAAATTTTATGGAAAAATTGTTTATCGAATGGTCCTCGTTGAACTTTGGGTTTTGTTGGACAAATTTTGGAGATTAAGAATAAATTTTCTTTTTATAAAGGGTTATCCTTTTCTAGATTATCTGATCTTGTACTAACATTTTTGGTTTTGGTTACAATCTAAAGACATGGGAAGTATATAGTTCTCTTTTGTGGATTAGGTGATTCTCTAGAAGTTGATTATAGTACTCTTAATGTGAACAAGTCTTCCTAAATACTCGTCTTTTGGAGAAAATATGAGTTCGTGTAAGGAATCTAATAAAAGTTAAAAGTCAACATGATAAGTGATTATGTTTCCTTAGGAATAAATTCTGAAATAAAAAGTAACTTAAAACAAAAATATTGTTTATTAACTTTTCCTACTGGGGAATCGAATACCGTTTAACCCATCACAAGTTTGTGATTTTCTTCTGGTTAACTTTCTCCTAAACATGTTTTCTATCACTCTCGATCAGAACATGACCCTATGTTTTCTCCTCCATGTCCATGTTTTCCTACATGGAATCCTAGTATGGGTTAACTTGGGTGTCCTCTGTACTTATCTTTCTTTATTTTAAAGTGATTTTTTTACTGACTCTTGTTCCGATGTGGGATTTTCAATGAAGTTTCCAAGCCCAATTTTAAAATTGCAAGGACGCAATTCCCAAAAGGGGGGAAGGATGTAACAACCCAGGTAAATAAAGAGTATGAAATTTTCACATTTATCCATATTTGTGAATAAAATATTAATATAGCTTTAAAAGGGACTCTATGCTCGATGGCGTACCCAACATGCAACAAGGAGTTTCTTTGGAATCTTACGTTACACACTAGTAATAAAATAATATTATTTTAAATGTTAGTTAACATGTAGACATTGTATTGGTAGGAATGAATAGAAATAACTAAAATATGATTATATATGTTTTTCAAATATTTTTACTTTTTACAATAAATGTTAGAGGATTAAAAATGAGAATGTATCCAATTTTAAGTGTAAACATTCTAATATTCTTTGAAAGGTCGATTAACCGCCTTTTGATGACGAACCTCTTTTAATTCAACTTTTTGAAAATTTAATGTGTTATATTTGACAAAATAAAATTCTTTTTTAGAATCGGGACATCAAAATTTATTTTGTGTAAATTTTTGGTATTTTTCCGATAAAGTTCATTTTTTAATGAATAGTGAAAAATGTTGTATTTTAATTCAAAACCTCTTTTTAATATAATTTATTTATATGATTAGATTATCTTTTTAATTGGTTTCAAAGTGAAATTAGAATATATTTTTACCATTTAATCCAATAGTGGTCGTTGGAATTAATTTCACTTTGAAATCGGACTTAAACTAGTGTTAATCTTTTGATACATTTTGTTTCATAAAAACACGCTATTTGTTTTGACAGCTGGAATCAATTATTAAATTAATTAATGAAACTTATATGTTTGTAATTTTGTAAAATAGACATCATTTTTGAATTCAGAATATCAAATATAGCTTAGGGTTATTTTTTGGTAATTTTCTGAAAAACTTCAATTTTTGATGAATAGTGAAACCACTAAGTGGTACTTATAAAAACTGATTTTCCGTTTAAATGAAATTTTTCCATCTCTTTGTTTTGAATTTAAAAAATATGACATAAATGGTTGTCATTAAGAAGTAAAATGTGGTTCAATGGGATTAAAATAATTTTTTGGTGAATAGTAACTTATTAAGTTTTTAATCACGATTATAGGTAATTAGTGTAGTTTAAGGTAAAAATAATGTGTTAATAATATGAAATGACCTAGACACATGTAATTCCCTCATTGGATGTGTCAAGGCCGGCCAAGAAAATCCATGGGTCAACTTGGGGACCCCATGGATCCACTTTTCATGGGAAATGACATAAATAACTTTTTATTTAATGTTAAAGTAAAAATGATACAAACATGAGATGTTTTACTAAAACAATTTTTACATGGTGTTATAAAAGTCATATTTTTGACTATAAATATTAATTGGAAGTCTAAAAAGATTTCCGACATCATAGTGTTTTTTTATAATTTTTATTCATTAAATAAATTAAATTATTTATGACATCATGATGATGCAACGTTGACCTCATTATTTAACGATTTAAATAAAATGGAAAGATAATGTAAAATCTAAGACCTACACATGTCCAAAACCTATTGTATGGGTGGATTTCGAACCCTTATCACCTTATCCTTTAAACACATAAATTTGGGACCATTAAAATGTAGAGACCCGAAGCTTATCGTACATGGACATTACATTACATTTGCGGAATACTTAATACATAACAAAAATACACACACAAGGATCGTAATAGTTTAGTGTCTTTGGAAACTCGGAACGTAATCTTCTAATCCTGGTGAAAGATCTTCAAAATCTCCCACAAGGATCTTTTTTTTTATACCTAAAACCTTTCTTTATATCCTGGGGAAAAGAAAACATAAAAGGGTGAGCTCAAATGCTCAGTAAGGGTAAACAAAAGAAATATCAATCACATAATTTTCATAAGAACATAACATTTTTGGAAATCTTAACCTGCAAAAGAGAGCATAATTTCATAACATTGGATAAATCATAGTAGTGAAAATGAAACCCTTACTTAAAACATTACTCATTGTGGCATACACACATAATCATAGAGAATCATTTCTTGTTAGTCAAGACTCATTGCCAAGACTATCTTAGTGGACAAAGTCCCTTTCTGAATAGAGTAATCCTCGTTTCAGTCCTGTTTCACTGAACCGGTATAACCTACCATTCCAGCCATGTCTATCTCATGAGATATGAAATCTTTACCCAATGCATTGGAGGGAGATATAGGTCCCACCCATCTCATAATGATACCATTCTTATGTGTGCCACAAAATCATAAATCATACATCATTGCATAACCCATGTAATAAAAATGGGATTCTTAAACAACATGACATCCTAAAACCATTCATATAAGATAAAGGAATTCATAAACATAATTCCATCACAACATAGTCAAATCAATGTAAAAAATATGGATAGAAACAGAACCCTTTATTATCTTAGATGGAAAATAATTTTGATAAAACACTTGAAATGAATTCTTGAGGAAAATATCCTTTCTTCTTCAAAATCAATTTCTTTTCACAAAAAATCATACAATTTTAAAAGAAAGAGATTTTATTAAAAATAGTCATGAAATATTTTGGAGGAAGGTTCATGAAAATAAGGCTTTATAAAACCGTAAAAATCCGTTTGTGCCGTATAAGTTAAAAAAACATTCTTCGTACTTTTGTCGGAAAAGTCAAAAAGTACCTCGTACGGAAAAACGACAAAAGATTCCTTTCATATTCTTTACTAAAAACTCACCTAAGGGTAAAATTGGATTTAAACTATTGCAAGTGGATGGAAACAATATTACATATTGAGGGAACATGGATGTGGATGATAAAATATACCTCAGTAAATACTTACGAATAAACAATCTCGGATAAAAATGAGATTGTGATATTTCCCTTACCTTAGGTCCGATTAGCTTTGTACGTGTCCGAAGCTCCTGTATAATGGTTTAAATAATGTTATTGACTTATTCCAGAATCATACATATTTATATGATATCATATATGGTCATATTATTAGCTTCTTGTTAGTAATATTTCATTGTTACTTGTTACTCGGGTCTTTATAACTTTTTGTTCTTATGCGTGTTTTGTCGAATAAATACTTATTCTTATCTTTAGGTTATAGATAATTCATTTCCAGAATGGTATTAGTGTATTATATACCATATTCATTCATTCAATTCATTTATATAATCATTACAAAATGAAGATCATGTAGAACGAGTCGCATCACATCGTGGAGATGGTATTCTGTTCGTACGCACGAGTGATGATATCATTCCTATGATCGTGGAATTGTATTGGAGTATATATATATCATTTCAGTATCAATATTACTTCATAATAATCATATTTAGTTACTCATTACACCATTATACCCATCCTTGTAAGGTGATGGTGGAAAATAGATTACACCACGGCGTGGAGACGGTATTCCGTACGTACGCACGCGCGGTGATTTCATTTTTTCCGTAGGATGGATAGAAGGTGAATTAGGGTTGTTTCATATTTATAATAACATATCAGTATGTAAGTAATACTGATGTTATTACTTTATCATGAAACAACTAAAGAAGAAGGAGTTGAAGAAGAAAAAAATTGAAAAGATCGGTAATGGATATTACCTCTTCTTTGGAACGCTTCTTTGAATCCTCCACTTAAGGAACTAAGATTGGTCTTTGGAGAAGACCAGGACCTCTAGGATTATTCTAGGGAAGTGTAGAGGAGAAAATGGCAGGGGTTGGCCGAGCTTGAGTGCTCAATTTGGTGTGAGGAGGAGGGGGGGAGGTGCCCTTTTATAAGGGAGGAGAGGGGCACCTTAGGAATATCTCAAAATATTATTTTATATTAAAGTCAAAATCGGTTTATAATGGTTCCAAAGGGTCTTATTTCGAAGATAAAGTGGGGAAGGTTCGAAATCCTATCAACCAATAGGATTTATACAAGTTTAGGTTATTATTTTAACCTTATAAATTAGATTTAACTCTAAGTTAAATAATTTAACTCTTACCGTGTCTTTTTGTTTTCTTTCACTATATGGTTAATACACTTACTATAACATGCCAAACGAACCCCAAATTGTTTATTATTAATATATATATCCTTATCTAAGTCATTTGGCCGAACCTTAGATTTTTAGGAATAAAATAACAATTAATAATATAATATTTGATTTAAAAACTATTTTGTGTCAATTTTGACACTATTTGATATATGATTTTTGTGAAAGTCATAACAGAATTAAATTTTCGAACCAAGTTTATTAAATCAACATTAATATATCATAGTAACCTAGAAAATTAGTGGAATTCATAAAAAATCTCAAATTACATTTATTTTGGTGTTTATAACATCAATTATGTCAAAATTTCATTAATAAGATAATTACTGCATCATCGTTGTGTCATAAATAAATTAAATTATTTTATGTCTAAAAATTAAAAATAAAATACCATCATGTAGGAAATCGTTTTAGCTTTCTAATGAATATTTACAATAGAATTTATCTAATGTATAACCCCATATTAAAAATGATTTACTTATTAAACTTTGATTTTAACTATTTTAACCCTTCTTTAAATAAATTAATAATAAATGTCCTAATCTAATCCAAGTGGGCCTAAATGGTCATTTTTTTATTCCTATGTTTGTTTTTGGTCGAATTACACTTATCCAATAGAATTAGGACATGTGTTAGGGTAATAGTAATATCATATTTACCCTTAGTTACCCTATTTACTATTAACCACGGTAAAAAAAGTAAAAAGTTACTATTCACCAAAAAATTATTTTCATCTCATTGAACCACATTTTAGTCCTTGATATTAACCGTGTCTCTCGGATTTTCGAAATTCCATTCACAGAAGCGGTAAAATTAAGTTTTATGCAAAATTCAGTTTTTAACCTACCACTTAGTAGTTTCACTATTCATCAAAAATTGATGTTTTTCAGAACAATGCTAAAATTTCATCCTAAGCTATATTTCATATTCCGAATTCAAAAATGAAGTCTATTTTACCATATTCATAACATAGATGTTGCATTAATTAATTTTATAATTAAATCCCGCTGTTAAAACAAATAGCGTGTTTTTAAGAAACAATATCTATCAAAAGATTGACACTTGTTTATGTCTGGTTTAAATGTAAAATTACATACAATGACCAACATTGTATTGAATTGTAAAAATATATTCTAAATATACTTTAAAACCACTCAAATTAATAATTTATCACTATTAATTATTTCGATTAAAAAAATTGTTTTTAATTAAAATTTAGTAATTTTCACTATTCATCAGAATATGAAAGTTATCCGAAAAGTACCAAAATTTCACCCTAAGCTAATTTCGATATTACGAATCCAAAAATGAATTCCATTTTGAAAAATAAAATTTACTAAATTTCAAAAAGTGATTATTACTATTCATAACGGCTAGTTTTAATAATATTTTAATAGCACATCGTTGTTTAGTGAAACTCGGTATTGCGCATTACACACGCTATCGAGGAAGGTCGCGATTGCGTTTAATGCAAGGAAAGACAAGGATGCGTGTTGTGCAAGCTCCTTTTGGTGTAGCGTACAACACAAGACATTAATAACATTGAAAAGAATATTTTTTTATAAAATCTTGGGCTGTTACATTCTACCCCCCTTAAAATGAATTTCGCCCTCGAAATTCGTCGGGGTTATAAATGGTTTACTATTCGAAAGTTTCTTTAATAGAAACCCACATCGTAAAAAGGAATATCAAAACCAATCTTTAAAAACAAAAGTATGAAACGTAACGGTTACCCAAATAAACTAATCATTGGGTTTCCACATAGGTGAAAATATGGATATGGAAGAGAAATCTAACCATCATGTTCTGATTGAGAGTGGTAGAGAACATGGCTATGGAAAAGCCAGTAATCACAAATCCATAGATTTGTGATGATATAAGGTACCATCTGATTCATCAGGTATAAGATCACTAGGACAACATTTTTGGTTTTCAAGATCATTTCCCCTAAAGTTGAAAATTTGAATTTTAATAAATACTTACTTTATTTTGGTACAATCTCACTGTTGTTCGTGCCTTGAACAATTTCCACTTCATCTCTTAAATAAATGAAGTTGAATTTGTTATTCGTGAAGTGTTAGCAGATCATGTGATAGAATGACGGGTCATTCCATCTGTCTCAAACAAAAGGTTAGCAAAAATTATATGCATAAATCGATATATAGTGAGATTAATCATATATGGTTCCTAAAATGAACTTATACATCACATATCATACTGCTTAATATAATAAAACTAGTTTCTACTAAACAGGGACTTCCTGTAGGCCAGTGGTAGGCGATAAAGGCCAGTCGCACTTCGGTTGTGGGTTCGATTCTCATAGCCTTGTCCGACGCGATGGGCTGTCGCCCGTCCTGCAGGTTGTCCTTTTTATAAAACTATATTACTATAACATCCCATCAATAATATCGAAAAAAAACTTCTATCCTTAAACAATACTAACTTATGTCCAACATAATCCATTCCAATCTTTAGGCTCATAATACTGCAGTCCATTCTCATAACATAGTGAAAACGATTACCATAGATTTAATACCATCGTTGATCCCCATATATCATAAGATATATCTTGTTGGTTACATTCAAAACATTCAAAGGCCTTAATCTTGTACTCTCTTGAATACCCATTGAACCTTAGTGAAAACTTGAATGCAGTTAAAAGTTAACACTTTTCATATACCGAAATCCTCAAAATTATTTATACTCAAACCATGATATCACTTAGTCCTTATATCAATCATGAGCTCATGAATACAATCAAACATCTCATTATCTTCTTATCCTTTCATTATGCACTTATCATCTACTTTCCAAAAGTATCTGAATAACCTTTCAGGTTACTGGTAACATTAATCAGACAACAATGTAACAATCCTTATATGTCTCTTTATTCCATAGTACCATGAGATTACTTATACAACATTACACATGATAAACATGTAATCATTCCACTACATTCTTAAACCATTAACCGAGCTTCGACAATTCTTTCATCTCACATATCATTTGTAGTCTCTTCATCATCATCCACATAAATACTACCCATATGACCATACTGATTCTCTTCATGAGTCTTTCCCTTAGGGCATTTGTTTGCATAATGCCCATACATTCCACATTTAAAACACATAACCATTTTTGATGTCGTAGCAATACCATTATCCTCATCCATGGTGTTAATCGACCCTTTTCCTTTGCACTTACTTGCTTTGTGTCCTTCGTTTCCACACCCAAAGCATCTTCCAGTTCCCTTGAAACATTCTCCTTGATGCCTCTTCCCACATGATTTACATAAGGGAAATTGAACTTTCTTTCCTCTATGATCATCATGGAACTCCATATTTCTCTTATTAGTCGAGTCAGGAAACTTACCAAATTTTACTTTATTGATCATATTGTGAGATTGCTGATTCGGCATAATAATGATGTTTGGACTTCCAAATCCCATTTCATTTGGTTTCTCATGAAGAATATCATTCCATTGTCCAGCATATCCTCCATTATCGTGAATCACCTTGTTTCCATCCATTTTCTAAAACCCAAAAAGAATAGTGTGAGATGCAAAAATCATAAAAAAGGGGGAATAACTTCATTATCTAACATCTTAGGTTAAATTCTAAGATCGTTACTGTTGTTCTAGGACTATATCCTATACGTATACTTATCCTTAGGGACATCCCTAGACATACCTTAGAAATATCTCTAGGGATCTCACTAACGTTTTCGCATCCTAGTTTCCAAAGGTTGACTAAACCTTTTCTCTGATACCAACTGTAGAGACCCGAAGCTTATCGTACATGGACATTACATTACATTTGCGGAATACTTAATACATAACAAAAATACACACACAAGGATCGTAATAGTTTAGTGTCTTTGGAAACTCGGAACGTAATCTTCTAATCCTGGTGAAAGATCTTCAAAATCTCCCACAAGGATCTTTTTTTTTTATACCTAAAACCTTTCTTTATATCCTGGGGAAAAGAAAACATAAAAGGGTGAGCTCAAATGCTCAGTAAGGGTAAACAAAAGAAATATCAATCACATAATTTTCATAAGAACATAACATTTTTGGAAATCTTAACCTGCAAAAGAGAGCATAATTTCATAACATGGGATAAATCATAGTAGTGAAAATGAAACCCTTACTTAAAACATTACTCATTGTGGCATACACACATAATCATAGAGAATCATTTCTTGTTAGTCAAGACTCATTGCCAAGACTATCTTAGTGGACAAAGTCCCTTTCTGAATAGAGTAATCCTCATTTCAGTCCTGTTTCACTGAACCGGTATAACCTACCATTCCAGCCATGTCTATCTCATGAGATATGAAATCTTTACCCAATGCATTGGAGGGAGATATAGGTCCCACCCATCTCATAATGATACCATTCTTATGTGTGCCACAAAATCATAAATCATACATCATTGCATAACCCATGTAATAAAAATGGGATTCTTAAACAACATGACATCATAAAACCATTCATATAAGATAAAGGAATTCATAAACATAATTCCATCACAACATAGTCAAATCAATGTAAAAAATATGGATAGAAACAGAACCCTTTATTATCTTAGATGGAAAATAATTTTGATAAAACACTTGAAATGAATTCTTGAGGAAAATATCCTTTCTTCTTCAAAATCAATTTCTTTTCACAAAAAATCATACAATTTTAAAAGAAAGAGATTTTATTAAAAATAGTCATGAAATATTTTGGAGGAAGGTTCATGAAAATAAGGCTTTATAAAACCGTAAAAATCCGTTCGTGCCGTATAAGTTAAAAAAAACATTCTTCGTACTTTTGTCGGAAAAGTCAAAAAGTACCTCGTACGGAAAAACGACAAAAGATTCCTTTCATATTCTTTACTAAAAACTCACCTAAGGGTAAAATTGGATTTAAACTATTGCAAGTGGATGGAAACAATATTACATATTGAGGGAACATGTATGTGGATGATAAAATATACCTCAGTAAATACTTACGAATAAACAATCTCGGATAAAAATGAGATTGTGATATTTCCCTTACCTTAGGTCCGATTAGCTTTGTACGTGTCCGAAGCTCCTGTATAATGGTTTAAATAATGTTATTGACTTATTCCAGAATCATACATATTTATATGATATCATATATGGTCATATTATTAGCTTCTTGTTAGTAATATTTCATTGTTACTTGTTACTCGGGTCTTTATAACTTTTTGTTCTTATGCGTGTTTTGTCGAATAAATACTTATTCTTATCTTTAGGTTATAGATAATTCATTTCCAGAATGGTATTAGTGTATTATATACCATATTCATTCATTCAATTCATTTATATAATCATTACAAAATGAAGATCATGTAGAACGAGTCGCATCACATCGTGGAGACGGTATTCTGTTCGTACGCACGAGTGATGATATCATTCCTATGATCGTGGAATTGTATTGGAGTATATATATATCATTTCAGTATCAATATTACTTCATAATAATCATATTTAGTTACTCATTACACCATTATACCCATCCTTGTAAGGTGATGGTGGAAAATAGATTACACCACGGCGTGGAGACGGTATTCCGTACGTACGCACGCGCGGTGATTTCATTTTTTCCGTAGGATGGATAGAAGGTGAATTAGGGTTGTTTCATATTTATAATAACATATCAGTATGTAAGTAATACTGATGTTATTACTTTATCATGAAACAACTAAAGAAGAAGGAGTTGAAGAAGAAAGAAATTGAAAAGATCGGTAATGGATATTACCTCTTCTTTGGAACGCTTCTTTGAATCCTCCACTTAAGGAACTAAGATTGGTCTTTGGAGAAGACCAGGACCTCTAGGATTATTCTAGGGAAGTGTAGAGGAGAAAATGGCAGGGGTTGGCCGAGCTTGAGTGCTCAATTTGGTGTGAGGAGGAGGGGGAGGAGGTGCCCTTTTATAAGGGAGGAGAGGGGCACCTTAGGAATATCTCAAAATATTATTTTATATTAAAGTCAAAATCAGTTTATAATGGTTCCAAAGGGTCTTATTTCGAAGATAAAGTGGGGAAGGTTCGAAATCCTATCAACCAATAGGATTTAGACAAGTTTAGGTTATTATTTTAACCTTATCAATTAGATTTAACTCTAAGTTAAATAATTTAACTCTTACCGTGTCTTTTTGTTTTCTTTCACTATATGGTTAATACACTTACTATAACATGCCAAACGAACCCCAAATTGTTTATTATTAATATATATATCCTTATCTAAGTCATTTGGCCGAACCTTAGATTTTTAGGAATAAAATAACAATTAATAATATAATATTTGATTTAAAAACTATTTTGTGTCAATTTTGACACTATTTGATATATGATTTTTGTGAAAGTCATAACAGAATTAAATGTTCGAACCAAGTTTATTAAATCAACATTAATATATCATAGTAACCTAGAAAATTAGTGGAATTCATAAAAAATCTCAGATTACATTTATTTTGGTGTTTATAACATCAATTATGTCAAAATTTCATTAATAAGATAATTACTGCATCATCGTTGTGTCATAAATAAATTAAATTATTTTATGTCTAAAAATTACAAATAAAATACCATCATGTAGGAAATCTTTTTAGCTTTCTAATGAATATTTACAATAGAATTTATCTAATGTATAACCCCATATTAAAAATGATTTACTTATTAAACTTTGATTTTAACTATTTTAACCCTTCTTTAAATAAATTAATAATAAATGTCCTAATCTAATCCAAGTGGGCCTAAATGGTCATTTTTTATTCCTAAGTTTGTTTTTGGTCGAATTACACTTATCCAATAGAATTAGGACATGTGTTAGGGTAATAGTAATATCATATTTACCCTTAGTTACCCTATTTACTATTAACCACGGTAAAAAAAGTAAAAAGTTACTATTCACCAAAAAATTATTTTCATCTCATTGAACCACATTTTAGTCCTTGATATTAACCGTGTCTCTCGGATTTTCGAAATTCCATTCACAGAAGCGGTAAAATTAAGTTTTATGCAAAATTCAGTTTTTAACCTACCACTTAGTAGTTTCACTATTCATCAAAAATTGATGTTTTTCAGAACAATGCTAAAATTTCATCATAAGCTATATTTCATATTCCGAATTCAAAAATGAAGTCTATTTTACCATATTCATAACATAGATGTTGCATTAATTAATTTTATAATTAAATCCCGCTGTTAAAACAAATAGCGTGTTTTTAAGAAACAATATCTATCAAAAGATTGACACTTGTTTATGTCTGGTTTAAATGTAAAATTACATACAATGACCAACATTGTATTGAATTGTAAAAATATATTCTAAATATACTTTAAAACCACTCAAATTAATAATTTATCACTATTAATTATTTCGATTAAAAAAAATTGTTTTTAATTAAAATTTAGTAATTTTCACTATTCATCAGAATATGAAAGTTATCCGAAAAGTACCAAAATTTCACCCTAAGCTAATTTCGATATTACGAATCCAAAAATGAATTCCATTTTGAAAAATAAAATTTACTAAATTTCAAAAAGTGATTATTACTATTCATAACGGCTAGTTTTAATAATATTTTAATAGCACATCGTTGTTTAGTGAAACTCGGTATTGCGCATTACACACGCTATCGAGGAAGGTCGCGATTGCGTGTAATGCAAGGAAAGACAAGGATGCGTGTTGTGAAAGATCCTTTTGGTGTAGCGTACAACACAAGACATTAATAACATTGAAAAGAATATTTTTTTATAAAATCTTGGGCTGTTACATAAAATCCGAAACTCATTGTAAAATAAAGTAACATTTCATTACTTTCCAAGAGTGCCCCTCCCCTCCTCTTATAAAAGGCCCCCACCTCTACCTCCTTACCAACACTTAGAAAGATTTTGGAATGGCCAACCCCTACCCATTTTGTCTCTCCATATCCCTATACAACTCCTTGAATCCTCACTTTGGGCATAAGTATTCCAAAGTAAGCCTTTGAGCTCAAACCAAAGGGAGTTGCCCGATTTTAAGGTAATGTCTTCACTTGAGTCCTTTTGTTTTATTTTGCTTCTCCAACCCCCTATACTCTTTTTATTCATTTATTTTGTAACAAATCCAGTATCTTCAATATACTAGGATGTTTTTATAAGAAGTATTCGAGCTAAAATTACACACACCTACATCTAATGGTTAAAGAACATGTTGTTTCCGTGGATGGCGAATTTCTGCCTCGTGAAATGATGATTGTTCAATATCCTTCTAACACCTTCAAAGGTGGCCATTATGATGTCACTATATTTATATATGATATATAATATGTTTATGTTTTCCTTATGCTTCTGTATTTTTCATTTATGGCATACCTTTATGGCTTCCATTATGGGTATACGCGATATCTTCATTTTAGGAAGTGCGGACTACCGCCCCCTCAAAGTGATTTGATTCGTTAATACCATATGTGGTACGTATAAAGGATATATTTAATCATATTATATATGACACCATACTAGAATTAAAATGCTATTATGTATCATTATGTTTTAATTCCATTAAATATGAAATAGAAATGGAAGTAGCGTTCATGCGTTCGTATGGCTTACCGTCTCCATGAACGGTGCATTTCATTTCTTACCTCTAAATGTTATGTAATATTATAAATACATGAATATACTGGATATATATGATATATATGATATCTACATCATGAATAAAATTCTGGATATAATTAATATTTTACCACTTGAACAACTTGTAATTATAAAGAGTTAATTTTTTACTCAAGTACCAATGATCGTTAAAACAACCGTTATTAACTTAAATAATAACATAGTGTTCATGACATGGTAATAAGTGATATAAAAGTAACAATGAACTTGAAAAAGGTTCTTAAGGAAGTAGAAATTAACTCAAGTTTATTATTCAGGAGATTAAATAATGATCGAATCAAGTCGGACCCGAGGTAAGGGATCCTACTCCTCTCTTTCTTTTTAAGTACACTCTTTTATGTCATTCCTTTTAAAGCTCATATTTCTTGTTATTGGGATGTTATTTTATATTACCCTTACTTTACTTTTTATGTTCATATGTTGGGAGGACCTATTTTTTCTCATCAATCCATTTTGTAAGTTTTAAGTGGCCCCATTAGGCTACCGAGTTTTCGGAAGGGATTTTTCATCTCACTTTTAGTCCGATGAGATTTATGCTACATTTTCCACCATTTCCTTTGAGTGGTGTATGTAATTCCCATTATTATACTCTTTTTGTAATATAATTTCATTTATGGGTATTTACATATTCATTTTATGACCCTTCTTCAATGGGGTGTACGTTTCAAAAGATACCCATGTCGGTAAGGGAACCTTTCACCCTCTTCTTTTTAAAAGAATTATTTTGTTATGTCTTTTAATTAACATACTATTATGTTGGTATATGTTCTTATATATCATTATTGATGTAAATTTTATGACCAAGTTATTAGGTACCTTTTTTATCTCTCATCAACTCTTTTTCTGAATTTGGAAGTGACGTCGTTAGGCTGTCGAATTTTTGCAAGGGAACTTCTTAACCAAATTTTGATTCTTTGGGATAAACTTGTACACCTTGAATATGTCATTCTATGATTATGTGTTAATGTCCTCTGATTGTTTTACACTTAATACCAACTTATATTTCATGTATTAATTTTTCACACATAATTATGTAACTGATTTATCCTTAATCCAAGGATACCGTTTTTTGTATGGGACTTCGTCTCAATCTCCTTTCATTGAGGCATATTTTGTTTTATACACAACTTTCTTTTATACTATGTATAAACCCCTTTTACATTTAAGTTTATTCAAAAGGAATCTTTTTTTTCTACGAATCATTTACCAAACGACAAAAGAGAATGTTTTTGTCATACGTATGGGGCGACAATGACTTCTCCGCCGCTGTGACCATTATTTGAGTTTCGGCTTCCTCTACAAGCCATACCTTCTTTTTAAAAGAAAAATAAATACCATGTTTTACTTTTCTTTTATTTTGGTATTGAAAATGGTTTTTATAATGTTTTTATATCAATGTGTTTTATTGATATCTTGTCATTGAAAGGTGGAAATGTTATGTTTATTTTATGCATGTTTTATGTGATAAGAATATGTTATGGTTCTTGGGCATTGTTATGAAGACGGGTGGTTCCGTGATAAACTAAGGGTGGGTGAGCCCAATATATCTCTCCAATTCATTGAGTAACACGAAGGAGTGAAACATTAAGGTTTCTCCGAAGAGATTTTGGGAATATACTATGGTTGGTATTCCAAACGTAACCAAGAGGGTTACTCCCTACGTAAGAATGTTATGAATGCCTCAAGTTTCCTTTTATGTCTTATGATTTCTTGGATTTATTCGTGATTTGATGAGGTATGTTAAAGTGCCTATGTTTTATGGGTAAAGTATGATTTATTTCTTATGTATATATGAACTCATGTTTCCTTTCCATATTTTTATATCCCTTACTGAGAATTTTATGCTCATCTCAAGTTTTTTTGAAATGTTTTTCATAGGTCAAGGGAAAGGTACATGATATGATGATAGTGTCAAGGATGTGTCAAGAAATAATACATGCTTTATTTTTTTAAATATGTTTCTGTTGATGGGAAAAAAATGAATACTCTCTTTTATGTAATCACCTTGTTTAAATGTGGAATGTAATGCATGTTTTATGATCTAATTCTCTAAACCTCTAAACCTGAAAAGATCCTCAATGTGTAATCTTGTAATAACTCAAGATTAAGTAAGGTTTATGTCTGGGGCCTTATATAAATCATACCCCATCATTAGAAACTACACATAAAATGACAAAACATAGGGGAGATTCTGGAATAAATGTGAGAAATAGAGGATCCCTTACATTATGTTTGATGGTGTTCTTCGCTTGATCTTAATGACCTGAATAATCAAATCAGGTTCATTAATTAATAATTATAGAAACTAAAATAAATTTTATTGATCTATTATAACCTTATTAAGTTCATCAATTTCCTTTTGGATGAGATAATAGTTTCAATTTAATTGTTTGGGAGCATTTTCTTCCTTGGTTTTAATGATCGATTCAATTATATTCATGTTAATATAAACATATATGATGAGAATGGTTATCAGTAATTTAAGTTATATGAAATTAGTGAACATATAGAAAATTACCTATTTATAAAAATAATTTGATTATTTGGAGTGAAGAGGAATCATTATATAAAACATTATTTATAAATGCTTGGATTAATTTGGCAACTTTGCTCATAATTAACTTGTTTTGTATTAACATTTTACATCATGTGTGAAGAAGGATTCCAGAACAAAACATAAGGTAAAATAAATATTTAATAGTCTTTTTAAACCATAAAAATGGTTTCATGCCTAGAATTTAAGATGGTAATAGAAATTGATAACCCGCCTTCCTTGAATGTGATAAATTAACACATCTCGGATGGTGTTTTTGTTTCCTTTGTATGAAAGAATGGGAAAGGAGAGAATATAATGAATTATACAATTAGAATAAAAAACATTCTAGTACATGTACGATAATATATTTTTTATTCCATTTTGATGAGGAATGGTTTGTAATGAAAAGAGAATAAAGTAACATGAAAAGAAAATTAAAGAAAAGAAAAGAAGAATTTACCTCTTGATTTAATATTCTGTGAGAACCTCTTAACGGGAGAGTATTTGGTCTTTTCAGGAGACCAAGGGATTATGGATGTCCGGATGGATCTTGGGGAGAGATTTGGGAATAATTGAGGGAAGGAACGGGGCTTGAAAGGATTAAATTGAAGTGGAGAATGATGGTGATTTTCATATTGGAGGGGACGGGGTTTTCTTTATATTATAATTATTAGTTTATTATTTTTAGATAAGACAAGAAATAGTAATAATTATTGTGACCAAAAAAATTAAATAGTGCATGTGAGTTCGAGATAATGTCATTAAATTATCCATACATTAGTTGATGACAACATAATACATGTATTTAGCAGTTATCGTAAATGATAGTATTTTACTATTCATCAAAAATTCACGTTTTTCAGAAAAATACCAAAAATTCACCCTAAAAATATTTAGATGTGTTGAATAAAAAAATGAAATCCATTTTTTAAAAATAGTTTTCTGAATATGATTAATTTAATTTTTAATTAAAATTACAATTTACTTGAAATATAAAAATTTTAAAACTATAAATGGTTTTATAATGTTTTTAAAAATTATATAAGGTCTAATAAAATTACTTTTAAACAAGAATAAATAAAAATAATAATTTATGAATACATTTTATGAAAATAAATTTTCATTTTTAATTACGAAATTATTCATAAATTTCTAATTAAATATTTATGACTTATAAAAATACCAACACTGTCTTATTGTCACTTATAAAATGGATAAAGTTTATTTATAATTTCATTGGTAAAGATTCTATTTACTTGGCTAAATTAATTTTTGTAAGTCTCAAATTACAATTAATAAGGTAAAATTTACTATTCTTAAGGGTTATTTACTATTCACCAAAAATTAAATTTGTCTTATCGGACTCTAATCATCCTACAGATCACAACTATATAAGCCATATTTTCAAAATTAAAATCATAGAAGTGAAAATATTAAGCTTAAATTTCACATAGTAATTATTAGTTCATTATGTTGTGATTTCATATGATTATATGACATAATTATAAGAAAATTATTTCCATTGATAAAACATTGGGTCATTACAACTGGTTCCTAAAAGGACATTTATAGTCATTCCCTATTCTAGAGTGGTAATTGAATTATATTACCTTGGATTTTTTGACTGTTTTACTAAGATCAACTAGTGGTAGTGATGTTGTATGACTGATTTCCAACTGAAAAATTAAGTTCACTCACTTTATACCTATCAGGGAGGCCATTTTAGTGGATGTTCTCTAAAGGCTCATCTCTGAGAGATTAAAAGTCTTCTTATTATTCCATGTTTTATATTAATGGATAAAAATGCTTGGTTTACATCATAGTTCTAGAAATGGTTGTGTAAATTACTCTGTGCACAGGTGCTTATTAGAAAGTTCTTTCACACACGGATAGATGGGAAATCCAAATATTCAAAAAAAAAATTGGATAAACTACTTAGAGAATTCATCTTATATTTTTGTGGCTCTTGGGAAAATCACATGCCTCTAGAAATGTTTTCATTAAATATTAGATTTTATATGACAATATAGATGGATACTTATAAGGCCTAACATGGTAGGTCATTCTATTTACCCCAATATTGGTTATAGGTAGGAGGGCTAGCCTTATTGGGACCTAGTCTTGTTCATAAAACATTAAATCATGTATATCTTATTCAGAAGTTTATGGTTATAAATCAATCTGTAAATAAATATTAAATCGATCGTCATCAATGACAATTGAAATTCAAGGTTTGGGATAAGATCTTTTTGTGAGTTTCACTTCGTCTAGGGAACAGATTGATTCAGATACAGTGTATGTTTTCCCCTTGTTACATCATTCATTTTGATATGTTTGAGGGTTTTAGGTTGATAGCCTTTTGGATAGCCCTTCCTTAGAGGCATCTGGCTCTGTATTGAAGGTTTTGGGTATAGAGGAAGTGTGTGATTGGTCATTATCAACATTTATTTTTTTCATGATCGATGATCAATAAAATATTTACATGATGATAAAAGAAGTGGTCAGTAGAATTGAATAAAATAATACAAACAATTTATAAAATGTCAGAACCAAAGCACAAGATCATCACATATTATTTATAATTAATTTTGTCAATTAAAAAATTACATTGTAAGATATTACTTATTCATTTATGGATCTAAAAATGGATCTAAATTGTACCATTATAGTGTTATATGAATCAAGGGTATATTTCCTCTAATAGTGATCCACACATGATCCACAAGTCTCTAAATATTGTCTTAGGAATAACCAGGTGATAGTGTAGAAGAACCTATCACTTGCATCATTCTAATTTTACCTCCTCTAGAATCACATCCAAAGGAAACCATTTGATCTCTCTTGATTTGAGAGTAGAAGGTGAAAGAAAATTTATCCCTATTCTTTGGATAATTCATGGATAAGGGAAATCTTTAAGGATTTGAAAAGACTCTCTGGATTTATTGAATATAACAAAACAAACAAATTGGATCTCTTGAGAAATAATATAATTGGTTTTAAACACCGCAAGGGTAAGAAATAATAATTTCACAGGTTCCTTTTAATATTTATTTAATCCTTATGGAACCCCATTTCTATAATAATAATATTATTATTATTTATCAAAAATATCTTAACATGAAAATTAAATTGAATATTATTTTAAAAAATAATATTCAATATATATTATTCCTCACCAAACTATAATAATTGGTCCTCTATTCCTCCATAGTATTTATCAAGTCTTCAATAATGACTATTTATTTAAAAATTAATTTTCACTACATTATTCTCTAGTAAATAAAAAAATATTATATTAGTTAAATAGATAATTACCATTTATTAAATATTTATCCCAAATTGTATTCTCTTTAGTAATAATTGATGAAATATATATGATTAATAAAACATGAATAATTATTAAACCATGCGTGGGAATAATATTTATTCAACTTGTTAAATAAAAAATAATAATATATTATTTAACTGAGATTATGGATATTCTTAGTATGTGACTCTCTTGGAATCTTTCTCTGTGCAATTTGGAGAAGTAGCCTAATGTCCTAGTTTAGAATCATGAATCATGTCATGTAACCCATAGGGAAATAAGTTAATGTTATTACCAAATAATTCCTCATACATACACTAACTATGTAATATAATCACTTAATCTCAATATCTCTAATCAAGAAGCTTATATATTGGTGCACTCATACTATGTGCTTGACGTCTCTTTCTTTGACTTTACATAAACATACCATGACTATATAACACCATGTACATTGATTTATGTAGTCTATATCATTTCAATAAAAACACTTGAGATATCAACTTTTGTGAAAGAAGAGATGGTTCAAATCCTTTATTAAATTATTCATTAATGAAATTTTACTCATGACATACCCAAAATATCCTACCTCACTATCAACATATGTCATCATTGTTTTCAATGATGAATCTAATTACATGACTTATAATACTCATTGATTATAAACTTAAATTATAATGATCGATACACATATTTATAAACAGCAGCATCCAATGAGACAAATAATTATGGATTTTCTACTGGCGGGTCTTGTTCCCATAATATCCAACACTTGATATTACCAATAGTATACACCATGATAAGGTGAATCAAATTACTACGAATCTCCACCCCTGCTATCCAAAATCATTTTTCCCATGAAAAATTTCATCTGAATATATAACATATATTTAAGAATATTATCATGGAATTTCTGGGTTCTCAACATATCAAGAAACTACCATGACCTTTTGTTATGATTGTTAACCTTAATACATTATCAAATTATATATTAATCAATAGAATAGTCATGATGTTCTAACGAGTTTATTAATATTCAAAACTATGAATGAAAGTTATCATAAAGTACATAGAAGTTGGTTATAGTGAACTAACTCCAACAGACTCCAACTTGGACTAGAGCCAATGGTCAACAACCTTCAGTCTGGTAGCTCTCACATGATAATCAAGATTTTTTTGAGATAGTCCTTTAGTCAAGGGGTCCACCATGTTTTCAATAGTGGGAACTATACTTACTACAAACTCACCCCTCTAATAAAAATTCCTCAAAGGTAGATACTTCTGGAGTGTGTAATTTCCCTGTTGGTGTTTCCATGTATCTTTTACAAGAGTTGCTCTTGTAGTATTGTAATAATACAATGTTATGATTAATTTACTATTAGGTACGACATCAAGATCTTGGAAAATGTTTTGTATCCAAAAGTATTCCTTGGTTGCACCTAAAACTTCAATATACCCAGACTCCACTATAGAGTTAACAAAAACTGGCTGCTCTGAACTCTTCTGGCTCACTGCTCATCAATTAAGACAAAAAACATATCCAAACTATAAACTCATATAATTCTAATATATTTTAAAACTAGAATTAGTGTAAACCATAATGATCACATCCTCATCTCTTCCACACACTAGGAATATATCCTTACTTATTTTCAAATACTAGATGATTACTTTATCAGCATACCAATGTTATTCTCCTGAATCATCTTGATATCTTTCTGCCATGTTCAATGAAAAGGAAACATCAAGTCCGGTATGTAAAATTTAATAAATGATTGATCATATCAATAAATTTTATGGGATATTAATCATTCTTACTTTCTTCAATTATGTATAAGGATATATTTTCTTAGGGATATGTATAACAATTGACACTAAAACCAATCCCCTATTAGTTTGTTCCATACTTAATCAATTTAGTATCAGTTCAATGTGTGTACTTTGAAAAGTCCAAGTGGACTCTTGGATATTTCATGAATGATCATGATCCCTAGAATATAGGCTTCTTCACCTAATTCCTTCATTGAGAAACACTTGTTTAATTAGTCTTTAACAGAATATAATACTAGTATTTCATTTGTAGTAATTAATATGTCATCAGTATATGCTACCTGGATGATGACCACATTACCAATAAACCTCTTCTAAACACATGGATCATATTTTTTTCTAAATTAGATGAAACTATTTTGAAGCTTCATTGAATTGAATTTTCAATGAAAAGGATACTTAATTCAATCCATAAATTGATCTCTACAAATTTCAAACCATTTTGGAATCACCTAGAATCTTAAACCCCTCTAAATGTGTCATATTGATATCTTCTATAAGGTTCCATTTAAAGAAAGTAGTTTAGATATCCATCATCTAGATTTCATTTTAATGGTATGTTATTATATCAAGTAGAATTATGATGGATTTAAACATGGAAAATTCATATAAGGCTTCATCATAGTAAATTTCATGATGTTGTTTAAACTCTTTAACCACTAACCTTGTTTTTTAGGTATTTACTTTACCATCCTTTTCTTGTTTTCTATTGAATAGCCATTTTCACTATATGGGCTTCACGTCAACTCTCACATCCAATAGAACCCAAACATAGTGTTGATACAAGGATTCCATTTCATAATTCAGGGATTCTTACTACCTTGTAGCTTCTGATATCACTACTTTCACTACGTTGGATAATAGTTCATCAGTGTAAACCAATAATGAGTCAACAACTTCAATGATTAGAAAACAATATCTCTCTAGTTCTTTTACCTCTTTAGTTCTCTTATGTGGTACTTTAGTTTCTAGAACTACTTCTACAAGGACCAGTAGAATCAGTTCTTTTACCAACTCTTGTGTATAATGAGCATCAACTTCATCGAATTCAATCATTCTCTAACTATTCTTTTGGAGTATGTGCTTCCTCTCAAGAAATATGGATTGTATGGAGATATCCACTTTATTTATTATGTGGTTTTATATTTACTAACCCTTTATTTCATTAGGATACCCTATAAAGATACACAGTGTTCCCTAAGGTGCTATTTTATTGCCTGAGAAGGCCTTAAAAATGTCTCTCAACACAAATCACATGTATGTGATAAAATGGGTTTCCTTTTAATCCATATATTGAATGGAATTATGTGTGGTTATTTAGATGGTACTTGTTTTAATATATTGTAGACACAATGAAATGTGTTCAATGCACTTTTCTTTAGAGTGAAGATATGATTCTCACATAGACAACAAATGTCATGTATGAGTAATGATGTTTTCACTAGGAAGAAAGAAGATTTAGGCTGGATTTATATGTGCAAAAATATTACCCCATACCCGATGAATAAGTGGAATGATTACCCCTTCTAGGAGTATGTAGTGAATCTCTTAGATCGATGATGAAAAGGTGTCGACACATTAAATTCAATTTTAGAGTCTTTTCCGAGAAGACATGGTGTATTTACGATCTTAAGAAGTGTAGATCTCTTCAAGACCTTCAATTTTACTGGTCGTGGAACCAAAATGGACATACGAATCAAAGGTTATGACACTCGGAAGATAGATAAAATTTCACAAAGGGACCTACGTGAGGGACCTATGTAGAGAACCTTCACGGAGGACCTATGTGGAGGACCTGCGCTGAAGAATAATTTCAACACCCCTACATTGAGGACCTATGTGGAGGACCAACGCAGAGGACCTATGTAGAAAAATTCCCTTAGGCCAGGTCCCCTCCATGCTTATAAATAGGAACCTTGGGCTCCCCATTTCACAAACGGAAAAAGTTGGAAGACATCCCAAAGCTCCCATTGCATATCTCTATCGCCAAGATCTAGTAATTGTTCTCAGGTTTCTCTCTAAAACCTGAGAGAAGATATAATTAAAGTTGAAAACGTGGTTCAAAGTCCCATCAGGGTCTAGAACATATGGAGCTATGCGGAGAACCTGTGCGGAGTACCTGTGCGGAGCACCTACGTGGAATACTTGCGCACCACACTTGCGCAGAGCACCTACGCTGTTTATGCGTCCATACTTCCAACCATGAAATACCCTAATCTTAGACACTCCATCACACTCAATGATGTTCCTTGATTCGACTTACTCCTCTTTGTTCCTTTCACATGTTATGAGTTTGGACTCTCCTTATGCATTCCTTGAGTACCTTGAGTCGATACAATCCTCAAGAAAATCATCAAACCTCATCACCTGATGTCTTTTCTAGTTTAAACCTCAAATGGGCATCCTCTTTAATATTAAGCTCAAACCAATTCCAAATGGGAATCCTCCTTAGGAGTAAGCCCCAACCAATCTCAAAAGGGTAGCCATCCTGGTATAAGACCCTCACCTTCACCCCTTCTTCCTTACATTGGACCCTTGTCCAATGTAAATAGAACAGAGGGAAGGTCTGTCGCCTCGACCACTTCCACAGTCGGTGCACCCTCTTCCATCAGCAGGGACAAAAAATTTGAAAGTGTGAAGTTTCATTGTTGAATTTTTCACATCCTCTTGTTTCTCACCCCGAGCATGAGTCACGTGGGTTTAGAGATATGCGATGGTTGCAAAATGTGCACAAACACTCACTAGAAGAAACTACGAGAACTCTGATTCCTATTCAAATCAGGATACGTGGGAAGCTCTTTCAGAGCCCGAGCTCCGTGGATATCCTCCTTAAGAATCCAGCCCTAAATTCCCCCAATTTGGGCATCCTTTTTAAGAAACAAGCCCTAAATTCAATCCTCAAATCATCAAGGCATCCTTTTTAGGAAGTAATCCCAAACATATCTTTCTTAAGGGACCATACTCTCCTATGATATTTATCGAACTATGTCGTCTTTGATTCCCATCCTAATGGGATACATAGGAAACCACCGTGTGGTTCAAACCCAACATTTCAAATAAACCCTATTCTATTTGGGCCATATTCCCAACAGGGTCTGATCTTACTTAGAAACTCATATCCCTTCCAAGTTCCTTGAGCTGCTTTAGCATAAGTCCCACACTAAGTTACAACTAAGCACCTTCTACTTAGAGGTCCTTATCACATGTCCTTAAAAGGTATGATGTGTCCTATTAAGTGACATTGAACTATGAGGGTTCTGATTCCTTTCACAAGTATATGTAGGTAGCCCATTTTACGGGAACGATCCCAAGATCAAAACAAACCTTCATCTCCCTAGATGAAAATAAATTCCAGATTGCCCCACTAAGTGTCTCAAAAATTAGTATCATCACAATGATGATTAAAAGAATCTCTAATTAGTATATTAGAGGATACCATTGATAGAAAACCTCGAATACATATGGATATTTATATTGATGAAGAACCTTGAATACTAACTGATGATTTTAATGTTTTAAACATGTTAAAAAGTGATTATAAATTCTAATGTGTACTTATGATATACTTGGTAAATTAATAATGATTCATGAATGTATATTAATTTTACAAAAAGAGTCCTAGAGTAGACAATAATTCCCCCCAAAAGGATGTGATGAGTCCGACCTCCCATATTCATGACCAATGCACATTCTTAAGTATTGTAAAGTTCAATACATAACGAATGCCTACCTTTGGAAATCATGTCCTCTTTGGATAATGAACTGTTGGATGTTTCTGGTTCCATGAATAAATCCAATGGAAACTACCAGGAAACAGTGATTCTTAAATCTAGAACACAGGTTTCAAGGAATGAGGATACAAAAATGGTGATTATAGTTTATAGTGCATATCCCCAAAAGTATAATGGATTTTTTTCATGACTCATCATTAACCCTACCATATATAACAACGTATGGTTCCTCCGTTCACTAACACCATTAAATTATAGTGTGTAAGGTTGATTGAGTTGACATGCAATCCCAAAATATCATTAAATTTGATTACACTTGGTTATGATATTTACCACCTTGATCAGATCAAATCTTATTTATATAATTTCAATGTTTACTCTCTGTTTCATTTTGTAATTCTCTGAATTTCTCAAAGGAATCAAATTTATACGTCATTAAATAGACATATCCATATGTACTCAATTTATTAGTAAAATTAATGAAGTAATAATATCCACCTAAATATTCTATTAGAAATGGTCCACACACATTAGTGTGTACCAATCCAATAAGCTCATTCTCTCTTTCACCCTATCCATCGACTAGTGGTTGGGTAATTTTTCCTTGTCAACAAGAATGACATATTTCAAGTGGTTTTAGGTCAAAAGAGTCTAAATAACCATCTTGATGGAGATTTTTCAAATGCTTCTTGTTTACATGACCATGACATTGATTCTATAATTGGGTGTTATATGAGTCATGTGAATATAATTCATTATCTATTTACAATACATTGTTTTCATAATTTAATACATAAAGACTATTATTTAAATGAACAATACTTTAACATGTGTTGGGTTTATAAAAGAAAAAAAATTATTTCTAGACTTGAAAATAAACCCATCAGTATCTAGGCATGATAAAGATATTTTGTTCTTGGTAACAGTTGGTATATAAAAAAAATATTTTAAAATTAATAACAATCTTATTATTAATGAAAGGAGGTAAAACCAAGGGATGGATCGTCCAACCTCGCACCATTAGTATCTCTCAAATTAGCCTCTCATCAAGAAATATTTCAAAAAATACATGGTTCTTACATATAGATATTGATCTGGGCACAAAAATATGTACAAAATATACAATGTATAAATATTTAAAAATTAAAATCGATAATAAACACACCTTATTATTCCCCATTACTCTGGCTTCAATTATTTTCCAAGTGACCTTACATAACACCTGAAGAATATATCACCTTATTTTTATTTCCTTGACAATGGATCCTCCTCTTCTTGAATGGATGGTTTATAAGAGTTTTAGACACACTATGAGTCTTGGGAGCATTTTCCATGTTAAATCATTTTCTTATTCACCATAAGGACTGTAGGTTTTTCATGCCCCATATCCTTATCCACATGGTGAAACAAAGTAATAAGTTCTAAAATTCTCTTCCAATTATTTATTTTGTTATAATTAACAATAAAACTAGAAAGGTTATGGGTTGTACAAAAAATATGATATCTCTATGAATATAATTTTGAAATTTAATACCTAAGATGTCTAATCATTTAATGTATCCAATAATCTTGACAACATGAAGGCAAGATAGTGTCGATTGTCTAAGATTAGTTGTAAATAGAGCATTGTAGATCTCATGTATCTCTTATCTCACCTTCTATTGATAGAGATACTAAAGGTAAGACATCATACTATACATATCCATGTTCTTATGATTCTTCAAAACCTCAATAGTCATAGATGATAGAATCAAATTTTGAAAATTTGTGGAATCATTCAAATGATTCTCACAGAGAGTTAATAATTCATCTCTAGCCTCACTACCAAGCACATAAAGAATAGGTTCTTCCATAACATAAAATTTCTTTTCATGGTGTAGGGTAAAGCCTAAGCACCTTCACTACTCTAGGAAATTTATTCTGATGAGAAGTTTATACTTATCAAGTATGGATCATATTGATATGTTTGAAGTCATTTTAATAATTTTTTCTACAAATAATATGATCATATATTTAGTACTTTATCTTACAAAATTTAAACAAATAAATTAATATTATATTTATTAATCTCCCACTATTATGTCGAAACACAATATCCATCACCATTGGCTTTATAATATCCTATTTCTTGGACATTCTACTAAAAAGTATCCATATTCCATTTTAATTTAACCCAACTTTGTTTGGTGAAAAAAAATTAAGGGTTTAAGGTAGGAATTCCAAACTCCAACTACATTAACTAACATTTCCTTAATTTTCTAATTGGAATCCATGATCCTAAAATCATTATATTGTATTTTTTAAACACTTACCTCATGGTTTCACCAACTCCTTATTTGGAAATAAACTATTGAAGTGAACTAAGTTATGTTAATCCAAAACTTCATGTTGTAATTCCTTGATAATTAAAATCACCCCAACATTGGATGGTCAAGAACATTGAACTATAGTTCAATTTTAAATATTGTAAGAGAAGGGTATACCAACTTAATATTTATAATTTATTTATTTTATATTTTATGTGGAAATTTAGAAAAATTATATTTCATAAATTCATATTACTAATAACTATGTTTATATAAGTGATTAACCATGTCATATATAATATTTACGCATAATACAATTTATTTTAGTTTTGTATTTCATGCTTATTAATTCATTAAATCATGTGATTATAAAAAACATCCAAAATAAAATAAACATGCAACTTAATAGAAATAAAATAAAAAAGTGGTATGATGATGATCTTTTTTAGATGGTTATTTTATCCAGTAGATGAAAAACTAACTATCAGCCTAGGGTGAAAACACCTTGAACTAGTTAAGATTGATGTTATAGCCTTCCAGTTTCCCTCTTATGTATCTCTCTTGGATTGTTTTCACCTTTGCTCCAAACATGAACCACCTACACTAGCATGGGAGCACCATCTATTACATATGATTTTACTCACACTCAATTGAGGAGTAAGAATTTAGATAAAAGAAACCATGGGCATACATACCCTTTCATAATGAGATGAGATATAACACATAGACCAACAATTTAATTTAATAATAAATTAAATAAAATCAATTAGAAAAAAAGGTCTAGTCTAGGATCATGATCACCCACATTCATGCAATGAATTATGAATTTAATAAAATTATCATTTAATTCTAATCATTCTTAATTAAGGTAAATCATGCTCAGATCAATTAATTATCTTCTATAATCAATCAATTATGTTATATAAATTATTATCTGAATTTCATTAAGATTATCATCCATAATAATTTTAAACAAATTAAATAAATTTATTTAAAATTAATTATGTACATAAATCTACATTGGAGGCAACATGGTGAGTAATCATCTAAACTACCCAACATGTATTATACTCTTATACTATTTACTCTTGTGACATGTGATATACACAACTTATCTCATACTTTCAAGATGTGTTCTATCAACTTAATGATTACACAGATTACAATATTTTTCTATCACGTGTTATGATTCAATGCACATAGAGTAGTAACTATAATACAACTCATACGTGATATGTTGATCCGAACATTATGTAAAAACTAATTAAACATTTATATATATTAAAACCCATCACATGGTATGTCCTATCAAATTAATGACCACATGTAACTACATGTTGATAAGGTTTTCATGGTATATTAAATTAATTTTAATTCTATGTGATCTGGTAAAAGTACACTTTGTGTATGTTTTCTCAATATATATCTTAAAAAATGCTTAGGTACTCATCATGTAATAGTGCCATGAAAAAAAAATTAGAGTGCATGTCGGGTACATGAGCTATAGGTTATGTGGCCTCAAAGTTATGTGTTCTCTAGTTAGGTAGGATCTGTAAGAAGATACATGGCCCATTTGTGACTAAAATACTCCATGCCATATATGGTGGTTAAACAATGTGTACTCATGCTAACTGTGCACCAGGCCGGCCTGGTGAACATGTGGTGTATAATTAAATGTATTGCGTGTAATAAATTCACACATATTGAATTAATTATGAATTAATTCTTGGTGAATTAAACAATAGTACACAACATGTACTTATGGGTTACATGTTTTGTACACTATTGTTATCTATCCAGATATCTCAGCACCTCTGAATGTGATCGTTGATTTCATTTTATTCATAACATTAATCGATTCTATTATATTTTTTGAGAAATGAAAAAGGAAGATGCAGATCGTAAAATTTATATTAAAGAACCATTAAACATGAATTGAAAACTAAATAACCAATGTGTAAATCAATCAACTATAATTAAATAATTATATGGCCCCTCCAATACAACTTTTATGTTCTGGACATACTGTAAGTGTGTGATGTGCCATGCCCAACATTTCTTTTTTTCAAGGTCAATGATTAATCTAATATTTACATGATGATAATATCAGTGGTTAGTATAATTGAATTAAATAATACAGAAAATGGTTAAAATTTCAAAACTAGAGTGAAGGATCATCACGTATTATTTATAACTAATTTAAAAAATTAAATAATTACCTTGATGTATCTAAAAATGGATCTACATCATAATATCCAAGTGCTAGAATTAAATATCATATCACTTGATTCATTCACCTTTGATCACCCTGAGAATCACTTCCAAAGGATTCTATTTTATATCTACTGAATCAAGAGTAGAAGGAAGAGAAAGATAATTATTCGTTCTTCAGAGTGTTCTTGGAGAAGTGATCTCTCTAGGGCTTTGAGATGATTCTATGAATTCTTTTTGCACAATAAAACAAATTAATTAGATCTCTTGAAAAATAAGATAATTGGGTTTATATACCGCTATGGTCAGAAATAAATAATTTCACAAGTGCAATTTAATAGTTATTAAATCCATTTGGATCACCGTGTTTATAATAATAATATTATTATTATTTCTAGACATGTTCTTCACATGTGAATTAAATTAAATATTATTTAATAAAATAATATTATGTTTATATTATTTCCCACTAGACGATTACACTCGGTACACCATTCTTATACAATATTTATTATGCCTTGAATAATGTGTATTTACTTAATAAATAAGTACCGCTATATTATTCACAAATAAATGAATAAATACTATATTCAATTAGTAAAAAATAATCAACTATTATATATTCTTCTAATATTATATTCTATCTAATAACTAGTGATGAAATATATACGATCAGTAGAAAATGAATAATTATTAATCTGCATGTAGGAATAATATTTATTCAACCTATTAAATAATAAATTATATTATATTATTTAAATGAGATTCTGGATACACTTAGAGTGTGACCCTCTAGACCACTTTCTTAGTGGAATTAGGAGAAACAGCCAAATTCCATGGTCAATGTCTATAAACACTCCAAGGAACCCATATATAAAAAAGTTAATATTTTAAATACATAATACCTCAGATGTATTCTTACTGTGTAATATAATCCCAAAATATTGATATCTCAAATCAACCAAGTTGAATGCTGGTGCCATCAACCAATGTGCTTGATGTCTCTTTTTTTGACATTCTAGAAATAGAACTTTCCTATAAGACACCATGGTTGTGGATTTATATAGGAAATATCATTTCTATCATAAAGAATGAGAAATCAACTTCTATCAAAGAATATAAGGGAAAATCATTTCTCATATTATTCATTAATGCAATATTACACGTGACACACCCAATATATTATACCTTGTTGTGAACATATGTCATTTTGATTTTCATAAATACATCAATGTACAATACCTATAATAATAATCAACAATATTATAAAATTATATGGATCGATACACATGTTTTCATATATGAAATTACAATTACACGTATAATTTTAGATTTCTTACTAGAATGTCTTATTCTCTTATTATCCTAAATTGGATATTATCTAAGTAATACATTATAATAATGTTCCTAAATGTCCCACAAGTCTCCACCCCTGAAAGACTGAATCATTTGTGCCCTCAAATGATTTCATATGGCTATAGAACATATATTTAAGAATACTATCATGTAACTTCTCGGTATTCATCATAGTGGGGAACTCCTATAACCTTTTATTGTAATATCTACTCTTAGGAAATTATCACATTCTATTTTATGAAGAAAAAAATATTCATTTGATAATGTGATTATTAATATTCAAAAATATGATTATATATTATCAAAAAATTTACATAATTTGGTTCTTGGGAACCCACTCTAACATGAATGGCGTCTACCAGATATCTTAGCTTTGATGTTACTTTCTAGACCTATCTCACATTTTAGATCTCATGGATATTAAATTGGGATCTAATGCTTCTGGTGAGGATTATCCCATATGAATTTTCAAATGGGGCATAAAGGCTTGGTGATGATGGTAATTTCATTATGTTTGGGTGTTGTGGAAGCATTCCCACAAATAGGATAAAATTAGGGCAAAGAGGCTGATGTATGTGCCCATTGGATAAAACTTTTCTTTGTTGATGTTTTACAACCCCTATATTGGAAACTCAAGAACATGTTTTTTGGGGGGAAAGACTATATGATCATTGTTTTTCTCTTGAGTTACAACCCATTTAATTTACAGTTTGAATATTTATTTTTACATCTTAATTGGGCTTAAATGTTTAAGGAAGGCTTTGAAAATATTTGGGGCTTGTTTAAAGATGATATATCTTATTTTTTTAGAAGTTTTATTAGACACGCGGTTAGAAGTAACAATGAATCCCATATATATATAGAGTTCAATTTGACAAACCATGGGAGGGAGGTCACATGGATTTACAAAAAACTAAAAACCTTTAGCAAATTTAAAATTCATGGTTAATTCGAATTTTGTCTAGCTGTGTGCCAAACTGAGTGAGGGGTGTCTCCCTTGGATAGTGTTAGTGTAAGTTTGGAATAATATTTCACCAACTGTGGAGGTAAACCATGTGCGTCTTTAATTTTTGGTGAATTAATATTTTCCCTTGATTATTTAAAAACTTAAACATTATTTTCCTTATTTATTATGAAAAAGGATCCCCACATAGTAAAGATATCTAAAAATATACTCCTCTAGGTATTAAAGTTTCTCCCTCATCTGGACTTTGATTAGACCATCATTTATCTCATTAGATTCCTCTTGGTAAGATATTTGGTATGTTTCCTTCTTTTATCTTCTTATCTTTGTATCCATTGTGAGATCTTCAAGCAAGATATTGTTCTCTATTTTAAAGGTATTCATCAATTTATCAATTTTACCTTATTCCAATCTAGATCTGAGGCCAAAACATTAACACTCTGAAATTTTATGAGAAATATTCTTTTTAATTTCATTATACACTACACCAATATTAGCTTGAAGTATACACAACACTATTATTAGCTTGTTTTACGCATAATTCAAGTTATTTTGATAGAATTATGCAATAAATATAGATTTTGTTCAATGAAATAAGATTATATTATTTTATATGAAACACCAAATGAATCTTTTATGCAACATCGACTTGGCTTGTGTTACACACAAAAGTGACCTTCCTCGATGACTTGCATTGTACGCAATACCGAGTTTCACTAAACAATAATATATTTTTATTATGAACTAGTTGTTACGAATAGTATTCAATAAATTTTGAATTTTAAAACATTATAATTCATCTTACATATTTTCTAGAACATGGTATGAGAACAAAATTAATTTTTCTGATAAAAGAAGTATTTTTCAAAAAATGCAGTTTTGTCGCCTTTTGATAGCGCGCCCATTTTAAATCTAATTTTTGACAAGTTTATATGATCAATTTGACAAATTAAACTTCTTATTTTGAATCAAGATATAAAAATATAATTGGATATATTTTTTACATTATTCTGATAACCTTCATATTTTGATGAATAGTAAAAACACGCTAAATTTTAATTTATAATAAATTTTTTCATCGAGATAATTTAAATTTTTAAATTATAATATTGAATAGTTTTAAAGTTTAAATAGAATATAATTCTATCATTTAATATAATTTATGTCATTATCATTTATTTTATATTGAATTCATAGGTAAAAAACATTTCAATCTTTTGCAACGTTTTAAATAAAAACCCATTTTTTCAACAACGGGATTAATTTAAAATTAATTACTGCATATTTTTTATTTTGAATTTTGAAAAATTGATTCCATATTTGGAATCATTAGGTACAAATTATGCAAATAGGATACTTTTATTTTTGGCCATTATGAATAGTAACTACGGTGAATTTTATTTACCATAGTTAAAGCTTAATTGGGTAATTAAGGGTAAAAATAATATTATTAAATTACCCTAAAACTTGTCTTAATATAATTTTATGACTATATATAGTCCTAAAATATACTTGGGTCTAAATGTTATCTATTGGAACCCACTTGTATGTGACTAAGACATTTATTTGATTTTATTTAAAGAAAAGTTAAATATGTCTCACTCAAAATTTAATAATTAAGTTTTTTTTAATATAAGGTTTTTATGAATATAAATTCGATTAAAAGTACTCATTTAAAAGAAAAAATTTTTTATTTATCATGGTAATTTATTTTTAATTTTTAAGAAATATATAATTACCTTAATCGCTTATACATTAATGATGCAAAAATTATATATTTAGTGGAAAATCAATAATATAGTTTTGATTATAATAATAATACCCATCAAAAGGCCCAAACACTTGACCAAAACTTATTAGTCGATTATATATACACCATTATCATTCAAGTGTCTACTTGTGGACCATTTAGAGCCTTATAAAACATATTATGATATTTATATTATTTTATTTTAAATGATGTCAAAGTTGTCACCTTCATAATTTAATAAACATATTATTTAAAAATTTGGGTGTTTTAGAAGATAAATTCGACTAAAATTATAATTATTAAATATATTAGATTTTTATTCATCATAGTATTTTATTTTAAATTTTACGCAACAAATAAGTATATTAAATAATTATACAAAAATGTTAAAGTAATTATTTTATAATGAGAAATATAAAATAAATGGTTTGAAAAATATTACAATAAATATTATATGAACATATTAATGTTCTCCACAAATTTTCTAGAATAATAAGACATTTTATGAGTCTATTAAATATTTTTGTTCGAATATATCTTCTTTGAGGATTTTATTTAAATTCAAATAAATGAATAGTGTCAAAATTTACACTATTGATGTTTTATAAAAGTAGCATATTATTAAATTGTTTAAAAATAACAAAAATATTTAAAAATTAAAAATTGAAAATTTTATGGTCGAAAATTTAATAATGTATCCAAAAATGGCAAATTAATAACACATAAGTATGTATTTATAATAATTTAAAAATTAGAATATTATTACCACAAATAAAATTAAATTGATTAAAAAATAATAAATAAAAATGATAAGGTTTAAAATAAAATAAAAACATGTATAAATTTTATTGGTTGATGATATTGCAACCCTGTATCATCTCAACTTCGAAGTTGAGTCATTTTGTATTTTTGTTAAGTGGGTTTTGAGTTTATTATAAATTAATATTTTAGAGGTATTTAAAAGTGCCCCTCTACTCTTATAAAAGGGCCCCTCCTCCCTCTTCTCTTCACTCTATTTTGAGCCTTCAAGATCAGAAAACCCCTGACAGTTCCTCTTTTAAACCTCTCTAGTTATATTATAGAAGTTCTGATCTTCTTTGGATACCAACTCTCGTTCCCTAAGAGGATGTTTAATGAAGGTACTTTGAGGAAGAGGTAATATCTTTTACTGGTTCTTTCAAATTTACTTCTTCTTCTACATCCTCTTCATTAGTAGTTTCATTATAAAGTATTATAATAATTATCAGTCATACACTTATATGTTATTATAAGTATGAAACAACCCAATTTCACCTTCTACCCATCCTATAAAAAATAAAATCACCACGCATGCATACTTACGGAATACCATCTCTATGCCGTGGTGTAATATTTTTCATCACCAACATACTTGGATGGGTATAATGATGGAATAAATTACTATATGTGATTATTTTAAAGTTATGTTGATTCTGAAATATTATAAACCATACACTTAAATACAATTCAACAATCATGGGAATGATATCATCGCTCGTACATACGTACGGCCTACCGTCTCCATGATATGATGTGATTCATTCTGCATGATCTTCATTGAAGAACGATTATATAAATGAATTGAATAAATTAATATGATATATACTAATAAAATTCTTCAAATAATATAACTATATTCTAAAAATAGGAATAAGAATTTATTCGACAAAACATGCATAATAAAATAAAATGGTTAACACCTGAATAACAAGTGACAATGAAATACTACTAATAAACCAATAAGAATATGACCATATATGATATCATAAAAATAAATATCATTATGGAATAAGTTAATGAAATTATTTAAATCATTATATAGGAGTTTTTTAGAGCTACAAAGCAATCAAACCTAAGGGAAGGGGTAACTTTTCAAATATCATTTCTATCTGATATTTTTTATTCGTAAGTATTTACTAGGGTTATATTTATCATCCAGGTCTATGTCTTATAAAACTATTTTCATAAAATTTTTAGTGTTATTCCATGTATTTTTAAAGTCATATTTACCTCTTTTTGACTTTTACAATGCGGTATGGAAGGAATCTTTCTTTTTTTCCATACGAGGAACTTTTTGACTTTTCCAGAAAAAGTACGAGGATATTGTTTTTTTAACTTATACGGCATGATCATATTTTTATGATTTCATAACACCTTATTTCCATAATGCATCCTCTATTAAATTTCATTATTATTTTCAAAAAAAATATTTTCTTTTAAATTTCACTTCATTTTGAGAAAAGAAAACGATTTTAAAGAAGAAAGGATATTTTCCTCAAGAATTCATTTCAAGTGTTTTATCAAAACTATTTTCCATATATGATGAAATTCTTTAATATGGTTATGTTTCAACCATAATGTCTCTATTTTTTACATGGTTTTATTTTGTTTATGAAGAAATTGTATCCATTGTTTCATACGGATTATGTTATGATGGGATGATGTTTATGAAACCCATTTTATTCATTGGGTTATGATGAGTGATTTATGTTTATTTTATGTCACATGAAAGAGTGATTTAATTATGAGATGGGTGGGAACTATATCTCCCTCCAATTGATTGGATAATGATTTATATATCATGAGATAAACATGGCTATAATGGAAAGTAAACCCAGTTCAGTAATGGAATTTGTCCTCTATGATGGTCTTAGCAGCAATGCCTTACCTACTAGGGAAATCATATCATGTGTTTAATGGTTTTACACAATTAAATGTTTTATTACCATGCTATTTTAGCATGATTTATGTTTATTTATGATCTATGCCTTACGTACTACCATGATTTATTTCACAACTCAATATTTTGATGTTTAAACTTTATATTCATGTTTTTAAGTTCAAATGTATATGGTTTGTTTTATTTTCTGCATGCTTACCCTTAATGAGAATTTGAGATCACCCTTTATATGTTTTCTTTCCCCCTGGACATAAATAAAGGTTTTAGGTAAGAAAAAAAGAGGAATATATTTATTGGAGATGTTGAAGATCTTTCACCATGATTAGAAGATTATGTTCTGAGTTTCCAAAGAAACTAAACTATTACGGTCCTTTGGTCTCTACCAAAACTGGATGAATGTTCATCTAACACTACAAGGTAGGTGGTCTATACCATTTCCCTCAAATTATTTACCTTCATAAATTTTCTCATCGTCTCGCTTTCTAAAACCTCCACATGTTGCCTTATAATTAGGAAATCTGTTAAATTAAATGTGGAAATTATGACCAAGATACTCTATGATACCTGTTGACCTTGTTAAAGTTTGAAACCTCACCATGGACCAACCCATTTGGGTTAATACATATACACATGATCCTTCCACACCATTTACACATGTTATATTAACTTTTAAAAATTAATTTTATAATCTTATAAATAAATCAATAATTTATAGATAGTGTTGTAGGTAACCTCCACTTAGCCCATATTGTTTATGTATAAATTGTTTAAAATTTAAAAATTCCTTATTGATCATTGCCATTGATAAATGAAAATGAAATGTAAGAATTAAATTAAATTTATGTGTAATGGATTAACACATGGCCTTTGGTTATTTATAAGTGGTTCTAAATGATAATTCAACTTTTCATGTTAATGGAGTGGCCATACTTGATCCAGCCTTGGATTCCCAAGGGAATTCTTTGATCACTCAGAGGATGCTGCCCCAATTTAGTGAGTCAGTTTCCTAGGGTGGTACCCATGATAGAATATTGTTTTTTTCTTATAATATGAATTTCTTGATACAATACTAATGATTCATTCAATTTATATCCAGAAATATGAAGTCCTTGTATTATCTAATTTGATTCTTCTTGATGTATTATAACACATGATGTCGTATAACATCACCTTAGGGTCCAGTCATTCTTAGCCCAGAACATAATTTGGAATAACTCTAGGGACACTCTTAGAGATATTTTTCTAGTGTAATACCAAGGTTGTATCCCTTAGATTACCCTTAGACCATTTTATCTAGGTTTCATGGCATGAGTTGACCTAATATCCTAAGGTCAAGGATTCCTCAGTTTCACCGTGGGACCTCCATAATAATTATTCTTAAATTATTACCCATATGATATCCTTGATCCCAAACTATTTTCAAGATAAATAATCAGTGACATCCGAATAAGGATGAAGTAGGTGTAGTAGGTTTGTTTCCATGAGGATCTCGAGCCTAGCATGGTTATTATTTCAGATTATTATTCATAGAATTTTCGTTTTAACTATGCACTACTATATTTATTCTAATAGACTATATTTTTTATTGACAGTGTTGGTTGGGGCCTCCTGGGTGTTACTCGCTCCTAGTTCATGTCATTGATTGGTAACCAAACAAATTTCACAGTTTTTGTTAAGGACAAGAGGAAGGGTAAGGATTTTGATATTTGATTTATGTGATAGGATTGAGTACAAGAGAAGAGGACCAGATATAGGATTTGGGTGGTTTCTATGTGGTTTTATATAGCATGTATTGATGTTTTCTTAATTTTATTTTTTCTATAGTATCACGCAATCATCATCATCTATATATAACCATGATATTTTAGACACTTTATAATTATATATATCTTGTTTGGATGATTTACTTCCATTGTTTCATAATATTATTTTTTCTTCTATTTTTTCCATATTTCCTTTATTTTTGTCCCATTTTTCTACACTCTATCCTGAATGTATAGTCTCCCCACATAAAGACCCTAGTCCCTTGCTATTATTCAGAAGCCTCTATCATACAGGGAGATGCGCTTGGGGCCATGTGACCATCCAGTTCGGAGCATTGTCAGTGCCTTCCTAGTTGAAACTCCACAGTAGTATAAATAAACTCATGTTGGGATTTAAGGGAGATACAGCATGATTCTACATCAAACATTGTAGTTGGTAAAACATTCTAGTGGAGAATCCATTTTTTGGGTATAACCAACAAAAAAAGTATTAGGTCGTTCATCCAAATGTTGTAAATATTCTGTGATGCTCTCTTTTTTATTAAAACTACATAAGAGGTGATACTGATAGATAATATTTAGTGGATAAATAACCTTAAAAATTTTAATATGTTGAATTCAAGAGGACATAAAATTTATAAAACAAGGGTACCAATGATTCACCCCCCCCCCCCCCAGTGGCACATAACCTGTCCTGGATCTTTGCAATGGGCACCATCATAATATAGATAATGTCAAGGAAGCATGAAAATGTCCAAAGTTCCTACATTCTTTAATTACGCATGAATATGAACCATATTCCATATTAGACCAAAAGTGTAAATGAATCAAATCAGTAATGATGAAATCCAATTTCACCAATTGATATAGAAATCAATCAACTATAAAACCTCAAAGCAATAATAACAAACCTATACCTAGTGACTTGGATTTTTTCGTATACAATGGTTAGATAATATCAAAAATGATCACATTAACATGCTCTTCCATTTCTTATTATTCTATCTACCATCCCCAAATAGTAAGGAAAATAAGAATATTTGATATTACTTTGTAACATCATGCCCCAGAAGCTGCTGAACTAGTGCCCGAGTCTGGTGCACCACATGGCCTCGAGCGCACCACCTCATGCACCAGAAGCATCCTACTATTAGAATTTACTTGTGAAGTTATTATATTGATACTATTAACAATTTACAATAGTTTATAACATGCAGTTAAATAAAATATATATCATTCATCTAGATATAGGAAAATAAAACAAGGTATAAAGCAAGTAATAGTTAAAGAGAAAACATGTGATATAATAAAATTCATTTTACGCCCATCAGTGATTCATAAGTGTAAAATTAATATATATATATCTGAAAAGAGTCAAAATAAAAAAAAAGAAAAAAATAATCAAACACACCAAAAGTTCTGTGAACTATCTTGCTCCGTATCTACAACCTCTATCCTAACCCAAATAAAGCATCTTTCATATACAGCTTAAGTTTGTACAGACCTACATACATGAAGATTTCCTAAGTTCCAACCAGTATCCCAACAAGTATGTGAGTATTCATTGATAGGAAACCAAATCTATGTCTGAAATAATATCTAATTTGAGATAATATAGTGCAAGGTGACATATGTCATAAATAAGAAAGGTAAAATAAAAAAATAAATAAAACAAAATACCATCTATCCATGAGATATATGATGACTCTAGGGTTAAATATACCATCTTAATCCAAGGTCTAATGTCCCTAAGAATGTCTTAATAACCCGCCTAACCATATTCACCACATGCTATATTTCCACTCATCTCAGTATTCAAAAAATAATTTATTATGTAGAATCCAGGTACTCGTCCTTGAAATATAAAATCATATGGGGTCATGTGGATTCCATTTAGCTGATCCTAGGATTCATAACTCATTTAGAATTTGGAATATAAGTATTCATATAATAATTACCATTGATGTGGCATAATATTTCATATTTAATCCAAGGATATTATGCTGACATTCCCATTCATTTAATAATGTTTATCATGTGCAACCCAATGATCTCATCCCTTCATTCCCATTCATTTTACATCATATATCTTATGAAATACAATAGGATTATAAAAAAACTCTCATTTATTTAGTTAAGTTGATATATAACCATTTATTCTATTTATAAACATTTATGAACATGGCCAAAGTTATGAAAATATCAATTATGTTTCATTCTAAACATGTCATTTGGTTGTAAATTAACTAGGGGATTCTAACTCCCCACTCAAGCACTCATTTTTCAAGGGAATGATAATTTAATCTCTTCAAACATATAAAATAGCCCATCATGTTCAAATAATATCAATGGGAGATCCTATTGAACATCCTCGACCACCTCACATTATAAACATGGTCCATTATTAAGTCTAAGAAAACCCTTGGATGTATCTTTAATATAGAAACAATATTTAAAAAGTTAATCTCACCCTAAATGGGTTCCAAATGTCCTAATTGAAATTACCATGGGTTTATTCATAGTCTTAAAGGGGTTCTAAAATCATTTTAGGAGACAAAAAAATTATTTTTAGGTACTAGGTCAAGTGCATGACCAAACGGCATGATGGCCTATAAAGAATACACTATAAAATAGAAAAACCTTGAGGGTCATATCAAAGAAAACCTATCCTAGGTTAGAGGATCTCCAGTAGTTGATAATTAACATTTGGTTCGAGTATAAATGGAAGAAATAGAAAAGCGAGACAATAACCCTTCAAATTTTTCATATTAGCCTTATACAAAAAGAACACATATGTCAATTTATTTAAAGAATAAAGGAGAAAGTTGGAATCTTAGACATACCTTAGGCTTCCAGTTTCCTTATATAGAACTCAAATCTAAGAATAATCAAAGTATTTTCACCAAGATAAATATAAGGGAGAAGAGGAACTCAATGGGGGTGATATAAAAATGAAGGGGAGAAAATTTGAGTGAGTTTAAGGATTAAAATATGTGAAAATACAATTATGAACCTATAAAAAACAATTCTTAGAATTACTCACCGTCCAATTGGTTTCTAGTATCCTAGTAATCCTAAAGGAATCTCACCTGCTAGCCAGTGACCTCTAACTGGCTATTTGGTGGCCCTGCAGCCTAAAGGACACAAACCCCAGCCTCCTAAAGAGCCTCCCGAATGTCTCTAAAACCCCCTAAATCCCTTTCTCACTTATTAAAATATAAAATATAATATTTTTGGCAAAATAAAATATGTTTTTATCTTAATTAATGGGTGATGTATTATATTATATATAATAGGAAACACCTTTTTATAAGACTCTTGAATTCGTACACATCATTCCATCTATTTTTGTATGAATTTAATGTCATACATGGACTCAATAATATTTTTCTATGAATTATAAAGTCAAAAAGTCTCTAAAAAAATTATTATATTTCTTTATAAAGTCATATTTAATTCCCAAATTCATACAAAAATTCTGAAGTCATACGCAGACTCAAGAAAGTAATATATTTTCACCCACAAGTCGTATGTTATCCTCATCAGTCACAATAAAAGACACAAACTCCTAAATTTTAGTTTGTAAGTCTTGTATAATGGAACAATTCTAACATAATGACTTGAATTCACAAGTTCATCCACTAAATCATTATTAAATCTTTTAGAGTATTATGAAATTCTTCTGGGATTAGCCATGTTTCTACTTGAACTCTAGAATCCTAAATTTCTAAAATGAATTCAGAACTACTTCAAGTTACTTCAAAGATTCACCAATCTTCTCCAAACATCATCCAAGTGTTATTAACACTAATTTCAATAGATATAATTCTAAATTAACATATTATATATTCATATCTCATCAGAGTTAGAAATTATTATTATCGATAGTGACTCTCCCTTTAAATAAATTGGCATTGTTCACATTGAAGATAAATTCATAAAATTGTCATAGGAATACTCTTTTCAATTCTCTTAAATGGAAGTAACTCACTTGATATTTCATAGTTTAAATAGTTCTTCTATTACCAATATCACTTTTCACTGATTCAAACTTATGTTCTGAACATCAATCATCTAATATATTTGATTACACACCAAAAAGACAACTCTTTTCTTTAGTACACAAATACTTTGGTAGATTTATTCCCCATATATTTTTACATGATTGGTAGTAACGTCTTATTCACTTATACATATGGGTGGAAACTCAAATAATAACCTTACTAAATCGCAAACACAATGAAATGTTTCTGGATAATAAATACATCGAACACAAATTAATCTAAACTTTGTATTATCATGTTGATGGGTTTACCAACTAGAAAAATCAAATGAGTTACTAAATTGAACTGATCCTTTAATGTATTAGGATTAAAGTCAATCAAAATCTATAAAACCTTATATGGTGAACTCTTACAACATTATCAACCAATAAATAGTCTTTCCTAACTTAGTGGGAACTACGATATTCTATATAAAAAGGTTTTTACTAAGAAAAGATGGGATGTAAACTAACTAAATAATGGGATAAATATATTACACTACTAAGACTCTAAAAAATACATCATCGCATACTAATCAGTGGTGAGATACCCAAAAATAGGTGTGGGTTCATTATAACATTACTTATAAATTCCATATGGTTATATATTGGTATAACCCTTCATTTGATAGGTTGAAACCACATGGATTAGAGAATATCTTGATGATATGACACATAAGAGACATAAGAGATTATAACTTACCACTATAAGATGAATATAGCAACTTGTACATTGAAAATGATACTTTGGAGCTCTAGGATGACTAACAAGTTACTGGAGTCTTGGAAAAATGATGTATCAGCTGCCACAACACTACTGGTCTCTCTAGTCTGATAATCATACCAAGACTCAACTAACATCACAAACATAAATTCCCAAACCGTTCCTAATAATACAATTAACTCCTAAATTTATCCCTAGAACTTAAACCTTTCTAATATTAATTGAACTTTACTTGACCCACTAGGACCTCACCAAGGCTAGTACTAAGCTGATTGCGCCTCTACAAGTATAACTCTAATTGACCCAGGGCTAGTAAGTTTCATCGAGTATGAATATCACACAATATGGGTGTCCTTAGTCTATATCGAACTACAAAACGCACATATCTCCAATGTAAACAATAACTATGAACATCATTAGTATATATAAATAAACCACTAAATTGTATATAATTCACAATGAGATATTATATAATAAGTACACCACTATATTAGAAAATATAAGAGGAAATGTTCATATAATAATTCCCTAAATATGATATACTTAATACACTAGAAAGATCCTCCTTGATACATCGTCTCTTAGACTAATCATCAACTGAAATAGTCATTAACACTATTATAAACTCCCCAATATCTACCAATAATCATCAAGTATCTGTTAGAGTTGGTTCCCCAAATCCAAATAGTTTTTTACTTATGGTTACTATAGTATTTTAAGATGGTGGTATTAATAAATATTTTATCACGTGATGAGTTCTATTTTGTGTTACACTAATTTGGTAATGTACTTAGAATATTTATCTCATTAAAAGGTCATATCAGTCCCCAACTATGATGATAACCTTGAAATGTTATGGAAATATTCATAAAAAAATGTTTTGTAGTCTAGATAACATCATCTAATAGGTCACAAATTATTTTTTGACTCTCAAGCATTGGATTTTGGTTAGGGGATGAGGCTTCTTCTTATAAATTTTTTCACTTGGTAATCTCTAAGATAGGAGGTTATGAGGATAGATCCACTAATAGTTCCTCATGTTATATGTCTCATTAAATATTTTTATATATGTGCATGTTAATTGTTTATTAGACTTGATATTATTATTAATTCATATCATGGGTAACATGATTTGATTTATTGATGAGGATTTTGATGATATATTATTGTGTTGTGGTAGAATATATTGGGTGCACCACAAGTTATATGGAATTAGTGAGTAAATCAAGAGATTATTTTTCCCTTATATGGTTTAGGATGATATTTCAAACCCACTTATAGGAAAAAAACTATTAATTTCCATCGAGATAGTGGTTTATCAATGTGTTTATTTAAATTAGTCAAAGAAATATATATTAAGAAAATATGACATAAATATACAACCTACTTCATGAAATATTGATACAAAGGGATTATTTTACATAATAATCATTCGAATGATGTTAATATCAATGTGAAATTATCTACTTTCTCAATAGATACCTTAATGTGTGGTTATACATTGATCTAATACTTTATTAAATCTCGATAAATGTCCTAAAAAATCCTAGAGGTCAAACAATGAGTGTATCCATAGATCTCATTTTAAATTTTATGTGAAATAATATATGAATGAATATTACTATCAAGGCCAATGAATAATTATTATCTAGGTCTATGTTGATCATATATATTCAATCAACAGTTATATATTAGTTAGAATATATATGTGGGTTGAATATTAAAGATTTATTTATAGACATATCACATAAAATATCTATATCTTATTATTTATTTACATGGTAATAGAAAATTTATTAATTCTTCAATTAATGAATGGATTAATATGAATATTTATTTAATTAAGTGAATATTAATAAACATTCATTAAAAAATCCATGAATATAATATTTATTGGAAATAAAATATGTATTCACAACATAGTGGATAATATTCATTTATTTATTTAATATATGAATAATATACAATATTTTTTAAAATAAATATTTTTTATTCAAGGATTGATACATGCTATGGAGAATTTACAAACTGGGTTAATGGACCAAATAAAATGACATATTTTATTTAATATCATTTAAATAAATAAAGATTTTTTTTATTTACGAAATTATATTTAATAATCTTTGACTTACTCTACGTCATTGAAATAATAATATTACTCTTATCATTATACATTAGGTTAAAAAAGAATAAAACAATTAATTAAATTACACTATGTAATAACTAATTCTTTGAACCTAAGTATTTAACGCAACTTATATCATTTATGGAAAAGAAGGAGTTTCTAGGAAAAATGGATTCTCCCTAGAAAATTCTCTCAAGACTAAGGAAAAATATTTTAAAAACATGATTAGAAATGAGATCCAATCCTAGTCCCCCTATAGAGACAATTGAAAAAGATTAAAATTCTTTAATCCTAATGGAATTATCGTTATGATTAATTATGAACAATAAAAAATAATCATAAGTCATTTTATAAAACCCATAGTTCCATTAATGATGTTATGAGGTTTGTGGGATACATGTGGAGACCTCTTGAGGAATTATAATTTAGATTATTAATCTTAATGAAATCATGAGAAGGGATTCAACCAAATCATTAAAAAAGAATGAATTATCACATTAATTTAATTTTGGTTTTTAAATTAATTATAAATTATATGAAAAAATACCCTTTCTTTGAATCTAGTATTTTTTTCTCATCCATTTTTTATGAATTACCCAAATACCCCAATGAAAATATTATTGGGAATGGGCCCGAACACATCCACTAGTCCCTATAACCTTAAAGTGGTGTAATAGTTTTCAGAAATTAATTTATAGTTATTAATTAATTTTTTGATCTATTGCACAATTTATTATTAGTTTTTTATTTCCATTTTTTATTTATTTAGTTTCAAATTTCACATGATATATTTGTTCATTTTCATATGACCAATAATAACCTATTAATATTTGAAGAATGCTCAAATATCTAATCTAGAGGTATCGAGGATTCTTCATGGATTACATGATTACATGGAGTTTAATTCAAATCACATTCCATGTAGTCTAAACAACTACACTAGGATGAACCATGATAATCATTAAATATAGTTTGTGTGTCATTATGTGATGTGTTTCACTATACACCGTGTATTTTTAAAGCTGACACATGGATAAATAGGGTTGTAATATGTGTACCTTGATTACACATCATGTAACCCCACATGGTTTTATACCATGTAAATGATGAAATATTTTTTTTCAAAGAAAACATCATATATTTATTAAATTCCTTAAAATACAAGTGATATAGTGACTTTTAGACAAGTAATATGATACATAAGGGAATACACAACATTTCATTGGATATACACACCATGTAATCCCTTATTACTCACACGAATTACATGTTTAATTACTAGCTATGTATTGTGGGTATAACATAAATGAATTAGAGACCATGTTTCTAATGTAAATATCATATTATATGTTCCAAATAATTTTTACTAAATTCTAATATAGGTTGGTAATGTGATCCAAACAAGTAGAAAGAAAAATTATTTTAAATAAGAAAAATTATACTATGTGTATCTGATTATATACATAGTTTAATAGGGTTTCCCCACAAAATACATGTTGATTTATTTTGGATGTTCTGTGTAAAATAAAATTCTCAAATAAATTTTTTTAAATTGTTTTGTAAATAAACATTGAGCATAGTTTTTTTATACAACATATAATTCATGAGAAAATTCAGCAGTACGTGATGTGTATATTATTAGCATGTTCCGGTGTCATACATATCATGAAGACTACATGTCTTAAACCATAAAATGAATCATTATTGAATATCACAACATGTTATTTGTTTTTACATGCCATGTAAGTGAATATTACATGATGATAATTATACTATGCTTATATCCCATTCCTTGTTGAGTGATAGTATATATATTTTTTAAAAATAATGTAACACATTTTGTAGGATCTAGTACATTCCATGTATTATAAATTCTAGACTAAATTTAAAACTAACTATAAATATAAACATTGTGTTCCCTATCTGTACATGTAATGTGATAAAATTATATTAATTTATATTTTTTGTTTAAAATTATAGAGAATGAGAATTTCATGGCCTATTTGGATTAACAATTGAGACAAAATAATTAATAGACTAAAAAATAATTAATTTATGATTTGAGTGATTTTATCTTAATAAATTATTTTTTGAAATTAATTCCAACTAGTTTAAATCTGTAATAATTTCATGCATGGATGATCATGTGATTTAATAACCTTTATATCACTTAGGTTTCAATTTAATTTAAAATAGATTTCTTGAGGTTTATTATATGATAAATATTTTATTAAATTAAATATGATGATTTTTTTGTCATCCTTTTTATATTTATTATGCAAGGGATTATGAATCCATGAATTCTTTTATATATCCCTTAATCGGGGTTCCCCTCATCTATGAGTTAGTAAATTCATGTAATGGATAGAGGTCCAAGGAGAGGAGGTGGATGAAAATCCAATTCAAGGTGAAACTAACCAATGACATACCCATATTTGTGGTGGAGTGCCACAAATTGATCCATGATTGACTCAGTAGTTAGTCCACTTGGGTTAAAGGTTAGTTTATAATCCACTTGACAAGCCAACTAGTAGTTAATGATCACGATCATACCACTAATTTATTTTTTTAATCTAATTCTTGGTTATTTATTTATTTATGTAAATAATCTTAATTTGGTTTTTAAACATGATCACATAGAGTAAATAAAACAAAACAACGTATAAGACTGAAATATAATAAATAGATTATAAGTAAATTATTTCAAAAAAAAGTTGGTTAATTAACTGTATAAAGTACATACAATATTAACATGATATATAGAGGATGAAATAAAAAAAAAATTACACATATGTATTAAAATACCATAATGAAATATTAATTTTGAAAAGTCTTACAATACTTGAATTTTAATGAAAACATTTATCTTAGTATTGGTCTATCCCTTGTTAAGAAACTTTAATTTATCTAGGATTTCTAATAAATGTTTTTGGTAGACCTAACCCAATTAAAATCAATTATAGAATCAATTTTGATACTTTTTGTTACATATAGTCAAGTTTTGAAGATATACAAGATCATATTTTAGGATTGATATTATAATTAAAATATCAAAGAGGTTTAATTTAATCTAGTTAGAAATACCACCTACCGAAATACCAACTAAAAGTTTTGGTTTGTAGGGTGTTTGGTTCATTAATTAATCAACGTATAACCTGAACCCATCCTTAGCATTTATTATTTCGAATCCAGGTTTCGCTCCCAACAAAACATGAACAAAACACCCTATAAGCCCATCCATGGATATCCTCATCAGAACCCAGGTATCTCTCTAGGTGTGGTATAATATCATCATCATTTGAGTTCATACATGGCTATCAACTAAGGGAGCCCAAGTCTCACTCATGGAATTTATAGAATTGTACCTATCAGTTTTTCCTTGATAGTCCACTAGGAAGTTCAAGTATCACACAGGCATATATAATATCCCCCCTCTGATTCCTTCCTTGTCAGTCTACTAGGGAGTCCTAGTGTCACTCGAGAATTAGTAATGAAGTTTGGAAATGAATTTGTCCCTGGAATTTGTATATAAACCCATGTGTCACACAAGGAATATAAATAACTTATTCTATACAAAGGTGAATGAAGAAGAGATTAAGATTAATGGAGTATTGTCTATCATCGATCCACTAAGATGAATGACTCTCAATTATGAGCTACAGTGGAAGAACGGTAGAAAAAACTATGAATATGGCCTCAAAGGAGCTCTTAAATCCTCCAATATTTCCAACATATGAAAAAAGGAAATAGATTTAGGTTTTAATAGAAATTAGGGAGAAATGGTCATTTTTTAATTTTTAGTTGAGTCCCATTGTTTGGCTACACGATTGGCCAAACTATACACCAAATATGAACCAATTGTTGTGATAAGGGAGCTCCCACATCGTTACTATTTAGAGTTTTACTAAACATGCACAAACCCTGAAAAACTCTTATGATAAACAAATTGTATGTTCTCCTGTACATGCGTGCACCCTGTAAGACCCATTAATACCATAATAGGGGAGCGATGAATTAGGTTTTTAACATTTTCTTTTAAAATGATAGATCTTGTTCCCACATTAGTAGAAACTTGTTAAAAATATTTGATGGTAAAGTGTAGTAATTAAACATTCACAGGCAAAGTGATAACATAATAGTTTTACTTGGTTCATCACTAAGGGTTATTATAAGGAGAATATGCTAAAAGTTTGTCATTCGTTCCTAAATCACGTAATATTCACTAGTAGTGGAATATAGAAATTCATACAAAGTCACTCTCTTCCAAACACAGTGCCTTTATAGGATTTTAGGGGTAGCACAATGCCTCCCTTGTAACACTTCTGTTGACTCCTCCTTGATCACTACTTTGGGAGAATCCTTACTCTGTTTAATGACTTGATGGTAACTTAAATAGATTGGTAGTTAAGAATTTGTCTCTGACTAGCATGAGACTCTACTTGCATCATACATTTGAGTTGATGCAATTGAAACCAACGTCCCAATCAACCAGATGTTCAAAAATGGTTGTTTGGGAATATCCTTTGTGAATCTCATTCTTGAAGCTCACTGCCTTCATGAAGAAATCTACCTACACTAAATTCTAAGTAATTGTAGAATAACCAGTCTTTGCGAGACTCATTTTTCTGAGTTACCAATGCATTGGTCTAGTCTTTTCACATTTCATGGTCTCACAATAAATACATGATCTTTTAATATCTTATACATAATGAATTCAGAACAATTCATACTTTTATCTAATTTCATTCATGTCTAATGGCATGGGGGTAGCTTCATATTTTTAGGATCAGCCTTTCACAATGATCTCATGCCTCTATCAGATTATTCTTGACCCTTTAAATTCATGTTAATGAACCTCCTTCACTCACAAAGCTCCTGTGAAATGTAATCCACTTGTGAAACTTCTTATAATCATAAATATTAACATCAACCCTTCACACATTTTTGAATCTACACTTCTCGTAGTCGTATAGATTACAATCAACCCATCACACTGTTCATGATGCTTGTTTGTGATGCTTCACATCATTGAAGATATCCGCCTATGTGAAACCCAGTCTTTTAAAAACCCATGACATTACCATATTTATGATTTTTCAATTCAATGAAACCAACTTTAATTATGATTTCCTATTCCTCTTAATTTTGAGCCAAAAAAAAATTCAAACACATGGAAATGACGCCACCTTCAACATTGTAGTCAGCGTGTACTGTATGGTCACTTTCATAGAAAACTCCCTGATCAAGCTAGTGTTCATTGAAAAAATACATAAACTAGACTCCATTTCTATCATATAATAGACTTGGTTCTAAAAATATCCCCCTTTGGGGTTGTTGTAAACCTATAGAAATATTCAATAAAGAACAAACTACTATAAAAAATTGTTACGTGAGAAAGAAATCATCCAACACTCTAAGTATTAGTGAGAAAAGATTAGTGTAGAAAAAAAGATGGGAATCATGAATTGGGTTCTCATGTTTTGGAGTGCTTAATGATTTCCAAGATAAGCTCTCATGAATATGAAATATTTTCTCATAACACCAAATTTCCATCATGTCACATTATGAAATGCATAGTTTTTTAAAAACCAACCATAAAACCATAAACACTTAATTCTTATCATTTCAAATAATCATTTCTTGGTTTCTAAAAATCCAACCAGAAAACCATTAGAATATTAAATTTATCCACTCTACCCCTTTGATAATAAACCTAAAGAACTCATATTTTTACTTATAGAGTTCAAAACACACTCCCACTAGATCATATCTCCACCATAAACCGTCATAGCTTCCACAAACAAATTAAAATTGTTAAAATAAATGTGGATAGGGGACCAACCATAACCTCTTCATGTACTGGGAGTTTTTTGGACATCGAGGTTCAAAAAATGTTTCTAAAACAGATGTACATCCAATGGCTTAGTCAAAATATCAGCCACTTGGTCATCAATTACAACATGTTTCATTTTCATCACACCTTGTTCAAAATGTTTCATGATAAAGTGATATATGATCTAAATATTTTTTGAAATCGAGTTTTAAACCAAATTCATTATAAGATCGATCGTGCTCTTATTGTCACAATGAATCTCCATAGGTTATTTCACCTCATAACCAATATCAGTAACTTTTTCTTCATCCACAATATTTTATTTCAAGACATTGTAGTAGATATATACAATTATTCTATTATACCAAGATAAATGATTTATTTTTTATTTCTAAACCATCTGACACATTTATTTCTTGTGTATAATTCTCCCCAACTTATGGAATTTATATCCACCACATATCTAGCCCAATCAACATTAGAAAATGATTATAATTATTTATCTCTTCATGTAGAAAAATATAATCCAAAATTTAGAGTACCTTGGATATATCTCATGAATTGTTAACTCCTTCCAAATGCTCTTCCTTCTGGATACATTGAAAGTTGGTTGTTTAGCATATTGCAAAGACAATATCTGGTTGTATTATAGTCAACTATAATAATCATCTAATTTTTATCTTTTTTAGTGTAGAATATACATATGTATCATCCTCATAATTACTAAGAACTGTCCCAACCATAATTGGAGTCGACATTGGTTTGGAGTCTTGCACTATGAATTTCTTCAGCATCTCTCTTGCATGTTTTCCTGAATAAATGATGGTGTATCCTTCTTCTGAATCGCCAGGAGTCCCAAAAACTATGTGAGTTCACCAATCAAGTTCATTTCAAAATTGGATTTCATGTGATTGGTAACATATTTCACTAATCACTTTCTTTATCCACGAAATATAATATCATTTACATACACAAGAACCATAAATTGATCTTCCTACGAATTCTTCAAATAGATATTATGATAAAGATCTCCTCCTTTGAATTAAATCTTCTTCAGATTTTCATCCGAAAGAGAATACCATTATCATGATTCCTACTCTAGACAATAGAGGTCCTTATTTAAAATACATAACTTTTCTCCATAATTTCGAATTAGAAGTCCTTTTTGTTGTCTAATGTAGACTTCTTCTTCAAGAACTCCATTAAAAAAATATTTTTGACATAAATCTATTAAAATTTGTATCCACTTTGAATTTACATAACATGTAAAATCCTAACCAATTATAATATATCCACTAGTGGAAATTTTTCTTCAACATCAATACCTTCAATATGTGTATAGCCTTTACATGCCAACGGCACCTTATTTAGGATCACATTTTGATGCTCATCGAATTTGTTTTTAAAGATCAGTTTCTTTCCCATAACATTGTGATTTTGGGTCTCTTAACAAGATTTCATGTTTGGTTATCATATATTTTTTCCAATTATTCAATCATGTCATTAACCCAATATTATCCTTCACTACATCTTTAAACAAGGTTGGTTCCACAACTGATATTATGGAATAATTTGATTTATTCCTCATTATCATCATCTATGTGGGTGTATTCCAATCCCCAATGATGTTGGATTGATCAATTTCTATTATTTTATTTCTCTTATGAGTTTCTGATGATGTTTATTTGGCCATGGTTTCCTATAAAACATTTTCTACTAATTCATCATTATTTTTTGAGCCCAAAATATTTTGGAAGCCTTATACAATTTCTACATTTTAATCTTTCCCATTTCTATTTTCTTCTTCATATTCTATCATATAATCATATTAAATCCTCAAGGTATTTATGGTTTTATATTCAAATATCTTGATATCATTTATTTCAAAAATTATTTTAAGATGATTATCAAAACATTTTTTAGCTTAACTTTTCATTGAATATCCAAGGAATTTTACCACTTCTATAGTATTTACCATACTTTACATGATTTCCTTATTTATTTCAGATAAAAAATTTACATCCAAAAACATGAAATTAATTTAAAGAGGGAATCATTAATTTACATAACTCATATGGTGTCTTGGTTTTTCACATAAAAATACCTATTTTATTTTGAGTGTATATTTCTTTTTGAACAACCTCTTTATAATAATTACAAGAGGTAAAATTCTCAATCATCATAGTTATGTCTATATAGTTCACTTGTCAATTTCCATATTAAACAACGCTATTTTGTTCTAGGGTTATCACTATATCCACCTCATTATTCATTCTTCATTTTTATGTAATTTTTAAATTCAATGGATGTTTATTCTCCTCTATAATCGGATTGTAGAACTTTAATTATGCGGTAAGTATCATTCTCATCTATTTGATGATAATTTTATATGAAATCAAGAACTTTTTGTTTCTTTTGTTTAATCATTTCACAATATATTCTACTATAATCATAAAAAAAAGAATTAAGTTTCTCTCTTCATATGTTTCATCCATATATATTGGAACACATACGTCCGTGTGGACAAGATTACGAACATTTGATGCCCTTTTATTCTTTGGCCAATATGAACTCCAGAATACCTTTCCTTGCATTGAAGCATCATAAGTATTTACTCATTCAGGATTTAGATTGGGAGTATCGATGACTATATTCATATTATATATATGCTACATGATCTATTTGTTAATGTGACCCAACCTTTAGTTCCACAAGTTTTTTTCTTCTCTAACTATCATGTAGCAAATGCTAACTTTATTTTCAAACTGGTATAAATTTATATCTTTTTTTCATCCCTTAATGAGAAAATTACCTAACTTTCCTTGAATAGTGCACCCCTTTTGATTAAATGTCACTATCATTCCCGATTCATATAGTTTAATCACACCCAATAGATTATTGTGAAATCCATCCACAGAGAGAACTTTTGTTTTCCTAATTTCATCATTTTTTTGTACTTCCACTACCTTTGATCTTTAAAGATCCATCATTGTTTAACCACACTGTTCCATAAAAAAATTTCATTACATTATTCAACAAATAAAAATTTATCAACAAATGTGATGAGCATCTTCTGTCAAGAATCTCAGTACTTCTTTTTTGTAGCTTTGAGAGCTATTAATGTAAAGTTGGATTTCACGATTTTTTTATTTTCCTTCCATGAGATATTTTATGGAGTAGATGTTAAATGTATCCTTTATAATCAATTCTTCATATGAATGGTTTCCTCATACTTATATTTTTCTTCCAAATGAGAATACCTATTTTCCAGAGAAACTCCACCTGGTTGGTGAGTATTAACTTTTCAATAATTTATGTAGGTAATGCTACCACCTTTCTTTTCTTACAATTAATAGATTTATGGCCATAGTTAGAACTATTAAAAAATATCCATAGAAACTATTTTTTCTATATGATGAAGCATATATTCACATTCTTCTTTGGTGTTTTCCATGTGATCCCCCATTCAGATAGCTCCTTACATCTTCACAATAAAACATGTTATGTCCATGTAACCCACATAATTTACATTTCATAATATTGAATGTCCTCTCAATTCAATCCCTCCTCAGGCTACCTTCTTCTATTAAAAGTGTTTCACTAGGGATCCTATATGGATAGTTGACGATAATTTTATTCCTTCGTTTCTATTTGATTTGAATATTACATTGTTAGGATATCAGGTTCCTTTGTGATATGTCCAAATTTATATTACCCTTTCTTTTGGTTCATATTTTTTCCAACCTTTGATGTTTCAACATCATATGCAATTCCATGTTTTCCTATGAATGTGTATCTATGATCATTCAATGACTTCTATACTACATAGAAACTATGTTTATCTCTTTCAAACAGCTCTGCGTCTAAGAATATTTTAAATAATAAATTTTTATGTGTTTCCCTTAATTTTGGTTTAGTTTCCAATTTACTATTTAGTGTGACAACTTATTTCTCCAGACCCTCAACTATCTTATCCTTATCCTCTAGTCTGTATGTGAGGTCATTGATTACTTTTTCTTATTCTTAAATCCTAATCTTAAATTCTAGAACCTCATCTGAGCTTTCAAGAGTTGTTGGATATTTAGCTGCCCCTGCTTCTAGACAATCAATTTCTTCTTCAATACAGTCAACATAATCTCATCAATACACAATAATGAATCTTATATATATATATATTTCTCTTTCTTTTAATGTTAATATTATCAATAGAATCCTCATGTTCCTCCTTGAGATCAACAACACCAATCAACAAATTACGTTTATCTTTTTAAGGATCCTTCTTTTCAATAGTATCCATCATGGATACTGGGTTTTATATTTATACTTTGGTTCTTCATCCTCAAAAAAAATCATTATCATATTATTATTATTTATATATGAAACTATTTCTCAACACTATCTAAGGAGTCCTCATGTTCTTCCTTGGATTTGAATTCTATTTCTGTTCCAACTCGATTTGTTAAATATTTTGTTTCAACTCTCATTTCATAAGCCACCAGACTACATAGAAGGACATCAAAAAAAATGTTTATAAAAATCTCTTTCCTCAAGGTCTGACTCATTTAGATTGTATAGTGGTGGAAACCTTCTCAATAATTTCTTCTCAATGTCTATATCTTTAATTTTTTCACCATTTCAACAAATTTCTCCAAAAACATCAGTAATATGATTATAAAGGTATCTATATTTTCATCAGTATTCAGTTTTAGATCATTGAACCAATTAGGAAAAACTTGGTGTTTGGACTCCTTCACTTTGTTATCACCTTTATATATATTTTCCATTTTTTCCCACAAAGGATTAGATGAATTAAAAATCACTATATTATGATAAATTTGATTAGATGGAGATGTAGTAAGGGAATTTTTTCCATTTAATCTGCATGAAGATTTTTTATGTCATTTTTAGTCACAGAAAGTCCAGTCATATTAGTGAACTGAATCCCCTGAGTATTGGAAAAATGAACTTCCATCCCAAGGTATCCCATATGATATCTCACCCTATTCTTCTAGATCAGGAAGTTACTTCCATCAAAGAGGGTAAATCCCCTAACATTTATTTAATTCTTTATGAAAATAAAAGATGATGGATTTAATTACAAAAAATTGTATTCTATAATACCACTTATAGGACCCCCAAAACACACTAAGAGTGGAGGGTTGAATAAAGGTGTCAACTTTTTCTTTTAAAACGATAGCTCTTGTTCCCATGTAGTTAGGAACTTGTTAAATTTTTTTGATTTTAAAGTACAGTGATTAGACATTCACTTGCATAGAACACAATAGTTTTACATGTATCACCGATAAGGGATAGTATAAGGAGCATAAGATGATATTGTATCATTCATAACTAAATCCACTAATCTTGACTAGTTGTGGAATAGAGAAGATCAAACATAATCACTCTATCCCATGCACATTGACTTTATTATATTTTAGGGATATCACACTTCATCCCTAAAAACACTTCTGTTGACTCCCACTAACTCACTTCTTTGGGAGAATTCTTACATAGTTTAACAACTTGAAGCTCCCTTCAGTATATTGGCATTTAAGTCTTTATTTATGACGATCATAAGACTCTACTTGAATTATAATACTAAGTTGATTCACTTTAAATAATTGTTCCCTTTAAATAGATTTTCAAAAAATATTATTCACAAATCTTCTTAACGAAGCCCACTACCTTCATTGGGAAATCTACCTTCACAAAACACTAATTCATCATGGAATAACCAGCCATCACAAAACTCACTTTTCCTCTATACCAAATAATTTCTCAAGACTGAGATATCATTTTTATGATACTCAAGATCACAATGAATTAATAATTCTTAAATCTCATAGACCTCATGAATTTACAGTGATTAAACCCTTTCAATAATTATTTTTGTTTCAAACGAAGTTGGCATAGCCTTATGTTTATAGTCTTATCCTTTCATGATGATCCCACGTCTCTAGTGGAATTTTCATGAACCTCAAAATTCATGTTTGAAAATATACTTCACTAATGAATATCTAGAAAAATATAACTATATTTTGAAGCTTCTCAAAGTCACAGACATTACCACCAATATGTCGCACATTCACGGTGCTCCACTTCTCATAGTGATTGAGATTACCCTCATCTCATCACGCTTTTCACGATTTTTGTATGTAATGCTCCATATCTTCATGAATCCTAGAATTTGTGAAACCTAGTCATCATAAAACCCATACCTTTACCATATTTATGAAGATTGAATCCCAAAAAAACACCTTTTTGTATTCTTTCCACTTCTTCTTAATTTTGAGCCCAAAAATTCGGTAAACACTGGGAAATGATGCCACATTCAACATTTTAGTTAGCTTTTACTATAAGATCACTTACCTTGAAAACTCCTTGATCAACCTAGTAGGGATTTAAAAAAAACACACTATGTTTCCAATCAAGAACATCCTTGGATCCAACATTCTCCTTGTCGTACAGTTTCCTCTACAATTTGGGCTCTTTCATCCCTCTTCCCAGGCCTTTCACAATATGTCAACCATGCAGTATGTCCTGCTAGGTTACTGCTAACCACGAGGCCTACATGGTTTTCCAGAAAAAATAGGTTTTGAGATCTGAAAAAACCCTAGACACCCTTGGAAAAACCATGACCTCAAAGGGTACTCAGGTTAAACCATAAGACCTCCAAGAAAATTCTGATTCTAACAAACTCCCCCCATTATAACAATTTGTCCTCGAATTTCCATCTCAATTATGTTCAAGAAACGTCTAAGAATAACTCCAACCACTGAGCATGTGTGATGGCCTCTCACTCCCAAGTATCATCCTATAAATGGACATGCTACCATAGAACTCATACAAGATGAAATAACTAGTGTTTGAGAACCTTCATGATCCTATCCAAGATTTGAATTGGATGCTTGCATCAGTATATAACTAAATCTCTATGCTATGAAAAGTAAGAGATGGTTCTAAGTGATAATGTAATGACTGGTATATATGGAAGAAATCATGCATGGTTTAGTAACTCTAAGGTAACTGCAACTTATAAGCTACCATCCCGATTCTCTCGAGAATCTCGAATGATCCGATATATCTTAAGGGAATCTTACCTTGTCTCCAAATCGTCCAGCTTCCCTACCTCAGTGAGACAAATAAAAATACCTAATCCTTGACCTTGAACTCCGGAGTTCATCAATAATTATTCACATAAGATATATGTAGAGATTTTATAGTAGCCATCTGCTTCCAAATCTACTAAACTTTCTCTATAGTCTCTTGAATGAGATAAGGTCCAATCATCTATACCTATCATGCCTCTAACCAACACAGTTTTGATTAAAATGGCCTTCCATACAAATGATAATATGGAACCATCTGAAAAGTATCCTAAAATCTATTTTTGTAGGAAAACACCACCAGGGATATATCTCTCTTCGAAGATCACCCAAAATCAAGGAAGAATGCTTGGAGCATGTCCTCGGGCACCGTAATTGTGCACTCAAACTAGCCATCGATCTGAGGTTGGTATGTTGTGCACAGAAGCACCTGTATACCCAACACTCTATACAATCCTTTCCAATACCATGAAATAAATGGTTCATACCTATCTAAAATGATAGTATGGGGACCCCATAACACCCTAATATTTTTTTAAAAAATCAGATTAATTTTATTATTTTTATAATTTTTATTTCACACGACACTAAATATAGCTTATTTTATATAAAATAACTTTGTTTTCATTATCTTACAAGCAAAACCAACTTATGATTACACTATATGAAACCCTAATATTAGCCGATTGTACACACAAAAATATGTTTGGCTTGTGTTACACAAAATGTTGGGTTTCTCTGATAACTTGTATTACACAAAAGGTTGAGTATTGCTGAAAAAAATATACTATTAATATTGTAATTAAAATATTATTATAGTTACTACCTAGTTGTTGGAATAAAAATTGTGAATAATAATAACTAAATAGTGAAAATATGATTTAAAAATGTATATAAAATGAATCCTTTGGTTATTAACTAGTTATAAAGTAATGTAATAACTATTTGAATATAAATAAATTACTCTTCTAAGAAATTTATTTTTCTAGGTACAAACACAATTTTATCTCAATAAATTAAAAAACCCACTTTTAATGAAAGTTTTCAGTAAAGTTTATATATTATAATCATCAAATGTGTTTGATAGGTATAATATAAGAATTAATCTAATTATATGAATAAAAGAAGGCATTTTTCTAAAAGGTAATTTTACTACCTTTTAATAGAAAACGTATTTTAAATATACTTTTTTAACACTATTATAATTTTTATTTGAAAAATTAAACTTCATTTTTGAAATACTAAAATAAAAATTTACTTTTGCTGTATTTTTCATAATTTTTAAAGAAGTTTCATATTTTGATGAATAGTGAGAGAAATACTTAATTTTAATTGAAAACTTTTTTAATATAATTTATTTATATAGTTAAATTAGATATTAAATTGGTTTAAAAGGAAATTTAGAGAAATTATAAAAACTTTAATCCAATTCAGGTCATTATAACCAATTTCACATTGAAATTGGATATAAAAATAATTCAAATTTTTAAAATTTTTACTTTAAATCCATGTTTTCACATAAAGTTTACAGGATTAATTTTAAATTGATTTAGACCACTTATGTGATTGAAATTTGTATAAATAGATTCCATGTTTATAATTTTTATAATTTAAAATTCTTAACATGGAAATATTAGTTTTTTACAAGAAATATTATTGAAATTAATTAAAATTAATTACCACAACTATGGTAAAAACTAGTTTACTTAGTGGTTAAACTTTAACTAAAGTGGCCAAATAACCTATAAACATGTCCAAAATCCATTTTATGGACATATTTAGACCATATCATCCATTTTATATAAAAGTAAAAATTATTAGAGAGACATGATGTAAGGGAGACCTCTCAATTGTGTTTACATTTTTGTATTTACAGAAATGCAACTCCTCCCCCACTATAAAAAGGAACTCCCCACCCCTCAATTACTCAACTCACTAAATCAATTTTTTATAATCCAAAACCTTCCCATATAAGCTCCCAACTTCACTCATATAAACCTATATGTCTTATTTCTAGAATAAATCCATCCAATTAATCCCTTTGGTGTAAACAAAAAGGAGTTACCCGAAAAAAAAGAGGCAACATTCTTCAACATGAATTTCTATTTTATTTCTTTATCCAACAATTCAGTTATTCTTATTATATGATTATACAATTACATACATATCCTAAATCTATTGAGAAATTTTTATTCTATGTTTTATTCATATACCTACACACACTTCCATCAAATGTGTAATAAACTTACTATTCGTGCGTATGATGGACTACCACCCCATGAAACTATGTTATTCATTTTTCCTTTAAACATATCATGGCTAGGAATTATGGTGGAAATAATATATTTTTATTATATATATTATATCTATGATTTCTTTATTCTTATTTATTTAGTATATGAAACATACATCCATGCCTTCCATTTTGTGTCAATACAATTACTTCGTTTGTAGACTTGTGGACTATCACTTCCTCAAGTATATGTGATTTGTTAACACATTTCATGGAATTTATTAATAATGGGTCTACTAAATTTATTTGATATTTCTGAAATAATAATTAAAATATAATTTTAATAAATATATTTTTATATATTTTATTTAATTTCTTTCTTTCGAAGTGATAAGAAAAAATAAACAATGATCATGAGTATGTACAGCCTACCGTCTCTATAAACGGTGTATTCTATTTCATATTTATTTCTTTTATATATTGTTATAATTATTTATATACTAAATACATATGATATTTATATAATTTTTATATTCTTTAAATAACTAAATCATGATATAAGAAAAAGGGTTAAGAATAACAAGTCGAAAAATATATAAAAAAACAAAGCAGATATTACCTGAAACGTAACATTAACATTGAATTGATAATAAAGGGTTAATATAAAGTCATAAGTAAATAAAATTTTATCTGATATATAATAATATTTTTATGTTTTAAATGTATAATAAGATTATATTTATTATATAGAAGGTTTTAACTTGTATTAAGAAAGTAAAGACTTAAGGTAAGGGATTTTCATCTAACTTTTTATTTCCATGAGATACATACCATATTCACCACTCAATTAGTTTGTGTGGTGTATATACTGAACTATAACAAGTTATATCATTAATTTACTTTAGTTAATCATATTAAAAATTTTAATTAATTTTATTCTTTTATGGGGATCATTATTGAATGGGGAATTATATAGTAAGTGCATTTCTTATCCCACTTTTATTTCTGTAGGACTTATTCTATATTCACCACTCATTTTTTGTTGTATATACTTCCCATTAAAGAATTATATGATTATTGTTATTAAATATATATTTATTTTCATACCAATTTTATGATCTCTATATCATGGGGTTTTACGGTTCAAAAGTTACTAAATCAGTATGGTTGTTTTGTCTCAATTTCCCTACTTCAAGACACATGTTTTGTTATAAAACTATATTATTTTATGTCATCTATATACTATTATTTGAAATGAAATATCATTAATATTTACCTTTTCATTATATTTTAAGACTCATTTAATTTCTTTTTCTTATAAGGGTAGTTTTATTCAATGTTACCAAAGTGGTAGGATTTTTTTGCAATAATCCCCTCATTTACAAGGATTGTTTATGATTATGTTTCCATTGATGAAATATTATGATCATTATCTCAACTAGTTAATTTTCTTCCCCTATGGTTATTCAAGATATATTCATGTATTAGTACCATTATGCACTATTTTTAACTTTATATAATTAATAAAACATTTTTAAGAAAATATGACATTATTTCTCTCTTCGGTTGAAAATCTATTTTATTGAAAAAATAATGTTTTCAAATGTGTTTGTAGAAATTTTTTTAAAATTATATCATCATATAATTTTCATGTAGAAAGTATTTTAAAATTATTCATTGTTTTTTAAGCTTATTTTATATGTTTTCAAATATATTTTTGAAGAATTAGGTTTTCAAAAATGTTTAATGTTATAAAAATCATTTTTCAAAGTAGAAAGGTTATTTTTCTAAATAAATTTTTTTAAAAGATATTTCAAAATTATTTACCATATGAGATGATATTGATTTGTGTTAATATTTCATTTCTGGGGAAATTATTGAAATGTTCCATTCATATTCTTTCCTATGATGGTTTATGATTTAATGACATGATGTTTACGAAACCTGTTTCTCTTTCTCAGGTTATATGATTATGAAACCCACTTATTTTCATGGGTTATTAATTTATGAAATAATTATCAAACATATCACTTTTCACAAGTTATTATATGATTACATGTTTATGATACCAATTTCATTTCATGGGTTATCATATTATTAACTATTATGATCTAGTGAAACACGAATGTATGATTTCATAATGAGATGGGTGGGAAATATATTTCCCTCCAAAACATTGGGTACAGATATATATATATAATATAACGAAGGAAATAATTTGGTGGGATTTATACACTTTTTTATGAAGGGGAAACCAGATTCACTATAAGGAAAGGACTGTTATTGTTGATGGGGGTGTGTCCCGCCCAGTATTTGTAGACCAAATGAAGTGATAAGATATGTTTTTACAATGATCCCTTACTTAGGAAATGTTTTTACATGTTTATTATTTTTCTAAAAATTTTACTTCTTGCACATATGTTATGATTTTATGTATTATTATCTTAATTTCCTTAATATTCATGTCTTATGAACTTAAAATATTTATTCCATTCCTGATGATTTTTATCTTTGATATGCAGGATGTGATCTTATAATGTTATGATCATGTTCTCATACCATTATTCTCATGTTATGATCACATATATCTCTTATTTACCATTACTGAGCTTCTGGTCTAACACAATTATTAGGTTCCCTTTACCCAATTTATTATGAATGGTTTTAAGTAAGATTACTACAGGTAAATATTTTAAAGGGAGATCTTGAAGATTTTTCACCAAGTTAGAAGGTTATGTTTCTATTTTTTACATGTCACTAAACTATTATGGTAATAGAGGATCTATTTTTGTAATATACTAAATATTCATCCATAATGATATAATATCCATGTATGTTAAACCTGGGTAGCTATAGTTGGTATCAAAGGAAAGGTTTATCCATCCTTTGGAAACTAGGAAGAGAAAACTTTTTTAAGATCCCTAAAGATATTTATAAGGATATATTTGAGGATGTATCTAAGGATAATCCAAAGTTTTCATATAATTAATAGTAGGTTTCATGATTTAGGAATATTATTAGTAATTTTTCATGATTATTTGGGTTTATTCTATGATAAGTGTTTCTAAACCTATTTTTTTGGTTTTAGTTAATGGAGGGAACTAGAAGGAACTTGGTTAACATTGAATGTTTTTTATGTAAAAATATAGGAATTGTGAAAATACATTTCCCAAGTGAAAATCTCATGAGGATAATCAAGAAGGTTTTACAGGTATTGGTTATACTTCTAAAGATAAATGCACTGCAAACAATATGTGAAAGGTATGAGATGTTATAATAGTATTCTGTACATTAAACATAAGAATAATGATTATATTGAGGTTGATGAACCTTAATACGTGATTCATATTTTATATTCAATGAAAGGGGTATTAAGGAATAAGATAATGAATCCTAGGTAATGATTGAAGAATAAATTTGGATTATGGAAGTGTATATGTTTTGGAAATAAAAGATTATGTTATATGAATCGTGAACTATATAATTATTTTCAGTATAAGTCTTTCATTAAGTATTGATAAGGATATGTTTAATGTTTTTGAAGACTTAAAAAATTGACTTAATGTAAAGGTGATATTTTGATTAAGGAAAGGTAACCCTTAATATTTTTTGATGTTGAGATAATGATGTTTGGATAAATATATGTAATATATGAATAAGTAAATTGGACAGTACTAATTACCAGAGAACTAATAAGGTATTTGTTGAAAAAGTGGTATATTCTATCATGGATTGAGTTGATAACATTTTTTATTTAAAGAATGTATCCAATAAACATTGTAATAAGGTCACATGCTTATTTTCAAGGATTTATGGTAAATACCATGTTTTAAGAGAATACATGATGAAGGTATTCACATTTTTTGTTATGTGAAAATTAAGAGCTACTTTATAATAAATGGGGTATAAATACTAAACTATCATGGTCTAATGATTTATTCATTTTTGATAACTTATTCTAACCTTTCTGTTGTCAAAAAAAATATATATAATGACTTATCATTCTATTTATGGATCTCATGATCATATAATACAATATGAATGAAAGAAAATACCTTTATTTATTTTAATAAGAGATGAAGTGTAAATTGATCGAGGCATAACAAATGGTTGGGTTGTCTTGAAATCATGTAAGTATATCTTTTCATGAAAATTCTAAAAAAATTAGAAAATTCATATTGAAATAAAAAATCAATGCTATCATAATTTTTGATGATATCAATTACCTTTTTCAATCTTCTTTGGTTTATGGATTTTTTATGAGTAACTTTATCCTAACCATGTTATTTATACCCCTAAAATTGACCTTGATAGTTATATTTCTCTTCCGTGTCCATTTTTTAGCTTTCCACCTACAGTCTCCTTTGTGGAAACCTAATTTTGGGTTACTTTGGGTTACCTTTATTTTTATAACTTTCCCTTTTTAAAGAAAGTTTCTGAATCCATTTTTATGATGTGGGTTTATTCGATAGGAACATTAAATTACAAATCCATTGATAACCCAGATGAATTTATGGTTAGAAATTAATTTGAAAGGGGTAATAAATTAACACCCCAAGATTTTGTGAAATATTTTGAATTAATTTAATTATTTTTATAGTTTTCATTTCACACAACACTAAATATAGATTATTTTATATGAAATAACTGATTTTGGATTGTGTTTAATGAAACACCAAGTTATGACTACACTACAAACAACAATTTTATTATCTTTTGGTTTGAACAAAAATATATTTATCTTGTGTCATACACAATTTCAGGTTTCTTTGGAAGCTTGTACTACACACAAGGATGAGTTTTGCCAAACTAAAATATAATATTAATTTTGTTATTAGAAAATTATTATAGTTTCAACCTAGTCATTTGAATGGATGTTATGAATAAGATTATCTAAATTTTGAAAGTATGATTTAAAATTGTTTATAAAATAAATCCTTGTTATGAATTAGTTATAAATTGTTGTTAGAACTATTTGAAAATTAAAAATTTACTCTTCTAAGAAAACTATTTTTCTATGTACAAACACGATATTATCTCAATAAATAAAAAAACACATTTGATGAATATTTTTAATAAAATTTATATATTATATATTCAATAAATATTTTTTAAACTCATTCAATATATTTATTGGCCTAAGATAAGAAAAAATCCTATTATAGAAATAAAAAGATGTACTTTTCTAAAAGCTAATATACACCCTTTTAATGGGGAACCAATTTTAAATATAATTTTTGACACATAAATAATTTTTATTTAAATAAATAAACTTCATTTTTGAAATATGAATATAAAAATTTACATTGGTTATTTTTTTATATTTTTTAGAGAAGCTTCATATTTTGATGAATAGAAAAACAATACTGAACATTTATTGAAAAACATTTTTTCATATAATTTATTTATATAGTTAAATTAAATTTAAAATAAGTTTTAATCTATAAATAGATAAATTATACATAAAATAATCCAATTTAGTTCATTTTAATGAATCTCATATTGAAATTGGATATAAAAACACTTCAAAATTTTGATATTTTTACTTTAAAAATATGTTTTCCTGTCATGTATATGGGATTAATTTTAGATTAATTTATTCCAATTATGATATTTAAATTTTTAATATTGGATTATATATTTTGAAACAATATAATTTATAATTTCCAATATGTTCAACGTAGTTTTTGACTGAAAAACATAGTGATAGTAATTAAAATTAATGTATAAACGAGTTTACTTAGGGGTTAAACATTAACTTAAGTTTCCAAATAACATAGAAACATGTCCAAAATTCACTATCTGATAATGTTTGAAAACTATCCTTCCTTGGATTCAAAATTTTCTGTTATAGGAGATATATGATATAAGGGATACCTCTCAATAGTGTTTTCCATTTTATATTTGTAAGAATGCCACTCCTCCTCCACTATAAAAAGGTACTTGCCCCCCACCCGCATCCTCACTTCCTAAAACCTCTCTAGAAATTTTGAATCAACTAAAAAAATGCCCAAATAAGCTCACTAATTCCATAATATAAACCTAGAAGCCTCACTTTGGTTAAAATGCCAACCAAGGAATCCCTTTATTGCAAACCAAAAAAAGTTGCCCAAAAAAAAGAGGTAGCATACTTCAATATTCTTTTCTATTAGTTTTTTTCTCCACCCATTAAGTTATTATTATTCCATGATTATATAATAACATTACTAAAATCAATATATTGAGGTGTTTTTATTCAAAGGGTTCGACCAGCACCTAAACACACTTTTATTAAATGGGTAACGAAATACCGTTTGTGTGTATTGTGGATTGCCGCCTCACAAAAGGATGTCGTTTGTTTTTCCCTAACCACCTCTCATGCTTGGGAATTATTATGGACATATTATTTTAATATTATATACCTGATATTTATGATTTATTTATTTATTTTGTAATTATAATATAAAACATGCATTCATGCATTCCATTTTGTGTAAATATAAAAAGTTCATTTATGGACATGTGGACTACCATCTCCTAAAAGTGATGTGATTTGGTCAAAATTTTCATGGAAGGTATTAAGGATGAGTTTAGTAAATTTATATTATATATTCATTTATTAGTACAATTTTTCCACTATTTGGTACTTAATATAATTACGAAAATATTTTTAAGAAAATATGACCTTATTTCTCTCTTCAATCAGAAATCTATTTTATTTAAAAAAATAATGTCTTAAATTTTTTTTTAATATGATCTTATAAGATCATTTTCAATGATAAAGGATTTTAAAAAATTTCTATGGTTTTCAAATCTTCATTTAAAATATTTTGAAGACATTTTCAAAGAAAAGGTTTTCAAAGATGTTTTATATATTAAAAAAAATTCTCAAAGATAAAAGGATATTTTATTTAAGAAATATTTCTAAAATAACTTTCCAAATTCTGTTCCATCATAGATTATATAAATTTTCATTACTCATGCCTTTATAGAGAAATGATCCAAATGTTCTATTCATATTCTTTTTCTGAATGTTTTATGTTTTAATGGCATGATTCTTACAAAATATTTTTATCTTTCATAGGTTATATGATTATGAAACCCAGTTATTTTAATTGGTTTTTATTTGAACAAAATTTAATAAAACCTGTATTTTTTTACAGTTTATGATATGATTACATTTTTATAATAACCATATCATTTATTGGGTTATGATATGATGAATATTTATAATCTAGTGGCACATTTTTTTATGATTTCATTATGAGATTGGTGGAACCTATATCTCCCTCCAATTAATTGGGTAAAGATTAATATCTCATAAGATAATGATGGGAATAAGTCAAATGGATTTATCCACTACGATAATATGAAGAATCCTGATCCATTATTAGGAAAGGAATATGACTAGGGATGTTAGTGTGTCACACCCAATAGGTGTAGTACCCATGAAGTTCCTAGATAATTTTTATCAATGATCCTTGGCTTAGGGAATGTTCTTCATGTTTTTCCTTCTACCAAAAAATTCATTTCTTACTCTTACTTTATACTTTCTTGTATTATGTTCTTGATTCTCTTAAGATTCATTTCTTATGAACTATTGATCTTTATTCAATGACTCTCGATTGTGAACTTTGATATGCAGGGTATGATATTCAAATAATATCATCATGTTCTCAAGCCCTTATTCTCATGGTATGAATAAATGTCTCCCTTGTTTACCCTTATTGAGTATCTAATCTCACCCCTTTCTTATGTTTTCTTTCCCCATTTTTTTAATGAAAATTAAGTAGGAGTACTTATCATGAGCCATCCCAGGTTGGCCCTGAACTGGTCACCCAATCCGATCTGTGGCATAGCCTGAAGGGTGTTCCTAATCTACACGGGCTGAAAAATAGTTTTGAGAATCAAAAGAGTACAAAATGGAATGATTTATGCCATGAAATAAACAATACAACAAAGAAGTAGAAATATTCACAAGAAATCCACCATATAAACAAACTGAACTGAACATCTCATAAAAGAAACAAAACAATATAATAACTATAAAAATAAACCAAATGAACCAGACGACCACACAGGCTCCATGTGACTTCATAGGTCACTCTCCAACACAACAATCAATAATAACTTAAGGCAATCAAACTCAAGAAGAACTTGAACAAGGGATAAAAATATAAAGTAACAATAGGTGTGAGTATTAAAACTCAGTTGTCTAACTAGATAATCTATTTCCAAATTCACTTCCTTTAAAATTAAAGAAACATAAACTTAAATTTTGCAATACAATTTATAAAATTAAGATTTTCTAAAAATTTTACTTAAAAATAGACTATATCCTATTTCTCTTGTTCATTTCAAGACTAGGCTCAATACCAGTAGTGAAACATTAACATTGGCAAGGGGAAAGTGATGCTTACATTTTTAACATACACAAAATGGGATAAAACACTTTTTTTAAAAAAAATCATGAAATATTTATAAACCAACCCATCACTTTCAATTAAAAACAACACACAATAAGTCACCATAATGATCATAGAACAAGGGATATGAAAATATGCATACAAGTACCTCAATCACCACTACAAATAGTTAAAGTGCTAACAGACATGGGTGAACCCTGGATATCAAGAACAATCTAAAACATTCTAACACATGATACCATATCCTCAGTATAATTACACACATTATGAATTTAAAAATTCCCAAACTCATAGCCTCTTTGATGCAGGACAGACCGAGGGGCACAAACCCATAACAATAACCACAAACATGTCCACCTACTATGGGCCACTATCTAATGCCTGAATACTAGTGGAGAAATCATTCTTAGAAAATTATCTCAATATAATAGGTTACTATGTATCATGTATACAATTGGGGTGATCCAACTGATTCCAAACAGGCATAAAATCACAAATATATAATAGCAATAATAATAATCCAATAATAGGCCTCACTTTGAGTCACCCTAAGGACCAATATCAGCACTTAGAACAAATATAATAAAAAGATTCCTAATAGATGGACCCTGATGATGGATCATAAAGATTCTAGAACAAGTAAATCAAATCCATTATATGTATACAAGGCATGAGAAACATCCAATGAATCTTTTCATAATAAACACTTTTAATAATTTTAACAATGTTTCGAAAAGTTTCTTTAATAATTTTAAAAACTAATAGTTATCAATGATATAAAATCCAATTTTTATAAAAGAGTATAAACAAAACATTTTACATATCAAATCATTTTCAAAAATCCTCTTAAATCATTCACTCTACACTTTCAATACACACCATTCCTTATAAAAGTTCTGAATTGGCAATTCGTCAGCAACACAAGCCAAAACGATTTCAAATCCATTACATGAATCTTTAAAAAAACCTAGAATCACTTGTAAAACCCATAAAAGGAACCCAAAACATAATTTAACATGTTACCAATATATTTACAAGTCCAACCCATTCATTTTGAGACACAAATTACTCAGAAAATCCAACCGGGCATTTAATCGAACACTTCTTGTGTGTTAGCTAACACCAAGAATCTATTTATCATAAATAAAAGTATAAAACACCAGTTTTCCCACCAAATTATTAAATTAAGGATATTATATAATTATTTATCAATCAAATAAGGTTTCAAAAGTATTAAACAAATTATTCTTAAATTAAAAAATTAAGCGCATGGGAAAACCTACCTTGAATCCACGGTACAACGACAACGCACCACCCAAACCACTTCACGATGGTTATAAAGCCCTAATTATTTGAAGATAAACCATTAATGAGTAAAACTCAAAACATAATCAAAGGAAAACCAAAATACAATTTCAACATGACCATGGGAGTAGAGAAAAGAAAGAACAAATGAGAGGATAAGGAAGAGGATGATGAGAGGAGGAGTTTACCTTGAGAGATTTGAACAATCCCTTAAATATTTCCCCATAGAATCACCCTAGAAGATAGTGGGAGGCATGGGGAATGAGTTAGAGGACACATGGGGACGAACTCACCAATTGGGGAGGAAAATAGCATTTTGGTTTAAAATCCTGAAAGTGGTAAACTTGGATAGCCCTAAAAATTAAAATTTTCACAAGTCGCACGGTTAGGTCATATGGTTTAAAAAACTATGCGGTAACCATGTGGTATCCAATACCCACAGATGGAAGGGCCACATGGTTACCTAGGTATCAACCATATAGTTTCTCAAACCATGTGGTATCCATGCGATAGGTTATGTAACCTACCATATAGTTACCTTGATTTGGCCGCACGGTTTGACAAACTGTGCGCCAACCATGCAAAACGTACTGCTAACCCAAACATTTTTCAGATTTCTCAAAAAACTCCCAAATGAACCAAGGGACAACAATGGGAGAAAAACTAAGAAAGGGAACACTTAAAAACTCAACTCCCATAAAACCTAGAACCTGAGAAAAATCCTATAAATCCCATCAAACCTGAGCATAAACCAAAATTTGAAAACCTGGGTGTGACAATTCTCCCCATCATTAAATATTTCTACAACCATAAATCTATAACATTTTCCATGCAATTGATCAACATTTTAGGATTTCATATCAATATGATCCAACCTCTTAACCTGAGGAAATTTCACTAACCACCAATGTAACTTATGCCTCTTCCCTAAAATGAAACCAAAAATCAGAACTTCATCCCAAGAATCAATAGAATAATTCAACCACTACATCCACAACAAGGCTGAGACAAGACCATTGGGCCTTATCCAAAGAATCTCAATGCTAACCAAAATTGCAAATGAAGGTGATAGATATAACATATTGAAATAGAGATACTTCTATCGAACTAAACTAAAACCAAACCGAAAATAGATCAACAGTAGAGGGGGTTCAAATGGGAATCCCACTATTAAAATTTTACTAGCATCTGATAACATTTTAATAGAAAAGTCAACGATACCCATGGTGGGAATCCCCACCATTAAGAACTTGCCATCCCCAAACTAATGAGAATTAAACATAAACTTAAATTTAGTCCTCCCACATGGGCCAACCGAAACTCCATTACAATGACCTATCAACTCCGACAAAGAAGAATGAAACAAGAAAATTTAAACCACCCACTCCCGAATAGAGGGGATAAGAGCCGATCCATAACACCCAACACAAATCCAAAGACCCCCAACACACAGGGAGGGGATGGAAGGGGCTCAATGATTGGTTCATTGAAACCACAACCAAAAAACACCTGCCACTCTTCACCCAAGGATAGATAAAGTCCAAGACCGCACCCAATTCACATGGGTGGTCCACACAAGGGTACTAATATAAAATACTTCACTAAAATGGTGGAGGCATGAGCTTCACCAAACTTCCCACTCTCCATGGATTCCTGACTACGTTCCATCTTCACTATAAGACCTATGGCTGGAGCTCTGATGGTTGAAGCATCTCCTACATCAAAGTCAAAATTTAATACTTCTAATATGTAACACACATCACCCAATTAGATTATAGAAAAATCAAGATTTATGATATGAAAATCACACTTTCACTAAAAAAGGAGCTTACCAAAACACCCAAAATATTCTATTACATTTCAAAAACCGAAATACCATTGACACAACCGCCATAGAAAAATATCCCTTAAACTGGAAGGACACTTACAAAAATAAATTTCAAATGGGTTTCCAACAACACATTACTTATAGGATTTTTCTCCATAACACATACCAGTAGCATCTTGAAAAAATTTCCACAAGTGGACTAAGCATCCACAATCTTGGAAAGTATTTAGAGTGTTTGAACATGATTAATATTTGTGGATTGGCTTTATACACTAATAACATACAAGGATATCTTGCTTCAAAGAGGTTGATTAATGACCTCAAGGCCTTTTGATTCCATGACCCACTCTGTTAACATTCAGCCTATTACTAAACTTCTTACCATAATCTTCCCCACTAAACCTAGGAATTGAAGGAGGGAGGACTACCTCAAACACTTCTGCCATCATGGCATCAACATGAATAGCTTGAATCACCACTTTGGTAAAGAATTTTAGGTTAAATTCTGACACCTTTTACTATAGATTGGGATGAATCACACCCTCGAAGCACATAGAATTGATGGAATCATCCAAAACATATTCCAGAGGGTATGTAATTAGGTCCATAAACCATGGAAAATACTTCAACATTGATCCATCACCTTGTTCAAATCAACCCATCTACATTCCCTTTTTCAACCTTTCTTTCTCATAGAAATACCAAAACATGAACAACGTAACACCCCAAGATTTTTCAAATAAATATTGAATTCATAAAACACTAAGTATCTATAGAACAAAACATTGTCAAAACCTATCAAATAAACATAATTTTGTCACTTATGTGATTTGAATTTTGAAAAATTGACATACATGATTGCATTCTGTAATATATTTAGAGTTTGATAGGATCAACATACATTTTTGGTGAATATAAACTCAACCCTTATAAGTAGTAACATGCCCTTATGAATAGTAATGAATAGTAAATTATAAAAATATAGAAACATCACCCATTAATGTATAAATACAATTTAGACATCTTATAAGCGACAAAATAATCATAGCATACAAATTGTTATTTTTATAAGTCATAAATATTTTAATTTTAATTTTATGATTAATTTAATAATATAAAAAGGAAATTCATTTCCTTAAAATTTATTAATAAATTATTATTTTATTGTCTTATGGTTATAAGATAATTTTATGAGACCTTTATTAACATTTTAAAGTGTAATAAAAAGATTTATTATATGTTGTTTTTTTGGGAATAAATTATGATTTTATTTTAAAATTGAATTATAAATATTTAGAAAATTATTTTCAAAAAATGGATTTAATTTTTGAATTATACATGTTGATAAATGGTTGGGTTGAATTTTTTTATTTTTCTAAAATACTTGATTTTTTTATGAATAGTGAAATATGGTGATTTACCGTGTTTATTCATTATGGGTTAAATACACTATTCCTAGCATCCTCCCTGAAATAAGAACCTTTGGTTCAAAATCACAAGATCGTATTACTATTTTTGGTCACTGAATAATTACTATTTCATGTCTAATTGAAAAATAATAAACTAATGATTAAAATATTAAGAAAACCCTCCTCTCCTCTACTATAAACCCCCCTCCCCTCACTCCTCTTCACTCATCTAAAGCATTTTTCCTTGCCTAAATTCTACTCAAATATCCTCTCAAGATCCTCCCCCACTTCTAATATCCCTTGGTCTCATAAAAATACCAAAACCTCTCCACTAAAGAGGCTCTCAAGGAATATTACTTCAAGAGGTAAATTCCACTTCTCATTTCTTTTATTTCATCTTCATTTATTTTATTTTTCTACCCTTAACTCATTTCACCAAATGTTTCGATGACTCCAATACCTTAAATGTACGGGATTGTTGTTTTGATAACGTAATATTTCTTCATCATCTCTCATTTACCCTTCTTTTGTTCTAGAAACGAAAACACCACCCCAGATGTGTTAATTTATCGCATTCAAGGACGAGGGGTTTTCAATTTATATTACCATCTCCAATTCTGATCATGAAACCATATTGATAGTTTAATAATACTAAAATATATATATTATAAATTATGTAATGTTTTTGTAATCCTTTTGTACACATGATATAAATTTTTAAATCAAAACGAGTTTGTTGTTATAAAAAACCACCAATTAACCCAAAAAATTCTCATTAAATTTTTACATAATGAATCATATTAAATCCCAATAACCAAATGAATTTTATAACCCTATAATATTGTATTTTTTCAATAATAACATACAACATCAATTCTGTAAAACCATGCTCATTTTACATGATTCTCCATTCATGTATATAAGTATACCAATCATGAAGCAAAAGGACTGGAACAATGAAATTGAACCTCTTAACTCATCAAAAAGGCCATGAGTGAACTTAATAAGGTTATAATAAATCAATTAAATGTATAATAGGTTCTATAATAATTAATTAATGAACCTAAATTTGATTATTCAGGTCACTAAGATCAAGTGATGAACACCATCAGTCTTAAGGTTAGGGGTTTCCTCATGTCACATCCATTTTTGTGAGATATTCCTTCTCCACTACTATTACTTATGTATGGTGTATGTATACTTCCCATTGATGTAAAATATCATTAATATCTTTATTATCATGTAATTTTTTGTATCATTTGATATTATTAATTTTGGTTCATACGAACCGATTGATTACTAATTGGTAGTGGATTTCTTCCCGAACCTCCATTTTCATTCGGGTTACTCTTATTCTCTACTTACCTCAATTGAATTATTATTTATTCTTATATACTCCACATAAATTCTGTTTTAATGTTCTATATATTTTTACAAATTATAATCATTCTTCATTTTATGGTCACTTACATGTTTTAAATGGATCTTTCAAAATTTTATCCCGATAAACAAACCCAATTCAAGGGAACTTCTTGAATTCTTAATCATTTTAATGTGCACACTAAAATCTGTTGTAAGCCACCATTATCTTTATAAAACCACTCATTTTATCATAAAAATTTATCTTAAAGCATTTCTATATTTAATAGAACAAACATTCCTTTCCACTTTAAAATTATCTTTCATAATTTCTTTAAGATTCTCTAAAATGTTTTATTTCTTAATATTCTTAAGAACTGTGTTTACATGTTTTCACATCAGTGGGACGTCATTTATGCCTCAAATGTAATATCAATGAACTTACCTTTTATTTTCTATGATATTCATGTTTAAAACAAAATTTATGACAACTAAAAATGATTTTCCAAAAGACCTCTTCTTTCTAATGTAAAATAGAATTTTCTCACCTCACTTGGACTCTTAGGAGATATATGCCTTGATCACCACTTATTTATAGCATGTTCTGTATGTAATGACCTTTGGTATAACATATCAATATAATCCTAATTCTCGTGATATTTTATGGTATTACTATTTGAATATTTCAAAGTTGTATGGGACACTTTGGAATTTTTAAGGATTATTTCGTCAAGAATTTATTAATGATCACATTTAAAAACTATCTTTATTTATGTAAATATCCTTTAATGAATCTTGTGTTTCATAGAAGTTTATATCTTATTATATCATCTATAATATTTTGTTGAAGGGTTTCTGGTTAATTTGAAAGTAGATGTTCTATCTTGATACCATTCACCAAATTACTCTGAATGGTTAATGCTTATGTTTTATGTTTGGGTAAAGTTATTTAAAATTAATATGTTAGTTTCCATATGAATTTATATGTTGTTTATGTTTATACCCATTCATATGAGGAATGAAATGGAATTAATATGTTATGGGTGGGCCCCTTTATATCCCCTCTATGTAACAATAGGTCTCATGAGACATATAGATATGGACTTGGCCAAGGCCTTACCCATTTTTAGATATTGTTTTGGATGAGGCCTTAACCATTTTTAGATGCCTTGACCATGGCCTTGACAGTATGTTTCAGAATATATGGAATATTCATTTACCTCATTATAAATCTATAAATTCATTGTTCATGAGGTTATTCAACTAGTATAATACCCATGATTTTGTTTTACTTTGGTAATACTTACTCATCTCATATTCTGTACATATTATGTTCACATTTATTTTTAAAGTCATGTGTTTTAAATTATTTACAGTAACTAATTTTTTTTTATTTTTCCTTATAATTTTTACCCTTACTGAGTATCTGAGCTCACTCCTTTTAATGTTTCATTTTTTCCAGGACATGAATAGGTATATTATGATTGACTTGCAAGGATGATCTTTGAATGGTGGATGTTCCCAAAGGGAATTATGTGTTGTTTATAATTTCAAGTTGTAATGTTGAGCCTGTGTATTTATATGGTTTTCTAAAACTACTAAACTACTCGGTCCTTCGAGATATGACTTTCCTATAAGCGTTCTAATGTAATTAAATAATGTACCGACTCCGGGAAACTAGGTTCGGGGCGTTACAGTTTTTATCAAAGTAATTTTAGTAGAAAACATGGAAACTAGATTAAGAAAACATAGAATAGAGAAAAAAAGTCTAATATAGTATTTGAGGATAAGTATACTATAATATACTAGAATTTTGATTGAGGATATATTATGTGAAACTTTATATAAAATACATCCCAATCTGGATACTACAAGTGGACGTGGTTGTGGGACAGATGTACCTAGGATTGAAAATTCTGACAAGGAGTTTTGGGATTGACACAGGGTATCTTGGTACACGGTAACAGGCCTTACGACACACCTAGTTGGACACTTCTTGGGGGATATTCTTATGATAATTCACATTTTCTTTACCCACAATTATAAAAGATTTATTCCCCCAAAGTAACCAAAGTATATTGTTCTAGGATTTACGATGCATTAATTTATGATATGTTTAGATTTATAGAGAGTTAATTATTTTATGATCTAACATATTATATGGACTTGATTAGAAAATTTTCCTAGAATAAGGAATGAGAACTTCACTAACGCACCTGATGTAAAGAGAAAGAAGGATCATATCTCTTATGGACTTAATCCATCATTTCACTACTATAAAAATAAATTATATCCATGGAATTATAGCCACGGTTTAATTAGGCCATGTCTATATGGTGAGATACAGTAAAAAAAATTAAAACCATGGAATTAGATTGAATATAGCCATGGTTCAAAGTAATATACGGCAATAGATCATAATTTTTTTACCCCCCATCATGGATTTACTCTCTTACCCATGATCCATTCAATAAAAAATTTCTCCCGTGGCTGATCGTCCCTCTTCCAATAGTCCCTATCCCTTGGCCTACCCAATACCCATCATCTCGCTCATCCCTCTCACTCCTCTTCCTCTGCCTCTTGGCAGTCCACCTTAGGCTGCTCTGCCTCAGGTAGCTCCACCTCAGTCAGCTCCACCTTGGGCTACTCCACCTCCAGTAGCTCCTCCTCTAGCTACATCACCTCCAACTACTCCACCATGGGCTCCTCCATACTTGTCATCCTGCTCGCACCTACCTATTCACTGGATCTCAGCCTTATACCCTAGGGTTCAGGTAATATCATTCTACCTTGGTCTCCTCACTACTCTCCATTCTGTTACTACGTCTACCTTCACCCATGATCCCAACTTCTACTATGTGGTTCCTGCATCACGTCACCCCTGATTTCACCTTCAATGTGACCATTTGTAAATTTCTACCTTCTAAGAAAGGTAATCTACGGGTATTGTGGTTTTCTTCTATTTCAAATTATAAGAAATTTATTTTTATCTTTAACCCTAATTATTTGGATTCCATTACTGATTCAACAGTGGGATACAAATTGTCTTCATTTAGTATATTATGTATAAAAATGGAATGAATTATTAATTCTTTTTTATAATATAGTATATCCAGTGGATGTATTCTACTTATTTTTCATGCATCTTAATCTATCTATTTTCTTATTTCTTCTCTAACTTATATGACCCAATAATAGGTTGTGTCTCACTATCTCTCATATATTCATAATTCAATATTAGTGGAAATTTATTCAAATAAAACTTTTATGGATTATGGTATGATAGTTTCATAACCAATTTCTCTTCATGAAACTCATCCCTTAAATACCCAAATGTATGTGATAGTAATCATCATATTGATCATCACACTTTTCAATTTTCTCAGGTGGGTATTTTATACCATTAATGAGTTAATATATTCTATCTACTTCAATGCTTAAATAATTTCATAGGTCATTTTAAACTTCCTTATCAATCACATCAATCATTAAATAATCAACCAATTTATGTGGATGTTTAACAAACCGAAATACATTTTGTATCAATTTATCTTCTCCAGCTTGAAGAGTTATCATTCCTTGTGGAACATCTATCAAGAAACCTCTATTGTCGAGAAAGGGCCTTCCAAGGATTATGGGTACTTCCCTGTCAATTTTCATGTTTCAGAATAGAAAATCTCCTAGTAGTATAATATTTTAAAATATCTCTTGTAAGTATTCAATTACTCATATCAGGTAAGTGATCGATCTATTTACTAATTATAAAGACACTATAATGTGATCAATATCTCCCATATCTAATTTATTATTAACTAAAAAATGGATTAAATTAATTTTGGATACGAAATATACTTGATAAGTAAATGTTATTTTCCTTTCAAACTCATAGGGAATTCTAAAACTATGAGAATCCTTAGTCTTTAATGGGATCTTTTGTTGAATTAAAACACTTTATTTTTTTGTAAATGGAATAACGTAAAATTATTTAGTACTCCACCTATTTGTGATAATGTTCTTATTGAACATTGTATTTGTGGGAATATTTGAATGTGATTTTTAAAATGGCATAAGAAATTTAACTTTTAAAATAATTTCAATAAAACATAAGTAGTATTTATCTATTTCAATATCTAGTTCTCTGCCTCTTTTTGAAAATTATGTAGGTGGCTTATAATACTTGATATATCATTTATCTATCTTGAACATAAATCTTCTAGATATTCATTCATTCCAAATTATTATGTATCAACATCAACATTAGATTGTTTCTTTAATTTTTCATTGCTTTCATCTCTCTTTTTTTACAGTTTTGTTCCTACAATTTAGCATCTAATTTATTTTTTCAGTCTCTTTTTCATCCTTTACCTTGAATATGTATCCTTATCTTATGGTAATTTACATGAATCCATATATTGAATTTTCCCCAATTTTATTAGTAATCTTCCCCTTATATATCATTGTGTTTTTTCATGCAATCCACCCCACTTTCAATTTTTGATTATGGATGCTTGAATGACTACTCTAAATTAACTAATCAAGACATAAGAAGATTTGATTATTTTCATTTCAAAAAATCATTCTTGATTTAATTATTTTCTATCTCGTATATCTTTTCTAATTTATTCTAAGTCCCTATATCCTCTTGGGATGAATTTCAATATTGATTCCCTTATATTTTATCTTGAATCCTTTATTGGATTTTTTATATCCCATTGACTATAAAAGGAATAACTTGTTTAAGATCACATTATTCCTTCCAATAATTATTTGGATATTTATACCCTCAGGGGTTGTAGATATTTTAAAATGGACTATATCTCACTTAATGTGTCTTATAGCTACCATTATAATATAATTCCTCAATTTGTTATAGAGTTAATGTTGTTCCTAGAGTGTTAATATTCTTGAAATTAATGGAATTGGGACTACAAATTCCATAGTTGATTAATTCCACATTGCTTCCTTATGAATTTGATATGAGAATTTGAAATTATTTTCATTCAATTCTATAATTTTGGGGCTCAAATAAACTATCACTGAAACTTTATTAGAAATAACAATATAACTATGATTCTATTTTAATGCAAGTTTATGTAGATTATATTGTAAATTTATTTGAGTTCCTTTATTATTTTATCACCATAATAACCTCTGATAACTGAATAAATAAGGCTCTAACCTATGACATTAAATATTTCATTATGTAGTTTCATTAACAGTGAGTTAGAAAACTGAAGAGGGAATTTTTAGTAATTTTTATGGAATCATTCCCAATTCAATTGAAAAATTTCATGTTGTTTTTGAACAAAAACAGATATTTTATTTCACAAGTCAATGGTTATTTATATAGGGTAAAATATCCATGTAAATGCAATGTATATGACTTCCAATTTTTTAAAATAGTTATATTATTCTGGAATCAATGTATTTCTTTCTAATTAGTTCATTTATTAAAGAATAAAGCTTAATATATTTAAATCCATTAATACTCCATTGATTTTGATATACAAGAAAGTTGTTGTGAAATCTATGATTAATGATAAGGAAACCTCTAATCAAATCCCTTTAATGGTAGGAAATTACTACAAATGATGGTATTTTAACACATAGTTTCTCTCATTTGGTGAATTTCTAATTATTGATGGTTTTCAAATGGTTCGTCTCCTCTCCATTATAGAACTACCTATTTATGTTCTCTTCTCATGATTTATAACTTAGGGTGATTTTCATAAAATTTAGTGATCACTCTGCATAGTCAATAGAGGTTATAATTATTACACATGTAAAACAACACCAAATCACCCCCTTAAACTTCACTAACCTTGCTCTGATAACCATAATTTCTCAAATTGGGTTTTGTTTCCATCAATAAACCTCTTTAACATATTACCTAATTTATTTTGTTTGGAATGTATAAGGATTCCCATTATCCCTAAAGTTGGCCATGTACTCCTTGTGTCCTAAAAGCTCAACAATATATTTTGTTTCCTTTTAAATATTCCCTCTTCAATAGGAATAAAATATCACTCAAACTTGTTTTTTGATCACTCTCAATCTATATGAATCCATTTTTTACCATGTAATGACAAAAATAATGTATTGCTTTAATTGTAGACCTAAACCTCCATTGAGTTCTAATAATTTCTATGTTAAGTCCACAGATGGTTACAAAAATGTGGTGTTTTATTATTAATTTTAATAAATACACTACCATTTGGTGTTCATAGCATCCATGGAATACACTGATACATTGAAATTAATTAACTATTCAAAGAAGTTTATATATATTTAATTGATATTTTCCATCCCTTAAATTGTGTATCCTTGGAATTTGGTTGATATCACTAGTTGGATCACCTAAATATTTAAATACTATGAAAATAGAGAATGGAAACATCTAATAAAAACTAAATTTTTCATTGTCTCAACTTTCCATGCGATTGGAATTGATTTTTTAAAAAATTTCTTTTGAAAAAATGCTCCTAACATTGCGTATAAAAAATATTGTTTTGGTTCCTAATAATTTGAAGGCATTAAGTGTCGGAATGATTCATTGTTATAAATATCATAGTCATATAACATTTCCTTTATATATTATTCTATATATCTGATTCCTGAAACATTCCTTTTCTAATTGTTTTAGGAAAATATTTCAATGTTTTGTTTAGACATGTTTACTATATCACTTTGCAGTGCAAGGAAACATTAAAATGCCTTCACTGTATTGGGAGAAGATACTTTACAATGTTTTCCTTAGAATTATTTTGAGTTATTTTATAGCCTCTGTAGAATAATATCTTATTCTTTATCATTCAAGTATAAACTATTCGGATTTCATTACTGGTTCCAAGGTTATAGCGTTTTTCTAGTAGTTACAAAGGACATTCAATGTAGTTTGTGATATCGTAATGTATTCAACGATTCATGGGATTTGGTTAAGAACTATTAAAACTACTTGATAATAAAAAATATAGGGAGTAGATAGGATATTCCATAGTCAGGGATACTATAAAGAGATATCTTTGATGTATGGGTCTTGTACTTCATTGGTCTGTTTAATAAATCTCATGGGAATGAGTGCATAATTTTTTCAATATACTATGTGTCAATTGGTAATGAATCTATTTCATTAATATATTGTATGGGTTTATATATGGTCATGGTTTTAGAAAATAAATCATTTATAGATATGAATTTCCTATAACTATAATCAAGGATAATGGTTTCCAATTTAAAAATAGTCATTTAAAAGAAATATTGAAAAAATGAGGATGCAAACACCAGAACGTGTGTCCATTTCTAGTCCTATACATTACTTCCTATGAGCAAGGTCTTCATGGAGGGGGATACTTTTGGAAAATTTTATAAATATTTTTGGTATTTATTTGAATTTTAATTTCATTTTTTACAAACCTATCATAAAATCTATGTGGTCATTTCCAGTCCTAGCCATTACTTCTTTTGTATATTTTATTTAAAACATTATGATCAGTAACCATCTAATAAATTCCCACATGCATGTACATCCTACCAAGTCACTTCTACATTTTTTCATATTATGGATATTGAAGTTGGAAAATTAGTGTGTGTAACACCCCAAGGTTCTACGGTTCGCTTCTCTTTGAATAATTTGATAGCGTGTGTTGTACGCAACATCGAGTTCTAACACACCACAACCAATCAAACTGGCCATTATGAATAGTAATACCTATTTTTTGAAATTATATATATTTTATATTTCAAAATGGACTTCATTTTTGGATTCAGAATATCGAAATTATCCTAAGATGAATTTTTGGTATTTTTCTCAGAACTTCCAATTTTTATGAATAGTGAAAAATACTTAAAAACAACTTTTTTAATCCAAATAATTTATATTGATAAATTATACCATTTAAGGGTTTAAAATTATAATTAGAATATATTTTTACCATTTTATACAGTGGTGTTCATTAGAATTAATTTCACTTTGAAATTGGACCTCAACAATTGTCAATCTTTTGATATATATTGTTTCTTAAAAACACGATATTTGTTGTGACAGCGGGAATTAATTATAAAATTAATTAATGCAACTTATATGGTTGCAATTTTTTAAAATAGAAATCATTTTTGAATTTGGAATATCAATTATAGATTAGGGTGAAATTTGGCATTGTTCTGAAAAACTTCAATTTTTGATGAATAGTAAAACTACTAAGTGGTTGTTAAAAAACTGAATTTTTCATAAAACATAATTTTACCGCTTCTGTGAATGGAATTTCGAAAATCCGAGAGTCACGTTTAATATCAAGAAGTAAAATGTGGTTCAATGAGATGAAAATAATTTTTGGTGAATAGTAACTTTTTACTTTTATTTACCACGGTTAAAAGTAAATAGGGTAATTAAGGGTAAAAATGATATTAATATTACCCAAACACATATCCTAATTATATTGGACAAGTGTATCTCTACCAAAAACAACCTTATGAATAAAATATTATCATTTTGGTCCACCTGGATTAGATTAGGACATTTATTATTATTTAATTCAAAGAAGAGTTAAAATAGTTAAAATCAATGTTTATTTACTAAAACATTTTTAATATAGGGTTATACATAAGATAAATTCAATTGTAAAAATTAATTAGAAAGATAATAATATTTATTACATAATTATATTTTATTTATAATTTTTAGACATTAAATAATTTAATTTATTTATGACACAATGATGATGTAGTAATTACCATAATAGTGAAAAATTAAAATAATTTATATTATAAATACCAAAATAAATATAATTTCAGAATTTTTATGAATTACACTAATTTTCTAGGATAATATGACATATTAATATTGATTTAATTAACTTTTTTTGAAGTAATAACTCTTTTATAAGTTTTAAAAAAATCAATTATTGAATTATGTCAAAATTGACATAAAAGAGTTTTTAAAACAAATATTATAATATTAATTGATATTAAATTCCTAAAAATCTAAGGTTCGGCCAAGAGACATATATCATGATATTTGTATCATTAATGGACCACTTGGGGGTCGCTTGGATGTATATATTAAGTTTATTAACTATATAATATAAAAATACAAAGTGACATGGTAAATGTCAAACTAATTAACTAAGAGTTAAAACTATAAAATAAGGTTAATATAATGACCCAAACCTATCTAAATTCTATTGGTTGAATGGTTTTGGACCTATACCCACCTTAACCTTTAAATAATACACTTTATATCCATTATAAATCGAATATAAATTTATTATAAATTATTATTTCTAGCTTTTCCAAAGGTGCGCCTCACCCCTCTTATAAAAGGGCACTCATCCTTCTCATTTCTTCACACCATCAAAGCCTTCTGGTTCGGAAAACACCTGACCAAATACTCTATAAACTTCCCTCACTACAAACTATAGTCCTTGGTTTGATCATAAATCCAACCTAAGGAGCCCTTTTGATCAAATCAAAAGGAAGAACCCGAAGAAGAGGTAATGTTTTCACCACCCCATTTCAAGTTCCTTTCTTCTTCCACTTCTTCTTTATTTGTTATTACCATTCTAAAATAATAACTCCTATATATTATATATAATGTGATGTTATTATAAATATGGTATAACCATATTCAGTATTCTATCCACCCTTTGAATAACATGTCACCATACGTGCCTACATACGGCTTACCGTCTCCACATCGTGGTGTAATTGTTATTCAATATATTATTATTTGGATGGGTATAATAATAATGTATAATTCATGTAAAAAATAAATATAACATGATAATGATTTTTTATATATAATATACCATCCATGTATATATTATTTTAATATCAAAAGAATGATATTGTCGCTCGTGCGTACGTACGGACTACCGTCTTCACGAACGTGATGAGATTCATTCTCCATCATATCCATTCAAGTATAATTATCATTTTATGATTTAAAAAAATGTTCAAGGACTTGATATCATTCTGTATATGAATAAGATACAACCTATCCATGAAAAACAAGGCTTATGTAACAAAACATATAAAATAAATCGAGTAAGTTAACACCCGAAACGACAATAATACTAAGATATTATTAACAAAGCAATGTTAAAAGATAATATATGATATCATATTAATATATATGATTCTTGTATAATTTAATAACAATTATTTCACCATTATATAGGAGTTTAACATACCCTCAACCAAGTAAAAGTACAAGGTAAGGGTTTATTTCTCAATCTCTTCATTATCCGAGATTGTTTATACGTAATAATCTACTGGGATTTCTTTATCATCCACATCCATGTTTCTTCAAAATGTATTTCAAAACATTTTTACCATTTACAAGAATATTGGTTAAATTCATGTATACCCTTGTCTGACTTTTTATAAAAGTTTTATAAAGGGATATTTCCGTCGTTTTCCAAACATGGTGCTTTTTAACCTTTTCGATGGGATTAAGGTAATAATGTTTTTTTTAACTTATACAGAGGGTGCGGCTATTTTCCACTGTTATAAAATCGTTGAAGCTTCCCTTACAATCTTATAAGAATATTTTCAAAGAAAATGTTTTATTTTATAAATATATGACTCTTAAATGATTTAAAAATAAAAAGAGATATTTCTCTAAAAAGAGTTTTGATTTCATCAATGTCAACATCCTTTGATGGGTTTTAAGATTATTGGAAGCTGATTTATTATGAATCAAATCTTCTATATTGTATTAAAGGTTTTGTGATATGTTTGAATATGGATATGTTATTTTTATACCCTTCATGGTTTATGATGAAAGTATTGACATTTCGTATGCTAGTTTTAATACGAATGTTTATGTTATGTTTAAACCTTTTCATATGAAAATGCATTGGACTTAATATGTGATGGTTGGAGCCCGCTATAGCTCCTCGATGCATCTGTACGTCTCTTGAGACAAACTAGTGTCTTGGCACAATGCCTTCACCAAATCTTATTTGTAGTCTTGGCACGAGGCCTTGGCTATGTGGTTATGATAGTCTGGAATTATGCATTCCATCATTATGAAAGTGGTTATTGATATTGCATGTGATTATTCGATTAGTAGAATATCCATGTGAATAAGTAAATAGAATTATTTCATTTTACTTTTTCCATAATATGTTGAAGTTCAAGTTTAAAAGTCTTTTGTTTTAGTTATACATTGCCTTAAATGTTTATTCTTATTTATGAAAGTTTCCGCTATATTGTTATCCTTACTGGGCATTTGAGCTCACCCATTTTCTATGTTTTATTTTTCCCAGGATATAAAGAAGTAAATTATGAATGACCTACAGGGATAGTATGAGGGGATAAGAGTGTGGTCTATAGAGACTATGTTGTTGTAGTTTTCATTTTTATGATGTAAAACTTTATGAATATATCTAGTGTTTCTAAGGCTACTAAACCAATCGGTCATTCGGGATTTGATCTTTCTTGTGATCATGCCAATGTTATGTAATAATGCACCAACTCTGGGTAACTGGGGTCAGGGCAATAAATTTGGTATCATAGGAAGTTTAGTACAAACCTTGGAAGCTAGATTTATATAAAATCCGATTAGAGCACATAGATTTAAGATGGACTTTGAGGATTAGTATGGAAGAACTTCCTAGAATTTTGGTATTGTAGAGATTTTGTGAGTTTTCTGAGCAATACATCCCTGTCTGGATACAAACAGGTAGAGGCGGCTCTGGCACAGATGTACCTAGGGGTAAAACCCAAAAACACCTCTTTGAGCTAGACTCGAACGAGAACTGGTGCACGACAATGGGCCTTGCTGCACTCTTGGTTACGACACTCCCGGGGGATATGCTTAGGATAACTCTCATTTTCTATAAAAATCATTATGAAGGGTTTATGAGTATATACTTCCTCAAAGAAAACATTCTTATGATTATGGATTATATCCATAAATAGTTCAATTTACGTTAAGTGTTTTATAAGTATAGGATTATGTATTTGGATTCATAAACTGATCTTGTTTATGACATTGTTTAGAAATGGCGCATAGTGGAAGAAATGGAAACCGTATCAATGCACGCACTCCATGTAGGGATTTCCCTCCTACTCAAGATAATTATAGTGGAGTTGGTGATGCAACTGGTGCCGATTAGATAATCACCATACTGGGACAACTCACTCAGGTTATGAATAATAACCTTACTCGTACGGAGCACCCTGATCCGCAGCATGGAGGATCAATTTTAGATCGCTTCATGAGGCAACAACCACCAATGATCAATTGGAGTACAAATCCCTTAGTAGCTAAGCAATGGATAAATTCCCTAGAGAAAATATTTCAGGCTTTGGGGAGTAGTGAAAGGGAAAAAGTTATCATGGCAGTTTACCGCCTCACTGGAGATGCTGATAAATGGTGGTCATTGATTCAAAATACGAAGGAAGATGATGAAGTATCAAATATGGAATGGAGGGATTTCAAAGATATATTTTTAGAAAAATACTTTCCTCGCGACCATCGAGCATATATGGAAAGGCAATTTCTAAGTCTGAGACGAAATGAGGATGAGAATGTCACAAAGTATGAGGCTAACTTTACAAGGTTAACAAGGTATGCTGGAGATTATATACGTAACCCAAGAAGTAAGATTGATCATTTCGTTGATGGGTTAAATCCATTTCTCCATCAAGAATTACTCTCACAATCCTTCTCGTCGTACGAAGACATTGTCTCATGTGCTATCAAGACCAAAAAGGAATTCTCTAAGTCTTATGACTTTAAAGAAAAGCAAGAGAAGAAGAGATCTGCTGATCAATCTGGCAATGGAAATAAGCAGAAGAAGGGAAAGGTTGAATATCCATCCTGGGGTAAATGTGGGAAGAAACACCCCGGTACTTTCTTGAAGGGAACGGGAGTCTGTTATAAGTGTGGTGAAAAAGGCCACCAAGCTCGTGATTGCAAAGGGAAGAAGGAAGCTACAAATGTTCAGTGCTACAATTGCAGGGATATGGGACATTATGAAAATGAATTTCCTAAGCGTCAGGGGAACTTACCTCCAAAAATGCCAAGGGATCAAGGCAAAGCTTATGATATCACCACTGCTGAGGTAGAAGCTTCGAAAGACGTGGTGGCAGGTAATTTAATGGTTTACTCAAGTTTAGAAAATGCATTATTTGATTCTGGATCATCACATTTTTTCATATCTTCCCAGTTTTCTAAGAAAATTAGATATTTCTAATTTGATTTAACAAGGGATTTGTTAGTTAAAACTCCTAAGGGAAGTATCATTGCAACAATGTTTTGTGAATCAGTCCCCATTAGAGCACATAAATTCTCTTTATCTGCTGATCTCATCATCATACCTATGATTGAGTTTGATATAATCCTTGGTATGGACTGGCTTTCAGACTATGATGTGAAGATTTGTTGTAAGAAGAAAGAGGTTACGATTCTTGATGATGATGATGAGGAACACCTTATCCATAGAGCAGAATCATCACCACCTAATTCTTATCTAGATCCACCCCCAGTAACTCATCTAAATTCAATTATTAGGGAGGAAGGGAATGAAATAACTTTGGGGGAGGAAAGTAATGTTCAAATAGAGGATGTACATGTTGTGAAAGAATATGTAGATGTATTTCCGGAAGATTTACCTTGACATCCTCTCGAACGAGAAGTTGAGTTTTCCGTTGATTTAGTTCCTGGATCAAGGCCTATATCGAATATCTGTTATTGAATGGCCACTATAGAATTATTTTAACTAAAGAAACAACTAGAGGAATTGAGTAATAAATGATTTATTCTCCCTAGTGTTTCTCCATGGGGAGCCCCTGTTCTTTTTGTTAAAAAGAAAGATGGATCCATGAGGTTATGTATCAACTACAGAGAGATCAATGCTATAACAATAAAGAAAATCTATCCCCTACCTCGCATTGATGATTTATTTGACCAACTGCATGGAGCTCAATACTTTTCAAAGATTGACCTTCGATCTAGATACCATCAGTTGTGTGTGAAGAAGGAATACATTCCGAAGACGGCATTTCGAACCAGGTACGGGCATAATGAGTTTACAGAAATGCCTTTTAGATTGACTAATGCATCCTTTGTATTCATGTATCTGATGAATAGAGTTTTCAAGGAATATCTCGATGAATTTGTGGTGGTATTTATTGATGATATCTTGGTATACTCAAAAAGCTACAAAGATCACGAAAATCACTTGCGCATTATCCTGAAGACTCTAAGAAGACATGAATTATATGGGAAGTTTAGAAAGTGTGAATTATGGCTTCAGGAGATTTCTTTTCTTGGCTATATTGTCTCTAAAGATGGAATCTCTATTGATCCTTTTAAGACCAAGGTAATCCAAGAATGGCCAGCACCTACAAATATAACTGAGGTACGTAGTTTTATTGGTTTAGTAGGTTATTATCGACGTTTCGTCCATAATTTTGCCTGATTGGCTAACCCATTAACGAAGATCACACGTAAAGGGGTTAAATTTGTTTGGACAAAAGAGTGTGAAGAATGTTTTGATGAACTGAAGAGAATATTAGTCAATGATCCTATATTGACTCTATCATCGGGTAATGATGGGTTTGTTATTTATAGTGATGCATCAAAGAAAGGACTTGGCTGTGTCCTTATGCAGAATGATAGGGTTATTGCCTATGCATCACGATAGTTAAAAATTCATGAGCAAAAAAATCCAACTCATGATCTTGAGTTAGAAGCTGTGATCTTTGCTTTGAAGATTTGGAGGCACTACCTCTATGGTGAAAAATGTGAGATTTATACTGATCACAAGAGTTTGAAGTATATTTTTTCACAAAAAGAACTCAACATGAGGCAAAGGAGATGGCTTTAATTACTCAAGGATTATGATTGTACGATACACTACCACCCGGGGAAAGCAAACAAGGTGGAAGATGCTTTGAGCAGAAAATTCCATGGAGTTTTGAACGTGATGAGAATTGAAAGGGATCCAATTTTCATGGATCTAGTGAAGATAGACATGGGAATAACCCGGGAAGGTGAAACATCCATTCTTTTTCAAATGGTTTCCAAACCATCATTACTAGAAAGGATTAAGAGTTCTCAGACTGATGATGAAGAATTTCAAAAGAAGATTAAAGTTGTGAATGATGGGAGATTGAGAGACTTTGTGTTTGAAGAAGGAATTTTGAAATTCGGGAAGAGACTTTGTGTTCCCAATATACCTAATCTAAAAAGGGAATTTCTGGATGATGCTCATAGTTCCAATTTCTCTATACACCCTGGGAGCACCAAAATGTATAGAGATTTGAAGGAACATTTTTGGTGGGACAACATGAAGAGGGAGATTACAGATTTTGTGTCAAGATGTATGGTTTGTCAATAAGTGAAAGATGGAAGGAAACAGCCTGGTGGAGTATTGCAACCTCTTCCCATACCTGAGTGGAAATGGGACAATATTATGATGGACTTTGTCATGGGACTACCAAAGACTCCTAGAAGGAACGATGCAATATGGGTTATTATTGATCGTCCTACCAAGTCAGCACATTTTCTTGCTATAAGAGAAGATCTACCACTAAAACGTGTAGAAAGACTATAAATTAATGAAGTTGTGAGCCTTCATGGAGTACCCCTATCGATTGTTTCTTATCGCAATCCCCATTTTACTTCAAGATTCTGTAAAAGTCTTCAAAAATCCCTGGATACTGAACTTTGTTTGAGCACTGCCTACCACCCTCAGACAGACGGACAATCAGAACGGATAATTAAAACCTTAGAATACATGCTGAGATCTTGTTCACTTGACATTCAGGGTATGTGGGATCAATATTTACCTTTGGTTGAATTTTCCTATAACAATAGCTTCTATTCGAGTATTTAGATGGCACCATATGAAGCGTTATATGTAAAGTGATGTCGCACACCAACCTATTGGGATGACGTTGGTGAAAGAAAACTTGTAGGTCCAGAACTGGTGGAGGAAACGATGGAAATGGTGAAGGTAATCCAAAATCACATCAAAGCAGCTCAAAGTAGGAAAAAGAGCTATGCCAATAATCGAAGGAAGGATTTGAAATTTCAAGTCGGTGATCATGTTTTCCTGGAGGTATCTTCATGGAAGGTAGTCATGCGTTTTGGTAAGAAAGGTAAATTGAGTCTCAGGTACATCGGACCTTTCGAAATTCTAGAACGAATTGGGGTTGTAGCTTACCGATTGGCAATGCCGCCAAGTCTCTCCAAAGTTCACGATGTGTTCCATGTATCTCTCTTGAGGAAATACATGCCTGAACCAACGCATGTACTCACCTATGAAGAATTAGAACTGGAACCTGATCTGTCTTATTGAAAAGAGCCCGTCAGGATTCTTGATACAAGAGAACAAGTACTGAGAAACCGGACGACGCGTCTGGTAAAAGTCTTGTGGATAAACCATAAGATGGAAGAGGCAATGTGAGAACCCGAGGAACTTATGATGAAGAACCACCCAAGTCTTTTCATGCGGTAGTATTCTAGAGATTTTGAGGATGAAATTATTTGAAGGAGGGGAGAATGTAACACCCCAAGCTTCTACGGTACGCTTCTCTTTGAATAATGTGATAGCGTGTGTTGTACGCAACATCGAGTTCTAACACACCACAACCAATAAAACTAGCCATTATGAATAATAATACCTAATTTTTGAAATTATATATATTTTATATTTCAAAATGGACTTCATTTTTGTATTCTTAATATTGAAATTATCCTAAGATGAATTTTTGGTATTTTTTTGAGAACTTCCAGTTTTTATGAATAGTGAAAAATACTTAAAAACAACTTTTTTAATAAAAATAATTTATAGTGATAAGTTATAATATTGAGTGGTTTTAAAGTATAATTAGAATATATTTTTACCATTTTATCCAATGGTGTTCATTAGAATTAATTTCACTTGGAAATTGGACATAAACAATTGTCAATCTTTTGATATATATTGTTTCTTAAAAACATGCTATTTGTTGTGAAAGCAATAATTAATTATAAAATTAATAAATGCAACTTATATGTTTGGATTTTGTAAAATAGTCATTATTTTTGAATTCAGAATATCAATTATATCTTTGGGTGAAATTTTGGCATTGTTCTGAAAAACTTCAATTTTTGATGAATAGTGAAACTACTAAGTGGTAGTTAAAAAACTGAATTTTTCATAAAACATAATTTTACCACTTTTGTGAATGGAATTTTGAAAATACAAGAGACATGGTTAATATAAAGAAGTAAAATGTGGTTCAATAATATGAAAATAATTTTTGGTGAATAGTAACTTTTTACTTTTATTTACCACGGTTAAAAGTAAATAGGGTAATTAAGGGTAAAAATGATATTAATATTACCCTAACACATGTTATAATTCAATTGTACAAATGTATCTCGACCAAAAACAACCTTAGGAATAAAATATTATCATTTAGGTCCACTTGGATTAGATTAGGACATTTATTATTATTTAATTCAAAGAAGAGTCAAAAGAGTTAAAATCAATGTTTATTTACTAAACCATTTTTAATATAGGGTTATACATAAGATAAATTAGATTGTAAATATTAATTAGAAAGATAATAATATTTCCTACATAATTCTATTTTATTTATAATTTTTAGACATTAAATATTTCAATTTATTAATGTCACAATGATGATGCAGTAATTCCCATAATAGTGAAAAATTAAAATAATTGATATTATAAATACCCAAATAAATATAATTTCAGACTTTTTATGAATTGAAATAATTTTATTGGATAATATGGAATGTTAGGATTGATGTAATTAATTTTTTTAGAAGTAATAATTCTGTTATGAGTTTTACAAAAATCAATTATTGAATAGTGTCAAAATTGACATAAAAGAGTTTTTAAAACAAATATTATATTATTAATTGATATTAAATTCCTAAAAATATAAGTATAGGCCAAGAGACATATATAATTATAGTTGTATCATTAATGGACCACTTGGGGGGTCTCTTGGATTTTTATAGTAATTTTATTAACAATATAATATAAAAATACAAAGTGACATGGTAAATGTCAAAATAATTAACTAAGAGTTAAAACTAAAAGATAAGGTTAATATAATGACCCAAACCTGTCTAAATTCTATTGGTTGAATGGTTTTCGACCTATACCCACCTTAAAATTTAAATAATACACTTTAAAGCCATTACAAATCGAATATTAATTTATTATAAATTAATATTTCTTTCTTTTCCAAAGGTGCCCCTCACCCCTCTTATAAAAGGGCACTCCCCCTTCTCATTTCTTCACAACTTCAAAGCCTTTTGGTTCGGACAACCCCTGACCAAATACTCTCTAAACTTCCCTCACTACAACCTAGAGGCCTTTTTTTGATCAGAAAGCCAACCTAAGGATCCCTTTTGATCAAATCAAAAGGAAGAACCCGAAGAAGAGGTAATGTTTTCACCACCCCTTTTCAAGTTCCTTTCTTCTTCCACTTCTTCTTTCTTTGTTATTGCCATTATAAAAAACTAACACTAGTATATTATATATACTGTGATGTTATTATAAATATGGTACAACCATATTTAGTATTCTATCCACCCTTTTAATAACATGTCACCATACGTGCGTACGTACGGCTTACCGTCTCCACGTCGTGGTGTAATTGTTATTCAATATATAATTATTTGGATGAGTATAATAATGATGTATAATTCATGTAAAAAATAAATATAACATGATAATGATTCTGTATATATAATATACCATCCAAGTATATATTATTTTAATATCAATAGAATGGTATTGTCCCTCGTGCGTACGTACGGACTACCGTCTCCACGAACGAGATGAGATTAATTCTCCATCATATCCATTCAAGTATAATTATCATTTGATGATTTAAAAATAATGTTTAAGGACTTTATATCATTCTGGATATGAATAAGATACAACCTATCAATGAAAAACATGGATTACGTAAAAAGTACAAGGTAATGTTTTATTTCGCAATCTCTTCATTATCCGAGGTTGTTTATACGTAATAATCTACTGGGATTTCTTTATCATCCACATCCATGTTTCTTAAAAATGTATTTAAAAATTTTTTTACCATTTACAAGAATATTGTTTAAAGTCATTTATACCCGTTTTTGACTTTTTATAAGAGTTTTATAAAGGAATCTTTCCGTCATTTTCCAAACATGGTGTTTTTTAACCTTTTTTATAGGATTAATGAAAGAATGTTTTATTTTAACTTATATGGTTGGTGCGGCTATTTTCCACCGTTATAAAATTTTTTAAGCTTCCCTTACAAGATTATAAGAATTTTTTCAAAGAAAATGTTTTATTTTATAAATATATGACTCTTAAATGATTTCAAAATAAAAAGAGATATTTCACTAAAAAGAGTTTTGATTTCATCTATGTCAACATCCTTTGATGGGTTTTAAGCTTATTTGAAGTTGATTCATTATGAAACAAAATCTCGATATTATATTGAATTTTTTTTGATATGTTTGATTATGGATATGTTATTTTTATACCCTTCATGGTTTATGATGAAAGTATTGACATTTCGTATGCTAGTTTTAATGTGAATGTTTATGTTATGTTTAAACCTTTTCATATGGGAATGCATTGGACTTAATATGTGATGGGTGGAGCCCACTATAGCTCCTCGATGAATCGGTAGGTCTCATGAGACAAACTAGTGTCTTGGCACAAGGCCTTGAAAAAATCTTATTTGTAGTCTTGGCACGAGGCCTTGGCTATGTGGTTATGATAGTCTGGCATTATGCATTCCATCATTATGAAAGTGGTTATTGATATTGCATGTGATTATTCGATTAGTAGAATATCCATGTGAATAAGTAAATGGAATTATTTAATTTTACTTTTTCCATAATATGTTGAAGTTGAAGTTTAAAAGGCTTTTGTTTTAGTTATAAATTTACTTAAATGTTTATTCTTATTTATAAAAGTTTCCACTACATTGTTATCCTTACTGGGAATTTGAGATCACCCCTTTTCATGTTTTATTTTTACCAGGATATGAAGAAGTAAATTATGAATGACCTGCAGGGATAGTATGAGGGGATAAGAGTGTGGTCTATGGAGACTATGTTTTTTTATTTTTCATTTCTATGATGTAAAACTTTATGAATATATCTAGTGTTTCCAACGCTACTAAACCAATCGGTCTTTCGAGATGTGATCTTTCTTGTGATTATTCCAATGTTATGTAATAATGCACCGACTCTAGGTAACTGGGGTCAGGGCGTTACAGTGTGACCTCCACTAGCTATGAGATTTTCCAATGCAAGTGATACATGGAAAAAGTTTTGTTCTAAGCATAATCATGACTTAATTTTTATGTTAATTTTTTTTAACTGTCCATATGCTTGAAATTTTAATGATTTCACCTTCATGTTTGGTTTTTTTATCTTCTGTATAAAGTGGGATCATTAGAAAAAAAAATGATATATGGACACAAACCTATCATTCAATGTTTTACCATTCTTGTGCTTTTTAAAGTCCCTCCATATAATATTTGATTGATTAAGAATATATGTTTCCTCGATTTGAGGACCCACATCCTGATTTAGTGAGCAATATCAAAAGACATACACATCACTCTGTTTAGCCTCCATAATAAAACACTCTGATGTCAATTGATCTAGTGCACTAATAACTTCCCTCCTGGATGAATTTCAAGGATTACTGCATTAACTAGAAACATGAATACGTAATGACGAAGCTTCTCTGATTCTAAATAATTTCATTATGATGATCCAATAAACTCTGAAATAAAAAACTACCATGGAAAAACTTATTAGCACTAGTTAAACTCAATGTTGTTGTCCATTTCAGTTTATCAAAAATTAATAGATTGAGCATCTAGTTTCATACCTATGTTAATAAAAGAATAATTAAAAGATTTTATAGGATATGTCAGTTTAAAAAAAAGGAGTTGAAAAGAAGAAAATCAAAATTCTTTGCCAATGAATTAATTCCACATAAAACATTTTTATAGGATGTTTCCCCTATTTTTATGTGGAGACATGTAAATTATTCTCATAGGCAATGCTTCTCTATAAGTTTTTATACAGATACCAAGTGGATTTTGGAATTACTTCACAGCAAAGTAATATACAGTGACACTATAAAACAATTATGAATAAATAGAGGGAATTCAAGAACCTTATTTTTTTCAAAAATTAGGGAAGAAGGGGACCCTCCACATTATATATACAGGAAGAATAACTATTCATATTCCACTTTAAGAGTTCTATGAAAAAATTATGTAGAAGTACCTATTTAACTAAATATTCAATCCTCATTATTAAAATCAAATCTAATTATTATTGGGTAATTTTTTGGTTCCTAAAAAATATTGAAACACTTTGAGGTGAAGATATGTATAGTATAATTCCAAATTTTTTATTTTTTCATCAAAATAATCATTCTCTATGTAAAAGAATAAACGAAACTATGAAGAAATTTCATGATGCGTACATTATTTTTGGTCATTTTGGACCCCTTATTTTTGGTTGAAAGGATTCTAGTAGAAAGGGTGTCATTTAAGGGACAAAGGTAGCACCCTCAGGCGATTATCAGTCTACTTTGTTGCCTTTGATTTGTGGCATCAATGTAGTGATCCACGCTATCTCACATCAATTTTATAAGGTAGTAGTTTCATAAGTTCTAGAATAAACAGATACTAACATTTTTTATAATTACACCCCCAACACTATTATTGATAATTAATTTCACAAGCCATGATGTTTTAGAAATGATAGTATTTATGATCATCTACATACTAAGAATGTCTTTTGAGATTACATCCCTCATGTAGAAATTAATTTAAGTCTAAAGAGAGTGTTAAAACTCTTAAAAAACAACATTGTGTCCATGGGACACCTAAAAAATATCCTTGTGGGCTTGACCATGTAAAACCATCATGATACCCCCGCCCCTTCTTACCCCATGCAACTCCTTCAACCATTAATCCTATAATCAACCAAGTTAAATGAATCCACCAACTTGTTAATTCAAACTTTTCAACCAGCCATTCTTTCCTCTATAAATTCTAGATTCAGCTAGATTCCCATGAATAATGATATATAAGAAAACACAAGTCACTTTGGTGGCCTTCAACATATTTAAACAATGGGATCTCTATAAATTTTAAAAGTAAATGGAATCAATTGACTAACTAGACCCACTATAAATTGTTAGGGTGGTAACACTTATGAATTTTTACTTGTAACTATGATTTATCTAATAATAATTTAATTATCCAATTTTTATTGCAATGTTTCTATACTTCTATGAGTAAAAGAAAGAAATATTTTTCTCTCGTGGATATAGGGATAAAATTATGAAGCATGTAAATAACTTATTTTTATTCCATGTTTGATTTTGATTCTATTTGTGCAATTCCTTTTGGAGTTGTGATCATTTTATAGTGAATGATTTGGTGGAGAGGTCAGGGTGTATTTTTCGTTTTATTTATAGAACATCATTTCATAAGATCACATGATTATGGTAGTTTTATAAAAAATTTCGTGTGTTGAAGTTCATATGGTATTCTTCCTAATTTATGGTTTCATGGATCCCAACAAGTGGTATCATATCTTTTTCTTCATCAAGGATTAGTACTCTCAAAATATTATTATGGTAATTTTCTTTCCTCTATGACTTTTAATTTTAGTTGAAGTTAACTTCTTTTGGTGGAATAAAATTATAATAAGGAAATTTCTAGATAGACAATTTTGACAGGATGAACTTTGATTTTTGAAGGATGAAGATGGAGGATAATATATTTTAGAAGGACTTTGAGTTTCCATTGAAAGGATTAAAACTATAAGAAATTGATAAAGTGGAATGTGAATGTCTTTATAGGATGTAACTTGTAGTGATACATATATAATTAGAGAAAAAAAATTCCTATTATATCTAGGTGGTGAAAAACATAGAAAATTTATTGGAGGCTATAGTGGATATGTTTGAGAATCCTACAATAACGAAAAATAATTCATGATACAAAGGTTATTTAGTATGATATATCAGATGAAATACTAGAGTCTAATCTTATCAATGAATTCAAAATGATTTAGAGTCATCTCAAATCTATTAAAGTGAAATTTTTAAATGTTTTTTAGTAATTTTTACTGCTTTCATTACTTACATAATAACGGGATATGATGTTGAATTCCATAAGAAATTATTATATAAAGTATGAAAATGTGTTTGAATATGTTTGTGATCTTATCCCAAATGAGGAGATTAGGTATAGGGAAGTCCAAGAACTTTCTAAAACCATCCGGAATAAAAAAAGAAGAAATTGTATTTAGTGGAAAGTTCAGAGGAAAAAAGGTTAAATCAATGGAGGGGACTCAAGGTAAAATTGTTGTCATTATACTTTTATGTAGGCATTTTCGGAAGAAAGGGAATATAATGAAAGGTTATAGAGATCACATGGTGAATTTATGAATGGATGCTTCAAGAATTTTATGTTTTACAGGGATTATGCTTATGCTTCTAGAAATAATAAAATACATACACATTATCATATACTGTAATATAATTTTTTTACCATTTTACCAATGTGTTTCAATATAATAACATTCTTAACATGAAAATTTTATAGAGTTTTTTAGGAAAAAATCTCCATGATATTTATATATGAATAATTTTTACAATTGAATCGTGTTTTATATATTAATGAAATTATTTTTTCCTTGTAGATAGATTCGTTTCTAGACTTCTATGAAGATTCAATACAAGTTAACCATCAAATTAATTTATTTTTAACATTTCAACCATGTTCTTCATATTTTGTTATGTATGTTACATGCATGAATTAAATATTTATCACAACTTTGAATCATTATTGTCTTATAACAAAATAGGATTTGTTCAGGAGGTGAAATGCCAATAATTTTTCAAGAATCAGGTTTCAATGATGAATTATAGTGACCTAAATTCATCACACTACAACAGTCCATAATTCATATAATACTTTAGTAATAAAGTTACTTGGCACTGCTTCTATCCATTGGGATATATGGGATAGGTTTTTTTATGGGGTTCATTAGGATCATTGTGCATTGAGCTTCTAATTAAGTGTTTTTTTCTCTATTTTTCTGTCTTGGTATGTGTTTCGGAAACTGGGGATGCATTGCATCTTTTAATATAGTGTCTAGAGCTATAAATATCACAGTATCTGTTAAATACAATCATGCATTTGTGTGGTTGTTCATGAGTCTTTCTTTGTAATATTTAAATGGATGATTGTGTTGTCTGTATCTGTTATAATTAGGGGTAGCAATGCAATAAGAGTATTGCTATGAGTAGATTCATGGATGGTTAGAAAATATTTAAGACCATCATGGAGGATCAAATGATGATGCTGGTAGGGAGCTGGGAGCAGTGCAGTGACAGAGCCAGGGAGGCAAGGGGCAAGGTGGAGGCTAGAAGGAAGCATGGCAGCAGCAGAGATAGGGAGGCCGGGAGCAGGGTGGAGGTAGGGAGCAGGGTGGAGGTAGGAGGTAGAAATCATGGAGTAGTGGTTGACTCGGGAGGCAGGGCGCAGGAAGCATGGAGCAGGGATGACGTAGGGAGGAAGGGAGGAGGTAGTAGGTAGGGAGGCAGGCGGTGAGGCAAGGTAGAGACAGGGAGGTAGGGAGGAGGCATGGAGTCAGTAGTAGTGGGCAGGGAGCGGGGAGGGAGTAGCATTTTAATAGGGGTGCAGTAGAACCATTTTTTTCTTCTAGAAACGGATTCAATACATGGATTTTTTTACTACAAAGTCAATGATACCGTTTAATTATATCTTTTTTTGGAGACTCCATTATCTATCCACGGTTTAAAACCATGATAGTAGACCTATTTCTACGATTTGAATCGGCGATATAGTTGTAGTGTCACGGTTATAAACCGTAGAAATAAATCCATGTGGAAGATTTTATGAAAACAGTTGCAAACTGTGGATATAGCTCTATAGCCACGTTTCAAACCGTGTCTATAGGTATATTTGCACGGTTTGAACCATGTATATAGGTCTATAGAAACGTTTTCGAACAGTGGCTATAGTTTTTTCTTTATATTAATTCTAATAGGATCCATAGTTGGTGAAATTGTGGCTATTACCAATAGCCACTATTTTGTTTCCTATAGCCATGGTTATAAACCATGCCTATAGTATTTTTTTAGTAGTGTTTCAAAGGAAGATAGTCTCCCAAGTATCATCATCGTATGAGTAAATAGTATCATGTGTTAACAAGATATGTAAAGAATTATATGAGTCCTATGGCTTTGAAGAGAATCCTGAAAAGAAAAAGATGGTTGAGAAAAAGATGGATAATGAGAAAAAGGGAAATAAGGGTTTTTCTATGTGTGAAAACCTTGGAAAGAATCAACCTAGTAAATGATTTAAATGAATGAGAGTGTCTTATAAGTATGGGGGAAAAGACATCAATTTCATGATTTCAATGGAAAGAAAAAGGTTTCCATTGCACAATGCTTCAACTACAAGGAGGTGGGACACTATGTGAATCAATTTCCCAATCTTCAAAGGAATATTCCCCAGATGATGTTATTGGATAATGAGAAGGTCGTGATACTACTGTAGATAAAGTGGAATGATTAATATTCCTCGTCAAGAATCATGTAATTTGAATATTTTATCAATAATGTATTATTTATAAGAATTATAGAATATACGAGGACTGTACTATAGTACTATTTCATTAAGTATTTGAGGTTTAATGATGATTTTTACCCAGGGTAAGTGACTCGGTGGAAAGTTAATATCTCGGGAAAGAATATGGTTCAAGGAAAGGAAACCCTAAATATATTCCTGATGATTAAAACAGTGAAGAATAAATGATTGGTTTGGTTGATTATTGACTACCTCAAAAATGATTATTAACTTGGTGAAAAGTGGTCTATGCTATCATTGATGAAGTTTACAACATTTTTTTATATAAGTAATATATCCAATAGAATGTGGAAGGAAAAATGCTTGTTTCCAATAAGGTTTTATAGTAATTTTATTTATTATGATATTTTAAGAGGACACGTGATGAAGATATTTTTATTTTCTGAATGTAAAAAATTTAGGGTTGCTTCATGTTGATTAAAGGAAAATAAGGTAAAAAATACATTGAGTTTGATAGATTATGGAGTTATAAAAAATGAGGATTTCCAATAACCCTATATACATAGATCTAGAAAGGATGGATATGGGAAGGATACAAAAGTGTTGGGTCATGATATTTTGGAAATTTAAACCATCTAAGAAATGGTTTAATTTTATCATTGTATGTGGTTTTTTAGTTTAATGTCACCACATGATGTAACCTGTGATAATAGACGAGGTATAGATAGTTGAAGGTAAAAAAATTATAAGATTATGTTTATGAAATATAAAAATATATTTATACTCTTATAGAGTGGAATAATTCCTTAACTCTAAGAAATTAGTTGTAAATAAAAATGTTATCCTATTATCATATATTTTCTTCCATGATTTCAATGAATTTTTTCATAACTGTAGTTTATGTTTTTTTTTGGATAATGATCTTTCATACGATCATGTTCTCTATTAGTTTCCATCATAACATGATGGTTTGATTATTATTCCAGGACCATGTTTTCCAATTATAATGCATTGTTTTGTTGTAACTGGTGTATTTCCCTTTCCCTCTTATTAAGAGGATATTTTAACTGTATTTCGGATGTGCGATTCTTATAGTGGAATTTTCAAGTATCAACCATTAACTTACAAAGTTCAATAACAAATTTCAAGGGTAAAATTTTTGTAAGGAGGGGAGAATGTAACAACCTAATATTTTTCAAATAAATATTGAATGCATAAACTAATGAGTCTTTACAAAATAATACTTTACAATAATGTATCAAATAAACATAATTTTGTCACTTTTGTAATTAGAATTTAGAAAAATTGACATACAAGGTTGTGTTCAATGAGATATTTAGTATCTAATAGGATCAACATACATTTTGGTGAATAATAACTTGACCCTTATAAATGGTAACATACCGTTATGAATAGTAATGAATAGAAAATTGGAAAAAAATAGAAACTTCACCCGTGAATGTATAAATACAATTTATAAAATATATAAGGGATAAAATGATCATAGCATAATAATTGGTATTTTGGTAGGTCATAAATATTTTAAATAAAACTTTATGATTAATTTAATAATCTAAGATGGAAATTAAATTTCAAAAAATGTAATAATAAAATTTTATTTTATTGTCTTATGTTTATAAGATAATTTTATGAGACTTTGATTAACATTTTAAAGTGTTATAAAATGGGTTATAAGTTGTGGTTTTTGGAATAAATTATGATTTAATTTTAAAATTGAATTACAAATATTTAGAAAATTATTTTTAAAAAAATTATTTCATTTTTGAATTCTATATGTTGAAAAACAGTTGGGGTGAATTTTTGGGATTTTTCATAAATTATTGAATTTTTATGAATAGTGAAATATGATAATTTACTATATATATACCTTATGAGTTAAATATACTATTTTTATCATCAAAACTGATGTTAGAGCCCTTGGTTTGAAATCACATGAACAGATTAATTTTTTTGGTCCTAGAATCATCACTATTTCTTGTCTTGTAGAAAAATAATAAACTAATGATTGAAATATTAAGAAAACCCTCCTCTCCTCTACAATAAAACCCACCTCACTCCCCATCTTCTCTTCACTCCTCTCAAATAATGTTCCTTGTATGAATTATACTCAAATAACCTCCCAATCTCCTCCCCCACTTCCAACATCCCTTCGTCTCATAAAAAGACCAAAACATCTCCCCTAAAGAGGCACTCAAGGAAGATTACTTCAAGATATAAATTCCTCTTTTCATTTCTTTTTTTTTCAAGTTATTTTCTTTTACTTTTCCTCCATCACCTCCTTTCTTCCAAATGTTGTGATGACTCCAGTACCATACATGTCCTATAATGCTGTTGTGATAAAGTAATAATCCTTCAACATCTCTCATTTTCCCTTCATTTATACTAGAAATGAAAACACCATGTGAGATGTGTTAATTTATCACATTCAAGGATGACAGATTTTCAATTTATATTACCATCTTCAATTATAATCATGAAGCCATTTTTTTCTGAAACAAACTATCATATATGTATTATAACTTATTTATGGTTCTGTAATCCTTTTGTACACAAGATATTAATTTATAAATCAAAATAAGTTCGTTGTGATCAAAAAACTGTCAATTAACCCAAACAATTGTCATTAATGTTTTATATAACGATTCATATTCACTCCCAATAACCAAATGATTTTTATAAAAATGTAATCTTCTGGCTGTTCACAAATAACATGAAAACTCAATTCTGTACAACCATCCTCATTTTACCTGATTATCTATTCATGTATATAAGTATACTAATCATGAAACAAAAGGATTGGAACAAATAAATTGAACCTCTTAACCCATAAAAAGGCCATGAATGAACATAATAAGGTTATAATAAATCAATTACATTTAGAGGTGGTTCTAAAATTTTTAATTAATGAACCTATATTCGATCAATCATGTCATTAAGATCAAGTGATGAACACCATCAGACTTAATGTAAGGGGTTTCCTCATCTCACTTCCATTTTTGTGAGATATTCCTTATTCACCACTATTACTTGTGTATGGTGTGTGTATACTGCCCATTGATGTACAATATCATGAATCTATTTATTTTTATGTAATTTGATGTATCATTTCAAGATTATTAATTTTTGTGCATACGAACCGGTTGATTACAAAGTGTTAATGGATTTCTTCTCAAACATCCATTTTCATTCGGGTTACTCATATTCTATACTTGCCTCAATGAAACTATTATTTATTCTTATGTACTCCAAATAAATTCTGTTTTAATGTTCTATATATGTTTAACAATCATAATCCTTCTTTATTTTATGGGTATTTACATTTTTTAAAAGGTTCTTTCAAAATTTTATCCTGATAAACAAACCCGACTCAAGGGAACTTCTTGAATTCTTACCCATTTTCATGTGCACACCAAGATCTATTTTAAGCCACCATTTTTTATAAAAACAATCATTTTATCATAAAAACTTTTCTTGCAGCATTTCTGTATTTATGAGAAAAAACATTCCTTTACACTTTATAATTCTCTTTAATACTTTCCGTAAAATTCTCTAAAATACTTTATTTATAAATATTCTTAAGAACTATGTTTACATGATTTCACTTCAGTGGGACATAATTTATGCGTCAAATGTAATATCAATGTAATTACCTTATATTTTATGGTATATACAAGTTTAAAACCAAATTTATGACAAATCAAAATGATTTTACAAAAGAACTCTTCTTTCCAAAGTAAAACAGATTTTTTCACCTAACTTTAACTATTATGAGATATATGCCTTGTTCACCAGTTATTTCTTGAATGTGGTGTATGTACTACCCTTTAGTATATCATATCAAGAGTCTCTTAATTCCCATGAAATTCTAAGGGATTATTATTTGAATGTTTCAAGGTGGTATGGGACACTTTGGAATATTTAAGGATTATTTTCTCAATAATTTCTCAATAGTCTCATTTAAAAGTATCTTTATTTATGTCTACATTCTTTGATTAATCTTGTATTTCATAGAGGTTTATATTTTATGATATCATCTACAATATTCTGTTGAAGTGTTTCTGATTAGCTAGAATGTGGATGTTCTATCTTGATACCATTCACCAAATTACTCTGAATGGTTAGCGCTTATGAACAATGTTCAGGAAAAGTTATTTACATTTCAAATATTTGTTTCAATATGAATGTATTAGTTGCTTATATTTATCTCCATTCATATAAGGAATTAATTGGACTTATTGTGTGACGGGTGGGGCCCTCTATATCCCCTCTATGCATCGTTAGGTCTCATGATACATATAGATATGGACTTGGCTGAGGCCTTTCCTATTTTTAGATATGGTTTTGGCTGAGGCCTTAATCATTTTTAGATGTCTTGGATGAGGCCTTGACGGTATATTTAGGAATGTCTTGCATATCCATTTACCTCATTATAAAGCTATAGATTCAAATTTCATGAGGTTATTTTTCTATTAGAATACCCATTATTATGTTTTATTATGGAAATATTTACTCAACTCATATTCCTACCATATTTCGATCATGTTTATTTTTAAAGGCATGTGTTTTCAATTATTCACCATGCCTATTGTTTATGTTATCTTCCCCAGTAATTATTACCCCTACTGAGCATCTAAGCTCACCCCTTCTTGTGTTTCTTTTTTACTAGGATATGAAGAGGTATATTATGATTGACTTGCAGGGATAATATATAGTAGGGTATGTTCACAATGGTACTTATTTGTTGTTCTTCATTTCAAGTTGTAATGTTGAACCCATATATATATAGAGTTTTCCAAAACTACTAAAATTATCGGTCCTTTAGGATATGACTTTCCTATAATCATGACAATGTAATGAAATCATACACCAGATCCAGAAAACTGGGGTTAGGGTGTTTCGAACCAATCCTTGAAGAACTCCCAAGTAAGGTATTCATGAGGCTTGTTCCAGGACACTGACTTCCACCACATCCACGGTGAACCTTCAAGGATGAATATTGTGAAATTAACCATCAACACTCTGGAAAATCAACAAGGATAAAGTCCCCAATGATCTTCTGCATCCACTATTTCACTATGAGAGGATTTGAGTGATCAAAAAAGAGAGTTGGATCTACCTTCTAGAACTCAAACATAAAATACTTAGGATGATTAACAGGAATTTTTTCTAATGATAAATCACCCATGGCCTCACTATGACCACCCATCGAAGATCCATGGGGAAAACCACTAAAAAAAGAAAATCCTAGAACCATATCAAGGCCAACTCGACAACAGAATCATCATTAAGAAACACTACATAAGTGACCAACTTTGAACATAAGAAAAGCAAGACACTGTTAACACCAAACATCCCCTTTTTGAAAACATTTTTGATTTCAAGAAAAAACATGGTGGACTTTCATACTCACCAATGGTGTTCCATGTAGTTTTACACATGTGCACATGGTCATGCCACCCTGAGAACCAAGGAAAATGCCAAAGGATAAAACAAAACAACCACATCATCAAGAACAAACCATTAAACCCATTTCAAAGTTGTGGGCCTTCCAAAGGCACACTCACCACCAAGTCAATAATCATTTTTAGATCTCCACACAATAGACCATCATATCATGATTAAATGTAAAACCCCACATATTTCTATAAAAATCCTCTTTATTCCATTAAAAACATTTTCTAGAAATAAATAAAATCCCATTCAATCAAAACCATTTGATTCAAAACCCATTCCTTTCCCAATCAAACCAAATTTCAAGTTAAACATGCCCTTTCAAACAACAGTTTCCCAAAAACTCCAATCTTTAATTGTAAAATCCCAACATCATTAAATCATTTAAATTACATCCCAAAGAATTCATTTTGTAAAATATCATTTTTCTAGGGTCCTCAATAAGATTAATTCTGAAAATCCCATCTTCCATTTTTATCAAAATCCAACCATTCCATCAAATCCCAATTTTCATAATCCCAACACAATGGTTTCAAAGTAATTTTAAGATTTCCAAGAATATTAAGTGGTGATAATAATAAGGGAACTAGTTTCAGTGGGTGACATGACCATATGGTTGGAGGCCATATGCCAAACACACCACCAACACAAAGGGATTTCTAGGACCATGATCTGGCTCCACATAGATTGCCAGGCCCTGCAAGCTAATGGAGACCATTGGATCCACACCCCTTGTCAAATACCAAAACTAAATAATCCCTAAAGACTAAAGAAACAAATAAAATATAACTAAACATAGAAGCATGAGGATCAGAATGAGTAAGAGTTTGGAAGAATCTTTCTGAACATACCTCTAGAGTCCTAACAATACTACTCCATCAACATTAACATCCCCAAATAATAAAGGGTGCTCTAAAAAGAAAGGTCCTCTAAGATCCTACCTCCTCTAATGCCATTTTTTTAGGAACCAACTCGAGTCGGCCCTAAACTGGTCACCCAAGCTAATTTGTGGCATGGTTCAAAGGGTGTTCCTGATCCTTATGGGTTTGAAACTAGTGTTGGGAAAAAATATAGTAGAAAAGGGAATAATTTCACCCACGAAATAAATAAGACAACAAATCATCATAATGATGCATAATCAGTCCACTATATAAAAAAACTGAACTGAACATATTATACAAGAAACAAAACAATACTACAACTATACAAACAAAACAAAAGAACTAGACAGACACACTAGATCTATGTGACATCATGGGTCACCCTCTAACAAAATTTCCAACCATAGATCAAGGTGGTCAAACTCAAGTTGAACCTTCACAAGGGATAAGAAGAGAAATGAACTACAGTTTTGAGTATTAAAACTCAATAGGCTATCCTGATAAACTATTTTCCAATGAAATTCCTTTAAATTAAAATAAAAATTAACTTTAGGTTTGTAATGAAATTTATAAAAGTAATATTTTCTACACATTTTACATAAAAATAAACTAAAACTCATTTACCTTATTTGTTTCAAGATTAGGTTCATTACCAATAGTGAAACATTAACATTGTCAAGGGGAAAGTTATGCGTACATTTTCAACATACAAAAAATGGGATAAAATACTTTTCTTTGAAAACATTTTTCATGAACTCTTTTTAAACCAACAAGTTACTTTACACGAAAAACACAACACAAGAAATCACTATAAATATCATATAACAAGGGAATTGAAAATTATCATGCAAGTACCTCAATCATCACTAAAAGGCGCTAAGTGCTAACAGACATGGGTGAACCCAAGAGATCAAGAATGATCATGAACATACTAATACATGAGACCACATTCCTAGTAGCATGGAACATAAAATGAAATCAAAAACACCCAAATACCCAGCCACCCTAACTCATGACATACCGAGGGGCCCAAATCCATAGCAATAAACCCAACCATATCCACCTACAATGGTCTACTGGTTATCACCTGAATACTAGTGCAGTAATCATTCTTTGAAAATCATCTTAATATTCTGGGTTCTCATGTCTCATGTATACAACAGGGGTTATCCAATTGATATTAGACGAGAATCCAATCACAAATATATAATAATAATAATAATCCAACAATAGCCCTCACCCCAAGTAACCACAAGGACCAATCTCACTCCTTAGAACAAATAGAACATAGAGACCCAACTGATGGATCATGATAATGGAAATGAGGATTCTACTAAAAGTAAATTATATCCATTATACATAGACATGGTGTAAGAAAAATCCAATATAGGTTTTCATAATAAAAACTTTTCATCATTTTAATAAAGTTTCCCAAGATTCCATTAAGAATTTTACCAACCAATATTTATCGATGATATAAAATCATATTTTCATAAATGGGTGTAAACACACCATTTTCCATATCAAAATATTTTCAAAATCCTCTTAAAACATTCACAATACACTTTCAAGACACACAATTCCTTATAAATGTTCCAAACAAGGAATTTGCTGGCAACACATTCCAAAACTCTTCATAATTCATCCCAAACTTATTAATAAAACCCAAAATCACTTTTGAAACCCATATGAGGCACCCAAAAAATCATTTAACATGTTTCCAATTCATTTAAAATTCAAAACCATTAATTATATAACACAAAATACTCATAAAATCCAATCGGGCATTTAATCGAACACTTGGTTTGCATTATCTAACACTACAATTCTGTTTATCATATATCAAGGTATAAAACACCACTTTATACAAAAATTGATTAAATAAATTATCATAAATCATTATTTATAAATCAAATAAGTTGAAAAAAACATGAAACTATTAATTATTAAATTAAAATGGAAAGTGTAGGAGGAAACCTACCTTAGATCCATGGAACAATTACCATGCACAACCAAAACCACCCCACGATGGTTCTAAAACCATAGATCTACAAAGTGAAACCCTTAATGATAAAAAACTTAACATAATTGATGTAAAAAATGAAACCCTAGGTCAACATGACCATGGGAGAATATAAAATAAAAAGCAAATTAGATAATAAGGAAGAGAGAGATGAGGGTATGAGTTTAACTTGAGAGAACCAACCAAACCCTTGAATATTTACCCTTGGAATCACCCTAGTAGAATGTGGGAGGGATGAATAAGGAGAGATAGGTCCCCTAGGTATGAATGTACCATGTAGGGAAAGAAATAGGGTATTGGTTTAAAATAAAGAATGGGGTAAACTTGGAAATGCATAAAAATTAAAATCTGGGAGGTTGCATGGTTAGGCTGCATGGTTTAAAAAACCGTGTAGTTGCTACTGCCCACAAGTGGAATGGATTCATGGTTACGGAGTAATAATCAACACAGTTTCTCAAACCATGTGTTATCCATGCAACATATTTTGTAACCCACCACATGGTTGCCTTGATTTGGTTGTACGGTTTGACAAAATGTGTTCCAACCATGCATAGGGTACTGCCAACCAAAAAAAATTCCAGATTTCTCCAAAAAAAACTCCCAAACTAACAAAGGGACAAGCCCAGGACAAAAAATAGGAAAAAGAATGCTTAAAAACTCAACAACCATCACACCAACAACCGAAGAAAAAGCCCAAAAATCCCACCAAACTGAAGCATAAAAAAATAGAAAATCTTGTGTGACAGTACTAAAGGGAATGATCATAAAGGTATTTGATGAATATTTCTCACCAAGATTAAAGGTTATGTTTCTATGTTTCCAAAGACAATAAACTATTACGATCCTCAGGCATGAATTTTTTTAATTTTTTGATTATTCATATAAACTGATTTAATATCCGTGTATGTCCATTATAGGTTACTATAGACCACTTAAATTCACACAATATCATGGATATAAAACCACCCAATATTATCTACACTAAAGTACTCCTTGATTAGTAGGAAATGAGAAACCTTTTTGAGCCTCTGTATAACAACCCAAAACCCATCAATACCTCCAGGTGATCTTGAAAATCCAGTCATGAAATCCAATGCAACATCATCCCATTTCCACATAGGAATGGGAAGCTACTGTAAAATATAAATTGGTCACTAGTGTTCCTATTTCACCATTTTATATGTGGAAAACCTCGTGAAAATACTATCTACATCTCCTTTAATACAAAACCACTTGTACTAGCAACATAAAACTTAGTACATCTTGGTAACACTGAGATGAACTGTCTAAGATGAAGCATGAAAGTCTCACATCAGCTCCTTATGTATGTATATTGATACCCATAAATAACCATGTATATTCATAATTTCATCCTCGCCTATGGTCCATCTAGGAGGAGGGTCCTAACCTAACACATTCTCTTATAGGACTAGGCCCTCTAAATCTGATAGCAATCACATTCTAAATCTACCCAGGAGTGTAGAAGACATATATAAGAATGAAATAAAGGTACTATCATGAATATCTTTACCCTCTAATTGCATCTATAAAAATAAGTCCATATGTTTTCTCTCTCTACTATCCTCCTAAACTTCTTATATCTTTGTCCTCTTGCTCAATGCATCAGCAATTTCATTCCCTTTACCAAGCATATAGGTAATATGTAAGTCAAAAATTTAGGTAATCAACCTACCTTATCTTCCCTATATTCAAGTCACACTATATAAAGATGTATTTGTGGATTTTTCGGTCTGTGTACACCACAAATCTCTCACCCAATAAGTAAAGCCTCTAACAGTGCAAGGCAAGTACAATAGAAGCTTTCTCAAGATTTTTCAATAGGTAGTTCCTCTTATGTGACCTCAATTTACAAGATCCATATTCCATGAATCTTTACTCCTTCATGAGGACAACTCTAAGCCTGATACATGAAGCATCATAATAAATAGTGTAACTACTTCCAAGCACTAGAAAAATCAGTGTTAGTGCTAAAGTCAATATCCACTTTAACTTCTAGAAGGTTTTCTAGTAGGAATATTCCCATACAAACTTTACACCCTTCGTATTAAAGCATGTAATAGGTGATTATAAGAACGATAAGATTTGTATAAAATTCCTGTAATAACTACTTTTCCCCAAGAATCTCTACATATAAAAGATTTTCTTGGGATGCTCCAAGGAAACTACAGCTCTCACCTTCTCTATGTCAACTGATACTACTATCTATGAGATAATGTGACCTAGAAAGTGAATTTGAACAATCCCAAAGTGGCCCTTTTTTATCATAGAATATAACTTTTGTTCTCTCAGTGTATCCAATATGATCTCAAGATGTTTTTCATGGTCATGTCAAGTGTGAGAATTCAACAAGATATCATCCAAGAAAATCACCAAAAACAAATCCAAATTAGGATAGAAAACTCAGTTCACCAATGCCATGAATTTTTTTAGAGCATTCATGAGACCTAATAGTATAACCAAATACTCATTGAACATGCCTACTATGAAAATAAGTGAGAGATATTTATAATGGTTTAACACACACCTAATGATAATCCGATCTCAAATTAATCTTTGAGAACACCAAAGCTCTTCGGAGTTGGTCAAAGAGATCATCTATCTATGGTAGAGGATATCATTTATTGAACATAAATTGGATCAATTTATAGTAATCCCCTCATACAATAATAGTTCTATCCTCTTTTTTAGCAAATGGTCTAGCGAACCACATAGAGAAGTACTGGTTCGAATAAACCCCTTTTCCTATAAATCCTCTAGTTTCCACTTGAACTCCTACATCTCTGTAGTAGCCATATTTTAAGGATTAATAGATACAAGTGAAGATCCTAGAACTATATCGATAGAAAACTCTACCTATCAAACTAGATTCATTCCTAAAAAGGTCATCAAGGAAGATGTCCCTAAAATTGTCCACTACTAGAGGGAAATATGCTTTATTTGTTCCCTAATCAACCAAATATAAACTCACAATTTGGATTGTCATCCCACCCAGTCCATGATGCTCAGATCACCTGTAAATCCCATTCTCCCTTGTTAATAAACTCTCCGACCTCTGGTGATGTGAAGGTCTCCCTTTGGAAATAGTAATCAATGAGAGCATGAAAGGGAACCAACCAGCCCAGATCAATAATGTTTTCCAAACCTATCATCTCAAGGAAAAAGATTTCTATAATAATTGAAACCCACTAATCATAAGGGAGAACTCCCTATATGGATTTACATCCTCTATTTGAATCCCTAATAAAGTATCAAGAATCATAATTCCATCAGAAGACTAAATGTAGATCCTAAGGATCTTCACATTGGGAATAAATATAATGTTATGATAAGAACCTGTATCAAAAAGAAAATATGTTAATGTTGAGGATACTAGAATAATACCTCTTATAGTAGAAGTTCAAGGAACCTTTACCTCATGTGTCAGTTTCACTGTGTATATCTAACCTGATCTGTAGCCCAATGATATAGCTTGTGTACCCTGAGAAGATATGGTTTGTTATCACTACATATCTTGGGTCTAACTACCACAGCCAAAACCACCACCTTAGCTTGACTGGCCTTAGGTACTCTAGATCCCTTCCAGATGAGAAGCTATTGACCCCTCTAATATATGTTGATTCAATATAAACCCTATCTCACTGGTTGTTGGAGGAAAGGTTTTTGAAAAAGAGCTATATGTGGACCATCTTTCCATAATATTGGCACTCAACTACGTCCCTTGTACAATGAGGCCATGTATTTCTAAGTCTACTCCACAGGTGGAACCTAATCTGGCTAATTGGATATATTCTATGGAAACTTATATCAACTTATCATAATCACTAGACAATGATTCCCACTACTAGTTGATGTAAAGCCAAATCTAGGTATCAAACTTCCCTGGTTCGCACCCCCAACCTCTCTCAGATTATGCTTCATGATAAGTGTATGATTCACTATTCTATAAATGGTAGTTAGCCAAAATAATTTCACTAGTGGTCATATTTTATACCTAATACAATCCTCAAATCACCTGGATTTAGATAACTCGTCACCCATTAGAATGTGTGTGAAGCACTGGAGCTCTATAAAATGGACTAAATAATCCATAAATAATAACATAACCTACTCTAAGTTCCTAAACTCTAAGGATCTATCGGCCCTCAATGTCTCTCTATTGAAGTAATCATAGAATTATGTATGAAAATCCATCAATATCTCGATGATGATTCATCTGAGTAAAAACAACCCACTATTTCTTGGAATAATTAGGTAGGATATAACCAGTGAGATTTACTCTCCTCTATAGAGTTATCTCAAGATTCTAAAAGATAGATCTCATATAATCTAAACATTACTCTATAACCTTTGTTCTACTATCCCTTATAAATGTTGGAGGATTATATGGATGGAACTCATGTTTCAACTCTTCCATAGTTAGATAAAGCCATGGTGTCCCCTGAACGGTTTTCATGAAATGTATAAAGCTTCTATAGAACTATGCCTCATCACCTGTGTCTAGTACTATCACTGGTGCCGAATCTGTAACCATAGAATGATCTACCAGTATATCATTTTAAACCACCTTTGTATAATGGTCACTTTGACTCTCCTAGCATGTGATTGGAGGACGTCGCAGTGGCATTTGTCTACAAATTCCAAGCACACAACTCAAAACAAAAGTCAACAACTGATAAAATCATAGATATTAAAATACGATATGTAAAAGACCTCTGATATAAGAACTACTTCCCTATTATTACTTCTAGAGACAGGTCTGGTAGATGTACAGATCCTATGAAATCAAGAGATACTGCATGCTTTCTACTCCTAAGGTCATGTCTGGGTGAAGTTCTCTACTATAAACAATTAAATTTTCTTTTATTTCACATTTATACCGTAATTATCATTGACGATATAATTATTCAAATCACCATTTCCAATTTATAAGGCCTATACACCTTATAAATTGAAATGTTTCATCCATTTAAATAAAGTCACAACACGTTCCAGTCAATGACTCAGCATTCCATAGTTGGTTGCATAGGGGACAATTGTATCTTCATTAGGAAAAAAATTGATTAGATTACAGTAGTAAATATAAGTACAAAACATTTTTTCCAATTCAATAAACAATCATTTATCAAACAATAGGTATATCAATCATGGAATATATCACAACATCAATAAATAAAGAAATTCAACATATAAGGCATGGTGTAATGCATGGTAGGTTAATCATAGTAGGTGACTAAAATGATGAATGAGATGGAATACCCTCATATTATTTGGTTAAAACTAAATATAACCCTCAATCATATCAATGATAACATCTCGTATCAAGTTTACTAACCAATGGTGGAATAAAATCAATTATAATAGACAAAATCCAAAAAACAGAAATTTCCATTTTAGGGAATTTGGCTTCTTTCCATAGGTGGGTTAGATAATCCCAAGCATAGCTCATTAAAAAATCCCAATTCTTACTAATCCACTATCTATTGTCATTAAATTGTACGGCGTAAAATAAAAGGGATATGATACCACTTTGTAACATCCTGACTAGGATGACACTAAAAGGTACCCCGAGGTGGTGGGTCACAAGGCCTCAAGCACATCTCCCCAAATGCAAGAGGTTTCTAACTAGTAGTGAGGGTCTTGTGTGTGTTCGTGGGGAGACCATGTCCTCATTACCAGAGTGTAACACAATGGAAAAGTAAGGATAGATTAATATAGATAAATCATAAATAAAATAGGGAAAGAAAGAATCAGACATTGTGACCACTAGACTAGTAACCTATCATAGCGGAAGTACAATAATAACTAGACTAGAGATAAACATCTAAAGATAGATATATATAAAAAATTCCATATGTAATAACATATAAAATTATGATCATATCATGTCTCTACAAAGAATCCAAAACATCTATACAGGTAGAAGTACAATACATGTGTCAAAATGCCAAAAAGACCAAAAGTATTATCCCATCTATCATTATGATCCTAGAACAGTCGCATTCTATACTTCTCTTAAGAAGTAATAAAAAACCTACAGTAGGGTTTTTTTCCTTTTCCAAACCTATAGACATAAAATCCTCTTGGGTACCAAAGGCGGCCTGAGTAGGGTGTGGGATAAAATACTAGCAGACCATAACCAATTGTGTCTACTTCAATCTTGTCACTGAATATGTAATAATAAAACTATTCATGTATTAATAAAATATTTAAAAGAAGTTGTTCATATAAAAAATCCATAAAGGTCTGAGTTCTCATGGAACACATCCTCTTCAACCTACTTCATCCTTATCTGGAATGTCTCTAATTAAATAGTCTGTCTCATCATCATTTAATAAATAAGTCTTGGGACCTGGAACATATACCATCATTTCCCATTATGGAATGTGATCAAGAGTTTCCTAAATAGACCTTAAATATGGTATAAGACTCTGACTAAATCCAATCTTGTTCTTTGATTTAGTAGAGGAGTCATATAAATTATTTCATTAATTAATAAACTTCGAACCTAATCCCATCCTTGTAATTCCTTACATTGAATCCAGGTATTTCTCCATGTATAACATGAACCAAAAACCCAACAAGCCTTCCATAAAGATCCTTATCAAAACCAAGGTATCTCTCTAGGTTTGGTATAACACCACTTCCATTTGAGTCAGTCCTAGGTAGTTAACTAAGGGATCCCAATCCTCACTCCTTGCATATATAGAACCGTCCCACTATGTATTTCTTTGGTATTCCACTAGGGAGTTCAAGTCTTGCTCAAGAGTATATAATATCGACCCTCTGAGTTCATCCTTAGTATTCCAATAGGGATTCCAAGTGTCACTCGAGTTTAAATAATGTAGTGTCCAAATGAGTCTTCCTATGGTGTTCATATATAAACCCATGTTTCACCCAAGTCATATAATAAACATTCAAAAAATATCATTTAATTAATTCAAATTTCATCACCATGATCAATTCAATTAAACGTTAACTCATAAGGTTGATCAAATAAATTGATAAGATTAGATGTTTTAGCCTCTTAATTATCTCACATGGTCACTTAAATATAAGAAGAAACTCATGCTTAAGAAAGAAAACACATGGAATTAACCTAGGGACATGATCTTACATTGCCTTTCATTAATCAATTCATATTATAGTTACAATTCATCATTCAAAATCCCATGGAAGGGGCTAAATGGAACACCTTAAAGGTTATCAAATCCATATGTCAACAATGGTTGTCAAATAAATTAAACAACTCACCCAATTTTTGTTTGAATTTGAGTTACATTTATCAATGGGTATCGTTAATTACATAGGTCATACCTATCTATTTTAATGAATTATTAAATTCTATTTTAATAAAAGATTAAATTCCATTTTAAATGAATTTCTTGGAAAATATGAAGCATAGAACAATGACATATATATTAACACCCCAAATTTAAGAAAAAATTATGAGACCACTTACTATAGGTTCGTATTAGATTACTCATCTAGTGTCATCTTCTGATTTGGTCCAGATAAGGAGAAAAATAAAGAACAGACAAAACCCTAAAAATAAGAAATATTAGATTATACTTAAATAATTTCTTCAATACTAAGAAAAATGAATAATGACACAACATTAATGGAAAACTTACTAGTGTAGATCTAATGACATGGCTGGCGACAAAAAAATGAATATGGAATTAAAGGAGATCTCAAATCCTCATGTTTTTCCAATGGATGAAACAAATAAATAGATTTAGGTTTAAAAATAAATTACGGGGAAATTTCCATTTTCTAATTTTTAACTGTGATTCTCAGTTTTTCTACATGATTGGTCGTATCGTGCACCACCCATGTTCCCTTTGTTGTGCTAAGGGGGTGCTTATATAATTACAACGAATTCTTTTTCTAACCATGTGAAAACACTATAAAACACCTCTACTAAAAATTATAGGCACTCTCACATGGGCATGCACTCCTTGCTGCACATTTTCCTCAAACCATGTGGCCTCCTTCAACCGTCTTCCCAAGCCTCACATGGTTAGTCAACCATAAGGCTTGCCCAAAATGGTTACTACTAACCATACCGCAGGAATTATTTTCTCAACAAAATGTGTTCTAGGCTTTGAATAATCCTCACACTCCCCCATAAAGACCATGACTTGAAAGGGTACACACATTATTTCATAAACAAGAATTTAAAATAAAAAATAAAGAGATATACACCTCAAGGAAGAACTAGTTTTTTACAAAAATCCTCATTTAAATCAATTCATCCTTTAATTTACCTCCCAATGGTGGTCAAGAAACATCTAATAATAATCTTTTCCACTGAGCAAGTTTGTCAGCATCCTACTCCTAAGTCTTATCCAAAAAATGCCTATGCTACCATAACAACTATATTAATAGAAATGACATGCTTCAGTAAACCTTTGTACACATGTCACTGATACGAATAGGGAACTGTTCAAAAGAAAACAACTTCAAGTAACTCAACCTCATCAAGATGAAAAGGAAGAGATGGGTAAAAATGAAAATGACACAGCTGTGATACATGTAATAAGTTATGAATGGACTAGTACCTCATAAGTAACTCAAAATAATAGGATACTACCCTGTCTCTCTCCAAATTCTGGAATATCCCAACACATCGTGGGGAAATCTTACCCTATCTCATGATCCTACGGTGTCCCATCCTCAGTGAGACACGTAAAAATACCGGATCCCCAACATTAAACTCTAATATTCATTGATGATGACTGGTGTAATATTTTTAACAAGACTATTAAATAGTCATCTTCGTAAGAATCAATAGAACCTACTATGTAGTCTCCTGAATGAGATGACGTCTAATCATCACTACCTCTCCTACCACTAACCAGCATGGGGTTAATTTTTAAGGACAACTATAAAAATATACAAGGAACCATATGAATAGTATCCTAACAGATATTATTTTAGGTGAACATTTCAATGGGTATATTCCTCTCCCAAGAGCCCCTCAAATCAAAGAAACATGTTCGGAGAATTTCCTCAAGCATCTGAATCATGCACTCTGACTGGCCGTTAGTCTAAGAGTGGTATGTTGTGCTTAGAAGCACCTGTGTACCCAATGCCCTCTACAAAACTTTTTAGAACTGTGAAGAGAACCATGTGTCCCTATCTAAAATGATAGTATAGATGAAGGCACACAACTTCATAGATATACAACCTCTTGAGTTCATCTCCACTAAATGTCTCTTTGAATTCTAATAAATGGGAAACCATTGTGAGCCTATTCACAACAACCAAAACTACATCACTACCTCAAGGTGATCTTGACAATCTAGTCATGAAATCCATTACGACGTCATCTCATTTTCAATCTAAAATGGTAAGATACTTTAAAATTTTAGTTGGTCTCTATTTCTTCGACTTCACCAGCTTACAGATGGAACACCACATAAAAACCCATCTACATATCTTTTCATACATGACCATTAGTACTGGTGATGTAAATCTCAATACTTCTTAGTAATGTTGGGATACACTACCCAAGATGAAGCATGGAAGTATCTCATCATCTCCTCATATATGTTTGTTGAAACCCATACCTAACCATGTATACGTACAATTTTATCCTCCCCTATGGTCTAACAAAGAGGAGGTTCCTCACCTTCAATGCTCTTTAATAGGACTAATCCTCCTGAATCTAATAGTTGAATCATACCCACACTATCTAAGAGGGTAGAATTCATAGCTAAAGATGAAAGATAGTTCCAATCATGAATATCCTGCACTTCCAAGTGAATCTCTGAAAAAAATTTCCATAAGATTCCACTCACGGTTGGTATTATGAATTTCCTATATCTGAGTCCTTATGCTCATTGCATCAGAAACATCATTTCTTTTACCAGATGTATAAGAAAGATCGAAGTCAAAACACTGTAGTTACTTTACCCAATTTTGCTACCTAATATTCAGGTAAAAATATGTTAATATGTATTTGAGGATTTTTTGGTCCATGTACACCACAAATCACTCTCCCAATAAATAATGCCCCTTACATTGCAAGGCATGTACAACATCGGCTAGCTCAAGATTGTGTGTTGGGTAGTTCATCTCATGTGGCCTTAACTGATGAGACTCGTATGTCATGAGTCTCTCCTCCTCTATCATAATAGATCCAAGCTCAATACCTGATGCATCATAGTAAACAATTTAACTCTTACCTAGCTCTGGAAAAATTAGTATCAATGTTGAATTTGATCTCCCCTTCAGCCCCTTAAAGGCTATCTCATAGGAAACTTACCATAAAACATCACACCCTTCTTAATCAATCCCATAAGAGATGATGATAAGTTTTATAATCCCTATATATAGCACATGTAATAACTAGATATCCCCAAAAAACTCTGTATATCAAAGAAGTTCTTAAGATGCTATTAGGAAACTACAGATCTCACATTCTTTGGGTTAACTGATAATACTATCACATAGATAAGGTGGTCCAAGAATTAAATCTGATCCATCCAGAAGTGGAACTTTGTGAGATTTTCATAAAATTGATGCTCTCTCAATGTATCCAATATGATACCAATATGTTTGGAATGGTCATGTCGAGTGTGAGAATAAACCAAGATATCTCCCATGAAAACTACCACAAATAAATCCTGGTGTGGATGGAAACCTCATTTCATCAATTCCATGAAAACTATTATAGTGTTCATGAGACCAAACGGTATAACCAAATACTCATTGTAATGCCAAGACCCCGGTTACCCAATGTTGGTGCATTATTACATAACATTGGCATGATATAAGGAATCATGTCCCAAAATACCAATCAGTTTAGTAGCCTTGGAAGTTCTAGATACATTCATAAGTTTTAAATTACATTATAAAACGAAAAGCTACAACAACATTGTTTCCATATACCACACTCATATCTCCTTAGACTATCCCTGAAGGTTATTCATAAAATACTTCTTCGCATCCTGGGAAAAATAAAACATTGAAAGGGGTGGGCTCAGATGCTCAGTAAAGATAACAATATAGCAGAAACTTTCATAAATAAGAATAAACATTTAAGGCAATGTATAAGATTAAAACAAAAGCCTTTTAAACGTGAACTTAATCATTTTATGGAAAAGATAAAATCAAATAATTCCATTTTCTTATTCACATGGATATTCTACTAGTAGAATAATCACATGCAATATCAATAGCTGAAACTTATTTTTTTTATTAAGATAAACACTTTTGTGGAAAAAGTGTGAAACCGTAAAGTTCAACATACACCAAAAATAAAACAGAGCAGACAGACCAGAAAAGATTAACCAAGCAAAGATAACAACCGCCAACCCCAATGCAGCACCACTCGGCGATCCCATGCAAGCATGGTCCCTCCCGAGGGCAAAGCCCTACCTCTAATACAACCAAGTCCCGAATGGCCTGCAAAGAGGAAAGGGGTGTACTCCAGCCCATCAGAACCGATCTGGCCCTCCGACATTCCCACCCACATCCACAGAAATGGCATATTCATTGACAAACAGTTTAATTCTTCCAGAACCCATATCCCTAAATAACTTCCAAGATAAAATGGATACCTGGTAATGTGGATCCTCCCTTAATAGATCTTCAAGTGAGGAAGTCATCTTGTTCCATACCTGGATATACTCCTCCAGTTTGATCACCCCCTTGTTGAAGCCGCTAACCAGAATCATATCTTGTTTGTCAACCCATTTATATTGCTCGTCATTGAGATTCACGTCAAGGGTCCGCCCCATCAACCTGGATGCATCCTCCTCCGAAGCATTGAGAAAAAGAACCTGCTCTTTCACCTTCTCATCCGAGGACAGTATCAAGTCCAAGGATGTGTCAGACTTGCCAGATGGAATAGGTTGGCAGCCGACACCGCTGTCCAGCTCCCCAGCCACTGCCCTTTTTGTTGACCGAGTCCTCATAGGAGGTGGAAGAGAGGAGTAGTCTCTCTTACCCCTCCTCCTCCTGACACGCCTATTGCTATCCCTAATTTGTTCTCCTTCAGAGTATCCTTTACTGAGCTCCAAAGAATCTTCATAATTCTCCTCTTCCTCCTCCATCTCAGCAAGGCTGGAAAATCTGTTGCTCAAGTTGACCGGGGTTCGAGTTGAAGAAGATGCTCCCCCAACCTGTATGGCCTGACTTCATAACCACATAGTCAAGGCCTTGTTCCAAGACTACAAAAAAGATTTTGTCAAGCCCTTGTGCCAAGACACAAGTTTGTCTCATGATACCTACCGATGCATCGAGGAGCTATAGCAGGCTTCACCCATCACTTACTAAGTCCAATGCATTCCTCTTATGAAAAGGTTTAAACATAACAAAAACATTCGTATTAAAACTAGCATACAAAATGTCAATACTTTATCCATAAACCATGAATCGTATAAAAATAACACATGCACAGTCAAACATAACTCATTCAATACAATATTGAATATTTTATTATAATAAATCAACCTCAATCGTGAATAATGAAGGATATTGACATATATGAAGTTAATCATCAAAACTATTTGAGATAAATACCCCCTTTTTCATTAAAACATTTAAAAGTCTCACTATTTATCAAAAAGATCTTTAAAATAAATCTTTGAATCAAAGTGTACCATAACACTTTGAAACTTTTAAAAGAAACTTTAATTTTAAAACATTAATGCCCAAATAAGTAAAACCATAAAACCATTTTTAAAACATGGACATTAATGAGAATGATTTAGAAGAATAAATTTTTAAAATATTTAAAATGATATTTTAGTTAGAGTTCCTAACCAAATGAGGGATGCTTGAATACAAATAATCGAGGTAATCAAAAATTTATAATATCATGAGAATAAATGGATTTATGATATACTATATCAATGTATAGTATATATACCAAATAAAAGTGTATTGGCACATAACAACAAAAAATTATCAATGGGATGTAAAATGGTATGAATTTTTTTTATAAAGACCATATCCTTATGTTAAGGATGAATCAATGAAATAATTTTGTGTGAAAAATATAAATACAGTCAATATGATTGGATATTCAGTGTAAATGAATCAGAGTACATTCACACTTATTCTTGTAAAAACAACACCAATGACTTGGATGTTTTACTCAATGAATAGAAATTGAGTTAAAATTACTCTTATCAAGTTTATATCGATGACTTGAGAATTTATCAATGGAGTGATTATTTGTATCATAAGTATATCCATGAAAAGGGGTGTGGAAATTACTACATAAATAATAAATAGTGATTCCACACATAATCTTGGGGTAAAATAATCAATGAAGTATGCGTAAATCACATTGAGTGAAAATTGATATTTGAAATTCCCTTACCGATTTCGTAACTTATGAAACATACAACCCATGAAAGAAGTATCATGCAATGAAGATGAAAATAATCATAAATTAAAGTATATTACACCAATAATACAATCATGGACATTACATATGCCAGATAAGAGGAATTAGTGTCCAATATAGCATGAATCTCACGGGAATAAAAAGTTAGATGAAAAACCCTTACTTTGTTGTAATCAATCAAGTTGTATGACTAAAAGTTAATAACCACAAAATTAATCAAAGAATACCAAGAATATAAATAGAATCATGATAATATATATCAAATGGCAGTACACAATACACCACATGCAATAAATAAGTTGCGAGCAATGGAAAACTCACTAAATTAAATGTGAGATAAGAAACCTCTTACCTTGTACTTTTCCTTGGTTGAGGGCACATTAATATCTTGTATAATGGTGAAATAATTGTTATTAAATTATACAATAATCATATACATTAATATTATATCATATATGATCTTCTAATATTGATATTTTAGTATTATCGGGGTGGTGCGCTCGAACTCATTGTTGCGTGTAGGGCAAGCTATTGAATTAAAGAAAATAACTTACTATGAAATATTGGGGTGTTAAATTATTCACCCTTTAGGAAATTGCATCCTCACAATTTTAAAATTATTCATGGGAACTTTATTTAAAGTCACACATTGGAAAAAGATTCAATATAACTATCTATTTAAAAGAATGAAAGATAAGTACAAAGGTCACCCAAGATAACCCACACTAGGATTCCATGTATGAAAACATGGATATGGAAGATTCCATGTAGGAAAACATGGATATGGAAGATAAAATAAGTGTCATGTTTTAGTGGAGAGTGATATAAAAAATGATTAGGAGAAAATTGACAACAAGAAAACCACAAAATTTTGATGAGATAAGCGTTCATTAGTTTCCTAGTAGCAAAAGTAAATGGATAAAATTTTTTGTTTTAACTTCCATTTCATAATGTTGAGGAATTTATTTATGAGATTGACTAATAAAATAAAGAGATATAATTACTTTTTAAGTATATTTTTATCCTTTAAAAAATTCCTACCAATAACTCATCTCTTTTTTAACAATGAGTATTCAAGATGACTTAGTCACACCTAAAGCGCTAGAATCAACTTCTAGACAATCATATAATCCACAATGGATAAATTATATATATTTACATTGTCTTTAGAGATTAACCAAAACTAAAATGGTTAGTACCAGATCAGATGATCCACAAAAAGGATAATCCTTTGGAGAAAGACATACTTATCATAATTTCTAAAATTAAACCAACAATGACCTAAGTTCACTAAAATCATTCAATAAAAAATAGTACTTAAAATACATCAATATTATCCAGAATAATATTGAAACTCAAAACATAGAATAATTTGATTACGTAGTCTTCAACGTTAAAATGTATTTCTAGATAACATCGACTACTCTAAAATTCACATACTAAAAAGAAATTAACCTAGTCACATATTCTATATGATTGGTTAATCATTTCCATAAATAACCCAAATTGATAAAAATCCACAATAAAAACATAGATAAAAATCCACCATTACTCTTCAAATGAAATACCATAGTATTCTATTTTCCTTTAGGCTTATAGTATTCCCAACAGAGCGAATGTCTTCCAAAATAACATTTATCACTTAATCCCCAAATAATTTTTCTATACTAAGGATATCCATTTGATAAGTCATAAGATCCCAAATCAATTTATTACTGATCAATAAAATCATTTAACTAAAAAGAATTAGTCACACTAACAAGGGACTTCATGTAGTCCCGTGGTAGGTGATAAATCCCAATCGCACTATGGTTGTGGGTTCGATTCCTATAGCTTTGTTTAAACGTGATGGGTTTCCACATGGTCAGTGTGTTGTCCTTTTTCAAAAAAACTATATTTCATAACGTTCCCAAAATGAGATAAATTCCTCAGAATAACTATAACATAATTTCACCACAACTGTTATCTCAAACCTCGCATTTTCAACCCAAAACTTAATAACATGTAATTGCCTGAAATTCATAGATCATATAAACCTAAATGGTTATTTATAACTATATTAATAATAGAAAACAAAATTCTTCCTAAAATAGCATTTTCCCAAAATAAACTGTAGGGTTACACATAAGAGAAAAATCTTCCAAAGTAATCCCATCAACAAAGAGCACTAATACTTTTAAACATTTCACCATTAATTTATTTCCACATAGGTTCTTCCTTGACCAAGTGGTTATCATATAGAATAGGTCATTCACTCAGGTAATGCCCAGGTCCCCTAAATTTATAGAAAATGACTGTAAATGGATTCTTGGGATCATTTTTATTTAGTTCCATAGTACTCTTCATTTTTTCATGACAATTATTTACTTTATGTCCTTCTTTATCACACATAAAGAATTTATTTGTTCCGTTCAGACACTTCCCTAGGTGTCTCCTTCCATATTTCCTGCATGATAGAAATTGAGATTTCTGTTCTACATTGTCTCCACTGTTGGAATTATTATCATTCACTGCCTTTCTCTTCTTTGTTGAGTTCGGGAGTTGTTTAATATATATGTTGTTGATCATATTTTTGTAAAACTGATTTGGTATGAACACGATATCTTTTACACATATCAACATTCCATTCTGTTTCTCATTTCCCCCATTGTGCCCACCTTTTACATCATGTTTAATGTTTTTATGACTTCCTTGAAATCCATCCATTGACTAACATAAGAATGCATATTGTGAGTCATAAAATCATTTAGAGAATATCATAACACATTATTTTCAATCTAAAACACCTTAGCATTAATGATGGTTATTTATTCTCATCTTATATTAAAATCCTTCAAATCGTTTTCTAAAGAAAATGTGAATTATCCTAAACATATTCCAAAGGAGTGTCGTAACCAAGAGTGCAGCAAGGCCTGTTGTCGTGCACCAGTACCCATTCGAGTCTAGCTCAAAGCGTTGTTTTCGGGTTTTAACAATAAGTACACATGTTCTATATCCACCTCTACCTACACGTATCCAAATAGGAATGTATTGCTTGGAAAACTCACAAAATCTATACAATACCAAACTTTCAGGAAGTTCTTCCATACAAATCCTCAAAGTATATCTTAGGGCTATGTGTTCTAATCATAGTTTATCTAAATCTAGTTTCCAAGGTTTGTACTAAATTTCCTCTGATACCAGCTGTAATTCCCTGACCCCAGTTACCCAGATTTAGTGCATTATTACATAACATTGTCATGATATAAGGAATCATGTCCCGAAAGACCAATCAGTTTTGTAGCCTTAGAATTACTAGATACATTCATAAGTTTTACATTACATTATTAAATGAAAATATACAACAACATTGTTTCCATAGACCACAATCATATCACCCCAGACTATCCCTGCAGGTCAGTCATAAAATACTTGTTCACATACTGGGAAAAATAAAACATAGAAAGAGGTGAGCTTAGATGCTTAGTAAGGATTAAAATATAGCGAAAACTTTCATAAATAAGAATAAACATTGAAAGCAATGTATAATACTAAAACAAAATACTTTTAAACTTGAACTTATGCATAGTATGGAAAAGATAATATCCAATTATTCGATTTACTTATTCACATAGATATTCTACTAGTCAAATAATCACAAGTAATATCAATAACCACTTTCATGATGATGGAATGCATAATGCCAGACTTCATAACCACATAGTCAAGGCCTCATGCCAAGACTAAAACTAAGATTTTGTCAATGTCTTGTTCCAAGACACTAGTTTGTCTCCTGAGACCTACCGATGCATTGAGGAGCTATAGAGGTTTCCACCGATCACATACTAAGTCCAATGCATTCCTTATATGGAAAGGTTTAAACATAACATAAACATTCTTATTAAAACTAGCATACGAAATGTGAATACTTTATCCAAAAACCATGAATAGTATAGAAATAACACATCCTGAGTTAAAAATAACTCATTCAATACAATATGGAATATTGTATTATAATAAATCAGCCTCAATTGAGAATAATGAAGGATATTGACATAGATAAAGTTAATCATCAAAACTATTTGAGAGAAATATCCCCCTTTTTCTTTAAAACATTTAAAAGTCTCATTATTTATCAAAAATCTATTTAAAATAGATTATTGAATCAAAGTGTCCCAAACCACTTTGAAACTTTTAAATGAAATTTTAATTTTAAAACATTAATGTCCATATAAATAAAACCTTAAAACCATTTTTAAAACAAGGACATTAATGAGAATTATTTAGAATAAATTTTTAAAACATTTAAAAAAATATTTTAGTTAGAGTTCCTAAACCAATGAGAGATGCTTGAATACAAATAATTGAGGTAATAAAAACATTATAATATCATGAGAATAAAGGGATTCATGATGTACTATGTAAAAGTACATTATATACCCCAAATAAAAGTGGATTGGAGCATAACAACAAAAAAGTCTCAATAGAATGTAAGATAGGATGAATTCCTTTATAAAGACTGTATCCTTAGCTTAAGCATAAATAAATGAAATAATTATGTGTGAAAAATATATATACACTCAATATGATTGGATATTAAATGTAAATCAATAAGAGTACATTTTCACATATTCTTGTAAAAACAACACCAATGACTTGGTTGTTTAACTCAATGAATAGAAATTGAGTTAGATGACTTGAGAATTTATCAATGGATTGATTATTTGTATAATAAGTATATCCACGCAAATGGGAGTGTAAATAACTACATAAATAATAAATAGTGATTCCACACATAATCTTGGAGTAAAGTAATCAATGAAGTATGCGTAAATCCCACTAAGTGGAAATTGAAATTTGAAATTCCTTTACTGATTTGGTAAAATAAGAAACATACTACCCAGGAAAGAAAGATCACACAATGACGATAAAAATACTCATAAATTAAATTATATTACACCAAGAATACAATCATGAACAGTAATTCATTTTGTGTGGCGTATGTACTGTCCATATATACATCCAATTATATATAATTGGATGGTATATAATATATACATAATAATTATCATTTTCTTTTTATTATTAAAACCAATTATACATCATTATTATACCCATCCAAATAATAATGTATTGAATAACAATTACACTGCGACGTGGAGACGGTAAGTCGTACGTACACACGTATGGTGACATGTCATTCAAAGGATGGATAGGAATAATGAATATGGTTTTACCATATTTATAATAACACCATAGTATATAGAATATACTGGAGTTATTATTTTATAATAGAAACAAAAAAGATAGAGGATGTGGAAGAAGAAAGGAACTTGAAAGAGGTGATGTAATATTTACCTCTTCTTCGGGTTCTTTATTTTTATTTGATCAAAAGGGATCCTTAGGTTGGTTTTCTGACTAAATTAGGCCACTAAGATAAATTAAGAATATATTCGAGGATATTTGGGTAGGTTTTTGTTGAGCCTAATGGTTTCGAAGGTGTGAATTAGAGAGAAGGGTGAGTACCCTTTTATAAGAGGGGTGAGAGGCACCTTACAAAAAGCTAGAAATATTATTTTATAATAAAATAATTTTCGGCTTCTAATGGCTCCAAAATAAATTATTTAAATTATAATGTGGGTATGTGTCAAAAAACACTCATCCAATAGTTTTTAGATAGGTTTGGGTCATTATATTAACTTTATCCTTTTTATTTATCTCTTAGTTAAATATTCTGACATTTACCACGTTTCTTTGTATTTTTATATTATATGGTTAATAAACACACTATAAACATCCAAGTGAACCCCAATTGGTTCATTTATGATATACCTATAATTATATAAGTCTTTGGGATGAGCCTTAGATTTTTAGGAATGGAAAATCAATTAATAATATAAAATTTGATTTAAAAACTCTTTTATATTAATTTTGACACTTTTTGGTATTTTATTTTTTCTAAATTCATAACAGCATTATTACTTCAAAAAAATCATCTAACCAGTCTTAACATGTTATATTAACCTATAAAATAAGTTTAATTCATAAAAAGTTTCAAATTACATTTATTTTGATATTTATAATATCAATTATTTTAATATTTCATTAATTAGGTTATTAATGCATCATCATTGTGTAATAAATAAATTTAATTGTATAATGTTTAAAAATTATAAATAAAATACCATTATGTTGGAAATATTATTAGCTTTCTAATTAATATTTATAGTCTAATTTATCTTATGTTTAACCCTATATTAAATTTGGTTTAGTTATTAAACTTTGAATTTAACACTTTTAACGCTTCTTTTAATAAAATAATAATAAATGTCCTAATCTAAACTAAGTATACCTAAAGGATCATATTTTATTCCTAATGTTGTTTTTGGCCAAATTACAATTATCCAATAGAATTAGGACCTGTGTTAGGGTAATAATAATATCATTTTTACCTTTAATTTCCCAATTAACTTTTAACCGTGGTAAATAAAAGTAAAAAGTTACTATTCACCAAATATATTTTCTTCTTATTGAACCAAATTTTACTTTCTGATATCAACCATGTCTCTTTTATTTTTTAAATTCAACTCACATAAGCGATAATATTATGTTTTGTGTAAATTTGAAATGCTCCTAGAAGGTGGGTAAAAGACGGTAAAAAGTTCAATAAAAATTTATACATCTAATTTTATTATAAAATGACTCCAATTAATTAAATTGAACTTATAGAGGTATTATAAATATATTTTGAATTAAAATAAATTTAAATAAAATAAATAATTATTTAAATAAAAAATCAGTTTTAAACTATAACGTAGTGTTTTTCACTATTCATCAAAATTGAATGTTTTCAAAAAAATACAAAAAAATTTCCCTAAGATAATTTTGATATTCCAAATTCAAAAATGAATTATATTTTACAAAATTAAAAATATATAAGTTGCATAAATTAATTTAAAATTAATTCTCATTGTCAAAACCGAAAAGAGGGTTTTTAAAAAAGTAAAAACTGCCAAATGATTGGCATGTGTTTATGTAAAATTTAAATGTGGAATTACTTATCATCTCCTAAATTTTATTAAATGATAAAATTATAATCTAATTATACTTCAAAACCAATCAAATAAATAATTTAACACTATAAATTATTTCAATTAAAAAAGTTGTTTTCAATTAAAATTTAGTATTTTTCAGTATTCATCAAAATATAAAAGTTATTAGAAAAGTACCAAAAATTTATCCAAAATAAATTTTTATGTCTCGATCCTAAAGAAAAATTAAATTTCATTAAATTTAATATATAAAAGTGTCAAATATTTATTTTAAAAAGGGTTTTCCATTAAAAGGCGGTATAATTGCATTTTTTTAAAAATACTTCTTTTATCTGAAAAAAAATGAATTTGTTCTTATATTATGTCTAAGAAAAACATAATGTGGATTATAAATTTATGTAGAGTATATAAAATTCCAAATTCAATTAATACTATTCATAACTTTTTTGAATGACTAGTTTGGTAAATCGTGGTGTGCTAGAACTCGGTGTTGCGTGTAGCACAAGCTATTGAATTAAAGAAAATAACTTACTATGAAATATTGGGGTGTTACACTAATATAGACCATTCATAATATGAAATGTTATACGAGGTATGTCTGATGGTATAACATTCACCTAATGATAACATGGTCTCAAATAAATCTTCGATAACACCCGAGCTCCTTGAAGCTGGTTGAAGAGATCATTTGTCTACAGTAGAGGATATATGTTCTTAATCATCAATTTGTTCAATTTCTACTAGTCAACACATATCCTAAGAGTTCAATCTTCATTTTTCACAAAAAAAGGACTGGAAACCAAATAGATAAGTACTAGGTTAGATAAAACCCTTTTCCTTTAAATCCTTTAGATACCTCATCAGCTCCTACATATCCGTAGTAGCAATCCTGTAAGGAGGAATAGATGCGGTGTAGTTCCTAGCACTAGCTCGATTTAGAACTCTACGTCTATCACTAGAAAAAAGCATTCTGGGATTATGTTTCTAAAATGATCAACCACTAGGGGGAAATCTTCATGATGTGTTCACTAATCATCAAGATATAAAATTGTAATCTAGTCTATCATCCTACCAAACCAATAATTCTCATATCCATCTAAAATCACCTAGAAATCCCATTATCTTATGGGAATAAAATCGATGCCTTCTGGTGATGCAAAGGTCACCCATCGTTGATAGAAATCAATGAGAGCATGAAAGGGAATAGACTATTCCATTATAAGAATGATGTCAAAACCTATCATCTCAAGTAAAACTAGGTCCCATAAGAAGTGAAACCTACCAATATCAAGGGGGAACTCCTTTAACTAACATACATCTTACAATATAATCCCAAATGGAGTATTATGTGTCATAATACCATCATAATAATGAATGTTGATCCTAAGGCTATCCAAAATGGGTACAGATATAATGCTATGAGAATTTTATGTATCAAAAAGAGAATATTCTAAAGAAGAGGCTACTAGAATAGAACCTATCATAGAGAATGTTTGGGATCATTTTCCTTAGGTTTCAGTTTCACTGCATATATCTGCCTTATTTCGCAACCCTGTAATATTGTCTGAATACCTTGATTAAATTCGATCTTCTATCACTATAAATCTAGGTTCTGACTACCATGACCACAACCACCACATCAGTTTAATTGGTCGGTTGTACACTGGCTCCTTTCCAAACAAGAAGCTCCTAACCCAACACATGTGAGTGGAGTCATTGAATAACCTCTCTCACTTGCTATAAGAGGAAAATTTCTACAAAAACAATATAGATTGATCATCTTGTTGTAGTATTGGCACTCGACTAGGTCCATCGAGCACTGACGCCTCATATGTACCGGTTTACAAGAGTGATAGAACTTCACCTAAATACCTTATTATATGTTGTGTCTACTAATATCACCACACAGAAGTTCCATATGATACTTCTTACTATTGTTCAATGCAGCACTAGGTCTAGGTGTCGAACCACCCTGTCTCAAACTCCAAGCCTCTATCAAATCATTCTTCATGATAAGAGAGTGATACACTATTCGAGAAATTGTATTTATATGAAATAAATTCACCTTTTATTAGATATCATACTTGGGACCATCCTCCAATATCCAAGATTTACTCAACTTGTAACCCATCAGAATAAGTGTGAAGCACTGAATCTTTATCAAATAGGGAAAATAATCTATAAATGATAACACAAACTACTCCAAGGGCATGAAATTTCAAGATCTATCACCCCACAACATCTCAATATATAAGTAATCATATAATTATATGTGAAAGTCCCTCCAAGACATATTCTGATGATGATCTGTCATAATAAAGACATCCAACCATATCTTGGAGGAATCACACAATATATAAGTACTGAGCTTTACTCTCCCCTCATGATGTGTCTCAAGATACTCAAAGATATATAGAATGTACTATATCAATAAATCTTACACCTATGGTCTTCCATCCCCAAAAAACATGGGTGGATGCTGCTACAGGAACACACATGTAAACTCTTCTGTAGTTAGAGTATATCATGGTGTTCCCTGATTACTCTACATGAAACACATGAATCTTTCGTGAAATTGGGCCCTAGAAGCTATGTATCAAAATATTAACAGTGCCTTGGCTAAAACCCAAGGTGGATCTACTATTAGTCCATGGCCCACCACCTTCATAGTATTTTCATCATGTAACACCCCGAGATTCCACGATATAGTTCTCTTTCAATAATGCAAAGGCTTGCATTGTACGCAAGTTTGAGATTCTAACACACCACAACCAATCAAAGTAGCCATTATGAATAGTAATACCTACTTTTTAAAATTATATAAATTTTATATTTAAAAATAAACTTCATTTTTTTATTCGGAATATCGAAATTAGCATATGTTGAATTTTTGGTATTTTTCTAACAATGTTAATTTTTTAATGAATAGTGAAAAATACTACATTTTACATCAAAACTGCTTTTTCATCTAATTTAATTATATGGTTAGATTATCTTTTTAAATGGTTTTAAAGTGTAAATAGAATATATTTTTACCATGTATTCCAATGGTGGTCATTGGTATTAATTTCACTTTGTAATTGGGCGTAAACAGGTGCCAAACGTTTCAAAGATATTGTTTCAAAAAAAAACCCGCTATTTGTTTTGACAACGGGAATTATATTTAAATTAATTATTGCAATTTCTGTGTTTGTAATTTGGTAAAATGGATTACATATTTGGAATCATAAGGTCGAAATTATGTAATTAAGCCTCTTTTGTTTTTGGACATTATGAATAGTAACGACAGTAATTATCTTTAATTATCTTGATTCATTAGTAATCGGGTAATTAAGGATAATAAAATAATATCATAATAATAACAAATGACTACAACATGTGTCCTAATGATACTGTTTGTCTCATTGCCGACCATGGGATGCCCTGTTCCAAACTTGGGGGCCCCATGGAATCACTTTTGTGTGAAAGTGACTTTTTATCTTTTTATTTTTAAAGAATGTTAAATATAACAAACCATGTATCACCTGAGTAAAACATTTTTTATTTTGTCTACATAAATGATCTATTGGACTATAAATAATCATTGAAAATATTAAAATATTTCCTACATCATGGTTATTTGTTTCTAATTTTTAGACATTAAATAAATTAAATTTATTATGACACAATGATGATGCAACGATTACCTCATTAATTAACGATTTAAATAAAATGAAAGGATAATGTAAAATCTAAAACTTACACATGTCAAAAACCTATTGTATAAGCATATTTCAAACCCTTATCTCCTTATCCTAGAACTATATCATTGTGGGACCTTTGGAATCCAAAAATCATATCATAATAATGTAACATTTCATGAGTTCCAAGAGTGCCCCTCCTCTCCTCTTATAAAAGGCCCCCACCACTACCACCTTATTCACACCTTCAAAGCCTTTTGGGTCGGCCAAACTCTGCCAAAATACTCTCCCAACTTCCCCCTCTTACTCCTAGATTCCTCACTTTGGTCAGAAGTCTTCCCAAGGAAGTCTTTGGCTCAAATCAAAAAGAGTTACCAGATTTTAAGGTAATGTCTTCTCTTATGTCATTTTGTTTTATTTTGCTTCTCCAACCCCCTAAATTCTTTATATCCTTTTATTTTGTAACAACAAAAGTATATTAAATATACTAGGATTTTGTTATGAGAAGGATTTTATTTACACTTACACACACCTTCATCAAATGGTTAAATAACATATTGTTTCTGTGGGTGGTGAATTACTACCTCATGAAACGATGGTTGTTCAATATTCTTTTAACACCTCTAATGGTGGCCATTATGATGACACTATTTTTATATATGATATATATTATGTTTTTTTTTCCTTATGATTCTTTATTTTTCAATTATGGCATACCTTTACGATTTCCATTATGGGTAAACACGATAATTTCATTTTAGGAAGTGCGGACTACCGCCCCCTCAAAGTGATTTGAATCGTTAATGCCATATGTGGGATGTATAAAGGATGGATTAAATGGTATTATACATTATATTATACTGGAATTATATTATAACTTTATATAATTATAACTTCATTCCATTAAATATGAAATAGAAGTGAAAGTAGCATTCATGCGTACGTACGGCTTACCGTCTCCGTGAACGGTGCATTTCATTTCTTACCTCTAAATGTTATGTAATATTATAAATGAATGTATATACTAGATATATATGATGTATATGATATCTAAATCATGAATATAATTATGGATACAATGGATATTCTACCACATAAACAACTTGTAATTATAAGAAGTTTATTGTTGACTCAAGTACCAAAGATCGACAAAACGACCGTTATTAACTTAAATGACTACATAATTTTCATAACATGGTAATAAGTGATATAGAAGGGATAATGAACTTGAAAAAGGTTCTTAATCAAGTAGATATTAACTCTAGTTTATTATTCAGGAGGTTAAAGAATGATCGAGTCAAGTCGGACACGAGGTAAGGGTTAATTCTACAACCCCTACATTATTCAAGGTTAATCATATGTAATTATCTTTTGGGACCTCTTTATCATCTACATCCTTGTTTCTTAAATATATCTTTAAAAAAAAATTACTATTTATTAGAAAATGGGTTAAAGTCATTTATACCCTTATTTGACTTTATACGTTTTTTAAAGGAATCTTTACTTTATTTTCCAAACAAGGTACTTTTTGACATTTTCGAAAAAATTAAGGTAAGGGAACTTCTTAACTCAATTTATATTATTTGAGTTAATCTCCTACTTTCAAATTATATCATGATATTATTATATCCCATCTTGTATTTTTACTTTCATTATGTGTACTTATAGTGAATACACATAATAGATCTATTTTATTTAAAAAATGATCTTTTTAAGGGACTTCGTCTCAATCACCATTCATTGAGGAATATTTTGTTTTATACACAAATTTCTTTTATACGGTGTATAAACCCCTTTGACTTTTACATTTATAGAAAAGGAATCTTTTTATATGAAGCGTTTTACTAAACAACAAAAAGGAATATTTTTCTTGTCGTACGTATGTGGCGACAATGACTTCTCCGCTGTCGTGACCATTATTTGAGTTTTGGCTTCCTCTACAAGCCATAACATTTTTTTAAATGAAAAATAAATACAAAGTTTTAATTTTCTTTAATTTTGGTATTGAAAATGGTTTTGAAAGTGTTTTTATTATATCAATATGTTGTATTGATATCTTGTGATTGAAATGTGGAAATGTTATGTTTCCTTTATGCATGTTTAGGTGATACGATTATGTTATGGTTATGATATGTTTAATCCTATTCATATGAGGAATGCATTGGACTTAATATGTGACGGGTGGAGCCCACTATAGCTCTTTGATGCATCGGTAGGTATCATGAGACAAACTAGTGTCTTGGCATGAGGCCTTGGCTATGTGGTTATGATAGTCTGGCATTATGCATTCCATCATTATGAAAGTGGTTATTGATATTGCATGTGATTATTCGACCAGTAGAGTATCCATGTGAATAAGTAAATGGAATCATCTCATTTTACTTTTTCCATATTATGTTGAAGTTCAAGTTTAAAATGTTTTTGTTTTAGTCATTCATTGCATTAAATTTTTATATTTATTTATGAAAGATTCCGCTATATTGTTATCCTTACTGAGCATCTGAGCTCGCCCCTTCCAATGTTTTAATTTTTCCAGGATGTGAAGAAGTTTATTATGAATGACCTGCAAGGATGGTCTGAAGGGATATGAGTGTGGAAAATGGAGACTATGTTATTGTAGTTTTTCACTTTATGATGTAATGTAACATTTATGAATGTATCTAGTGTTTCCAAGGCTACTAAACTTGTCGATATTTCGAGACTTGATCATTTGTGATCATGCCAATGTTACGCAATAATGCACCGACTTTGGGTAACTGGGGTCGGGGCTTTACACATCACCACCCTCTTGGTGTGCAACTAGACAAATTCGTTGTGGAATATCATTACAAATGCCAATTACACACCTCATAACAAGATTCATCAACTTCTAAAAGTGAAAATATTAAAATACGATATATACAATGCTTAATATATTTGAATCAAACCCCTCTTCCTACTCTTAGATTTAGTTCTGGGTGATGTACATATCATAATAAATGAAGAGATACAACTTACTTCCCTCTCCTATGTTCTAGTCTGGGTTACATTCTTTGATATAAATAATTCAATTTTCATTTATTTCACAATTACATTACAATTAACATAAATGGTTGAATCATCCAAATCACCATTTAAAAATTTTAAGGGCATATAATCCTTAAAAATTGAAAGGTGGGGTCCATTTAATTCTAGCCAAAACATATTCCAGTTCATGACTCATCATTTCATAGTTGGATCCTTAGGGTGTCGATTGTATCCTAATCAGGAAAACACTATTAGGGTTACAATAAGAAATCTAAGTTCCAACAATGTTTTCCAATTAAATACACAATCATTTATCAAACAATAGGTTTATTAATAAGGGAACATGTCATAACATCATGCAATCGATCAATTCACCCTCTATGAAATGGCTTAATATATGGAAGTTGAATCCTAATAGGTTCCAAAAATGATGCATGAATGGAGTACCCTCGTCTCATAGGGTTTCAACAAAATAAGACCCTAAATCGCATCAATGATAGCATCTCATATCAAGTGCATCACCCAACGGTGGAATCAAATTGACTACAATAGTCAAAATCCATAAAATTGAAATTTTCATTTAAGGTAATTTAGCATTTTCCAATACATAGGTTAGCTACTACTAAGAACAACTCGTTTCCTGTTGAGTCAATAAGGTTTTCCTTATGACTCCCATTCCTTCTTTATTGAAAATCACAAACACCTTATACTTAAGCCAATATATGTTTTAACTCTATAAGGAATTTTATCCTAATCCAGAGTTTCTTATACTTAGTAATATTTTTCTTAATTGAAAAACCAAGATTGTTAACCAAAATTTCAAAATCATATAATGATAAGTTTTGGAGTATTCTGTTTCAAGGATCTGAATTCTGGACTACGAACTCTTAAGTAGTTCGACTCCGAACTATTAAGTAGTTTGACTCCGAACTCTGAAGAAGTTCGACTCTGAACTCTGAAGAAGTTCAACTCTGAACTCTGAAGAAGTTCGACTCCAAACTCTCAAATAGTTCAACTCCAAACTCTGAAGAAGTTTGACTCCGAACTCTCAAGTAGTTTGACTCCGAACTCTTTAGTAGTTCAACCCCGAACTCCTTAATTGTTTTGACTCCAAACTCTTCAAGTTCAGAATCCGATCTCTGGTAAAACTAGACTCTTAATCCCTATAAAACAGAATCCGAACATTTATTATCTTAGACTTCGAATTTCTTGTTTGATTAGACTCCGAACCTTTTAATTTTCTTACACTCTGAACTATTGATTAGCCTTTACTTACATATGCTTTGTTTCAAAACGATGTCGTGAATTCAGTTATACATAGTTTGCTATTAAACGATGTCATCTATTCTGTTTCTAATAAACAGTTGGCTGAGTTACACATGTACAGATCCCTCCGAATTTCATGGAAAATATGACCGTTGGAGGAGGGAGCCGACCGTTGGAAATTTTTCTATAAATAGGAGCTCATTTGAAAGAGCTCAGAACATATGTGTGATAGATGAAAGAAGTTGATCGATCTAAAGACCACACTCTGTTAAGGAGATTTCTAGAGAGAGAAAACTTTTCATTCCTTGTGCGTACTGAAACGCTCTTTCAGTTTTTGCTTCGTGCGACTTCAAATGTTGGTGATTACATTCGCGGACTTTTGGGGATAGGAAGACAGAGGTGTCGACTACCTTAAAGTTCGAGGGCTTCCTTGCTGAGGAAGACAGAGGTTCCAACTACCTTGAAGTTGAGAGCTTACGGGGATAGCAAGACAGAGTTTCTGATCTTCGTATCGATGGCTTACCCTGGTGTGGGTAACACATACTTTCTTGAAAGTATAAATCAAGAGACCTTTATCCAAGGTTGTTGGATACCCTTCTCTTTGGGTTAAAAGATTTATATCTTGTTACTTGCAGTTTTTCTACTTGTTTGTTTCCGCTGCATATTGTGTTGTAAGGAAAGTATAACTTTTTATACTACCTTATTTGTACTCTGATAAGTTTAGATTCTATATGCTTTAAGGTAGAATCTCATATTGTAGTCTTTAGTTAAGTTTCAATTTCTGGATCCATATTTCCAGAACCTACGTTCGGAATCTCTTTCCAGTTTTAAGCAAGTATATAGAACTTGAAGTTTATAACTTCATTCCTTATTCCAATATTTCAGTTGTTTTTTGAGTAATTGTGAATTTACTTAGTTTAACTTTGTTAAACTTAACTCTTTCCTTTGTATAAGGAAATTTTAAAAGTGTACAATTCACCCCCCCCCCCCCCCCCCCTCTTGTATATTGGGCATCTACATCATTATTTTGATCCTACAATCGGTATCAGAGCAGGTATCTGAAATACTTATACTCACATATAAGTTTTCCTTGCTCATTTTTACCCTTTTATTCTTCATACTTGCTTAGAAATAACTTTGTCATTCCGAACTTTTTCATTCCGAACTTTTTCATTCCAAACTTTGTCATTCTGAACTTTGTCATTCCGAACTTTGTGGTTATGAATTTTTTCTACTGACAAGGTTGTGTGCCGAAGGTTATTTTAAGTATGGAAGGAATCAATGTTGGCTCTATTGACAATCTAAACCCTACAAGACCACCAATCTTTGATGGTAATGACTATGAATACTGGAGAGATTGAATGAAGACTTTTATTATCAATACTGGGGTGGACAACTCTGTTATGCTTTCTGGTGATTATAAAATTCCTGATAAGGAAGTTAGAACTTTCACTAACCAGGAAAAGCAAGAGTATCAACTTAATTATAAGGTACACAATACCTTACTTTGTTCAATGACTCGAAATATATATATCCAAATTTCTTCTTGTGAAGCATCTAATTGTATCTGGAATAAATTAGAGTTTACACACTTAGGAACTTCTAAAGTAATTGAGACTAGGAGAGCTATGCTTAGAGCTGAATACCATGGCTTCAATTTTCTTTATAGTGAACCAATTTGTAAAGTTCAACAGAGATTTATGACTATAGTGAATAGTTTACAGTCTATGGGAGATAAAGGGTTAGATGATGAAGCTCTTGTGGATAAGATAATCGATATTATGTCCAATAGGTGGGAATAAAAGAGAACAGCTATAGATGAGAATAGGAAAGTCACTCAAATTTCTCTTGATGAGCTATTTGGAACTCTTCTCTAACATGAAACAAGAATGAAGAGAGATGCTGACAACATCAAGAAGAAGAATGGAAATGGTACTATTTCTTTTACAACAACATCAAATCAGGTGAAAGCTAAGACTCCTGAGAGAGTAACCAGATCCAAGTCTAAGAAAGTTATTTTCCAATCCAAATATAGTGAGAGTGAAGTCTCTGAAAATGAGTTAGCAAATCTTGTTCGAAGGATGAACAAGATAGATGGCCAAAAAGGTTTCCAATCCAAGTATAAGAAAAAGGAAAGGAAAGATAGGAAAGATGGAGAAGTCACTTGTTATGAATGCAAGAGAGCTGGACATATTAACCAGATTGCCCTATGCTTAAAATAAAGAAAGGAAAGAAAGGCATTCAGACAGGAATAGAAAGAAGTATTATAAATCCAAAGATAAGAAAGTTCTAAAAGAAAATGACACCTAGAGGGCCAGTGGTGGTGACTCTTCAGATGAATCTTCTGATTATGAATCTTCAGGATAGAAGAATCTTGGTCTTATAGCCAGACTACCTACTAGCAATCATTGTTTTATGGATAAGGTATGAAATACTGAATCATTGACCAATGTTTCTTTAAATTCAAATGATAGAGAATATTATAACTCTTCTGATGAAGAATCCTCTTCTGATGAAGAAAATACTTTACCTACTTATGAAGAAGTTTCTAGGTTTGCTGAACTTCTTGGAATTGAGAATTCCAAACTAAATAAAAAACTTGATAAGGAAAACTCTAGGAATTATATTATTAAAAAGAAATATCAGATCTTTCTAAAGATCTTAATAAGAAAAATGCTGATTTTGAAAGTATTTCAAAAAATCTTGAGGAAGTAAGTTCTGAGAAGAACAAACTATCTAAAGAATTCGAAAAAGTAATTTCTATGAAAAATATCTTCGAGCCTATATCTAGTTCTAAATCTAATGATTTTGAAGATAAAAACTTGGTTATAAAACTCAAGTCCTAAATTTTTTCCTTAAAGATGTTTTTATCAAACATTACCCATGGTAAGGAAAATTTTGATAAAATGTATTCCCAAATATGACCTTTAAGAAATAAATCTGGATTTGGTTATAACAATGAAAAACCAAATTTTAGTAAAAATTATTTTGTTCCTCAAAGTGCCCCATTTTGCACCAAGTGTCAATGTGGTGGTCACTGGGGAAAGAATTGTTCCTTAAACAAAACCCAATCTCTAGGATTTCACAAAGCTTATTTCTCTAAGAAGATGTGGGTTCCTAAAATTTTGTTATCTGGAAATCCCGGATCCAAACAAGTTTGGATTCCGAAAGTCTAATTCTTTTCTTGATTTCAGGAAAAAAAAGGAATACCAGCAACAACACATGGTACATGGATAGTGGATGTTCCCGGCACATGATTGGTAACAAAAGCTATTTTGAAAAGACTATCAAAACGAAAGGAGGAAAGGTAACTTTCGTAGATAATGCATAGGGAGAAATTGTTGGTATTGGCAATATTATGCTTCTTGGTAAAACTTTGATTTCAAATGTTTTATTTGTTAAGGGTCTTAAGAACAACCTCATTAGCATAAGCCAGTTATGTGATGAAGGTTACCTTGTAAATTTTCAGAATGATAGGTACTTAGTACACAATTCCAAGGAAGAATTTATTCTCTCAGCCAATAGGCAAGAGAATGTTTACACTTTGAACTTAGAAGACCTTAGAAGCCAAGATTTACCTTACCTTAGTGCAATGGAAGATCATTCCTGGTTATGGCATCGAAGACTAGGACACTGTAACCTTAGGAACTTATGCAAACTCTCTAAGAAGAAACTAGTTAAGGATCTACGGGAGCTTAGATTTGATTCTTCTAATGTTTTTGATCCTTGTCAATATGGCAAGTAACATAAATCTAGTTTTAAATCAATCGGTGAATTCTCAACAACTGATGCATTACAGTTAGTGCACATGGATCTTTTTGGTCCAACACAAACTATAAGTATTGGAGGCAAATACTTTGTGTATGTTCTAGTTGATGATTACACTAGATTTACATCGGTATATTTTCTAGCAAAGAAGTTTGAAGCTTTTTCTTATTTGAAAAGTTTTAGAGCCCAAGTTAAAAATGAGAAAAACCTTCCATTGAAAACTATTCATAGTGATCATAGAGGAGAATTTAAAAATTATGATTTTGAAACTTTTTGTAGTAGAAAAGTTATTACTCACAATTTCTCAACACCTAGAACTCCTCAACAGAATGGTGTAGTTGAAAGAAGAAATAGAATTCTTCTAGAGATAACTAGAACCATGTTGAGTGAATATTCTATATCTAGACATTTTCGGGCTGAAGTTGTATGTATTGCTTGCTATACTATAAATCGAGTTTTGATTAGACCTTTTCTTAATAAAACTCTTTATGAGTTATGGAACAGTAGAAAACCAAGACTTTCCTACTTCAAGGTTTTGGGTTGCAAAGTATTCATTTTGAATACTAAAGATAATCTACATAAATTCACACCAAAATCTGATGAAGGAATTTTCTTAGGCTACTCCACAACTTCTAAGGCTTATAGAGTTTTTAATAAAAATACTTGTACTATTGAAGAAACAGAGCATGTAAGATTTGATGTGTCGGATCCTTTTGTTTTTAAACCATCTCAACCTACATCCACGGATGTGTTTTCAAAAACTGATTATCAACCTTTGATAGAAGATTTTTCTGATAAGGAAAATGTTTAAGAAGATTTTTCTGAAACGTTTACCCCAGAAGACTTTCTACCCTATGTTGATGAACAGGTTTTACAAAACCAAAATCAGATGTTTCTTAAGAATCATCCCAGTGAAAGTATCATTGGTGATGTAAATCAACCTGTAAGGACTAGAAGTTCCTTAAGAAATTAAATAGAACATCTAGATTTTCTTTCCTAGTTAGAACCAAAAAGCACTGATGAAGCTTTAGGTGATGATGATTAGATCAAAGCAATACAAGATGAACTAAATGAATTTGAAAGGAACAAAGTCTGGACTTTGGTTGAAAGACCTAAGGAAACTTCTGTTATTGGAGTAAAATGGGTCTTCAGAAATAAGTGTGATGAAAATGGAGTCATAGTAAGAAATAAAGCTAGAATTGTTGCAAAAGGCAATAATTAGAAAGAGGGAATAGACTATAAAGAAACCTATGCTCCAGTAGCTAGACTTGAATCTATCTGTATTCTACATGCCTTTGCAGTATTCTTTAATTTTAAACTTTTTCAAATGGATGTGAAATGTGCTTTTCTTAATGGTTATGTCCAAGAGGAAGTTTTTGTTGAACAACCTCCTAGATTTTAAGATACAAAATATCTTGATCATGTTTTTAGACTTACCAATGCTTTGTATGGTCTTAAACAAGCACCATGAGCCTGGTATGATAGACTTACTGGATTTTTGCTTCAAAATAACTAAGTTAAGGGAAATACAGATCCAAACCTTTTTATAAAGAAAGACAAGAAAAATGTTTTAATTGTTCAAATTTATGTTGATGACATCATATTTGGTTTATCTTAGCAATCTTTAACTGACTCTTTTGCAAGTCTAATGAAATCTGAGTTTGAAATGAGTATGATGGGTGAGTTAAATTTTTTCCTTGGTTTTAAAATTTCTCAAAAACCAGAAGGAACCAATATATCTCAACATAAGTATATTAAAGATCTTCTCAAAAAGTATGGTTATGACAACACTAAGAGTATATGTACTCTCATTGGTACATCAAATACTTTAGATCTTAATGAAGCTGGGAAACCAGTAGATCAAACATCTTTTAGAGGTATGATAGGAAGTCTACCTTACTTAATAGCTAGTCGACCAGACTTAATGTTTTCAATGTGCTTATGTACAAGATATCAATCCAATCCTAAGGAATCTCACCTAAAGGCTGTGAAAAGAATTCTTCGCCACCTTAAGGGGACCATGGATCAAGGATTATTTTATACATCTAGAAATGATTTTGTTCTAAAAAGTTTTTTTGATGTTGAATTTGGTGGATATAGAATGGATAGAAAAAGTACATCCGGAACATATCATTTCTTAGAAGATTATTTAGTTTCCTGGTCCTGCAAAAAGCAACATTTTGTAGCACTTTCCACTACTGAAGCTGAATATGTAGTAGCTGGAAGTTGTTGTTCTCAAGTGTTGTGGATGAAACACACACTCACAGACTATGGCCTGAGTTTTACTAAGACTCAAATATTTTGTGATAACACAAGTGCCATTGCCCTATGTAAAAATCCTTCACATCACTCTCGTGAAAAGCATATAGATATTAGGCATCACTTTCTTAGGGATCACACACATAAAGGAGATATCATTCTTCAGTTTATCAGAATGCAAGATCAACTTGCTGATATTTTTACAAAATCTTTACCCTCTGATAGATTTGAATATATTAAACAAAAGTTAAGAATGATAACCATAAGGTAATCATTCTTCATTAAATTCTTGTTGAAAAATTCTCCTAACAGTAATAAATTCCTTTTCATAGGGGAGAACATTTGATTATTAGAGTAACTAATTTTTTTTCAAAGTTAGTTTTTCAAACTCTTCGGAACTAAAATTTCTGAAATGGGAATTTCCGGAACTGAAATTTTCCAGAATGGAGATTTTCGTATTGAAAACTTCCGGAATAGAATTTTTTGTATTAAAAACTTTTGGAATGGAGATTTCCAGAACGGGTTTTCCATACTGAGTTTTTCGTAGTGTGTTTTGATATATTTTTTCTTTCCAAGAAGAATATTACCCATTACAAATAATTCCTCTAAGACAATCCAAAAGGTATGATTTCCGTACTCATGTTTTCGTAATCATACTTTTCCAGTTGGTATTTTCTTATATAATGTTTTCAGACTATAGTTTTCTTAAATCTTTTTTTTTCTATAGAAACCTCAAAAGATCAGAGTCATGTTTTTCTTGTGGAACTTTTCTCAACCGTCAAATCCGATCAAGATGTTTTTCAACCGATAGATGACTTTTGGAAGACCAACAGTTACTATCTTTGCCTATATAAAGTGGACCCTTTTTCTCATCCCACATCGATTTTTCAATATTTTGTGTCTCGAAACCCTGTTGCATCTCTTAAGGCCGGTTCTGAACTGTGAAAAGTCATTCCAAACATCTCATATTTCTCCACTTAGAATGTCTGTAGAAGCAACATCTCAAGATATGTCAACCACGAAACCAATCTCTCAGTGGATAGTTTTCTGGGAATGGTTAGTGCATCCATATTTCTATAAGCATGAATCTATAGTAACCAAGAATATCAGATTGAATGGATGGGAAGTTATTTGTCTGTTCAAGTCAGAAAATCAGGATCTGGTGTATACATATCTTTTGGTAGAATTCTATGAGTCTGTTTCCTTCCAATTGGAAGATGGCAGAGAAAGGTTTTCCTTTAAGTCTTACGGCAAGACTTATAAACTTTCCTACACCAAGGATGCGAGCTTGGTAGGGTTGTCTTATGAAGGGGATGCTGAGTTTTGTTCTCACAAGCTTCCAGATGAGCAAGGAAGTTTCAATAAGGTAAAGTCTGTAAAATATCTCGAACTTAAGGATGCAACAACAACCAAGATTGCTCATCTCACTCTGAACAACAAAATTCTTCAACTTTGGGTGCAAGTTTTTCTAGTTCTGAGAAGAGGTGACAAGGATAATATGAAGAAAAGTGATATCTATGTTTTAGATTTCTTGGAAAATCTAAGAAAATTTAATTTGATGAGGCATGTATTGATTACGATCAAGAACATCAAGGAAGGGAATTTAAGAGCTCAGATTATTATGTACCCTGCTTTGCTATCAAGGATGATAGTTCGTTGCTTAGAATCTTTCAATGTTACATGAAAATCAAAAATTCGGAATTGTAAGATTATTCTAGTCAGTGATGATACTCTAAAAAGAATGAAGATGGGTTTTTCCAGTGAATCCGGAGTTTTTGTTCCTCTGTCTGTGGAAGAGATTGAAGCAGTTCAAAAAGAATCACAGAATCCAGAACCATCCAAGAAACAAAGGAGGAAAAGAAAGGCTATGGAAGTGGTTGCTGGTGAGGAAAATCCTAAGGGTAAGGAAACTTAGTTTGCTCCCCCAAATCTGAAGAAGCAAAAAACTTATACAGAGGAAGTAGCAGCTAAGTGGAGGGAAGACAAAGAAAATAAGAAGGAAGGGGATCCACAATTCGGATTGGACCCTACAGAGGCTAAGGCCTTGAAAGAAAGAACTGCTGAAGAGTCAGAGAAGCAAGTTAAGGAGAAGAAAATGAAGAAGAAAATGTTTGAAGCTAAAGTAATGCAATCCTTGTTGATGTATACAAAGATAGCTTCCAGAATGCTTCCCGTTCTGGAAACTTTTGTTGTTGAACCTTCGTTACCAGAAATCCAAGCAAAAAGTTATGTCACTCCGGAGAAGACCAAGGGAATAGAAGTAGTAGAAGAAGCTCAAAAATAAGTAACTGAAGAAGTAGAAGTAGAGGAAGAAGTTGAGGAAGAGGAAGAAGAGGTTAGTGAAGATTTGGACACCTTAATAAAGTAGGTAGAAGAATACAAATATGAGGCTGAATTCAAAAAAATAGTATCTCCAGAGAAGGGAGATGAAGAAGAGAATGTTTTGTATGATGAGGAAGAATCCTATGAGAATAATTTTCAAGAGGAAGGTCAAGAAAAATAGAAACTAGATGAAGACCATATTCTTCAAATTTCTGAATCCGAGGAAGTATTTCTTGATGAGGAACCAATTCCAAAATCTCATAAAGGGAAGGAAGTCTTGATGCAGACTCCTATTAATGATGTTATCAGGAAAAAATAGGTTGGTGGTTACTCTAAAAGGAAGTTGGTACAAGTTGAAGAGGAGCAATCTCAAAAAGATGTATCAGATTCGGAATCATCTTCTCAAAGTCATGATTTTATTGTTGAGTCTTTGAAGAAGTTGGTGGACGTCATTCTGATATTTCCCACCATTGACTCCAAATGTCAAATGCTTCAGCAAACTCAAAATCAAAAACCAGAGACACTATCCATGTTAATGGAAAAGTGTGTGAAGATAGAAGCGGAAAAGAAGAGTTTTCTTATTGATTATGATGTGCATAGAAAGTCTTGTAGCAAGATAACCAAATGGCCAAAAAGAGTTGAAGAAGATTTGGTTGTTTTTGATAATTTCTAGAATGATGTGAAAGAAGCCTTTGAAACAACAGATAAAAAGATTAAGAATATTCAAGATGATTTGATTATTGAGCAGAGTTCCCAGAATCAAGAAGTAAAGGAACTGAATGACAAGGAAAATTCTCTTGCTCAAAATCTTATAAATGATAGAAATCTTCTGATTGAGCTTGAGAAGAGATTCATTCAGCAAGATGAGTTAGTCAAGACACAAGAAGAAGCTTTGAAATCTCAGGCTGAAGCATTAAAAGTACAAGGGGAAATGATCTTAGCCTTGGAGAAGCAAGATGAGGAAGATCAAAGAGATTTAAAGAAGCTCAATGTTTTGTTGAAAAATCTGATTCCAAAGGAAAAAGAAGACAACTGACTACACTCCGATCTTTTGTTGTATTTCCTTGAAAAAATGTTTCCAACTCTAATGAAATTTTTTGTTACTTGTATCTTGTGATTTTATGAACTAATGTCTTAGGTACTTTAATTCCTTCCATTCCCTTTAATTCTTTTTGAAAATCACAAAGGGGGAGAAGGATAAGAACTACTCAAAAGAATGAGAAAGAAAATTTCTAAGTAAAAAAATCATCCCGAAGTAAGGGGGAGTTTATCTAAGGGGGAGACCTTTATTTAATTCTCACAATAATGAAAACCCCACTCTAGAAATTCAGAATACAATCCTTAGAGTTTCAATGCCTAAGGGTGAGTTATTTGTATTCACTTTCTTTCATGAACAAAGGGAGATAAGTTTTTATTTCAAAGACTAATGAATTTTTTTTCTTCTTTCGTAAGGATGTTTGTGCTTTCCAAAAAGGCGGAGATTGTTGAGTCAATAAGGTTTTCCTTGTGACTTCCATTCCTTCTTGTTTTGAAAATCACAAACACCATATACTTAAGCCAATATATTTTTTACCTCTATAAGGAATTTTATCCTAATCCAGAGTTTCTTATACTTAGTAATATTTTTCTTAATTGAAAAACCCGGATTGTTAACCAAAATTTTGGAATCATAAAATGATAAGTTTTGGAGTATTCTGTTTCAAGGATCCGAATTCTGGACTCCGAACTCTTAAGTAGTTTGACTCTGAACTAATAAGTAGTTCGACTCCGAACTCTGAAGAAGTTCGACTCCAAACTCTGAAGAAGTTCAACTCCAAACTCTGAAGAAGTTCGACTCTGAACTCTCAAATAGTTTGACTCCGAACTCTAAAGAAGTTTGACTCTAAACTCTCAAGTAGTTTGACTCCGAACTCTTTAGTAGTTCAACCCCGAACTCCTTAAGTGGTTCGACTCCGAACTCTGCAAGTTCATAATCGGATCTCCGGTAAAACTAGACTCTGAATCTCTATAAAACATAATCCAAACATTTCTTATCCTAGACTTAAAATGTCTTGTTTGATTAGACTTCAAACCTTTTAATTTGCTTACACTCTGAACTATTGATTAGCCTTTACTTACATATGCTTTGTTTCAAAACGATGTTGTTCATTCAGTTATACTTAGTTTGCTATTAAACGATGTCGTCTATTCTATTTATAATAAACCATTGGCTGAGTTACACATGTACAGGGCCCTCCGAATTTCATGGAAAATATGACCATTGGAGGTGGGAGCTGACCATTGGAAATTGTCCTATAAATAGGAGCTCATTTGAAAGAGCTCAGAACATATGTGTGATAGATGAAAGAAGTTGATCGATCTAGAGACCACACACTGTTAAGGTGATTTCTAGAGAGATAAAGCTTTTCATGCCTTGTGCGTACTGAACCGCTCGTTCAGTTTTTGCTTCGTGTGACTCTGAATGTTGGTGATTACATTCGAGGACTTCCAGGGATAGGAAGATAGAGGTGCCGACTACCTTAAAGTTCGAGGGCTTCCTTGCTGAGGAAGATAGAGGTTCCAACTACCTTGAAGTTGAGGGCTTGCGGGGATAGTAAGACAGAGTTTCCAATCTTCATATCGAGGGCTTACCCTGGTGTGGGTAAGACGTACTTGCTTTAAAGTATAAATCAAGAGGCCTTTATCCAAGGTTGTTGGATACGCTTCTCTTTGGGTTAAAAGATTTATATCTTGTTACTTGTAGTTTTTCTACTTGTTTGTTTCCGTTGCATATTGTGTTGTAAGGAAAGTATAACTTTCTTATACTTTCTTATTTGTACTCTGATAAGTTTATATTCTATATTCTTTAAGGTAGAATCTCATATTGTAATCTTTAGTTAAATTTCAATTTCTGGATCCATATTTCCGGAACCTACTTTCGGAATCTCTTTCCAGTTTTAAGAAAGTATATAGAACTTGAAGTTTATAACTTCATTCCTTATTCCAATATTTCATTTATTTTTTGAGGCATTGTGAATTTACTTAGTTTAACTTTGTTAAACTTGACTCTTTCCTTTGTTTATGGAAATTTTTAAAGTGTACAATTCACCCCCCCCCCCCTCTTGTATATTGAGCATCTACATCATTATTTCGATCCTACATTTCCAAAACCCAATTCTTCCAAATCCCCTATCTATTATTGGAAGATATTCTAGCATAAAAAAAATGGCTATGATACCACTTTTTAGCATCCCAAACCAGATTCCACTAAAAGGTGTCTCGATCAGGTGGGTCACATGGTCTCAAGTGCATCTCCCCAAACACCGGAGACTTCCGACTAAAAGCGAGGGCCTAGGGTTTGTCTATTGGGAGACTATTCCCTTATAACTAGATTGGAACATAACAGAAAATTAATGACATATAAATATAGTGGAAGCACAAATAAACTTATGGAACAACAGAATCGAACATTGTGACTACAGAACTAGTAACCCACCATCGTATAAGCACAATAATAAATGAATAGAAGATAAACATCCAAATTAAAACATATATATATTAACAGGGATAGAAGTAATCTCGTATACAATGATGATCACATCAGGTCTCTACAAAGCATCCAAAATAGGTATACAAGTAGTAGTAAAATAAATGTATCAAAATACCAAAAATTCCAAATGTATTATCCAAGCTAGAATCAAGAGCCTAGCTTGGTCCTATTCTCTCCTTATACTAAGAATAAATCAAAAACATGTATCAAGTTACTTTCCTTTATCCATACCTTTATACATATGATCTTCTCAAGTACCAAAGGTGGCTTAAGTAAGGTTCGGGATAAAATCTCAGTAAGCCACCACTAGTGATGTCTAATTCCATCTATTCAGAGAATATAATAATAACAGTAGTGTTCAGGTAGTAATAGAACATTTAAAAGAATTAAGGTATGTAAACAATCCATAATGGTTTGGGTTCGCATAAACACCCGTCCTCTTCTACCTGCTTCAGTCTTAGCCAGAAAGTCACTAAATATTAATTAGTCCTATCATAATTTAATAAATATGTCTCAAAACCCAACACATAGTTTAGTATTCCCCATAATGGTATGGTATAAATAGTTTCCTCACTAGGGCTTCAATATGGTATAAGTCTCTATCAGAATCCAAGATTGTACTTTGTCCTGGCAGACGCGTCATATTAATCAACTTAGAACCTAAGCCCATATTTGGAATTTCATAATTTTAATCCAGGTATCATTCTAGGAAAAACATGAACCAAACACCCTATAAGTCTGACCATAGTGATCCTCATCATAACCCAAGTATCACTCAAAGTGTGGTATAACATCACCTCCATTTGAGTCTATCCCTAGTGATCCAAAAATGGATCCCAAGTCTCACTAGAAACATATATAGAATCGTACATTTGATTCCTTCCTTGGAAGTCCTCTAGGGATCCCATGTGTGAATTAGTTGTATATAATATCATCCCTCTGACTTGGTAGTTCACTAGGAATTCCAAGTGTCACTCAAACGCAACTAAAGCAGTATCCAAATGATTTCATCCATGGAGTTCATATATAAACCTATGTGTCAAAAAAGGAAGATAATAAACATTAAATAAATATCATTTAATTATTTAAATGGTTATCACTATGATCATATTAGTTAAGCCTCACCTCATAAGGAGGCTCAAAGCAAGAGATAATCTTAGAAGCCATATAATCTTAATAATCTCATGAGGTAACTTCAAAATAAGAAGAAAATCATAATTAGGAAAGAAAATACATGAAAAGATCCAAGGTACATGGTCTTCCACTCCCATTCTTTAATCAACCCAAATTAAAATTATAATTAATCATTCAAAATCCCAAAGAAAGGGGTAAATGGTACTCCTTAAATGTGTTCGACTCCATATTCCACCGATGGTGGTCTAATTAATTAAAAAATCACTCATGGGGTGTTTTGAATTCAAGGTCCATAACCTATAATCATTTATCAACGTGTCTCATTGATTTCATAGGTTATACCTATCCATTATAATCAATGATTAAATTATATTTCAAAGGAGTCTATTGGAAAATTTGGCACATGGAACAATATCATATATATAAACAGATAGAATTTACAGGAAAAAATGTAACCATCTTCCATTGGTTTGTAGTGGAGTGCTCATAAGTATCAACTTCTGATTCGATTCATATCAGGATAAAAATGATGAATGGATGAAAACTCTAAAAATGGAGCATATTATCTTGCACCTAAATAACTCTATTGATACCAAGAAAAATTAATATTGGTGAAAGATGAATGGAGCACTTACCCATTTGGATCCAACAATATGACTAGACCTCAATTCCAAGTTCAGAAATGAGAATGGTAGAAAAAACTATGAAGATATCCTAAAATTATATATGAAAGAAATCCTCACATCTATCCAACAAATCAAAAAAAGAAATATATTTAGGTTTTAATATAAATTAGGGTAAAACAATCTTTTTCACCTTTTTAACTAGGTTTCATGGTTTGGATGTATAGTTGTCCAACCTGTGTCCCAACTGTGCACCCTTTGTTTTGATAATGGGTCAACCACATGGTTATTATGCACGACATGACTAACAGTGAATAAACTATTAAAATTACCACTACTAAAAATTGTAGGTTCTCATTCATGGGCATGCAACCCTTACCGAACATTTTCCTCAAACCATGAGAGATCATTCAGCCCTCTTCCCATGCCTCACACGGTTAGTCAACTATGTGTCATGCCCCACAAAGTTACTTTAAACTGTAAGGCCCACCTAGTTTTCCCAAAAACATAGGCTCCAGGCTCCAAACAAGACCTAGGAACCCTCTTAAAGACCATGACTAAAAGGGAACTCTTGTTAGTCTATAAGAACGCATTTTAAATGAATGTTGTTATGGTATTTCATACTCAAATAATAGATCAATAATTTTAAAATAATAGATTTCCAATTCTGGAAACTGATGATGAATAAAACAATATAGGACTCATATAGATTTATGGAAATATAATTCGTTTTCAGTTAAAACTCAAATTAATTAGCAAGTTTATAATTAGAAGGGTGTTTAGTTTCTTTTATACTAAAACTCTAGGTTAACTAATAAACATACATATTAGGTTTAAGAAAAAAAGATTTTATTATAAAAGGTACACCATAGGGATTCTATAATTATTTCAGAAAGTCTATGTGAATTATTTTAAAGATAATCTCAAAGTAACTTCATAAACTTCATGGGATTCATTTTTGATATTATAGGAATTCTCAATGAAAAAATTAATACACTTGGTAAAAGGTATGAGATCCTTCAGTGTGACTTAACATAGAATAACTTAACCAATTATTCATCAATCAATTAAGTATTAATTGATGGTATTATTAAGTTCAAATTCCCTAATACATATCAAAGTTGTGATGGTAATATAATGTAAGATCAATGATAATTCTTGTTTATATTGAAAGATTTCCATGATTTTTTAAAGACATGATTCACAAATATCTACATAACAACAAACTATATGATAACCATAATTAATAATGGGTTCCATAGGTATCCATTATGTCACTAATTCAAGTGCTAGATGAGAACCATTTGTTACAAGTTTCCTTTATAAATAAATAAACATCAAGGAAAGGAAAAAAGTAATCTCTAGTAAATATTATATAGTTACCCAAGATATTAACATCCCTAATATACAGAGGAATTAGTCAAGAAAAAGTATATTTCCATAAGTGCGATGACTTCTCTTTTGAGATAGTGGGAGCTAAGTTATATGTGGTAAAGGCTATAAATACATATGATTTGGAAAAGGAATATAAACTCTACTTAGATTAGTGGTAGGATTTATTCTAGACGCACATATTGTGTATGAATTTAATGATAAAAATGTGGTTTTATATTCACAAAAATAGGAAATATATTATTATTTTCAGTATAATGTATCCTACAAGAAAGTTGTGAATGAAATTAAGATAAGATTAACATTTATATATGAATTTAATAATGGATTCCATGGACCCAAATTTAGGGGCTCCATATTATGACAGTTTCTTAACATAATGTAGCTAGTGGATTTTTATGAAGAAACAATTCATGGATGGTTAAGAGCATAAAAAAGGATTTATTGATTCTTGAAAGGTTTAGGGTTCTTCTAGATATTCTTTTTAACAAAATAATCATCAATCATCAAATTAAATCCATATGAATTATTCTTTTCATGAATACCATCTATGATCATGTTTTACAAAAAGTATGCTAAGTCCATTTTCCTTAATAGTGAACTTAGGTAATATTTCTATACAATGTAACTAGAAGGATTGTTACCACTGAATAATTCCAATGAGACATGCAAGATGCAGAAATACTATTATTAATTGAAGCATGCATTATAACCATAAAATATTCATTTTAATGAATCCATAAAAGATTTCAGTTTTGTTAAGAATGAAAATTTGTGACTTGTTTGAATAAGTGGTTAATGGGAGATCCATAGTTTTTCAAGTCAAATATGAGAGTAATGTGTAGAAAAATTAATGTTATATCTTATAAGTCAGTTAAGGATATGTTAAAGTATTTCTCCAAGAATCAATAAGAGTAAAAAATCTAGGTTCTAGGGGAAAATATTTACAGACCAAGATCTACAGGGTTTCTAAAAATAATCATAGTACATATGTTCAAAAAGTATTGAAAAATAAAATATGAGATAATTAAATAATGGATTTTCTTCCTTATCATATGTCATGTAAACTATTTAAGAAGGAAGGAGATTGTCATAATGAATAAATTAAAATATTACCATGAATAGTTTTTAATATATCTCAAATTACATTATATATACTATGTTTGATTGTGTTTATGTGTAAATCCTAGATTAAATATATCAAATAGAACTATGATAATAACATAGAATTATAATTAGAACTATTTGATGGTACTTGAGAAACCAAAAATGGATGGGTTCTTGGTACTTGGAGGGTGAGAATTCTAGATGATAAGGGGGGTGGAACTAGTTTTACTTAAAAGATAAATTTTCTCTAGTATTAAATTTTTTATAAAGTAATAAGAAAGAAAAAATTATTAAATATAGTATTTACAATATCTATAATGAATTAGTTTTTTAGTGATTCTATTGTAGTTTAAGAAGCAATTTAATAATTATTTATTTTTGTTTTTTTATTATAAAAAGATAGTAAATTTTTTTCATTATTATGATAAAAGGTTAATAAGTAGTATTCCAAGATTTTGGGTTTATAATAAGTGAAAAAATGTAAATACTCATAGATATCACTTCTTGATGGATTTTCTTAAGGGTGTGAGGTTTCAGTAAGTAGATTTTTTATAAAGATATTTCGAAATACTAATAGTATACACAAGAGAATGTGATAGGCCCAAAAATTATAGTCATATATTGGTAAAAGAATTTTTATCATGTGAGAGCTAACAAGAAGGTTAATTGTTGGATCTAGTACCAGTGGGAGTATCTTTTAGTTAGTTCTATAGAACCAACTAAATTTATATTTTTTGTCACAAACCAAGATGGGATTCCATCCAACCTGACACCCAAATAAGTCTGAGACACAGTGTGTAGTAGATAAGGTTTCCTTATGACTTTTCCATTTCTCTATGTTTCGAAAATCAGAAACACTTTATTTTAAGGAAAATTATATTTTCTCTAAGGATTTTCTATAAGGAAAATTTCCACTCTCTAACCATTCTCTAAGAAATTTTTTATCCTTACCTTGTTTTCTTTGTTCATTTTATAATCTCTTTAAATCCAACGGATTTTATTACTAAGGAAAAAATTTGGATTCAATTATAAAACATATAAATCCTATAAATATTTAGATATAAAATATTCTGTTTTCCGATTCTAAATTATTTTAAATTTAGATTCCAAATTCTCTGAAATTCTTATTCAAGATTCTCTGAAATTTCTATTCTGAATTCATTGAAATTCTGTTTCTGAATTCCTTAAAATTCAGACTCCAAATTCCTCAAATTTCAGATTCCAAATTCTTTATAATTATCAATCCAAATTCCTTAAAATTTAGACTCCCAATTTCATAGAATTCGGACTCCGAATTCCTCAGAATTCAAATCCTGAATTCTTCAGAATTCGCAGTCTGAATTCATCAAAATTCTGATTTTGAATTCTAAAGAATTCTAATTCTAAATTCACTAGAATTCAGACTCCAAATTCCTTATAATTAAAACAACAAATTCTTCATAATTTAAATTCTCAATTCATTGGAATTAAGAATCTTAAATCTATAGAATTAATATTCTAAATTCTTTGTAAAATAGAATCCAAATATCCATGTATTATAGAAACCAAATGTTTGTTTGGTTAGATACCAAATTCCATTTTTCCTTAGACTATGAAAAATAGATTTGGTTAAGCAATTTCATTTTCCTTATACTTGTTATAGTCATAAAGAGATGTCATAAAATCTATTTCTAATTAACTGTTGTTTGAGTGATACATGTATAGGTCCCTCCGATATTCAAGGAAAAATATGACTATTAAAGGAGGGAGACGACTGTTGGACAAGTTCCTATAAATAAGAGTTCATTTGAATGATCTCAATAATAGTTCCATCACTCTAGAGATTTCATGTTGTTGAAGTGATTTCTAGAGAGATAGAATATCTTTCTTAGTGTGGTTCTGAACACCTTGTTTAGATTGCTTCGTGTGACTCTGATTGGTGCTGAGTACAATTGAGGGCTTTGGGTGATAGGAATATAGAGGTGCCGACTACCATATTGTTCGAGGGCTTATGGGGATAGCAAGATGAATCTGATATTCCTATCAAGGGCTTACCTTGGTGGGGGTAAGATAGAATTTCTTGAAAGTATAAATCAAGGGACCTTTATCCAAAGTTTTCAGATACCATTTGCTTTGGGTAAAAAGATTTCATACTTGTAACTTGTTTTGCTTCAAGTTTATTTCCATTGTATTTTTATAAATGAATAAAATATAACCTTCTTATACATTATTGTACTTTTGTATACTTTGATAATTAATATTTTATATGATTTAAGGTAGAATGTTTTTGTTGAAAACATTCCTTAAGTTTCATTTTTGGAACCATATATACAGAATCTATCAAGTCTTTTTAGTAGAACTAAAGATCTTGTGAATTTACCTTGTTTAACTTTGATAAACATAGTTTTCCTTAAGGTTAAAAATGATTGTTTTTAAACATAAAATTTACCGCCCACTGTAATTGAGAATCTAAATCATTAATTTGATCCTACACATGGATCCAAGGGTGTTCCTAATCCCCATTGGCTGGAAACTAGTTTCAATCATCAATGTAATCATAGTGAGAACAATTTTTCCCAAAAAAACAGCATCAAATAAAAAAACTGAGCACATAGAAACAACCAACAATAATGGATATTAATAAACACATAACTAATATAAATAAAAAACTTTTAAGCATAATAAAATCTGAATACAAAACATAGAATTAACAACACTGACATGATCTTTGTGTGACCTCTTAGTAACCACCAATCCCAAGACTGACCTTCTCTAAATTCATAACCAAATCAAAACCAAAACCTATAAAATAGATGGGGTCTACCAACGTTGAGTGGAAAAAGTAGGGTATGATCTTAAAGAAGTCAATAGGTAATCACCAGCAAGTCCATGAATTTCCTTTACCAAAACATTCCACAAATACTAGTCTAAAATGCATTTAAGAAATAGGATTTTACATCATTTTAAACAACCAAACACCTCTTTCCAATAGTTCCCTTTTTAAAATATCACACACAACCTTCCTTTTCAAAAATGGTTTCACATTGCAAAACCTTCTTTATAACCCCAATACCAAAATTAAAAACCAACCCAGGTGAGAAAAATTCATGCTAAAAATAAAGGTAACAACACATGAGATGAAGATAAAGAATACACAATAAGAAAGGTTAGTATCCAAACAAGCATAAAAAATAAACATAACATATATATAGTAATCATGGGATCTTCCTAAACATATCTTGAGGAAATCCATTGAAATAATCATTTGAAAATCACATGTCTGCTTATGGTGTAGCTTCATAATCAATAACCAATTATCCACCCTAAACTATCCAATCCAGTGGTATATACCATGTAGCCCCTTGGTAAATCAAGGTTCAAACAACACATATAACTTATAGTTGAAAGGAAACCATCACTCATACCTCTAGATGATGTTAATAAATCTCATTATAATAGTACAGGGTGAATGGGAAGGTCCTCACATGCATGGTTCAAAGAAAACCCACTATCACCATGCTTGTCTAACAAAAACACTGACACCACCTATAGGATGCCCCTCCTTTTAGGGAATCCTACAAAGAGGATATCATCTCATAAAAAGTCATTCCCAAGTACCAATCATTCCTTACTATCATTTGATTTTCAAATACCACTTTCCCCATCATTTTTAAATTCCAACCAAGCCTCAAAATACCCAAGTTCTCAACCCATTTTCCAAAACATTCCACATGCTCACTAGCCCCATGTATCTCATGTGTTAAAAAACCAATTTCTAAAACATTACAAGGTACCAATCAGGCCTTCACCTCACATCACATTAAAACCAAATTTTCAAAGAAAATGAAAATTTATGACCAAGGATTTAAAATTTCCAATCTGAATACATTTACAAATCCATTTCCACACTATTTCCAAAGTCAATCTAAAACACCATCCTCACATGAACAATTCCCAATGGGCCAAGATTCTGAAAATGCATTTGAAATAGCATTTAGGGTTACACAAACCACAGAAATGACCTTTAGAAATCAAGTAACCATTTTTGGAAAAATGAAGATGGAAGAGAGGGGAAGAATTTGGAAAACAATAGTTCAAGGAAGAACCTATTTCATAAAAGTTCCAAACATGCCTCAAGAAACCATTAAAAAACTAATATTTCTAAAATAATCCCACAAATCACTTACAATTCCAAAACCACTTATGTAACCAGTTAGAAACATAAAAAATAATCTGAAATGTGACAAAACCCACTTCTTTTGGAAAAACAATTTTAAACACATTCACACCATCAAATCCATTTTAAAATGCATTTCGCGCCTTTCACACAATCCATTGAATGAATTTACAAAGAACATACAAGAGGTATACATGAAGCACATTCAAATTATTTTATAAATACAACCTTCCTCACATCCAAGAGGTATACATGAAGCACAGTTATATAGTTCAGATTCATTTTTTCTTAGTGATACTCTTGTTATATTTTGCTTGTTTACAAAATTTTATTACTGAAAAGTTTGTGTGGAAAGAATTTTCTTTAAGATGGCAGGAATCAATGTTGGTTCCATAGAAAATATCAATCCAATAATACCACCTATCTTTGATGGAAATGATTATGAGTATTGGAGAGACCGAATGAAGACTTTCATTATCAATACCAGTGTTGAAACTTTTGTTATGCTTACAGGAGGATACAAAATTTCTGATAAGGAAGTTAGTCCCTTTACCAATCAAGAAAAGCATGAATATCAACTGAATTATAAGGTACACAATACTTTTCTTTTCTCTATGACTAGAAATATATATAGCTAAATTTCATCTTGTGAAGCAGCAAATTCTATATGGAAGAAACTGGAAGTTATACATTTTGGTACTTCTAAAGTTATCGAGACTATAAGAGATATGTTGAGAGCTAAATACCATGGTTTTAATTTTCCTTATGGAGAAACTATAAGTAAGGTTCAACAAAGATTCATGACTATTCTGAATAGTTTATAATCAATGGGATATAAAGTATTAGATGATGAAGCTCTTGTTGATAAGATCACAGACATCTTGACCAATGAGTGGAAATCCAAGAGGACTGCTATTGATCAGAACACAAAGGTTACTCAGATTACTCTTGATGAACTCTTTGGTACTCTTCTTCAAAGTGAGACTAGAATGAAGAGAGATGCTTATAATGTAAAGAAAAATAATGGAAATGGAAGTGTTTCTTTTAATACAACTTCAAATCATATGAAATCCAAGACTCTTGAGAGAGTTACTAGATCTAAATCTAATAAAGTTTTTATCCAATCCAAATCTAGTGGAAGTGAATCCTCAAAGAATGAATTAGAAAATCTTGCTTGAAGGATGAACAAGATAGCTAGAAAGAGGAACTTTCAATCCAGATACAAGAAAATGGAAAGGAAATAAAAGAAAGATTCAGAAGTCACATGTTATGAATGCAAGAGAGCATGACATATAAGACTTGATGTTCCTACTCTTAATAGAAAAGAAATAAAGGAAAATCATTCTGAGAGAAAAAGAAAGAAGTACTACAAGGATAAAGCTAAGAAAGTCTTGAAAGCTAATGATACCTACAGTGCCAGTGGTGGAGACACTTCAGATGAATCTTCGGATTATGAATCTTCTGGAAAGAAGAATCTTGGTCTATTAGCTAGACTACCAGTGGACAATCATTGTTTGATGGATAAGGTACATAATTTTGAATCCATGACCATTATATATTTGAATTCTAATGAAAGTAAATATTATAACTCTTCTGATAAAGAATATTCTTCTGATAAAGATAATACTTTACTTTCCTATGATGAATTTTCTAGGTTTTCCAAACTTCTTGAGGCTGAGAATTCAAAACTAATGAAAAAAATTGATAAAGAAAAATCTAGGAATGCTATTCTTACTAAGGAGATATCATATCCTTCTAAAGATATTGATAAAAAATTATTATTTTGAAAGTATTTCAAAAAATCTTGAGGAAGTAAATTTTGAGAAGAATAAACTTTCCAAATATCTAGAAAATGTAATTTCTAAGAAAAGTGTTCTTGAGCCTAGCTCAAGTTCAAAATCAAATGTTTTGGAAGACAAGAACCTACTTATCAAAATCAAATCTGAAATATTTTCCTTAATTGTTTGTCAAACTTTACCATAGGTAACAAAAATTTTGATAAAATGTATTCACAAAACCGACCTCTAAGGAATAATTCTGGTTTTGGTTATACTGGTTCTAAACCGATTTTTAGTAAAAATTATTTTGTTCCTCAAAGTGCTATATTCTGCACTAAGTGTCAGTGTGGTGGACACTGGGAAAATAAGTGTTCTCTAAACAAAACCCAGTCTTTAGGATTTATTAAAGCCTATTTTTCTAATAAAATATGGGTGCCTAAATTTTTTTTTGAGAAATCAAGATATAAGAAATTTTGTATTTGGAAAATCTTTCTTTTTCTTATTTTTAGGAAAATAGTGAAAGTACCAACAGCAATACGTGGTAAATGGATAGTGGATGTTCCAGGAGTATGACTGGTAACAAAAACTATTTTTAAAAGAGTACCAAGATGAAAGGAGGAAAAGTAACTTTTGGGGATAATTCCCAGGGGGAAATTATTGGTATAGGTAACATCGTTCTTCTTGGAAAAACTTTGATTTCAAATGTTTTGATTGTTAAAGGTCTTAAGAACAACCTTATTAGCATAAGCCAGTTATGTGATGAAGGTTAACTTGTGAATTTTATGATTGACAAGTGCTTAGTACACAATTCCAAGGAAGAATTTGTTTTTTCTACCCATTGGAAATAGAAGGTATACACACTAAATTTATAAGAACATAGAAGCAAAGACCTACCTTTCCATAGTGAAATAAAAGATCATTCTTGGTTGTGGAATAGAAGGTTCAGACACTATAACCTTAGGAACTTATGAAAAAATTCTAAGAAAAGATTATTTCAGGATCTACCGGAGCTTATATTTGATTATTTAAAAGATTGTGACCCTTGTCAATATGAAAATCAATATAAATAAAGTTCTAAATCAGTTGGTGAAGTCTCAAATATTGGTGCATTACATTTAGGTCATATGGATCTTTTTGGTCCAACACAAACTGGAAGCATTGGAGGTAAGTACTATGTATTTTTTTCTAGTTGATGATTACACTAGATTTACATGGGTTTATTTTCTAGAAAATAATTCTGACACTTTTTCATATTTAAAAAGTTTTAGAGCCCAAGTTAAAAATGAGAAAAACCTTCCCTTGAAAACAATTCAATTTTATCATGGTGGAGAATTTCAAAATTCTTATTTTGAAACATTTTTTAGTAGAAAACGTATTACTCACAACTTCCCAGAACCCAAAAAACCTCAACAGAATGGTGTTGTTGAAACAAGAAATAGAATTATTCAAAAGATAACTAGAACCATGTTGAGTGAGTATTCTGTAGCCAAAAATTTTTGGGCTGAATCTGTAAATACTACTTTTTATACTATAAATTGAGTTTTGATTAAACCTTTTCATAATATAACTCATTATGAGTTATGGAATGGTAAAAAACAAGAATTTCCTACTTTATAGTTTTTGGCTGCAAGGTATTCATACAAAATACTAAAGATAATTTACATAAATTTTCACCAAAATCTAATAAAGTAATTTTCTTAGGATACTCCACAACTTCTAAGGCTTAAAGAGTTTTCAATAAATACACTAATTCTTTTGAAGAGACAGTACATGTTAAATTTGATGAAAATGATCCTTTTGTTTTTAAACAATCACAACCTACATCTTCGGATGTGTTTTCAAAAACTGTTTATCAACCTTTGATAGAAGATCCTTCTAATAAGGAAAATTTCCAAGAAGATACTTCTGAAACATTTACCCCAAAAGACTTTCTACCTTATGTTGATGAACAGGTTTTAAAAAAACCCAAATCAGTCATTTCTAAATAATCATCCTAGTGATAGCATCATTGGAGATGTGAATCAACCTGTAAGGACTAGAAGTTCCTTAAGTAATGAAGTAGAACATCTAGAATTCCTTTCCCAATTAGAACCAAAAATCATTGATGATGATTTATGTGATTATGATTGGATTAAATCTATGCAAGATGAACTAAATGAATTCGAAAGGAATAAAGTACGGACCTTGGTTGAAATACCTAAGAAAACTTTTCTTACTGGAGTAAAAGGGGTCATCAGAAATAAGTGTGATGAAAATGGAATCATTGTAAGAAATAAAGCTCGATTAGTTTCTGAAGGCTATAATCAACAAGAAGGAATAGACTATGGAGAAACATATACTCCAGTATCTAGACTTGAATCTATTCATATTTTACTTTCCATTGCAGCATTCTTCAATTTCAAACTTTTTCAAATGGATGTGAAATGTGCCTTTCCTAACATTTTTGTTCAAGAGCAAGTTTTTGTTGAACAACCTCCTAGTTTTGAAGATACAAAATATTCGGATCATGTTTTTAAACTTCCCAAAGCGTTGTATGGTCTTAAACAAGTCCCTCGAGCTTGGTGTGATAGACTTATAGGATTTTTTCTACAAAATAACTATGTTAAAAGAAATGAAGATCCAAAACTTTTTATAAAGAAAGATAAGAAAAATGTTTTTATTGTTTAAATTTATGTTGATGAAATTATATTTGGTTCAACTCAGTAATCTTTAACTAATTCCTTTGAGGATCTAAAAAAATCTGAGTTTGAAATGAGTATGATGGGTAAGTTAACATTTTTCCTTGGTTTTCAAATTTCTCAAAAACAAAAAAGGAATATATATATCCCAAAATAATTATATTAAATATCTTCTTAAAAAGTGTGGATTTGACTACACTAAAAGTATAAGTACTCCCATTAATACCTCAAACACACTTGATCTAGATGAAGGTGGAAAACTAGTAGATCAAACAACTTTTAGATGAATGATAGGAAGTTTACTTTACTTTCTAGCTAGTCATCCAGACATAATGTTTTTAGTATTCTTATGTGCAAGATATCAATCCAATCCTAAGGAATCTCATTTAAAGGCAGTGAAAAAAAATCTCTACTTAAAGGGTACCATGGATTTAGGACTTTTCTATACTTCTGGAAAAGATTTTGTTCTAAAAAGTTTTTCAGATACTAACTTTAGTGGATGTAGAATGGATAGAAAGATTATATCTGTAACTTTTCATTTCTTAGGATATCCATTAGTTTCTTGGTCCTGTACGAAGAAAACCTCAGTAGCAATTTCCACTGTTGAAGATGAATATGTAGCAGCTGGAAGTTGTTGTGCTCAAGTTTTGTGGATGCAACACAAACTCACAGACTATGGTATGTGATTTACTAAAACAAAAATTTTGTGTGATAATACATGTGCCATTTCCCTTAGTAAAAACCCTACACATCACTCTCATGAAAAGAACATAGATATTAGGCATCACTTTCTTAGGGATCACACAAAAAAAGAAGATATCATTCTTTAGTTTATCGGAATGCAAGATCAATATGCTGATATTGTCACAAAAACTTTACCCTCTAATATATTCGAATACATTAAACAGGAGATAGAAATGATAACCATAAGGTAATATTCCATATCAACTTCCTATTGAAATCAATCTCCTTACAGTAATAAACTCCTTTTCATGGGGGTAGTACATTCGTAATGAAGTTTTTCATATTTTTCATAATGAAGTTTTTCATATTTTTCGTAATGAAGCTTTTCATAGTTTTCATAATGAAGTTTTTCATATTTTTTGTAATGAAGTATTTCATATTTTTTGTAATGAAGATTATTGAACTTAAAAGTTTCTTATTGAAACTTTTTGTAACGAGGATTTTCGTAGTGAAGATTCTTGTAATGAAAATTTTCATAATGAAGATTTTTGTAATGAAGATTTTCGTAATGAAGATCTGTGTACTCAAGTTTTTTTTTGGAATCGAAAGTCCTTCAAGAAGAATTTTCCACAATACAAATAATTCTCCTAATAATCCGAAAGGTATGATTCTTTCTGGAGTTTTTGTAATTACCTTTTACTTGTTGTTAGTTTATTTTGTTTTTAAAGTTTCTCAGATTCTACTTTCCTTAAATCCAAATGTTTTCATTTAAAAACCATAAAAGATCAGATCCTATTAAATTTTCCTTGAATATATGATTTCAACTGTTAGATCAGATCTGAAGAATTCTTATCTATTGAATTAAAATGGAAAGATGAATTGTCACTTCAATACTTATATAAAGGGGACCCTCGATGGTTGTCCCACATTGGTTATCAGTTTCTTGCAGTCGAAGCTCTCCTCAACTTCAAAAGATCATTCTAGATTTTCAAATATTTCCCAATTCTGAATGTATGATGAAGTACCTTCTCAAGAAATTTCTACTATAAAGCTGATTGCAGAGTGAAAAATATACAGGGAGAGGTTGGTACATCTGAAATTCTTTAATAAGTATGACTCTATTATCAACAAGAATATCAAACTCAATGGATGGGAAAGTATAGCCATTTTGAAGCTAGGAGCTCAAGATACAGTGTATCTGGATTTGTTGATAGAGTTTTATGAGTCAACTTGTTTCTTTAAGGAAGATGGTAGGGAAATGTTTTCCTTCAAGAGTCATGGAAAGAAATATGCACTCACTTACACCGAGGCTGCTAGCTTGGTAGGATTATCATATGAAGGAGAGGTTGAGTTTTGTTCCTATAAATTACTAAATGTGCAAGGAAGTTTCATCAAAGTGAAGGTTATGAATTCTCTTGGACTTATAGATGTCATGACCACAAAGATTGCTCATTTTTCTACCAACAATCAGATCCTAGAGTTATGGGTTTAGGGTCTTATCGTATCGAGAATGGGTTACAAGGACACTCTTAAGAAAAGTGGTATGTATATCTTAGATTTCATGGTCAATTTAAGGAAAATCAACCTGATGAAGCATATTCTCATTATGATAGAGAATATCATTAATGGGAACTAATAGCTCAGATAATCCTGTATTCGGCCCTACTCTCCAAGTTGATAGTTTAGTGTCTTGAATCTTTCAAGATCCCTTGCAGTTCCAAGACAAGGAATTCAAAAGTTATGCTAATCAGTGATGATACCCTCAAGAGAAGGAAGGTTGGTTTCTCTAAGGATTTAGGTGTATTTTATGATCTGCCAGAGGATGAGGCAGAAGAAATTCTGAAAAATACTGAAGAGGCTTAACCATCGAAGAAGTCTAGAAAGAAGAGGAATCTAAAGGAAGTGGAAGAAACATAGGAAACCCCTAAAGATAAGGAAGCTCAATCCGCACCTCCAAAGTCTAAGAAGTAGAAAACCTATCTAGATGAGGGAGTTGAAAAATAGAGGGACGATAAAAAAAATCGAAAGGAAGGGGAGCCATAGTTTGGTCTAGATCCTGTAGAGGCCAAAGAATGAAGGAGAAAGCTGCTGATGAGTTTGAGAAACCATCCAAAGAGAAGAACCTTAAGAAGAAAATTTTTTAGGCTGAAGTTTTTCAATACCATCTAAGAGATACTATAATAGCATCCGAAAAAATTTCCATTCTGAAAACTTTTTTACTAGAACAATTACCTAAGACTCTGGGAAAGAAGTTCATGTCTCCATAAAAATCAAAAGAGAAGTATGTTGAAAAATAAGTTGTAGAAGAAGTACAAGAATCTAAAATCACTGAAGATACAGCTGATCTGATAAAGAAAGTAAAAGACTTTCATGAGAAGGAAGGTGCTTGTGAGAAATTTTCAATCCGAACTTATCAAGCCGAATATTCAAGACTTGCTACTCCTAGAGTTGATGAGAAGCCTAAAGAGGAAGTGAACAAGTTTTCTGAAGAAGACAGTCATAATCATGACATTATTCGCCCTGAGGATATTGAGGCAAGAGCTAAGAAGGAAGAAATTGATGAAGATATAGTTGTCCAATTATCTGAAAGTGAGCAGGGATATCTAGATAAAGAATTTGTTCCAAAAACTGACAATGGGAAACAAGTGGTTTTCGATACCCTAACTAAAGAAATTCTAAGAAAGAATAAAGCTAGATTATCTTTTAAGATGAAGCAGGTCAAACTAGAGGAAGAACCATCTCCAAGAAAAATGTCAGATTCAGAGTCATCAGCTTTAGGACATGATTTTGTTATTTAATCTCTGAAAAGGAAAGTGGACACCATTCCGATCTTTCCAGCAATCAAATCAAGATGCCAGATGCTTCAACATAGTATGAATCCAAAATCAGACTCTGTATCCATGGTGATTGATAGGTGTATAAATATTGAGTCCAAACACAAGAATTTCTTTATCAACTACGAAGCCCATATAAAGTCTTACAAGAAAATGGTGAGCTGGTAAAAAAATGTAGTTGAAGATATTAGAGATCTTGATGACTTCCAAGATGATGTTAAGAAAGATCTTGATACTTCAAATGTAAAAATCAAAGATCTCTCAAATATCTTTGAGTAAAAGTTAAATCTTGAGAAGAGTACTCGGATTCAGAATGTCAAAGATAAGAAAGGGAAGTTGAGTAATATTGTAAAAAGTTGGAAAACCAAAAAAGATCTCCAGATTGAGATTTAAGAGAAGCTATTGAAGCAAGATGACTTGCTAAAGGCTCTGGCAGAGGCAATGAAGGCTCAGAAAGATAGGATTAAAGAATTATAAAACCAAGCAGAGGAGGATCACAAAGAGCTAAAGAAGTTGAAAACCATCGTGAAGAAGATGATACCCAAGGAAAAAGAAGCAAAATAGATCCCAATCTGATATTTTGTTGTATTTATTTTTTCCTTGTACAAATTTTTCCTACCCTAATGAAATTTTTGGTTGTTTTTTTTGTTTGGATGTTTTGTACTAATCTTTCAGGTACCATAATTTCTTTTCCATTCCCTAAATTTCGTTTTGAAAATCACAAAGGGGGAGAAGGAAAAAGAACTTCAAGTAAAGAAGAAATAACCCTTAGTAAGGGGGAGTTCATATAAGGGGAATTTTTCCATTATGAAGATTTCCATACTCAAGATAATGGAAATTATCATTCTGGAAACCTAGAATATGATCCTTAGTGTTCCAAAGCCTAAGGGGGAGTTAGTCGTATTCACTATTGTTCATATATAAAGGGAGATAAGTTTTATTTTCAAAGTCTAGAATATTTTTGCTAAGTCCTTATATTATTTTTCATAAGGTTGTTTATGCTTTCCAGAAAGGGGGAGATTTTTGAATCAATAAGGTTTTACTTATGACTTTTTCATTCCTTCACACATGGGGGAGATTGTTAAGTAAGTAAGGCTTTCCTTAGGACATTACCATTCCTTCTTGTTTTGAAAATCTCAAACACCTTATCTCATGGAAAATCTCTTTTTACGTTTATTATACTTCTTTAAGGAAAATTTCCTTTCCCAAGGAAATTTATCTTTATCTTGTTTTCATTTTTCATATCATAATTTTTCTAAGTGTAAAATTCGTATTGAAACCAAAACCTCAGAATCCTATAAATACCTAGATATGAAGTATTATGTTATAGAATTTAAATTCTCAGAATTCTGATTATGAACTCTTATGAAGTTCTGACTCCGAATTCTGATTACAAATTCGGATTATGAACACTTATGAAGTTCTGACTCCAAATTCTGAATACGAACTCTAGTTACGAACTTTCTAAGTTCTGACTCCGAATTCGGAATACGAATTCTGGTTATAAACTTTCTGAGTTCTGACTTCGAATTCTGAATATGAATTCTGGTTATGAACTTTCTATGTTCTGACTCTGAATTCCAAATACAAATTCTGGTTACGAACTTTCCTATGTTCTGACTCCGAGTTCTCTAAATATAGACTCTGAACTCCTTTGAGTTTTGACTCCGAATTCTCATGAACTATAACTTGGAACCTTTTAAATAAGGGTTCTGAATTCCTATGAATCCATATTCAGAATTTCCTTGAAATTTAGACTCTGGAATTATATAGAAATCAGGTTCTAAATTAGTAGAAAATAGAATCTGAATATCCATGTATTATAGACTCCGAATTCAATTTTGGTTAGTCTCCAAACTTTCATATTTCCTTACATTCCGAATATTAGATTTTTAGTTATGTAACCATATTTTGATTACACTTGTTTTATTATAAAATGATATCGTGCATTCAGTTACTCACTAACTGTTGTTTGAGTGACACGTGTACAGGTCCCTCTGAATTTTAAGGAAGAATATGACCGTTGGAGGAGGGAGCTAACCGTTGAAGCTGTGCCTATAAATAGGAGCTCATTTGAAAGAGCTCACAACTTTTACACAATACTACTCTATAACTATAGATATTACATGTTGTTGAAGTGATTTCTAGAGAGATACTTTCACTGCTTTGTGCGTACTGAACTTCTTGTTCAGACTTGCTTTGTGAGACTCTGATTTTTGCTGTGTACAATCGAGGGATTCTGGGGATTGGAAGACAGAGGTGCCGACTACATTGAAGTTGAGGGCGTACTTGTTGAGGATGACAGAGGTGTCGACTACCTTAAAGTTGAGGGCTTGTGGGGATAGCAAGATAGAATCTGATCTTCATATTGAGGACTTAACCTAGTGTGGGTAACACAGACTTTATTGAAAGTTTAAATCAAGGGACCTTTATCCAAGGTTGTTGGATACCCTTCCCTTTGGGTTAAAAGATTTACTACTTGTTACTTGTTTTGTTACAAGTTTTTTGATGAATTTGTATTATTTCAGAAAGTATAACTATCTTATACTTCTTTATATTTGTACTCTGATTTAGTAAGATTATATACGCTTTAAGGTAGAATCTTTATTGTTGTAAACTTTCATTAAGTTTCACTTTCTAGAACCATATTTCCAGATTCACATTCTTGGAATCATGTTTCTGGTGTCAAGAAAGTGTGTAGAGCTAGATGTTTTGTGAATTACCTTGTTTAACCTTGTTAAACATAACCATCTTTAAAAGTTACAAAGGAATTTTTTAAAGTAAACAATTCACCCACCCACCCTCTTGTATATTGAGTATTTATATATACTACATATAGTATATCTATTATTTTGATCCATAATTTAGAATTATAGAGTATATCATACTCACATACCATCTCAATAGAGGTGTGACAATCCCCCCCCAACACTTTCTTTGACCAAAAAGATACTCAGCCACACGAGGGACAAAGTTCAACCCCAAAACCAGAACAAAGATGAAGGGAACAATGAATCTTGGGAATACCTTTCACTCCTCAAGTCATGCATGATCGATTATAATTGAAATATCAGTGAAAAGAACCATGGAAAAGGAGGATGGTTCTCCCCACCACAAGAACCTAACAACCACCCTCGCACAACTTCAGACCCGACCAATGTGGGAACACCTGACACAAACTAACCCAAAATTCCCAACATGAGCTAAACAACACCACCACTAGAACTTTAAACACCCAAAATGATCCAAAAACCCTACATCATGAAAAGAAATCATGATATAAATAAAGGAAACAACATAAATACTAAATAGAATATAGTTGAAGCAAGGATAATATCCAAACAACTGGTAGAAATAAATAGAACATACAGATAGTAATCATGGGAACTTTCTGAACCTCTCAAGAGGAAATCCTTGGAGGTACTCAGTTTGTAAACACATACTTTCATATGGTTTAACTCCATAGTCAATAACCAAGTGCCTACACTAAACTATCTAATAGAGTGTAATATACCTTAGGACCTCTTATTAAATCTAGTGGGAACCAACCTGTCTAACTCTGGGTCAAAAAGAAACTATCACTCAAGCCTCTAGATGATGACCAGGAATCCCATGATAATAGTACATGGTGAATGGGAAGGTCCCCACATGAATGGATCGATGAAAAAAGACTACCACCTTTCTTTATTAACCCAAACATTATCACCAACTATGTGATGCCCCTCTATTTTTTGAATCCTTCATAGAGGTGCTTATCTCACAACAAGGCATTCACAAGCACCTACTTCGTCGTCGCATCATTTTAGTTTCAAAGACCAATTTCCCTGTCATTTTTAAATTCTAATTGGGCTTCATGCTACCCAATTTTTAACCCATTTTCCAAAACATGCCACATGCCCACCAGTCTCATACATCACATAATTTCCAAAGACAATTTTTAAAACATCACAAGGTGCCAATCAAGCCTTCACATCACATCACATAAAAACCAACATTTCAAAGACAAAAAAAAGTTCCAACCGTTCCTTTAACATTTCCAATCCAAATAAATTTACAAATCCATTTCCAAACCATTTTTTAAGTAAATATAAAACATTTCTTTCACATGCACAGTGCCAAATGGTCCAAGTATTGGGAAATGCATTAGTAAACCACATTTTAGGTCACATGAAGCACCAACACAACATTTATAAATTAAGTAAAAATTTTGCAAAAAGGAATAGGGAAGGGAGTAGAAGACTTTGGAAAACCATAGTTCTAGGAAGAACCCATTTCATCAAAGTGTAAAACGGGCCTCAAGAAACCATTAAGAAAATATATACTTCCAAAATAATCCAACTCAACATTTACAAATCCAAATCCACTTATGATAAAATTTTGAAATATAAAAAAATATCACATGTAACAAAACCCCATTATTTTAGAAAATGTACTTCAAACACAATCGCACATTCAAATCCCTTTGAAAACGCATTTCTTGCCTTCTATAAAATCAATTGAATGCATTTACAAAGAACAACCGAGAGGAAAATTTGGAACATAGTAAATTAATTTTAGAAAGTCCATATTCCACAATTAAGAATTTAAAATCACATTGAAAACACCTTTTTTATAGTGACCTGGGCTTAACATACTTGGATTTTACATCGTCTAAGAAGAATATTTAGAACATTATAAAAATACATGCTCGAACACCGTAATAGTTTAGTGTCTTTCGAAACATGGAAACAAAATAATCAATCTTGGTAAAAGATCTTCAAAATATCCCAAAAATATATACACATTTATTAATTATAACTAATACCTTTAATCAAAACCTAGGGAAAGAAAACATAGGAAATTTGGAATCTTAGATGCTCGGTAAGGTTAAATAAAGGAAACACATACGCATAACATGAAAAAAGGTTTTCAAATGTGAGTGTAACATTTGAAGACCGAACCCTTCATATTAGAGATCATAATAAATATTGTAAGCTCATAAGACTTTGATCATAAGATAATTAAGAGCATAAGTCATGAGATCATAAAATATGAATAAGACATGGAATTTTTGTCATACAAATTTTTTAAATATAAAACATTCCTAAAAATACTTTTCTTTTAAAATAGATTTGAAATATATTAAATGAATATATGAAAAAAAAATCCTTGAAAATGGTCTTCAAAGATTATTTAAAAAAAGTTTGAAACATTTTTTAAAAACATGGTTTTGAAAATAAAGCTGATTACCAACTGAAGAAAGATATATGTTCAAATTTTATTTAAAACATTTTCTTAATTAGATTGAGTTAAAATGAGTGGAAAAGGGTACTAATACATGTATATATCTTTAATAAATATAGGAGAAATAAACTAATGAGTTTTCTTGAGAAATTGATCATAATATTTCATCAAAGAAGCATAATTGTTAACAATCTCAAAAAGTGATGAGACTATTTCAATAAAATATTACAACTTGGTAACTTGGTATCATACTATCCATGTAATAAAAGAAAATTTAACGAATCTTAAAATATCATGAAAATAAGGATATTCATGATATAATATGTAAAATGGAAGTATATAAACCTCAAAAAAGAATTTAGGTGCATAACTAAACATGAGTCTCAAAGAAGGAAAATTGAGAAAAAATTATTTTACAAATTCAGTAACTTTTAAAACATAAGACGCATGAAATAAAGAGAATAAGGGCTATTTAAATACTCATAAATTTAATTATCATAATTATATAATACAAACATGGTCAGTACACACCCTACACAAAAGGAATGGGTGGTGAATAAAGCATGTATATCACAGAAATAAAAAGTGAGGGAAAATCCCCTTACCTTATGTCTTGAATTTCATCATACTCATTAAAAACTATTTTTTGATATGTATAAGTTTATTATAAATATATCACATAAAAATATTCATATATATAATACCATATATTCTTCTCTTCATTCATTATATTACTCTTTTATCATTAACGCCATGTTTTGGGTGATAAAACCCTTGATAATCTCACATGATTTGACTTGTTATTCTTAGTATTCCTACTTAGATCATGATTTATTTATTTGAAGAATTTATTACATGATATAAATATAATTTATATTCAGTATAGTTTTATTATTATAATATATATAATATATATTTATGAAATAGAATACACTCTTAGTGGAGACGGTAATCCATACGTATGTTTGAACATTGTTTCGGTTTTTATTATTATATTAAAAGAAACCAAGAAAATAAAATATATATATATATATATTATAATCCTAGTTGTATTATTATTTAATATATATCATATATTTTCACTAAACGCATCCTTAATACATTCCTTGTATTGTGTAAATGAATCACATCACTTTGAGGGGGCGGTAGTCCACACTTCCTCAAATAAAATATTTATATTTACACCAAGAATAAAGTACAATGATATTTGTTTTAAATGGAGTAAAGAAGATTAAAGAAACAATAAATATAATATATAATATATATAAACAAATTTTACATCATAATTTCTACCATGAGAGGTGGTAATGGAAAAATGAGCAATCATCGTTTCATGAGGTGGTAGTTTTCCATACACGTAAATAGTGTGTTCATTAATGATTAGATGGATGTGTATGTAATTGTAACTAAAAACTTTAGAATAAAAAAATAATAGTATATTTTGGATAATTTTTTTGTTATAAAATTATGGAATAAAAATATGAGAGGAGTGATGAAAGAAAATAAAAGAAATAATCTTGAGAGAAGGTATTACCTCTTAATCTGGTAAATCTTTTTTGTTTGTTCCAAAAGGATTTCGTATATTTCTTTATACCCAAAGGGAGGACTCAAGGATTAATGAAGGAATTTTATAAATTTTATTTTGCAGATATTTTACTAACCAAAGTGGTTTGAGATGTGGGAAGAAGAGGGATAGTCGGTGACCTTTTATAGGGAAGGGAAAGGACAAACTTGGCATTTTTTAAAATAAGTTTGGTGTACCCAGTTTTCTACGAAAAAAATGTCATTCCAACCAAAAAAACTCAATAATGAAATTATAATGGTTGAATAACTTCCATAAATTGGGTATTAGATAAGTTTATAGGTCTATTTTGGTGTTAAATCTAAGGTTTAGTACTTTATTAACCCAATTTATCTCTTAACTGTTGTAATTAATTTTAATCACTTTTCATAATATTTTTGGTAAAAAAACTATTTTGACACTATTAGACATTATAAATTATGATGATTATAAATATGGAATCCAATTTTACAAATTATAATCACATAATTGTAAAAAATTAATATAAAATTAATCCCACTAACTGGACAACACTACAGATTTTTAAAGTAAAAACGTCCAAACATTTGCTAAGTTTTTAAACCCAATATAAAAGTAAATTGATTATAATTACCTAAATTGAATTAATTGATAAAAATATGTTATAATTAATCATTGAATCCAAATAAAAATATAATTTTACCTTATAAATAAATTATACTAAAAGGCGGTATTTAATTAAAATCTGGTATTTTTCACTATTCATCCAAAAATCAATTTCTAAGAAAAATCATAGAAATTAACCATAATATAATTTCAACGTTCTAAATTAAAAAATGAAGTTCTAAATGTGTCTAAAATTAATTTTATTATTTTTCATTGAAGGACATTAAAATCAATTCAATTGAGAAAATAGTATTTTTAAACATATAAGGACTTCACAAAAAATTATATATTTTGTTATCAATATGTTTTATTTCAAAAAACCCATTATAAAAAAAATATTTTAAAATTAATTATTACTATTCATACTACTAATTTTAACAGCTATGTTACAGTTATATCATTTAAATAATTATAACAATAAAATGACGCATTGTAGAAACTCTGTATTGCATGTAAAGTACGTCAAGTCGGTGTTGCATGTAGCGCAAGCCAAGTCAGTTCTATATAAAAGGAATATTTGACTTGGTGGATTAATATATAAAAACTATTTTCAGTGTTGTGTGAAATTAAAAATATCAAAATATTAAATTAATTCAAAAAATATATTTCACCAAATCTCAGGGTATAACATTTTTAAAGTACATCACCTTCCTTTAGACCAACACAACAAGCCCAACATAAAAAACACAGCCTAAAAGTCACAAATTTCCACACACAACATAAAATTAAAAATCCAACCATATCACTAAAACATAACCATGGGAAAACACCACCCAAAGCACCTAATTTCACTTTAAAATATCAATTGTCATTTTTTTCAAACACCTTGTGTGCATTTAATTATAGGAATAATTAAAGAAACCCTTTTAAAAACATTTCACAACCATTTTACGTCATCAAAACACTATAACAATTTATTCTAACACTTTATAAGAAAAATTGTAACATTTTGAATATATTAAAGGAAAAAATCAAGCATCAACATATTGTATCGGAAAGGAAATGGATGAAAACACCTACCTCAACAGTGTACAAATGTGACGAAACTTCGTAAGGAAGAAGAATACACCACATGATTCAATCCTCACACACTAAAATCAAATTAAACATACCACACATCAACCCTACCCTTTGGTTTTGGCCAAAAAGGAAACCCCACAATGTGATACAATGAACTCAATAGACAAGGGAGAGGAGAGGAGGATATCAACAAAAAACCAAAAGAAACTTACATAAGAACCTTCAAGAAGCTTCAATGGTGTAAGTAGACAAAGAGAGTAAAATCTTGTAGGGGTCCATGGTGCATCTAGGTCGAATGGGGGAGGAAATTTTGGAATTCAGGGTAAAACAGTGGAGGGGAAAGGGGGAATTTCATACTTTTAATAAGTTAAAAAACTTAGAATATTTGCCCGCATAGTTTGAAATACCTTGAACCAACCTTCCACCCATCACTGTCTAAGAGGAACATGTTTTATGGTTATATTACCTAGTTTTCCCAACTATGTTCCAAACATGCGGTCTCTATTTCACAAAACTAATATTTTCTGCACAGTTTCTTCAGTGATGTCACACGGGTTTCCCTAACCATGTTCCAATAGTGGTCCACCTGCTGTCACACAAAAAATTATGCATATGGAATTCCTAATCACCATAGGCTGAGAACTACTCTCAGACATCAAAGTAATCATAATTGGGATGATTTTTTCAAAAAACCCAAGATCAAAGAAAAAATTGAGCAAGTATCAAAAACCAATGATACATAATATCAATAACCACAGAACTGATCCAGATACAAAAAACCGTTGAAAAAAACAAAATTAAATACAAAACTAAGACCAAACCATGATAACATGATCTCTATATGATATCTATGTCACCAAAACTATAATACCAACCTACTTTGAAGGAAAAACCGAACCAGCAACTTGAACCTTCAAAACAGATCGGGTTTACAGATGTCGAGTGGAATAAGTATGGTGTGAGCTTAAAAATCTCAGAAGGTAATCACCATAGATTCCATTCATTTACTTTCCATAAAAAGTGTACACACACTAGTTTGAAAAAAATTTATGAAAATAGTTTTTAAATCATTTTAAACAACCAAACTCCACTTTTCAATAGTTCCCATTTAAAAAAACAGCACACACAACCTTCCTCTAGAAATAAAGTTTCCCATTCAAAAACACTATTTATAACCCCAAGACCAAAATCATAAACCAACCCATTTGATGGTCATAGTATTTATCTAGGCCTTTGGGTCATGTATTGGCCTTTTGGTTGTGTCATGCCTTGTGTATTGGACCTACAGGTCATGTAAGGGTTCCCCCTTCAACCCTGAAAATGGGTATTATCCATAATAAGATAAAAAAGAAGTCCTTCATTCAATTTGGGGTAAACCAACCCATGTGAGAAAACATCATGATTAAAATAATGTAAATTACGCAAATGTTGAAGAAAAATAATACATAATAAACAAGGATAATATCCAAATAATCATCAAAAATAAACAAAACATACATATAGTAATCATGGTCACTTAATAAGCATCTCTAGAGGAAATCCCTAGATGTATTCAGTTCATTCTCACCTGTTTTCATATGGTGTATCTCCACAGTCAATAACCAATTGGCTTCTCTAAACTATCCAATTTAGTGGCATGTCCTACCTAGACTCTTAGTAAATATATGGAGCACTAACCCCTCAAACCCAAGAACAAAAAGAAACTATCACTCAACCCTCTAGATGATTCCCAGGAATCCCAAGATAATAGTACATTGTGAATAGGAAGGTCCTCCTATGTGAGGTTCAACAAAACCCAATACCACAATGCTTTCATAACCAAAACACTAACACCACCTATGGAATGACCCCCTCTTTATAGAATCCTCCTTAGAGGTTCCCGTATCCCAACAATTAATTTACAAGTACCAACTAGGCCATCACATCATTTGAGTTTCAAATACCACTTTTCCCATCATTTAAAATTCCAACCGGTCCTCACGCTACCCAAGTTCTGAATCTATTTTCCAAAAAATTCCACATTGCCACTAGGCCCATACATCACATGTCTTCCAAAACTAATTTTTAAAACATAATAAGGTTCTAATCGACACTCTGCAACATGTCACATTATAACAATCATTTCAAATACAACACAAAGTGAAAAATGGTCCTTTAGTATTTTCAATAAAAATAAATTTACAAGTCCATCTCCACACCATTTCAAAATTCAATATAAAACACCACCTTCACATGCACAATTCAAAATGGGATAGGATTTTGAAAATTCATTTGAAACGATACTTAAGGTTACATGAAGCACCAACACACCCTTTATAAATCAAGTGACAATTTTGGAAAAAGGAGGAGGGAAGGGAGGAGAATCCTTTGAAAAACTATATTTCTAGGAAGAACCTATTTCATCAAACTTCCGAACATTTCACAAGTAACCATTAAGAAAACACATATATCCAAAATAATACAGCACATCATTTACAAATCCAAAACCACTTACAAAACCACTCAAAAACATACAAAATAATATGACATGCAACAAAACCTACTTCTTTTAGAAAACCAACTTTCAATGCATTCGAAGCATCAAATACCATTGAAAATACATTTCACACCATTAACAAAATCCATTAAACATATTTAAAAATAAAAACTAATATGAATACTAGAAACACATTTAATTTCTTTTAGAAAAACTATCTTCCACACTTGCACATTTCAAGTTAATTTCAAAACACCTCTTTAAAGAACATAACTTTCATTTAGACCAACACAAGAATCCACACATAAGAATCATGGGATAAAAGTCCCAAATTCCAACACACAACATCCAATTCACAATCCTACCATATTAACAAAACATAACCAAGGAAAAACACCCCACAAATCACCCAATTTCAGTTTAAAATATCAAATGACATTTTTTTCAAACACCATGCATGAATTTAAATATAGGAATAATTAAAGAAAACCTTTTGAAAATATTTATTACCCATTTTAAATCATTAAAAACCCTTAAAATTTTATACTAACACATTACATGAAAGATTATAACATTTTGAAGGCATCTAAGGAATGATCAAGCATCAAAATAATGTGTTGGAAAAGAAAGCTCAAGAATACACCCCAAGAGTCAATATAAACACATTAACATCAAATAAAACAAACCCCACATCTACCCTAACCCTTATGGTCATCCAATAAGGAAACACCACCAAGAGAAACCAAGAACTCAATAGATAAGGTAAAGGAGAGGAGGAAATCAACCAAACACATAAATAACCTAACTTAGGAACCTTCAAGAAGATTCAATGGTGGAATGGGAGAAAGAGAGAAGAAGGTAGGAGGCCCCCATGGTACACTTAGGATGAATTGAGTGTTAAATTCATAAATTAGGGGTAAAAATTAGAGGGATAAGAGGTGAATTTCAAACTTTTAATGACCTATGAAGCTCACATGGTCTAGAGGCATAGTTTTTGAAACCTTTCACTAGCCATGCACCCCTCACTATCTAAGAGGAACATGTAGAATGGTTATACTATAATTTTTCCAAACTATGTACCAAATTTATGGTCTCTGCTATCTAAAATGAACATTTCAAACATGGTTTCCAAGGCAAGGGAACGTAGTTTCCCTAACCATATTCCAACTATGTGCCTTCGACTATTAAGACCAAAATCTCCATTTTTTAACCAAAACATACCTGGAAACTTACAAAACTCAAAAAACCAAACTAGGAACCTAACCCTAACCTCAAAAAAAGATCAAAATCCAAGAAAATAATAAAATAAAAGAAATTCTAAGATTATGGTGTGACACTTTCTAGTACCAAAATTTTTTAATTCCAGGATATTAATAAATATCTTATCACTTGATGATCATTCTTCAATATAACAGAGATGGGATAATGTCCTTAGAATAATTTTTTCATTATAAATCCATAATAGTTATCTCCTATGATAAAAACATTGAAATTCTACGATGATATTATTAAAACTATTTTTAATGGTCTAGATGGAATCATTTTATATGACATAAATGATGTTTTAACTATCAGATTATGGATTCTCATAATACAAGGATTCTTCTCATGGATTTTCACACATAGTAATATCCAATACTATAGGTTATAAGGAGAGACCCAGTATTAATAATTAAACATATTATATGTTTCATTGGATATTACTATCTATTAATGTGATTATTGGCCCCTATACTTAACAATATAATTAATTAATATCATGATTAGTGTACTTTTATGTATTGATGAAAACTGTTTTGACATATTCTCTTGTAAAGGTGGGATACATTGGTTGTGTTTTAAGTCAAAAGATATTGATGAATAAGTCAAGAAATGATTTTCCCTTCTAATACAAGAAGATGATATCTTAATCTATTTGATTGAAATATAACTCTCTGATTATATCCCTGGTAATAATTATTTATATACAAGCTTATTTCAGGTGGTCAGATAAATATATATCAAGAAAATAGGTTTATGAAAAAAAATACACAACCTTTAAGAATATATATTTAGAAAAAGTGATTATATTATATATTAATTGATTGTATGATGTTTTTTTCAATGAAAAATTAACATCTTTCTCTATAGGTTTCTTGATGTGTCACTAAACATTGATCATGGACTTTAGGTAAACTCACCTAAAGCCTTTTATAATGGCACCTAGAGGGTCACACACTAAATTTATCCATGAATCTCATATTAAATTCCATTTTAATTTAATATAAGAATAAATCTTATTCTCAAGATTGGCAAATCTTTATTATTCATGTTTATGTTGATCGCATATATTCAGTCATTAGTTATATTCAACTTGGAATATATATGAGAGTTAGATATTAAATATTTATTCACAATCCAATCAAATAGAATATTTATCTCTTGTGATTTATTAATAAGGTAAAAAAATTAATATTTTTTAATTCATCAGTTAATAAATGGACTAATTTAAATATTTATTTAATTATATGAAAAATAATAATTGTTTATTCACAATTTTGTGAATATAATATTTATTGAAATAAAAATATTTATTCTCAAGTTTTTGAATAATAAATATTTATTTATTAAGTGGATAATATAAATTTATTTATTTATTTATTTATTTAAATATTTCTTATTTTAAGTTTGATAAGATATTATGAGAATTAACTAGCTGAGTTAATAGACCATATGAAATAACTTATTTTATTTAATCTAATTTCAATAAATATTGATTGAATTATTTAATAAATTATATCTAAATATCACTGAGTTAGTTCACATCAGTAAAAAATAATAACAATAATAATAACATTATTGTTGTTATTGTTGTTGTTGGTTTTGTTATCATTATTGGAATTGGGGCTTACATAAGATATAGATATGAGTTAACAACCATTGTGTAATAACAAATTAACTAAACCTAAGTATATAACATAATTTATAACATTTATATAAAAGATAAAGTTGTTGTACACAATGGTTTCTTACAAGGTAATTCACTCAAGGTTGAAATCAAATCTCTCAAGAATGATATTTTCCCTCCTCTCCCCTCTCAAGACTAAGAGAACAGGAGTAAGATTCATCATTCCTAAAGTAATTCTTGTTGTTTTTAAGGGTGAATGATGCAAGATAATCATAATTTCCACAATAGAACCTAGAGTTCCATTAGTTGTGTTCTGTGGCTTATAAAGCATGTGTGGGTACCTCTAAAAAATTACTTTGGATTCTCTGACATAAATTTGGTATGATAAGAGGGTCAACTAAATCATCGATGAATAAGGAATTATAAAGCCAAGATAATTCTAGATTATAAATTAATTAAAATTATATGTAAAAGGATACCATCTCCAAATTTTCTATTGTTCTATTAATCCATTTATAAGGATTTATCCAAAGAAAAAAGACAAAAAAACATGGTTGGTCATGGGATCAACTTATTTTTTGGTCTCCATCCTTTAGTATTAGCTCTGAACATGAAACAGCTATACACCCACCAAAAATTACTTATAAAATATGTATAATATATATAGAAACAACTTATGTTGACACAATTAACATAAAAGGGTAATTATAAACATACTTAGTTGAAGACCTCTAAACCACTAAGGAGAGAGATGGAAATGAGACAGCCCGAAAACAAAAACTGAAGAATAACCAGAAATAAGACAAAGAATCTAGATATGAACTATGATTATAAGTCTCAAGGATATTGTAAAGTCTAAGTCATATCCACTATATTTAATTAAAAAACATATATCATGAGAAACTATAAATGTTAAGGGTTTCTAAAGGTTCATAAAGACTAGTGTCAATAAACCCGCTATAAGATACATCTTGAAGAAAACTGAGGGGTGCCTGTGGTGTCTTGAGGCTTTAATTACTTAAACTACTTATCATTTTTAACTTCCATTTTGTAACTATGATTCATAATATGGTAACTGCTTCTCACTAAATCATGCATGTTAGTCTAGGGAGTGAAACACATTATTATTAACAATTACTACATCATCATTCTAGAAACATACCAGGGAACTTTTTCCTTTTTTGGGAATATTTTTTAGTCAAGGGAATTCCATCCCTTACTATCATTACTACCCAACCATCACAAAACCCATGTACCTCTTAGAATATGGAATAGGGGACCCACACTCCATTGAGTGAAACACATCAGAAGAAAGAGTATCAAAGTCTATGAATATATGACCTATGTTATGTGTAATGGGATAAATTCACAACTCTATTAGTCATGCATGGAGGAACACCTAGTCTTGTCTAAGAAAGTACCAAGATCATGCCCGATATAGTATTCCTAGCCTCTTAGCATGTAGGGAAGTACCAAAATTGACAAAGAATATAGGTGACCTATGTCCTATCATCCGTATATTGTCAAGCTATGCTCCATGTATTTCAAATGTGGAGGTCAGATATGAATTAATCCTCAGATAGGGTTGTACATTCTAGACCTACATAGTATATGTATCCAAGTTACACACTATGTGATTTTTATAAATCATCAAAATCCAAGAACCATAAGAAAAATGATACATTATGTCTCTCCCTTTAGAAAACACACCATATATTTGGAAATTGCATATCAAAAAAATGAAGGCCTTGATTTCTTCCATTATCTTCACTTCTTATGCCACCAGAAATTTCATCATCCATGACCTAGCACTTAAAAGATCCTTCCTAAAATCTAATATATCATCTTCATCACTCATGGATCACCAAGATGTACCCAAACCATTATTCTTATCCCCAATTCCCTATGTCTTGTCAGAATCTTCAAAACAAAAAACCATGGAATCATTCTTATTCAATGGCCACCCATGCCACCACCAGAGTTTTCTTTGATCCCATATTGATCCTTCCAACCCCCTCCCAATGTCAACAAAACATCCTCCTTAAAATCATGATGTCAAACATGATTATATTTTCATCATTCAATCCATATATATCGAACTCATGACCATTTTTAAGGTCATGGTGTTTTCTACACCGGATAGGGGTGAAGGTTCTGGGAATATTAGTATTTCCTTTGGTGGGAGTTATATTAAAATTTCATTCAGTATATAGTTTCCAAAAACCCCAATAGAGGATCTTTTATGTCAAACTTATAATTAATTTATTTATGATTGTAAAAAAAAGTTACCTTATCTTTTGAACCTTATTTGATGTAGATATTGATATTAATAAAAAAATTGTGTATTTCCTTAATTATGTTGTAAGGATAAAAGTTTATAATCTCTTAAGAGGTGATCCACACATGTACCATTGATCTTCATGTGACCCCAATTTATTTTCTGGTGCTAGTGCAATGAATCAATCACCTTTCATTTTTCATCTTGATCACTTAAAGATCCTTTAGGATTAAAGTAGTACATCTCATTTTTTGAAAATATGATAGGAAGGATTTGAGAGAGTAGTGATTTGTGTGCAACAATTCTCAGTTCTTGATTCAACTTATATGACATACATAACCATCTATTTATTGAGCAATGGTTTAGATCAAAATATTATTTAATCACTTATCAACTCTTAAATAATATTATAGTCATCATAAACACTAATTCATTTGATAATTATACTAATATTATTATTTTATGTCATTATCAAACTCACACAATGATAAGTCTTATTTTACTAGCTTGTAAATTAATATTCATCCCTAGATGCAATCTTGGTTTTCTTAAATTCCACAAAATTTATTGAATATTAGAATAAATATTCATGTTCACTAAAAATATTATTCACAAACCAGTAAATATAAATTTATTAAATATTAAATAAATTAAATATTTTATCCACAATACAATGAATAAATATTTATTATATATTTATGTAACTAAATAAATTATTTATTAAAAAATAAATAACTATTTATTACCATGTGAACATTTTCGATCAAAAACTTTAATAATATTATTCTTTGGTCCTGAGAATAATATTTATTAAAATAATTAAATACAAATATAATTTAATAGATATTAATTTAAAAACTTTGTGTGTAAACCTCTAGGATTCTTTCTCATTATCATTAGGCAGGATAACCTAAATTCTAAGATTACTATCTAGAAATGGGTCCGCACCCAAGATAAAAAACGTAATGTTGTAATGTCTACAACCACATATGAATGTTCAATGTGTAATATAATCTCTTTGTCTCAATATATCATCAAAGAGGTTTCACATCTCTGTCATCAATCTATATGCCTGATACGTCTTTCTTTGAATATCTGAAATAAAAATCTTTATATCATGGCTATGGAATTTATGTGATAATTAAATTTAAATGAAATGGTATAGATATTAACTTCTATAAAGATGGAATGGAGAAATATTTCCTCAACTTATTGCATAATAACATGCCAGACACTACACACCCAACATACCTTACTTCTCACCAACAAATGGTTTGATGTTTTTTCGATAAATTTAAGTGAATGATCCATAGGATGAATTAATGCTAATATTAAAGTCTAAGTACCATTACACATTTTCATAGATAGGAATATTTTATGGTACCTAAACATGTGGAATTACTACTGATGAGTATGTTCTCATAATCTCCCATATTTTAGATTTTCAATTCTTAAATTCATGAGAAGAAAACCCATCTTTTTACGAGTACTCACGCCTAGTAGTCTATATAATATTTTTCCTATCATAGTATTTTATCCAACCATATAACTATTTTAAAAATATCCTCATGAAGTTCCATGGTTCTCATCATAGTGGGGAACTATTATGAGCTTATCAATGCAGAAGATACTCTCGGAATTATCACATCAATGTCATGCATAAGAATAATCAATATGTGATAAAATATCTATATTAATATTCAATTCTTTTAAAATACATGTAATTTAAAGAACAATGTACTTTTTTATAGGGAACCAACTCCAATAGACTCCCACTTGCACTAGAGATAACTACTGAATATTGGATAGTTATCACATGTTTAACAAACTTCCACAAAGTATGGATATAGATAATGTGCCTATCATGTTTTCATTACTAGGATTGGTAAATCTAGATGTCTTTGTGGTAGATACGCTTACTAACAACATTAAAACCATGATAAAATCCCTTAAATAGTGATAAAACTGAGTTTCCATATTTTTTTCTGATTTGAAAATATTGACATCGAGAATAATACCATAGTTAGATATTATCATCATTATAAGACTCCTTTTTTTACACAGAATTGGAATAGGACATTATTATACCACTTCTTAAGCTACATCATAAGACACAGCGTACTCGAATATTTTTTATATGGAAACCACTAGGTATAATAAGTTTTTTATATATATTATTATAGCCTTATTAGTGATAATATCTCAAATTCAACTAAATGAAGATAAGTGTTCGATTCCATTAATTAGTAGTATTCCCACTTCTCTAGACACTAAGAAATAATCAAGTTCTACTTTTGCAAGTGTTTTTTGATAGTTCTAACTACTATCCTATGAAATTGTGTTATATGTTATGTTTTTTTCATCAGTAATATTAAAAGTTAGTACATGTCATGAAACATGATATGAATTACTAGAACATAAACTTGTGAAACTCTTTTAATCTATATAATCTCTTCTTATACCCATGCATGTTCAACTAGAAGTATTATATGAGAAAACAATTCTTCCTTGAATTATTTTAATATTTTTTTCAATAATATGTTCATATATATACTATTACTACATTTAGAAAACTCATAGATCCATTTTTTAGATCTTGTTACCCAAAACACGGTTGTTACCTTAAGTCAAACTTGGAGAAATTTCATTCCTTATCCTTAAAAACTGGTAGGATACAACAATTTTTTCCATATATTTTCAACATATTTATCATCAATGATTATATCACACTCGCTAACCAGTTAGAGACACATATCACTCATTCATTTCAAAATGAATTTTCTATGAACACTATGCATGATTTTTTATAAATTTATTTATTTAATTTTCATATATTATTAGAATTTATTAATATCACTAAACCTTTTTATATATTCCTTGTATACATGTACTATAGGTCCTCCTTTTGGTCATGTCATGTAGATATCTTCCATATGGATTCCTCTAAATGATATTTCCTTAACAATCAATATCACAATATGATGACCATAGAAATATGCTCGGATAAGTAGAATTCAAAAATTATTTCAGTCATGATGAGTAGTAAATAATTTTATTCATTTACAAAACCTTTCAATAATCTATCATACTATATTAATACCATTATGTACCATCCATGTACAGTTTTGTAATGTCCCAGACACAGATTCCACTCGAAATGGTGCTTCGAGCCCGGTTGGTCACAAGGCCTCAAGCACAACTCCCCAAATGTCAGTGGCTGCTGACTAGAAGAGAGGGCCTAGTTGAGTCAGTGGGGAGGCAATTCCCTCATTACTAGAGTATCATAGTGAAAGTCAAAGATACAGTAATTAGAAGAAGAATAAAACATGTCAAATACTGAAAGTATGACAAGACGGGTATACATATCAATAACCAAAAGTGTCACATGCACAAAATGGTGTTGATAGTACAAGTATCTAGAAAGAAGCTAGAATGTTACATGGAAATATAATACAATAAAATAAAAGTATCCCAAAAAGGTATCCCAACATCGCAAGCCTCGTCTTTGTCCTATGCTCCCCTGCTCCAAAGCTACAATCAACAAACTGTACTAGGGTGCTTTCCCCTATTATCACCTGAAACCATATAATCTATTTGGGTCCCTAAGGAGGCCCAAATAGGGTGTGAGATAAACATCCTAGTAGGAAACCACCCAGATCTATACAGTTCTAACAGCAAATCTAAAAGTGTTATCAAGTGTAAACAACTGGTAAGTAAGTGCATATTTTCATGGCATAAGTCTATTGTAAAGAAAAACTAAACATCCCTCAGGGATACCTACAAAATAGAGTAATCTTCTAACAAGGAAACTATAACCAATAAACAATTAAGTAACATAGCCACACCATATATCCATCAGTATCCTGCAACCACAGCCTTGTTGTATAATGAAATCAAGTATCCCATGGCCATGTAGTATAGTGACGTAGCATACCACAAGGTTCTGGATCTAAGGTGTGAATAGACCAAGGAATACAAGTAATAAATATCTCTAGACCTCAGAGGGCTAGATCAAAGGATCATTTCCAAGGCATCCCATCAATTCCCATGGGCATCCCTTTTGGAAACTTGATTAGAAACTGATTAGAGTCCTAGGAGCAAGTCAATAGCAATTCCTACATGAGCCCAAGCATGCCGGATCCTATGTGTTAGCAAGGCCCGAGTAATCACATGAAATCAAGACCCAAGGGGTAGATTCAACCCAAGGCATCCACTAATGCATTCCTGGTCCAAGGAGAGTAGTCCAGGGCATCTATCAAACCATTCAATTATTCATTCAAGCATTCAAGAATTCATGTTAAACATTTATAACTAAGTGAGTATATGCACTCACATCAACAAGAACAATCCATGAGTATACCCACTCGTGAAAATCATTTATCATAAACATATGGGCCTACCCTCCCATATATACCATTTAACATGTCATTCATCATTTACATATAGGTATACCCACCCATATAAACACATTTCATTTAAGCCAAACTATCAAAATATATGAGGCATTACATGTCATTCAAAAGTAGGTAGTACATCTCATAAACAATCTAATAAATCTATCAAGGAATCTAACGGCTTCCTCTAACTAGGAAATAAAAAGCACACACCAATTGAGTTGTTTTAACCAGCATAAACAAGATATTTCCTTAAGGAACACCCCTCGGGGGACCTCGAAACGAGCAACGAGTGCCAACGCTCCAAAACAGAACTCATGGTCAACCTTAGTAGGTCCAACTATAGCTACTAAAATCTAATAATTCAAAAAAAATACCTCTCTAGAAAGTATGAAAAATAGCATTTCAGTAAAATGCTCGAAAAACACCAAGAAAACCCAAAATAAAGTATAAAATACATACCTTTCCTCGATAGTAGACATCTCATCCAGTATCGTGTCTGGATTCATCTTGGTTTGTAAGAAAACTAAAGAACCGAAGAAAAATGGAATATTAGGGCATATGTGCCTAAATCCAAATAGGGCATTTGTTGTTCCAAATAATCAAGAATGGATAAAAAGAATGTATGCCTTATCGTTTCGGATTTGTAGAGACAAACGATTATAAAAATGGAAGTTGGATGGCGACTTGGACTCAAAGTCTATCTAAGAAGCCAAAGGGGGGAGAGCTACTATGATCTACTATCCATATAAAGAAGAAAATTCATTGGTTTTAAAAAGAAAAAACATTAATTTAATTTTAAAAAAAATAAAAAAACACACAGTAGATGTCACGTGGTTTACTCGCATGGTTTCCCAAACTGTTCAGAAACCGTGTTCACATCTCTGCCTAAGAGGGCCACCCTGCATGGTTACCACACATGGTTTGAATAACCATGCATAATTCTCTTTCCAAAAGCCTACAATTTCCAAACCCCGTGCACGGTTTCTCCTAACCATGCGTAGGCCCTATGCAAAGCATGTGCCATACCATTTCTAGCCCAAAACTTGGTTCTAGCCTCCGAATAAGCCGTAGAAACCTCCAAAACACCCGTGATCAACTTAAGAATTCACATAAGTCCATAAAAAGGTATTTAAATCAAAAAAAGGATTTTTACCTCATAAAAAAACTTGGGTTCTTACAAGTTTCTTTTTATTACTCACCCATAGTATTAAGTAATATAAATATGCAAAAAAAATTGAGTAATGTAATCTTAATACATGGAGTCCATTAATTGAGTTTATATATATTTTCAACCTTATTATATTACCATTTACAACATATTTATAGGATTCTTCATTCTGAAAGAATAATACATATATCACCCACCATGGTGAACTTGAAACACCTCTTTGGTTAAATATCCCTAAACAATATGGGTCTCTAGAACTACTCCTCCCACTATGATAAGTGGATTATAGTATCCCTCTGCCAAGGAATGCGCATCAAGAGCCTTAACCCATAATACTTTATTTGTATCCTACTATCTTCAAAGAGATAAGATTCCTTAAAAAATATAGTTGATCTTAAAAAGACATTATTATCCTTAGTGGATATATGATCATCAACTTAGATGCATTATACTATTTTGATGTTCATTGGTATATATGGCCATCTTTTAGAAGTAAATTTTCAATAAAAACATATGGTAGTGCCTAATAGATTCTAATAATATCGCAGTTGATATGATATCCATTATAAAAAAAAGTTGGCATATAGTTTTCTGTTGCACTTATATTCTCAAAATATGTATTTAAAGGAATAATGAAATATTTTCAATATATATAAGACTCTTCATTGACCCTCCTTTTACTATCATCATAACTTTGATGTATATAAGGAAATGTGAGTTTAGGATAACCTTTAATCCATGTGTATGATCAATAATTACTGGGATAATATGTTCTCTAACGAGCCAACTTAGATATCCATCAATGTTTACTAAGTGCACTCCTTAATTTCACTAAGAATTTATAAAATTTCATATAAAAATCATAAAGAAAATAAAGTTACCTTTAACTTTAGAATAGTCCACATGGTCATGTTGAACCAACTATAAAAGTTTTATGAAGTAACTTTACTTAAAAGTTTTCTTTATCTAAAACATGATAATTAGTTTCTCAGTATATATAGTATCTTATCTCAATTGATACAAAAATACTTTAATAGAAATAAAAAATTCATCTACTTTCAGTTTTATTTGACAAATAATTTACTTTAAACAATTGGTTAAGAGTCTTATATTTTATATTCATCAATCATTGTAGTGGATATTTATGTTTCAAGATTTAATAAACCATTATTTTTGTATTCAAGTACAATAACAACATTTATTCCAAAAATAAATAATATATCATTGATCCTAGTCAGAAATAGAGATAAATGTTTTATTAATATTTATTATAAACTTGAATCAATCCATTTGGTAATGAGGAACAGTGAGATCCCATTGGCTAACATAGGAATCACCCTTTCTCATATCCTTTTGATTTAACTTCTTAACATTTCTATTTTTTCTCATTTATTATATTTAAACACATGTATGTTGTAAGCATATTGTATTTAATTCACATGTGACAAATACAAATTAAATGAATATACCTAAAGTTCATGCAATTTATTATTTCTTTATTTGATTATAATTTTTTTCTAGTGTCCATTATTTCTACATAAGAAGAAAATATCTTATTTTTCATTCTTTTTATTTTGAATCCATTATATATTTGATGTATGTTATAAAAGATCTATTGGATTTAGATTTTCCATTGAATCTTTATCCTTGTATTTCAAAATTTTCACCATGAGGGGAATAGAAACATGTTGAAACCAGTCCTAATCCATTTTATGAAGTATGAAAAAAAATTCCTAAGTGACTTATCCATTTCATTTATTTAGTCTTGTACAAATAACGATAATATTGGTGATAAGGATTATAATACAAGAATAATAGATAATTTATTATCCAATTGGAATCCCAATTTTACTAATGGATCAATATACCCCATAATTTAGAAAGTATGATCAGTAGCTAGATTTCCTTCTTCTAGTTTACACTGATATAATAAATTGACAATATTGTTTATTTCTATCATTTACCTCTCATTCTCAAGATAATGGATATGATATATTATTGTGTAACCATCCATGTATTTGTATCATCAACCTTTTTTACATAGTTGATAACTATAAAAGTGTTCATAATTAGTACATCACTTGATTAAAATTTATGTGATACATAATGAATTAATTTTATTATGTCTACCAATATTTTATGATGTCCCAATAACCACCACCATAAGACTCAAAATCTCTAGTTTCTAGGACATTCTAGGGGAAAGTTTCCATATTCCCCTTTGCATAACTATAATGAGGGTTGTTCAAACTACTTGAAGGTATTTATCTAGATAGGTCTTTTCCAACTATGGGATTATTTCTCCTTAATCCGATTAGTGGACTCCCCAATCCTAAAATCCTAACTCGGACTTCCTCAATATTTGCCTCTAAGTTTTATCAAGTTTATATAGGGCTAATTCTCTTGATGTAATATGATTAAGTCAACCCATAACCTTCATAATAACTCCATATTAAAAGTATGAGTCCCAATGAGGGTTGGTCAAATTTGTAGTTCTAAGTATTTCATTCTTAAATAATTAATGGAATTCCATGTATGAATTAATATATAGTTGGTGTATTTTTCATTATAATGCATAAAATTATCACGTTTTATCTGTTACATGTCTTGATAATATTTAGTGGATTTTACTTAAGTGATTAACCATGATTTTGTAAAATATTTACACATAATACATTTATTTATATTTCATATTTCCAAATTAATTTATTTATTTATGTGATCGTAGTCTTACTTACATAAAATAAATAATTCATAATAAATAAATGACATGATCATGAACTTATCTAATTGTTACTTTATTGAGTGGAGAAAAAATAAACCTATAACCTAATGTAGAATTCAATTTTTTAATCTTGGCATGAGTTATATAATTATACCTATCCACTTGTGTATCAACTAGGTTGGTACACTTTCAGTTCCATCTTGAACTACCTCCACACACCTTGGGATACTCTATTAATCACATGTATTTATAACTCACACTCAAGTGAGGGGAACCAAAGTATTGGTTAATGGGATTACATAAAAAAAACATTAGACACATAGGCCCTACATACTAATGGAGGAAGATATGACTCATAGGCCATCGTATTTAATTTGATAATTAATAATTGAAAACTCATGAAATAAATTAATTTAAATAAATCTAACTCATACATAGGTCTTGGTCAAGCTCATGAATGTTTATAAACATGCAATCTTTACACCAAAGTATACTTGATAACAATAATTTCTATTCATTCTTTATTAATTATGATTAATGTGTTTGTATTTATTAATTAAAAAATTAATTATTTATTTAATTAATTAATTAATTCCCTTTTATCTTAATGACTATCTAAATTATGTTACAGAGACCTGTCATTCTGGAATTCATGGAAAATAAATGGTAGAACCAATAATTATAGATTAATTACAATTAATAAATTAATAATTTAATAATTCTTTAAGAACCCTTTATTAAATTTTCAAATAAAATAGATTTCAATCAATAAAATAAGGTTTTAATGTTGTAATTAGAAATTTAATGTAATTTAATTTTTTCTTTTTTAGGAGACTGCACAGCATGTACTTTCAAGTTACACATCGTGTATCTTTGTGTCCATGTATCCAATGTACATACCTAGGGAATTGGCATGTTCCTTGGATGGACTACATGACATGTACTAACTAGCTACACATCATGTGTTCCGCTTTGTGTGTGTATGCGCTACCCATCTAAAAACATGATTAATTCATCAAATGCAAGACTACATAATGGGTACAATCCAGCTACACATTGTGTATCTCACATGTTTTGTTTCTTCATAACATACTGAAAAACTCTATGAGTATTTAAAACTCATGAATTGATGAACTACATTCCGTGTACCCAATCTACATGTTTTATACTTTATTAATTCTTCAGAATATCAGTCTCATGTTGTTTTGACTGTGTATTTGACTGTACAATTTGTGAAAAATTTTCTGCAAAACCATGTGGACTACAAGGAGTGTGTGCGAACTACAAACTATGTAATTAAACATGTCATATTCCAGGTTGTCCTGGTCTACATATACTGTGAAATAAATACATCGCACGTAATTACTACGTAATGCATCATGTATCCCATGACATAGTCAGGTATAGTGCACTTGGGTACCCAGCATGTACATTGGATACACACCATGTAATTTCATGATATCCATCTAGATACCTCAACACTTCCTAATAGAATCTCTAGTTTTTCTTCATCTATTATTCAACATAGGAAATTTTGAATCTTGAATAAAAAAACTAAAATTTAGAAGGAATCATAATTTTAAAAATCATATTAAAGAATGAATAATTTTTTAAATGAAAAACTAACCACTATTGAACATAGAGATTAATAATCAATTTAATAATTATAAATTAGAAATGTGACCACTCAAATATGAATTAAATGTTATGGGAACAATGGGAGCGCCTTTGGTGCAAGTAATATGAAAATTTATTTTAATATAGAGTTACCTGAAACCCCAATAGAGGATCTTTACATGTTACATTTATAATTAATTAATTTATGATTAGAAGAAAATGTTAGATCATCCTAGGAAATTTATTTGATACAGATATTGATCTTCTGAAAAATTCTTTGTAAATTACCTTTATTGCAATGTAAGAATCCAAATGTAGAGTCCCTCTAGTACTGATCCACACATACTCTGTTGATATCTGAGACAAATTAATTTATTTCCAAGTACTAGTGTGGTGAATCAATCATATTTCATTTTTAATCTTGATCACATCAAAATCATTTGAGGTTTAATGATTCCTTCTCATTCTTGATAAGATGAGAGTAAGAATTTGAGATATAAATTTCGTCTACACAATGATTCTCAATTCTCGATTAACCCTAAAAAAAAGACATGGCTATCTATTTATAAATCTTAATTTTAGATTAAAATATTATTTAATTACATAAAAACCCTTAAATAATATTATAATCCTTAATAAACCCCATGTCATATGATAAAAATATTAATATTATTATTTTATAGTGTGGGATTACATTTGTAATGATAAATAATATTTTTCAAGATTGTAAATTAAAATTCATTCCCAGATGTAATCTTAGTCCACTCAAATTCCTTGGAATTAATTAAATACTAGAATAAATATTTTTATTCACATAAATAATTATTTTATTCGAAAACTAGAAAATAAATATTTATTAAATATTCAGTAAAACAACTATTTTATCCATAATCCACCGAATAAATATTTATTATATATTCATGTAACTTAATAAATTAATTATTGAATAAAAAATAATTATTTACTACCTAGATAATATTTGAGATCAATAAAAATTAAATTAAATTATTATTTGATATTGAGAATAATATATATTCCAATAATTAAATTGAAATATAATTTAATTGAGATCAATAGAAATACTTAGTGTGTGACCCTATATAATTCTTTCTCACTAGCATTAGGAATGATTGCCGAACTTCAAGGATTACAGTATAACAATGAGTCAAGGAACCTAAGAGAAAGAACTTAATGTCGAAATATTGATAACAATATACAAATTTTCACTGTGTAATATAATCTTTATGTCCCAATATCTCATTAATTCAGTTCCACATATTTTTCATCAACCTTTAGGTTTAATGCATCTTTCTTTGGCTTTTTGAAATAAAAAGTGTTACATCATGGACATGGAATTTATGTGATAGTTATATTTCAATCAAATGATAAAACTTTTCAACTTATTTAAAGATGGAATGGAAAATCCCTTCCTTCACTTATCCATTAATTAAATTCAATTTAGGATGTACCCAACATATCCTACTTTAAGCCAACATATAGCGTGATGGTTTTAATTAGTAAATCTAAGTGTGTGATTCATGACAAAAATTAATGATAATATTAAATTCCAATGACCATTTCACATGAGAGCCGATAGAAATATCTCATAATGCCAAAACATACATAATTACTAATTAATTCTCTCTTCTCATAGTCTCCTATCTTGGAGATTATCAAGTGAAAACTTCATGAGAAGAAACCCCATCCACTTATTAGTACTCACACCAGACATTTTATATACTATGTTCCCTATCATATATGTTATCTAACTATATAACTATTTTATGAATAACATCATGTAATTTCATGGTTCCCAACATAGTGGGAACCAATATGACCTTATCAACGTGACTAATACTATTGGACATTATCACATCAATGTTATATAGAAGAACAATGAATATTTGATAATATATTTATATAAATATTCATTCCTTTGAAAATAAATGTAATCTAAAGTAATATGTAGTTTTTTAGGTAACCAAATCGAACAAGTGTAAATGCAGGGTAAGGAATTATGGTGTGGTGGTCAGAGAAAATCCAACCACCGAGAGACATCTTCACTGATTCTTTTCTTTCATGAATGCATGAAAGGAGTAAATCAGGAAGATGAATGCAACGACAATGGAGGTGTGCAATACTTAGATAATAAAAACAGTGTAAAAATTAAAAAGAGATACCTCCATAATTAATTATAATAAGGAACGAGATATAAATACAAAGTAAGAATACCAACCTTGATGGAGAATCATTATAGTTTCCTAAATTAGATCACCAATGATTTTACAATCTCTATTCATAGATGTAATTGTGAATTCAAACGTGTTTCACTAATATGTTGGATAATTCACCCCCACCCCCTCCCGCCCCTCCATATAGGATTTACGATCATAGAAAGTATATCTAATCCTAGATAAGTCTCATAATGGGAAATATATAATCGTTGATGTGGTCAAGTCAGGCTTTTAATTAATTATTAATGAATTAATTTATTCATTTAATGACATGCTCATGACGAGACCCAACTCAAGGCATGTTTTTGAATAAAGATGAGATCTATAATGAAATAAACCCCATATTCAAGACAAAACAACAATGCTAAAATTTTCATTTGATCATTCATTTAGGAGATATGGTTGTATGTGCTCACTGGATACACTACTACTAATTTGGATATATCAAGTTCTACCCTTTATCGGTACTAAAAAACATTGATAGATTATATACTTTTATCAGATATAACAAAAATAAGTGAGAAATGTAATATTGATCAATGATAGATAAAGTGATTATACAAGTGCGCCCTTTTCAGTTCTTATTCTAGAACCAAAAAAGGTTAAATTTATCATCGCTTTATATAGAGCAGATATTTTTAGATATTTATATAATATTAAAAATGATTTTTATAACAATAAATAAATATATTTTTTATATTTTTTTTAATAAATCCAAATTTTTTTATAGAATATTCATATTCATTAAATTATATATTTTTACAATATACATACATATATATTAATATTTTTGGATAGCTCTACTGATGAGTGGTATTCAGTCGTGACCCTACATTTAGATAGTTGGGGGGTCAAATCTCAACAGTACTATTTTCCCTCCCACTTTGGGGGTGGTGGTTTTCCATCCCCCATGCATGTGATCAGGGGGTATAAGCCACAATGGGAGTGATGTGAGTGATTATTTGGGTGGATCCAAGGTGCAGACGAGCGCAAGTGGGCCAGATGGGGATGAGGCTTGACCCACAGGGATGTCTGTGTGTGTATGTATTTTGGTTTCTTATAATCCCCTCTATGTATAATAAATAAATACATATATGTTATATTCAAATATAAATATATATTCATATTCATAGTTTATAATTTTAATTAATATGTTTATACATATATATTTATATTTATATTCACAAATGTACATATTATTTGTGTTTATGCCAAGGATATATGAGTGTGTGTGTGTGTGTTTGTGTGATTAAATGTATGATTTAATTAGGGTTTTTGTGCACGCGCATATGTATGTGCATGTATATGAGTGTGTGTGTGTGTGTTGAAAATATAAAAATATGTTTAAATATAATTTTTTTTAAATATTTTAGTTTTTGTAGTTTTTATAATTAATTATATATTGTGGAAAAGATGATTTTATAGTTTATAAATTTATTCATGGTAATTTATAAAATATTTATTCATTTATAAAATTAATAATAATATATTTGATGATAATTAAAATTTAAAAATATAGTTAATAATTATAATTATTCTTTTTTAATATTTATTAATTGAGATTAAAATTTAATTTTATAACTTGTAATTTGTTTCAATATTAATACTTATATTCAAAATATTTATTGAAATATTAAGACATTTACTAACAAAACATATACTATAATATTAAGAAATTTATCAAGAAATATTTTTTATAAAATTAATTAGCGGGTGTCATGGACTATGAAGAAGCTAAGAGTAAGAATGCAGGTGGAAAGGAACTCCAAGGGTGCATGGGGGATACTAAATTTGGTCTTGCATCACATGAGGGGAGGTTTTCAATTCATCAAATTTGGTTTGTGGATGCTGGAATCACAGCCTTTTTACATAGTGTGGCTGCAATTTGTGAATCATCAGTGGGTGATAATTGGAAATCTTCATTTAGGGGCATTTCACTAACATGTGTCTGATGAACTATATTAATTTTCCCTCAATTTCTATATGGTGTATTCTCATTACACCTCAAATGTACACTATTATTCCTTTTTTCATTAATAAATTTTTGGGGATATGGGTTGGGTAACCAACTCATGTTTCAGATCTTTTTGGTATATATCATGGAAAAATTTTATATATGATTTAACTGTTTATACATTTATTCGTGGTATGTTTTAAGAAATATTAATTCATTTATAAAATTAATAATATTTTTAATGATAATCAAAATTTTAAAATTTAGTTAATATTTAATTAAGCTTATTCATTTTTAATATTTATTAATTAATATTACAAATAAATTTTATAAGTCTTAATTTATTAAAATATAAATAATTTTATTGAAATAATTTCTTAAAATATTAAGAAATTTCTTATAGAAAAACATTTATTATCATATTAATAAATTTACAATTAAAAATTTCACTATAATATTAATAAATTTATACATGATATATTAAGTTTTTATACATTTATTAATGATATTTTTTTAAAAATGAATATTCATTCACATAATAAATAATATTTTTAATAATAATTAAAATTTTAAAATGTAGATTATAAATATTTATATTAAATTTATTAATAAAAAATTTATTATAATATTATTAAATTTATACATTAAATATTAAATATTTATACATTTACTAATGATATAATTTTAAAAATAATTATTCATTCATATAATTAATAATATTTTAAATAATAGTTAAACAATTATAATGTAGTTAATAATTACTTTTTAATTCATATTATAAAGTAATTTTGAAACATGTAATTATTAAAATATTGTTAATTTTATTTAAAATATTTATTAAAATTTTAAGGTATTTACTAAAAAACATTTATTATAATATAGAAAAATTTATTAACCAATAAATTATTATAATATTAATAAATTTAACATGTTTATTAATACATTGAATATAATTGATATTTTTTATGTTTTTTTAATATTTTTTTATTTTTTTATTTTTAATAAAAAAATTTTGATTGAGTAGTTTTGTGATTTTTAATATTTTTTTATATAAATGGTAATTTATTGTAATTTTTAATCTTATTTTTATTTTTTATTTTTCTCAGCCTTATATAAGGCACTGATTACTGGCTAGCTCTGATAAATGTATGATTTATGAATTATTTTTTATAATGGATATATTTGAGACATTATGAGCACTAATAAATAGAATCTTTAAGATGGGTGTATATTTTAACACTGATAAAGATTCATTTTTCAGTGCATTTTATTAGCACTGATAAAATCCCTCCCCCCCTTTTTAAAATAACCCTAACCTCTTACGCCTATCACTTATACCATTTATACTCTTCAAAATACTAATTATATCATTTCCCCCTTCTAAGATTTTAGAAGAATAAACTCTTAGAACATATGGAATTATTTTCCTTAATCCTTTATAATCGATCTTGCATCATTTTGATGATTTTTTATTTTTCATACCGTTTGATTGGTTTTTTTAACAAGTTTTCTTGATTTTTGGTTTTTTCATCTATTTGATGCTTAGTCCCTTGTTCAGAATATTTCTTGTTGTTATTTATAGATTATTTTTCTAATATGAGTAGGGTGAACTCTTGAATTTTTTTGGTGTTAAGATTTTGATTGTGTATAATTTTTTAATCTGTAATTGATTTAATGAGTTATGAATGGTTATTGACAAAGAAAATTATTTTAAATGTTATAGATTCATTTCTAGGAAATGTGATCCATTTTTAATTTTTAATTATCATGAATCAATGATGAATTTAAATAATTTATTTTGTAACTACGTAACCTAGAGTGCACTACATCCTAATGAATGGTTGAGTTATTTTAAAAAATAGGTGAGAATTTTTTTTAATAAATATTGTTTAAATTGATGATTATAAGATTAATTTGGTTTGATTTGGGTGATTTTTTACTACTTTAACTCATCTTGTGCTTATATGAGTTTTAGTAAGTTATTGTTGTCTGTAATTAGATATTATGTGTGTTTAGAATAGTGATTTTCTATTTTAAATAAAGTTTGTTTTAGTGATAAATCATGTTTAAAGGGGGATAGACATTCCAATAGAGTTGGAAGAATTTTTTATTTTTTGGGAGTAATTTTTATTAGAAAACATGTCAAAATATGTGAATAATAATGCTATAGATGAAATCGGACCCCTAGGGAGACGCTCATGCTCAGATATATTTCTGCATCAGTTTAAAGAAGGTATGGTTAACAGAGGTCTTTGACTTGAGGATCGATGCTTAGTGATAGAGACATGGTAGGATTTGGTTCCCCAAATTATTGACTTTGGTTTTTTTATTTCAACCTTTTAATATTTATATATATATATATATATATATATATATATGGATTTTTCCACATAGATGGAGTTGTGTTTGGGTATCATAGGGCCCTAGAATTAATATATTAAAAATATTAATATATATTAAATCACGTGCATGCATATTTTTGGAATGAATGGTTTTCCCATAGATTGATACATCATATTGGAAATCTAATTCTACTGATGATTCCAAAATATAGGTTTTACCCAAAGCCTGACATAAATTTGGCTGACATAGGGCTTTCTATTGAATATGACCATTGTCTAATGAGTTAAATAAATTAAATGGTTTCTTTATTTGATTTATTTGATAATCTAAAGCCTAATCCTACTCGATAAATACATCATTATAATGTATTTGTAGGTTTATCCATATAACCTTGTAAAAATTAGAGGAGGGTAGATTTATTGTCGTTGGCAAATCGGGATTGAGGATCGATGGAGAACGATTCAGGGGAAGCATTAAAATAATGATGAACACAGTGGGTTCATTGCCTTTATCACTAGAGGACTCATTCTTCACCAATGAATGATCAAAACTAAAGGTATAGAATGATATTTCTTGTATTAATTCCATTATTTTATTTTCTAAGAATGAATTATTAATCCTTTTTTCTTTTTAGTGGTTTTAGTTCTTTCCATGAATCCAAATATTCATTAATTTATTAATTATTTATTCAGTCCTTAAAGTCATCTTTTTTATTTATCTAAAAACTAAATGAAACCCAAACAATTTCCATGTCTACCCCTCAATTATTTTTGTTATTTTCTCCCATTTTTATTTACATTATCATCATCGATGTTTTCCTTTGGAAAAATGTTCAAAAAATACTCGATACATGATCATCACAAAATTGATCTTTTGAAAAATGTATCAATACTATGGGTTTATGTTTGGGATCGATATCAAAATTAAATTTTCTTATAGTGTTATGGGTGAATGGAAATGGATTTAAGGGTCTTTCATTCATGGGTTTCAACATATGAAGGTGTGGTGTGATGGGATTCAATCATGAGTGATTCGTGTGACTGGAATCCAGCCACTAGTGGAAGATTGGGAACGGTCATCCCAATGTCTAATTTCCTCTACATGATTCAATGTTGAAATAGGTATATTGGTGTCATTTTATAGATTCATTGAGTAGACTTGAGTTCCTATGAAATTGGGATATACACAACATGTAGTCCAAGAACCCACACTGTTTAGTCCCCTTATTGTAGTGAATAGTATAGTGACCCAAGATTTTCATAAATGGATATTACATCTTTTTAGATTAATTTTCAATATATTACAAAAAATCATTCATGGTCACCATAATAGTTTAATGTTTTTGGGGACTAGGTACACAACATCTCTCTTAAAGATCTTATCCTTTATATATATTCACAAACATACCCTACTTAAAACCTTTCTTTATAACATGGGGAAATGAAACATAAGAAAGGGTGATATAAGATGGTAAGTTAGGGTAAAAAAGGAGATATGTAAGTATTATATGAACATAATCATATGATAAAATGATCATAACATATGAAAACCATACCTTGAATATCAAAGATCATAATCTTGAGTTGTGGAATAAAGATTGGAAGTTCATAAGACATGAATCATAAGAAAATCAGACAACATGTTCCATAAGAGCATGTCATTGGAATAAGACATGGAATTATAGAATACACATAATTATATAAAATCTTATTTCAAGGATACCCACAAAGACATTCATAACATGTTAGGCTTGGTCTAACCACCCATGTACTAGCTTTGATTTTTGGATGACCTCCCATGTACCCTCTTTCGAGATTCCGATAACCTCCTTTGTACCCTATTTAGAACTTGGGATAACATCCAATATACCCTTTCAGATCATATAACTCACTCAAAAATATATATTTATTTGTTAAAAAAATAGGCCAGGGGCCTAAGAGATCAAGGGGTGGTAGTGTTGAACGTCAATCGCATCACCCCTAACAATGAGATTACAATCACTAGGAAGGGATCCTAGACTATAGTAGAGGATCATACTATCATTAGGGACCTCTTTATTGGAATGGTTTTCTGTAGTGAAATTCCTCTCCCTTAAATCATGATCCACTTTCATACCATTAAAAATGAGAGACTTGAATTTCCTGATGAGGTAGATGAGGTCCCACAGGGGATTGGTGTTGTTCTTAATGAATCCCACAAGTAACTTCAAGTCAGATTCAATCTCCTAAAGGTTGATTTTATACACCCTGTATAAATAAAGGCCTCCGAAAAGGGCTCTTGATTTGTCCTTGATTGAGTTACATGAGTTGTAATAAGCATTTAACCCTATTTTCGATTCTTTTGTTGGGGCGCGCATCCTTTTGTGAGGATGCACTACATTGTTACACCACATTCTTGATTTCCAAATTCAAGAGGAATATGTCGCTTATTCAGGAAAGTTTTCTTCTTGATCTAAATGGGATTATGGGATATCGGTTTCTCCTTCCATAAACTCCTCCTCGGAATTTGTCGCCTTGTCCTGGTGTCCCTCATAGATTTAAGAATTTTTTCATGAAGATCTTCTCGGTGAGATATCTTTATGGATGTCGGTTAATTATATAGCTTCTATTAGGAAATTACAAAGGGTCAATTTAGGGCACCAACCTTAGATTGGGTATGTAGTCGCGTTGGGGATCGCTAGTATGTCTGGGCACTAGAGTACTAGTACATCTGAATTTCTTCCCCATATGATAGGGCTTCTCGAGGGCATGGAATCCTGAGGTATCCCACATAGACTACAGGGAACTATATTCCATAGGAATGTCTCTGAAGTTTTTCTCAGCTTCCCATGTTTAACACGGGGCATGTCGTGAGTTTAACGTCTAGCAGAGATGGATCAGACTGATTGGAACAATGATGGCAGTGGATCAAATGGGTGGATCAAAACATCCAATGAGGATGGATCTGATAATGTTTGGGTCAGCAAAAATGGGGACACCAAGGTTTACCATTGCCTGGGATTAAACCTTGGGAAGGATTCCAACGTACAATGTCTAGACGACAGGGATCAAAACCCACATACTTTGAAGGGAGAGACATACCATCAAGGGGTACACAAAGGAAAATGACTCAGAGACATATTGGGGCTTACACATGGATAGAGGCCCATCATAAGAGGGATGTTATTGGTTGTATGAGTATGGATTATGTGAGGCTTATGCTTAGTTAGCTTCCTGGGTGACGCAAGGAGCAACGATGATATGGATGAAATGATCTCACCGGTAAGTGGTATTCCGGGTAAGAATCATGATGGGTGGTGTATGGTTGGAAAAATTGGATGGTAGGAATGTGGTGGAGTAGACATAAGGACGGTGGTAATGTTTGTATTGAACCTTAGATATGATTCCTACATATCCTGGTTGTAGGTAATCAAATTCTATGTAGTTCGGTGGGGCGATGTGACACTTGAGGAGGTGTCCCGTGAGAATGGATGCATGGATGGGACCCAAAGAAAGAAGAACCTATGGGTTGGGTATAACCTTCCCAAAATACAAGGGCTCAAGGGATAGACTTTGATGGGACATGAGTTATGGGATTGAACATCAAAGAGAACTCCTACATATCCCTATGGTATGGAATCAAAGTCCACGCAGTTCAGAAATGGTGCATGAAATATGAGTGTACACAGAGGATAGAAACCCAAAAACATGTTGGAGCTTACGCATGGTTAGAAGGCCATCAGAGGAGGGACACTCTTGGTTGGGGGCGTGTGAATTGAGTGTGGGGATTACATGTGGTTAGCTGCCTTGGTGCTGTTTTGAAACCACTAAGGGACGGACCAAGGATGTGGGTCCCAAAAAAGGGGACACAAAAGTTTACTGATGTTTTGGGTTGAACCTTAGGGCTTCCAACGTAACCTTCCTAGGAGATAGGGATCAAAACCCATGTAGTTCATAAGAATATAGTTTAATGTCATGTGGGATGAAAGGGGTATACAGTTTAACATCATGCGAGATGAGGGTGAACTGACATGAAGTGGTTGGGACTAATGGGTGATGGTCTTGAACCTATGGGAGTCTTTCTACATAACTTTCCTAAAATAGGAAAAGGTCAAAGTCCACATAGTTCAGTGGGATGGGGAATGGCACTCACACAATAAGGTAGATCTGGGAAGATTCCATAGTTAGTGATTACTCTAAACCCATGTGAGTCATGCTCGGTGTGAGAAACAAGAGGCATCAATGACCTGACGATCATGTCACGAAGGGTGCGTCCACAAGGAATAGATCAGTTCTTACACGTGGTTATTGGACCAAAGAGGAAATATGGGATTATGCTTGGTTAGAGGCATAGGGAGATGGATATTGGGATTACCCTAGGCTGGAGGCCCAATGAAGATGAATCCTAAAGGGAGAGGGATGGGGTATCGAAGGTCCCTATGCCCATCTCACCTCTGGATACTATGTACAGAAGAAGAGAGGAGGAGCAAGGATGCAACCACCTGTAAGAAAGGCTAGGGTCTTACACGAAGATGAATTCACTACTAAAAATCTCACCTTTCCTAACACTTCTATACCAACAGTTTATAAAAACCATTGTTATAGGTCCCCTTTGCCAACGGTTTGGCCAAACCATTGGGGAAGCCCACTTTGAGGTCACTTTTCCCAATGGTTTGCGAAATCCGTTGGGAAAGGGTATGGCTTTCCCAATGGTTTGGACAAACCATTGGGAAAATTAATCTTTGTGGCCACTTTTCCCAACAGTTTGGCCAAATCATTGGGAAAGGGTATGGATTTCCCAACGGTTTTCACAAACTGTTGGGAAAAGTCCACTTTGTGGCCACTTTTCCCAAAGGTTTGTCCAAATCGTTGGGAAAGGGTACTTTTGGCCACTTTTCACAATAGTTTGGCCAAACTGTTGGGAAAGGGTATGGATTTTCCAATGGTTTTCCCAAACCATTGGGAAAAGTCCCCCATATACCAACGTCGCTCCCAAAATCAAAGGACCTATACCAACAGTTTTGACAACCATTGGTATAGGTCCTTTTATTTTTTATCAAATCTTCTTACCGAGAACATTATATAAATAAAAATTTAAAATAATTATGATAATATATATACATTTATGAAATTATTTTTAAAAAAGTCATGTTAGGTGAGTGGTTAGGTCGTTGAAAGATAAACTAGAGGTCCTGGGATCAAAACCCACTGAATGTTTTTTTTGAAATACATATACCAACAGTTTTATGGAACCGTTGGTATAGATTTTCATATTACTTATACCAACAGTTTTCCCAAAACCGTTGGTATAGACCTATCCCAACAGCTTACTTGTCCACAGTTCTCCAAACCATTGGTATAGGCTATACCAATGGTTTGGAGGCCTATACTAACGGTTCCAAACCGTTGGTATAGGGTATTTTTCCAGTAGTGATTCCCTCCCTCACAGATATATTTCATTCCATGCAAGGAGGATCTCATTTCATGTGAGTAATATATCAATCCTGTGGAGACTAGTGGGCATGGAAAATTTCTGAGGCAGGGCACCCTATAAACACTTCATGGGGAAAGGCTACAATTTAATGTCATTTTTAAAGGATGATGGTGCTTGGTAGTTTAACATCCTGAAGCTCAAATGATGAGGATTCTCTCCCCACCCCTAGGGCTTACATAACCGGTGTGATTTAACCCTTTGTGAAGGGAAGGCACTAGTAATGCCATGTGGAGACAGGGTTTTAGAGTGATCAATTGAGATTCTCATGTTATCATGGATATGTGAATAATAAATACCCATTAGTGTGCCTATGCAAAAAATCTTGAGGTGAAGTAACTCAATGTGAAGCACCTCCCAAGGAACATTGAAATCACTTTGTACAAAACTAGAGGAATGTACGAGAGAAGGGTTTATGAAGTAAAGCGGTTCAAAGGAAAGGACCTTGTGATTATCTTATACTCCACAAATTGGAGAGACTCCGTGAATGGGTATGCTTCATGAAGTGAAGTGATCTAGCATAGGCATTGAGTATACATGCGTATAAATATTTCTTCACAAAGTGTATGGTGTTTCGCAATGTAAGACTTCACGGAGCATGGGTTCCTTGCAAAGTGCATCATTGTGAAGCGATATACTTCATGAAGCGTAGTGATCCTTCCTTAGTATGGGGTTAATATGTTCATGTAAGGTAATTCACAAAGCATGAGTGCTTTTTGAAGACCAGATTTCCCGTAGGGATCTCCTTCCTTTGAGATGGACTATGGGCTTCACGAAGTGAATCCATAATTGAAAAGGGGTGTATTTGAGCTATGGGAAAAGTATTTTACAATGTTCAAATACCACTAAGAGCTCATTTTTCTTAATGATTCATAGAGAAGATGGTGCTTTGTGATTAGAGGACTAATAATGTGAAAGGTCAGGGTATTCATCCTTTGGGTCATGGGGAAGCCTAATATTTATATGAGAAAGGTGGTGTGAAGCTCTGACAGCGTGTTGTGAAGCTGCTGCGCTTTTCCTTCAGAGGCGGATTGCATCAAGTTTATTGTAACCATGGAGTCAACCTTCATCCCCTCCATGGTGTAGAGGCCACCTTCATTCACTTCATGTCACTCATAGAGGATTCTATCAATTTCCAAGGAATCGTAGAGGTGATCTTGTTCCCACCTCAGCACAAAGTCTTCTGTGAATTTCATCATAACCACAAAGTATTCTACCTATTTCCTCTATGAATATCATAGAGGGGGCCACTTTTTTTGTTATCCATGATCCTTAAGGGCCTTGCGAAGCAACCCCTTTTGGTATTGGTGTTCTCTTTGTGTATTTTTTTCCATGCACGCATTTTGGCACAAACAAATGCCCCAACTTAGACTTAGAGATGAGGAGGAAACAAGGGTCAAATTTAGTGGGTAGATCACCAAAATTTTTAAGCTAATCACAAAGAAAGATCATGAAGCAGGGTCATAATGAGGATAGGCAATGTGTGGGTTGTGAACGCCGCAAAGCTCAACACGTCCAGGAATGTTGTGATGATCAGAGGTTGGCGCCTATAAATAGGAGAGGACCACCCCTATTTTTTTATTTTCTATGTCCTTAGATTTTCATTCAAGCTCCCGAATTACAAAGATCTGCATGCTCTACGACCTCTATTTGGGAATTAGGTGGTCTTTTTTCTATGCCTCAAAGAGAGTCTTCAGACTCTAAAATCATGCGCTCCATGAGTTTTTTCTTCAAGATTTGTAGTAAAGATATACAACCGGGCTCTACGATCAAGCTCTGTAATCAAGCTCTGTGATCGAGGAAAAAAATATAATGTCTTGGGATAAAATTTCTCATCAAGAAGCTGTTATGGGGTCCTTACGGATGCTGCTCGGAGGTAAAAAAATGGAGGATAACCTAGGTATTGGGGAATATGTGCAGATCCATTCAGACCATGAATCCCTAGTGGAGGTATTATCAGAAAGCCAGAAGAATTACCCTCTATGAAAGAGACTGCCTCTCTATGTATTTCATTGAGAAGAAAATGTTTTCATTCCTAAAGATAGCAGGGATAAGCCATCCTATTGGTTCAGTAGTATGTTGTGCTAGCACCTGTGGTTTTGCTCTGCTGATAGTTATACATGGGATGATGAATGCTTGTATAATCATGTTAAAAACATTGATGGTAAGGTATTGCAGCTAGAGGTATCCCCCCATAGTTCTACACCCTTCTAAAGGCAGCTTTGGGGAACCTGGAGAAGGGGTGGTTTGATTGTTGGGACTTGCGCTAGGGTGGTAATTTTATAGAAGATTGGGAATGGTATTACTGGTTCTGTACCTCCTGCGAGGAGTTTGGGGTGGAGATGAGGTGGGTGGGCCTGTATCAAGTAGCACAGGCCTTCTAGTTCCATACCTACCAGCCGAAGCACTTGATGCCGAAGTTGTTGAGAAGGTGGTCATTTAGGACTGACACCTTTCATCTTCATCAAGGGGAGGTCAGCATTAGTCTCTGGGACCTTCACAATATCACGACGATTATGATATTGGGGTCAATGTTTGACTAGTTCCTCCCTACTAAAAATTCATGGGAGGACCTAGAGTCGATTCCCAAAATAGTAAAGGCATTATAGACTTGGTGCCAAGTGAGTAAAATTAGTCGGTGAGGGACATCCACTTCAAGTTGTGGTTCAAGCAGTTCTTGAATTTCTCTTTAGATAGGATGTTTCTTATAAGGCCTCCCACTTGCCTTAAGGGAGCCCAATGTAGCAAAAAGAACTCATACTAGAAACTCTGTGAGGACATCCAGTGGAATACATGGGGGTTCAGTGTTAAAACTGAGAATCAACTAGTGGTTAGGTTGGCCACGTTCATCTCGATGCTCATCTGTGGCTGGATGCTGCAAGTGAGAGATAAAAACATTGGCATACAGTCAAGTACATTTATCATGACGTCCATGTTGAAAAGGGGGGAAAAGATCAATCCCAGGGTCTTAGTGCTAGCTAAGTTGTACAAATTATAGTGGCTTATTAGTTAGGGGAAGAAGCCACATAGGGTGTTCGGACCACTCCATCTTCTGTATGGGTTGATAGTTGAACATATTAGTGCTTATGAATACACAAACCCCATTTCCCCTCTAGGGTCAGACTTCCGACCAGCTATTCTAGATGTTTTAGGGAGTTTCTCAGCCATGATGACCCATCCACTGGTGTTGAACCATGTCTGAAGGGTGAATGAATTCAACATCCATCTATTATTGTTTCCAATAGGGGTGACCACTGATGATAGCTAGGGAACTAAGGAGCATTGGTCCTGTATCATGGCCTTTAGGGATGGATTCCTAGTGGTGCGGGTTGACCATGAGCCTATCTACGAGCCGTATGCCCTACACCGCTTCGCGAGGTAGTTCCAATGCATTCAGAGGTTGACCTCGCGGGTCTACTTGGGAGTATTCCAGTAGGACCATCCATGTGTGATGAGACTGATGTGGATCATATACACATGGAAGGATGGGAAGATTCAGAATGAGATGCCTCTGCCTATAGTTATCTATGGGATAGTGAAAGATTATGCCAAGAGTTGGGAGGTAGCCTACCCAGAGGAGATGTTGCAGTAGAGGAACATCTATGATAGTTAAGGGGTACCTTCACAAACATGAGGTCGGGGCCAGAAGGTGGAAAGAATAGCGCGTGGTGGCGGGGCTGCAGTAGTGGTGAGAGCTACACTGATCGAGAGGCATGCGATATCAGCGTACCCAACGGTCCCAGAGGAGAATAATTAGCAAGAAGGGAGGCCACCCAGGGGGTTCTGAAGGATACCCACTCAGTCTCCTCAGAAACAGCTACGCCATATAGATATCCTTGAGGATGCTTCTTTCTTATAGGCTTGGGACATATGGGGTGTTAATAGAAAATTTCTCAATCCTTTCTAAATGTGGCACCATCTGAACTAAATCAGAACGAATCTGTCAGGTATCGGTCATTCCAGGTTTGGTTTTTTGGTATCTCAAGTGGAAGGGGAGAAATATATCACCAATATAGAAGAATTCATTCACTTTCAGGGTACTCCATGTCCAATGAAGGATTTGGTAAAATTGATCCTCAATCAAACAGTTCCTCCTCAGTTTTCTGCCACTGAATTGAGGGAGTTCTTCTCCCTACAAAAAGAAATAGAAGATTTCTCCTAGGGGGAAGAGGATAGCAGAGGAAGTCCCTTGGAGGAAGGTGAGGTTGTGAACTCGGAGCTGTAAGAGTTCACAAAGGCTGTTAAGGTAAACCCTAAATCATTTTCTCATGACACTCATTCATGAGAATATATGGTAGAGAAAATATGGGAACATGACCATGGCCTCAACATGAGCTATTATTGGAGGAATTACATCAAAATCAAGAGACTATATGTAACAGCCCGAGATTTTATGAAAAATATTTTTTTATTTCACTAATGTCTTGTGTTGTACGCTACACCAAAAGGAGCTTGCACAACACGCATCCTTGACTTTCCTTGCATTACACGCAATCACAACCTTCCTCGATAGCGTGTATAGTACGCAATACTGAGTTTCACTAAACAACGATATTCTATTAAAATATTATTAAAACTAGTCGTTATGAATAGTAATAACCACTTTTTGAAATTCTGTAAATCTTATTTTTCAAAATGAACTTCATTTTTGGATTCGGAGTATCGAATTTAGACTAAGGTGAAATTTTGGTACTTTTCAGATAACATTCATATTCTGATGAATAGTGAAAATTACTACATTATAATTAAAAACAACTTTTTTTTAATCGAAATAATTAATAGTGATAAAACATTAATTTGAGTGGTTTTAAAATATATTTGGAATATATTTTTACAATTTAATACAATTTTGGTCATTGGATGTAATTTCGCATTTAAACCAGACATAAACAAGTGTCAATCTTTTGATAGATATTGTTTCTTAAAAACACGCTATTTGTTTTAACAGCGGGATTTAATTATAAAATTAATTAATGCAACATCTATGTTATGAATATGGTAAAATAGACTTCATTTTTGAATTCGGAATATGAAATATAGCTTAGGATGAAATTTTGGCATTGTTCTGAAAAACATCAATTTTTGATGAATAGTGAAACTACTAAGTGGTAGTTAAAAAAACTGAATTTTTCATAAAACTTAATTTTGCCGCTTCTGTGAATGGAATTTCGAAAATCCGAGAGACACGGTTAATATCAAGGACTAAAATGTGGTTCAATGAGATGAAAATAATTTTTTGGTGAATAGTAACTTTTTACTTTTTTTACCGCGGTTAATAGTAAATAGGGTAACTAAGGGTAAATATGATATTACTATTACCCTAACACATATCCTAATTCTATTGGACAAGTGTAATTCGACCAAAAACAAACTTAGGAATAAAATATGACCATTTAGGCCCACTTGGATTAGATTAGTACATTTATTATTAATTTATTTAAAGAAAGGTTAAAATAGTTAAAATCAACGTTTAATAAGTAAATCATTTTTAATATGGGGTTATACATAAGATAAATTCGATTGTAAATATTCCTTAGAAAGATAAAAATATTTCCTACATGATGGTATTTTATTTGTAATTTTTAGACATCAAATAATTTAATTTATTTATGACACAACGATGATGCAGTAATTATCTTATTAATGAAATATTGACATAATTGATGTTATAAACACCAAAATAAATGTAATTTGAGATTTTTTATGAATTCCACTAATTTTATAGGTTACTATGATATATTAATGTTGATTTAATCAACTTGGTTCGAACATTTAATTCTGTTATGACTTTCACAAAAATCATATATCAAATAGTGTCAAAATTGACACAAAATAGTTTTTAAATCAAATATTATATTATTAATTGTTATTGTATTCCTAAAAATCTAAGGTTCGGCCAAATGACTTAGATAAGGATATATATATTAATAATAAACAATTTGGGGTTCGTTTGGCATGTTATAGTAAGTGTATTAACCATATAGTGAAAGAAAACAAAAAGACATGGTAAAAGTTAAATTATTTAACTTAGAGTTAAATCTAATTGATAAGGTTAAAATAATATCCTAAACTTGTCTAAATTCTATTGGTTGATAGGATTTCGACCCATCCCCACTTTAGCTTCGAAATAAGACCCTTTGGAACCATTATAAACCGATTTTGACTTTAATATAAAATAATATTTTGAGATATTTCTAAGGTGCCCCTCTCCTCCCCTATAAAAGGACACCTCCTCCCCCTCATCCTCACACCAATTTGAGCACTCAAGCTCGGCCAACCCCTGCCAAAATCTCTTCTCCACTTCCCTAGAAACATCCTAGAGGTTCTGGTCTTCCTCAAAGACCAATTTTAGTGCCCTAAGAGGAGGTCTCAAAGAGGCGCTTCAAAGAAGAGGTAATTACCGTTACCAATTCTTTCATCTTTATTTCTTCTTCCACTTCTTCTTCTTAGGTTGTTTCATTATGAAGTAATAACATCAGTATCACTCATATACTGATATGTTATTATAAGTATGAAACAACCCTATTTCACCATCTATCCATCCTACGGAAAAAGAAATCACCGCGCGTGCGTACGTACGGAATACCGTCTCCACGCCGTGGTGTAATCTATTTTCCACCACCACCTTACATGGATGGGTATAATGGTGTAAAGAATAACTATACATAGTTATTACAACATCATATTGATTCTGATATATTTTATAATCCACTCCAATTCAATTCAATATTTATAGAAATGATATCATCGCTCGTGCGTACGTACGGACTACCGTCTCCACGACGCGATGAGATTCATTCTCCATGTTAACCATTTAAGAATGATTATAATGTATATATAAGAAATAATAATGAAATATATGACATTATAAAGCTACTGGATTTATGTATATATATACATATGTATGTCATCTACTTACTTCCATTTCAAGACAATAAGGAAAGAAAAACAGCGTTCATGCGTACGTACAGACTACCGTCTCCATGAACGGTGTTTTTCATTTTATTTATCTATCTATTATATATATATATATACTGAATATATATGATATATAAATCATATTTTATATTCTGGAAGTAAGTAAATCATGATATAAGTAATAATGATGTCAAGAACAACAAGTCAAAACACCTACGATAAATGAAACGATTTTACCCAAAACGCTTCTTTAACATGGAATTTACAAAAGAACGGGTAATATAATGTCATAAGTGAACCATATATGATATCATAACAATGAATATGATTCTGTAATAAGTCAATGACATTATTTAAATCATTATACAGGAGGTTCGGACACATACGAAGCAAATTGGACCTAAGGTAAGGGAAATATCACAATCTCATTTTTATCCGAGATTGTTTATTCGTAAGTATTTACTGGGGTGTATTTTATCATCCACATCCATGTTCCCTCAATATGTAATATTGTTTCCATCCACTTGCAATAGTTTAAATCCAATTTTACCCTTAAGTGAGTTTTTAGTAAAGAATATGAAAGGAATCTTTTGTCGTTTTTCCATACGAGGTACTTTTTGACTTTTCCGACAAAAGTAAGAAGAATGTTTTTTTTAACTTATACGGCATGAATGGATTTTTAAAACATTACTTCAAAGAAGCTTCCTTTACAATTTTTCAAGTTTATTTTTAATCAACTTGTTTTATTTTAATGTTGTATGACATGTTATGAAAGGAAAAATGTTTTAGAAGAAGAAAGGATATTTTCCTCAAGAATGGAGTTCAAGTGTTTTATCAAAATTATTTTCCGTCTAAGATAATAAAGGGTTATATTTTTATCCCTATTATTACATTGATTTGATCATGTTGTGATGGAATTATTTTTATGAATTCCTTTATCTTATATGAATTGATTTATGATGTCATGATGTTTCAAGAATCCCATTTTTGTTACTTGTGTTATGCGATGATGTATGTTTTATGATTATGTGGCACAAATAAGAAAGGATTCATTATAAGATGGGTGGGACCTATATCTCCCTCCAATGCATTGGGTAAAGATTTTATATCTCATGAGATAGACATGGCTGGAACGGAAGGTTATTTCGGTTCAGTGATACAGGACTGAAACGAGGAGTGAACTCGGTTCAGAAAGGGACTTTGTCCACTAAGATAGTCTTGGCAATGAGTCATGACTAACAAGAAATGATTTTCCATGATTATGTGTGCATGCCACAAAGTTTCAAGTCTTATGTTATGATTATGGGGATCTCATTTTCACTTCTATGATTTATTCCATGTTAAGATATTATGATCTCTTTTGCAGGTTTTGATTTTCAAAAAGATATGATATGATTTTTATTTCCTTTATTTGCCCTTGCTGAGCATTTGAGCTCACCCTTTTATGTTTTCTTTTCCCCAGGATATAAAGAAAGGTTTTAGGTAAAAAAAAAAGAAGATCTTTATGGGAGATATTGAAGAACTTTCACCACGATTAGAAGATTACGTTCCGAGTTTCCAAAGACACTAAACTATTACGATCCTTGTGTGTGTGTGTTTTTGTTATGTACTAAGTATTCCGCAAATGTAATGTAATGTCCATGTACGTCAGGATACGGGTCTCTACAGTTGGTATCAGAGGAAAGGTTTAGTCAACCTTTGGAAACTAGGATGCGAAAACGTTAGTGAGATCCCTAGAGATATTTCTAAGGTATGTCTAAGGATGTCCCTAAGGATAAGTATACGTATAGGATATAGTCCTTGAACTACGGTAACGATCTTAGAATTTAACCTAAGATGTTAGATATTGAGGGTGCTCCCCCTTTATTATGTTGTTTTCCCTAGCATGATTTTTTCCTCTCACACTATTCTTTTTGGGTTTTAGACGATGGCTGGAACCCGAAGGAACCGTGTTGATCAATGCAATGGACAATGCAATGATTTCCCTCCTGAACAAACAAATGTTATGGGAGATGGAGTGCAAAATCTTCTTGCTATACTTACACAAGCTATGAATCATTCTGGACTTCCAAATGAGCAGAGAAGGGAACAATATTCTATTGAGTGCTTCATGAGGCAACGTCCACCTTCTTTCAGTGGGACTTCCGATCCACTTGTTGCTGAACAATGGATCAGTACCACTGAAAAGATATTTTCAGTTCTTCAATGTTCTGAACATGATAAAGTCATCTTAGCATTATATCGTTTGGAAGGTGAAGCTGATCAATGGTGGAATCTTATCAAGAATACGAGGCCAAGGGATGAAATTGAGTCCATGCAATGGGACGAGTTCAAGAACTTGTTTTTCAGTAAGTACTTACCTCGTATTCTTCGAACAAAGATGGAAAAGGAGTTTATTGAGCTGAAGCAGAAGGATGATGAATCTGTTGGTATATACGAAGCGAATTTTACAAGACTTGCAAGGTATGCATCTGGCATTATCATCCAACCTGAAAGTAAAGTTGATCGATTTTTCAGTGGCTTAAAACCAAGTCTTCGAAGGGAATTAGCTATAAGAGACTTCAGTAGCTATGAAGAAATTGTGCGTTGTGCTATCAAGGTAGAAATGGAAGTTGGTGTTACATATCCATCTCATGGTTTTGACAAGAAACGAAAGATGGAGTTCAAGGAGAAATCTCATAATAATGGTGAAAAGAAGATGAATGTTTCCTTATGCACAAAGTGTGGAAAGAAGCATGGTGGAGATTGTCTTAAAGGAACTAGAAAATGTTTTAAGTGTGGAAAAGAAGTTCATCGAGCAGCTGAGTGTCGAAGTAATGGAAAAAGGGTTTCTAATGATGTGAATAAAGAAAACACTGCAGAGAACGCACCACCAACACTTCAATGCTTCAAGTGCAAGGAAATGGGGCATTATGCTAATAATTGCCCTAATCCAAGGGTTAGTGATGATCAACATGAGCAACCACTGAAGGCAAAGGACAAAGGGAAGTCACATGCGATCACTATTGGCGATGTTGAATATGATAACGATGTGGTGGAATGATTAAGCGTTTATGTAATGGGATTCCAAAATAATGTTGTATCATTGAGTATTGCAATATTTATTGATGTGGTATTCAAAGTGAAAATGAAATGTTTAATAGTATTCATGAGCTCATGATTGATATAAGGACTAAGTGATATCATGGTTTGAGTATATAGAATTTTGAGGATTTTTGTATGTGGAAAGTGTTAACTGCACTCATGTTTTCACTAAGGTATTCAAGAGAATACACGATTAAGGACTTTGAATGTTTGGAATGTGACCAACAATACATATCTTATGATATGTGGGGATCAACGACAGTATTAAATCTCTGGTAATCGTTGCCACTATATTATGAGAGTGGACTGCAGTATTATGTATAAGCCTAAAGATTAGACTGGATTATGTTGGACATAAGTTAGTATTGTTTAAGGATAGAAGATTTTTGATATTATTGATGGGATGTTATAGTAACGTAGTTTTAGAAAAAGGACAACCTGCAGGACGGGCGACAGCCCATCGCTTCGGACAAGGCTGTAGGAATCGAACCCACAACCGAAGTGCGACTGGCCTTTATCACCTACCACTGACCTACAGGAAGTCCCTGTTTAGTAGAAACTAGTTTTATTATATTAAGCAGTATGATATATGAAGTATAAGTCCATTTTAGGAACTATATGTGATTAATCTCACTATAGATCGACTTATGTATATAATTTTTGTTTGAGACAGATGGAATGACCCGTCATTCTATCACATGATCTGCTAACACTTCAAGAATAACAAATTCAACTTCATTTATTTAAGAGATGAAGTGGAAATTGTTCAAGGCATGAAAAACAGTGAGATTGTACCAAAATAAAGAAAGTATTTATTCAAATTCAAATTTTCAACTTTAGGGAAATGATCTTGAAAACCAAAAATGTTGTCCTAGTGATCTTATACCTGAGGAATCAGATGGTACCTTATATCATCACAAATCTATGGATTTGTGATTACTGGCTTTTCCATAGCCAGGTTCTCTACCACTCTCCATCAGAACATGATGGTTAGATTTCTCTTCCATATCCATATTTTCACCTATGTGGATACCCAGTGATTAGTTTATTTGGGTAATCGTTACATTTCATACTTTAGTTTTTAAAGCCAAGTTTTGGTATTCCTTTTTACAATGTGGGTTTCTATTAAAGAAACTTTCAAATAGTAAACCATTAATAACCCCGACGAATTTCGAGGGCGAAATTCATTTTAAGGGGGGTAGAATGTAACAGCCCGAGATTTTATGAAAAATATTTTTTTATTTCACTAATGTCTTATGTTGTACGCTACACCAAAAGGAGCTTGCACAACACGCATCCTTGACTTGCCTTGCATTACACGCAATCACAACCTTCCTCGATAGCGTGTATAGTACGCAATACTGAGTTTCACTAAACAACGATATTCTATTAAAATATTATTAAAACTAGTCGTTATGAATAGTAATAACCACTTTTTGAAATTCTGTAAATCTTATTTTTCAAAATGAACTTCATTTTTGGATTCGGAGTATCGAATTTAGCCTAAGGTGAAATTTTGGTACTTTTCAGATAACTTTCATATTCTGATGAATAGTGAAAATTACTACATTATAATTAAAAACAACTTTTATTTAATCGAAATAATTAATAGTGATAAAACATTAATTTGAGTGGTTTTAAAATATATTTGGAATATATTTTTACAATTTAATACAATGTTGGTCATTGGATGTAATTTCACATTTAAACCAGACATAAACAAGTGTCAATCTTTTGATAGATATTGTTTCTTAAAAACACGCTATTTGTTTTAACAGCGGGATTTAATTATAAAATTAATTAATGAAACATCTATGTTATGAATATGGTAAAATAGAATTCATTTTTGAATTCGGAATATGAAATATAGCTTAGGATGAAATTTTGGCATTGTTCTGAAAAACATCAATTTTTGATGAATAGTGAAACTACTAAGTGGTAGTTAAAAAAACTGAATTTTTCATAAAACTTAATTTTGCCACTTCTGTGAATGGAATTTCGAAAATCCGAGAGACACGGTTAATATCAAGGACTAAAATGTGGTTCAATGAGATGAAAATAATTTTTTGGTGAATAGTAACTTTTTACTTTTTTTACCGCGGTTAATAGTAAATAGGGTAACTAAGGGTAAATATGATATTACTATTACTCTAACACATGTCCTAATTCTATTGGACAAGTGTAATTCGACCAAAAACAAACTTAGGAATAAAATATGACCATTTAGGCCCACTTGGATTAGATTAGTACATTTATTATTAATTTATTTAAAGAAAGGTTAAAATAGTTAAAATCAACGTTTAATAAGTAAATCATTTTTAATATGGGGTTATACATAAGATAAATTCGATTGTAAATATTCCTTAGAAATCTAAAAAGATTTCCTACATGATGGTATTTTATTTGTAATTTTTAGACATCAAATAATTTAATTTATTTATGACACAACGATGATGCAGTAATTATCTTATTAATGAAATATTGACATAATTGATGTTATAAACACCAAAATAAATGTAATTTGAGATTTTTTATGAATTACACTAATTTTCTAGGTTACTATGATATATTAATGTTGATTTAATAAACTTGGTTCGAACATTTAATTCTGTTATGACTTTCACAAAAATCATATATCAAATAGTGTCAAAATTGACACAAAATAGTTTTTAAATCAAATATTATATTATTAATTGTTATTGTATTCCTAAAAATCTAAGGTTCGGCCAAATGACTTAGATAAGGATATATATATTAATAATAAACAATTTGGGGTTCGTTTGGCAAGTTATAGTAAGTTTATTAACCATATAGTGAAAGAAAACAAAAAGACATGGTAAAAGTTAAATTATTTAACTTAGAGTTAAATCTAATTGATAAGGTTAAAATAATATCCTAAACTTGTCTAAATTCTATTGGTTGATAGGATTTCGACCCATCCCCACTTTAGCTTCGAAATAAGACCCTTTGGAACCATTATAAACCGATTTTGACTTTAATATAAAATAATATTTTGAGATATTCCTAAGGTGCCCCTCTCCTCCCCTATAAAAGGACACCTCCTCCCCCTCATCCTCACACCAATTTGAGCACTCAAGCTCGGCCAACCCCTGCCAGAATCTCTTCTCCACTTCCCTAGAAACATCCTAGAGGTTCTGGTCTTCCTCAAAGACCAATTTTAGTGCCCTAAGAGGAGGTCTCAAAGAGGCGCTTCAAAGAAGAGGTAATTACCGTTACCAATTCTTTCATCTTTATTTCTTCTTCCACTTCTTCTTCTTAGGTTGTTTCATTATGAAGTAATAACATCAGTATAACTCATATACTGATATGTTATTATAAGTATGAAACAACCCTATTTCACCATCTATCCATCCTACGGAAAAAGAAATCACCGCGTGTGCGTACGTACGGAATACCGTCTCCACGCCGTGGTGTAATCTATTTTCCACCACCACCTTACATGGATGGGTATAATGGTGTAAAGAATAACTATACATAGTTATTACAACATCATATTGATTCTGATATATTTTATAATCCACTCCAATTCAATTCAATATTTATAGAAATGATATCATCGCTCGTGCGTACGTACGGACTACCGTCTCCACGACGCGATGAGATTCATTCTCCATGTTAACCATTTAAGAATGATTATAATGTATATATAAGAAATAATAATGAAATATATGACATTATAAAGCTACTGGATTTATGTATATATATACATATGTATGTCATCTACTTACTTCCATTTCAAGACAATAAGGAAAGAAAAACAGCGTTCATGCGTACGTACGGACTACCGTCTCCATGAACAGTGTTTTTCATTTTATTTATCTATCTATTATATATATATATATATACTGAATATATATGATATATAAATCATATTTTATATTCTGGAAGTAATTAAATCATGATATAAGTAATAATGATGTCAAGAACAACAAGTCAAAACACCTACGATAAATGAAACGATTTTACCCAAAACGCTTCTTTAACATGGAATTTACAAAAGAACGGGTAATATAATGTCATAAGTGAACCATATATGATATCATAACAATGAATATGATTCTGTAATAAGTCAATGACGTTATTTAAATCATTATACAGGAGGTTCGGACACATACGAAGCAAATTGGACCTAAGGTAAGGGAAATATCACAATCTCATTTTTATCCGAGATTGTTTATTCGTAAGTATTTACTGGGGTGTATTTTATCATCCACATCCATGTTCCCTCAATATGTAATATTGTTTCCATCCACTTGCAATAGTTTAAATCCAATTTTACCCTTAAGTGAGTTTTTAGTAAAGAATATGAAAGGAATCTTTGGTCGTTTTTCCGTACGAGGTACTTTTTGACTTTTCCGACAAAAGTACGAAGAATGTTTTTTTTAACTTATACGGCATGAATGGATTTTTAAAAAATTACTTCAAAGAAGCTTCCTTTACAAGTTTTCAAGTTTATTTTTAATCAACTTGTTTTATTTTAATGTTGTATGACATGTTATGAAAGGAAAAATGTTTTAGAAGAAGAAAGGATATTTTCCTCAAGAATGGAGTTCAAGTGTTTTATCAAAATTATTTTCCTTCTAAGATAATAAAGGGTTATATTTTTATCCCTATTATTACATTGATTTGATCATGTTGTGATGGAATTATTTTTATGAATTCCTTTATCTTATATGAATTGATTTATGATGTCATGATGTTTCAAGAATCCCATTTTTGTTACTTGTGTTATGAGATGATGTATGTTTTATGATTATGTGGCACACATAAGAAAGGATTCATTATAAGATGGGTGGGACCTATATCTCCCTCCAATGCATTGGGTAAAGATTTTATATCTCATGAGATAGACATGGCTGGAACGGAAGGTTATTTCGTTTCAGTGATACAGGACTGAAACGAGGAGTGAACTCGGTTCAGAAAGGGACTTTGTCCACTAAGATAGTCTTGGCAATGAGTCATGACTAACAAGAAATGATTTTCCATGATTATGTGTGCATGCCACAAAGTTTCAAGTCTTATGTTATGATTATGGGGATCTCATTTTCACTTCTATGATTTATTCCATGTTAAGATATTATGATCTCTTTTGCAGGTTTTGATTTTCAAAAAGATATGATATGATTTTTATTTCCTTTATTTGCCCTTGCTGAGCATTTGAGCTCACCCTTTTATGTTTTCTTTTCCCCAGGATATAAAGAAAGGTTTTAGGTAAAAAAAAAGATCTTTATGGGAGATATTGAAGAACTTTCACCACGATTAGAAGATTACGTTCCGAGTTTCCAAAGACACTAAACTATTACGATCCTTGTGTGTGTGTGTTTTTGTTATGTACTAAGTATTCCGCAAATGTAATGTAATGTCCATGTACGTCAGGATACGGGTCTCTACACTATAGGAGGATAATAATGAGATCCAATGCTTTAGGTCATGGACGAACAAGTAGTATATTTTCCTTGATGCATAATCGGGACTCATATCGTGACTGAAGGCCCAACTGGCAGAGGCTGAGGAACAGATGAGGAGAGCTTCTCAAGATATGTTTTTCATCCAAGTCAATGGGGACTATGCCTAGATCAAGGCTGATAAACTATGTCCCATTTCCATTGAGGAAGTGCGGGAGCTCGACAGGCGACAGCAGGTCCTGGATGCAACGAGCCGGATATTATTAGAGATGGGATGCTCCATTTAAGAAGTCAACCCATCCATGGGAGGGACCAATACCTGGGCATTATAATCTCTGGTAACTCATAAAATTACTTTCATGCTTTTATTTTTTATGTTGTTTTCACGCATGAGTTCTACTATCTATTTTGGTTTGCTGCATTTCTATCACATCAGTAGAATATCCAATGATCAATCCATAAGCTAATATGGTCCATGCCCAATATGAGAAACAAGGGATGACTGCATCATTATTCCAATTGAATATGAGAGTGACAACACATCATCAGTCAACTGGGGTCTAAAAAACCAATCTAGGTTTCCAGGAAGAAAGAGAGAGGCCTGACTGAAGAATAAAGTTCTCAAAATTGGAAAATTGTCACTTTCCCAACGTGATTTAGTGCATTAGCAGGGTAATGTCAGGGGTGTTGGAATCAATCCAAATAAAGGGTAGTGGAAATTGTTAAGCATGATTCCCAAAATTTAGAACACTGTATATATGGTATGAAAATGAGGGATAACTGTTTATCGTGTCTGAAACACAGTATCCTTCTTGAGTTATCTTGAAATGGGAACAACAAAAGAGGCTTTACTACTGACCATGTTCGAAACATAGGTCCTGACTTGAAATTCCATCCATAGTCTTACAGAAAATTATTCCAACACTATAGGTGAGCCATAGGATGAGCATATGTACTGTTATGGGGGTCCTTTTGAGATGGAAGAGGATGAGGACCCAAATAAAGGGCATGCAAAGTGTGGAGGGTGGTGTGATGGGTTATCCGAATAGAGTCCAACAGTCTTGAAATTATTCCATCATGATGAAAACATAATAGTTGAGCACATCAGTCCAATTAGTAATTATACTCGTTTCCTAAAAGGATCTCTCTGGTGAGAACCAAGAGTGGGCCGTAGTTTTACATCATTCTAATTAGGACAATAGACACATAATTTAGCGTCGTAAAATGAGTACGAGGTTACCCAGAAAGGAAATGTGTAGTGCGGTACATATCCTAATGTGAACAAGGACTGTAGGATTCCACACCACACCATGTGTTCCATGTGGGATCCTTTAGACCATAGACCAGAGGTGGCCTAACTTGGGGTTGGACCCGAGGTAAAGTGCTTAGGAATTCCTACGTATCCCACAAGGATTCAAATCAAGCCATACATAGTTATGGAGGACCAATGTTGTTTATTTTCATATGGTAGGATGGAGAGTGAAAAGGGGAGATCCTAAAAGTGGGGAGTATGTGGTGTGTCCATTATATACCCGACATGAATGAGGAACTATACAGTCAATACCACATCACATAATCCCTGGGGGGAATCCTAGGTCGAGATACCGAAGATGGTGAAATTTGGGTTAGGCCTGAGACAAAATGTTCGGGTGTCCCTACGTACCCCATTAGGATAGGAATAAATCTATACGTTGTTATGAAAACACAGTTTAAAATCATGAGGGACAAAAGGCATTGTTGTTTGACTACACCAGTACACATCCTACCAGAACCAATAATCTAACATGAGTCATGCCCGATGTGGGAAACAAGGAGTAATGATGAGATTATATGGGTACAAGGAAACACAAATGATGGGAAATTGAACGCTAGGTTAATGACATCCCAATAATGCTGACCTTCCTACTTAATGCACATAGATGTGTGGATCGGTAAAATCGAGTGTGTTGGAATTCCTTTTAAACATAAGGAAGTGGAAATATTTGAATCATGGAACCTGAGATCTAAATCACAATGATGGTGGCTTGACGATGGAGGATAACTCTTGACTATGTTCGAAACATAACATCTGTTTTGTGTCAGCTTTGCATGGGGGAAAACAAATGATGGTTAACTGCTGACCATGTTCGAAACATGGGACCTGACAAAAAATGTCGTATGAGGTCTTTCGGGGTGTTTTCCCAATGAGGTAGGTGATCCAATGTGGCATGAGACCAGACCGTATAGGGGGTCCCTTCAGACATGGAAAATAATGGAGATCTGAATAAAGAGATCATGAAACATGGACATGAAATGAAGGAATGTCCATGTGAAATCCAACACTTTGGGATCTACACCATGATGCATTTGATTATGTCAATGATACATTTCAGATAGGGGGAGTAGAATCCCTTCCTAAATAAAATTGTCCTGGGGATATAAAATCTTTGTTTAAGGTCATAGAGTGAACCATTAAGAGGGTACTTGGTTTAATGGAATGTGTACAGGGTGGGGAAGTAGAAAAACTCAAAATGAATGAGGAATAAAGTGGTATACCTTCTTTTGACACATTCCTGGGGTTAGACTTGAAGACTAGACGTCTGTTTCTTCCTACGTATCCCTTGAGGATGGGAATCAAGCCATAGTAGTTCTGCAGGAACATATTTTTTTATGGTCGTAGAAATTAGACCAGGCTGGGTTGATAAAAGGGAGACACATGATGTGGTTATTGAGAAACCTAACATTAATGAAGATCTAATGGGTCCTCACCCCACCACATGCTTTTGGTAGAGTTCGAACCAAGGGGGATGGAAAGAGGATAGGATTTCAGATACCTAGGTTGGGCCTAAAGACAAAATGTCTGGGTGTTCCTACATATCTCATTAGGATGGGAATCAATCTATACATAGTCCTAGAAAATGGTAGGTTAGGGAACCAATTCCAGGGTAAAGATTGTCACTACAACAAAAGCAGCCCTTAGCGGCAGTTTTTTCCCATTTAGCGGCGGTATAAACCGCCGCTAAATGGGTTGGTGGCGGTTTACAAAAACCACCGCTAAACTTGGCGTTGGCAATCTTTTAGTGGTTGTTTTTTCCATTTTGCGGCGGTTTAAAAAATGTGTCGTAGATGCCTCATTTCCCGGCAATTTCTCTCTATTTAGCGGCGGTTTTATGGGTATGCCACACCTTTTTATTCGCGGCGGTTTTAATCGCCGCAAAATTATGCCGTTTGATGCACCTATTTTATGGCAGTAAAAACCACCGCTAAATATAAATGTAATATATTTAGCGGCGGTTTTAACCGCCGCTAAATGCTGCGCAGCAAGGCATTTAGCGGTGGTTTTAACCGCCGTTAATGCTACCAAGTATGGCATTAGCGGCGGTTTTAACCGCCGCTAAATGCTGAACTGGAAAAAAAAATTTGGTTCTACTACACCACTTCCCTAAAAATTAAATCAAACCAGAATATAGATAAATGATCGCATCATCATCCCTTTAAGCATCCAACCGATGGTGCTCCCCACCATAGGTTTTAACATTAACAGAAAATTATGAACCATAGTATTATCCACCATTGTAATTTCCTATAAAGAATATCCAAAGATTTCCAATGATAATATTGGAATTTTTCCTCTAATTGGGAAATCCTAAATACTTATGAGGCCATAATAGGGACCTTACTATAAAGAAACAGTCAAATGCCAATCATCCTAACTGAAACTAGTCCTGCAATCTTTCTCAGAAGACATTTTCGACCCTTTCATGACACCCACATTAGCCTAGTGACATGATTTAAATGGATACTTTCACCTATATACATCTAAGAAGAATTATAATAATTCAATCCACTTTCAGCTAACCATTCCCAAGATACTCAGCTTAGATGACTCACATATCACAACCTGAACCACAATTCCTTCCTCTATGAAATCCCTTGTTTACCACAAGCACATTCACATAAGCCCATACCTGACTTTCAATGAAATTTCTTAGTCATTACATCACCTAACCATTTAATACATTGTTCCCCAGCATGAACAAGGGTGGAACCTAGATCCATCCCACTATAATCATTACCCTTTAAACATCACCTTTGAGTCCGATGATAAGTTTGGGATAAAATAATATCATCAAGTTAGAGTCCAAGTAACTATCCCTAGGTAGTCCATACTCCAAGTTTACAAGTGAGATATTGGTAAAAGACCAAAACATCCACATAAGATCATTGACTGAGCCTAGAATGACATTCATCTAGTGATCAAATCAAAGGAAATGGTTGGTGTCCAAAATTCTGTCCAAGGCATTCCTACACAAGAACTCAGGTATCACACAAGAACTAACCATGCCTCAATAAAAACCATGCATCCCGCATGAAACATTGATAAAACCTATTTATTAAAAAATAATAACACTTGATAGCTTTAGCTCGGTATATAACAGATGCTCTCTTAGTGCATCGAGGATGACGTAAAGATAGGGGACATGCTCGTTGCTAAGCAAGAGCACACTAAGAGAGTATAAATATTATCAGAAGACTGGAGACACTTCCATCACCTCTAAGACACTTCCAGCACTTCTACTACCTAGAAGGACATTTTTACTATATCTGACACGATGTTCCCCAAATTAGGAGTGTCCTAGTCATGAAAAGAAGAGATAGACCAACTGCTCATAAGAGAACTAGGTTAGATTCACCTTAATCGCACATGTGACACTTATCTGATTCACACTCACAAACTCCATAACATTTGTCATAAAAGATGAAACCAACCCGACCAGCGTGTCAGAACACCCAATCCATTTATGAATCGAGCTTACACAATGGGGCTACCTGAATGCTGCTATATAGTAGAAATGGTATTAATATGGGTTACATATAGGGAAATGTTTGGTGGCAACTATGTTCCATAAATGTTACATATACAAACCAACCGTTATCATCCTTGTTCAACACATCAACAATACTACTACTCATCATCTCATGCTGCATCGTCACCCTCTCCACCTTCATCTCCACCACCTGCTGCCACCTGTAAGAACATTATATTGAAAATTAAATATTGTTGCATATTTATAATAAAAATTAAAACCAATAAAAGTTTTCAAACTAAATGATTTTGATTTTTTTGTGATTTACCTGCTCACCACTACCCGATGCACTACCACCGGGGGCATATCTGCTCATATACTGACGTATTTCAAGCAACTCTTTCTGCAAACCAGATATCTGATCCCCCTGCTGGTGAACTGTGTTTCGTAGAGAAGACATCTCCCTCTGAGCATCTTCAGGTATGAAATGACTATAAGCAGGAGTAGATGTAGCCGAAATTGCTGATGGCATGCGAAAGATCTCAGATGGTACAGGTCCCAAACCCATCCCGCGCACTCTACCAGGATGCTCCTTCCCAAGGACTTTACCAACCGGGTCATCCTGGGAGACTGAGTAGGATTGCCCAGGATTGGCATCCCATATTTCTTTAATTTTTACCTATAAATCAAATATCAATATATATTAACATAGTAAAAACTGATAATAAGTTATTATAATAAATAATTGACTTCATACCCCAATTTCTCTGGCAGGTTCATTAACAAAACTTCCATCTGTTTTTTTATGAACATCCAGCCACAGTTCTGTTCGGGATGCGTCATGCCCTAAACTCTATGACTGCATTAAACAAAGATAAATCAACAATTAAATATGTTAAATAGATAATATTATCTTATAAATATTTAAACTAATTAAAAGATTACCAATGACATTCGGCTTCTTGATAAGCTTTTTGAACCGCAGTGTGCGGGATGACCTGCTTTTCGGTTTGAAGCATTCTGTCTTGAGAGATCCTGAAATAAATAAAATTCAATTTAACAGTATTGTATTCAATGTCTATCTCCTCTTCATGTACATGTATAAATGTAAAATGAGGATAATATAATAATATATATTTCAATACCATCCGCTTCTCATCACGAAGTCTATTGACAAAAACCTTCCACTGTTCTTTCGGTACCCCACTGGGTAGCTTCTCATACATCTGCTGCAAGGTCAACGAAGTATCATTGACATCACACCACAACCTCCATTTGAAATCTTTCCATTTTTTTTCCAAGATTTTTCAATGTCCACTTCCGTTCTATCACATCAGCAATGGTAAAGTGGAAGAACATATGTATACAGAAATTCATTTTGAATATATTAGTAACATGACATTCAATTAAACCATAAAGTAATAAAATTACCTTTATCTGAGAATCATAAACTTCATTTTTCTAGTTTGGAGGCATATGCCTCCAATCATCATATGAAATAGGATGGGAAATGAGCTCCGCTGCCAGTTGACCTATAATCTGACCAAGTAAACCTGCGGCGTCATCCGTCGGGACCCCATAAGAATCAAATGGCACCACTATCTTCTCGCCATGCATGTTCCAAACATCAGAACTTTTTATGTGTTTTTTCACGATTGCATTGTTTTCATCTGCAATGAGAAAACAATTACTATAAACAAAATGCAATAAATTTATTTAATTAAAATTTGTACCTATGACTGTGACCCTCCAGAATGTCCGTGATGAACTGGAAGGGGCGTGTCGCTACCCCACTGCTGAGGCTCCTGTAGGGGGAGGTGATGACTCATCCTCTAATGAGGCATCCACTGATGGTGTCGGAGATGGTGCAGGGGGAGATGATGCAGGGATGTAGGCAGTTGCTGCCTGAGATGTCGTGGGGACAGACGGATCGTCATCTGTCGCAGAAGTAGAAGGAATGGTGTACTGCTTCTTCCTTGGCATTCCTGTCATTTAATCAAATAAAATTAAGTTCAGAATATATATTTCAAAAAATTTATGCAAAAAAAAAATTAAAAATGACAATAGATTCCCAGTACTAACAAACAAAATATATATAACAATGATAATGAATGACTACAGAAATGAAACAAGTGGTTGCTGAATAAATAAATAATTGTACATACAATCATTTTCCCCTTCAATCATGTCGGTTTCCTGCTCCATTGATTCATCCACTTCATTCATCCTTGCTAGACTAATATTTTCAATATCATGATGGACAAATAATTATGCTTCCTGTTGTTGATGAAATTCAATTGTAGAGGTCAAATCTTCCACTTCATCACCCATATCATACAAATCTCTTTGTATTACATGAGTAACTAAACTCCACCCTTCATCCACAACATCATTCACATAATATACCATTTCTGCCTGCGATGCTAAGATATATGGATCATGCAGTTCACGATCACCAACATCCATCAAGCGAGAGAAGTTTACAGAAGTAAATTGCAAGGAATCTCTTTTAACACCTCTGATAATATCGACCCATTTGCATTTGAATAAAACAACATAAAAATGCCCGTGGTAGTTTAATTCAATAATATCATGCAGTTTTCCATAGTATTCCACTTCAGCAAATGTAAATATACCACTATTCTGTGTTTTCAAACCCACTTCTCGATCGACTGTACGAAATCTAAAACCATTCACATTATAAGCGCCGAACTTTCTAACTTGTTTTATAGGACCTCTAGCAAGAAACTTCAAATCTTCTGACAAGTCTACTCGAGTATCAGTATTCATTATCTGAAAAAAAAAAATAGATTTGCAAATTGTATGTGTCAAACTAATATTCGTATTTATTACAATATTTATAAACTTACACGTCGTGCAAACCATTCTACCATATCTTTATTCATAGCTTTCGTTATATCTTTTTCATTTCGTGTTCGGCCTCTCATTCGTCTCTTTGTTTGTATCCTCAACTCTTCAATAAATGGATCTGCAATTTCACTATTCAGCAGCACATATCTATGTGCCTGTAATAATTCCAATTCTGTTAGTGTCGCGTATGAGGTCCTCCCAACTGATCGGCCAATAGCAGGAAATATTTTTGATTTCTGATACATTTGAGAATGAGTTGATGTGTCGTCAACACGTCCAACTTGATTAAATCTTGTCTCAATATCATCCAAATATCTGGAACAAAAGGTGAGACACTCCTCGGCCAAATAGCCTTCAGCAATAGAGCCTTCTGGTTGAGCTTTATTTCTCACGTATGCTTTCAAATGCCCAAGATATCTGTGAAAAAAAATAATAATATTATGCATTTATTTAAATGCCAAAAATTGTTTCTTAACTGGAAACATATAAATAAAATACCTCTCAATTGGATACATCCATCGATAATGAACGGGGCCTCCTAATTTAGCTCTGTCAACCAAATGCACAGTTAAATGCATCATGACAGAAAAAACGATGGAGGAAAGATCATCTCCATTGCACAAAGGGTCAATACAAACCTCTCCTGTAGGTTGTCAAGCTGAAATGGATGTAGAGCTTTCTCACATAATTTCCTGAAAAATGTGCATAATTGGAGTAAAACAGCAGTAACTTTTTGAGGTAATAATGTACGCAATGCCAATGGTAGTAACTGTTGTAACAAAATATGTGAATCGTGACTTTTCAATCCATATAACTTACGATTCTTCACGTCAACACACCTCGAGATGTTACTCGAATACCCATCAAATAACTTCACATTCTTTAAAATTTGAAGGAACGTATCTTTATCCCTATTTTTCATTGAAAAAATGGTCGGAGCATACTTTTCATTCTCACCTGGCCAGAGATCACGTTTTATGTTCATTACGTGTAAGTCTTTGCGAGCATTGAGATGATCCTTCGACTTTCCATGCTCATTAAGTAATGTGAAAATCAAATTATCACATACATTCTTCTCAATATGCATCACATCAAGATTGTGGTGCAAAGAATTAAATTCCCAATAGGGATTTTTGAAGAATATACTTTTTTTCTTCCATTGTTGCGTTCTGATTTCACTTGACGATGCAGTTCGCACTCGTTTTCCGCTATCATTCAATTGCTGAACCTTCCCAAATTCTGTTTTAACATTTTCAAGCTGTGTCAATATTTCAGAACCGGTTAACAACTTTGGAGGTGGTCTACGATCAATGGAACCATTAAATTTTGATTTGTTCAGCCGAAATCTATGAGATGCATCAAGAAATCTTCGATGGCACAAGAAGCACCATTTTCTACTGTGAGGTAGCCGTTTGGGCTCGAAATCAAAGTTACAAATGGGACAAGCCAAACCCGTATAAGTGTTCCAACCAGATAAATTCCCAAGCCCAGGGAAGTCACTAATGGTCCACATTAAAGCAGCATGAATTTTGAACATTGTTTTAGAAGAAACATCAAATGTCTCAACACCGTTGCTCCATAACTCCTGCAATTCTTCAATTAAAGGCTGCAGGTATACATCAATATCATTTCCACGCATTTGTTTTCAATTAATAATCATTGAAATGATAAAAGATGTTTGTTGCATACACATCCACGGAGGCAGATTATAAGGGATCAAAACAACTGGCCAAATGTTATAACTCGTACTCGAAGTCCCAAATGGGTTGAATCAATCGGCAGCCAATCCCAATCGAACATTCCTAGGATCAGCTGAGAAATCTGGATGTAATGAATCAAATGTCTTCCACGATTTGGAATCTCATGGAAGTCTCATTAACCCATCATTTTTATTATCTACAGCATGCCACTTCATGTGTTCGGCGGTTTTTGATGACATGAATAATCATTGCAATTGAGGATTAAAAGGAAAGTAACGCAAAACTTTTGCAGGTGTGTTCCTTTTCTTCTTCTCCATGAAATTATGTTCAGTCATACTTCCAACATTACCCTTTGACTGCCATCTAGAAGAAGAACATTTCTTACAATTCTGTCTACTTGACTCCTCTCCCCAGTAAAGCATACAATCATTGGGACACGCATGTATTTTTGTATAATTCAGACCAAGCTTGTTTACAACTTTTTTCATCTCATAAAATGATTCTGGGATTTTTGGTTCAGGAAATGCATCACGAATCAATTCCAATAACATAGACATTTCCTTATTTGTAATTCCACAAAGACATTTGATATGGTACAACTTCAGCAGAAATGAAAGCTTTGAATATTTCAAACACCCACTATACAACTCGTGATTTCCATCTTCAACTAAATCATGAAACGCATTTTCCTCACTAAAGTTTTCAATTACATTTGGCTCCACAGAATCAAGAGGAGGATCCAATGATATGTTATAATCTTGATTAGCTTGTGTTACAGTCTCAAAAACATCACTTGTCATGTTGCAATTTGTAGCATCATCTTCTGGTTGTTCTGATATGTTTTGATGCTCATAGTGCTGTCTTGCAGTGCCGAATGCATCATTTATGAGGTTTTGCATTTCATTTTCTATTGGAGACAAACTTGGGACCTCATTCTGTGGATTAACATCAGTCCTCAATCTTTCTATATTGTTTGATTCTCCATGCCAAATCCAACACAAATATTGATCAGGGAATTGCTTCAGTATTAAATGTTCATAAACTTCATCCCTCTTCAACCATGTTCTAAATTTACATTTAGGACATGGACATCTTATTATCCCTTCAATGGATCGATTAGAAATTGAAAAATCTAAAAACTCATTCAAACCCTTAACATATTGAGGTGTGTTCCTCGGTAATGTGATCCAGCTTTTATCCATGTATATCACAATGTGCCTACACAAAAATATACGATAGTGTAAGATTACAGAAACATAATATAATAAAGATGAACCATTGATCATAAAGTATGCATAATATAATAAAGATGATTCATTGATCACATTTACCACTTCAGACCAACAGAACAAGTCTGGTCCATAGGAGACAGCGTCAACACCTCATTGAGGAGCAATAAGAATATCAGGCTACACACTTATCATAACACTATCGATCACACATTTATGTTGCCTCAAACAACACCCCATTGATGTGTGATCGAAACTGATCATAATGCATTTTAAACCTGAGACATTATGTGATTATTTAGGCTTGACCTTAGATGTCCTCCAAGAGGAATGATGTTTCTCAATGGTTTCATACACAACCAACTATAAAGAGGGCCACTATGTTCACTTTATTCATCGAAGCGTCGCCTCTCTAGGTTTGAGTATTACAAGTCAGACATTTATAATCATGTCTTCAACCATCGACATATAAAGAACCAGTTTTTTATTCAAGGGTTGTCTTAGACATTGAAACATTATTAATCTCATTTATAAGAATTTTATTTTAAGAAAAAAATTTAATTTTTTAAAAGGGTTTGATCACTATAGTGGTGAGAATGTAAAACACATACATACATCAAATTCATAAACATATGGGAAATGCAGAAAGACTACTCACATCAATTCTATTTTTTTCAATTTTTTAGAACAACCCTATAACTCTTGTCTATGATTTTTTAAATCTGAAATCATATCTTTAGTACCTATCTCAAGGCACAACACCAAATACATAATTATATACAATTTATAGTTAATTATATAATTTTATTATAAAAATTATAATTTATTTCAATTAAAACCAACAAGGAATAATTGCCTAAAAATTACCAGCCCACCTCATCACACCTATATAATAACCAACCACTTATGTATTGTTTGTGGTCAACTCCAACCTTTATCCCAAAAAAATTACCTATGAAGTTGAACCAAGTCAATCAACAAATTAACTTAACTTAATCTAATTTTAATTAAAACTATTTAAAAATTATAAATGGTGATGTACCTCTAACCCAATGACATGTTACAGCATGAGATAATAATGTTGGGACATCTCATATCAGTTTGGAGAAAAATAATTATCAGATCAGATGATTTATGCAATGATCCAGTGTAAATAATCTCCAAAATCTAACCAAAAAATCCAAAAATAAATGAAGAACAATGTAAAGGTAACATCAAATGTAGTCATACATAATGGAAATAATACTACATGTTTGACCCCAACCATGGCCATGAATGATGTTGTAGAGGAATTTATCCAAGGTTGATGCAAGTAGTTTATAATCAAATGATGTCCTATTTGACATTAGTATCACCTTTTTGATGTGTTGGTTACATATACTTCTTCCTAACCATATAATTTATTCCCCTTCCCCTTCTCTATCTATCTGCCTCTCCCAAAAACAATGTCTACATCATAGGAATATATGTTGGTATTTTGAAATATTTAAGTCATGTAGTTGTTGATAAGGTGGCATGTATATTTGTCATAATTGAAATAATTTTTTAGATATTTAATTATTTTGATGACCCATGTGTTTTTATTTCCCCTTATGGTTTTTTGAGACTCGACGCAGTAATGACCTCCTCACGGTGGAAGACTAGGCCACCAAAACCCAATTCTTTCCACCATAGGCCATTTTTTAAATATAAGTGATGAGAATGAATAATTATAATGGTAGTCCTCTTCATAATGTACATGTAGGCATGCACCCAACCATATATATGAATATGTTCATCATAATAAAAATAAGAGAAAATAAACTAAATATTTACATTCTATCATGTTATTTACTTTAGAGAATAAAAAATAGTACAATAGGTAATATGAAAACAAATGGAAAAAATATACACCTAATAGGGAAATATTACATATCCTGACAATAATATGAAACGAATGAATTATAGAGAGATCGACTATTGATCTATAATCACCGACCACCATGTAAGGTCAAATTAACCCAATTATCCCTTTTCCCAACATAATACACAACTAATTTGTACATTATCTATATATACATGACATGTGTGGGAATAACTCAATTAGGTTTGAGAACATATATACCCAACCTTCCGCATCCAAACCCGATATAGGAGGAATAGAATACATGTTAATATTAGACATCTGAACCTAAAGATTGACGAAAAACTAACCCAACAATAAAGAGATATGTTCTTCAATGAAAATCGAAAAGGAGAGAAATGTTATATCTATCTCAAATACCAGTCCAAAATAATGGTTTCACAACTTCTCTAATGAAATATCATCAATGCCCAGTATCATGCTAATTTGTTCAGGGAATTATTGAGGAGGACCAACACCTCATCAATTTTCTATAATCTTATGGATCATAACAACCGTGGATTGAGGAATCTCTACATTGTGTAATAGTGTATTACCTCCTTTGTTTCGGCATAATGTGTATGGTGGATCCACAAAACATGTTCCTGGGGAGAACCATCCTGTTTGATGGAGGGCCCTCTTCCTAGGGTTATAGGGATTACATAATATATTTCTACATAATGTTTATTGTGAACCTACACCCTAGTGTGAAAGGGGATACAATATTTATGGATATAGGACCAACACCCTGGTGCAATATAGAATGGTACTTCAAGTCATATTATATAAATAAAGAAGCAATACACTCAAATCAAACAAAACAACACAAACATAGACAAGAAAACATTGCATGGCTATCCATGAAACACCATGGGGATTACATTGGAACCAATAAACCAATGGAAATAAATGAAAAGAAACAAAATAACAAAAAGAAAACCAAAACACAAAGCATTCGCAGCACTACGACAAAAAATAAATAATGTGGAACCTGCAACCAGTCTGAAGCTTGACATTCATTCCTCAAATACAAATAAGAACTCTCATTCTAGTAGAATATAACAGTTAAAATTCAAAAAAAACCACTCCAGATGGGCCAAAATAGTAGTAAATGAAAATATCAGTGAACCTACAAACAAATCTGCAATTCATCCACAACTCAAACTGTTGGAACCAAAAAGATTGCCCAAATGAAATAGATGACATCATTGGCCTAAAACACAACTGAAATAACATTAATAGATAACAGATAATGCAAGTACTTGATCTTGGATGAAAAATAAGAGATGCGCAAGAACCGCCATCCAAGAAACTTCAACTTAGGACATAATGCCAAAAGAATGTCATGCTGGAAAAAGTTCAATGACAACAATAATTTCAGATCAAAACCCAACAGAGCATTATGATAAGAAATTAAGATGTTTGATCCATACTGATATCAGTTAATAAAGGAATAAATTATTTAAGAGAGTATATTAAAGTCGTAACATACCTCTATACAGTAACTAATTATTAATAATGTTTTCTTGTTATCAAAATAATGTAGTATGAATATGTTGAGATTGTTATTAAAGAAAAATAGTGTTCCATCAACTGAATCCATTATTGACCAAGTGTTCATGATCTCTAGACACATTTTTGTTCATTTTCAAATAAAGGATGTTGAATATTCAACCTTTTAAAGAGAAATTTTCTAACCCAAACTGGTTTTCTATGTACAGGTCCTGGAGGGTTGCATGCAACAATACATCGTATGGAAAACAATGATAAGAATGCCATTTATTACAGCATTAATTCACAACTATAAACATGTACTCAATTAACATGAAAAAGAAAAGTTAATAACCTATGATTTATCATCAATTAATATAATGTAGTGACTATATATTTACAAAGAAACTAAATTTCAAATAACATATAGAATAATTAATTTTAAATACTAAAACAAACTATGATTCATTAACAAGAAACACTATTAGTTTATGACCACATAAATATATCATTGTGATGTTCAAAAAAATATGTGTAATTAAATATATATATCAACAATTATTCACAACCCAACTAATTAATCTTTGCGCACAAGGTATGAATTGTAAAAAACTATTTGATGTATATAATCTCAATATTAGATTCAATAGTACACTAAATAATTCATGAAAAAAATGAATATAATTCATTTTCAAATCACATGGAATGGGAATCATGCATTAATAAAGAAAAGGAACAATATTGTACCACTCCCTATACCAAATCAACAATGAATTGTAACAAGATTCAAAATAGAAAAACATAGTTCAAAAAAGTAAGAACATGTCCCCTTCTAATTAGATAATTTAGGATGCACTAGTATGTTAAACATTCAATCTCTACTAATTAATGGTGTAAAATTCCAATGTGGGTTTTATGTTTTACTACAAATCAGGTCATTAGATTACCTCACAAATCAGGTGCGGGGGGGTCGCCGAAGGCCGCGGGGGGCGTGGCGGGTGCCGGGGTCGCCGGAGGGCGCGGGGGGCGCGGGGGGCGTGGGGGTCGCCGGTGGTCGAGGGGGTCGCCGGTGGTCGAGGGGGGCGCCGGGGGGTGCGGGTTTCTCCGGAGAGCGCGGGGTTGAGGAGTTGTCGGTAGCGCGGGGGGTGGGGAGTGGCCGGCAGCGCGGGGGGGTGCGGAGTCGCAAGTGTTAGGGATCGCGAAGGGGAAGGGGGAAAGGGTCGGCGTCTGTGTAAAATAAATCGGGTTTCACGGCGGTTTATTAAAAACTACCGCGAAACCTTCACCGAAAAAGGTTTAGCGGCGGTTTTGTGAATCGCCACCACAAAACCGCTGCTAAACCATGTTTTTTTTGTAGTGTGTCATGCAGGTCTATCCCATGCACCAAAACAATCAGCATTTGATGGATCTTGTCTGTTCTTTAGGTTTGATGTGTTTTTTTAATCAAAAACCCTTGGATGTATAATCTAGGAGTCATTTCAAGAATCAAGCAATATGTAGGGCTTTAAAAATGGCATGGTGGTAGACCAATTCCAAATGTGATGTCCCCTCGAGCAAGGACACCACAATGGGGTGTCATTTTTTCATGCATCCAGGATGATAGTGTCATGGTTTATGGTCATATGATAGGACCAATACATGCAATTTAACATCATGCGACAAAGACTCAATAGTTTAAAATCATGTAGGACTAGGTAGAATAGTTTAAGGTCCTATGGTTTGGACGCATATAGAAGAAAGAGGTTTTAAATGGAATGTGCAAGGTGTGATAAAGAATACCCGACATGAATGAGGTAAAGGTCTACACCACACTGCATGTAATTCCAAAGGAGAAGCCCTAGGCCAAGGGGAAGAAAAGATCATAGGCTATGGGGATGGACCCAAAGACAAAATGTATGGGCATTCCTACGTATCCCATGAGGATGAAAATCAAGCCATACATACTTCTCAAAGATGTTGTAAAGTTTAACTTCATGTGACAAGGACAGGGATAGGAGAGACTAGCTCCTAAATGGTGAGTATGAGGCTATTATAGACCCAATGTGAATTAGTATATAGGACTGTATAAGCCACACCATGAAATCCTATGAGTCAGGGCCGAAAGGTCAAATAGAATAGATAATTATTGGGGCATGATCTGGACCCAAATATTAAATGTATAGGTATTTCTATATATCCCATAAGGATGGGAATTAAGCTATAAATAGTTCTGGAAAGATTGGTTTAGTTTAATATCATATGATAAGGACAAGGGTGGATCTTAGTTTATAGTCATATAGCTCGGACCGAAATAAGTGAGACTCTTCCAAGCAAACATAAACCTTGACCAAATCCCTAATACCATGTGAGCCACACTCAATGTGGGAAACAAGGGTGGATAAGATCTTTGTAGCACATGGAATACAGAGAAAGGGGAAACAGCATGGAGCCTCGAATGACACCACACTATGGATTCGTCCTCTTAACGCACAAACACACACTGAGGGATATCACCAAGAGTTTCAAAATTACTCTTGGATATGATGGTGTGGAAAAGTATGTGAATCATGCAACCAATATTTAAGGCTTAATAGGGGTGGTATAATGATGGAGAATAACTATTGTCCTTGTTCGAAACAAAACATCCATATCATGTGACCTGAAATGGGAATAAACAAATGAGTGTCGACTGCTGACCATATTTGTAATGTGGGAATTATGTTAAATTTTCATTCGGGATACTCGGGGATGTTGTCCTGAGAAGCTAAGAGGGAACTAAGGCCTATCATTCATTCTGTTCGGGGGTCCTTTTAAATGTGAAATTTGATTATATCCTAAATAAATGTAAACATTGGGCATATAAATGGATGAAAACATGTCAATGTAGAATCCAACACTCTATGTCCTAAACCAGAGTGCTCCTGGGCACATTAGTTAATTGATAAAGAGCTTCAAGGGGCCCAATTTGAGAGAAAATGACTCAAAAAGATGAGTAGGGGAAAGGGGGTGGAGAGATCTTAATAGGGGAGTACATAGTGTGGCTGTTACAAAACCGACATGAATGAGGATAAAAGAATTCCACACCACACCACATACCCACCCCCTCCCTCGGAGGATGTAGTCCAAGTGGATAGTAGGAAGATTAGGTTTCTAATAAATAGGGTTGTACCCAAAGAAAAAATGTTCGGGCAATCCAATATATTCCATTAGGATGGGAATCAAGCCACACGTAGTTCTAGAGTGTCATACAGTTTAATGTCACACGACAAGGATGTTGGTAACGGGTATCACAAAGAGGAATGTATATAGAGTATTTAATAACCCACTGTGAATGAGGACATAATCCCACATACACCACACCATTCATATTTACAGGATAGAAGTTGGGAAGAGTGGATGAGAGAAAGAATAGATGAACCCGGGGTTGTCCAGAAAATGAAATGTTTCGGCATTCCTACATATCCCATGAGGATGGAAATCAAGCCATATGTATTTCTTGATATTCCATTTAGTTTAACATCATGTGACAAGTATGTGGTAGATCTTAGTTTATGGTAATAGAACTCAGACTGTTGATTCCCATTTTAATGTCACGTCTATGGGGAAGAAGGGTGGAAAAAAGGTGAATCATTGTGCCTATAATCCAGGAGAACATGGGGTGGAAATAATGATTGAGGATAATTTTTGACCATGTTCACAACATGGTATCCCTATATTGTGACCTACAATAGGAATAGACAATTGATCATCAGCCACTGACCATATTCACAATGTGGGATTTTTGTCAAATTTTCATTCAGGATCCTCCAAGTCCTTGGCCCAGAACAATAGCTGAGCCAATGTGACATGAGATCAGACCATAAAGGGGGTCCTTTCAGATTTAAATAATGAATAAAACCCAAATGGAGGGATGTGTAAAGCTTGATGGTACTCGTGCAGTTTAACGTCTTGTAGTAAGGATGATAGATAAAGAAGGGGTGTCTCAAGGGGATGTGTCTGGTGTGGAAAGAATAGCCTGACATGAAAAAGGACAAGGATTCCATACCCCACGACACAATATTAAATGATAAATTTATCTAGAAGTCTGGAAAGGTTGAGGGACCTAAAGTTAGGACTAATATGAAAGGTCTCTGCATTCTTATGCATCCCATGAGGATGGAAATCAAGCTATACGTAGTTCTGAAATGTCGTGTAGTTTAACATCACATGATAATGGAATTGGGAAGATCTCAGTTTAAGGTTATAGAGATTAGACCATTTTTTCAGTTTATCATCATGCAATATGTGTGCCTTGTAGTTATACGTCTTTCCGCTCTGACAGATCACATAGTTTAACATCATGCGGTGAGGATGGAACAGTTTAAAGTCATGAAGGACTGTCAAGAAAAATACTACTTTAGGAATTTAGCATTGGTGGGAGGAGTAATACGGTCCCCATCTATGGTGAATAGGGAGTATGCACTATTTGAGTAAACCTAGTGAATGATATATGGTCCCTCCAATTTGGGCTCCAGCTATGGGGTATTCCTACCAGGTATCATTGGTGTTCTCAAGGACAACACCTTGTCACCATGTAAGAAAGAGTGGAGGTGAAATTTCTTATTCGAAGCTTTGGATATCTTGTTCTGATGCCTCTCCAGATTTTGAAGGGTACAAATCATGTTCTTGTCAAGACCTTCTAGTTTAGCCAGAGATATTTTGGCTACTTTTTCAGCTGTCTTCTAATCGTAGATAGTTGGGCGCAATGAAGGCTACTGAATCTTGATGGGCAGGACTTCCTATGTTCTTTACACCAGGGAATCTGGGGTCACCTTATTGGAATTATGATTCGTCATCTGATAATCCCAGAGGGCATTGGGGATATTTTCTATCCAACCCTTTTTGTTCTAACCAACCATCTTCTGTAAAATGTTAGATAGGGTTTTTTTTACGCCTTGATCTTCCAATTTTCTTGAGCATGATAGTGGGAGGTATGATTAGAAGGGATATTGTACTTGGAATACAACTTCTTGATTTTGGCTTCCTGGAAGTTGGTGTTGTTATAGGGGTGGACGGCACACGGGACTATGAATCAATAGATGATATTAGAGCTCACAAACTCAACGATCGAACATACCTTGACTCCCTTGAGAAAAACTTCCTCAACCCATTTGGAAAATAAATCCATAGCGGTCATGATGAACCTGAACTGGCGACCCTTCCCCGATGGATATAGTACCATGACATTGAGTCCCAAGACTATGAAGAGCCAAGAGTACTTGGTAATGTGAAGAGGTTATGGTAGCCAATGCACAAAATTAGCATGCATTTTTCATGTATCAAACCTCTTGGAAAACTCAATACAGTCACGGATCATGGCGGGAAAAAAATACCCCAATCTCTAAATTTGGTGAGAGAGTTTCTTCCATGTCTCATGAGCCTCACAGAAGCCAGCATGAACATACTGCATAACCTAATAAATCTCACCTCCTTAAATTCAATGGAGGAGAATTCTATCAAACCCACATTTTCATAGGATTCTCTCAATACTGGGAACACTCTGGAAGGTGAACTGCAAGGCATGTCGTCAGATTCTCTCATGCTTGGCCTGATCCGCCGGGAGATTACTATTTTAGAGATACTTGATAAAGGGGGTCCTCCATTCTGGAGTCACTTCCAACACTGTGGCCGAGGGATCTGGGGGTCCTGGTGTGGATGCACCAGCAGTAAGTTGTTTTACCTATAGGCTATCATTATTGTTCAGAGTAACGGGAACGATGACCCTCTGATGCGTCACATGGATAATAAAATCATCCTGATCAGGACCTTCCAAAGATACGTCCTGGATGGACAATGCCTCGGCTCGATTGTTCTATGAATGAGGGACATGAGTAAATTCTGTCCGAGATGGGGAATGAGCCATCAGCTAGAGGGTACACTCTAACAGTGGTACGAGCTCTGGCTTCCTAATGATATAGTCACCATTGATCTTCTTGATGAGTATTTCAGAGTCCACTTTCACATGAAAGTGGGGAACGTCAATTTCAAGGGCCAACTTGAGACTAGTAATGAGATCCCGGTACTCTGTCTTGTTGTTGTTACAGCCTTCTGACAATAAGAATGAATATGGTAGAACAGCATGTAAAGGTACGATAAAGATGAAACTCAAGCCCATCCTGTTGAGTCTGGTATCATTATGTCTTCTTCTGGTAGGGATTCAGAAGGCACCATCAAAGTTAAATTACCAACATGGAATTTCTTGATCTACCGAGTTGATTGTCTCATCTAGAAAATAGAGATCCAAATACTAGTCAATGGTAGTTCGATGGGAAAAATAAATTTATCCAATGTCTATCCCTTGATGGCCCTCTGGGGAAAAATCATGATATTGAATTGTTGGAGGATCACTGGCCACTGATCTAGGTGACCTATCCACATGGGGAAGCTCATAATGTACTTTAGTGGATCCCATCAGGACACTAGTTATATCTCATGGTGCTTTAAGGAATGTCACAATTTCTGTACCACGAATCCCAGCATAAGGAACCTCTTCTTGACAGCGGAATATCTATTCTCTTTATAGAGGAGCATGAGGTTGAGATAGTATAAATTTTTCTCTGTTGCCTCATTATTCTTCTGGGTGAGAAGAGTTCCAAGAGATCATTCCAGAGTGGTCATATATGAGACCAGTAGATTTCCAGAAATGGGTGACATCAGGACTGGTGGTTGTAAATGGTACTGTTCCATTTACTCAAAAGCAGTCTAACACTCCTCATCCCAATGATAATCGTCATCTTTCTTCATGCTCTAGGAAAGGGTATTACACTTTCCAGATATATTTTCATGAGTCAGCGTATGTAGGATAACTATCTTGAAAGCCTTAGAGTTCACAAATGTTTCTCGGAGGAGACATCTGACTGATGGCCTTGATCTTATCTAGATCAATCTCAATGCCTATATACCTGACAATGAAGACGAGAATCTTTCTGGAGGTGACCCCAAAGGCACAATTCAAGGGGTTTATATTTAAATGGAAGGATCAAAGTTAGCTGAACACTTTATCAAGATCTCTAAGATGGTCCAGAAACTGGTGATACACTACAACAGAAATTGAATTTAGCGGCGGTTTTTTAGTGGCAGTTTTGGGAACCACCGCTAAACGCTTTTTTAAAATGGTTTCATAGAGTTTTATAATAAACTGCTACGAAACAATATTTTTTTTACACTACCGACCCTCCCCACCCCCACCCCAACACCCCTTCTCACCCTACGACCCCACTTCCCCCGGCCCCCGACTTCCCCCGCGACCCCGGGCCCCCATGACCCCGATGACCTCGCGACCCCGGCAACCCCGCTTCCCCCGGCCCCCCGTGACCCTGGCGACCTATATGAACCCTAAGATTTGAATTCTAGTAATTTTACCTCAATTCGTGTCTGCTTATATTATGAATTATGAAGATTCATGGTTGATTTTCTATTCAATTCATTAAACATACACATAACTCGTGTTTAATATGTTATCCTTGATAGAAAAACTTATTATCACTTTATGTTTAATCCCTGTAGACTATTTCAACAACTTAAGGTGTTCAATTGGAATCTCCGTAGGTATTTTGCATTCTTAGGTGACCAAACCACATTCTATGTGGTTTTTTCTTGAATATTAATTGTAATGACTATAATGAATTTGATGATAAGGGTGTCATGAGACCATATCACCTATTTCTACATAAAAAATGATACTCCCTTATTAAACTATAATGATGATAGATTATAAGGCCTACTTGACTATAATGAATTATGACACTTAGGTATGGAGTTCCTTATACTTATGATACTCGATCATAGAGTCCATAAAACATGTGTTACTCAAGCATAGAATCCCTTTTATTTGTGGTACTCGAGCATTGTGTCCCTTATACATGTGACACCCGACCATGGTGTCCCTAATACTTAGAATAATTAGTCATTAAATCCCTTATACTTGTAATACATGGTAATCACAACCCTAATTATAGTATTAGTAAGGTCTGGAGTTCCTCATACTTGTGATATATGGTCATGGAATCCCTTAAACTTTTAATACATTTGCATAGAATCCCCTACTACCATATGAGACTCTAGTGACTTTATAGGGATGCCTGAGTAATGCCTCAGGTCATGGATTGTTACTCACAATTTGTAATATTTTCTTTTTAGTAAAATGGAATGTTGTAGTGTTTCTCCCTTAGAAGCTATAATTTCAATCCAAACAACATAAAACTGAATTGTTCTTTCATACTCTCATTTACTTTACTTTGAATAAATTTCTTTTGTGTGTTGAAGTGAATAGTATTGAATTCATTCTAACATATTGTAGTGGTTTGGATGAATATAATTTTTCCAAGTTCCTGAATATAATGGTTAGAAAGAATTCCTTCTGGGATCTATTTCCACCTATGTGATTCTGATTATCTTATTATGTTGTCCTGGAGGATAATACCAACACCCCACATTTCATCTCCAAATTCCCAACACGATTCTACTATGAAACTCCAAACACCAACCCAAACACATCAACTATTCTTCAAATACCCTAGTTTGATCCCCAAACCACATCATCCACATCTTGAATGATAGTTCTAATGTGGTCTCCACATTACCACATCTATTTTTATGAAACAACACTAGTAAGTCCTTCTCTAGATGAATTATACCAAAGGCACTCAATACCACCCACCAATGTGCTATCGTATCCCTACCACGATGCCTTAAAACTCTAGGAATAAAAAAATGTTCAATTCCCACACCGAAGTTTGAATCTGGCTCTTAGTTCAACTCCATGGTCAGATCCTCGATCATCCCATTTAACCATAATTCTCCACTCATGATGTAAAGACCCGCCAATTTCAAGGAAATTTTTTTCTTAATTTTCTTTGGAATTTTACAAGAGCGCAGCTTCAGACGGCACCTGATTCCGAGGCCCGGTGTGCCCGGAATCATTTTCCGAAGTTTGGCTCGGGTACGTTCAGTGAACGGACGAGCGGGTTTTTCTATCTTTTGAACCGGTGCCCGGAATCGAATTCTGAGGGCACCGATGAAATCGCAGCACCGGTATTTGCTTAGAAACGCCTCTTCCGGAGTTGCGTTTTCTCAGACGTGGTTTTTAAATTTTGGGGCTTTAAGTCAGAAATAAAATAAAATTTGTGCGACAACTTTATTTTATTTTCACTTAAGCTGCTTGGAAGTCACTTGAAAGCCACTTGAGCTGAGTTAAAGCGGATAGGGTGCTATCCGGAAATATCCTACCCTCTTGGTAGGATATTTGTGTGGTGGGGCCCGCACGAGCCCCGCCGTTTCTTCCGCTAAGTAACGCACCCGCGAAAACCCGTCAAAGTAACTGAAAAGTCAACCGACGCGTTTTCTTAAATTCTTAACAGACCATTTAATTGGGCGGTTTATTTCGTGAATTAAATGGGTTGTTTCATTCGTTGAATTAATTCAACGAATTTAATGGGTCGTTACTTACGCTTTTGCGTTTGTTGGAAAATTAATAAAATAGACCAACGTGTCTATTTTGGAGGATTACTCTTTATTCTCTGGGCCTCCACCCTCCCCGCGAAGAACGCGAAGAACGCGAAGAACGCGAAGAACGCCGGAACCAAAATTCGACGACGCACACCGTGATCCGCGACGTCGACAAACTTTTTCCGCGACCTTCTTCTTCTTCTTCGGCGCTTCTTCTTCCACGGTGAACCTATGATCGGCGGTTAAAGGTGAGAATCGAATCTTCTAAATTCTCCCTTTTTATAATTCGATATCAACGGATTTAAATTAATTAAATCCGTTTGATCTTGATCCAGAGATCGTCGACGCGACTCCTTCCCGCGGTGCGACGAGCGTCTCTTCCGCGACGATCACCAAATCCGCGACGACCTCTCGTCCGACGACGACGACAAGGTAGGGATTTAATTCTTGATGATTCCTTCCCGTGTTTTTATTTCTTTTTGAATAAAGAACCGGTATGAATATTTTTAATTAATTAAAATTGAATTGTCGTTTAAAAGAAAAAGAAGTGAACAATTTTTATCTTGATTAAAAATTGTTGTAGCCCCTTTTCCCGTTGTTTATGACTAACGCGGAGGGTGCGGGTCTAACAAACAAGACCCGGCAACCCTCCGCCGATCTTTCTTGTGTGCGGTTTTGGAAAGCGACGACGAACCGTGCGGCAAGGGCGATCCATTGATCCCGCAGTGAAGATCGGCCCCCGGGAGGAGCAACGGCGCAGACGGGAGAGGAATCGGGCCATTGGAGTAACTCCGGCGGCGCGCGGAAGATGGCGGCGGCGCCCGGCGCGCCGCCGGAAATTCCGCCGCGGCCGAGCCGCGGCGGCGGCGAACCGCCGAACCGCGTCCGCGGTCCGGCCACCCAACACGCGGCCCGCGCGGGCCGCGTTCCACCTAAGCCGCGGGTCAAACCCGCGGCGCACCTTGGCCGCTCGGCCGAGGTCGAGCCGGCCGGTCCGGTCGGCCGGGCCGCGCCCAGGCCGGACCGGACCCGGCCCAACCAGGTCGGGCCGGGTCGCCCCGGGCCCAGAACCCCCGTTTTCGGGCCCTCTTTGGTCTTTTGCCCATATCTTGGGCCTGGGACCTCTGATTGATGAACCGTCAGCGGCTACGCGATCCTTGGATCGATACGGTCGTTTCGGTATATTACACTCAAGGTTTCGGAAGACTTTGGGTTCGGACGGGTTGGTTCATACGCGAAACCAACCGGGCCCTCGGAGCGGAAACGCTCATAACTCGAGCTGCGGACGTCCAATCGACGTACCGTCAGCTGTGGAGGTTTCCTCTAAGTGAGACGGAACTTTTGGCATACTCCGACCGAGGATCGGACACAGGCGGAGTACGGTCGGGTTGGTTTTGCCCTAAAAACCAACCGGGCCCCTGGGACAAAAATGCCAATAACTCTCAGACCGGGCGTCCGATTGACGCGCCGTCTGTTGCATTGAGATCCTGTTGTCGTTACGGAACTTTTGGATACATCAACCTCGTACTACGTGTCAGTTGATGTATCAGCCTCTCGGCTCGTGGAGCGGACCCTCCTAAACGAGCTCGCTGTGTGCGGGAACCCTAGCGCTGGCTGTGACTTCGACGACAGAGCAGAGATCCTCCGTGGACTGCGACGACGGCAGAGCAGAGATCCTTCGTGGACTGCGGCGACGACTGTGCAGAGATCCTCAGTGGACTGCGTCGACTACTGCACTCAGCGATCCTACGTGGATCAGTGCTACAGGTCCTGTGTGGGCCCGATCCTGTGTGGGTCCTTACTACCGGTTCTGTGTGAGCCATTGCCTACAGGTTCTGTGTGAGCCCGATCCTGTGTGGGACTTTTGCGGGGGTTAGTACCTATCGATCCTTCATGGATCCGGCGACTTAGATGGATCAGTGATCATCTTTGACGTCATCTGAAAAAGTATACCTGGTTGAGCTGAATCTTATGTTACTCTCCTTTGTGGATTGTGTTGAACTATCCTATGTGGATTTACTATTTACTCTCCCTGGTGGATTTGAGTCTTGCTTTCCTGTGTGGATCGAGTTGACCTTGAGCTCGAGAGCAGAGCTAGAAATGGGGACTTAGGTATATGTATGGGCATATTCCTAAGTCGAGTCAGTTGTTTCTTCGTGGTTTCCCTTTCTTTTGTGCTATATCCTTTGTGGATTTCGGGAGACCTTCGGGGGTCTCGGGGTCCTTACTGAGTAGTTTATACTCACCCCTGCACGGGCTATGCCCGCACCTTGTTGTGTTGGATGCAGACGACGGACAGCGCTGATCTCGGTTGGGGCGTGGAGCAGGACGGTACCTGGAGGCGGACCACTGGGCGGGATGTGCTCAGAGCGGACGTGGGACCCGAGGAGCCTGGAGGCTATCTGTACCCACCCTTCAGGTGGGATTTCCAGTGGACGACACGAGGCCGCCGTCTTTTCTTCAGTTGCTGTTCTTTACCTTTTCAGTTGTACTTTCAGTTGGGCTTGTATTCCGGCCCCCTTTACTTTTCTGCACTTGGTAGTTACTTTCCGCTTGCTGACTCTGTGGTGGTTGTTACTTATAAAGGCAATGCCTTCCCTGTTTACCGGGATTTTACGCCTTGGTGCTAGTCGCCAGCCCCTGGCCTATGGAAGGCGGGCTTGGGGTAGTCACGGCACGGGCCCCGAGGTCGGGTCGTGACACATGAGCACTAACACATATATGATCCAAATCACCCTCAAGTCACACCACCACTCTTTTCTATGTAAATACACCAAAGAGAGGTCTAGGAATTAAATCCACACAAGGTTCATAGAATCTCAAAACCTAATCTCCCAAGTTATTTCATCATGCATTTCCATGAACACCACCACTTATCATCCCTCCAGACTACCATCCCACATGTGGTTCTTGCCACTCCAAGGAATAAACAATGAATTCATCCAAATCTAAGGCCCCGACCCCCCACGACCCAGCGACCCCAGTGACCCCACGACCCCGTGACCCCGGCAACCCCGATTCCCCTGGCCCCCATGACCCCGGTGACCCCGCTTCCCCTGTCACCCCACGAACCTGTGACCCCGGCCCCCCGCGACCCCGGTGACCCCGCGACCCTGGTGGCCCCACTTCCCCCATCCCCCCATGACCCAGAGACCCCAGCGACCCCACTTCCTCCAGCCACTCATGACCCTGGTTATCCCTTTATTTCCCTTATTTCCAATATTGCTCATGTATCACATGGGATTTGGGGTTTTGGATCTATTTTCTCATTAGTATTACTGAGTTTACCTCATACTCATCCCCACCATATGATGTGAAGCTATATATTGAACATATTTACCAAATGTAATTAAACATTACAATATATACCCTCATCTGATGACTTTAAACTATGTGATACCTTAGTCCATTCTTATGTGGAGGTGTCTTCCCTTATCTTGATTTTATTGTACCTAGTGGTGTGGTGTTTTGTATATGTATTTATCCTATTTAATTTCCCCTATGTTGTTGCACTTATCAATTTTTATTCCCATTATGAATTGAATACATTTTAATGGTTCCTTTATATATATTATAGTTATTTTTGGTTATTTTTCTTATTGAGGATGCATATATATTGATGGTTATTATAGGATATGACCTCAGTTATTATAGGATATGGCATCCAATATTATATGATATTCCTACTCAGTATTTTTCACCATTCCCTGGCCTATTGGAGTTAGGATTTGGTTGGCACACTTAGTTTATCATCATCCTAGTCTTGGTCTCTGTGGGGTAGGTCATGTTAGGGTGGAATGAGATTGGTTCAAGTCCTAGGAATAGATTTTTTGTTTATTATTCACATGAGTACTAGTTTAGGAATTTAATGTTGTGATTTCATGGGGTTTTTTATTTTATTTAACATACCAGTGTGGGTAGAGTAGGTGTGGTTGTAAATGTATCCTTTCACCGAGACATTGGCAACCTGTTAGTCAACCCAAATCTGTAAAATAAATTGTAGATTTCTCATACTCATATATAGCTACTTTATAAGTTTTTGAACAAAACTCATCTTCTACTATCTTTAGTTCATCCTTTAGGGTGCATTTGGTGTTTTTTTAGGAAAAGGCTACATACTGCTATTTCTATGATTCTTCATCAAGATTAGAAACATTATTTTTTTCCTTATGAACTATAATTCCAACAAAATTATGCTTAAGTTACTTTTTGTTATCTAATATTATATTTTGATGCTATAAAGGATTTTAAAAGTCAAGGGTGGAAAATTTGGAGATTTGGGAGAAACATCAAAGGAATATTGTTTAGCATAAATTTTAGTACTGACCATGTGGTAATTTAGTAATATGGAATTGTTGGTTCTATTGATGATTTTTATTATTTCAGCAGATTTCACTTAACCATTCATTTCCATTAAAACCATTTGGATGAATGGACTATATTATAGATGTTTTATCATACCTTATGAATGGTTTTTACATCCACGTAGTTATTACAAATTGACAATGTGCTTTGGTTTTCATGGTAAAGTAGCTACCATGTTGTTAGCACACTGTTTCTCTTTACCAAAGAAAATTCCCCTATCCCAAACACTAGAGGATTCATATCTAACTTAGGGGATCATCTTTGTTATATCATGTTTTTATAATCTTACACCATCATATATATGAATATCTTTCCCTATATAGTAGTAACTATGTGTTTTAAATTTTTTTATTATTGTGTTGGCACATTGTGATATACATGGATAAAAGCTGGATCACATTACTGAGGAACACGCCTCAGTATGTTAGGGTTTGAATGAGTTCTTAGATTTTTCAATTTCTAATTGATCTGTTGAAGGGAGAATAAGATGTTTGTGTCCTAAATATAAATTTAGAACATGGTTGAAGAGAGATAAAGTTTATAAACATTTAATACTGAAGCAATTCCATGGTAAATATTTGTGTTGGATTTGGCATGGAGAATCAAATGTTACAGAAAGATTGAGCACTGATGTAAATCCATAGAATCAGGTCCCAAGTTCATTGAAAATGGAAAATGAAATGAAAAACCTCATAAATGATGCATTTGAAAATGCAAGACACCAATATAAGCATCAAAACATATCAGAACATCCAGAAGAGGGTACAATAAATTGAAATGTGATAAGTGATGTTTTTGAGACTGTAACACAAGAAGATCAAGACTGTAACATATCATTTGATCCTCCTCTTGATTATGTGGAGCCAAATGTAAGATAAAACTTCACTGAGGAAAATGTGTTTCATGATTTAGTTGACGATGGAAATTAAGAGTTGTATAGTGGGTGTTTCAAATATTCAATGCTTTTATTTCGGTGGGGAGAGGATTCAAGTAGACAAAATTGCAAGAAAAGTTATTCTTTTAGTTGGAAGTCAAAGGGTGACGTTGGAAGTCTGAATGAACATAATTTCATGGAGAAGAAGAAAAGGAACACACCTGCAAAGGTTTTGCGTTACTTTCCTTTGAAGCCTCGATTGTAAAGATTAATCATGTCATTGAAAACCGCCGAACACATGAAGTGGCATTCTATAGATAATAAAAATGATGGGTTAATGAGGCATCCATGAGATTCCCAATCATGGAAGACATATTATTCATTACATATATATATTTCTCAACTAATTCTAGGAATGTTCGATTGGGATTGGTTGTCGATGGATTCTACCCATTTGGGACTTTGAGTACCAGTAATAGCATTTGGCCAGTTATTTTGATCCCTTATAATCTTCCTCTGTGGATGTGTATGCAACAAACATCTTTTATAATTTTGATGATTATTCCTGGAAAAAAATCCTGGAAATGATATTGATGTATACTTGCAGCCTTTAATTGATGAATTGTAATAGTTATGGAGAAACGGTGTTGAGACATTTGATGCTTCTTCTAAAAAATGTTCATAATGCATGTTGCTTTAATGTGGACAATTAGTGACTTCCCTATGCTGGGAATTTATCTAGTTAGACCACTTACATGGGTTTGGCTTGTCCAATTTGAAACTTTGATTTTGAGTGAAAACGGCTACCTCACAGTAGAAAATGGAGCTTCTTGTTCCATAGAAGTTTTCTCGATGCATCTCATAGATTTTAGCTAAACAGATCAAAATTTAATGGTTCCATTAATCATAGACCACCTCTAAAGTTGTTAACTAGTTCTGAAATATTGACACTACTTGAAAATGTTGAAACTGAATTTGGGAAGGTTCATCATTTGAATGATAGTGGAAAACAGGTCTGAAGTGCATCGTTAAGTGAAATCAGAACACAACAATGGAAGAAAAAAATTATATTCTTCAAACTTTTGTATTGGGAATTTAATTTGTTGTGGAAAAATCTTGATGTGATGCATATTAAGAATAATTTCTATGATAATTTTATTTTCAAATTACTTAATGATCATGGAAATTATAAGGATCATCTCAATGCTCGCAAAAACTTACAAGTAATGAACATAAAATGTGATCTCTAGCCATATGAGAATGAAAAGTATGATTCGATCATTTTTGCAATGAAAAATAGTGATAAAGATACATTCCATCGAATTTTTAATAATGTGAAGGTATCTGATGGGTATTCAAGTATCATATAGAGGTGTGTTGACTTGAAGAATCCTAAGTTACACATATTTAAAAGTCACGATTCACATATTTTGTTACAACATTTACTCCCATTGACATTGCGTACATTATTACCTAAAAAATTTACTGGTGCTGTACTCAAATTATGCACATTTTTTAGGCAATTATGTGAGAAAGAACAACATCCATTTTAGCTTGACAACCTCCAGGAGTGGTTTTTATTGAACTTTTATGCAATGGATATGATCTTTCCTCCATCGTTTTTTACTGTCATGATGCATTTAACTATGAATTTTGTTCAGGAAGCTAAATTAGGAAGCCCCATTCATTATCGATGGATGTATCTAATTGAGAGGTATTTTATTTATATGTTTTTAAGTTAAGTAAAAAAAATTTGGCATTTAAATAAATGTATAATATTATTATTTTATTTCACAAGTATCTTGGGAATTTGAAAGCATGTGTGAGAAATAAATCTCAACCATAAGGCTCTATTGCTGAAGGCTATTTGGATGAGGAGTGTCTTACCTTTTGTTCCAGATATTTGAATGAAATTTAGACAAGATTTAATTGAGTTGGACATGTTGATGACACATAAACTCAATCTCAAATGCATCAGAAATAAAAAATGTTTCCTGCTATTGGCCGATCAGTTGGGAGGACATCAAATGTGACATTGATAGAATTGGAAATATTACAGGCACATAGATATGTGCTTATGAATAGTGAAATTTCATATCCATTTGTTGAAGAGTTGAGGATACAAACAAAGAGATTAATGAGAGGCTGAACATGAAATGAGAAAGATATAATGGAAGCTGTGAATAAAGAGCTTGTAGAATAGTTTGCATGACGTGTAAGTTCATAAGTATTGAAACAAATATGAATATTAGTTTGACACATAAATTTTGTAAATCTATTAAATTATATTTCTTTTTTTGATCATGAATATTGATACTCGATTAGAATTTTCAGAAGATTTGATGTTTCTTGATAGTGGTCCTATAAAACAAGTTAGAAAGTTTGACGCTTATAATGTGAATTGCTTTAGATTTTGTACAGTCGATCGAGAAGTGGGTTTGAAAACACAGAATAGTGGTATATTTACATTTGATGAAGTGGGATACTATGAAAATCTTCATGATATTATTTAATTAAACTAACGTGGAAATTTTTCTGTTGTTTTATTCAAATGAAAATGGGTCGATATTATCAGAGGTGTTAAAAGTGATTACATGCAATTTACTTCTATGAACTTCTCTCGCTTAATGGATGTTGGTGATCGTGAACTACAGGATCCATATATATTAGCATCACAAGAAAAAATGGTATATTATGTGAATGATGTTTTGGATTAAGGGTGGAGTGTAGTTGTTCACTTAATATAAAGATATTTGTATGATATGGGTGATGAAGTAGAATATTTGACCTCTGAAATTGAATTTCATCAACAACAGGAAGCAGAATTATTTGTCCATCGTGATATTGAAAATATTAGTCTAGAAAGGATGAATGAAGTGGATGAAGAAATGGAGCAGGAAACCAACATGATTGATGGGGAAAATGATGGTATGTACAATTATTTATTCATTCAGCAACCACTTGTTTCATTTCTATAGTCATTCATTATCATTGTTATATATATTTTGTCTATTAGTACTGGGCATCTATTATCATTTTTAATTGACTTTCTGCATAATTTTCTAGAAATATATATTATGAACTTAATTTTATTTGATTAAATGATAGGAATGCCAAGAATGAATTGGTACACTATTTCATCTAGTTCTGCGACAGATGACGATCCATCTGGCTCCTTAACCACAGCATCTAAGGCACCAGCTGCCTACACCCCTACACCATCCCCCCCTACACCATCTCTCACACCATCTATTGGTGTCCCATTAGAGTCTAAGTCATCGAATCCCCCTTCAGGTGCCTCAGTAATGGGGTGACAACATGCCCCTTCCAGTTCATCATGGACTTACTAGAGGGTCACTGTCATAGGTACAAATTTTAATTAAGTAAATTTATTGAATTTTGTTTATACTAATTGTTTTCTCATTGAAGATGAAAAAAATGAAATTGTGGAGGAAAACATAAAAAGTTCATATGTTTGGACTACGAATGGTGAGAAGGTATTCATACAATTTGATTCTTATAGGGTCTCTACAGATAAGGTCGCGGGGTTACCTGGCCAGATTCTAGGCCAGCTGGTAGCGGAGCCCATTTCCCTTTCTATTTCTTATGATGATTGGAGATATATGACTCCAAGATGGAAAAATGAAGTTTTTTATTCCCAAATAAAGGTAATTTTATTACATTATGGTTTATTTGAATTTCATGTTACTAATATATTCAAAATGAATTTCTGTATACAGATGTTCTTCCACTTTATAGTTGCTGATGTGATAGAACGAAAGTGGATGTTGAAATATCTTGGTAAGAAATTGGAGGATTTCAAATGGAGACGGTGGTGTAATGTTAATGATACTTCACTGATCATGCAACAAATGTATGAGAAGCTACCCAGTGGGGTACCAAAAGAACAGTGGAAAGTTTTTGTTGACAGACGTCGTGATGAGAAGCGGATGGTATTGAAATATATATTATTATATTATCCTCATTTCACATTTATACATGTATATGAAGAGGATATGTCATTTATTACATCACTGTTAAATTTCATTTTATTTATTTCAAGATCTCTCAATAAAGAATGCATCAAACCATGTATTGCAATTCATTTCTCACACTGTGGGCTCAAAAAGCTTTTCTAGAAGCCGAATAACATTGGTAATTTTTTAATTAGTTTAAATATTTATAAGAAAAAATTATCTATTTAATATAATGAATTTTTTATTTATATTTTCTTAATTCAGTCACAGATTTTAGGGCACAAAGCATCCCGAACTGAACTATTGTTAGATGTTCACAAAAAAAGCAGATGGAAGTTTTGTTAATTAGCCTTCCAAAGAATTTGGGGTATGAAGTCAATTTTTTATTATACTAACTTATTATAAGTTTTTATTGTGTTAATATATATTGATATTTTATTTATAGGTAAAAATTAAATAATTATGGGATTCCAATCCTGGGAAGTCCTAATCAGTCTCCCGGGATGACCCAGTTGCTAAAGTCCTTGGGAAGAAACATCCTGGTAGAGTGAGAGGGATGGGTTTTGGACCCGTACTATCTGAGTTCTTTGGAATGCCACCTGGTATTCAAGCTGCATCTACTCCTGGTTATAGTCAGTCCATACATGAAGATGCTCAAAGAAGATTTCTTTTCTATGAACCACAGTTCAAGACCAGGGGGCTCAGATATCCAGTTTTCAGAAAGCGATGACTGATATACATCAGTAGATGAGCAGATCTGCCCCCAATGGAAGTGATTCGACTGGTGGCAGGCAGGTAAATCACAAAAAAAATCAAAATCATTTAGTTTGAAAACTTTCATTGGTTTTAAGTTTTAATATAAATATGCAATAGTATTTAATTTTCAATATAAAGTTCTTACTGGCGACAGCAGAAAGTGGAGGTGGAGGTGGAGATGGTGACAATACATCATCAGACCGTGAGTAGTCGTATTATTGATGTGTTAAAAAAATATGGGAATAGTTGGTTTGTATATGTAACATGAGTGGCACATGGTTTCCACCAAATAATTTCGTGCCCTAACATTTTCTTGATTTATCATGTATCCTTTTATGCATTTTATTGAATTCTGATGTTTCCTTTTATGTCTTGATTTCTCGAGTGTGGTATACATCATTCCATTTAGGATTTTGTTTGAATTGGTAGTCGAGATTTTGGATGACTAAGAGCTAAACCCATTGTTGATGTGTTAAACAAATTGGTTCATTTTATAGTAATCAAGGGGATAGTGTTGTGGACACTTTGGTGAGGCAGAATGTGTAGATAGTGAATCTTCATGCGTTGTTAATGGTTATCATATTCTGTTCATGATGATAAAATGTGGTCATACCCCATATAAAACCTAGGTTCCTCTTAATGGGAGATGGTATTAAACCGTATAAAATAGGGATTCATTGGACGATGTGTATTGGATGATCTAAAAGTCTTACACAATATAAAATTTGTATTCCTCTTACAATAATTATGACATGTTAAAAAACATTACCTCGTATAAAACATGGAAACATCATATTATGTGAGATGAAAAAAATCATTTTCTTCAAGACATGACATTAAACTTTATCCTTATCTCATTCCTTCGAAATGTGATGCCTCATGATAATCATTAAATTCCAAAATTCCCTCTATATATATGATTACCCCTACTTCCAATGTTGTTATTATAATATACCATATTCTAGAACAACATGTATATTTATTCACACTCTCATGGGGTACATAATGATGCTTAGACGTTTTTTTTTTGGGTCTAGATGTAAATTTATTAAGCCTTTGGCCCCATTTCTCCATTTACGGTCCACAGATTATAATCTTAAATAATGTTCAGTTCATATCAAAATTTTCATGTGGTACCTGTGTAACACCCCAAGCTTCTACGGTATGCTTCTCTTTGAATAATGTGATAGCGTGTGATGTACGCAACATCGAGTTCTAACACACCACAACCAATCAAACTAGCTGTTTTGAATAGTAATACCTAACTTTTGAAATTATATATATTTTATATTTCAAAATGGACTTCATTTTTGGATTCATAATATCGAAATTATCCTAAGATGAATTTTTGGTATTTTTCTGAGAATTTCCAATTTTTATGAATAGTGAGAAATACTTAAAAACAACTTTTTTTAATCAAAATAATTTATAGTGATAAATTATATTATTGAGTGGTTTTAAAGTATAATTAGAATATATTTTTACCATTTTATCCAATGGTGTTCATTATAATTAATTTCACTTTGAAATTGGACCTAAACAATTGGCAATCTTTTGATACATATTGTTTCATAAAAACACGCTATTTGTTGTGACAACAGGAATTAGTTATAAAATTAATTAATGCAACATATATGTTTGTAATTTTATAAAATAGACAATATTTTTGAATTCGGAATATCAATTATAGCTTAGGGTGAAATTTTGGCATTGTTCTAAAAAACTTCAATTTTTGATGAATAGTGAAACTACTAAGTGGTAGTTAAAAAACTGAATTTTTCATAAAACTTAATTTTACCGCTTCTGTGAATTGTATTTCGAAAATCTAAGAGACACGGTTAATATCAAGAAGTAAAATTTGGTTCAATGAGATGAAAATAATTTTTGGTGAATTGTAACTTTTTACTTTTATTTACCACGGTTAAAAGTAAATAGGGTAATTAAGGGTAAAAATGATATTAAAATTACCCAAAAACATGTCCAAATTCTATTGGACAAGTGTATCATGACCAAAAACAACCTTAGTAATACAATATTATCATTTAGGTCCACTTGGATTAGATTAGTACATTTATTATTATTTAATTCAAAGAAGAGTTAAAAGAGATAAAATCAAAGTTTATTTACTAAAACATCTTTAATATAGGGTTATACAGAAGATAAATTCGGTTGTAAATATTAATTAGAAATATAATAATATTTTCTACATAATGATATTTTATTCATAATTTTTAGACATTAAATAATTTAATTTATTTATGACACAATGATGATGCAGTAATTACCATAATAGTGAAAAATTAAAATAATTGATATTATAAATAACCAAATAAATATAATTTCAGACTTTTTATGAATTGAACAAATTTTATAGGATAATATGACATGTTAGGATTGAGGTGACTAACTTTGTTTGAAGTAATAATTCTTTTATGATTTTTACAAAAATCAATTATTGAATAGTGTCAAAATTGACAAAAAAGAGTTTTTAAAACAAATATTATATTATTAATTGATATTAAATTTCTAAAAATCTAATGTTCGGCCAAGAGACTTATATAATGATAGGTGTATCATTAATGTACCACATTGGGGTCTCTTGGATGTATATAGTAAGTTTATTAACTATATACTATAAAAATACAAAGTGACATGGTAAATGTCAAACTAATTAACTAAGAGTTAAAACTAAAAGATAAGGTTAATATAATGACCCAAACCTTGTTTGAATGGGTTTCGACCTATCCCCACCTTAACCTTTATATAATACACTTTGGAGCCATTAGAAACCGAATATGAATTTATTATAAATTAATATTTCTAGATTTTCCAAAGGTGCCCCTCACCCCTCTTATAAAAGGGCACTCCTCCTTCTCATTTCTTCACACCTTCAAAGATTTTTGGTTCGGACAAAACCTGCCCAAATACTCTGTAAACTTCTATAACTACAACCTAGAGGCATTAGTTTGATCAAAAAGCCAACCTAAGGAGCCCTTTTGATCAAATCAAAAGGAAGAACCCGAAGAAGAGGTAATGTTTTCACCACCCCTTTTCAATTTCCTTTCTTCTTCCACTTTTTCTTTCTTTGTTATTACCATTCTAAAATAATAACTCTAGTATATTATATATAATGTGATGTTATTATAAATATGGTACAACCATATTCAGTATTCTATCCACCCTTTGAATAACATGTCACCATACGTGCGTACGTACGACTTACCGTCTCCACGTCGTGGTGTAATTGTTATTCAATATATTATTATTTGGATGGGTATAATAATGATGTATAATTCATGTAGAAAACAAATATAACATTATAATGATTATGTATATATAATATACCATCCAAGTATATATTATTTTAATATCAAAAGAATGATATTGTCGCTCGTACGTACGTACGGACTACCGTCTCCACGAACGCGATGAGATTCATTCTCCATCATATCCATTCAAGTATAATTATCATTTTATGATTTAAAAAAATAATGTTTAAGGACTTGATATAATTCTGGATATGAATAATATACAACCTATCCATGACAAACATGGCTTACGTAACAAAACATATAAAAGAAAATGAGTAAGTTAACACCCGAAACGACGATAATACTAAGATATTATTAACAAAGCAATGTTAAAAGATCATATATGATATCATATTAATATATATGATTCTTGTATAATTTAATAACAATTATTTCACCATTATACAGGAGTTTAACCTACCCTCAACCAAGGAAAAGTACAAGGTAAGGGTTTATTTCGCAATCACTCCATTATCCGTGGTTGTTTATACGTAATAATCTACTGGGATTTCTTTATCATCCACATACATGTTTCTTCAAAATGTATTTCAAAAAAAAATTACCATTTACAAGAATATGGGTTAAAGTCATTTATACCCTTGTTTAAATTTTTATAAGAGGTTTATAAAGGAATCTTTTCTTCATTTTCCAAACAAGGTGCCTTTTAACCTTTTCGACAGGATTAAGGTTAGAATGTTTTTTTAACTTATACGGCGGGTGCGGCTATTTTCTGCCGTTATAAAATCTTCAAAGCTTCCCTTACAATCTTATAATAATATTTTCAAAGAAAATGTTTTATTTTAAATATATGACTCTTAAATTATTTCAAAATAAAAAGTGATATTTCTCTAAAAAGAGTTTTGATTTCATATATGTCAACATCCATTAGTGGATTTTACGCTTATTTGAAGTTGATTTATTATGATACAAAACCTCTATATTGTATTGAAGGTTTTGTGATATGTTTTACTGTGGATGTGTTATTTTTATACAATTCATAGTTTATGGATGAAGTATTTACATTTTGTATGATAGTTTTAATACGAATGTTTATGTTATGTTTAAACCTTTTCATATGGGAATGCATTGGACTTAATATGTGATGGGTGGAGCCCGCTATAGCTCCTCGATGCATCGGTAGGTCTCTGGAGACAAACTAGTGTCTTGGCACAAGGCCTTGACAAAATCTTATTTGTATTTTTGGCACAAGGCCTTGGCTATGTGGTTATGATAGTCTAGCATTATGCATTCCATCATTATGAAAGTGGTTATTGATATTTCATGTGATTATTTGATTAGTAGAATATCCATGCGAATAAGTAAATAGCATTATTTCATTTTACTTTTGCCATACTATGTTAAAGTTCAAGTTTAAAAGGCTTTTGTTTTAGTTATACATTGCCTTAAATGTTTATTCTTATTTATGAAAGTTTCCGCTATATTATTATCCTTACTGGGCATTTGAGCTCACCCCTTTTCTATGTTTTATTTTTCCCAGGATATGAATAAGTAAATTATGAATGACCTACAGGGATAGTATAAGGGGATAAGAGTTTGTCTATGGAGACTATATAGTTGTAGTTTTCATTTTTATGATGTAAAACTTTATGAATATTCCTAGTGTTTCCAAGGCTACTAAACCAATCGGTCTTTCGAGATTTGATCTTTCTTGTGATCATGCCAATGTTATGTTATAATGCACCGACTCTAGGTAACTGGGTTCGGGGCGTTACAGTTGGTATCAGAGGGAGGTTTAGTACAAACATTGGAAGCTAGATTTAGATAAACTCTGATTAGAGCACATAGATTTAAGATGGACTTTGAGGATTAGTATAGAATAACTTCCTAGAATTTTGGTATTGTAGAGATTTTTTGAGTTTTCCGAGAAATACATCCCTTTCTGGATACGAGAAGGTAGAGGCGGCTCTGGCACAGATGTACCTAGGGGTAAAACCTTAAAACACCGCTTTGAGCTAGACTCGAATAGGAACTGGTGCACGACAACGGGCCTTGCTGCACTTTTGGTTACGACACTCCTGGGCGATATGCTTAGGATAACTCTCATTTTGTTTACAAATCATTATGAAGGGTTTATGAGTATATACTTCCTCAAATAAAACATTCTTATGATTATGGATTCTCTCTATAAATAGTTCAATTTATGTTAAGTGTTTTATAAGTATGGGATTATGTATTTTGATTCATAAACTGATCTAGTTTATTTCATTGTTTAGAAATGGTGCCTAGTGGAAGAAATGGAAATTGTGCACGCACTCCATGTAGGGATTTCCCTCCTGCTCAAGATAATTATAGTGGAGTTGGTGATGCAACTGGTGCCGATTAGCTAATCACCATACCGGGACAACTCACTCAGGTTATGAATAATAACCTTACCCGTATGGAGCACCCTGATCCACAGCGTGGAGGATCAATGTTAGATCGATTCATGAGGAAACAACCACCAACATTCAATGGGAGTACAAATCCCTTAGTATCTAAGCAATGGATAAATTCCCTAGAGAAAATATTTCAGGCTTTAGGGAGTAGTGAAAGGGAAAAAGTTATCATGGCAGTTTACCGCCTCACTGGAGATGCTGATCAATGGTGGTCATTGATTCAAAATACGAAGGAAGATGATAAAGTATCAAATATGGAATGGAGGGAGATCAAAGATCTATTTTTAGAAAAATACTTTCCTCATGACCATCGAGCAGATATGGAAAGGCAATTTATGAGTTTGAGACAAAAGGAGGATGATAATGTCACAAAGTATGAGGCTAACTTTACAAGGATAAAAAGTTATGCTAGAGATTATATACGTAACCCAAGAAGTAATATTGATCGTTTCTTTGATGGGTTAAAACCATTCTCCATCGAGCATTAGTCTCACAATCCTTCTCATCGTACGAAGACATTGTCTCATGTTCTATCAAGACCGAAAAGGAATTCTCTAAGTCTTATGACTTTAAAGAAAAGCAAGAGAAGAAGAGATCTGCTGATCAATCTGGGAATGGAAATAAGAAGAAGAAGGGAAAGGTTGAATATCCATCCTGTGGTAAATGTGGTAAGAAACACCCTGGTACTTTCTTGAAGGGAACGAGAGTCTATTACAAGTTTGGTGACGAAGGCCACCAAGCTCGTGATTGCAAAGGGAAGAAGGAAGCTACCACTGTTCGGTGCTACAATTGTAGGGAGATGGGACATTATGCAAATGAATGTCCTAAGTGTTAGGGGAACTTACCTCAGAAAATGTCAAGGCATAAAGGCCAAGATTATGTTATCACTACTGCTGAGGTAGAAGCTCTGAAAGATGTGGTGGTAGGTAATTTAATGGTTTCCTCAAGTTTAGCAAATGCATTATTTGATTCTGGATCATCACATTGTTTCATATCTTCCCAGTTTGCTAAGAAAATTAGATATTTCCAATTTTATTTAACAAGGGAGTTGTCAGTTAAAACTCCTAAGGGAAGTATCGTTGCAACAAAGTTTTGCGAATCAGTCCCCATTAGAGCACATAAATGTTCTTTATCTGCTGATCTCATCATCATACCTATGATTGAGTTTGATATAATCCTCGGTATGGACTGGATTTCAGACTATGATGCGAAGATTTATTATAAGAAGAAGGAGGTTACGATTATTGATGATGATGATAAGGAACACCTTATCTTTAGAGCTGAATCATCACCACCTAATTCTTATCTAGATCCACCCCCAGTAGGTCAACTAAATTCAATTATTGGAGAGGAAGAGAATGAAATAACTATGGGTGAGGAAGGGAATGTTCAAATAGAGGATGTACCTATTGTGAAAGAATATGTAGATGTATTTCCGGAATATTTACCTGGACATCCTCCAGAATGAGAAGTTGATTTTTCTATTGATTTAATTCCTGGATCAAGGCCTATATCGAAGACCCCTTATAGAATGGACACTGTAGAATTAGTCGAACTAAAGAAGCAACTATAGGAATTGAGTGATAAAGGATTTATTCTCCCTAGTGTTTCTCCATGGGGAGCCCCTGTTCTTTTTGTTAAAAAGAAAGATGGATCCATGAGGTTATGTATCAACTACAGGGAGATCAATGCTATAACAATAAAGAACAAGTATCCCCTACCTCACATTGATGATTTATTTGACCAACTACATGGATCTCAATACTTTTCAAAGATTGACCTTCGATGTGGATACCATCAGTTGTGTGTGAAGAAGTAAGACATTCCGAAGACAGAATTTCAAACCAAGTACGGGCATTATGAGTTTACAGTAATGCCTTTTGAATTGACTAATGAACCCTCTGTAATCATGGATCTGATGAATAGAGTTTTCAAGGAATATCTCGATGAATTTTTGGTGGTATTTATTGATGATATCTTGGTATACTCCAAAAGCTGCGAAGATCATGAAAATCACTTGCGCATTATCCTGAAGACTCTGAGAAGACATGAATTATATGGGAAGTTTAGCAAGTGTGGATTCTGGCTTCAGGAGATTTCTTTTCTTGGCTTAATTGTCTCTAAAGATGGAATCTCTCTTGATCCTTCTAAGACCAAGGCAATCCAAGAATGTCCAGCACCTACGAATATAATTGAGGTAGGTAGTTTTTTTGGTTTAGCAGGTTATTACCGACGTTTCGTCCAGAATTTTTCCCGATTGGCTAACCCATTAACGAAGATCACATGTAAAGGGGTTAAATTTGTTTGGACAAAAGAGTGTGTAGAATGTTTTGAATAACTGAAGAGAATATTAGTAAATTATCCTATATTGACTCTACCATCGAAGAATAATGGGTTTTTTCTTTATAGTGATGCATCAAAGAAAGGACTTGGTTGTGTCCTTATGCAGAATGATAGGGTTATTGCCTTTGTATCACAACAGTTGAAAATTCATGAACAAAACTATCCTACTCATGATCTTGAGTTAGCAGCTGTGATCTTTGCTTTGAAGATATGGAGGCACTACCCCTATGGTGAAAAATGTGAGATTTATACTGATCAAAAGAGTTTGAAGTATATTTTCTCACAAAAACAACTCAACATGAGGCAAAGGAGATGGCTTGAATTGCTCAAGGATTATGATTGTACGATACACTACCACCCGGGGAAAGCAAACAAGGTGGCAGATGCTTTGAGCAGAAAAGACCATGGAGTTTTGAACGTGATGAGAATTGAAAGTGATCCAATTTTCATGGATCTAGTGAAGATGAACATGGGAATAACCAGGGAAGGTGAAACATCAATGATTTTTCAAATGGTTTCCAAACCATCATTACTAAAAAGGATTAAGAGTTCTCAGACCGATGATGAAGAATTTCAAAAGAAGATTAAAGCTATGAATGATGGGATATTGAGAGACTTTGTGTATAAAGAAGGAATTTTGAAATTCGGGAAGAGGCTTTGTGTTCCCGATATACCTGATCTAAAAAGGGAATTTCTGGATGATTCTCATAGTCCCAATTTCTCTATACACCCTAGGAACACCAAAATGTATAGAGATTTGAAGGAAAATTTTTGGTGGGACAACATGAAGAGGGATATTGCCAATTTTGTGTCAAGATGTATGGTTTTTCAACAAGTGAAAGCTGGAAGGCAACAGCCTGGTGGAGTATTGCAACCTCTTCCCATACCTGAGTGGAAATGGGACAATATTACGATGGACTTTGTCATGGGACTACCAAAGACTCCTAGAAGGAATGATGCAATATGGGTTATTTTTTTCGTCTTACCAAGTCATCACATTTTCTTTCTATAAGAGAAGATCTACCACTGGAACGTCTAGCAAGATTATATATTAATGAAGTTGTGAGACTTCATAGAGTACCCCTATCGATTTTTTCTGATCGCGATCCCCGTTTTACTTCAAGATTCTGGAAAAGTCTTCAGAAATACCTGGATACTGAACTTCATTTGAGCACTGCCTACCACCCTTAGACAGACGGAAAATCAGAACGGACTATTCAAACCTTAGAAGACATTCTGAGATCATTTTCACTTGACTTTCAGGGTATGTGGGATCAATATTTACCTTTGGTAGAATTTTCCTATAACAATAGCTTCCATTAGAGTATTCAGATAGCGCCATATGAAGCGTTATACGGAAAGAGATGTCACACACCAACCTGTTGGGATGACGTTGGTGAAAGAAAACTTGTAGGTCCAGAACTGGTGGAGGAAATGATGGAAAAGGTGAAGGAAATCCAAAATCACATCAAAGCAGCTCAAAGTAGGAAAAAGAGCTATGCCGATAATCAAAGGAAGGATTTGGAATTTCAAGTCGGTGATCATGTTTTCCTGAAGGTATCTCTATGGAAGGGAGTCATAAGTTTTGGTAAGAAAGTTAAATTTAGTCCCAGGTACATCAGACCTTTCGAAATTCTAGAACGAATTGGGGCTGTAGCTTACCGATTGGCAATGCCGCCAAGTCTCTCCAAAGTTCACGATGTGTTCCACGTATCTCTATTGAGGAAATACATGCCTGACCCAATGCATGTACTCACCTATGAAGAATTGGAACTGGAACCTGATCTGTCTTATTGTGAAGAGCCTGTCAGGATTCTTGATATGAGAGAACAAGTACTGAGAAACTAGACGACTTGTCTGGTAAAAGTCTTGTAGAGAAACCATAAGATGGAAGAGGCAACGTGGGAACCCGAGGAACTTATGATGAAGAACCACCTGAGTCTTTTCATGTGGTAGTATTATAGAAATTTCGAGGATGAAATTATTTGAATTAGGGGAGAATATAACACCCCAATCTTCTACGGTACGCTTCTCTTTGAATAATGCGATAGCATGTGTTGTACGCAACATCAAGTTCTAACACACCACAACCAATCAAAATAGCCGTTATGAATAGTAATACCTAATTTTTGAAATTATATATATTTTATATTTCAAAATGGACTTCATTTTTGGATTCGGAATATCGAAATTATCCTAAGATGATTTTTTTTGTATTTTTCTGAGAACTTCCAATTTTTATGAATAGTGAAAAATACTTAAAAACAACTTTTTTTAATCAAAATAAATTATAGTGATAAATTATATTCTTGAGTGGTTTTAAAGTATAATTAGAATATATTTTTACCATTTTATCCAATGGTGTTCATTAGAATTAATTTCTCTTTGAAATTGAACCTAAACAATTGTCAATCTTTTGATATATATTGTTTCTTAAAAACACGCTATTTGTTGTGACAGCGGGAATTAATTATAAAATTAATTAATGCAACATATATGTTTAGAATTTTGTAAAATAGGCATCATTTTTGAATTCAGAATATCAATTATAGCTTAGGGTGAAATTTTGGCATTGTTCTAAAAAACTTCAATTTTTGATGAATAGTGAAACTACTAAGTGGTAGTTAAAAAACTGAATTTTTCATAAAACTTAATTTTACCGCTTCTGTGAATGAAATTTTGAAAATCTGAGAGACACGGTTATTATTAAGAAGTAAAATGTGGTTCAATGAGATGAAAATAATTTTTGGTGAATAGTAACTTTTTACTTTTATTTTCCACGGTTAAAAGTAAATAGGGTAATTAAGGGTAAAAATGATATTAATATTACCCTAACACATGTCCAAATTCTATTGGACAAGTGTATCTCGACCAAAAACAACCTTAGGAATAAAATATTATCATTTAGGTCCACTTGGATTAGATTAGGACATTTATTATTATTTAATTCAAAGAGTTAAAAGAGTTAAAATCAAAATTTATTTAAAAAAACATTTTTAATATAGGGTTATAAATAAGATAAATTCTATTGTAAATATTCATTAGAAATATAATAATATTTCCTACATAATGATATTTTATTTATAATTTTTAGACATTAAATAATTTAATTTATTTATGACACAATGATGATACAGTAATTACCATAATAGTGAAAAATTAAAATAATTGATATTATAAATACCAAAATAAATATAATTTAAGAATTTTTATGAATTACACTAATTTTATAGGATAATATGACATGTTAGGATTGATTTAATTAACTTTGTTAGAAGTAATCATTCTGTTATAATTTTTACAAAAATCAATTATTGAATAGTGTCAAAATTGACATAAAAGAGTTTTTAAAACAAATATTATATTATTAATTGATATTAAATTCCTAAAAATCTAAGCTTCGGCCAAGAGACTTATATCATGATACATGTATCATTAATGGACCACTTTGGGGTCTCTTGGATGTATATAGTAAGTTTATTAACTATATAATATAAAAATACAAAGTGACATGGTAAATGTCAAACTAATTAACTAAGAGTTAAAACTAAAAGATAAGGTTAATATAATGACCCAAACCTGTCCAAATTCTTTTGGTTGAATGGTTTTAGACCTATCCCCACCTTAAACTTTAAATAATACACTTTGGAGCCATTAGAAAATGAATATTAATTTATTATAAATTAATATTTCTAGCTTTTCCAAAGGTGCCCCTCACCCCTCTTATAAAAGGGCACTCCTCCTTATCATTTCTTCACACCTTCAAAGCTTTTTGGTTCTGCCAAACCCTGCCCAAATACTCTCTCAACTTCCCTCAATAAAACCTAGAGGCCTTATTTTGATCAGAAATCCAACCTAAGGATCCATTTTGATCAAATCAAAAGGAAGAACCCGAAGAAGAGGTAATGTTTTCACCACCCCTTTTCAAGTTCCTTTCTTCTTCCACTTCTTCTATCTTTGTTATTACCATCCAAAAATAATAACTCTAGTATATTATATATATTTTGATGTTATTATAAATATGGTACAACCATATTCAGTATTCTATCCACCCTTTGAATAACATGTCACCATACGTGCGTACGTATGGCTTACCCTCTCCACGTCGTGGTGTAATTGTTATTCAATATATTATTATTTGGATGGGTATAATAATGATTTATAATTTATGTAAACAATAAATATAACATGATAATGATTCTGTATATATAATATAACATCAAAGTATATATTATTTTAATATCAAAAGAATGATATTGTCGCTCGTGCGTACGTACAGACTACCGTCTCCTCGAACGCGATGAGATTCATTCTCCGTCATATCCATTCAAGTATAATTATCATTTGATGATTTAAAATAATAATTTTTAAGGACATTATATCATTCTGGATATGAATAAGATACAACCTATCCATGACAAACATGTCTTATGTAACAAAACATATAAAAGAAAATGAGTAAGTTAACACCTGAAACGACGATAATACTAAGATATTATTAACAAAGAAATGTTAAAAGATCATATATGATATCATATTAATATATATGATTATTTTATAATTTACTAACAATTATTTCACCATTATACATGAGTTTAACCTACCCTAAACAAAGGAAAAGTACAAGGTAAGGGTTTATTTAGCAATCTCTCCATTATCCAAGGTTGTTTATACGTAATAATCTACTGGGATTTCTTTATCATCCACATCCATGTTTCTTAAAAATGTATTTCAAAACTTTTTTACCATTTACAAGAAAATGGTTTAAAGTCATTTATACCCTTGTTTGACTTTTTATAAGAGGTTTATAAAGGAATCTTTCTGTCATTTTCCAAACAAAGTGCCTTTTAACCTTTTCGACAGGATTAAGGTAAGAATGTTTTTTTAACTTATACGGTGCGTGTTGCTATTTTCTGCCGTTATAAAATCTTCAAAGCTTCCCTTACAAGATTATAATAATATTTTCAAAGAAAATGTTTTATTTTAAATATATGACTCTTAAATTATTTCAAAATAAAAAGAGATATTTCTCTGAAAAGAATTTTTATTTCATCTATGTCAACATCCTTTAGTGGATTTTACACTTATTTGAAGTTGATTTATTATGATACAAAACTTCTATATTGTATTGAAGGTTTTGTGATATGTTTGAATGTGGATGTGTTATTTTTATACCATTCATAGTTTATGGATGAAGTATTTACATTTCGTATTCTAGTTTTAAAACGAATGTTTATGTTGTGTTTAAACCTTTTCATATGGGAATGCATTGGACTTAATATGTGATGGGTGGAGCCCGCTATAGCTCCTCGATGAATCAGTAGGTCTCATGAGACAAACTAGTGTCTTGGCACAAGGCCTTGACAAAATCTTATTTGTATTCTTGGCATGAGGCCTTGGCTATGTGGTTATGGTAGTCTGGCATTATGCATTCCATCATTATGAAAGTGGTTATTGATATTGCATGTGATTATTCGATTAGTATAATATCCATGTGAATAATTAAATGGAATTATTTCATTTTACTTTTTCCATACTATGTTAAAGTTCAAGTTTAAAAGGCTTTTGTTTTAGTTATACATTGCCTTAAATTTTTATTCTTATTTATGAAAGTTTCCTCTATATTGTTATCCTTACTGGGCATTTTAGCTCACCCCTTTTCTATGTTTTATTTTTCCCAGGATATGAAGAAGTAAATTATGAATGACCTGCACGGATAGTATGTGGGGATAAGAGTGTGGTCTATGGAGACTATGTTGTTGTAGTTTTCATTTTTATGATGTAAAAATTTATGAATATATCTAGTGTTTCCAAGGCTACTAAACCAATCGGTCTTTTGAGATTTGATCTTTCTTGTGATCATGCCAATGTTACATAATAATGCACCAACTCTAGGTAACTCGGGTCAGGGCGCTACAACCTGGGACTATATTAACCCCTTATAAATTTGTTTTTACCCATACTATGACACATAGATACCATGTAGAGAATCATCATCCAAGTCCATGAATCATTATGTTAAATTTTTCATCATGGCCTTGGTTGTATTATCTTACACTGTGTGCCATCATATTCAGGATTTCTTCATGGGTTGAAGGGCATATTTTTTCCTACAACCCCAGGTTTTATTCACCAAAAAAACATTATTGATTCTTCTACCTCACCAATCAATACTATAATAGTTTATATCAAGAGATCCCTTGTCCAAGCATTATGATAATAAAATATGCTCATACATCCGTCACATGGGTTTATTCATCCCTGGAGTTTCATCAAACATCTATTTATAAAACATTCTATAACTATGGTTGGATTGATTCCCATTTCCATGGGATACCTATTGATGCATATATCTTCTATCATTGAGCCAAGATGATGATTCACCATATAATAATCCATTACATATGGTGTCACTACCCCAAAACACTCACATGAGCCTCTTTTTTACCAAAAACATCCTTTCATTTTTGTTGACACTTCAGTGGGCCAAGATGCTCTCATTTCTTGATATGATGAAGTAAATAATGGGAATATAGATTCAAAATACATTCTAAAACCCTAATAAGTTGAATTTAAACTATATCATTACCTCATGTAAAATATATATACCTATTAATGATAGATAATTTAACCCAATAAAAAATTGATATGTCTCTTAAAGAGAGATAATTTCACCTCTTATAAATTCTCGATGCCTAATATTATAATATGTAATTATTCAATATCATCATTCAAGAAGGTAAACCCTTCTGGAATTGGTATCCTATGACACCGTGAATCATAAGAACATGTGGATTGATTCCAATAATCATGATATAAGTAGATACATATAAATATTTAATCTAGGGCACAACCCTATCACCGAAACATTATAGGTTTCTCTCTTTCCTATCTACTTTGGTCGAAGCTTAGAGACCTTTAACTAAAACCTATTCCAATATTTATAGCTCTAGGAATTTAAGAAAGTTGTAGTCATAGTTCATGTTGTATTATTTTAAAAATCAAAGCCCAATATCCTCAACAAACAATGTTAATTAACAACCGTACCCTATTAAATGAAATAAGGATGCCTCATCCGATAAGTGTGGGATGATTATAAAAATAATTACCACATATAAAACTGATATTCCTCATATGATAAGTATGAAATGAACCACACATTGTAAAGACCCAAAATTTTGAATAAATATTATTTCCTAATTTTGTGTGTTATTTTATTTTATACTCAACAAAACTATTTCATTTGATAACATGAGTATAATTAAAATGAGACCGTTGGGTTTTGACAATTATATGATCATTGGGAAATATAACCGCTGGAAACTAAACGTTTCGATTATTGTCTCTAAATACAAGTGATCTTGGTTAATTAATATAGGAAGAAGATTCAATGGCATTATCCAGTAGTGTGGGGCCGATCGAAGCCCATCTAACAGAACTTGGGAAGGAGGTCTCACTATTGGGCTTTGCTCTGGACCAGACCCAAGTCGAACTTCATTGTGTGAAGCTAGAACGGAATCGCATTCATGAGAAGTTCAAACTGATAGAAATTACTACTCGTGCAATGTTGGCCGATCCGCCCCAAGATCCTCTCACCCTAGAACAGCTTACTCTTAGGACCTATGCTGGTGTTATAAGGGGCTATGTAACTAGACCGTAACTACCTTATGTAATCCTTTGATTTAAATAAAAATTGGTATTTCTTATTATGATGATGTTTGTGAATTTTCAAATGTTTGGATAAATATATTATGCATATTTTTAATGAATTTTATAACAATGATATTTTAAAAATGTTTTTGTAAACCTTAAATAATTAAAAATGTGTAATGATTTTCAAGAAATGGTCTTCTACAATTATGTTTAGTACGAAATTTAGAGTTTAATAAGATCAAATTAATTTTTGATAAATAGTAAATTATGAATAGTGATTTTATGCTTAGGATTAGTAATGTGACCAAATGGATTAAGTAATCTCACTTAAATAAAGTATTAATATAATCTAGGCATCTTGATTAAGTAATGTGATCCAATAAAATATGTAAATAACTGTTTCCGAAATTATTAGTCAAGTATTAGATTTTTTGGGTGAATAGTGTTTTTTAATTAAAAATTAAATCAAAAATATTTAGAAAATTATTTTCATAAAATGGATTTCATTTTTGAACTCAGAGCATCGATATTATGTTAAGGTAATTTTTGGGAATTTTTTTGAAAAAAATTAATTTTTGGTGAATAGTGTATTTATTTAAAAAATAAATTAAAAATATTTAGAAAAATATTTTTATAAAATGGAGTTCATTTTTTTAATCAGAGCATCGATATTTGGTTAAGGTGAAATTTTGGGATTTTTCTGAGAGTTGAATTTTCTGTGAATAGTGAAAATACAGTTTTCAAGATACGAGTGTTTAATGACATCATTAAATGATGTATTAAGTACTTAATCAATATGGTCGAATTATGAATAGTAAGATAAGGTATAAGTTGTCCTAAGTGGCAAATACCATGGGCAAATACCATAGGCAAGCCCCTGGTTTTGCCAATACCACCCATGAGGTGTCCCTTGGCCATTAATGCCTTGTCCCCTCACTTTCCCTGTAAATACCAAGCCATTATCTCATCCTTTCCATTCCAAAATCCTCCTCAACGAATTTATGGTCTCCTTACCTCCCAAATAGTCCTCACAAGGTTCCCTCAAGCCTCCCAAGGTCTCCAAATTCATGATTTTGAAGTTACTCTTCAAGGTAAGGGATCCAACCTCTCTCTTTCTTTTCAAATACTCTCTTTTAAGTCATTTCTTTGATGCTCCATGTTCTTAAGTTGGTGGATGTTATTTTATATTCCTACTACTTCCCTTTTCATGTTCATATGATTAGGTATCCCCTCTTACTCTCATCATTTCGTTTTATGAATGTTTAAGTGGTGTCATTAGGCTGCCGAAATTTTTGTAACAGATTCTTTCACCATTCTCATTTCCATGTTCTATTTTCTTGTCATGTCTTACAAGTTCATTTCTATTATCTTGGGGTATGATATCTATATCTATCATACTGATATTTTATGTTCATATGATGAGAGACCCAATTTGATCTCATCAATTCATTTTTTTGAAGTTTAAGTGACGCCGTTAGGCTGCTGAATTTTTAAGAGATTCTTTCACCCTTCTCATTTTCAAGTTCTATTTTATTGTCAAGTCTTTCATGTTCTTTTTATTATGTTGGGTTATTATATCTATATCTATAATAATTATCTTTTATGTTAATATGATTAGAGACCCAATTTGATCTCGTCAATTCATTTTTTTGAAGTTTAAGTGACGTCGTTAGGCTGCCTAATTTTTAAGGGATTCTTTCAACCTTCTCGTTTTCAAGATCTATTTTCATGTCAAGTCTTTAAAGTTCCTTTTTATTATGTTGGGGTATGATATCTATATAAATAATACTAATCTTATATTTTCATATTATGAGAGACTCTATTTGATCTTTTCAATTCATTTTTTTTTGATGTTTTAAATGATGTCGTTATGCTGCCGAATTTTCATAAGAGAAATCTTATTTTTGTCTTCCTTTAATGTTTTTCATTTCATATGGTATGTCTTTAAAATTTCATTACCATGTTATTATATCCATTATATTATGTCTCTATACTATTTTATGTATCATTTATGAGTGGTTGACCCATGTCCCCTCTCTTTTCAATATTTCATAAAACCCTGTAACATAGTCGTTATGCTGCAAAATTTTCGTCTCAAAATGCCTCTCTCTTTTTCTCAAATTATTTTATGTTATTAAGTGAATACTCAAATCTCTTTATTCTAAATGGGTATTCAAATATATATCAAAATATTCTATTTTAAATTCTGGGATTTACATACATGAAACCCTCTTTCCTTTTTAGTGGGTTTAAAGTGACATAAAGGTCATGTCTTTAAAGACGTTTTTAAAACGTTATGATTATGAAAGGAAACCCATTTCTTTTATGCTATATGGTTTATTTATGAAATTTTTGATGATGATATATGTGTCTTTCATGAGAATAAATACATATTTAAGGGTTAGCCCTGATAGCGCTCCAATGTATTGGGTAAAGACTTAATCTCTAGAGATGACCATTTTTAACGACACCTTGGTGAATAACCTTGGAAATTTTTAATGACACCATGGGGATGGACCTTGGTGAAATGGAAATGATTGTCTGTGTTAAATGTTATAGCCACATCTTCAAGTTATGAAATATGTTGTTTTTATTAGGATGTGCCTCATGATTTCATTCTCATGCCTTAAAGTTCTTTTTCATGACTTTATTAATGTATCTCAAGTTCACATGTTAAACGTTTCCTCTTGTTTTCCTTACTGGGACTTCTGCTCACCCTTTCTTTTGATGTATGTCCCTAGGTTATGAGATGCAGTAATGATCCTAGGATGAACATAAGGAGAATACTTTCAAGTTTTTAAGAATAATGTTATATATTATCATGTTTTAATTTCCTGGTTTCCAAGACACAAAACCTTAAAGATCCTCAGTTTTTTAAAATGTAATGAAATGTTTATGTGATAAAAAGGAAGGATGTTATAGTTGGTATCAAAGGATGGTTTAGTTATTTGTAGAAATTAGGATATGAAAACTTTAGAAATAACCCTATAGAAAAGTTTAAATATAGGAAATCTTCCTAGTATTTTGGTGAGTATTCTGTAAGTGGTTTATCAAGCAAATACATCCCTATCTGGATACGAGCAGGTAGAGGTGGCTCTGGCACAGATGTACATAGGGGTAAAACCCAGAAACACCGCTTTGAGCTAGACTCGAATGGGAACTGGTACACGACAATGGGCCTTGCTGCACTCTTGGTTACGACACTCCCGGGGGATATGCTTTGGTAAATTCATAAGCTTAGTATGAACCATTATTAAAGGAACAAAGATAAAATAAAATAAAGATTCACATAAGAATATATAATCATGGATAACCTAGTTTGGAACCTAGGGGATCAAAAGTTAGGATATATTTTTCTTCTACAAGTTTATCCTTCGATGCTTAAAGTTTCCTTTTCATGATTATTGGATAAGTATTTAAGACCCCTAATTATACTTTCTTTTCTTAGTTAATGGCGGGAAATGGAAGAACATGTCCCAATAACCAATGTGATAGGAAATGTGATGATTGCCCTATTAATATGACAGAGATGATTTGGGGATTAAAAGATGATTATTATTTTGGAAGACATTCAATATGTTGGGAACACTATATGATCAACGTAAATAGATTACGACGGTATTTTCTTTGAGGAATAAAGGTTGACTTATATTTTGAAGAATTGATGAATTTAAGGTGAACTTATAGTAATTTAGGTTACTTATGGAAATTATTAACCTATCTTGGTGAAAATATTTTTAGTTTAGTTACTTTTTTATAATATAATAATAGTGGTTGTTGTTTTTTGGAGATGAACAATAAAGTATATCTTGGAAGACTATGTTATTAAATCCTTCTTGTATTTGGGTTTCAAACTTAGTTTGGTTTATTTTGAGGAATTTTAAGGAGAGTTATTTATGGAATGGTCTATGATGAACTTTGGGTAGTACCATGGAATTTTGAAGATTTAATATAGTTTCCCTTACTATGGGGTTCTTTCTTTTTGAAGAGTTTTTTTATCTTACCCTTTCTGTTTTTGGGATAATGTTTAAAGATAGAAAAAATATATCGTTAATCTTTTATAGATTATGTTACTCTCTAGAAGATTATTCTTGTGCTTTTGATGAGACCAAGTGTTTTTTTTAATGCTCATAATTTGGATAAAAGATTAGTTTTGGTAGAAACTTATTAAATAATGAAACTCTACTTGAAGGTAAATATATTTCCTTATGTTTTTATTCTGTGTAAGTAAATGAATTCCTCAAAATTATGAAAAGGAACGTAAAACAAAAACGTTGATGGTTTATGTTTCCTACTGAGTAATCAAAGACCGTTTACACACATCATAAGTTTGTGATTTTCTTGTGGTTAACTTTCTCCTAATCATGTTTTATATCACTCTCCCTCAGAACTTAACCCTTTGATTTCTCTTCCATGTCCATGTTTTCCTACATGGAATCCTAGTGTGGGTAAACTCGGCTAACCTTTATACTTACCTTTATTTCCTTTAAAGTAATAGTTTTACTGACTCCTTTTCTGATGTGGGACTTTAATTGAAATTTCCAAGCCCAATTTTAAAAATTGCGAGGACTTAATTTCTTAAGGGGGGAAGAATGTAACGACCTGAAATTTTGAATAAATATTATTTCCTAATTTTGTGTGTTATTTTATTTTAAACTCAACAAAACTATTTCATTTGATAACATGAGTATAATTAAAATGAGACAATTGGGTCTCTACTGTTATATGACCGTTGGTCAATATGACCACTGGAAACTAAACGTTTTGACTATTGTCTCTAAATATAAGTGATATTGGTTAATTAATATAGAAAGAAGATTTAATGGCCTCATCCAGTAGTCTTGGGCTGATCGAATCCCATATAACAGAACTTGGGAAGGAGGTAGCACCACTAGGATTTGTTCTGGACCAAACCCAAGCCAAACTTCATCATGTGAAGCTATAACGGAATTGCCTTTTCTAGAAGTTCAAACTGATAGAAATTACTACTCGTGCAATGTTGGCTGAGCCGCCCCAAGATTCTCTCACCCTAGCACACCTTACTCTTAGGTCCTATGCTGGTGTTATAAGGGGCTATGTAACTAGACCGTAACTACCTTATGTAATCCTTTGATTTAAATAAAAATTGTGATTTCTTATTTTGATGATGTTTGTGAATTTTCAAATGTTCGAATAAATATATTATGCATATTTTTGATGAATTTTAGAAAAATGATATTTTAAAAATTTTTATGTAAACCTTAAATAATTAAAAATGTGTAATGATTTTCAAAAAATTGTCTTCTACAATTATGTTCAGTACGAAATTTAGAGTCTAATAAGATCAACTTAATTTTCGATGAATAGTAAATTATGAATAGTGATTTTATGCTTAGTATTAGTAATGTGACCAAATGGATTAAGTAATATCACTTAAAGAAAGTATTAATATTATCTAGGCACCTTGATTAAGTAATGTGATTCAATAAAATAGGTAAATAACTATTTTAGAAATTATTAGTCAAGTATTAGTTTTTTCAGGTGAAGAGTGTTTTTTAATTAAAAATTAAATTAAAAATATTTAGAAAATTATTTTTATAAAATGGATTTCATTTTTGAAGTTAGAGCATCGATATTATGTTAAGGTAATTTTTGGAGATTTTTCTAAAAAAAATTAATTTTCGGTGAATAGTGTATTTATTTAAAAATTAAATTAAAATTATTTAGAAAATTATTTTTATAAAATTTAGTTCGTTTTTTTAATCAGAGCATCGATATTTGGTTAAGGTTAAATTTTGGGATTTTTCTGAGAAAGTTGAATTTTCAGTGAATAGTGAAAATACAGTTTTTAAGTTACGGGTGTTTAATGACATCATTAAATGATGTATTAAGTATTTAATAAATATGGACAACTTATTAATAGTAATATAAGGTATGAGGTGTCCTAAGTGGCCAATACCATGGGCAAATACCATGGTAAAACCCATTGTTTTTCCAATACCACCCTTGAGGTGTCCCTTGGCCATTAATGTCTTGTCCCCTCACTTTCCCTATAAATACCAAGCCATTATCTCATCCTTTCCATTCCAAAATCCTCCTCAACAAATTTCTGGTCTCCTTAACTCCCAAGAAGTCCTCCCAAGGTTCCCTCAAGCCTCCCAAGGTCCCAAACCTCAAGATTTTGAAGTTACTCTTCAAGGTAAGGGATCCAACCTCTCTCTTTCTTTTCAAATACTCTCTTTAAGTCATTTATTTTATGCTCCATGTTCTTATGTCGGAGGATGTTCTTTTATATTCCTCTTACTAACCTTTTCATTTTCATATGATGATATATCCCCTCTTACTCTCATCATTTCGTTTTATGAATGTTTAAGTGGCGTTGTTAGGCTGCCGAAATTTTTGTAACGGATTCTTTCACCCTTATCATTTTCAAGTTCTATTTTCTTGTCAAGTCTTTCAAGTTATTTTTTATTATTTTTGGGTATGATATCTATATCTATCATACTTATATTTTATTTTCATATGATTAGAGACCCTATTTGATCTCATCAATTAATTTTTTTAATTTTTAAGTGACGTCGTTAGGCTGTCGAATTTTTAAGAAATTCTTTCACCCTTCTCATTTTGAAGTTCTATTTTATTGTCAAGTCTTTCAAGTTAATTTTTATTATGTTAGGGTATGATCTCAATATCTATAGTGCTGATATTTTATGTTCATATTATTAGAGACCCTATTGGATCTCAACAATTCATTTTTTTAAAGTTTAAGTGACGTCGTTAGGCTGCCTAATTTTTAAGGGATTCTTTCACCCTTCTCATTTTCAAGATCAATTTTCATGTCAAGTCTTTCAAGTTTCTTTTTATTATGTTGGGGTATGATATCTATATCAATCATACTGATCTTCTATGTTAATATTATTAGAGACCCTATTTGATCTCGTCAATTCAATTTTTTTGAAGTTTTAAATGACGTCGTTAGGATGCCAAATTTTCATAAGAGAAACCTTATTTTTGTCTTCCTTCAATTTTTTTCATCTCATATGGTATGTCTTTAAAATTTCATTACCATGTTCTTATATCCATTATATTCTGTCTCTATACTGTTTTATGGATCATTTATGAGTGGGTGACCCATTTCCCTTCTCTTTTCAATATTTTCTAAAACCCTATAACATAGTTGTTATGTTGCAGAATTTTCGTCTCAAAATTCCTCTCTATTTTTCTAACATTTTTTTATGTTATTAAGTGAATACTCAAAGCTATTTATTCTAAATGGGTATTCACATATATATCAAAATGTTCTATTTTAAATTCTTGTATTTACATACATGAAACCCTCTTTCCTTTTTTGTGGGTTTAAAGTGACATAAAGATCATGTCTTTAAAGCAGTTTTTAAAACGTTATGATTATGAAAGGAAACTCATTTCTTTTATACAATATGGGTTATTTATGAAATTTTTGATGATGATATATGTGTCTCACATGATAATAAAGTCAAATTTAAGGGTGCACCCAGATAGCGCTCCAATGCATTGGGTAAAGACTTAATCTCTAGAGATGACCATTTTTAATGACGCCTTGGTGAATAACCTTGGTAATTTTTAATGACACCTTGGGGATGGACCTTGGTGAAATGGAAATGATTGTCTATGTTAAATTTTGTAGCCACATCTTCAAGTTATGAAATACATTATTTTTATTATGATATGCCTCACGATTTCTTTCTCATGCCTTAAAGTTTGTTTTCATGACTTTATTAATGTATCTAAAGTTCACATGTTAAATGTTTCCCCTTGTTTCCCTTACTGGGCCTTCTGCTCACCCTTTCTTTTTATGTATGTCCCTAGGTTATGAGATGCATTAATGATCCTAGGATGAACATAAGGAGAATCCTTTAAAGTTTTTAAGAAGAATGTTTTTTTTTCATGTTTTAGTTTCTGGTTTCCAAGACACTAAACCATAAAGATCCTCGGTTTTGTAAAATGTAATGAAAATTTTATGTGATAAAAAGGCGAGATGCTATACACATTACCCGTATAAAACTTGTATTTATCTGAATATGAGATGATATTATATCCTTTACAGTGATGAAATTACTCCAACGACAATAGTCTCTTACCATGTCACACATCAAAACAATGTTTGTCTTGATTCCCATAATGAGGAGACACATATTGATGCATGTATATTTCATCTCAGTCCCATCCCTACCAGCAACTCATCATGGGGACGTTTCCCTCTAGGCCAGGCTTGAATCTTGTCAACCCACATTTTTAAATAGAACATTTGATCACATGAGGAAATATCTCCTATGGAACCTAATATTCTATATGGTATATCCCCACATACGTTTTTGTGGTTCAAACATTATACTATTTGGATAATCTTCACCCTACCAATCTGAAAAGGATCTCTAATGAAATTATTCATAAATAGTGTCTTATATACCATCTCAGGCTCATTAAATGAATTACATTTACTGATAAAAAGTGAATCTCATGCTTTTATCTCCATGAATAGTATATCATGATATTTTTCATCCTATCCTCAACCAGATCATGTATCCTATTTTTCAAACATCGTCAATAAAAATTCTATTTCTGTCGATTGCTCCCATTTCAATTCTCAATTCTCTAAAGCTGTAATTTTCATCATGATATTTTTTAGGTCACTTCTTCCCCTCATTAGGTTCACCCCTATAATCAATAATGACTATATAAATATCCTTGATTCTTGAATCAATCATGGCTCAGCAGGGATTAGGGGTTGGGAGGAAGTCCACAAAAAGCATGGTTGAGTTGCATGATCACCACATGGTCCTAATTCTATAACCTTAAATGAGTATTCCATATCCATGAATCACTAATATAAACTAATTTTAAATCAACCTTAGAATGTGTTGTGTGGTGTTTTACCCAATCTCTGTCAATTTAGGTCATGTTTTTTACTCCTCCTCACTACACATACCCATTTATGATGCACCATTATATTTTCCAAGCATCAGGACCATAATTTTTTTACTAGTTGTCTCCATTATTTTTTAAATTTTGTGTGCATTAATCTATTAAGCTATTGGTATTTCTGGTTTTATTTTTTTTCTGGGCAGTGGTGTAGTGGAAGCAAATAGCTTTTTTTATGGTTAGCTTTTCACGGCGGTTTTAACCGCCTTTAAAGTATACTGGTAAGACATTAGCAGTGATTAAAACCACCAATAAACGTAATTATTTTTTACTTAGCGGCAGTTATGATCGCTGTTATTGACTTACATTTAGCGGTGGTTTTAACCACCGCTGCAGCTTCGCATCACCCACATGCATTCCACAGTGGTTTTCGTGACTTCAGGGGCTGTTTTACGACCTCTAAAATCAGTAAAACCGTGGCGAAATGAGGCAGCTAGGACGCTTCCCTTAAACTACAACTAAATGGAAATAACTGCCATTAATATATTTCCAACACCCAATTTTGCGTTGGTTTCTATAAATCTCCACCAAATCATATAGTGGTAGTATAAACCACCGATATATGCAAAAATAAATGCCACTAATAAGAGGTTTTCGTGTAGTGATATTTGACTACCAGATCCTCCATGAATTATTCCATCAATGCCTTGAGGATCAGCTTGAATAATCTGTGCATCGCGTGTTTATTTTTGGCACCTACATTCTTTAGACCGAAGGGCATTACCTGGTAGCAGAAGGTGCCTTTTGGTTCTCTTAAAGTAGTGGAATCTTTATCCTCGGGGGCCATTCAGATTTGGTTATACTCGGAATTCCCATCCATGCAGGAGAGATCCTGGAACCCAGTGGTGGAATCAATCAATAGTTCTATCACAGGGAGTGCAAATTCATCCTTCAGGTAGTGACGGTTGAGATCTTGGAAGTTGATGTAGACATTGATTTTTCTATTCTTCTTCCTGACGGGCACAATGTTATCTAACCATCTAGGGTACTAGACCTCCTTGATGAATTTGTCTCTGATGATCTTATCAACCTCGGCCTCAACCATGGCACCGTGAGAAGGGTGCATCTTTCTAGGAGGCTATTTGAACCCATGATGATTTGTTGGAATACTGAGGTTATGGAAGGAGACCTGAGGATCTAACCTTGGTATCTCATCATTACTCCAAGATAACACATCATGATGCTACTTCGGTAAATCCACGTATCACTCTTACTCTTCAACAGGCATAGAGGCACTGATAAATGTTGGTTTCAGATCCGTATCATTACCAAGGTTCACCTGTACCAATTCATTGACTATGGTGGAGACACCCTCTTCAAAATTTGTAAGAGCATCCCCAAAATCCTCTTCTTCATCTACAGAGGAGGGATCATCAGTGGTAGGAAGTTATTTCAAGTTTACAGGTCCTAACGGGACACTGGTACCAGACTGAGTGGTGGTGGACACCGCATTAGGGAACCCCTGCACTGCTGAAACCATAGCGGTGAAAGCTGTCGACCCGATCCCATCCGGCCTCCGACCCAAGGGGCCACATATGATGATATCAAAGCAATAGTGGTGCATTGTATTGAGCTGTTTTTTCTATCTCAGGGAAATAAGAAGGAATGATGTATTGTTGTTGCCATCGGGCTGACATCTTGAGACCTTATGGAAGTATGGGGCTCTAGGATCTCCCGATCCTAATTTTTATGGGAATATGAGGTGATATTTTGACAACCCTTTTACTTGGAAATGGTCCCCTCCCTTATTTCAGAGAAAAAAATCATTTCCCGAAATCTGGGGTCGTGGGATCCAATCGGTGGATCAGAAAAATATCAGAACCATCAAATTCTTTCTACAGGTCAGTTGCAGTCGTAGTGTGTTCAACCTCGTTAGCATGAATCTTCTTGTCCCTTATCTTGTAGTAGTAAACATCCAGGTAGAAGGATTTACAATAGGAAAAGGGGGATGCATCACCCTAGAGTAATCCTACTTGACCATTAATGAGTACTTAAGGCATTGGTGATATGAAGAAGGGATCACCTCGTGCATGTGGAGCCATGGCCTACCCATCAACACATTGTAAGAGGTGTCTTGTGAGAAATCCATAAACTCGGTGCTAGAAATTAGTCCACTGGACTGGGCCTTCTGGAAAATCTTTCCAATTGGTTTCTATTCTGTCTGGTCATAACCTTGAATTTTTAGGTCAGAGGGACTCAGATCATCCTCATACATCCCCATCTTTCAGAGTGTCTAGTTCAGGATAAGGTGAATCCCAAACCCTATGTCAACAAGATAATGGAGAACCTCCACACTGTTGAAATGGCCAGTGATGTGTAGTGGGTGGATGTTCCCCTATATGGGATAACCTTCATCTTCTTCAGATAAAGAGAAAATGTCATGACATTCTACATGCTCGACTTCCTCATCATGCAAGGCTTATGTGGATGCTACCTCCGTCTCAAACTGGAGGTGGAATCTTAAAGCCCCGGTGAGGGATTCATGCATATCCGCTAATAGGATAAGGTCCTATAGGATATAGAGCTTCACAAGAATGCTAAAAATATACTTAATAATTTCATACTTATGTATCAGGCATGAACCTCTGCTGATAGAAATTTGTTTTGTGGCAGTAGGTAAGACCGGTACAGCTGGTGGAACCGATGGGCTCTAGCTAGAGTTGGGAATGCCTCGCTACTCACTAGTCAAACAAAATGGGGTGACTACCAACTAAGGGCCAAATTACTGAGGATGATTCTAAATAGAATGTTCTTGACCATAGTTTGATCGTGATGGTTCTTCCAAATCGAGCAGTAAAAACGGCAGTGGATGAGGATATTATGCGACAAGATGATAAGGTTGCGCGTGTTAAGATCTATGTTGGGCATGATGCCTGGTCTTTCTAGCATGCACATCTTGGCTAGAAGTACTGACCAAAGCATTCTGATGAATCACATAACCATGTCTCCATCGATGCTACATTGGCTGAGGAAATTGGGAGGATCTGTGTGGTTCCCCTCATTGTTAGGAATCATGTAGGGGTTTACCAGCTCCAAAGTGCTAACCAAAGCAAACCTTGTATTATCACTCGAATAGTCCTCTATCACTGTATGTATTCTATGGGAATTTTCCATATCCAAGGGCATTAAATCTCTGAGAGTATGGGATGATGATGTCATCAGTGGGGAACTTTGTTTTCTCTTGAATCGCCGATGATTTCCCTTCTGTGGAGAGGAAGACTAAGATGTTGACTCAGATGTAATTTTTGTAGGTAATTCAGTGAATTTTGGAGGCTTGGGTTGTTTCAAATGTGCATGAATAACACCACAGGCATGAGCTACTGCCTTATGGTCTATCCAATCATCATATTTTTGGGACTCACAATTAGGAACCTGGTTCCACTCACCTTAATTAACACTTTCATTGTCAGGATTTGCAAATATGCATGCCACCTATGTCGGGGATGGACCAAACCAAACTTTTTTATTATTGACCTGGTCATAGAGCTAGTATTTAAACACATAGCACTACTTAAGGGTGTACCCTAGTATCCAGTGATAAGGGTAGTAATGTTGGTGATCATTGAGATCCACCTCTTTGGGCCCCCCACATTCTAGCAACCATAGAATTCCATAGTCCAGGGAACTTCAGAAATAACTGGGGACCCAATCCTCATTAAAAGAGTAGGTCCAATTCCTTCTTTCCAGAAGGGGTTTCTAGGATCCTAGCCCTGATGAGGGGCTGGAGGAGGCTTTCAAGGTGGTGGGACCTAATTACTCTACTAGGTGGCGACATCGCATTACGTGGGGGCGCCTGCTGATTTTGAGATGGGCACTGTTGGGCCGACGACTGCACTTAGGTGGTGGGAACCAGAAAGACTGTGTAGGTGGATCCACTGATAATAACTCCAATAGCCTAGGACCTCAATTTGTGCTACCATGGAAGGCTCGATGGGTAGGAGGTGATCGGTTTCCTGACATAGCAGCTTCAGTCCTACAAAACGAGAAGATTAAACTATTAGCACTGAAAGATGGAAAGAGACATCTAGTGCCCCAACTTCATTCTATCTCCCATGATTGGTATGAAGAATCTATGTTGACAATGTCACAAACCATGATGTCCAATGTTCAACTGCCTCAATATCTGGTGAGTTTCATGCCAGGCCCTCTATTTTCCTAGTGCGGCCTGGAACTAGAAAAATGGATCCAGTGACATATTTATCCACTGATGTCTCGAACACTACTAAAATACACATTTTGGAGAAGAATTCAGGTTGGTTTTACCATTTCTATTTCTGATGGATTCACCGGGATGTACATCATTCTGTAAGGATGTGCTATGCTATTTCAAAGCATTCACTCTTTCCAAAGTGTTAGGACCAAGCTGAAAGAAGAGATGGTTTTCAACATTTGTCTTTTGTTGGTCTTAATGAAGTTTTCATAAAGGAAATACACCTTGCATTTCAAATAATTCAAAAGCTGGTAGTTTGAAGATTCGGAACCTAGAAGTTGTAATCCTCAGAACCTGGTGTTCGGAGAACTCGGAATCTGGAAATTGAGAAATTCAGAATCAGGAAATTGAAAATTCTCAAAACCTAGAAGCGGTTGAACTCTAAAGTTGGCTGATAGGAGGTGTGAAGGCACTATGACCTCAATACTAATTGTGACGATGCTTTTTTGTTTTGTAACTTCAATTTGTGAGTACATGCAAGTACTCATAATGCAAGAAAAAGTTAGATCGGAGAAGTCATTCCGAGAATTAGGAAGAGATGTTTCGAGAACCCAAGGTCATACCGAGTATCGAAGAAGTCGTATCGAGAACCAAAAGACGTTTCGAGAATCTGGAAGAACTGTTCTGAGAACCCGAAGTCATACCGAGAATTCAAAATCTCCAGTATCGATGAATGAACAGGAGTCGTACTAAGAATCCAAAAAATGGCCATACCAAGAAGTGAAGAGGTGTTTGTCTATGCCAAAGAAGAGTCATTCCAAGAATTGAAATGGTTGCATGCTGAGGAAGAAAAGGAGAGTGGATCCGAGAAAGTAATTCTGAGAATCTTGTGTAACAAAGTCAAATCCGAAAAGTCCCAAGTTCTAAATCAAGAGAAGGGGAAGAATATTCGAGAAGATTCTAGAAGCGCTGACAAAGTCATAATTTCTCCGAGATTTCAGGAGTAATTAATTTTTTGGTGAATCTAAGTGAGCGGGAAAATTATTTTGTTCTCCTACTTAAGCATACTTTGGAGCACCTATAAAAGGAGATCAGATTACAAAGTGAAAAACTAATGATGTTGTAGTGAGAGAAGCTATGATAATCTAGAGAGAGAAAGAAGTGTGTGGCCAACTGCATTTTCTTTGCAGTCTCAATTGAAACGAGAAATTGATACTGGTTGACACTATATTGAGTTTCTTGGATTGAGAAAATTCAGAGTGAAGAATCAGAGTTAAGGGGAAAATTCGGAGTGGATATTCGGATTGGAAAAATTCAGAGTTAATATTTAGAGTGGAGATTTGGAATGTGGAATCAGTACGGTTTGTCACCATATAGATTTTCTAGGACTGAGGAGGACTCGGATTGAAGAACCGAATTGGGAAAATTCACAGTGGAGATTCGGATTGGGAAAATTCACAGTGGAGATTCGGATTCAGAAAATTCAGAGTGGAGATTCGGATTAGGAAAATTCGGAGTGGAGATTCGGAATGGGAAGTTCGGATTGTAATTGATCTATCCCAAGTCCAAGGAGTCCTTGCCTTTCTTCTAGGTAAGGAAGTGAATATTTGTGCTGAACTTGATTACACTTGTGTATTTTAAAGGAAGTGCAGATAACATAAGTTGTTACAAGAAAAGAGACTTTTCCCTATTGTGCTAATAGGGTGCACACGCACTGGAGTGATTTTTTCACAGTGCTTCACGAGTGTAAGGGTATATCCTACTCGTTGTAATCCAAGGATTGTTTTCTTAGTGGATTGTATAGTGCTTGATTGTTTCCAACCATACCAAGGATGTAGATATTCTTATTGAATAGTGAACCTTGTAAATTGTTGTGTTGCTTTGAATGTGTGCTTGTTTGTTTCTCAGTAGGGAATTATATATTTAACAGGAGAAAAATGTTGTTCTCAATATTAATGGAAATTAAAATAAGAAAAAGGGGAACCACTAATTCACCCCCCCCCCCCCTCTCAGTGGTTCATTACTCCAACTAGATCCTTACAAGTGGTATCAAAGGCATGTTGCCTTTGTTTTCCTTGCTGATGGATAATCTAAATTGTGTGAATAGAAAATGCATTCTGGTATTTGATGGAAAGAACTATCACATATGAAAGGATAGAATGATACTGTACCTCATATCTATCAGTTATGAAGTTCTTGAAGCTGCAACAATTGGGTTTCCCCCCATTGATGATAATGTTCCACTTACATCTGTTGATAAGAAGTTTATTGAGAATGATAGAAGATCCAAGAATGCTATATTGTCTCCACTTTCTAAAAGTGAGTTCTTGAGATTGAAAGGAGTGTCCATAGCCAAAGGTATATGGGACAAACTGAAAAACATATACGAAGGAAATACAAAATTCAAGAAGGCAAAACTTCAAATCTGTAGATTGAAGTATGATGACTTGAATATGGGAGAGCATGAATCTATTGGGGATTTCTTCACCAGGGTGAACAATAATTTTAGTACCATTAGATGTCTTAGTGAATAGATGAAAGACTGTAGTGTGGTGGAAATGATCTTGAGGATTCTTCCTGATAAATTCGATGCAAAGGTATCTTTATTAGAAGATAGAGATTCAGAGACTCTATCTCTTGATGATTTTCATAGCACTCTCATTACTTATGAGATGAGAAGGGAAAAGGCTATGAAGACCAATACAAATATTGACAGAGAATTATATTTCAAATCCATGAAGAAGGAAAAGTCTAAGAAGATATTGATTGAAGAAGATGGTGCTGACTCTGACTCTAAAAGCGAGGTATGTAAAAATCATAACGATATTTTATCCTTGTTTTCAAAAAATGTTTAAAGAGGCACAGGTAAATACAAGGGAAAACTTTCCATGATGTGTTTTAAATGTGGAGGCATTGGCCACTTTGCGACTAACTGTCCACGAAGGGCGAATGAGGAAGACAGTGATGAAGAAGAAAGAAAACCATGAAAGTTATGGAAGAAGCAGGGTGGCAAAGGAAAGTTGGAGAAAGAAAAGAAGTTCTTCAAATCAAAGAGAAAAATCTTTCTATCTGTAAATGAAGAAGATTAAGAAAGTGATGATGAATCTGAAAAATTAGTTGAGCATGGTGTGGAAAATACTTTCATTGCAATAGTGAATGATGAAGATCTCGGAAGCAGTAGCTCGGAAGAAGAATAAACTCATCTTGAGATGCATCTGAAAGAAGAATTGAAGGAATGTTTAAGGAAGATCAGAAGGATAGAGAAGCTTAACAAAAATTTAGAAGATGAATGTTCCTCAGCATCCAATCAATCCAATGATATAGAAGAACTTGAGAAAGAGCTTGAAGCCTTGAAGAAGTCTCTTGAAGATGAGAAAAATCAAAATGATCACCTGAGAGTAAAGCTAAAGGGAAATGAGGAAGAATTAGAGATCATTCAAAAGAAGCTCATAGAATTTGAATCAAAAAACATTTGTCTTCAAAACTCAACTACTGATTTTGGTAAAGGATCTCAATAAGAACATTCTGAGAAAATTCAACAGAAGAATAAGGTGGTTGTTATAAAGAAGAAAGCTGAGAAAGTTACTTATATGGCCAAGACCAGCATTACTGGGAACTCTAATGTTTCAAGGAAACCTAAGTCTAACACTGGTAAAAAACAAGCAAAATCAAAGAAGGAAGATTTCTAGAAGATCAATCTTGCTAACAAAAGAATGGTTGGTGGGGCTGAATAAAGAGAAACAAAGAAGTATCAGAGCAAAATCTTTAGAGGAAGGTACTCCTTCTATGGGTAATTTTGGTATTGTGGTGGATTCAGGCAAACAACGAATATGTGTTAGTTCAATCAACATTATTACCACCACCCCACATGTTATGAAAGGCAGAGATTGAGGGAGATTCAATCTCCTCAAAGGAAGAAGAGTGAGAAGGTTTTCTTGAAGAAAGTTGAGAAGAATGAAGTCAAGATAGAAAATAGGTTCTAGCCTCTGGAGATCATTTTTGAAAGGTGTGAACAACCTGTACACCTTGAAAAAGGATGTCTTGTGCTGTTACCAACTCACCAAAAAGTTCTTAATTCTCAAAAGCCAAAGGTGAAGGAAGAAGTGAAAGAAGAAAAATTTCTTATTATTGAAACTTCTATAAAAGTAACAAAGGAAGAACGACCTTGGATACTTGATAGTGGGTGTTCTTCACATATGACAGGAGACTTGAAGTTGATAAAGAATATGAAGAAGTTTAAAGAAGGAACTGTGACATTTGGCAATGATGAATCTTTAAAAATCAAAGGTGTTGGATCAGCCATCATTGGGAAGGAAAAATTAAAGTCCAAGAAAACTCTGTATGTTGATGGGCTGAAGCACAAATTGCTGAGTGTATCACAATTGTGTGATGAGGGTAACAATTTTATCTTCAAGAAAGATGGTTTTTTTGTGAAAAGTGAAGAAGATGGGCAGATTGTTACAAGAGCCCAATGAACCAAAGGAAATCTATTTCAGGTTAGATATTCACAAAACTCTTGTTACATGTGCATAGTGGAAGAAAATCAGTTGTGGCACAGAAGACTTGGGAACATGTGTCAGTGAAATATGAGCATGTTATCTCAAAGTGACATTGTTCAAGATATTCTATATTTTCCAAGAAGAAGAGATTGGTGTTTCACTACCTGTCATAAAGGAAAGATTACAAGTGTTGTGCATAAGAAGGTTGACATTTGTTCAATACAACCCCTTGAACTAATACATTCTGATATATGTGGGCCGATGAGCAAACAATCAACAAACTGAGATAAGTACTTCATCACCTTCCTTGATGATTTTACTCGCATTACATGTGTTATGTTTATGAATCACAAGTTAGACAAATTGAAAATGTTTAAAAGCTTCAGAAGGAAAGCTAAGAAAGAATGTGAGTACTCTGTAAAGAAGTTGATAATAGATAATGGTGGTGAGTATAGAAGTGAAGAATTTGAAGACTATCTTGAGAAGCATGGGATTCAGCATGAATATATTGCTCCATATACACCTCAACAAAATGGGTTTGCTGAAAGAAAAAATAGAAGCTTGGGAAGAACCAGGTTACTTGAACATGGCCTTACTTATTATTTTTGAAGGTAAGCTACAAGTATAGCTGTTTATATTCAAAATCGATGTTTCTACAGGCCCCAATCAAACAAGACTCCGTATGAACTTTTATATGGCATTAATCCGAGTATGAAGCATGCTAAAGTTTTTTGGAGACCATGCATCATAAAGAAGAAAGGTGAATGTAGTGAAAAATTCTAGAAGAAAGGAGAAGATGGAATTTCTCTTGGTTATGCTCTAGAAGGAAGAGGTTATAGATGCTTTAAAAAAGAAATAGGAATAATGATGGATACAGTTGATGTAAAAGTCATTGAAAATCTGGGGAAAGACAAGCATGTCCAGACATACAAATAAGATGAAAAAGATGAAGTTTACGATTCTGATAAGGATGCAATGAATTGTAATCCTAATCAAGATGAAGAAATGGATTCATCCATATCAAGTGATGATGAAGGAACATGAAAAACTTATCCAAGGCTGATGAAACAAGTGCAAGCTCAGAATATTATTGGTTATCAACGTCACACGGTTCAAACAAGAAGAACAATTAATTCTATATCACATACCTCCTTGTATTCCAAAGTGGAACCAAATAATGTTAAATAAGCCTTTGAGCATCCGGAATGGGTTCAATCCATGAATGAAGAATTAAATCAGATTGAAAAGAATGACACATGGGAACTCATACCCAATCCTGAAAATAAGAACATCATTGGCACCAAATGGGTCTTTCAGAACAATTTAAATGAAGAAGGTGAAGTTTTCAGAAATAAAGCAAGATTGGTTTGCAAAGGCTACTCTCAAATTGAAGGAATTGGATTTGAAGAAAATTTTGCTCCGGTATCGAGATTAGAAACTATCTGAATCTTTCTTGATATTGCTACACTACAAGGCTACAAAATCTTTCAAATGGATGTCAAATCCGCATTTCTTAATGGTTATCTCAAAGAAGAAGTTTATATTGAGCAACCATGTGGTTTTGTTGTTGGGAAGAATGAAAGTTACGTGTAAAGGTTTAAGAAAGCCTTGTATGGGATAAATCAAGCTCCAAGATCATGGTATTCCAAACTGGATACTTTTTTAAATGAGATAAACATCAAGAAAAGAAGAGTTGACAACAATCTGTACATCAAGGAAATCGAATAACTTTCTCTCATTGTGATTGTCGATGTTGACAACATTATTTTTGTTGGGAATGATGAAAGAATCTATGAAAGGTTTGCTGAAGAAATGAAGAATGTCTTTGAGATGTCCATGTTGGGTGAAATTAGATACTTTCTTGGGTTACAAATTTTTCAACAGAAAGAATTCATTTTTCTCTCCCAAGAAAAGTATGCTAAAGAACTTCTTAAGAAGTTTGGAATGGAAAACTCAAAACCTGTATCAACTCCTATCTCAGTGTGAACGAAGCTAAGACAAGATGATGAAGGAAAAGAAGTTGATCAGAAAGAATATTTTAAACTGATTGGAAGTTTGTTATACCAGACTACATCAAGACCAGATATTGTTTTTGTTGTTACCTTATGTGCAAGATTCTAGTGTTCTCTTAAAGAATCACATCTTGTTGTTGGAAAAAGAATTCTTAGATACATAAAAGTCACAACTGAATTCAAATTCAAGTATAGTTTCTCAAATAACATTGATTTGTTTGGCTATTCAGATGCATATTGGGCAGGAAATGTTGATGATAGAAGATCCACAACTGGGGGAGTGTTCTTTATGGGAAAAAGTTGTGTTGGCTGGCACTCGAAGAAGAAAGATTCTATAACACTTAGTACGGCTGAAGAAGAATATGTTGCTGCCACCATGGCCACTACTCAACTTATCTGGATGAAGACACAATTGGAAGATTTATTAGTTGAAGTGAAATTTCCCTTGCTCTTGGGATGTGATAATCAATGCACAATTAATCTTACCAAGAATCCATTCCAACATTCTCATTCAAAGCATATTGACATCAAATATCATTTAATCAAAGATCATGTGGAAAAGAATGAACTTAAACTTGAATATTTTTTATATGCTGAACAAGTTGCTGATATTTTCACAAAACCTCTTCCAAAGGAATCATTCTCAAGATTGAGGTTGAACATGGGTGTCCAACCTCTTTCTCTTCAAGGCTAAGGTATGTTGTTTTGTCCCCTCTATCTTCTTACCTTTGGATTGTTTTGTCAAGGGGGAGAAGTTTTTTGTATCATAAATTTATTATTTCAAGAGAGAGTTGTGGGTAAGCTGTGATCTCAATGCCGCTTGTGTATGTGAACTATTCTAACTGTTTGTTGGAGTGGTTGTATGAAATAACTTGAAGTTGATTACAGGATATATGAAGTTAAAGATGAATTAAGATGAATATGTCATATTCACTATCTTATGGACAGCATGGTTTTGCTGTCAATTATTCTTGTTTCCTACATTGAGTTTGCTCACGTAGGCTTAGAATTATTTATAAGTAATCCATTGTATGAGGTTTCAAAGTTTGGTGATTTATGAAAACTTGGTTGACAACTAAATAAAAAGGGAGAGATTGTTAGGAAAAAGTTAAAAGAAGAGACGGTTTACATGATTTGTCTTTTATTGGTCTAAAGGAAGTTTTCATAAAGTAAAGACACCTTGCATTTCAAAGAATTTGGAAGCTGGAAGTTTGAAGATTCGGAACATAGAAGTTTCAATTCTTAGAACTTGGTATTTAGAGAACTCGAAATCTGGAAATTGAGAAATTCAGAACCGGGAAATTGCAAATTCTCGGAACCTGGAAGTGGTTGAAATCGGAAGCTGGCTGATAGGATCTGTGAAGGCACTATGACCTCAATACTAATTATGACGATGCTTTGCTGTTTTGTAACTCTAATTTGTGAGTACATGAAAGTACTCACGATGAAATCAGAAGTTTGATCGGAGAAGTCATTCCTAGAATCAGGAAGAGCTGTTTCGAGAACCCGAAGTCATAGCGAGAATCGAAGAAGTCATATCGAGAACCAAAAGCCATTCCGAGAATCAGGAAGATCTATTCTAAGAACCCGAAGTCATACCAAGAATACAAAATCTCTGGTATCTATAAATGAAGATGAGTGGTATTGAGAATCCAAAAAATGTACATACCAAGAAGTGAAAAGGTGTTTGTCTATATCGAAGAAGATTCATGAAGAGAATTGAAATGGTGTCATGTCGAGGAAGAAAAAGAGAGTAGATCTGAGAATGTGATTCCGAGAATCTTGTGTAACAAAGTCAGATCCGAAAAGGCCAAAGTTCTAAATCAAGAGAAGGAGAAGAAGATTTGAGAATATTCTAGAAGCGCTGACAAAGTCATAATTACTCTGAGATTTCATGAGTAATTAAGTTTTGGGTGAATCTAAGTGAGCGGGAAAATTATTTTGGTCTCCCGCCTAAGCACACTTTGGAGCACCTATAAAAGGAGATCAGAGTACAAAGTGAAAAATTAATGATGTTGTAGTGAGAGAAGCTCTGATAATATAGAGATAGAAATAAGTGTGTGGACGAATGAGTTTTCTTTTCAGTATCAATTGAAACAAAAAATTGATACTGGTTGATACCATATTGAGTTTCTCAGATTGAGAAAATTCGGAGTGAAGAATTGGAGTGAAGGATAAAATTCAAAGTGGAGATTCAGATTGGAAAAATTTGGAGTGAATATTCAAAGTGGAGATTCGGAATGGGGAATCAATACTAGTTGTCACTGTATTGAGTTTCTTGGACTGAGGAAGCTCAGATTAAAGAACCGAATTGGGAAAATTTTGAGTGGAGATTTGGATTGGGAAAATTCAGAGTGGAGATTCAGAATGGGAAGTACGGACTGCAATTGATCTATCTCAAGTCCAAGGAGTCCTTGCCTTTCTTATGGGTAAGGAAGTGAAGATTTTTGTTGAACTTTATTACACTTGTTTATTTTAAAGTAAGTGTAGGTAACATAAGTTGTTACAAGAAAAGAGACTTTTCCATACTGTGCTAAGAGGGTGCACACACACTGGAGTGATTGTTTCACAGTGCATCACGAGTGTAAGGGTATATCCTACTCATTGTAATCCAAGGATTGGTTTCCTAGTTGATTGTATGGTGCTGGATTGTTTCCAACCATACCAAGGACATAGCTATTCTTATTGAATAGTGAACATTGTAAATTGTTGTGTTCCTTTGGATGTGTTCTTGTTTGTTTCTCAGTAGGGAATTATATCTTTAACAGGAGACAAAGGTTGTTCTCAATATTAACAGAACATAAAAGAAGAAAAAGGGGTACCACTGATTCACCCCCCCCCCCTCCTCTCAGTGGTTCTTTACTCAAACTCGGTCCTTACACAAAGGTGGTAAGAATCCATTTCTTATTCAGGGATTCTTTCTCCTTGATCTAAACGGGATGATGGTATGTCAGTTTCTCCTTCTCTAAACTTCTCAGAATTTATCACCAATTCTGGGTCTCCCTCATAGATTTAATATTTTGTTCATGAATCTCTTCTCAGTGCCATATCTTTATGGACACTTGTTAATTACACTACTTCTTTCAGGATATTCCAAGGGGTTAAGTTTGGGCAGGAAACTTTGATCAGGGAATTAATCACGTTGGGCATCGCTGGTGTGTCTGGGTGTTGGAACATTGGTATATCTGGATTTCTTCCCCTTATAATAGGGATTCTCAAGGGAACTGAATCCCAAGTCATCCCAATTCAAGTGCGGGGAACTATATTCCATAGTCATGTCTCTAAGGTTTTCCTCAACTTACCATATTTAACACGGGGCATGCCGCAAGTTTAATTTCTAACGGAGACGGATCGGACTGATCGGAACACTGATGGGAGTGGATCAGATGGGTGGATAAAAACATTCAATGATTAAGGATCTAATGATGTTTGGGTCCCTATAGAGGGGGGCATCAAGGTTTACCATTAGATGGGATTGAAACTTAGGGAGGCTTCTTACATACCCTATATAGATGATAGGGATCAAAACCCATGTGGTGCGAAGGGCGAGACATGGAATCGGGGTGTACACAAAGGGCAAAGAGCCATAGACATGCTGGGGATTACACATAGATAGAGGCCAATCACAATAGGGATGCTCTTGGTTGGATTATTATGGAAATTTGAGTCTTATGCATAGTTATCTTCCTAGGTTCTACAAGCAGCAATGATGGGATGGATGACATGATCTCATCAGGATGTGGCGGCCTGGGTAAGAATCACGATGGGTGGTGAATGGTTAGACAAAGTAGATGGAAGGAATGTGGTGGAGCTAACATAAATATGATGGTGATGTTGGGATTTATCCTCATATATGCTTCCTAAATATATCCATGGTAGGAAATCAAAGTCCACATAGTTATGTGGGATAATGGTTCACCTGAGGAGGCAGCCCGTGATAATGGACACATAGATGGGACCCGAAGGAAGTAGAAACTCTGAGTGTGTCATGACCTTCTCGAAACACAAGGGCAGAAGGGAGAGACTAGGATGGGGCATGAGTGATGGTATTAAACCTTAGGAAGACCTCCTACATATCCCCATGGAAAGAAATCAAAGTCTACCTAGTTCCAAAATAGGGCATAAAATATGGGTGTACACTGAGGACAACAATCCAAAAACATGATGGGGCTTATGCATGGTTAGAATCCCATCACAAGAGGGACACTCTAGGTTGGAGGAGTGTGAATTTAGTGTGGGGATTACACATGTTTAGTTTCCTAGGTGTGGGTCTAAAACCACTAAGGAACATACCAAGTAAGAGGGTCCCAACAAAGGCGACACCGAAGTTTATTGATGTTTGGGGATGAACCTCCGGGAGGCTTCTTACATACCCTACCTTGGATAAAGGGATAAAAACCCATGTAGTTAGTAAGAATACAGTTAAACATCATACCAGATGAAATGGACATATAGTTTAACGTCATGCGGTATGAGAGTGAATCGACATGAAGTGTTTGGGACCAATGGGTGATGGGATTGAACCTCTAGGAGGATTCCTATGTACCTTGCCTAAAATAGGAAAAGATCAAAGTTCACATAGTTCAGTGGGATGGGGTGTCGGGATCACACGGTAAGGCAGCTCGGGGAGGATAACATTTTCGGTGCTTATAATAATCCCAAGTGATTCATGATCGGTGTGAGAGACAAGTGGCACAAAATACCTGACAATCACAACATGAATGGTATTTTCACGGGGAGTAGAGTGGGTCTTACATGTGGTTAGCATCCCAAAGAGTAAATAGGGACTTACACTGAGTTATCATCCCAGGGAGATGGATATTGTAACTTACCCCAGGATGGAAGCCCAATGACGAAAAATCCCAAAGGGAGAGGGACAGGGTATTGAAGGTCCTTGTTCCCATATCTCTTATGGCCTTTGTACATGGAAGAAGAGATGAGTAACAAGGATTATACCTCTCGAAAGAAAGGATAGGGTCATACAAAAGATGGTTTCCCTCCCCCATGGACAGATTTCATTCCATGCAAGGAGGATCTCATTCCATCTGTGGAATATCTCACCTCCGTGGAGACCAGTGGGTGTGGAAAATGTACGATGTAGGGAACCCTATGTATATTGTACGGTGTGAGGCTATAGTTTAATGTCATGTGATGAGGATGATGGTGATTGGAAATCTAATTTCCATCAGCTCGGATAATTAGGATTCCCTCCCAACTACTATTACATACATAACTGGAATTCTTTAACCCTTGGTGAAGGGAAGGCAGTGGCAATGTCGTGTGGAGATGGGGTTGCGGAGTGATACAATGCGGGTAGCATGGAAATGTAAAGAAGTAGTAGCTATTAGCGTTCCTAATAGAAGAAGAATGAGGTGAGGTTACACAATGTGAAGCACCACCCAAGAGACCATGAAATCACTTCGTACTAACCAGGAGAGTCGTATGGGAGAAGGGTTTGTGAAGCAAAGGGGTTCATAGGAAGGTACCTTGTGAAGCTCTGGTGATCCACAAAGTAGAGAGACTCTAAAAAGGGATATAATTCGTGAAGTGGAGTGTTCTATCAAAGGTATGGAGTATACATGCGTATAAAGAGTGCTTTGTGAAGTACAAGGGATTTTGTGAAGTAGGACTTCAGGGGACATGGGTGCCTTGAAAAGTACGGCATTGCAAAGTGATGTACTTCATGAAGAATAATGATCCTACTTTATAATGGGGTTAATATGTTCATGTAAGGTACTTCTCAAATCATGAGTGCTTTGAGAAGATCAGAGTTCCCTTAGGGATCTTCTTCCTTTGTGATGCCATGTGGGCTTCGCGAAGGGCATTCCTGCTTGAAGAGGGGTTGTATTTGAGCTAAAGGAAAGTTATTTCACTGTGATAAAATACCTTGAAGAGCACATAATTATGTCATTTATATCTATAATATCCATTATATTTATCCATATTATTTTCCATGTAAAGCGTTAGTGAAAATGAATCACATTGCTTCACGAGGTGGTAGTTCACTGTACACACGGACAACTTTATCGTATCCCCCACAGAATGGAAAGAATATATATATCTATGTGTGTGTGATATAATGAGTCCATAGGAATAATTATTCTAAAAATAACATATGTATAATTTATTTCTATCATCATACCCAACCATGAGATGTGGTAATAGAAAAAAATGAATGACAATAGTTCGCGAGGCGGCAGTCTGTTGTACACACAAATGATGATTTCATAACCCATTTGATGAAAGTGGATATGGTTGGAGTTAATTAAACTAATATAACAACATATAATTATATGTAAAATACTTAGGATATTATATCATCATATTTTAATAATAATTGAAGGAGGTGGTGGAATAAATAAAATAAAAATGCTCATCAAAAAATGTTACCTTCGCTTTGGGTATCTTCCTTAGGTTTGCACCAAAAAATATACAAGGTTGTATTTATAAGAAAACATAAGGATTATAATATTATAGTATGTAATTTGGGAAGTCATTTGATCATTTATTGGCCAAATTAAATGGGTTTTATGGTTTTAAGAAGAGAGGAAAGTGGGTGGTCTTTTAAAAGTGAGGTGAGTAACACACATGTAATTTTTTGAGAAAAGGTATACCCACGGTTTTATCATAAAAGAAAGTTCAAAAATGAATTATTATCAATTATTTGACATTATATGGTCTCAATATGGCTATAAAATATATTTTATATAAGTTTTCAGTTCATTTTAAACCATATCTTTTTAGTTTAACCCCCTCATAAAACCATTTTTACCTTTAGCGTGATAATTAATTTTTATTATTTTCACTATTAATTTTGGAAAAAAATAAGTTGAGCTTATTATATAAAATAAATAATGATAATTAAAAATATAAAATCAATTATTCTAAATCCAATTCATATAATTAGAAACTTTTAATTTAAAATTAATCTCATAGAGACGATGAGAAATCAGGTTTTCAATGAGAAATATTTCAAAAGTTTATAAGGTTGTTATATCAAAATTCAATATGAAAATGACTCTAATGAACTAAATTGGATTAATATATATATATATTTGAATTTATATTCACTTAAAACCAATTTAAAAAATAATTATCTTTATAAATAATTTAAACAAAAAATATTTTTTCAATTAAAATCCAATATTTTTAACTACTAAACAAAAAATTAATCTTTTCATAAAATTATCAAAAAAACATTAAATTTTTTTTGACATGATGATTTAAAAATTTTACTTTATTTTTAATATAAAATTTTTAAAATTTTCAAAATTCATTTTTAAAATAAGTGTGCAAAGAAAGATACTAAACTTCTTTTTAGAAAAATACATTTTTTAAATATAAATTTGGATTTCTTTTCTTATCTATTATCAGTGAAAAAAGTTTTAATGTGAAAGACCATCCATGACCTGAATTTGGTGACATTATTTAAGTAATCCCATGACAAACATTTTATGATGGTGATGAAGAAATTCACACCATCACTTACCTCATTATTCACTTATAAACCTAGGGGCAATGGTGCTCAGGCAGATGATGTGAGGGGTGGTGGTACTAAAGTCACTTATACCACTCATAATATTTAATCATGACATGTCCCTTGATCATCTATACCATCTAGAACACTTCCTTGTCTCACAGTGTTGTTCTAGGAACATTGGATATTTAGGATGTTAATATTTTTCCAAAAACTTTAAATATGATTCTCCTCATATTTCATTCCCTTATCTCATGATGGATCTTACTCCCTATCCATATTATACATTTCTAAAGACATATTCTAGATTATTTTCCTTATACATTATTACCCCTAAAATTATACATTCATGCTCTTTAGATATCTATATCAACATGTTCTGAGCCTCCTGAGAAAACATTAGATCCCACTCCTACTCTAAAGTTTGATGATCCTTCAGAGCCTTGGGATCTAGTAATGCCCACTAATCAGCCTGGCTCAAGAATATTTATAGAACCCAAGTAATTTTTTTAACAAAATTTATTTTCATTATAATATGTATTGATATAATATATTTTTTTTTATTTCATAGTTGTATCTTCCACTACGTGTCATGGGAATATATTCATGTGTGAGGTGTCGAACCACCACACACAGGTGATGGTTGAGTACAATGAGGATAATAAAATGATTGGAAAAATAGGGGGTGAATGTAGGTGTTTTATGGAGATACTTTCCAAATAATTTGACATCATTCCTATCAGTACACTCTCTTAAGACACTCCCAAAATGATGTAGATGATAATTCTCGGGAACAAATATGGGTAAGAATATTATTTAGATTTAATCTTATATTATTATTGTGTTTATATGAAATAATATTTTGGTACCAACTTTGTTATAATTTTCCCTATGGTGAGGTTATGAGGACTACAGGTCTCAGGGAATGAGGTGATCTATAGAGAGAATATAAGAATGAGTTGTATAACAGCTAGGTTTCTAGAGTTGGCATGGATTTAGAGTTCGTACCTATAATGAATGACTGTCCAGTATCACATTCTCAATATAGTATTTCTCTTTAAAAGAGTAATGAGTTTAAGGAATTAATAAAATGTGAGTTTTTTGAATGAAAATTATGATGATTTTCATTAATACACTATTTTGTATTATTGGAAATTATTTTTAAGGAAGTTTTAGAAAGAAATTAAAAAAAAATGATTCCACTAAATACATTCACACTTTGTGGCAACCTATGATGTTGGAACATGAGAGGAAGCATCTATGACACTCGTCTGTAATTTTTCTATTTAATAAAATTACAAAAATAAAATTTCTTGAATTAAAAATTATGTAGATTCATTATATTTTTCATAATAGGTATATTTATATACTTGTGAAATAACAGACATTACAATATATTTACTAGAAAAAATAGATTAAATAGTTTTAATGATGACCTAACTTATGAATTTGGATTAATTCTGAAAATAATTTAAAATATTATTTTTTTCACATAGAATCAAAAACTCAATAAAACCTTTTTTCTAGTATAGACAAAACTTATATTTTTAATTGAAGAAGTCCTAACTAAGGAGGATCTAAAAACATAAACTATTCCTTCTGATATTGAGGAATAACCAACCTTTCATAATGAGGGATTAGATAGAACATGCCTATTAATTTTTGATATGGATAGCATTTCCAAAAAAATAATTTTATTTAAGGTATAACTCATGTGTGAGACACATGATAAAACAATATATTAAAATAAATTATATTACAGAAATTAGACACATCATAGATGTATATTTATTAATCTATAAAAAATCTAGTAATAGGTGTTTGTAAACAATTAATCTTTGAAAACATTGTAGCGCAACAGTGTTTTGTAAAAATTTGTGTCTATGACATTAATCTTTGTATGTAATCCCAATAATCATAAAAAACAACCACTTTTAAATTCCACCCATCAAAAATTTTTGTATCATATCACATATTATCATTCAAAGAATACAACAGATAATCATACTTTATTCATCAAAAAATAATTCTCTATAAAAACCTATACTTAAAAATAAAATTCTTTAACTTCCAAAACAATGTCTTCTTCAACCTATATATTTTTCTGTTACTTCTTCTCATCGTGTGATCCAAATAGACACTTTTTATTATTTTTTCACTCAAACATATTCTTAATAATTTCTAGAAAGGGTAATCACTATTTTTATTTTTCTAAAACACATCACTTCAACAACATGAATTCATAACTTAGAAAATTTATCAAGCACTAGAAGAAACAAATACATTTTTAACTTGAAATTTAAATATAAATACCACTAATATAACTTTTTTATGCTATTTCTAAACTTCTACTTCTTCATACTTATTATTATTCTTTTCAAAATCTATTCCACTTATAGATAGTAGCCAAATTTTTTAGTCTGGTTGAGTGAATACATTATAACTACTTCTACTTCATTCAAAGAAACACATAGATGCCTCTAGATGTAGAAATTTTTTAACTTAGCTCTAAATTACACAAAATGTCAAAATATTTCTAGATATGCTTAAAATTATTCAAAAATTATTCTAATAAACTTAAAACACTCCATAAATATTTGAATTGAAAACATATCAAATGGATCATCAAATATCACTTCAGTTTGAAAACAAATATTTGTTGACAATAAAAGAAAACACAAGAATCACATCCATTTAAAACTTCTCCAAAAAATATTCTCTATATAATTTCATATTTTAAAGTTATCAAATCAAAACCATCTTTAAAAAATGATAAATAGGAACACATTCACATTATTTAGAAATAAGTTATTCACTTAAATTCATTAATTAATGTTTACTTAACTTTATAGCAAACACATATTTAAGACTAACAAATTCATCCAAATTTATACCCCAATACCCAAACACATGACTCTATGACTCATATCCTTGAATTTATAAATTAATAATTTAATTATAAATTTTTAACCATATAACTAGTCATTACCATTATTAATTTCAATCAATCCCCTTTCAATTATGTCTATAAACTCCAAGAATCATTAAAAAAATATCTTTGTAACTCAAAGGTGGATGTAAGAAATTTGTAAAAGATTATAGTATGTAATTCCTTACTTTCTATAATTGAACATTTCATAAAATTCAATATTAAATCCATATTAAAACCACTTATTATTCCTATTTAATAACTCTCTATCTACCGTAAAACTCAAACATGATTTAGTTACCTATACCACTCGTAATCTCCAGTTTTAATTAAATTCTAGAAGAACACATAAGTTATTAAATCCAAATAAGAAATTACATCATGTAAAATACATTTTACAAGTCAATATGCCACATGATGATTTAAACAAATCATTATAGAAAACTAATTATCACTAAACACACATAAAACACTATTGAAACAAAAAAAATTTAACACATCAATATGGTTAAGTGTTATTAATTAAAAACTTTACACCTTTTCACCTTTAAAAATTATTACATAAATTTACCAATTTAAATCGCATGGAATTATTATTAAATACCAGCTAATCAAATTTTGACAGTATAAATTCTATAAAATAAAACATCATAAAACATTTTATTCTACTTAATATCTCTATTAAATCAGACAACTCATTTTATTCTATATAGTACTAAATTCTCTATAATATTCTAATCTAAAAATAGAATTTCACATGTGTTATAATTATTAATATATAAAAAATCATGTTAAAAATCCCCTCTTTGAATTATTAGGAAATTTAATATCAAAAAATCAAAAACAGCTGAATTAAATTATCATATGAACCATAATACACTAGAGTTGCAAATTGTCAGCTCAAAAAAGTTCACAACCACTTACCTCAAAGTATGTTACCTTTCTCAACAAAGATTAGAATCCTAATTCTCATTATAATAACCAAGTATGAAGAATTCATTAAGAACTCAAATAAAGACTAGAATTAATACAAAAAAATAAACTAAACTACTTTTCCATTTATCAAGCCCATAAGGAAAACAATATACACACTTTTCTAGTTTTAACACACACAAAAAGACAGTTAATATTTCTTAATCATAAAATTTGAATTTTTTTAACTCTCGGGATAACTAAACATTAACATAATTTAACCAAATAAATAATAAATCCAATTCCTTCTTATGCTTTTTTAACAAAAACAAACACCAATACCATTTATCATCTTTCTCAAAACTATAATTAAATATTTTACTATGTAAATAAAAAATTTAACATAAATCTTAGTTCCCATTATTCCTTATTTATATATAATAAAGAGAAAACTCTATTCAAATAAATTTCATTCGATTTATCCCAATTCCAATCCTAACATGCCTCATACATCCATTAAACATCTCAATTATAAAACCAATCATTAATATACTATTTTTCACCTAACAAAAAATAAATTAAATTCGAATTCAACCAACTAAAAATACACACATAAAATCAATATTGACTATATGCTTTCATCAATATTATTCAATGAAAAATTTACCTTACTTTTTCCCATTTTTGAAATTTTCAAATTAAATTATAAAAACATAGAAAAAACCAAGTAGTAACACATCTAGAATATATTTCACCTTTCCATTTTACCATATCATACATGTTTTTAATCTTGATTAGTTTTTTCAATAAAGAAAACCCATTTATATTATTTGATAATTACATTACCCTTATATTAAGGGAAATAAAATATACAAAAAAACATCCTTAAATTAAAGTTTATGTTAATTTATTAAATCATTAATTAATCATACTCATAACTTTCCTAATTTATTATATAAAATTTCTTTTTTTAACTAATTATATCATACTAGAAAAAAGTAATGATTCATTATAATAAATCATATGGCATCATTGAGTATATCCGTTTTATTTAAGTGATGTAACTCAATATTAATAACCTATTTTGATTAATATTTTTCTACTTTAAATTTCATTATAGAGTTTGGTTTTAAATATTAATGAATGTGTGTCTTGATAAAAATTATTCTGATTGATCAGAAAGTGGAGAGATGGAAGTGTGGAAAAGGAACCGACACAATAGCAGATTATAAAATAAAATTTATTGATTTTAAATTTTAGTATCTAATTTGTAACTAAATATTTCATTTATATTTGTAACATAATTCTTTGGAGGCCTTTAATGGTAAGGAAGATGAAAAACTTTGGTATAAATGAATATTTACATTAGGTATTAGGATATGAGCACCATGTGAAAGTATGTTGTCGATCTGGGAAGAGTATTATACCCACTAGATATTAACCCACTTTGGGTTCCAATTATGGTAGAACCAGGTTGGAAATATATATTTTTGAGGTAGAACAGCCTCATTATGAGGTATAAGAGGCCAAGAAAATAGTCATGCATTAGTTTGAATAGAATAAAAAATTCAATGATGAATTTATAAAATTTATTCATGACTTATTCCCATCACTTATACCAGATGTTATCACAGATTTTGATATATATATATATATGTCAATTATGGATACATTACATGGTAAAATTAATGATAATACTAGTGATTTTCTATACGATTATATTCTTGGAAATGGTGATAGTGATGGTGATGGCAATGGTGATGGTGATGGAGATGGTGATGGAAATGGCGATGGTGATGGTGATAGTGATGGTGATGGTGATGGCTATGGAGATGGTGATAGTGATGGTGACTGTGAGGATGTTGGTTAAGATAACGATGATGATGAAGATAGTGATGGTGATGAGAGATTGATTTATCCTTTACATTTTTTACTGATATTTATGACACTTGATGTTTGATTATTAGATGTTAATTTATATATGTGATGTTTTAAATATGTTTTATCACTAGTTGAATGCTTTAATTAGTCTCCTGAATTTTTTATATTGGTTGGAAATGGTTTGGGTTTTAGTTTTTTTAGGTGTATGTGATTGATGATATTTTTTGGTTTTGGGAGGGAAACAAGTGTTTGATGATGTTTTCAAGCCATGGTAGGGGAGTTGCTTAAAGTGTTAATGTTTTCAAGCCAAGGTGGGGGAGTTGTTGGCTGCCAAGGTAAGGCAAGTTTGTACTAATGGTTTAAGAAATAATTGGTATAGTTTTTAACCAAGAAAAAAATTCCAATGGTTCAATAAAATATTGGAATAGTTCTATACCAATAGTTTAAAACCTAATAGAGTTTCTTTATACAAGAATATTTATAAAACCATTGGAAAAATTTTAGATCCATGTGAAATATACCAATGGTTTAATGAAAACTATTGGTATAGTCCAATACCCATAGCACTATACCTAATGTTTTTTTGAACCATTGGTATTGTCTTTATTAATTGTTATCTATCTTGTACCAATGGTTTTGAACCATTAGTATAACCCCATTTTCCAGTAGTGAGAAAATGTTCAAAAGATTACAAGTTTTTTATATCAAAAATAAATATGAAAATGATTCCAGTGACTTAAATTGAATTAATAGATATTTAATTTAACTAATTTTAATTTAAAACTAATTTAAAATATAGTTTAACTTTATAAATAAATTAAATTAAAATGTAGTTTTCAATTAAAATTTAGTATTTTAGATATTCATTAAAAATTAATCTTTTCAGAAAATTCTCAAAAAGTCACCGTAAGATAATTTTGAAATTATGATTTTAAAATGAAAATAATTTTTTAAAATTACTTTTCTAAAATATCCAACAAATATTTTTAAAACTAGTGTAAAAAAAAGGCAACAAAACATTTTTTTAGAAAGATATTGTTTTTAAGCATAAATTTGGTTGTATTCTTATCTATTGTATATAAAACACATAAGATGAATGCTAAATAGTTTATTGAATATATAATATATAATAGTCATTAAAACCATTCATCAGAGGTGGTTTATTTAATTTATTTAGATTAAACAAATTTGTTTTCATAAAAATAGTTTTCAGTAAAATATTTCCTTTTTTTAAATTTTAATTAAATGGTCCCCAATAATTCATTTTATATACACATGTAAAACATATATTTTTATAATTTATCTAATCCTATTCATAACCTCCATTCTAAAAGTTATGCGATAATTATTGTAATATTTTAATAATATGTCATGTTTCATTTAAACTTAGTGTTTCATGCAAAGTAAGTTAAACTCAATGTTACATGAAATGAATAATATTGAAAATATTAAATTTATTTGTAAAAAAATATTTCACAAAATCTCAGGGTGTTTCAAATAGGGTTATTTGCAGAGTCAAAAATCACAGGTTGTGTATTCACCATACATAATGTGTGACTTAGTGTTGGAAGCTCGATGTGTCTCTTAGGGGTACAAGGGTGTGGATAAGACTAGGTACACTAGCATGAATAGAGTAAATGGAAACATCAATTTACTCAGAAATTTTTGGGGTACTCGGACATGGCCATAGTACACGGTCACGGGACAAAGTACATAGGCACACAGGCTAGGAGGACATGACCATGCCCCAAGCATCCAAGACACATTGTTTACTCCATGTACATGTCATGTTTTTTTATATGTCCTTATAATCCTTGTGTAGGATAAGAAACTCCAAGGTTTCTAATTGAGGTTACACACTCTGTGACCCTATGTACATGTCATGTACCTTCCTAAGAACTTCTTCCTAATGTGTTTCTTTTTTAAAGACTCATATTTGGTCCCATGAGTAGTCTTTTCTATACAGTTTTCCATGTAGAATACAATGGTGGCCTTCATTTTGGAATCAGAGATATGAAAAAAGTTTTTATGATAATGAAACTTCTTTCAGTGATGATTGGTCAATGCCAGTCATTGTGTTCGATCATCATAGTGTTACTAGGGTTGGTACCACCAATTCCACTTGGGTGTAAACACCATAAACCTTAAATAAGTAGGTTTGGTGCCCCCCACACCCAACACCACCCGCCATACTATAGAGGGTGCGGGTTCTCTCTCTATATAGTTGTACCCCATATTTTTGCTTTTTTGGGGATCTCATAAAACCCTAGATATTTCTCCCCTCAGTTTTCAAGCATAGTGGTGAGGCATAGGCCCTCAACGTGTATTATTTTGTGGTTTTTCATGATGTTATTCATCGAATATAAAACTTTGGAGTTGCAGGACAACTAAATATTCTTAGATGGGTTACAGAGATAGGGATCCCCTTTCTCACTCACATGTGTTTCTTTATGATCATATATATTTAGGGTTTTGTTTCACACTTGATTATGGGTTTATGTTTCTTTTTCTCCCTTTTGTTTCTTAGGGTTTCCTATAGGGTATGAATATGCTCACCCCCAAATGGGATCCACCCTCACATGTTATCTCTTATGAAAATGATAGTAAAATCAATCATGACATGTTAGGAATTTATTTTGGTGGATCATAGTGGTTCTTGGTGATGACAGTGTCCAGTTGTTATCCTTAGAGATTGAGATCCAAGATCTCTTCAGTCTTTCCCTCTTTTTATTTATTGTCTATTTGGGGCCTCATTTCTACTTGGGAATGTATTTGTACCCTTTATACTTTTTATACTATGATGTTATACTTTGATGTTATCCCAGAGATTGTTACATACATGGTTTATACTCTAGAATTTCAGCCTTTTTTATATCTCAAAATTATTTCATAGAACATATTATGTTCTTGTATAAATGTATATTAGTATAAGGCCTCTTATTTGACTGTTATTCCTATTGGATGCTTTTCACAAGATCCCATCCAATTAGAGGTGGCATTGGGGTGTCACACTTGGATTAACACCATCTAGGTGGGTCACGGTGGGTCGAGTCATGGTAGAGTGGTATTAGAGGTGTTCGTTCCCCTGGTTTATCTTAAGAGTTGGTCTTGTGTGAGGTTTGGTTTCAAAACTTATAGAAATAGTTTCAGAGTGTCTCGAGTGCATATTTCATTGTCGGCAAGCCATATTTTGTGTTCTATCCAACTTATCCATAACCAAGACTCTAAATACCTACTTATTGGCTCGATATATTGAGATATTAGTTAGAGGGAACTAATGGTACATGCATAAAATTGGATTTAGTCTTTTTTTACTTCCATACCCTTCTCAATTCAACTACACATATATTCTCATCTAACCCTGGTATATCTTGTTAACTTTCAGGATACATCCACAATGATGTCTATTTCGTATACTAATATAGGATCATGATGATAATCATTGAGTCACAAGGATTATATCGATAATTATATGGTTGTCTTTCCTAGGAGTTGAGGGTGCAGTTGGGGGATTATGTTGAAGTATTTCCCAAATATGTTCTTTGACTACATCCATGAAATTATATTGACTTCTACATCAAATTACACCAATGGACTACACTTATATCTTCTATGGCATATCAGATGTCCCCTACCAATCTCCAGAAGCTTAGGTGAAAATGGATATCCTTTGAGAGAAATATTGTTTTATACCCAAAGTGTCTCCCTTGGCGGTTCTATTTTTGTTCCTAAAAAATAATGATAAGATATTGAGGATCTTTGTTGATAATGATTGTTTAAATCAGGTAAAAATCAAGAACAAGTACCCCATACAAAGGTATTATGACCCTTTAGATCAGTTGAAAGTTATGTGTTAGTTTTCAAAGATCAAACTTTTGTTAGGCTACAATTAGTTGAGGGTATTTTAGGATGATATTCTAAAGATGTAATCTTGATATCATTTTAGAAAATATAAGTTCTTGGTGATTCCTTTTATTGTGACTAATTACCCCACAATTTTTCTATCTTTTATGTACTAGATCTTCTAGTTTTACTAGGAACAATTCATAGTTTTCTTCATCAATGAAATTATCATATACTATGTGTCTAAGGAGGAGCATGATGAACATTTTAGGATGGTTCTAGACTAACTCTAGGATCACCAACATTATGTTAATCTCTCAAATTGTCAGTTTTGGATCTATGAGGTTCAATTTATAGGTCATGTCATCTCTGAACAAGGTTTATCTATGAAACCAAAAAATATTGATGAAGTATTTTCTTGGGAGACACTCAAGATCATGAAGGGATTATGAAGTTTCCTCAGTTTAGTAGGGTAATAAAGAAGGATTATGGCATAATTTTTTAGGATAGTAGTCCCTTTTAATGTTTTGACATGGGAAGGTAATTTTTTTGCCTATACTAATCTATGTTAGATATCCTTTAAGGAGATAAAAAAAATGTTGTCTAGTGCTCCTTTTTTGAAGTTACTGTAGGTGGGTGTTCGGTACATTATGTTTTTTGATTCCTCTAGAGATGGGTTAAGTTATGTGTGGATGAAGTGGTAGGTAGTGATCACATATATGTTGAGGTAGTTGACAACCCATGAGTAGGAATATGTGACCCACAACTTAGAATTATAAGCGGCAGTCTTCACTCTGAATATATTGAAGCATTATCTTCTGGGTGATAATTTCATTGCTTACTCAGACCATAAGAGTCTCAGGTATAATTTCACTCAGATATATCTTAAACTAAGATAGAGGCATTTGTTATATTTTCTAAAAGACTAAAAATTGTATATAGTATAAACTCTAAAAAAATGAAATGTGGTGGAATATTCCATTAAGAGGAAGTCTCATTATCATTTGGTGGAGGAGGCATATGAGTAGTTGAATTCATTATAGATGGCCCTAACAGATGAGAGAGTTTCAACTTATCTTCACTAAATAGTGATTAAACAACTAATTTTTCAATTTAGGAGAGTTTATTGGCTAGTTTACATGGACTGTGAGGTTTTATGTGATCAAATACCTCAGGACATTCACCAAATATAGTTTTTGAAGTAAGGGAGCATGTCATCATTTTCGAAGTATGGACGGTAGTTCTAATCTTATATCATGAGGATGTGTTGATGGAGTTTCATACCACTCCCTTGGAAATACATTCAGGTGTTCAAAATATGTACAAGGAACTTCAATAGTTGTTTTAGTAGGATGGTGTGAGGAAGAGTATTGTCGAGTTTATTTCTCGGTGTCTCACATGTCAGCAGGTAAAGGATGAACATAAATTTATAGTAAGATTTACTCAACCTATTGAGATTCCTAAATCTAAGTTATATGTCATATTAATGGATTTTTATAGTGGGGATTTTGTAGATAGTGAGATTTTTTGATGTTATCTTAGTTATTATTGATTGAATCACTAAATCAGCACACTTTCATTCCATCTAGAAGCAAAGATCAGTTGATATTTTGGGGAAGTTGTATGTGCATCAGATTATCCAACTTCATGGGGTACCCATGAAGAATTTATTTGACTGTGATGCTTAGTTCACATCGTAGTTTGGGATGGGATTATTGGATTCTTTTAAGACCCATTTACACATGAGTACAATATTTAACCCCCAGATGGATTGACCAACTGAATGGATTGTCCTAGTGTTAAAGGATATACTGAGAGACTGCAAGTTAGACTTTATTTAGAGCTAGGAGGATCACTTAACATAAGTAGACTATTTTATAATAACAGATATCTCACTGTAATTGGCATTTCACTTTTTAAAGCCCCATATGAGAGATCTTGTAGGTCACCATTTTGATAGATTGAGATTAGCAAAATATCTTTTGTTGGGACAGAGCTAGTGAAGGTGATTAAGTAGAAATTATAGGTGATACTCAGGCATATGAAGATAGACCAAAGATTCAGCTCAGTGTTATAGACCTTTATAGTTTGATTTCGGAGACCATGTTTTCTTGAGATTCTCACGATGATGATTATTATAGAGATTTGGATAGGTAAGAAAGATATCCATGAGGTTAATTTTGATGTTCAAGATCCTATAGATGCTTTATGAGGTGGATTACCGATTTTATTTTCCACATAGTTGGACGGGATGAATGAGATATTCCATGTGTCACAATTGAGGAGGTATATTCATGACCCATCAAACGTTATTGACTAAGGAGAGCAGGACATCGAGGATGGATCTACCTTCATAGAGTACCTGATGGTGATCGAGGATCAATAGGATATGACCCTCTAGGGATAGACCATCCTTTTTTTTTGAGTTCTTTGATAGCATGAAAGCATGCTAGAAAGCTCCTGGGAATGTGAGATCTAGAATTGGGATCAATACCCTCACCCTTTTGTATAGTTTGTGATTTTTAGGGAAAAATCCTTGAAGGAGGTGAGAATGTCATGACTTTGATTTTTTTTGGTTTACTTCTCTGAAAATTTATACTTAAATATATATATATCTGTGTGTGTGTGTGTGTGTATTTTTCTTTGGAGATGGTGATGTTTTTTTGTGTTAGAGGACCCCAGAATTACAATATATGAAAACTATTAATAAATATTAAATCATGAACACTAATATTTTAAGATTAAATGGTTTTCCGATTGATCAGCACCTCGTATAGGAAATATGAGACAATGGTTGATTCTGGAACATGGGGTTTACCCAAGGAGTGACATAAAGTTAGCTAGAATTGGATGTTCGGTTAAATAAAAGCTTTGGAAAGTTCATAAAATAAATTAAATGATTAATTTATTTAATTTATATAATTTATATAATTTATTTAATTTATTTACTTTATTTAACTTATTTAATTTATTTAATTTATTTAATTTATTTAATTTAATTTATTTATTTTATTTATTTTATTTATTTTATTTATTTAATTTATTTAACTCATTTAATTTATTTAATTTATTTAATTTATTTAATTACCTAAAACATAATCCTACTCTATAAATACATCGTTATGATGTATCATCAGCATTAGACCCAGAACCTTGGGAAATTAGAGGGGGAGATTTATTATCAATAGCGGAACGGGATTGAGGATCGATGATTAATAGTCAAGGGGAATCTTGAAATGAATGAACAACATAGTTCCATCATCACCTCCATCACTAGTGAACACGTTTTTCACAAATTATCAATCCAAACTTAAGGTGGGGCACATTATTTCTTAGATTTCAACCCTCATTTTATTTTTAAATCATAGATTTTTTATCTACTTTTCATTTCTATGGTTTTCATTCTTCACACAAAACTGAATATTCATTAATTTATAGATTCTTGATTCATCCCTTGAGATCACTATTTTCTATATCTATGAATGGAATCCAACCTAAACAATATCCAGCTTCATGACACACTTTTTCATTTTATTAATTTCTCACATTGTTCTTTGAATGTTCATCCTTAGTGTTTTCATTTGGTTTGTAGTTATAAAAATACCTTGTACATGATCATTACACAATCATTCTTTGGCACAATGGGTAGATACAGTGGGTTTGAGTTTGATATTGAGAGAATTATCAGGGTTTATTTTAGTGAAATAGGAGAACAGAAATGGATTAGAGGTGGATCGGGGTCCTTTTCCCATGTGTTTGTGTGTTCAAAGGAGAGGCACGATAGGATCGAATTGTAATCATTTTAGGTGGCCATAATCCAACCACTAACAATGGATATAGAATGGTCATCCCTAGATATGATTTCCTTAGTATAATTTAAGGTGGAAATAGCACTGGAGGTTTCATGGGTGATACATGTTGAATGGAATTAAGTTTCTAAAAAATCATAATTTACATTGAATATAGTCCAAGAACACACAATGTGTATTCACCTTACTATAGCACCTTGGGTTTCGGGTGGGGTTAAATATCACACACTATGTATGACCCATCTATGTCATGCAACCCAGTGTTTTTGGATCAGTGTGTACCACAAGGGTACATGGGCATAGACACATCCACATACACAGGCATGACCAAAGTATAGGGGTACAAACATGTACTCAGATATGGTCATTGTACCCAAACATGGCCAAATTACATGGAGATGGGTCAATGAACACGAGCATGCAGACACAAAAAATACCTTGGGTATCCAAGACATGTTTTTTACTCCATGTAGAATCTTTGTAGTTCTAAAAGTCCATCAAAGTGGTTTCCAGGTGTGCAAATTCCCAGGTGTCTTGGTGATGTCACATATTGTGTGACACTATGAACACATTGTATACCTTCCTTAATAAATTATACCTTAGATATCTCTTTATTAGGGACTCAAATTAAGTCTTATGAGTGTCCTATCCTAATAATCTTTTCACATAGAATGTTATGGTGGCCTTTTTCATTATAGATGTGATACAATGTGTTACAATTATGATGATTATTTCAAGGACTCTTGGCCGATGGCAGTGATCGATTTCAATCATCAATGTTTTACTAGGGTCAACACCCCTTATCACACTAGGGAATAGTTCCCTCATACTCTTTATAGAGGTAGGGTTGGTACCCTCATGCTATATAGGGTGTGGGTCCTCTATCTACAGAGTTCCACACCCCCATCTTCAAGCTCTGGCGAGGAGTGGGTCATCTATTGGAGATTGCACCCCCTCAGATGTGGAGTATCATGGTGTGGTCCAGTCCCTCTACATGGATTCTTGTTATGTTTTGCCTCATTTCATGCATTGAAGATAGGTCTTTGAAGCTACAAACTGACTCAACGTCCTTAGCTGGGTTGTGGAGATAGAGATCTAATTTCTCTCTCTATTGGGTTTCTTTATGAGAATATATATTTTGGGTAATGTTTCCCCCATGCTTATGGTTATATCAAACTATTGTATTTTTATTTCACTTCATTATTGTTTTTTAGGAAATCCTATTAGGTATGTATATATTCACCATATCATGGGACCTACCCACACATTTTGTGTCTTTATAGACGATAAGAATATCGATGGTGACCTTGGTGTGACCGGCTTTGGTAGAGCATAGTGGTTCTTAGTGATAACTGTGTTCGGTGGTTATCCTTAAGGATGGTGAGCCAAGATCTCTTCATTATTTCCCTCTTTCCAATTTTTTTAGGTTGGGACTTCATTTTTGGTTGGGAATGTATTTTTTCCTTTTATACTTTTTCACTATACTGCTTTACATTGATACTTTCCTAGACTTCATTACATGTATTTTTTACACTCTAGATGTTCGGTATTTAATTATATATCTAAATTTTTTCTTGGATATTTGTGTGTGTGTGTGTGTGTAGGTACAATAGGAAAAGTCCTCCTATTTTGGTGTTATTCCTACTCGGTGCTTGTCCCAAACCCCTGGCCTAGTGGAGGGGGGGCTTGAGGTGTAACCCATGGATTATCACCTTCCAAGTGGTCCCTAATGCATCAGGTCATGACACCTTGGATAGTTGTGATATTGAAAAAGTCCATGTGATGTTCTCAGAGATTTTATAGAATTGTCTGAAGAAATATTTATTCGATAGGGTTCTATAATAGAACCTAATGATCTATGGTGGTGTTAGTGTTTATTTTATTTTAGTTATTTCTTGGATATGTTGAGAATATTTCATTATCATGCACTTAGGAAATAAAGTTATAGGTTCACCATTGGGTTCGGTATGTAAAGATTCATTTCTCACCCATTATATGTTCACCTCAATGTGCATGCAGACCTTATATCGACTATCAGGTAACTCATAGATGCACAACTATTATGGTTGATATTATTTTCACCTCAAGTGATGCACATGATATTTCATATTGATGATGAATTATTGTATTTTATCTCTTTTCTTATAGATAAGAGACCAGTTATGGAATTGGTGCTTAGCCTCTAATGTAAAGAAGAATATCATACATCATGAGTAGTAATGTAGGATTCACACAACATGTAGGGGCCTAATAGTGTGATTTTTTCACTGATTAGAGGTTCATTTATTTAAAGTGTAAGAAACGTCTCACATGAAATTTTCCTGTATATGTGCTTTATGACATTTTAATCATCTAGGATGAAATGTATATTTATTTTCTTTTGATAGCAGTTAAGGTGGAACTATAGTGAGACAATTTTAATAGATAATGAAACGGTCCCTCGACGTATGGAACAAGACATGACCCTCGTAGGTCTTTAGGGAACATGGTTCCCTAGTGGGTTTCTATTACTTTGGTTCAATTACTTAAAGATTCAGTACTAACCTATATATAATTTTTCCATATCGCTTGGAATGACACTCTACTTAACCAAACTGTGTAATAGTGGTTTGTCAAATATGGATCACCATAGGGTGAATCCATTTTGATGTACCCTTTAGGTTTTATTATTTAATATGTTAGTGACAACCTATATGGTGTATTCTAATATATCTTGGAATGGAATTATTTCTATCTAAACTGTTTGGCTATGGTTCTTTGATATATACCTCTAGAGGGTTATGCCAACTAAGTGAGTATGCTTGTGTGACGTAACAAGATGCTCAGTTTTTTTACATACCAGTAATAACCTATATGGTGGTTTCCCATATATCCTGGAATGGAACTCTACTTATTCAAGTCAGTAGAAGTATTTTTTTCGAGATATAGATCATTTAGGATGATTTTGTTAGGTTTTTATGATCCTTATTGAGTTGTGATTTTCGAGGAATTAGTATCTGGATGGATTCTTGGTGAGAATCAGTTCTAAATTAGGTGGTTGAGTAGGCATGGGATGTCGGTTATACATATATGAGACCCATGGGTGGGTGGATATATAAGGAATCAACATTAAATAATCTGTAAGATTGGTTATTTAGTTAATAATTCATTTTAATATACTCTCATAGGCCTTTTAGGTTTATCATTTTACATAATTATATCCTCACCCTTACAAAATAAAATATTACATCATAAAGTGTACACTTCCACTGATTATCCATTTTTTCAGAATACAAAACTTTTTAAGATATAACATATTTTATTTTCTTGACATGTATCTATAATTTTCATCTTGACCTCATCCATGTCCCTAGTCATCCTTAAAACCTAGTGAAAATATTTTAATGTGGGGGATGAGCACAAAAATCTTAGTAATTGGCAAAAAAAAGGAAATAAAGAAACACATTAGTCCATGAATACTCATAAAAATTTTCCTTTTTAAAAGTAAAATTTGAGATCAAAATAAATATTTTCTTATAAAAGAAATAAACTTTTAGACCCAATGATTTTCATAAAATATTTCACAAGAAACACTAAAGGAAAAAATAAAACTCATAAATATTTCTTTTCAATCATGAAAATTTATACATTTAACCCTAAAGAAGTAGCATAGAATTCATTTTAAACCTAAGCTCATTAGTTTACCTTGAGAAATCAAAATATTTTCATAAAAACACATATAAAGAATTTATAAATCATGTAGGTAACTTGGTATATCATTTACATTTCACTCTTATAATCACTCCTACAAATGGAATAACCTACCTTATAAATTCTAATAATCTCTTAGGAGAAAACTAACCAGATAATGTTGTCACATGAAACAAAGAATTAGAGATCTATATCAGACTCACTCATCATCATGAGCTATATTGGTCCCACCCATCATTATAAAATATTCTCAATAACCATAAAATAATCATAATACATGAAATATTTAATTTCTATCATCAGAACCATAATAATATTCTTTACACCCAAAAGAAAACATTTTTGGATATTGAAATATCCATTCCATTTAAAACCAATTTTTAAAATATCCATAACAAATGGAAGGAGGGTTTTTATTTTAAGAAACCAAAAAAGAATGTAATTTATTCTAAACATAAAATAATTTTTATGGTAGTGTCAAAACCCATTTATTCCATATATATTAAAACAAAACATTCTATTTTCCATTTTTTCAAAACATTCTATATAAAATACATAAAAATATTCATTCTGAAAACCCTTTAAATAAGTAAAATGTGGTATAAAATATACTTTATAGTTAATTTATGTCCATATAAATACATAAAAAAATAATTTCATGAATATGTCCATGGAATAAAAATATTTAGAAAATAGATCTAGAAAAAAATTAAAAATGAGGTTTTTATGGTAAAGTGTCCCTTACCTCAAGTATGAATCATCACATAAAATATTTATCATATTGAATAATAAACATATGTTAATTATTAAATTTGTTAAGAAAATTTGTGAAGTTTATTAATACTTTTATTTTATTTATTACCATGTTACAATCAATTACATAATCAATTAATTTTTTGTTGAACGGTTTGATGATATCCAACTCATAGGTCCAAAATGACTTTGGTAGGTTGGCTGTGGTCAAAGATGTAATTATTAAATTTTCTTAAGAATAATAAAAATAAAATAATTATAATTTCAATACATTAATTATATTTTTAAAACCAACCATGTAATATGGATATGAAAAATTAATTACAATACAATAATGGAGACGACAGGTCATACGTACGCATGAGTAACATTATAATCTTTCAAAGAGCATCTGGGAAAGAATGTATGTGTCATATTATATTTATATAATTATTATTATATCATAAATATCATATAATATATTTAAATAAACTTATATATAGAATCCATGTCAATGATTCATGGAATACTAATCACATCATTTTGTGAAGGTGGTAATCCATAGGTACGCATGAATGACATTATCATATTTCAATGGATGTAATGGTAAGAAAATAGATGATATATTATATTTAAAAAGTTATTAATATGTCATTAATATCATATATATATATACATTAAATAAATATTTATATCCATCCTTGATAGATGAGGATATAAAAAAATACATAGTTCGGGAGGCGATAGTCCACCATACACATGAACGGTGGTTTCATTTTCCATTTGATGGAAAAAGGAAATGGATATGAATTATTCTAATAAAATAACAAAATATTAATATATTTAATATAATATTGTTATTATTTCATCATGTTTTAATAATATTTTAATGATATAGAAGAATAAATGAAACAAAAATGCTCAGTTAATAACTATACCTCTTCTCCGAACAACCTCTTTAGGTTTATATCTAAAGCCTTCCTAGGTTGGTTTTAAGATCAAACCATGGATTCTAGTACATTATTAGGGATTTAAGAAATCTATTTTGTCATCTATTGTCCAAAACAAAAGGTTATAAAATAGGATATTGAAGGGGAGTCCATTTATAAGTGGGGGAGAGGACGTACTTGGAAATTTAAAAATGATTAAAGTATATTGATGTCTTAATCCGAGAAATGGCTCCAAAAATGGACCATTAACAAATATTATATGATTTATGTTTGAAATATAGATATAAAATACAATTTATATAAGTTTTTAGGTCATTTTAACCATTATATTTTTAGTTTATCCTTCTAATAGACATGTTTTAACCTTAACCATGTCTATCAATTTTATTATTTCTACTATTTATTATCTATAAAAATAAAGTTGAATTTATTAATTAATATTTATAATAATAATTCAAAATATTATATCCATTTTATAAAATTTAAATAATATAAGTGGTACAATTAAATTTAAAATTAAACCTACAAAACACAATGAAAAACGGTTTTTTAGAAAAATGTCATTTAACTATAAAACATTTTTTATATAAATTTCATGTATAATATTGATTAAATAAGAATTTATTAGATTATGTTTAATATAAATTCTCTAATTAAATTTTAAAATGTATTGATAATAGAACATGACATTTTTAAAAATATAAAAATTAAATACTGTTTTCAATAAAAATCAGTATTTTCACTATTCATTAAAAAATCAAACGTTTCTGAAAAATATCAAAAAAACATCATTAGATAATTTTATATTGATTACTTAAAAATGAAAATTATTTTTTATAATTAATATTATATAATTTAGAAAAAAACTTTTAAAACCCCATAAAATTCATGGAAACCAAATTTAGTTAGAAATACTACTTTTTTCCCTTGATTGAAAAATTAAATAATATTCTTATAATAAATATAAATATATAAAATATAACTAATAAATATTAATAAGATATGATAGCTATTTATTTTAAACTTACCTGGGTTTTTACTTTCTTCCCCCTTTTAAAAATTATATCCTCATAATTTTATTCATTACATAATCAAGTGGGGATGTTTTTCCCTAATAAAATTTTCGGATTCCCATGTTTATTCTAAAACCATATGGTTTTCCAAAAAAACATAACATATTAAATCACTTTATTTTTTAACACTTTCTATCTTTGGTCAAGAATATATACTATTTTTTCGTTACAATTTTTTTCTCCCAACTAAAATACATCAGGCTCAAAACATGAGAGGAATTCAGTGTATATTTTCTTAAGAATGAAATGTGAAATACATCATGTACCTGAGATAAACTCAAAGTCAAGGATAATAAATAATAAAATGATCTATCTTTATATAGTATTTCATATGTTATAATTAATTTTGAACTTAACATTCCCTTTTTTCTACAACACATAAAGCTTTTTCAAGGAGAAAATTTAAGAAATACGTGATTGCTTACCTCGAAATAAATATCTTTCCACCAGAAAAATGTATAACTTTTCTACCTGAAATGAGAAATCCTCAAGTTTTTTTAATCATCTTCACCTTAAAATACATTTCTTCTACAAATTCTGATCCAAAAAACATTCTTTTACATACGTCATCCCAACAACGAGAGTCTGATAGTGATTTTTATATAATGCTTCAAAAGTTTACATCTGTATACTGGAATAAAAACTATTGTTATAAGAAAACCCAACAAAAGTTATATATTGATCAAAAATTCTTGGATAATCCATTAAACAATATCAAATCATATCCTCCAAATTATAAATCACTCTCTTTTAATATCCATCAGATTGACCATATAAAAGTGTACATAAATTTAATTTAGTACCCAACGAAATCTGTAGACTTTTCCAAAAATATAGGTAAACCTAGGATCACTCTTGGATAAAATGGAGAGATGGGATCCATATAATCTAATTATATATTTAATATAATGTTACAAATTTTAATCCGAAGACATGATATCATGAATAATAAGGAAATTAGTATATTTAGTTAATCTATCAATAATTACCAAAACATTATTACTACCTTGAGTTGTCTATGGTAATCCCACTAAGAAATCTATGGATATATTCTCTCATTTCCATTTTGGCACTTTAAAATGATAAATCATACCCTTTTTTTAACTATACTTTAACCAATTGAAAATTCAAACATTTCATTTTAAAATCTGTAATATATTTCTACATTCCTTCTCAGTAGAAATGTTCCCAAAGGTCTTTATACATTTTTGTGCTACTAGGATAAATCAAAAATGGAGAGATTTGATCCTCACTCAATTTTTATTTCATTAAATTGGGGTCACATGAAATACATAACCTTTTAAAATCTCAAATTTCTTATTTTTCAATATTAAATCCTATCAACTTACTTTTCCTAACCAATTATACCATTTCTTATAACTCACGATCTTCCTTTTGAGAATTCTTAATTCTATCTAACAATTATTATTGTACTGACATCTAAAATAAAATAGTGAGAGTTTCATGGATGATTTCTAATACAAAATTAATTAAATTATTAACCAAATGATCAAGTTCTCGATGTATTTTATTTAATATAGAATTATATTTTTGACTCAAAGCATTAGTTATGTTGTTATCCTTTACTTACTAGAAATTAATTATACATTTGTAATAATTTATCAATTCCATCCATCTCCACTATCTCATATTCAATTCTCTTTTACTGAATATATACTTAAAACTTTTATGATCAATTTATATTTCACACCTTACTCTATATAATTGATGTATCCAAATTTTTAAAGAAAATTATAAATCCCCCTGTTCAAGGTCATGTGTAGGGTAATTTTTCTCATGATGTTTTAATTGACATGAAACATAAGAAATTACCCAATAATTATGCATTAAAACCCAACTAATTCCCTTCAATGAAGTATAACTATAGATTAAAAAGTCACCATTTTTTTATTTCTTGGAAAAAATTCGATAATTCAATAATATTCTTATAAATTCATAGAAACATTATTTTTATTCCTTTAACCATATAAACTTAACCCATTTTCATGTTAACTAGGTTAGTTTGCATGATAACTATGAAAATGTTTCAAAAACTCGGTGGTAATAGCCTCCTAATTTAATATAACTAGGAATCTCAGTAACATTTTTAGGTATTTTACATTTATCAATCACTTTAGTTTTTTTTGGATTAACAGTTATTATAAGGACCCGACCTTAAACATTATATATTATAGTGATTTTAAACTATAATTATATTAATTTCATTCCCAAATACCTTTTAGGATTATAGTTTTAGATAATCAAGTAAAATACTCACATAGTAAACTTGTACAATGTTAGTGGACACTTATACAAAGTATCCATTTTTTCATAGAAAAAAGTCTTTAAAATAAAACATGTTCTATAATCATGAAAAATATTCCCAATTTTCCATTTATCTCATCCTTATCTCTATTCCCCCTTAAATCCAATGAAAAATATTTAAAAACATGGGATGAGCATAAAATTTTAGAAAGAGATATAAAATAAAGGAAACTATTACTTAATTGAAAACTAATAAAAACAATTTCATGAAAACATACCTTTTCACCCTAAAAAAGTAATCATCCTTTAAAAAATAGTGTTATCTTACCTTTTCAAAACCAATAAATTTCTAAGAAAACTCATTAAAAAGCATATAAAACACCAGTAGGTAACTTCAGACATCATTTTCTATATAAATCTTACAAATGGAGTATCCAATATGGATAACCTCTATCTTTGCAGTACATAATTCATTGGAGATTATAATGTAACCACCCATCCATGGTTTATCGCATAACTACACGTCATTGGATTATAATGTAACCAACTATCATTGGTTTATCACTTAACCACCCATTATTGTTTTATCACATAAAAACATATCATTATATTATCACACAACCACCCATAATCATAAACAATTCACAAGAATCATAACATAAACATAAATCATGAAAGATTTCATTATAAAAACACTCTTTGAGGAAAATAAACATTTCATTTTGAAAAACTACGTACGTAAAATAGAAAAAAAATTCTTTGAAATTAATTATGTAAACTTGTAAAGTAAGCTTCAAAATATTATGGAAACATGAAAGTGGTAAATGTCATTCATTTCTTATATGTAAAATAAATATACATTTTGAAAAATGAACTTTAAAATGCAATTTTCAAAATAAAGTTCCTTACAAATATCATATCATTAAAGTGAGCATTAATAAAATGAAAATATTTTGTGATTATGATATAAATATACAAATAAAAAGTGTAAATATAACATTAGAAAATAAAAATTCATTTCACACATAATCTTAGAAATATATTACCAATGTTGTTTAATTTTAAACCAAATAATGGAAATTGGTTTAAGAATTCCCTTACACTTGTAATCAGTCGAATCGTATGCACCATAAAAGTAATTATTATCAAATGAAAAATTTAATACAATGAATATAATAAAATTCATGATATTATATATAAAAGGTTAGTATATACATTACAAAAAATAAATTAGAAGTGAATACGGTGTATATCTCACAGAACTAAAAAAGTGAGATGAGAAACCCTTACGTCATGCTTCCATATGGTTTTGAATAATTTAACATCCTGTATAATGGTTTAAAAAATGTTATTAACTCATTAAAGAAAAAAATTAATATTCATAATACCTTATAAAATGATTTTATAACATCGTATGACTTGTTCATTAATAATTTTTCATTATTTTCATTGATTTGAGAGAATTTGTTTCAAGGTTTCATAGTTGGCTCACTTGTCTATAATTATGTATGTTCTTTTCAAATGGAAATAAAACTCCAGAAGTAAAATTAAATGGTATTAATTCACTTAAATAATTTTAAATGGTCACATATATCATTTTTATTTCTGACATTAGGATGATTCATTTGATAAAACATTAATGATAAATTTTTAGTTTGTTTTGGTGGTTTTTTCTAAACATCACAACCTAGTTTCATTTTATTCAGTATAATGTGTATATATTAGATCAAAAACATTAAATAGATTATAATATAACTATTAAAATCATATTTAACCATAATTATTCTTTTATGACTGGCCTTTATGTTGGTAATAGAAAAATAAACAAAATCATGATTCACAGAGACGGTTAACCACCATAATTAGGATAATGGTTTCGTTTCTTAATATAAGATGAAATAATAAAAGGGATGGATATAAGATATTCCATTATAAATATAAATATCCAGAATATATATGATACTATTTTTATTATTCCTTGATTTATAAATGAGTTTAAGAGAACATAAAAAAAAAGAAAAATTAAGAGAGGTGGTTTGACAAATTACCTATCAAAGATCACCTCCTTGATGGACCCCGTAAGGACTTTGGAATTGATATTTTGGTGATACCATTAGCACTTACACATGTTGAGAGTTGGTAGGATAGTTTTTAGCAAAATTTTGGGAGATTATTGTGTCACAGCCCGTCCTAGGGGCCCGTGTCGTGATTACCCCAAGCCCGCCATCCATAGGCCAGGGGCTGGCGACTAGCACCAAGGTATAAATCCCGGTAAAAAGGGAAGGAATTGCCTTTGCAAAGTAAAAGAACACCATAGAGCAAGAAAGCAGTAGAAGTAAACACTAAGTAAAAACTGAGTACAACAGTATGTGCATAAAGTAAAGGGGCCGGAAAAACAAGCTCAACTATAAAGTACAACTGAAAAGGGAAAACAGCAACTGAAAAGTAAAACTGCAGCCTCGAGCCGTCCACTGGAAGTCCCTCCTAAAAGGTGAGTACAGATAGCCTCCACAGCTCCTCGGGTCCTGCCGTCTACTCCGAGTACGTCCAGCCCAGTGGTCTACCTCCGGGTACCGACCTAGTCCGCAAGCCACAATCGCGATCAGCGCTGTCCGTCGTCTACAACAAACACAAGTAGTGCAGGCATAGCCCATGTAGGGGTGAGTATAAGCTACTCAGTAGGGACCCCGAGACCCTCGAAGGTCTCCCAAAATCCACAAAGGATAAACCACAAAATAAAGATACAATCACGAAGTAACATCTGACACTGCTTAGGTATATTCCCATACATATACCTAAGTCGTCAATTCCAGTATGCTCCAACCTCCAAGCCCAAGTACAACCCAATCCACACAGGAAAGAAAACGTATTCCACACAGGAAAGCAAAATGAAATCCACACAGGATTGCACAACACAATCCACAAAGGAAAGCAAACAGGATTGAGCTCACACTGGTATACTTCTTCGTATGATGATAGAGATGATCAGATGTAGTTATTGATTCATCTAAGTCGTCGGACCCACAAAGGATCGATAGGTACTAACCCCCGTAATGACCCAGGAAGGGTCTGACCCACACAGGATCGATAGGTAACTAACCCCCGAAATGACCCACACAGGATCGATAGGTAACTAACCCCCACAATAACCAACACAGGATCGGACCCACACAGGATCTGTAGGCGCTGGCTCACATAGAACCGTTGAGTGCTGACCCACACAGGATCGGACCCACACAGGATTTGTAGCACTGATCCACATAGGATTTCTGAGTGCTTTAGTCGTCGCCGTCGAATCCACTGAGGATCTTTGTACAGTCGTCATCGTCATCGTAGTCGCAGCCAGCTCTAGGGTTCCCGCACACAGCAAGATCGTTTGGGAGGGTCCGCTCCACGAGCCGAGAGGCTGATACATCAACTGACACAAAGTCCAGAGGTGATGTATCCAAAAGTTCTGTATCGTCAACAGGAACTCAACACCATAGACGACGCGTCAATCGGACTCCCGGTCTGAGAGTTATTTGCTTTTTCGTCCCAGGGGCCCAGTTGGTTTTTAAGTCAAACCCAAACTGACCGTACTCCACCTGCATCCAAACCTCGGGCGGAGTAAGGAAAAAGATCTGTCTCACTAAGAGAAATCCAACCAAGTTGACGGCACGTCAATCGGACGTCTGGAGCTCAAGTTATGAGCGTTTCCGCTCCGAGGGCCCAGTTGGTTTCGTGTATGAACCAACTCAGGCGAACCCAAAGTGTTCTGAAACCTTGAGTGTGATATATCTAAACGACCGTCTCGATCCAAGGATCGCATCTCAACTGATGGTGCGTTGATCGCAAGCTCGTAGCACAAGTTATGTGTGTCCGACCAGAAGATGTTCGGTATTAAGGGGTTTGGGCCCGGTCCGACCCGGCTTGATACCCCCAAGGTCAGCCCGAACCGGATCCGAGTCCGGCCCGGCCGACGTCGCCCGGACCGGCGGCCCGGTCAGGCAGCCGGCCCGGCCTGGGCGCGTCGCGCTGGCCAGGCGCTCGGCCAAACGGTCGAGCCGTTTGAAGGGGGGGCGCCTACCCCCCTGGATTTTGTAACCGCGACCCCCATTAAGGGGGGCCGCTTGAGCTGGCCGCCGGGGGTTTGTAACCCCCGGCCTTCCCTTGTTTGGTCAGCCTTCCCTGGCTGGCCAGCTTCTGCCATCAAGGACCGGCGACGGTCGGTCCCCCCCTTGCTCTGACGCCGGCATCCCGGAACCGGCCGCCAGTCACCCTGCTCCGCCGCGGCCTGGAACCGGCCACGGCCTTGGTTGTCTGGCACGGCGCGACGGCACCGCGCCCCTCCTCCATGGCCTCGCTCTAGCCGTGATGTCTTCGGGTTTCTCCGACGCGGCGCGACGGCGTCACGTCCTTGTTCGTTTTCACGGCGCGGCGGGACAGCGTTGCTCATTCCTTGTCGCACGATTCCACGTGGTGCGACGGTACCGCGCCATTCCCGTTTCAAACCACAATAGAAACCAACATGGATAAAGGAGGAGTGTCGAACGTGTTTGTGCCGTCTGGTCCCCTCTTATTAATCGATAGCAATTGGTCATATTTCACGAAGAACGTCAAGGTAGTAATCACGAACAAATTAAATAAACCCCCTACCTCGAGCGTAGCTTGAACGGAGGTTCTTCGAACGAAAATTCATCTCGGAAGAACCATCGAGGGAAGTGACGTCTTGGAAAGAGGAAGTTCCGTCGTGGGGACGGCGTCGCAGTATACAGCTTCGCGTAGTCGGTCTCTGAGGGCTTGGCGTTCTACGTCGGAGACCGATGTGTTCTTCGCATTCTTCGTCGAAGAAGAAGAAGTTCCTCAAGCCTCCCTTAGATTTTCTCCCCAAAAACCACTCAAGCAACAAAGTCCGCAAATAAAATAAGTACCTCGCTTATTTTATTAACTCAACATAAGCTTTTGAATTTCAAAAGTTGAATTAATTCCACTTAATTAATTCTTGACAAGTTGTCATCCATAATGGTGAGTTGAGGGAGTTAGGAATTTGAAGGGGTGGGGTTCGTATGGGCCCCACCACCCTCATAACCTCCCATGGGAAGTTGGGTAGTTACCCCACTTCCACCCGAAGCTTAAAACTACTTAGAAAAAATAAAAATTGTAGTTAAATTTTTATTTTAACTTCCACAATTTTTATCAACCTCTATCGTGTAAACACAACTCCCGAAAAGGTGTTCCTAAGCAATTACCGGCGCTGCGGTTCCATCGGTGACCTCGAAATTCGATTCTGAGCACCAGTTCAAAAGTCAGGATTTCCCGCTCATTCGTTCACTGAACGTAACCGAGATAAACTTTGGATAGAAATTTCGGGCACACCGGGCCTCGGAATCAAGTGTCGTCAGAAACTGCATTCTTGTAAAATCCCAAAGAAAATTAAGAAATAAAAAAAAATTCCTTGAATTTTTTGGGTCTTTACATTACTCCCACCTCAGTTCTTTACGTCCTTATAAAGATACATCATAACTAGGGAACACAAATGTGGGTACTGAGCATGCATCTGAGCCTCCCGCTCCCAAGTGCTCTCCTGGAGATTCCCGTGCTGTCATCTGATGCGCACTAGAGGGATCGACCGTCTACGTAGGACCTGCTCCTGTCGATCCTCGATCTCCACTGGTACCTCCGTAAAATTCACCCCATCATCAATGTCCAGCTCCCCATGGTCAATGATATGCATCGGGTCATGCACATATCTCCTCAGCTGAGACACGTGGAAGACGTCATGCACCCGGTGCAACTGAGGTGGTAGAGCCAGGCGATAAGCCACCTCGCCAATCCTGCTGAGGACCTTGAATGGTCTGATGAAGCGTGGAGACAACTTGATGCCTCGGCTAAATCTTTGTATACCATGTCGAGTTGAGACATTCAAGAAGACGTGGTCGCCATCCTCGAACTCAAGTGCCTCCGCCTCCTGTCTGCATAAGACTTCTACCGGCTCTGAGCTGTTCTCATCCGCTCCTGGATGACCGGGACCTTCTCTGTTGTGGCCTGGACCATCTCCGGTCCCACAAGTGCTGACTCCCCAGGGTCTGTCCAGCACAACGGTGATCTTCAAGGTCGGCCGTACAATGCCTCGTATGGTGTCATCCCGATGGTGGAATGGTATCTGTTGTTGTACGCAAACTCCACCAAGGGTAGGTGGTCCTCCCAGCTACGACCAAAGTCGAGGACACATGCGTGGAGCATGTCCTCGAGAGTCTAAATGGTCCTCTCCGTCTGACCATCCGTCTGAGGGTGAAAGGCGGTGCTCAGACATACCTGCGTCCCGAACGCCTCTTGCAACCCCTTCCAAAGCCGGGAAGCAAATAGATAATCTCGATCGGAGACGATAGATGACGGCACACCATGAAGCCATACAATCTCCTGAATGTAGAGACTTTCCAAGCTCTCTACTGAGCCCTTATCTCTTCTGGGTAACAAGTGCGCCGACTTGGTGAGTCGGTCGACAATCACCCAAATGGAGTCGTGACCTCTGGAAGTGCGTGGAAGTCTAGTCACAAAGTCCATAGATATGTCGTCCCACTTCCACTCCGGGACCTCCAAGGGCTGTACCAAGCCTGCTAGTACCTGATGCTCTGCCTTCACCTACTAGCAGGTGAGGCATCGAGAAATGACCTCTACCACAGCCTTCTTCATGCCTGGCCACCAGTACTGTCATCTGAGATCCTGGTACATATTCGCCACTTCAGGATGTACCGCCAAAGTTGAAGTGTGAAACTCTCTCAGCACCTCCTCCCGTAAAGCAACTGGTACCAAGGTACTTCCACTGAAAAGGATTTCGTGCTCTGCTCCAAAGGAGAAACCATCAGGTGCCTGTCTTGAGGATATCTGTGCATGCCGCGTCTCATAGTCAGCATCCCCACGCTGTGACTCTCTGACCCGCTGTAGTAGTGGAGGAGTGACTGTGAGATACTAAAGGAAGGCTGGTCCATCTCTATCCACAAATGATATCTGCAAAGAGGCTAACTGCTCTGTCGCCTCCCCATGTAACTGAATGCCCGTCCTCCTACTGAGAGCATCGGCTACCACGTTCCCCTTCCCATGAGTATAGATTATCTCAAACTCATAGTCCTAGAGGAACTCGATCCATCGCCATTGTCTCAGGTTCAGGTCCTTCTGAGAGAAGATGTACCTAAGACTCTGATGGTCAGAATAGACTGTAAAGCGCTCGCCCATTAGATAGTGTCACCACATCTTCAGAGCGAAGACCACTGCTGCTAACTCTAGGTCATGGGTAGCATAGTTCTGCTCATGCGGCCTCAACTGACGTTATCCATAGGCAATCACTGCCCACTGCTGCATTAGGACACATCTGAGTCTGTTCCCTGATGTATCGCAGTAGACTACATACCCTACTCCCTCCTCTGGCAACCTCAAGATAGGTGCGCTGGTGAATCTCTGTCTCAGATCCTCGAAGCTCTGCTGACATCTGTCTGACCACACAAAGGTTTCCCCTTCTTCGTCAAAGCTTAGAGTGGTGCCGCAACTCTGGAAAAGTCTGGCACGAATCTCCGATAATATCCAGCTAGTCCCAAGAAACTCCGCACCTCCGTCACGCTCCTGGGTGGCTCCCAAGCTAGTACTGCCTTGATCTTCGCGGGATCCACCGCAACTCCCGCCTCAGAGATGACGTGTCCCAAGAAGTGCTCCTCGTGTATCCATAACTTACACTTCGAGAGCTTTCCATAAATTTGGTTCTCTCAGAGTGTGTCCAGAACAACCCGTAAGTGGTAGGCGTGCTCCTCCTCAGTCTTCAAGTAAATCAAAATGTCATCGATGAAGACCACGACAAATCGATCGAGGTATGGCTGAAAGATCCTGTTCATGAGGGCCATGAACACTGTTGGAGCATTGGTTATGCTGAATGGCATAACCAAGAACTCAAAGTGGCCATAATAACATCTGAAGGTCATCTTCTGCACGTCCTCGTCCCGAACTCTGAGCTGATGATAGCCTGACTTGAGGTCTATCTTCGAGAACCACCGCGCTCCCTTGAGATGATCTAAGAGGTCGTTAATCCTCGGTAGCTGATACTTGTTCCTCACGGTCACCTGTTTCAGGCGACGGTAATCGACACAAAGTCACAAGCTATCATCCGCCTTCTTGGCGAACAAAATCGGGGAAGCCCAGGGTGAAACACTGGGTCAGATGAATCTCTTGACCTGCATGTCCTCCAACTATACTCGTAGCTCTCGAAGCTCAGCGGGGGCCATCCGATATGATGGAGTGGATATCGGGGCTGTCCCGGAATACAGGTCAATATAAAACTCTACCTCTCTACGAGGAGGTAGTCCTGGAACGTCATCGGGGAAAACGTCCACATACTGATCCACCACTGCAGGAAAACCAGGACTCCGTACATCAACTTCTCCTAGGATGAGGCTAGCCAACTGATGAGTGATGGGTTTTCCTCTCCCCTGCGTGAGTCCATCCTGTGCTGCTAAGGCTCCCTTATCGCCGGTGAAGGTGAACCTACTCCTGTCGGTGAGTACACATCGCACCTTGAGCCTAAAACAGTCGATCTGAGCATGAACCGTAGATAACCAATCCATGCTCAAGATGACGTCGTAAGGCCTCAACGCCGCTACAAGAAGATCACAGCCGAAGCTCTCGCCTCATAGGGTAAGCTCACACTGTCGGTACCAGTGCGTAATCATCGAGTCTGTTCCCGTAGGAGTCTCTAGCCGTAAGGATCGAGCCAACGACTCTGTCAGAATCTCCGAGATCCGAACAAGGGCAGAGCCTATGAAAGAATGACTCACTCCTGTGTCTATAAGAACAACAGAAAGGGTGGAATAGACACAGATAGTACCTCGAATCATCTCGGGTGTGTCGTGGTCGTAGGCCTCCGCTGCCTGGAGCTATGCATGTCTCTGCCCGCTAGCTCCCTATGGTTGGGGTGGACCTCCTGGTGGTGGGGGTGGTAGGGCCTCAAAGTGTCGTCCACCACCTCCTGCTCAGCTATCTCCTCTGCCTCGTCCGCCTGCTCCCTGAGGACCGCCACGGTCGACCCTCTGCCTCTGCCTGGGTGGTCCCTCAATCGTCTGCTGCTCCTATGCATGGTCGGTCGAGCATTCACGAGCCATGTGGCCCTGCCCGCCGCATGCGTAGCACTGTCTGCCTCTCGAAAGACTGGCTCCACGCTGTGTGCCCCGCACTGCTGAGCCAGTGTCCTGAGGTCGTCTGCCTGAGGTTCTAGTCTGCCTGGACCCATGAGTCATCCGTTGACTGCCTGCTGCAGAAGACACTATTGCATGCCGCCCTGCGGTAGGTCTCGCTGCTGAAGTAGGATCAACAAAAAAACTCTTGATCAAAATGGCTCACTCCAATACCCCTTCCTGAGTCGGAATACTGAGGGAGATTAGCAATACCCTGATCTCCAGCCTCAATCCCTGTTTGAAGGACCGGGCCCGGAAGAATGGGTCTCATACCATGTCTGTCAAGTAGTGCGAGAGATCGGTAAATATTGCCGAGTACTGGGCAACCGTCAAGCTGTCCTGCCACAGCTATAGAAGATCTTGGATGTGCACCGCACGGAGGGTGGCTGGGATGACCTCCGAGCAGAAGAGGCTCTCAAAGTCCATACAGAGAAAAGATGCCTCGTCGTGCACCTAGAGCATCAAGCTCCACCATCTGCCTGCTGCCGCGTGCAGTAGGCTCGCTGCGAGGATAACCATGAGGTCCGCTGGTGTCCTCACTAACCTAAAAACCCATACCACTACCTCCAGCCAAACCTTGGCTGCCTAGGGGTCCGTCTCCCCACAGAACCTGGGCAGTCGCGGGTGCTGAAACTCGTGCAGTGTGCTAAGGCAACGTGCATCGTCAGCAGCTGAGGTTGGTAGCGTCGGTGGCTCGATGGGTAGAGGTACCGTCGGTGCCTCAGCTGTCAAAGGGCCCTGTACCGAGGCCTCGTCTCTCGGTGGGTTGTCGTCACGTACAACTCTCGGAACCCTAGCTGGCTGCCGTCATGGGGCCATCCTAAAAAGAAACAGGTGTGCCACGGTCAAACAGTATACCTGGTGAGCTGATATTAAGTAATCACAAAGAAAACTTGAAACACACATGCAATCAATGTTTTCGTGCATTAAGTTGGAAATAAGAAGTCAGGGTCCTGGTGTACGGATACGTCGGCCTCCGCACCAACACTGGACTCCCTGGACTGATAACCACACCCAATACGCTTAACACTATTGCTTCACATAGGAAAAGATCAGAGTCTTGAGTTATGCGGTAGAACCTAACTCCTCTGATACCAATTTGTCACGACCCATCCTAGGGGCCCATGCCGTGACTACCCCAAGCCCGCCTTCCATAGGCCAGAGGCTGGCGACTAGAACCAAGGCATAAATCCTAGTAAAAAGGGAAGGCATTGCCTTTGTAAAGTAAAAGAACACCACAGAGCAAGCAAGTAGTAGAAGTAAATACTAAGTAAAAACTGAGTACAACATTAAGTGCGGAAAGTAAAGGGGTCGGAAATATAAGACCAACTGTAAAGTACAACTGAAAAGGGAAAACAGTAACTGAAAAGTAAAACTGCAGCCTCGAGCCGCCCACTAGAAGTCCCTCCTTAAGGGTGAGTACAGATAGCCTCCACAGCTCATCAGGTCCCGGCATCTACTCTGAGTACATCTATCCCAGTGGTCCACCTCCGGGTACTGACCTACTCCGCAACCCTCAACCGCGATCAGCGCTGTCCGTCGTCTACAACCAACACAAGTAGTATGAGCATAGCCCATGCAGGGGTGAGTATAAGCTACTCAGTAGGGACCTCAAGACCCCCGAAGGTCTCCCAAAATCCACAAAGGATAAACCACAAAGGAAAGATAAAATCACGAAGTAACATCCTACACTGCTTAGGTATATGCCCATACATATACCTAAGTCATCTATTCCAGTAAGATCCAACCTCTGAGCCCAAGTACAACCCAGTCCACACAGGAAAGGAAATGTATTCCACACAGGAAAGCAAAACGTAATCCATACAAGATAGCACAACACAATCCACAAAGTAAATAAAACAGGATTCAACTCACACTAGTATACTTCTTCGTATGATGATAGATGATCAGATGTAGTTACTGATTCATCTAAGTCATCGGACCCACAAAGAATTGAAAGGTACTAACCCACACAATGACCCAGGAAGGGTCTTAACCACACAGGATCGATAGGTAACTAACCCCCGCAATGACCCACACAGGATCGATAGGTAACTTACCCCCGCAATGAGCCACACAGGATCGGACCCACACATAATCTGTAGGTGCTGGCTCACACAAAACCGATGAGTGCTGACCCACACAGGATCGGACCCACATAGGATCTGAAGCACTGATCCACGTAGGATCGCTGAGTGTTGTAGTCGTCGTCTTCGAATCCACTGAGGATCTCTGTACAGTCGTCATCTTCGTCCCAGTCGCAGCCAGCTCTAGGGTTCCCGCACACAGCAAGCTCGTTCAGGAGGGTCCGCTCCACGAGCCGAGAGGCTGATACATCAACTGACACAAAGTCCAGATTTGATGTATCCAAAAGTTCCGTATCATCAACATGAACTCAACGCCAAAGACGGCGCGTCAATCGGTCGCCCGGTCTGAGAGTTATTGGCTTTTTCGTTCCAGGGTCCATGTTGGTTTTTAAGTCAAAACCAACCCGACCGTACTCCACCTGCATCCAAACCTCAGGCAGAGTAAGAAAAAAGATCCGTCTCACTAAGAGGAATCCGGCCAAGTCGACGGCACGTCAATCGGACGTCCAGAGCTCAAGTTATGAGCGTTTCCGCTCTGAGGGCCCAGTTGGTTTCGTGTATGAACCACCTCGGCCGAACACAAAGCGTTCCAAAACCTTGAGTGCGATATACCAAAACGACCGTCTCAATCCAAGGATCTCATCGCAACTGATGGTGCGTTGATCGGAGGCCCGTATCACAAGTTATGGGCATCCGACCGGAAGAGGTTTGGTATTAAGGGGTTCGGGCCCGGCCCGATACCCCCAGGGTCGGCGCGAACCGGGTCGACCCGAACCGGGTCCGGGTCCGGCCCGCTTGGGAGCGGCCCGGACCGGCTAGCGCAGCCCAGCCTGGGCGATGCGCATTGGGCGCACTGGCCAGGCGCTCGGCCAAACGGCCGAGCCGTTTGAAGGGGGGGTGCCTGCCCCCCTAGATTTTGTAACTGCGGCCCCCATTAAGGGGGCTACTTGAGCTGGCTGTCGGGGGTTTGTAACCCCCAGCCTTCCCTTGTCCGGCCGTCCCGCCCTGGCCGGCCGGCTTCTACCATCAAGGACCGGCGACGGCCGGTCCCCCACCCCCCTTGCTCCGACGCCAGCGGCTCGGAACCGGTCGTTGGTCACCCTGCTCCGCCGCGGCCCCGAACCGATTGTGACCTTAGTCGTCCGGTGCGGCGCGACGGTGTTGCGCCCCTCCTCCGCGGCCCCACTCTGGCCGCGGTGTCTTCGGGTTTCTCCAACGCGGCGCGACAGCGTCGCGTCCTTATTCGTTTTCACAGCGCGGCGCGACGGCGCCGCGCATTCCTTATCGCACGATTCCGTGCGGTGCGACGGCACCACGCCATTCCCGTTTCAAACCACAATAGAAACCATCATGGATAAAGGAGGAGGGTCAGCCGTGTTTGTGCGGTCTTGCCCCCTCTCGTTAATCGATAGCAATTGGTCATATTTCACGAAGAATGTCAAGGTAGTAATCACGAACAAATTAAATAAACCCCCTACCTCAAGCGTATCTTGAACGGAGGTTCATCGAACAAGAATTCGTCGCGGAAGAACTGTCACAGGAAGAGATGTCATGGAAGGAGGAAGTCACGTCGCGGGGATGGCGTCGCGGTATACGGCGTCGCATAGTCGGTCTCTAAGGGCTCGGCATTCTTCATCGGAGACCGATGTGTTCTTCGCGTTCTTCGTCGAAGACGAAGAAGTTCCTCAAGCCTCCCTTAGCTTTTCTCCCCAAAAACCTCTCAAGCAACAAAGTCCCTAAATAAAATAAGTACCTCACTTATTTTATTAACTCAACATAAGCTTTTGAATTTCAAAAGTTGAATTTATTCCACTTAATTAATTCATGACAAGTTGTCATCTATAATGGTGAGTTGAGGGAGTTAGGAACTTGAAGGGGTGGGGTTCGTATGGGCCCCACCACCCTCATAACCTCCCATGGGAAGTTGGTTAGTTACCCAACATCCACCCAAAGCTTAAAACTACTTAGAGAAAATAAAAATTGTAGTTAAATTTTTATTTTAACTTCCACAATTTTTATCAACCTCTATCGTGTAAACGCAACTCCGGAAAAGGCGTTCCTAAGCAATTACCGGCGCTGCGGTTCCATCGGTGCCCTCGGAATTTGATTCTGAGCACCGGTTCAAAAGTTAGGATTTCCCGCTCGTTCGTTCACAGAACGTACCCGAGCTAAACTTTGAATAGAAATTCCGGGCACACCGGGCCTCGGAATCAAGTGTCGTCAGAAACTGCATTCTTGTAAAATCCCAAAGAAAATTAAGAAATAAAAAAAAATCCTTGAATTTTTTGGGTCTTTACATATTGGATTATGAGGAGAAAGGGAGTGGTGAGGAGTTGTATTTAAACTTGAGGAGGGGTGGTTTTAAGTGATAAAATGATGATTATTTTATATTTAATGCCAACCACATTTGGGTGTCAATAATTACAAAGAATTATATTCATAATTATTGTTTTAAATTATCTTTATTCTATTTAAACACATCAACTAATAATTTAAAGCTAATATTTTGAGGTATTTTTAGGTTTTATTTTATATTGTGACCAGTTTCATAATTTTACACATACTGTAAATTATTTTTTTTACCACTTTAAAATTTTATTCCCAAAAATTAAAATGATCTTACTAACTAATTTGGACCTTATAATTCCAAAAATGGAATACATTTTAACAAATTTGATTCAAATATTAGTCAAAATTAAATTTAAAACAAAACCCATAGATGTGGTGAAAAGCGAGTTTTCAAAAAGTGTATTTTTTAGGAAAAATGTGATTTTATATTAACTCTATGAATAATAATTATTATTATATAAAAAAATTAATTTTTCATTATATATAATATATTATTTTTTTTAAATCCCTATTAGTTATTATTTTAATTAATTAAAAATGAGAAACATTCTGTACTTTAAAACAGATTTCAAAAAAATCTGTTTTTTAAACAAAAAAATAAATTTATTCTAAAATAAAATATAAATTTGATTAAAAAAATTAATTAGGAGAATTATAAATAAATAATTATTATTTTACTTTAAATCAAATTCAAAACATAATGGTACTTTTAAATTGTTTAATTTATTAAAAATAAATTATATTTTTACAAAGAATGATATTTTTCACTATTCACTAAAAACCCCAATATTTTCTGAAAAATACAAAAATCTAACCAAAATTAAAACATAATATTCTTATTTAAAAAATGAATTTAATTTTAGGAAATTAATTTTCTAAATGTTTTAAAAATTAATAATAATATTCACCCATAAAATTAAAGGAAACCCATTTTTTAAAGAAAACATATTTTTGAAGAATAAAATGGATTTACAAAAAATTTGAGTGATTATTTAAAAAGAATTAATTAATAATTTATATATGAGTATTAACTTCATATATTTAATAATTCTATTAATATTTTTCATTCCTTCAAAATTAAAGGTTTGGTTATAATAGTCGCATTTAAATAATAAGATTTTGTAGTTTCTTTAAGTTTGATGTTATGTACATTGTATAACATCGAACATAGTATTTTCTTTTCAAAAACATGGGATATTACATTATACCCCCCCCCCCCATTAATAAATTGTGTCCTAAAAATTTAAACTTGGTATCAAAAACTAGGAGTTTGAATTTGTAAAATGCCTTTTCTAAAATCCCACATCACAAAAAGGATCGATAAAACTTCTTCTTAAAATAAGGAAAAGAAAATTAAATGGACACCACAAAACTAGGATTACGAATAGTGGAAATTTAAAATATGGACATGGAAGAGAATTATAACTTTCAAGTTCTAATGTAGAGTGATAGAGAACATTTTCACTATAAAGTTAACCACCACAAAACTATAAATCTTTGAAGGGTTAAAAGGCCATTAATTCCTTAATAAGAAAAGTAAATGGATAATGTTTTTATTCCAAAATTATTTTCTTCAAGTTTAATTTTTTTACTACCTATTGTAATAACATAATCAAACAAGCTTACTTAACATTTATAATTTTATCCTTTAATAAATTCCCACAACAATCTCATCTTTTCTCTAAATGATGAGTATTCAAGATGAATGTTCATACCTAAAGCATCAGAATCAACTTACATGGGTCAAAAAATCAAAAAAAATATAATTATAAATTCCTCCTATATTTAGGCATTAACCAAAACAAAAATAGTTAGAAACAATATTATATTCTAAAAATAATAAACCTTTATATGATGAAAAACTACTTTAATATCAAAAATTTAATAGTAGCACTTAAAGTTAAACATAGATCATTCGAAAAATAACTATCCCTAAAATTCCTCAAAATATTCTACACTAAAATTTTAAACCCAAAAATTAGAAGTATTTGATCATATATTCTTCAAACAAAAATATAATATTTATCATCAAATAATATTAATCACTAATAAAGTCTCATAAAAAATTAATTTTCATAGTCACATAATCTTCAAGATTTCCAAAAATCACAAGAATCACCATAAATCATATATGTTTTTGAAATATAATTCATCCTTTATTTCTCATATAAAACCACATAGTATTTTGTTTACCTCATTCATATAAGGTTCCCAAAATTTTGAATGTCATATAAAATAATGTCACGACCCGCCTTCACCAAAAGGGGGGAAGGGTCAGCAGGTTGCCAGGCCCTTCCTTCTTTGAGTTGAAGGAGAGATAATGACCCCCGAAACCCACCTTCAATAGGTCCCGGAGTGGCGACTAGCACCAAGGGTATAGGAAGTTCTCGCAAATGGAAGGCATTACCCTTTTTATTTTATAGGATCGAAAGATAAGGAGGAGAAAACCCAACAACACCAAGATAGAAAGAAAAGTAAAGCCAAAAGTAAACCCTTCCCACATGCATGTTTAAACAGTTTACAACAAAGTACAAGTACAAAAGAAAAAGAAGCTCTCAAGTACAATACCAAAAGAAAACAAAGGTACGACAACAGCGACAACTCCAACTGTCCGACTAATAGGGTCCCGCGCAGCCCCGGTAGTCCTCCTGGAAACCTGAAAGTAAACGTAGGGTGAGCATACAAGTACACTCAGTAGGGAAAACCAAGACTCTCGTGCACAAGTGGGGGAACGTACTAAAGTCCCGTGAGAAAGGGTAAACCAAACACCTAACAAGGCAACTATCCATCCCAAGCCTCACCAAGGTTCGCTCCCCAAATAACGCAAGTCAAGTAATATGTATATAAGAGCACATCGATGTTTGGGTACCCCGCGCCACTTTCCCACTGGTTATTGAGACATCCTACGCATCGGACCAATCCCGCCATTCTCACCGCAGTCCCACTGCCACACCCGCCCGCACACACCTGGGCCACAACCACACGCAGTCCCACTGCCAAATCCCGCCCGCACACACCTGGGCCACAACCACACGCAGTCCCACTGCCAAATCCCGCCCGCACACACCTGGGCCTCAACTGTCACAAGTAACCATGCCTGCAAACACCTAGGCCAGAACAACCACCGCTACGCCCGAAGACACCTGGGCTAAAGAATCCACTGCCACGCCCGAAAACACCTGGGCCTCATCCCGAAGACACTTGGGAAACCACCTGCCGCACACACCTGGCCAACCACCACAACACCCTGCCCGATGGTTCTTGGGCTAATAATGGACTTCAGGCCATCACAGCCTGCCCGAAGGTACTTGGGCTATCCGGGAAAGGGAGCAGAAAAGGAGCTAATAACCAGCCACTAAGTATAGTGTTGGGAAAAACACCCTTCCCCCATAAATGGGGGTGTTCGGCACTAAGTGCTCAACTGGGGTGGGGCGCGAATAAGAAACACAAAGCTACAAGTATAGATATAGGTAACAAACACTCACCCAAAAACTTAGGTTTTCCTAGCCAACCTACAGAACACAATACCACAACGCCCGAGTCACAATTCGCGACCCTTGCCCACAAAACCATTTGTCCCATTCTTGTTTCACGTTCAGTCAAATGTTCAATAAATTTTAAGCACTACTGGGCAACTACCATAAGCATAACCAAGGAAAACGTCAAGCATAGATCAACCAAAACACCCACACCCGGTTCTGCCAACAGAGGATCTCTCCCCAGTTTGTGATAAAAACCCACAACCACTGAAACCATGCCAACAGGAGATCCCATCCCCCCAAATTCACACAGCCGCCGAGAGTATAAAAAGATCGGGGAATCCCATCCCCTCCCACATTTCCAGCAAACGGCCCGAAGGGAAAAACAACCAACAACCACTACCAACACGAGTCAGGGATTTTCAGATTTAAACGACTTAACACACTCCATGATTTCAAAATTCCATGTGTTCTATCCGTTAGTTATCACAGAAGGGTTGATCCTGGTGCTTTCAAATTATTCAGCCGGGTATACGTGATTAACCAATTTCACAGCAGGAGTTCACAATTTCAGCAACCCATTTAAAACATCACGAGGGGATTCAAGTGCACACACACGACCACCAACGGCCTCAATTTTCAGAAAACATAGACCAGTACAATAAAAGGGATGATCACAAGATAAAGCATAAACAACGATCACAACCCCTTCCCCTTCTTTCTTTAGAACTTCGTTTAGTATCTTCATTAGGGTTTGGTTCAACCAATTCCATAGGAACAAAAGTAACGCCCACCCCGCATGATACACAAAAGTGAGAGACGAGAGAAATTCCCTACTTGTTGATGGATGATCGACGTTTAGGCCGGGGGCGCGGAACTTTACGGATAACGACGCGGCGGTCCCGATGCACCAGAAGAGTCACGATCGAAGAAGGGGGAAAACCACGGCCTAACCCTTAATTATAAGGGCTGGGGACGGTTGAGATGAAAACACAAGACCACGGAAGACGAGGGAGTCGTGGGTTGACCACGTGGCTTGACTCATCATTAATGGCGCTGGGTGGTTTTAACTGACCCATGAATTAATGAAGCATTTAATTAAGACCTTTGCGCGCGTTTCGGATTTCCAAGATATTTTTAGCAAGGAAGAATAGGGTTTAAAACCCTATTTGCGAAAAAGGAACATTACTGGAACAACTTGGCAGGGCCGGTCTCACCGGTCGGTGTCACCGATCGGTCTCACCGATCGGTCTCACCGATCGGTGTCACCGATCGGTCTCACCGATCGGTCTCGCCGATCGGTCTCACCGGTCGGTCTCACCGATCGGTGTCACCGATCGGTCTCACCGATCGGTCTCACCGATCGGTCTCACCGATCGGTCTCACCGATCGGTCTCACCGATCGGTCTCACCGATCGGTCTCACCGATCGGTGTCACCGATCGGTCTCACCGATCGGTCTCACCGATCGGTGTCACCGATCGGTCTCACCGATCGGTGTCACCGATCGGTCTCGCCGATCGGTCTCACCGGTCGGTCTCCCCGATCGGTCTCGCCGATCGGTCTCACCGGTCGGTCTCACCGATCGGTCTCACCGATCGGTACCCCGCAAGGAAACCGGATTTTTGGCAAAGGAAGGGACCAGGGGGGGGGGGTCTGGGTCTTCACATCAGATACCTCTTAAACGATTCTCGTCCTCGAGAATCAAAACAAACTAGAAGGAAAGAGAGGATCCGAACAACCATCTTCGAAGATACCTCTTAGGAGTGGACCCCCGCTAGTTGGAAATACTCCCTGTCAAGAACCAAGCATCACACCACGCCAAACCGCCCGGTCATGTGGGTTTGGGGAGTTCCCCTCCCCCATGTCAAGATATTATCCGCTTTGGGCGGCACTGACTCGCCCGCACGGGTTTAATCGCATCCACCTTAATGCGTCCTGATTAGGGGTCGGGTCTCCCCTTCCCTTCAACCGGGGCTTCCCACACAAAACAGAGGGAAGGAACCTAGCACATTTCATAGCCAAAAAGGTCAAACGTTCTGTCACAACAGGCACCAAGGGTTCAAAACTCAGAACAACTCGGGGTATTGGGCACGCATCTGTGCTTCCCTCTCCCACGTACTCTCTTCGAGGCCGCCATGTCTCCACAACACACGAACCAGGCAGACGGTTCGTCCACGGAGCACTTTCTCCTTGCGATCCTCGATTCTGACTGGCCGTTCCTCGAAGGTCGCGTCTCCTCCCACGTCTAGCTCTCCCCAGTTGATGACATGAGAGTCATCATGTAATTACTGACGAAGCTGGGAGACATGGAAGACGTCATGGACCCTCTCCAACTGAGGTGGTAGGGCTAGCTGATATGCCACCTCGCCAACTCGCCTCAGCACCTCGAAAGGTCCGATGAACCTAGGGGAGAGCTTACTCCCCTTTCCGAACCTCCGCTGCCCCCGTCGAGGGGAAACCTTCAAAAACACATGATCTCCCACCTCGAACTTCAGGGGCCTCCTCCGACGATCAGCATAAGATTTCTGCCGATCCTGAGCTGCTTTCATCCTCTCCCGCACTAGCTGGACTTTCTCCGTGGTGCTCTGCACTACTTCTGGTCCAAGAGTACCAGTCTCACCAACCTCTGCCCAGCATAAGGGTGAACGACATGGTCTTCCATACAAAGCCTCAAAAGGAGCCATGCCGATAGTAGAGTGAAAACTGTTGTTGTAGGCAAACTCTACTAAAGGCAAGTGTCGTACCCATGATCCCCCGAAATCCAGAACACATGCTCGCAGCATGTCCTCCAAAGTCTGGATAGTCCGCTCTGTCTGCCCATCAGTCTGAGGGTGAAAAGCAGTGCTAAGGCGTAGTTGGGTGCCAAAAGCATGCTGTAACCCCTTCCAGACTCGTGAGGTGAATCGAGTGTCCCGATCCTAGACGATCGTTTTCGGAACTCCATGCAAACGCACCACCTCATCCACGTACCTCTGTGCTAAGGTACTCACGGGTCCCGACTCCTTGATAGCCAAGAAGTGAGCAGATTTAGTCAATCGATCCACCACTACCCAGATAGCATCATGCCCGCCCTGAGCTCTGGGTAGTCCCGTGACGAAGTCCATTGAGACGTCGTCCCACTTCCACTCGGGAACATCTAGAGGATGCAACAGACCACCAGGAACACGGTGTTCAGCCTTCACCTGCTGACACACCAGGCATTTAGCCACGAACTCTACCACTGCCCGTTTCACCCCGGGCCACCAAAACTGTCCCCTCAGGCCTTGGTACATTTTCGAAACACCCGGATGTACCGCCAAGGCTGAGCTATGGAACTCATGAAGGACTTCATCACGCATCACCTCTGGAACAAACAACCTCCGATGAAAGAGCATCCGATGTCGGCTGTCCTCCGACCATCCTTCCGGGGCGTTCCCCTGATCGACACGATCCCGCAACACTTCTACCTCAGGATCTCCCCACTGAGACTCTTCCACTTGCTGCAACAAGGAGGACTGTACCGTCATCTGAAACAAACAACCTCTAGTACCTTCCACCCTTGCATCCAAGTGCAAGGCAGCCAACTCCCCCATTGCCTTCCAAGCATCAGCAGATTCCCGAACCACCTCCTGATGCGGCTTCCTGCTCAGGGCATCAGCCACAACGTTTCCCTTACCTTCAGTGTATGAGATCTCAAAGTCGTAGTCCTGGAGAAACTCGACCCACCTCCGCTGTCGCAAGTTCAAGTCACGCTGGGAGAAGATATAGCGCAAGCTTTTGTGGTCGGTGAAGACCACAAAGCGCTCCCCAAAGAGGTAATGTCGCCACAGCTTTAATGCGAACACCACCGCTGCAAGCTCCAGGTCATGGGTGGCATAGTTCCGCTCATGGGGGCGTAGCTGCCTGGACCCGTAGGAGATCACCCCTTGTCGCTGCATCAATACGCACCCCAGGCCCTGTCCTGAAGCATCACAGAATACCTCATAGGCCATCCCTTCTTCTGGCAACCTCAACACTGGGGCACTAACCAGTTTTTCTTTTAGGTAGCTGAAGGACGACTCACATTGCTCGCTCCACATGAAAACTTGGTCCTTCTTGGTCAAAGCCGTCAAAGGGGCTGCTACCCGGGAGAAGTTGGGTACGAATCTCCGGTAGTAGCCTGCCAGTCCAAGGAAACTCCGAACTTCCGCCACATTCTTGGGTGCTGCCCAAGAAACAATTGCCTCAACCTTTGATGGGTCGACTGCTACTCCCTGCTCAGACACTACATGTCCAAGGAAGTGCACTTCTCGCGCCCAGAACTTGCACTTTGACAACTTCCCATAGAGCTGGTGCTGTCGTAGGACCTTCAAAACTGTCCTCAGGTGCTCTGCATGGTCCTCTTCTGACTTTGAATAGATCAGGATATCGTCGATGAACACCACCACAAACCGATCCAGGTACTCCCGAAAGATGGAGTTCATAAGCCCCATGAACACGGCCGGGGCGTTCGTAACACCAAAGGGCATGACCACGAACTCGAAGTGCCCATACCTGCACCTGAACGCCGTCTTCGGGACGTCGCTATCCTTCACCCTCAGCTGGTGGTACCCGGATCGCAGGTCGATCTTCGAGAACCATCCTGCCCCCTTCAGCTGGTCGAAAAGATCATCTATCCTCGGAAGAGGGTAGCGGTTCTTGATTGTTACCTGATTCAGCCTCCTGTAATCAATGCATAACCTGAGGCCACCATCTGCCTTCTTCGCAAACAAGACTGGGGCACCCCACGGTGATGCACTTGGACGAACATAACCCCTCTTCATCAGATCGTCAATCTGTATCCGCAACTCCCGTAGCTCTGAAGGTGCCATCCGGTAAGGAGCCATCGAGATTGGTCGAGAGCCGGGCTGCAGGTCTATCCCGAACTCGATATCACGTCGAGGGGGTAGAGTCGTCACCTCCTCAGGAAAGACGTCCATAAATACACGAACGATCTCTGGTACTTCCACCATTTCCGCATCTGTTGATTCTATCGTCAGTTCGGTCAACAAGGAGAGGAGAGGTTCCTCCCTCCTGTTTCCCTTCGGACAGCTCCGCTCGCCGGTGAAAGTAACACGCTGGCCGTCCAAACCGGAGAACACCACCCTCCTTTGGAAACAGTCGATGACGGCGCACACAGAAAATAGCCAGTCGATGCCTAGGATGACATCGTACGGCCGAATCTGTAGCAGAAGGAGGTCCTTAACCGACTGATGTGGCCCCAACATCAGTCTACATCCCCGACAAACGAACAGCAAGTCGATCTGACCTCCAACTGGTGTGCTCAACACCAGGGGCACTGGAAGTCTCTCGGCATCTAGACCCAAGGCGCGGGCTAGACTGGGTGCAACAAAGGAGTGCGAAGCTCCGGTATCGAACAAAGCATAAGCAAGAGTGCTAAACACACTGATCGTACCTCGAACAACCTCTGGCCCTGCTGGAACTGTTGCTTCTGCGGCGTGTAACTGTCCACGCCCAGCTCCCCTACCCCTCGGCTGTCGGCCACCTCCCCGACCACGCCCTGGTCGAGGTCCCTGGGGAGCGCCCTGAGGTCGGCCTCCCCCTCCTATGTCTGTCTGCGGAGGAGCGGGAGCTCGCTGTCCCTGATGCTGCTGCTGGAAGGGTCTGGCTGGGAACTGCTGCTGTGGCGGATGCTGGGGATGACTGCCACTGCTGTACTGCACCCGATCGGGGCACTGACTTCGAAGATGTCCAGGGCTCCCGCAGATGAAGCACCGTGGTCCCGAGCCCGAAGGGAAAGAACGTGGGCCAGGGGATCGAAACTGAAACTGCTGCGGCCTGCTCCCTGCGGGTCGGAACCTGGAGGGTCCCGATGCTGGGGGCCTGGTGCTGACGGCCTTCCCCTTCGATGGTCCCAGCTGGATCCCTTCTCGTGACAGTCCGCCTAGAGTGTGCATCCTTTCCACCACTTCGGCCTTCTTCTGAACCTCTAAGTATGTCGGAAGGGTAAAGGGAGTAACAGCATACTGGAGGGAGGGTCGGAGCGCCTCCTCCAAACGTCTTGCCCGAGACTCCTCATCGGGAAAGAGGTCTGGAGCAAAACGCAGGAGGTCCTTGAACTTGATTCCAAGTTCCCTCACGGACATGCTCCCCTGCTGGAGGGAGAGTAGCTCCTGTCTCTTCTCCGCCTTCATTGTCGAGGAGAGAAACTCCGCCCGGAACTCCTTCTCGAATTCCGCCCAAGCAACCTCAGACTCTTTCCTACTCCCCAGGTGAAGCATCCACCACTGACGTGACGCTCCTCGCATCTGGCTAACAGCCAGAGGAACCCAGTACTCTGTCGGGGCCCGAATCAGGCTGAAGGCTATGACTAGCTCCTCCAGCCAGCCTTCCGTCTTCATGTCGGAGGTGCTGCCCTCATATTTCTCGAGGGCCTGTCGCTGAAAGGCTCGAAGAGTCTTCTGCCACCGGTCGTCCTCTTCCTCCCGATCAGCTCTCTGCTGATTGGCCAAGGTAGTCTCAGGAGTCTCGATCGCCTGTACCACACGTGTTCGCCTTCCAGGTGCCATAGCTGCAAGGTAACCAAGGAATACCTAAGCCCAGTAGTGCAAAGAAAACCGTTCTCAAAACTTATTAAGATTTAATTTATTCTTAATTTCCCAAGACATCCCAGAAACACAAGAACACAAGTCATTTATGATGCATGTACCTTTCCTAGGGTCTCTACCCTGCAATCAGTGTGGCTTTACTTGGTCGTTCGGTAGGTCCAGAGTCCTTGCATCGGATCACAGGGGGCCCTAAAATCCTGTGTCCTAGCCGGTCCTCCCTGGCCTATTTCACGCACCAAGGTCACCCAACGCTGTTGCCTTACCATCCCATGAAATCCTTACTGTGCCTAACTCCAGACTCCGTCCTATCTCTCAACCTCGCTCTGATACCATTCTGTCACGACCCGCCTTCACCAAAAGGGGGGAAGGGTCAGCAGGTTGCCAGGCCCTTCCTTCTTTGAGTTGAAGGAGAGATAATGACCCCCGAAACCCGCCTTCAATAGGTCCCGGAGTGGCGACTAGCACCAAGGGTATAGGAAGTTCTCGCAAATGGAAGGCATTACCCTTTTTATTTTATAGGATCGAAAGATAAGGAGGAGAAAACCCAACAACACCAAGATAGAAAGAAAAGTAAAGCCAAAAGTAAACCCTTCCCACATGCATGTTTAAACAGTTTACAACAAAGTACAAGTACAAAAGAAAAAGAAGCTCTCAAGTACAATACCAAAAGAAAACAAAGGTACGACAACAGCGACAACTCCAACTGTCCGACTAATAGGGTCCCGCGCAGCCCCGGTAGTCCTCCTGGAAACCTGAAAGTAAACGTAGGGTGAGCATACAAGTACACTCAGTAGGGAAAACCAAGACTCTCGTGCACAAGTGGGGGAACGTACTAAAGTCCCGTGAGAAAGGGTAAACCAAACACCTAACAAGGCAACTATCCATCCCAAGCCTCACCAAGGTTCGCTCCCCAAATAACGCAAGTCAAGTAATATGTATATAAGAGCACATCGATGTTTGGGTACCCCGCGCCACTTTCCCACTGGTTATTGAGACATCCTACGCATCGGACCAATCCCGCCATTCTCACCGCAGTCCCACTGCCACACCCGCCCGCACACACCTGGGCCACAACCACACGCAGTCCCACTGCCAAATCCCGCCCGCACACACCTGGGCCACAACCACACGCAGTCCCACTGCCAAATCCCGCCCGCACACACCTGGGCCACAACCACACGCAGTCCCACTGCCAAATCCCGCCCGCACACACCTGGGCCTCAACTGTCACAAGTAACCATTCCTGCAAACACCTAGGCCAGAACAACCACCGCTACGCCCGAAGACACCTGGGCTAAAGAATCCACTGCCACGCCCGAAAACACCTGGGCCTCATCCCGAAGACACTTGGGAAACCACCTGCCGCACACACCTGGCCAACCACCACAACACCCTGCCCGATGGTTCTTGGGCTAATAATGGACTTCAGGCCATCACAGCCTGCCCGAAGGTACTTGGGCTATCCGGGAAAGGGAGCAGAAAAGGAGCTAATAACCAGCCACTAAGTATAGTGTTGGGAAAAACACCCTTCCCCCATAAATGGGGGTGTTCGGCACTAAGTGCTCAACTGGGGTGGGGCGCGAATAAGAAACACAAAGCTACAAGTATAGATATAGGTAACAAACACTCACCCAAAAACTTAGGTTTTCCTAGCCAACCTACAGAACACAATACCACAACGCCCGAGTCACAATTCGCGACCCTTGCCCACAAAACCATTTGTCCCATTCTTGTTTCACGTTCGGTCAAATGTTCAATAAATTTTAAGCACTACTGGGCAACTACCATAAGCATAACCAAGGAAAACGTCAAGCATAGATCAACCAAAACACCCACACCCGGTTCTGCCAACAGAGGATCTCTCCCCAGTTTGTGATAAAAACCCACAACCACTGAAACCATGCCAACAGGAGATCCCATCCCCCCAAATTCACACAGCCGCCGAGAGTATAAAAAGATTGGGGAATCCCATCCCCTCCCACATTTCCAGCAAACGGCCCGAAGGGAAAAACAACCAACAACCACTACCAACACGAGTCAGGGATTTTCAGATTTAAACGACTTAACACACTCCATGATTTCAAAATTCCATGTGTTCTATCCGTTAGTTATCACAGAAGGGTTGATCCTGGTGCTTTCAAATTATTCAGCCGGGTATACGTGATTAACCAATTTCACAGCAGGAGTTCACAATTTCAGCAACCCATTTAAAACATCACGAGGGGATTCAAGTGCACACACACGACCACCAACGGCCTCAATTTTCAGAAAACATAGACCAGTACAACAAAAGGGATGATCACAAGATAAAGCATAAACAACGATCACAACCCCTTCCCCTTCTTTCTTTAGAACTTCGTTTAGTATCTTCATTAGGGTTTGGTTCAACCAATTCCATAGGAACAAAAGTAACGCCCACCCCGCATGATACACAAAAGTGAGAGACGAGAGAAATTCCCTACTTGTTGATGGATGATCGACGTTTAGGCCGGGGGCGCGGAACTTTACGGATAACGACGCGGTGGTCCCGATGCACCAGAAGAGTCACGATCGAAGAAGGGGGAAAACCACGGCCTAACCCTTAATTATAAGGGCTGGGGACGGTTGAGATGAAAACACAAGACCACGGAAGACGAGGGAGTCGTGGGTTGACCACGTGGCTTGACTCATCATTAATGGCGCTGGGTGGTTTTAACTGACCCATGAATTAATGAAGCATTTAATTAAGACATTTGCGCGCGTTTCAGATTTCCAAGATATTTTTAGCAAGGAAGAATAGGGTTTAAAACCCTATTTGCGAAAAAGGAACATTACTGGAACAACTTGGCAGGGCCGGTCTCACCGGTCGGTGTCACCGATCGGTCTCACCGATCGGTCTCACCGATCGGTGTCACCGATCGGTCTCACCGATCGGTGTCACCGATCGGTCTCACCGATCGGTCTCACCGATCGGTCTCACCGATCGGTCTCACCGATCGGTCTCACCGATCGGTCTCACCGATCGGTCTCACCGATCGGTCTCACCGATCGGTCTCACCGATCAGTCTCACCGATCGGTCTCACCGATCGGTGTCCCCGATCGGTCTCGCCGATCGGTCTCACCGGTCGGTCTCACCGATCGGTCTCGCCGATCGGTCTCACCGGTCGGTCTCACCGATCGGTCTCGCCGATCGGTCTCACCGGTCGGTCTCACCGATCGGTCTCACCGATCGGTCTCACCGGTCGGTCTCACCGATCGGTCTCACCGATCGGTCTCACCGATCGGTCTCACCGATCGGTCTCACCGATCGGTCTCACCGATCGGTCTCACCGATCGGTCTCACCGATCGGTACCCCGCAAGGAAACCGGATTTTTGGCAAAGGAAGGGACCAGGGGGGGGGGGTCTGGGTCTTCACAAATAATATTAATTACTTAATCACCATATCATTTTACAATCCCATGGTTATCTATATTATAAAACAGATGTTCCCAAAATGAACTTATCCATTATCCATTAGATAAATAAAATTGATTCCATAAAAACTTGGACATCGCATAATCAGTGGTAGGTAATTAACCCTTGGCACCCTTTGATTATGGTTTCAATTCTAATGGCCTTACTGGAGGTGATGGGTTGTCACCCATCCTACGGGTTGTCCTTTTTATAAATCAATATTATATAATCCTAATAAAATTCTATAAATGTCAGAAATATCTTCAAAAATAACATTAATATATTTAAACTCAAAGTTTATCTCATACCTTTCATTTTTTTTATCCCAAAAATTATGAACCAATAATTACCTAAAATTTAGAGATTATATAAACCAAAAATATTGAAAATAACTTTAAAATTTTATCCATAAAAAGTAAAGGCATTATTTCTCAAATAATATTTTTCATATAATAAAATTAAGGGTTATGTGTAGATTAAAAATTGTCACCGTTTTACCACTTTTCAAAGGTACCTGTTCAATCTAACATATTTTTCCAAATTTATGAAAAAAAAACCTACTAAAAAATTCCTTTTGTGCTCCATGATTCCCATAATATTTATAAAATACCACTATATCATAAATTTTAAAACTCAATACATAAACAAATCCTTTTTTAAACATAAATATTAAACCATTAACCATGATTATTTATCTTATTCCTTGATACTTCATTCCAATAATCAAACATAAGAATTATATTCTTATAATTAACCAATATAAAAAATGCATCATAATTTTAATATAATAAAATAATTCATACATTAAATCCAGAAATCATAATTTATTTGATATCCCCTTTATCTTATGATGTGATACTCAACTTATAGAAATTAAATTTTCATGTTCTTTTTTTAATTTACATTTTTCATGAGAGTTGGTAAAGTTTTAATTTTCAAATAAAATGGAAAAGATACCATAGCATATAGAATTTTTATAGAAAATAAAATGTGTTAGATAAGTTAAACATGTACTTTCATGTGATTTGAATACTCAAAAAGCTATCAAAATCATTTGAATAAGGTTTTTCAATAATATTGATAATCAAGTCATCTAAAAGGGATAAGAGGGTTATGAAAGATCATTTTTCTTCTATCTTGATAATCAATCCTTAATATGTAGAAAAAAACATAGTTAAAACATGAAATGAATTATTAAATGTTCAAATTAAAATAGTACCTTTAAAGATAAAACCCATCGAAAAACTATAATACTTTAAACATAAAATCTTTTATACCTAAACCGATTAACATTCTAAATCCAATATCGAAAAATATCACCAATCTCCTTGAAATCCATAACTTTAAACCACAAAAGGGGTATCTAAGGCTTTTAACTTATAGTTATCCTTAAATTTTAAAAGCAATGATGACATCTATAACTCTTAATAAAACCTTACAAGGAAACATTATAATCTCCAAATTCTTCTAAACCTAACTCTGATAACAACTAAAAGGACCTGGCCATAAAAATTACATATTGTAGTGATTTTAAACTAGAATTTTATTTCTTTCACTCCCAAAGACCTTTTAGGTTTATGGTTTTAGAGAATTTTGAAAAAAAGTTATATAGTAAACGCAAACATTACAAATGGAAACTTATACAAAGTATCAATTTCTTCCATAAAACAAAATTATTTAAAATAAAACATGTTCTCTATTCATGAAAAATATTCTCAATTTTTCCTAGATCTCATCCTAGTCTCTATTCCCCCTTAAATCCTATGAAAAAACATATTTAAACTTGGTATGAGCATAAAATCAAAGTAAGGGAGATAAAATAAAGGAAATTGTTAGTCTAGTGAAAACCCAAAAAAACATTTTCATGAAAACATACCTTTTCACCCTGAAAAATTAATCATCCTTTCAAAAAAATATCATTATCTTACCTTTTGAAAATCAATATATTTCTAAGAAAACTCATTAGAAAAAATTTAAAATAAAAGTATGTAACTTGGGACATCATTTTCTATATCACTCTTACAAATTTAGTAACTAACATGGTCAACCTATAACTCCAGAGTAACCAATGCATTGGAGGTTATAATGTAACCACCCATCCTTGGTTTATCACAGAACCATCCATCATTAGTTTAACATCAAACCACCTATTATTGGTTAATAACATAACCAAAAATCATTATTTTATCACATAAACTCCAATCATCATAAAAAATTTACAATAACTAAAACATAAAAATAAATCCTTAAAGATTTCATCCAAAAAACACTCTTTTAAGAAAATAAACTTTTCATTTTGAAATCCTTCGTTTTGAAAAATAATTCACATACAAAGAAAAAAAAAATTATTTCATAGTAACCATGAAAACTTTTAAATTAATATTCAAAATATTAAGGTGACACTAAATAAGTAAATTCCATTCACTTCCTATATGTAAAAAATGTTCTTTCTGAAAATGAACTTTAAAAGAGGATTTTTAAAAGAAAGCCCCTTACAAATATCATATCATGGAAGTGAGCATTAATAAAATGAATAGATTGTGTGTATCCACAATAAATTCCCATAAAAAAATGTAAATACAACCTAAAAAATAAAATTCATTTCACACATAATCTTAGTAAGGAATTGTCAATTAATTTGAAGTTTAACCTAAAGAATGGAAATTAGTTTAAGAATTCCATTGCCTTTGTAATCAATCGAATTGTATGCACAATAAAAATAATAATTATCAAATCAAAAATTGAATACCATGAAGATAATAAGATTCTAGATATGATATATAAAATTTCAGAATATACACCACACAAAATAAATTAGCGTTAAATAAGTAATATATCTCACAAAAGTAAAAAGGAAGATGAGAAACCCTTATTTGATGCTTCCCATTACTTTCTCATAATTTAACTTACTATATAATGGGTTAAATAATTTTATTAAATCATTCTAGAAAAATATTAATATTTATAATTCCTTATATGATTAATTTAAATCATATTATGACTCTTTTGTTAATAATTTTTCATTATTTTAATTGTTTTAAGATCATTCATTTCCTGGTATCATTGTCGATTCACTTGTGTATAATTATGGATGTTCCTATAAAATGTGAATAAAACTCCATAATTGAAATTAAATGGTATTAATTAATTTAATTAAGTTTAAATGGTCAAAAATAACATTTTTTTCTTAAATTAGGATGATTCATTTGAAAAAACGTTAATAATAAATGTTTAGTTTGTTTTTGCTATTTTTTCTGAACATCACAAACTAGTTATATTTTATTTAATATTATGTGAGTATATTAGTTCCATAACATGAAATAGGAAAAAATATAAATATTAGAAAAATTTACAATAATGATACATTTATTTCTATCCTTGAATATAAAACGAACGAAATCATTATTCACAGAGACTCTTAACCACTAAAATTTAGACAATAGTATCGTTTCTTTGTATAAAAGGAGCAAACAAAAGGGATGGATATAAGATATTATAATATAATTATAAAATTCAGTTATATATATTATAATGGATTTATTATGACTTTATGTATGAATTATTTGAGGATAAAATAGAATAAGAAAAGAAATTAAGAGATGTGGTCTGAGAAAATTGCCTCTTGAATATCACTTCCATGAAGGACCCCTTAAGGACCTTGGAATTGGTCTTCTGGTGAGACGAGAAACACTTGAACACAATGAAAGTGGGGAGTAGTGGATTTTTAATATATTTGAGGATATTCAATCCTTTTGAGAAGAATGTGGGTGGTGTGGAGTGGTATTTATAACTGAGGAAGGGTGGTTTGAAGTGATTAAATATTGATTATTTTATATTTGAACTCAACCACATTTGGGTGGAATTCATTCCCATGAATTAGATTGATAATAAATGATTAAATGGATGGTTATGTTTAAAATACATAACAAAAACCCATTTAAATTTTTATATTTTAGGTATTTTATAATTTTACCTTTTAACTATAAGTCGTTTCATTATTTTACCTATACTGCAGTAAACAAAATTTATCAAAGTAAATTTTTTAAGCCAAAAATTGAAAACAAACTTACCAACTAAATTAAACCTTCTGATTCCAAATATGGAATCTATTTTACCGAATTTAATTCACAAAATTAGAAAAATTATATTTAAAACAAAACCTGTAGACGCACTGAAAAATTGGGTTTTCAAGAAGTGTATTTTTCAAGAAAATTATGATTATATATTAAATCTATGAATAATAATAATCATTGTATGAAACTCAATTAATATTTAATGATATATAATATATAAATTTTAATTAAAAAAATATGAATTAGGTATTATTTTAATTAACTAAAAGTGGTAAACATTGTGTTCTTTAAAGCAGTTTTCAAAAAAAATCTGTTTCTAAACCCAAAAATAAACTTATTCTAAAATACAATATAAAGTTGATTAAAAATAAGTTAAGTGAATGAAATATAAATAAATAATACATATTTTAATTGAAATAAAATTAATAATATAGTGGTATTTTTAAATTTTTTAATTTATTAAAAAGAAATGACATTTTTTTTAAAAATATGTATTTTCACTATTCACTGAAAACCCAATATTTTCCAAAAGAATTCTAAAATTTCATGCAAAGTAAAGCATGATATTCTTATTTCAAAAATGAATTTAATTTTATGAAATTCAATTTCTAAAATTTTCATAAATGAATTATAATATTCAGTCATAAAATGTTAGAAAACCCATTTTTTAAATAAAATGTATTTTTGAGAATAAAATGAATTTACAAAAAAGTTGAGTGATTATTTGCAAATAATTAATTAATAATTTAGCAATGAGTTTAAAATTTATATATTTTATAATTATATTAATATTTTCATTCCCACTAAATTAATGTTAGGTTATAATGGTCACATTTAAAAAATAAGATTATATAGTTCGTTTAAGCTCGGTCATACATCACTACAGGAAAAATAGATTTTTGCATCGGGCTATTTGTGACGGGCATATCGTCTTTCAAAAATAGTCATAAATAAAAAATTATTTACGATGGAAAAACATTATCTTCACAAATACCATTGGCATAGTTTACGTGTTAAACCATAAGAAAGGTAATTGTGATGAGAATATACCACATCACAAATATCTTTTGTCATTATTATAATTTTTTACGACAATTACTTCTCGTCAAAAATAAATTGTTGATGGAAGAGTACTTGTAAAAGGACCCATTAAAAATATCTTTTTATCACTGACACACCTATTAATGGTGTGTAATAATTGCGACAGGGCCTGTTGTAACTAAAACTATGGGCGATAAGAAACCCGTCACAAATAGTCATTTTTCTAATGATCTAACCTATATATACCCTCCAGCCGAATTTTTTTAATTCTCTCCTCCTTTGAACTCTCATCTCTTCCTCTGCTCTTCTCTTCTTCTTCATAAACTTTTAAAAGTTTTAAACTTTTCAGGGAAGTAAAATTTACACTCTTCATCTGATAAAAGCTTCAGTTTTAAGGTATTCATTTAATGTTTTAAATTTTTAATTATTTTATTATATTTAATATTTGAAATAATTATGATTAATTAACATTAATTATTTTTAATTATAATTATTTAGTTTTATTTTGTAATAATTTGTTTTAAGTAGTAGTAATTAGTTTTAAGTAATAGTAATAATTTTTAATTAGAAGTATTTAGTTTTAATTATTAATAATTATTTTTTAATTAGAAGTAATTAGTTAAAATCGGTAGTAATTTGTTTTAATTATTAGTATTTAGTTTTAATTATCAATAATTAGTGGTTATTATTATAAATTAATGGTCATTATTATAAATTAGTGGTAATTAATAGAAATTATCTATAAATATTAGAAATTAGCGATAATTAGTATAAAAAATGGTAATTAGTAAAAATTAGTAGTAACAAATGACAATTAGTAAAAATTAACATAAATGAGCAGGAATTAATTGAACTTAGTAAAAATTTATAGATCTTAGTAATAAATAATAATATTTTAAAGTAGTTTCTACTAATTAGTGGTAATTATTAAAATTTACCAATAATTAGAGGTAATTACTAAAAAATAGTGGTACTTAGTAAATATTAGTGGTAATTTGTGGTACTTATTAAAAATTAGCACTAATTAGTAAAAATTAGAGGTCATTAGTAAAAATTAGGTGTAATTAGTAAAAATTAGCGATAATTAGTAAAAATTATTAGTGATTAGTAAAAATTAGTGGTGATTAGTTAAAATTAGTGGTAACTACTAAAAATTAGAGGTAATTACGAAACATTATCGAGAATTACTAAAAATAAGTGGTACTTAGATAAAATTAGTGGCACATAGTAAAAATTAGTGATAATTAGTAAAAATTAACAGTAATTAGTGGTACTTGGTAAAAATTAGTAGTAATTAGAGGCACTTAGTAAAAATAAGCTACACTAAGAAAATATTAGCTATAATTACTAAAAATTGGAAGTAAATGGTAATAATGAGCGAAAATTATTAAAAAGGGGTGGTAATTATTAGAAATTTGTGGTAATTATTAGAAATTGACGGTAATTATTAGAAATCAATGGTAATTATTATAAATGAGCGGTAATTATCAGGAATTGATGATGATTATTAGAAATTAGTGATAATTTCTAAAAATTAGGGATAAATATTAAAAATTAACTCTAATTACAAAAAAATTGTGGTAAATAGTAATAATTAGCTGTAATTAGTAAAAATTTAAAATAATTAGAGGTTATCACAGTAAATTAGCATTAATTAGTGAAAATTAGCGATAATTACTAAAAATTTGATCATTAGTGGCACTTAGTAAAATTTAGCAGTAATGAGAGGTACTTATTAACAATTAGTGGTAATTGGTGATAATAATTAAAAACTACCAATAATTAATGATACTCAATAAAAATTAGTTGTAATTAGCAGCACTTAGTAAAAATTTGTGGTAATTAGTAAAAATTAGGAGTAATTACTAAAAATTAGTTGTAATTAGTAAAAAATAAAAATAATTACTAACATTATCAGTAATTAGTGGTACCAAATAAAAATTAGCATTAATTAACGATGTTAGTAAAAATTAGCGGTAATTAGTGGTTTTTAGTGATACCTACTAAAAAATAGCGGTAATTAGTAACAATTAGAGGTAATTATTAGAAACCAGCGGTAATTATTAGAAATCAATATTAGTTATTAGAAATCAGTGGTAATTATTATAAATTAGTGCCAATTATTAGAAATTAGCTGTAATTATTAGAAATTAGCGATAATTACTAAAAATTGGCGATAAATAATAAAAAATAGCAGTAATTACAAAAATTTAGCCATAAATATTAGTAATTAATAGTAATTAGTAAAGTTAGTGGTAATTAGTAAAAATTGGTGATAATTATATGTAATATGTAATGTATTGTATTTTATATGTATTATTTTTAAATATTATATGGAATTATTTTGTGACCAGTCCTTATGACGACGTGTGGTTCCGAGGCACGGGGAACCCAAAATAAATTTTTAAAATAAATTAAAGTTTTAAATGGTGTGTGTGAGCATTTTTCATGAAAAAGTGGAAAAACTTTTAAACGGGTGTTTGGATCAGAAATATGAGGGCACCATTATGTTCAGAGCAGTGACTTTACCTAAATTGAGGCCTAACATAGAACGGTATGGGTTGATTGAAAAAGTTATTTTTTTGAAATTTTAAAGGAAACAAAATAAATTAGTAATTTATTTTATTTTATACATTTTAACAATGAAAAAACACATTTTATAGTTTCAAATAATCAGGAGTCTAGGGTTCATCACATAACCCTAGAAACCTCCCTTGGATGCTCTAGAGATTTAGAGAGGAGCCACCCTTGTAGAACCCTCAACTAATGACGATGAATGACAACACGTGGATCATTGAGCAGTAAGATCATATCTCACCAATAAGGCTAGAAAATACACCCTTAATTGATGATCGAGGTAGGGGTTGTTATTTCGTTTATTTTTTTCCCCTTTCTCATATTTTAAATAACAAATACAAATCAACCCGAGAACAAGTTGACTCGTGAATCATTCGTTCTTGCGGGAGGAATTCTATTGCAGGTTTTGATTTAGGGGATTTGATTATGTTTGTTTCATTACTCTTGATCCTTCTAATGGGAGATAATAAAAACCATGATGAAGAACAACAGAGGTTCATTCCTCAATTTTTAATATGAATTTATTCTCCGCTTTGACCTCATGTGTTCTTCACGTTCTTTATGGGGTTATGAAAAATGGAACGTTATGCATCCGTCTCACAATGCAATGACCCAAATTAGAGATCCAACATCATGATGACCCAGTAGAGGTGTGATGATGATGGAGGCAAATGAATCAACATGGTTTGAAAGAAATTGTTCTTCGACCGTTCTTCACATGGATGATCGAAATGAGTTTTTAGAGCCGATCAGACTCCTGAAACTTAACGGATCAACATTTCTATGATGGGTGACCCAGGATATTTAGTTTCAAGGTTTTTGAATGTCCAGATCAAAGTATTTAAGATCACATGAGGTGTGCTAGTGAAGAACCATGGTTCTAGAAAATCAAGAAGAACATGACGTGTTCTCTGAAGAACACAACGTGTGGGGTTGGCTCAGTAGTGGCTAGGGTTCCACATTACATAGAGAGATGACATGGAATGTGACATCTGTTACATGGTTTGTGGTTCCAAACAAGATAATCAGCATGTATCTTAGAAAATACATAGACACAGGGTGGAGTACATGGAAGTTACTTCACCACATGGCCAGACCAGGCCGGTTACACAGGGTACCCTGTGTACCAGTACATGGGTTGTAGCCATGTATGGTCACATTTCTAGCATACACAGAGTGGCCCCAGATGGTAATACATTTCATGTTAAGAATCTACACATCGTGTATATATTTTTCTACATGACATGTTCTTTTGACTCGATCCATTGCACACAGGAAGTACACGGAGTCAAAGGACACTGTATGTGACCCTTATACACGTTGTGTACTCCCTTATACTTGTATTGATATCCTTGGCCATCATTATTTGGACAAGTTTTATTTGGGTTAGTTCCTCTTTTCTCATTCCCCTGAAGGCCAGTGGTATCGTTTTATAACCACAGGAGTATAATCCCTTCAATAAGACTTTATAGATAGAATAGGAGTCCCTCTAAGAGGCCTAGAATGAGATCCTCTATCCTTTCTTGTACCCTAAGTAGATACAGGTTATCAGCATGACCAACCCTACTGGACATCAATTCTCTATATAGCAGGTGAATTTGGAAGAGTCGTGGTATACACCAAGTCCCTGGAAGTGATCCTCATCCAAGTATCATGATATTTTCCCACTCAGGAGTGTGTTCTCCTATAATTAGTGTATCTATTATCTAGACTATATGTCTAGGTTTCAAGTATATCTAGATACATTTATCTTGTTATATGTTCTATATACATATACTCTGTAGAGCCGACTGTACCTTTACCTTGTATATTTCTTTGTGGTTTTCAAGGTCTCCTACTATATATTGTTATACTCACCCTTCCATCATCTTTTCCCACATGAGTTGTTCCTTGTGCAGACGATCAACCTTTTGACAGATTCCAGGGTAGAACAAGACCAAATAGAGATGTGTGAGTTCCAGAAAGGCCGATGTGTTCCTACAGCTTCCAATAGTAGTCTCAGTACCTATCTTGTTTAAAATTTGGACTTTATAGTTTGAAAACTCTTTCTTTTTGTGGGCTTTCATTCTGGCCCAGTTTACTTTATAGCACTTTGCTTTCCTGTTGAACTCTATTAGTTCAGATTAGTTGTATGCATGCTTTCTGTTCCTTTGTGTTTTTTACATTTCATAATTTGTAGGATTGGATATGTGTGAGTGTGTATAGGTACTTATAAAATTCCTCCCATGTTAGTGATATGCATACTTGGTGCTAGTCACTAGCCCCTGGCCAATTGGAAGCAGGCTTGGGGAGTCACAACACAGACCCCACTGGGATAGGTTGTGACAAAGTGGTATTAGAGGTGGTCGGTTCAACCTTAGGACCGAGAGTCTATGAGATTAGTTTGGGGAAACAGTGTTAAGTGTTTTGAGTTCATCTTTTAGGCTAGGGACTCCATTTTTGGTGTGGGCATCCGACGTATCCATACACAAGGACTTTTATGACCTACTTTTCGACTCAATACATGAGAACAGTAGTTGTGAGGTAAATGATAAAGGTACATCCATCATATAGGAATGGGTTTTGGTTTCCATTTCTTTTTTGAGTAATCTCTCCAGATATACTCATTAACCATAGTACATCTTGTTTTCTTATAGTATTCCTTCATAACACATACTATCTAGGATTCAGTAGCTTGATCATGAGGATGACCCCCTCTATGATGAGGCTTCAATTCAGGGACCAGTTCCCTAGGCATTACCTCCAAGTGGTGCACCATCTATGCCACCACCAGTGGAGTAGCACATGGTACCAGCAGTACCAGCATATGAGGAGTTATTATTGAGCATGCTCTATGAGTTTAAGAGACAGATACCCCTCAGGTTCCAAGGTGAGACCAACCCTCATGTGGATAAGGACTGGCTTGAGCTGGTGACCATATTTTTCAATATAGTAAGGATTCCAGTGGACCAGATGTTGATCCTAGAAGCGAGCCTTCTTCAGGGTTCAGTAGGGAAATAGAGGATTTTGACCATGCAGACTCATGATGAGGCCACTCTTTCCTAGATGGTGTTCGATTATCTCGTTAGGGAGGAGTTCTCTCCAGTTACACTAAGATAAGTACGTATCCAGAAGATTCTTTAGCTTTAGTAGGTCAGTTTTATAGTGGATGACTATTCATCGAGGTTTACTAACCTCTCCAAGTACTTGATGGATATAGTCAGGGATGAGTACTTCAGATCATGGACCTTTGAGCGAGGTCTGCAATGGAACATCTGACCTAGTGTCATGCCTCCATGCATTCAGACTTATGCTAGAGTGCTCGAATGATCCTTTGTGATTGAGAGATTATTGGTAGATCAGAGACATTGATGGGTAGTAAATAAAAAATATTCTTCTGGAAATGTACCACATGCACTGCCAGTGATTTCAAATTTTGTTATTGTTTCTTGCTCACTCCCAAGATCATCATATTCTCTTGTTAGCTCTCCTGTCAGCCTTGGTCGTACATTGCCTCTTCCATCCCCCCCCCCCAACTTCGTTGATTCTATTGTACCTTCTCCCTAGTCCTCCTGGAAGCTGGACCCCAGGGTTTCCCTTCCTTTCCCACCTCCAGATTTAAGCTTTAATCCCCCGGCTCCTCATCTCAGCTCCTTTAAAGACGTCCTTTACCGTTAACAGATTTCCCCTCATTCTTTATTTCTTGATGTTTTTTTGACACCTCTGAAGGTCTCGTGGTAGGATTCTTTTCTCTCTATATACTTCTCGGCGGCAAACCTTTTGGTGGCAGAAACGCGCCTGAAGTGTACTTTGGTGGCTCAGTTCAAGGCTACTACCCCCCCCCCAAGATCTTCCAGAACTCCATCCTCTTCTGTGGCTTTCTCTATACAATTCAAATCTCTGTGTTTCATTGGATATTCTTCTTCATCATTATTTCCTTGAAGAAGGATTTTATCAAGGCATGGTGCAAGGCCCCCCTCTCTTTCAACTAATGGAGCTTCAGCCTCTCGCGTTGGTTGTTGGACGCTCACAAGGAAAAATAATACCCTATGGTTGTAGTGTGGATCGACATCCCAGGACTTCCTCTCCCATTCCTTAATGGTAGCTTACTAAAGGCTATCGATGATGCCCTTTTCATCTTTCTCTGCTTTGATGCTCGGACCCGTAGCTGTGCAGATGCCTTGGTTTCTCACATTTGTGTTTAGTATGATCTCTCCATTCCTCTACTAAATAAGATTGATCTTCAGATGCAGGAATATTTCAGATGCAGGTAGTATATTTCATATAATTTCTTCCTTATATTCTACTCCCACTGCCCATTACAAGTCCACTCTATCTAGGTGTGTAGAGGGCCCAGTCCGAGAGCCCGCTCCTATTTTTTCTTTGATGCCATACTCTAAGACTTCGGATGCCTTTGTGGTAGCTCTTCCAACCTCTTTGGAGCACATCCCAGTTCAGTCTTCTTCTCTTAATTTTGAAGTCTCCTTGGCTTCCTTGATGAATTTTTTCTTCCCCCTCCTTAGGAGATGCTCTGGCCTTATTTTGGGACTCTTCCCTCCTTTCCTTGTCAACTCTATCATTCCTCGGGTTTTTATCCCATAAGAGATTCAAATCTTCCATCCACCCTCCTCTTCAGGTAAGTTGTCCCTACCCACTCATCCTCAATTCCTACCCTATAGATCCCTTGAAGTTTCATTCCTTCCTAAATATGAGCCTCTACCCCTACAGAGTGTCAATCCTAGTGGTTTCCCTGCTCTGCTTTAGATCACTGGTATCTACCTGCTCCCTTCGCAACCTCTGATGCCCCCTAACCCCAATGATCCCAGTCCTATTTGGGTCCCTTATGGTGAGGAATGGAAGCAGTCTATTTCTTCTCACTCTTCCCCTACTTCTCCCTCCCTCAAGCTATCTCCCTTAACAGAAAGAGTGTATACCCACTAAAAATTCCGGAGCCTCAAGAAGAGTGTTCCCTCCCACTTCAAGAAGGCCTTTAGTTCTGGATCTAGTGCTAGAACTCTCACCTATCAATGATTCCAATCCTAATATGGAATTTTTAGGGTCTTGGGTCTTAGGAAAACATATATTACCTAACCTTAGAAGTTCTCAAACAAAAGGTTCACATCATGGCTATTCTCATGCATAAACAAAGCTTCTCCAAGCTCAGTGATTTTTTCTAGAAAATTATAATGTAAGGGTCCTTGCACACCAACCCCTCCAACTACCACATTTGGATATTTTGGCATAAAAACCTTTCCATTAACTTGGTGCAAGATGGAAACTAGTTCATCACTACTAAGGTGACCAATGGGGACATCGTCTTCTTCATGTTAGTTGTGTATAGGAGCAGCGATAAACATAAAATAATGGATCTATAGAGAGACCTCAATTCTTTCAATCCTATCATCTACATGGATCATTGGGGGAGATTTCAATGTCATTTCCAAACTAGATGAAAGGAAGGGTAGGGGTCCCTTAAAGAGGAAATCTAGTATGGATTTTTTCTATTTTTAGGATGAGAATAGGCTTATTGATCTTGGTTTCTCAGGTGATCACTACACCTGGTGCAACAACCAAAGGGGTACTCATCTTTCATGGAGCCGCTTGGATAGGTTCCTTTCCAACCTTCAATCCACTACCCATTTATCCAATGTAAAATTCACTCATCTTGTCTGAAGCCTCTCGGATCACTCCCATCTTCTGGTCTACCTCTCTTCTTTTTAGAACTATACTGATAGTTTCTAGTTTCTCTATCATTGGGCCACTTCCCCTGGGTATCATTCTCTAGTTAATGAAATCTGGAAAGAACCTCCCCAGGGTCACTTGTGGGTGGCCATTCACAACAAGATCCATCAGTTAATGTTGCATCTTCAGGTGTGGGAGAAGGACCTCCTCCTCCATGATAGTGAGGTGGATCTCACCATGCAAGAAGTTGTAAGGATAGAGTAAAATGTTGAGGACACATGGGATGATCAATTTTTTGAGTTTCTCTCTAACAAGAAATAGATTTCGGTGTAAATTATTCTGATACAGGAAAGAATGGAAAGGGATTTATCGCATGTCCAATGGATCAAAGAGGAAGACAAAAACACTGGATATTTTCACGTGTGCGTCAAAGAGAAGAAGTGTCCAATCAAGCCCAATTTACTTTTAGATAATGGATCTTACTCTAAAGATCAGGATGTGCTATAAGCTCATGCTCATTCCTTCTTCCAAGAACTTCTCACGAGTTTAAATCCTCTGATGCCCAATGGCTATCCAAGTGAGGATACTGGATTATTTTAAGTGATTCCCACTCTATTCTCTACCCAATACAATTAGGGGATCAGTGATATTTCTGTGGGGAAGAAATTCATAACACCATGTTAATACTGAAACTATACAATGCCCCAGGACCTGATGGATTCTCAAGATCCTTTTACAGGGCCTCATGGGATGTGGTGAAGACGTACATTCTCTTGTCTATTCAAGATTTCTTTCATAGGTCTAGCCTTATAAGGGTTACTTATTCCACCTCTCTTGTGCTTATTCCAAAAATAAAAAACCCATCCCCTATTTTTCACTACCGTCTGGTGAGTCGGTGCTAATTTCCTTATAAAATTTTTTCCATTGTGGTCAAATCAGTCTTGTCTGTGAATCTCCCTTAGCGGATATCAATGGAGAAAAAATCTTTTTGAAAGGTTGCTCGATCCAAGGATCCATCATGTTTTCCTAGGAGATGCTCAAAGATATGAATCTCAAGACAAACGAATCCAATTTTGTCATTAATATGTACATGAACAAGGATTATGACTGGGTGGAGTAGAGCTTCATCAACAAGACTCTAGAAAGTATGGGCCTCAACCCCAAGAATACTGATCTCCTTTTCCATTGTTTTAGTTACTCATGCCTCGAGGTTACTGTTATAGGGAACTTGTACGGGTTCTTCAAAGCCATCTGTGGGCTCAGGTAGGGAGACCCAATCTCTCTAAGTATCTTTGATCTCTCTCAGTACATTCTCAGTCTCCACCACAACAGAAACATCAAAAATAGGGAGATGATTCCATTCAAAAGAAGCATGAGAGCTAAGCCCATTTCCCAACAGATGTTCAAGGATGATATTCTCATCTTCATGAATTCATGTATGAAATACATTAAGAGCCTTAAGAAACTTTTGGAGGAGTATACCCACTAGACTGGCCAGGTGATCAGTAAAGAAAAAATCACCTTCTATATTTCTAAAAACTATACTCCAAACTGAACCACATTTGTCCAGCAATCCCTTGACGTGAACAGAGGTGACACCCCCATATAATACCTTGGAGACCTTGTGTCCCTGGGTAAACTTCGCAACAGAGATTTTTATTTTCTTACATATAAGATCAGAAATCGCATTCTCAACTATAATAATAAGTATCTATATTTTAGAGGTCATATTTCTCTATTAACAGTGTGCTTCTTGAAATCAGGCTTCATCTGGGATCCTGCATCGAAAAGAAAGTGCCATCAGACATCCTGGCGGAAGGTGACATGTCCTAATAGGGAAGGTGGCATCAACGTCCACTCCCTTGAAGACACCACCCTCTACATGCATGAAAAACTCACCTTGGAAATTCTGTAACAACACACGATGTGGGGGAAAACCATGCAGTCCTTAAATTTTCGTAACCCATCATTGGAGACCAATTAATGATCTCCACTATGGTCTATCATTCATCCCCTTATTGTTATACTCCAACTACATTCTTGGTGGATCATGGGGTAGGGAGAGATTTCATTCTAGAACAACAAGTGGGCTGTGGAGATCATTGGGTTTTAGATATGCCCATCTCCCAATATATCCTTTAGAGAAACCAAATGCTACGCAGCCTTCACCAAAGTAGTGTTGTACACTGATCAATAGGACACTTTCAAACTCATTGACCTCTCACCAGAACCAGATCGCTATATTTTTTTCTCCATCCTCCTCGGGGTCCTTCTCCTACCAGGAATTTCGTAGCACTCTTCCCTCTCCGGAAAATAAGGTCTCATAGAATAAAATCCTCTATCCCATGTCCCTACCCTCAAAATATAACTTCCTTTCATTGTGAATCCTAAATAGTTCTATTCCTAAGGGTAAAAACATCAAACGTTTTGGTATACCTATATTTTTCCATTTCCCCTATTGTGGGAATAGCAATGAGGATAATGTGGATCACCTATTCTTCTAGGGTGACTCAGTGTGGAGTTTTTGCAGTTCCCTTGGTGAATTCATGACCTTCTCTGTTCTTATCATGGTTGGCGGTTTGTTCCTGGAGATGTGGTTTCATGGATTGGGAGAAAGTGGCCCAGAGAAGGAGACACACACCATTATCTTATATGTGGGGTTATGGATCCTCTAGCATGTACGTAATAAGGAAAGACATGATGGGGTCTCTTCCGTAGGTAGCACCATCATCATTAGAACCAAAAAATTACTTCTGGATCTGGCTCGTCTCTTGAACAACTTGCAGGATTCACCATCCCTCCACTTTCTCTAAAGAAGCTCCCATGAAGCCCATCTAGGTACTAACGCTGTCAAAGGTCACTAGGTATGATGCCCCCCTCCCTCTAGGGGTATCAAACTAAATTTGGATGGTTATTACTACATGGGGGTCCTCCATGGTGGAGGAGTGGTACGTGATCCCAAAGGGTCAGTTATCCTTACTTTCTCCTCCCACCTTGGTCATGGATCTTCCCTTCAAGAAGAGGCCAAGTCTTTGTTCTAGGGTATCAATTTGTTCCATCAAAAAGTTATCAAGTTATTGGAGGTGGAAACAGACTCCAAGATCCTTTATAATTCCATTATTGGTCTTATCCCCTCTCCCTGGTCTATATTATACATCATTATAATGTTCATATGCATTCTCAATAAAAACATTAAAGTGATGAATGTGTGGAGATAAGGTAACCAAGTTGTCAATCACCTTGGTTCCATTGATGTTTCTGGCCCTGACCCCATTTTCCTCCACAATGTGATGTCCTTGAAACCCGAAGGGGTTAATTTGATATGAGGGGATGCCCTCTATCTACACTACTTCAGGACCCCATGATCCCTAATTGTTTGTGACCAATGTGCCTCTTTATTTGAATAAAAAAATACTCAATGATGATGATGGTAGAGCAGAGGCAACCAGTGGTAGTCAGTAGTAGGTAGACAGGTGCAGATACCTCAGCAGTAGGGAACCGACATCAGGCACAAGGATTAAGATGTCAGAGACAACACAAGAGGACCTATAATAGGGGATATGCTGTATAGGGCTCTCGATATGGATCCAATTATCCTACAGAGAGATGATTTTACTCATGAAACATCAGAGTACATCTCCCTAGAGACTTTCCAACCCATCAGGTAGCTGATAGGGTGGTGGTGGATGGGCCACCGAGGCAGAGTCAATGTGTGGAGCAGGAAGAACCTCTAGGCGGAGGATGTGGAAGAGAATCAGGGAGAGCAGTAATAGGTGGAAAACGTTTTGACATACTTCTAACACAACCCCCAGTAAGTTCGCACCAGGATCAGGGAGCTGGGGGACAAGTGCATGGGAAGCTACATGTGGTTTAGTCGTACGACCCAGGGAATCCAGGGATGATATGAGGTAAGATATGTGTCCTCTATACAATAGATATCATACTTATAGGTATAGGTTCTAGTTATTATTTCCTATCCACGTGTCTTGTGTGAAACCTTGAGATTCTGGTAGAGTTATTTAATCAACCCTTACACTTTGAGACACCTACATGAGGAGACTCTATGATCATGCAAATATTCTGATAGTGTGATCTTACCCATGGAGGTGAGAGTTTTGGTTGGAACCACTTGGTGGCAGCGTCAAGGCCTTATAATTTCATTCTCAGTATGGAATGGTTATCTTTATTCCATTCCCATATTAACTACTTTAGGTGAAGGGTTCAGTGTTCCCATAGTGATGAGAAGAGGTTTTTCTTTATTGGTGAAAAGGAAACCTAGGTAGCACGGAATGGGATCATGCACATGAGGGTGCAGCTGATCACTCATTAGTTGTGTATTCATACCCTCTGAGAAACTGATGTTATGATCTTTCAGTTCCCAACCATAGAGGCGGAGTACGAGGATGTCTTTCTAGATGATGTTCCATGATTACCTCCCCTTTGGGAGATCAACTTCTTCATCGACTTACACTCTAGGATGACACTAATATCCTCACCAACATATCAGATGGCTCCCATAGATCTTCACAAGATGAGGGTGAAGTTGGAGGATTTGGAGAGGAAGGTCCTCGTAAGACTCAGTGTTTCACCCTGGGCAACATTAGTTTTTTTTCCAATAAGGAAGATGGGAGATTGAGGTTTTTCATGGATTACGAAAACCTGAACTAGGTAATAGTGAAGGAACGTTATCCATTATCAAGGATTAATGAATTTTTCAATCATTTGAGAGGGTCATGGTGGTTCTTGAAGGTTGACCTTCGATTGGGTTATCATCATCTTCAAGTAAAAGATGAGGATATACATAAGATGACTATCAGATTCTTCTACAGTCACTAAGAGTACTTGGTGATGCCCTTTGTCATGATGAATTCCCCAACATTGTTCATGGGACTCATGAATCGGATCTTCCAGCCATACTTAGATTGGTTCATAGTATTCTTAATCGGAAACATCCTTATGTACTCGGATTCTATGGAGGAGTACGTGAGACACCTGTGAATAGTTTTAGACGTACTCTGAGAGAAATGTATTTATGGGAAGCTCTTGAAGGGCCAATTCTAGATTCATGAGGTCCAGTTTCTAGGATAATTCATCTCAACAGATGGAGTAGTGGCGGACCCAGCCAAGGTTGAGGCCATGTTAGAATGGGATCCACCTATGAGTGCGAAAAAGGTGAAAAGATTCTTTGGGATAATAGGATATTATCGTAGATTCATTCCTGATTTCTCTCATATATCAACATCGAAGGTAGCTTTGACTCAAAAGGGGTAGACTTTTGTATGGACAAAGAAGTGCCAATGAGCTTTCTAGTTATTGAGGCAAAGTTTGATGAGTTTCCTGATCTTTATATTTCTAGAGGAGGGTGTTGAGTATATAGTTTTCTACGATTCATCAAGGATCGGTCTTGGCTGTGTTCTGATGCAGAGACAGGTGGTGATTGCTTATGGTTTGTTCTAGCTAAGGTCGTATGAGAAGAACAGTGTGACACATGATCTTGAGTTGGAAATAGTAGTCTTTGCATTGAAGATATGGAGACTCTACCTTATGGGTGAGTTATTTATCATCTAATATGACTATAATATCCTCAAGTACATCCTCTCGTAGAAGTGCCTAAATTTTAGGCAGAGGCAATGGCTAGAGTTCCTCTATGATTATGAATTTGAGATCCTCTATACTCTTGGGCAGGGGAACATTGTGGTTGATGATCTCATTCAGAGATTGAGTTCACAGCTATTGAGGGAGGCATCAGAGTAGTTAGACTCTCTATAGATATCCTTCATAGATGGAGATGATGCATCTTGCCTTCCGTTGATGGTTTTCACCCCTCTACTCTTATAGGGAGGCAGGTACACACAGCTAGGGGATGTCAACTTTGAAGCTTTATGTGATCAGTTATCCATAGGAAAATCTCAAGATGGATATTTTCAAGGTGGGGAGAACTTCATCCTTTTCAAAGGATGTACAGTTGTACCAGTGGCATTGTAGGGGGAGGTTCTGAAATAGTTTCATACATCCCCTTTGGAGGTACATCTTGTAGTAGTGAAAATGTATCAGGACCTCTGACATCAGTTTTGGTGGATAGGAATAAATAAGGGGGTGGTAGTGTTCGTTTCTTGATTCCTTATGTGATAAAAATTGAAAACTAACCACTAGGTTCTAGAGGGTTTATATCACCCCCTTGATGTGTTGGAATGGAAGTGGGATGGGATATCAATGGAATTCATCATGGGTTTACTATGAAAGTCATGGTGAAACGATTCCATGTGAGTGATCGTTGATAGACTCTCTATATTGGCCTGCTTCCTGGATATTGGGGAACAGAGTTCAATAGAGATCTCGGGATGCCTCTACTTGCATAAGATAGTTCAGCTTCATGGACTCCCATTGATGAAAGTATCGTATTTTGAGGCTCATTTCACATCCCAATTAAGGAAGAGATTACAAGAGTCATTTGTGAATCAGTTACACTTGAGCACATCATTCCATACCCATACTGATGGTTAGATAGAGATAACCATTCAAGTTATGGAGGATATGTTATAGGATTGTATCATGTACTTTGGTCATAGTTAGGAGGAACACCTACCATAGGTAGAATTTTCTTACAAGAACAGTTACCACTCCACTATCATTATGGCATTGTTCGAGGCTTTATACGGGCGACCTTATCAGTCACTACTCTACTGGAATGACCCAAGAGAGTCAGCACTCATGGGACTAGAGTTGGTGAGAGATACTACTAAGAAGGTGAATATCATCCCGAAAAAATAAAGACTGCATAGTGCCATTAGAAATCTTATGCTGACAGATAGTGTAGACCTCTAGAGTTCAAGGATGAAGTCCATGTCTTCCTTCAGGTCTTGCCTTGATGAGGTTTAAGTATATTTAGCAAGGGCATAAAGTTGTCTCTAAGGTTCATCAGCCCTTTCTAGATATTGTGTTGGGTTGTCGTGGTGGTGTACCACCTAGCTCTACCACCACAGTTTCACCGGGTACCTGATGTCTTCCATGTGTCATAACTAAGAAGGTACATGTACGGTCTGCCACACGGGTGAGCTGAACATCGAGGATGGAGTGACCTCCATTGAGTACCCAGTGGATATCAAGGATCGAGAGGAGAGAATTTCAGAGCGGGAGGCTCAAATTCGTGCATAGTACCCACATATTTTTTAGTAACCTTTTGTATTGTATTTTTTGGGATTTAAAGCCCTAAGGTGGGGATAATGTAATGTCTTGGATTTTCTGTGTATTTTTTTAAATATTATATATAATTATTTTGAGACCAGGCTTTGTCACGACATGCAATTTTGAGGCCCGGGGCACCGAGAATAAATTTTTAAAATAAATTAAACTTTTAAATGGAACATTTGAGCGATTTCCCTAAAAAAGTGGAATAAATTTTAAACAGGTTTTGAGATCATATATATAATGAAACAATTTCATTCAGAGAAGTGACTTTACATTAGGTGAGGCCTAATATCAATTGGTGTGAGTTAGCTGCAAAAGTTAGTTTTTGGATGTTTTAAAGGAAATAAAAAATAATAATAATTTATTTTATTTTAAACTTTTTAATGATGTAGTGATGCATTTAATGGTTTAAAATAAAAAAGATCCCAGGTTTAGTCTCATAACCCTTGAAAAATCCCTTGGATGCTTTGTAGCTTTGGATAGGATCCACACTTGGAGAACTCTCAATGAAAGATGATGAACAACAACACATGGATCGTTGCTTAGCAGGATCAGATCTCACTGATGATGGTAGTAAATCCACCCTTCATCGACGATCTAGGTATGGGTTGTTATTTCGATTGAATTATTCCCCATTCTTAGATTTTAAATTATGAAGACAGATTAACCCATGAATAGTTTGACCTGTGGATTGTTCATTCTTGTGGGAGGAATTCTATTATGGGTTTTGATTTGGGGGGTTTTATTATGTTTGTTCTGTTTTGATTAAACCTTCTAAGGGGAGAGGATCAATTCTATAATGAACAACGAAATAGGTTCATTCTTTAATTTTATATATGAATTTCTTCTCCTCTTTTACCCTATTCATTCTTCATGGGGTTATGAACAATGGGTCGTTGCACATCTGTCTCACAATGAAATAATCCCAAATCAAAGATCCAATATCGTGATGCCCCAGTGAAGGTGTGATGATGGTCGTGGTAGATGAATTGACATGGTTCAGAAGAAATTTTTCTTTGACCATTCTTTGTGCGGATGATCAAAAAGAGTTTATGGAGCTGATCGGACACACAAAAATTACTGAATCGGTGTTTCTATGATTCGACAACATGGGATCTTTAGTTTCAAGGAATTTGAATGACCAGATCAAAGTATTAAAGATCATCTGAGTCACACCAGTGAAGAACTATGATTCTAGAAAATCCTGTAGAACACAGTGTGTTCTTTGAATAACACGGCGTGTGAGATCGGCTCATTGGCGGTTAGGGTTCTATGTTTTAGAGAGATATGAAACAACATTTGACCCCTATCACACAGCCTGTGGGTCCCAACGTGAGACTTGGAATGTATCTCGGATGATACACAGACACAGGGTGGAGTACATGGCATGTACTCCACCACACGGCTAGACCAGGCTAGTTACATAGGTTACCCCATATACCGGTACACAAGTTGGCAGACACTGGTTAAATCCATGTACGGATGCATGTCCATCGTATACGAAGTGTACCCAACATAGTAAGACATGGCATGTTATGTTTCTACACACTGAGTATATCTTTTTCTACATGACATGTTCTTTTGACTTGGTTTGTTGCACATAAACAGTACCTGGAGTCAAGGAACACAACGTGTGACCCTTCTACACATCGTATACTCCCTTCTACATGGATTGATCTCCTCTCCCACCATACCATGGTAAATTTTCATTTGGGTTAGTTCCCCTTTTCTAATTCCCCTAAAGTTCAATTGTATTTTTTCTTATCCACCAAAGTACGACCACTTCAATATGACTTTCTAGATTGAGTATGAGTCCCTCTTAGAGGCTTAGAGTGAGATCCTCTATCCTTTCTTGTACTCTAAGTAGAGTCAGGTTATTGACATTACCAACCCTATAAGACATCAATACTCCAATTAATACATAATTTTATATGATTTTTGGTATACTCTAAGGCCCTATAAGTGATCATAATCCATGTATCATGATCTTTTCCCACTCAAGAGTGTGTTCTCTTGAAATGTGTGTATATAATCTCTCTTTAGATCTATCAGTGAATCTCTTTGTCTCATGACAATTCTCAATAAATATTACTTCTCTGATGGATGTTGGAAGAGCTTTCAAACTAATGGAGTAAGTTCTCCCTGACGAGTGATTTGTGGAATCTTCAGACTGAATCCCTAGTGTGGGTATATGGGTAATTGTGACTTACCTCTAGACTATGGGTCTGGGTTTCGAGTATATCTGGATATATTTCTCTTATTATATGTTCTGTAGACATATACTATGTAGTGGTAACTGTACCTTCACCTTGAATATTTCTTTGTGGTTTTCGTTTTCTCCTACTGAGTATTGTTATACTCACCCCTACACAGGCTTTTCCTGCATCTGTCGTGTCTTGTGTAGATGAGCGACCTTTTGACAGAGTCCAAGGAGGACCAGGAACGAACAGAGCTTTGTGATTTCTAGACTGCTTGAGGTGTTCCTATGGTTTCTAGTAGCATTCATAGTACCTATCTTGTTTATAGGTTGGACTTTCTAGCTTGAAAACTCTTTCTTTTGGTGGGATTGTATTCTAGCCCAGTTTACTTTACAGCGCTTTGCTTTCCTGTTGTACTTTGTTAATTGAGTTTAGTTGTATGCATGCATTCTGTTCCTTTATGGTGTTTACATTTCAGCATTTATAGGCTTGGAGATTGTGCATCTGTATAGGTACTTAGGCAATTCCTCCCATGTAAGTGACATGCCTACTCAGTGTTAATCACCAGCCCCTAGCCTATTGAAGGCGTGCTTGGGGAATCGCAGCACAAGCCCCACTTGGACAGGACATGACATAATCACTAAATGATAGCAGTAATTAACAAAAATTAGTGATAACTACTAAAAATTTGTGTTAATTAGAGGTAAATAGTAAAATTTAGTGGTAACTAGAGGTACTTATTAAAAACTAGTGACAGTTAGTAAAAATTAGTGGTTATTACTAAAAATTAGCGTTAATTTCTAAAAATTAGTGGTAATTAGTGATACTTAGAGGTAATTAGTACTAATTAGTGGTAATGAGTAATAATTAGCAATAATTAGTAATAATTAGTTGTAATTAGAAATAATTAGCCATAATTTGTAATAATTAGAGGTGATTAGAAATAATTATAAATAATTAGTAGTACTTACTAAAAATTAGCTGCAATTACTTAAAATAAGTAATAATTAGTGGTAATTATTAAAAATTAGGGATAATTAGCGATACTTAGTAGAAAATAGTGATAATTAGTTGTTCTTATTAAAAATTTGTGGTAATTAGTAAAAACTTTATTTGGTAAATATTATCAATAATTACTAAAAACTAATAGTAATTATAAAAAATTAGCAGTAATTAGTAAAATAGCAATAATTAGTAATAATTTTTTATAATTAGTAATAATTTAAGATAATAAGTAATAATTTATCATAATTAGTGGTGACTAATAAAAAATGTTAATCAGTGAAAATTATTTATCATTTTTAAAAATTCCTGTAATTAGTGGTAATTAAGTGTAATCAGAAAAAAAACAACACTAATTGGTAAAAATTAGTAGTAAATAGATAAAAATTATAATATTTACAAGTAAATTACAATTTTTAAATTTTATTCTCTTTTCTAGGATCATCTTTTTCTTATATAAAATTAATCATATACAATTTTTTAATTTTCTATTTTTTAGAGAAATATAGAATAAGGAAGTTGACGATAGTCTTTATTACATGATCATGATTGGAAAAATCATCATAGGAATCAAAAAAGTTCTGGTATAAATCTTGTATATATTGAGGTTGTTGAAGCTTTTTTGTCATTTGCATCATCAAAACCAAAATTTGTTTCAAAAGGGATGATTATGTGTTCAAGTAATAAAGGTGATATGAGAAGTTTTGACACATTTGAAAACACTGGGGGCATCTATTTCATTTTTTTTTGAAAAAATTAAGTGTTTTGGTGTGAAAATTGTGAACATGGTTCTTGGGAAGATATTAATAATTTGGTTTCAAATCCATCACAATTTCAAACATTAGTACATGATGTTGTTGATCCATATTTTCAACAAAATAAAACTCAAGATGATATTGATTTCACTCCTAATTCAGAACCATCTTGATTTTATAAGTAGTTGAAGTCTTATTAGGATTCATAATATCCTGGTTGAAAGATAAGAAAATTTGAAGTGGTTAAAAAATTTATGGCTATTAAATCCGATAACAGAATTTCAAATAGTTTTTTTATTAGATACTCTCTTTGGTTAAATCACTGTTACCGGAAGGAAATGGGTTGCCTATAGATTTCTATAAAATCAAGATATTTTTTCATAATTTGGGTCTTGTTTATTAGAATATTCATGCATATTCAAGTGATTTCATCTTATATTATGATGAAAATGAGTTGTTAGTAAGTTTTCCTTCGTGTGGAAAATCAAGCTATAAAGAGGCTAAACTAGGAAATTATAGATTTATTCATGTTAAACAGTTGATGTATTTCTTGCTTACACCCAGATTGCAGTGTTTAATTATGTCTCGAAACAAAAAATCATTGATTTCATGACACAAAACTCATATTTCAACTGGTAAAATATTAAATCATCCTCATCATGGTGATTCATGGAAAAATTTTGATCAGGTACATCCATCTTCTACTTAGAAAGATCATAACACATGATTGGGTCTTTCTACATACGGTTTTTTGTCCATTTGGTTCTTACGGTGGTCTATATTCTTGATGGCCCATCTTTATAACTCTGTACAAATTACCTCCTTGGATTTTGATGGATAATCCATATATCGTTTGGCCTTATTTATTCCAGGAAATCCAAAAAATAATATCAATGTTTATTTGAATCTATTTATTAATGAGTTAAATTTATTATAGGGTAATGGTGTTGGTACATATGATGTTGTTGTGAAAAAAAATACCTAATTAAATATGCATTAATGTGGAAAATTAGTGATTTTCTAGCATATGGAATGTTATCTAGATAGATTACACATTGTATAAAATCATATTCATACTGTATGAGTGGCGGTAAATAGTTTATTCTTGTTAATGGAAGAAAAAATTATTTTTCGACTATCAATACGAATTTCTTCTTGTTGATTATCCTTTTCTATGGAACAAAAAACATTTAAAAGAAGGTATATTTGAAAGAGATGGACCTACAAAATTGATCTATGGTATTAATTTAAAATCTATTATCTCTTCCTTACGTCCCAATACCTTTGGACCGACTATAAAGTAAAAAAATAGATGGGTTTGGGAAGATCACAATTGGATTAAATGAAGTATTTTTTGAGTTATTCTATATTGGTCTGATTTTTTGGTCTTTCACATATTGGATGTCATGAATATTGAGAATACATATTCTGATTATATATTTTATATAGTTTTGGATACACTTGGTAAGACCAAATATAATACAAATAAACGATTAGATCTCTTGCCCAAATTTTTAAGAAATCATAACTTGATTTGTTTGAAAATGATAAACCATAAAAGTTAATTAAGCCAAAATTGGCTTATACACATTCCAAATAAAATTGTTTATTATTTTTCTGGTTTATTGTAGATTTAAAACTACTATATAGATATGGTTCAAATTTGGCTAGAAGTGTCAGAAATAGCCATATTACCGGATTTAAAAATTAGGATTGTGATGTTATATTAGAAAGACATATTCTGATTGAATTTATAGGTTTTTTGAATTCTTCAATTTGGGATGCACAAACATAAATATCATATTTTTTTCTAATATATCTGTATAGGGAAAACAGACTCTGATTCACTTAGTAGACTGTAGGAAGATGTTGTTTAATTTTATGTAATCTGGAAAAAAATTCACATCTTTCATTGATTCAATGGAATATTTGATATTACATTTTCTGAATGAGGAAAAATTTGGGGGGCTAGTATATTCCTGATGGATGAATCCATATGAGAGATGTATATAGAAATTGAAGAAAAGGGTATGTAACAAATCATCAATTGAAGGTTCAATCGCATAATTTTATTTACAATAGGAAATTTATTTTTTCTACTCCCATTATTTCCAACCTGAATGTCCTTCAAAACATAAATAATGGGCCATAATTAGGGAAATGTTGATGATGCAATGAACTTAAAATTATCTATTTTTAATCAGATTAAACTTGTATTTAGTGAAGTTCATGGGTGATGGATTTCATATGATGACCATCACAGTTGTTATACATATGCTCTACTGAACTGTGAAGAAATGACATGATTTGCATAGTGAGTGGTACTACCCCATATTTTTTAAATTTTTTTAAAAAATACATTATTATTATTTTATTTGTAGATTGTATGATAATCATATCAAGAAAAAGTGTCCACAAATTACAGCAACTGCTCTTGAAGAACATCGGTAACATAATTCATCCTGCTAGTTTTAAAGGCTGGTAAAGTAAATTTTTTATGGTTTAACATATGAAATTAATTTATTATTTTCTATATTGTTAATTATTTTTCAAAGTTGCAGGTATCATAACATGCTGATAAAATTGATAATCGATTGTGTTTATTGACTAACCCACCTTCCAAAATGGTTAAATCTTATAATGATATGTGGTGAATATTTTTCGATTTCATACACATACATGTGGTGGATCAAAAGGAACAATAAATAGTGGTGTTTTCTTAAGAGGATCTCATTAAAGGGAAAGTGAAGTAGAATTTTATGGAATTCTAGAAGAAATAATTGAGTTGTGTTATCTGGGATAGAATTATGTAATGATGTTTAAATTTCATTGGATTGATACTCATAGAGGCTTGCATATTCATCCACTCCATGGAATCATTGATATTAAATATAAAATCTTTCTTGCAGTAAAGGAACCATTTTATTAGATCATAAACACACCAAATATATTATGTCTATTATTTTGCTACATCAATAGAGTTAATTGATTAGTGGGGCATTATAAAAATGAAATCCCATGAAAATCATTTTATACAAATTGAATGTGGTTCTATTTAAGTTCAAGGAATTTAAATTTTCCAAGAGATAGGTAAATATACATATTTTCAAAAAATAAACATGAATATCGATGATGAAATCCCACAATTATAGATCGATGGTAACAATGATGTTGATGATGTAATAAATGAATTTTAATTAGCCCGTGATGATGAAGTTGAAACTCCTAAAAATATTAATGATACAGAGAAAGATGAATATATTGACATCGTCATATATAAAGATGAGGATTAATATGAATAATGACATAATTACTTGCTATTTATATTCAAAATATATATATATATATATATAACTCTTGTTTCCAATTATATCCGAACAACATTCTTTTCATGTTTCAGATGGATGATGAGACTTATGATGATGTCTTATATAGCCACTAAAAGGTTGTACAACCTAGTGATGAGCTTGATCCTTTATCATCAAACCCTTAGGTTCCTAGTGGTTAATCATCAACTCAAAGGGGATAGGGTCTTGTGATATTGATGATTTCCAACCCTATTCCCGAGCGATGTCCACGTATAGACTTTGATCAATACATACAGAGGTATGTTCAGTTATGTATTTTAGTTATTTTTCATTACATTTCATTAATTTACTTATATACTAATAGTTTGATTGTTTTTTTATTTTTTATATCTTTCTTCATATAGTTATTGGATAGAGGAGTTTTATTCTTCAGAACAACTTTTCTAAGGCATCGGTGACATGGTATTAGATTCCCATTGAAGTTCAGCACTGCGCCTTTGATCATTGGACAATACATATATAAATAATAGTTATTTTGAAATTTATGTAATTATTAACTTTATATTATTTAAAAAATGAAACATTTATGGTATCCTATTGATGATATCATGCAGAATTTTATCTAGGATGTTTGGGAGGTGTGTGTGTGTGTGAGCACTATCATCAGCTTTTGTACAATCATATGAGGACAACCATGAAGATAAGTGGGAGTCAGAGATTTTGATGAGTCGTGTTATGCCCACTGACTAGATTACATCTCATCTCATATTTGGGATGAGTTTTGTTCATATTGCATGGGAGATATTTTTTCGATGATAGCATCATTATGACAGATAAATCAGGGGTGGTAGGAGGTGATGCATCAACTTGGTAGTTATACATTTAGTACGCATCGACGATATATAGGAAGCAATTTTATTAATAATTTAAATAACTTTAAATTTAAACTTTTTATTTTATACAAATATAGGTAGTTGAACATCCTAATATTATAGAGTTCAGTGTTTATAAGAGTATTTATAGCAATATTATCCCTAGAGAGATTACAGGTGGCATTCATCATGAAATTGTGGTCAATATAATTTTTTTGTGCTTTAAAATTAGAAAAAAAATATTTTAACTATTTTAATTTCAAATTGAAATTAAAATAGTCATATAAGGCTGTAAATTCTCATAAATAAGATGAGATTCAGGCTAATACTGAAATTCATTCCACTGGTTTAACATGATTTGATGATGCAGCATGGATGTAGGTGACTTTGTATGCATTCGAAAAGGGCTAAGGGGTTAGTATCATTTCTTGATTTTTTCTTGGATGTTTCTATAGTACTATTGTATGTTTTATGTTTATCTTGAGGGGAGCTCATGGAGAGTCATCATCATCAGCCTCACATTATGAGGATTAGGTGTGATATCATAGTGAGATTATAGAGGCCATGTATAGGGAGCAAGAAGAGCTCCATTAGAAAAATCAGTAGTAGTGGGAGGAGATGTGATGATGTTAGGAGCAGTAGCACAATCAGATGATAGACTACATATGACAGTTATATCAGTGTGTAGGGATTGAGTTCCCTCCCCCTTCTCTTCTAGATGACATTCCTCCTACCCCTCCCCCTTCATAGTGATTAATGCAATATATACACATTTATTATGTTAAATTTTGAATGAAAATATTTAGTTTGATATTTTTATTATTTCATATTTTTTAGGATTATTTATTATATTTTCTTAAATTATTTTTATATTTTTATATTTATTATTATTATTATTATTATTCATTTTTTTTAATTTTTTAAACTTATTTGTGAATGTTTATAGTCCTATCGCAAATGATTGTGTATATAATTTAGTAAATAAATTATTTATGATGGGTGGCCCTCTTATCACAAAAGAAAGTTTTTTGAAAATAATCCATTTTTCAGTTTTTTGTATCTTATACAATATCAAACAAATTATTTCCTTTTTTAAAAATCGGGATGTTAATGTCATGTCTTCTTTATTTATGATATGTCTGAGGAATAAAATCTATTGTAACCAAAAAATATATTTACTAAATTTTTCATATAACTTCTTTTCTTTTGGGTTTTGTAGAACAATACAAAGATATTTTTCATGATCCTCATAACTTTTAAAATAAACAAAAAAACCACCAATAGACAAAACCAACTTATCCCAATATTCATGGAAAAATCTATTCATAACATCCATGAATATAGTTGGAGTATTTTTCAACCAGAATGGTATGACCACAGGCTCAAAATTTCCATACCTAGTATAAAATTCTATCTTAGGGATGTCATCCTCCTTCACCTTCAACCGATGGTACCTAGACCTGAGATTAACCTTTAAAAAATATTGAGCTCCTTATAAATGATCAAAAAATACATCTATATAAGGGAACAGATACTTATTATTAATATTGATGTTATTAAACACTCTATAATCAATACAAAGCCTCATGGAGCCATCCTTCTTTTTAAAAAATAAAATAGGAGAACACCATAATGAAGTGCTATGACAAATGAAAGCAACTCCCAAATCAGGTATAACACTAGATAACTCATTAGAAAAAACATCCAGATATTCTTTTATTATCGCAACATTATTAGTATGAACAGTTCCATTATTTTCAATAATATAATAAGGATATATTTCATTTCCATATCTTAATAGTTTCTCAATTTCTTTATATGTTATCAATGGTATTAATTGATTATTATATATTAAAGGGAACTCATTTTAGAAAATAACTTCTTCATATCTGCAAAATAACTTAGTATAATTAACTGAAATCCAATCCAAACCCAAAAAAACATCAAATTCTATAATATACAGGACAACAAGGTTTCCATGGAAAACTCTTCCATATATGATAACAGTAATATGTTTGTGAATTTTTTTTACCTTAATACTACCCCTAGTTATTTTTACCAAAATTCGTAACTTCATTTCTTAAGGTGAAATTCTTATTTTACTAGCAAATTTTCCATAAATGATAGAATGAGACCTCGAATCAAACAAGACTTTATCATAATTTGAAAAACCAAGTAATTTACCTGTTATCACTTTATTTAATGGCTCAACATCTACTGAAGTAGTTACAAAGGAATTCATCACACCCTTTTGTTTATAGTCATTCTTATTCCTATCATTTGTGCTCTTCTTCGAATGTGCACTGCTACAAAACAGTCCTTTAACAGTGCTAACCATTATCAGCACTAGAAATAAGTGTTGATAAATATACCATTTATGAGCACTTTTATAGTGAAGATAAAGGGCATTCTTTATGAGTGTTTATATGGTGCTGATAAATGGAACCCTTTATCAGTGCTTTATTTTTAACACTGATAAGGGGTAACTGTTATCAGTGGTTTATTTTTATCACTGATAAAGGGTAGACTTTATCAATGAATTTTAAGCGCTAATAAAGGTCAAGAATAAAATGAAATAATTAAACAAATAAAAATTAAAAAATATTATGAATTTTATTAATTAAATAATTATTGATAAAAATGAATAAAATGAATAAACTTATATATAAATTAAAAAAATTAATAAATATTATATATTAAATATGTATATATATATGTAAAATGAATAAAATAAAATTAAAAATTAAAAATTAAAAAAGTGTAAATTAAGAAAAATATTAAACATTTTATTAATTAAATAATTATTGATAAAATTAAATAAATTTAATATATATATATAGATTATAAATATTCATAAATAGTATATATTAAATATAGATATATAAGATGAAACAAATTTAATAATTAAAAAAATAATTAATAAATTGTCATAATTAAACCAAAAAATAAAAATGAATAAATTAAAAAATTATTTAAAATTTTATTAATGAAGCAATTATTAATAAAAATGAATAAATGTAATATATATATATATATATATATATTATAAATAGTAATAAATAATATATATTAAATATAAATATATAGAAAATAAATAAAATTTAATAATAAATAACATATTAACGTCTTATTTGTTTTTAATGTTGTTTGACTTTTCAATTTAACATATATCAAACATGTGTTACATTAATTTAATATATATATATATGTAATTAATGATTTTTTATATACAACGCCCACACACAAATATTTACACAATTAATGAAATATTATATAGAAACACATACACTTAATATTTATATAATTTATTCATATTTTAGAATATTTTAGAAATTCATCATAAAAAGAAAAATTTAATATATTATGCTTTTAATCAGCCAATTTTATATATTTAATTTTAAAATTATTACATATAGGTAATATTTATTCATTTTTAATATTTTTTTTTGAATTTAGTCATTCTCTGTTATTTATTAACATTTATTTTCTTATTTTGGTATTTTCAATATGTATTCATTCTTACTTCAGTATATATATACATATTTTTTTAATAATTTATGTTTATTTAATAAAACTTATCCATTTCTTAAATATTTTTAAACTGTAATCATTTTTAATTATTCAATTTTACTCATTTTTATAATACATGTATTTAATATTATATATCCATTAATAATGTTAAAAATATATTTGTAAATACATATTTATAAATAAATATGTTATTAAATTTATATTTACTATATTTATAAATTTATATAATTATAACTATTATAAATAAATAAATATTATTTTTTAAAAAGTATTTATATAATTATAAAAAAAATTATATATATTTATATAATTGTAAAATTAAAATAATTTTTTAAATAATGAATAAATTTATATTTATATGAATTTATTATATATATATATAATTATATAAATATATAATGATATAAATATATTTATAATTATAAAATTATAATAAATATATAAAAATAATAATTATATTTACTATATTTATATTTATATATATTTATTGAATATATATATATAATGATATAAATATATATATAATTATAAACAAATAATTATAAATATATTTATAATTATAAATAAATATTTATAAATAAATAATCATAAAAAATAATTATAAGTAAATAATTATAAATAAGTAATTATAAATATATTTATAAATGTATATTTACTACATTAATAAAATTATATATTTATAATTATAAATAAAAAATATAATTTTCTTAAAAAAGTATCATTGTAATTATAAATAAAAAATTATATATTTAAATAATTATGAAATTATAATGAAAAATTTTATAATTATATAATATTGTTAACAAATTTTTTTATTTGTAATTATAATTATAAGTCATTTATCAATACTAAGGTTTTAGAACTGAAAAAGATACATCTTTATGAGTGCTTATCTAGCGCAGATAAAAGAGCTCTTTATTAGTGCTTTCTTGAAAGTGCGGAAAAAAGTGTATGTGGTCTATTTAAAAGAACCCTAACCATGACCCATTCAGTCACAATTTTCAAGCTCTCATAAAACTCCCCTTGTTCCGGTGCTACCCCCTACGTTCTCTCAGAGGAATCAAGGCTATAATACAAGGTATGTGATTTTCTCTTTATCCTCTCTCATTGTTTGATTTTTTTGGTTATGTGGTTTGCATTTTTGCACTATTGTTAACCATGATGAACCCTACATCTTATCTATCTCTCTATAACACACATACATATACCTATACAACACCACTGTTACTCTGTAAACTCATTCTAGCTTCATACGAGACCACTCCAAACTATCTCCATCCTCTATTGCGACTGATGGTGTTTTTCTTGATGTTTTGGTTATATTGTTTCTTTTTACCTTTTAGATAGTGTGGATTTTCATTGATTGAATCTTGTTTCCACAATATAGAATGCACATGAAGATGAAAAATGTTTCAGATAACAAGAAGAATCAATAATATGTGTGTATCTTTTGTGAAAATCATCTTCATAAAATTTCATAGAATGATAGGTGTAGATTTTTTTCTTAATTAATATTAGATGATTAGTGTTTCATAGGTGATGAAGTAGAATGAATAAATTAATTTTGTTCCTATGTTATAAAATGATCGAATTTTATGGTGGTTCATCTATATTTTATTTCATTTGATTTTTTTTATAGACAAATTGAATATAAATCTGAACATAATATATCATGTTGAATATATTATTGAATAATGAGATGATGATATACCGCATGCAAGAATTGTTAATGGTGTTAAGTTAAACTTGTGTGAAATATTATAAAATTTATTGATGTTAAACACTATTTATTATATTTATGATTGTGGTAATTTTTACTATAAATTAATTGATAAATTTATGCCAATTAAATAGAAAAGTGTTTGTTAGGATTACATTGTGATTTGTGGTATGTTGTGATGGAAGTCATACAACCTTTACGATGTAAGTAACAATTATGTGTTGTTTGATATTGTTATTTTATTATGATTGTGGATTAAAAATTCATAATCATTATTAATGCTATAAAGTACTATGCGTTTCAAAGATAAGGTTATGTAAATAAAGATTCATTCTAGTAATATTGATATATAATACAATAAACTTCATGTATAGAAGTCCAAATTTTCATTCATATTGCATGAAAATTGTTACTGACTTGAACATAGATATAATACTTCAATAATCCATTGAAACTAACCTTCACTACCTTTATTTAATCTGTCCTCAGACATTTAATTTACTTTCATATCATGATGATGGATTGGATTCCCTCTTTCAAACTAGCCTTCCCCCACCATTGTGGTTCCAAATTTCCTTTAGGGCATACCTCCCGCTCAGATTGTATTCATTAATCTCCGTCAAAGTTACTGCCACAACTTTGATTACCACATCTCCAAACCCATTCTTCAACTATTTTAGACTTTCATCCCCCTCATTTACTACTTCTTGAGAACACCAAAAATTTCACCTCAAAATTATTCAAAACATAATGAATTAATTTTTTCGTTTATTGATATGTATTTTCTTATACGACTCACTCAGATACTTCTGACAACACTTCATCAAAAATTATATTTAATTTGGGTGTAGTCACATTAGATCCTATTAGAACATTGCAGTTAGTAATACTTGGAAAAGAATACTACTATGATGGGCGACCTCTTGAAAATACTCGTGTTTCACATTTTTTGTGAAAAAAACAAGCCAAGCGCAGCTTTTGATTCTTTTCCCCCTTCTACAATGATAAATTCAAAAGGGTTCTAGTCTGAATCTCGAAGGTATTCCTCCCACAATGAGAAGATCTCTTCAACCTTGCTTTCTGCTTCATCTTCACTAAAATCAGTGTCTTTGAAGCAAAATAAATCTGAATACATTTTCATTATCTTTATTTTTCTCCAAATATGCCAATTTTAGTGAATATGGTTGCCTAAAAGTCTAATAGAATCTATAATTTAGGCTATACTTGGGAATAAAAAATAGTGATTTAAAAAAAATAATGGATTGGGGAATATCCAATTTTATAGATTAAGGGAATCAGAATTTATTTTAATTTGGATTTGAATGTTAATTACTTGATTTTTTATATGTAATGTGTTAGATTATATAATTAAAATTAAATTTAGGTTATTTTTAATATGAGTGGGTTTAGAGTATAAATGGAATAAACATAGTTTTAAAAAATAATAAGTGATGGGTTTTATGTGAGGGCTCGGTATGGTATGTTAGAATGTGAGTTATTGTTGACATGTTAGTGATTCATCAAGGGTTATGGGATGAGTTGATGTTCTCAAGGTAGTTTCGGGGACCTTTTAGCATTTTGTAATGAGATTTGAAATTTTAAATTAGGATATGGTAATTTAAAAAGTTTTATGGAGACAACTATCATCCTCACCATCTTCATCTCCCGAACAAATATTATTTCCTTTTGTTGCATGAGACTCATCCCCCATCTCTTGTTGTAAAATCCCAGGTAAATAAAGAATAATACATTTTCATATTTATTAATATTTTTGAATTAAATATTAATTTTAATTTAAAGGGGTTTCTATGTTCGATAGAGTACCTGATACGCAACAAAGAGTTTCATTGAAATATTACGTTGCACACTAGTAATAAAATAATATTATTTTAAATGTCATTTAAAACATAGCCATTGTATTGGTGGGAATGAATAGAAATAACTAAAATTTTATTATATATGTTTGTTAAATGTTTTTATACTTATCCAATAAAGGATAAAGGCTTAAAATTCGAAAAGAATTCAATTTTAGGCATATATACTCTAATTTTCACTAAAGGTCCACTTATCAACTTTTAATGGCGAACTGTCATTAAATATAGTTTTGGTCACTCTTATACATTCTATTGGACCAAATAAAATTCTTCTCTTTAATCGGGACATCAAAATTTACTTTGTGTAAATTTTCTGTATCTTTCCGATAAAGATCATTTTTTTTAATGAATAGTGAAAAATGTTGTATTTTAATTCAAAACCTCTTTTTAATCTAATTTGTTAATATGATTAGATTATCTTTTGAAGTGGTTTTAAAGTGAAATTAGAATATATTTTTACCATTGAATCCAATAGTGGTCGTTGGAATTAATTTTACTTTGAAATTGGACTTAAACTAGTGTCAATCTTTTGATACTTATTGTTTCATAAAAACACGCTATTTGCTCTGACAGCGGGAATTAATTATTAAATTAATTAATTCAACTCATATGTTTTGAATTTTTTAAAATAGACATCATTTTTGAATTCAGAATATCAAATATAGCTTAGGGTGAATTTTTGGTATTTTTCTGAAAAACTTCAATTTTTTATGAATAGTGAAACCACTAAGTTGTACTTATAAAAACAGATTTTTCGTTTAAATGAAATTTTACCACCTTTGTGTTTTGAATTTAAAAAATCCGACATACATGGTTGTCATTAAGAACTAAAATGTGGTTCAATGGGATTAGAATAATTTTTTGTGAATAGTAACTTATTAAGTTTTAATCGCGATTAGAGGTAATTAGTGCAATTTATGGAAAAAATGATATTATAATAAATTGAAGATACCTAGACACATGTCCTACCCTTATTTGATGTGTCATGGCCAACCAAGACAAGCCAAGGGTCAACTTGAGGACCCCATGGAGCCACTTTGGTTGGAAAATAAAATTAATATCTTTTTATTTAATGTTAAAATAAAAATGTCACAAACATGAGTTGTTTTACTAAAAAAAAATTAAATGGGTTTATAAAAGTCATATTTTTTACTGTAAATATTAATTGGAAATCTAAAAATATTTCCTACATCATAGTATTTTTTTTATAATTTTTAGACATTCAATAAATTTAATTATATATGACATCATGATGATGCAGCGATTACCTAATTATTTAACGATTTAAATAAAATGGAAAGATAATGTAAAATCTAAGACCTACACATGTCCAAACCCTATTGTATGGGTAGATTTATAACCCTTATCTCCTTATCCTCGAAACACATCAATGTGGGACCATTAAAATCTGAAACTCATTCTAAAATAAAGTAACATTTCCTTACTTTCCAAGAGTGCCCCTCATCTCCTCTAATAAAAGGCCCCCGCCTCTACCTCCTTACCCACACCTCTCAAGCCTTTGGCTCATCCAACCCCTACCCATTTTGTCTCTCCACATCCCTCTCTTACTCCTTGAAGCTTCACATTGGGCATAAGCCTTTTCAAGGAAGCCTTTGATCTCAAACCAAAGGGAGTTACACGATTTTAAGATAATGTCTTCACTTGAGTCCTTTTGTTTTATTTTTCTTCTCCAACCCCCTAAACTCTTTTTATTCATTTATTTTGTAACAAATCCAGTATATTCAATATAATAGGATATTTTTATATGAAGTTTTCGAGCTACACTTACACACACCTTCATCTATTGGTTAAAGAACATACTGTTTCTGTGGACGGCGAATTTCTGCCTCACGAAACGATGATTGTTCAACACTCATATAACACCTTCAAAGGTGGCCATTAAGATGTCACTATGTTTATATATGATATATAATATGTTTATGTTTTACTTAAGCTTCTTTATTTTTCATTTGTGGCATACCTTTATGGTTTCCATTGTGGGTAAACACAATAATTTAATTTTAGGAAGTGCAGACTACCGCCCCCTCAAAGTGATTTGATTTGTTAATACCATATGTGGGACGTATAAAGGATGGATTAAAAGTTATTATATATGATGTTATACTGGAATTATAATATACCTTTATATAATTATTGTTTTCTTTCCATTAAAGTATGAGATAGAAATGAAAGTAGCGTTCATGCGTACGTACGGCTTACCGTCTCCATGAACGGTGCATTCCATTTCTTATCCTCAAATGTAATGTACTATTATAAGTACATATAATGGATATATATGATTTATGATACATCTAAATGATTAATATAATTCTGGAATTAAAAATATACATATCTCTCATTTATTTTTAATTCCATTAATATGTCATAGAAAAGAAAGTAGTGTCCATGCGTACGTACGGCTTACCATCTCCATGAACAGTGCATTTCATTTATTACCTCTAAATGATTTTGTAATATTATAAATATATGTATATTCTGGATATATATGATATATATGATATCCAAATCATGAATATCATTCTTGAGATAATGGATATTTGACTACGTGAACAACTTGTAAATATAAGAAGTTCACTTTTGACTCAAGTACCAAATAATGACAAAACAACCTTTATTAACTTAAATGATCACATAATGTTTATAACATTTCAATAAGTGATAAAAAAGGAATAATGAACTTGAAAAAGGGTTCTTAAGAAATTATAAATTAACTCAAGTTTATTATTCAGGACGTTAAAGAACGATCGAGTCAAGTCGGACCCGAGGTAAGGGACATCATCTCAATCTCCTTTCATTGAGGCATATTTAGTTTTATACACAAATTTCTTTTATACGGTGTATAAACCCCTTTTAATTTTACTTTTATACAAAAGGAATCTTTTTCTACGAAGCGTTTTACTAAACGACAAAAAGGAATGTTTTTTTAACATACGCGGTGACAATGACATTTTCTGCCACCGCGTGTATTATTTGGTCTTTGGCTTCCTCAACAAGCCGTAATGTTTTTTTAAAAAGAAATAAAAACCATATACTCTTTTATGTATTTTTGGTATTGAAAATGGTTTTTATAATGGATTTGTTATGTCAATATATTTATGTGATATATTGTGATCGAAATGTGGAAATGTTTTCTTTCCATTATGTTTGTTTTATGTCTTATGATTTTATAATGGTACTTGGACATTTGATGAGTGGTTACATGATAAACCATATGACGGGTGGTGTCATGAATACCAGGACGGGTGGTTACGCTATAACCTCTAATTCATTGGGTATGGAATTCGGTCGTATGGCTATTCTATTTAAGTATGTATGGAAGTCGGTCGTATGGCTATTACATTAAGTGATATGTGTGGAAGTCGACCGTATAGTTATTCTACTTAAGTATGTTTATGTCCCAAGTTACATTTATATGTTATGTGTTCTTTATATGGGTTTTATGGTAATCTTTTGGTTACAAAAGGGTAAGTAATGATATTTTATTCAGTAAAGAGTTTCTACTACTTCATAAAGGTGAAGGTATTACTTTGATAAAGTATACATGGTTTACTTGATGTTTGAAAAACTAACAGTTTTCATTCTTTGTGTATCCCTTAGTGAGCTTTTTATGCTCACCCCAAGTTTTTTTTTGAAATGTTTTTCACAGGACTTAATGTGGAATAGGGTCAAGGATGGGATCAAGGGAAAGTTAGCTATCTAAAACATGTAACTAGACCTATTTCTTTTTAAGAGTTTTTATTTTTGGAAAATAATAGAAGTGTCTACTTTGTAATCTTTTGAGATGTAATAGTTATGTCCAAATTCTCTTAAACTCTAAACCTGAAAAGATCCTCAAAGTGAATTATTTATTTAATTCGATATTAAGTAAGGTTTAAGGTCGGGGCCTTATAGTTGTTATCAGAGGTCGGTTTAGACAAATTTAGGAGTTAGAATTATATTAAATGATTATCCAAAAATATTTTTTTATGGTCAAATTTAATTGGTATAGCATTTACATATTTCCATGTTGCTTTGCCTAAGATATTTATGTTTTTATAATGGTTTTTCAAAGAGGAAACATGGAAGTTGTTCTAGGAAGGTATACAGATGGAAATGAACTTCTAAATCAGCATCTTGAGATGGTCAGAATCAGAATTGAACAGTTAGTTGCAGTGATGGCTTAGTTGACTCATGTGATAAATTGTGGTTGTGTTTACTGACGATAATTTGGTGTTTTATAAAAGTAAATAGGAGAATGAAAGTCATTTAAGGGTTATCTTTCAAACCTTAAAAGAAAAGAAACTATACGGAAAATTCAGCAAGTGTGAGTTTTGGTTACAACAAATTTCTTTCCTTGGTCATATTGTTTCAAAAAATGGCATAACTGTTGATCCTGCTAAAAAAAAAGTTGTTGAAGAATGGTCGAGACCCACAAATGTTACCAAGATCCATAGTTTCCTTGGTTTGGCAGGTTAATACCGAAGGTTTGTTGAAACTTTTTCAAGGTTATCTAGTCCAATGACTAAGCTAACTCGGAAGGGTGTTAAGTTTATCTGGACAAAAGAATGTGATGATTGTTTTCAGGAGTTGAAAAGAAGATTGGTGAATGCTCCAGTTTTGGAACTTCCTTCCAGGAATGGTGAGTTTGTTATAAACAATGATGCTTCGTTAAAGGGACTTGGTTGTTTCCTTATGCAGAATGATCAGGTAATTGCATATGCTTCACGTCAGTTGAAAACTCATGAGGTAAATTACCCTACACATGATTTGGAATTAGTTGCTGTTGTTTTTTCTCTAAAAATTTGGAGGCATCATTTGTATGGAGTAAAGTATGAAATATATACTGATCACAAAAGTTTAAAGTATATATTCACTTAGAAATAACTGAACATTAGACAGAGGAGATGGCTGTAATTAATCAAGGATTATGATTGTACAATTCACTACCATCCGGGAAAAGCAAATAAAGTTGTTGATGCTTTGAGTCAAAAAATTAATGCTTCATTAATGATGTTGAGTTTGGAACTTGATCCTTTGGTTAAGTATTTGATGAAATTTGGCATAGAAGTTGTTGGTGCAGGATGTTATTCTATTTTGTTTCAGGTATCAGTGAAATCCTCTCTATCAGACAGAATCAAGCAAGCACAGAAGCAAGACAGTGAGTTGCTGAAAAAGGTAGAGCTGGTTCAGAAGGGTAAGTTGCCTGAATTCAACATTGATAATGATTGTGTTTTGAGGTTTGGGAAGAGATTATGTGTGCCTTGTGATTCACAGTTGAAAAATGAGTTGTTATGTGAGGCTCATAGTTCCTCGTTTTCAGTTCATCCTGGCAGTACTAAGATGTACAGGGATCTGCGGGAGTATTACTGGTGGGATGGAATGAAAATGGATATTGCTGATTTTACTGTGAAGTGTTTGACTTGTCAGCAGGTTAAAGCAGAGCGGCAGTTACCGAAAGGGATGTTTCAGCCTTTACCAGTTCCAGATTGGAAATGGAGAAAATATATCCATGGACTTTGTTGTGGGATTACCGAAGAAATCTAGAGGTAATAATGCAATCTGGGTTATTGTTGATTGATTGACTAAATCTGCTCATTTCCTCCCTATTCAAGATACTTTCTCTCTAGATCAACTTTCTCATTTGTATCTTAAATAGATAGTCAGGTTGCATGGATTTCCCCGGTCCATTGTATCTGATCGTGATCCCAGGTTTACTTCTAACTTTTGGAAAGGCCTTCAAAAGTCATTGGGTACTGAATTAAATTTTAGTACATCTTTTCATCCTCAGTCAGATAGGAAGTCAAAACAAACAATTCAAACCTTGGAGGATATGCTACGTTCCTGTTCTATGGATTATCAGGGAAGTTGGGACCAACATCTTTCATTGGTTGAGTTTTCTTATAATAACAGTTTTCATTCCAGTATACAGATGGCTTCGTTTGAGGCATTATATGGGAACCGGTGTCGAACTCTAGATTTTTGGGATGAAGTGGGTGAAAGGAAGCTGATGGGACCAGAATTGGTAGAAGAGATGGCAGAAAAATTTTAGCTGATTCAGAAACACATGAAAACAGCTCAGAGCAGACAGAAAAGTTATGCAGATAACCGGAGGAAGGATCTATCTTTCGAGGTAGGTGATCATGTTTTTCTCAAAGTCTCACCATGGAAAAGTGTGATGCGATTTAGTAAGAATGGAAAGTTGAGTCCAAGGTTCATTGAACCATATGAAATTCTGGAGAAAGTTGGATCAGTTTCTTACCGAGTGGCTTTACCTCCGATTTTATCTTAGGTACACAATGTTTTTCATGTTTCGATGTTGAGAAAGTATATGCCAGATCCATCTCATGTTTTGAGCCCAGAGGTAGTTCAGTTGGAATAGAATCTCTCTTATGAAGAACAACCAGTCCAGATTCTTGACCGAAAAGAGAAAGTGTTGCGAAATAAGGTAATTCACCAGGTAAAGGTTTTGTGGAAAAACCATATGATTGAAAAGGCAACGTGGGAATCTTAAAATGCTATGAGGGATAAATACCCCCACTTATTTTGATAAGTGAATAAAGTTGCGAGGACGCAATTCCCAAAAGGGAGGAAGGATGTAACATCCCAGGTAAATAAAGAATAATACATTTTCATATTTATTAATATTTGTGAATTAAATATTAATTTTACTTTAAATGGGTTGCTATGTTCGATAGCGTACCCGATATGCAACAAAGAGTTTCTTTGAAATCTTGCATTGCACACTAGTAATAAAATAATATTATTTTAAATGTTAGTTAACACGTAGCCATTGTATTGGCGGAAATGAAGAGAAATAACTAAAATTTTATTATATATGTTTGTTAAATGTTTTTATACTTATCCAATAAAGTATAAAGTCTTAAAATATGAAAAGAATTTAATTTTAGGCATATATACTCTAATTTTCACTAAAGGTCCACTTATCAACTTTTAATCGCGAACCGTCATTAAATATAGTTTTGGTCACTCTTATACATTCTATTGGACCAAATAAAATTCTTCTCTTTAATCGGGACATCAAAATTTACTTTGTGTAAATTTTTTGTATCTTTCCGATAAAGATCATTTTTTTAATGAATAGTGAAAATGTTGTATTTTAATTCAAAACCTATTTTTAATCTAATTTTTTAATATGATTAGATTATCTTTTGAAGTGGTTTTAAAGTTAAATTAGAATATATTTTTACCATTGAATCCAATAGTGGTCATTGGAATTAATTTCACTTTGAAGTTGGACTTAAACTAGTGTCAATCTTTTGATACTTATTGTTTCATAAAAACACGCTATTTGCTCTAACAGCAGGAATTAATTATTAAATTAATTAATTCAACTCATATGTTTTGAATTTTTTAAAATAGACATCATTTTTGAATTCGGAATATCAAATATATCTTAGGGTGAATTTTTGGTATTTTTCTGAAAAACTTCAATTTTTGATGAATAGTGAAACCACTAAGTGGTACTTATAAAAACCGATTTTCCGTTTAAATGAAATTTTACCACCTTTGTGTTTTGAATTTCAAAAATCCAACATACCTGGTTGTCATTAAGAAGTAAAATGTGGTTCAATTGGATTAGAATAATTTTTTGGTGAATAGTAACTTATTAAGTTTTAATCGCGATTAGAGGTAATTAGTGCGATTTAAGGAAAAAATGATATTATAATAAATTGAAAATACCTAGACACATGTCCTACCCTTATTAGATGTGTCATGGATGACGAATACAAGACAAGCGTCAACTTGGGGACCCCATGGAGCCACTTTGGTTGGAAAATAACATTAATATCTTTTTATTTAATGTTAAAATAAAAATGTCACAAATATGAGTTATTTTACTAAAACAATTTTTAAATGGATTTATACAAGTCAGATTTTTGACTATAAACATTCATTGGAAATATAAAAATATTTCCTACATCATAGTATTTTTTTTATAATTTTTAGACATTAAATAAATTTAATTATATATGACATCATGATGATGCAGCGATTACCTCATTATTTAATGATTTAAATAAAATGGAAAGATAATGGAAACTATAATACCTACACATGTCCAAAACCTATTTGATGGGTGGATTTCGAAACCTTATCATCTTATCCTCGAAACACATCAATTTGGGACCATTAAAATCTGAAACTCGTTCTAAAATAAAGTAACATTTCCTTACTTTCCAAGAGTGCCCCTCCTCTCCTCTTATAAAAGGCCCCCACCTCTACCTCCTTACCCACAACTCTCAATCCTTTGGCTTATCCAAACCCTACCCATTTTGTCTCTCCACATCCCTCTATTACTCCTTGAAGCCTCACTTTGGGCAGAAGTCTTCCCAAGGAAGCCTTTGAGCTCAAACCAAAGGGAGTTACCCGATTTTAAGGTAATGTCTTCACTTGAGTCCTTTTGTTTTATTTTGCTCCTCCAACCCCCTAAACTCTTTTTATTCATTTATTTTGTAACAACAACAGTATCTTACTAGGATGTTGTTATATGAAGGATTCAAGCTACACTTACACACACCTTCATCTAATGGTTAAAGAACATACTGTTTCTGTGGATGGCCAATTTCTGCCTCACGAAACGATGATTGTTCAACACTCTTATAACACCTTCAAAGGTGGCCATTAATATGTCACTATGTTTATATATGATATATAATATGTTTATTTTTTACTTAAGCTTCTGTATTTTTTATTTGTGACATACCTTTATGGTTTCCATTGTGGGTAAACACGATAATTTCATTTTAGGAAGTGCGGACTACCGCAACCTCAAAGTGATTTGATTCGTTAATTCCATATGTGGGACGTATAAAGGATGGATTTAAAGTTATTATATATGATGTTATACTGAAATTATAATATACCTTTATATCATTATTGTTTTCTTTCCATTAAAGTATGAGATAGAAAGGAAATTAGCGTTCATGCGTACGTACGGCTTACCATCTCCATGAACGGTGCATTTCATTTCTTATCCTCAAAAGTAATGTACTATTATAAGTACATATAATGGATATATATGATGTATGACACATATAAAGGATGAATATAATTCTGGAATTAAAAATATACATATCTCTCATTTAGTTTTAATTCCATTAATATGAAATAGAAATGAAAGTAACGTTCATGCATACGTACGACTTACCGTCCCCATGAACAGTGCATTTCATTTCTTACCTCTAAATGATTATATAATATTATAAATACATGTATATACTGGATATATATGATATATATGGTATCCAAATCATGAATATCATTCTTGAGATAATGGATATTTGACTACGTGAACAACTTGTAAATATAAGAAGTTCACTTTTGACTCAAGTACCAAATAACGACAAAACGACCGTTATTAACTTAAATGATCACATGATGTTTATAACATTACAATAAGTGATAAAAAATGAATAATTAACTTGAAAAAGGGTTTTTAAGAAAGTATAAATTAACTCAAGTTTATTATTCAGGACGTTAAAGAACGATCGAGTCAAGTCGGACCCGAGGTAAGGGACTTCATCTCAATCTCCTTTCATTGAGGCATATTTCGTTTTATACACAACATTCTTTTATATGGTGTATAAACCCCTTTTAATTTTACTTTTATACAAAAGGAATCTTTTTCGACGAAGCGTTTTACTAAACGACAAAAGGAATGTTTTTTTAACGTACGCGGTGACAATGACCTTTTCCGCCGCTGCGAGTATTATTTGGTCTTTGGCTTCCTCATCAAGCCGTAATGTTTTTTTTAAATTAAATAAAAACCATATACTCTTTTATATATTTTTGGTATTTAAAATGGTTTTTATAATGGATTTTTTATGTCAATATATTTATGTGATATATTGTGATCAGAATGTGGAAATGTTTTCTTTCCATTATGTTTGTTTTATGTCTTATGATTTTATAATGGTATTTGGACATTTGACGGGTGGTTACATGATAAACCATATGACGGGTGGTGACGTGAATACCAGGATGGGTGGTTACGTTATAACCTCCAATGCATTGGGTATGGAAGTCGGTCGTATGGCTATTCCATTTAAGTATGTATGGAAGTCGGTCGTATGGCTATTATATTAAGTGATATGTGTGGAAGTCGACCGTATGTTTATGTCCCAAGTTACCTTTATATGTTATGTGTTCTTTATATGGGTTTTATGGTAATCGTTTTCTTACAAAAGGGTAAGTAATGATATTTTATTCAGTGAATAGTTTCGACAACTTCATAAAGGTGAAGGTATTACTTTGATAAAGTATACACGGTTTACTTGATGTTTGAAAAACTAACAGTTTTCATTCTTTGTGTATCCCTTACTGAGCTTTTTATGCTCAACCCAAGTTTTTTTTTTTTGAAATGTTTTTCACAGGACTTAATGTGGAATAGGTTCAAGGATGGGATCAAGGGAAAGTCATGATATATAAAACATGGAACTAGACATGTTTCTTTTTAAGAGTTTTTATTTTTTGGAAAATTAGTAGAAGTGTCTACTTTGTAATCTTTTGAGATGTAATAGTTATGTCCTAATTCTCTAAAAATCTAAACTTGAAAAGATCCTCAATGTGAATTATTCTTTTAATTCAATATTAAGTAAGGTTTAAGGTCGGGGCCTTATACTTGTATGTTATTTGAACTACACTGATCATTAGTCATTAAAAATGATCACCAGTACCCAGTATAAGATGAATTTTAGTTAGAGTAGTTTAAGCAACATAGGTGGATTTCTACAAAATATGGGGGAAGAGTGTCAATAAAAAAATTTCAATAATAATTGTTCTTGATAGGAATCTAATGAGGATGATAGTTTTCTATAACTTTCACCTTTGGATGAATTCATAGGATAACACCTACCATAGTGGGGTAATTATTTTCTTAAATTTAATTAACTATTTCCTATAAAATGGATGCATGCTAATCGTTTGAAAAATGAGTATGAATATGGAGTTAAAGAGTTCATTAAATATGCAATAGATCATTCATGCGACCCTTCTCAAATCCTTTCTTCATGTTTACATTGTTGTTATTCAATATAAACTAATTTTTTGACTACTCATGTAGAAAATGTCTTCTAGACAAGATTTCATTACCAATCCTGAGGAAGAATATACTATTTATGATGAAACATAAAAATTATTAGGTAATTAACATCACATTAATGAAAAAACAACAACACAACATCATAGTGTTGAAAAAAATTATCAAGGAAAGAATTCATGGTATAAAATCTATGTTTAGTAAGAATCAACACATCAAACCTATTGACCCTAACAAGTCAATGTTCATTAGTTGTCTTGGGGTAACAAAGAGGATGAATGTGTCGATTGATATTGATCCATGGTTCCACATCCAACCTATAATTAAGTAAATCCTTTGTAAATATATAATAGTAATGTTATGATGTACTTTCTCTATTTTACCAAAAAAATATGTAATGAAACCTTCATTTAATTTTTATTATTCATTATAGGGTATATTTATTTTAAATATTTTCATAAGAAATATTTCTTAATGGCTACTGGAAAATACCAAAGAGGATTCTGGACTCTTCTTACAATGTTACATCTTAAGGATGATGAGGGGAAAGTAAATCCCCGCCCACTAGTTTGTTATGCACATATTATAAATTACGAAACATGTATTGATTTCATAAATCATCACGATGATAAATCATTTTAGGTTCATTATAGTCAATAATATATTATTGGAGATTATTTATTTTATCTAACTTGATTCAAAAAAATTAATTTATGAAACACAAAAAGGGTTCTTAAAATAAATAACATACATCAAAACAAATGTAACCTTGTCCCAAATTGGGGATTGGGTATGCTTCATTAGTGAAGAAATTGGAATGTGTTTGAAATCAAAAATAAAAGTTTAATTATGTCATATGAAACAATATATGTTCATTTTTTATATGAATATTGATGAATCAAAATCAAAATCCACTTCTATCTAAGTTCATGTGCTATAGAAGGAGGCCTGTGTAAATAAGGAGGGTAAACTGGCTGATAAAAACACAAAAATAGTATGGGAAACATGTGTAAGAATGACATAATTGTAATTTTTTATGCTTTATAACAATATTGTATAAAAATAAATATTAATCTTTATATTTTTTATATGGTTTATGCAAAAAAATCAACAATGACCATACCAAAAGAAAAAGCTATAGTAGCTTCGAAGAGGTCGGAACAATTTGGTTGTGTTAGACAATTGGGTTTTGAAATCTCTCTTATAATATATTTCAAGAAGGTAAAACCATATGAAGATACATATAATGTGATGATATGATTATATAAACAATTATAATCCCTACAATATATTATTGTTGGACTAGTTTTGCAGACCAATGTATGATAAAGTTTCAAAGAGAACTAACGGTGGAGAGAAGATCCGCACATGAAATAATTGATCCCACTAGATTTGAGACTAGTAATTCCCCTAACCCACATACCATACCCAAGGTAATCAATTTTTTCATTACTCTTTCTCCTAAATGTGAATAAAACAACTTTTGATTAATTTATATTACTAAAATTTTACAAGGTACAGTTATATGTGATTTTTATTTATCAATACTCATGCACCACTATGTTGTAAGGGGTATAGTGTATAATATCCTCAGAGATAAGTGAAACTATAATTACCTCCCAAAATATAACATGAGAGTGGGTATTGAGGAAGCTCATGAGCCAACTATTGAGTTGCTTTTTACACTTGATGATATGGATATTACAATAGACCATGATGCTACTGGAGCTTCTATAGTATGGTCGTCTAATTTTAAAAGATACATGAGGTATGTCTTTAGAAAAAAAATTATATTAAAAACCTATAATGGTTGATAATAAAAGGTATAAAGTGAGGTATCATATTATAGATGGATTAAACAATTTGGAAATGGATGTCATATTAAGAAAATATAGAGAATCGACAATGAAATCAAAATGACATTCTGAGAGTACCTTCTCCCTGCCAGTTCCAAAGTAACATTTATTATCATTAGAAATTCATCTATAGAATACATTTAAAGATAAAAATATGTCTTAAATTACAAATTAAGAAGAAATATATGGAAGTTTCATGACATGCATAATTGGTCTTGAGAATATAACTGAGATTCTCAAGCATGAATGATTGAGCGTCTTGGTTTTTAATACATACAAAATGTACATTTTTATAATACATCTGTTCAAATAGTGAGAAAATATGTTCATTCAAGTTAATAACTATTCATATTTTCTATAGGAATCTATATTACTCCTATATAAAGGGAAGATCGGGCAAATCATGATTTGGATTCATTAATACTTGTATAATTCCTACAAAAAAACTTAATTTGGATATTATAGAAATTGAGAAGAAAAATGATGAGTTACTAGAAGAATTTGATCAAAAATTATCAGATGAAAGACACTTTTTGAGTTTTACAATGTAGAAGTAAAACTCAATAATATAATCACATAAAATATATTTCTATTTTTTTCATTACTAATTTTTTTAGGGAGAACTGGATGAAGATCACAGTCAATATAGACACCCCGAATATTTATTTTTTGGATCCAATGCATGGATATATAAGAAATTTATGATATAATATGTTTAATGTGAATATTTAATACAATTCCATCAAAATTTTATAAATAAACTTTGAATTATATGTTTCAGAATGTGTTTTAACAAGAATTTTGTTATGAAAGGGTGGTTTCTCAATATAGGTTAAATAATGGCATGAAGCAAGTGTCTGAAGAGATAAAGCCTCAGAATTACTAAAAATTTAAACCAATTAGGGTATATATAGAAATATTTAACTATAAAAAAATTTCAAAACAATTTACTTATTTTTGTCAATGTTTATTTAGTGTATGAAGCAAGATAATGGAATCAACTGTAGTTATTATGTTTGCAAATTTTTGAGAGATGTCATAAAGCATGAAAATATTAGTATCCCCCCAACAGGTAATTTTTGAAGGTAATTAAAATTTCATTAAATATTTTTTATAATAATCTATTTTTCTATGTTTTCTCAGTACTATCAAAATTTATGACAACATTCATACTTAATCAGAGAATTAAATTTGTTTAGAGATGAGTGGGAAGCCAACATTTTTTCAAAATGTATGCCGAAAAAAATTAGGTGATTACCTACTATGTGTGTGATCTACTATGAGTTATATTAGGTCCACTAGGCTAGATACCCAGAGAGGGGGGTGAATCAGGGTATGAAATATTAAAACAAAATCCTCTTTTGATATTGTTTTTCTTTCAAACAAAACCATCTTCTCTCTCATTCTCATTGTAGAGTATGAAAACCCCTTAAAGCATGCACATGACACAACAATTTTTACTTGGTTCACCCTCACTAGGCTACATCCAAGGAGCATACAACGTCAGTGTACTGATGTACCAATTCCACTATAAGTTCACTACTATTTACAACTTCCAAGTGGACTCACTGTCCCTCCTGGTTTACAACCACTCACAATTTGAGAACTCACTACTCTCTCAACTAAAGTGAGCTCACTACTTCTTCAGAAGATTCACACATAGTTTATAGACCTATATGTCTCTTAATTACCACTAATTAATGCATCCTCTACAATATGTAGATGCTCTATTGAAGTCCAAATTTCATCCACGGATGAATACCTTTTTTCCCCTGACCACTGGGCACCAACCTTTGGGAAGTACCTTAGTAAAGCACCCAACATCACGAAGCTCCCAATTTCGTGAAGTTCAATCATGACATATAGAAGATATTACCTTTTTTCAAAGATCACACCTTCATAGAGATCAGGTCGTCATGAAGCTCAAGTTATCACAGAGCGACATCCTTCGTCAATCTCACTGAGCCAATGCGGAGCACACAACATTTTCAGAGCTAAATTAGTCACCGTGAAGCTCCTCTCTTTCGCGAAGCACACTACCTTCGCAAACCACCTTCACAATTAGAGATCTATGAATTTTTCTTTGGAAAACTCTCTTATTCTCTTGAGGGGGTTGAGGCCCATTTATAGGCAATTCCACCGACCATCGAATCATCCACATGATGTCAGTGCCATGTCATCTCAAATCTCGAAACTCTGAAATTTTCGCCAAGATTCTCTCAATATCGCAAAGCACCACAATAATTTTCCAATCACAGAGATCATCATAATCACAGAGCTTTACATTAATTACTTTGTGTTTCCACTGCAAAGCTCCCTCGCATTACCGTTCAACTCTATCATTCATGAAGCTCGTCGTAATCACAAATAACACTGTCAACATTCTTCTTGTCTTTGAAAAATTCAATCCATGAAGCCTATATTTGAGAAACTCATTCCATTGCCATATTTTGATAAGATCTTCAAGGAAAACCATATTTCACAATTCTCACCAAACTCAAAAAATTTCACCCAAAAAATTTGGAAAACATTGGATAACGACACCACCTTTTATCTGTTCTTTTGTACCACCTCTAGATCGTCCATTCCTTTGTCATGGTTCTTTGTCAACGTGGATTGTCAACAACATCTCTAGAACTTGACAACTCACCATAGAAACCTTCATTTTCAACAAACACAAGAAACCCAAAAATGTTGCAATGATACCTTGAGGTATTTTTGTCCAACATGTTATAACCTTATAAATATATTTGGGGTGTGAATCATTAGTTTTAGAATGATTATATATTATTTTTTATCTCTTTCTCAAGGAAAATTATAATGAGGGAAATCAATTTTTTTAGAAGATTTAACCTGTAAACAATAAACATTTTGGGCCATAGCTGAGGTGGAAGTAGATTTGGAGTCAGAGTCATAGTTGGAGTTCGAGACTAAGGTGGAGGAGGAGACAGAGGTGGTGATCAAGCTGGAGACCAAGGAAAAGACCAAGGTAGTGGAGGAGATGAAGTACTAGCTTGAAAACAATAAAAATTTTGGGTAATGAATTTGAATAACGATCATACCAATATTGTGTTTGACAACAATTATTAAAAAGTTAGCACAACACTTTTCACTTAATATATGATCCATTGTGCAAGTGTTTTAGGTGGATTATTGAAAAAAAATCACCACTTGTTTGAGTGATTATATACATGGTGGTAATTTTTCTGTAACATCATTTGGAAAAACATCATGATATTCCTCAATTAATGAAAGAGCTAATTTATAGTGAAAAATCATCTCCAAAGGGATTGACATCACCATAATCAATAAAGAAAACAAATTAATTTTTTTATGGGTTAATTTCTCCACTAGATAATTATTTATAAAGAGGTACACATTGGGATATTCAAGAATAAATTTTATACTATGAAAATGATATGGTTTCAAATGATAAATTGTAATGTTCTCTTCCCCAGACCGAAAATAATATGTGATCTTCATCCCATTATATTTCACTTTCTTTCAAAAAAGTCATACTCATTGAAAACTAAGAAAACATGCTCCAATTGCATTAATAATTTAAGACAATGTTTCATAATTAATTTGTGACATGTATGAAACAGTCTCATGTCAAACCCATGTATTATGTGACCTATATGACTCAAATTGCACGTTTCCAATTTAAAATAACATTTTAGTAAAAAAACACAAGTGGAATATTAAAAACCAAGTAAACACATTCAGATTATTTTGATACTTTATGAAAATTATTCTTAAGTAATTTTTGATGAATAAGAATCATATACACCACAATTTGATGCTTGGTGTGACTGATATGACTCTAAGTGCATCTTTTTATTCAAAATTAACATTAATTTTAATAAAAAACATTTCATATACTCAAAACTGAGTAATTACAATAATATTATTTTGGTACTTTGGGAAAATGATCCATAAATCATTTTTTGATGTATAGAAATTTGTTAAACCTCAATCGGACACACAGTGTGACCGTTATGACTCAAAGTATTTGTTATCAGTTTATAATTGACATTTTAATACAAAAGAGTGTCACTCACTAAAAACTAAGAAAAAGAAATCATATTTTATTGATAATTTAGTAAAATGATTCATAATTAATTTTTTATGTATATGAATTAGCCTCATGTAAAACTCACATGCGATTTGACTTGTATGAATTAAATTTCAGGTTTCTAGTTTAAAATGACATTTTACTGAAAACTAATGTGGCATACTAAAAACTAGGGAAATTCATTAATATTTTTTTGATACTTTAGTAAAATAATCTATGAGTCATTTTTTACGTAAAGCAATGATTCTCACTTCAATACAATGCATGGTGTGACCGGTATGAATACAAGTGAGACTTTTCATTCAAAAATGACATTAATTTTAGTAAAAAAACAACTGATATACTCAAAACTGAAAAAAAAAATCATTTTTATTGTTTTGGTATTTTAGTAAAATGATCCAAAATTCATTTTTTATGTTTAGGGATCGACCTCACCTCAATATGATGCACAGTGTGACCAATATGACTCAAAGTGTTTGCTATCGGTTTAAAATTGACATATTAATACAAAAAAATTGTCACTTGCTAAAAACCAAGAAAATGACATAATATTATCTTAATAATTAAGTAAAATGATTTATAATTCATTTTTGACATGTATAGATCACTCTCACATAAAACACACATATGATGCGATCTGTATGACTCAAATTTCATGTTTCTAGTTTAGAAAGTCATTTTAGTAAAAAAGAAAAGTGGCATACTCAAAACCAAGGAAATATATTAATATCATTTTGATAATCTAGTAAAATGATCCATAAGTCATTTTTTATGTTTATTAATCAGATTCGCCTCAATCTAATTCATGGTGTGACCAGTAGGACTCCAACTATGTAGTTTTATTCAAAATTGACATTAATTTTAATAAAAAACTATTGACATTCTCAAAATAGAGAAAATGAATTCAGATTATTTTTTACTTTAGTAAAATGATTCATAAGTCATTTGTTATATATAGTAATTAGACACACCTCAATCTGATGCACGGTGTGATCGGTATTACTCAAAGTGTCTATTATCAGTTTAAAATTGAAATTTTAATACAAAAAAGTGTTACTCACTAAAAACCAAGAAAACATGCTCATAATTTATTGATAATTTATTAAAATAATTCATATTTAATTTTTGATGTGTATAAATCAGTCACATGTCAATCCTAGACACTATGTGACCTGCATGACTCAAATTGAGTGTTTCTAGTTTAGAATTTAATTTTAGTAAAAAACAAAAGTGATATACTCAAAACTAAGTAAATGCATTTGGATTGTTTTAATACTTTAAGAAAATGATCCAAATATCATTTTTTTATGTAGGAATCATACTCTCCTCAATATGATTCATGGTGTGACCGATATGACACCAAGTGCATCTTTCTATTCAAAATTGACATTAATTTCAGTGAAAAAACAACTAGCACACTCAAAATTGATAAAACACATTCAGATTATTTTTTACTTTAAAAAACTATCCATAAGTCATTTTTGACATGTAAGAAAAACATTTACCTCAATCTGATGCATATTGTGAATGATATGACTAAAAATTTCTGTTATAGGTTTAAAATTGATATTTTAATACAAAAATTTGTCACTCACAGAAAACCAAGAAAACATGATTGGATTGTCTTGATAATTCAGTAAAATGATTCATAATTAATTTATGATGTATATGAATCAGTCTCAAGTCTAACCAACACACAACATGACCTGTATGTCTCAAATTAATTGTTTCTAGTTAAGAATGACATATTAGTAAAAAACAAAGGTGGCATACTCAAAACCAACAAAACACATTCATATTGTTGTGACGCTTTATTAAAATGATCCATGAGTCATTTTTGACATGTAGAAGTCATCATCACCTCAATCTGATGCATGGTGTGACTGGTATGACTCCAAGTGTATCTTTTTATGCAAAATTGATATTAATTTTAGTAAAAAAATAACTGATATACAAAAAAATGAGAAAAATCATTCAGATTATTTTTTTACTTTAAGAAAATTGTCCAAAAGGCATTTTGGATTTGTAGACATCATCCTCACCACAATATTATGCACGGTGTGACCAGTACCACTCCAAGTGTCCATTATAATTTTAAAATTAACATTTTAATACAAAAAAAGAGTCACTCCCAGAAAACTAAGAAACCATGCTTGGGTTATATTGGTAATTTATGAAACTAATTCATGATTCATTTTTTATGTGTATGAATCAGTCTCATGTCAAACTCACACATGATACGACTTGTATGACTCAAATTTATTGTTTCAATTTTAGAATGACATTTTTTTTAAAAACACAAATGGCATACTCAAAATTGAGGAAACACATTTGGATTATTTTGATACTTTAGTAAAATAATTCAAAAGTAATTTACAAAGTGTAGGAATCAGTCACTCCTCAATAAGATGCATGGTGTGATTGATAAGACTCCAAGTGTGTCTTTTTTTTTAAATTGAAATTAATTTTAGTAAAAAAATAACTAACATGCTCAAAACCCATAAAATCTATACATATTGTTTTGGTACTTTAGTAAAATGATCCATAAGTCATTTTTGATGTGTAGGAATCATTCTCACATCAATCTGATGCACGGTGGGACCGATATTACTCAAAGTGTCCCTTATCAGATTAAAATTGACATTTAAATATAAAAAAAATTCACTCACTGAAAATAAAGAAATTGTGCTCATATTGTCTTGATATTTTAGGTAAATGATTCACAATTAATTTGTGAAATTTAGGAATTGGTCTTATGTAAAACCCATACCTGATGCAACCTTTATGACTCAAATTGCATGTTTCCAGTTTAAAATGACATTTTCATAAAAAACACATTTGGCATACTCAAAACCAAGGAAATGAATTTGTATTGTTTTGAGAATTTAGGGAAATTATCCATAAGTCATTTGTGACATGCAAAAATAAGTTGTACCTCAATTAAATGCATATTTTCACCAGTATGACTCCATGTGCGTCTTTTTATTAAAAATTATCATTAACCACAATGCAATCGGATACACAGTGTGTCTGGTATAGCTCAGAGTTTAGTTTAAAATTAACACTTTATATTTAATTTATTTTTTATATTATTACTAAAAATGAATTTTTTTTTCTTATATAGGTGAATTATTTTTATCGAGCAGTGGTGTATTTTTGTTTTATATAGGTGCATACTTTTCCTTAATAATAGTTTTTTTTCTTGTATTTGTGTTGAACATTTTATTTTATTAAAATTATGTATGTTTATATGATTGTATTAATTTCTAGTATTTTTTCTGGTGTTATTGTGAATTTTTACAACACATTAAATGACCTATTTCTAGTGTTGCAGTGTTCTGTAACATCACACTACAGTATTATCTTTTATCAAAGCTTTTAGAAGTGTTGATAAATGATTACTTTATCATCAGATTTAGTAGTTCTGATAAATTTATCCTTTATTAGATCATTTATTAGCACTAATAAATGGTTCATTTATAAGTACTAAATAAATTCACTGATAAATGGTGTCTTTTATCAGTGCTGATAAAATCTAAGTCCTTTTAACCGCACTATAGTATTTAGGGATTTTTTATTGCTGATAAAAGCCTATTATAGAATTATTAAAGACCTCTTTTTTAGTAGTTACATATCAACATAATAACCCATATCATTACATTTAAAACACTTTACTACCTATTTATCAAAATTGGTGTTACCACTTCTAATATATTTTTCTTTGAAATCACAATCCATATGCACAAACATACTATATTGAATGCACTTCCCCTATTTCATAAGACATTCCCCAAGGTGTTTTCCAGCACACCAATCACAAATAAAAAACATGGTTTTATAACCCTTATATTTATTTGATGAATTATTCTCATTTTCCAACCACCTAGGTCTATTTTTCTCTTAGTTTCCATAGAATATATGGTTAGTATAAAACTTAATTTCGACCTTCTCATCATAGTGAATAATCTTCTCAAAACATTTAAATTAATCAGAGGTCAATACTCTTCTGTTTCTTATCATTAATTATAAGTAAAATTTATTTATTTTTCTATTAATATCTCAGATATAATTTAGTGTGTACATTTTCAATTGGGTGAAGTTTACTTCATTTGTGGAAGTTGAATCATCCTACTTATACCTCAATTACATGAATTTATTTTCCACCCTAAGTTGAACAACTATAGGAAAAAACTTCTTAAGGAAAATATTCTTAAATGTCTCTCATTCTATATATTCAATCTATTCTATTTATCTATTATTATTAACCATTGACCACCATTTATTTACTTCACCTTTAAAAAATTAAAAATTAAGAATTATCTTTTGATGATCTAAACAACCCATGACTTCAAATATCTTTTACAGGGCTTTAATCCATCCTTTACCTACCACTGGGTCAGAAGATCCACTAAATGTCAGAAGGTGTTATCTCAAAAAATGATCCACTATTGACATGTTATTCTATAGTATATCTGGTTTCTATCTATAATTGATTCCACCACCATTTATATTTAGTATCAACTAATTCATTATAGCAACAAACTACTTAGTTCTAATTCCAACTATTTTAGTTTACTGATTTGGAAGGATATTATCCAATTGGTTTATTCCTACTTAAGCTTCCCTATTTCCTCTATAGAAACCAATTCTGAACATATATAGTTTAGATAAAGAAAAATGGTAGTCTTAAAACCTTATATCATGATAATAATAAATTATAATCTATTAATTTTATTTAATTCCGTTATCCTAACCTCTAAAATTATCCAAACCATTCCTGTGTTACCAACTTTAAGTACCTGGATTTAAAAAATCTATAAATTTGATTCTTTGGGTAAGAATTAATTATATTTAAATATTGGGGATATTTTAGGATTTTATTTTTATATAATTAGTTCAACACACTTAAAATATAAAATATTACCTCACAATTTCATTACTTCCACTCAGTATCTATTTTTTCCACAATACAAAAATTTTATGATATAACAAGTTTTCTTTTCATGAAATATCTTCCCAATTTTCAACTTAACCTCATATTAGTCCCTATTAATCCTTAAAACTCTATTAAAACATTTAACAATATGTGATGAGCCTAAAAATATTCATAAGGGACACATAAAAAGATATAAAGAAACTCATTATTCCATGAATACTATTAAAAATGTTCCTTTTTCAAAATAATCTTTGAACTCAAAATAAAAAATTTATTATCAAAGAAATCAACTTATCCACACAAAGACTCTTATAAAAAATGTCAAAATAAATATTAAATGGAAAATAAATTTTGTAAAAGTTTATTTTAAATCATGAAAAACTCTTGAAAATGTAAACATTTCACCCTTAAGAAGTTTCATAATATTCCCTTTAAACTTAATCTCATTAGTTTACATTGATAAATCATAATATTTCTATAAAAACTCATTGAAATCAAAGAAAAATCATGTAGTTAACTTGTAAAATCATTTAAATATCACTCTAATAATCATTGTTACCAATATAATAACCTACCTGGAAAGTTATAATAATATCTTAGGAGAAATCAAACCAATTAACTTTGACCCTTAACCCAATGCATTGGAGAGCTATATCAGGATCACCCAGCATCACGATTTACATTGATATCAACCATCACTATGAGATATATATGGTTCACCCATTATTATAAACAATTCCCAAGAATCATAACATAATCATAATATAATAAATCTTTCATTTTAATCATCATGTGAAAAATATATTCTTTTCACCCATAAGAAAATATTTTTGAATATTGAAATATTCATTCAGTTTAAAAAACTTTTTGAAAATAACAAATACATGGGGAATTAGGGATTTTATTTGAATAAAACATGAAATACTGTAAAGGAATCTAAACATCAAATAATCATTATGGTGGCAGGAGAAACTATTGACATCATATATGTTAAAATTGAACATTCCTTTTGTATTTTTTGTCAAAACCTTCCGTATAAAATACTTAAAAATAATAATTTATAAAACCTTTTAAATAAATTAAAAAGTGACATAAAATTACCTTTATAATTCATTTATTTTCATATAAACACGTCCATAAAATAATTTTAAGAATATGGACATGGAATAAAAATATTTATAAAATAAATATAGAAAACATTCAAAACGATGGTTTTAAGATAAAGAGTCTCTTACCTTGAGTCTGACTCCTCATTTATGTTCTTTATAATATTAAATAATAAAATTATTTTAATAATTTACTTGATTAAGAAAAAATTTCAAGTTTATTATTTGATCAATTAAGTTCACATTGGATGGTTTGATGATATTCGACTCATAGGTTAAAAATGAATTCAGTAAGTTGAATATGGAAAAAGAGGTCATCATTCCATTTTATCAAGAATAATAATAATGAAATAATTTTCATTTTTATACATTAATTAAACTTTTATAACCAAAAATTAAATAATATTAATAAAAATGAATTGTGTTTAAATCATAGAGATGGTAGGACGTATGTACGCATGAGTAGCGTTTTCATTTTTCAAAGAGATTGAGGAAAAAAATTAAGCATAATTGTATCTCTAAATAATTATTTTTATATCATAAATATCATATTATAGCATTAAATAAACTTATATATATAATCTATGTGATGTAGTCATGAAAAATAATTACATCACTTTGTGGAGGTGGTAATCCACAGGTATGCACGAATGACATTATCATTTTTCAATGGATGAAATGGTAAAAAAATAGATGATATATTAAATCTAAAAATTATAAATATGTAATTAATATCATATATATATATACATTAAATTCTTCATTATAACCAGTCGTGATAGGTGGTGATGGAAAAAGAATTGCATCGGTTTGCAAGATGGTAGTCTTCCATACACATGAATGATGGTTTCATTTCCCATTTAATGGAAGAAGGAGATGAATATAGGTTATTCCATTATCATAACAACATATAAATATACCGAAGGTAATTTTTATATTATTTCATCATGGTTGTAGCAGATTTTAAGGGTTGTAAAATAAATAAAACAAAAATTCTTGGTTAATAACAATACATATTTTTCAAACCTATTTCAGTATATACCTAAAGCCTTACTAGAGTAGTTTTATGATTAATGTAGGGATACTAGGACATGGGAAGATATGTAAGTAAGGTATTTAGGTAGTTATTAACCAAACTAAAGGTCACTTTAAGTGTGTATAGGAGAGGAGGTGTGTCCTTTTATAAGTGGGGGAGAGGACACACATAGAATTTTTAAAAATCTAAATATATTTTAATATCTTACTCAAGAAAAATATCTCAAAAATAGTACATTTAAAAATATTATATGATATAGGGTCTAAATATTGCTATAAGATATAATTTATACAAGATTTTATTTTATTTTAATCTTTTATCTTTAGTTGAACACTAGGTAAACATGTTTTAACCTTAACAGTAACAACACATTTTTATTGTTTTTATTATTCATTATGAATAAAAAAGGTGAACTTATTACATAATATTAATTATTATATGTCCAAATATAGAATCCATTTTATCAGATTCAATTCATAAAATTTGTATAATTTAATTTAAAATTAAACTGGAAAAACTTGATGAAAAATGATTTTTTGAAAAAATGACTTTTTAAGCATACAAATGTTCTTATACAAAGTTCAGGTAAAATATTGATTCTAATAATATTTATTGGATTATTTTTTAAAAAAATGAAATAATATAATTTTAAAACTAATCCCTAATATAATTTGATTTTTGTAAACACTTGTAAATAAAATATAGTTTTTAATAAAAATTAGTATTTTTCATTATTCTTTAAAAAATCAAAAATTTCATAAAATTATCAAAAACACGTCATACGAAAATTTTTACATGATGAATTCATAAATTAAGTTAATTTTTTCAATTTAAAATTCTATAATTTTTCAACCTAAGTTTTATATAAAATCTTGTAATGCATGGAAATCCAATCTAGTTAGAAATAAATCTTTTTCCTGTTTAATGAATAATTAACTAATATTTTTATATTAAATATAACTGTATAAAATATAATTAATGAATATCAATAAGATATTAAAATTATTTAATTTAATATTACTCAGGTTATTACTGGATTTGAACATGTGTTTTTGTGGGATTATAGGACGAGGCAAGATGTTGCATGTGAGTTGTGGCTTGGTACGAGGCTTGATTTTTGGGCTATGTGGGAGACATAGAGACCTTGAAATGTGAATGTCAGTTTAGTAAGTCTGATATTTAGAAAATATTAAGGGAAACCTACTAGAGGTTTTGACCTAGGTTTATGGGTTTCTTTGAGGTAGGAATCATTGGCACATGTTAGCTTTTGAGATCAATGCATGGGAGGTTAACTAAATCTTATGATATGGTCATGGTGATGACTTGGATTTAATTTATCTGAGAGACACATTGAGTGATAGTGCCTTGTAATGTGTGGAACTGAGTGTGTATTTGTATCAAGGGGAGATTTTGAGTGAAGAATTGGTTAGGTATATATCTTTGTTGTTGGGATGTGTTTTAGTACATAGGTGAGAGTGTGACTGGATTCTTGTGAATTGGAATAGATATTGGTCGTAGATAAACAAGTGTTTAAGTGTTTACTATGAGCTATGAATGGTTTTAAATAGAATTATTAAGGTTTATATGGATTTTTGGATCTTTCCTATATGAGGATCATGGTTAGTGGTTTAGGTGTGATATCTTAGGTTCTTATTTCATGGCTCATGTAAGTGTGAGTGTATATGAGAAGTTAGAGGACAATCACAGTTCCTTGTGGAGGAGACTAGTGGATGGAATGTATTTTTGTGATAAATAATTTTTTATTAAGGTAATGTTTGAACTGGATATGTTTGGTGCAATTTGGGTCATGTGTGAGTCTTTTGTGTTTATTTAGATCTTGTGGAAACCAAAAAAATGTAGAAGTAGTGGGCCTATTGAGTTCAAGGATCAAGGATTAGTGTAAGGAAGTACTTATGGTGGGGATCCCACCATAGTCCATTGGAGGAGATGATCCTGATTTTAAATGGTTTAAAGAGCATAGAGGTTTCCATTCTTGGTGAGTCGAGAATGGGTGGTTTATTCTTATGTGGTGACGATCTAGTGTGTGGAAGTTGTCCACACCAATTAATTGTGTCTAGTGAGGGATAGATCTTGGTTATTAGATTCTTGTGTTAGTTTTATGTGATTATAATTATAATCCTATGGTGGGGAGCATCAGATAAATCATGGTTGAATTTACCTTGTTTTGGGAGTGTTGTGGGTGCAACAAAACCAATCCTCAAATAGTTTTTATAATGTCATCAAAATCAATACTTGGAGTTAAAGGGAAGATAATGGTGAGGAACAAAGGCTTCTTAGGGATGAGAGATTCTATGGTGGGGAGATTATAAAACCTCATGTTGTTTTGGGTTGTTAAAATGAGCAACAAAATTTAATCTCTGGTTTCAGAGGCTCATGAGTGGTAAAATGGTCATTTAATCCCAACCAAATGATCTTAAAAATATTTTATAACCACTGAATTGGTCATGAAATATGGTTTTTACCATAATAAATAATTTTGGTTTAATTATAATTTGTTCAATTTTTTTAGGAATAATTAGTATTTAATATTTAATTAATTAAATATTAATTTATTTTCACACATTATAATAGATATACTTTTGAATATATTTCCAAATTGAGATTCTCACTCCTCAACTGAGTTCTGAATATGGGTTTTTTCTTGGGCGAGGTGTAAACCTGCTTCAGGTTCCAGGACTCGCACTATTGGAAATTTACTCTATACCAATGTTTCAAACTATTTGTATAACCCCTATAACCATTGGTACATACTATACCAATGATTCAAGGAACCATTGGTATGTGAGCTAATGGTATATCCCTATACCAATGGTTTCTATAAAACCATCAGTATAGGCTGTCTTGAGTTACCATATTCCAATGGTTCATTGAAATCATTTGAAAATCTGGTGTAAAAATCTATATACTCATGGCTTTTAACAAACCATTGGCATAAATGTATACCAAAAATTCAAGAACCATGAGTATACATACTATCCAATATAAATTTATACCAATGGTTTACAGAATCATTAGTATACCCTCCTCTCCCTAGAATACATAGCATTTCACCAATAGTTTACAGAAGAATTGGTATACCCTTCTCTCCCTAGCAAACATAGCAGGTCCATCATGTACCTCTTCCAAGACTTGTAAACATGAAACAAACCATAGTTCACATTTAAACTAGATTTTTACATTCTATCTATACAAGAACAATGACTTGAAAATAAATTATACTTGACTTCCAATAGATTTTTACATTATATATTTCATATTATTTCTGTTTTTTAAATTGATGACCATGACACAATAAATTAGGTGGATTTTATCTTATGACGAAATTAATTTTTTCTCTCTTTCACTATTTATTCTTACAAGTATCACAACTTGATCTTTCAAACTATTTATATAATTTTGGGTGTTTTGGGAGAGTTGGCTAATTCTAGTATCTATCCTTGTGAAATTAAATTGAGTTTCCTTGATTTGGCCATTGGTTTTTTTATGAATCTCTCTAATATGTCCTCAATTTATGAGATTTTATCTTGTATACCTTAAAGATGTTCTAAAATCATCAATATTTCATGGTCATTATCAATAGAATTGTAAAGATGTTCCCAATCCCTCCCTGGTTATTCCATGTTTCCTAGGACCTACCATGGTTCAAACATAGTAATGACCAAGTTAGACTCTAATATAGAAATGGCTAGGATAGAATAAGGTGGATATGTTACACACAAGGGATCAAACAAGTGTTCAGACATCAAGGAATCACCACTTGGGAACTATTTCACCCACAAACAATTAATTAAAACAGTGGTGGAAAATAAATAAAATTTCAAAATAACCAATTCATACATCGGATGTCTATACTAAAGGAAAATAAAATAAATATAAGAAACACAGTATAAATGTAGGTAAAATGAAACACACTAATTAATCCTTCCATTACCCCAATCTCCCTCCCCTACAAAGAAAACTCTATAGTCTCCTCTTGTGCCTTTATGACCCCCTTTGTAGAATATAACTACCCTCCATCCATATAAATAGTTAAAAGGCCTAAGTGGGTGATGTGATAAAGAAAAAAAATATAAAATAAACTACAATATATATGTCTCCTATGACTATACAAGTCACCACTCAATATAGAAAAACCATAACTCCTCATGGGTCAAATCATAATCCTATAAGGGAGAAACAGATCCAAGTTTCAAAATGATACTTTCAAATAGTATATTCCAATTAATTAACAATCAATCTTCCTATTAATGGTATATAATTAATTTTGCTAGACTTTTAGCTTATTTTTTTCGATATAATATTGATAGGGACATTTTCATTAGATTTAATTTGTATTGTTTTTGTTTATATTATCATGGAAAATTTCATTCATTTGGGTTCTAATTGATTCTATTTGATACATTTTGTTCATATTAGTTTGGTTTAATTCAATTTAGTTCATGTCTTTGTTTCCATATTGGTATTAATTTATTATATTTATTCCAATTTGATTCATCATTATTAATATTATATTAGTTTAAGTTAGATTAGTTTGACTTGGTCTAATTTAGTTTCATTAATTTTTTTCTATTTGAATTATATTTTATTGATTTTGATCATTATAGATCTATTTTAGTTGATCATATTTACATTTATACCAGTAATATTTGGTTATTTTTTGGATTTTTTTTAAAATGTATAATTCAATTTTTTTTCAGTTTTATTCTATCCATTCTGGGTTTTTATGGTGCCACTTTATTTGGTTAAACTCATTTTGTTTTTACACTTCTTAATATTATTTGGTTTGGTTTCCTATGGTTTATCTTCATTCATTATGTTTGATGTAATCCTAATTGAGATAGTTAAGGATAGGTCTAATTGGATTATATTGATCATGTATGATTCACTTTGGTAAAAAATGATATGATTTTTTTAGATATTGTTAGTTTTAATTTATCAGTTTGGTGTAGGGTAATTTAATTTATTCTAGACTTATTTAGGAATATTTAGTTTTACTATTTATAGGTTAACACAATTAATTTTAGTTTGGTTTTTCCAACTTATATTATGTCATATTTCATTCAATTTAGTATAATTAAATGTAGCTAAATTTTATATTGGTTAGTTTGGTTTTCTTTGAGTCTGTTCAGAACAATCGAATTAGCCTATTTTATTTTTGTATGTTTTATTTTAGTATATTTTCATTCAATTATGTTCATTTTAGTTTGACTTAGTTCATGTTTATTTCAATTAATTTGGTTTGTTTTGATTCGGATCAATTTAGGTTGATTTTATTTGATATGATTTAATTCAATAAAGTTTTCTTTTACCCAATTCATGTCGGGTTAGAATGGGTTAATGCATTTCAATTCTATTTGGAGAGGAACAAGTTTGCCTTGTTTTGGTTTGGTTTGGTTTAGTTTTTCCATTCTATATGAAACAATTTATATCAAATAATTTTTTATTATACTACATATATGTCTCTGAGTGGTAATGTTAATAAATTATCAGAAAAAAATGAATAATATAGTTCAATATTGTATAATTATAATGACCCGCCTTTTATAACATAACTTTTCATTGCATTATACAAAACCGAGGATCTTTAAGATTTAGTGTCTTAGAAAATAGGAACTTAAAACATGAAAACATAAAAAATTCGTCTTAAACACTTGAAAGGCTTCTTCATTGTTCATCCTAAGTTCATTACAACATCTCATAACCTAGAATCATACATAAAAGGAAAGGGTGATCATAAGTCCCAGTAAGGGAAATAATGGAAACATTTTACATGTGAACTTGAGATATATCAAAAAGTCATGAAAAAGAAATTTAATGCATGAGAAAGAAATCATGAGGCATATCATAACAAAAATAACGTATTTCATAACTTGAAGATGTGGCTGAAACATTTAACTTTGACAATCATGAACATATCACCAAGGTAAACCCCAAGGTGTCATTTTAAATTACCAAGGTAAACCCCAAGGTATCGTTAAAATTGTAATCTCTAGTGGTTACATCATTACCCAATGCATTGGAGCGCTATCAAGGTGCACCCTTAAATTTTTTTTATCATCATGTGAGCCACATATATCATCATAAAACATTTCATAAATAACCCATATAGCATAAAAGAAATGGGTTTCATTTTATAATCATAACGTTTTAAAAACTGCTTTAAAGACGTGATCTTTATGTCACTTTAAACCCATGGAAAAGGAAAGTGGGTCTCATGTATGTAAATAAAAGAATTTAAAATAGAACATTTTGATATATATGTGAATAAACCTATAGAATAAAGTGTTTTGGGTATTCACTTAATAAAATAAAATAATTTGAGAAAAAGAGAGACATTTTGAGATGAAAATTCTGCAGCATAACGGCTATGTTACAGGGTTTTAGAAAACATTGAAAAGGGAGGGGACATGGGTCACCCACTCATAAATGATACATAAAATATTAGTGGGCAGAATATAAAGGATTTAAGAACATGGTAATGAAAATTTAAAGACATACCATATTAAATGAAAAACATGTAGGGGAGACAAAAATAAGATTTCTCTTATAAAAATTCGGCAGCCTAACGGCGTCACTTAAAACTTCAAAAAGAGAATTGATGAGATCAAATAGGGTCTCTCTTCATATGAACATAAAAGATCAGTATGATATATCTAGAGATCATACCCCAACATAATAAAAAGGAACTTGAAAGACTTGACATGAAAATAGAACTTGAAAATGATAAGGGTGAATGAATCCCTTAAAAATTTGGCAGCCTAATGGCACCACATAATCATTCTTAAAATGAATTGATGAGAGAAAGAGGGGGTATCTCATCATATGAACATGAAAAGGATAGTAGGATTAATATAATAGAACATACCCAACATAAGAACTTGGGGATTAAAAGAAATGACATAAATGAGAGTACTTGAAAATAAAGAGAGAGGTCAGATCCCTTACCTTAAAACGTATCCCTTAAAACTAAAAGGTCGAGACCTTGAGGTCTTGGGGGCACCTTGGGAGGACTCCTTGATAGGTAATGAGACTGTAGATTCATTGGGGGAGTGTTTGGAGTGAAAACTAAAGTAAGAAAGGGTGGGTATTTATAGGGAAAGTGAGGGGACAAGGCATTAATGGCTAAGGGACACCTCATTGGTGGTATTGGAAAAACCATGGGCTTTACCATGGTATTGGCCACTTGGGACACCTCATACATTATCATACTATTCATAAGTCAACCATATTGATTACATACTTAATACATCATTTAATGATGTCATTAAACACCTGTAACTTAAAAACTGTAATTTCACTATTCATCAAAAATTCAACTTTCTCAGAAAAATCCCAAAATTTCACCTTATTTAAATATAGATTCTCTGATTTCAAAAATGAAATCCATTTTATAAAAATATTTTGATAAATATTTTTAATTTAATTTTTAAATAAATACAGTATGTACTGAAAATTCATTTTTTTCAGAAAAATCCCCAAAAATTACCTTAACATAATATAGATACTCTGAGTTCAAAAATGAAATCCATTTTATAAAAATATTTTTCAAAATATTTTTAATTTAATTTTTAATTAAAAAACATTGTTCACCGGAAAAAACTAATACTTGACTAATAATTTCTAAAACTGTTATTTACCTATTTTATTGAATCACATTACTTAATCAAGGTGCCTAGATTATATTAATACTTTCTTTAAGTGAGATTACTAATCCATTTGGTCACATTAATAATCCTAAGCATAAAATCACTATTCATAATTTACTATTCATCAAAAATTAAATTGATTTTATTAGACTCTAAATTTCGTAATGAACATAATTGTAGAAGACCTTTTTTTGAAAATCATTACACATTTTTAATTATTTAAGGTTTACATAAACATTTTTAAAATATCATTTCTCTAAAATTCATCAAAAATATACATACTATATTTATTCAGACATTTGAAAATTCACAAACTTCATCATAAGAAGAGATCACAATTTTTATTTAAGTCAAAGGATTACACAATGTTGTTACGGTCTCATTACATAGCCTCTTATAACACCAGCATAGGACCTAAGAGTAAGGTGTTCTAGGGTGATAGAATCTTGGGGCGGCTCAGCCAACATTGCACGAGTAGTAATTTCTATCAGTTTGAACATCTCGTGAAGGAGATTCCATTCCAGCTTCACACGATGAAGTTTGGCTTGCGTTTGGTCCAGAGCAAATCCCAGTGGTGTTACCTCCTTCCCAAGTTCTATTAGATGGGATTCGATTGGCCTGAGACTACTGGATGAGGTCATCAAATCTTCTTTCTATATTAATCATCCAATATCACTTGTATTTAGAGACAATAATCGTAACATTAAGTTTCCAATTATTATATTGACCAATGGTCATATAACAGTCGAAACCCAATGGTCTCATTTTAATTATACTCATGTTATCAAATGAAACAGTTTTGTTGAGTATAAAAATTACACACAAAATTAGGAAATAAGATTTATTCAAAAATTTCGGGTCGTTACAACTATAATTATTCTGGTTGGATAAGATATATTTTTGAATTCAACTCCTTGATTGTTATAGATTGAAATTTTACAACAGTCATGATCCTATAAAAAAATTATTTAAAAATAAAAAGGTATGAATTCATATTTCTTGATTATTTTTTTTAATTGATAAAATTATGATTAAAAGAAAATATACAATTGAAAATATCTTCATTAAAAAAGGTGGAATATAATGGATTGTACCAACCTGATTAAACCCTGAAAAACCATTTAAAAACTAAAACACATTTAAAAAACCAAGACCATACTTTAGGAACCACAATTTTCTTATAAAGGTCAATCATGCATATTTTTAAACACCTGGCATGCAAGGTTTTGTAAAAACAATTTCATACAATCTAATATAAGGAGGAAAACACTTCATTTCATATCAAATAATTATTCTAAGAAATATATATCACTTTTTAGTATAAAAACATGGTGTGAAATACAATAAATCGGTGATTATTTAAATTTAAAGGCCAATTCATAAGGGAACCAACCTCAAACTCAAGGAGATCTACATATAATGATGGTAACTCTGATATTCCCTTTACAGATCTCACTTATATTCACTTTTGAATATATATATATAAAGGCACATATCCCCTATGGGCATATTTTTATGGCAAAATATGTATAATGGGGTCCTTATATATATGCTTATACTTGCATATAGCCTTTTACCTTACACATGTATGCATTTTTCATATATATAAATAAGCACACATAGCTCTAACATGTATATCCATACCTATATGATTGAATATATATGTGTATATATATAGGGAACTTATATATGTATATTCTTACTTATACACACATGTTCAAGTGTCCTTTTGACAACAGTAACCTGAAACCACGGCACCACGGTCCAAAATACTCTAAAAATCTGAAAATTGAAAACCCCAAAACCCCTAAATTTAAAAAAAAGGAAAATAATTGAAACATAAAAAAACAAACATGAAACCCATGGTAAACCCACTGCCCTTGATAGGGTTGGATGGAATCAGCCTCAACGGGACCGAAGATCCATAAACATCAAGAATCATCCAAAAGAAAAACCCCCCAAAATGAGTTAAGGTTCTGTAAAGACACAGGCACCACTTAGAAGAAAATAAAACCAAAAAAATAAGAAAGATGAGGTGATAATAGGCTTACCATAGAAGAACACACCCACGATTGATATGATAAATAAAGATAGGAGGGAGGGAGAGGAATGAGGTTGGGTGCATGAGGGATCCCCCAAGGGACTAGGTCGCATCAAGCAAGGGGGGAGGGGAGACTCCTTTGGGGTTTATTAAAACCTAAACATAATAATAATATTAATATTAATAATATTCTTAATAATAATTATAATATAAGGAAAATATCAATGTATTAACAAAGGGTATATGTAAAAATGTAATTTATAGAAAACTAAAATTGAACATATTATCACCTAATTCTGATGTGATTTGTTAGGAAATAAATTTCAACTATGATAACCTATTTTTGATTACATACATGCATTTGGACAAAAATTTTCCTAACAATACAAAAAAAATGTAATAATAAGTTGCATAATATTTTTTAATAATTTTTTTTAATTATCAATGCAACGCAATCAAAATTATTACCTGCAATCAGAAATATTATATCATTTGATAGGGTAGAAACATGTGAAAATCATATATATATTTTTAATAAAATACAAATCTATATTATGAAAAATATTTCACCTTAGAATTTTTAGCTTTTCCAAAAAAAAATTGATTCTCTGATAGGGACACAAATTTTTATAGAAATTTGTGAGCCTACAAAAAATATAAAGTAATGAAGTTTCTTTTCAATCAATAGAGAATCCAAAAAAGAAAATAAAATGTATTTTTTTCAGTCAATATGAAAATTTAACATATTCAATGGATGCCAAATTTAATAATTAAAAATTTTGTGAGTATATAAATTTAGTTTCAGTAATCCAAATTAAAATTAATAGTGAAGAGAAAACTAAAAATATCACAAAAATCAGTCCATCATAAATAAAACAAATTATAAATAAAACACTACTCTTTCAATCATTTTATCATCGAGGAATAAAATAGAAGCACCCAATAACATGGTGTCCCTAAACTTAAAAAAATATTAAGAGGATTATAAAACAAATCCCACCTATAAAAATTCTATTAAAAAAATTGACTTAAAGATACTCAAAAATCCAAAAACGATAACATGAAATAATAGGCTACATGGAATCCAGATGCAAAGCATACTAAGATATCATGTTTTAATATTGTAATTAGTAAAATTTATTTCAAAACATATAAATTGTATCAACATTTCATTTCTAAAAAAAATAAAATGGAAACAAACAATATATTAAGAGAAACCAAACAATCATTCTTTTTTGTACATTGAGTTTGGAATTCAAAATACGTATTTATAAAAGAAAGTACGTGGGTAGATACCCAAATTTGGGTATATTACTATACATTTCAGTGAGACACAATGGTAAATGGGATTTCTAATAGATGAAGGAATTTTCCATTCATTCCTATACATTTTAGTAGATGGGATAGATAATAAATCAATGAAGTATTAAAAAACATTACAATCTATGAATTAGTAGCTATCACATCTAGAAAAATAAATGGGTAGGTCCTCCATTGAAATTAATAGATATCAATAGCACTAGGTTTTTAAAAAAATGATAGTGGATAGTAGTAGATAGAACATTAAATAGGTAGTTTATAATAGTAGAGAGTATTAAATGACAATGTACAATAGTAGAAAAATGAAATGTTAGTGTATATCAATAGACATTTAAAAATGATAGTGTATAATATTAGACAATATTAAATGACACTGTTTAACATTTGACATTAAAAAAATGACAGTGTGTAAACTATATTTAATGATATTTTATAATGGTAGAAATTAAGTATTAATTCATTGAAAAAAATAAAACATTCAAGAGAGTAGATTAGTTATAAAAATCTACTAGTATATTTTATTTTTGTTAAAAGATTCCCTAGATGATGCTAATAGTGAGTCTATTTGAAGCAGGAAGACGTCGATTATTGTGCAATCTATAATTAAACTGAATATCATGAATCATAAAAAATAAGAAAATATATATAAATTAATATATAATAAATATACATTTCAAATTCGAAATATGCATAAGGGTTTAAATTACAATGTTAGTAAATAAAAATAGTCAAAAATCAATAACTAATTTTAGTTAGAGACACCAATTAGCAAATCAAAGCTTAAAACCCTATTTTTCTCTTCATATATATAACTAACATGGAAAAATAGGTAAATCATAATCAATAAATTCATACAAGAGAAGAGGTATCAAGAAGTGAATCCTAAAAAGTCAATTTTAGTCTAAATTTAAAGACACAAATGAAATTAAATTAAGAAAATGAAATAAAATACAAACATTTATAATACCTAGTGACATGGATATTTAATAGTAGCTAAAAGCACCTGGTGGAGGCCAACATGGAATAAGATAGAATGGGATAGGCAGATATGGGAGATGGAGATGAAATGGGAGGTAGAGTCAGATGTATATGAGGATGTGGGGGATATAATAGAGGATAATTGGCATGGATTCTAAGGACTTTTGAATTAATAGGGAAGATAAAAGGTGAATCTAGAATAGAGGAATTGGAAGGAGGTAGAGTGTTGAGTCAAGGTTTCAGCTTTGAGTGGGATGATCATGATGGATGATAGAGGAATTGGTTCCTAATAGGGTTAGTGGTGGAGAAGGAAGGGTCACATGGGGGATGATCATGATGGAAGATTGAGGAATCAGGGGAGAATAGGGTTAGCAAGGTGGTATAACTGTGATTTTTTTAAAGACATGGTTATAGATCAGAATATACCCATGGTTCTAATAAAACCATGGGAATAACTTTATCTAGGAGATATATCCCCATGGTTTCACTAAACTATGGGTATATGTGTGTGGGGATAACCCCATTTTCTAGTAGTGTCGGGATGATCATTTTAAATTGGATTTTAATTTAACTAATTGATTAAATTAATTAAACACCCCCCTCTTCTTTCTATGAATGATAGAAGGGGGGATGGTTCTCCCTTGCACATGCCAGTCGAACCAATAGGTAAGGGGTAAGGATATGCCACTTTACTCCATCCTTGGTATCGATTGAGACTATATTGGGTTGCGTTGCCTATGGGGCTTGGATTTAGGCCTAAATATTCAAAGATTTTTCCATGAGGTAGGTTGAGTTTTGATTTTTTATATCTAATACTTTTATAGTTGTTTATTTTTAATTTTAAATCCATATATGAGTTGTTAGGTACCCCCTGTGGGTCGATTTGGGGTTATTGTTGGATAAATGGGGGTTTCAAAAGGATTGAATGGGTTTCCTATTCAAAAAACATGATCATATGACATGTGGTTTCAAGAATACACATTATGTGTTCTTACTATTCAAGAAAGATATATTTTTTAGACTATACTTCATATAGTCTAAGTACATGGAATTTAATCATAGTACACATCGTGTAGTGGGAAATGGCCATGTGTCAAGTAATTTTCCAAACACCACATATAAGGGGAAAATGGTTGTGTAGTGGTACACGACTAGACCCTAGGTGTACCCTAGTCATGTAGTTGTATGCATCTAGACCTCAAGTGTGTTCAAACTCTATAAAATACTTGGAGAGGTGTGGTTTTGAGAGTACGCACCAAGTATTATTCCCTTTGAGTGTTTTTAGAATATTTTGTTCCTTAAAGATAGAAATGGGATCAAGAAGAGTTCATTATGAGTATTTTTTCACATAGAACATGACGGTGTAAACCTTGGTGTGTTTTGAGGACTTATAAGAGATGATTCAGGGTGAGAAAACTATGATGGGTAGGTTCTTTCTCTGGTAAACAAAACTAGAGGTCTCCTGAGAGATACGAAAAATGAGACCAAGATAAGGGTTGTGAGAATGATTGTAGGTCATGGAATATGATTTCAAAGGTCATTGGTTTATGGAACACTGGACTCCTTGGTTAGTAGTACTAGGTTATGATTCAGGAAGGAAGATAGGTTGGATGTTAGGGCCAATGGAGAGTGACTTGGAAAGGTGATGATCTTTGGAAATCTTCCTTATGATATTTTTCTACCTAAGTAGTTAAACCTTGCGTAGGATTAATTGGTTGGGTGGTCAGGTTAACCTAGTGATGCCTTGACAACCAAGACGGGTTGTGGGAAATCTATTTGACTATATATTATGTGGGTAACCCCATGTATTCAGAGATTCCATGCTACCCTATTGATGATACCATGATACACGTTAACTTTAAAGTGTCGGGTGTTAACCCAAGACCCTAGTTGTGACTGAGGATCCCAATATGGATGACTCTGGTTATGTGATGATCCAAAGGATACTTAGAGGGATTCCTCTACTTATGTACTGACCTCGAGGATCCTGAGTGGGATTCTTCATTATAGTGATAACCAAAGGAAACCTTGTGGGTACCACTTTATGATATGCTTGGGGTCTGTGTGTTTGGTCATGGGTAGAGATAGTAGCGGGTGTCCCCTAGAACCCATACCAAACATGTGATCCCAAGGGGATATTGAAAATGTGGTGGGAATGGGTGTTCAAAAATTACTTACTATTTATTTATTTATATTTCAGTATATGTGACTTCCCAAAATTCATGGTAATCTGTCATTGATACCATCACTACTTTGATTGCTCGGAACACTCAGTAACCACCTGTTGAGATGGATGAGACCTTGGGATGCACAGTATATATGGGATCCAGTATCATGGTATTTTGGGGTTAGATTCATAGCTCATATTCCATCTAGTGATTTCGATGATGTCAGAGTGGATGCTTAGAGTTGGTACCAAGGATCCAGCATCAAAGCATGTGTGACAAAAAATACAAGAATTCTTGAGATAGTAGGGATTCCTATGATATTATGATACCATTGTGAATACCCAAGTTTCAAGATTCAAACGAAGATAATTGTAAACCAGTGTGAATTTATATGATTCTGATGATTAAAATGGCATTATGAGGTATTGGGTGGGAATATATCCACAATTACATATTTTGTACATCCTATGGGTGACTTTTGGATCCCCTCCATCGATGCCTATGACACCTTGCTAGGATCGGGTGGATGCAACAATGATAGTTCAGATAAGGATCTATGAGATATTGGATGCCCAGAATATTTATCATGGGACCCAATGAGGTTATTCCCTTTTATTTATTGGCTCTACCAATAATATTTTATGCCTAGATGTATAGGATTTTCTAGGGATTCTCCCTTCTAAGAATCTATTATCATCTTGACATTGATAATGACCAGTTACTAATGTTAGGTTCAGCCTGAGGGCTTGAGAATGAGGGATTCCTGGTGACACCCAAGGATATACTACTCATATATGAAGGTGTGATAAAGAGATCCCAAAAGAGTGGACATAGGTCCCCTGAGGTGATACTCATGCTCAGAGACATCACAGCATCGGGCTAAAGAAGGTATGGTCGATCGAAGTCCTGAATTTGAGTTGGTTTATGGGTATAGGGTAGGACATTATCCCCCTAAATAGTTATTATGTCTTCATGGTCCTTGTTATGTGCCCAAAGATATCCTAGAACTATCTGAGTCAGTTTTGAGTCAATCAGGTTCCAAAGTAATAACTGAAGGATCGATAGTAGTGTCTTTTTTTCAGTTATATCTTAACTAATTTAGGCATATTTCATGAGCATGCACTTATCATATAAGGTTATATGTCCACCATTGGGGGTGTCCTATAGAGATTCCTTTCTCAAACCCTATATGTGCACCTTTTTGTGTGTTCAAACCTTATGCATGCTTTCAGGTTGAGCATAGATGTATGGTAGTTAGGGCGAACATGTAGTGTTGAATGATCAAGTAAATCCACTCATGTGGAGTCTTATGATTAGGATAGAGTAGCTTGATAGAGTTTTGGTGATTAGGTATATGATATGTATTAGATTTGGCATAGGATCATTATAAATTTATTTTCAGTTTATTTATCTTTTATCTGTGGCTGGCCTCGTGGTAAGCTAATTGATGGGTATAACAAGATTTTTTGTGTTGTATGTTTCATTTAATTTTTTATATAATGTTTAGTTTATTTACTATTTATATGTACTAGGATGTGTATAATTATTTTTTATTTTATTATAATTGTACACTTTTATATGGGGGTATAGTCTCCTCACAATACCATCTTAAACCCCCACTGCTAGTCAGTATCCTCTAGAATATGTGGAGGCATAATTGAGTTCTCATGGTAAACCAATCTGACTACTTTACAGAGTGATTCAGGGTGGTGTTATAGGGATTAATCATTCATTATGACATTACAGGCATTACAATTATTATTTTACCAAGATCCTAAAAATAGAAAATGGTCAATTGTTCTATTGTCAACTGACACCACTGTAGGGAAAAATGAAAAATTCCTTAAAGATGACACTTTAATTGGGATGTCATAATCAATTCCTAGTGGTAAAAATATATATGATGTCATGTATGTAAGAGGGGGCCATAATGAGGAGATTTTAATACTTTATAGAGTATCCAAATCCCTTCAACCATTAAATAAAAAAGGGGGATTCAGTAATAAGGTTAATTTTTTCATAATATATAATGAATTACCTTATAATATTATGTGTTCAATACTTCATTTATGTAATATAAATTAAATTTTTATAAACTTCTATAGACAATGGCTTATAAACATGTTGATTCTCCTAATAATAAAGATAAACAGGTTTCTCCACATGAAGATACTCTTAATCTGAGGGAGAAATAGGTTTCTCCACATGTTGATGCTATAAATATTGAGTTCCCTCATATTGATAATGTTGAAACCAAAGAAATGGTATAAGGTGAATAGAATACATCTAAGAAAAATAAGAGTGTCATATCATAAAAATAATAACAAAAATTATTAAGCACAGAATAAAAGAAATAAAATTTGAGGTTTGATGGAATGCATGTGGAAATCCAGTTAACCCCAACAAGCCCATTTTCATTAGTAACATTGGTGTGAACACTTTAATGTGAGTTATGGTTGATATAGACTTGTGTAAAAATGTTATTAATGTGAATAAGGGACTAATTTGGGAAGATATTTAGGTAAAATTAATATATACTTTATCTATTTTACTAAAAAATAAGATAATGAAATATTGATTTACTCTTAATTATTACTTGCAGAGTGAAATTATATTTGATGACTGCCAAATGAAATTTTTATTTTTGGATGCTGGAAAGGCTCATATATCCTTTAAAATAATTATTAGGAGGCATCATCTCAAGTATGCTGAAGGAAAAGTAAGCCCCCACTCACTATAGATATTTACACATGTGATAAACTAAGAAACATTGAATGCCTTTATTTGTTTCGTGAGGTGAAAAAATTTAAGGTACATTGTGATTGGTAATATTTTAGTTGGAAATGAATATACTAATCACTTTGATTAAGAATTTATAATTTTTTAAATTATAATTGAGTACTTAAAATAAGCAGCATGCATCATAACCAACTTACCCCAACTGTAAAGAAATGATGATGTTTTCTTTACTCTAAAAAATGGTATGTATATTAAATCTATAGTAATACTTTTATGTTACATGAAACAATAACATAATTATGATTATTTTTTTATATGTATATTGATGAATCAAAATCCAAAACTACTTCCATATCATTCAATGTTCTGTAAAAGGAGTGTCACCGTGAACAACTACATTCAGTGGAATTGAATAGGGTAGAACAATATAACCACATCATAGGTGTGGGTTTAGAGTGTCACCATGAACACATATTGAGAAAATGAAGGCATAGAGGGATGCTAATGAGAGAATAAAAAACATTAAGTCACAGATAGAATCTCTAAATGAAAATGTTCTTTAGAGCTATGTCTTGATAGAATATTTAATGTGAAGGCATTGAGAATAATAAAAAACAACACAACAACCACTACATGGATAGCCACTCCCCCTATCTTTGAGGTTACCCATTCCCCTCAATGTACACCCTTAACTGTGGTAATAAATTTTTTTATAACAGTTTCTACAAAATGGGAATCAAACAACTATTAATATTTTCTTCTAATAAAATTATACATGATGAAATTTGTTGTGATTTATATCTATCATCACCCACTCATATCCTTGTTTTAAGGGGTATGGTGTACAATATAAAAGGAGATATTCTATATAATAAATTACTTCTTAAAGATAATGTGAGAATAGGGATTCATGTAGCTCATGAATTGATCGTCGAACTTCTTATTCCTCTTGATGATCTGAATATCTGCATGATCAAACTTAATATTGAAACATTTTTAGTATGGTCATTTAATTTTGTAAAAATACATGAATCTTACATGGTACACCCTTTCAAATTTATATTTTATACAAAACCTTTAACAATTAATGAAAAAATGAATAATATGAGAAATGATATTACATATGGGGGAAATCAAGGGGAAATGGAAGTTCAAATCAAAAAATTGTGTTTTTATATTCAATAAAATATGTGATATATTATTTTTTTAGAATAATTAATCCTACATGAAAATAGTTAAAGAAATTAATATAAGATTAGCATTTTTATAGGACTTCAATAATGTATTCCATGGACCAAAATTCAGGGGTCCATATTTTGATAGTTTCTTAACTTAATACCGCTAGTGGGTTTTTAAGAAAAAACAAGACATAGATGGTCAAGAGCATACTAATAAGGAATGATTTATTACTGGAAAGTTTAAGTGTATTCTATACATTTTCTATGAAAAAGAATTTTCATCAATCATCAAGATAAATCCATTTGAATTATTCTTATCATGGATAGATTCTATGATCATATGTTAGAAAAGTATGTTAAGACCATTTTCCTTAATAGTGACCTTATGGAATATTTCTATATGATGAAACCAGAAGGATTAGTGATGTTGAATAATTCCAATGTTATATGTAAGATTAGAGAGTCCAACTATGGATTAAAGCATTCAATATAACCATATAACAGTCATTTTAATGAATCTATAAGAGAGTTCAATTTTGTTAAGAATGAAAAGGTGTGACTTATTTAAAAAAGCATTTAGTCTAAGAGCCATTGTTTTCCAAGTCAAATATACGAATAACATGTGTAAAATAGATGTTTAATATTACAATTTGGTTAAGGATATGGTTAAAGTATTTCCCCAAGAATGAGTTAAAGAAACAATCTAGGTTCTTGGGAATAAGATATATAAACCTAGATATATGGGGTTTCTAAATATATTCATAGTACATATGTTGATAAGGTATTGAAAAATAAAATATGGAACAATTCAATACTAGATTGGTGTCCTTATCATATGGAATATAATATATTTAGTAAGGAAGGAGATTGTTATAATGAATAAAATATAATATGCCTATGAATAATTTGGAATATATATATATTATTCCATGATATGTACTAATTTTTATTGTGTTTATGTGTAAATCATAGAGGAAATATATTAAATAGAACAAGGATAACAACATATACTTTTAGTTAGAACTATCTGACGATACTTGAGAAAGAAAAAATGGATGGGTTCTTGGTACTTAGATGGGTGGGAATACTAGTTGAATAGGGGATGGAGAACTAATATTAACTGGAAGGTAAATTTTCTCAAATATCACATTTTGAATATGTTAATAAGAAATAAAAACGTATTTCATCTAGTAGTTTCCATATCTATAAATTTTGAGTATGTTGTTGCTTCTAATGCATCTTTATAAGTAATTTAACAATGATTTGTTTTTATTCATTGATTATATCAAGATATTAAAGTGTTTTCATTACTATGATAAAATTTTTCTAAGTTATTAGCCAATAAGTCTCATTTATAATAAGAGAACAAAATGTGAATACTCAGAGATATCACTTATTGATGGATTTTCTTAAGGGATTGAGGTTTCGGTAAGAATATTTTTCATAAAGATATGCAGAAATCCTAACAGTTTCCACAAGAGAAAATGAAAGGCACATGAATTATATTTATACCTTGGAAGAATAATGTTTATCATGTAAGGGATAAAAATATGGTTAGTAGTTGGCTCTAATGCAAGTGGGAGTCTCTTTGAGTTGGTTCTCTAGAAACAACTAAAATTATGCTTTTGATAACCAAAATATTCTAAGACAAGGATATTAATAAATATCTTATAACATGATGATAATTATTATATATAACAACGATATCATAATTTCCTAAGAAAAAAAATCATTATAAATTCATGATAGTTCTCTGTTGTGATAAGAACTTTGAAATATTATGATGATATTATTAAAACTATGTTCAATGGTCAAGATGGTATCATCTGAAAGAACACAAATAATGTTTTTACTATCAGATTTTGGATGATCATAATAATAAAATAAGTCTTCTCATAAAGTTTAACACTTAATAATATTCAATATAGGAGGTTATAAAGAGATACCCACTAATAATAATTCAATATATTATATGTTTCATTGGATATTATAATCTATGAATGTGTGTATCAGTCCCTAGACTTGAGATTATTATTAATTCATATCATGAGTAGTGTACTTTTATGTATTGATGAGAACCATGTTGACATATTCTCATGGAAATTTGGGATAAATTGGGTGTGTTATAAGTGAAAATACATTGATGAATAAGTCAATAAAGGATTTTTTTTCCTTCTAAGACTGGAAGAAAATATCGCAGTCCATTTGATTAAAATGGAACACTATGATTATGTCCATGGATATATTTATATATAGAAAAGTTCATTTCATGGATTTATAGAAATATATGTCAATAAAATAGGTTAATGACATAGATACACAACCTACTACAAGATATATTGAGACAAAGTGATTATATTACATAGTAATTGTTTGTATGATGTTGTTTTCATTGCAACATTAATATCATTCAATGTAGGTGCCTTGATGTATCTCTATACATTGATCTTGGAATTTAGGTCAACTTGCCTAATTACATTGATAATGGGGCCTAGAGGGTCACACGATAAATTTATCCATGAATCTCATATTAAATTATATTTGAACTTAATATAAAAATAAATTTTTTATCAAGTATGAGAAATAATTATTATTCAGGTTTATGTTGATCGCATATATTTAGTTAAGACTTATATTGGATGTGAAATTTATATGTGAGTTTGATATTAAGTATTTATTCTCAATCCTATAAAATAGAATATTTATCTATTTTTATTTATTAAAAAGGTAATAAAATAAATATTTATTACTTCATTAGTTCATGAATGGACTAATATAAATATTTATATAATTATGTGATAAATAATAAATGTTTATTCACAATCCAATGAATATAATATTTATTGAAATAAATATATTTATTCGGAATTTTGTGAATTATATATATTTATTTATTAAGTGGATAATATAAATATATTTTTCACGACCCGTCCCCCAGGGCCTGTGTTGTGACTATCCCAAGCCCGCCTTCCGTAGGCCAAGGGTTGGTGACTAACACCGTAAGGGATATCCCTAAAAAACAGAAAGGAATTGACTTTAAACCTGCAAACACATAGTCCAAGAATACAATGAGCACAACCCACATAGTAAAACTGTAGTAGTAAAAAAATGAGTACTGAAATTAAAAAGGGCGAGTACTGTAAGTAAAGGGGGGTGGAATACATGCCCAACTGAAAAGTACAGCAGCAATAGAAAAACAACTCCAAGAATCATCCACCCAGGTTCCTACCTAAAGGGTAGGTATAGCTCACGGTCGGTCATTACTGTGGTACGTCACATCTAAAGTTCCACCTTCGAGCACCATCCAGTATTGGTTCCCAAACCTCAGTCAAATTTGTCCATCATCTGCACAAGTCACAACAAGCAGCGGGTGAATCCCATGCAGGGGTGATTATAACAATACCCAGTAAGTACTTCGAGACCCCCAAAGGTCTCCCAGAGTTCCACAAAGGAAAAACCACAAAGCAAGACCTCAATCACAAAGCACAAAGCAATATTCATCTCACATAAGGTATAAAAATCAGAGATAAAAAATATAGATGATTGGTCTTATTAAGCTATATCATCTTATTACATTAGAAGTTCTACAACTGATCCACAAGAAGTTGTTCTACAATCGGTCCAATCTTGTATTTAAGTCTTTGTTCGATGATGGGCCACTGTAAGGCTAGTCCTCATTGGTTCATGCTACTTCTGATCAACATAGGGTCGCTAGAATGATGATCCACATAGGGTCATTGGAATGCTGATCCACACAGGGTTGCTCAATGCTGATCCGCACAAGGTCACCAGATACTGATCCATATAGGGTCGCTAGATTCTGATCCTCGATGGGCCCCTATAAAACTGGTTCTATTTGGGTAGCTACAATGCTAATCCACTTAGGTTCTCTATGATGTTGATCCACATAGGGTCGCTACTTCAAAGACAGCCAGCCATAGGATTCCTCGCACCCGGTGCGCTCGAATTCCATAGAATCTACACCTCAAGATATCGGTTGTACATAAACCTCCACTAATCTCCACAAAGGAGTAACCTTAAGTACAACCATGTCTTGAGGGTTCTAACGTGACAGACAACACGAAAATCGGTTGCTCGGTCTGTGAGTTATAAGCATTTTAGTACCAAGGGCCTGGTTGGATTCGGGATCGATCCAACCCGTCTTTACTCCATCATTTTCCAAATTTTATGTAGGCTATACCAAAAGGACTATCTCGCTCCAAGGATTCTATCCCAGTAGACATTTCGTCAAACGGACATCTGGATTTCAAGTTATGGAAAATTAAGAGAAACTGGGCCGGGTTGGGTCTGGGTCTGGTCTGACTCGATTGGACTGACCCAGCCCGACCCTGTCTGGGTCAACCCAACTTGGATTAGGTCCACCCGACCTGGCATGGGTCCGACCGCACTCAGATTGGGTCGACCCGACCCAGCCTGGGTCCGACCCGACCCGACCTGAATCGTCCTGGGCCGGCCCCATTGGGTTGGGCCGTAGTGGGTTTGGATCGTTGGGCTGTGGTCCGGCCCAGCCCACAGGAGGCAAGGACCAGCCCACTAGGGGGCATAGCCTACCCTGTAGGGGGCGCGGCCTGTCCCACAGAGGGCGCAGCCTGGCCCGGATGGGGCGTGGCCCGGCCCGCAGGGCAGCGCAACCCAGCCCGCAAGAGGGTGCTGCCCAGCCCACAAGGGGGCGCGGCTTGGTCCACTGGAGGTGTGGGGCCCACCCTATTTGGAACAAGGGGAGGCATCTCTACCTATTTTCTGAACAACTGTCTCATTCATAATTGAAGCAGTGGCACCACATGGCACCAGTAGGTCGCCACGGGACCCACAGAGTGCGAGTCCCTCCTCTATCATAGATTCGAGTCACGGCCACCTCTAGTGACGCACGACAGCACACCGCTCTACCTCTATGGCCGGCTATTGTTGGCTACCCTGCTCGACCACCGTGGCTGAAAATTTGTTGCATCCTCCACCTGGGGCGCACAATGGCACGTCGCACCACCTTCACGGCCAGCCAGTTTTGGCCGCTCTGCTGACCACCGCAGTCTATTGTCACAGCCTCCTCCTATAGTGCATGATGGTGTGCCACCTCCATAGTAGCTAGTCTGCGCTGGTCGCCAGTGTCGTCGCACCGGTGTCATGTTGGCGGTCTTCCACAGGCAACCGGGTGAGTTCGGGTGGTCCGTTTTTTCCATCCGATTTCACCTACGGGCATCTCGGGTCTTCTCCTTCGCTTCTTGGACCTCGGATTTGGGTTTTGTCCAACCCAAAAATTCTCCCGCATAGAATGAAAAGATAAGACAAATGGTGTAGGGATCGGGCCTTGTTTGTTTGGCATGTTCCCTCTAAGTTATCATCTTAACAAGGAAGATGATAAAATATTCAACAACTCTTGAAATTTAAACAAGGAAAAAACCCTACCTCATGAGCTTATGGAGATCACCCCGTGTTTGAAGGTGGAATGGTGTTCTTCAATCCCAAAGCAAGCCTCCAATGATGCCTCTAAAACGACATTCTTCATTTCTTGATGATAGATTCGTTCTTCATCAAGGGGCACCTCCAAAATCCACCTTTCCTTTTCCAATGAAAACAAAAACTCAAAAATAGAGAGGAGAGGAGAGATATATTCACAACACATAATTAAGAGATGTTCATAAATTGGTGTAATTAATGAACATACTTAACTTCATGTAGTATGGTTACACATTTTTGTGTAATCGGGCATTTAATGTCCTGGATTAAATGCCCGACCACCCCTTGTAGTCCCCACCACCAAACCTAAAGAAAGGTGGAGGGTGTTTTAAAAAAATTAAATTTATTTTATTAATCCTCCACAGAAACCACAAAAACCAACTTCCTCTCTCAACCCACTATGGTGGAGGTTAAGGATCCCATAAGCGAATCTCGGCACTACGAGTTCAATGTTTCCCTCAGATTACAATTCCGAGCACTAGTTAAAAAGTTAGGATTTCTCACTTGTAAGAACCCGGTTCTTAGTTTTGAGGTACTGGTTTCTTCTTTTCTCTTTTCCTTAAGTGTTTTTTGAGAAAATAAGTAAAATGGGGAAAATCCGGAATTTTTGGACTACACACCATGTACTTTTCCACAGGCTGTGTATTTTGGACGTCTGGGATGAGTACACAGGGCGTCTAGCACCGTCGGTGACGAAAGGTTTAAAAACTGACTACACACTCTCTAGTGGGTATTTACACACCGTGTAGTCAGTCGGTAGGTGAATAGTAAGGTGGTGGAGGTAGCCGCTAGCTGAGCATCAGTACACGTCATGTACTCATGGAAGACACGCTGTGTACTCATGTCGACTGATAAATAGTGCCATGCTGGTGAGAAGCTACCAGAGGAAAAGTTAAAAAATGAAAAGTACATGTCGTGTACTTGAGAAGTACACACCGTGTAGTTTGTTTTTTTCACATAAATTGGGCAGTATCCCCCTCTATTCACCGGGAAGGCTTAGAACTAGGGGAAGGAGTTGGGAGAGAGGTTTGAACCTTCGAGGAGCTCCAGATCACATGCTGGGAATCCATTTCCACCTTTGTCGATCTTGTTGGGACTGTACGGGTAAGCCTATTCTTCTCCTTAAGTCATTCGTACCAATTATTTCCCAAGGGAAAGTTATTTATGTTTGAACGGGTTTTATTCTACCCCAGATCTACATCGTCTTTGGGTGTTTCTAGAATTGACGTTCACGTATACCTTTCAGGGGTGTTTGAGGTAGGTGGCTTGGTTTTTAAGTTCCAACTGTTGTGTGTTTTTGTGTATCATTGAGCTATGAACCCATGTTGTAGTGTCGTGTGGCTAATGCCTTGGATGTTTTGAATACCTAGAATTTTATAGGTAATTAAATGTGATAATAAATTATTGTTTGGGATCACTACTTGGATCCAGGACCACCATGGGGGTGCGTTCCTCTGTTTAGCCATTTGGCAAGGATAGCTGAGGGTATGCCATTGTAATAAAGTTTATTGAATTACCTTGAGAGGAATTGAATGTGTATTGCTTGTTTATATGTTGGGAATGTCCCAATTACTTGCTTAGCCTGAGGGCACTCCTTTACTTAGCCTGAGGGCAGTGTTACCTTTAGCCTGAGGGCAGTGGTTATTTTATCCTGAGGAAAAATTCTTTCGTGCCTGTGGGAAATAGACTTTGTGCCTAAGGGAGACACTTCGTACGCCTGAGGGAAATATCTGTTATGCCTGGGGGCAATTACCTGCAGTTTACAATTCTGATTACCTGAGGGTAAGAGTTTACATGTCTTGGGACAATGACTATCTACTTAGATCACTCACCGAGGTGATGTCTAATATTAAATGGATAAAATGAATACTACAAAAATGCAAAATAAACTGGTAGTGATAGTTACTTTTGAGTACTCGCTGGTTTACTGCATTTACTTTTGCACACTGTAGTTGCATATTTTCACATAGTTGGTCATGAGCCTTTGGTGGGTGCCTACAGGGATTTATTTCTCACACCCTATTTGGGGTCATGTCTTCGGCCCCAAACATATTACATTTCTACAGGTATGGATAAGGGCAAAGGTCCCTATACAGGTACTTGATTGTTGCTAAGGAGTATTGGAGCGTGGGACCAGGTTTAGGATCACGATGCTACTGGTTGTTCTGTTATGTTCTTTTGAACCTGTACTTCAGCTATATTGTATTGTATTGTATTGTTGTGTAACATGTTCTGGCTGTTTTCATAGAATAATAACATGTTGTATCTTGACATACATATATATATATATATGACTGCTGGTTCTTTTTACTTCAGTTGTTCATTTTAGTTATGTATAATTTATTTCTTCTGCTATTGTTGTATGTTTTATCTTGTATTCGGATGCACTAAACTTTGACAAATGAGGGAATAGTTGCCACACTATTAGACCTGGGCCCTCGCTGCTAGTCGGAAGCCTCTGGCGTTTGGGGAAATGCTCTTGATGTTGTGTGACCAACCCGGTTTGGGGCACCCGTGGAGTGGCACCCGGGCCCGGGACATAACAAAGTGGTATCAGAGGAGTTATTTTCTTTGACTTACTATTTGGATCCATAGTCAGGGATAGGACGGAAATGGTAGTTGATAATAAGTTGTTCCCAGGAGTAGCTAACCCATGTACAGGGAAAAGACAATCTACCTTGGTTATTGCAATTTTTCTGATTTTTCAAATTTTTCAGTCGATTTGATTTTCATCGTTGGGTGACGCGCTTGGGATTGTTCTATTTATATGTTAACCATGGATTCTATCCAATTTCAACCTGATGATATGAAGGTATTCCATCTCATGCATCCTTTAGGCACATGCTAGAAATCACATTCCATGCATAGTTCCTTGCCATGTAGATGCATTAGAAATTTCATGTTATTGTGATAGTTGGTGTGCTAGAAAATCATGCTGTTGTGATAGCTGCTTTGATAAATACGTACTATGTGATAGGGTATGTTTGTGTGAGGCCTTGGAAGAATTAACGCCAAAATTTGGTTACTGAGGAGTATGGGCCCTCATTGACTGGAATTTAGTGGATCATTGGCTGTTTACCGCATTTATAACTCAGATAAGATGCCAAACATTGATTCGTGGGGAGTATGGGCCCTCACGGGTCGGAATTTGGCACTTAGGAGTTATTTCAATGGTTTTTCTGGGTTCCAGAGTAGTTTCAGAGGCGTACTATCCAGAGAACCCAGTATACATGTTGTGAACTTCATTGGAAACACATCGTGTGTTCTTCTGTTTGGGAATGAAAGAAAACTTTTTAAGTACACGCCCTGTACCCTAAGCACACGCCGGGTAGTCGCTTCCCATGTCAAGGACCGTGTTGGTGGGGACATGGGGAAAGGGAAATACCTGGGAAGAACACACCATTTAGCTTATATACATGTCATGCAGTGTTGACCCTGAGTCCGTCCATGTAACTAACAAACACAGATGGAGGAGACCTTAGGACATATACGCTGTGTCCACTATGGAACACACCGTGTAGTATGACCTGGGATCTGGCCATGTAACTAACAACCCAGGTTGGTGTAATCCTTTGTGTACATGCCATGTGTAAATGGAACACACTGTGTAGTGAGAGCCATGTGTCCGGCCATGTAACTAACAACACGGGTCAGCGGAACTCATCCAGTACACGTTATGTGCCCAAGAGACACGTTGTGTAGTCTTGTCCAAGGACAGATCATTTGGACATATCCATGTGGCGGGGAAACGGGGTGGTCTACACGCCGTGTGCGGGTGTCATAGGCCATGTAGTATCAAGATGAGTAGTCAGCCGTGTCACGAACGACATGGGAAGTTGGAAAATTACACTATACACGCCATGTAGATTATATACACGACATGTAGTTTTGATTAACTGGAGTCGTGTGTCTTAGCCGTGTAGAAGGACCTGGTCAGGGGAAGAGAAGTCAGGTACACGCCGTGTAGTTATTATACATGCTGTGTAGTCTTGTTTTGAAAATCTTGAATGCCTTCTTCCTCCTGTACCCCTTTTGGTCCCTTCGTTTTTCAGTATTTGATAATCTTGATCTAAGGTGTGCGTTTGACCTTGTAGAGTCATGATGCCTAGAAAACCTCACGTTGTTCTCCAAGAGAGCGGCAACAAGTATACTCCAGAGATGGTAGGTCATGGGATACCAGTGGATCCTCCAGCAGAGCCAGATGCGGCACCAGCCGTTATACCAGACACAGGTGTGGATGTGCAATTTTGTGAAAGCTTTATCTGGATCATGCAGACTTTTAGGGAGCACCGCCGGATGCCACATATATGGCTGAGATAACTCATATCTTACATCAGTAGCATCCACCTACGTTTTCAGAGGATGGCAGACTATAGGCTGCGAAGTCTTGGCTGGGGTCTATGAATACTATTTTCGATCATCTTGAGACGCCTCCAGGGTGGAGGGTTAAGCTCGTGACTTATATACTGCTTGATTCCACCAAGAGGCGATGGGATGTTACCACTCAGGCAGAGCATCACAAAGACTTGGCATAGGAATATTTTCATATATATTTCTATGATTTCTTCTTCCCAGATACGCTGAGGGCAGATAGAGCTCAAGAGTTCATGATCCTACAACAGGTCGCTATGTCAGTGATGGATTATTCTAGTCGTTTCACCGAAATTAAGCGTTTTACGCCCGTTCTGGTGGGTGATGAAATGTTTATGTCTAGGCGCTTTGAGGATGGTCTCTGGTATGACATCCGTGCACTAGTAAATGTTTTTAGTTTCCCTACTGTACATGCTATTGTGAACCATGCACTGATTACCGAGTGGAATATTCAGGAAGCTAGTGGTGCAGGCCAGGGCGGTTTGGCACCAGTTTCTGGTACTATTTCTGCTGATAAGAGGAATAGATAGATGGATTTCTCTCATGGAGGCAGTACCATCCAGAAGAATGTTTCAGGTGGTCAGGTCATGTGCTACCAGTGTGGTAAAGAGGGGCACAATAGATAGCAGTGTCCTCATGATCCATTGGAGTTCCGAGCTTGCGGTAAGATGGGTCATCTACAGCGATTTTGCAGGGTGTTTCCACCAGTGGCTAGTGAGAGGGGTTCTATACAGACTCAGCGTGCAGGAGTAGGACCAGTAACTTCTTACCAGTCAAGAAACTGGAATAGGTCAGGACGTGAAGGCAGAGATGGTGGTCGTGGTCGTGGTATCCAGACACCAGGATCTCAGAGGCAGCAGGGCGGGACAGCTTAGGGTAGCCAGGTTGTGTCACAGGGTCATGGCACTGGGCAGGCACATGCAGTACAACAGACCCAAAAGGAGCAGAATCTCGGACCTTCTACAGTCATAGGTACTATTCTAGTAGCTTCTGTTTTATCTTTAGTACTTTTTTATATGGGTTCTAAACATAGTTTCATATCTGTACCCATTATGGAGAGCCTTGCGCTCTGTGTTTCTTCTTATTTTTCTGTTATGACACTAGACACTCCATTGGGATCTAGAGTGGTTGGTGTGCATCAATGCAAGGAGTGCCCCCTTGATTTTGGTGGGTGTCACTTCCTTTGGGACCTCTATGTCTTAGAGATGATGAGCTATGATGTCATTCTTGGTATGGAATGGTTGGTTCCCTTTCAAGCATTTGAAGATTGCTATTGTCGCAGGGTGAGTTTCACGTCACCAGAGGGCAGAGAGTTTCTATACAAAGGTGAATAGGATGTTCAGGCGAGTCGAGCTGGGCAGAGCATCGTGGGTGAGGTGGAGTCATAGCCCAGATTGCGAGTTTATATCTGGATGATCAGGGGACCTATCAGACAGATTTCCCTCCAGTAGTGGATCATTTCAGGGATGTCTTCCTGGATGAATTTTCAGGTCTACCTCCAGATCGAGAGGTGGATTTCTCTATCGAGCTTGTTCCAGGAGTGGCATTGGTATCCATTCCTCCTTATAGGATGGCCACACCTGAGTTGCAGGCGCTCAAGATATAGTTAAAGGAGTTACAAGCAAAGGGTTTCATTCGACCCAGTACTTCTCCTTGGGGTTATCCGGTCCTCTTTACGAAGAAGGCATATGGTACCCTCATAATCTGTGTGGATTATCGGAAGCTGAATTAGTTGACGGTCAAGAACCGATATCCTTTGCCAAGGATTGATGATCTTTTTGATCAACTTCGAGGTGCACGAGTGTTCTAAAAGATTTAATTGAGATCCAGATATCATCAGTTGCGCATTAGACCATCTGATATACCTCTCATAGCCTTCAGGAGTAGGTATGGTCTATATGAGTACTTGTTTATGCTGTTCAGACTCACGAATGCACCAACAGTTTTCATGGCTCTGATGAATCGTGTGTTCCATCCTTATCTGGATTCTTTGGTGGTAGTATTCATGGATGATATCTTGGTGTACTCTCACACTCAACATGACCATGCCACCCATCTTGAGATCGTATTGAGTACACTGAGAGAGCATAAGCTATATGCTAAACTCTCAAAGTGCCAGTTTTTGATGGACCAAATTCACTTCCTAGGTCATATTATCTTAGAGGCAAGAGTTGCAGTAGACCCAGAGAAGGTAAGAGCAGTAGTTTCCTGGGAGCAGCCTAATAATGTGTTTGAGATACGGAGTTTCTTGGGGCTGGCTGGTTACTGCAGGCATTTTATATAGGACTTCTCCTGCTTAGAAACACCGTTGATGGGTTTGACTAAGAAGGGTGTGAAGCTCGATTGGACAGAAGCTTGCGAGACATCCTTTCAGGAGATGAAGGGAAAGTTGACATCATCACCAATCCTGATACTCCCAGAGCAGGGAAAGAGCTATACAGTTTATTGTTATGCATCAGGTATTGGGTTGGGAGTTATGTTGATGCAGGGTGATTGAGTTTTTGTATACGGGTCTTGGTATTTGAGGACACATGAGAAGACTTACCCGACGCATGACCTCGAGTTGGCTGCAGTTGTTCATGCGCTACGCTATTGGAGAGATTATCTATTGGGAGAGCATTTTTTGGTTTTCACTGACCAAAAAAGTTTCAAATATATATTTACTCAGCGTGACATGAATTTGAGACCGCGATGGTGGGTCGAATACCTGCAGTCCTTCGATTTTGAGCTTGCATATACACCTGGTAAGGGTAATGCAGTTGCTAATGCACTGAGCAGGAAGACTCAGACACAGGCGGTTCATGAGGCCAGTGGTGAGTGGCAGCTTATGGCTTTCTTCTCTAAGATGCATTTAGAGGTGCACGACAGTCAGGGGCAGACCTATCTTTCATCTTTAGTTTTTACGTCTACCCTCCTTCATAGAGTGAGGATGAGACATCTATATGATTCAGAAAGCCTGGTTCTACGGGAGTCAGTGGCAAGTGAGGACCCTCTTCCTGGATGGACGATAGGCGATGATGAAATTCTGTGTTTCCATGGATGAGTGTGGGTTATAGGCGATATACGTGAGGAGCTAATGTGGGATTTTCATGCTTCAGCTTGGGCAGTTCATCCCGGAGTTACCAAGATTTACCGTGACTTGAGATGTCAGTATTGTTGGTCGGGTATGAAGAGAGATGTAGCTAGTTTTTTTATGAGATGTTCCACCTGTCAGCAGGTGAAGGCGGAGCATCAGAGGCCAGCCGGACTGTTACAGCAGTTACCCATTCCAGAGTGGAAATGGGATGATGTCACAATGGACTTCGTGATTGGGTTTCCAAGGTCACCTTGAGGTAATGATGTCGTGCGGGTTGTTGTGGACAGACTCACAAAGGTAGCTCACTTTTTGTTGATCAAGGAGACCTTCGGTGTTGATGAGATCGGGAAGTTGTATATCTGAGAGGTTATACGTCTTCATGGGGTTTCTCGTTCTATCATTTCAGATAGGGAATCCTACTTTACGTCTCGTTTCTGGAAGAGTTTTCAGAGGGAATTGGGTACACAGGTGCTTCTGAGCACATCTTACCACCCTCAGACTGATGGCCAGTCAGAGCGTACGATACAGGTACTTGAGGACATGATGCGTGCATGCGTCCTAGACTTTGGGGGCTCTTGGGAGAATCATATACCCTTAGTCAAGTTTTCCTATAATAATAGTTTTCAGGAAACTATTTAGATGGCACCTTACGAGGCTTTATATGTTAGTCCATGCCGATCACCTTTGTGCTGGATAGAGGCAGGTGAGAAAGCTTTACTGGGACTATAGCTCATGCAGGAAAATTATGAACAGGTCTAGTTGATTCAGAAGTAGATGGATAACACAAAATCTCGTCATAAATCTTATGTTGATCACCACAGACGATCCTTGGAGTTTGTGGTTGGGGATCAGGTTCTCTTACGTGTTTCGCTGAGGTTGGGACACATGCAGATCAGGAGACAGGGTAAACTTTCACCGAGGTATGTGGGGCCATTTGAGATTCTAGAGAGAGTCAGGCTGGTTGCCTATTAGTTGCAGTTACCACAGAGTTATCAGGCCATGCATGACATCTTCCATGTATTTCAGTTGCACCGCTATCATTCAGACCCATCTCACGTCTTTCAGCCCGAAGAGGATGAGCTTCAGATCGATGTGTCCTTTGAGGAGCATCTGATTCATAACTTGGATAGGATCACGAAGGTTCTCTGAGGCCTGTCAGTTACTCTCGTACGGGTGCTATGGAATAATGGCCGAATGCAGGATGAAACCTGGGAGCGGGAGACCGATGTACGTGCTCAGTGGCCAGAGATGTTCTGAGCTTTATCTTCACCACCCTTGGAAGGGAAATTCTGGGACCAATTGCTTTAAGGGGGAAAGTTTATAAGAACCTGGTTCTTAGTTTTGAGGTACGGGTTTCTTCTTTTCTCTTTTCCTTAAGTATTTTTTGAGAAAATAAGAAAAATGGGGGAAAATCCGGAATTTTTGGACTACACACCATGTACTTTTCCACACGCCAAGTATTTTGGCTGTGAGGGATGAGTACACAGGGCGTGTAGTGTCGTTGCCAATGAAAGGTGTAAAAACCGACTACACACCGTGTAGTGGGTATTTACACATCGTGTAGTCAGTCGGTAGGTGAATAGTAAGTCGGTGGAGGTAGCCGCCATGTAACACCCCAAGCTTCTACGGTACGCTTCTCTATGAATAATGTGATAGCGTGTGTTGTACGCCACATCGAGTTCTAACACACCACAACCAATCAAACTAGCCGTTATGAATAGTAATACCTACTTTTTGAAATTATATATATTTTATATTTCAAAATGGACTTCATTTTTGGATTCAGAATATCGAAATTATCCTAAGATGAATTTTTGGTATTTTTCTGAGAACTTCCAATTTTTATGAATAGTGAAAAATACTTAAAAACAACTTTTTTAATCAAAATAATTTATAGTGATAAATTATATTATTGAGTGGTTTTAAATTATAATTAGAATATATTTTTACCATTTTATCCAATGGTGTTCATTAGAATTAATTTCACTTTGAAATTGGACCTAAACAATTGTCAATCTTTTGATATATATTGTTTCTTAAAAACACGCTATTTGTTGTGATAGCGGGAATTAATTATAAAATTAATTAATGCAACTTATATGTTTGGAATTTTTTAAAATAGAAATCATTTTTGAATTCGGAATATCAATTATAGCTTAGGGTGAAATTTTGGCATTGTTCTGAAAAACTTCAATTTTGGATGAATAGTGAAACTACTAAGTGGTAGTTAAAAAACTGAATTTTTCATAAAACTTAATTTTACCACTTCTGTGAAAGGAAATTTTAAAATCCAAGAGATATGGTTAATATAAAGAAGTAAAATTTGGTTCAATAAGATGAAAATAATTTTTGGTGAATAGTAATTTTTTACTTTTATTTACCACGGTTAAAAGTAAATAGGGTAATTAAGGGTAAAAATGATATTAATATTACCCTAACACATGTCTTAATTCTATTGGACAAGTGTATATCGACCAAAAAAAACCTTAGGAATAAAATATTATCATTTAGGTCCACTTGGATTAGATTAGAACATTTATTATTATTTAATTCAAAGAAGAGTTAAAAGAGTTAAAATCAAAGTTTATTTACTAAAACATTTTTAATATAGGGTTATACATAAGATAAATTCTATTTTAAATATTCATTAGAAATCTAATAAGATTTCATACATAATTATATTTTATTTTTAATTTTTAAACATTAAATAATTCAATTTATTTATTACACAATGATGATGCAGTAATTACCATAATAGTGAAAAATTAAAATAATTGATATTATAAATACCCAAATAAATATAATTTCAGAATTTTTATGAATTACAATAATTTTGTAGGATAATATGACATGTTAGGATTTATTTAATTAACTTTTTTCTAAGTAATCATTCTGTTATAATTTTTTACAAAAATCAATTATTGAATAGTGTCAAAATTGACATAAAAGAGTTTTTAAAACAAATATTATATTATTAATTGATATTAAATTCCTAAAAATCTAAGGTTTGGAAAATATACTTATATCATGATAGGTGTATCATTAATGGACCACTTGGGGATCTAGTGGATGTATATAGTAATTTTATTAACTATATAATATAAAAATACAAAGTGACATGGTAAATGTCAAACTAATTAACTAAGAGTTAAAACTAAAGGATAAGGTTAATATAATGACACAAAACTATCTAAATTATATTGGTTGAATGGTTTTTGACATATCCCTACCTTAACCTTTAAATAGTACACTTTGGATCCATTAGAAACCGAATATGAAGTTTTTATAAATTAATATTTCTAGATTTTCCAAAGGTGCCCCTCACCCCTCTTATAAAAGGGCACTCCTCCTTCTCATTTCTTCACACCTTCAAAGCCTTTTGGTTCGGCCAAAACCTGACCAAATAATCTCTAAACTTACCTAACTAGAACTTAGAGGCCTTAGTTTGATCATAAAGCCAACCTAAGGGTCCCTTTTGATCAAATCAAAAGGAAGAACCTGAAAAAGAGGTAACGTTTTCACCACCCCTTTTCAAGTTCCTTTCTTCTTCCACTTCTTCTTTATTTGTTATTACCATTCTAAAATAATAAATCCAGTATCTTATATATACTGTGATGTTATTATAAATATGGTACAACCATATTCAGTATTCTATCCACCCTTTGAATAACATGTCACCATACGTGCGTACGTACGGCTTACCGTCTCCACGTCGTGGTGTAATTGTTATTCAATATATTATTATTTGCATGGGTATAATAATGATGTATAATTCATGTAAACAATAAATATAACATGATAATGATTCTGTATATATAATATACCATCCAAGTATATATTATTTTAATATCAAAAGAATGATATTGTCGCTCGTGCGTACGTACGGACTACCGTCTCCACGAACGCGATGAGATTCATTCTTCATCATATCCATTCAAGTATAATTATTATTTGATGATTTAAAAATAATGTTTAAGGACTTGATATAATTCTGGATATGAATAATATACAACCTATCCATGACAAACATGGATTACGTAACAAAACATATAAAAGAAAACGAATAAGTTAACACCCGAAACGACGATAATACTAAGATATTATTAACAAAGCAATGTTAAAAGATGATATATGATATCATATTAATATATATGATTCTTGTATAATTTAATAACAATTATTTCACCATTATACATGAGGTTAACCTACCCTCAACCAAGTAAAAGTACAAGGTAAGGGTTTATTTCGCAATCTCTCTATTATCTGAGGTTGTTTATACGTAATAATCTACTGGGATTTCTTTATCATCCACATCCATGTTTCTTCAAAATGTATTTCAAAACATTTTTACCATTTACAAGAATATGGTTTAAAATCATTTATACCCTTGTTTTACTTTTTATAAGAGGTTTATAAAGGAATATTTCCGTCGTTTTCCAAACAAGGTGCCTTTTAACCTTTTCGACAGGATTAAGGTAAGAATGTTTTTTTTAACTTATACAGCGGGTACGGCTATTTTCCACCATTATAAAATCTTCAAAGCTTCCCTTACAGGCTTATAAGATTATTTTCAAAGAAAATGTTTTATTTTAAATATATTACTCTTAAATTATTTCAAAATAAAAAGAGATATTTCTCTAAAAAGACTTTTTATTTCATATATGTCAACATCCTTTAGTGGATTTTACGCTTATTTGAAGTTGATTTATTATGATACAAAACTTCTATATTGTATTGAAGGTTTTGTGATATGTTTGACTGTGGATGTGTTATTTTTATACCATTCATAGTTTATGGATGAAGTATTTACATTTTGTATGCTAGTTTTAATACGAATGTTTATGTTATGTTTAAACCTTTTCATATGGGAATGCATTGGACTTAATATGTGATGGGTGGAGCCCGCTATAGCTCCTCGATTCATCGGTCGGTCTCATGAGACAAACTAGTGTCTTTACACAAGGCCTTGACAAAATCTTATTTGTAGTCTTGGCACGAGGCCTTGGCTATGTGGTTATGATAGTCTGGCATTATGCATTCCATCATTATGAAAGTGGTTATTGATATTGCATGTGATTATTCGATTAGTAGAATATCCATGTGAATAAGTAAATGGCATTATTTCATTTTATTTTTTCCATACTATGTTGAAGTTCAAGTTTCAAAAGGCTTTTGTTTTAGTTATACATTGCCTTAAATGATTATTCTTATTTATGAAAGTTTCTGCTATATTGTTATCCTTACTGGGCATTTGAGCTCACCCCTTTCAATGTTTTATTTTTCCCAGGATGTGAAGAAGTAATTTAGGAATGACCTGTAGGGATAGTATATGGGGATATGAGTGTGGACTATGAAGAAAATGTGTTGTTGTAGTTTTCGTTTTTATGTTGTATTGTAAGACTTATGAATATATCTAGTGTTTCCAAGGCAACTAAACCAATCGGTCTTTCAAGATTTGATCTTTCTTGTGATCATGCCAATTTCATGTAATAATGCATCGACTCTGGGTAACTGAGGTCGGGGCGTTACAGTTGGTATCAGAGGAAGTTTAGTACAAACCTTGGAAGCTAGATTTAGATAAACTCTGATTAGACCACATAGATTTAAGATGGACTTTGAGGATTAGTATAGAATAACTTCCTAGAATTTTGGTATTGTAGAGATTTTGTGAGTTTTATGAGCAATACATCCCTGTATGGATATGATCAAGTAGAGGCGGCTCTGGCACAGATGTACCTAGGGGTAAAACCCAAAAACACCACTTTGAGCTAGACTCGAAGGGGAACTGGTGCACAAAAACGGGCCTTGTTGCACTCTTGGTTACAACACTCCCGGGGGATATGCTTAGGATAACTCTCATTTTCTTTACAAATAATTATGAAGGGTTTATGATTATATACTTCCTCAAATAAAACATTCTTATGATTATGGATTATATCCATAAATAGTTCAATTTATGTTAAGTGTTTTATAAGTATGGGGTTATGTATTTTGATTCATAAATTGATCTAGTTTATGCCATTGTTTAGAAATGGCGCCTAGTGGAAGAAATGGAAACTGTATCAATGCACGCACTCCATGTAGGGATTTCCCTCCTGCTCAAGATAATTATAGTGGAGCTGGTGATGCAATTGGCGCCGATCAACTAATCACCATACTGGGACAACTCACTCAGGTTATGAATAATAACCTTATCCGTATGGAGCACCCTGTTCCGCAGCATGGAGGATCAATGTTAGACCGCTTCATGAGGCAACAACCACCAACGTTCAATGGGAGTACAAATCCCTTAGTATCTGAGCAATGGATAAATTCCCTAGAGAAAATATTTCAGGCTTTGGGGAGTAGTGAAAGGGAAAAAGTTATCATGGCAGTTTACTGCCTCACTGGAGATGTTGATCAATGGTGGTCATTGATTCAAAATACGAAGGAAGATGATGAAGTATCAAATATGGAATGGAGGGAGTTCAAAGATCTGTTTTTAGAAAATTACTTTCCTCGCGACCATCGAGCAGCTATGGAAAGGCAATTTTTGAGTCTGAGACAAAAGTAGGATGAGAATGTCACAAAGTATGAGGCTAACTTTACAAGGTTAGAAAGGTATGCTGGAGATTATATACGTAACCCAAGAAGTAATATTGATCGTTTATTTGATGGGTTAAAACCATTTCTCCATCGATCATTAGTCTCACAATCCTTCTCGTCGTACGAAGACATTGCCTCATGTGCTATCAAGACCGAAAAGGAATTCTCTAAGTCTTATGACTTTAAAGCAAAGCAAGAGAAGAAGAGATCTGTTGATCAATCTAGGAATGGAAATAAGCGAAAGAAGGGAAAGGTTGAATATCCATCCTGTGGTAAATGTGGGAAGAAACGCCCCGGTACTTTCTTGAAGGGAACGGGAGTCTGTTACAAGTGTGGTGAAAAAGGCCACCAAGCTCGTGATTGCAAAGGGAAGAAGGAAGCTACCAATGTTCAGTGCTATAATTGCAGGGAGATGGGACATTATGAAAATGAATGACCTAAGCGTCGGGAGAACTTACCTCAGAAAATGCAAAGGGGTCAAGGCCAAGCTTATGTTATCACTACTGCTGAGGTAGAACCTCCGAAAGACGTGGTGGCAGGTAATTTAATGGTTTCCTCAAGTTTAGAAAATGCATTATTTGATTCTAGATCATCACATTGTTTCATATCTTCTCAGTTTGCTAAGAAAATTAGATATTTCCAATTTGATTTAACAAGGGAGTTGTCAGTTAAAACTCCTAAGGGAAGTATCATTGCAACAAAGTTTTGTGAATCAGTCCCCATTAGAGCACATAAATGTTCTTTATCTGCTGATCTCATCATCATACCTATGATTTAGTTTGATATAATCCTCAGTATGGACTGGATTTCAGACTATAATGTGAAGATTTATTGTAAGAAGAAAGAGGTTACGATTCTTGATGATGATGATAAGGGACACCTTATCTTTAGAGTAGAATCATCACCACCTAATTCTTATCTAGATCCACCCCTAGTAGCTCAACTAAATTCAATTATTGGGGAGGAAGAGAATGAAATAACTGTGTGTGAGGAAAGGAATGTTCAAATATAGGATGTAACTTTTGTGAAAGAATATGTAGTTGTATTTCCAGAAGATTTACCTGGACATCCTCCAGAATGAGAAGTTGAGTTTTCCATTAATTTAATTCCTGGATCAAGGCCTATATCGAAGACCCCTTATAGAATGGCCAACGTAGAATTAGTCGAACTAAAGAAACAACTAGAGGAATTGATTAATAAAGTATTTATTCACCCTAGTGTTTCTCCATGGGGATCCCCTATTCTTTTTGTTAAAAAGAAAGATGGATCCATGAGGTTATGTATCGACTACAGGGATATCAATGCTATAATAATAAAGAACAAGTATCCCCTACCTCGCATTGATGATTTATTTGACCAACTGCATGGAGCTCAATACTTTTCAAAGATTGACCTTCGATCTGGATACCATCAGTTGTGTGTGAAGAAGCAATACATTCCAAAGACAGCATTTCAAACTAGGTATGGGCATTATGAGTTTACAGTAATGCATTTTTGATTGACTAATGCACCCTCTGTATTCATGGATCTGATGAATAGACTTTTCAAGGAATATCTCGATGAATTTGTGGTGGTATTTATTGATGATATCTTGGTATACTCCAAAAGCTACGAAGATCATGAAAATCACTTGCGCATTATCCTGAAGACTCTAAGAAGACAAGAATTATATGGGAAGTTTAGCAAGTGTGAATTCTGGATTTAGGAGATTTCTTTTCTTGGACATATTGTCTCTAAATATGGAATCTCTATTGATCCTTCAAAGACCAAGGCAATCCAAGAATGGCCATCACCTACGAATATAACTGAGGTACTTAGTTTTATTGGTTTAGCAGGTTATTATCGACGTTTCGTCCATAATTTTGCCTGATTGGCTAACCCATTAACGAAGCTCATACGTAAAGGGGTTAAATTTTTTTGGAAAAAAGAGTATGAAGAATGTTTTGAAGAAATGAAGAGAATATTAGTCAATGCTCATATATTGACTCTACCATCGAGGAATGACAGGTTCGTTATTTATAGTGATGCATCGAAGAAAGGACTTGGTTGTGACCTTATAGAGAATGATAGGGTTATTGCCTATGCATCACGACAGTTGAAAATTCATGAACAAAACTATCCTACTCACAATCTCGAGTTAGTAGCTGTGATCTTTGCTTTAAAGATTTGGAGCCACTACCTATATGGTGAAAAATGTGAGATTTATACTGAACACAAGAGTTTGAAGTATATTTTCTCACAAAAATAACTCAACATGAGGCAAAGGAGATGGCTTGAATTACTCAAGGATTATGATTGTACGATACAATACCACCCGGGGAAAGAAAACAAGGTGGTATATGCTTTGAGCAGAAAATACCATGGAGTTTTGAACATGATGAGAATTGAAAGGGATCCAATTTTCATCGATCTAGTGAAGATGGACATGGGAATAAATAGGGAAGGTGAAACATCCATGCTTTTTCAAATGGTTGCCAAACCGTCATTAATAGAAAGGATTAAGAGTTCTCAGACCGATGATGAAGAATTTCAAAAGAAGATTAAAGTTGTGAATGATGGGAGATTGAGAGACTTTGTGTTTGAAGAAGGAATTTTGAAATTCGGGAAGAGACTTTGTGTTCCCAATATACCTAATCTAAAAAGGGAATTTCTGGATGATGCTCATAGTTCCAATTTCTCTATACACCCTGGGATCACCAAAATGTATAGAGATTTGAAGGAACATTTTTGGTGGGACAACATGAAGAGGGAGATTGCCGATTTTGTGTCAAGATTTATGGTTTGTCAACAAGAGAAAGCTGGAAGGCAATAGCCTGGTGGAGTATTGCAACCTCTTCCCATACCTGAGTGGAAATGGGACAATATTAAGACGGACTTTTTCATGGGACTACCAAAGATTCCTAGAAGGAACGATGCAATATGGGTTATTGTTGAACGTCTTACCAAGTCAGCACATTTTCTTGCTATAAGAGAAGATCTACCTCTGGAACGTCTAGAAAGACTATATATTAATAAAGTTGTGAGACTTCATGGAGTACCCCTATCGATTGTTTCTTATCGCAATCCCCATTTTACTTCAAGATTCTGGAAAAGTCTTCAAAAATCCCTGGATACTAAACTTTATTTGAGCACTGCCTACCACCCTCAGATAGACGGACAATCAGAACGGACAATTAAAACCTTAGAAGACATGCTGAGATCTTGTTCACTTGACTTTCAGGGTATGTGGGATCAATATTTACCTTTGGTAGAATTTTCCTATAACAATAGCTTCCATTCGAGTATTCAGATGGCACCATATGAAGCGTTATATGGAAAGTGATGTTGTAAACCAACCTATTGGGATGACGTTGGTGAAAGAAAACTTGTAGGTCCAGAACTGGTGGAGGAAACGATGGAAATGGTGAAGGTAATCCAAAATCACATCAAAGCAGCTCAAAGTAGGCAAAAGAACTATGCCGATAATCGAAGGAAGGATTTGGAATTTCAAGTCAGTGATCATGTTTTCCTGAAGGTATCTCCATGGAAGGGAGTTATATGTTTTGGTAATAAAGGTAAATTGAGTCCCAGGTACATCGGACCTTTCGAAATTCTAGAACTAATTGGGGTTGTAGCTTACCGACTGGCAATACTGCCAAGTCTCTCCAAAGTTCACGATGTGTTCCACGTATCTCTGTTGAGGAAATAAATGCCTGACCCAACGCATGTACTCACCTATGAAGAATTAGAACTGGAACCCGATCTGTCTTATTGTGAAGAGCCCGTCAGGATTCTTGATACGAGAGAACAAGTACTGAGAAACCGGACGACTCGTCAGGTAAAAGTCTTGTGGAGAAACAAAAAGATGGAAGAGGCAATGTGGGAACCCAAGGAACTTATGATGAAGAACCACCCGAGTCTTTTCATGCGGTAGTATTCTAGAAATTTTGAGGACGAAATTATTTGAAGGAGGGGAGAATGTAACACCCCAAGCTTCTACGGTACGCTTCTCTTTGAATAATGTGATAGTGTGTGTTGTACGCAACATCGAGTTCTAACACACCACAACCAATCAAACTAGCTGTTATGAATAGTAAGACATACTTTTTGAAATTATATATATTTTATATTTCAAAATGGACTTCATTTTTGGATTCAGAATATCGAAATTATCCTAAGATGAATTTTTGGTATTTTTCTGAGAACTTCCAGTTTTTATGAATAGTGAAAAATACTTAAAAACAACTTTTTTAATCAAAATAATTTATAGTGATAAATTATATTATTGAGTGGTTTTAAAGTATAATTAGAATATATTTTTACCATTTTATCTAATGGTTTTAATTAGAATTAATTTCACATTGAAATTGGACCTAAACAATTGTCAATCTTTTGATATATATTGTTTCTTAAAAACACGCTATTTGTTGTGACAACGGGAATTAATTATAAAATTAATTAATGAAACTTATATGTTTGGAATTTTGTAAAATAGACATCATTTTTGAATTTGGAATATCAATTATATCTTAGGGTGAAATTTTGGCATTGTTTTGAAAAACTTCAATTTTTGATGAATAGTGAAACTACTAAGTGGTAGTTAAAAAACTGAATTTTTCATAAAACTTAATTTTATCGCTTCTGTGAATGGAATTTTGAAAATCCAAGAGACACAGTTAATATCAAGAAGTAAAATGTGGGTCAATGAGATGAAAATAATTTTTGGTGAATAGTAACTTTTTACTTTTATTTACCACGGTTAAAAGTAAATAGGGTAATTAAGGGTAAAAATGATATTAATATTACCCTAACACATGTCCTAATTCTATTGGACAAGTGTATCTCGACCAAAAACAACCTTAGGAATAAAATATTATCATTTAGATCCACTTGGATTAGATTAGGACATTTATTATTATTTAATTCAAAGAAGAGTTAAAAGAGTTAAAATCAAAGTTTATTTACTAAAACATTTCTCATACAGGGTTATACATAAGATAAATTCGATTTTAAATATTCATTAGAAATACAATAATATTTCCTACATAATTATATTTTATTTATAATTTTTAGAGATTAAATAATTTAATTTATTTATGACACAATGATGATGTAGTAATTACCATAATAGTGAACAATTAAAATAATAGATATTATAAATACCCAAGTAAATATAATTTCAGATTTTTATGAATTACACTAATTTTATAGGATAATATGACATGTTATTAATTATTTAATTAACTTTGTTCGAAGTAATCATTCTGTTATGAGTTTTTACAAAAATCAATTATTGAATAGTGTCAAAATTGACATAAAAGAGTTTTTAAAACAAATATTATATTATTAATTGATATTAAATTCCTAAAAATCTAAGGTTTAGACAAGAGAATATATCATGATATTTGTATCATTAATGGACCACTTGGGGGTCGCTTGGATGTATATAGTAAGTTTATTAACTATATAATATAAAAATACAAAGTGACATGGTAAATGTCAAACTAATTAACTAAGAGTTAAAACTAAAATATAAGTTTAATATAATGACCCAAACCTGTCTAAATTCTATTGGTTGAATGGTTTTAAACCTATCCCCACATTAACCTTTAAATAATACACTTTGGATCCATTAGAAACCGAAAATGAAGTTATTATAAATTAATATTTATAGCTTTTCCAAAGGTGCCCCTCACCCCTCTTATAAAAGGGCACTCCTCATTTTCATTTCTTCACACCTTCAAAGCCTTTTGGTTCGTCCAACCCCTGCCCAAATACTCTCTAAACTTTCCTCACTACAACCTAGAGGGCTTAGTTTGATCAGAAATCCAACCTAAGGAGCCCTTTTGATCAAATCAAAAGGAAGAACCCGAAGAAGGGGTAATGTTTTCACCACCCATTTTCAAGTTCCTTTCTTCTTCCACATCTTCTTTATTTTGTTATTAAAATTCTAAAATAATAACTACAGTATCTTATATATATTGTGATATTATTATAAATATGGTAAAACCATATTTAGTATTCTATCCACCCTTTTAATAACAATTCACCATACGTGCGTACGTACGACTTACCGTCTCCACGTCGTGGTGTAATTGTTATTCAATAAATTATTATTTGGATGGGTATAATAATGATTTATAATTCATGTAAAAAATAAATATAACATCATAATGATTCTTTATATATAATATACCATCCAAGTATATATTATTTTAACATCAAAAGAATGATATTGTCGCTCGTGCGTACGTACGGACTACCGTCTCCACGAACGCGATGAGATTCATTCTCCATCATATCCATTCAAGTATAATTATCATTTGATGATTTAAAAATAATGTTTAAGGACTTTATATCATTCTGGATATGAATAAGATACAACTTATACATGACAAACATGGCTTATGTAACAAAAAAAATAAAAGAAAATGAGTAAGTTAACACTCGAAACGACGTTAATACTAAGATATTATTAACAAAGCAATGTTAAAAGATCATATATGATATCATATTAATATATATGATTCTTGTATAATTTAATAAAAAATATTTCACCATTATACAGGAGTTTAACCTACCCTTAACCAAGGAAAAGTACAAGGTAAGGGTTTATTTCGCAATCTCTCCATTATCTGAGGTTGTTTATACATAATAATCTACGGGGGATTTCTTTATCATCCACATCCATGTTTCTTCAAAATGTATTTCAAAACATTTTTACCATTTACAAGAATATGGGTTAAAGTCATTTATACCCTTTTTTGACTTTTTATAAGAGGTTTATAAAGGAATCTTTCCGTCGTTTTCCAAACAAGGTGCCTTTTAACCTTTTCGACAGGATTAAGGTAAGAATGTTTTTTTAACTTATACGGCAGGTGCTGCTATTTTCTGCCATTATAAAATCTTAAAAGCTTCCCTTACAAGATTATAAGAATATTTTCAAATAAAATGTTTTATTTTAAATATATTACTCTTAAATGATTTCAAAATAAAAAGAGATATTTCTCTGAAAAGAGTTTTGATTTCATCTATGTCAACATCCTTTAGTGGATTTTATGCTTATTTGAAGTTGATTTATTATGATAAAAAACTTCTATATTGTATTTAAGGTTTTGTGATATGTTTGACTGTGGATGTGTTATTTTTATACCATTCATAGTTTATGGATGAAGTATTTACATTTTGTATGCTAGTTTTAATTACGAATGTTTATGTTATGTTTAAACCTTTTCATATGGGAATGCATTGGACTTAATATGTGACGGGTGGAGCCTGCTATAGCTCCTCGATGCATTGGTAGGTATCATGATACAAACTAGTGTTTTGGCACAAGGCCTTGACAAAATCTTATTTGTATTCTTGGCACGAGGCCTTGGCTATATGGTTATGATAGTCTGGCATTATGCATTCCATCATTATGAAAGTGGTTATTGATATTGCATGTGATTATTCGATTAGTAGAATATCCATGTGAATAAGTAAATGGAATTATTTCATTTTATTTTTTCCATACTATGTTGAAGTTCAAGTTTAAAAGGCTTTTGTTTTAGTTATACATTGTCTTAAATGATTATTCTTATTTATGAAAGTTCCTACTATATTGTTATTCTTACTGGGCATTTGAGCTCACCCCTTTCAATGTTTTATTTTTTCCAGGATGTGAAGAAGTAATTTATGAATGACCTGCAGGGATAGTATATGGGGATATGAGTGTGAACTATGAAGAAAATATGTTGTCGTAGTTTTCGTTTTTATGTTGTAATGTAAGACTTATGAATATATCTAGTGTTTCCAAGTCTACTAAACCAATTGGTCTTTCGAGATTTGATCTTTCTTGTGATCATGCCAATGTCATGTAATAATGCACTGACTCTAGGTAACTGGGGTCGGGGAGTTACACGCCAGCTGATCGTTAGTACATGTCGTGTACTCATTGAAAACATGTCGTTTACTCATGTTGATTGATGAATAGTGCCACGCTGGTGAGAAGCCACTAGAGGAATAGTTAAAAAATGAAAAGTACACACCGTGTACTTGAGAAGTACACGCCGTGTAGTTTTATTTCGCTTAAATCGGGAAGTAGCCTCCCCTGTTCATAGGGAAGGCTTAGAACCGGAGGAAAGAGTTTGGAGAGAGGGATGAACCTTTGAGGAGCTCCAGATTGAATGCCAGGAATCTATTTTTGCCTCTGTCAATCTTGTTGGGACCGTACGGGTAAGCCTCTATTTATCCTTAAGTCGTTCATACCAATTCTTTCCCAAGGAAAAGTTATTTACATTTGAATGGGTTTTCTTTTACCCCAGATCTACTTTGTCTTTGGGAATTTCTAGAAGTGATGTTCACGTATACCATTCAGGGGTGTTTGAGGTAGGTGTCTTGGTGTTTAAGTTCCAACTGCTGTGCATTTTTGTGTACTGTTGAGCTACGAACCCATGTTTTGGTGTCATGTGGCTAAGGCCTTGGCTGTTTTGAATACCTATAATTTCATAGGTAATTAAATGTGATAATAAATTATTGTTTGGGATCACTGCTTGGATCCAGGACCACCTTGGGGGTGAGTTCCTCTGTTTAGTCGTTTGGCAAGGATACCCGAGGGTATGCCATTGTAATAATGTTTATTGAATTGCCTTGAGAGGAATTGCATGTGTATTGCTTGTTTATATATTGGGCATGGCCCAGTTACTTGCTTATCCTGAGGGCAGTGCTTTACTTTTCCTGAGGGCAGTGTTACCTTTAGCCTGAGGGCAGTGGTTATTTTATCCTGAGGGCAACTTCTTTCGTGCCTGTGGGCAATAGACTTTGTGCCTAAGGGATACACTTCATACGCCTGAGGGAAATATCTGTTATGCCTGGGGGAAATTACCTACACGATACGATTCTGATTACCTGAGGGTAAGAGTTTACATGTCTGGGGACACTGACTATCTACTTAGAACATTCACCAAGGTGATGTCTAATATTAAATGGATAAAATGAATACTATGAAAATGGAAAAGAAACTAGTAGTGATAGTTACTTTTGAGTGCTTGCTAGTTTACTGCATTTACTTTTGCACACTGTAGTTGCATATTTTCACACAGTTGGGAACGGGCCTTTGGTGGGTGCCTGCTGGGATTTATTTCTCACACCCTATTTGGGGTCATGTCTTCAGCCCCAAACAGATTATGTTTCTACAGGTATGGATAAGGGCAAGGGTCCCCATACAGGTACTTGATTATTACTGAGGAGTCGGGGAGCATGGGATCAGGCTTAGGCTCGCGATGCTACTGGTTGTTCTGTTATGTTTTGTTTTACCTGTACTTGAGCTGTATTGTATTGTACTGTATTGTTGTGTAACATGTTTTGAATGTTTTCATAGAATAGTAACATGTTGCATCTTGACATACATACATATATATATATATATATATTACAGCTAGTTCTTTTTACTTCAGTTGTTCATTTCAGTTATGTATGATTTATTTCATTCGCTATTGTTGTATGTTTTATCTTGTATTCTACTGCGCTATACTTTGACAAATGAGGTCATAGTTTCCCCATTATCAGACCTAGGCCCTCACTGTTATTCGGCAGCCTCTGGTATTTGGGGAAATGCGCTGAGGTAATATGACCAACTGGGTTCAGGGCACCCGTGGAGTGGCACCCGGGTCCAGGACATTACATCACTCACACATTTACTAAACGTACCTAAAAAAGTTCATAAATTCATTCTGGGCATACAGCGCCTCAGAATCAACCCCTGTCAATTTTCATAGACTCTTAGTAATTTCATATAATTGAAAAAATTACCTGGAAAAACCAGGTCTTTACAATATTTATTTGTTTATTTATTTATTTATTTATTTATTTATTTATTTATTTAAATATATATTATTTAAAGTTTGATAAAATTTGAGGACAATTGACCCATTGAGTTAATATCCCAAATTAAATTATTCTTTTTATTTAATGTAATTTTAAAAAATATTGATTTAATTATTTAATAAGTGACATTTAAATATCCATGAGTTAGTGCATGTCATTGAAATAATAATAATAATATTAATTTTGTTGTTTTTATTATTATTATTATTATTATTATAATTGGGGTTTATATAAAATATAGATATTAGTTGATGACCATTGTGTAATAACTTATTATATAACCCTAAGTATATAAAATAATTTATACAATTTCTAAAAAAGAGAGATTTGTTGTATACAATGGTTTCTCCCAAGATAATTCACTCAAGGTTGAAGAGAAATATCTCAAGATTGATATTTTATCATCCTTCCCCATCTCAATACGGAGAGAGAAAGATTAGAATTCTTCATGCCCAAAGGAATTCATATTGCTATCAAGGGTGAATGATTAAAGATGATCAGAAATTAAACACTAGAATCTGGAGTTCCATCAATGGTGTTTTGTGGTTTATGGATCATGTTTGAATACCACTAATGAAAATCTACTTTGGATTATCCAATGCAAAGTTTGTATGATAATAGGGTTGACTAAATAATCAACAAAGAAAGGATTAACAAGCCAATGTAATTATGGATTATATATCAGTTATAAATTATATGTGAAATGATAATATCTTCCAATATTCTAGGGTTTCTATTCATCCAATTTTATGGATTTATCCAAAGAAACAAACAAAAACCTCATTGTTCATGGGATCTGCTACTTCTTTTTTCTTGAACCGTCAGTATTTTCTCTAAACACACACTAGCTCCACACCCACTAAAGTCACCTCTAAACTATGCATCTTCTATATAGAAACAAGTTATGTGTACACAATTCCAATTAAAGGGTGGTAATAAACATACTCAGTAGACCACCTCGAAACAATAAAGGAGAGAGAAGGAAATGAGTTAGCCCAAACCCAGAAGCTGGATAGTAACCAGAAAGAAGATAAAGAATTTAGATATGATCTATGATTATAAGTATCAAGAATATTTTAAAGTCTTAATCATCCCATCTCTATTTAATTAAAGAATGTATATCATGATAAACTAGAAATGTTCAAGGATCCTAAAGGTTCAAAAAGTTAATAGACCCGTTATAAGATGCATCTTGAAGGAAACTAAGGGGTGTCTGAGGTGTCCTAAGGATTTAAGTATTTAAACAACTTATCCTTTTAACTTCTATATTGTAACTATAAATCATAATGTGGGATTCGATATTTATTGAAATATGCATGTTAGTTAAGCAAGTATAACACATTACTATTCAAAATTAGTGCATCATTATTCTAGAAACTTACTAGGGAACCCACACCTTTTTTGGGAATAGTTTTTATTCAAGGGAGTTCCAACCCTTACTGTCAGAACTACCCAACCATGAAAAAAACAATGCGCCTAAAATAATATGTAATGGAGGACCCACACACCATCGATTGAAACACATCAGAAGAGAGAGTATCAAACTCTATGAATAGAAAACATATACCTGCATAAGTGGAGTAATTTTCAACTATATTAGTCATGTCAGGGACCCACACCTTGTTGTGGCCAAGAAATTACCAACCTCATGCCCAACATAGAGGTCCCAAGCCTTCACCACATACGGAACTACCAAACTCTATGAAGAATATAGGTGACCTATTTCTTATCATCAGTACAATTTTAGGGTAGTTACTAACCACTTTTCAACTCTGATCATCTTTCATAAACCCAGACATCAGCACAATAGAGCTAAAGAAGCTAATATGCCTGAATTTTTTTATGTCACACTTTCAATGTCATAAAGAGACATACCATCTTGTTTTATTTGGAAAAATTATTGGGATGGGCTACTAGGGTGTCCAAATCTGAATCCCAGGAAGAAAGGTATGAAAAATTTCAAAATTTCTAAAAGTACATGACATGTACTATAGGGTTACATGATGTGTAACCTCTTATTAGGTCTCTAGTCAAAAACTTACCCTCACATGGAATGTAAAATCAACCTAAAATTCATTTTCTAGAGTGGTATGTGGCGTGTGATGCTTGAGTTCCATTTAGTAAATATCCACATTATAAGAATTTATGTCATCTGGATACACATGATGTTTATAAAGTGGTACATAGAATGTCAGACTGACCAGGGTACTCTACATGTACCATCAGATACCCTAGTTATATTGTCCCTAATTACAAAACATATCTTCATGGACAAACACTATGTAGTCATCCAAGGTCACTCTAGTAATGTACCATAGACATATCTATGTTTTATGGTGCAAACATAGTGTGTAGTCAAACTATGCTCTATGGATTCCAAATGTGGCAGCTGGATGTGTACTCAGCCTCACCTAGAGTTGTGCATTCTAAAGCTACACAGTGTGTGTATCCAAGTTACACACTATGAGATATTTATAAATTATCAAAACCCAATAACCATAGGTAAAATTAAACTTTAAGGCTCTCCCTCTATAAAACACATCATATAGTCAAAAATTGAATATCCAGGTGGAAGGCATTGATTTCCACCATCATCACCACATCATAATCCATTAGTAATTCCATCTTCCAAGCCTTAGAAATTTTTTGTTCCATCCTAATATCTAATCTATCATCATCCTCACTATTGGATCACCAAGATGCACCCAAAAAATCATTCTCATCCCTAATTCCCTATTCCATATCTGAATCTTTTAAAACCAAAAATCTTGGAATCATTCTTCTTTGATGTCCACCCTTGCCTCCATAGCAGTTTTCTTTAAACCCAGGTAGATCCTTATGACCCCCCCCCCCACACCTATGTCACTACAACATACTCCTTGAAATCATATTTTCAAATGTCATATTATTTTCATCATTCAATCTACTTAGGTCAAAACCATGACCATTTTGAAGGTCATGGTGTTTTCCACACAAGATAGGGGTGAAGGTTCTGGGCATGGAGGAAGTCCACTTGGTGGGTGCTATATTAAAATTTACTTTAATATATAGTCTCCCAGAACCACAATGGAGGATATTTTCATGTTAAATTTATAATTAATTTATTTTTGATTGGAAGAAATGGTTACCTATTCTTAGTAACCTTCATTGATGTTGATATTGACATTCTAAAAAAATTGGATTACCATTATTTTGTTATAATCATCCAAGTGTAGAATCCCTCTAGTGGTGATCCACGCATGATCCTTTGATCTTGGAGCAACATTGATTTATTTTCAATTGCTAGTGTGATGAATCAATAATCTTGTATTTTCCATCTTGGTCACTTCATGATCCTTCAGGGTTGAAGGAGTTTATATCATTCTTGAAAAGATGATAGGAAGAGTTTGAGAGAGAGAAGTATGTTGTGCACAATGATCCTTAATTCTTGATTAAACCTATACAATATACATAACCATCTATTTATAGAGCTAGGTTTTAGATAAAGATATTATTTAATTACATACTGGAACTTAAATAATATTATAATCCTTGAAAAAGATCAATTCATATGATAATGATATCAATTTATTATATTATGAATTTCTTTAACTCATGAAATGATAAATATTATTTTACCAGCTTTCAAATTAATATTCATCACTGTACGTAATCTTGGTTTTCTCAAATTCCTTAAAGTTTATTGAATATCAGAATAAATATTTTTATTCACTTAAAAAATATTTTATTCACAAACCAACAAATAAATATTTATTAAATATTTAATAAAGTAAATATTTTATCTGTAATCCAATGAATAAATATTTATTATATATTAATATAACTAAATAAATTATTTATTAAAAAATAAATAATTATTTATTTCATTGTCAATATTTTTTATCAATAAAACTTGAATAAAATTAATCCTTGGTCTTTATAATAATATTTATTCCAATAATTAAATTCAAATACAATTTAATCCTGATAAACATAAAAATTTAGTGTGTGACCCACTAGAATTCTTTCTCATTAGTATTAAGCAGTATTTCCTAAAGTCTAATATTACTGTCTAGCAACGACTCAAGGCACCCAAGATAAATCACTTAATGCATCAATTTCGACAACCACATATGAATGATCATTGTGTAAGATAATATATTTGTCTCAATATATCATCAATAAGGTTTCACATTTATACCATTAACCTATATTCTTGATACATATTTCTCTGACTATATGAAATATAAATCTTTACATTATGGCCATGGAGTTTATGTGATAGTTATATTTCAATCAAAGGGTCTGGATATTAAATTCTATAAATATGGGAGGGAAAATCATTTCTAAACTTATCCACTAATAACAAGTCATTCATGACATACCCAGCATAACTTAATTATCACCAATATATAGTGTGATGGTTTTTGTCAGTAAATTTAAGTGCGTGATTAATGGAATGCATTAATGATAATCTTAAATTCTAAGGAAAATTACACATTTTCATAGATATAAATATATGATGACAACTAAACATATGGAATTCCTCCTAATGTGTCTTTTCTCATAATCTCCCATCGTGGAGATTTTCAAGTTTGAACTTCATGAGAATAAGTCTCACCTAATTATGAGTACTTTTGCCTCGTAGACTATATACTATGTTCCTTATCATAGTATGTTATTCTACCATAGAACTATTTTAAGAATATCCTCATGGAATTCCAAGGTTCTCATCATATAGGGAAACTATTATGATCTGATCAATGTCATAGATACTCGAGGACATTATAACATCAATGTTATGCATCAAAACAATGAATATGTGATAAAATAATTATATTAATATTCACTCCTTTGAGTATTCATGTAATTTAAAGTACAAAGGAGTTTGTCCTAGGGCACCAATTCTAACAAATTCCCATTTTCACTAGATCCAAATGCTTATTATTAGTTAGTTATCACATATTCTACATACTTCCACTAGGTATAGCTATATATGATGGACTTATCATGTTTCCATTACTACTGTTGGTAAATACATATATATTTTTGGTAGATATGCTTAATACATCATTACTACCTTGATAAAATCCCTTAAGTTGTGATAAAATCGAGTGTCCATATTTTTACCCATATCAAAATCTTGACATCCAAACTAATACCTTAGTAAAATCTTATCATGATGATAATACTATTTCCTTTGGTATAACACAAAATTGGAACAAGATGTTTCTAAACTGCTTCATAAGCTACATCTTAAGCTTCAACATACTCAGATATTATTAATATAGAAGCCACTAGCTGTAATAAGTTTTTCATACAAATTATTATATCCTAATCAGGTATATTATATAAAATTTAAATAAATGAAGATAAGTGTTCAATTCCCCTGATTAGTAGTATTCCCACTTCTTCGTACACCAAGAACTCATCTAGTTATACTTTTCTAAGTACTATTGGAAAGTTATAACTGCAAGTCTATGAAATTTTTTTGGATCTATGATATTGATTGATTATGTTTTTTGTACAATTAATATCAAATTTTAGTACATATCAGGGAACATGAGATGAATTTCTAGAACTTAAGCTGGTGAAATTATTTCAATCTCTATACTCTCTTCTTATACCCATGAATGTTCTACTATAAGGATAATATGCTAACAAAAATTTAGTATTCAATTGTTTTAAATTTTATTTTTTAATACTGCGTTGATATATATGTTATGAATAGATTTATAAAACTCGTTGATCTGTTTTTTAGATCTTGTTACCTAGAACACAGTTACAACTTTAAGTCAGACTTGGAGACATTTAATTCATTGGTCTTAAAACTGGTAAGACATAAAAATTTCTTTCATATATTTTCAACATGTTTATCTTGAAAGATTATATCACTCCCACTAACCAGTTAGAGACACATATCACTTGTTCATTTCCAAATTAATATTCTATGATCACTATGCACGATTTCTTAATAAATTGATTTATGTAATTTTCATATATTATTGTAATATATTGATATCATTAACACTTTTTAGTTATTACTAGTAAAAATATACCATGGGTTATCCTTCTGGTCATTTAATATAGATATCTTCCATAAGGATTCCTCTAAATGAGGTGACCCTAATAATCAATATCATAAAATGGTGATTATAGAAATATTATTTGAAAAGTATGATTTAAAAAGTATTTTAGTCATGATGAGTGGTGAATAAGTTTAGTAATAGACTAAACCTTTCAATAATCTATAATTATATATCAGTTCCATATTGAACCATCCATATACATTTGATCTTTAATACTCACCCCTGATATCAAGTATTATAAATATTCAAAAAAAATAAGTCATGGAATCTTGATACATGGGGTCTATTACTTAAATTTATACTTAATTGTCAACCTTAGTATATTATAATTTACTAAATATTTATATAAATATATATTCTGAAAGAATAGTATATGTATCACCCATGATAGTGAACATGAAACACCTCTTTGGTTATATATTCCTACACAATATGTGTCACTAGAACTACTCCTCCCACTAAGCTAAGTGGAGTCCAATATCCTTATGCCAACTCATGTGTATTGAGAGATTTAACCCATAATAGTTGATTCTTATCCTACTATATTCAAAGTTATATTATTATTTTATATAAATATAGTTGATCTTGAAAATATGTTAATATCCATAGTGGTTGTAGGATAATTAACTTAGATTCACCATAGTGTTTTTATATTCTTTGGTATCTATGGATAGATTTTAGAAAATAGTTTTTAAAAAACACTTGTGGTAGTGTCCTAATATATTATTATCATATCACAATTGATATGATATACATTAGACAATATAGTTGGCATAGGGTTAGTTGTTTCACTTATATTCTCAAAATATTTCTTCGAAGGAATAATGAAATATTATCAATATATATAAGACTCATTATTGATCTTCCTTTTACTATCATCATAATATTGGTGTGTATAAGGAAATTTGAGTTAAGGATAACCTTAAATCCACATGTATGATCAATAATTACTTGGATAATTCCTAAATATTTACTAATTTCACTCATTTAAATCACTATGCTTTTCTAAAATATCTAAAAGAAATCTAATGAAGTATATAAAGTTTCCATTAGCTTTAGAATAGTCCATGTGGCCTTATTGAACTAACTCTAAGAGTTTTATAAATTTCATTTATTTAAAAGTCTTATTTATCAAAAACATAATAATTAGTTTATCTCTATATCTATAATCTTATCTCAATTGAGAAAAATATACTTTAAAGGAAAAAAAATCAACTACTTTCAATTTTATTTTACAAATAATTCACCTTCCATAATCAGGTAAGAGTCTTATATTTTACATTCATCATTCATTATAGTATATATTTATGATTAAATAGTTATTTAACCATTAGTTTTTTATTAAAGTGCCATAAAAATGTTAATTCAAGGAATAAATAATATTTCATTACATGTAGTTAGAAATACAGATAAATTTTTTAGTAATAATTATTACAAACCTGAATCAATACATTTGAAAATTAGGAATAATGAGTTCCCCTTGGCTAACATAGGAATCACCCTTTCTCAGATCCTTTTGAGTTAACTTTGTTAACTTTATATTCTTTATCATTTACTGTATTTAAATACTTGTATGTTGAAAGCATTTTGTATTTAATACACAAGAAATAAATAGAATCATGATGAATATACCTAAAGTTGATGCAATTGCTTACTTCTTTCTTTAATGTAATTTTTTTTCCAATTTCCACTCTTTCTTATAAGAATAAAATTTCCTCTTGTTTATTATTTTTATTTTGAATCCATTGTCTCTTTTAAGGATACTTTAAAAGATCTATTAGCTTTATATTTTCCATGGGATCCTCAGCCTTGTATTTCAAACTTTCCCCTATATGGGGTGGAGACACATGTTTCAACCAGTCCTTATCCTTTTTCTAAAGTACAGAAAAAAATTTCCTAATTGAATTAACAATTTAATTTATTTAGTTATGGAAAAATAAGGATAATATTGGTGGTAATGGTGATAATATAAGATTAATAGATAATTTATTGTCCAAGTGGAGGCCAAATTTTACTAACAAATCAATATACCCCAGCATTTTGAAAGCATGATCAATAACTAGACTACCTTATTCCATTTTACATTGATAGAGTTCATTGAAAATATTATTTATTTCTATCATTTTATTATCCTTCTCAATATAATGGAGATGGGATATTATGGTGTAATCATTCATGTATTTATGTTTTATCATCAACTCTATGAACATAGTTGATAATATAATATAATGTACATTAAAATCATCCTCAAAATATATTAAGTAGGAATACTTTTCACCTTCACTCACTTGTTGGGTGGAAAAATAGGAATAACGGATTCAAACACATAATACAAAATTTCTAATAATAATTCATCACATAAACAATTGTACCATATTTTGAAATTTATATTTGTATGGACATACCCTGAGTTAAGGAATGATCTCACTATTTTTTTATTTTCATATTATATAATTATAAAAGTGTAGATAATTAGTATATACCTTGATTAAAATTTATGTTAGACATAATGAATTTAATTTAATTAAGACTTCCATTATTCTATCAAGTCCCAATAACCCCAACCATTGAGCAGAGGATGTCTAGTTTCTAGGAAATTCTAGTGGAAAGGATCCATATGCCCCTTTGAATAACTCTAATAAGGGTTGGTCCAGCTACATGAAGATATTTAGGAAGGTAGGTATTTCTAACTATGGGCCTACAGCTCATTGATCTGATGAGTGGACTCCCCAATCCTGATATCCTCACAAATATTTACTCAACACTTGCCTCTAAGATACATCAAGTCTATAGAGGGATAATTATCTTCATGTTATATGTTAAGCCATCCAATAAACTTCATAATAACTACAAATTAAAATTAAGTGTACCAATAAGGGTTGGTAAAACACAAAGTTCTAAGGCTTTCATTCATAAACAAGTAATGGAAGGCCGATTCAAAATTAATATTTATTTGAGGTATTTTTCATTATTATTCATAAAATTATCTTGTTTTATATTTTACATGTCTTTTTAATATTAATTGTATTTTACTTAATTTATTAACCATGTTTTGATAAAACATGTACACATAATCCATTTATTTATATTTTATATTTTCACAATAATTCATTTATTTGTGTGACTATGGTCTTGCATCTATAAAAAATAATACATAATATATAAATAAATAACCTAATCAAGAGCTTATATAATGGTTTATTTATTAATTGTATAATAAATAAACCTATGACCTAATGTAAAATCATTTTTTTCTTTCTTGGAATGAGTTATATCATTACACCTATCAACCTATGTATCACCTAGGTTGGTACACTTTCAGTTCTGTCTTGAACTGGCTCCACACACCTTGGGATACTCCATTAATCACATGTATTTATAACTCACATGTAGATGAGAGAAACCAATGTATTGGTTAATGGTATTATATAAACAAACTTGGACACATGGGTCCTACATAATAATGGAGGAAGGGATGACTCACATGCCATTATATTTAATTTAATAATTCCTAATTACAAACTCATGCAATAAATTAAGTAAAATAAATCCAACTCATACATAGGTCTTGGTAAACCTCAAGAATGATCATAGACAAGCAATGGATACAAAAAATTATATTGGATAACATTTGTTCCTACTAATTCTTTATTGACAATTTAAATTATGTTGGAGAGACCCATCATTATGGAATTCATGGAAAATAAATGGAAAAAGCAACAATTAAATATTGATTTAAATAAAAAAAAATATCATTTAATAATTATTTAAAACCATTATTAAATTTTCAAACACAGTAGATCCCAGTTGATAGAATAAAGTTTTAATGCTATAATTGGAAATTTAATGTAATTTTACTTTGTGCTTTTTTGGGATACTACACAGTGTGTACTTTTGATTTACACATTTTGTATCTCAGTTTTCATGTATACAAGGTCCATTCCTAAGGCTTCAGTATGTTCATTGGCTAGACTACATGGAATTTAATAACTAACTACACATCATGTGTTACTCTTTCTATGTGTCTGCACAACCCATAGAAAACCACAATATGTTCATCGAATATTGGACTACACAACGTGTATAATTCAGCTACACATCATGTATCTCACATTACGTGTAACTATATAACTCACCAAAGAACTCGATGTTTGTTTTAGACATAGGAATTGATGAACTACATGTAATGTACATGATCTAATTGTTGTGTAATTCATTAATGCTCTAGACTGTCAGTGTTATGTGGTTTAGACCATGTATTTGACCACATATTTTGTGCAAATTTCTCTCCAAAACCATGTAGACTACATGAAGTGTACGCTAGCTACACATTGTGTAATTTGACATGTCATATTCTAGGTTTTAATGGTCTATATACAGAGTGATATAAATGCACAATGTGTAATTACTGCTTGGTGCATCATGTATCCAGCAACTCGGTCAAGTACAGTGCACTTGGGTATCCAGTATATACACTGGATACACACCATGTAATCCCATGATATCTAGCCATATTCCTCAAAAAATCCTAATAGAATATTTAGTTTTTTATCATATATTCTTGTACTTGCGAAATTTTGAATCTTGAATGAAGAAATTAAAATTTCAAAGGAATGTTAATTTAAAAAATTGGATTAAAAAATGAATAATTCTTGAAATGGAAATCTGACCACTATTGCGCATATAGATCAATAATAAAATATATAATTAAAAATTAAAAATGTGACTTCTATGGTACCACTTGATGGTTATGGGCATAATAGAAGCACCTTTGATGGAAGTAATATTAAAATTTATTTTAATATAGAGTTACCTAAAACCCCAATAGAGGATCTTTACACATTAAATTTATAATTAATTTATTTCTGGTCAAAATAAAAGGTTAGATCATCTTAGGTAATTTCTTAGATGTATATGTTGATCTTACAAAAAAACCATTTCTGTATTACCTTTGTTGCGATGTAAGGATCCAAGTGTAGAATCCCTCTAGCGATGATCCACAAATGCTCTTTTGATCTCTGAGCGGCACTGATTGATTTCTGAGTACTAGTGCGGCGAATCAATCATCTTGCGTTATTCGTCTTGATCACTTTAATATCATTCAAGCTTGAATGAGTCCTTATCATTCCTAAGAATATGAAAGGAAGAATTTGAGAGAGAATTGTGTTGTATACAATGATTCTCAATTCTCGATTAACCCTCTAGAATAGAGAGAACCATATATTTACAAATCTATGCTTTAGATTAAAATATTATTTAATTACATACCAAACTTTAAATTATATTTTAATCCTTAAAAAATGATTTCATTTAATAATAATATTATTATTATTATTATTTTATGTTTTGTGCTAGCTTTCACAATGATAAATAATATTTTACAATCTTGTAAATTTATATTCATTGCTAGACCCAATCTTGGTCCGCTCAAATTCCTAGAAATTTATTGAATACCAAAATAAATATTTGTATTCACTTAAATAAATATTTTATTCAAAAACTAGAAAATAAATATTTATTAAATATTCTAAAAAATATATATTTATCCATAATCAGGTGAATGGATATTTATTATATATTCATGTAACTTAATAAATTATTTATTACCTAGAGAATATTTGAGATCAATAAATTTATTTTATATATTCATGTAACTTAATAAATTATTTATTAAATAATAAATAATTATTTATTACCTAGAGAATATTTAATCAAGATCAAAAGAAATACTTAGTGTGTGACCCTTTAAGATTCTTTCTCACTAGAATTAGATAGGCTTACCTAAGGTACCATATTACTATCTATCAATGATTCAATGCACTTAATAAAAAGAAATTCATGTTGCAATATCGAAAGAAACATATGAATGTTCACTCTCTAATATAATCCCTTTGTCTCAAAAACTCATTAATCCAGTTCCACATCTCTATCATCAACTTTTATGTTTGATACATCTTTCTTTGACTATAAGAAATAATCTTCGTTACGCCATGGATATAGAATCTATGTGATAGTTATACTTCAATCGAAGGGTAAAGATATAAATTTATATAAATATGGAAAAGATAATTCCTTCCTTGACTAATCATTTAATAAAATTTCATTGTGATGCACCCAATATACCCCACGTTCGAAGAACATATAGCATGATGGTTTTTATCAGTAAATCTAAGTGTGTGAGCCATGACATGCATTAATGATAATTTTGAAGTCTAATGACCATTACATATAATCACATATAGGAATATATGATGACATCAAAACATGTAGAATTCTTACTGGAGGCTCTCTTCTCATAGTCTCATCTCTTAGATATTATCAAGTGTGGACTTCATGAGAAGCAGTCTCATCCACTTACAAGTACTCGCACTTGACATTTTATATACTATGTTCCCTATCATATATTTTATCAGAACATAGAAATATTTTAAGAATATCTTCCTATAATTTCATGGTTCTCATCATAGTAGGAATTTTTATAACCTTATCAATGTGACAGATACTCTCAGATAGTAGTTAGGGTTTGTATTAGTGGTAAGAACCACGTAATCCGACATGAAAACGGGGGTTCAAAACCCATTGGGGTGCAGGGTACTATAGTGGTACTATAGCAATACTATAGCAGTGGAGGCACTATAGAAATGGCAGTCACTGTAGCGATGGCGGACACTGTAGCATTGGTGCGTACTTTAGCAAGTGGGTACTGTAGAGGTACTATTCACAAAAGGGTCTACAGTCCATGTAATGGGATAAATACTCACTAGGCCTTAGGGATATGTAATGGGTCTCCCTCTAACCAATAAAAAGAGGTTTTTATTTGCTTTAATAATAAAATGAGGTTTCAACCCAAACCTTCAAAAAAACAGATACTCTAAGACATTATCAAATCAATTTTATGTTGAAGAACAATCAATATGTGATAAGATATTCATATAAATATTCATTCCCTCAAATATAAATGTAATCTAAAGTATGAAGTAGTTTTTATAGGGAACCAACTATAACAAGGGGAAATAAGGGGTAAATAATCGAGGTGGGAGTTAGTCAGAGAAATTCTAACCATAGAGATTCATCTTCATTGAAATGTTCTTTTATGAATGCATGAAGGAGTAAATCATGAAGGTGAACACAGTGGCAACATAAGTGTGTAATACTATAATATTCAAAATTTTGATAAAAAATTAAAAGAGTATTTCATAATTAATTATATCAAGTAATGAGATATGAATCAAAAGTAAGAATCCATACCTTGATGGGGAATCATTATAGTTTCATAAATCAGCTCACCAATGATTTTACAAGAGACGTTCATTGATTCCATTATAAATATGACCTCATTTCTTTGATCTGTTGAAGAATTAATCCCCCCTCCATTAAGGATTTATGCCAATGGAAAGTATAAATAATCCTAGAAAATACTCATAAGGGATAATTTATAATCACCAACTTTTTCAAGTAAGGATTTTAATAAATTATTTTTGAATTAATTTATTCATTTAATGACACGCTCATGACGAGTCCCAACTCGGGGCCTCTTTGGGAACCAATATTAGACCTCTTCTGACATAAACCCCATATCCTAGACACAATTACAATGCCAAAATTTTCATCTAATCTCCTCTATAGTAGATATGGTTTTCTATGTTCATGGATACACTACTACAGATTTGTCTATGTTCAGTGATACCCTTTATTAGTGAACAAAACACTGATATATGGCATAATTCTATCAGATATAACTAAAATCATTGATAATTTTACTATTTATCACTTCTAGATAAAGTATTCATACAAGTTCATCCTTTTAAGTTCTTATCCAAGCACTTACAAAGGATAAATTTATCAGTGCTTTATCTGGAGCTGATATTTTTGTATATATATATAATATTAAAAATGAATTATATAAAAATACATACTAAAATTTATATATGTTTTTAATAATTTATACCATTTTTATAATATATTAAAATCAATCAAATTATATAATTTTATAATATACATACATATATATTTATATTTTCAAACATCTTTGTGGAATAGTGTTACTCGGTCATGATATTGCATGTAGACGATTGGGGGATCACATCTCAAATGTGGTATCCCCACCACCCTTTGTGGGGAAGTGGTTTTCTATCCCCTGTTCATGTGATATTAACATCATCAGGGGGTGGTGGTCCCGGTGGCGGTGATGTGTGTAATGAGTTAGGTGGAGCCAAGGTGCAGACAAGCACAGGTGGGCCTGACGCGTGTGAGAGAGTCAAGTATAGGTGGGCTAGTGTGGATGCAAATGGAAAGTTGGGTAGGATGTGGGGAGTCTAGGGAGAGGTGGTTCAGGTTGGATGTATCAGGTTACACCGTGGACCTTTCATTCATTTTTGGGCCTTTGATCATTTAGGCATTTTGGTGAGTTTATACCTTTAGGTCATGGGTCTTATAGACCATGTATATTAAGACCATTGGGCATATGGGGTCTTAAATGACCACGCTTGTATTGGTCTTGGGCGACCATCTTCTAGATCCTTGGGCCACTAGACCTTTGAGCTATGTATTATAATAAAATAGATCAAGTGAGGGATTATCATTCCAAGTGGGAAAGGATGAGGCTTGACCTAGAGGGATGTCTGGGTAAATATGTTGTTCAGTTTCTTATAATCCCCTCTATGTAAAATAAATAAATACATATATATTATTAAAATTTAAATAAATATATATTCATATTCATAGTCCATAATTTATAATTAATATGTGTATACATATATATTTACATTCAAATTCCCAAATATACATATTATTTGTGTTTAGGTCAAGGGTATAATAATGTGTGTGTGAGAGTGTGATTATGTGTATGTGTTAATTTGTGTGTGTGTTTGTGTGCATATGTATAAACATGTATATGAGTGAGTGTGTGTGTGTATATATATTGAAAATGTAAAAATATATTTAAATATAATTATTAAAAAAATCTTTTAATTTTTATAGTTTTAATAATTAATTATATATTCTGGAAAAGATGATTTTACTGTTTATACATTTATTAATCATAATTTAAAAAATATTTATTCATTTATATAATTAATAGTAATATTTTTAATGATAATTTAAATTTTAAAATATAGTTAGTAATTACACTTATTCATTTTTAATATTTATTAATGCATATTAAAAAGTAATTTTGTAACTTGTAATTTATTTAAATATTAATACTTATATTCAAAATATTTATTAAAATATTAATAAATTTACAAACAATAAAATTTTATTATAAAAGTACTAAATTAATCATAATATCAACACATTTATTGTAATATAATACATTAATCATAATATTATCACATTTATTTACAAATTTAATATAATTAAAATTGCTTATTTATTTTTAATATTTTATAATTTATTTATTCAAAATATTTATTCTTTTTTATAATAAAGTAATTTTGAAATTTTTAATATTCATTTTTATAGAATTTTTAATTTATTTTAATTTTTTATTTTTAATTTTCAAATTAAAATTCTAATTTAGTAATGTTAATATATATATGTGTGTGTGTGTGTATATATATCAAAAGTAAAAATATATTTAAATATAAATTTTAAAATTATTAATTTTTATTTTATAGTTTTATAATTAGTTATATATCATAGAAAAAAATTATATATGATTTAACTAATTATAAATTTATAAATAGTATGTTTTAAGAAATATCTATTCATTTATATAATTAATAATATTTTTAATGATAATTATAATTTTAAAATTTAATTAATAATTAATTATACTTATTCATTTTTAATATTTATTAATTGATAATATAAGGAAAATTTGTAAAGTTATAATTTATTAAAATATTAATAATTTTATTCAAATTATTTATTAAAAAATTAAGACATTTACTATAGTAAAATATTTATTATAATATTAAAAAAAATTACTAATAAAAATTCTACTATAACATTAATAAATTTATACATGATATATTAAGAGTTTATACATTTATTAATGAGATATTTTTTAAAATGTTTATTCATTCATATAATTAATAATATTTGAAATGATAATTAAAATTTTAAAATGTTGTTAATAATAATTTGTAACAAATTTATCAACAAAAAATTTATTATATTATTAATAAATTTATACATGATATATTAACTATTTATAAATTTATTAGTGATATATTTTTAAAAAAAATATCCATTCATATAATTAATAATATTTTTAATTTTAATTAAAATATTATAATGTAGTTAATAATTACTTATTAACTCATATTATAAAGTAATTTTGAAACATGTAATTATTAAAATATTATTACTTTTATTTAAAATATTTATTAAAATATCAACTTATTTATTAAAAATACATTTATTATAATATAAATAAATGTATTGTGAAAAAAATATAATAATATTAATAAATTTACCATGTTTATTAATACATTGAATATAATTAATATTTTTTATTTATTTTTTTTATTTTTTTTATTTTTTAGATTTTAATAATTATTCATTTGTTATAAAATATTTTTGTAATTTTTAATATTGTTTTTCATATAAATAATAATTTATTGTAATTTTAAATTTTTGTTTTTACTTTTACATTTCATCAGCCTTATATCAGGTGCTGGTAACTTGTTACCTCTAGTGAATGTATAATTAATCAATGATTTTTTTGCACATATATATTTGAGGCTTTATTTGTGCTAATAAATATGACCTCTATCAGAACTTTCCATTTTAGTACTGATAAGGATTTATTTTTAGTGCATTTTATTAGCACTGATAAAATTTATCCCCCTCTTTTAAAAGAACCCTGACCTCTAGTTCTTATCACCAGTGCCAATTATGCTGCCTCAAAATCCAAAGTCTATCATTTCCCCTTCTAATCTTTCAGATGAAGAAACACTCAAACCCCAAGGTACTCTATTACTTACTCTTTTATAATCGACCATACGTCATTTTGGTAATTTTTTATTATTCTTACTATATGATTGATTTTTTCCCTAGTTTTATTTTTTTTTTTTTTTTGGTTTTTTCATCTACTTGATGCTTGGCCTCTTGCTGAGAATATTTTTCATTATTCTTGTACGGTTTGTTCATCTAATATAAGGAATGTAGACTCTTGACTTTTTTGGTGTTATGATTTTGATTATCTATAATTTTTGTAATGTGTTAGTGATATAATGAATTATTAATGGTTATTGACATGGAAAATTATTTTAAATGTCATAGATTCTGTTTGAGGAACTATTATGCGTTGTGAATTTTTTATTATGATGACTCAATGATGAATTTGAAGAATTTATTTTGTAAATAGGTAACCTAAAGTAGATTGCAACCTAATGAATGGATAAGTTATTTTAAATAAAATGTGAGACTAATGATAAATAAATAATGTTCAAATTAATGGTACTAAGATGAATTTAATGTGATTTTTTTTATTTTCTACTACTTTAACTCATGTTGTTCTTATATTAGTTTTAGTAAATTGTTTTTTCTATAATTTGGAATTATTATGTATGTTTAGTGTGGTGATTTTTTATTAAAAATAAAGTTCATTTTAGTGATAAAGCTTGTGTAAAGGGGGATAGACATTTCAAGAGAGTTCAAATATTTTCTTATTTTTCTTGGGGTACTTTTATAAAAAAACATATCGGAAAGAGGTGCATGATCATGCTAGAAATAAATTTTGAAATGAAGAATTGTGATATGTAAAGTGAGTGAAGATTATATAATAATTTATGAATAAGTGATCATTTAAAGTGGATTAAAATGGTCAATCTTATTTTGTAAATTTTTGATTAAAAATATGTTTAAATGGAATAATTGGAAAGTAAAAAAATTGGTAAATTAATGCCTAGTGGTGTTTAGACAATAAGTGTGATAATAAGACTACAAACTGTGATTTGTTTGTTTTTTTGGATTTTCATTTTTGTATACAAATAGTTTTTTTATTTTTTTTATTAATGTGCATATATTTATCTCAAATCATAAACAATATTATGGATTAAATATAAAAAAAATATAAAATAAAAATATTAATGTTCTAACATGGATTTCTAAAAACACTTATATAAGTTATAATAAAGACCAAATAAAATTTAATAATTCTATACAATTAAACATGTTTAACCATGTTAATTAAATCATATATTAATAAATATAACAATATATAAAATATAAATAATAAAAAAACTATATATCACCTATATAATTTTATGATAAAATGATCGTCTCCCATTCTAAAAATTTGTTAATGCAATGAAAATTTATATCAAAAAAGTGTGTGTGTAAAGAATAGCCTCTTGGGATTCTAATCACATAACTTCTATGTATTTATTTATTTTCTTAAATATGAATATTACTAAATCAAATAGGATGGATAAAAAATTAAAATGGTTGAATTTGAATTTTATGACAAAAGATTATGTGGATTGAGTTAAACAGTTCATCATGTTTGAAAAAGATTATTCATGTGACCCTTCTCAAATCATTTTTCCTTGTTTTCATTGTATTTATTCCAAACGAATTAGTCCAAAGGATTTATAAGAACACTTGATCTATTATGGAATAGATCAAAGTTATAAATTTTAGACTAAACATGGGGTGTAATTCAATGTAGCTACTGATCGGGATAACACTACAGTTTATGGATTGTCTTATATGATTATAAGTGTGAATGATGATAAATATCATATTAAAGATATGATTAGAGGTGTAAATTATGATGAATATCATATTGAGGAAATGATAATGATAGATGAAAATGAACCTTAGGATTATCCAATTTTTTTTGAGAAATTAAAGAGTTCTAAAAAGGTGACATTGAATTTAGGTAATCTCAAAAATATTTTTTAACAGCTTTGTTGGTCCCAAAATAGGTTGTTTACCCTAGGAAAAGATATTTGTGAAATTTTGAGCCATTCAATTTTTTTAGAATAATTGGTATTTAATATTTAATTAATTGAATATTAATTTATTTGTGCATGTTATAAAGGAGATATATTTTGAATAGATCCTCATATTGATATTTTAACTCTATAATTGAGAACATAATGAGGGGTTTTGCTTAAGTGATTTATAAATTTTCTTTGGGTTTTAACACTCAGAATGAGGATTTTAAACATGAATTTTATTTTATTAATTAATAAATTAAATTAAATTAACTAAACACCACCCCACCCCCCCCCCTCATTTTCCTTCCAACATAAGATAAAAGGTATGAGGGTTCTCCCTTGTGTGTAATAGCTAAACCAAGGTGGAAGGGAGAATGAGGTGCTTCTAGACTCCATCCATAGTAGTGATCGAGACTAGCTCTAACTATGGTGGCTATGAGGCATGGATTTATACTTGATGCTTTAATTATTTATCCATGATGTAGGATGTGTTTTGATTATTATCCACGATCCTAGTTTAATAGTTTCTTTTTAATTTTAAATCTATATATTAGCTGTTAGGGACCCCTTGGGTTGATTTGGGGTTATTTTTGGATAAAAAAATCTTTTTGGAGGATCACAGGGGTTTCTTATTTGCAAAAAATGATCACATAGCATGTGGTTTCAAAAAAACATGTTGTGTGTTCTTATTTCTTGGGGGATATAGAGTTTATGCGATGAAAATTTGTGTATTCTGAGTATACGTCATGTAGTAGGATATGGTCAAGTGGACAAGTACTTTTACAAACACCCCATGTTAGGGGGACATGGTCAAGTAGTAGTACATGACAAGACCCTAGTTGTACCTTGGCCATGTAGTAGTACATGACCAAACCCCAGGTGTTCCAATACCCTATAAAATTAGATGGAAATGTGTGCTTTTGAGATTAAATATCATGTACTTAGAATAACATGTCGTGGACTATTCTCTTTGAGGGTTTTTGGATGATTTTGAAATGATAAGTTGGAAATGGGGATCAAGAGGAGTCCATTAAGAGTATTTTTTTCATGTATAACGTAATATTGGGGCCCTTGGGGTGTTTTTAGGTCTTATATGAGGTGATTATAGGTGAGAAAGTTGTGATGGATAGGTTATTCCTCTATTAAACAAAATCAAAGGTCTCTTGATAGAGACATGGAATGATAACAAGATAAGGTTCCTAAGAATGGTCATAGGGCATGTAGTATAATCACCAAGGTCCTTAGTTTATAGTTCATGGGACTTTACATGGTTAGTGGGACTGGTTAGCGATTCAAGGAGGATAATAGGTTGGGTTTTTGGTCCATCTTAGAGTGACTTGTAAAGGGGATGATCTTAGGTCCATCTCCCTTATGAGATTTTTCTACCTAGGTAGTTAAACCTTGGGTAGGATGAAAGGTTTGGGTGAGCAGACTCACCTAGAAGTACCTTGATAGCTGAGATTGGTTGTTGTCTATTTATTAAAACTTTTCCTATGTGTATAACCCCATGTAGTTGGTGAGCCTGTGATACCTTGTTGATGATGTAATGGAACGTGATGTCCTTAGAGAATTGAGAGTTGACCTGATACCCTTGTTTTGACCAAGTATTCCAAGAGGGATACCTCTACTGAAGTTCTTACCCATAGAATCCCAACAGAGATGCCTCTACTTACATATTGACCTTGAGGATCCTAAGTAATATGCCTCTACTATAGTGATTCTCTAGGGTACCCCTTCATGAGATGACCTTGACCGGGTGTGTTTTTCCATGGGTAGATATGGTAGCAGGTGTCACCTAGAACCTATTTCAAACATGTGATCTTGAAGGTCTATTGATAATGTGGTGTACATGGGAATTCATCCATCTCTTATTGTTTATTTATTTATGTTTAATGATATTTGATTGACAGGATGCCTAGGAATCTACTATTAGGCTTGGAACTGCTGTGATTTCTCAGAATGCCTAAGAATCACCTGTTGAGATGGATAAGACCCTAGGATGCACGATATATATGGGATTCATTCTCATGAAATATTAGTGGTGGCTGCCTAGATCATCTATAATCTAGATATATAGTTGATGCAAGAGTGGATTCTTAGTGGTGGTACCTATGATCTAGCAACAGATAATGTGTGTACATGTATATAGGAATACTTGTGATGGAATGGATTCCTCTGATATTGTGATACCATTGTGAATGCCCGGATATAGGGTTTAGAATGGATATTCCAGTATACCATTGTGAATTCCCATGATGACCATGATTTGAATGGTGGTATGAGGTGATAGGTGGGTTTATATCTCCAAGAACAAATTTTAGGAATCCTGATGGTTACTATTAGATCCCCTTGGTCGATTCCTAGGATACCCCTCTAGGTTCAGGTGGATACACCAGTAATGGTTCTGCTAAAAATCTAAAAGATATTTGATGCCTAAGATATTTACAATGATATTTCGGGAGGGTATTCCCTTTGATTTATTGGGTCACCCAAGAATCATTCATGCCTGGATGTATAATATTTCCTAGGGCTTCCCTCTCTTAGGAATCAGTCAACATCCTGACATCAGGAATGCCCAGGTACTATCTTGGGGTTCCTTTTGAGGATATGAGTGCTAGAGATTCAAGGTAAAGCACCAAACTCTTCTACTAATTAGTGGAGTTGTGATAATGGGATCCCTGTAAAGAGGATATAGGTCCCCTATGGTGATGCTAATGCTCAAATACATTTCATCCTCGGGTCGAAGCAGGTATGCTTGATCGGGGTCATTGACTTGAGGATCAATGCTCAGTGATAGACGTAGGGTAGGACTTGGTCACCCAAAGTATTGACTCTAGTTTTTATGGTTTATTTATTTTAATATATATATATATATATATGGATTTCTACTCATATATGGAGTTGTGTTTGGGTATCGTAGGATACCAGAATTAATATATTAAAAATATTAATATATATTAAATCACACACACATATTCTTTGTATAAATGGTTTACCCATTGATCAGGACCTCAGATGGAAAATATAAGACTACGGTTGATTCCATAATATAGGTTTTACCCTATAAAGAACATAAAGTTGGCCGAAATTGGGCATTCGGTTGAAGGCAATCGTTAGCGAGTGCGTCAAATAAATTAAATGATTAATTTATATATTTTATTCAATTTATTTAATTTATTTAATTTATTTAATTTATTTAATTTATTTAATTTATTTAATTTATTTAATTTATTTAATTTATTTAATTATTTAATTTATTTAATTTATTTAATTTATTTAATTTATTTAATTTATTTAATTTAATTAATTTATTTAATTTATTTAATTTATTTAATTTATTTAATTTATTTAATTTATTTAATTTATTTAATTTATTTAATTTATTTAATTTATTTAATTTATTTAATTTATTTAATTTATTAAATTTATTAAATTTATTTAATTTATTTAATTTATTTAATTTATTTAATTTATTTAATTTATTTAATTTATTTAATTTATTTAATTTATTTAATTTATTTAATTTATTTAATTTATTTAATTTATTTAATTTATTTAATTTATTTAATTTATTTAATTTATTTAATTTATTTAATTTATTTAATTTATTTAATTTATTTAATTTATTTAATTTATTTAATTTATTTAATTTATTTAATTTATTTAATTTATTTAGTTTATTTAATTTATTTAATTTATTTAATTTATTTAATTTATTTAATTTATTTAATAGTGTAAAACCTAATCCTCCTCTATGAATACATCATTATGATGGATTTCTAGGGTTAGTCGTATAACCCTATGAAAATTAAAGGGAGATTTTTTTCATTGGAAAATTAGGATCGAGGATCAATGACGAACGATTGAGGGGAAGCATGAGATGAATGATGAACATAGTGGGATCATTGATTTCGTCGCTAGTAGATGCATTCATCACCAATGATCTTTCCAAACTCAAGGTAGGACATGATATTTATTGGATTTCTTCCTTTATTTTATTTTCTAAGTATTTATTATTTGTCTTCTTTTCTTTTTAGTGGTATTAGTTCTTCACACAAATCTAGATAATCATTTATTTATTAATTCTTAAATCAGCCCTTACAATCACTGTTTTATTTATTTACAAGTGAAATCCAACCCAAATAATGGCCATGTCCATCCCTCACTTCTTTTCATGATTTTCTCTTATAGTTCTTTACATGATCATCGTTTGTGTTTTCCTTTGGTAGGCGGTTGAAAAAATACCTAATAGATGATCATCACCCAACAGTTATTTGGAAAAATGAATCGATATCATGGATTTAGGTTTGGGATTGAGAGCACAATCAAATTGTGTTGTTCTGTGATGGGTGAATGAAAATAGATTTAAGGTTCCTTCATTCATGAGTTTCGACATATGGAGGATTGGTGTGATGAGATCAAATCATGAGTGATTCAGGTGTCTAGAATCAAGCCACTGGTGAGGGATTGGACATGGTCAGTAAAATATCTGATTTCCTCTATATGATTCAAGGTGGAAATTGATATGGCAGTGGCATGTGGGAGACATGTTGAATAGACATGAGTTACTATAAAATCCTCATATACATAGCATGTATTCCAAGAACACAAGCCAGGTAGTTCCCTTGTTGTGGAGAATAGTATAGCGACCCCATATTTTCATACATGGATATTATATCTTTTTAGATTAATTTTCAATACATTACACAAACATATTCCTAAACACCATAATAGTTTATTTCCTTTAGGTACTAACTACATAATATTTTACTTTGGTGAAATATATTCAACATCGCCCATAAATACCTTCTTATTTAGTAATTTTAACAAATAAACCCTACTTAAAACCTTTCTTCATAACAACAGGAAAAGAAACATAAGAAAGGGTGATCTTATATGATCAGTAAGGGTAAAAAAGGGAGATACGTAAGCATAACAAGAGTATAAGTGTATGAGAACAATATTATAACATATTAAAATCATACCTTTCAAATCAAATGATCATAATATTGAGTCATGGAATAAATATTGAAAGTTAATTAGATAAGAATCATAAGTAAATCAAAGAACATTATCCATGAGAGCATAACATTGGCATAATAAAAGGAATTGTGGTATACATATAAGAATATAAAATCTTATGTCAAGGATACCCACCAAGACATTCATAACATGTTAGGTTTTGTCTAACCACCAGTGTAACAGCTTCAAGCTTGAGATAACCTCCCATGTACCCTCTTTCAAGATTCGGATAACCTCTATGTGCCATATTTCAGGCTTGGAATAACCTCTAATATACCCTTTGTGCTTATATAACTTTAATCATTACCTAATGTATTTAAGGTAGATATAGGTCCCACCAATTATGTAATTAATACATTTATATACCACAAGATCATAGAACATTCATCATATCAAAATCCATGAAAAGAAATGGGTTTAATAAAACATTTAATCATAGCATAACCCATGGAAAAGAAATGAGTTTCATAATCATTTAATCATTTAATCATAACATAACACATAGAAAATATATGGGTTTCAAAAACATTTCATCATATCGTAATCTATGTAAAATAGATAGCTTTCAAAATCATTTCATCATCTCATCAAAGCATAACCCATGGAAAAATAAATGAGTTTCATAAGCATTTTTTCATGGTATAACCCATGGAAGATAAATGGGTTTCCTAAAAATATTATCATCATAAAAAACAGATAAAGAATAAAAATGGTATCCTTAGTTCATATCCCCTGTAAATCATAAGTTACATAAGTGGATGTCATACTAGATAGAAAATGAATTTTAAAGATAAATCACTTGGAACGTTTCTTGATGAAGATAAATTTTATTTGAAAATAGCTTTATAAAACATAAAATATTTTGTAAATCCTTTTATTTGAAAATTAAACTTGAAAATTTATAAAGGAATAATTACAAATCATTTAAAACGTTTCTTTAGAAAATAATCCAATCCACTTTGAAAACAATTTTTAAAACATAAAATAATTAAAATAATTTTATTTGAAAATAACCTTGAAATTTTATAAAGGAATATACAAAAAATAATGGCTATGATGGTAGGAAATTCTGTTCAAGTCGTACACAAAGGTTGCTTTCACATTTTTAGCAAAATCCAAAGAGGAATTGTTTGGAAAAATACATGAATATTCCTTTAAAATTTTAAAAAATTCAAACATGGTTAAAAATAAATTTAATATGTCTTTTTAATAATGTTAAAAACATTTTTGAAAACATTTTTAAAAATATAGAGTTTTGGACCGAAGAGACAAATAAGGTTGGATTTTCATAAAAACATTATTTTGAAATCTTGGATACATAGAGAGAGTAAAATAAATGGAAAAAATGTATTATAATGAAATAAAAATATGAGAATAAAATAAATGGTTTTATTGAGATATGAATTATAATATTTCATCATCCAAAACAAGAGCATAAAAAATACCAATAAATGATGAAATTGTAACATAAAATCTTTACCACTCTGGTAACTTTGAATCATAATCCCCCAGAAAGAATAAAACTAAATGAAACTTATAATATCATGAAAATAAGGAAATTTATGATATATAATGTAAAATTGAAGGTATATACACCTCATAGAATAATATATCTGCATAACATAACTTATGTCCCAAAGAAGGCAATTTTAGACAAAAAAAAATCCCTTACTGCTTTGGTAACCTTTGAACTATCAACCCCAAAAAAGAGAGATCCAAAAATGGATATTTCAATCTTAAAAAAATTAAGGATAATAATTATAAAATTAATTCATGGGAATTATATAAACCAAAAAAAAATAAACACACGATGAATATGGTATGTGTCTCATAGAAAAACTAAAGTGGAACGGAAATCTCTTACCATAAGTCTTGACTTCCATAATACGTGTTAAAAAATATTATATAATAAATATTATTTTATTATAAATATATTATATAATAATAATTATATATATTATACCATATATTACTTACTTATATCCATTTATTGCTCTTTTATTTACAATTTCTTGTTAAAATCACGCTGTTAGTAATAACGTCTTTGTTTTTTGTATATGTTTTAATTTTCTATTTTTACTCCTCTTACATTGATCGTGGTTCCATAATCTACTAACTAATAATAATTACATAATTATAATATTTATATATCAATTACACTTTTAATACCAATCATGAAATATGGTTTTGAGAAATGAAGTACACTATGATCAGGGAGACGGTAGGCCGTACGTACACATGAGTAACATTTCCATTTTTCAAATATCATTATAGAAAGAAGGTAAGTAATATTTTATATTTAAATAATTATAATTATATCATAAATATTATATTATTTCATTAAATATACTTATACATATCATCTATGTGGTGTGGTGATGAAAAAACAGCGTCACGTCGCTTTGTGAAGTTGGTAGTCCACAAGTACCCAAATGACGTTATCATCTTTCAGTGAGCAAAAAGTGTAAGAAATGAAATGATATATTATCTTTTAAGTATTATAAAAATGTCATTAATTTCATAATTATGTAATTTATATCACATATATTCATTAAATTTATCCTTATTATTTTCCATGTAAAGCATTAGTGAAAATGAATCGCATTGCTTCGTAAGGTGGTAGTCCACCATACACAAAAAGGACATTATCATATCCCCTATGTAATGGAAAATAAAAATATATATATATGATATAAAAAATACATAGGTATAATTATATTATAAATATCATATATATACTTTATATCCATCATCAAACCCAACCGTGAGGTTTGTTAATGGAAAAAACAAATGACAACGACTCACGAGGCGATAGCCCACAGTACACACAAATGAAAATTTCATAACTCATTTGATGAAATTAGATATTTTTTTAGTTCATGAACCCAATATAACAAAAACTAATTATATTTAATATAATAATTTTATTTTATCATCATATTTTAATAATAATTGTAGTAGGTGGCGAAAGAAATAAAATAAAAACACTCATCGAAGAACGTTACCACCTCTTCGGGTATCCTCCTTAGGTTTGCACCAAAATCATTCCAAGGTTGGATTTATAAGAAAAATAAGGATTATAAGATGATAGGATGTAATTTAAGAACTTATTTGGGTATTTCTTGGACAAACTAAATGGGTTTTAAGGGTTTAATAAGAGAGTAGATGGGTGTCCATTTACAAGTGAGGTGAGTGGCACAGATGTAATTTTTTGAAAAAAAGGTGTGCCCACATTTTTATCAAGACACAAGGATCCAAAATAGATTATTATCAAGTATTATACATTATATTCTCAAAATATTTCCTTAAAATAGTTTTTTTATAAGTTTTTAGGTCATCTTGATCCTTATATTTTTAGTTTAACCCCCGGTAAACCCATTTTTACCATTACCTAGGAAATTAATTTTCATTGTTTTCAGTATACATTTTCGTCAAAATATAAGTTCAAATTATTATATAATATAAATTTTTTTGATTCCAAATATAAAATCCATTTTTTAAATCTAATTTATAAAACTAAAAAAATAATTTAAAATTAATCCTACAGATGCTACGAGAAAGTAGGATTTCAAAGAGAAAATGTTCAAACGTTTATAAGGTTTTTATATCAAAATTCAATATGAAAATGATTATAGAAACTTAAATTGGATTAATATATATAACTTTAATAATTTTAATTTAAAATAAATTTAAAATATAATTTAACTATATAAATAATTTAAACAAAAAAGTTGCTTTCAATTAAAATTCTGCATTGTTCACTATTCATCAAAAAATTAATCTATTTAGAAAACTCTAAAAAATTCACCCTAAGATAATTTTTATGTGATGATTTAAAAATTAAACTTAATTTTTTTAAATAAATTTTTGAAAAGTTTCAAAAATTAGTTTTAAAATAAGTGCGCAAAAAAGGTAAAGAAACTTCTTTTTAGAGAAATATAATTTTTAAACATAAATTTGAATTTATTATTATCTATTATCAAAATAAACAAGTTTTTTATATGAAATATCATCCATGAACTAAATTTTTTCATTAATGAAGTAATCCAAATACGTATTTTTGATGAAGGTGATGATCAAATCGACACTATAACTTCCCCCATTGGACTTAATCATTTTATTACTTATAATCACTCAAATGGTTTAATTATCAATGTTGATTGTAAACATGAAGTTGATGTGGTAAACATATAGAATCATCTATTTGTGTTCTCAGTTATTTTGTTTTAGCTTGACTTGGGTTGTTTAGGTTATTACCTTTCAAATTTCTATACTATTTATTATAAATATTTTGTATCCAAATTGGCCTTCATGTGGATTTTCAATATATATTGGTTATAGTTTTCTTTGATTTTCATTTTATAATATTGAATCTAATTATATTAGTACCAAAAAAATCAAACAAAACTGAAACAATTAAATTATAAAAAAAATAAGATGAATTTAAGTGAAACATATTAAACTAATTTTATTTAAAATCAAAACCAATGAAAAGAATAACCTAACCATAAAATTACAAATTGACCTAACCCAAAAATATGAACCAAACTACCTAACCCAAAAAATGGACAACTGGCCTAATCAATTGACCAAAATGAACCAAATGACTAAATTGAAACTAAATTGGATCGAATTGAAAATAGATGAATAAATCTATATCATACCCATGCTAAATATTCTAATTTGATTGTGTTGATTTTTAAATGAAACGTCTTTTATGTTTTGATATTCTTACTACTAAATATAATATGATTTTTGTTTTCTACATTGTATCCTTTATTTGGTTTGATAATTGGGATTCATTAATTAATTCATGTCACTTGTTCTTTCTTTCTTGGATTATACATTAGTTATGAATTTCTTATTAAATGTGTATTTTTTTCAAATATAGAAAATGAAAAAACATTGTAGTGGTATGAAATAAGAGGATTTCAGATGATAATATCCACATGATAGAGTTAGGAGTTCCTCCTCTAGTACCTATTATAAGTATTTTATTTCAAATATATATATATATATATCAATAACATATAATGTCATGTGATTAATTTTGTACTGAACTTTTAATCGAGATCCATCACCTCGGAGACAATTATTATCTGATAAACCTAGTGGCAGTGGTGCTTCACCAGATAATGTGAGGGGTAGTGGTCCTAGATCCACTTGTACCACTCATCATATTCGGTGATTTCTTATCTCTTCATCAGGTATAAAATCTAGCACACTTTCTTATTCAATAGTGGTGTTTGAGGAACTCAAAATATTTTGGCTGCCAATATTTTCTCCACTATTTAAATATGATCCTCCTCATCTTTCTTTACCTTATTTGATGATGGATCCAATTCCCCATATATATTATACTTTTCCACAGATGTATGTTGGGTTATTTTCCTTCTACTTCCTTCTCCTCAAACTTTTACATCCATTCTCCTTTGAATTCTAATTCAACGCATTCTAAGCCTCACGAGCAGACATTAGATCCCACTCCAACTCTATAGGTTGACGATCCTTCAGAGCCTTGGGATCCAGTTTTAACCATTGATCATCCTAGCTTAAGTATATATATATAACCCTAGTAAAAGAATTATCATCATTTATTTTCATTATAAGATATATTGATATAATTTTTTTTATTTTTTTATTTCATAGCTAGAGCTTCCACTAGGTGGCGTGAGTATATATGCATGTGTGAGGTGTTGAACCGCCTCATAGAGCTGATGGTTGAGTACAATTAGGATAATCAATTTATTGGAAAAATAGAGTGATAATGTAGGTGTTTTATGGTAATGATTTCCAAATACTGTAACATCATTCCCATCAAGCCACTCTTCAGAGACACCTTCAAAATGTAGTGGAGCATAATTCTTGGGAACAAATATGGTTAGGAAAATTCATTATATTTAATGTTATATTATTATCGTATTTATATGAATAAATATTTTGGTACCATCTTTGTTATAATTTTCCTAATATTGAGGTTGTGAGGACTACACGTATCATGGAATTAGGTGGGATATTGAGAGCATATAAGCATTATTTTTATAGTAGCTAGGTTTCTAGAGTTTTTACAGATTTAGATACCATACCTATCATGAATGAGTTTCTACTATCACATTATTGAGAAATTATTTCTCATTGGAAGAGTGTTGAGTTTAAGGTATTAATCAAATGTGAGGTTTTTGAATGAAAATTACAATGATTTTCATTAATACTCTACATTGTATTATTGAAAAAAAACTTTGAAGTGTCAGAAATAAATTACAAAAAAATGATGCTAAGAAATACCTCCACACTTATTGGAATTCTATGATTTTGTAACATAATAGGAAGCATGTACAACACTCATTTATAATTTTTCTATTTAAATAAATTATGGAAATATAATTTCCTCAATTGTAAATTATATATATTCATTAAAAAAAATTATAAAAACTATATTGATGTACATGTGAATTTATGAGAATTTAAATATATTGATGAGGAAAAAATAGATTAAAGATTTTATTGATGACATGAATTTAAAATTTGGATTAATATTGAAAACTATTTAAAATATTGTTTTTTTCACAAATAATCAAAAACTCAATACAACCTTGTATCTAGTATATAAAGAACTTGTATTTTTAATTATAGAAAACCATACTAAGGAGGATCCCGAAACCTAAATTATTCCTTCTGATATTAAGGAATAACCAACCTTTCCTAATTAATTATTAGACATAACATGTCTACTGATTTTTTATATGGTTTGAATTACTAATAAAATAATTTTATTAAGGTATAACTAGTGTGTAATATGCATGATAAAATAACATACTAAAATAAATTAGATTACAGTGAATGAAATGAAAAAATTAGATCCATCATAGATGTATATTGATTAACCTATAGAAATATAGCAAGAGGTTTTTGTAAAAAAATTAATCCTTGAAAACATTATATCAAAATATTGTTGTGTAAAAAGTTGTGTCTAGGACATTAATCTCTATATGTAATCTCCATAATCACAAAAAATAACTACTTTTAAATTCTACCCTTTTGAAATTTGTATATCATATCACATATTATCATTCATATCATACAATGGATAATCATACTTCAATCATCGATAAATAATACTCTATGCAAAACTATAATTAAAAATAAAATTCCTTAACTTCAAAAACTAGATCTTCATTAACCTGTATAGTTGTAGGTTACTTCTTCTCATCATGTGATCTACATAGACACTTATCCTTATTATTTCACTCAAAATTATTCTTGATAATTTATATAAAGTGTAATTTTTATTTTTATTTTTATATAACACATCACTCCAAGAACATGCATTCATGAATCATAATATATATCATGTACTTGTAGAAAAAAATACAATTTTAATTTGAAATTGAAATATAAATATCACTAATATAAAAAACTTTATTCTATTTCTAAACTTCTTCTTCTTCATACTTATTATTATTATTTTCACACTCTATTCCACAAATAAAACATAATATAATTTTTTATAAATTGTTTGAGTGATTATATTGTAACTACTCTTACTTTATTCAAAGTAACTCATAGAGACCTCTAGATCTTGAAATTTTTTTAAAGTGCTCAAAATTCCACAACATGTCAAAAAAATTTAGATTTTCTTCAAATTCTTTAAAACTAATTCTAATCATCTTCAAACACTCCATAAATATTGTAATGAAAATAATCTCAAATGGATCCTTAAATATCAATTCAGTTTGAACATGATTTTTTTGTTGATGATAAAAGAAAACACAAGAATCACATTCATGTAAAACTTCTCCAAAACAACTTCTCTAGATAATTTTATCGTTTGAAGTTTTCAAATAGAAACCATAATTTTTTAGAAAATTTATTAATAGGAACACATTCACGTTATTTGTAAATAATTTATTCACTTCAATACATTATTTAAGGTTTACTTAACCCCATACTGAACACATATTTTAATACTAACAAATTAATCATTCTTTATACCCCAATACACAAATACACCACTCTAGGACTCATCTCCTTTAGTTTATTAATTAATAATTCAATCATAAATTTTAAACCATATAAATAGTCATTACCATTATCAATTTCAATAAATAACCTTTAAATTATGTCTATAAACTCCCAAAAGTGTTAACAAAATATCTTTGTAACTCAAAGGTGTACGTAAGGAATTTGTAAAAGATTATAAGATGTAATTCCTTAATTTCAAACATTTAACATTGAGAAATTTTACATATTAAACCCTTATTTAAACCACATCTTATTCCCATTTAATAACCTTTATCTCACTTAAAACTCACACATGATTTAGTTACCTATACCACTCTTAATCTCAAGATTTAATTAAATTCTAGTAGAACACACAAGTTATTCAATCCAAACAAGAACTTATATCATGTAAAAAACCTTTTACATGTCAAAATTCCATATGATGATTTAAAAAATCATTATTCAACATTAATGATCACTCAAAACAAAAAAAATAATATTAAAACAAAAAAAACTTACTCATCAATATGATTTTGTATTATTAATTCAACAATTTTCACCTTTATCAACTTTAAACAATATTCCATCAATTTACCCCTTTAAATAACATGGAATGATTATTAAATACCAGATAATAAAATTTCAATAGCATAAATTCAATAAAATAAAACATCTTAAAAAATTTTATTTCACTTAAGGTCTCTATTAAATCATAAAACTCATTTTATTCCATAGTATGCTTAATTCCCTGAAATATTCTAATCTAAACATAACATAACTTCACATGTGTTCTCATTATTAATATATAAAAAATAATGTTAGCACTTAAATATTTTAATTACTAAGTAGTTTAATATCAAGAAATCAGGAAAAAAACTAAATTTAATTATCATATTAACCATATTACACTAGACTTGTGAATTATAAGCTCAAATAAGTTCACAACCACTTACCTCAACGTATGTTACCTTTCCTTAGAAGGATTATAAGCCTAATTACCACTCTAAAACCCCAATATAAATATTCCACTAAGAACTAAAATAAAAAATATAATTAAAACATAAAATAAACTAAACCTATTTTTCTTTTACCTAAACCAAAAGGAAAACAATATACACACTATTTTAATTTCATCACAACAAACAGATTGTTAACATTTCTAGAACATAAAATTTAAATTTTACATACTCTCATGCTAACTCAACATTAACATGATTTAACCAAATAAACAATAAATACAATTATTTCATGTGTCTTTTTAACAAAAACAAACACCAATATCTTTTATAATATTTCTTAAAAAATGATTAAATGTTTGATTTTGTAAATAAAAATTTTAACACAAACCATAGTTCCCATTATGCCTTTTTTATACACAATAAATAGAAAATTCTATATTAGTAAATTTCATTTGATTTGTTCCAATTCCCATTTAAACATTCCTCAAACATCTATTAATCACCTAAATTTTAAAACTTATCATTAACATGTTGTTTTTCACATAATAAAAAATAAATGGAATTCACTTTCAACCAACTCAAAATATACACATAAAATTCAGATTGACTATATGCTTTCATCAATGAAAAATTTTCCTTGATTTTCTTTATTTTAACCACTCTAAAATTAAATCGTAAAAATATAAAAACATCTAGCTTAAATTTCATTTTTTCATTTTACCATATTATACATGTGTTTAATTTTGAATAGTTTTTTTATAAATACATTCCATTTCCATTCTTCTATAATTACATTGACATTATATTCATGGAAATAATATATAAAAACAATAATTCTTAAATTACACTTTAATTGAATTTATAAAATCATTATTTAATCATATTCTCAACTTTATCAGTTTATTATATAAAATTTATTTTGTTAAACAACTCATATCATACTAGCACAAAGTAATAAATCATTATAAAAAATCATATTGCGTCATTGAGTATATCCATTTGATTTTAGTCATGAAATTCATTATTAATAACCTATTTTGAATAATGTTTTTCTATATTCAATTTATTTTAAGAGGGATTTTTTGAATATTGAAGGATGTGGGCCTTGAGGAAAGTTTTTCCTTGAGAAGAAAGTGGAGAGATAGAAGTGCGATAAAAGGATGGACACAATATTATATTTTAAGTTTTGATTTTTTTATTTCAAATCTTAATATATACTTTGTAACTAAAGAGTTCATTTATATTTTTAACAATCTACTTTAGAGGCACTTGAAGATTAGGAAGCTGAAAACATTGGGTAAATGATCATTTACATCAGTTATAAGGATATAATCACCATGGGAGAGTACATTTTCGACCAGGGAAGAGTATTGTCCCCACTTGATATTATCCAACTTCATATTCTAATTATGGTAGAACCAATTTGGAAATAGCTCATATAGAGGTATCATAGGCTCATGTTGAGATATAGGAGGCCAAAAATGGTCATGTAGGATCGTTAATGGAATCAAAATTCCAATGATGAATTTATGAAATTTATGGAATAGTTATGTCCATCAATTACACCTGATACTATTGCAGATTGTGATACATATATTTTGATGATGGATACATTATATGGTACACTAGGAAATGGTCCTAGCAGTTTTCTGGATGATGATGTTCCTGGCGATGGTGATGGAGATGGTGATGGTGATGGTGATGGAAATGGTCATAGTGATAGAGATGGTGATTGAACTGGTGATGGTGATAGTGATGATGATGATTATGATGATGGTGGTGATGATGATGTTAAGGATTATGATGATGATGAATCTAGTAATGGTGATGAGAGATAGATTGATCCTTTATATTTTTTACTAATATTTATGACACTTGATGTTTGATGATTAGATGTTAATTAATATATGTGATGTATTAATGTATGTTATCACTGGTTGAAGGCATTAATTAGTTTCTTGAATTTTAAATATTGGATGGAAGTGGTTTGGGTTTTAGTGTTTTCAGGTGTAGGTTTTTTATGATTTTTTTCAAGTTTTGGGAGGGTTGTAAGTGTTTAATGATGCTTTCAAGCCAAGGTGGGGGGGCTTCTACAAGTGTTGATGTTTGTAGGACAAGGTGGGGGAGCTGCTGGCTTCCAAGGTAAGGTAAGTTTATACCAACAGATTGAGAAATATTTGGTATATTTTTCAACCAAGAAGAAAATTTCAATGGTTTGAAACCCCATTGGAGTTTCTCTATACCAATGGTTTTATAAAACCATTGAAAAAATTATAGATCCATGTGGTATATACCAATAGTTTATTGAAAACTATTAGTATAGGCCAATACCCAAAGAATTATTGCTAAAGGTTGGGATAACCATTAGTATAGTCTATTCCAACAGTTCTCCAGCCTATACCAATGGCTTTGAACCATTAGTATAACTCCATTTTCAAGTAGTGAGAAAATGTTCAAAAGTTACAAGTTTTTTATATCAAAATTCAATATGAAAATGAGTCCAATTACTTAAATTAGACTAATAGATATATAAATGAATTAATTTTAATTTTAAAAGAATTTAAAATATAATTTAACATTATAAATTTATTTTTTAATTTTTTTTCAATTAAAATACAATATTTTTCACTATTCATTAAAAAATTAATCTTTTCATAAAATTATCAAAAAAATCACCTTAAGATAATTTTTACAAGATGATTTAAAAAATTAAATTTATTTTTTCAAATAAATTTTTTAAAATATCTAAAAATTATTTTCAAAATAAGTGCGTAAAAAAGGCGACAAAACTTATTTTTAGAAAAATATAGTTTTTAAGTGTAAATTAGGATGTAATCTTATCTATTGTCTAGAAAACACACAATATGAATGCTAAACATATCATTGAATATATTCTATATAAATTTCTTTAAAATCATTTAACAAAAGTCATTTTTTAAATTTATTGAGGTTAAACACGTTAGTTTTCATAAAAATATATTTTCAGAAAATTATTTCCTTTATTTTAATTTTTAATTAAATGGTCACTAAATAATTCATTTTATATATATGTGTAAACCATATATTTTCATAATTTAGTTAATTCAATTAATACCCTTCATTCCAACATCTAGGTTATAAGTATCATCATATTTTAATAATATGTCACATTTTTTTTAAACTTAGTATTTCATGTAAAGAAAGATTACATCAGTTTTACTTGGAATGAAAAATATTAAAAATATTAAATTCATTTGAAAAAAAAAATATTTAAAAAAGAATCACAAGGTGTTGCAACTAGGGTTCTGAGTAGAGTTCAAAATCACACATCATGTATGCCCCATACACGCTGCGTGACCTAGTGCTGGAAGCTCAGGGTGTCACCCAGACATACATGGTTGTGGATATGACTAAGTACACAAAAAAGAATATAGAAAACAGGAACATCCATTTACTCTGACACGGTCAGGGTACTCAAACATGGCCAAAGTACACAGTCATAAGACAAATTACATGAGCACAGGGCGGGAGGAAATGAGAATGCCCCAGATATCCAATACACATTGTGTACTCCATTTACATGTCATGTAGTTCTACATGTCCTTATAATACATGGGTCGGATGGCACACAGCCAGGTGTCTAAGAGAGGTCACACACCATGGGACCCTATACATATGTCGTGTACCATCCTCAAGAACTTCTACCTAGTGTATCTCTTTATTTGGGACTCAATTTTGGGCCCCTGAGTAGTATTTACTATTTTTTTCATGTAGAACAGAACAGTGGACTTTATTTTGGAATTAGAGATATGAAACATGGTGTTATGATAATGACACTTCTTTTAGGGATGCTTGGTCAACAGAAATGATCTAGTTCGATCATCAGAGTGTTACTAGAGTTGGAACCCCATATTGAACCTAGGTGTGGTCCCCCATACTCTTTACATAGGCAGGGTTGTACCCCCCCCCCCCCAATACTATATAGGGAATGGTTCCTCTAACTATATATTGGCACCCCCATATTTATGCTTCAGTGTGTTGCAAGTACTACCATAGATATTTCTCCCCCTCAGTTTTCAAGCGTAGTGGTGAGGCACGGGCCCTTAACATGGATTCTTGTGTGGTTATGCATGATGATAGTCATCAAATATAGACCTTTGGATATTCATGATGACTCATTATTCTTAGCTAAGTTGTGGAGATGAAGATACCCTTTCTCTCTCACTTGGGTTTCTTTATGAGAATATATATGTTGGTTTTCGTTTCACTCTTACTTATGGGTTGATCTGACTATTGTATCTTTCTTTTTCTCCCTTCTTGGTTTTTGGGGTTTCCTACTGGGTATGAATATGCTCACCCCTATATGAGATCAACCCTCACATTTTGTGTATTGTGATAACAACAGAAAAACTGGTTGTGACCTTGAAGGGCTCGGTTTCGGTGAAGCACAGTGGCCCTTTATACTTTTTATACTATGTTGTTATACTTTGATTTGTTCCTAGAGGTTGTTGCATATGTGGTTTACACTCTAGAAATTCAATATTTTTTTATATCTATGCACTATTTCATAGAACTTATTATGTGATTGTATAAAGGTATATTATATTAAGGCCTCCTATTTCAGTTCTATTCCTACTCAATGCTTTTTGTCAGCTCCTGGCCTATTGAAGGTAGTTTTTGGGTGTCACACTTGGCTTATCACTGGATAGGTGGACCCCAATAGGTCGAGTAATGATAGAGTAGTATTAGAGGTGGTCTTTCCCCTAGTTGATATTTAGAGTTGGTCATGTGTGGGGTTTTGTTGGGAAATTAGAGAAACAATGTCAGAGTGTCTAGAGTATGGATTTAAATCTAGGGAACCTAGTGTTTGTGTGGTGGCCAACGTATCCATCCACCAATAATCTGAATACCTACTTGTTAAAATTATATATTTAGAAATAAATTACTGGGAACAAGTGTTATGTGAATCATATAGGATTGGGTCTTTTGACTTTCTTGTCCTTCTTGAGTCAACTCCACATATATGCTTATATAACCCTGGTGCATCTTGTTAACTTCAAGGATGCCTCCATGATGGCATCCAGCTAGGATACCAATACGGGATCATGATGGTGATCAATTGAGTGATGGTACATTAGTTTTGGGATCCACTCGTGATTTATTTACCCCAATGGTATGGGTAGAGGATTGACTACGTTTTGGAAAGATGATAGCTCTGGAAAGTTAGGATGATGATACTCCTTGTATTTTCACATTACATGAGTTCCAATTATAGATACTGGTTGTTTTTTAGGGTGACCTATACATTTAGGTAGTGTATGATTGTCTCAAATTAGTGGTCTAAGTTTTCAAGAATGTTTGGACCCTGGCCGATTAGATGGTTGTGCTTGTAGACAACCATCTTTTTGGATTAGTAGGATGTCAGTGGAGTCTGATCACCCAAACTCATGATGAGGTGACACTCTCATGTTTAGACTTCCATCAGTTGTTTTATGATGAATATTACCCTTCAAGATTTTATTTTATATTAATTCAAGATATTATTAAGATACAATAGGATGATATGTCCATTTTTGAGTTTATTATGAGGTTTACTAACCTCACATGTTACACTCTTAATATGGTATAGGATGGATATTTCCAAGAATTGGAGTTTGAGCAGGTTCTTCATAGATACATTCACACTATTGTGGTTTCCTTATGTAATCCCACTTATGTTGGAGTATTGGAGTGGGATTTGGTGACAAATAACATCTAAGAAGAGTAAAATCATGTAGTGGGAGATAGTAGAGGATATCATGGGGCTGATTCGTCTATAGGAACTAACAAGCATCATTTTTTAGGGTCTCGGTGTAAGAGACCTCCCCATGCCTGGAATTAAACATGTGGGTCTGTAGTGCGGTGTTCACACAGAGAATCTGATCATTGAGGACTAGGGTGATTCTATTCTTATAACATGTGAGTTCACATGGCACATGATTTCCTGACATGACATGTTGAGGAATGTAGACACGTAGTGGATGGAACTCCGCAGTAGAGGCAGCACTGTTATCAGGGATCTCCCAAGCATGGTTAAGGCAGCACCAATAGTGGTGGTGGTGATAAAGGTTCTATAGTTAGAGTATGATGCTATGATATACTTCCACCACTACCACCAGGTGTCCCATGAATTTTTCAAAGATCTAGCGGTTGAGGCTGCTAGTAGTAATAGGTTGTATAGGGATATGATTAGTCTCCTCGTGAGATGATTTGAGGTATAAACTGTATTTGTTATAATTTTTATCTAGTAATTGTAGACACATGTATATAGCATTAATTTATATTCATATACCTTTTGTGAGAGATAGAGAATTCATTTGAGTCTTTATCATACTAGTAATTATTCTAGGTTCCTATAGGGAGTGATTATTCTATATCACACTTTTTTTTGGTATTGAGAGTTGTCACTTGGTGGAGAGAGTTTCTCATGGGACCTCTTAGCCATTACAATGAAACCTTATGACATCATCTTTATTATTAACTAGTTTTCTAGGGCACGTGTCTAGATAGATTGTTATTGAAAGATATTTAGATTCCTTCATACTGATGGGATGAGATTCTTCTTCATGGGTGAGAGATATCTTTTGGATGAGCGAGTGGGAATTGTGAGCAAGAAGCTACAACCCATCACCCATCAGTTTGTGAGTTTAGCCCTTGGTGTAGTGGGATATTCAAGAATCTATCTTCCAGTGGTATTGTAGGATTATATGGACATATTTCCCAAATAAAATCTGTGACTACCTCTAAGAGAGAGATTCTATTCAACATTGAATTACACCCTAGGACTGTACTGATATCTTCTATGGCATATCGGATGGCCCCTACCGATCTCTAGGAGCTAAGGGTGTAGTTGGTGGACCTTTGAGAGAAATATTTTGTTAAACCCAATGTATCCTCCTAGGCGGATCTAGTTTTGTTCATGAAAAAGTAGGATAAGAGATAGAGTCATTATGTTGACTATCATTTCCTAACTTATGTAATGATCAAGAACAAGTACCTTATACCAAGGATTGATGACCATTTTGACTTTTTAAAAGTTATGAGTTTGTTTTTAAAGATCAGTCTCATGTTCGTCTACCATTATTTGAGGGTTTGTGAGGATGATATTCTAAATATGAAATTATTATGTCATTATGGAAAATATAATTTCTTAGTGATGCCTTTTGGTGTGAATAATGCCCCAAATCTATTCATATATCTTATGAAATAGATCATCTAGTTGTTTTGTGTAATGGACCAAACCCTCCTGGTCCATTACTTTTCCAAATCCTGAATTTTAGAGGCATAATGGGGACCATCGGTGACTCATTAAGGAGTTTTCCAAATTTCAAGTTGAACGAACAGTGGAACCTATCAGCATCGATGGGTGTCCATGGCACCGATCAGCCATTGGTGGAACTGATGGGCATCGGTGACACCTATGGTTATCGGTGGAACTAATGGGTCATCAGTGGCACCAATCAGCATTGGTTCCAAGGTGATGGTGACTCACCCATCGGTGAGTCATTTCTAATTTCTTCAGGACTTTCCAGTTTTTCTTCAGTAATGTATCTTTTGATATAAAAGTGTATTAATACCCCCTTTCAAATACATTTAAGGCCTATAAAGGATGTTATAAATCCCCAAGAGTCGAGAGACCCTTGATTTACCAAAATGTGTGGGATGTCACACACTTTGTGACATTTTCCAACTTCCTGTGTTTTACAGTTTCACCCCTATTATGTGTTTTTTCCTATTTAAAAGAAATCTATTAACTCAAGGCCATTATCTCCACCATCTCCAAGGAGAATTATTAAATATCAATTAATCCCAATGTATAAAACCTCCCAGCTGCATGGTCGATCCATGATCTGACTTTTAAGTACTTTGAAATTGTCTCCCAAATTTTAGGATCTGAAATCTTCTTAAGTCGATATCCTCTCTCCCTTCTTCCTTCTGGATTATGTAAGTGTGGATCAAGACTTCCTCTGGAGACGAATCGTGTGCCCATGCTTGAGCCCTTCCCACTCAGCCTTGTAGTTTTCTTTTCCTAAAAATCATGTCATCCCCATCTCTTGGAGAAAGAAGGAAACTTTTATATTCCATCATCCAAGTAGGGGTTTTTCCTTTGTATCTCCTTTTTGTACATCATACGGGATGGGTATGATGATTTTATATCAAGAAATAGATGAAACCAACATTAACGAAGATAATAAATGAACTGTTAAAGAATAAAGGGGTGGGAACATTGATAATTTTGTTATGTTATACCTTTGTTTTATGTTATGAATTGTATGGGCTTATGTCCACTGAAAATCATGGTCATTGGTGGTCCTTTATTTCACACTAATGATGCTCTGTTTTTTCTGGATAATCTGTTGATTGAATGGATGAAACAGAAAACTAGTTAATCATGTAAACTTGGTTGATTAAATGGATGCCTGAGGAATAAGAACCCATGTGTGATCACCCTGTTTAACCAAATGGAATGAAGAAACACAATGAATCGGGTTGACTAAATTTGAAAATATTCCTCGATCTATTCTGGTGATAGGCATGGTTATTCTGCATTGAAGATCATGGGGTAATGTAAGGAGGAATGGGACATCTAGTTAAAGGTTTTTTAGTTTGCGAATATGAGGCAACGTAGAGCCGGTATGTTGGGGCTTGTTTTGGTTTCAATACTTCAAGGGATCTCACGGATCCCTTTTTATGTTGTTACTTTACTAGAGAACTGGGTGTGAATGCTTAAATGTTTTCTTGTCTATTTTCTTCCAGTTTTTTTTTGGCTTTTAGTGTTTCCTGTTAGTTTCCCGGTAGTTAAGGAATGTTTAAATAGAATCACTTGAAAATGATAACAAGAACAAGTACAATGGGGAATTGTTTTCCAGAAATGGGTTGTGCTCTGGTTGTGGTTTTTGTATACTTTTTTATGTAGGGATGGATGCAAGATTGGTTGTGTATGGATAGTTATTGGTTTCAGAAACTTTAGTTTAGGATGAGTTCTTGATTACCTATATGTATAAAGTTTGGCTCTTATGCTTCTTATGCACATCCCACCCATGTTGAGCACTTCATTCTGAACACCCCCATTTCATGGGGGAGGGTGTTTTTTCTAACATTACTATGAATGGATGGTTGTTATCTATTTTATTCTCTCTCTCTCCTAGGTAGCCCAGGCTCTTCAGGTGTAGTTTTTTGTGGTGGTTGGCCCAAGAGTTTGTGGGAAGGTTTTATTCCCAAGTTTCTTCAGGACGAGGCCCAGGTGTCTTTGGGTGTGGTAGTGTTTGTTCTGGCCTAGGTGTCTTCGGGCATTGTAGTGGCTGTTTTGGCCCAGGTGTCTTCGGGCGTAGCAGTGGTTGTTGTGTTCTAAGTGTCTGTGGGTGGGATTCATGGTTCTGGTGTCCCATAAGGTTATTGTTGGGGCGGTATTGGGACTGTAGTGGAACCTGTGGGGGAGGTCTGATGTGTAGGATGTCTTAAATAACCAGTGGTAAAGTGGTGTGGGGTACCCAAACATTGATGTGTTTTTACTATTACTTAACCTGACTTACATTATTTAGGGAGTTTTCCTTGGTGAGGTTGGTGGATAGTTTCCTTGTTGGGTGTTTTGGTTACCTCTACTTTCTCAAGGGGCGTTATGATGCCTCCCCACTTGTGCATGACAGATTTTGGTTTCCCTATTAAGTATACATGTATACTCACCCTAAATATATAAAACAGCTTTTAGGTTTCCATGAGGACTTTGAGGAACGTGTCGGACCTTCCTAACTATGGAATCGGGATATTCATCATTGCTTCTTTTCTTTATTTTGGTACTTTTCATCATAATTTTTCTTGTACTTGGTATCAGTTTATTTTGAACATGCATATAGGAAATGAATTTTGGCTTTACTTTTACTCTCAATTTTTAGAATTTTTGGGATTTACCATTTTATCTCCCAATATTGTTCCATAAAAAGGGTAATTCCTTCCATATTACGTGTGATACTACACCCTTGGTGTTATTATCCACCATGAGGCCTATTGAAGGTGGAACTTGGGGGTCATTATCTCTCCTTCAACTTGATGAAGGAAGGGTTTTGCAGTTTTTTGTCCCTTCTCTCATCTTGGAGAAGGCGCATCATGACAGAATGGTATCAGAGGTGATGGTTGAGAGATAGGATGGAGTGTGGGGTTAGGCACAAAGAGGATTTAATAGGATGGTAAGGTAATAGTGTAAGGAAATCTTGGTGCATGAAATAGTCTAGGGAAGACTAGCTAGAACGTGGGATTTTAGGGCCCCTGTGATCCGATGCAAGGAATCTGGACCTACCAAATGACCAGGTGAGGCTACAATAATTATATAGTAGAGACCCTAGGAAAGGTACATGCATCATAATTACTTGTATTCTTGTGTTTCTTGATTTTTTTGGGAATTTAAAATAAATAAATAAAATTAAACAAAATTTAAAAGGGATCTTCTACACTAATCAAGCTTAGGCATTCCCTGTTTACCTTACAACTATGGAACCTAGACAAAGTCCATGAGTAATGAGGGTGATAGAGGACAATCAGATGATTTGGATGATTAGCGGAGGGCTGATCGAGAGGAGTAGGATGACAAGTGGTAGAAGACTCTATGTTCTTTCTAACGGTAGACCCTCAGGAAGTACGAGGGAAGTGTTTATGACTTAGAGATAGAGGGTTGTCTTGAAGAGCTAGCGATCACCTTTACCATTATTCATGCTCAAAGGAGTACTGGGTTCCATTGACAGTTATTAAGATTAAGGGATCAGTGTGTTAGTGGTGGACGCTCTTCCTCAGAGAGAGTATGGAGAGTGAGGTTTTGTGGACTGACATTGAGAGGGAGTTCCGAGTGGAATTCCTTTCTTCTATGATGAATGATAAAATGAGGAAATAGATTCTCTACCTATAGCAAGTGAGTATGTTGGTAAGGGATTTGGGTATCAAATTCAAGGATATCCTTCATTTTTCTCCAAACCCCTTCCTGGATGAGGAGTCATGGGAAAGATTCTTAGAGGAGGCACTCTGACCTTCTATACATTATGATGTTACTCAATTCACTCTACCAATGTACTTGGAGGTTTAGAAGAATGCTTAGGTAGTTGAGAGGATGCACATGCTGGGAGGTGTCCCATGAGAGGGGATCCAGCCAAGGTTAACAAAGGAGAAGGTTGTTAGCAGCAGGCCCCTTGCATCAGGTCCTTCCAAGTTTCGAACTGCGAGGAGCAGGTCTTAGCAGTTCCAGTTCTAATCTCCTGGTCCTCACCCTTTCTCCATAATCCTAGGACCAAGATGATTTATCTGTGTCAACTGTGGGAACCTTCAGAATCAGTTCTCAGACCAAGTGCAGTAAAGTGTGGGTGGTTAGGTTCAATTCCCACCTCAGCAGCAGTAGTAGCCAGCCAGACCTTTTCAGAAGCAACAGCAGGGACTGCAAGCTCCCACTCCACCGAGGGCGGATGGTGCTGAGAGAGGCCGACCTTGGGGCTCTCCTTAGGGACCTTGACTAGGGCATGGTTAGGGAGGTTTTTGACAACCAATGGGTAGAGGAGTTGGATGTGGGTAGTTGTACGTTGTAGAGGGAGTAGTTTTGGTTGGGCCAGAGGTCATTCGAGGTACGATCAGTTTTTTTAGCACTCTTGCTTGTGCCTTTTTTGATTCAAGAGCTTCTCACCCCTTTTTCTCACCTGGTCTAACCCATTCCTTGGGTCTAGATGTAGAGATAATCCCCATTCCATGGGTGCTGAGTACGCTAGTTTGAGGTCAGACCAGCCTGTTTGATGTTTTTCAAGGATGTAAGATGGTGTTGGGGCTGCATCAGTCTAGTGGGAATCGCTTTCTACTAAAAATGAATCCATATGATGTCATAATGGGCATATACTGGATATTTTTTGTTCATGTTGTTATCTAATACTTCTGGTGAAGGTTCATGTTCTCAGATACGAGTGGCCAACATGTAGCTTTTTTCAATGAGTGGGGTTCCCATGAGAGCAGTCGACGAGTGGATCCCCTTCTTTCCTTATTAGTCGAGATGTCAGTGGAGTCAGCAGACTCAGAGATGGTGTATGTTCTAGGGATTTTTAGTGAGTTCCTGTTCATCTTCCCTGAAGAGGTTGTGACTCTACCCCCTCAATGTGATGTTGAGTTTGGGATAAACTTATAACCCAGTGCCAATCCTATTTCAATGGATCCCTACTGGATGGAGCCTTCTTAGTTTCGAAATTTGTGGATTTAGGTAGATGACCTGATGAATAAGGGTTTTATCTGACCAAGAACATCGCCATGTGGTGCTCTAGTATTATTCATAAATAAGTAATAAGGTGTTCTATGGTTGTGAATAGACTACTGAAGACTGAATCATGTGATTCTTAAGAACCGTTACCCCCTCCCGAGGATTTAAAACCTGTTTGACCAATTGATGGGGGCAGGTTGGTTCTCTAAGATCGAACTATGGTATAGGTATCACCAGTTTAGGATGAAATAGGGTGATATCTGAAAGACTGCTTGCAGGTGCATGTATAGGCACTTTGAGTTCGTGGTCATGTCATTCGGTGTTATGAACACACTAGTTGTGTTCATGGGGCCCATGAACTCTATTTTTCATGAGTATCTAGACCAATTCATAGTCATATTCATCAACGACATCCTGGTCTAATCAATATTAGAGGAAGATCATGCTAAGCATATCAGAATTGTTTTGGAGGTCCTCCAACACCACCATCTCTATAGGAAGTTATCCAAGTGCATGTTCTGGACACGATAGGTGCACTTCCTTGGACACGTAGTGTCTCATCAGGTAATAGAATTAGACTTGTAGAAGGTCAAAGTGGTTGTTTCATGCGCATCACCCAAGAACGTAGAATAGGTTTATAGTTTCCTGGGATTGGTAGGTTACTACCAAAGGTTATTACCCAACTTCTCTCGAGTTACAGCACCATTGATAGCCTTGACCAGAAAAGACCAGGCTTTCATATGGAGTGAGCAATACCAGTCATCTTTAAGTTATCTAAAAGGTAAGCTGGTCAGTGCCCCAGTGCTGAGGTTTCCAGAAGAAGGGGTAATGTTTGAAGTGTTCTGTGATGCTTCCTGTCTAATCTTGGGGTGCGTTATAATACAACAACAGAGAGTTATCTCATATGGGTATAGGTAGTTATGTCATCATGAACGTAACTATTCCACATATGACCTGGATCTTGTATCAATGGTGTTCACACAATATTTTTTACAGCATTACCTCGTCAGGGAATGTTTTGTGGTCTTCACATATCACAAGATCTTGAGGTATGTCTTCTACCAGCAAGACCTAAATTTGCAACAGTAGAGGTGGATTGAGTTTCTTCAGTACTATGACTTTGAGATATCCTACACCTCAGGAAAGGGGAATGTGGTGGTTGATTCCTTGAGTAGGAATCCACAAAAGGATGTGGTTCGAGAGTCACAAGATGCTTCAAAAGTAATGGAGGCATTGGTTTCTTTACATTTGGGCATGAGAGTGGAGGATGGTAGAGGCTATCTATTTCAGATGACAGTGCAGTCTTCCTTAGTACGGTAGGTGGAGGAGTTTCAATGGGGATACTTAGAGGATGAATTGATGCTTGATCATGTTAGCCAGGGTGATACTCTAGAAGTATGGTCGGAGGATGGTCAGAATCGGATTCTTTTTTGTGGTAAGTTGTTTGTCCTAGGGATGATGCAGGAGAGAGTTCTTAGTGAGTTCTATAACTCACCCAAGGAGGTACACCCAGAAGTATTAAAGATGTACCAGGGCTTTAGGGCTTGGTTTTGGTGACCTGGAGTGAAGTGGGAAGTGGCACAGTTTGTGGCAAAGTGTCTTGTGTGACAGTAGGTGAAGGTTGAACACCGTGTTCCCAGCGGTCTATTGCAACCCTTAGACATTCGTGAGTGGAAGTGGGATGAAGTCTCGATGTATTTTGTAATAGGACTACCAATGGATGAGGGAGGATATGATTACATATGAATATTGTTGTACTGCTTGACAAAATCAGCTCACTTCTTGGCGATAAAGGAGTCAAGTGTAGTGGATTCTTTAGCACAGAAGTATGTGGGTGAAGTTGTACGGATGCACAGAGTTCCCAAAACCATCGTTTCATATCGACATACACACTTTACTTCATGATTTTGGAAGGGATTATAGTATTATTTTAGAACATAGATTTTCCTTAGAACTTCTTTCTACCCTCAGATGCATGGGTTGACAGAGAGGACCATCCAGATGTTGGAGGATATGTTGCAAGCATTTGTTCTAGACTTTGGAGGATCATGGGTATGACAATTTACTCTAGTATAGTTTGCCTAAAAAATAGTTATCACTCTAACATTGGCATGGAACTATTCAAATACTTGTATGGAAGATTGTGTCATTCACCCTTGTTCTAGACAGAGGTTGGAGAGGCAGGTGTTCTTGGGCCAGAGGTAGTGTAGATCATGACAGAGAAGGTTCAGCTTGTGTGTGAGATGATTAAGGTGGCTCAGGACCAGAAGAAGTCATATGTCAATCATATAAGGAGACCCTTGTATTTTGAGGTTTGGGACCACCTGTTCTTGAAGGTCTCCCCTTGGCATGGACAATGGAGGTTTGTCAAGGGTATTAATATTTCTCCCAAGTTCATCAGACCCTTCGAGGTATTGGGAAAAGTTGGTGAGATGTCATATCAGCTGAAGTTACCACTGTCGCTAGATAGGATCCACAACATCTTCCATATATCTCATCTTCGTCGGTATCTACACGATGAATCCCATGTCCTCGACTGGGAAGAGTTGGATATCGAGGATGATGCAACATTTGTGGAGAGACCAGTGAGAATCGAGGATTTTAAGAAGAAGGTGCTTAATAGAAGGACCATTCTCTTGGTTCTTATATTGTGGAGGCATGGTGGCCTCTAGGAGAGTACCTGGGAATGGGAGTCAAAGATGTGTTCCTAGTACCCAGATCTTTTTTGAGTTTTGATCTTTAATTTTTTGTGTGCTTTCCTATCATGTAATTCTTGACCTTGTTTGCTATGAGATGGGTTGTTTCCCTTATACTCTGAATGTCCATGAAAATTCCTAACTGCGAGGAGGTGAAGACTTGATCCATAATCAATACACATTAAGGTGGATGTGATTAAACCTGTTCAGGTGAGTTAGTTCTGCCCAAAGTGGATAGGATCTTGACATGGAAAAAGGGGCTCCCAAATCCATAAGTTTGGACCATGTGACCATTAAATGTTTGTGTGGTTTCTTAGGGGAGAATACTGGTTGTGTTTTTATCATTATTTAAGATATAGATGTGAGAGAGATGCTCCTGGATGTTGAGGTTTGTTCTAGATTTCAAACAAATCTAGGGTGGTTTGTCCCTAAGAGGAAACTTACGTGGTGGTTTTTAGGACACCTCTCTTTTCTTCAGGTTTACTCTTGGATTCTTGAGAGCGATAATAGTTTGAGAGGTATCTGATGTAATGGACCTGACCCTCCGGGTTCATTACTTTTCTAAATCCATAATTTTGGAGGCTTACTGAGGACCATCGGTGACTCATTGAGGAGTTTTCCAAATTTTAGGTTGAACGAATGGTGGCACCAATCGGCATCAGTGGCACCGACGGGTGTTAGTGGCACAGATGGGCATCAGTGTCACCCATGGGCATCGGTGGCACCGATCGGGCATCGGTGGCACCGATCGGCCATCGGTGGCACTGATCGGCCATCGGTGGCACCGATCGTCCATCGGTGGCACTGATCGGCCATCGGTGGCACTGATTGGCCATTGGCTATAATGATGGGCCATTTGTTGCACTGATCGACATCAGTGTTAGGGTGACGGTGACTCACCCATTGGTGATTCATTTCCAGTTTCTCCTGGACTTTCCAATTTCTCTCTAGTAATGTATCTTTTGACGTAAAAGTGTATTAATATCCCTTTCAAATCCATTTAAGGCTCGTAAAAGATGTTTTAAACCCCCAAGAGTTAGGTGATCCTTGAGTTACCAAAATGTGTGGTCTGTCACATCCTTTATCATGTTTTCTAGGTTCCTGTGTTTTCCAGTTTTTCCCATATTACATGTTTTTTCCTATTTAAAGAAAATATATTAACTCACAACCATTATCTCCACCATCTCTGAGGATAATTATTAAATCTAAATTAATCCCAACATGTGAAACCTCCCAACCACAAGGTAGAACCATGATCCAAATTTTAAGTACTTCAAAATGTTCTCCCTGATTTTAGGATTTGGCATCTTTTTAATTTGCGATCCCCTCTCCCTTTTTCATTTTGGATTATGTTAGTGCAGCTCAAGACTTCTTCCAAAGACAAATCATGCACCCGTGCTAAATCCATTCCTAATGAGCCTTGGAGTTTTCCTTTCTTGCAAATCATGCCATCCCCAACTCTAAGAACAAGGAGTAAACTTTGAACCTTGATCATCAAAGTAGGGGTTTTCCATTTGTGTCTCCTTTTTGTGCATCATGCAGGGTGGGTATGATGATGTTCTCTCAGGATGTAGATGAAACCAACATTAAAGAAGATAATAAACGAACTGTTAAAGAATTAAGGGGTGGTAAATTTGATGATGTTGCTATGTAATACCTTTGTTTTATGTTGTGAACTATATGGGTTTATGTCCATTGAAAATCCTGGTTGTTGGTGGTTCTTTCTTGCACACTAATGAAGCTCTATTTTTTATGGATAATCTTGTGATTGAATTGATATGACATAAAACTAGTTAATCACGTAAACATTGTTTATTAAATGGATTCCTAATGAATAATAACCCTTGTGTGATCACCCCAATTAACCAAACGAAAAGAAAAAACAATGAATAGTGTTGAACAAATTTGAAAATATTCCTTGATCTATTCTAGTGATTGGTATGGTTGTTCTGTATTGATTATTGTAAGGTAATGTATGGAGGAATGGGACCTCTGGTTGAGGGGTTGTTGGTTTTTGAATCTGAGGCAGTGTGGATATGGTATGTTGGGGCTTGGTTTGGTTCCAGTACTTCAAGGGATCTCACGGATCCTTTTGATGTTGTTACTTTATAAGATAATCGGGTGTGAATGCATAAATGCTTTATTGGTTGTCTTCTTCCAGTTTTTTTTTTTTGGATTTTGTTTTTTCTTGTTAGTTTCCCAATAGTAATGGAATGTTTAAATGGTATCACTTGAACATGATAACAAGAATGGGTTCAATAGGGAATTGTTTTCCAAAAATGGGTTGTGCTCTGGTTGTGGATGTAGTATACTTGTGTATGTTGGGATATCAGCAATAGTGGTTATGTATGGCTGGTTATTGGTTTCGAAACCTTTAGGTTAGGATGAGTTCTTGGTTACCTATATGTATAAAGTTTAGTTCTTATGTTTCTTATCTGCACCCCACCCATGTTGAGAACTTCATGTCGAACACTCCCATTTCATGGGAGAGGGTGTTTTTCCAACATTCTTATGAGTTCCAAGTTGTTATCTCCTTTTTTCTCTCTCTCCCAGGTATCCCAAGACTCTTTGGTCAGGGTGTGTTGTGGTGGTTGGCTCAGGTGTGTGCGGGCAGGTTTGTTTCCCAAGTTCCTTCGGGATGAGGCCCAGGTGTCTTTGGGCGTGGTAGTGGTTGTTCTGGCACAGGTGTCTTTGGGCATGGCAGTGGCTATTTTCGCCAAGGTGTCTTCAGGAATGGTGGTGGTTGTTGTTTCCTAGGTGTTTGCGAGTAGGATGTGTGGTTGTGGTGGCCACTAAGGTTATTTTTGGGGCAGTAGTGGGACTGCAGTGGAACCTTTGAGGGGGTTTCTGATGCATAGGATGTCTTAAATAACCAATGGGAATGTAGTGAGGGGTACTCAAACATCACTGTGTTATTACTGTTACTTTACCTGACTTACATTATTTGGGGAGTGCGCCTTGGTGAGGTTGGGTGGATAGTTTCCTTGTTAGGTGTTTTGGTTACCTCTAATTTCTCATGGGGCATTAGGACGCCTCCCTACTTTTACATGAGATCTTTTGGTTTCCCTACTAAGTATACATGTATACTCACCCTATGTACATAAAATTGAATTCAGGTTTCCAGGTGGACTTTGAGGACTGTGTCGAGCCTTATTAGCTTGGGCATTGGGATAGTCTTCGTTGCTACTTTTATTTATTTTGATACTTTTCATCAGAATTTTTCTTGTACTTTGTATCAGTTTATTTTAAACATGAATATAGGAAATGGATTTTTGGATTTACTTTTACTCTTAGTTTTTGGAGTTTTTTGGGATTTACCTTCTTATCTCTCGATATTATTCTATAAAATGGAAATTCCTTCCATATTACGTGAGATTATATACCCTTGGTTCTAGTCGCCACTCTAGGGCCTATTGAAGGCAGGACTTAGAGGTCATTATCTATCTTTCAACTTGAAGAAGGAAGGGTCTGGTAGATTTTTGTTCCCTCCCTCGTCTTAGTGAAGGTGGGTCATGACATGCTGGTACTAATTCATAGTTTTCTTCAAAAATGAAATTATTATATAATCTTTGTATGAGGAGGAGCATGCATAACATTTAAGGATTGTTCTAGACTTACTTTGAGAGCACCAACATTATGGTAAGCTCTAAAAGTATTAGTTTTGTACCCATGAGGTTCAATTTTTAGGGAATGTCATCTCTGAACATGGTTTAACTATAGACCTAATAAAGATTTATATAGTTCATTCTTGGGATAGACCAAATATTGTGATGGAATTATAGAGTTTCATTGGTTTTTTGGGGTATAATAGGAGGTTTATGGTATAATTTTCTAAGATATCAGCCCCTTTGAATGTTTTGGCATGGAAAGAGAATTTTGTTTCCTAAACTAAGTAGTGTTAGAGAGCCTTCAAGGAGCTAAGTTCAAGGTTCACTAGAACTCCTATTCTGAGGTTACTGGAGGAGGGTGTTGAGTATGTGGTGTTTTGTGATGCCTATAGAGATGGGTTTAGTTGTTTTTTGATGTATTTTTAGGGAGTGATTTCATATAGGTTGAATAATTTGATACCCCGTGAGTAGAATTGCACCACCCACAACTTAGAATTGGTAGTTGTAGTATTCACTTTAAATATTTTGGAGGCATTATATTTTGGTTGAGCATTTCATTGCTTACTCATACCATAAGAGTCTCAGGAATATCTTTACTCAGATATATCTTAACCTAAGATACAGGCATTTTTTAGAGTTTCTATAAGACTATGTCCTTTGATATAGTTTATACTATATCAAAAGGAAACATAGTGGTAGGTTCCATTAAGAGGAAGTCTCATTCTCACTTGGTGAAGGAGGCATATGAGAAGTTGGATTCATTAAAGCTAACCCTGATGTATGAGAGTGGTTCAAAATATCTTTACTCAATGGTGGTGACTCCACTTCTTCTTCAACATGTGAGAGTGTATCGGTTGGTTGACATTATCTATGAGGTTCTATGTGACCAAAAATCCTCATGACATGCACCGAATGGGTTTTTTTAAGGATGGGAGCATGTTATACATTTCTAGGGATGGACAGTAGTTCTAGTCACATATCATGGGGAGGGTTTTAGGGAGTTTAATACATCTCCCTTGTCTATACATTCATGTGTAAAATATATGTAAAAGTAAATTCAGAAGTAGTTTTGGTGACCTGGCATGAGGAAAAGAGTTGCTGAGTTTATTTCTCAGTGTATCACATGTTAGCAGGTAAAGGATGAACATCAGTTTACAGCAGGCATTACTCAACCTATTGAGATTTTGAAATGTAAGTGAGATTTAATATCAATGGATTTTTGTGATGGGTCTTTCTCAGATAGTGAGAGTCTATGATTCTATCTAGGTTATTGTTGACTGATTCACCAAGTCATCACATTTTCTATCAATCTAGGAGTAGAGATCGGTTGATATTTTGGGGAAGTTGTATGTGTGTGAGATCATCCAGATTCATGGGGAACCCATGAAGATTGTATCTGACCATGATGATCAGTTCAAATCGTAGTTGTGGTAGGGTTTACAGGATAATTTTGAGACCCAGTTATATATGATCATAATGTTTAACCCCAAGATGGATTGATAGACTTAGTGGATTATCCAAGTGTTGGAGGATATGCAGATATCCTACAAGTTAAACTTTGGTCAGAGCTAGGAAGATCACTTGCCATTAGTAGAGTATTATTATAATAATATATATCAATCTGTTATTGTAATTACAACTTTCAAGTCCCCATATGAGAGATGGTGTAGATCACTATTTTACTGTATTGAGATTAGAAGAACATATCTTGTTGGGTCAGAGCTTGTGCAGGCGATGAAGTAGAAAGTGTAGGTGATCCACAATCATTTTAGGATATCCAAAAGCTTTAGATTAGAGTCATAGTCCTTTAGAATTTGATCTAGGAGACCATGTTTTTCTGAGAGTCTCATAACGATGAGTATTATGGGGATTTGGTTGGGGAAGCAAGTTATCCCTAAGGTTCATCAGGATATTTGAGATCCAATGGATGGTTGGTGAAGTTTATTAATGCTTTTATTTTTTCCATAGTTATATTCCATGATATATTTAATATTTTAAAACTAAGGAGATACATGAACGACCCATAAAGCGTTATTGAATAGGGAGAGTTAGACATTGAGGATAGATCCACCTTTACAGAATACATGATGGTGATCAAGGATCAATAAGAGAAGACCCTACACTGATGGGCCATCGCTTTGTTTTGAGTGATTTTTTAGCATGGGAGCATTCTAGAAAGCTCCTTAGAATGTGAGAACCAAAAGTGGGATCAGTGCCCCAACCTTTTTTTATAGTTTGTGATTTTTAGGGAAAATATCCTTGAAGGACGGGAGAATGTAATGACTCAAATTTTCTTGGTTTAGGTATTTTAATATTTATATATATATGTGTGGATTTTTCCTTAGAGACGGTGCTATGTTTGGGTGTCACAAAACCCCAAAATTATTATATGAAAAATAATAATATATATTAAATAATTCACACCCGTATTTTTGGTCTAAATGTTTTTCCCATTGAATAGGACCTCATATGGGAAATATGAGACTGCGGTTGATTCTAGAACATGGGGTTTACCCTAATCATGACATAAAGTTAGTCGACATTGGATGTTCGGTTAAAGAAACCCATTGGTAAGTGCATTAAATAAATTAAATGATTAATTTATTTATTTTATTTAATTTCTTTAATTTCTTTAATTTCTTTAATTTCTTTAATTTTTTTAATTTATTTCATTTATTTAATTTTTTTAATTTTTTTAATTTTTTTAATTTATTTAATTTATTTAATTTATTTAATTTATTTAATTCATTTAATTCATTTAATTTATTTAATTTATTTAATTTATTTAATTTATTTAATTTATTTAATTTATTTAATTTATTTAATTTATTTAATTTATTTAATTTATTTAATTTATTTAATTTATTTAATAACCTAAAAAATAATCATCCTCTATAAATACATCATTATAATGGATTTCCAGGGTTAGTCACATAACCCTTAGAAATTATATGAGGGGCATCTTGGTTATCATTAGCAGATCGGGATCAAGGATCGATGGAAAATGGTCAAGGTGAATCATGAGATGAATGAAGAACATAGTGAGATCACCACCTTTATCACTAATGAACATTTTTTTCACCAATGATAAATCCAAACATGAGGTAGGGCACATTATTTCTTGGATTACCACCCTAATTTTATTTTTCAAGCATGAATTGTTTATCTGATTTTCTTTTCGGTGGTTTTCATTCTTCACATGAAACCAGATATTCATTTATTTATAGATTCTTGATTCATCTTTTGAGATCGCTATTTTACTTTACAAAAGGGAAACCCCAGGAGTGGCATTTTTAAACCCTCAACCCTAATAACCCCTACCCATGAAGGGATCGCTCTAGAGAGATCCCTAGAAGGGAAGGATCCATTACCAGCTGATATGGAAGAGCATCAGATAGGGTGACATCCTGATCAATGATGGTTCGACATAAAAATCTATCAGTTGAGTAGGTTTCACCCTTTTTCCCACTCGATGTTGCACTGGGTGACCCAGCAAGGCCAGCGGACTGGGGGAGGTGGAAATCCCTTCAAGAGCCAGATCCCATGATTCAAACCTCATACCTCTAAATAAAATTCATTGCTATGAACCTTCTCCTTTACCACTTTTCCACCACCACAGTAAATGATATCACTATTTTATTTATCTATGAATGGAATCCATCCTAAAAAATATCCATGATCACCCCTAACTTTTTTGTTTAATTATTTTCTCCCATCATTCTTAGCACGTTCATCATCAGTGTTTTATTTTGTTCGGTGGTTCAATAAATACCATGTAGACAATCATCATATAATCATTATTTGACATAATGGATTGGTACAATGTGTTTGTGTTTTAGATCGAGATCATTATCAAGGTTTGGTTCACTATAATGGGTGAATGAAAATGTATCATAAGTAGATCGGGGTCCTTTATCCATGGGTTTTGGTGTACAGAGTAGCAGGATTACGAGATCGAATCGTGGATGGTTCAGGTAGCCAGAATCTAGCTACTAAGAATAGACCGGTCATGGTCATCCCGAGATATGATTTCCTTAGTGTAATTAAAGGTGGAAATATTAGTCTCAATGTCATGGGTGATAAATGATGAATGGACATGAGTTTCTATAAAATAATTATTTACATGACATGTAGTCCAAGAACACACATTGTGTATTCCCCTTACAGCAGCACCTAGGGTTCTGGGTGCTGTTAAATATCACATGTTGGGTATAACCCAAACATGTCATGTAACCCAGTGTAGGAGGATTAGCATATATCCTAGGGGTACACAGGAATAGAGATGGTCAAGTTCATGGGCATGACCAAAGTACATGGGTATGACTGTATACTAGAACATGGCCTCGGTACCCAAACATGACCAAAGTAAATAGGCATGGGTCAAAGTACACAGGAATGGATCGAGAGGATACAGGCATACCCTGGGCATCCAAGACATTTTTTTACTCCATGTACACTCTATTTAGATCTATATGTCCATCTAATTTGTTTATAAGTGAGTAAATGACTAGGTGTCTAGCTGAGGTCACATGTCATGTGACCCTTGGTACATATTGTGTACCTTCCATAAGGAATTATACTTTATATATCTCTTTCTTGGGGAATCAAATATGGGCTCATTATTATCCTATATTGATCATTTTTTCACGTTGAATGTTATGGTGGCCTTTTTTTGGAATTATATATATGATACAAGGTGTTGCGAGTGTAAAGATTCTTTCAGTGATGATTAGATGATGGCAGTGATTGGGTTCAATCATCAGAGTGTTACTAGGTTCAGAACCCCCTATCACACTAGGTAAGAGTCCCCCCACACTCTTTATAGAGGTAGGTTTAGTACCCTCATACTATAGAGTGTGTTGGTTCTCTATCTACAGAGTGCCCCCCACCCAGCTTCGAGCTCTGGTGGGGAGTGGGTCCCCCACTGAAGATTTCACCCCCTCAACTGTGGAGTGTTGTGGTAAGGTTCAGGCCATCTATATGGATTCTTGTTCTGTTTTTCATGATGTTAGACATTGGAGATAGACCTTTGAAGAATAAATATGACTCATCATCCTTATTTGGGCTATCGAGATAGAGATCCACTTTCTCTATCTTGTGATTATTTATGAGTATATATATTTTGGGTATAGATTCCCTCTTACTTATAGGTTTAGTTAAATATTATATCTTTATTTTACTCCCATATTGGTTTTTATGTAATCCTACTAGGTAAGTATATACTCACAACTTTAAGGGAACTTCCCAAGCATGTTGTGTCTTTTACATATGAGAGGAAGATTGGTGGTGACCTTGGTGGACCTTCTCTCATTTGAGCATAGCGTTTCTTAGTGATAACCATGTTAGGTGGTTAGCCTTGAATATTTTGAACCAATATCTCTTTATTGTTTCTCTCTTTTCGGTTGTTTTTAGGTTGGGACCTCATTTTTAGTTGGGCATATATTTTTTCACTTTATACTTTTTGTACTACACTGATGTACTTTAACACTTTCTTGTAATTCATTGCTTATATGGTTTTCACTCTAGATTTTCAATAATTTACTATAACAATAAATTTTTTCTTAGAGATTGTTTTTTTTTCATATAGGTACATTAGTCTAAGGCCTACTATTTTAGTTTTATGCATACTTGGTTCTTCTCTCCAACCCCTGGCCTATTGGAGGGGGGACTAGGGTGTCAAAATTTTCTTATCGCCTTCCAAGAGGGACCCAGTGGATTGGGTTGTGAAACCTTGGATGGTTATGGTGTTGTACTAGTCCATGTGATGTTCTAAGAGATGTTATGGCACTGGACGAAGAAATTTTGAGTCGATCGGGTTTCGTAATAGAACCCAACAATCGATGGTGGTGTTATTTTTTATTTTATTTTAGTTATTTCTCAACTAGGTTCGGAATATTTCATGGTCATGCACTTATGATAGAAATTTATAGGTTTTCTATTGGGGTTGTCCTATGAATATTCATTTCTCACCCCATGTACATGCACCTTAGTTTGCATATAGACCATATGTCTTCTTTTACGTTATGTACAGATACATAATGGTTAGGTTGGATTCCCAATGTTGAATGATCGATTGGAGACACTTATGTGAAGTCTTATTATCAAGATAGATCATCTGAAAAGGATTTTGGATAATGGGTATGTGGTATGGATTAGAGTTATCATAGGAGCCATGTATATTTATTTTTAGTTAATTTATCTTGTATATGTGGTCAGCCCAATGGGAAACCAATTGATGGGTATAACATGACCATTATAGTTGTATACTACATTTCATTTTATTATAGCATATTTAGTTTATTTTTTATTTCTAAATACTCTAATATGTATGATTCTTGGTTATTTTACTATTATTTCACACTCTAATATGGGGATATAACCTCGCAGTACCACCATAGACCCCCACTACTAATAGGAAACCTTTATATTGAGGAGGTTCACTTGAGGTATCTTAAAGAACCAGTCCAACTACTCTATGAACTAATCCAGGGAAGGTCATTAAAAAGTAGTATCGTATACTTTTTTATTATCTTACTATTTGGGACCTGGTAGACGGCAGTTTAGGAATGAGTTGGAGCCTATGATGGATATTGGATGGATGTGTCCTGAACACCTTCACTGATATGAAATCTAGGTTACTAGGGTTTAGGGATTGATGTTCTTAGTTTTTTATATTATGTTTGATATGATTTTTACCTCAGGTGATGCACATGATGTTTCATATTGATGATGACTTGCTGGATTTTATCTCTTTTCTTGTTGATAAGATATTATTTATGGACTTTAGTGCTTGGCCTATAAAGGAAAGAGGCATATCATGAATCATGAGTTGGCATGTAGGATTCACACAATGTGTATGGGCCTACTAGTGTGATTTTTTCACTAATAGATTCATCTATTTAAAGTGTCAGAATCCGCTCATATGATATTTTCCTTTATAAGTGCTTTGTGACATTCTACTTAGCTAGTCCTATATGTATATTTATTTTAATTCCAGTTTATGTGGAACTATAGTGAGACACTTTTTGATGATAATGACATGATCCCTTGATGTATGGGACATGTGGTGACCCTGGTAGGTCTATGGGGCACATGGTTCCTAAGTGGGAAACCCGTAGTGGGTTGTTATTTATTGGGATCAATTACTTAAAGTTACAGTAATAACCTATATATAATTTTCCCATATAGCTTGGAAAGAAACCCTACTTAATCAAACCATTTAAAAGTGGTTTGTTGAATATGGATCACCAAAGGGGTAATCCAGTTAGATGTACCCATTATGTTCGGTTATTTAATATTCCAGTAACAACCTATATAGTGTTTTCTCATATAGCATGGAATGGAATTATATCTATCCAAATCTGGTGGTTATGGTTCTTTGATATAGACCACTAGAAGGTGATGCCTATTGAGTGATTATAATTATATGATGTAACAAGATACTCAGTTATTTAAAGTGCTAGTAACAACCTATATGCACATGAGCCTCAGCCCAGTTGGTGACATCTCTCTAAGTGCATCCATGAGACCCAGGTTCAAATTCAGGCATAGGCATAATTTCAGGGGGTACTGTAGTAGTAATGTAGCGGTACTATAGCAGGCATTGTAGCAGACTGTAGCATATTGTAGCAGTACTGTAGCAGGCACTGTAGTAGTACTGTAGCAGTACTGTAGCAGTTACTGTTCAATATTGTAGCAACCAAAACTATTCAACTTGGGCCACTTGTTTGGGCTTGGAGTCCTTAAGGCCTTTGGGGCCCCCAAGACCTTTGGGTCACTAAGGCTTTCGGGCCACCTCAAGGCCCTCAGGGCCACCTGATTTGCAGTTGCATAGACAGATTCTACAAGGAACCACTCCAGAGGATGAAGGAGCAGGGCACATCCACCAAAGCAGGGCTAAATGGACTTTTGAAGAAAGAGAGGGTATGGAATTTTCCATTGGTACCGCACCTGTGCACCCCTGCACATGGACATGCTAGCCAAACAGTCATGCAAAGGTGGAGAGCTGATCACGATGTAGATTCTGGGGAGGAGCAGTTTCAAGTAGTCATAGTCTGTATGATTTCCTTAAGACCTACAGGTCATATAATGTCTCTAAGCCTATGGGCAATGTAATTCCTAAGCCTACGGGACTTGTAAGGGTTCCCCCTCATCCCTTGAAATGGGGGTTATCAGAAAATCAATAAAAAAGAAGGCCTTTGAGTCATTCTGTCAGTCAGTAACAACCTATATGGTGTTTTCCCATATAGCTTGGAATAGAACTCTACTTATTCAAGTTAGTGGTAGCATTTTTCCTAGGTACGGATCATCTAGGATGATTTTTTATGTTTTTATTATCCTTTTTGAGTTGTGATTATCAAGGGATAAATCTATGGATGGATTCTTAGTAAGAATCAGTTCCCAAGTTGGTGGTTGAGTTGGAATGAGATGTTGGTTAACATATATTAGACCCATGAGTGAGTTGATTTATAAGTAATTGACCTTAAATAAAGTGTAAGTGTGATTATTTAGATAAGAATTCATTTTAATTCATTCTCAGAGATCTTTTAGGTTTTGCAGTTTACAGAATTATATCTACACCCCTAAAATATCTAATATTACATCATAAAGTGTACACTTCCACTCATTATCCATCATTTCCATAATACAAAACTTTTTAAAATATAACATGTTTTATTTTCAATAAATATCTCTAAAAATTTCATATTGAAATCATCCTTGTCCTTACTTAACCTTAAAACCCTACGAAAATATATGAATGTGTAGGATGAGAACAAAAATCTAAGTAAGAGACATATAAAAATAAATAAACACATTAGTCCATGAATACTCATAAAAAGTTTCATTTTCCAAAGTAAACTTTGAACTCAAAATAAACATTTCATTACCAAAGAAATCAAATTATCTACCTAAATATTCTATTAAAATATTTCACAAGAAATATTAAAGGAAAAATAAAACTCATAAAGCTTTATTTTAAATCATGAAAATTTATACATTTCACCCTTAAGAAGTATAAAAAGATTCCATTCAAACCAAATCTTATTAGTTTACCTTGATAAATCATAATATTTTCATAAAAACTCATAGAAATCATAGATAAATCATGTAGTTAACTTGTGAAATCATTTCCATATAAATATTACAATCTATCTTACAAATGGAATAACCTACCCATCAAATTCCAATAATCTCTTAAGAGAAACCTAACCAGTTAACTCTATCCCATGAACCAAATCATTGGAGGGATATATCAGAATCACCCATCATCATGAGATATATTGGGATCACCCATCATCATAAAAAAATACCAAATAACAATGAAATAAACATAATACATGAAATATTTCATTTCCATCATTATACTCATAAAAATATTCTTTTCACCCATAAGTTAACATTTTTGGATTTTGAAACATCCATTCCATTTAAAACCAATTTTTGAAAATACCCAGAAAAAAGGCAAGGAGGGTTTTTATTTGAAAAAAATGTGAAGGAATTTAAAGGAATTAAAACATCAAATAATGGTTATGGAAGTGGGAAAACCCAATTATTCTATATATATTAAAATAAAACATTCCATTTTCTTTTTTTTCAAAACATTCTATATAAAATATGTAAAAAATATTCCTTCGGAAAACATTTTAAATAAGTAAAAAGTGACATAAAATGTCCTTTATAGTTCATTTATGTCCATATAAATACATCCATAAAATAATTTTAATAATATGGACATGGAATAAAAATATTTAGAAAATAAATCTTGAAAACGTTTAAAATGAGTTTTTTAAGGTAAAGTGTTTCTTACCTTGAGTTTGACTTATCATGTATGATCTTTATCATATTGAATAATAAAATTATGTTAATTATATACTTTATTAAGAAACTATTTGAATTTTCTTATTTATTTTGTTATATTTATTATTATATTACATATAATTACTTGATCAATTAAGTTCATGTTGAACGTTTTGATGATATTCAACTAATAGGTCCAAAATGACTTTGGAAGGTTGACTATGGTCAAAGATATCATTATTACATTATCTATAGAATAATAATCATAATATAATTATCATATTTATAAATTAATTGTATTTTTAAAACCAATCAGAAAATATGGTTATGAAAAATGAATTATGTTACAATCATGGAGATGATAGGTTGTACGTACGCATGAATAATGTTTTCATTTTTTAAATAGAATTAGGGGAAGAATGTATGTTTCATTTTATATTTCTAAAATTATTCTTATATCATAAATATCATATTATATTCTTAAATAAACTTATATAATGCATCTATGTGATGTGATCATGAAAAACGAATAACATCATTTTGTGGTGGTGGTAATCCACACGTACGCATGAAGGACATTATCATATTTCAATGGATGGAATGGTAAGAAAATAGATGATATATTATATTTAAAGAGTTATAAATATTTCATTAATATCATATATATATATATTAAATCCATATTTATATCCATCCAAGATAGATGATTATGGAAAAAACTATATCAGCTTGTGAGGTCGTAGTCCGCCATACACACGAACGATGGTTTCATTTCACATTTGATGGAAGAAGGAAATGGATATGGGTTATTTAATTACCATAAAAAAATATAAATATATGGAAGATAATATTTTTATTATTTCATCATGTTTGAATAATATTTAAATGAGGTAGAAAACAAAATGAAACAAAAATTCTCAGTTAAGAACTATACATCTTCTCTGAACATCCTCTTTATGTTTATACCAAAATCCTTCCTAGGTTGGTTTTATGATAAAACAATGGATTATAGGATGTGGGGATGGATTTAAGAAATTTATTTTTTCATTTATTGGCCAAACCAAAAGGTTATTTAAGTGGATAGGGGAGGGGCATCCATTTATAAGTGGGGGAGAAGACACACTTGGAATTTTTAAAATGATTAATATATAACAATGTCTTAATCAATCCAAATGGCTCAAAAAAATAACAATTACCAAATATTAGATGAGTTAGGATTTAAATATAGATATAAAATATAATTTATACTGGTTTTTGGTTCATTTTAACCCTTATTTTTTTAGTTTAACCCCTAATAAACTTGTTTTAACCTTAACCATGGTAACAAAATTTTATTGTTTTTACAATTCATTATGACTAAAAATTAAGTTAAATTTGTTACCTATTATTAATAATAATGATTATAAAAATGGACTCCATTTTATCAAATTTAAATCATATAAGCGGTATAGTTAAATTTAAAATTAAACCCGCAAAACATAATTGAAAAACAATTTTTTAGAAAAATGCCTTTTAGTTATAAAAAAGTTTTTATATAAAATTAAAGTATAGATTTGATTCAAATAAAATTTATTAGACTATGTTTAATCAAAATTAACTGATTAAATTTTAAAACTTTTCAATAATATAATGTTACTTTTTAAATATCTTGAAAATCAAATACAGTTTTCAATAAAAATCAATATTGTTCAATATTCATTGAAAAAACAAACATTTCAGAAAAATATCAAAAATTCATCATAAGATAATTTTATTATGATGACTTAAAAAATTAAGTTCATTTTATTTAATTAAAATAGAATATTCCTTTTATCTTTTTTCAAAATCTTCTGTATAAAATACTTAAAAAGAATCCTTTTGAAAACCTTTTAAATAAAGTAAAAATTGATATAAAATGTTCTTTATAATTCATTTATGTCCACATAAATACAACCATAAAATAATTTTAAGAATAATTATATAGAATAAAAATATTTAGTAAATAAATCTTGAAAACATTTAAAATGAGGGTTTTAAGGTAAAGTGTCTCTTAACTTGAGTTTAACTCATTTTGTATGTTCTTTATCTTCCAAAATAATAAAATTATCTTAATTATTTACTTTATAAAGAAAAAATTCCAAGTTTATTTTTCCTTTTATTTTACTTATTACCATGTTATATAAAATTATTTAATCAATTAAGTTCATGTTAGATGATTTGATTATATTCAACTCATGGCTCAAAAATGGTTTCGGTAGGTTGACTATGCTTAAAGTGGTCATTATTAAATTTTATCTAGAATAATAATCATGAAATAATGATAATTTTTATACTTTAATTACACTTTTAAAACCAACCATGAAATATTGTTATGAAAAATGAATTAAGTTGCAATCATGGAGATGGTAGGCCATACATACACATGAGTGACATTTTAATTTTTCAAAGATAGTGATAGAAAGAAGGTAAGTATCATTTTATATTTACATAATGATGGCCATTTCAAAAATATCATATTATATCTTTAAACAAACTTATATATATAATCCATGTGATGTGGTCATAAAAACGAACCATATTGCTTCGTGAAGGTGGTAATCCACATGTAGGCACGAACGACGTTATCATTTTTCAATGGATGAAATGGTAATAAAATAAATTATATGTTATATTTAAAAAATAATAAATATTTCATAAATATAATATATATATATATATATATATATTAAAATCATCATTATAACTAGACGTGATAGGCAGTGATGGAGAAATAATTACATCGGTTCACAAGATGATAATTCTTCGTACATATCAGTATATGTAAGATAATGGTTCTATTATTTCATCATGGTTGTAGAATATATGAAATTTTAGAGAAATAAATAAAAAAATGCTCAGTTGAGAACTATACCTCTTTTTTAGATAACTTCTTTAAGTTTATACCTAAATCCTTCCTATATTAGTTTTATGATTAAACTAGGGACACTAGTAAATGGGTAGGGATTTCAGGAAGGGATTTAGGTAGGTATTTCCCCAACCAAAAATCTCTTTAAGTGTGGATAGTATAGGATGGGTGTCCTTTTATAAGTGGGGGAGAGGATACACTTGTAATTTTTAAAAATAATAATATATATTAATATCTTACTCGGGAAAAATAGATCCAAAATGGACCATTACTAAATATTAGATGATATAGGGTCTAAATATGGATAAAAAATATAATTTAGACAATTTTTTAGGTCATTTTAACCCTTTATATTTAGTTTAACACCCAGGTAAACATTTTTTAACATTAACTATAGTAACATATTTTTATTATTTTCCTATTCATTATGACCAAAAAAATAAGTTAAACTTATTACCTAATGTTATTTATTCTGATTCCAAATATAGAATCCATTTTATCAAATTTAATTCATAAAATTGGTAGAATTTAATTTAAAATTAAACCTGCAAAACATAAAGAAAAATGATTTTTCAGAAAAATTCATTTTTAAGTATAAAAATGTATTTACAAAATTAAAGTATAACATTGATTCCAATAAGATTTATTGGATTATTTTTAACCAAAATGAACTAATTTAATTTTAAAAATAATCCATAATGTTAGGTCCACTAGGATTGATACCCTGGTAGGGAAGGTGAATCAGGGTATGATAGATTAAAACAACTACCCCTTTTTTATCTTGTTTTTCTAATAGACAAAACCCTCTTCTCACTCCTTCCTAATGTTGTGTATTAACTAACCTTAAAGCATCCACAGGACACAACAATTTTTACTTGGTTCACCCTCACTGGGCAACGTCCAAGGAGAATACACCAACAGTGTACTAATGTACCAATACCACTATAAGCACACTTCTATTTACAAGTTCTAAGCGGACTCATTGTCCCTCCTGGTTTACAACTACTCACAATTTGTGAACTCACTACTCTCTCAACTGAAGTGTGCTCACTGCTTCTTCAGAATATCCACTCACTGTTTATAAACTTGTAGGTCTCTTCATTACCACTAATGAATGCATCCTTCACTATATGTAGATGCTCTATTGAAGTTCAAAGTTCATCCACTGATGAATACCCCTTTTTCCCTTGAACACTGGACAACTCACTTTGAAAACACCTTCGCAAAGTACCCTACTTTGTGAAGATCCCAATTTCACGAAGCCCAAACAAGCCTTCATGAAGCTCCTGACTTTTCGTCAAGAACTCTCATGAATCACTCTCTTTAAGATCAAGTTGTCACTGAGAGACTTTCCTCATGAAGCTCACTAAGCCAACATGGAGTTTGCAACTTTCACAGAGCTATATTACCCGCCGCGAAGCTCTTCGGGAAGCACACTTCCTTCGCGAACTACCTTCACGAGCTGAGAGTAAATAATTTTCTTCAAAAACTCTCACTACCTCTCGTGAGGGGGTCGAGGCCTATTTATAAGCGATTCCACCGACCCTTGAACCTTCTGTGCGAAGTTAATGCCACCTCATCTAAAATCGCAAAGCTCTGAAGTTCCCGCTGAAATTCTCTCAAAATCATGAAGCACCACGGAAATTTTCCGATCGTAGAGCTTGTCATAATCATGGATCATGCCATAAATTCCTTCACGCCTTCACCACGAAGCTCCCTCGCAAAGCCCTTCACCGCCAAAATGCACTTCAACCTCTTCCGTTTGCGAAACTCATCGTAATCATGACGAATCACCGTCAACATTCTTCTGGTCTTCTCGAAATCCAAACCATGAGGCCTATATTCTTGAAACTCATGCCTTTTCCATATTTATATAATATCTTCATGGAAATCCATATTTTTTGATGCTCACCAAACTCCAAATTTTGGACCCCAAAAATTTGTCAAACACTGGAAAACGACACCACCTTGTATCTATTCTTTTTTTACTACCTCAAAATCATCCATTCCTTTGTCATAGTTCTTTGTCAACATTGATTGTCAACAAAATATCTGGAACTCGACAATTCACCATGAAATATGCTTTATCAACAAACACAATCATCCCAAAAATTCTGCAATGTTACATTGAGGGATTTTTCCCCAACACATAATATAATGTGACTTTGTAAATACTTTTAAATAAAAAACAATTTTTAATAAGAATCAGTATTTTGTGTTATTCATTAAAAAATTGAACATTTCATAAAATTCTCAAAATTCCATCATAATATAATTTTGACATGATAAATTCAAAAACAAATTTAATTATTTTAAATTCAAATTATATAATTATGAAATCAATATTTTAAATAAAACCAAGTAATGTATGAAAATCCAATTTTTTTAGAAATAAATATTTTTCTTTTTGAATGAATAATTTCCTAATATTCTTATAATAAATATAAATCTATAAAATATAATTAATGAATATTAATAATATATGAAAATTATTTATTTTAACATTACCTAGGTTGTTATAGGCTTGGCACATGTTTTTTTGTATGACTATGGGATGAGGATAGGATTTCGCCTCTAAGTTGTGGCTTGGTACGTGGCTTAACTTTTGGGCTAGGTGGGATACATAGAGAACTTGAAATGTGAATCATAGTTTACTAATTATAATCTTTAACTATGATTGAGGGAAACTTAATAATGGGGTTGACCCAAGTTTTTGGGTTCCTTTGAGGCAGGTATCATGGGCACATTCAGAATTTTGAGATCGATGCATAGGCAGTGCACTCGAGTTTATGCTATGGTCATGGTGATGCCTTAGATTTCATTTATCTGAGAGGAACATTCCATGTTAGTGCCTTGGAATGTGTGGAAATTAGAGTGTACTGGTATCAAGGTGATATTTTGTGGGAAGGATTGGTCGGGTATTTGGCCTTGTTTTTTGGATGTGATTTAGTACGCGAGTGAGAGTGTGGGTAGATGCTCGTGACTTGGAACAGTGCTAGGTGGAGTCTAAACATTTGTTTAAGTTTGTAATAGAAGCTATTAATGATTTTAAAGAGTATTCGCAAGGGTTCTCTAACTTTTTGAAACTAACTTACCTGAGGATCATAGTCAGTGGTTTAGGTGTGTTAGCCTAGGTTCTTATTTCATGGCTCATGTGAGTGTGAGTGCCTATGAGAAGTTCTTGGAGAATCAATCTTCCTTGAGGATGATAGAGGTGGTTGGCATTGATTTTTGGGATAAATTATTTTTGAGTGAGGGTATGTGTGCATGGGATATGTGTAGTGATGGTTGGGTCATGTGTGGGTCCGTTGTGTTTATTTAGATCTTAAGGAAACCCAAGAAATGTAGCCATAGTGGGCCTATAGAGGTCAGGTCTAGAGGGGAAGTGTAAGGAAATAATTATGGTGGGGATCCCAACATAGTCCATTGGAGGATATGATCCTTATTTTAAGTGGTTTGATGAGTGTAGTGGTTTCCATTCTTGTTGAGTTGGGAATGGGTGTTTGATGCTTCTGTGTTGACGCTCTGGTGCAAGAAAGTTAGCCACGTCCATTTGTTACATCGGTTGATGGATATATCTTTTTTCTTGGATTCTATTTTTGGTTTTAGGGTAATGATAAGTATACTCCTATAGTGGGGAGCATTTGATCAGTCATAGTTGAATGTCCATTATGTTGGGAGTGTTATGGGTACTATAAAACTAGTCATCAGATAGTTGTGATAGTGTTGGTTATGTCAGTGCTTGGAGTGAAAGAATAGCTACTGGTTGGGCACTGAGGCTTCTTAAGGATGGGAAGTTCTATGGTGGGAAGATTATAAAACCTCATGTTTTTTTGGGTTGTGAAATGAGAAAAACAAATTTAATCTTTAGTTTTAGAGTCACATGAGAGGTAAAATGGTCATTTTTTCTACCAAATTATCTTGGAAATATTTTCTAACCACTCCATTGTTATTAAAATACAGTTTTTAATCTAGGAAATAATTTTGGTAGAATTATGAGACATCAAAAAAAATTTAAATAATTGGTATTTAATATTTATTTAATTAAATATTAATTTATTTAAACACATTTGAATGGAGATATATTTTAAATAGATTATCAGATTGAGATTTAAACTCCTCAATTGAGTCCTTAATGTGGGGTTTTTCTGAGGTGATGTGTAAACCCGATTCATGTTCTGGGACTCGCACTATTATAAATTTACCCAATACCAACAGTTTCAAATTATTAGTATAACCCCTAGAACCATTGGTATTACTTATAAAAATGGTTCCAAGAACTGTTGGTATGTGAGTTATTGGTATATCCATGTACCAATGGTTTCTAAAAAACCATTGGTATAGTCTATCTTCAGTTACCCTATTTCAATGGTTCATTGAAACCGTTGAAAAATCTAGTGGGAAAAGTTGTATACCTGTGATTTTAAGTAAACCGTTGGCATAAATGTATATCAAAAGTTCAAGAACCATGGTTAACACACTGTCTAATAGAAATGTATACCAATGGTTTATAGAACTATTGGTATACCCTCCTCTCCCCATCAAACATAGCAGGTCACCAACGGTTTACAGAACCATTGGTATACCCTCTTATACCCAACAAACACAGCAGGTCCATCATGAACCTCTTCTAGAACATATAAATAAGAAACACACCATAGTGTACATTTAAAATATATTTTTACACTATATATATACAATAATAATGTCTTGGAAATAATTTGTACTTGACTGCCCATAGAGAAATATTTACCTTGAATTGAAACATGTTTGGAATTATGTTTAAAAATATAAAATTTAAATAACATGTTGTCATATCCATGATTTTATATTTGATCTATGTTAGACTTGTATGTATTTTTAATACCATAATATTTTAGGGTTTCTAATTGTCATGTAAAAATACTAATATTTCATGAACTATAAATAGATATATTTTTTAGTGTCCAAGAAGTCCTAAAGTCTTGTAGTTTGTGTCTTGGGTGTTTTGGAAGTGTTGGAGGAGATTATGGAGGATGTTTAAAGGAAAATGGTTGTGTCTTTTCATATGAAGTTTCAAACTACCCATTTAAGTCATGGGTTATTCTATGAAGGAAGATGACTCTATGAATTTGGTTTTGATTTGATTTTGTTTTGATGCATTAACTGAAATCACATATAGATAGTAGTTTCCTCATTAACAAAATTATTTTGGTCATCATTATTCATTATGTTCCATTTCATTCAGTATTTGTTCATCTTAATATGTATATCATATGTTTTCAATTACATCCCCCACCGCTTCCATGAGTAAAATATTCTCTTCCAGATTATTGCCATTTTTTAAAGTGATGACCATGTCACAATAAATTGGGTGGATTTTATTTTGTGATGGAATTAATTTTTTCTCCCTTTTACTATTTATTCTTGCATGTAGAACCACTTAGTCTTTGAAACTGTGTATACAAGTTTGGGTGTTTTGGGAGAGTTGGTCAATTCTTGTATTCATCCTTGTGAAATTAAATTGAGTTTTATTGATTTCTTCAATCATTATTTTGATGAATCTATCTAATTTGACCTCACTTCTTGGGGTTTTATCTTTTATACCTTAAAGATGTTCTAAAATCATCATTATTTCATGGTCATTCTCAATAGAATTGTGAATCGTTTCTCAATACCTCCATAGTTATTCCTTGTTTCCTAGGGCCTCTTATGGTTCAAACATACACTACTGGATGGATGATCTTTCCCAACACTTCTATACCAACGGTTTGTAAAAACCGTTGGTATAGATACCCTTTCCCAACGGTTCACCAAAACCGTTGGGAAAGCCTTAGATTTCCCCACCTTTCCCAACGGTTCACCAAAACCGTTGGGAAAGAGTGACATTTCCCAACGGTTCACCAAAACCGTTGGGAAAGGGTGTTTTTTGAGCCTCTTTCCCAACGGTTTTGGTGAACCGTTGGGAAAGAGTGACCTTTCCCAACGGTTTTGGTGAACCGTTGGGAAAGAGTCACCTTTCCCAACGGTTTTGGTGAACCGTTGGGAAAAAACCCCCTAACCTATCCCAACGGTTTTCAAAACTGTTGGGATAGGTTATTTAATTTTTTTCCAGCCCTACTAACCGAGAACATTATATAAATCAAAATTTTAAATAATTATGATAATACATATATATATTTATGAAATTATGTTTACAAAAGTGATGTTAGCTTAGTGGTTAAGTCGTTCGATTATAAAAGAGGGGTCCTGGGATCAAATCCCAACAGATGTTTTATTTTTGGAATTTATATACCAATGGTTCCATTACCGTTGGTATAGATTTCATATTACCTATACCAACAGTTTCCACAACCGTTGGTATAGGTCTATACCAACGGTTTTTGAAAAAACGTTGGTATAGACCTATCCCAACGGCTTACTTGGCTACGGTTCTCCAAACCGTTGGTATAGGCTATACCAACGGTTTGGAGGCCTATACCAACGGTTCCAAACCGTTGGTAAAGGTTAGTTTTCCAGTAGTGATAATAATAACCTATTTAGACTCTAATATAGAAATGAATAGGATAGAATAAGGTGGATGAAAATTCCCATGTAATAGAACAAGTATCTAGGCATCAAGGAATCGCCACTTGGAAACGATTTCACCCACAAACAATTAATTAAAATAGTAGTGAAAAATAAATAAAATATCGGCATAGACCATCCAAACATTGGACGCCCCCACCAAAGGAAAAGAAAATAAATAGAAGTAACTTAGTATAAAGGTGTAAAAAAATGAAACACACTAAATAATACCTCCACTACCTCGATCTCCCTCTCCTACAAACAAAACTGTGTAGCCACCTCTAATGCCATTTTGGCCCCCTTTATAGAATATAACTACCCTCCATCCATAGAAAGCGGTAAAAGGACTAAGTGAATGATGTGTTAAGGAAAATAAAATGAAAACTAAACTATAACATATCGGTCTCTTATGACTATAAAATTCACTACCCAACATATAATAACCAAAATACCCCATGGGTTAAATCATGTTCCTACAAGAAAGGGGGAAACATATCCAAGTTTTAAAATGATACTGTCAAATATTACATTCTTATTAATTAAAAATTACTCTTCTTATTAATTAAATATGATCAGTTTGGTTTGAGTTTCATCTCAGATTGGTTTTTTCGATACAAGTTTTTTTGGAGAATTTTCATTAGATTTAGTTTATATTTTTTCTATTTATATTATCTTGGAAAATTTCATTTATTTGGGTTCTAATCGATTAAATTTTATTACATTTGGTTCATACCATTTTGGTTTAGTCTTGTTTAATTCATATTGTTTATGGTCATATTGGTTTGAATTTATTATATTGGCTCCAATTTGATTCATCACTTGTAATATCAGATTCATTCAAGTTAGATTAATTTGACTTGGTCCAATTTAGTTTTATTCAATTTTTTATTTGAATTCTATTTTCTTGATTTTGATCATTCAAGATCTATTTTGTTTCATCTGATTTAAATTTATACCGGTAAGGTTTGGTTAGCTTTTGAATATTTTTTTAAAATGTTTCATTATATTTTTCATTTCATTTTATTCTTTCCAATATGGGTTTGTATGGTGCCACTTTATTTAGTTCAACTCATTTTGGGTTCACTCTTATTAATCTTATTTGGTTTCATTTCCTGTGGTTCATCTTAGTTTGTTATGTTTGATGAAATCCTAATTGAGGTAGGTCGGGAGAGGTCTAACTGAATTATAATAATTATATACAATTTAATTTGGTACAACATGATATGATTTGTTTTAGATCTAGTTAGTTTAAATTTATCTATTCGGTATAGGATAAAAAAAATATTCTAGAATCATTTAAGAATATTCATTTTTACTCTAGATATGTCAATACAATTCAGATTATTTTGGTTTTTCCTACTTATATTATGTCTTATTTAATTCAATTTAATTTAATTAAATTTGGCTCAAATTTATATAGGTTAGTTTGGTTTTCTTGGAGTCTATTCAGGAAAATCCAATTAGTTTATTTTATTTTTGTATATTTTCATTCAGTTATGTTCATTTTAGTTTGATTAAGTTCTTTTCAGTTTCATTTAATTTGGTTTGTTTTTATTTGGATCAGGTTAGGTTTATTTTATTTGAATCAATTTGTTAAAGTTTGGTTCTACTCAGTTCATGTCGGGTTAGCATGGGTTTATGCATGTCAATTCTATTTATAGAGAATCAAGTTTTGTTTGGTTGGGTTTGGTTTGGTTCGGTTTAGATTTTTCAATCTATATGGAAAATTTTCTATCAAATAATTTTGGATTAGACTGCATATATTATGTCTAGTGGGAATGTTAATAAATTATTAGAAAAAATGAATAATATAGTTGAGGATTATACTATATTTGTTCTGGTTGGAAAAGATATATTTCTAAATTCATCTTCTCAATTATAATAGCTTGAAATTCTACTATAGTAATTATCCTAGAAAAAAATTAGTTATAAATAAAAAGGTATGAATTCACATTTCTTTATTATTTTTTTAATCAAAAAAATTGTGATGGAAAGGAAAGATACAATTGGAAATATCTTCATTCAAAACAGTGGAATGGAATGGACATTTCAACCTGGGTCAACCCCGAACCACCATTTAGAAACTAAAACACATTTAAAAACAAAAAACCATACTTTAGGTACCACAAATTACTTATAAAGTCCAATCAGGCATATTGTCAAACACTTGGTGTGCAAGGTTTTGTAAAAAAAATCATACAATCCAATATAAGGATGAAAATACTTCATTTTATATCAAAAAGTTATTCTAATAAATCTATATCACATTTAAGTACAAAAACATGGTGTGAAATACAAGCAATCAACGATTCATTAAATTTAAAAGGCCAATGCATAAGGGAACCTACCTCAAACTCTAGGCACTTTGCTTATGAATATGGAAACTTGAATCTTCCCTTTACCGCTTTCACACATATATATAAGGACACCTATCTCCTATGTACATATTTTCATGGACAAATATGTACAATTTGATCCTTACATATATGCTTATACTTGCATAGACCCCTTTACCTTACACACATATACATTTTTCATATATATATATATATAAGCAAACCTATCACCAATATATATATTCATACTATCATGAGTGAATATATATATATATATATGGGAACTTATATATGTATATGCCTACCTATGCATATACGTGGAAGTCGCCTTTGACAAAGATAACCCGAAACCACCATAGCGAGGTCCAAAATACTCTAGAAAAACACCAAAACCTAAAAACCTAAAAACACCTAAATTAAAAATAAGGAAAATAATTGAAATAGGACAAAACATACCTGAAACCCATGACTAACCCACTTCCCTTAACGTTGGTGGCTAGAACTGACCTCAACAAGACCCAAGATCCCTAAACATAAAGAATCATTCAAAATAAAATTCCCCAAAATGAGTTAGGATTTGGTCAAGACATGCACACCACCCATAAGAAAAGGAAACCAAAAAAAGAAGAAAGATGATGGGAGAAGAGGCTTACCAGAGAAGAATACACCTAAGATTGGGAGGAGAAATAAAAACTAGAGGGAGTGGGGGGAGGAGGTCGGGCATGCAAGGGTGCCCCCTAAGGGCAATGTCATGTCGAGTAAGGGGGATGAAGGGGGAGACCTGTTTGGGGTTTGTTAAAACCTAAACATGATAATAATATATGGAAAAAACCAAGGTATTTACAATGAGTATATAAATAAATGTAATTTTTAGACAACTAAAATTACGTCTATTGTCACCTGATTCTAATGTGATCTGTAGAAAATAGAAATTTCACCTACGATCACCAATTTCTAATTACATACATGCATTGAGATAATAATTGGTATAACAATAAAAAAAAATATTAACACAATTCATAACATATTTTAATAATTTTTTAATTATTAATGCAACACAATCAAAATTATTACCATTGACATAATACAATACAATCATAAATATTATATCATTTGATATGATAGAAACATATACAAAGAATATTTTTTTTTAATAAAATAAAAATCTAAATTATGAAAAGTAGTTCACTTCTGAGTTTTCAAATTTTCCAAAAAATGATTCTAGGGTAGGGTCATAAATTTTGATAGAAATCTGTGAGCCTGAAAAAAAAACAGGAAGGAATGAAGTTTCTTTGTAATCAATAGATAATCCAAAAAATAATGATTAGGTAAAATCAAATGGATTGGTTTATTCCAAGAGGACGGTCGGACCTATTTAATGGATTTGGAATTGAATACTTCAAGAATTGGTGAGTATATATGTTCAGTTGTAGTGATTGAAAATGAAATGAATAGTGAAGAGGAAAACACAAATACATAAGTCTATCCATCATAAAGAAAACAGATGCTAAAGAAAACACTACTCCTTTAATCATTTTAACATCAAGAAACAAAATAAGAGCATCCAATAACATGGTTTCCCTAAACTTCAAAAAAATTATTAAGAGGATTATATAATAAATACCCCCTACAAAAATCCTATTGAAAAAATTGACTTAAAGATACTCAAACATCCAAAAATGAAAACATGAAATAGTAGGCTACATGGAACTCAGATGAAAGTATACTAAGACATCATTTTTTAAACTTGTGATAAGGAAAATTTATTTTAAAACTTATAAAGTGTAATAGCATTTCATTTCTATAAAATATAATAGAAACAAACAATATATTAAGAGAAACCAAACAATCGTTTATTTTTATACATTATGTTCTGAATTTGAAATATGTATTTATAAGAGTAAGTACTTGGTTAGATACCCAAATTTTGGTATACTCATATATATTTCATTGAGATATAATAGTAGATGGGATACCTAATAGATGAAAGAAATTTTCATTTATTCTTGTACATTTCAGAAGATGGGATAGATATTAAATCAATAAAGTATTGAAAAATGACAGTCTATGATTTATTAGCAATCACATTTAGAAAAATAAATGGGCAGGTCCTCCATTGATATTAATAAATATCAAAAACACCAATTATTTAAAAAAATGATAGTGTATAAAAGTAGATGGAACATTAAATAGGTAGTTTATAATAGTAGATGTTATTAAATGACAATGTATAATAGTAGACAGTATTAAATGATAGTGTATAACAGTAGACATTAAAAAAATGATAGTGTATAATAGTACATGGTATTAAATGACATTTTTTAACATTAGTCATTAAAAAAACTATAGTGTATAATATTATATAGTATTAAATGACATTGTTTAACATTCAAGTTAGTAGAGTAGTTATGAAAGATCCATTGGCATTTTTTTGTTAAAAGTGTCCTTTGATGTTGCTAGTAGTGAGTCTGTTTGAAGCAATAAGACATCGATTGTTGTGAAATATGTGATGAAATCGAATATCATATATCAAATAAAATAAGAAAATATATATAAATTAATATAAAAAAACATTTCAAATTATATTTATTCATAAGGGTTGAAATTATAGTGTTAATAAATAGAAACATTCAAAATTCAACAAATGATTATGGTTAGAGACACCAATTAGCTAATAAAATATCAAAACCCTTGTTATCGCATCATATGTATAAATAACATGTAAAAATATGGAAATCATAATCAATCAATGATCCAAGAGAAGAGGTATCAAGCAATACATCCTAAAAATTCAATTTTAGTCAGAATTAAAAGTCACGGATGAAATCAAATGCAAAAAAAAAATATAGTCAAGTATAATAACTAAATACACAAAGATTTAATAATATATGTAAGTTACAGGTTGAGGCTAATATGGAACAGGATGGAATAGGATAGGCGGATATAGGAGACGGAGATAAAATGGGAGGCATGAGAGGAGGCGGTGGAGGATACAACAGAGGATGATCAAGCCTGATGCAAAGTATTTAAGAGTTAATGGGGAGGATGCAAGTTGAAGCTAGAATGGTAGAATCAGAAGGATGTGGAGTGTCAGGGTAGGATTTCAACTTTGAGTGGGATGAGTGCAATGGATTACAGAGAAATCAGGGGAGAAGAGGGTTGGTGGTGGAGAAGAGAGGGTTCACATGGGGGGTGAGCGCGAAGGAAGATTGAGGAATTGGGGGAGAATGGGGTTAGTGTGGAGGTATACTGTAAAGTCCTGTTTTTTTTAACCGGGTTAAAATACAAAGGTTTTCGGGGGGAAATCGGTTTATCGACAGGTCATTTTCTTAAACTGAGCTCCGAATTTTTATTCCAAGTGTTGGAACACCCAAAGGTGTCATTTTTGGACTTTCGTAATTTCTTGATAATTTTTAGCAGGTGTCCCAATGTGTATCAAGAGCACCAGATCCAGAAAAGTCCACTTTAATGAATCTTCATGGGTAGCACACAGTTGCGGTCCAACCCGTATAGTTTACCATATTTAATAAATTATTTAAAAAATTAAATAAGATTATATGAGATATTGTGATTAATTAAAATAAAGTTTTAATAATATTAATAATGAAGTTATTATTATTAATATTATTGTGGTTTTTTAATTAAATTAATGATAAATAATTAATTAAATGAGGGTTGAAGAAATTAATGTGGATTTTGGGTTTATCAAAGAACTGTTTTAATTAAATGAAGAGTTTTAGAATTATTAAAGTATCTTTTATTATTAAATTGAGTAATGTGATAATAAAAAGAATGTTATTATTATTATTATGGTGTCATAAATTATGACAACCCTGCTTTTTATTACAACTTAAACATGATTTATTACATAAAACTTCACTTGATACAACAAAGAAGATCGAGAGGTTTAGTGTCTTTTGGGATTAGGATCATTACATAAAAACTTGAAACATGAAATACAAAATCTTTAGTGAAAACATCCTTTACATGACCACTACATTCCTTCATACTTAGCATTGCATGGGATAACCTAAGGACATGCATAAGAAAAGGGTGAGCTATAAAGCCCAGTAAGGGAATACACATGGAATAACATGAGGAGTACAATACATGTTAGACATTAGGCATATCAATAGATCACAAGAGAAACATGAAAATAAAGGCATGATAAAGTATGATAATCATAACATGGAAATGTGGCAACAACACTTAACATGGAATTAGCATGAGCCAAGGCTCATTGCACATAGAGCATGAGTAAATCCTCATTGCACATGAAGCACGAGTAAACCCTAGTTGCACTTGAATTATCATGATTCAACACTCATTTCATATGACGTATCATGATACTATACTTTACCCAATGCATTGGAGCACTATAAGGGCGCACCCTTCTTAAACAATTCATTTCATGCATAAGTGTGCCACATGGATCATAAAACATGGATTCATAAAACATAATCATTTATTCCATGATAAAGGAATTTAGAATTCATACATGAAACTTTATAATCAATAAGTAAATGTGCATAAAGGTGAATACCCTTGATGGAGAAATGGGCATGGTATTCACTACACAATGGCATTGGCTTAGAAAATCGGTGCGATTTCGGCAGCGTAACAGCGTGACATAAGAATTCATAAAAACGGTTGATGAGAGAGAAAGGGGTTACTAATCATATTTACATGTTATGGACAGTAAAGAGGTCATATAGATACATTTCTTCAACAATTGTAATGGAATTTAGATTCATGATACAAAAGTATTGCTTGAATGTAAATGAGGAGAGAGAAGTTATTTTAGGAATTTCGGCATAGTAACGGGTGTACATGGGAGGCATTTAATGAGAGAGAAAGGGGTCTCCCATCATTAAAAAATAAAGAGGTCAGTATGAGGGAGGTGCTAAACCATACCCCAACATTCATAATTGAAATTAAAAGGGCAAAATAACTTAAAGAAAATTGACAAAAATGAGAAAGGAAGAAAAAACCCTTACTTGGAAGTGTTCTTCCAAAGGCTAGAGAGAGGCTTGTGAGAGGCTTCTTGGGAGCTTGGGGAACCTTGTGAGGATTATAGAGAGAGTAGGTCAGAGTTTGGACAAACTCCAAAGGCTTTGAGTGAGGAGGAAGTGGGAGGTTGGGTGGGTTTATATAGGAAAGGTGAAGGAATTCTTTATTATTTAGGTTTAGGACCCCTTATATTAAACTAATCCAAACCACAAACCATCCCATAGTTTTTGCCCATGGTTTTTGGAAAAGGGAAGAGGAAAACAATATTTTATAATTCCAAAGTCCGAACTTCTTAAAATAATAGGGTTGCTTATGTGGAGGTGAGTCACACTCCCAGGAAAATAATTTAAAAAGACAAGATGTTTAATAAGTCTTAAGGGGTCCATTACTGCTTTGAAAAGTAAGTCAAAAAAACCCAAAAATCATATTATTTTAATGGTAAAACATATATTTGCCGAACATAAAAATTATAGTATTTTATTACATCCCTATTGGGTCATTATGATGTCATAAAACACATTATATATTTAAACGGTATTTAATTTTTACCCAAAAATTTGACTGTCTCATAAAATTATGAAAAATTCACCGTTGGATAATTTGGACGTCCTGATTCCAGAAATTACATTTATTTTATCTAAATAATTTTCTAAATATGTTAATTTTCACTTTTTAAATAAAAACCGACATTTATCGAAAATTCACGGGTCTTGACAAAAATGGCTTTCAAACCTTAATAAAAATTACAATTGCATTCATAAAATTATATGATAATTTATATATAATAAAATTAATTTAATAATAATAATAATGATATTTTATTAAAATATTATTTAATTCAAAAATCCCTTAATTTAATAAAATATAATTCTTAATTAAATAATAACTAAAAACACTATTTGCACTTTAAAAACTATTTACAAAGTATCAATGATGACAAGAAATTATATTCATTATTATATAGAAAAAATAATGTACATGAACATAGTACTATCGATTAGTTACATAACCCCTTAAAACAGCCGCATAAGACCTAAGGGTAAGGTGTGTGATGGTGACAGACTCTTGGGGTGGCTCGGATAACATTGCTCAAGTGGTAATCTCTATCAACTTCCACTTTTCCCGTAGACGGTCCCGTTTGAGCATGTCATGACGAAGCTCAGCTTGGGATTGGTCAAGAGCGAAGCCCAAGGATGCCACCTCTTTTCCGAGCTCTGACAAATGGGCTTCATATGGGGCAATTCTACTGGATGAGGCCATCGCTTCTTTTGTCTGAGTAAAATGGATTTGTTAAAGTCCTATATTTATACTAATCATGTGATCACTGTTTAATGGATATATTAGCAACGGTAAAAATTCTTAACATAAAACCAAAGAAGTTAACATTTTATATAAACATACAGAGACATTTAATTAGATCAAGAGGGATTTCGATTAATGAAACTTTGGATTGTTACAATATTCCCCCCTTAAGAAATTTCTCCCTTGAAATTTTACTTTTACCACACTAAAATAGATGTGGGTAACTCTGCTTCATAATTTCCTCCGATTCCCAAGTTGCTTCTTCGAACTTATGGTTTCTCCACAACACCTTGATGAGGGGCATTGTCTTATTTCGTAGAACTTTTTCTCTACGATCTAAGATCTTCACTGGTTTCTCCTCATAAGAAAGATCATCTTCCAATTGTACCACCTTAGAAGAGAGTACATATGAAGGGTCCGGTATGTACTTCCTTAAGAGGGATACATGAAAGACATCATGTACTTTGGCCATAGTAGGTGGAAGTGCTAGTCGATAGGCCACAGCCCTGACACGATCAAGAATCTCGAAGGGGATGATGTACCTTGGACTTAAATTTCTTTTCTTTCCAAACCTCGTGACCTTATTCCATGTAGAAATGTGTAGAAAACCCATGTCTCCAACTTTAAACTCAAGGTCTCATCGACGATTATCTGCATAACTCTTTTTTCAACTCTAGGCTACCTTGATATGTTGCTGAATAGTTTTCACCTTCTCCACCAGTTCCTCGACCATTTCTGGTCCAAGCAGCTTACGTTCACTGACATCATCCCAACATGATGGTGTTCTACACCTTTTCCCATACATGGCTTCATATGGTGCCATTTGGATGCTTGAGTGGAAACTGTTATTATAAGATAACTCAACCAGAGGAAGATGTTGATCACATCCTCCTTTAAAGTCCATTGAGCATGCTCTCAACGTATCCTCAAGTGTTTGGATATTCCGCTCATATTGGCCATCAGTTTGAGGATGATAGGCCGTACTGAAGTTTAGTTCAGTATTCAGAGCATTTTGAAGACTCTTCCAAAACATAGAGGTGAATCTTGGATCTCGGTCAGACACAATAGATAGTGGTACTCCATGAAACCTTACCACTTCCTGGATATATATCCATTCCAGTTGATCCAAAGAGAAATCCTCCCGAATAGCAATGAAGTGTACAGTCTTTGTAAGATGATCCACAATAACCCAGATTGCATTGTTTCCTTTGGATGTCCTCAGAAGTCTGGTGACAAAGTACATGGTGATGTTCTCCCATTTCCATTCTAGTATGGGCAATGGTTGCATCATCCCCTTAAACTTATGCTTCTCTGCCTTCACTTGCTGGCACATCAGGAACTTCAATGTATATTCAGCGATCTCCTTCTTCATATTATCCCACCAAAAGTTTTCTCGGAGATCTCGATACATCTTTGTGCTCCCTGGGTAAATAGAGAAATTCGAACTATGTGCATCATCCAAGAGTTCCTTCTTCAGATCCAGACTTGATGGAACACATAGTCTTTTCCCAAACCACACAATTCCTTCTTCATTAACATTAAACTCTAAGGATTTCCTTTTTTTAATAGCTTCCACTTTTTCTTGAATTCTCACATCATCCTTTTGAGCATCCTTTAACCTTTATAAAAGAGATGGTTAATCAATCATTTGTGAAAGGATTGATGATGTTCCCTTCTTTATGATTCTCATGTCCATCTTCATCAAGTCTAAGAAGATTTGATCCTTCTCAATTCTCATCATTGATAGAATCGCTGGGTCCTTTCTACTTAGGGCATCTGCCACCTTGTTCGCTTTCCCAGGGTGGTAATATATTGAATAGTCATAATCCTTGATGAGCTCTATCCATATTCTCTGGCGCATATTAATCTCTTTCTGTGTGAATATATATTTAAGACCCTTGTGGTCAGTATATTTCTCACATTTCTCTCCATAGAGATAATGCCGCCAGATTTTCAAGGCAAAGATCACCACCGCCAACTCTAGATCATGCGTTGGATAGTTTCTCTAATGGATTTTCAACTACCTTGAGGCATAGGATATCACTTTATCATTTTGCATCAGCACATAGCCTAAGACCTTCTTCTAAGCATCACTGAATACCACAAAAATTTCCCCACATGTGGGTAAAGTGAGCACGGGCGCAGTGATAAGCCACCTTTTCAACTCCTTGAATCTTTCTTCGCATTCATCACTCCAAGAAAACTTTACTCCATTCCGAGTTAGCTTGGTAAGAGGGTTGGAAAATCGTGAGAAATTCCTCACAAATCATCGATAATATCCAGCTAACCCCAAGAATCTACGGATATCTGTTACCGATGTTGGTCTTGGCCATCCCTCAATTGCATCCGTTTTAGAGGTATCCACAGATATCCCATTGCTTGTGATGATGTGGCCCAAGAATGATACTTACTTTAATCAGAACTCACACTTGTTGTACTTTTCATAGAGCTTCTCCTTGCGCAAAGTCTCCAGTACAGTTCTTAAATGCTCCTCACGATCCTCCTTGGTTTTGGAGTATATTAGAATATCATCTATAAAGACTACCACAAATTTGTCTAGGTAATATCTAAAGACTCTATTCATCAATTCCATGAAGATTGTTGGAGCATTGGTGAGTCCAAAAGGCATTACTATGAATTCATAGTGCCCGTATCTTGTGTGAAAAGAAGTCTTGGGGATGTCTTCCTTCTTCACCCTTACTTGATAATATCCCGACTGCAAGTCTACCTTGAAGAAGTATTGTTCTCCACACAGCTGATCGAATAAGTCATCAATTCGTGGTAGAGGATACTTGTTCTTTATCATGATTTTGTTAAGTTCATGATAATCGATGCAAATCCACATTAACCCATCCTTCTTCTTGACGAAGAGGACTTGTTCACCCCATGGTAAAGCACTTAGGCATATAAACCCTTTATCCAGATTCTCATGTAGTTGTTTCTTCAGCTCTTCAAGCTCTACAACAGCCATTCTGTATGGAGTCCTGGATATGGGTAAAGCCCCGGGTATAAGTTCAATTGAGAATTCAACATCTCTTCTAGGAGGAAGACCAGGCAGTTCCTCGGGAAACACTTCAGTGAATTCCCTCACAATAGGCATTTATTCAAGGATGGTTTCTTCCTTGGACTCAATCATCTGATCCAAATACGTGTGCTCATAGGGCAGTAATATCCATGTTTGAGATGATGGAACTAAAGGAGATTCATCTTCCTCCTTACACTTGTAAAGAATCGGGGGTCGATTCTCCATATGGAGTGTGATTTCCCTCTCCCAACAATTTATGTTGGCTCTATATAAGGAAAGTCAATCCATGCCAAGAATTGCATCAAATTCCACCAGAGAAATTATGACGAGGTTCATCGGGAAATTCAATCCACAGATTATAACAGGGGAGGACTTATACTCATGGAATGAAATGATTGCCCCATTTGTTGTACTCACCGACATCTTCACTTCCATGATTTGTGGTGATGTTGGTATTATTCTACTAAACTTTCAAGATATAAAAGAATACATAGAACCTGAATCAAAAAGTACGTTCTCTATTCTTGAATGAATAACCAGCATACCTGTCACCACTTTATTGTCGGGGTTAATTTCGGCAGAAGTGATGGAAAACGCTCTTCCTTGCTGCCTTGGAGGTTGTTGGTTGCCTCCGAAAACCCTTGGATTAGGGCACTGATTTGCAAAATGACCCGGTTATTTGTATTTGTAGCATTGAACAATGTGTTGAGGTTCGAACGGAGAGTTCATCTCCTCTGTCGCATTCGTGGGTCTTTCTTGCCGACAGTTAACAGCTAGGTGCCCTTCTCTTCCACACCTAAAGCATTTCCTCATCCTCTTAAGGCAATTTCCAGGGTGCTTCTTTATGCACTTTTGGCAAGTGGGGTGCTGGATCTTCTTAGAACTGTTGGATTTATCCATCGGACCACCAGTATTGAATTACACCTTACGCTTCTTATCCCCATGATACCCCTTTAATTCTTCGATCTCCATTTCAACCTTGAGGACACATCGGACAATTTCCTCATAGTTTTCAAAGTCACAGATCGCCAATGATTTCCGCAGTCTAGGCTTCAGCCTACCAAAGAAGCGGTCAACTTTGCATTCGGGGGTAATGACAAAGCTGGAAGCGTATTGTGCAAGCCTTGTGAAGTTTTCCTCGTACACTCCAACAGATTCTTCATCTTTTTTCTTGAGGGAAAGGAAGTCCCTTTCCATCTTAATCCGGAGGGTGTGTAGAAAATATTTATCGAAAAACATCATCCAGAAATCCTTCCATTCCAATGCCTCGATCTCCTCCTCAGGCTTCATATTTTTTATCAACGTACACCATTTATCAGCTTCATCCTCCATACGATAAGACGCCAGGAGAACCTTCTCTTGTTCATAACATTGAAGGATGGAGAAGATCTTTTCAATGGAGTTTATCCATTGTTCAACGATTGTGGGATCGGATGATCCACTAAAAGTAGGAGGCCTTTGTCTCATGAAGCTCTAGATAGAAACTTGTTCCTTCTTAGGGGGGGTTGAACGTTCCTCTTGACCCGTGTTTCTATTCAAATCTTGAGTTAGCTGAGAGAGAAACGTGACAAAGTTTGCAATTCCCACTCACATTGGATTGGGCATCTCATTAGTACAGTCATCACATTGATCTTCACAACGGTTGTTAGCCCGAGTCCTCCTATTACCGACCATTGGATGGAATAAAAGGAAAGTTAGGGGTAACACATAAAGGGTAATCCAAAGACAAAAGTTGATGACTTATAAATAAACTTTTATTTCCTTAACTCATGAGTCTATAGGATTCAATCTAGGCTTTTCATGATCTACCTTCTAACATATATTCTTAGGGGAATTTTTTTTTTAATTACCTTAATAAGGGTTCATACTAAGCTTGTGAATTTATCAAAACATATCCCCCGGGAGTGTCATAACCAAGAGTGTATCAGGGCCCATTGTCGTGCACCAGTTCCCGTTCGAGTCTAGCTCAAAGCGGTGTTTTTGGGTTTTACCCCTAGGATACATTTGTGCCAGAGCTGCCTCTACCTGCTCGTATACAAACAGGGATGTATTTTCCTGATAACCCACTTACTCAATACTCACCAAAACTTAGGGATGTTTTTATTATACTTTGTCTTATCTCTAAGGCTTTACTAAGGTTTTATAATCCTAATCCCAAAAATAACTAAACTTATCCTTTGATACCAACTATGACAACCCTGTTTTTTATTACAACTTAAACATGATTTATTACATAAAACTTCACTTCATACAACAAAGAAGATTGAGATGTTTAGTGTATTTGGGGCTTAGGATCATTACATAAAAACTTTAAACATGAAATACAACATCTTTATTTAAAACTTCCTTTACATGAACACTATATTCCTTCGTACTTAGCATTGCATGGGATAACCTGAGGACATGCATAATAAAAGGGTGAGCTATAAATCCCAGTAAGGGAATACACATGGAATAACATGAGGAGTACAATACATGTTAGACATTAGGCATATCAATATAGCACAAGAGAAACATGAACATAAAGGCATGATAAAGCATGATAATCATAACATGGAAATGTGGCAACAACACTTAACATAGAATTATCATGAGCCAAGGCTCATTGCACATGGAGCATGAGTAAATCCTCATTGCACATGAAGCACGAGTAAACCATCATTGCACTTGAATTAGAATGAGTCAACACTCATTGTACATGACTTATCATGATACTATACTTTACCCAATGCATTGGAGCGCTATAAGGGCGCACCCTTCTCAAACATTTCATTTCATCCATAAGTGTGCCACATGGATCATAAAACATGGATTCATAAAACATAATAATTTATTCAACGATAAAGGAATGTGGAATTAATACATGAAACTTTATAATCAATAAGTAAATGTGCATAAAGGTGAATACCCTTGATGTAGAAATGGGAATTGTATTCACTACACAATGGCATTGGCTTAGAAAATCGGTGCGATTTCGGCAGCGTAACGGTGTGACATAAGAATTCATAAAAACGGTTGATGAGAGAGAAAGGGGTTACTCATCATATTTACATGTTATGTACATTAAAGAGGTAATATAGATACATTTCCCTAACAATTGTAATAGAATTTAGATTCATGATACAAAAGTATTGCTTGAATGTAAATAAGGAGAGAGAAGTTCCTTTCGGAATTTCGGCATAGTAACGGGTGTACATGGGAGGAATTTAATGAGAGAGAAAGGCGTCTCCCATCATTAAAACATAAATAGGGCAGTATTAGGGAGGTGCAAAACCAAACCCCAACATTCATAATTGAAATTAAAAGGGAAAAACAACTTAAAGAAAATTGAAAAAAATGAGAAAGGAAGAAAAAACCCTTACTTGGAAGTGTTCTTCCAAAGGCTAGAGAGAGGCTTGTGAGAGGCTTCTTGGGAGCTTGGGGCACCTTGGGAGGATTCTAGAGAGAGTAGGTTAGAGGTTGGACAAACTCCAAAGGCTTTGAGTGAGGATTAAGTGGGGGCTTGGGTGGGTTTATATAGGAAAGGTGAAGGAATTCTTTATTATTTAGGTTTGGGACCCCTTATATTAAACTAATCCAAACCACAAACCATCCCATAGTTTTTGCCCATGGTTTTTGGAAAATGGAAGAGGAAAAAAATATTTTATAAGGCCAAAGTTCAAACTTCTTAAAATAATATGGTTGCTTATGTGGAGGTGAGTCACACTCCCAGGAAAATAATTTAAAAAGACAAGATGTTTAATAAGTCTTAAGGGGTCCATTAATGCATTGAAAAGTAGGTCAAACAAACCCAAAATCATATTATTTTAATGTTAAAACATATATTGGCAGAACATAAATATTATAGTATTTTATTACATCGCTATTGGGTCATTATGATGTCATAAAACACATTATATATTTAAACGGTATTTAATTTTTACCCAAAAATTTGACTATCTCAGAAAATTATGAAAAATTCACCGTTGGATAATTTCGACATCCTGATTCCTGAAATTACATTTATTTTATCTAAATAATTTTCTAAATATTTTAATTTTCAATTTTAAAATAAAAACCGACATTTATCAAAAATTCACGGGTTTTGACAAAAATGGCTTTCAAACCTTAATAAAAATTACAATTGCATTCATAAAATTATATGATAATTTATATATAATAAAATTAATTTAATAGTAATAATAATTATATTTTATTAAAATATTATTTAATTCAAAAATCCCTTAATTTAATAAAATATAATTCTTAATTAAATAATAACTAAAAACACTATTTGCACTTTAAAAACTATTTACAAAGTATCAATGATGATAAGAAAGTATATTCATTATTATATACAAAAAATAATGTACATGAACATAGTACTATCAATTAGTTACATAACCCCTTAAAACAGTCGCATAAGACCTAAGGGTAGGGTGTCGATGGTGACAGACTCTTGGGGTGGCTCGGATAACATTTCTCGAGTGGTAATCTCTATCAACTTCCACTTTTCCCGTAGACGGTCCTGTTTGAGCTTGATATAATGAAGATCAGCTTGGGATTGGTCAAGAGCGAAGCCCAAGGACGCCACCTCTTTTCTGATCTCTGACAAATGGGCTTCTTATGGGGAAATTCTACTGGATGAGGCCATCGCTTCTTTTGTCTGAGTAAAATGGATTTGTTAAATTCCTCTATTTTGTACTAATCATGTGATCACTATTCAACGGCTATATTAGAAACGGTAAAAATTCTTAACATAAAACTAAAAAAGTTGACATTTTATATAAACATACAGAGACATTTAATTAGATCAAGAGGGATTTCCATTAATGAAACTTTGGGTCATTACATAAATTATTTTGATGCTTTGAGATTTTAATTGCATGTTAGAGGAGTGTATCATTTATGAGAATTAAATATGGATTTTGTGCTTCTCAAAGAAACATTTAATAAAATGATTATTTCAGATTTAGTGAATAATTGTTATTAAATGGTGGTGTTTCATTTATCAACGGTTTGAAAAATAATAATAATGAGATTATATTATTTTAGTTTTATGAATGTAATAATTATTATTGTTATGACAATTAAATTAGGGGTTATGAGTTGGAGTTTTTATCATATTAGTGATATTGTAATAAATTGGGGGTTTTGTTTTTCAAGAAATGAAAATTAGAATACTAATAATGATGATGTTATTATTATTGTTGTTGATATTCAGTTAAATAAATTTTAAAAAATTTAATTAAATGATCAATATGGAGTTTCATAATTAATTATGAAATTTTTATAAATAGAATAATGAATGAAGAATCATTTTTAATTAAATGGGGTGTAACATTTATGTAAAAATATTTTAATTGGATATTTAATGAGGTGTAATAGTTATGTGAAATTAATGAGGCTTTTGGGTATCTCAAAGAAATATCTAATTAAATAAGGAGTTTCATAATTAATAAAGAAGTGTTTTATTTTATAAGAGGTCTTGGGTTTTACCTAAGTTGAATAATAATAATAATAATAATGTGATTATTATTATTATGGTTTTATGAGTGGTTGTTATTATTATTATGAATAATAATAATAATGGATTTTTTTGGGTGTTTCATTTAATTAAATTAAATGTCAATAAGAACTTAATTAATCTCTCTGAAGTAGAGGTTTTTATTTAATTAATTTGTGTTGAGATTATTAATTAAATAATGATGAGTTGGAGTTTTTAAATTTAATTATATTGTGTTGAGATAATTTAATTAAAAAACATGAAGTGGAGAATTTATTTAATTAAATTTTGTGAACGAATTTAATTAAATTATGTATAAACAAGGAGTTAGGTGTTATCAAATAAGGGTAATATTAAATGGTAATATTAAATGAGGAATAAATGTGGAGTTGGGTTTAATTTAATTAAACCATTTTAAATGTAGATATCGGGTTGTGCACGGTTAGTCAAATGGTGCAGGTCAGGTGTGTGGTTACTCGGTTTTTAAAATGCATCTTTTTATTTATTTTATTTTAAATAAAATAAATATTTAATAATAATAATAATAAATATATTGTTATTATAATTATTTTTTTAATTTGATTGGATGATTAATGGGGGTTTTCAGAAATAATTTTGAAACATTTATTTAAAGGTTATTTAATTAAGTAACATTATATTAATTGAGAATAATAAATGTTATTATTATTATATTAAGACTATTAGTTTAACTTGGGTGTAATTGATAATTGCGGGATAGAACATGAGGGTGGCGCACTACCATATGGGAGTAACAGCAAAAACGCACCAGGCCCCTCCTTTGAGGCGCACTACACCCCCCTCGTTGGCTTCTCTTCACGCGATCGAATCCTCCCGGTGTCTTCTCAAATCTTGTCTATCTCAGCGAGGTGAGTCTGTATGCATTTGTTTTGTGATTTGCATCAGTTGTTTGGCTCCTCCATCACCTTGTTTTCTCGGCCAAAACCCTAAGGTTCGGGTTTTGTTGGGTTTCCTTGTTTCTTCGGTTCTAAGGATGTGCAAGGGGCTCCTCTAGACCCTTTGGACCATATTTCGGCATCTACTAACAAAGGCGAGGCAGATGGGTTCATTTTCACTTTTCTGCCATGTTTTGGGTAAGGTTATATAACTGTGGTATTGTTTTGTATCATTCAATTAAGGATTTGATAATTTATATGAGTCATTGGTACCTAGTTAAAGGTGATTTGGTCCTTAATGCTTTGATTTTGAGTACCTATTTAATATTTTGAATTTTATTTATATTATTGCAGGGCTGGTATAACACTCCAAACATTTTATGGTATGCTTATATTAAATACATTCTATTCATTTCTGTGTTCCTTTGAAACAACACTAGGTTATTTAGAAGATAGTAAAAACCTATCCATTAAATATAAATTTTCCACTCCTATGTTTTGAATTTCGAAAAATGGTCATCTTGGGTTGTGATCAGTAACTCATTTGGAGTCTGATAGAACAAACTTGATTTTTGGTGAATAGTAACATACCCTTATGAATATTAATATGAATAGTAATTTGAACCTTATGAATAGTAAATAATATTATTATTTTATTTTCTTAAGGTAATAAGATAATGAGATTTTAATTAGTTTTTCAATGAGAAATAAAACTAATTGCAACTTTAAGATTGTTATTTTTTAAATTAAATATGACTTTATTTAAAAACTAAATTAAAAATACTTAGAAAATTATTTTAAAAAAATGGAGTTCATTTTTGAATTCTACACGTCGAAAAACGGTTAGGGTAAATTTTTGGGATTTTTCTAAAATACATGAATTTTTCATGAATAGTAAAAATACAGTTTTCAGTTTTCGGTAGTTTAATGACATCATAATGATGTAATAATTAAATATAAAAGTATGGTCGACTTTTGTATAGTAACTTATGAAATTTGGTGTCCCAAGTGGCTAAAACCATGGGCAAATACCATGGGCAAGCCCACGGTTTGGCAGAAACCACTAATTAAGTGTCCCTTTGAAATTATTAAAAAATTGCCTCACTTTTTCTATAAATACCCACTCATACATTCATTTTCTTTCATTACAAATACCTCATCCTCGAAGATTTGGTGTTTTTTCCTCTCTATTAGTCCTCCCAAGGTGTCCCTAAGCTCCAAGGTCTCATCCTTCAAGATCTAGGAGTTATTCTATAAGGTAAGGGAATTCTTCATTCTCTTCCTTAAGTCGACACTTCTTTTATGTTAGCTATTTGAAATTATTTTATCATATGTTGGGGTTTGATTTTATTTATACTTATTATTGTCCTTTTTATTTAAATATGATGATATACCATTTTGTTCTCATCATTTTATTTTATGAAATTTTAAGAAATGTCGTTAGGCTGCCGAATTTTCATAAGGGATCTCTCAACTTTTCTTTTATTTTCAAGATCATCTCTTTTCTTTTTCTCTTCTCACCTCCTCCATCCAAATGACCATGATAAACTCCAGTATCATATATATAATGGAATTATATCATGTGAATTGAATAACCATAATCAATATTCTTACTCCCCCTTTTTATTTTTATAAGTGAAATAAACGTCCATGAGGTTCCAATTTATAACCCTTGTGGATGACAGAGTTTTGTTCTTCACTTTCTCCTTCATTAATGGTCATGAAACCATTTTAATGGTTGAACCAAATCATAATATATTTATTTCATCTCATTAATGTTCTGTAATCTTTATACACTCATAATATGGAATAATAATACAAAACGAGTTCATTGTATACAAAACTGCCAAGCTAAATCCAAGCGTTTATCAAAAAAATTAACTAATGATTCATCCTCAAGTGTATAACATATAAGCATTATAAGTTAATTTATATCTCTTTAATGTCACTAATAATATATATTAACAACTCTGGATATTTATCCACATTTCAAATGAACTTCCATTCATGAAAGCATGTAAACGAATCATGAAAACCAAGGAAGAAAATGCTTCCAAAACAATAAAATTGAACCTCCTAAACCCATTAAAAGGGCCATGAGTGAACATAATAAGGTTATACTAATTCAATTACATGTATAGGAGGTTCTGGACTTATTAATTAATGAATCTAAATTTGATTATTCAGGTCATTAAAACAATCGAAGAATACACTTGAGCAAAAGGTAAAGGGTTTCTCATCTCACTTTCATTTCTGTGATATTTTCATTATTCGCCACTTATTCCTTATATGAGGTATATTTTTACTGAAATTTGATATATAATAACATGATTATATTTATATTCATGTTATTAAATGTTTCATTTGATGTTTATTAAGTTCTGGTCATATGATTCTACTGATTACATTGTCATAAGGGACTTCGTCTCAACTACCTTTTCATTATGACTAACTTTGTATTGTGCACCTAATAATCCTTATGTGGTGTACCTAATGACCATTTGAGATCACTTTTAATTTGAAATTTTATTTATATTAAATATCCATAATATCATTCCATGTATATGTTTGTTTTTTAAACTGTAAACCATTTTACATACGGTGTTTATTTGGAATATTATTTTAATTATGGAAATTTTGATGAATCTGTATACTCTAATCTATACGGATATTGAAAAGGAATATTGATATTGTATTGAATCAATGTATAAATAATTATTTGGACATGTAGTGGTGGGTGGGGCCTTCTATATCCCCTCTATGCATCGGTAGGTCTCATGAGACAAAATAGTTTGAAGACAAACCCTTTGAGTTTGTTTCCAAAATTCAGATAGGTTTCTACCCATAGAATTAAACCATTTTTATAGTATTATGGTTTCATGTGCCAGATACATGACATCCAATTAATAATCATTCTCTTTATTCATTATCAGTTATTATTAATGTCCATGATATTTTCACTATGACAAAATCTATGGATGCAGTTTCATTCTCAGTTTATGGAATTAGTTTTTCATTTATTCACTATGCCATATTTATTATATCAGATTGATTATGATTCACTTATTATTGTACCCATGATTCCGCTATTTCTAACCATTACTGAGTGTTTGAGCTCACCCCTTTCATTGTTTACTTTCAACAGGTAACAACGAGGAGATCACATATTGAGTTCTTGTGGATGCAGTTTTTAGTTTTCGTTTTGTGTTGTATTTTGTAAACTTTTCCAATGTAATTTGAGTGACATATATGTATCTATTTTCTTTAAGACTACTAAACTGATCATTCCTTTGGGATTTTCATTCCTTGTAACCATGCCAATATCACAATTAATGCACCGGCTCCAGCCCAGAGGGGTCAGGGTGTTATAGTTGATATCAGAGGAAGTTTAGTAGGAAACTTGGAAACTAGAGTAAGAAATGTATAGTAGGGAACAAAGCCCTAAGGTAGTATTTGAGGATAAACATACAAGAATGTCCTGGTATTTTGGTAAGGAATAGATTATGTGGATATTTTTAAGCAATACGTCCCTATTTGGATACTAGCTGGCAGAGGCAGCTCTGGCACAAATGTATCTAGGGGTAAAACCTGAAAACACCGCCTTGAGCTAGACTCAAACAGAAACTGGTGCACCATAACGGGCCTTGCTGCACTCTTGGTTACAACACTCCAAGGGGATATGCTTAGGATAATTCACATTTTCTTTACAAGACATTATGAAAGAGTTTAATGTAAATATTTCCTCATAGGAACCATGTTTATAAGATTAGCTATGCATAGAATTTCAATCTATGTTGAGTAATTTTCTATTTGAGATTCATAAACTAATATAGTGTATCCCATTATTTAGAAATGGCATCTAATGGAAGAATGGGAATCAATACTCATGGGCATGGTAGGGATCTCCCTACTAAGCAATTCAACACATTAAACATTGGAGCAGATCAGATCATGAACATATTGGGAAAACTTACTCAAGTTATAACAAATAACCATTCCATACCTGTGTTGGATCGTTTCATTCGGCAGAAGCCCCCATCTTTCAGCAGGACTACTAATCCAGTGGTATCTGAGCAATGGATCAAGTCCCTTGAAAATATATTCATGGTGTTAAGATGAAATGAAAATAAAAAGGTAGTACTAGCGGTAGATTGTCTCAAGGGTGATGCTGATCAATGGTGGTCCCTGATTCAAAATACCACAGAGGAAGAAGAGATAGATGATATGGAATGGAGGACTTTTAAGGAAATATTCTTCAAAAAATATTTCCCTTGTGAGAAAAAAAACTGAAATGAAGAGGAAATTCCTTGGCTTGAAACAATGGGAAGAAGAAAGTGTTGCAGAGTATGAGGCTACCTTCACAAAGCTAGCCAGCTATACTGTGGATTACGTACATGACTCGGCAGATAAGATTGATCATTTCTTTGAAGTTATTAAGCCAAGTCTTCTAAGGGCAATGGCTTCTCAATCATGTTCATCATATGATGAAATTATATCAAGTTCCATCAAAATAGAGAAGGAATTTGCTAGATCAAATTTTTTTCAAAGGAAACCAAGATAAGAAGCGGTACTCTAATAACAGAGGAAAAAGAGAAGCACCAAAGACGAGTAAGAGAACAAATAGTTTCCCATTATGTGAGAAATGTGGAAAGAATCATCTCGAGAAATGCTTGAAAGGCATGGGAGTCTACTATAACTTCGGAGAAAAGGGTTACTGATCTAGTGAATGCAAGGGGAAGAAACAATTTAATGATATTCAATGCTAAAATTGTAGAGAGATGGGACACTATGAAAATGAGTGTTCTAAGTGCCAAGGAAACATGCCTCAGAAAAAATCCAAGAGAGCAAGGGAGATCCTATGCGATTACAACCACAGAGGTTGAAGTTCCTAGTGATGTGGTGGCATGTACTTTAATTGTTTCCTCAAACTTAGCCAACACTTTATTTGATTCTGGATCATTGTATTCATTTATATCCTCTCAGTTTTCCAAGAAAATTAGATATGTACAATTTGATTTAATAAAGGAGTTTTTAGTCAAAACTCCTAGGGGATGTATCATTTCAACCAAGGCATGTCGACTAGTCCCCCTCCAGACACCAAAATGTGCTCTAGTTGCTAACCTTATCATCATACCAATGACTAAATTTGATATAATTCTCGATATGGATTTCCTATAAAATTATGATGCGAATATTTACTGTAAGAAGAAGGAAGTTACAATTTTTGAAAATGGTGTAGCATACCTTGTCTTTAGGGCAGAAACTTCACCACCTGATTCTTATCTAGAACCACCCCCAGTAGCTCTAATGAATGAAATACTTGGAGAGAAAGATAAATGAATATCTATGGGAGAGGAAATAAATCTTCAAATTAAAGATGTGCACATAGTGAAAGATTACATTGATGTATTTCCATAGGATTTACTTGGACATCCTCCAGAGCGGGATTTTGAGTTCTCTATTGATTTAATTCCTGATGCAAGACCTATATCAAAGACTCCCTATAGAATGGCCACTATGGAATTATTAGATATAAATAAACAACTAGAGGATTTTGGTTAAAAGGGATTTATTCAACCTAGTGTTTCTCCATGGGGATCCCCTATCCACTTTGTCAAGAAGAAAGATGGATCCATGAGGCTTTGCATTGATTACAGGGAAATCAATGCTATTACAATAAATAATAAGTATCCTCTGCCCAAGATTAATGATTTATTTGACCAACTTCATGAAGCTAAATACTTTTTGAAGATTGAACTTCAATCTGGATATCGTCAGTTGCGTGTGAGGAAGGAAGATATTCCTAAGATAGCATTTCGGACCAGGTATGGGCATTACAAGTTTACAGTGATTCCTTTTGGACTGACAAATGCACCCTCTATTTTTATGGATTTAATGAATAGAGTTTTCGAGGAATATCTTGATAACTTTATTGTGGTATTCATCGATGATATCCTCGTATACTCAAAAATATATGAAGACCATGAGAATCACTTGCGGGTTATTCAGAGAACTCTTAGAAGAAATAAATTATATGGGAAGTTTAACAAGTGTGGATTCTGGCTTCAATAAGTTTCTTTTTGGGCCATATTGTCTCTAAGGATGGAATCCTAGTTGATCCTGTGAAGACAAAGGCAATCCAAGATTGTCCCACACCAAAAAACATAACTTAGGTACGTAGTTCTATTGGATTATCAGGTTATTATTGATGTTTCATTCAGAATTTTGCCCGACTGGCTAATCTGCTAACCAAGCTCACACGTAAAGGAGTTAAGTTTTTGTGGACAAAAGAATGTACAGAATTCTTTGATGAATTGAAAAGAATATTGGTCAATGCTCCAATTTTGACTCTTCCATCTGGAAGTGATGGATTTGTAATATACAACAATGCGTCAAAGAATGGAATGGGTTGCGTCCTTATGCAAAACGATAAAGTTATTGCTTATGCATCAAGACAGTTGAAGACTAATGAGAAAAATTATCCAAATCATGATCTTGAGTTAGCAGCTGTAATCTTTGCTCTGAAAATATGGAGGCATTATCTCTATGGAGAGACATGTGAGATTTATACAGACCACAAGAGTTTGAAATATATTTTCACACAAAAAGAACTCAATATGAGGAAAATAAGATGGCTCGATTTACTCAAATATTATGATTGTTCAATACAATACCACCCAGGAAAGGTGAATAATGTGGCATATGCATTAAGCAAGAAAGATCATGGCCTTCTGAATCAAATGAGGATTGAAAGAGATCCTATATTCATGAATTTACTGAATATGGATGTGGGAATTTTCAAGGAAGGGGAAACATCACTCCTCTTTAAAATGATTGCTAAACCATCTTTACTTTAGAAGATAAAAATTTCTCAATCTGATGATGAGAATATGCACAAGAAAATTAATGCAGTTAAGGATGTGAGACTGGATAGCTTCGTGTATGAAGAAGGAGTTCTGAAGTTTGGGAAGAGGTTATGCATTCCATCAGTACCTGAGCTAAAAAGGGAACTATTAGATGATGCTCGTAGCTAAAATTTCTCTATACACCCGGGTATTACCAAGATGTATAGAGATCTGAAGGAATATTTTTGGTGGGATAATATGAAATGAGAAATTGCGGACTACGTGTCAGGGTGTCTAGTTTGTCAACAAGTGAAGGCAGAGAGACAACATCCCAAAGGAGTGATGCAACCACTATCTATTCCTATGTGGAAGTGGGATAACATTACGATGGATTTTGTCACTGGACTACTAAGGACACCTAGAAGGAATGATGCAATATGGGTAATTGTTGATCATCTCACTAAAACAACACATTTCTTTCCAATAAGAGAGGATTTACCACTTGAGTGCCTGGAAAAACTTTATATTAATAAAGTTGTGAGACTTCATGGTGCACCTCTATAAATTGTCTCTGATCGAGATCCCTGGTTTACATAAAAATTCTGGAAAATTATCTTGAAGGCTTTGAATAATAAGCTTCATATGAGCACCACATATCACCACCAAACCGACGGAAAATCTGAAAGGACTATTCAAACTCTAGAAGATATGCTGAGGTCATGTTCTCTTGACTTCCAAGGTATGTGGGATCAATACTTGCCTTTGGTGGAATTTTCATACAACAATATTTTCCATTCTAGTATTCAAATGGATCTATATGAAGCATTATATGGAAAGAGATGTCGAACTCTAACTTGTTGGGATGAAGTTGGTGAGAAGAAACTCATAGGCCCAGAACTAATTGAAGATACCATGAAAAAGGTGAAGAAAATACAAGACCATATTAAAGCAGCCCAAAGTGGGTAGAAGATTTATGCTGACAACCAGAGAAAGGACTTGGAATTTCAAGTGGGAGATCATGTATTTCTGAAAGTATCACCATGGATGGGTGTCTTAAGGTTCGGTAAGAAAGGGAAACTGAGCCCCAGGTACATCGGACCATTTAAAATTTTGGGAAGAATCGGAGCTGTAGCTTACCGTTTAGAGATGCCTCCAAATCTCTCCAGATTTCATGATGTGTTCCACGTATCATTGTTAAAGAAGTACATGCTAGAACCAATGCATGTACTCACATATGAAGAAATAGAACTGAAACCTGATTTATCATACTATGAAAAGCGTATCAGGATTCTTGACACAAGGGAGTGGTTATTGAGAAATCAAACAACTCGTCTAGTAAATGTTCTTTGGAGAAATCAGAATATGGAGGAAGAAACATGGGAAATATAGGATTTCATGAAGAAGAAGAACCCACATCTTTTTGGTGGGCTTTATTCATAAAATTTCAAGGACGAAATTTTATGAGGGAATATTATAACACCCCAAACGTTTTATGGTATGCTTCTATTAAATACATTCTATTCATCACTGTGTTTTTTTGAAACAACACTATGTTATTTAGGATATAGTCAAAACCTATCCATTAAATATAAATTTTCCACATCTATGTTTTGAATTTCGAAAAATGGTCATCTAGGGTTGTGATCAAAAAGTCATTTGGAGTCTGATAGAACAAACTTGATTTTTGTTGAATAGTAACATACCCTTATGAATATTAATATGAATAGTAATATGACCCTTATGAATAGTAAATAATATTATTATTTTATTTTCTTAAGGAAATAAGATAATTAGTTTTTCAATGAGAAATAAAGTTAATTGCACGTTTAAGATTGTTATTTTTAGAGTTAACTATGTCTTTATTTAAAAATTAAATTAAAAATACTTATAAAATTATTTTCAAAAAATGGATTTCATTTTTTAATTCTACACTTCAAAAAATGGTTAGGGTAATTTTTTTGTTATTTTTCTAAAATACATGAATTTTTCATGAATAGTAAAAATACAGTTTTGGGTTTTCGGTAGTTTAATGACATCATAATGATGTAATAATTAAATATAAAAGTATGGTATACTTGTGTATAGTAACTTATGACAAGTGGTGTTCTAAGTGGCTAAAACCACGGTCAAATACCATGGGCAAGCCCATGGTTTGGCAAAAACCACTAATGAGGTGTCCCTTTGAAAATATTAAAAAATTACCTCTATTTTTTTATAAATACTCACTCATCCATTCATTTTCTTTCATTATAAATCCCTCATCCTTGAAGATTTGGTGGTTTTTCCCTTATATGAGTCCTCCCAAGGTGACCCTAAGCCCCAAGGTCCCATCCTTCAAGATCTAGGAGTTATTCTATAAGGTAATGGAATTCTTCATTCTCTTCCTTAAGTCGACACTTCTTTTATGTTAGCAATTTGAAATTTTTTCTCATATGTTGGGGTTTGATTTTATTTATACTTATTACTATCTTTTTGATTTCAATATGATGAGATAACCTTTTTTTCTCATCATTTGATTTTATGAAATTTTAAGCGACGTCGTTAGGCTGTCGAATGTTCATAAGGGATCTCTCAACTTTTCTTTTATTTTCAGGATCATCTATTTTCTTTTTCTATTCTCACCTCCTATATCCAAATGAACATGATAAACTATAGTATCATCTATATAATGGAATTATATCATGTTAATGTAATAACCATAATCAATATTCTTACTCCCCCTTTTTATTTTTATAAGTGAAATCAACATCCATGAGATTCCAATTTATAACCTTTGTGGACGACGGAGTTTGGTTCTTCACTTTCTACTTCATTACTAGTCATGAAACCATTTTAATGGTTGAAAAAAATCAGAATATATTTATTTAATCTCATTAATGTTCTGTAATCTTTACACACTCATAATATGAAATAATAATACAAAACGAGTTCATTGTATACAAAACTGCCAAGCTAAATCCAAGCGTTTATCGAAAGCTTTTAACTAATTATTCATCCTCAAGTGTATAACATATAATCATTATAAGTTCATTTATATCTATTTAATTTTACTAATAATATATATTAACAACTCTGGATATTTATCCGCATTTCAAATGAACTTCTATTCATGAAATCAAGTAAACGAATCATGAAAACCAAGGAAGAAAATGCTTCCAAAACAATAAAATTGAACCTCCTAAACCCATTAAAAGGGCCATGAGTGAACCTAATAAGGTTATAATAAATCAATTACATGTATAGGAGGTTCTGGAATTATTAATTAATGAATCTCAATTTGATTATTAAGTTCATTAAAACAATCCAAGAACACACTCGAGCAAAAGGTAAGGGGTTTCTCATCTCACTTTCATTTCTCTGAGATTTTCATTGTTCGCCACTTATTCTTTATATGTGGTATATGTGTACTACCCTTTGATATATAATAAAATTATTCTCTTTATATTCATGTTATTCAATGTTTCATTTGATGTTCATTAAGTTCTGGTTATATGATTCGACTGATTACATTGTGGTAAGGGACTTCGTCTCAACTACCTTTTCGTTGTGACTAACTTTGTATTGTGCACCTAATAATCCTTATGTGGTGCACCTAATTCCCATTTGTGATCACTTTTCATTTGAAATTTTATTTATATTAAATATTCATAATCTCATGCCATGTATATATTTTTTGTCTAAACTGTATACCATTTTACATACGGTGTTTATTTGGAAAGTTATTTTAATTGTGGAAATTTTGATGAATCCGTATACTCTACTCTATACGGATATTGAAAAGGCATATTTATCTTGTATTGAATAAATGTATAAATAATTATTTGGATATGAAGTGACGGGTGGGGCCCGCTATAGCCCCTCAATGCATTAGTACGTCTCATGAGAGAAAACAGTTTGGCGACAAACCTTTCGAGTTTGTTTCCAAAAATCAGACAGGTTTCTACCCATAGAACTAAACTTTTTTTATGGTATTATGGTTTCATGTGATAGATACATGACATCCAATTAATAAGCATTCTCTTTATTCATTATCAGTTATTGTTACTATCCATGAGATTTTCAATATGACAAAATCTATGGATACAGTTTCATTCTCAGTTTATGGCATTAGTTTTTCATTTATTCACTATGCTATATTTATTATATCATATTGATTATGATTCACTTATTATTGTACCCATGATTCCACTATTTATATCTCTTAATGAGCATTTGATCTCACCCCTTTCATTGTTTACTTTAAACAGGTGACAAATAGGAGATTATATATTGAGTTCTTGTGGATGGAGTTTTTAGTTTTCAATGTGTGTTGTATTTTGTAAACGTTTCCAATGTAATTTGAGTAACATATATGTATCTAGTTTCTTCAAGACTATTAAACTGATCGTTCCTTTAGGATTTTCATTCCTTGTAACCATGCCAATATCACAAGTAATGCACCAGCTCCAGCCTAGAGGGGTCAGGGTGTTACAGCGCGCGCGTGAATATATATATATATATATATATATATATATATATAAGGTGTGGCGTGTGAGCTTGTGGACCAGTTGTAGACTAGTTGCTGCCAAGTGTATTAAAGTGCTTCGGATTTAAAATGGTGTCATCCTGAGGTAAGGTCCCAAATCCTTAACACTTTATTTAAGAATTATAGCTTCTTTAAATAAATTGAGAATGTGAGTTTCCTTGATTATGATATATCGATGCATGACACTTTTGATGTTATTAAATGATGTCGCCCATATGAGATAGATGAGGACTTGAACATGTGTTGATTTTAAGCATGTTTTGATAATTTGGTTAAAGTGATATGATTAAACAGTTAAATGGTTTGGATGGTCATAATGGGTAATAGTTTAATTAATTTTTGAATTAATTATCAAGTCATGAGTTGGAATAAAATTGTGTCTTTTACTGATTATTGAGAATATTGAATATTTGACGTGTTCGGAATATAAATTGGAAACTTGTAATAATTAATGGATGGATTAGTTATTACATGTTAAATGGTAAATAGTTAATTAATTTATTATTAGTTAAATAGATAAGATTTAATTAATTAATTAATTGTTGAATTAATTAATTTTCATGCATTAAATTAAGATTGTGAATTGATTGTTCGTTACGACTGTTGGAAAAGGGTACATTTTTATGTATATTATTTTTACATGTCGTAAGCTATCTTGGATGGAGCTATTTAAAAATATGATATGCTGTGTGAGATGGTTGCTAAATATCTGGGCTTTGTTTATCATGTTTTGAGATGATTATAACATGCATTTAAATCGTTAAAGTCCTGGACGAATCACTATTTGAGTAGATGGGTTCATACTTATTAAAAAATTTGGATAATTAAATGTTGAGTTAATTATTTAGTTGGCTTGCTAAGAATAATTAATTGTTAATTAATTATTTACTATTGAGATGTTGAATAGTTAATTAATTTTTAACTTATTTTATGGGTGATTTATGTTGTTAATTAGTTGTTGAATTAATTAACGGATTGGATTAGTTAATTTATGAATTAATTAATGGATGGTTTTGGGGTATTAGACATGGTTTTCTAGACCAATGATAAATATATATGCATGATTGATAAACAGGTTGTGATAGAAGGACTAAAGCTCAAAATAATCACGGGGTGCTAGACATGGTGTTCTACACCAATGATAAATATATATGTATGATTGATAAATGGGTTGTGAGACAAGGAGTAAAGCTCCAAATACTCACAGGGTGATAGACATGGAGTTCTACACCCATCTTGCATGCAAATATTCTTTTATGGGTCTGGGACTGATGCTCCAAATACCCATGGGTTGTGAGATAAGGAATAACACTCTGAATACTAATGAGGGTGCTATACATGATGTTATACACCCATTAATTGACATTGTACTATGGGTTCAATTGGTAATACATGAAATAAATTAATGGTTAATGAAAATTGTTGTGACATAATGATTTGTGAATTGTATAGAACCCCGAGACACCCTGAGAGGGGAGGGGGGAATCAGGGTGTCAACTTTTTCTTTTAAAAGTTATGGATCTTGTTCCCATGTTGGTAGGAACTAGTTCAACCTGTATGATGGATATGATCAGCAATGAAACATTCACATGCAAAGAGATGACACAAAAAAATTTACTTGGTTCACCACTAAGGGCTACATCCAAGGAGCATACGCCGACAAGTCCCCAGTCGTACCAAATTCCTCTAATCTTCACTAGCTTTGGATTACAAAGGTTCAGGAACAATCACTCTATCCCAGGATCACTACCTTTAAAAAAGTTCAAGGATTTCTCACTACATCCCTCGAGTCACTCCCATTGAATCCCCCTTACTCACTACCCTTGGTGAAGTCACACTCAGTTTATAGACGTGAAGGTCTCTTCAATAGATTTGCATTGAAGTCTTCATCTCCTGTTCATCATGAGACAATGCTTACATCAGAGTACTGAGTTGATGCTATTTTGTATTCAATCTTCTTCTTTAGTGAAATAACTGAATGCACTAAATCTTCTTCTTCTCTTCCTTTTATTCCCAATACTGACACCTGAGTGTATTGATATATTCCCCTATTTCTGTGTAGATCTGAGTTTAGTTGCACGAACCGTTCTTCTTCTCTTCGCAAATCACAATGAGGGTGTTAAACACCATTCATGTGTGTGTGGTACCACTTCTCTTTATAAAACCAAATTGTTCACTGCACTTTCATCTTCACAGATGAATACATTATACGTTTCACTAAAGGTATCGAGCAATCTTCCAGCTTTTATGTAGCTCCAAAAAGACGGGCGTACTCCAACAGCACCTGGAGCTCTTCCACAAGCCAGGCGCGCAAGTCCCAATACGGCGTGCAAGTATTCAGCACGCAGGTCCAATCTGGAGCACAGGTATCACCAAACCACCTGCGTGACACTGCCTTCCTCAACTTCTAACATGCGCAACTCACTTCCTTTCTCACCCAAACCGCCTTGGGTGCACAACCAACAATTGGCACGCAAGTCCACCTGCGCGATCACACACTACTTGTGTGACTTCCACACCTGCGTGACGGGAGCTTTTATTTTTCTAAGTGTTGAACTCTATGAAAAATTAGGAGGGTTAGTCCTGTATTTATAGGCATTTGAACACCCTGCGTGACGGTGCACAAGTCTACCTTTGGCGTGAAAGTCTCAGCGCGCGGGTCTCTTCCCCTGCAAGTCACTTGCACTACCAACCCTATACCTACGCGACCCTCTTTCCTATGCCATATTTTGATCTTCTGATCTTGAAAAACAATAGGCGCGCAAGTTCTCAAGCATCCAAGGCATCGGCACGCAAATCTCTTCACAGCGCGTAGGTCACCTGTGCGACCAAACCAATACTTGCACGACCCTTATCCCTTTGCAATTTTCCCATGTTCTGATCTTGAAAAACATATGATGCGCACGTTTTCTCTCCTTCAAGTACACGGTGCGCAAGTCTCTTTACCAAAAACACTTTTCTGCATTTGTCAATTTTCAGGCTGAAAAATTTGGCAAACACTGGAAAACGGTGCCACTTTGTATCTGTTCTTTTTGTACCGCCTCCAGATCATCCATTCCTTTGTTGACGTTCTTGAATCAAACATGGATCATTAACCAAAACCCTCTAACTTGACATGCCACCATGAAATCTCCTTTATCAATAAAGTTGTATGTCATTGTTTCTGTTGTCAAAAATCACAACACTTCAAAAATGCTTCTTTTTTATGATTTGACTTCTTCATCAACTCTTCTACATTCATCACAAACTCCACTATCGTGATATATATCCTTTTATATAACATCTTTATCATCATCCTATGTTGAGACAATGTGAAGTGCATGGCCATCTCAGAATTACAATCCCTTCCACACTGTCTTCTTCTTCAACCGTCATTCCTCTACTTCATTCAAATCATATGATTATATTCTTCAAGAAGTATCTTTCATGGTTCTCATGCAATAATGAATAATTGAATGGTCTTAATCAACCATCATGTCTTCTTCTTCATCCACAGATGGATTATTCCTCACCATTCTTCACTATTGTAAACAATGTGTCACCTTTGACACATGTTCTTTGAACTTATGATCAGTACAACAATCATCTGAATTTCCATTCCTCCATTTCATTGAATTACTTCTTGATCTCCTTTATTTTGATCTTCATTGACAAATATTTACAACAAATACAACCTTATACACAAAGTGGTTCCAACAATCTCCCCCTTTGTATTTTTTTGTCAATACCTTACATATCTTCTGAAATGAATTCGTCAATGTCAAAATGAGAATCTTCTCTTCAATCAAGTTTTTTTTTCAAACTATCATTTCACCTTATCTCCCCCTTATTGACAAGAAATAAAAATTTCATGCTAGGGAGGGTATCAATATATACTTAAGAAATGTTTCATAAATCATTTCACTCTAATTCTACTTGAGCAATGCTCGATGTAAAAAATAAGAGGATTTGATTTAGATCGCAAGGTTATCCATTATTCACAGATCATGATACCATATGAGATGAGAACAAATTTATTTTGTCTTCAAGGGTTTACCACTTTAATTTCTGGCTAAAGAGATCAAATGTGATAGGGAATAATCAACCTGAAACTCCTGCACTCACATCATCAAATAGATCAAAAACATTCAAGTGCAATTGACAGGATAAGTGACCTTGGGGCACTTCCATTCTTCTTATGTCACTGATCAATTTAGTTACTCCCCCTTTGTAGAATGATCTTTGTTCTGAGTAACCAAGGGTGAGAGATTGAAAAATTACATACCTTCACCAATGACATGTTCTTCAAGAAATTTACAGAGTAATTGCATTTAATGCCAGTTGGAGTTTATAATGATTGAAACAATGATTTTGGAAGCTTCTTCATTTTTCTCCCCCTCAAGGGAAAAGATCCTCATATTCTTCATCAAGAGTGATTCTTCATCATCTTAATATTTGAATATCAATTGAATAATCATCCAAGGATAGAAAGTCCTTCATCTTAGCTATCAAGAGTTGACAGCATTCACTACTTCTCAGGTTCTCCCCCTGAGAGCATGTTTCACCTTCAATTCCCTGCATTATTAGCACAAATACAATACACAAATGATTAAGGGAATAAGGTGGTTCCTCCTTGATTCATCAATATAAGGTGCATGGTTGAGGTGCTTTTCTCAACTAAGTTCCTCTGTTCACTCCAATCTTCATACCTGTACGAACATATGTTCTGATATGTGTTGTCGTGGCATGGTTGCCTTCACATTTTCTTCTACGTGGTATGGATTATTATTCTGTTTAATAACCATTTTGAATGATGCATTCTTTCTCCTTTTGAGGACTGCTTCTTGCTCTGGTATTAAGGTTAGACAAACTTTTGCAACGTGACCAGATTTCTTGCATCTCTCACACAGAACTTCTTTGACACATGTGTTTCTCTTGGTTTGCAATCTCTCCTACACTCTGTCTTCATCACGTGAAAGTTTTTTTCCCTTTATCACCAACCTTGGTCTTTTCATCTTCAAGATTCCTCATTCTTTTAAAATCTTCTAGCCAGATGACCAGTATGTCATTTGGAACTGTTGCAGCTGGTTTGGATCTTCCACATGGGTTCATCTGAGTTTCATCCCACTTAGTTTTTCTTTTGGATGAATGTCCCTTCAATTTCATGGATCTAAAATCCTAATTCTTCTCAGCTTACCTTCTTGAGATCTTCTTTGGTAAATGTGTGTTCACAATATTCTTCTGATTTCTTCCCAAGGTACTTGCTTCATACTTAGATGGCATAGTAAGTCTTCTTTTCTTATTAATAGTGAAATCATGTTGAGATGGGCATGTACCTACCTTGTGACCACTGCCATTGCATACATCACAGATGTTATCAAGCATTCCAAATCTGTTTGTTGTAAATAGATGCTTCTGGACCAGTAGATGTTGCTTCTTCTTCTCTGGATTTCTTCCCTTTGATACAGGCTTTCGTTGTGATTTTTCATTAAAGGGATTGTACCAACAATCCAGTGTACAATTCCCAAATCTGTTGCAGCACCAGCATTGACCCAAAAATATTTTCTTCTTTATATATTCTATATGAGGTTGTGGGGATATCTTATTGATTTTTTGTGCTCTATCTGAGGAACCATCTTCCTTATTTTTCTTCCCATCCACCCTAGTCATGGTGGTAGGTTTATTCTCCTCATATTTCCTCATCCATACTTGTTTAGAATTTTTCTTCCAGCCTACACTAATTGTGGGAACATATTTAGAAACATGAGTACAAGATGGTTTGGATGGTACCTTCACTTTCTCAGTTTCTTGTGATAGATCAATGAGTGAATTCATGATCTTCTTATCACATGTTGGAGGTATTTTGGCTTTATCATTCTTCAGTTTGCATTGAATGGAAACAGATATTGTTTCTTGAGATGTATGATCAAGATTTTCCATAATCTTTTTGTCATATGTTGGAGGTATTTAAGTTTTATAATCCTCCATTGAACATTGAGTATAAGCATCACATGTTTCATTCTTTTATGAAGTCTCAATATGTGTCTTCTCAAGATTTTTCAATGGGGATTCGAATTTTTGACTTTCAATATTGAGGATGATATTCTGATCTTCAGTCATGATCATCTTCTCTTCACAAGTCTTCTTCAATCTTTCAACCTCATCTTCATGCATCTTAAATTTGTTTTGTAACAAAGAGTCAAGTTCTTTGAATCTCTTAGAAGTTTCTTCTAAAAAAAACTCTTGACTTCAGTGCTCTTCTTCATCTCAGCTTCAAGTGCATGGATCTTTTCTTTTAGAGTTTTATTGACTCCCTCTTTTTCTTTAAATACTTTAATCTGTTTGGTGAGCTTTAAGCATTCAATAATTTTTCCTTCCAAGCCCTTTTCCAAATTTTCAGCTTCTCTTTCCAATCAATTGATCTCAGCCTACATGCATTGAACTATTCTATAAACAGGAGCCACTCTTTCTTCAATAATATCATGCAGAAAGATTATTAATTTTTCCTGATCACTTGCGATAGAAGTGTCTTCCTTTCCTATTGTAGGAACCTAAGCCACCTGCTCGATACTTTCCAAGCCTGATATTTCTTCATTATTGGAAGAGAATGGAGAACCAAACACTGCATCTTCTTTAGATAAGAGGGACTTCTTCAACTGCTTCTTCTCTTTCTTTTTCATGTTTGTCATGGTCTTGTTGGATGTAGACTTCTGCTCAGAAATGACTGAATCTTCATCAAGAATACACTTCATTGTTGACATTAGGAAAGAAACTCAAATCCTCTTCTGAATAGAATTGTTTTAGAGTATCCAACATATGTGAACCTTTCCCTCTGATACCACTTATAGGACCCCGGGACACCCTGAGAGGGGAGGGGTGAATCAGGGTGTCAACTTTTTCTTTTTAAAGTTGTGGATATTGTTCCCATGTTGGTAGGAACTAGTTCAACCTGTATGATGGATATGATCAGCAATGAAACATTCACATGAAAAGATATGACACAACAATTTTTACTTGGTTCACCATTAAGGGCTACGTCTAAGGAGCATACGCCGAAAAGTCGTCGGTCGTACTAAATTCCACTAATCTTCACTAGCTGTGGATTACAAAGGTTAGGGAACAGTCACTTTGTCCCAGGCTCACTACCTTTACAAAAGTTCAGAGATAGATCACTGCATCCCTCGAGTCACTCCCATTGACTCCCCCTGGCTCACTGCCCTTGATGAAGTCACACTCAGTTTATAGACGTGAAGGTCTCTTCAATAGATTTGCATTGAAGTCTTCGTCTCTTGTTCAGCATGAGACAATGCTTGCATCAGAGTACTGAGTTGATGCTCTTTTTTATTCAATCTTATTCTTTAGTGAAATAACTGAATGCACTAAATCTTCTCCTTCTCTTCCTTTGATTCACAATATTGACACCTGAGTGTATTGATATATTCCTCTATTTCTGTGCAGATTTGAGTTTAGTTGCACGAACCGTTCCTCTTCTCTTCGCAAAGCACAACGAGGGTGTTAAACACCATTCATGTGTGTGCAGTACCACTTCTCTTCATAAAACCAAATTGTCCACTGAACTTCCATCTTCACAGATGAATACATTATCTGTTGCACTAAAGGTATCGAGCAATCTTCCAGCTTTCGTACGGCTCCAAAAAGACGGGCGTACTCCAACAGCACCTGGCACTCTTCCACAGGTTCGGCATGTAAGTCCCAATACGGCGCACAAGTCTTCAGCACGCAGGTCCAAACTGGCGTGCAGGTATCACCAAACCACCTGCACGACACTACCTTCCTCAACTTTTAACCTACGCGACTCACTTCCTTTCTCGCCCAAACCGCCTTGGGCACGCAACCAACAACCGGCTTGCAGCGTCAAACACTGGCGCACAAGTCCACCTGCGTGACCACACACTACTTGCACGACTTCCACACCTGCACGACGGGAGCTCTGATTTTTCTAAGTGTTGAAATCTGTGAAAAATGAGGAGGGGTGGTCCTGTATTTATTGGTATTTGAACACCCTGCACAACGAGGCGCACGTCTACCTTTGGCACGCAAGTCTCGGTGCGCAGGTCTCTTCCCCTGCAAGTCACTTGCATGACCAACCCTATACCTATGTGACCCTCTTTCCTATTCCATATTTTGATCTTCTGATCTTGAAAAACAACAGGCACACAAGTTCTCAAGCATCCAAGGCATCGGCGCGCAAGTCTCTTCATGGCGCACAGGTCACCTACGCAACCAAACCAATACTTGCGCGACCCTTATACCTTTGCCATTTTTCCATGTTATGATCTTGAAAAACATATGGTGCGCAAGTTTCCTCTCCTTCAAGTACACGGCATGCAAGTCTCTTTTCCAAAAACACTTTTCTCCATTTGTCAATTTTCAGGCCAAAAAAATTGGCAAACACTTAAAAACGGCACCACCTTGTATCTGTTTTTTTTTTGTACCACCTCCATATCATCCATTCCTCTGTAGAAGTTCTTGAATCAAACATGGATCCTTAACCATAGCCCTTGAACATGACATTCCACCATGAAAGCCCCTTTATCAACAAAGTTGTATGTCATTGTTTCCATTTTCAACAATCACAACACTTCAAAAATGCTTCTTTTTTGTGATTTGACTTCTTCATCAAATCTTATACTTTCATCACAAACTCCACTATCGTGATATATATCCTTTGATAGAATAGCTTTATCATCATCATATGTTGAGACAATGTGAAGTTCATGGCCATCTCATAATTCCAATCCCTTCCACACTGTCTTCTTCTTCAACTGTCATTCCTATACTTCATGAAAATCATATGGTTCTATTCTTCAAGAAGTCTCTTGCATGGTTCTCATGCAATCATGAAAAATTTCATGGTCTTCATCAACCGTCATGTCTTCTTCTTCATCTGCAGATGGATTATTCCTCACCATTCTTCACTGTTGTAAATAATGTGTCACCTTTGACACATGTTCTTTGAACTTATGATAAGTACAACAATCATCTGAGTTCCCATTCCTCCATTTAATTGGAGTACTTCTTGATCTACTTCATTTAGATCTTCATTGAAAACTATTGACAACAAATACAACCTTATACACAAAGTGGTTCCAACACATTGAATATGAGAAAGGGTTCTGAATTATTAATGAATTGGGTGAATCACTGTTAGTGGATAGACCCAGGAGAGAATCACTATTTTAGTGAATGGGCTCAAACATAGTATATGGAATATTAAATTGAATAACTTATGACATGTTATCTGAGCCAAAGAACAATCTTGGATTTAGTCTTTACATTTATTACTTAGATGGACTTTAGATCCATCTGTGGTGAGTGACTTATATGGGGGATGTTGGGCTTAGGATGAATCTTGAGACTTTTGTAATTTAATTAGGTTTGAATAATTGAAAAATGAAAATGATTATGTAATGATTGTTAAGTATGCAAAAAAAATGTATAATGAAGGTTTAGACACCAGCTGAGGGCTGAAGCAGGTACTTGGGTATATAGTTACTTTGTACTGCTTACTATATTTATGCATGCTTTCACACGGTTTAGATTATTTATTAATTGTATGGATTTGGGGTAAACACCGGTGGTCCCAGCCTACTGAGATTTATATCTCACACCTTACTTGGGCCACCATTGCACTGGGGTACCTGAGTAGATTCTATTTGGTTACAGTATTGTGTTATTTTCATTTACTTGGAAGATATAAGGAAAGGACCGAGCAGAAGCTCGGGATGCTCGAGGAGACCACCCTCAGGGCTTGGAGTCATTGTTTAATTATTTTTGTAACGAAATCTAAAGAATAATGTTTTGTTAATTTTTTTCCATTTTTGTATCATTAGCATGTCATGCATGCATCTGCTGTTGAGTTAATAAGGATATCTTATGACTTCTCCATTCCTCATGGTTTTATGTTTTGAAAATCACAAACACTTTTTCTTAAGTTCTGAATATTTTTTTAAGTTCTATATTTTTATTAAGATCCAGAATTTTCATTCCTTTTTGATTATAGATATATCATTACATTTTTCTATTTTTTTTATACTTATAGATCTTTCATTATGATTTATGATTCAGTTTTTATGATTCTGATTCCGGTGTATATAGGATTCAATTTTTATGATTCCGATTCCGGTGTATATATGATTCAGTTTTTATGATTCTGATTTCGGTGTATATATGATGTTGATCTTTACAATACCAATTCTGGTTTATATATGATTTTGATCTTCACAATACCGATTCCAGTGTATATATGATGCTGATTTTCACAATACTGATTCTGATGTATATATGATGTTGATCTTCACAATACCGATTCCAGTGTATATATGATGTCGATCTTCACAATACCGATTCTAGTGTATATATGATATCGATCTTTATGATACCAATTCTGGTGTATATATGATATCATCTTCATGATACTGAATCTGGTGTATAAGTGACTCCGATTTTTTGATTTCGGTTCCAGAACAAATGCAATACTGGTTTCTCAATCCGATTTACTAATCCTTATGAATCCATTTTCTTGATAATGTTTTTTCTTAAGAATCCATCTTACTAATAATGTTAGAGTTTCCAAATGTATCATTCCAATATTATTTAATTATAATATTTCTTATACTTAATTTTTATTTTTAACTTAACATTGTTTCTATTACATAAAACAATGTCATATAATCTGTTACAAACTAACCATTGTGTGTTTGACACGTATCCAGGTCCCTCTGAAATTTAAGGAAAATATGACCATTAGAGTGGAGCCAACCATTGGGAAGATTTGACTATAAATACAAGTTCATTTGAATGATGAAAAAAGGAACAACGTAGAGATTGGATGAACTTGATGCATGTGAAAAAACTGTGAAGTGGTTTCTAGAGAGAGGATCTTTCAACTCTCAGTGCTTTGTGCAGATGTCGTGAAAAACTTGTTCAGTTGTGAATAGCTTGTTTAGACTTTCTTTTTATAGACTTTGATCATGCTGATCGTGGGCTTCCGGGTTTGGAAGACAGAGGTTCTTATTTCCTTCTAAATCGAGGGCTTGTGGGGATATCAAGACAGATACCAATCTTTGGATTGAGGGATTACCTGGGTTTGGGTAAAACAGACTTTATTGAAAGTATAAATCAAGAAACCTTTATCCAAGGTTGTTGGATACCCTTCTCTTTGGGTTAAAAGAATCTTATTGTTACTTGTTTACTATTACAAGTTGTTTTAATTCTGCTGTTGTATGTTAACTTTGTTAAAGTTAGAAATTATAACCTTCTTATACTTTGTAATTCCGTTACTCTGATTATATTACATATTCAATATGATTTAAGTTAGAATCTTTCTTTTAAGAAAATAGAAAAGTTTTCTTTAAGAGGTCTTGTGAATGTTTGTTTAACCTTGTTAAACTTAACTTTAAAGTTTCTAAAGGAATTTTTAAAAGTATACAATTCACCCCCCCCCCCCCTCTTGTATTTGAGCATCTAATTTTTACATATTTGATCCCATAATTGGTATCAGAGGAGGTCTCTGAAATACTTATACCCACATATAAGTTTTCTTGCTCAAGTATTCCTTTTCTTAAGTTCTTCATATTTGTTTTTAAACTTTTACTTCTAATAAGTTTTGTGGAAAGAAATTCCATTTAGTATGACAGGCATTCTTGTTGGATCTCTAGATAATCTCAATCCTACTAAATCAATGATCTTCAATGAAAATGACTATGAGTAATAGAGAGATAGAATGAAGACCTTTTTGATAAACACAGGTGTAGACAACTACATTATGTTAACTGGAGATTATAAGATTCCTAATAAGGAAATTAGAACTTTTACTAATTTAGAAAAGGTGGAATATCAGATGAACTTTAAGGTACGTAATACTTTGCTATGTTCTATGACTAGAAATATATATAGCCAAATTTCATCCTATAAAGCTGCAAATATTATTTGGAAGAAGTTTTAAGTAACTCACTTTGGAACTTCAAAAGTTATTGAAACTAGAAGAGCTATGCTCAGAGCTAAGTATCATGGTTTCTGCTTTCCTTATGGAGAACCCCTATGTAAGGTACAACAAAGATTCATGACTATTGTCAACAACTTACAATCAATGGGTGAGAAAGGTTTATATGATGAAGCCCTTTTAGACAAGATTATTGACATCATGCCTAACGAATGGGAATCCAAGAGGACTGTTATAGATGAAAATAAGAAAGCTACTCAGATTTATCTTGATGAACTATTTAGAACTCTTCTTTAACATCAAACCAAAATGAAGAGAGATGTTGATAATATTAAGAAGAATAATGTAAATGGAGGTGTTTATTTTACAACTAATTCAAATCATATGAAATACAAGACTCCTGAGAGAACTACATGATCAAAATCTAAGAAGGTCAGTATTCAATCTGAATCTAGTGAAAGTGAAACTTTAAAAAATGAGTTATCCAGTCTTGCTCGGAGGATGAACAAGATTTTTGGGTAAGAGAAATTTCAATATAGATACAAGAATAAAGATAGAAAATATAGGAAAGATAGAGAAGTGACATTCTATGAATGTAGAAGAACTGGTCATATCAGACCTGATTGTCCCTTACTTAAGAAAAGAGACAAGAAAGACAGGAATTATGAAAGAAACAAGAAGAAGTTATACAGATCAAAGCATAAGAAAGTATTGAAATCCAATGACACTTGGAGTGATAGTGGTGGAGATTCTTCTGATGATTCTTCAGAATATGAATCTTCTGGGAAAAAGAATATCGGTCTAATAGCCAGAGCTCCATTTCAAAATCATTGTCTTATGGATAAGGTACAAACTGTTAAATCCTTAACCAATATGTCTTTAAGTGAAAATTTTCCAGATAGAGGTTTTTCATCAGATGAAGAATCTTCTTCATCAGATAATGATAATGATTTTCCTTCCTATGAATAAGCTTCTAGATTTTCTAAGTTGTTAGAAAAGAGAAATTGTAAAGTTTTTAATAAACTTGATAAAGAAAACTCTAGAGAATATATTTTAACAAAAGAAATTTTAGATCTTTCCAAATATCTTGATGAGAAAAATGATGTTCTAAAAAATATTTCTAAGAAACTTGAGGAAGTTAATTCTAAGAAGGATAAACTTTCTAAGGATCTTAAAAATCTATTTTTAGAAAAAGATGTTTTAGAGGATAAATTTAACTCTAGATCTATTATTCTTGCGGATAAGAATTTAGTCCTGAGACTAAAATCTGAAATATTTTCCTTGAATAAACTTCTTGAAAATTTTACTTCTGGTAAGGAAAATTTTGACAAGATGTATTCTCAAATCTGACCTCATGGAATTAATTAGGGATTAGGTTATTCTCATGAAAAACCTATTTTTAAAAATAATTATTTTATTCCTTATAGAGCCCCTTTTGTACTAAATGAAAAATTGGTGGGCATTGGAAGAAAATTTGTTCTTTAAATAAAGTGAAATCCCTTGGGTTTCATAAACCTTATTTTTCTAAACAAATATGGTTACCCAAGCTTTTATTATCTAATAGTTCTGGATCCATGAAATTTTGGATTCTGAAAGCACAACTCTTTCTTTTTTAGGAAAATGAAGGAGGTACCAATAACCTATGGTACATGGATAGTGGATGTTCTTAGCACATGACTAGTAATAAAGACTATTTCAAGAATATTTTAAAAACTAAAGGTGGAAAGGTAACTTTTGGTGATAACTCTCAAGGAGAAATCGTTGGTATAGGTAACATTATTCTTCTTGTAAAGCTATTATTTCAAATGTTATTTTTATAAAAGGCCTTAGGAACAACCTCATAAGAAGAAGCCAATTATATGATGAAGGTTACCTTTTGAATTTTAGAAATGATAAATGTTTATTTCATAATTCCAAGGATGAGTTTATTTTCTCTACCCTTCAGTATGAGAATGTGTACACCTTAAACCTAGAAAACCTTAGAATTCAAGATCTACCTTTCCTTAGTGAATTTGAAGATCAATCATGGCTTTGGCATAGGAGACTAGGACACTGTAACTTAAGGAATCTTAGTAAGATTTCTAAGAAAGAACTCGTTCAGGATCTACAGGAACTTAAGTTTGATTCTTTGAAAGTTTGTGATCCATGTCAATATGGAAAGAAACATAAATCTATCTTTAAATCTATAAGTGAAATTACAACTTCTAATGCATTACAGTTAGTGCACATGGATTTATTTGGTCCAACACAAACTGGAAGTATTGGCAGAAAATACTATCTGTTTTTCCTATTTGATGACTACACTAGATTTACTTTGGTCTATTTTCTCGCAAAGAAATCTGAAGCTTTTTCTTATTTCAAAATCTTTAGAGCTCAAGTTAAAAATGAGAAAAACCTCATGTTGATAACTATTCATATTGATCATGGTGGAGAATTTGAAAATTTTGATTTTGAAACTTTTTGTAGTAAAAAAGGTATTACTCACAACTTCTCAGCTCCAAAAACTCCTCAACAAAATGGTGTTGTTGAAAGAAGAAATTGCATTCTTCAAGAGATGAAAAAAACCATGTTAAGTGAATATTCTATAGCTAAAAATTTTTGGGCTGAAGCTGTAAGTACTGCTTTCTATACTATAAATCGAGTTTTAATAAGACAGTTTCTTAATAAAACACCTTATGAGTTGTGGACTGGCCGAAAACCCAAAGTTTCTTACTTCAAAGTTTTTTGTTGCAAAGCATTTATCTTGAATACCAAAAATAACTTACATAAATTTTCACCCAAATATGACAAAGGAATTTTCTTAGGTTACTCTACTAACTCTAAGGCATATAGAGTTTTTGATAAAAATACTTGCACTGTGGAAGAAATAGTACATGTTAATTTTGATGAAAATGATACTTTTATTTTCAAACAACCTAAATCTTTTCCTAATATATTTTCTAAAACTGATCACTAACCTTTTATAGAAGATCTTTTAGACAAGGATAATGTTCAAGAAAATGTTTCTGAAACATTTACTCCTGATGATTTTCTACCTTATGTTGATGAATAGGTTTTTCAAAATCCAAGTCAGTTGTTACTTTGGAATCATCCCAGTGATAATAGCATTGGAAATGTTAATCAACCAGTAATAACTAGAAGTTCTTTAAGAAATTAAGTTGAACATGTTGCATTTATTTCCCAATTTGAACCAAATACTTCTAAAGAAGCCTTGGGTGATGAATATTGGATAAAGGCTATGTAATATGAACTCAATGAATTTGTAAGAAATCAAGTTTGGACCTTGGTTGAGAAACATAAGGAAACTTATGTTATTGGAGTAAAATGGGTTTTTAGAAAAAAATGTGATGAAAATGGAGTTATTGTTAGAAATAAAGCAAGATTAGTTGCAAAAGGCTATAACCAACAAGAATGCATAGACTATAAAGAAACCTATGCTCTTGTAGCAAGACTTGAATCTATTTGTATTATTCTATCCTTTGCATCATTATTTAATTTTAAACTCTATCAAATGGATGTTAAGTGTTCTTTTCTTAATGGTTATATACAGGAGGAAGTCTATGTAGATCAAACCCCTGGCTTTGAAGATACAAAATATCCTAATCATGTTTATAAACTTACCAAATATTTATATGGACTTAAACAATCCCCTAGAACATGGTATGATAGACTTTCAGTATTTTTGCTTCAAAATAACTATGTTAAGGGAACTATTGATCCAACCCTTTTCATTAAGAAAAATAATAAAGATGTTTTGATTGCTCAAATTTATGTTGATTACATCATCTTCAGATCAAATCAGCAATCCTTAACTGATTCCTTTGTGAATCTTATGAAATATGAGTTTGAGATGAGTATGATGGGTGAGTTAACATTTTTTCTTGGTTATCAAATTTCACAAAAACTAGAGGTAACTTACATAACTCAATATAAGTATATCAAATATCTTCTACATAAGTTCGGGTATGACAACACTAAGAGTATAAGTACTCCTATTGGAACCTCTAATACTCTTGATATTGATGAATCGGGGAAACCTGTAGATCAAACATCTTATAGAGGGATGATAGGAAGCTTACTTTAATTAATATCTAGTCGACCTAACTTAATTTTCTCAGTATGATTATGTGTAATATTTCATGCAAATCCTAAAGAATCCCATTTAAAAATTGTAAAAATAATTTTCTGGTATTTAAAGGGAACTTTAGATTTGGGACTATTTTATTCCTCTGAAAATGATTTTGAACTTAAAATTTTTTCGGATTCTGACTTTGGTGGTTGTAAAATGGATAGAAAAAGTACATCTAGAACTTGTCATTTCTTAGGAGATTCCTTAGTTTCTTGGTCTTGTAAGAAACAACATTCTGTAGCACATTCCACTACTGAAGCTGAATATGTAGCAGCTGGAACTTGTTGTGGTCAAGTGTTGTGGATGAAACACATACTCATAGACTATGGTATGAGTTTTACTAAGACTCAAATTATGTGTGATAACACAGGTGCCATTTACCTAAGTAAAAACCCTACACATCACTCTCGTTCAAAGCACATAGATATTAAACATCACTTTCTTAGGGATCACACACTTAAAGGGGATATTATTCTTCAATTCATCGGAACGCAAGTGAAACTTGCTGATATTTTTACAAAACCTCTACCTTCCAATATATTTGAATACATTAAACAGAATCTAGGAATGATTTCTATAAGGTATTTATTCATATCTACCTTTTGTTTAAATCATTTCCTAACATTAAACTATTCCTTGTTTCAGGGGGAGTACATATGTTTGTTTATTTTCTTTCTTTAAACTCTTTTTCTTTCTTTAAGAAATTTTTTATTTATTTGAAAATCTTGGATTTGAAAATTTCAGATTTGAAAATTTTGGATTTGAAAATCTTGGATTTGAAAATCTCAGATTTGAAAATTTTGGATTTGAAAATTTCTGATTTGTAAATCTTGGATTTGAAAATCTCAGATTTGAAAATCTCATATTTGAAAATCTCGGATTTGAAAATCTCAGATTTGAAAATTTCAGATTTGAAAATTTAGGATTTGAAAATCTCGGATTTGAAAATCTCAGATTTAAAAATCTCAGATTTGAAAATCTCAGATTTGAAAATCTCAGATTTGAAAATCTCGGATTTGAAAATCTCAGATTTGAAAATCTCGGATTTGAAAATTTCGGATTTGAAAATTTCAGATATGAAAATTTCAGATTTGAAACTTCCAAGAAAAATTCTTATAATACCAATAAATCTCTCATAGTATTCCAAAAGTTAATATTTATTACTCTTTATTTTCTTTATCTTAAGTTTTATTTGTTAGTATTTCAAAATTTCTTAAATTCTGGTTTACCATACTTCAAAATATCGGAATTCCTATTTTCTATATCCATTCTCAACCATCATATCAGATCAAGTTTTTGTCAGTTGTTTGATTATCTTATGGAAGTTGAAAAGTCATAGCTATGTCTATATAAGGGGTGCCTTGTTTTCAAGTATCGCACCATCCTTACTGATCTTAGTGCCAAAGTTCTATTGCCATCAAAGCTTTCGTTCCGATTCTTTTGTCTCTATCACCCTGAAAGGCTCTGGAATCCTTAGCAGATCAGATACTGGTTATAAAGGATATTAAGGACTGGTCAATCTTTAGGGAAAGGTTAGTGTGACCTAAGTTCTTTTAAAAATATGACTCCCTTATTTCTAAGGTGATAAGATTTAATGGATGGGAAAGTGTCTGTGTGGCTAAGGAGAAATCTCAGGATCCAGTTTATCCTGACCTCCTTATTCAATTCTATGAATCTGTTACTTTATTTTAAAAGAATGGTAAGGATCTTTTTAAGTTCAAATGCTATGATAAATCATATATAGTCCCCTACAATAAGGTAGCAAATGTTCTTAACATACCGTATGAAGGGAGGCTATTTTTTTCTCTTAGAAACTCCCTGAGAAAGAAGGTTCTTTTGAGAAGGTCAAAGCTCTGGATTATCTTGGTCTCAAGTATGTTAAAAATCCGAAGATTAAAAATCTTACAACAAACCACAAGATGGTGGCTCTCTGGATGCAAGGATTTCTTATTCCAAGAAAGGGAGATAAGGATTCTCTAAAGATATGTGATATCATTCCGTTAGACTTTCTTTTCAACCTAATAAAGATCAACTTGGTGAAGTGAAAATTTCTCACCATCCAAGCAATAAAAATTGGAACAATCAGATCTCAGATCCTTATGTATCCAACAACTATTTCCAGGATAATTATTATGTGTCTTCAAGAGCTTAATTTTCCATGTCGATCAGTCTCAAAGACTTTCAAGATTTTGTTACTTAGTGACAACACTCTAAGGAGGATGAAAGTATAGTTTATTCTATAATTGAAAAGCTTTGAATAAATGATTTTCCAGAACAAGGGTGATGTTCCGGAATCTTCAAAGTCGGTTCCTAAGAAAAGGAAAATTGATGAGCCGAGCTTGCGAGTACCGGTTCCTGCTGTACCAGTTTTAGCACCTCCTCCTGCAAAGAAACCAAAAGCTTATTCAGGTGAAATAGTTTCAAAGTGGAGAGAAATGGCAACTACTAGAAAGGAAGGAGATCCTTCTTTTGGTCTAAATCCTACAGAGGATAAGGCTCTAAAAATCAAGCAAGCTGAAAATATTGAGAAAGAAAAGAAGGAGAAGAAGTTAAAGAAGAAATCTTTGGAAGAGAAAGTATAACGACCCACACTTTACATATATTGTTAATACTTCAAAATTGAAGCACACTTATTACAACATATGACAAAACCAAAAAGGACCGTATAGGTATAGTGTCTTTAGAAACTGGGAAACATAAACAACTGGTTCATAAATCTTCTACAGTGTCTCCCATTTATTTCATCATATCTAGGGTCCCTTTTAGCATATTCTACTTAATATCCATCTTCCTGACCTGGGGAAAAGAAAACATAAAAGGGTGAGCTCAAATGCTCAGCAAGGGAAAATAAAGGAAATAAAAATCATATCATATCTTTTTGAAAATCAAAACCTGCAAAAGAGATCATAATATCTTAACATGGAATAAATCATAGAAGTGAAAATGAGATCCCCATAATCATAACATAAAACATGAAACTTTTTGGCATGCACACATAATCATAGAAAATCATTTCTTGTTAGTCATGACTCATTTCCAAGACTATCTTAGTGGACAAAGTCCCTTTCTGAATCGAGTAACCCTCGTTTCAGTCATGTTTCACTGAACCGGTATAACCTACCATTTCAGCCATGTCTATCTCATGAGATATAAAATCTTTACCCAATGCATTGGAGGGAGATATAGGTCCCACCCATCTTATAATGAATCCTTTCTTATGTGTGCCACATAATCATAAACCATACATCATAGTGTAACCCATGTAATAAAAATGGGATTCTTAAACAACATGACATCATAAAACAATTCATATAAGATAAAGGAATTCATAAAAATATTTCCATCACCACATAATCAAATCCATGTAATAATAGGGATAAAAACAGAACCCTTTTATTATCTTAGATGGAAAATAATTTTGATAAAATACTTGAACTTCATTCTTGAGGAAAATATCCTTTCTACTTCAAAAACACTTTTCCTTTCTTAACATGTCATACAATTTTAAACTAAAAGAAGTTGATTAAAAATAAACTTGAATACTTGTAAGGGAAGATTCTTGGAAATAATGTTTTAGAAATCCATTCATGTCGTATAAGTTAAAAAAACATTCTTCGTACTTTTGTCGGAAAAGTCAAAAAGTACCTCGTACGAAAAAAGATTCCTTTCATACATATTACTAAAAACTCACCGAAGGGTAAAAATGGATTTAAACAATTGTAGGTGGATGTAAATAACATTACATATTGAGGAAACATGGATGTGGATGATAAAATACACCCCAGTAAATACCAAAGTATAAACAATCTCGGATAAAAATGAGATTGTGATATTTCCCTTACCTTAGGTCCGATTTGCTTTGTTCGTGTCCGAAGCTCCTGTATAATGGTTTAAATAATGTTATTGACTTATTCCAGAATCATACATATTGATATGATATCATATATGGTCATAATATTAGCTTCTTGTTAGTAATATTTCATTGTTACTTGTTACTCGGGTCTTTATAACTTTTTGTTCTTATGCGTGTTTTGTCGAATAAATTCTTATTCTTATCTTTAGGTTATAGATAATTCATTTCCAGAATGGTATTATTGTAGTATATACCATATTCATTCATTCAATTCATTTATATAATCATTATGAAATGAAGATCATGTAGAACGAGTCGCATCACATCGTGGAGACGGTATTCCGTACGTACGCACGAGTGATGATATCGTTCATATGATCGTGGAATTGTATTGGAGTATATATATATTATTTCAGTATCAATATTACTTCATAATAATCATATATAGTTACTCATTACACCATTATACCCATCCTTGTAAGGTGATGGTGGAAAATAGATTACACCACGGCGTGGAGACGGTATTCCGTACGTACGCACGCGCGGTGATTTCATTTTTCCGTAGGATGGATAGAAGGTGAATTAGGGTTGTTTCATATTTATAATAACATATCAGTATGTAAGTAATACTGATGTTATTACTTTATCATGAAACAACTAAAGAAGAATAAGTTGAAGAAGAAAGAAATTGAAAAGATCGATAATGGATATTACCTCTTCTTTGGAACGCCTCTTTGAATCCTCCACTTAAGGAACTAAGATTGGTCTTTGGAGAAGACCAGGACCTCTAGGATTATTCTAGGGAAGTGGAGAGGAGAAAATGGTAGGGTTTGGCCGAACTTGAGTGCTCAAATTGGTGTGAGGAGGAGGGGGAGGAGGTGCCCTTTTATAAGGGAGGAGAGGGGTACCTTAGGAATATCTCAAAATATTATTTTATATTAAAGTCAAAATCGGTTTATAATGGTTCCAAAGGGTCTTCTTTCGAAGCTAAAGTGGGGATGGGTCGAAATCCTATCAACCAATATGATTTATACAAGTTTAGGGTATTATTTTAACCTTATCAATTAGATTTAACTCTAAGTTAAATAATTTAACTTTTACCATGTCTTTTTGTTTTCTTTTACTATATGGTTAATACACTTACTATAACATGCCAAACGAACCCCAAATTGTTTATTATTAATATATATATCCTTATCTAAGTCATTTGTCCGAACCTTAGATTTTTAGGAATAAAATAACAATTAATAATATAATATTTGATTTAAAAACTATTTTGTGTCAATTTTGACACTATTTGATATATGATTTTTGTGAAAGTCATAACAGAATTATATGTTCGAACCAAGTTGATTAAATCAACACTAATATAGTAACCTATAAAATTAGTTGAATTCATAAAAAGTCTTAAATTACATTTATTTTGGTATTTATATTATCAATTATGTCAATATTTCATTAATAAGATAATTACTGCATCATCTTTGTGTCATAAATAAATTAAATTATTTGATGTCTAAAAATTACAAATAAAATACCATCATGTAGGAAATCTTTTTAGATTTCTAATGAATATTTACAATCGAATTTATCTTATGTATAACCCCATATTAAAAATGATTTACTTATTAGACTTTGATTTTAACTATTTTAACCCTTCTTTAAATAAATTAATAATAAATGTCCTAATCTAATCCAAGTGGCCCTAAATGGTCATATTTTATTCCTAAGTTTGTTTTTGGTCGAATTACACTTGTCCAATAGAATTAGGACATGTGTTAGGGTAATATTAATATCATATTTACCCTTAGTTACCCTATTTACTATTAACCGCGGTAAAAAAAGTAAAAAGTTACTATTCACCAAAAAATTATTTTTATCTCATTGAACCACATTTTACTTACTGATATCAACTGTGTCTGTCGGATTTTTGAAATTCCATTCACAGAAGCGGTAAAATTAAGTTTTATGCAAAATTCAGTTTTTAACCTACCACTTAGTGGTTTCACTATTCATCAAAAATTGAAAGTTTTCAGAAAAATACCAAAATTTCACCCTAGGCTAATTTCGATATTCTGAGTCCAAAAATGAAGTCCATTTTGAAAAATAAAATTTATAAAATTTAAAAAAGTGGTTATTACTATTCATAACGGCTAGTTTTAATAGCATATTGTTGTTTAGTGAAACTCGGTATTGCGTACGACGCAAGCTATCGAGGAAGGTCGCGATTGCGTGTAAAGCAAGCCAAGCAAGTGTTGTGTAGAAAAATATTCCTTTGATGATTTATATAACATAAAAGTCTCGGGTGTTACATTCTACCCCCCTTAAAAAGAATTTCGCCCTCGAAATTCGTCACTTTGTAACAAACAGATGAGGATACTTCTCCCTCATCATATCCTCAAGCTCCCATGTAGCTTCTTCAAGTTGGTGGTTCCTCTATAAAACTTTCACCAATCGAGTGGTCTTGTTTCGTAGGACTTTTTCGCTACGATCCATAATCTCTATCGGCTGTTCTTCATACGAAAGATCTTGCTCCAGCGGTACAACTTCTGAGCTGAGTACATGTGAAGGATCTGGTATGTACTTTCTCAGGAGAGATACATGGAACACATCGTGAACTTGAGAGAGATTCGGTGGAAGCGCCAATCGGTAAGCTACCTTCCCAACACGATCCAGTATTTCGAAAGGACCGATATATCTAGGGCTCAACTTCCCCTTCTTTCCAAATCTCATAACCCTCTTCCAGGGAGATATTCGTAAGAACACTTTATCACCCACTTCAAACTCTAGGTCTTTTCTTCGGTTGTCGGCATAACTTTTCTGTCGACTCTGAGCTGCTCTTATGTGTTGTTGAATAGATCTGACCTTTTCTGCCATTTCATCAACGAGATCAGGTCCTAATAGCTTTCTTTCCCCAACTTCATCCCAGCAAGTTGGAGTCCTGCATTTCTTTCCATAGAGAGCTTCATAAGGAGCCATCTGAATACTGGAGTGAAAGTTATTATTATAAGAAAATTCCACCAAAGGTAGGTGTTGATCCCAACCTCCTTTGAAATCCATAGAGCAAGCTCTCAACATATCTTCTAGGGTTTGAATTGTTCTCTCAGACTGACCGTCTGTCTGGGGATGATAAGCAGTGCTGAAACTCAACTCTGTATCCAGAGTATGCTGAAGACTTCGCCAGAACTTCGAGGTAAATCTTGGATCCCGATCAGATATAATAGAAAGTGGTACTCCATGCAATCTTACCACTTCCTTTACATATATTCTGGCAAGCTGATCTAGAGAGAAATCCTCTCTAATAGCAATGAAGTGTGCAGACTTTGTAAGACGATCAACTATGACCCAAATAGCATTATTGCCTTTGGATGTTTTAGGAAGTCCTGTGACAAAGTCCATAGTGATGTTTTCCCATTTCCATTCAGGTATGGGTAATGGTTGTAACATCCCCTTAGACTTCTGTCTCTCAGCTTTAACTTGTTGACAAACCAAGCATCGAGAGACATATTCAGCAACATCTCTTTTCATGCCATCCCACCAGAAGTACTCTTTCAGGTCCCTATACATCTTCGTGCTTCCAGGATGAATAGAGAATGAAGAACTATGAGCCTCATCCAGCATCTCCTTCTTTAATTCGGGGATGGGAGGAACACAAACCCGATTCCTGAACTTTATTATCCCATCACAATCAAGGTTGAATTCAGGAACATTTTTCACCTTCTTTTGTAACTCGACATCTTCTTTCTGTGCCTCTTTAATCTTCACATGTATAGATGGTTGAACATTCATTTGAGAAAGATAAGATTTTTCCCCTTCCATTATAATTCCAAGATCCATCCTTTGTAAATCCATAAATATTGGATCTTTTGTGATCCTCATCATGGATAAACTAGCATGGTCTTGTCGACTTAATGCATCTGCCACCTTGTTTGCTTTCCCAGGGTGGTAATGGATTGAGCAGTCATAATCCTTAATCAGCTCCAACCATCTTCTTTGACGCATATTCAACTCCTTTTGTGTGAAAATATACTTTAAACTTTTATGATCAGTATAAATATCACACCTTTCACCATAAAGGTAATGCCTCCAAATCTTTAATGCAAAGATTACCGCAGCCAACTCCAAATCATGTGTTGGGTAATTTTGCTCATGGATTTTCAACTGTCGTGAGGCATAAGCTATCACCATATCATTTTGCATAAGAACACACCCCAATCCCTTCTTGGATGCATCACTGTAGATCACAAACCTTTCTCCACTACAAGGCAGTGAGAGCACAGGTGCACTGGATAACCTTCTTTTCAACTCCTTGAAATTCTCTTCACATTCCTCTGTCCAGACAAACTTAACTCCTTTCCGAGTCAACTTGGAGATTGGATTAGATAATCGTGAAAAATCTTTTACAAAACGTCGATAATATCCATCCAAACCAAGAAAACTTCGGATCTCAGTTACTGTTGTTGGTCTTGACCATCTTTCGATAACCTCTGTTTTTGCTGGATCCACAGATATCCCCTCTTTTGAGATTATGTGACCCAAAAATGCAACTTTTTGAAGCCAAAATTCACACTTGGTAAATTTGGCATAAAGCTTCTCCTTTCTCAGGGTCTTCAATATAATTCTCAAGTGATCTTCATGATCTTCCTTGCTCTTTGAATAGACAAGAATATCGTCTATAAAGACTACCACAAATTGATCAAGATAGTCTCTAAAGACTCTATTCATTAGATCCATGAAGATAGCAGGGGCATTAGTAAGACCAAATGGCATCACTATAAATTCATAGTGTCCATACCTTGTACGGAAAGCCGTCTTTGGTATATCCTCCCTTTTGACCCTTAATTGATGATACCCTGAACGAAGATCAATCTTGGAAAAGTATTGAGCTCCGCGTAGTTGGTCAAATAAGTCATCAATGCGTGGGAGAGGATATTTGTTCTTGATAGTGATCTTGTTAAGTTCTCGATAATCAATGCAGAGTCTCATTGATCCATCTTTCTTCTTAACAAATAGAACAGGTGCTCCCCAAGGTGACGCACTAGGGCGTATGAATCCCTTATCAAGATTCTCTTGGAGTTGCTTCTTCAATTCCTGCAACTCAATTGGGGCCATTCTATAAGGTGTCTTTGAAATAGGCAAAGCACCCGGTACGAGTTCTATTGAAAACTCAACTTCACGATTTGGTGGAAGACCTGGTAATTCCTCCAGAAAGACATCATCAAACTCCCGTACAATGGGCATATTCTTAATCGCGAGTTTCTCACCAACCATTTGAGATAAATAACCTTCATTTAGTGGAATCAATACCCATAAAATGGAAGAAATTTCCACTGGAAGGTTATGTTCATCCTTGCATTGATAGACGATCATAGATTGATCTGGAATATGAAATGTGACTTCCCTTCTTTGGCAATTGATATGAGCTCCGTATAAAGAAAGCCAATACATGCCAAGAATCACATCAAATTCCACTATAGGAAGGATCACAAGATTTGCAGGAAGCACTTTCCCACAAACTTCAATCGGAGAAGAATTATAAACTTTTGATGCGATTGATGTGCCATTAGGTGTTGTCACAGCTAACTCAACATCTAATTGTTGAGGTAATACGGTGATACCCTTAGAAAATTCTTCATAAATAAAAGAGTGGGTGGATCCAGAATCAAATAAAACATTTGCTACTTTAGAGTGGATGGTAAGTGTACCTTTCACCACATCGTTATCGTACTCCACATCGCTGATAGAAATTGCATGTGACTTTCCTTTGTCTTTAGCCTTAAGAGTTTGTTGACGTCGACCATCATCATCAACCCTTGGATTTGGGCATTGATTGGCATAATGCCCCATCTCCTTTCACTTGAAACATTGAAGTGTAGTAGGTTCATTCTGTGTATCCCTTCCTTTGTTTGCATCATTAGACATCTTCTTCCCATTATCACGGCATTCAAATGCCCGATGACCTTCCTTTCCACATTTAAAACATTTACTTGTCCCTTTAAGACAACTCCCTCCATGTTTCTTTCCACACTTTGAGCATAAGGAAAAGCTCATCTTCTTTTCCGTGTGCTCTTTAGATTTTTCTTTGAATTCCATCTTCCTCTTCTTATCAAACCCATGTGACTGATGGATTACTCCAATCTCCATCTCGACTTTGAGAGAACATCGAACGATTTCCTCGTAGCTATTGAAGTCCCTTATGGCTAACGCCCTTCGAAGACTTGGTTTTAAGCCACTAAAGAATCGATCGATCTTACTCTCAGGTTGGATAATAATACCAGAAGCGTACCTTGCAAGTCTTGTAAAATTTGATTCATAGGTACCAACAGATTCATCATCCCTTTGCTTCAGTTGAAGGAACTCTTTCTCCATCTTTGTTCGGAGAATACGAGGGAAGTACTTATTGAAAAATAAGTTCTTGAACTCGTCCCATTCCATAGACTCAATTTCATCCCTTTGCCTTGTATTCTTAATAAGATTCCACCATTGATCAGCATCTCCTTCCAAACGATACACTGCTAGGATGAAATTATCATGTTCAGAACATTGAAGAACTGAAAATATCTTTTCAATAGTACTAATCCATTGTTCAGCAACTAATGGATCAGTAGACCCGCTGAAAGAAGGTGGACGCTGCCTCATGAAGGATTCAACAGAATGTTGCTCCTTCCTTTGCTCGTTTGGAAGTCCTGCATGATTCATAGCTTGAGAAAGTTGTGTGAGTATGGCTACAAGATTTTGCATTCCAGCTCCCATATCGTTTGGTTGCTCAGGGGGACAATCATTGCATTGCCCATCGCATTCCGCATTAACATGGTTCCTTCGGGTTCCAGCCATTGACTAAAACCAAGAAGAATAGTGTGAGCAACACTAATTATAATAGGAAAACCACATAATTCAATAATAAAATTTTCATGCTTAAGGTCTTATCCTAGGTTATTCAAGGCCATTTCTAAAACACTAAGATTGTGTTCTATGCTTAGACTTATCCTTAGGGTTCTTACTAAGGCTTTCACATCCTAGTTTCCAAAGGTTGACTATACCTTTCCTCTGATACCAACTATAACGGTCTGGAATTACTTCCAGTGGACTATAGTTGATACCTATCAGGGCACTCCATGGGCGGCTACACCCCCTGGGCGGGACACACCACCATCCCCAGTGGCAGCCATTTCCTCATGAAGCCCTTGGGCGGAGAGCCATGCTTCGTCCAACGCTCACATGTGAGAGTTCCCAAGGATCGGATACATTCCTACCTCCTTTTCCTTTGATACCAACTATAACGACCCACACTTTACATACATTGTTAATACTTAAAAATTGAAGCACACTTATTACAACATATGACAAAACCACAAAGGACCGTATAGGTATAGTGTCTTTAGAAACTGGGAAACATAAACAACTGGTTCATAAATCTTCTACAGTGTCTCCCATTTATTTCATCATATCTAGGGTCCCTTTTAGCATATTCTACTTAATATCCATCTTCCTGACCTGGGGAAAAGAAAACATAAAAGGGTGAGCTCAAATGCTCAGCAAGGGCAAATAAAGGAAATAAAAATCATATCATATCTTTTTGAAAATCAAAACCTGCAAAAGAGATCATAATATCTTAACATGGAATAAATCATAGAAGTAAAAATGAGATCCCCATAATCATAACATAAAACTTGAAACTTTGTGTCATGCACACATAATCATAGAAAATCATTTCTTGTTAGTCATGACTCATTGCCAAGACTATCTTAGTGGACAAAGTCCCTTTCTGAATCGAGTAACCCTCGTTTCAATCCTGTTTCACTGAACCGGTATAACCTACCATTTCAGCCATGTCTATCTCATGAGATATAAAATCTTTACCCAATGCATTGGAGGGATATATAGGTCCCACCCATCTTATAATGAATCCTTTCTTATGTGTGCCACATAATCATAAACCATACATCATAGTGTAACCCATGTAATAAAAATGGGATTCTTAAACAACATGACATCATAAAACAATTCATATAAGATAAAGGAATTCATAAAAATATTTTCATCACCACATAATCAAATCCATGTAATAATAGGGATAAAAACAGAACCCTTTTATTATCTTAGATGGAAAATAATTTTGATAAAATACTTGAACTTCATTCTTGAGGAAAATATCATTTCTACTTCAAAAACACTTTTCCTTTCTTAACATGTCATACAATTTTAAACTAAAAGAAGTTGATTAAAAATAAACTTGAATACTTGTAAGGGAAGCTTCTTGGAAATAATGTTTTAGAAATCCATTCATGCTGTATAAGTTAAAAAAAACATTCTTCGTACTTTTGTCGGAAAAGTCAAAAAGTACCTCGTACGAAAAAAGATTCCTTTCATACATATTACTAAAAACTCACCGAAGGGTAAAAATGGATTTAAACAATTGTAGGTGGATGTAAATAACATTACATATTGAGGAAACATGGATGTGGATGATAAAATACACCCCAGTAAATACCAAAGTATAAACAATCTCGGATAAAAATGAGATTGTGATATTTCCCTTACCTTAGGTCCGATTTGCTTTGTTCGTGTCTGAAGCTCTTGTATAATGGTTTAAATAATGTTATTGACTTATTCTAGAATCATACATATTGATATGATATCATATATGGTCATATTATTAGCTTCTTGTTAGTAATATTTCATTGTTACTTGTTACTCGGGTCTTTATAACTTTTTGTTCTTATGCGTGTTTTGTCGAATAAATTCTTATTCTTATCTTTAGGTTATAGATAATTCATTTCCAGAATGGTATTAGTGTAGTATATACCATATTCATTCATTCAATTCATTTATATAATCATTATGAAATGAAGATCATGTAGAACGAGTCGCATCACATCGTGGAGACGGTATTCCGTACGTACGCACGAGTGATGATATCGTTCCTATGATCGTGGAATTGTATTGGAGTATATATATATTATTTCAGTATCAATATTACTTCATAATAATCATATATAGTTACTCATTACACCATTATACCCATCCTTGTAAGGTGATGGTGGAAAATAGATTACACCACGGCGTGGAGACGGTATTCCGTACGTACGCACGCGCGGTGATTTCATTTTTCCGTAGGATGGATAGAAGGTGAATTAGGGTTGTTTCATATTTATAATAACATATCAGTATGTAAGTAATACTGATGTTATTACTTTATCATGAAACAACTAAAGAAGAAGAAGTTGAAGAAGAAAGAAATTGAAAAGATCGGTAATGGATATTACCTCTTCTTTGGAACGCCTCTTTGAACCCTCCACTTAAGGAACTAAGATTGGTCTTTGGAGAAGACCAGGACCTCTAGGATTATTCTAGGGAAGTGGAGAGGAGAAAATGGCAGGGGTTGGCCGAACTTGAGTGCTCAAATTGGTGTGAGGAGGAGGGGGAGGAGGTGCCCTTTTATAAGGGAGGAGAGGGGTACCTTAGGAATATCTCAAAATATTATTTTATATTAAAGTCCAAATCGGTTTATAATGGTTCCAAAGGGTCTTATTTCGAAGCTAAAGTGGGGATGGGTCGAAATCCTATCAACCAGTAGGATTTATACAAGTTTAGGGTATTATTTTAACCTTATCAATTAGATTTAACTCTAAGTTAAATAATTTAACTTTTACCATGTCTTTTTGTTTTCTTTTACTATATGGTTAATACACTTACTATAACATGCCAAACGAACCCCAAATTGTTTATTATTAATATATACATCCTTATCTAAGTCATTTGTCCGAACATTAGATTTTTAGGAATAAAATAACAATTAATAATATAATATTTGATTTAAAAACTATTTTGTGTCAATTTTGACACTATTTGATATATGATTTTTGTGAAAGTCGTAATAGAATTATATGTTCGAACCAAGTTTATTAAATCAACACTAATATAGTAACCTAGAAAATTAGTGGAATTCATAAAAAGTATTAAATTACATTTATTTTGGTATTTATATTATCAATTATGTCAATATTTCATTAATAAGATAATTACTGCATCATCTTTGTGTCATAAATAAATTAAATTATTTGATGTCTAAAAATTACAAATAAAATACCATCATGTAGGAAATCTTTTTAGATTTCTAATGAATATTTACAATCGAATTTATCTTATGTATAACCCCATATTAAAAATGATTTACTTATTAGACTTTGATTTTAACTATTTTAACCCTTCTTTAAATAAATTAATAATAAATGTCCTAATCTAATCCAAGTGGCCCTAAATGGTCATATTTTATTCCTAAGTTTGTTTTTGGTCGAATTAAACTTGTCCAATAGAATTAGGACATGTGTTAGGGTAATATTAATATCATATTTACCCTTAGTTACCCTATTTACTATTAACCGCGGTAAAAAAAGTAAAAAGTTACTATTCACCAAAAAATTATTTTTATCTCATTGAACCACATTTTACTTACTGATATCAACCGTTTCTGTCGGATTTTTGAAATTCCATTCACAGAAGCGGTAAAATTAAGTTTTATGCAAAATTCAGTTTTTAACCTACCACTTAGTGGTTTCACTATTCATCAAAAATTGAAAGTTTTCAGAAAAATACCAAAATTTCACCCTAGGCTAATTTCGATATTCTGAGTCCAAAAATGAAGTCCATTTTGAAAAATAAAATTTATAAAATTTCAAAAAGTGGTTATTACTATTCATAACGGCTAGTTTTAATAGCATATTGTTGTTTAGTGAAACTCGGTATTGCGTACGACGCAAGCTATCGAGGAAGGTCACGATTGCGTGTAAAGCAAGCCAAGCAAGTGTTGTGTAGAAAAAGATTCCTTTGATGATTTATATAACATAAAAGTCTCGGGTGTTACAGAAAGTTTGTCAGTCTCTTCTAAAAGTTGTAGAAAAGAAATATCAAGAAGTGCATGAGTCTCAAGTTGTTCATAAGAAACTAGTGTCTACTCCAGAAATCCAGAAAGCTAAGAAAGTCCTAGATTTATCAAAACTAGTTCAAGAAATGGAAGATCGGATAATCCAATATGATGATGATGATGTTTTAAGGAAAGTGGGAGATTATGCTGAAACTACTTTGAGTTCAATTCCTAAATCTATTTCAGCAAAACAAGTTGAAGAACAATTTGAAGAAGAACTTGAGGAAGAAATAGAAGTTGAGGAAGAGGTTGAAGTTGAAGATGAAGAAGAAGTTGAATTTTAACTAGAAGAATAAGTAGATAAAGAACATGTTGAACAACAAGGTGAAGAAGAGGAAGAATTTCAAGAAGAATAGGGACAAGGAGGATCTCAACATCATGAGTTTGAAAAAAAAGAAGATGAACAGGGAGATCTAAATGTTTTTCAAGTTTTAGATGAAAAATCTCCAGTTTCAATACCCTATTAAAGGCAATAATGTTTTGGTTGCTTCATCTGATAAGGAAACGCCTCAGAAGTCCTCTAAGAGAATAGAGAGACCAGCTTCATTAAATCTAAGAGGAGTTGAGAAAGGAAAATATGTTTTAGGATCTGAGTCCTCTTCATCTTTTGAAAATGATTTTGTCAAACTATCTTTAAGAAATTTGATCAGAACCATTCCGGTTCTTGTAAACATAGATACTCAGAGTCAAATGATGCAATAGACCCTAAATAAAAATACAGAATCGACCAATATTATTATGGACATGGTTGTCAAGCAAGAATCAGACTTCAGTAATATTTTGATTGATTACAAAGCTCAGAAGGTGACTTGTAAGAAAGTATTTAACTATACCAAAACTATCAATGAAGAGCTAAGATAGTTTGGTGACTTAATGGATTCAACAAATGGAGATTTTAATACTTGTGAAACTGATTTCAACAAGGTCAAGGAATCAATCTCTGAGAAATCTAGTCAACTCAATTCTATTGCTCGATCTGTTAGCAGTGAGAAGGAAGTCAGAGCTGAATTAGAGAAAAAGGTGGCTGCTCAAGAAGAAAGGATCTTGTCTTTAGAAAAGAATAATCAGGATCATGAGATCCTATTGAAAATGTTTTAAGAAGATCATAAGAAAGTGAAGAAACTCAAATCCTTGATAAAGAATATGTTGTTTGAGTAGAAGAAGATTGGATGACTTTTCTTTACATTTCGATGTTTTTTTGTAATGTAAACCTTATTTCTAAAATTTTATTAAGAATTTTCTTGCATATCTTTCTTTTGTTTTCAAATGTATGCTTGCTTAACCTTATAGGTACATCTTATATGTCTCCATTCCTTTCCCTCTTTTTTAAAATCACAAAGGGGGGGAATTTATTTAAAGGAAGAATTTAATCTCTAAGAAGGAGAATCTGGTAAGGGGGAGTATGGAAAGAAATAATAATGTCCAAGTAAGGGGAGTTTTCTTTTAAGAAGAAATGTTTATCTAAGGGGGAGATATTACCTTAAGAAAACATGACTTCAAAGATCAAGAATACAATCCTTGGGAAACATAACCTAAGGGGGAGTTAGTCGTATTCATCTAAAATATTATTCAAAAGGGGAGATAAGTTTTTTTCATACTTGTTTATCTAAGTCAATATATTCTTCCTTAGCAAAGTTGTTTGTGATTTCCAAAAATGGGGAGATTTTTGAGTCAATAAGGATATCTTATGACTTCTCCATTCCTTATGGTTTTATGTTTTGAAAATCACAAACACTTTTTCTTGAGTTTTGAATATTTTTTTTAAGTTCTATATTTTTCTTAAGATCTGGAATTGTCATTCTGTTATGCTTACAAATATATCATTACGTTTTACCATTTTTTTATACTTACAGATCTGTCATTACGATTTATGATTCAATTTTTATGATTCTGATTTTAGTGTATATATGATTCAGTTTTTATGATTCTGATTCTGGTGTATATATGATTCAGTTCTTATGATTCTGATTCCAGTGTATATATGATGTTAATCTTCACAATACCGATTCTGGTGTATATATGATTCCGATCTTCACAATAATGATTATGGTGTATATATGATGTCGATCTTCACAATACCAATTCGAGTATATATTTGATGTAGATATTCACAATACTGATTCTAGTGTATATATGATGACGGTCTTCACAATACTGATTTTGGTGTATATATGATGCTGATCTTTATGATACTAATTCCGGTGTATATATGATATCGTCTTCATGATACCGAATCCAGTGTATAAGTGACTCCGATTTTTTTATTTCGGTTCCAAAACAAATGCAATATTGGTTTCTCAATCCGATTTACTTTTCCTTATGAATCCATTTTCTTGATATTGTTTTTTTTTCTTAAGAATATGTCTTCCTGATAATGTTAGAGTTTCCAAATGTATCATTCTAATATTATTGGATTATAATATTTCTTATACTTAATTTTTATCTTTAACTTAACATTGTTTCTATTACTTAAAATGATTTCATACAATCTGTTATGTAAGAACCCGGATCTTCTTCTCATGTATGTTTTTCCTTTTCTGGTCGTTTTTGGAAAAAAAGAGGAAATTCTAGAAATTTTCAAAGTACACGTCATGTACTTTATGAGTACATGTCATGTCCTGCAATACTGTTAGAGGTCATGTGTTGGCTGTGTCGTGGCCACACACACGTCCATGTAGGGGTGACATGAAGGCCGCCTAAAGCGGAGTATGGAAAAGGCGATTACATGTCGTGTACTTTAAAAGTACATGCCATGTACTTCAAAAGTACACGTCGTGTACTTTCTTTTTTTCATTAAATGCACCGAGGTCACGTCTGACGGACAGAACCGACTTCTTCTAGGTCTGGTTCGTCTGAGAGCGAGGGTACGGGCACAGATCTTTGATGAACCCCTGATCCTCCATCCGTCCTCTGAATCTACCTCCATCAATTGTGTTGGAATCACAATAGTAATCTCTCTCTTCTTCTAGATCATCGCTTTCCAATTCTTCCTCTTTTCCAAGTTATCGTGGGTTGAATGTTTTATGAGTTTTCATAGATCTACATTTTTCTAAGGAGATTCAAGCCTCGTGGTTCAAGTATTTTGATCTTCTAACCCTGAGGTAGGTGGTTTGTGCCTTTTCATTGAAATTCATTGAATATTTTGTGCAAATTCCACCAATACCCTTGAACGAGGCATTGCATGTTTACCTTTTTAGCCCTATTGTTTTCCTGTTTTACTTATATGCTAGAGTAGAGAATGTTGTTTGTGATTAGGATAATTTGTTTTTCTTTGGATGTATTGCCCACGCATTTTTACCTGTTTTGACCTTTGGGTCCTATTTGCCTGTTAGGCTTCTGTTTACTTTCCATGCCTAGTATTGTAGGATGGTATGACTGTAGTTCTAAAGTGATGATATTCCATAGAATTCTATCCAATTAGTTCTTGAGGTTTACCTTGCCCATTATGCACGCTATACTTTTGATTTACACAGGGCCGTGAGAACCTAGTGTAGTAGACCACAGGGAGAATGGGCGTAAGGGCTTCTCCAGAGTGTCTTATAAATTACGATGCGAGACCACAGGGGGAATTGACGTTGAGTGCTTCCTCAGAGTGTCTGTGGTTCCTCGATGCAGGCCACAGGGGGAATGAGACGTTGAGTGCTTCCCCAGAGCACCTTTAGTAAAATATGAGACTATAGGGGGAATTGACGGTGAGTGCTTCCCCAGAGAGTCTATACTTTAGCTGAACCAGAGGGGTGAGACTATGTGTGCCTCCCATAAGGTTGCTAGTGCCTGTTGGTTGAACCATAGGGGTTAGGCTGTGAGAACTACCCAGAGGGTTACCTGTTTGTTCTTTCTTGATTGAGTAGCTATTTTACTTGTTTCTAGATTAGATGCTTGAAACTTTAGATTGTTTGTTGTTGAGTACTTACCTTGTTTACTGCTTCCTATACTCTTACCTTCCATATATTCACTGACTGTTAGGCATAGATCTTGTGGTGGTTGCCTACTTGGATTTAGTCTCACACCCTATTTGGGACATGATTTTGGGCCCAAACAGATTATATTATTGTAGATATAGATAAGGGAAAGCGCCATTCGACTTCTGGTAGTTGATTTTCTATGGAGATGGAGAGCATGGGACCAAGATATGGCTTGCGATGATGAGGAGTTTATCTGTTTTCCTTTTGTAATTTGGTTTAGTACTATTTTCAACATTGTGACTTGTTTGGCTATTTTCCTAGACATATATGTATCATGCATCATTTATATATGTGCTCCTTTTTTTACACTTTTAGCCTTTTGTTGTTCACTTGTGTATGGATTGTTTATTGCTTCTGCTTTTGTTTATTTGTTTCTCTTCCACTGTGTACTCTGCCAATGAAGGCATAGTTTCCCCACTATCACACCCAAGGCCCTCACTGCTAGTTGGCAGCCTCTGGAGTTTGGGGAAATTCACTTGAGGCCATGTGACCAAATGAGTACGGGGTGCCTCTGGGTGTCTTCCACAACCGGTATGTTACAAAGTGGTATCATAGTATTTATTTTCTCTTGACTTACTGTTTGGATCCTATAGTCAGGGATAGGACGGAATAGGTACTTGGTAATAAGCTATTGTCTGAGAGTAGCTAACCCGTGTATAGAGAAAAGCCATATTACCTCGTTTATTGCAATTTTACTGGTTTGAAACTTTATAGTTGATTTGATTTCACCGTCAGGTGATTCACATGTTTTTTGCTGTTACCGTTGCTATTATTGCGGTTCTATTTCTGTCGCAACCCGATGAGATGAGGGTATGCCATCTCATGAATCATATAGTCACTTGTTAGAAATCACATGTCATGTATTCTTTCCATTCCATCTAGGATGCATTAGCGATTGCATGTTGTTGTGATAGACGTTTTGTAGACTATGTATGTTGTTGTGATAGATGCTTGATAGAATACATGTTGTTTGATAAGGCTTTGTTTGAGTAGTTCTTTGTTTGGTTGAATACCAAACTTTGGTTCTTGAGGTGTTATGGGCCCTCATGGACTGGAATTTGGTGGATCATCACTTTGTTGCCTTGTTATAACTTGTATAAGATGCCAAACTTTGATTCGCGGGGAGTATGGGGCCTCACGGATCGGAATTTGGCACCTTCAATGTTCATTTCTATGTTTTCCTGGGCTCCAGTGTAGTTTTTTAGGCTACTGTCCGAAAAAACCCAGAATACATAGTGTGTACTTTATGAATACACGTCGTGTGGTTTTAAAATTGTATCACTGACTGTGTAGGCAGGGACACGTGGTTGTGGAAAATCTTGTAAAAACATGTCGTGTATAGTACATACATGTCGTGTTGTAGTGACTGTGTGTCTACCCATGTGACTAATGACACGGATGGATGAAACTTCATTTTTACACGCTGAGTTCTGATTTCACACACCGTGCAGCGTAACCTAGGTACTCGGTCGTGTCACGAACAACACGGGTCGGTGTTATCTTTTCTTAGTACACACCGTGTTTGTTTGGAACACGCCGTGTAGTGTAACCTGGGTTCACAGGTCGTGTCACGAACAACACGGGCCAGGTGAAGCTTGTCATGTACATTCCATGTCTACCTTGAACACGTCGTGTAGTTTTGTCTTAGGAGAGTCATGTGGCTTAGTCATGTATAAGGACCTGGGCAGGGGAAGATGATTCAAGTACACGCCATGTGTTTTGAGAACACGCCATGTGTTTGGGATATTACACAACCAGTTTAGGAAAAGGTACATTCCCAAGTGAATGACCTCAGGGAACACGCTGTGTAGGTAGTGTACACGTCGTGTAGTCATGTTTTGTAAAACTTGAATGTTTTCTTTCTCTTGTTCCCCTCTTACACTCCTTGTTTCCAGTCCTTAAAAATTCTGATCTAAGGTGTGTGTTTGGCCTTGCAGAGTCATTCCACTAAGACGTCCTCCAGTTTTATGCTAGTTTCTAGGCAGTGATCAGGAACCGGACATGACTGATCAGGGACTTCCTACAGATCCTCCTGTTGTGCCAGTCTTGGCACCAGCAGTGATACCAGCTATAGGCGTTGATACATAGTTTAGGGAAGGCTTTATGAGGATGATTCAGACCTTCCAGGTAGCACTGCCTCCTGCCTCGTCTATGGCAGACTTGACGTGGGTTTTACAATAGTAGCATCCTCCCACATTCTCAGGGGAAGGAGGACCTCAGGCTGCAGAGTCATGGCTAGAAGCCATGCTGACTATCTTTGAGCATCTGAAAACTCCTCCAGAAAGGCAGGTTAAGCTCGCTACCTACATGTTACGAAACTCTACCAAGAAGTGGTGGGACGTGATCTCACATGTGGGTCACCAGAAGGTTATGGAGTGGGAGGAGTTTCAGTGCGTCTTCTATGACTAATTCTATCCAGAGACCTTGAGGGCCGATCGAGCCTGGGAGTTCATGAGTCTGGAGTAGGGTACTCTTTCAGTTATAGAGTATTCCTCTCGTTTCACCGAGCCTTAGCATTTCACACCCCTCCAAGGTAGAGATGGGTTGTTCTTGGCAAGGAAGTTTGAGGATGGTCTCAGACGGGAGATCCCCTCGCAGGTGAATATCTTCAGGTTTACTTCCATCACTTCCATAGTCAACTAGGCACTGATTGTGGAGCACAATCTGAGAGATTTTGGAGCTAAGGGATAGGGTGGTTTCGCTTCCAGAGTTAGTGCCTCACCAGCTGATGGTAGGAAGCATCGTAGGGAGTCTACGCGTGGGGATCCGAGGCAGTGAGACACATCTTCAGGTAGCTAGGTGGTATGCTACAAGTGTGGAAGGGCTAGGCATAGGAGGCCGCAGTACTATAGGGATCCAGTGGAGTGCCGATCTTATGGCAAGATGGGTCACCTTCAGCGTTTCTGTTAGGTTTTCTCACCGGATATTGGGGATAGGGGTTCTTCTATGACTATGCGTTCGGGAGCAGTGCCGCCAGTTTCTCACCAGACTGGGAACTGGAGTTCTTCCGGCCATTTGGTCTAAGGTGGAGGTTGAGGTTGTGGTGGCCAATCACTGGTCTATCAGCGATGGTAGGGTGGATCAGCTCAGAGTGGTTAGGCAGAGTCACAGGTCCATGGTATAGTTCATACTTTTGCAGTGGAGCTGACCCAGTAGGATCAAGATCCTGGACCCTCTACAGTTTGAGGTATGATCTTAGTAGCCTCAGTTTTATCTTCTGCTCTTTTTGATACTAGATCTTATCATAGTATTATATCTGTTGTTGTTGTGGAGAGCATTGGTCTCTGCATATTTTCCTCTGTCGACTTCTTGATTCTAGACACACCGTTGGGAACTAGGATGGCTAGTGTACGTTAGTGCAAGGAGTTCTCTCTAGAGGTTGATGGGTGTCACTTCTTATGGGACCTCCATGTCCTAGAGATGACAGGTTATGATGTCATCCTCGGGATGGACTGGTTAGTTCCCTTCTAGGCATTCATCGACTGTTATCGTCATAGGGTGATCTTCATATCACCAAAGGGTGAATCTTTTCTTCATAGAGGCGAGTGGGATGTCCAGGTGAGTAGAGAAGGACCCGAGCATCATGGGCTAGAAGGAGTTATAGCCCAGATTTCTAGTATTTCTCTGGATGACCAGGGGACTTCATAGTTAGACTTTTTTCCAGTGGTGGATCGTTTCAGGGATGTCTTTCCAGAGAACTTAACAGGTTTGCCTCCAGAGTGTGAGGTAGACTTTTCTATTGAGCTCATACCAGGAGCGGCACCAGTGTCCATTCCTCCTTATAGGATGGCTACACCTGAGTTACAGGCGCTCAAGAAGTAGTTGGAGGATTTGCAGGCAAAGGGTTTCATCCGAACCAGTACTTCTCCTTGGGGTTCGCCTGTCCTGTTTGCAAAGAAGGTAGACAGTACCCTTAGACTTTGTATGGATTATCAGAAGCTGAACCATTTGACGGTCAAGAACCGATATCCTTTATCGAGGATCGAGGATATATTTGATCAGCTTCGAGGAGACCGAGTGTTCTCGAAAATCGACTTGAGGTCCGGTTATCATCAGTTTCGCATTAGATCATTAGATATACCTCTTATAGCCTTTAGGAGCAGGTTTGGTTTATACGAGTATACAGTTATGTTGTTCAGTCTCACGAACACGCCAACAGTTTTCATGGCACTGATGAACCGAGTGTTCCATCCATACTTGGATTCATTTGTAGTGGTCTTCATGGATGATATCTTGGTGTACTCTCACACTCTACATGACCATGCCACACATCTTGAGATTGTTTTGAGTGCACTGAGAGAGCATCAGTTATATGATAAGCTCTCAAAATTCCACTTTTGGAGGGGAAAATTCACTTCTTGGGTCACGTTATTTCAAAGATAGGAATGTTAGTAGACCCAAAGAAAGTGAGAGCAGTAGTTTCCTGGGAGTAACCGAAGAACATATTTGAGGTGCGGAATTTTCTAGGGCTGGCTGGATACTACAGGCATTTCATAGAGGACTTTTCACGCTTAGCAGCACCACTGACAGGTCTGACCAAGAAGGGTGTGAAGTTATTATGGTCAAATTCTTGTGAGTCATCCTTTCAAGAGCTGAAAGGGATGTTGACTTTAGAACCGATACTAGTCTTTCCAGAGCCGGGAAAGATCTATATTGTAGACAATGATGCTTCAGGTATTGGGATGGGATCTATGATTATGCAGGGAGATGGAGTTGTTGCGTATAGGTCTCAGCAATTGAGGCCACATGAGAAGAATTACCCGACGCACGATCTGGAGTTGGTAGCAGTTGTTCATGCCTTACGTTGTTGGAGAAGTTACCTTCTGGGAGAGCATTTTGTGGTTTTTACCGACCGCAAAATTCTCAAGTACATTTTCACTCAGTGTGATTTGAATCTGAGACAGCAGAGGTGGGTTGGGTACCTACAGTCCTTCGACTTCGAGCTTGCCTATACGCCTGATAAAGGCAACACTATGGCTAATGCGTTGAGTAGGAGGATTCAAATACAGGCAGTTCAGGAGGCCAATAGTGAGTGGCAGCTTATGGCTCTATTCTCTGAGATTCATTTGGAGGTGCACGACAGATAGGGGCAGACCTTTCTTTCTTCTGTAGCTGTTACCTCTACACTTCTTGATCGGGTACGAATGAGGCAGCTATTAGATTCTGAAGGCCTAGTCCAATGGGAAAGTGTGTCAGGAGAGGAAACTATTCCTGGATGGACTATAGGAGAGGATGAGATCTTGCATTCTAGGGATGTGTATGGGTGCCATTAGATATACATGAGGAGCTGATGCGGGATTTTCATTCCTCGGTTTGGGCATTTCATCCTGGGGTCACCAAGAAGTATCATGATCTACACCATTGGTATTGGTGGCTAGGTATGAAGAGGGATGTTGTTGGTTTTGTCATGAGATGTTCTACTTGTCAACAGGTGAAGGCGGAGCATCAGTGACCAGAAGGTCTTTTACAGCAGTTACCCATTCCCGGGTGTAAATGGAATGGTGTTTCGATGGACTTTGTGACTGGTTTACCGAGATCGCCTCAGGGGAGTGACGTAGTTTGGGTTGTCATCAAAAGGCTCATGAAGGTTTCTCACTTCTTGTTGATCAAGGAGACCTTCAGTGTTTATGAGATGGGGCGGTTGTATATCCATGAGATTGTACGTCTACATGGAGTTCCAAACTCCATTGTTTCAGACAGGGATATACGTTTTACTTCTCAGGTCTGGCAGGAGCTTCAGAAGGCTTTGGGTACACAGGTACTTTTGAGTACAGCATACCACCCCCAGACTGATGGCCAATCCAAGCGTATGATTCAGGTGCTTGATACATGCTCTGAGCATGCATTCTGGAATTTTTACGTTCTTGGGAGAAGCATATACCTCTAGTGGAGTTCGCCTACAATAATAGTTTTCAGGAAACTATTTAGATGTCACCTTATGAGGCATTTTACGGTAGGCCATGCCGATCACCCTTATGTTGGCTGGAGGTAGGAGAGCCAGCTTTGCTGGAACCTTGTCTTGTTCAAGAGACTGCAGAACAAATAGAATTCATTCAGAAGAGGATGGCTACCGCACAGTCTCGACTTAAGTCTTATGTTGATCAGTGGAGATGACCTCTGGAGTTTGAGGTTGGGGATCAAGTTTTCCCACATGTCACTCCGAGGTTGGGGAACAGAGGGATCAGGAGGTAGGGTAAGCTTTCACTGAGGTACGTCGGCCCATTTGAGGTATTGGAGAGAGTTGATCCGGTTGCCTATCGGTTGCAGTTACCTTAGAGGTATCGGGCTATGCATGATGTTTTCCACATTTCTCAGCTCTGATGTTACTTTTCAGACCTGTCTCATGCTTTCCAACCTGAGGAAGTCGAGTTGGAGGTGGATGCATCTTTCAAGGAGCATCCTATCTAGATTGTTGATCATAGTACAGAAGTTCTCTGTGGCCAGTCTGTTCCTCTGGTACGAGTGTTATGGTAGCACGGGCAAGTACAGGATGATACTTGGGAGAGGGAGGCTGACGTACGATCATAGTGGATGGAGTTGTTCAGGGTTTCTTCTTCTACTCCACGCTAAGGAAATTCGGGGACGAATTTATTTAAGGGGGGAAGTTTTTAAGAACCTAGATCTTATTCTCAGGTATGTTTTTCCTTTTTTAGTTGTTTTTGGGAAAAAGATGAAATTTTGGAAATTTTCAAAGTACACGCTGTGTACTGCGATGTTGTTGGAGGTCGTGTGTTGACCATGTCATGGCCACACACATAGCTATGTAGGGGTGAAATGGAGGCCGCCTAAATCGGATTACAGAAAAAGTGAGTACACGCCGTGTACTTCAAAATTACATGTCATGTACTTTCTTTTTTTATTAAATGAACCGGGGTCACGTCTGACGGACAGAACCAACTTATTCTAGGTCTGTTTCATCCGAGAGCAAGGGTACGGCCACAGATCTTCGACGGACCCCCGAGCCTCCATCCGTCCTTTGAATCTACCATCATCAATTACATTGGAATCGTAGAGGTAATATCTCTCTTCTTCTAGAGCATTGATTTCCAATTCCTCATCTTTTCCAAGTTATCATGGGTTGAACATTTTATGCATTTTTGTAGATCTACGACATTCTAAGGAGATTCAAGCCTCGTGTTTCAAGTATTTTGATCTCCTAACCTTGAGGTAGGTGGTTTGTGCCTTTCTGTTGAAAGTCATTGAGTATTTTGTACAAATTCCACCAATACCCTTGAACGGGGTATTGTGTGTTTACCTTTTAGACTGATTGTTTGCATGATTTGCTTATATGCTAGAGTAGAGGATTTTGTTTGTGATTAGGGTAATTTGTTGTGCTTTGGATGTGTTTCCCATGCGTCTTTATTTGTTTTGACCTTTGGGTCCTGTTTTCCTATTAGGCTTCTGTTTACTTTCCATGACTAGTATTGTAGGATGGTATGACTGTAGTTCTAAAGTGCTGATATTCCATATAATGCTATCCAAGTAGTTCTTGAGGTTTACCTTGGCTATTATGCGCACTATACTTTTGATTTACACAGGGCTGTGAGAACCTAGTGTATTAGACCGTAGGGAGAATGGACGTAAGGGCTTCTCCAAAGTGTCTTATAAATTACGATGTGAGACCATGGGGGAATTGACGTTGAGTGCTTCCTCAGAGTGTCTATAGTTCCTCAATGCGGGTCACAGGGGGAATGAGGCATTGAGTGCTTCCCCAAAGAACCGTTAGTATGATATGAGACTATAGGGGGAATTTATGGTGAGTGCTTCCTCGGAGATTCTATACTTTAAATGAATTAGAGGGGTGAGACTGTGTGTGCCTCCCATAGGGTTTCTAGTGCCTGTTGGTTGAACCATAGGGGTTAGGCTGTGAGAACTACCCAAAGGGTTACCTATTTGTTCTTTCTTTCTTGAGTATTTGTTTTACTTGTTTTCATATTAGATGCTTGAAACTGTGGATTGTTTGCCATTGAGTACTTCCCTTGTTTACTGCTTCCTGTACTCTTACCTGCCATATATTTACTGACTGTTAAGCACAGATCTTGTGGTGGTTGCCTACTGGGATTTAGTCTCACACCCTGTTTGGGCCATGCTTTTGGGCCTAAACAAATTATATTGCTGCAGATATAGATAATGGTAAGCGCCCTTCGACTTCTAGTACTTGATTTACTATGGAGTTGGAGAGCATGGGACCAAGCTATGGCTTGCGATGCTAAGAAGTTTATCTGTTTTCCTTTTGTACTTTGGTTTAGTATTGTTTTCAGAATTGTGACTTGTTTGTCTATTTTCCTAGACATATATGTATCATGAATCATTTATATATGTGCTCCTTTTGTTTACACTTTTAGTCTTTCATTGTTCACTTGTGTATGGATTGTTTACTACTTCTGCTTTTGTTTATTTGTTTCTCTTCCGCTGTGTAGTCTACCAATGAGGGCATAGTTTCCCCACTATCACACCCAAGGCCCTCGCTGCTAGTTGGCAGCCTCTGGCGTTTGGGGAAATGCTCTTGAGGCCATGTGACCGACCTGGTATGGGGCACCTCTGGGTGTCTTCTGGAACTGGGACGTTACATGTTACAAACTAACTGTTGTATGTTTGACACGTGTCTAGGTCCCTCCAAAATTTAAGGAAAATATGACCATTGGAGGGGACCTGACTTTTGGGAAGCTTTTCCTATAAATACAAGTTCATTTGAATGATTCAAAAAACAAAAAATTAGAGAGTGGATAAACTTGACGCATGTGAAAAAGTTGTGAAGTGATTTCTAGAGAGAGTGTCTCTTTCAACTCTCAGTGCTTTGTGCGAATGTTGTGAACAACTTATTCAGGTGTGAACAACTTGTTCAGACTTGCTTTGTGCAGACTCTGATCATGTTAATCATGGGCTTTTGGGTTTGGAAGATAGAGGTTCCGATTTCCTTCTAAATCGAGAGCTTATGGGGATAGCAAGACAGATTATAATCATTGGATTGAGGGATTTCCTGGGTTTGGGTAAGATAGACTTTCTTGAAAGTATTAATCAAGGAACCTTTATCCAAGGTTGTTGGATACCCTTCTCTTTGGGTTAAAAGAATCTTATTGTTACTTGTTTACTATTACAAGTTTTTTTAATTCCGTTGTTGTATGTTAACTTTGTTAAAGTTAGTAAAGTATAACCTTTTTATACTTTGTAATTCCATTACTCTAATTATATTACAGATTCTATACCCTTTAAGGTAGAATCTTTCTTTTAAGAAAATATAAAAGGTTTCTTTAAGAGGTCTTGTGAATGTTTGTTTAACCTTGTTAAACTTAACTTTAAAGGTTCTAAAGAAATTTTTAATAGTATACAATTAACCCCCCCCCCTCCCTCTTGTGTTTGAGCATATCATTTTTACATATTCAATCCCACATCTGTTGTATAATTGGCATTGGCCATTTGTTTGTACAATATTTATAAAATCTGTTTTCCGCTGCTTTATCATTTATTAGACTGCTTTCGCTATTTATTGCCATTGTTTGTTATTTACTCTGATATACTACTGTGCAACTCTGATAAGAGGTTATAGTCGCCCCCACTGACTATCCTTAGACCCTCGCTGCTAGTCGACAGCCTCTGGCGTATGGGGAGACGCGCTTGAGGTCATATGGTGACCGGTCCAGCCACCGATTCAGGGGTGAGTTGGGTCAGAACATTACATATACTCATGGTTTCTTTAAAATCATGGGTATACCTCAACATATACCCATGGTTATAATAAAACCATGGTCATATATTTGGATATGCAATCTATCCCCATGGTTTCTCTAAACCATAGGTATAGGTGCGTGGGGTTAACCCCATTTTCTAGTAGTGTCAGGATGAGTGTTTTAAATGGAAATATTATTTAATTAATTTAATTAATTAATTAACCCCCCCCCCCCACACACACACACACATTTTCCATAGGGTTATCCCTTGAACATGTCAGTCGAAACAAGAGGTAAGGGGGAAGGAGGTACCACCGGACTCCATCCTTGGCGACGATTAAGACTAGCTCGGGTTACAATCGTTATGGGGTGTGGATTTAGGCCTAAATCCTCAAATATTTTTCCATGAGGTCAGTTTTGTTTTAATTTTTATCTCTAATCCGTTTATACTTGTTTCTTTTTAATTTTAAATCCATATATGAGTTTTTAGGGACCCCATAGGGGTCAATTTGGGGTTATTTTGGGATAAATAGGGGTTTCAAAAGGATCGTAGGTGTTTCCCATTTGAAAAAAATGATCACATGACATGAGGTTTCAAGAACACACATTGTGTATTCTTCTTGTTTGGGGAAGATGGAGTTTTGAGACTATACATTGTTTAGTCTAAGTAGTACACATCATGTAGTCTGAGTACACGTTGTGTAGTGGGATATGGCCATGTGGACAAGTACTTTTTCATACACCCCATGTGAGGGGGATATGGCTGGGTAGTGGTACACGGCTAGACCTTAGGTGTACCCTAGTCATATAGTCATACATATCCAGACCTTGGGTGTGCCCAGTCTATGTAAAATACTTTTAGAGGTGTGTTTTTTAGATTACGCACCATGTATTGTTCCCTTTGAGGGGTTTTAGAATATTTTGTGCTCTAAAGATTAAAATGGGCTCACAAAGAGTCCATTTTGAGTACATTTCCACATATAACATGATGGTGGAACCCTTGGTGTGTTTTGATTACTTCTGAGTGATGAATTAGGGTGAGTGAGCTATGATGGGTAGGTTCTTCCTCCAGTAAATTAAACTAGAGTTCTCCTGATAGAGACATGGAATTAGACCAAGATAAGGGTTGTAAGAATGATTATAGGGCATGGAATATAATCTCCAATTTCATTATTTTATGGAACACGGTACTCCTTGGTTAGTGGGACTAGGTTACAATTCAAGAAGTTGGCAGGTTGGTTGTTTGGGCCAACCAAGAGTGACTTGGAAAGGTGATGAGCTTATGGCCATCTCCCTTATGAGATTCTTTTATCTAGGTAGTTATACCTTGGGTGGGATGAATATGTTGGATGAGAAGACTATCCTAGTGATTCTTTTACAACCAATATGAATCATGGTCCATCTTTTTTATTATTTCCTATGTGGTGAACCCCATGTAGTGAGTGATTCCATGATACCCTATTGATTATACCATGGGGCACGGCATCTTTAAAGCATCGGGTGTTGACCTAAGACCCTAGTTGTGACCGAGGATCCCAAGAGGGATGCCTCTACTTACATGATGATCCAAAGGATCCCAAGAGGGATGCCTCTACTTATGTAATGACCTCAAGGATCCTGAGTGGGATTCTCTACTATAGAGATAACTTAGGGAAACCCTGTGGGTGCCACTTCATGATATGACCCTAAGTGTGTGTGTGTGTGGTCATGGGTATAGATGGTAAATGGTGTCACCTAGAACCCATATTAAGCATGTGAGCCTGAGAGGCTATTGAAAATGTAGCAGTCATGGGTGCTCATAAATACCTTGTTGTTTATTTATTTATATTTTATGATATGTGATTTCCCATAATTCATGGGAATTGATCATTGGGCTTGGAACTACTTTGATTTCTCAGAACACCCGGGAATCGCCTATTGAGATGGATGAGACCCTGGGATACATGGTATGTATGGGATCCAGTATCATGGTATTTGGGGGTTGGATATATATCTCATCTTTCATCCAGTGATTTGGTTGATGTGAGAGTGGATACTTAGAGGTGGTGCCTAAGATCCAGTATTAGAGCATGTGTGGACACGCATATAAGAATTCCCAAGATGGTAGGAATTCCTCTTATATTGTGATACCATTGTGAATACCTAGGTTTTAGGATTCAGGTGGATATACTAGTAAACCAATGTGAATTCCAAGGATTCTCGATATTCAAATAGCGGAATGAGGTGTTGGGTGGGCATATATCCCTAAGAATAGATGTTATACATGCTAAGGGTTGTTGTTGGATACCCTTGATCGATGCATAGGAGACCCCGCTAGGATCGGGTGGACGCATCAGTGATAGTTTGGATAAGGATCCGTAAGATATTAAATGCCCATAATATTTACCGTGGGACCCAAGGAGGGTATTCCCTTTGATTTCTTAGGTCTCCCAAGAATAATCCATTCCTGGACATATAGGATTTTTTAGGGATTCCCCCTCCTAGGAATCAATTTTCATCCTGACATTGAGAATGATCATTTACTTCTGTTGGGTTCAACAGAGGGCTTGAGGATGAGGGATGCCTGGTGACACCCTAGGGTCCACTACTCATTAGTGTAGGTATGAGTATGAGATCCCTAGAGAGTGGATAGAGGTCCCCTGAGGTGATAATTATGCTCAGAGACATTCCAGCATCAGTTTGAAGAAGGTATGGTCGATTGGGGTCATGGATCTGAGCTAGTTTATAGATACAGGGTAGGACATGGTCCCCCTAAATATTTATGATGTCTTCATGGTCCCTGTTATGTGATAAGAGATATCCCAACACTAACCGAATCAGGTTTGAGTCAATCAGGTTCTAAATTAGAACCTAAGGATTGACAGTAGTGTTATTGTTTATTTTATTTCAGTTATTTCTTGACTAAGTTAGGAATATTTCATGATCATGAACTCATGATAGAAATTTATATGTTCACCATTGGGTTTGTCCTGTAGAGATTCATTTCTCATCCCCTATATGTGCACCTCGGTGTGTGTTCAGACCTTATGTCTGCTTTCAGGTTGAGCATAGATGCATGGTCGTTAGGGAGAACACTCAGTGTTTCATGATTAGGTGAATCCACTCATGTGGATTATTATGATCATACTAGAGTATCTTGATAAGGTTTTGGTGAATGGGTATGCGATACTACTCAGAGTTGGCAGAGGATCCCTATACATTTATTTTTATTTTATTTATCTTGTATATGTGGTTGTCCCAGTGGGCAACTAATTTATGGGTATAACATGATTCTTTGATTTTTATGTTGCATTTAATTTTATTATAGAATGTTCAGTTTATTTAATATTTTTGTGTACTCAGATGTGTATGATTATTGGTTATTTTATTATAACTAAACACTTGTATATGAGGGTATAGTCTTCTCACAATACCACCTTATACCCCCACTACTAGTCAGTAGCCTCTAGCATATGAGGAGGCGCACCTGAGGTCTCATGGTGAACTGGTCCAACTACTTTATAGAGTGATTTTGGGTGGGTTTTATAGGTCTGAACCATTCATAATGTAATTTTAGGCAGTACAAGTCTTTTATGTCCTGGATCCTGAAAACTGAGATTGGTCAACTATTTTGTTGTCAACTAAAACCAATGTAAGGTCAAATGAAAATTCCATTAAAGATGACCCTTTCATTGGGATGTCATAATCAATTCCCAATGGTCCAAATATATATGATTTCATGTATTTCATAGGGGGGCTAATGATAGTATTTGAATACTTGATAGAATATACAAATCCCTTCAACCATTAAAGAAAAAAAAGATTCCTCAAAAGTTTTTTTAATATAAAATTAATTACTTTATAATATTATATGTTAACTACTTAATTTATGTAATATAAATTAAATTTTCAACTACTTATACAAATAATGGATTCTTCACATGTTGATTCTCCAAATCATGAGGAGCAAAAGGTTTCTCCACATGTTAATGCTCTTAATCCTTGGGAGAAATAGGTTTCCCCACTTGTTGATGATACCAATCTTGAGGACCCTCATATTGAAAATGTTGAAACCAAAGAAATGGTAGGAGGTGAATATACTACATCTAAGAAAAAACAGGAGTGTCATAGAGTAACAATCTTAACAAAAATTATTAAGGTGAGAAGCAAAGGCATGAAATTTGACGTTGGGTGGAATGCATGTGGTAATCGAGTTAACCCCATTAAGTCCATTCTCATTAGAAACATTGGTGTGAGCACTCTAATTCATGTGCTTATTGATATATACTCATGGAACAATTTTATTCATGTGATTAAGAGACTAATTTGGGAAGATATTATGGTAATATTATCATATACTTTCTCTATTTTACTAAAAAAATAAAATAATGAAATGTTGATTTACTCTTCATTATTCCTTATAGAGTGAAATTATATTTGATGGTTATCAAATGAAATTTGTATTGATGTATTCTATAAAGGCTCATAGAGCCTTTCAAACAATTATTAGGAGGCATCATCTTAGGGATGGTGAAGGAAAGGTGAGCCCCCACCCACCATAGATATTTTCACACCTGATAAACCAAGAAACATAGAGTTTGTTTATTGGTTTTCATGAGAAGCAAATGTTTTTGGTCCATTGTGATTGGTAATATTTTATTTGGAAATACATGTATTAATCACTTTGATTAATAATTTCTAATTTTTGAAATAGTAATTGGGTACTAAAAATAAGCAGTGTGCATCAAAACCAACTTACCCCAATTGTAAAGCAAGGATGAGGTTTTATTTACTTGAAAAAAATAGTATTTATTTTAAATATATAGTAATACTTTTATGTGACATGAAAAAATAACATAATTATGTCCATTTGTGTATATACATATTGATGAATCAAAATCTAAAATTGCTTCCATGTAATATCATGTTTTTTAGAAGGAGGATCGTGTAAATAAAGATGGAATACTAGAAGATAGAAACAAAAAAAGAGTATGAGAATCATGTGTAAGTGTTACATGATAAAAAATATTTCTACTTCAAATCGGTATCACATAATAATGAAAACTTATTTTCCTATATTTTTTATCCAGTTAAGATGTAAGAAATGTCATCGGTTGTACCCAATAAACAATTACATTTAGTGGACTTGAAGAGGGCAGGACAATATGACCACATCATAGGTGTGGGTTTTGGAGTGTCACCTTAAACATATATTAAGAAAATGAAGGTACAGAGGGACATCGATGAGAGAATAAAAAACATGAAGGCACAAATAGAATCTCTAAATGAAAAAGTTATTTGGTGCTCTGACTTGATAGAACTGTTAATGTTAAGTCATTAATAAGAATAATCAGCACCACAATAACCACTACATGGAGAGCCACCCCCCCCCCCCACACACACACACACTAGATTTGAGGCTACCCATTCCCCTAAATTTCCACCCTTACCCATGGTAATCAATTTTTTCATAACAATTTCTGCAAAATTTGAATCAAACAACTATTGATACTTATCTTCTAATAAAATTATATGTGTTGAAATTTATTTTGATATATATATATCATCATCCAGTCATCTCCTTATTGAAAGGGATATGTTGTACAATATCAAAGGAGGTATACTACATAATAAATTACTCTGTAAAGATAATGTGAGAGTAGGGATTCACATAGCTCACAAATTGAGCACCAAGCTACTTATTCACTATGATTATATGTGTTGGGCAAAAATCCCTCAAGGCATCATTGAATTATTTTTGAGGTGATTGTGTTTGTTGACAAAGTGAACATTTGTGTTGTGATTGTTGACAATGAAAACCATGACATACAAATTTGTTGACAAAGGGGATTTCATGGTGGAATGTCGAGTTCAAGAGATGTGGTCAACGATCCATGTTTGATTCAAGAATGTTGACAAAGGAATGGATAATCTGGAGGTGGTATAAAAAGAACAGATACAAGGTTGCGTTGTTTTCCAGTGTTTGCCAAATTTTTTGGCCTGAAAATCGACAAATGAAGAAAATTGTTTTTGGTAAAGGGACTTGCGCGTTGAGGTCTTGGAGGATAGGAAACTTGCGCACCATATGTTTTTGAAGATCAGATCATCAAAATATATCAAAGGGATAAGAATCGCGCAAGTATTGGGTTGGTCACGCAGGTGACTTGTGCGCCGAGAAAGGACTTACGCATCGGTGCCTAGGAGATTTGGAAACTTGTGTGCCTGTTGTTTTTCAAGATCAGAATATCAAAATATGGAAAAGGAAAGAGGGTCGTACAGGTGTTTGGTTTGGTCGCGCAAGTGTCTAGGAGGATAGTAGACTTGCGCGCTGAAACTTGCGCGCCGAGGGGTGACTTACGCAGCATCGTGCAGGGTGTCCAAAATGCCTATAAATACTGGACCACCCCTCCTCATTTATAACCGTAGTTCAACACTTAGAGAAATCAGAGCTCCTGTCACACAGGTGTGGAAGTCACGCAAGTGGTGGTGTGTCGCGCAAGTGGGACTTGTGCGCCATATTTGAAGAAGTGCGGTTGTTGTTGGTTGCGCGCCAATATTGGTTTGGGCATAAAGGGAAGTGAGTCATGCAAGTTTGGAGTTGAAGAAGCTTGTGTCACGCAAGTGGTTGAGATAGAATTGTGCGCCAGTTTTGACTTACACGATGATACTTGCGCGCCGGATTAGGCTTGCGCGCCAAGTAAGGTTGATTCCCTGGCAGTGTTTTCATGCTGCGTGGAAGCTGGAAGTTTGCCCGATACCTTCGGTGCAAAGAGATATTCATCTACGGGTAAAAGTTGGACTTCAACAGAGCATCTACATATAGAGGAAGATGCATTCCTTCATGCTAATGAAGAGACCTACAGGTCTATAAACTGTGAGTGGATTCCTTCCAGAGCAGTGAGCAAAGGAAGAGAAAGAAGGTGATCCTCTCCACCGGCGGTGAGCCAGAAATAGAGAAACAGGGAGTGAACCTTGGGAAAGTAGTGAGCTGACCCTAAACATTGTAAAGGCAGTGAGCCTGGGCATAGAAGTGATCTAGCCTAAATCTTGTAATCCACAGCTAGTGAAGTTTAGTGGAATTTGGTACGACCGACAACATTTCGGCGTATGCTCCTTGGACGTAGCCCTTAGCGGTGAACCAAGTAAAATCGTTGTGTCATGTGCTTGCTTTACTTTCTATTTATATTGTGCAATAGGAAAGAGAGATAATATTTTTTTGCTTAACAGTGAAACAAGATCAGAACGGGCTTTAATTTTAAATTAGTCATACCCTGATTCACCCCCCCCCCTCTCAGGGTATTCAGCCTTATGGACCTAACAATATGTATGTCCACACAATCAAACTTGTTATTGGAACTTTTGTAGAATGGTCATTTAATTTTGTAAAAATACATAACACAAACATGGTACACCCTTTCCAATTTATTTTTTATAAAAACCCCTTAACAATTAATGAAAAAATGTATGAACTGAGAAATGCTATTACAAATGGGGGAAATCAAGGGGAAATTGAAGGTCAAATTAAAATAATAAAAAGGATCAACCAATAAATCAAAAAGACCTTCTAAGTGTATCATTACCCCGCTGATTCAACAGCTACATTTATTAACATTGCAAGTTCATTTTGATACAATGTTGCAAGCTAATAATATGATCTATATTGAATTCAAAGAATGAATATACGGAGACGCCATTCCAGAAATGATTGATCTTGAGAGTGTAAATAAAATTCTCAAGCATGAATGGTTGGGAGCCTCAGTTGTGAATATATACATGAGGTACATTTTCATAGTCTATTTGTCTAATAATTGATCTACTGTGTTAATTACTATTAAATACTACTCATTTTTACAAGTGTATATATCGGTACTTTATAAAGGGAAGACCCAATTAACAGAAATTTGGACTCATTAATCCCTTACATCACATCTACAATAAAATAATAAATAAATAAATGTGAAAATTTAGATATGGTGGTGAAACTGGCCAAAAATTTTGAAATGAAACTTACAGTTGACAAACTCATCTTAATGACTACAATGTAGGGGTAAATGTAATGTCCCCAACCTAATTCTCCCTCAAGCTGATTGGCTACGTGACCTCAAGTACACCTCATCATATGCCTAAGGTTGCTGACTAGTAGTGAGGGTATAAAGAATATATTGGGGGGGCTATATCCTCTGGTAAAGAGTTGCAATGAGAGAGGAAAAATAAAAGCATAGTAGCGAAAATAATGGAAACAATAGGAATAATTTAACAGACAACCAAAGTTAACAAATGAAAAACTGAATAAATACAAATAACAATAGTATAATGTAATGATAAGATGAATGTAACTAAATGATGTTCTAAAAGTCATAAAGATAAAAGAAAAGAAGAATCAAATAAAGAATACAAATACCTAGGCCTTGAACCCCATGTTGGTCCCATCTCCAAGCTCCAACTCATCCAGCAAGCTACAAATAAACAACGCGGTCTCTTGCCCTTGTCCAAACCTGAATACATAAAATATGTCTGAGTACCAAACTACGGCCCGTCCAAGGTGTGAGTGCAACTCAGTAGGTCAAAACCACTATGTTTAGACAATACATTCTAGAAATATAGTTCATTCAATATAGAGATAAACAGAGTACAAATTTAATAAATTAAAACTACACATAAAGTAAACCCGATAATCCCCCAAGCTCTGGGTTGACACCTAGGGTCATCCAAACCTACTTCAGTGCCTTGTCGGGCATCTCTGGAAAAAGGTGGATCCTCCTGCATCAGGACATATCACCCAACTGGTAGTAGATTCCCCTATAGAGGGTGAATTGCACAAACATCAAATGAACAAATGGACTTTGTACGCAGGCTATCCAGAATCTCACTGTCAAGCATTCAGATATTGTGCATATGGTCCTCATACATCTGACATAATCATACACTCTTCCCTCAGGCATCAAATACTTATGCGCATAGCCCTTAGGAGGTACAAAATCATTCACCATTCCCTCATACTTCAACATAAATCATGAGTTGTATCCAAAAAAATTAGCATGCCAATAAGCATCCCAACCTCAGGAATCAATCACATTAATGTCGCATAATCTAAAAATATAATCAATCAATTTGTAAGGAAAAAATCAAACATACAAGGTATATCACCATAGTACACAATTATCAATTCATCAAATTATCGTTTTTCTAGCCAGTTATGTTTCATAAATCCAGGTTTCCAATTATCTTCATTAATATATCAAATCTATTTCATTTATCATTTAACCCTAAGGTTATTAACATATCAGTTTACCAAATTTAGCCGAGGTGATTTTACCTTAACCAATCACACAAATTACATGTTATTCCAATTCATAAGATTAATCCAATGATAAATCAATTTTTCCAATATATCTCAGGGCTCTAACATCAAACTGACCAAGCCCCAACAAGGTCCAAGGATGGCACACATATCGGGTGACAATCTCCATGCCTATAGACCCAATGGGATACTATGGATGGTCTAAAAAGAATTATTATTTAATAGGTATTGTCTAATTAATTATGTCGTGTGTGCGGCATTCCGGCACAATTACACATATCGCACATACTATGGATAATTAAATCATACAAATGGGATAAGATTTAGACCACCCACCTCAAAAGCGTAGAAGGCGATGAAAAAACATCACATCCACAGTAGTGATCGGCTTCTTCCTTTCTTTAAAAAAGAACCAGAAATTTTTTCAAAAGTGGATAGAGAAACGGAAGAAGAACTGAAAGGCATACCTTAAATATATAGGTCTGAAACACCAAGAACCAATATTGTCTTTCTTCTAGATTGAATAGGATTATCAAACATTCTCCACGGAAGGCCAACAGCAGAGAGAGGGGAATGCATTCACAAAATGCATGATGCTGGAGGGTTTTAAAAAGGGTTGGGCGTGACTAATTCATGACGTGAATTGATTTCACATTGTGAAAGTATCGATTCCCTTATTTCCCTTAAATTCCACTGTCTATACATTAAAAAACTTAAAAAAACATTTCACGGTGTGAAATATATTCATGACATGAGTTCATTTTCATGGGGTGCATTTAGGGAGTAAGAGTAATTCAGGGGGTGTAATTAATTAAAGGGGTGAATTAAACTTATGGGGTGTCTTCAAGATATGAAATAATTCATGGGGTGTGTTAAATTCATGGGGTGTTTTTAGTGGTGATTTAAATTCATGAGGTCTTTCCAGAATAATTCACATTGTGAATATAATTCATGGGGTCTAACCAGAATAATTCATGTCATGAATTGAGTTCATGACATGAATTCGTTTTGCAGCCAGAACTCACCTCATATTCCTGCTCCACCCCTAAAACACTTAACCCAACCCAAACCTTGGCTTGATAAACAAGGTCTAAATGAAATTTAACCCAATGCAAAGAGATTTATCCAAAAAATTAAAGAGATGAATGCCTGAAAAAAATGGGATCTTACAGTAAAACTCTACAATCTAATCATATAAAATATATTTTCCTTAATTTGATTACTCGTTCTTTTTTTATTTTTTAGGAAGCATTGTATGCTCATTGTAAACAATTTGGATGCTCCAAAGATTTATTTTTTGGACCCATTGCATGGGTATCCAATAAAGCATCCACACATGATGTGCTTTATCTATTTGTAATACACTATATTTGACATTTTATAAATGAACATCAAATTATACATTTAATATTATCTTTTAGTAAAGTTATTATTATGATAGGGTGGTGTTTAAATATTGTTAAAATCATGGTATGAGGGCGGCCTTTGAGCACAAAAAAACCTATGGACTTCTAAAACTGGATAAGTATTAGGGTATATATAATAAGATTTCACTATCAATATATGTATGTATGTATATATGTATGTATGTATGTATGGATGGATGGATGGATGGATGGATGGATGGATGGATGGATGTATGTATGTATGTATGTATGCATGTATGTATGTATGTATGTATGCATGTATGTATGTATGCATGTATGCATGTATGGATGTATGTATGTATGTATGTATGTCTGTATGTATGTATGTGTGTGTGTGTGTCTGTCTGTCTGTCTGTATGTATGTATGTATGTATGTATGTATGTATGTATGTATGTATGTATGTATGTATGTATGTATGTATGTATGTATGTATGTATGTATGTATGTATGTATGTATGTATGTATGTATGTATGTATGTATGTATGTATGTATGTATGTATGTATGTATGTATGTATGTATGTATGTATGTATGTATGTATGTATGTATGTATGTATGTATGTATGTATGTATGTATGTATGTATGTATGTATGTATGTATGTATGTATGTATGTATGTATGTATGTATGTATGTATGTATGTATGTATGTATGTATGTATGTATGTATGTATGTATGTATGTATGTATGTATGTATGTATCAGAACAAATTACCTATTTTTGTACAATGTTTCAACGGTGTTTGAAACAAAGTAATTATGATAATTATGGTTATTATGTTTGTAAATTTATAAAAGATATTGTATTCCATAGTCAAACTAGCATCCCTGAAGAGGTATTTCTGGTGATAATTACAATTTCATTTAAAAAAACTAATTATCATTTGTTTATTTATATTTTTTCAGTACTACCAGGACACTTGTTAGCCTGCGTGTTTAAAATAAGAAATATATTTGTTTAGAAATGAGTGGACATATTATAGAGTGTCATAATTTTTGCAGACATCATGAATAGGTGAATTTCTATCAAGTTTTTAATTTTTTTTATTTCAAATAGATCATGAAGAGTTGGATTATCTAATGCCTTTTTAGTAAATTTTGTAATCATTTTATATGTTTCTTATTTATTTAACTCACTTATCAATTTTATCCATTGCCTATTTAGTTGATTTTCACATATATCATAAAGAGTTGATTTCTTACTCATTTTTTTATAAATATTTTGTGCCTATGGAGAGCACAAAAGGCCTCCATGAAGAATTTAGGGTCTTTCTTGAAGCCTAAAATGAGATTATGGCCTTTAAGAAGGACCTGCAACATTGTATAGGGGCCTTTTTTGCTCTTCAAAGGCACAAAATGCTTAGAGAAAAATTAGTAGGAGATGAAAGCTTCAGAAAGGATGCTGCAATGAGGTATTATTTAATGGTTCTTCCATGGAGTTACTTTCTCTTTATTTGATTTTTTTTATATTTAGTATTGATGCAATGCATTACCTTAAAAGTGATATTTTAGTTCAAAAAATGCATCCCTCATTGAAAACTGAGAAGATGCGGTGGGATTGTATTGATAATTTAGAACAAAGATGCATAAGTCATTTGTGATGTGTAGGGATGAACTGCACATCAATCCAGCACACAATGTGTCTAGTATGACTAAAAGTGCATGTTTTCATTTAAAATATATAGTTTAGTTCAAAACAAGAGTCACATACTTAAAAATGAGAAAACAAACTTGGATTGTCTTGATTCTTTAGTAAAATGGTGCATAAATCATTTTTGATGTGTAGGAATTAATTGTGTGTTAGTCCAACACAGGTTGTGTATGGTATGGCTAAAGTGTGTCTTGTCATTGAAAATCGACATTTTAGTTCTAAACACTCGTCACATACTCAAAACCGAACAAACACGTTCAAATTATCTTGATACTTTAGAAAAATTATCTATAAATTATTTTTGATGTGTAGGAATCAACCTCATGACAATCAAACACATGGTGTGCCTGGTATAACTATAAGTGCATGTTTTTATTTAAAATAGACATTTAAGTTCAAAACATGTGTCACATACTCAAAACCATGAAAGCACACTCATATTATCTTGATATTTTAAGACAATGATTCATAAATCATTTTTGAGGTGCAGAAATTAATGTTGCATCAACCTGATAATGGTGCGGTCGGTATGACTCAAAAAGTGTGGTCACACCTTAAAAGTGACATTTTAGTTCAAAACAATGTCGCATACTCAAAACCGAGAAAACACACCTGAATTATCTTGATAATTTAAAAAAATCATAAGTTATTTGTGATGAGTAGGAATTAACGGCGCATCAATCCAACACATGGTGTGTCTAATATAACTGAAAGTGCGTGTTCACACATTAAAAGTGACATTTTGGTTCAAAATGTGTGTTGTACACTAAAAACTGAGAAAATGCACCCATGTTTTTCTAATACTTTAGGACAATGATTCCTAAATCATTTGTGACATATAAAAATTAACACCATGTCAATCTAACACACGGTATACCTGTTATGACTGAAAGTGCGTGCTTTCATTTAAAATTAACATTTTAATTCAAAACACGCATCACATGCTCAAAACTTAGCAAACTCGCTCAGATCTTTTTTCGATACATTAGGACAATGATACATAAATCATTTTTGACATATAGGAATCAACACAACATCAATCCAATACATGGTGTGGTCCGGTATGACTGAAAGTGTGTGTCGTCGTTTAAAATCGACATTTTCGTTCTAAACACGCACCACATACTCAAAACTGAGAAAACATGGTTGGATTGTCTTGATATTTTAGGACAATAATTTATAAGTCATTATGACCAGAAGGAATTAATTGCACATCAATCTGACGCATGGTGTGCCCAATATGACTAAAATGTTGGGTACAAACCCATGTCTCACATCGGATTCCACAAATGGTGGCTCACATATAAGCTTAGATGGACAATTCATCTTAGCACCCATGAGTTTTAGGATGGAACCCTTGAAGGGTCTATGTGTTGGGCCTAGAAGACCTAGGGCTGGAGGAAATTGGTTCTGACAAGTGGTGTTAGAGCCAGGTTCAGCCCAAGTGTGATGTAGGGTAGAGCATTCTCCAAACCAGTTTGACAACGATAGCGGTTGCTCGTTTGAAGGATGTGAATTCATGGTGGCTTGTGTCGAAAGTCTTCCTAATAAATAGTGGTCAGGCGGCAAGTCTTGGTGATGAGAAAAACAGCGGTGCAAGATGGTTGGATCTGATGCATTATCGTTGAAGGGAATTGTGTGGTCTTTGGTTTGAGGGGGTGATTGTTGGGTACAAACCCAAGTCCCACATCGGATTCCACAAAGGATGTTGGCTCACATATATACTTGGATGGACAATTCCTCCTAGCACCCATGGGTTTTAGGATGGAACCCTTGAAGGGTCTGTGTTGGGCTTGAGAGGCCTAGGGCTGGAAGAAATCAAATCCTGACATAAAAGTGCATGTTCTCATTTAAAATTGACGTCTTAATTCAAAACACGTATCACACATTCAAAACCGAGCAAACCCGCTCAAACTATCTTAATACTTTAAGAGAATGATTCACAAATCATTTGTGCTATGTAGAAATCAATTGTACATCAATCCAACACATGATGTGTCTGATATGACTGGAAGAGTGTGTTTACAGTTTAAATCAACATTTTAGTTCAAAACACACATTGTATACTCAAAATCAATTAAACACACTCGGATTGTCTTAATACTTTAAGAAAACGACCTATAAATCATTTGTGGCCTGTATGAATTAAGCATTTATCAATCTCACACATGGTGTGCCCGATATGACTAAAAGTGCATGTTTTCATTTAAAATCGATATTTTAATTGAAAACATGCGCCGCATACTCAAAACTAAGCGAATTCAATTGAATTGTTTTGATACTTTATGACAAAAATTCATAAATTATTTGCGACGAGTAAAAAACAATTGCACATCAATCCAACACATAGTGTGTGTGGTATGACTAAAAGTGTGTGGTCATTTAAAATGGACATTTTAGTTCAAAACACGCATCACATATTCAAAATTGAGCACATGCGCTCGGATTATTTTGATATTTTAGGACAATGATCCATAAATCATTTGTGATGTATATGAATCAATCGCACGTCAATTGCACACACATTGTGCCCGGGATGACTGAAAGTGCGTGTTTTCATTTAAAATCGACATTTTAATTCAGAATATGCATCACATACTCTAAACCGAGCAAACCCGCTTGAATTGTCTTGATACTTTAGGAAAATAATTCATAAATTATTTTTGACGCGTATGAATTAACCACACATCAATCTAACAAACAGTGTGTCTGGTATGACTGAAAGTATGTGTTGTCATTTAAAATTGACATTTTAGTTCAAAACACGCATCACATAGTCGAAACTGAGCAAAGTCACTCGGATTGTCTTGATATATTAGAACAGTGTTTCATAAATCATTTGTGACATGTAGGAATCAAATGCATGTTAATCTGATACAATTAAGCAGAAGTTTTAAGTTTAAAAGTGACATTTTATTAATGCATTGATGTATCATATTGAAGTTTCATTTATTTATTTATATTATCACCAGCATAAGCTTTGTTTTTTTATAGGTATACTTGTTTTGTTCGAACTGAGGTGGTGTGTTCGGAAATTAGTAGCGCGATTGGAAGGGGGTCCCAAGAGGAATACAGGGCCACCATTGATGTTTTTGAATTTGTTGAAAAATGTAATATTTGTAATAAATTATACATGTCAATGTGATTATAGTGTATTGAAATGTTCGCAGTGTAAAATTGATTATAATTTTAATATATTATAATATAAATTTGTTTGAAATTAAATTGTAATTTGAATTTGAATTGTTGCTGCAATGTGGTGTAAATGCAGCAATGTTGAGAAAATCTGATTTTGTCAGCACAATTGAAATGTTTGTAACGTAAATTTGTTGATGCATTTTGGGGCTTGTATCACCACTATTTTTAGTGGTGATAAAATCTCATTTTATCGATGATTTTTTTAGTGTTCATGGATGTAGATTTTATCAATGCCGATAATATCAATTTCTAGCATCGGTAATAGCCAAATCTATATTATTGATGATTATTTATGTAAAAAAAATATATGAAATATCTCTTAAAACTCATAAATTATTCAAAACCCACCTCGGAAATAAACATTGTGTCTTAATATTGACGAAACCATCGATTTTTTTTTGAGGTCGTTTGTCGAGTAATTTTATTGTTTTACCTTTGAAAAAGTTTGGGGACTCCGAAATTCGAAATTGAGCTCTTTTGAGTTGGAAAAAATGTGTGTTGCTACAACCAACAACAAAAACCATAATCTTTTAAAAAATAGTTGGGAATGAATTCCTAAGATCCCATTTTTAAAATCAATTTTATAAAATAATTTCTTAATTTTCCATCCCTATCACAAATTGTGTTGAGAATGCAATGGTGGGAGCATTTCCTATCCAAAACTCTAAACTGGGATAATGTTGTTCCCAAATGGAGTATCTAAATCATCTTTAACCCATTAATTTATTTCCAACACTAACACAAATATCTTTTTGAATATTTTTTTACATTTTTTTATTTAACATATTGCATGAAAAAATAATATTTTTTTCCACGAGTTCAATCGATACAATATATTTTGACATTAATAAGACTAATAATTAAATTAAATTAAATTTGATCTCGGTTTAACTAATATATGGGGTTGGAGAAATATTCAATAGTTTTAAAAATATATATATAAAGTCCAATACAGTTGAGATTTTTAATCAAAATTTTATTTAGATTTGATGGGATAAAATGGTCGCAATCAGATGGACCATGGATGGCGCACGCATGGTCTTAACATGGGCTCCGGTGGACGCACGCTGCCTCCTCTCTAGATAATTATTAGGATAAATGACATCAAATAATCAAAAATTAAATGAAAAATTTGGATATTTTGATAAATGAATTTATCGACTATTTTAGATTTAAAAAACCTGTTTAATGACATGTATACAAAAATAAAAAACAAATAATAAATAACATTTTTTCATATTTTTATATTATCAAAACAATGATTATGGAATAAGTTATTTTCAGATTTTAAAACAAATTGATATTTTAAAATAAATAAAACGGAAATATAACCAGATTTTTCCGCACGCAAAAAACGGACGGTTTCGAGGTGGAACGGCGTGGAGAGGATCCTGATAATGTAGGCGCGCAGGACACGTGTCGGTGGGGCCCGGCGAGAAGTCAGACGAGAGGGTTTCGAGGTGGAACGGCTTGCCGCCCCACCAAACCTACGCCCTCCGGGCTTCGTAACTACCCCGCGCCCCCACCGCTCAACACATTTTTGTGGAAGATAATTAACTAATTAATTTTAGATAAAAGTATCATAAATTCCTTTTTTTTTACTAATTTATCAATACTTTCAAATTTCTTTTTTTTTTTCCAACTATCAATTGCACATGAGGAAAAATAAATTTTAAAAAACTATTTACTGTAAAATCTCTTAATTTTATTAGACTGCCCATTTAAATTAAGGATTGCGTTATAAAATTTATTGTGTAGCATTTTATTGCAGTTTACTAGCAAAAATACTGTTATTTTGGAATATATTCATTTTAATGTAATTGATCTTTAACGTTAAGATTAACATATTCCATCATACTACATGTTTAAAAAACATCAATCATCTTAGTTGTAATGATTCCTATGACGACCCATAAGCCAAACACATGAATTTCAAAGGTACCAGGGTCACAGTGGAACACGATGAGCCAGAAATTTTAAAATTATTCATCGTTGGGACGACGAAACTTGTCATCTCCGATGATCCGAGCCCCGATACAGTCTGAAGATGTTGCGTAATTCAACAGTGCACAAAAAAATAAAACAAACACATATCTTGTTCGAAACTGAAACGTACACGACTTCACCTCATTGTCGGCGATCGTTGCTCGAAGGATCCAAAACCGAACCCCTCTAGATCGTCCACACATGCTCCAAGAATCTGTGTGCTCACCGTTCGTCGTAATCCGGGTGCACGCATGGAGTTCCGACGAATCATTCGACGTCGCGACGATCACCATGATCTGTTGTCTTCGATCCGTCGAAGGCGTGCTTGGATCACCACTTGGAGAGAGGGTTTCTCTCTCTAGAAGGCGGGAGGAGAGAGAGGCTCTCATTTCGTTGGAATGAACAGCGCAAGGTGAGATACTCGTCTCCTACTTATATAGCGGGTTGAGTAAATACCTGAAAAGGATTCCCCGACCCCCGGAAATAAAACACTCACAAAGCAATAACTAATTAATCATGACAAACTAAATTGTGTCATAAATATTATTTATATTTTATCACACACCTGTAATATATATTAAATATAATATGTGAAAAAATCGAGTTCTTTCACTCGATATAAATTTCCCGCTAATATTAAACAAACCTGAAATATTAAAATAATATTCGTTCGATTAATATTATTTCTCGTATTTACTCAACTTGTAAATACTTTTAATAAATAAATTTAACCCAATTATTTTTTACTTGAATAATAATGAATTTATTTATTCATCGGCGATCAATGACTTAGATAACACTCGAACCCCGTGGTGGGGCCCACCATATACAATATAATTATTCAACTGAATAGAGATAGTTATAACAACAACCAACCCACGAACACGCACTGTGTAATATAATATCTTTGTCTTTCATATCTCATAAAGGAGAATGCACACTTATGTCATCGTCATTTTCTTGATTTATTATTTGTTGATCTAACTGGACAGATTTACCCTCGACTACCTTGACCAAAGACTTATGAATGTACTACCATCCTGATCAACAAGACCCGAGATATATTACTTCCTCAACCCAGAAACGACAAATCCTATCTTGATCATTCAATCAATGTCATGCCACCAAGGACGCACCCAACATAAGCTACCTCACAACGATTTCAGTATCACGGTTTTTGCTATGCATATAAGTACGCAATCAAATGACACATACTGGTAATGATCTCGAGTTGGGAGACCAATACACATGTTTGTAGATATTAACAACTAATGACACTAGAAACATGTGATGTTTCTATTGGCGGGTCTGTCCTCATGATCTCACTACTAAAGATCACTAAGTGCGAACTTCATGAGAAGAAGTCTCAATGCTTATGAGTCCTGAGCACCTGATAGTCAGACATCAACTATGTCTAGTCAGTATGATGTATCTAGACCATATGACATTTGTTTAAGATTAATGTCATAGTATCTCGAGGTTCCTATTATAGCATGAGATATGTTATAACCTTTTGATACAACAATTAATCTATGGACATTACCATTTAATAATGGACGTAGAAATGTCTATACTATCTATAATGGTAAGAATACATCATGTACATCTAACAGTATACATGGTATAGTAATCAAAAGTAGTGTTCAAGTTGGGTCTAGGGAACCCACTATTACAACAAATTTTAAATCATTCTAGATAATTATAAATAACACCTCAAGATTAAAACACACTATCAGAATTCGAAGGCTGAATATATACTTGGAGATTATTTATATATATTTTATTTTGATAAACAAACAACCTATATTTGATCATGCATGACATTATAAAATGAGCATATTAGAATCATGAAAATATAAAAATGAAATGGTCAATGGATTATGATTGTATTTGGTGTTAATAAGCATTTTAATTTATATTCACTAAAAAAATAAGGGGTCTTAGCGGCAATTCTGTAAACCGCCACTCATTATCATTATTTTTGTATATTATTTAAAATATAGCGGCAATTTCATAAGAACACTGCTAAATGCTTCAAGAAAAACCCTAGTTTACCCCCCGAGAACCCTGTTGATTCCCCCTCCCTTGACATCGACCCCCTCCTTGACGTCAACCATTGGCCGCCGATCCCCCCTCCATCGACGTCGATCCCTGACCCCCGACTCCCCTCCCTCATCAACGACCGCCGACCGTCATCCCTCCCTCCCTCAACATCGACCGCAACGATGTCCCCTGATGGGTTTTCACTGGAGATGGCTACCCCTCTTTCCTATTTCCCAGTGACCACCACCCCTTCCCTCCCTCGACGTCGACCACAACGACGTCCCCTGATGGGTCTTCACCGTAGATGGCGACCCTATTTCCTATTTCCCAGTGACCACCACCCCCTCCCTCCCTCGATGTCGACCGCAGTGACGTCCCCTAATGGGTCTTCACTAGAGATGGCGACCCCTCTTTCCTATTTCCCAATGACCACAACCCCCAATGGCTGCTGAGTCCTAACCCCTTCCCCACCGCCCTATAATCCTGTCTCTCTTCTCGATTTCCCTTAATTCTGTCAGAGTCGTACATTGTTGGGATTGTATCCCTGACCTCCACGTTGTTAATTGCCCTCTTCTTGCACCAACGACCTTCTTCCGTGACATCTGACCTAATTATTGCGAAGGGTAATATTTATTCATTTATGTTTATATTTTTCATGTCGAATTGAATCATTTTCATGTTAAATTTGTGTTATGTCGAATCAAGACTCTACCCTGGTCAACTAAGAAATTGAGTGATGTTAAAAATTGATTGTAATTGTATGATTAAACATTTATATCTGAATTTACTGGGAGAAAAGTGACAATCAAATACCTATGGATAAAAGTTGGATTAATTTACCTCAAAAAACACCTTGGTATGCAAAGAGTTTGAAAGAATTTTTAGATCATGCAATTGCAAACCGATCAATGGATGGTAAAATAAAATGTTTGTGTCCTGATTGTAAATTCAAGTGATGGTTGAATAGAAATGAAGTATACGAGCACTTGATATTGAAACCGTTTCTTGTTTGATATGTATGTTGGATTTGGCATGGTGAATCAAATGTTATGGAAAGTCAAAATAACGACCATCCTATCAACGAAACACAAAGTGATCTGCTCGAGGATAATTTAGTTCAAGACTTAATAAATTATGCATTTGGATCTGCAGGATACAATGTCTAAGATTTTAATAGATCAACATAACCTTCAATTGCAAACCGATCAATGGATGGTAAAATAAAATGCTTGTGTCCTGATTGTAAATTCAAGCGATGGTTGAATAGAAATGAAGTATACGAGCACTTAATATTGAAACCGTTTCTTGTTTGATATGTATGTTGGATTTGGCATGGTGAATCAAATGTTATGGAAAGTCAAAATAACGACCATCCTATCAACGAAACACAAAGTGATCTGTTCGAGGAGAATTTAGTTCAAAACTTAAAAAATTATGCATTTGGATCTGCAGGATACAATGTCTAAGATTTTAATAGATCAACATAACCTTCAGTTGATCATGAGCAGGTTAATCTTGCTCAGAACTTCAGTGACCAAAAAATGAGTTTTATGAATTACTTGAAGACAAACAATAAGAACTATATAATGGGTGTGCCAAGTATTAAAAGTTGTCTTTTCTACTTAAGTTATATCATATTAAGTGTCTCTGTGGAATTACTGGAAAAACAATATCCATGATTTCATAGTTTCTTCATGATGCATTTAGTGAAGTTAAGACCCCGACACCATTCTATGAGATGAATAAAATCATCAACAAACTTGGATTTAATTATACAAAGATACATGCATGCCCTAATGTTTGCATGCTTTACCGGGGAGAAGAGTCCGATAAAGAAGAATTCATAAGATGTAATACAAGAAGATGATAATTAATGAACAACAATGACAATATAAATCAATGCAACACCAGGAAAAAACTGAAGAAGAAAACTCTCACAAAGGTATTATGTCACTTTCCTCTAAAATCACGATTGAAAAGATTATTCATGTCATCTAATACTGCAAGCAACATTAAGTGACATGCTCAGAATAGTAACAATGATGACTTGATAATACATCCAAAAGATTCATCATCATAGAAGGTGTTTGATTCATTATATCCGGTTTTTTTGGATCCCAGGAATGTACGTTTGAGATTGGCTTATGATGGTTTTAACCCTTTTGGTACTTTAAGTACTAATTGTAGAATTTGGCTAGTTGTTTTGATCACCTATAATCTACCTCCATGGATGTGTATGAAGAAGACTTCTTTCAATATTTCTATGATTATTTTTAAAAAGAAAATGTCTGGAAATGACATTGATGCATACCTTCAACCTCTAATCAAAGAATTACGAGAATTACAAGATGATGACATGAAAACATATGATGCCTCAATGAGAAAACTATTCAAAATGAAAGTTTCTTTAATGTGGACAATTAGTAAATTTCCTAGACTATGAAAATTATCTGGACGAAACACTCATACTGGTTTGTCTTGTCTAGTTTGTAATTTTTGATTTTGAACCTCAACGATTACCTCATAGTAAAAAAATGGTGTTTTATGTGTCATCGTCAATTTCTTGATGCTTCTCATAAATCTAGGTTTAGAAAGATACAATTCAATGAAGATATTTAATTGAGAAATCCAATGACCTAGTTTATAAATCTTGGGACAATTAATGAATATCACCGTAGAATTTGGAAAATATAGTCAGTTTAAAAAAGGAAGGAGAAGGGTATGAAGTATAGAATCTGAAGCAGTTGGAACACAACAGTGGAATAAAATGAGTATATTTTTCAAACACCCTTATTGTGAGTTTAATTTGATACATCATAATCTTGATTTAATGTATATTGAGAAGAACATCCGTGACAATCTACTTTTTACATTGCTTAATGAGCAGGGTAAATCGAAGGACCACCTTAATGCTCATAAGGATTTGGAATCAATGAATATAAAGCATGGTTTATGAGAAAATGAGAATGGAAAGTATCCTTTAGCTATTTTTACAATGAAAAATCATGAGAAAGGCGTATACCTTCTAATTTTAAAGAATTTAAAAGTGCCAGATGGATATTTGAGTAACATTTCAAGGTGTGCTGACTTAACAAAATTTACATGAATTGAAAAGTCACGACTCACATATTCTGATGGATCAGTTTTTGTAATTGGAATTGTGTAATACATTACCTGAAAAAGTAACTGTAATTATAATTGATTTTTCACCTTTTTTAGAGAGCATTATAGAAAAACTCTAAATCCAACCAATCTTGATAAACTTCAAGAAATAATTGTTTTGACACTTTGTCATTTGAATATGTTATTTCCCATTCATTCTTTACAGTCACAATTCATTTGACTATTCATTTGTTCGAAGAATCTAAAATTGGTGAACCCGTACACTATCAATGGATGTATCCAATTAAGAGATACATTGATATTATTTTTATTTTCATTAGTGAATTAAATTTTATCAAATCATTGTGTAACTTTTTTAATACGTTTCTTATTTTTTTTTCATTAAGTACTTAGGTAATTTGAAATCATATGTGATGAATAAAGAACAACCATAAGGCTCTATTGCTAAATGTTACATAGCTGAAGAGTGCATGCCTTTTGTTCTAGGTATTTTGATGAGATTGAGACTAGATTCAATCATGTTGGATGTGTTGATGACATATCCACTAATTGTTATTTTGAAAACCATTCATCGGTATTTCTAACTATTGGATGACCAATTGGAAAGGGGTCAAATTTTACACTGAATTAATTGGAGTTGCTACAAGAACATAGATATGTGCTACTCAATAGTATTATTGCAGATCCATTTATTGAAGAATTGTGACTGCAAAAAAATAGGTGACTAAGGGGTTGATCTTGAAAGGAGATAGAATTAACAAAATTTGTTAATAAGGAGATCATTGAATGGTTTACCTATTGTGTAAGTATATACTCATATTCATATTATTGACATGTAGTTATTTTGTCTATGTTAAAAGTAACACCTTATATCTTCTTATCTAGATAATGAATGTTGAGAATCGAGCTGAAATATCAAATAATTTGAAGTTTTTGGCTTGAGGTCCTCTATGGAAGGCGAAGCGATTCAATGCTTACAATATTCATAGCTTCAGGTTTCATACAATTTATCATGAAGAAAAAGTGAAAACTCAAAATATTGGTGTATTTACACTTACAAAGGTGGGATGCTATGAAAAGTTGATTGATATAATCGAATTAAACTATCATGGTCAATTTTCAGTTGTCTTATTCAAATGTAAGTGGGTTAACATTGATCGGGTTATAATGAAAGATTCATTACATTTTACTTCTATCAACTTCACTCTCTTGATACACACCAGCAAGCATGCAGAGCATGATCCATTTATCTTGGTTTCACAAGAGAAGATGGTTTATTATGCGGATGATGAAATACATGATGGTTAGAGTGTTGTTGTACACTTAAAATAAAGATACTTGTTTGATATGGGTGATGAATATCAATTGGTACTTTATGAAAGTGAACCTCATTAACCAAAAAACATTGAAAAGTTTTTTCCTGAAAATATTGAAACAATAGATCTTGCAAGAGAGGGTAAAAATTAAATACTTGTCACAATGGATGCTGATAACAATGAAGATAATGAAGATGAAAATAATTGAATGTATAAATTGGTAATGAAACTATATTACAATATCTCATTTATAAGTGTTTCGTACATATATACATTGTTATATTTTTTCCCTTTTTATAAAAATATTTCACTTATGCATTTTTTATACATTTAATATATTATGAACCATTTAAATTACAAGAATGTTGAGAACAATTTTTTTTTCAAGATCCTGTCTGATCAACATCTCAGAGCACACCACCACTACCACCAACTTTAGTGGATCTAAGTGATTCTGGTGTATGAGAGACTTCTAGCGAGCCAACAGTTTCCTCAGATGCTTTTGGTAGCCCACTATCCGATGCACCTCTAGCGATGGAGCACTTGGTCATCCATCCATCTAGGGGATATTGGAGAGTTACCATTACTGATATGTATGTCATTGTACAATATATATATATATATATTATTAATTTTTTTAATTCATTTGTCAAATAGATAAAGAGAATAAAAAAATAGATATAAATATGAATACAGTAGATGTATAGAACCTGAAAGAATTCAAGACTATCATTCCATTTGATGAGTTCAAGGTGCCTACTGGTGAAGCTACCAAAATCTATGGACAAATTATTGGGCAGCTTGATTGTAAGATGATGAGATTTACCATTAATTATAAAGATTGAAGGCATATTCTCATAGCTTTTAAAAATGAGGTCTTTGATAACTAAGTAAAGGAAATATTAATTTAATATTCATTGATAACTAATTTAAAATACATGAGTAAAATTATTAATAAACTTATAAAGTTTTATGTTTTTTTTCTAGATATTTTTTTCATTTTGATGCCTCTGACTCCATTTCATGCCCATGGACTCTGAAAAATTTGTCCAAGAAATGGAGAGATTTTAAATGGATATTATGGCATAAATTTGATGACACACCTCCAAGTTCACAACAAATGTATGATAAAGTTCCTGAAAGTGTTTCTTGTGAGTAGTGGAAGATGTTTACTGATATTAACAGAGATGCATCTCATGAGGTAATTGCATATTTTACAGTATCTTAATTATATAAACATAATACAATTATAATTTTTATTAATGTTTCCATTTTTATAATAATTATCTAAAAAATATCATGAATCGTGAGAAACAAGTTATTCCTCATATCATTGGGTCTCATAACATGACTCTTATAGGAAAACATAGGATCTGTTGTAGTCACCAAAGAAAAATGCTTTAGTGTATGTATTTTAGAGGATAACGGGCATAATCCTCATGGAAATTTCCATCCTTATAGCTCATCCTGCCAAGTTAAATTCTAAACTCCATATATCATTCACACATTTACCTAGAACACATAAAACTTCCATGAATAAAACTAAAATGACACTTTTACATTGAAAATACACACTTTGAGACATACTAACCACATCATGTGTTAGATTGACATGAAATCAATTCCTACACATCAAAAATGAATTATGGATCATTGTCCTAAATTTTAAAAACAATATGAGATCATTTTCTTGTTTTTGGCCATGTGACAGACATTTTAAAGTAAAAATGACACTTTTATATTGAAAACATGTTCTTAGAGTCATACCACCTACTTAATGTGATCGATGACCATGAAATAATAGGACAAAAATCATAGAATAATTTTTGAAATGTAGAAACTGACGGCACATCAATCCGAGTTATGATTTTCCCGAGATGTTTGTAAACATGTTTGTAGTATTTTAAAGCACTAAAACATGCATGCAACAGTAATAATGACTCAATAAACTATTTTTAAAGATACCAAAGTTTTTAAAAATGTGCGTCAAGGGGTCAAAACTAGGAAAAAACATTATATGACTGTGAAATAACAGAAAATGACCATAAATTTATTTTTGAAATGTAGTGTCATGACCCCCTCCCTCCAAAGATTCCCCTCCTAGGCTGAAAATGAATAAAGGGAGATAATGATCCCTAAGTCCCGTCTCTAGTAGGCCTTGAGTTGGAAACTAGAACCAAGGGTATACAAATCTCACAAAAATGGGAGAAATTTACCTTTATAGGAAAAAAGATTGGGAGATAAGATGATTCATTCCAAAAAAAAACTACAAGACAAATATATAAAAGAAAGGAAAAACCATCCCACATGCATGCATAAAATAGATCTATTACAAATACAATGAAAACTCCAAAGTAAGGAAAATACCCAAAATTAAAGCTAGGTAGCGACACAAAAACTATCAAGATTTGAGCTAGTAAGTTCAAACATGGTCCATGTAATCCTCCAGGAAACCTAAAGTAGTTTTTATATACGTAGAGTGAGCATACATATATACTCAGTAGGAAAACCAAGGTCTCTGATGCACATGTGAAGAGGCATACTGATGCACCCATGAGAAAAAATAGCAGAACCAAACAACACCTAAGCAAGTATACTAACCATACCAACCTCACCACGACATGCTCACCAAATAACGGAAGTCAATTAATATAATATAAATCACATTGATGACAGGGTTCCCCACACCACTTCCCAACTCATTAGCTGCTCTTACACCCTAATGACAAATGTCCTGGCTATAACATTCCTGATCTGGGTGCCACACAATGGGTGCCCTGAACCCGGTTGGTCACATAACCTCAAGCGCATTTCCCCAAATGCCAGAGGCTGCCGGCTAGCAGCGAGGGCCTAGGTATGATAGTGGGGAAACTATGCCCTCATTTGTCAAAGTGTAGCGCAATGGAGAAAATACAAACATACAAAAAAGCGGAAGCAGTAAAAAAACAGAACTAAAATGGAAAATGGAACTGCAGTAAAGATAATCAACAATCATATATATAATGATGCAACGTGATTCTAATCTAAGAAAGCATCCAAAATATGATACACTGCAATCTAATGTAATACAACACAAGGTACAGAGTACAACAAAACAAGCAAAAGTAGTGCAACAGGAACTCAGCAGCATCACAAACCTAAGCTCGGTCCCATGCTCTCCCACTCCTCTGCAACAATCAGGTACCTATATAGGGACTCTTGCCCTTATCAACACCAGCAACAATATAATATTTTTGGGCCTAAGACAAGACCCAAACATGGTGTGAGAAATAAATCCCAGTAGGCAACCACCAAAGGCCCGTGCCCAACTGTCAGTGAAAAAGTGCAACAACAGCATGCAGTAATGAAATGCAGTAAACTAAGAAGTACTCAAAAGTAAACATTCCTACCAGTTATATTTCAATTTCAATTTTTATTTAACAATTAAATATAATTGAATTATAAGTTTCTGAGACTCAGCCTCAGCCGACAATCTCCTATACAGTGTCGCAGGAAAACCACAATAGACTATCTAACAAGTAGAGGGTAATAAAAATACCAAGCCTGTGATTTATCTTTGAAGGTATAACATAATAAATCACCACAATATATGTTTAAGTAAACAGCGTCCTTAGACATAGGAACTGTTGCACTCAGGCTAAATAGAATCTTGCCCTCAGGCTAAACAGAACCTTTCCCTCAGGCTAAACAAAATCTTGACCTCAGGCTAAATAGAACCTTGCCCTCCGGCCTTGCCCTCAGGCTGAACAGAATCTTTCCCTCAAGCTAAACAGAACCTTTCCCTCAAGCCTTTCCCTCAGGCTAAACAGAATCTTGCCCTCAGGACTTGCCCTTAGGATAAACAGAACCTTGCCCTCAGTCTAAGCAAGTAACTGAGCCAAACCCAACACATAAGCAAACAATTTATATACATTTTCTCTCAACAAAACTCAAAGAATTATATAATCACAGCATACCCATGGGTATCCTATCCAAATGGATAAACACGGGAAACACACCCATGGGGTGGCCCTGGATCAAGGTAATGATCCCAAACAACAGTTTATACTTATTCATTAAGTTACCTATGAAATTCTAGATATCTTAACAGTCAAGGCCTCAGCCATACAACACCCCAAACATGGGCAAGTAGCACAACGGTACACAAAAACAACTCAACAGTTGGAAATAAACACTAGACCACCTACCTCGATCTCCTTTGATCGATATACGTGAACAACGCCTCCCGAATCAACCGAGAATGACGTAGATCTGGGATAAACATTTACGCGTTCAAACCCAAATAACTTCCCTTAGGGAAAGAATCAGAAGGAGATGTTCAAGAAGAGATAAGAACTCACCTGTGCGGTTCAAACGAGATCGACGATAAAGGAATTCAGAGTCCCGATGTGCGGTTGGGAGCTCTTCCAAGACCCGACCTTCTCTCCTGAGGATCTCAGGAATTCTATGATTCCTCCGTCGAAAGAGGAGGCTACTACCTATTTTAAGTAAAAAAACATAACTACACGGCGTGTACTCTCAAGTACACAACGTGTACTTTCCATTTTTTTAACTGTTCCTCTGGCGGCCACCTTCCACCGCCTCACTGTTCATCTGTCGACTTGGTTACACAACATGTATGTCTGAGTACAAGACGTGTACTACCATTCCACTGGCAGCTAATCCCACCACCTTACTATTCACCTATCGATAGATTACACGGCGTGTATTATTAAGTACACAGCCTGTAGTTAGTTTTGACACCCTGAATCACCGACAAGCCTACACATCCTGTATTCTCATCCCACACGGCCGAAGTACACGGCGTGTGGAAAAGTACACGGCGTATACCCATAAATTTGCGATTTCCCCCCATTTTCCTTATTTTCTAAAAAAGATTAAAGGAAAAGGAAAAGACGAAACCCGTACCTCAAGAATAAGAACCAAGTTCTTACAAACTTCCCCCCTTAAAGCAATTCATTCCCGAATTTCCCTTCCAAGGGTGATGAAGATAAAGCTAAGAACAACTCTGGCCACTGAGCACGTACGTCAGTCTCCCGCTCCCAGGTTTCATCCTGCACTCGGCCATGCTACCATAACACCCACATGAGAGGAACTGATCGGTCTCGGAGAAACTTCGTGCTCCTATAAAAAATATAAATTAGATGCTCCCCAAAGGATGCATCGACCTGAAGTTCAACCTCCTCAGGCTGAAAAATGTGAGATGGGTCTGAGTGATAATGGTGCAGCTGAGATACGTGGAAGATGTTGTGTATGTCCCAGTACCTCTGTGGTAATTGCAATCGATAGGAAACCGGACCGAATCTCTCCATAATCTCAAACGGCCCCACATACCTCAGTGAATGTTTACCATGTCTCTTGATCCGCCTGTGTCCCAACCTCGGTGAAACACGCAAGAAAACCTGATCCCTGACCACGAACTCCAAGGGTAGTCTGCGGTGATCAACATAAGATTTATGGAGAGATTGTGCAGTAGCCATCCGCTTCTAAATCAACTGGACCTGCTCTGAAGTCTCCTGCACAAGACGTGGTCCCAGTAAAGCTACCTCACCTGCCTTGAACCAGCATAAGGGTGACCGACATGGCCTACCATATAAAGACTCATAAGGTACTATCTCAATAGTTTCCTGAAAACTATTATTTTAGGCAAACTCGACCAGGGGTATGTGCTTCTCCCAAGAGCCTCCAAAGTCTAGGACGCATGCACACAACATGTCCTCTAGCACCTGTATCATACGCTCTGACTGGCCATCGGTCTGAGGGTGGTAAGCTGTGCTCAGAAGCACCTGTGTACCCAGTGCCCTCTGAAAACTCTGCAAAAAATGAGACGTAAAATGGGCATCCCTATCTGAAATGATAGAATGAGGGACCCCATGAAGACGTACTACCTCTCGGATATATAACCTCCTGAGGTCTTCAACACTGAAGGTCTCCTTGATCAACAAAAAGTGATCTACCTTCATAAGTCTGTCCAAAACAACCCATAAAACATCATTGCCTCAAGGTGACCTCAAAAACCTGGCCACAAATTCCATCACGACATCATCCCATTTCCACTTCGGAATAGGTAACTATTGTAATAGTTCGACTAGCCTCTGATGCTCTGCCTTCACTTACTGACAGGTGGAACATCTCGTAACAAAACCAGCTACCTCTCTTTTCATACTCGGCCACCAATACTGATGTCTCAAGTCATGATACATTTTGGTAACTTCAGGATGCACTTCCCAACCTGAAGCATGAAACTCCCGCATCAACTCCTCGCGTATATCCCCTAGAACCCACACTCACACATGGATACACAGTACCTTTTCATCGCCTATCGTCTAACCGGGAGGAGGGTCCTCATTTGCCACCGACTCCCATAGAACTAGGCCTTCTGAAACTAATAGATGTCTCATCCTCACTCTATCCAGGAGGGTAGAAGTCACAGCTAAGGATGAAAGATAGGCTCGCCCCTAACTATCATGCACCTCCAAATGCATCTCAGAGAACAAAGCCATAAGCTGCCACTCACCACTGGCCTCCTGCACTGCCTATATCTGAGTCCTCCCACTCAGTGCATCAACAACTGCGTTACCCTTACCAGGTGTATAGGTAAGCTCAAAGTCGAAGGACTGAAGGTATTCAACCCACCTTTACTGTCTCATATTCAAGTCACGCTGGGTAAAGATGTATTTCAGACTTTTGTGGTCTGTAAACCCCACCAAATGTTCTACCAAGAGATAATGTCTCCAATAGCGTAATGCATGAACAATTGCAGCCAACTCGAGATCATGTGTCGGGTAATTCCTCTCATGTGGCCTTAACTGCCGAGACCCGTACACAACTACTCAATCGCCCTGTATCAACACTACTCCCAGCCCAATACCTAATGTATCACAGTAAACTGTATAGCTCTTCCCTTGCTCTAGAAGTATCAGGACTGGTGCTGGTGTCAACCTTTCCTTCAGCTCCTGAAAGGCTGTCTTGCAAGCTTCTGACCAAACGAACTTCACACCCTTCTTAGTCAAACCCGTCAATGGCACTGCTAAGCAGGAGAAGTCCTGTATGAAGCACCTGTAGTAGCCATCCAGCCCCAAGAAACTTCATATTTCAAACACGTTCTTAGGCTGCTCCCAGGACACTATTGCTCTCACTTTCTCTAGGCCTACCGAAACTCCTGCCTCTGAGATAATATGAACCAAGAAGTGAATATGGTCCATCCAAAAGTGGCAATTTAAGATCTTAACATATAAATGATGCTCTCTCAATCTACTCAGTACGATTTCAAGATGGGTGGAATGGTCGTGTTGAGTGTGAGAGTACACCAAGATATCGTCCATGAAGACTACCACAAAAGAATCCAGATATGGGTGGAACAAACGATTCATCAAATCCATGAAAACTACTGGCGCGTTCGTGAGTCCGAACGGCATGACCAAGTACTCGTATAGACCATATCTGCTCCGAAAGGCAGTAAGCGGTATGTCCGATGGTCTAACACGCAACTGATGATATCCGGATCTCAAGTCAATCTTCGAGAACACTCATGCTCCTCAAAGTTGATAAAAAATATCACAAATCCTCAGCAAGGGATATCGGTTCTTGACCATCAACTGGTTCAGCTTTCGATAATCCACACAAAGTCTAAGGGTACCGTCCGCTTTCTTCACAAACAAGATAGGCGAACCCCAAGGAGAAGTAATGAGTCAGATGAAACCCTTTGCCATCAACTCCTCTAACTACCTATTGAGCTCCTGCAACTCTAGTGTAGTCATCCTGTAAGGAGGAATGGACACTGGTGCCGCTCCTAGCACAAGCTCAATAGAGAAATCCACCTTTCGCTCTAGAGGTAGACTTGAAAAGTCATCTGGGAAGACATCCCTAAAACGATTAACCACTAGAGGAAAATCTGTCTGACAAGTTCCCTGGTCATCCAAATATAAAATTGCAATATGGGCTATCACTCCACCTCGCCCAAGATGCTCAAGTCTAGCTCAGCTCGCCTGGACATCCCATTCTCCCTTGTATAGGAACGCTCTTCCCTCTAGTAACATGAAACTCACCCTACGATGATAGCAATCCACCAAGGCTCAAAAGGGTACCAACCAATCCATCCTGAGAATAACATCATAGCCCATAATCTCTAAGACATAGTGGTCCCATAAAAAGTGACACCCACCAACCTCTAGGGGGCACTCCTTGCACTGACGCACACATTCCGTTCTAGTTCCCAACGTAGTGTCTAGCATTATGATAACAGAAGAAGAAGAAACACAGAGACCAAGGATCTCCACAATGGGCACAAATATAAATCTATGCATAACACCAGTATCAAAAAGTACTATAGATAAAACAAAAGAAACTAGAATAGTACCTCTGACAGTGGAAGGTTCGGGATCCTACTCATGTTGGGCCTATTTCACTGTATATGCCTGCCCAGTACCACATCCCTACGACACAACCTGGCTACCCTGAGCTGACTCGCCCTGCTGTCTCTGAGACCCTGGTGTCTGGATACCATGGCCACGACCACCACCTCGGCCTAAATGTCCAAACGTATTCCAATTCCCTAACTGATTAGAAGTTGTTGGCCCTGCTCCTGCACGCGGAGTTTGCACAGAACTCATCTCACTAGTCACCGGTGGAAACGCCCTGTAAAAATACTGCAGATGATCTATCTTGCCGCAAGCTCGGCACTCCATTAGGTCACAGGGACACTAAGGTCTCTTGTGCCCCTCTTTACCGCACTGGTAGCACATTATCTGGCCACTTGAAGAATTATTCTGGCCAGTACTGCCACCATGAGAGAAATCCATCTGTCCCTTCCTCTTGCTGGTAAAAATAGTACTAGAAACTGGTGCCGAACCACCCTGGCTCGCACCACTAGCTTCCCATAGGTTCCGCTCAGTAATCAACGCCTGGTTTACAATAGCATGCACAGTAGGTAACCTGAAAACATTCACCAACACTTGGATGTAATACTGAATACCATCTTAAAAGCGTCTAGCCCTCAACGTCTCATCACCCACCAGAATAGGTGCAAAACTCTGTAGCTCAGTGAAGCGGGCAGAATAGTCCATCACTGACATGGCACCCTACTGCAGATTCATGAAATCTCGAGCTCGATCTGCCCTTAGCATCTCTGGAAAGAAAAAGTCATAGAAGACTGCTTGAAAATCTTCCCATGCCATGTCTCAGTGATGCTCAGTCTGGGTGGTAACATCCCACCTTCTCTTGGTAGAATCACGCAGTATGTATGTAGTGAGCTCGATCCACCTCCATAGAGGCGTCTCTAGATGCTCAAAGATCATCTACATAGAACCCAACCATGACTCCGCATCCTGTGGTCCGCCATCCCCTGAAAACGTAGGTGGATGATGCTGCTAGAATATACGTGTTAGCTCTACCATAGATGTGGCAATTGGAGGTGCTCCCTAGAAGGTCTGTATAAACCACATGAAGCCTTCAAGGAACTGTGCATTTGCGCCTGCGTCCGGTGTAACGGTTGGCGCTGCATCTGGCACTGCTGGAGGATCCATTGGTAGCCTGTGGCCTTCCGTCTCTAGAGTATAATCGTCTCCACTCTCTTAGAGAGCAACTCGTGGTCATCTCGGCGACATGAATCTACAAGGTCAAACACACACTTTAGATTAAGATCATCAAGGAATAAGAACTAGAAGCATAAGGAGGGAATATGAGAAAGAAAACATTCAAGTTTTACAAAACAAGACTACATGACGTGTATAATAACTACACAACGTGTTGCCTTAAGTCTTTTACATGGGTGTGTACCTATGCCAGAACTGGTCATGTAACACCCCAAACACGGCGTGATGTCCACACACATGACATGTACTTGAATTTTCTTCCCCTTCCCGGGTCCTTATAAACGGTTAAGCCACATGGTTCTCATTAGAATGAGACTACACAACGTGTATATGGTCTACACAGTGTGCACCCTTAGGCCCTTACATGGTCATGTTCTGATGCTGGCCTGGGCGTGTCTCAACCCTAAGTACATGGCGTGTTACACCCACACACGGTGTGTACACCACCCTGTTTCTCCAGCCACATGGCCAAGTCCACACAGTCTCTCACCAGTAAATACTACATGGCGTGTCCCACAGGTACACGACATGTACTAGAGAGCTTCACCGACCCGTGTTGTTCGAGACACGACCGGATACACGGCTCACACTACACGACGTGTTCCAGTTGTACACAACATGTACTAGAAAGGATAACATCGACCCGTGTTGTTAGTTACATGACTGGATTCCAATATTACACTACACGGTGTGTTCGGAAGTGACACGGCGTGTTTAAGCAAATATTTCTCCATCCATGCTGTTAGTTACATTGCAAACACAGGGTCAACACGACACGGCGTGTACAACCGGTACACAGAGTGTTCCCTCTAGAGTTTTTCCCAACCCATGTTTCTGCCTACACGACCTATGAAACTGTTAGAGACTACATGGCGTGTGCTTAAATTTTTTTCACTTCCTCTCGAACAGAAGAGTATACGGCGTGTATTCAAAATTACACGACATGTATTTTGGGTTTTTCCAGATAGTAATCCTCAAAAACTACTCTGGAGTTCATAAAACCACTGAACGAACACCAAAGTGCCAAATTCCGATCCGTGAGGGCCCATACTCCCCACGAACCAAAGCTTGGCATCTTATACATGTTATAACAAAGTAAAAAAGTCGATGGTCTACCAAATTTCGGTTGATGAGGGCCCATAATATTCAAGAACCAAAGTTTGGCATTCATTCACAAAACCTTACATAACAATACCCTATCAAATAACAGGTATTTTATCAAGGCATCTATCACAGCAGCATGCATTTTCTAGCACAACATCTATCACAACAACATGAAATTTCTAATGCACCTACATGACATGGAAACTATGCATGACATGTGATTCTAATATGTTCCTAAATGATTCATGAGATGGCATACCCTCATCTCATCGGATTGTAACTAAATAGAACCCAAGTATAAAAATATAAATAGCACACCACAAGTGCGTCACCCAATGGAGAAAATCAAATCAATTGTAATAATAATAAATAGAAAATCACAATTTAATTTGAGGAAATCCAGCTTTTACCTGCACACGGGGTAGCTACTCTCGGGCACAGTTTATTACCGTCTTCCTTAACAATCTTTTTCTTTCCGTCGTAGCCAAATAATAAAATAACTCAGAGAAAATAAAAGTCCTTTGATACCACTTTGTAACATTCCAGATCCAAGTGCCACACAACGGGTGCCCCGAACCCAGTTGGTCACATGACCTCAAGTGCATTTCCCCAAATGCCGGAGGTTGTTGAATAGTAGTGAGGGTTTAGGTCTAATAGTGGGGAAACTATGCCCTCATTTGTCAAAGTGCAGCGCAGCGGAGAAAATACAAACATTCAAAAGAATAGAAGCAGTAACAATATATAACTAAAATGGAAAACAGAACTGCAGTAAAGATAATCAATAGTCATATATATAATGATGCAACATGCCTCTAATCTAAGAAAGAAACCAAAATAGGATACACTGCAATCTAATGTAATACAACACAAGGTACAGAGTACAACAAAACAAGAGAAAGTAGTGCAACATGAACTCAACAGCATCGAAAGCCTAAGCTCGGTCCCATGCTCTCCCACTCTTTTGCAACAATTAGGTACCTATATAAGGACTCTTTCCCTTATCAACACCTACAGCAAAATAATTTGTTTGGGCCCAAGACAAGACCCAAACAGGCTGTGAGAAATAAATCTCAGTAGGCAACCACTAAAGGCCCGTGCCCAACCGTCGGTGAAAAAGTGCAACATCAGCATGCAATAATGAAATGCAGTAAAATGAGAAGTAATCAAAATTAAACATTCCTACCAGTTATATTTCCATTTTAATTTTTATTTAAAAACTCAATATAATTGAATTATAAGTTTCTGAGACTCAACCTCAGCCGAAAATCTCCTATACAGTGCCGTAGGAAAACCACAATAGGCTATCTAACAAGTAGAGGGTAATAACAATACCAAGCCTGTGCTTTAGCATGGTAGGTATAAAATAAGAAATCACCATAGTGTATGTTCAAGTAAACATTGTCCTCATACATAGGAACCATTACCCTCGGGCTAAACAGAATCTTGACCTCAGGCTAAAAAGAACCTTTCCCTCAGGCCTTGCCCTCAGGCTAAACAAAATTTTTCCCTCAAGCTAAACAAAACCTTGCCCTCTGGCCTTTCCCTCAGGCTAAACATAATCTTTCCCTCAGGCTAAATAGAACCTTTCCCTCTGACCTTTCCCTCAGGCTAAATAGAATCTTTCCCTCAGGCCTTGCCCTCAGGCTAAATAGAACCTTTCCCTCTGGCTAAGCAAGTAACTGGGATGATCCCAACACATAAGAAAACAATTTATATACATTTTCTCTCAAGAAAACTCAAAGCATTATATAATCACGACATACCCATCGGTATCCTGGCCAAATGGCTAAACAAGGGAAACACACCCATGGGGTGGCCTTGGATCAAGGAAAAGTTCCCAAACAGCAGTTTATACTTGTTCATTAAGTTACCTATGCAATTATAGATATCTTAATAGTCAAGGACTCAGCCATAAGACACCCCAAACATGGGAGCGTAGCACAACGGTACACAAAAACAACTCGATAGTTGGAAATAAACACCAGATCACCTACCTCGATCTCCTCTAATCGACATACGTGAATGAAGCCACCTGAATCAACCAAGAATGACGTAGATCTGGGATAAAAATTTATGCGTTCAAACCCAAATAACTTCCCTTAGGGTAAGAATTGGAAGAAGAGGTTCAAGAAGAGAGAAGAACTTACCCACGCGGTTCAAACAAGATCGACGACGAAGGAATCAGAGTCCCGGTGTGTGGTCGGGAGCTCTTCCAAGACCCGACCTTCTCTCCCACGGCTCTCGGGCGTTCTATGCTTCCTCTATCGAAAGAGGATACTACTGCCTATTTTAAGAGAAAAAATATAACTACACGGTGTGTACTCTCAAGTACACGATGTGTACTTTCCAATTTTTTAACTGTTCCTCTGGCGGCCACCTTCCACCGCCTCACTGTTCATTTATCGACTTGGTTACACGGCGTGTATGTTTGAGTACACGGTGTGTACTACCATTATGCTGGTGGCTACTCCCACTGCCTTACTGTTAACCTGTCGACAAATTACATGGCGTGTATTACTAAGTACACGGTGTGTAGTTAGTTTTTACACCCCGAATTGCCGACAAGCCTACATGCCCTGTATTCTCATCCCATAAGGCCAAAGTACACAGCATGTGGAAAAGTACACGGCGTGTACCCATAAATTTAAGATTTCCCCCCCATTTTCCTTATTTTCTCAAAAACATTAAAGGAAAAGGAAAAGACAAAACCCGTACCTCAAGAATAAGAACCGGGTTCTTACACTGGCACTCCCACCTCTTCTAAATATAACACGTCATAACCTGCCCGCACACCCCTGGGCCTCTCAACCACATCTATCCCATAGACACCTGGGCCATAACCACATCACCTCCTGCCCGCAAACACCTGATCCAAAAACCAAATCCCATCCCAACCATAGACACCTGGGATTCAAAACACATCTCATCCTAAAGACACATGGGAAATCACAACACATCTCATCCTGAAGGCACCTGGGAAAGCACAACTTTCCCACACACACCTATACCTAATGAACCAAAACACGCTCAAAGAATCTTGGGATATCACTACCTGGATTAAAGATCATGGAAGAGTGGGTGACCAACCATCCATCCTCTCACCATGATGTTTGGGAAAGAAACTCCCCCCATGACAATGGTGGTGTTCAGCACATAGTGATCAACTAGGGCGGGGTGTGTATAGAAATCACAAGAAAAATAAAAGTGTATACATATATGATACCAAAAACTCATGCCCAACCTATGGGTTCTCAAGAAACACAACCATCTCAAAACACTTCCAACTTTTCTACTACCTCTAAATGCAGAACACCACACATCAAGTCACAAAACCATTTCATATTCCAAACCAAACCAACCCAAGTCACTCCAAACTTTATTAAATAATATTTATTCATTCCATTACTATTCGTGAAATTAATAAGCACCACTCATAACAAGAAACACAGTCACAATCTTGGTAAATTAGCACACTTAACATTAAAAACACATCATATCATGACCTCCAGCTACGTGATGAAACTCTATGCATGTTATTAATGGGAAAACACCCATACCAACCAATACCATCATTCTTAAAAGGCATCCCTCCCAATCCATCATCTCAACCACAAAAATTACCAACTCATAACCAGATCTGTAGCCTCACTGCACAAACATATCATGCCTAGATTACCACACTCACAGAACCAACCCTCTTTGCACGATAGTAACCATGACCACATCACCACAAAAACCAAGACAAAACATATTCATATTTAACAAGACATTCCATATTTAATTCAATTGTTAATTAAGGGGTTATCACAGAAACAGTATGATCCTGGGGGCATCCATTTATTAGCTGAATATACATGGTTAAATGTTTTCATCTATAATCATTCAATAGGAAACAAAAATCATGCACTCCATAAACCATTCCATGAACAAACAAGGACCCCCAACAACCATGATATTTAGTGGGTAGTTAACCCATACAGATCATAATATCAACAAAACAATAACAAAATAGAAACATACATCACCTTTCCCCATCCCCTGTTTATTAATATTAACCATTTCAATTATCTTTATTTAATTTGGATTAAAATATCTTCACAAAAGAAATATTCGTACACCCACCCTGCATGATACAAAAATAAGAAAGAAGAAGGGAAACCTACTTGGATGAAAAGGTGATTGACACTTCCTAATTTCACCAAGATAGGGGTGTGCATACAATAGGAAAAACTCCAGGAAAAATCTAACCAACTGCTACAAAAATTTACTTAACACCTATGGGAATAAGAACTCTAGGTGTATTATAGTAAGAGGAAACAGAAAGAAATGGATGAAGAGGAAAGGATATCTCGGCTTCATAAAGATCTAAACAGAGATGCTGGTTTAAATATGTTTTGATTTTCCATTAAAGTAAGATCTAGTCAAGATAACATGTTTTGATTAATTAAAATCCCTATCCCCCTTAAGAAAATTAAGATAGGATTTATGGGCTTTGAATTGGCCTTAAATACTTTCAAACAAGGCTTTAGGAGGGTTTTACATCAAAGAAAATGTAAAAAGGATGAAACTGGAGGAAGCTGGAAATACTGTAGATGAGTCACCATTGGATGAGTCATCTCTCGATGAGGCACTGCTCATGAGTCACTGTTCAGCAAGGCACCATTCGATGAGTCACCATTCAACAATTCACCATTTGGCGAGTCACCATTTGGAAAGTCACCATCCAGTCGAGTGACCACCAGATGAAACGCCTACCACCGTCAGTGAGTACCGCATGGCGATACACCACTGGATGAGGCACAATTTGTCGATCAACTACTAATGAGCCACCACCAACAAGTGACCACTAGTGAGAGACCGATAGCGAGAAACCACCAGCGAGTCACCGCCAGGGTGAGACACCATTAGAAAACTTGGAAAACTGGGAAATTTTTGAAAAGTGATGAAATGAGTCACCTTGATTCCCTAGAACACCTCAAACACTAGATTCTCACAAAGTAATGGACTAGAGAGGTCTGAGCCATTACATTAGATACCTCTCAAACTATTATCATCCTCAAGAATTCAAAACCAAACTAGAAGGAAAAGAGAGGAAGGGTCTAAACAACCATCCCTAAAGATACCATTCAAGGAACCTACTACAATTGGAACACCACTACCGACTAAATAGATCAATGTTCAATGATAAACCACCCTATATTGTTCGCAAGCTGTAGTGAAACCTCTACATCCAAAAAAAACTCTTCCAACATCTGCTAACCCAACCGTTCACAAGGAACACTGCACAGGCACAACAACCATGGCATCCTGAACACACAAATCAAGGAATACCATCGTCTATGTCAAGATACTATCTGTTCTGGGCAGCACTGACTCACCCACATAAGTTTAATCGTATAATAGTTAATGTTTCTCAATTAGGAATCAGGCCCTCCCCTTTTTTCATGTCAAGAGTTTTCCACAAATCACACCACACACATCACAAATCAAGGGAAAACAACTAATCTCATAAAACAACAAGGTTAAAATATATCATTATAAAGAAAAACCAGGAAAAGTAGAACTCAAAACAACTTTGGGTACTGGGAACACATCTGCGCTTCTCTCTCCCAAGTACTCTCCTCCTGGCCACCATGCCTCCACAGCACACGAACCAAAGAAATGGTTCGTCCACTTAGTGTTTTCTCCCAATGATCATGGATTTCTATTGGTTGCTCCAAAAATGTCACGTCGTCCTCAATATACAATTCTCCCCAATCAATGAAATAGGAATTATCGTGAAGATACCGACAAAAATGGGAAACGTGGAAGACATTATGGATCCTCTCCAACCGCAGTGGCAATGCCAACCAGTATTCCACCTCACCAACTTTCCCCAACACCTCAAAGGGTCCAACAAATTTGGGAAAAATATTACTCCCTCTGCCAAACCTCTACTGCACACATCAGGGATAAACCTTCAAGAAAACATGGTCCCCAACCTTGAACTCCAAGGGCCTCCTCCTATAATCAACATAAGACTCTTTCCAGTCCTGCTCTACTTTCATCCCATCACAAACAAGACGAACCTTCTCGGACATGCATTGAACCACATCCAGACCAAGAACTTCTTCCTCCCCAATCTCCATCCAGCACAATGGGGAACGACACAACCTTCCATACAATGCCTAAAATGGAGCCATGCTAATGGAAGAGTGATATCTGTTATTATAAGTGAACTATACCAAGGGAGAGTGCTATACCCAAGATCCAAAAAATTCCAAGATGCATGACCACAGCATATCCTCTTACTTATAGATAATCCACTCTATCTACCCATTGGTTTGAGGGTGGAAAGTAGTGTTGATGTGTAACTGGGTTCCAAAAGCATGTCATAATTCCCTCCAGAATCATGAGGTAAACTATGTGTCCTGATATGAGATGATGGAACTCAAAACTCCATGAAACCACACCACCTTTTACACATACCTCTTGGAAAAGGAATCCACTGCGTTCGAATCCTTAATCACTTGGAAGTGGGACAATTTCATCAACCAATCCACTATCACCTGGATAACATCATAACCTCCATGAGCTTTGGGTAACCCTGTGACAAAATCAATTGAGATGTAATCCTATTTCCACTTAGGAATGTCCAAAGGCCACAACAACCCACTAGGGACATGGTGCTCAACTTTTAATTGTTGGAAAACCAATTACTTCTCCACAAACTCCGCCACTTCTCATTTCATCTCAGGCCACCAAAACCGCATCTTTAATCCACGATACATATTATAAATTCCTAGATGTACCGCCAAGGGTGATCTATGAAAATCATGAAGGAATCCACCATGCATTGCTACTAGAACAAAAAACTTCTCACGAAACAAAATATGGTTCCAACCATCCTCTGACCATCCCTCTAGAGCATCACAATGGCTAACACGATCGCGCATCACCTCTGCCTATGAGTATCCCCACCAAGACTCCTCCACCCACTAAATTAGATAAGAATACACCATTATCTGAAACAAACATCCCTTAAAATATTACACTCTTGCATTTAAGTGAAAGGCTTACAACTCCTCCATCACCTTCCAAGCATCCATAGTTTCCCAAACAACCTCCTTCCATGACTTTCTAATCAAAGCATCGACCACAATATTTACCTTTAATGAGGTATAGGAGATCATAAAATCATATTCCTAAATAAAATCTATCCACCTCCACTGTCACAAATTCAGATCACACTATTAAAAGATATACCTCAAACTCTTGTGATCTATGAAGACCACAAAGCGCTCTCTAATGAGGTAATATAGCCACAACTTCAGTGCGAAAACCACCACTACCAATTATAGGTCATGGGTGGAATAATTATGCTTGTGAAGACATAATTTCCTAGACCCATAAGAGATCACCACTCATTTCTACAACAACACACATCCCAAACCCAAATGAGAAACATCACAAAACACCTCAAACATTACCCCTTCCTCTCACAACCAGAGCACTGAATCACTAACCAACTTCCCCTTCAGGTAACCAAACACTACCTGACACTAATTGATCCACATGAAAGACTGGTCCTTATTATTTAAATCTTTTAATAGAGCTGAAAATCAAGATAAATTAGGTACAAACCTCTGATAATATCCTACAATATTGAGAAAACTTTGAACTTCTACCACATTCTTGGGTGCTTCCCAAGAAACAATTACTTCAACCTTCAATGTGTCTACTTCTACACCCTTTTGATACACCACATTCCTAAGGAAACGTATCTCCCATGTCCATAACTTACACTTATAAAACTTTCCATAGAGCTGGTGGCATCGAAGAACCTGTAAAATAATTCTGAGATGTTCAGTATTCTACTTCTATGACTTTTAGTATATCAAGATATCATCGATGAATAGAATGAAGAACTAATCTAGGAACTCATAGAACACAGAGTTCATAAGTCCCATGAACACACCTAGTGCGTTCATAACACATAATGACATGAATATGAACTTGAAGTGCCCATACCTGCATCTGAAAGTAGTATTTAGGATATCCCCATCCTTCACCCTCAACTGGTGATATCTAGATCACAGATCAATCATAGAGAACCAACTCTCCCCTCTCAACTGGTCAAAAAGATCATCTATAATTGGAAAAGGGTAAAGGTTCTTGAACTTTACCTGATTCAACCTCTGGTAGTCTATACATAGCCTCAGACCACCATCTTCCTTCTTGGAGAACAACACTGGAACTCCCCATGGTGACACACTGGGATGGATAAAACCCTTCTACATTAGATCATCAATCTAAATCCTCACCTCCCGCAACTCAAAAGGTTCCATCTAATAAGGAGCAATCAAAATCTGAGAAGCACTAGGTGCAAGTCTATCCCAAACTTGACATCACGTCGAGAGGGTAGCATCACAACCTCCTCAAGGAAAACATAAAGGAACTCCCCAACAACCCTAGGAACCTCCACCATCTTAGTGTCCACTGACTCCACTAACAGGTCATCCAATAAGGAAAAAGGGGTTCCGCATACCGACTGCCCACATGACATCTCCACTCGCCAACGAAAGCCACATGGTGACCATACACATTTGAAAACATGACTCTCCTTTAGAAGAAGTTGATAATGGAATGCACAAAATACAACCAGTCGATTCCAATGATGACATCGTATGACTGCATCTGAAGTAAGAAGGGATCCCTATGGGACTGATGTGGTCACATCATCAGTCTACACCCTCGATACACATCAAACAAGCTAATTTGACCTCTAACTAGCATACTAAACACCAGGGGAATGGAAATCCTCTCTATGTCTAGTCCCAAATAATGGGATAGAGCAGGTGCAATAAAGGAGTGTGAAGCTCCTAAATCAAAAAAAATCAAAAACAAGGGTATTGAACAAACTGATCGTACCACTAATGACCTCTAGCCTTGCTGGAAATGCTACCTCTGCTACATGAAAATGAATATGCTCAGCTCCACTACCTTTCTAATGAAATCCACTTCCATGACCATACTCAGGTCATGGTCCTTGAGCATGAGGGATATCTTGGGGTCGGACTTTACCTTCTCCATCCCTCCTCAGTGGAGAAAAATCCTACTATCCCTACTGATGAATCTATCTCATTGGCAACTACTGTGGAAGCTGACGCTGAGCCTATCCACCTCCACCAAAATGAGCTTAGGCAGTCACTGGGTATCGATTTTGAAGATGTCTATGAACCCCACAAAAGGAAGACATGAGACCCAATCTCATAGTAAAGTAATGGGGACCACTGGCACAATAAGGCTGGTAAGGAAGCTGCTGAGGTTGTCTCCCCACCAGTCTAAACCTAGAAGGCCTCGGTGCCTGAGACCTACCACTGAAAACTCTGCCTCTCGAAGAACTCTGCTAGATCCCCTCTCATGCTAGACCTCCTCATGAGTGCATCTGATCGACCAACACTTCCTTCTTATGAACCTCAAAATACATTGTAAATGTAAAAGGAGTAACCACATACTGGATGTAAGGGTGAAGTGCTTCCTTAAGACGTCTCACATGAGAATCCTCATCTGGAAAAAGATATAGGGAAAAGAACAGAAGGACCTTAAACTTGATTCTAAGCTCCCATACTAAAATACTCCTTTGTTAAAGGGAGAGTAACTCCTGCCACTTCTTAGCTTTCATATTCGATGAAAGGAACTATGCCTAGAAATCCTTCTGAAATTCGATCCACAACACGTCTTCCTCCTTTCGATCTCCCTAAAACAACATCCACTATTGATTCACAACTACCCACAACTGACTAATTTCCAAAGGGACCCTATACTCTATAGAGGCTTGAATCAGACCAAAGGTAATCTCCATCTCCTCTATTCAACCTTCTGTCTATATGTTAAAAAAACTTCCCTTGTACTTTCCCAAATACTGCCACTAGAAATCATGAAACACTATTTACCACTGACCATACTCCTCTATTGGATCAACCTTGTGGTGATAAACTAGAAAATCTTACTGAATCTCCACCACTTGAGCCACACACGTACAATGTTCAGGATCTATACCTGAAAGGAAAACAAATATTTCATAAGCCCAAATAGTATGAAACTTTACCAAAATTTATTTTAGTTCATTTTATTCCTTTTAACCTTCCTAAAACAACCTAATTAAAATAAGAACACAAGTTATTATGATTCATATACCTTTCTTATGTCTCTACCCTATAAAAAGGTCCATCTCGCTTGGTCATTATATAAGCTTAGATTCCATTCACTAGATCACGGGGGGCCCTAAAATACCATGCCCTATCCATTATCCCTGGACAATGTCACACACTAAGGTCAAATGGAATTGTTTCCATACTATCCCATGCAATCCTCACTGTTCCTATCTTCAAACTCCATCCTATCTCTCAACTATCACCTCTGATACCACTATGTCATGACCCCCTCCCTTCAAAGATGCCTTTACAGGGATGGCAATGAAGAAAGGGAGATAATGACCCCTTAGTCCCGCCTGCAGTAGGCCCTGGGTTGGCGACTAACACTAAGGGTATACAAATCTCACAAAAATGGGAGGAATTTCACTTTATAAGAAACAAGATTGAGAGATAAGATGATTCATTCATAAAAAAAATACAAGAAAGATATATAAAATAAATCCAAAAACCATACCACATTCATGCATAAAATAGATATGTTACAAATATAATGAAAAAAACCAAAGGAAAATACCCAAAAGTAAAGTTAAGAAGCGACACGACAACTGTCAAGATCTGAGCTAGTAAGGTCCATCACGGCCTATATAATCTTCCCAGAAACCTGAAAGTAGTTATTATATACGTAGGGTGAGCATATAGGTATAATTAGTAGGAAAACCAAGGTCTATAATGTACATGTGAAGAGGCATACTAATTCACCCATGAAGAAAAATAGTATAAGAAAGAAGCACCTAAGTGGGTATACTAACCATCCCAACCTCACTAAGAAATGCTCACCAAATAATGCAAGGTAATTAATATAATATAATGAACATAAATTATAAGGTACCCCACATAACTAATTAACTACTCTCACACCCTAACGACAAACATCCTGGTGCTCCCACCTCTTCTGAATATACCACGTAACAACCTACCCATACACACCTGGGCCTCCCAACCACATCCTCCCCACAAACACCTGGGCCACAACCACATTACCTTACGCTCATAGGCACCTAGGACACAAACCACATCCCATCCTGCCCGTAAACACCTGTTCCAAAAACCACACCTCATCCCGAAGAAACATGAGAAAGCACAACACATATCATCCTGAAGACACCTGGGAAAGCACAAATCACCTGCACACACATGAACCTCACAAAACACAACCTACCCAAAGAATCATGGGCTATCATCACCTAGAAGAAGGAGCATGGAAGAGCTGGTGGCCAGCCACCCATCCTCCCACTGGGTTGTTTGGTAAAGACACCCTTCCCATGACAAGGGGGTCTTCGGCACATAGTGCTAAACTAGGGTGGAGTGCATATATAAGTCACAAGGAAAATATAAGTGTATACATATATGATACCAAACACTCATGCCTAACCTATGGGTTCTCAAGAAACACAACCAAATCACAAAACTGCCAACTTTACTGCTCCCTCTAAATGCACAACACCACAAATCAAGTCATAAAACCATTTCATATTCCCAACCAAACCAACCCAAGCCACTCCAAACTTTATTAAACAATATTTATTCATTCCATTACTATCCGAGCAATTATTAAGCACCAATCACAATAAGAAACACAATCACAATCATCGTAAATTAAATCACTTCACATTAAAAACATATCATATCACAACCTTCAACTATGAGGTGAAGCTTTCTACATGTTATTAATGGAGAAACACCCATATCAACCATTACCATTATTATTAAAAGTAATTCATCCTAATCCATCATCTCAACCACAATGATCCCCAACTCACAACCAGATCTGCAGTCTCATTGCACAAACATATCACGCCCAGATTACTACACTCACAGAACCAACCCCCTATGCACAACAGTACCTATGAACACACCACCACATAAACCAAGGAAAAACATATTCAAATTTAACAAGGAATTCCTTCTTTGATTACACTTGTTAATTTAGGGGTTATCACAGTAATAGTATGATCCCGAGGGCATCCATTTATTAGCCGAATATACATGGCTAAAATTTTTCATCTATGATCATTCAATAGGAAACAAACAACAAGAAATCCATAAACCATTACATGCACAAACAAGGACCCCCAATGACCACGATTTTCATTGGGTAGTTAGCCCATACAAATCATAATATCAACAAAACAATAACACAGTAGAAACATACGTCACTTTTCCCTATCCCATGTTTATTAATCTTAACTAGTTAAATTATATTCATTTAATTTTGATTCAACTATCTTTACAAAATAAATATTCGTACATACATCCCACATGATACAAAAATAAGAAATATGAAGGGAAATATACTTAGAAGAAAAGGTGATCAACACTTCCTAATTCCACCAAGACAGGGGCGTGCATGCAGTAGGAAAACCACAGATAAAACTTAAACCAACTACTACAACACTTTACTTGACACCTACGAGAAGAAGAACTATGGGAATCCCATAATAAGAGGAAACAATAAGGAATGGATGGAGGGGAAAATACATCTCAGCTTCGGAAAGATCTAAATAGATGGGATGGTTTAGATATGTTTTGATTTTCCACTAAAGGTGGATCTATTCATGATAACATGTTTTGACCAAATAAATCCCCAGGCCCCTTAATAAAATTAAGATAGGATTTATGGGCTTTGAATCACCCTCAAATACTTTCAAACAAGCCTTTAGGAAGGTTTTACATCAAAGAAAACATAAACAGGGTGAAACTGGAGGAAGATAGAAATAATGTACACAAGTCATTGTTGGATGACTCACCACTCGATGAGGCACTACTACTGAGTCACCATTCAGTGGGGCATTTCTTAGGAGTCACTGGTTGTTGAGTAACCATTCATCGAGTCACCATTCAGCGAGTCACCATTCAGCAAGTCACCATTCAACGAGTCACCGTTCGGTCGAGCGACCGCCAGATGAAATGCCTGCCACCGTTAGAGAGTCACTGCGAGATTAGACACCGTTGTATGAAGAACCACTAGTCAATCGACCACTAATGAGCCACTTCCAACAAGTGAACACCAGCGAACGACCTCCAGCGAGTCACTGCCAGCGAGTCACTACTAGGGCGAGACAACGTTGAAAAACTTAAAAAACTGGAAATTTTTGAAAAGTGATGAAATGAGTCACCTTGATTCCCTAGAACACCTCAAACACCATATTCTCATAAATTAATGGATTGAAGAGGTCCGATCCATTACATGTTGGAACCAATGACATGTCATTCAAAGTTACGGTTTTCTCAGGATGCCCATAAACACGTTTTTAGTGTTTTAAAATAGTATAACATGTGTGTAATGGTAAAAACCATATAAAATGACCTTAGATTGAAGTTAAATCATGGGAAAATCACCATTTAATTATTTTTGACATGTACATGCATACAAAATGTCCATCCGACATGCGGTGTGCTCAGAATGAATCAATAAAAAGTTTTTAAAGATACCAAAGTCTTTAAAAATTTGTGTTAAGGGGTAAAAAAAAAACAATTCTGATAGATGTGAAATCATAGTAAAATGACCATAGATTTATTTTTGAAATACAGGAACCAAAAAAATGACATTCTGAGTTATAGTTTCCTGAGATATCCATAAACATGTTTTTAGTGTTTTAAAGCACTAAAATGTGTGTGCAATAGTTAAAACCCTAGAAAAAGACCTCATATTGATGTGAAATCATGGGAAAACCGTTATTGAATTATTTTTGATTTGTATGCATAGAAAAAAAATCCTTCCAACAAGTGGTGTTCTTAGAATAAATTAATAAGCAATTTTTTAAAGATATCAAAGTCTTTATTTTTTTTCAAGGGGTCAAAACTAGGTAAAAGATTTTTGATGGATACAAAATTAAATGAAAATGACTGTAGATTTATTTTTGAAATTTTAGAACTGAAAGAATGTAATTTAGAGTTACAGTTTGTCTGGGATGACCGTAAATGCGTTTTTAGTGTTTTAAAACACTAAAACATGCATGTAATAGTCAAAATCATAGAAAATGATCTTAAATTGACGTGAAATCATGAGAAAACCACATTTGAATTATTTTTGATGTGTATGTGCATAAAACACATTCATTCGATGCGTGGTGTGCTTAAAATGACTCAATAAGTAATTTTTAATGATACTAAAGTCTTTAAAAACATGTGTCAGAGGGTCAAAACTACGCAAATGATGCTGAATGGCTGGAAAATTAGAGGACAATGGCTGTATATTTGTTTTTGAAATGTAGGAAATGATGAGATGTCATTGCTAGTAATAGTTTTCTTGGAATGCCCATAAACACATTTTTAGTGTTTTAAAACACTAAAACATGCATTTGATGGTAAAAAACCTAGAAAACAACCTCATATTGACATTAAATAATAGTACAACCAACTTTTAATTATTTATAAAGTGTATACACATAAAACACATCTATCTGACATGCGGTGTGCTCCAAATGACTCAATGAACAATTTTTAAAGATACCAAAGTCTTTAAAAATGTGTGACATGGGGTCAAAACTATAAAAATAACATCATATGGATGCGAAATTAGAGGAAAATGATCATATATTTATTTGTGAAATGTAGGAATTGATGACACATCATTATGGGTTATAGTTTTCCCGGGATGCCTGTAAAAGCATGTTTAGCATTTTAAAACACTATGACGTGCATATAATAGTCAAAACCATAGAAAATGTCCTCATATTTACATGAGATCACGAAAATACCATCATTTAAATATATTTTTTGTGTACGCGTAGACAACACATCCATCCGATTTGCGGTGTCATCCAAATGACTCAATAAGCTATTTTTAATGATACTGTAGTCTTTTAAAACACGTGTTGGGGGGGGGGGGGGGTCAAAAATATGAAAAAAACATCATATGGCTATGAAATCATAGGAAAATGACCATAGATTAATTTTTGAAATATAGGAATAAAAAAAATGTCATTCCAAGTTATAGTTTTCTTAGGATGCTTGTAAACATGTTTTTAGTGTTTTAAAACACTAAAACATGCATGAAATGTTCAACACCATAGAAAATGACCTTATATCAATGAAAAATCATGGGAAAACCACCGTTGAATTATTTTTGATGTTTACACACAAACAAAATGTCTATCCGACATGCAGTGTGCTCATAATAACTCAATAAGCAAGTTTAAAGATACTGAAGTCTTTTAAAAACATGTGTCTGGGGGCCAAAACCTGGAAAAAAACATTGTATGGATATGAAATCATATGAAAAAAACCATAGATTTATTTTTTAAATATTGGAACCAATGAAATATCATTCTGAGTTATGGTTTTTCTGGGATGCCTGTAAGCATGTTTTTAGTGTTTTAAAATACTAAAACATGCATGTAACTGTAAAAACCCTAGAATATGAGCTAATATTGATGTGAAATCATGGGAAAACTATTGTTGAGTTATTTTTGACATGTATGCATAGAAAAAATATCCATCCGACATGTGGTGTGCTTATAATGACTCAATAAATTGTTTTTAAAGATAATAAAGACTTTTAAAAACATGTGTTTGGGGTCAAAACCAGGAAACCAACATCAAATAGCCATGAAATAATAGGAAAATGACCGAAGATTTATTTTTGAAATATAGGAACTGAAAACATTCCATTCTAAGTTATGATTTGTCTAGGGTTCTCGTAAACACGCTTTCAGTGTTTTAAAACACAAAAACATGTGTGTAATGGTCAAACCCATAGAAAACAACCTTAAATTGATGTGAAATCATAGAAATTTTTTTGTTGAATTATTTTTGATGTGTAAGAATATACAACACATCCATCCGATGTGCGGTGTGCTCAGAATGACACAATAAACTATTTTTAAAGATAACAAAGTCTTTAAAAATGTGTGTCAGGGGGTCAAAACTAGGAAAATGACATCAAATGACTATGAAATCATAGGACAATGACCGTAAATTTATTTTTGAAATATAGAAATTGAGGAAATGTCATTCTGAGTTATGGTTTTCTCAAGATGTCTGTAAACACATTTTTAGTGTTTTAAAACACTAAAATGTGAGTGTAATGGTCAAAACCATAACAAACAACCTTAGATTGATGTGAAATCATGATACAAACACCTTTGATTTTTTTACAAATATAATACATACTTCCATATCAAAGTCTTTATTTTTTTTATTAAGTAAGTTTCAAGCACCCTGCACATCGATTAAAAAATTCATTAGATTGTTATATACTTATTCCTTTTTAGTTCCAAGTGTTGAATAGTATCTTAAATAGTAAAGTTTATGTTTTCAATGCACGCTTCATGATATATTATTTGTTTTATGTTAAAATTTATTCTGTTTAATTAACAAAATAACAAATGTTATGTTCAATTCTAATTTCTATCTTCTTTTTTGTTTCATTTGATGATATGATATGGCCAGTTCCAGTTAATGACATGAAATAGAGGTAGATGGATGTATGAGAGGTTATGGGATGGATTAATATCATCCATGGGTTGTTGTTTTTGGTGGAAATATTATATATATATATATAATTGATGACCGAGGTTATGGGTTTACTGAGGTTATGAGTTGACTGAGGTTATGGTGACTGACATTGTATATATATGACTATGGATGTATGATGGTGTATGTATGATGAGTTTATTGTGCATTTATGTTTTATTTGATTTCATGTCAGAGTTTTTTATATTTATACTTTTAAAAAAACATTTTTTTAAAAATATTTAGTGGTGATTTATGACAATTGGTGCTAAATATATTTTTATGAATATATTTAGCAGTGGTTATGCTCATTTCCTCTATTTTATTTTTAGCTGATTTAAAAAAAAAAATAAACCACTGCTAAATAAAATAAAAAACCACCACTAAGTGATCCAAAATGACACATGCAAAAACCACATTTAAAAAAGAAAAATCACCACTAAGTGATTACTGACCATGAAATAAAAATCAGTTTTCATAATCACCACCAGTAACAAAAAAAATAGCTGCTAAAACCTCTATTTTTTGTAGTGATTATTTCATGGACTATTGGATGATGTGGGGAAGAGAACAATGAAGTGAATGCTACCAGAAAATTTATGGGTAAAGAAGTATTAAGCTGCAGCTTAGAAAGAAACCCTTGCATATGATAATTGGTGAGTTGGTATTTATGTGAAAAACAAGCATTAATACTGTGATATGTACCATCTACAATAGTGTATAATAAAGTAGAGAATCTGGTTGTTGTTTAGCTTATAAATCTATAATTAAAAGAAAAAAACTGACATTAGTGTAGAGAAACCATCCAAATGATATTTATATTAAAGGATGTTGTAATCAGTTAAAAAATGTCTTTGGATTATGCTTTGGCATGATTGAAAATACCTTGAGAAGATTGAAGTAAATTCTAAGTTCATCTAAATAAGTCTGTAATTTTGAAGTTGGAGAAAATTGGCAAAATAGTCTCTGTGTAAGTGTTAAGACTTAGAGTGAATATATGGAAAAGTATTGATGTCATGCTGTATATCTAATAGTCATATTCAAATTTAGTGGAGTTAATTTTTTTAGGGGATATTGGTGGATAATGGAAACAACATTTACCTTGGATGGTAGTATATTGAGCTTACTGAGGCGCGTTATGATATTTCTCTTCTTAAGAGTAGATTCACCCCCACCAAAATGGAAGTACTATGGGTTTTTGATGAGTCCTATTTAGGATACAATGGTGGATCAATACTTGTCACAAGTACTTTATGGTGATTATCCCTTGAATAATATTTGAAAATAAGAGATATTTGGAAATAACTTTTTTTGTTGCACACTAACAAAGTGTATTTGATGCTTGTTGAAGGCTTTTGAGGAATCTTGATAAAGAGAGGAATAAGAGGAGTAAAATGATTACTTGGAAGTAATTTTCCCATCCTCAGGAGGATCCATGTTATAGTCTTGGAGGTACCAATTTAGATAAATCATCATACCCATTCAGACAGGTATAATACCTTTTTTGGAAAGTTGTATTATTTCCAGATTTAATCTTGTCTATTTGATCACACATGATCGAATAAGTGGCCCAGGTTATGATGGTTCTGGGCATAATGAAAGCTCTTTTTAGGACTGATCCCGACTCAAAAAATGTCAAATTTGATGGATAATTATCATATTGTACAAGACATGACCATTATAACCAATTTTTTCCCAAAGAATATTGACAATGTAAAACACTGGATCTAAGAGGATATATTTTTTCATGTTAAATTTATAATTAATATCATTAAATCGGTAGAAATATTACCTTGTTCTTCAGATTTTTCTTCATAGTATATGTTGATCATTCGAAAACATTTTTAATAATACATCATTGCACTTGTTAGATCCTAATGGGTTTTGTTTGATCATCATATGACCATATGCAATGGATGAAAACCCAAACACAGAAAAATATATCTTTAAGAATCAACGCATATGTTGGAATCACCTGTTTTGATAATCCCAAATCATGTTTCATTTATATGATAATCATGTTTTTATTTTTAGGATAATCATGTGTCATTAATATTCCTAGTTTTTTTCAAGTAATAACCATGTACTTTTAATCTTACTGCTTTCTTGTTTAAGATCACAATGAAAATTTCTCTAAGTATCAAAGGTCACCAATGAAAGGTCACCAATGCAAAGTCACTGATGCAAAGGTTACCGATGCAAAGGTCACCGATGTAAAGGTCACCGATGAAAGGTCACCCATGAAAAGGTCACCGATGAAAAGGTCACCGATGAAAGGTCACCGATGCAAAGGTCACCGATGCAAAGGTCACCGATGAAAGGTCACCGATGAAAGGTCATCAATGCAAGGTTACCATTATGAAAGGCTACTGATGCACACCTGCTGATGAAGGCTACCGTTATGAAGGCCACCATTGTGAAGGCTACCATTACCAGTCTACAGATGCCCACCCTTCCATATTTTTTTAAATTCATAAGATTATTATAACGGTCATATTTGGTAAATTTAATGCTTCTGACATTAATTAATACTAATTTTAGACATATCAAGAGACAATATCTAGGGAAAATACAAGGTATGAGGATGAATGCACATGATTTACTCATTTCTATTGTCAGACCTCTAATATAAAAGATAAGACCAAGAAAGAGAAGAATAAGTGAGTGTGTGCAGAAAAGCGAAAAGTGTGCAAGTTTCTAGAAGTGAAGAGAGAGGAATACATGAGAAATATCTTACTCACTAGATCAAATAGAAGGAAGAACCATTCGGCGCTTACACTGTGAACCCAAGAACTTCAAGAAGATCATTTTGGGAGAACAATTTCAAGGTTGCCTTCTATGCTTCATCAACTATCGAACAACACAAGAAGTAGAACACTTAGTTCTTGAAAGATAGAACCTGGAGTTTCAACACTCTGTTTTGAGGAAAACTTCTAGAGAAAGACTCTAACCGAAAATTATTCACACCAAGGAGTCAAGATTTGAAATTCAAACACATAGATCTTTCTAAACTACATCTTATAATCTTAGCTCTGCTGTGCTTTTTTATTTTAGATTTCTAAGAAGTGTGCGTCTGTCTGTTACACACACTGTCTCCTATGCTTGAACTGAAGGATACTAAAATCCTCACATCAAAATTCACTTACATTTTTTCCCACGTATAACTATGTAAGAGACCATGCGTGGTCTGTATTTTTTGTTTTTCCCATGAAGAACTTTGGTAGAGGGTGTGAACCCTGGGCAGTTTTTGAAAACTGCTATAAATCCCAATACTGGATGTGTATCAAGTTTATTGTTAATATAAACTACTTGGTGGCAGGTGATCACCAAGTGGAGAGGATTAAGTCTCGGATTGAGACTAAACCTCTTATTTAACTTTACTGTGCACTATATTTTTTGTTATACTCTATTTTATCTATTTTCTGCTGCTTATAATTGCTAGGACAAAAAACCATTTTTCATTGACTTTGATAGTTAGTTATGGTTAGTGTGTGTATGTGTTTAATTTAGTAAACCTGTTTCAAAAGTTGAAGAAGTGTTTTACACCAATTCAACTGAGGACTAATCACCCTTTGAGAAACCTATTGACCAACTAAACATTTATATCTCTACTACCTTAATTAACTAGGCTATTTCAAAATTAGGGGGATCTTTATCATAAAGTTTTTAACAGAAATTTTAAGTAGGAACTTAATTCACCCCCCTCTTGAGATTCCACTCCGACCAACATTTGATATCAAAGGTTTTAAATTTTTATTGCTACTATCTAAACTATTTTGTAGGTTATCAAATTCTTTTCAACTGTTATTTTAGCTATATCTTAAAGATCTTAAAATTTCTATCATATCTAAATTTTTAGTTCTTTAAATTTTAATTAACAATGAATAATAGAGTTGAGGGTGCTACTACTAACATTCCACCTTTATTTAATGGTAATAACTATGCTCAGTGGAAATTAAAAATGAAAATGTATCTGGAGAGAATGGGTCCTGAAATCTGGGACACAATTAAAGAACAACATGCTTTGCCTCTTACTGCTAGGGACACATGGTCTCAATTGACTAAAGCTACATATAACAACAACTATAAAGCAATGAATGCATTGTACCATTCTTTAGGTGATGAATAATTCAATAGAATATCTTCCTGTAGAACTATATATGAAATATGGGATACTTTGGCTACTTCCTATGAGGGAACAACCAATGTTAAATAAATTAGATTAAATACCTATACTATTAAATATTATAATTTTAAAATGAATCCTAATGAACTTATATCTAAAATGTATCTCAGGTTCCATGAAATAGTAAATACCACGAGTCTACTTGAGAAACTAGTAGACAACAAGGATCAAATTATGAGATTGCTTCGATGCCTACTTGACAGATAGAGAGGAACTTCTGTTTCTATCTGAGAATCCTGTGGCATAGGAAAGCTACCAGTGAAGGAACTGATTGGAAAAATTATGATGTATGAAGAAGAGCTTAAGGTAAATCAATAAGTAGATGAAGGACTAAGAAATAAATCTGTAGCATTCAAGACTGCTACCTCAAAGAGAAAAGATAAAGAAAAAGTTCAAGTTCCTGTAGAAACTTCCACCAGTGAAGACTCAGACTCTGACAGTGATGATGAGATGAATCATCTTTCTAGGATATTAAAAAATTTTTATCGTAAGAAGAATCTCTTTAAAAATTCAAACTATAAATGAAGGTATGATAATAAAGGATAGTGGAAAAAAGATATAAAATGGAATGAGAACACAAATGAGATAGTCTTCTATGAGTGTAAATGAAAAGGCCATGTGAAGGATGGTTGCCCCAAGCTGAAATTTAAGAAGAAATATGGAGACAAGGGAAAGAGATATAAAAATGATATGAAAGCTACTTGGAGTGATTCAGAAGATAGTTCCAGTGGATCTGACACTTCTGATATTAAAAAGGACAAATATGCAAACTTGTGTTTCATGACTGAAACATCTAAGGTAACACCCAATTCCTCTATACCTAATGCTTATTCTTCTGGGAATGAAAGTGAATCAAATAATGATGATAATATGAATAAGGATAAACTATTAGAATATTGTGGAATTCTTGAGGATACTTTCAATGAACACAAGGATAAATATAAATTATTGAAAAGGCAACATGCTTTAAATGCTAATTATAAGTTTGATTTGGATATTGAGAAAGAAAAATGTGCTCAGCTATTAAAAGAAAATACTGAACTTAAATTATCAAATGAGTAATTAAAAAGGGATCTTGAGAAGTTTAATACAGGTAGAGATACCTTGACTTAGTTTCTAGGGAAACAGATTGCTCCAAAATATACAACTAGTCTAGGATATCAACCAGGACAAAGAAGAATTATTATAAATAAATTTGTTCTAAAATTTGGATAGTTCATTGCTAGTTCAAGTTCTGGACCATCTTTTGATTTTTTTTTCAAAGGGACCTAACAAAGTGTTCATGTCTCAAAACATATCTATTGATTATAGGAAACCTGTGAGAAAAGTATGGGTTCCCAAAGTTTACTTGCTAACCTCTCTGGACCCAGGAAAATATGGGTACCAAAGTTACCCTACACTTAATCTATGATGTAGAAAAACTATTTAAAGATCTCTTTTAAGAATCTATAGTACTTGGATAGTGGATGTTCAAGACATGTGACCGGAGACTATTCATTCTTTAAGAGCCTAATTAAAGTGGATGGTGGACATGTCACATTTTGTGATAATACTAAAGGGAAGATCGTTGGATTAGGATAGATTGGTAACCCTAATACTATATTAATTTCAAAATTACTTTTTGTTGATGGGTTAAAATACAATCTACTTAGTATCTATCATTTGTGTGATGATGGTTTCAATGTTAAGTTTGAAAATGATGTATACAATGTTTTTAATTCTAAGAATGATTTAATATTCACTGATCTTAGAAATAAAAATGTATATGATGTTGATTTAAATTCTTTAGCTAAGCAAAATGTTTCTTGTTTAAATGATTTTTATAAGTAATCTTGGTTATGGAACATAAGATTAGGACACTACAATGTGCACTCACTTAGGAAACTAACTTGGAAAGGTTTAGTTAGAGACTTGCCTAAATTGGAATTACCACTTAACAAAGTTTGTAATCCTTGTCAAAAAAGAAAACAACACAAAGTTTCTTTCAAATCAAAGAAAGAAGTTTCTACTTCTCAACCACTTGAGTTGGTTTACATGGATTTGTTTGGACCATCTAGAGTTTCAAGTTTAAATGGTAAACACTATGTTTATGTTCTTGTAGATGATTTTTCTAGATATACTTGGGTATAATTTCAAGCTCACAAAAGTGAAGCTTGTTCTTAATTCATTAAATATTCTAAGTCTGTAGAAAATCTTAGTGGACTTATAATTAAGACCTTGAGAAGCGATCATGGCTATGAGTTTGAAAATCAAGAGTTTGAATCTTTTTGCTCAAAAAATGACTATAATCACAATTTCTTTACTCTTAGAACACCTTAACAAAATGGAGTCATAGAAATAAGAAATATGACACTTTAAGAGATTTCCCAGACTATGCTAAATGAGTATAATATACCTATCTATTTTTGGGCTGAAGCTGTTAATACAGCTTGTTACATCATCAATAGAGTCTTAATTAGACCTATTCTTAATAAGACCCCTTATGAGCTCCAGAACAATAGGAAGCCTAAGGTTAATTACTTTAGAGTTTCTGGTTACAAAGTCTTTATCCTTAACACTAAGGATAATCTTGGAAAATTTTCTTATAAGTGTGATGAAGGAATTTTCCTAGGTTACTCAATCTCCAGTAAAGCGTATAGAGTACTCAATAAGAGAACCAAATGTGTAGAAGAATCAGTTCATGTCAAATTTGATGAGACTGATCCACATGAACCCAAAACCTCTTTTGAACATCTTGAAGAAGATATGTCAATTCTGGACCTTAATGATAAAGACAGTGAACCCTTAGTGAAAACAACTAGTTCTGGAAATTTTCCAGAATCCGAGCTTGGTGAATCTAAACCTAGAGATAACCATGAGAAGTCTAGTTCAACTCTTTCTAGAAGTATTAGAACTATCAAGAATCATCCTTTAGATGTTGTTGTAGGTGATCTAAATAGAGGAACAAAAACTAGAGCTTCTCTGAGAAAATAGGTTGAAAATAAAACCTTTCTTTCACAGATTGAACCTAAAAATATCAATGATGTAATCAATGATGAATTTTGGATGATAGATATACAAGAATAATTAAATTAGTTTGAAAGAAATAAGGTCTGGGAATTAGTAGAAAAACCTAAAGACACTTTGACCATAGGCACTAAATGGGTGTTTAGAAATAAAATTGATGAATCTGGAAACATAGTTAGAAACAAGGCTAGACTAGTTGCACAAGGATATAGTTAAGAATAAGGAATAGACTATGAGGAAACCTTTTCACTTGTAGCTATACTATAATCCCTTAGGATACTACTTGCTTATGAAAATCATCTGAATTTAAAACTTTATCAAATGGATATCAAAAGTGAATTTCTAAATGGGTATATTGTTGAAGATGTATTTGTCGAACAACATCCTGGTTTTACAAATACCTATTTTTCAAATCATGTTTTAAACTTTCTGAAGCCCTATATGGTCTAAAACAAGCTCCAAGATCTTGGTATGATAGACTTAGTTATTTTATTATTTCAAAAGGTTTTACTAAAGGAATAGTGAATCCTACTCTTTTTATTAAAAGTATTTCCAAAGATGTTTTAATAGTATAGATTTATGTAGATAACATTATTTTTGGATCCTCTAAAAATTCTTTATGTACTGATTTTTTCAAAAATTATGCAAGATGAATTTGAAATGAGTTTAATGGGGGAACTTAAATTTTTTCTTGGATTTCAAAATTTTCAAAATAAAAATGGTATTATTCTAAATCAAAGTAAATATACTAAAGATATTTTGAAACATTTTGTCTTGGATGGTAATAAAGGTAGTGATACACCTATGAGTACCACCTGTAAATTGGATGCTGATGAAACTGGTAAACTAGTGGATCAAACCAATTACAGAGGTATGATTGGGAGTTTTCCCTATATTACTGCTAGCCGACCAGACATTATGTTTAGTGTATGCATGTGTGCTTATTTTCAAGTCAATCCCAAAGAGTCTCATTTAATTGCTGTTAAAATAATTTTTAAATATCTCAAGTGTACTACAAACTTAGGACTATTTTATCCAAGAGGAAAATAATTTGATTTAACAAGTTATTCGAATGCTGACTTTGATGGTTGTAAGTTAGATAGAAGAAGCACCTCTGGAATATGTCACATTTTGTATAATTCACTAGTATCATGGTCTAGTAAGAAAAAAAATTCTGTTGCATTATCTACTGCCATAGCTGAATATATAGCTGCTGGTAGTTGTTGTGCTCAAATTTTGTGGATGAAACACACTTTAATAGACTATGGATATCAATTAAAACATGTCTCTATAAACTATGACAATACAAGTGCTATTAAAATCTATAAAAATCCAGTATCTCATTCTAGGAAAAAGCACATTGATGTGAGACATCACTTCTTGAGAGATCATTATCAAAGAGGTGATATCATTCTTGAATTCATTAGCACTGAACACCAATTGGATGATATATTCACAAAGCCTTTGAATTATGAGAGGTTAAATTATATCAAACATGAGTTAGGAATGATAAACTATTAAGTTTGGACCTCACTGTTGGACCTCACCATTAGGAACCTCATCATTGGACCTCATCATTAGAAACCTCACTGTTGGACCTCACCGTTGGACCTCACCGTTGGAACCTCACCGTTAGAACCTCACAGTTGGACCTCACCATTGGAACCTCACCATTAGGAACCTCACCATTGGATCTCACCGTTAGGAACCTCATAGTTAGGAACCTCACCATTGTACCTCACCGTTAGGAACCTCACCGTTGGACCTCACCATTGGAACCTCACCTTTAGAACCTCACCATTGAACCTCACCATTAGAACCTCACCGTTGGACCTCACCGTTGGAACCTCACAATTGGAACTCACTATTGTAACCTCACCATTGTTACCTTACCTATAGTCGATGTTTTCGAGACTTAGCATTTTCTTTTCCAGAATCTGAAACATTTTCTGTATTACTTATTGCTTTTTCTTGATTTATTTTTCAATACCTAAATGATAAAAATAAAGAACATGCCACATTTTGATCCACTTCAAACCTCTCCTGAACCTCTTACTCATTAACCTTAGAACCTCACCTTCTGCTGAAACCCTCTAACCGCTCTAGATTGAAATGGAAAAGTTGAAGCAACCATTGGTCAATGATGAAGGAGATGTGCCGAATCCAAAGAGACCTCAAGCTAGGTTGAGTAGTGGAATCCAACTAGTGGCAAAGCTAATCAACCCACATTTTCGAATAGAGAAATCATGGTTGATAATGAACTAAGCTTGTAATGGCTGATGTCAAGTAGGTCTTTAGTGCTGAAGGCACTTGAAGCTCAAGGTTGGGTTGAATGCTTTGCTAATAATAATGGACCTTATTACCCGAAGCCAGTGAAGGTGTTCTATGAGTCTCTAAAGTTTGATTAGTCTAAGGATGAGAATATAATGTCTTCAAAGGTGAATGGGGTAAGTGTGAGATTCTCCTCTACTGAATGGGTTGACTATTTAAGAGTTCCATATGAAGGGATTTTTGATTACTACTCAGGAGTGGTGCCTCCCACTAGTGAGTTCTTCTATTATGAAGAAGCCTTGGATGAACTGATAGGGAATGGGATACCTAGGAAAGTAATTTATACTAAAATAGAAGGAGAAGATAGGTTACTATTTAAGTTTGTTTAGCATGTTTTGAGTCCCAGAAGAGGGGAATTTTCTACCTTGAAGTATTAGGATGCATTTATTTTTTATCTATTGAAGCATGGACAAAAGATAAATTTGTGTAGATTGATGATGATTCAATTATAAGACATGAAAAAGCCCAGTTCCAAATCCAATGCTTTGTTTCATAACATATTGATATCCTTAATGTAGAAAGTAAAAGGAGTTGCGGGAAATAATGAAGAAACAATTTTTGTGAGATACAATTTCTGCATCACCAATATGATTTTCAAGTTTATGAAGATCAGCTGGAACCCTTGGCTAAGAAGATGTATAAATGATAAAGCTAAGCTATATGAGGAATTCAACCCAGTTAATCATTCTACTAGGCCTAAGGATAAGAGAGATCCTGGTCTGAAGCCTAATGAAGTGGAGCCTGCATACTCAGATGAAGAAGAAGAGGCTGCTGTTATGCAAGTCGGAGAGGATTCTCCTATAGATGATAGGAGTGATCCTGACCTTCCTCATGCCAATATTGTATCTTTTGGTGAGCCTAGACCAACAAAAAGGTTGCTTAGAAGGAATATTGTTCTAAGGTATAGTGATGATGAGGAAACCAGTGAGGAAGAAAGAGATCAAAATATCTTAAGAGACATTAGAGAGACCTTAGAGGAGGAAGATGACACTAAATCTGATGCTAGTGAAAGTGAAGAGGAATGTATAAGTCTCAGTCCTCTGATAGGACATACAGAAATGATAGAAAATGTGAATGAAGAGGTTGCTGATTCGGTTGAAGCTTGAATTGCAATGGCGATGTTTGAAGATTCTATAGAGGAAGTGGTAGTGGACTCTCCTATTGCAGCTGTTAATCAAAGAGGTATAGCCGAGATGGATGTAGTTGTTCAGGAGAATGCTCCAAGTGAGGGGGAGGAACCTGTTGCTACAGGTTCAGTTGTTGTTTCTCATGGGATAGAATATTGGTCATAAGACCCTGGATTTGTGGTCTTGGGCTTAGATTATGAATATTATGATGATGACCAGCCTATCAGAAGTCCTCCAATTCATTCAGTTACAGAGACTACTATTGTGCAGCCAGTAGTACTTTTACCTTGAGACTATGTAAAGAAGGATGATTTAGAGTGCTTAAGATCAGATTTGAAGAGACATTTTGATGAGAAATCTATTGTGATAGAGAGAATAATGGCCCTAAATCAAGAAGTTATAGCATCTTCCTTAAAAAGAGTCATTTCTACCTCTCACTCAAATTTTCTACATGAAGTGAAGGATTGCCAGAATGAGGTCAGAACCTTGGCAGATTCTATGGAATTTTTGAAATAATCTATTTCCATATTAGACTTCTATATGGATTCATGGGTGCAAGTGGACAAAGATATTAGATATGTTAAAAGTGTGGTTCAGTAGATGGTCACTGTGTTTGAGGACTTTAAGAAGTCTATGGAGACACATGTGAGTGGCTAGGATGATGATGTGAAGAGGCTTATCAGTGGGCTGACCAAATCCTTTAAGGAGATAGTGGCTTTCACAATGGCACCTCTCTGTGCATCTGCTTCCTCTTCAGCTACTCCTCCTGTTGATCTAGAAGATTTCAGGCTAGTTTTCAGATAAGAAGTGGAGAAGTTCTCTAGTTCAAGTACCTCATACCCTCAGTCTATGAATCAAGTCATTTCCACTACCAGGGAAATTCATAAGGTTGTGGGAGATTATCTAAGGGAAGATGCTCAAAATCAGAAGGCCATCAAAGAGTAAGTGGATTTCTACTACAAAAGGGTGTACACTAAGCATTATATGGATGGTCACTTTAAGCTACTATTGTAGAACTTGAGGATTCCCCCTATCACTCAGGAATTTAAGGATCAAGATAGCAATCTTATAGAATTAACTCCTGCCTTAGAGAGATTTATGGGGAATAAGGATGATTTTATCTCAGCCATAGAAATAGGAGGAAGTATTATTATGGATTTTAGAAATCTACTTTTACCCTTCCTTTATGTGGACTGCACCCCCATCATTATTCCTCTAGCCTTGCCTTCTTCCTCAGCTGTTTTAGGATCTATCGGTACTTCCCCAATGATGACTTCTGCATAGGCCATCTGAAGCTTGAACCCTATGATTCCTCAGCGATCCACACACTATAGGTCTATTGATGCCTCTGTAGGAGATCCTCCAACTCTGTTGACCGCCATCCCTCGGCCTATCCCTCCATCTTCAGAACCTGACTCCTCAGCTTCCAAAGACAAAGATCCCTTGGACATTTTTGATGTGTATTGAATGTGGGATGTCATAGTTGATAGGGATCTTATTTACACTTTTTTGTATATTTTACTCTTGCTTCCTTATTAATAAAATCCTCTTTTGTCATCTCTTTTTTCTTCTTATCTTTTTTTAATCACAAAGGGGGAGAAGTTTTTAAGTTAACTGGATTCTTTTCACATATATACTATCTACAATAAACATGGTTCAATTTTACTTATACAAACCTATGAAGCTATTTGGAAAATGTGCTTAACCCTAATTCAAACATAATGACATAATTTGTGATTATCAAAAAGGGGGAGATTGTTGGACTCACCAATTTTGATAATCCAAAATCATGTTTCATTTATGTGATAATCATGTTTTCATTATTATTAGGATAATTGTGTGTCTTTAATATTCCTAGTTTTTATCAAGTAATAACCATGTAATTTTAATCTTACTGCTTTCTTATTTAAGCTCAAAGTGAAAAATTTCTCTAAGTATCAAAGGTCACTGATGAAAAGGTCATCAATGAAAGGTCACCGATGCAAAGGTCACCGATGCAAAGGCCACCGATGAAAAGGTCACCGATGAAAGGTCACCAATGAAAAGGTCACTGATGAAAAGGTCACCGATGAAAGGTCACTGATGCAAAGGTCACGAATGAAAAGGTCACTAATGAAAGGTCACTGATGCAAGGTTACCATTATGAAAGGCTTCCGATGAAGGCTACTGATGTACACCTACTGATGAAGGCTACCATTATGAAGTCTACCGCTATGAAGGCTACCGTTACCAGTCTACCGATTCCTACCCTTCCATACCTTTTCAAATTCTTAAGATTATTCTAACGGTCATATTTGGTAAATTTAATGCTTCTGAAATTAATTAATGCTGATTGTAGACATATCAAGAGACCGTATCTGGGGACAGTATGAGGTACAAGGAGTACCACACGTGATTTACTTATTACTATTGTCAGACCTCTAATATAAAAGAGAAGACTGAGAAAGAGAAGAAGAAGTGAGTGTGTGCAGAATAGAAAAAAGCATGCAAGTGTACAGAAGTGAAGAGAGAGTAATACATGATAAAGATCTTACTCACTAGATCAAAGAGAACAAGGAAGAACCATTCGAAACTTAGACTGTGAACCCATGAACTTCAAGAAGATAATTTTGGGAGAAGAATTTCAAGGCTGCATTCTGTGCTTCATTAAATCTCGATCAACACAAGAAGTAGAACACTCAGTTCCTAAAAGTTGGAACCTAGAGTTGCAACACTCTGTTTTGAGGACAACTTCCAGAGAAAGACTCTAACAACAAATTCTTCACACCAAGGAGTCAAGATCTGAACTAAAAACACATAGATCTTTCTAAACTCAATATTATAATCTCAGATCTACTGTGTTCTTTTATTTTACATTTTTGAGAAGTGTGTGTCTATTTGTTACACACACTATCTCCTGTGCTTGAACTAGAAGATACTAAAAATCCTCACATCAAACTTAAATTACATTTTGTTTCCCATGTATAACTATGAAAGAGACCATGTGTAGTTTTTATTGTTTATTTTTCCCATGAAGAACTATGGTAGAGGGTGTGAACCCTAGATAGTTTTTGAAAACTGATATAAATCCTAATACAGGATATGTATCAAGTTTATTGTTAATATAAATTTCTTGGTGGGAGGTGATCACCAAGTGGAGAGGATTAAGTCTCGACTTGAGACTGAACCTCTTTTCCAACTTTACTGTGCACTATATTTTTTGTTATACTCTGTTTTATCTATTTTCCGCTACTTATAATTGCTAACATAGAAAACTATTTTTCATTGACTTTGATAGTTAGTTTTGGTTAGTGTGTGTATGTGTTTAATTTTGTAAACTTATTTCAAAAGTTGAAGAAGTTTTTTACACCAATTCAAATGAGGACTAATCACCCTTTGAGAAACCTATTGATCAAATAAACATTTATATATCTACTGCCGTAATTAATTGGGCTATTTCAAAATTAGGGGGATCTTTATCATATTGTTTTTAACATAAATTTTAAGTAGGAACTCAATTCACCACCCTCTTGAGATTTCACTCCAACAAACAACATAAATAAATCTATAAAAAAAATTATACCTAGAAAATACCAATAGTAGTAGTCTTCTTATTCCTTAGTGAAGGAGAATGCTTGATAAAGATCAAGAAGTAGTGAACAAAAACACCCTGCCTTCGAGGGGGGACACCTGCCAATGGATCCAAGATCATATCATGAAGATACCTAAATACCGAAGGCATTCTAGTACATTCATCACAAATAATTAATAATAACATGGGAAGAAGAGATAATTGATAATCTTGTAGAAAATTCATTGTAGACAATAGAGGGATCAAATCCCTTTATATTTCCATCCATGACGTGTTTCATTAAATGAAATGTTTTAGCAATATTTATGTATCCATATACATTTATTCCCATTCTTATTAATTCATTGAATCCTATTCAATGAATATTCAATTCATTTAATCCATTCACAATGGAATATTATTAATGAAACCACTTGGAAGATAAATCCACCTAAATTAAATATTCCATTTAATTATTTTAGTGAATATTCAATAATCTCCTACTTGCACTAAAATCCATAAGGACTCTGTGCATAACTTCATGAATCTTTATGAATCTATCCAAACTCTTTTGGATATAATTTTTCATCAAACTCTCTTAATTTTGAACAAAAAATTTGTGAAAAATTTTATCCTTGTCTAAGGGCCTAACTGTGTGACCCTACGAGCCTTAAAAAAATTGGAAATAACTATGAAATATCTATTTCATATATGTAAGAAAAAAGAAGCCTCTATAAAGACATCAGTGCTACTCAAGATACTAAGGGGTCTGGTGTGATATCCATAAAAAAAATACTCATATCTCTATATGAACATGTGTTTGACAATATTTATCATATACATCATATTTATATTATATAATACCTTTGTACATTAGATATAGAACATATCAATATAGTTTATGCCTTTAATCATTTTCTTGATTCTATGAAAAAGACTGAATAAGTGGATGAATACAACACATGTCATTCATCTATCTGATAAGAACCTCACATGCCACTTATCCAAGTAGTTGAACACATCATATGTGAAATAAATAGGCATGCCCATGAATTTCCTCAGTCTAATTCAACCAAGGGATAGATGAATTTTCTTGTTATACAAGTGTAAAAATCCCATCTTGGTTTCACTCCAACCGATGACATGATAAACTACATAGCCAACCACCGCCTGATTAGCTAAGTTCATATGGTGAATTATGTAAGTAGGGTATAAAAGTATGAATGTTCTCATTCTAGGTATCTCACCAACCTCAGGTAAGAAGGATTTATAATAAGCACACACCCCTAAGTATATCCATGATCATATGAAATTCCATGAGATATACTTTAGCAGATTAGTCCAATTAATAAGAATCCACTTAATACCTCAAGAATATATTATTTAATATCCCATATGAAACCCTTTTCAATGGATATAAAAATCTATTCAATATAACCTTTACATATCATCACAACCCATTATATTCCATGATTATCATTAGTTAGGGGAAAATGAAATTTTCTACTTAAGGGGATATTTATCACTAAACCATTCATGTAATGTAAATTTAAGCACACATGAATGAATGATAAAAGGAGATTTCATTTTTTTATAATAATATAATAAATTTACAACCATTATAACGAATATATTATAGATATATAACATGAACCTCATGTGATTGATGCAGTAATGGATTTATTTTTCTGAATATTATATCCATATGTAATTTCATCACATCCCTATGTGACCATTTGATAAAATACTCATATTAACCTCTTAGTGAGTAACATTTATAAAGAAATAAAGTTGGAATAATGGTGAGACTTAGAAATAATATTCCTTAAGGTTAAATCTTTGAAATTATATTCAAACTTATTAACTTTATAAAATCAAATGTTATAATATTATTTTCTATTGTCCACTTAAAACAATTTCTAATAACATCATCACCATATTTGTAACCATTTCCATCAAATTTTTTCCTCGAAATATTTTGTAAATATTGTAACTATTTACATTATCACTTTACGTGAATCTACTAAAATATTTTAAGGATAAATTGATATCAACTTCATTATGGTGACTAATGTAACTCTTTATATTTCTCTTTAAAATCACACCCTAAACTATTTTAGGATACCAAGTGATACACTTTGTGTATTGGTTGGTATAATCCTTTAGGGAATAGTTATGTTCACTTGTTATGATATCCAAATTGAACTATTTTCATTTTTTTATACCGGATATCTTAAATTATTTTAGGATAAAGTGACATTAAATTCATTACGGTAAACATATGTAACCATTTAAATTTATATTTACCATTATTTCCTAAACATTTTAGGAAATCAAGTGAATTTCAATTTGTAAATAAGCTAGAATAACAGTGAAATTTACTTTATCATAGCAACTAAATATAACTATTTACATTTTATTTACTGTCACATATCCTAACTCTTTAGGATTAAATAATCACTATCTTCTTAGATTTGTATTATCCTTTAGTTAATAGTGATATTCACCTTCTTATTATAACAAAATGAAACTATTTACATTTTCCTTTACTGTCTCATATTCTAACTCTTTAGGTTATAAAGTGAAAAATCACTCAAAATCAGATTGTAAAAATCTTTTATTTGTTAACTTTGAACTTATATAAGTCTAAACATACTCCCAGTAGTTTATTAGAAATTATATTCACTTTAAAATATCTTTCTAATACTCAACACAAACTGATTTGTGTTTTAGGAAATAAAATTTATTTCCTTTTAGTACGAATATTTAATAAATAAAAAATTGTTTCCAAATAATATATGGTATTCCATGTGTTTTGAACCTTTATATTTTTGAAAAGAAGATTTTGTTAAAATATATAATCGATGGGGGGTGGGAACACATTCTCAGGTATTAAAAAAAAATACTTGGATAAACACTTTTAACCTTAATAAAACACTTTTATCTATAACTTATTCTCAAAATATGTTATAGAAATTGATGAATCATAAACTATGTGTATATAATTAATAATCACACAACAACCATTTGTTATGGAACATCCTCTCTTATCATATAAGATAAGTGAAATAAAGATACATATATTTTACTTATATTTATTTGATTTTGATACATTCCTTAACATTTAAATTCTCTATGTATTAACTATTTAATTAATCTCATGAATATAAACTATGAGATCAATCAATTATTCCTTTTATTTTGAACTCCCATATACTTACAATGCTTGTAAAATATACACATGGTATCACATACCCTTAAAAATCAAATAATTAATTCTTATAGCATTAAAACCTGACATGGAAAATCCACAGAGTTCCCAAACCCCCTTAGGTATTTTAGATAATACCATAATATGAAATCATCAATTCTTCCTAAAAATACGCTCAAGTTTCAAATAACCTTATCTGGATTCTTGAAGAAATATTATTGGACTTTCAAACATTTTCTATTTTGATTTTGAAGTGTTTATCTCCTTATACTGCCTATACTAGAACTTAGATATAATATGCCTAGTTCATATGTTCTCAACACTTTGAGAGTATTGGGTAAATTTATATTGAATTCATAAATCTTTCAGGAATATTTCCATAGATGATATTAGGAAAATTTTCCTAAACAGAACAAGCCTTATATGAATTATATAGTCTTTCGAAACATATTAAATCATATTGAATATCATGGAAATACCCAATCATATTGAGTATATGATACTAGAATTCTTTAGTTAAATTATACATTAAATACCATTGAAACCTTGAATTAATCATTCCATACTTCCATAAGAATCAATATTCACTTGTTGAACAATTCCAACTAAAAGTTACAGAAGAAAGAACTATTATAACACATAAAATATTTCACTTTCTCAAGAAATTTTATTAAGATACCAGTCTTAGGAGTTGCTTATATAAATATCCCCATTTCAAGGATTAATATAATTTTTAGTTTAATGGTGATGATGAATTTAACGAAAATTAAACTTTTTATCAAATGAATATCATGTCTTATATATTTTCATCAAGAAATTTTAATGAAAGTACTCCCACTAAAAATGATGGCCCTATATATCATATCCATTTAGTGAGAAAAGATCTATATTGAAGTTCCCAATCAGGATCTAAGTATCACTAAGAGGGGGAGGGGGTGAATCAGTGATGTGTTTTTCTTTTTATGTTTCCTTATTTTTGAAACAACCTTTTCCTCCTGTTAAAGAGTTTCTTCTTTTCTGAACACACACAACCACAAGAACACAAGATTTATAAGGTTCACTACTCAACAAGAGTAGCTACGTCCTTGGTATGGTATAGAAATAATCCAGTACCACAAAATCCACTAGAAAACAATACTTTGATGTGGAATACAATGAGTAGGATATACCCTTACAATCATGTAGCACTTGGAAAACAATACACAAGTGTGTGTGCATCCTCTTAGCATAAATAGGGAATTATAGTATTTCAGTGCTTCTTTACAATTGAACAGATGTATTATCTGAATTACATTTCTTCAATTTCTTACCTAGAAGTCGGTAAGAACTATCTTACGCACAACCAAATACATGGGGAGACCACAATTTTTTTGCACAGCCTTTAGGGTACCTTGCCTGCAATTCAAATGGATTGTGTGTAAAAATGCTCTTTTGGCGTGAAAAACCTTTTTTCGCGCAACATCCCTTTTTTTCGCAACTTTATAATTTTTGCGCAACTTTCCACTTTTTCGCTCACCTTTCCTATTTTCGTGCAAACCTATTTCTTTTCACGTAACTCACTTAGCGTATAATTTTATGCACTTCAGAGCTCGGGATTTCTCTAAGTGTTGAGCCACTGATAATGAGAGGGGGTCACCTTGTATTTATAGGCCTTTTTATGTCTGCACGAAAAACACTAATCCACACGTAAAATTCTCTTCGTGCATGTAAAAAATCTTTCATGCAACTACATATTTCGTGCAATGCTCCAAGATTTCACACACATTATTCCTTTTCCAATTTTTGAGCTTCTGATCTCAAAACACCTTTTGCACGAAAAACTTAATTCCTCTATTTCGCATAGCCTTTATTTTTCACGAATCCCGCTGATATTTCACGCACAACTTTATTTTTTCTCACATCCCACTAATATTTCTCGCATCCCGCAAATATTTTGTGTATCCTTTTTATTTTTCGTGTATCCTGCTAATTTTCACGCATCCCACTACAATTTTACGCAACCTTCATTTTTTCACGCACTCTGCCCAATTTTTCACGCACTGCATGCCTTTGACATTTTTTGATGTTCTGACCTTGAATCATTCCTTGCGTGCAAAAATATAAACCATCTTCAATCTTGTATACAATATCCATTTCCAAAAACACATTTCTTTATCTCCCAATTTTCAGGCCCTAAAATTTGGCAAACACTGGAAAATGGTGCCACCTTAAACTGTTCTTTTGTACCATCTCCAGATTGTCCATTACTTTTTTATTTCTTTCTTCACTACTTCCCATAACCACTCTTCAGATTTCATCACAAACCCCACTATCATGATATATATCCTTTGATAGACCAGATTTAGCATCATCAAAATTACAATGGAAAGTACTGTAACATCTCTATCTTCCAGCAGCATCATTCATTCCAATCAAAACTATATATGACTGTCATTATCATTTCTCCCCATTTATTTCATGAGGTTTGCATCACAAGTTCTCTTAACTTATGATATTTGTGAAATACATATCAGCAAAGCATCATCTGGTTTATAAGTCCTTTACAAAGTGAATTGATTTAGCTTATTTGACAACAAAAAAACAACACTTTGTAACTGCAAAAATCTTCTTACTTCTTTATCCATCCAACTTGTTCCCAACATATATTTCACTAATAAATGAGTCCTATTAGGAATTCATCTCACTACTTAGTTATTTCGGTAGGGAATCATCCCAATCATAATAGTTGTGACTCTTAGATAGTCAATAGGATAACCATTTATTAAAATCCATCTTATGAATATACTCAACTCTATTCCTATGGTATCCTAACCATTAGGGATTCCCAGCTAGTGTAACCCAAAGAAAACACCAAAAAATAAGCTAACCAAGTAAAATACAGGGCACTCGACATAGGCATGAAACTAACCAATAAGACAATACAAAGTCACTAATTGCTTTATTTTCTTACAAAAGATAATATAGGGGAACCCGACATAAGCACGAAACTACCTAATTGGATGATGAAGGTCTTGAAGAGTGCTTCTTTAGAAGGAATCCCAAAATTAATATTTGAGGATTTTTTAGTCTCATAAATTTAATATAAATAATATGCATATTAAATTCATAACTATTACATCATATGTAATCATTATATTCTATTTTTTATTCCCCTTTTGTGTATGCACGCTTCTAATGATTCATTTTTAGAATCCCTATTTCAAACACCAAATTAATTTGTTCAAACCACATTAATTTGTAACTCTTTATACAACCCAAAAGTCCGTGTTAATCACATAAAAATAGAAGTCTAGTATATCCATACATATCCAAATTCATTATATTCATAAGTTATATGAATGCTTTATATAAAGGTATAGAGTTATATGATATTTAAAAAATCCTCATGAGTAAGTCTAGATCGATAGATAGACAACCCCATTCATTTTCCTAGCTAAGGAAAGCCTCAAGGAAAGTAGGTGCTTTGATACCAAGTCCCTCTACTCGGGAAGACTTTACTTAAAGGGAGAATTTAATTCCTAAAAACTCTAACACCTAATATATAAAAACTATGCCAAAAAACTATTCTCAAACTCATAACTTCAATTACAAACCAATGTTAAGGTAAATGAAAACTAAATTTTATGATATCAAACCTAGCATGATATGAAAGGCACTATCCTAGAAGAAATTTATTATATGAACTTTGGAATAAAATCATTCATAATATAAAAAATTTATAAATATGAATAAAATAGGGAATAAACTTTAAATAATTAAATAATTCAATAATTTAATAATGAGATAAATATTTATGAAACCTTTCAAAAATAAAATATAATTATAAAACTTTTATAATTTCATATTTAACATTATAGACATTCTATAATTTTGAATATAAACTCTTTATATTATTTCTTATATGAAATCTTTCATATTTATCATTTTATGGCATTTTATTTTTAAATATATGATATTATCAGAATTATAAACTATTTGTAATTAAATTTATATTATATAAACCTTTTACATAATCTAAATATCATATACATAATTATTATTTAAACATTGATCATATAAATTATCAAAAAACTTTTTGATGTGGCTTAAATAATATTCAAAATATGGCCCCTTTAATTTGAACAATTTCAAATTAATTAATAATAAACTAAACATGAATATCAAGGAAATTTAAATATAAATAAATTTTTATTTATTTTTCTAAAACATGAGACATTTATAAAAAATTCATAAATAAATTCTAATTATAAACATTTTATAAATTATTAGAAATATAAACATTTTATATTCATTTTAATATTAACCCCTTTATATTTTATATTAAATGGAATTTATATGATATTTTTTGAATCATAAACATTTTATATTTCAATATATATTATATAAACATTTATATATAATATAAATATTATACATGTTGTAATTTATAAACACTTTATAAATCACCTTTTATGATTTCTAAACAAACTATTTTTTTTCAATATCATAAATAATTCCATTTAATTTTTAAAAAGGCATTTAAAAAAATAATTATCAATTAACCATAAAAATTGTATAGTTAATTAATTTATAAAACACTTTTATAAATTTTTATAAATATTTTAAAATATCTTTTTCATTATTTATAAACTATTTATAAATAATATAATTCAATTCATAATTGAATTCTCTTGATTAAAATAATTTATTTATTTTCATAATCAAGAGTAATAAATATGAACTTTTCATATTTGAAAAAGGTTAATATTTTTTATTAATCCTAGATTGTTAATGTTATTCCCATTTTATAAATACTTTTATAAATATGAACAACATAAATAATTAAATAATTTTTTTAATTAATTACTAAATATGAATTTTCATATTTATTTCTAGGATTTAAAAATATCATTTTACAATTAAAATGTATTTTTCATAAAATTATAAATATGTTGATTCATCAAAGAAGCCTACCCTCTGATACCACTTATGAGTTTCATATGATCATCATATAACCATATACAGTAGAAGGAAATCCAAAAACCGATGGATCTATTTTCAAGAATCAATGCATAAATAAAATTAAAAAAATAGTGTACCTAGAAAACATCAACAACAATAGTATTCTTCTTCCTTGGTGAAGAAGAATGCTTGATAAAGATCATAAAGTAGTAAAAATAATCTCCCTAACTCTTAGGGGGGAACAACGACCAATGGATCTGTGATAATATCATGAGCATACTCGAATGTTGAAGGGGTGATAACACATTCGTCTCAAATGGTAAACAATATTATGGAAATATGAGAGAATTGAGAGTGTTTCAAACAATATATTATTGAAAATAGGAGGGATCACATCCCTTTATATAGCTATCCATGATTCATTTCATTAAATAAAACACATCATCCATCTTAATATATACATAAACATTTATTCCCATTGTTATTAATTCCTTGAATCATATTTAATGAATATTCAATCCATTTAATCCATTCACAATGGATTATTATTAAGGAAACTACATGGAAGATAAATGAACCTAAATTAAATATTCCATTTAATTACTTTAGTGAATATTCAATAGACCCAAGTGTATAATCCCTTTAGCGGTGATCCACATGTGCTCCTATAATCTATGAATGACAATGATGAATCGCCAGGGGCTAGCATGGTCAATTAATGACCTTGTGTTGTTCATCTTGATCACATAATGTTTCTTCATTCTTGAAAAAATTATCTTGATCTTCTCATTCTTGAGAGGATGTGAGAAGAAAGAGGATAATTCTAGAGAGAAATCCATTATGTTCAATAATTCTTGATTAACCTCTCTTATAACATATTAGTGGTCTATTTATAGAACTTGTGTTATGATTTTTAATTTAATTAATTTCACAATTGACCTTAATAAATTGTTAATCCCATGTATGAACCCATTCCATGTATTAAAATAACAATATTATATTTATTCTTTGGCTTGTGCTAACTCACACAACAAAAAATATTATTTTACTGGCTTACAAATTAATATTTATAACTCGACACAATCACAGTGCACTCATCATCCTTAACATTTATCTAATACCTGAATAAATATTTACTTAAATATTTACTCTTAAAATAAATATTCAATTCATATTTTGGAGAATAAATATATTGATTAAATATTTAATAAATAAATAAATATTATATGTTCGTGTAATTTAACAATTACCTTTAAAATAAATAATTATTTAATTTATGCAATCATTAATCCTATATAAAATTATTTCTCAGTCTTTAGAATAATATTTATTACAATAATTAAATTCAAATAGGATTTAATTGAGATAAAAAACAGTTATTGTGTGTCCCTCCATGATTCTTTCTCATTGGCATTAGAATGGATTGATAAAGTCTAAGATTACTATCTGATTAAAGTTTAAGAAACCCAAGATAAATAAGTTAATTTTGTAATGTCAATAACGAAAAACAAGTGCTCACTATGTAATATAATCCCTTTGTAATAATATCTCATCAAACAAGTTACACACCTATTTCATCAACCTATATGATTAATATGCATTTCTTTGACTATCTGAAATAAACTCGTCATTACACATGACCATGTAATTTAATATGACAATTATATTTCAATCAAAGGGATGTGATATCAACTTCTATAGATATAGAAAGGAAAAATCCTTCTCTGACTTATTACTTAACAAATTTCATTCATGATGCACCCAACATACCTTAATTCCTATGAACATATGGAGTAATTTTTTTGGTCATTAAATATAAGCATGTGAGTAATAATATTCATTAATAATAATATTAAAGTATAATGACCATTATAAACACTTATAGACAAGAATATCCAATGACACGTAAACATGTGGAATTCCTATTGGCAGGTCTATTATCATAATCTCCCATCTTGAAGATTACCAAGTATAAACTTCATGAGATAAAGGCTCATCCACTTACGAGTACACACACATGATGGTCAACATAATATATTCCCTATCATAGTAGTTATATGACTATAAAACTAGATTTCATAATACTATCATAATATTTCAAGATTCTCATCATATTAGGGAACTTATATACCCATTTCAATGAGATAGATACTCAAGGACATTATTACATTAATTTCATGCAAGACAATGAATAATATGTCATAATTTTTTTAATTAATATTAATTTCCTTGAATATACATGTAATCAAAAATATAAATAGTTGTTTTTAGAACACTAAATTCAACAGACTACCAATTGGACTAGAGACAACTACCAATGACTTTCAGTATGCTAGAACTCACATAAAGATATTTTTTTTACTAAGTTATGGATTTAGTTAAGGGTTACCCCTCATTATCTTCCATGGAGACTTTGCTCACTGCAACTTCTCCTCTCTAAGAAAAATCCCTCAAGAGATGATACTTCTGAAGTATGTGCATCATCTGATAATGTGACCTTGACTCCTTTTAAAGAGTCACTACTATAGTATTATCACAATGTACTGTGATATGGTCTTACTTATAGGTACCATGTCAAGATCTTGGATAAAGATTCATATACAAGCTACTTCTTTAGTTGTATTAGAATCTACAATGCACTCAAAATATTCTTTAGAATCTACAACCATGGCTTTTTTTATCTCTTCTAGATCACAACACCTCCATTGAGGGAAAATATGGGTCCCAGTCGCAATTTCAGACCAAATCGATCTATTTGGAAACTAGCATTTACATATCCTATGATGAATCATTACTTACCTCCTCTATAAACTAGGAACATATCCTTAGTCATATGAGATAATTTAGGATAGTTTTGACTACCATCCAATAGCAGTCACCTAGGTCAACTAGATATCTTCCTACCCCACTTAATGCACAAGCATCATCAAAATTAATACATAGCATAACATACATGACCGACCCAATCTTCAACATGTATGGAACCATTTACATCCTTTTTATTTCTTTATGTGTCTATGGGAACATTTTCTTAGAAAGATAACTTCCTTGTGACACTATAAAAATCATCTCTTATTTTTTTCAACATTGAATCTATTCTATATCTTGTCAATGTATGTACTTTGATCAAGACAAATTAGCCTATTTGATCTATAATGATGTATTTTTATCCCAAGAATATATGATGCTTCACCTAAGTACTTCATAGAGAAGCATTTATTTATCCAAGCATTAACAGACTGCAAGATTGGTATTTCATTTTCAATAATTAGTATGTCAATGACATAAAACATTAATTAAACGACTACACTCCCATTAAAATTATTTTAGACACAAGTCTCACATTTATTATTTATGAATCCAAATTCCATTATGTCTCCATAAAATTTAATATTCCATGACCTAGATGATTACTTTAATCCATAAATGGATATTTACAATTTATATACCTTATTGGAATCCTTTAGAGTCACAAACCCTTCAAGATATTTCACACAGACATCTTCCTGAATACTCCCATTAAGGAATGAATTTTTGAAATCTATTTTACAAATATCATATTTATGGAAATTCTCCATGGAAAGTAGAATTTTGATAGATTTTAGCATTGTGATTGTTGAAAAGGTTTCATCATAGTCTAACCCTTGATTCTATTTAAACTCTTTTGAAACCAGTCATACCTTATAAGTACTGAATTATCCATCCATGTCCAATTTATTCTTGAAAACCCATTTGCATCTAACAGGATTTACATCCACTAGTAGGTCTACAAAAATATAGACTTGGTTTTGATACATGGAATCTTCAGAATTCATAGCTTCTTTCTAATTAGAAACATCTATGCCACATACTGCTTCATTATAGGTTATAGGATCATTATTATCAACTAATAATTAGTCACCCTCATCGGTGGTTAGAAAACTATATCTTTTAGGTTCTCCAACCTCTCTTGTACTCATACATAGTAATTATGTCTCCAAAACTTATTCTTTAACAAGGATTTGTGGAATTTATTCCTATGATAACTCTTGTATACCTTGATCCTAGACTTTATCAAATTCTATCTTGCCCCCACTATCTCTTTTAGATATTTTCTCCCTCTCAAGGAATATGGGATTTATTACAATAATTACCTTTCTGTTTGAGGGGTCGTATAGGTAATATCCCCTTATTTCCTTGGGGTATCCTATAAAGTTACACTTTGTTCCTAGAAGTGTAAGTTTTTACCTAAAAAAGACTTAAAAAATGATTTGAAACCCCACACATGTAAATTTGACAACATGTATTTTATTCCACAAAAAGTTCATTCGAAATACCATTTTTCGCTTTAGTTAGCACTTGTTTTAGTATATATACTGCTATATGTAACACATATCCCCAAATGGATAATGGAAGAATAAAATGACTCATCATTGATCTCACTATGTCTAACAAGGTGCAATTACTCCTTTCACTTACACCATTCCATCAAGGTGTATATGGATGAGTGATTTGGGATAAAATTAAAAACTCTTATAAATAATCAATAAAGACTTGATTAAGATATTATCCACCATGGTTTGAGTAAGTTTATTAATCTTATTACCAATTTGGTTCTAAAATCCATTATTGTATTCTTTGAATCAATAAAAAGAATCCAACTTATACCTCCTCAAGTAGACGTATCCATATCTACTATAATCATTAGTAAAAGTTATGGAGTATGAGTACCCACCCCTTATTCTAATGTAAATGGTCCACACACATCAACACAAATTACTTCAAAAATATCATTATCCCTTTAACCATTCCCACTAAATGGGGATTTAGTCATTTCCCATGTAAACATGCATGGAATATACCAAGTGGTTTTAGTTAAAATGAATTTAAATATACATCTTGGTGTAATTTAGTGAAAATATTTTCATCTACCTGACCTAGTTGAGGTTTACATATTTTTGTGTGTTATAATCCATGTTAACTAGTTTTGTTATCAATTTCCATTACTTAGTTCACGTAATCCAACATATAAAGACTGTTATTTAAATACGCTTTACCATAATATATGCTTTATTTATAAAAGAATCAAAATTTATTCCCAAATTTGAAAATAAATCCATATATATTAAATCTAGATATATATATATATATATTTTGGTGATATAAGGAACACAATAAAAAACTTTTAATACTAAGATCATTACCATAAAAAATGTGAGGTTGTAGTCCCTAATAGCCACAATATCAAGTTTGGATATATTAGATGCTTGTAGATCTACCTCACCATGGAAAGTCTCTTAGAATCTGCATGGTTCCTATATTTTAATACATATCTAAGAACCATATGCTATATCTAATAACCAATTTATAGAAACATATACATTTCACTTGATAACAAACGCACCTAAAGATTCCCCTTGCTTCTTTTCCTTGGTTCAGTTTTTCTTCCAATGTCCCTTCTTTCTATATGAAAAATAAATAACATCATATTCCCTTAATTTACCCTTAATATTTATCCCCTTGGAAGTTTGTTTTAAATAAGATTTTGATTTAAATCTCTGCTCCTAAACTTTTCTTTTATTCATTAAAGGATAGTTTTTTTCACTTCATATCCTTGTCAACTTGGTGATGTAGAGTGAGAATATCTTGGAGAGACTTATCAATGTAGTTCATATTTAAATTAATTTTTTTGGAGAATCTCTTAGGGAGTGATGGAATAATAATATCATTTCATAGTTTATCAGGTAGTTTAAAACCTAGAATCTCTAGGCACTCAATGTAGGTAATGATTTTGACTATGTGAAGCCCAAATTAAGCACCTTCTCTAAGTTTTATTTGAAATATCACCTTGGACATATCAAACCATTCTTATCTCTATCTCTCATAATATAGACCATGGAGATGTTGGAGGATGTTATAAGAATCCATGTCTTCATGTGATTTTGTTGACACCCATAATTGTGCACCATGAACTTTTCCATTCAATATTTTAGGAATGTAATGAATATGAAAAAATACCAATATATTTTTCCTGGAGGATATCGAAGTGGTTGGGATTTGTCTTTATTTTATTGGGGAATACATCTTGTTCCTTATTTTATCCATTTTACTTAGGAGTTTATTCTAATTATTTTATATAAATCCCTTAGCAAATTTTTTTTCCATCCAAGCTAACCAGTTGACCAGCTCAACCAGGAGTATGTAAGGAATCACCTCAACCATGCCCCAAGAGCCAGCTAGTCAACCAGCTGAGCTATTGGAGGTGGGAGAGCATAGTGTCTACTGGGTGTGAATGGCACATGATGGTGGTCCCTAAGTAGGCCGTACAATGGGAGGGTGAATCGGATGAGGGTGTGAGTGCATGTGTTGTAGGCATCAACCCAGTTTCCAGCTCGAAAGTCAAATGGCACAACCATCCTTATTAAGTAGATCCATACAACATGGGACATGAATTTGGTGTGAAACTATTCACTTACATTAAAACATACATATATAATGTATGCAATATGATCTGATTAATCCCAATCATCCGATTTCCTCACGCATTATCTTCAACCTTCAACTCATCCACTACACTCACTAACACCCTTGGTTTAATGCAGTGAGTCACACCCAATGTTCACATGACACCACCATTCAATGAACACCATGTCATCCTTATCCAATAATCAAAGTGAGATAAAAGAGACATGATTGACATCCCAAATCCATGTATGCAACATCATTTCACATGCATTATTTCTTTTTAGTAAAATATAATCTATTGCTTGAAGCTGATCAAGTCATCACGTGATTAGGTGAAGTCAATCATGAGAGCTGCTTGAAGTTATCATGAGACATATCAAGGATCATGTGATCAAAGGATGATGCTTGTATGAAGCCACTCAAACGTCACCAAGGATTCACATAAAAAAAGAACACATATTTTTATTGCAAGAGACTCTTGTCATTTCAAACTTCCTCAAGATCATTCAAATCCAGATTAAGGCCAATCATTTGGTCATGTAATTCCATCACATGAAGGTAGGTCGATCATGTGAAGCCACTAATGCCACCACGAGAAGCCCTCAAAGGTGTCTGGAGATCCATTACATGAAAAAAAGTGATCATGTGACACCTTAGATCCAATCATTCAAGGCCTCAGTATCCTTAAAGCATGGAATCACACAAAGCCTTCTTATAATAACATGATTTAGATCATACAAATCCATCAACCACCTCAAGATAGTTCACATGACATACACACTGTGAAAAGTGACACCACCCTTGGCTGCCTCTACCTATATAAACCCCTATCCCTTAAAAAGGACATCTGAAGGGGAGGGGGATAAGGAGTAAAGGAGAGAAGATAGAGGGAGAACATCAGAGAAGAAACAAAGGAGGAGTGGGATACCATATTCGGAGGATACCTCCAGGTAACCATGAGAATTCTATCATGAGAACCCATTATATGATTCCATCATGATAATCCATCACTTGATCACCTTAAGATCACACAATCGCATGAAAAAAATCAAATGAACACTTTGATTATGCGATGTGTACATGATGCTTGGTCATGCACCTCCTTTTCATGTAGCACTGATATGAATCAACATCACGTGTCCTCATCTATGTAATACTAACACACATGGAAATGAACTCCTTCATACAAACCCTTGAGTGTGAATCCATGACATAAACCCTCTTCCATGAAACCCGTATTCCCTGAAAACCCTCATTAATGAATGTATCTCCAACATACATCCCCTTGCACATGTTTTAAAACCCCCTCATAAGATTCCATTAAGGTCATGTGATTGCATGAGTAGTTAAACATCATGTGATGCCATTATATGGTCATCCCTCAACATGTATAGGGCCCTACACATGTTTTATATGACATGGAATTACCTTGAATACCCTCATACATAAAATATGAACACCCATGGATAGAAACCCTTGTCATGTAGAAAATCCTTGGAAAGCGGCCTTAACATGCATGTGAATAGGTGCACATGACCTCCTCTCACTAAGAAAACCCTTGTACATGTGATATTTGTCATGCACGTGATCATGGACATGTTCAAGATACCTCATCATGTGAATATCGTAAGGTAACACGATCACATGAATTACTAGTCTCATGATGCTCTTATGTGGCCTTGGAAGTGTTATCTTGATCATGATACTGGCCCTAGACAATTCATTTTGATCATGTTAAGAAATCATGGACAAGCCAGCTTGTTCACACAAAGACATCCCAAACAAGTCAGTTTGATCATGAAAAGGCATACCATACAAGTAAGTTGATCATGCGGAAGGCCTTGAACTATACGATTTGATCATGTGAAGAACCATGGACATGTCATCTTGGTCATGCAAAGATTTACCACACAATTCAGTTTGATCAAGCGAAGAAATCCCAGGAAAGTCAGTTGATCACGTGAAAGGTCTTGAAAATGTCTTCTTGGATCATGTGAAGCACCTTGGACATGTTGTCCTGGATCACACGAAATACCTTGGACATGTCAGTTTTGATCATGCACAAAGACTTGGACATATCATCTTTGACCACCACAGGCACCCTTGTACATGTCTTCTATTCAATCAAACACCACAATACATGTCTACAAAACAACCAAGACATGCTTGGAAGAAAATCAAGACATGCCGGATATACACACATGACTTTTCAGGAAGACACCTTGGATATGTTGGGAAGACACCCTAGGACATGTAAACCTTGTCCTCCAAAAACACTTGGACATATACCATGTAAAACACTAACCATGAACCTTTGGTAAGGTTCCCCCTTTGATAAGGGGAGTGTCCTTAATAGGTTAGGTTTACCCACTCATGCGACCCTATTTGTGTTATGCTCTCAAACGGGCCCTCTATGTTATACCAAACATATTCAATAGACCTTTCATGGTCATCATACCTCTATATCTATCGAGTAATTGAGAATTCATAGGAAACATGGGAATCCATACAGGTATAAGTCCCTAGATTTACTAAATCTTAGGGATAATAATAATTCCTTATAGTGTAATAAACTATCCCAAACTATCAGAGGATTAGGGGATAACTAAACTATACGAACTCTAATTCCTTTCCAAACATGATACATAGGATTCATTCTTAAGGCCTAAGCTCCACTAGTATCCACCCTAGTGTAAGTCCCTCTATATCTCAAATATTCTTAAATCATGGGACCCGAGTCTCCCATAATTATACCATCCTTCCTATTCCATCAATAGATGAGAAGTGGGATTATACATGGGAATCCTCTTGAGTGTAATCCCCTTCCATTACATAAAGTACCTTAAACCCATCAGTAGGTTTGTAATTAAATGAACTATGAGAGCTCTAATTCCCATTCAAAAAAGATATGTAGGATTCCTTCCTAAGGTATGAGATTCAATGTAAATCCACCCCGGTGAAAGTCTCTCCATACTCCAAATGTTCTTAACTAATGGGACTAGATTCTCCCATAAGTATACCATACTTCATTGTTGAGAAGCAGATGAGAAGTGGGATTATACATAGTCGTCCTATTGAGTGTAAACCTCGACCATTCCCTCAAGTACCTTAAACCCATTAGTGGGTTAGGGATGAATTGAACTATGAGAACTATGATTCCTATCTAAAAAAGATACATAGGACTCCTTACTGTGGCCTGAGTTCCTTACTATATTCTCTATGATACTGGTAATCATACCTCTCTAAGGGAAACTTTAATGTGTGGGCCCCGTATAAATTTTCTCTCATGTGATGTGTCCAATATTCAGCTATCACTTGTTACTCACATCATGCATGACTCATGTGTTATTAGAGATTATAAATGATTATACCAATAGAATGATAATGATTTCCCCATTTTGGGACCTTTATTGTGATGTAATACTGATTGCATCCCATTTTCACTCAAAGGGTCATACTCCTGATGAGGCAATTCAAGGTAGCCTTACGTGTATAAGTCCCACTCACGACCTCTGTTGTCGCATCTTTTACAATATAGATTCCTATAACACAAACCATGTGGACTTTGATTTTTATATTAATAATATACATTGGAAAAATACTTGAGGCTCGATCCCTATATTAACATCCTTGCCACATGACATTAAACTTAATGGTATATTCTCTTCATATGACCTTTAACCATGTCAAACAAACTCCATGGGGTTTTATTCCTCTTATCACATTATACAAAGGATGCATCATAGAGGTTTAATCCCATATAGAAGACACTAATCACCTCCTTGGATGACAATAAACTCCAAATATACCAAACATGGCTATAAACTAAAGCATCCTAAATGAAAAAGATAATGATGGAGAACTTGTGGCACACATAGTCATTCCCATCAACACATGGTCTCTATTAGTTTATTAGAACAAGGGTAACCAGTCTCATATCAGGGTTTGAGAAAGATTTCAAGAACATATCTTGAATCTATAAGAGAGTATCAGAATAGAAAATAATTCCCCCTAAAAGGGTGTGATGAGCCCAAACTCCCATAGTCTCAACCAATGTGAGTTCCTAAGCGTTATTGAGTTTAAAACCCCAATTAACCACCTGCCTTTAGAAAGAAGGTTTGTACCTTGTCATGGATGTGGGAACCATTGGGAGTTTCCATTAGAGAAAAATATGGTAAAACCGACGAAAAATATTGTGCAATCACCCTCAATAACTCATATCCAAGATTTGGGTGAAACCATCCACATTTATCAGGGAATAAAAGTGAACCCAATGTGAAATCCTTTAACTGTATCATGAATTTCATGAGTGTAAAAGGATATATTGAGTACTTCCCATTGGGATATTTTTTTTAGGAAAAAAAACAATGAACCCAATAAGGAATATTTTAACTGTATCAACCCTTTCATGGGTTAAAAAGAATAGACTACCTAGTTCTCATCAAGCCATTTTGATCCAAATTTTTCAGGAAACAAAATGATGAACCCAATACAAAATATTTTAACTATGTCATACCTTTAATGGGTTTAAAAGGACAGACTACCTAGTTCCCATCATGCCATTTTGATCTGATTTTTTTGAAAAACAAAATGAATAACCTAGTGTGAAATATTTTAACCATTCTATACCTTTCATAAAATAAGGGGCCACCTCTTCATCCTTTAACTATGAAATTAATTGATTGACTATTTACTCTTATGTATGATGTTGCACTGATAAGGTTTTTTGTTTCCTCTCTAAGAATTATAGATTCCTTACAATCCAAATGAAATCCTTAAATGTGACAATAGATTCTGAGACCACTGGACAAGCTGGTAATGCTTGAAAAACACCTCAAGTTCCTATAAACAACTAACTGACACACCAATCATGTGCATTTTATACCATAGAAGCCTTGGCTCTAAGGCCCCAATGTACACTGTCACCAATGAAACAACTTTAGTTCTAGTTGGTGAACATATTGGTCTGGGAGTACCATATCAATGAATCTATCCCAACTTTGGAAGCTCATGAAACCCTCAAGAGTATGAATCCCCATCAGGTGTCTTTCCCATGACATGCTGCAAAAGAAGAAGTGGCCCTTATTCCCACATTCAAACACAATAGGAGTTTATCCCTATAACACAACAACACATACCTTCCCTACATAAGGGAGGTGGATGAGGAAAATCACCATGTCAACTCAATCACTTAGGATCTTCCTAGGAGGGATCCTATCCATTCTGTTCATCGTCATCAACATATGACTATACTTCCATAGGGAGCTACAGAGGAAGTTGTTCCTACTCCAGCCATCCAAATTGGGGTATCCAAAATAAGGTACTTTTTGGGGTATCCAAATAATGAAAATCCAGAGAAGGATTATATACCTATCACCACTAATATATCTAAGTCCCATCAGCGTATCCTTATAGTGGACCAGAGTCAACACTAGATTATCACTAGAAAAGATCTTCTGACTTTGTTAGAGCTAGCCTTGGTGACTATGGAATTCTAGGGAGAACCCAAACCCATAGGTATTGCGGATTTTTTTATCATATTTTACCTTGGGATTTCCTTCAATATGGTACAACAGTCACTGGACCACAAAACGGAATAATGGGCATCATCCAACCAAAAAACATATTAGGCACTGACCCGTCAAGAGAGATACTTCATAGAAGAGGAAAACCAGCTCAATTATGTCTCTAAGAATATGATATAAACCAAATCCAAGGAATTATCATTAGATACAAATGAGAAAACTCTTGAAAAGTATTCACACCCTCTTATATTAATCCAATTCATAACATATTGGCCCCCCTTCTACCTTCAACATAGAAAATGAAGGTCTCAACAGTATCTTTCATGCATCTAAATAAGATATTATCGAATGTATTGGTGTTTCATAGTGCAATTTTGATGGAGCATATGGCTAGTGAAAATAACAGATTTAATCCCTATGGACCACATTGAGACTCCTATCATCATTATTCACTCACCCTACCATTTAAATAGAAAAGGGTGTTGTCATAAATCATGAGAGTCATCCCCTTAAGGATGAAAAGGTAATTTCTATAGAGGAGAAGATCACTCAAATCCAACAAAATAACAAGTATATTTGGGAAATAATTGTGGTAATACTCCTGGGATCTCTTCCCCAAAATTATACATCAACACCTTCCTACAAAGGCCTACCTTGCAGTGAAGTGTCCCAGCCCACAGGGCTCTGGGAATTTTTATATTTTCCATCCCCTCAATAAGTGAAATACAGACATTTTTCCACCACACCCTAGCCCACAGAGTTGGGGGAATTTTTATATTCTCAATATTTCCAGCCCATAGGTCTTGATACATTTCCATATTTTCCACCGCCTCATCGGGGGTACTTCGAAAACCATCTGACCTCAACCATTTCCACAAATCCTATAAGAGAGTTGGTTTTAATTAATAATGAGAAGAATATAAATCATACAAGGCCTATAAATCTTTAAAACCTACCTCTGAACCAATAAAGACCAAGGATATTCCCCACAGACTCCAAACTCAGCCATGTTCCCATTCCCACAGAGGTATAGATAGCATGCAGGAGAAGTAGTGTGGTTACCCATATTTTGATGATAGGCGGAAAAAAGTCTATTCCTTCTAGAAAAAACATGTCCCCAAGTATTTTTATTATTCCATGTATAATTATTTGATAAAAATCACAATAATGTGGAATTCGAGTGAGGCATGGTTGGTAGGCCCTGAAAATCACTTCCCCTACCACCAATATCTTAGGAACACAATAGGGAGTTGCTTTGTCTTTAAATATTGTCTAGAGAAGTGGGTAAATTATGGCTTGATAGATTTATAAGATATTGAAACTCATACATTATGCATAAGAGTCATCCAATATCCATCGTAAAAGTCTCCCTATCGATAGGTTATGGCATGATACATCCTAGTCGCATGATGTTAAACTGCATGATACATCCTAGTTGCATGATTTCAAACTACATGATACATACTAATTAAATGATATTAAATTGTACAATACATCCTAGTTACATGATGTTAAACTGCACAATATGTCCTAGTAGCATGATGTTAAATTGGACAATACATCATAGTCACATGATGTTAAATTTCATGATATATCCCAGTCTCATGACATTAAACTGCACGATATGTCCTAGTCACATGAGGTTAAACTCCACAACACATCCAAGTCACATGATGATAAAATGCATAAAAACATCCTTATCACATGATGTGAGATTTCATGGAACATGTCCTGGTCACATGATGGTAAATTGTGTGGAATATCAATATATGGGAGATATCATTTGCATCATGTTGGAATTATAGTTTCCATAATTACCACTAATATAGTACAATCTCAATACAAACAATATAAAAAAATCTCTAATAGCCCTTAGTAACCTGCTAAAGGTGTTACTGTTGAGTCACCTCCCTGGACACTTAGATATAGGAATCAAGGACACCATGTTGAATGTGTAAAGTTGTGGACCAAAGAGGGTGAGGTCGTATCTCCTCCTCCACCAACAAATCCCATCATTATGTTTTATTGGAAACCAGTGAGAGGGATCATATCCGTACTCACTCAAGAAAAGTATGATATCATATTCAGGAAAAAATCATGGATAATTCACAGAACCATGCCCTCATGCATAAATACCATCGTCATATTCTAATGGCATGAGGAGGAAAAGATTTGGAATACATCCCCATATTAATAAAAGATATCATACAACATATCCTATAATCTGAGAGCATACATGCATACATTCCTATACATATCCTACTGAAGTGAAAATACTTTATGACAACAATAGGGGAGATCTGATAGTATATTCTAGTGATGATACAAGGACAAGCACACTTTACTTTTCCAATAGTCAGGGTAACACACTAAAAAAGGTTCACCTCTGCTTGTTCCTTGAAGGATAATTAGTACCAGTTATCAGAACCCCAATGATAATAGGAAAGAAACCATGTGATATCACTTAAAAAAGACCAAAAGAATCATGGAGATGGCTCATATCCCTCTTATAGTTGTTCAATCCCATTCATTTTACACGATCAACTAGTAAGGGTGAAATTATCTGAACCTACCATAAGAAGGGGATGGCTAGAATGACCTATTCCACTGGAATAAGATTCTCCCTTTACCTATGCTCAAGCACCAAGCCCAGACACCTCAGACACTCAAACCCTGAGCCACAAAATAGTGAGTAACTCCAACTTGGGAAGCACAATACACTACCACAAAAATAAGACATTCTGAAACAACTAGAAGTTGTTCCCACCAAAATCTCAATCATGGATGCTATTCATATTTTAAAATAACTCTGGGTGGAACTCATCAAATAACTCCAAATCCCATTGGATTTTGATACATAAGTCACTGCATATGAGGTTTTAGCGAGTGGAGACTACGCCATTTGAATTCCATGTCACCATCTTATTCAAAAAATAGGACTAAGAAGAAGTTATCCAAGGACATGTCATAACCCTACATGTTTCAATAAAACTTGATAATTTTGACATCCTAATGACTCTAATTGATAATGATTTTAGGATCATCCTCATCCCGATTTAGACCCTCCGATGTTTGGGATATAGTGAGGGGGATTATCTCTGAAAAAGATAACCAATCAAGGGTATGATAAGAGAGAGAAAATACCTCTCAATAAGATCAAGATCAAGGCCTAGTTTTAGGATAACTTATCTAATGTTGAGTTCTTGGTTATCCAACAAGGAACATCTTATAATTTTCTACTTAGAAGAAATTTTCTTCATGGCCATGTAGTGGTACCTTCAAAATTTAATCAATGTTTTCAATACCCCATCGTTGGGAAGGTTGGTATACTACATGATTAAAACACCCCCTTTACGTATTACAAAGAAAAATATGATGAGTTAGGTTTCTATAAGAAGAAAGGAAAATAATCAATTGTGGATGATGATATGAAGGTTTCATTCCCTAATGGATTGGGAACTACCCCTGCAAATCCCTAGAGCATGCTCAACAATGATTATGTGCTACCCATAAGTCTAATTGTGGAATCAAACTTAATCCCAGTAAGCTACTGTGAGCCACAAACTTCATTGAGTCATGTCCATGTGATGGAAGTTACATCAGCTGAAATGGATTCATCAAAAGTGGATAAGACTAATGCTCAATTGGGATATGATAATTCCCTTGAAACATTAGTAAAGAATTAATGATTCCCCCATGACATTCTCTACAACTCAGGATATCCAGGTTCCTCCTTCCCCTAGTGGTAGCATAAAAGAATTCAAACATCCCCAAAATCTATCTGAAACGACTTTGACAATCCAGGATGACAATTTTTCTTCCCATGGCCTCTGTCACCATGACATCAATAGAGATTCCTTCAGATTACCTACCATGTATAAAAATTCCTCCATAAACTTGATATGGAAGAAGAATAAGAGGATGAGCTCATGGAAACCCCTCTCAAATTCAAGGAAGGTGTCTCCACCACCATTGATGAGACCAGACAAGTGAATTTGAGAACAAAATAATACCCGTGACTTATATTGATTAGTGTATCCATGATTTTAGAGGAGTAGGAGATGTATATTACATTTATAAAGAAACATTGATACGTGTTCACTTGGAATTATACAAAAATTATTGGGCTGAACCACGAAGAACCTACGTATCACCTAGGCTGACCTGATAAAAATTGAGGTATCAAGTAGTCATCCAGAATAATTTACCCCTATCATGATACTAAGTCTTGGTATAAAGACTCTAAACTGCACAACCTCCCAAGTCCTAACATCAAGACTCTAAACTACATAACATCCCAATGTCCTAGAATTAATACTTTAAATGAAATAACTTATTTTTTCCTTATCATATGATGTTAAACTGCATAGAAAATTTCCTAACTTTATGATGTTAAACTTCATGGAAGATTTCCTTACCACCTGATGTTAAATTGCATGGAGAAAGTTACTTCATAGATGGTTCACTGCACATGATCTAGATCCATGAGAAAGTAAAATGAAGTACTACCATCCTCATGTGTGAGTAAGATCCACATATAGAATGTTTTCCATTCAATAACTACACGTGTATTGATTATTATGATCACAGGATACATAGTAACACCTAGATCTTTGATCCCGAGTCTAGCCATAATATCAACTGAAAAAATTCCCCTCTTTGGGTGTGGGTTAGACCAGTGTGGATATTTTTTCATTTAATAACTATGTGTGGCTTGATTACTGCCATGAAAGGATACATAGTTACACCTAGATCTCAAATATTGGTTTTAACCAAAATATCAATGGAAAAAATCCCCCCTATGTGTATGGGTTAGACCTATGTAGAGAGTTTTCTATTCAATAACTATGTGTGTCTTGATTATTGTCATAATAGGATACATATTGACACCTAGATATCAAATCCAATTGCAATATAAATGAAAAACTTCCCACATGCATATGGGTTAGACATGTGTGGATAGTTTTACATTAAAGAACTACATGTGTCTTGATTTCTATCATCATAGGATACATAGTGACATCGAGATCTCAAATCCTAGGTCCAACCGCAATATCAATGGTAAAAATTCCCCCCTTTGCATATGGGTCAGAATTGTATAGAGTATTTTATTTTCAAGAACTATGTGTGGCTTGATTTCTAATACCAAAAGATATATAGTGATCCCTAGATCTCAAATCCTGGGTATAACTACAATATAAAATGATAAAAATGAACCTTTTTGTATATGGGCTGGACCTATATAGGGAACTATTTGAGAACTATGTGTGGATTGACTCATGCCATAACATGTTACATAGTGATTCCCGGATCCTCCATTTTATTCCCAACCATGGGTTTTCATCACCTCCATTTCATATTCACATGATGTTAAACTACAAGACCACATCCTAGTCTCATGACAATAAACCGTATGAAAATTTCCTAGTTGCATGAAATTAAATTTCACGTCATATTATACATCCTGCAAGACATAAAATTTATTAGAGCGGGACATACTATCCATGAATCTATACCATGGGTGAATTTTCACCTCCTTTATAGAATGAAATATAGAAATTCCCTATCCCTACATATGGGATCAATCTATGTAGAGGACCCCTTAGCCGACCTTGATGTCACGACTCACTAAGGGAGGAAGATAGAATGCCCCCTCCCCTGTATAAGATCTATATCTACATGAAGAGATACCCTTAAAGGAGATTATTATGGAATGATTCCTTCCCTTAAAATATGAAAAGATAAACCTAGGGATTCCCAGCCATAAAAATTTCATATACCTCTATTGATGGTGGATCGAGTCATATAGACTCGATCTGCCTATGTACGAGTCAGACCTATGTATAGCCTTCTTTCACATGAGATAAATTGGTGCAAGAAGTGATACAACATATAACTAACCATAAATAAGCCTGTGTATGGATAAAAGGATTTTTTCACATCTAAATTACCCCAACCAATGTGAACTGTCCCCAAATATATCTTGTGCAGTTTCATGTTGTTCCTATATCCTTACTGCATGATGTTAAACTATAAGGAAATGGTCCTTGTCACATGATGTTAAATTGAATGAATGATACATACCCAATATGTGGGGTTAAAGTGTTTAGACCATCACCCATAATCATTACTTATCAATGGACCACAATATCTTGACACTCGTCAACTAGAGAACAAGGTTCTTCCAACTTATTTTAAGTACCTCCCCTCATAAATCACACTACACGTCTTGAGCACCCTAGGTTGCCACAAATATTTTACAACCCCTGTAAAGTATAAAATAAATCTCTGATTGACCATGATATAGGTGGATCTTTATAATAGATTTAGACCCACCAACTAGAGGCATATTGGCCCTATAGGAAGGTCCTTATGATCCTTGTGAGCCCTGACATCATCACAGTGGATCTCATCACCTTAGAGTGATTCATGATCATTTTTAGCCTGATTGTACCGTATAGTTACTCATTACTGAGGACCTTGATCCATGATTTAGAAAATATTCATCTCCCACTCAAAAGGATTTCAAAGTAATCCTAACCCTATGTATCTTAATTAGGCTATTGTTTAGTATTCTCCTTATAACAGGTACACAAGAATAATGGCCTAAAACATCATGAACTTAGGTAAAAGCAGTATAACCTTAAGTTTTATCCTTTGATGGTCAAAATCTCATAACCCTAAACTTTTAGTGAAAGAGACATAAAACTATTGAGGTTGAAAACCCACCGAGGGAAGCCTTAGAAAAATTCAAGTCTCTACTTGATAAAATATTCATCCCTAGAGTTTAAGAAAAATTTAGAGCATAAATAAAAATGTAATAAAGCTCATAGTCCTACCTTATAGCCCTATTATAAGCCGATCCATGCTTGCTAGACCCCCTCTTTTAGGAAAAAGTTAGAGTAATGATTTTTACATCTTATCAACATGATAACATGTTCACTAGAATGAGGCACAACTTTTCGGGTGCTCAAACCTTTCTTGAATATTACATTTTCCATAAACCACCATTATGAATTTGAAGTCCGAGCTGACACAACCAATTCATAGAGTTGATATCCTTTTCTTGGAACCTTACATACCTTGGGCACCCTTAATCCTGGTTCTTCCCTGTAGAAAACTAGTAATAAGGACTAGCTAATCTAGAAGGACTTGCTAGTATTCAATAAAGAATTTACACCCTTCCAAAGAGCTTGTGCCTATAGGATTGGTCCTAGAGAGATACCCCCCTTAAATACAAGATTTATTGACCTAACTATGTGGAATATATGCTTCCTCCATTACCAATGGTTAACCTGTAACCATGGGTTTCCACCTTTGGTTAACTCATATATTCCTATAACATGATTTACAATCCCCGTAACTAGACTATTCAAGAATATTCAACATCCTCAACATTACATAATTGTGTATTGAACCCTTTATCAAATAAAGAATGTGATATTCCATTCCTAAAACTTTTGATAGACCACACCATGTGAATCGAAACCACATAGAGTAGGTCCTGAACCTCCTAACTAGAAACTAAACTGCCCAAGGCTGTAAAACCCTTCATGGATAGCTCTTTTATCCACACCCCACTTCAATGTCCAAACATTTGAATCATAATAAATATTTCATAACCCTTACAAAAGATAAAGGATACCCTCTACTTGAACTTGCCTGTAATTCCTATGGGCACATACATAAGGGCATGTTAACTACCATCTAGAGGCATATCCTTCTTATTGGAAAGTAACTCCAATCCTCCTGAGCCCTAAAAACACCACAATAAAACTCGTCACCTTAGGGTGTTTTGTGGTCATCCCTAGCATGTCTTCCCCATTCCATATTCATCGGTTCATGATCCTGGACACATCATGGACACAAACCATTTTACAACTATCCAAGTAGACTCATCTTCCCTAATATTTTACCATCTACCAATACCCTTTAAGGTAATAATTTAGGGTGTCATAACCCATCATGGACATTCATCCTTCATGTTTTCTGCAAGAACATAGGGTGATAGAATCCTTCATGAACATTCATCATCCAGAATCTCCTCAAGGATTTAGGGTTCTCAAACCCTTTATGAATGTCAATCCTACACTACCAATAGCAGAAGGTATGATCTAGAAGACCCTAAACTGCAACAAAAAAAGGTTCAAGATAGAATACACTAAACTATAACAACATATGGTCCGAGCTAGAATACCTTAAACTACATCAATAGGTGGTCTGAGCTAGAAGAAACTAAACTAAAACACAATAGTGGTATAGTTTTAAAGTCCTTAAAACAACCAATTTAAAGAGACACAATGCTTTCTAGGTTGAAAACCCAAAAAGGGAACCCTGGGAAAAAGTAAAGTCTCTGCTCACTGGGCATATACTTTGTGTGATCTAGGAAATATTGAGAATTTATGAAATAGAGAAGGAACAAAACTTGTCCGAATAAAAACCCATAAAGGGAACCTGGAGAAAAATCCAAGTCTATGGCTACTATGATCTCCCCATATAAAGCTTAGGAAAAATTTCAAGCTAAAACAAATAATATACAAATCTTGTAGGGACCATTATCTATCCCAATAAAAAATTAAGCTACACTCGCTAGGCCCTTTAATATAAGAAAAAATTAGACTGCATCTATATTTCTCAGAACACGACTAAGGGTACCTAGTGATCTCATGCCTTTGAACTACATGAGACTTGGTCAATCCTGTAGGACCTTAAACTGCTTAGAGTGGCCTAATTTTTGTTGCTAGAATGTGGAATGAGAACCCGATCCATGCAATATCTTCACCAAAGCATGGTTCCCTACCCATTATTTTGTCATAAAATAATGACTTTGCCCTTCCTATGTATGTGTTAGATCTACATAATGACATTAATCATAGATATATTCATACATGAAACTATGTCCCTATGCATGAGCTAGATCTGCTTAGGAGTCTTCCATCCTAGAAATACGTACATCTTGATTCCCATTCACTTGGGATATTTAGTGATGTCAAGGCCTCTTATCTTAGATCCAACCAGAAACCTCTTTTCATACCAATCCATTTCCATCCTAGGATGTGTAAATACTCTCTAATTTAGAGTATCCATTACCTCATGATGAGTTCATTCCTATGGAAAACCCAAATACCTTGAAAATATCACCCATATTGGATATATAGATGACATCCATTACTTTAATTCAGACACCATAAGTCGAGAATCTCCTCTTGGTGGAGTTCAAAGGCTTGTCAGATGTTCAAGAACACCAAAAAGTGATCTAATTTTACCATATAATCAAATCAACTTAATTCCAATTGAATCCCATTCTATGGGGGGAATTTTTTGACACCCATAATTGTGTTCCAAAAACTTTTCAATGAGATATTTTATGAATATAAAAACTATAAAAAAATATTGATATATTCTGCATGGCGAACTTTCAAGTGTATGGGATTGGGATTTATTTTATAAGGTCATATATCTTGGCCCTTATTTTATCCATTTTATATAGGTGTTTATTCTAAGTATTTTAGATAAAGAACTTAGACAAAAAAATTGGATAGCTAAGTTAACTAGCTAGATAGCTCAACCAAGGGCACATGTAGGAGTTTCCTCAACCACACCCTATGATCTAGCCAACCAGCCATATAAAAGGGTAATGGTGGGTGAGCATAGCACCCATTGGGTGCGCATGATGCATGAAGGTGGTGCCTAGGCGGGTTGCAGAATCAGAAGGAAAAACTTATGAGGGCGTGATTGCATGTGTTGCAGGTGCCGACCCCACTGCCACCTCAAAAGTCGGATGACACACCTAGCCTTATTAAGTGGATTTGTACAATGTAGGAAATAGATGTGGGATGTGGATTTATAAAGTTACTATTAACCCACCTTAAAACATATGTATATAACATCTACCATCCGATCCAATTAATCCCAGCAGTACAGTTGACTCATGCATCATCTTTAACCTTCCTCTCATTTTTTACACTCACCAAAACCCCTAGTTTGATGTAGCAAGTCCCACCTGATGTTCACATGACTCCCCCATTTGATGACCACCATGTCAAACTTATACAATGATAAAAAAGAGATGAAAAGAGACATGGTCGATGTATTAGAGCCATGAATTTGACTTCATTTTTCATTTATTCCTTATTTTTGAGGAAAAAAATCTATCACATGAAGCAGATAAATCCATCACGTGATCAGGTGAATTCAATCACACAATATTTTTCGAATCCATCATGAGACATATCAAGGATCATGTGATTAAGGGATGCTGCTCCTGTGAATCCATTTAGATGTCACCAAGGATTCACATAAAAAAGAATGTATCATTTTATCACAAGAGCCTCACATTATTTTCCACTTCCACAGGATCATATGAAGTTAGATAAAGACCAATCACATGGTTGCATAATTAAATCACACAAAGGTTGGCCGATCATGTGAATCCACCAAAGCCATCACGTGAAGCCCTAAACAATTGTATGGAGATTCTTCACATAAACAAAAAATGATCATGTGACACCTTGGAGATGATCATGAGAAGTCTTGGTAGCCATAAATGATTCCATTACGAAAATCATTCTTATAATTATATAATGTTGATCATGAAAATCCACCCACCACATCAAGTAGGTGAACACAACATGCACACTGTGAATAGCAGCACCACCCTCAGCCGCATCCACCCATATAAACCCTTGTCCCTTTAAAATACACATGAGAATGGGAGGGGGAGAAGGGGAAAAGAAGATTAGTTAAAGGGAGAACAACGGAGAAGAGAAATAGAAGGAGCAAGATTCCATATTAGTAGGATACCTCTAGGCAACCATGATACTCAGATACTTCCTTGTTCATCAATAGAAGAGAAGTGGGATTATACATAGGAATCCTATTGAGTGTAAGACCTAAACATACCCTAAAGTAACTTAAACCCATTAGTGGGTTAGGGATTAATTAAACTATGTGAACTCTAATTCTTGTCTAAACAGGATATGTAGGATGCCTTCCTAAGGCCTGAGCTCCGCTGGGCATCCAACCTAGTGTAAGTCCCTCCATATCCCAAATGTTATTAACTCATGGGCCCAAATTATCCAATAAGACTACCATCCTTACTCATCCAATAGTATATGAGAAGTGGGATTATACATGGTCATCCTCTTGAGTGCAATCCATAACCATGCCCTTAATCACCTTACACCCATCAACATGTTAGGGATGAACCGAACTACAATAACTTTGATTCATGTCCAAAAAGGATACGTAGGTATCCTTCTTAAGTCCTGAGCGCTATACCATATTCTCCCTGAGACTGATAATCATTACTATCTAAGGTAAACTTTAATGTGTAAGCCTTGTAAATTTTTTCTCTCATGTGATGTTTCTAATATTACACTATCCTTTCTTTCTTACACCAAGCATGACTCATGTGTGATTAGAGAATGGAAATTATTTTACCAATAACATGATGAGTATTCCCTCAACATGGTCCCTTAATTTGGATGTAAGCATGATTTTATCTCATCTTCGCTCAAAGGGTCATACTCACGATGAGGCAATTCAGTTCAGCCTTATGAGCATAAGTCCTGATCAAGGCCTCTGTTGTCACATTTTTTATTATAGAGACACCTATAACATAAACTAAAGAGACTCTGATTCCTATCTTAATAGGATATCTAGGATTCCTCCTCAAGTCTCGAGACCTATATTAACATCCTTGTCACATGAAGTTAAACTACATGGTATAGTCTTGTCATATGACCTTAAACTATGTTAAATGAACTACATGGGTTTTTGATTCCTGATGTCATAGGATGTCTAGGATGTCTCGTGGAGGTACAATTGTATCTCCAAGACACCAACCACCTTCCCAGACACCGATAAAATCTAGAGAGATTGAACATGGATATAAACTAAAGCATCATAAATTAACAAGATAATGATAGTGAACTTGTGGCACACATAGTTGTTCCCATAAAAACATAGTCTTGATAATATCACTGGAATAGGAAAAACTAGTCTCATTTTTGGGCTTGGTAAGGATTTCATTATCATATATTAAATCTCTAAGAGAGTCCCTAAATAGTAAATAATTCCCCCAAAAGGCTGTGACGAGCCTGACCTCCCATCCTCTTGACCAACGTGGGTTCCTAAGAATCACTAGGTTTAAAATCCCAATTTACCTCATACCTTTAGAAAGTAGGTTCATTCCTTTTCATGTATGTGGTAACTATTGACATTTTCCATTAGAGAAAAATATGATAAAATCAAAGAAAATTATTTCGCAACCACCCTCAATCACCCACAACAGAGTGTCCGAAAAATCTATCCACATTTTTCTAGAAACAAACTTCACGAGTTCATTAGACATGGATAAAAGCATTAAACACTAAACATTGATCACATATTTCAAATTTATAACATAGATATGGAACTACTCATCACTCACCTCCTTTGAATATGAATCAAGAATTGAGGATTCTAGCATGTAATACTTCTATTCATGGTGCAATACTACCTATAGAAATCTTAACCATTCATGGAAATTATTTCTAGTTAGGAGATGGTATTTCTAAAAAAATGATCATATGTATAATGTGGTATATGAGCTTGTAATTATTATAAAATATTAAAATATTATATTATTATTACTTTACTTGATTATGGTTAATGTGATAAAAAATAATAAATTTTATTTTATTAAGTCTCCCACTATTTTATCAAGTCCTAAAAACTCTCACCATTGGAATTTTAATGTATATCTTATCAGGAATTATAGTGGCAAGGATCTATATTTCCTTTCTCCTAACACAAAAAAGGGATCAGTCAATTACTTGAAGGTATATAGGAAGGAAAGAATTTTCCAACTCTAGGCTTGTAGTTCCTGAATCTGTTGAGTAAACTCCCTAATATAGAAACACTGAATTGGATTTCCTCAATACTTTCCTCCAAGTTACCCCAAGTCTAAAAAGTGGTAATCCTATTGATGTAAAATGGTTAAGCCAACCCAAAAAAACTATAAGAACTCCCTTAATAAAAGTAATTTTCCCAAAAAGGATTGGTAAAAAAATTAGTTTTATTGGATTCATTCATAATCAAGTAATAAAATTCTTAGTAAAACTTAATATTAAGTTGAGGAATTTTATTTATTATTCATAAAATTTTGTTATTTTGTCCTTTAAAAGTTCTATTAATATAAAGGAAATTTTACTTTAGGAATTAACCATGTTTCGATAAATCATTTACTCATAACACATTTATTTTAATTTCATGTTTTCATATTAGTATATATATATATATATGATCATGGTCTTGAATCAATAAATTAAATCTTGAATAATACATAAATAAAATAAATAAATAAATAACATGACCATGTGCTTATCTAATAGTTAATTTATTGAGTAGATAATAAATCAACCTATGACCCTAGGGATAAACTCCTTGTGTCAGTCTTGGTAAGAGTTACAGAATCCTACCTATACACCTATGTATCCATCATGTTGGTTTAATCTTGGTTCCATATTAAAATACCTCCACCTTTTCTCTATCTTTAAATTACTCTATGCACCTTAAAATAACCATTTTATTAGATATGTTTTTATAATTTACATGTAGGTGAGGGGAACCAAAGGATTAGTTAAGGTTAATTACATAAAACAACCTTGGACACACAATTCCTACATAATAAAAGAGATAGAGATGACATGATGGCCATAATATTTAATTTAATAATAAATTATTGAAAAACTAATAAATAAAACTAAATTAAATAAAACCAAAACATACATAGGCCTATTCAAAGCTAATGATTAGTTATAAAGATGCAACAAATATGTATATAAAACAACTATCTAGAATTAATTTTAGTTCGTACTTTAATAAGATAAAACACACACAAATTAATTTGATTTATTATCATATTAATCATTAATTCATTTCTTTTGATTTCATCTAATCATCTAAAAATTTCCATCCGCTGTGATTTTAAATAAAATAAATAATTTAGTTTTATTTAAAATTCAATAAAATATTATGAATCTTGGAACCAACTCAATGATTACCTATCCAAACTACCTAGTATGGTTTTAATTATAAAAATGAACTCATATAAAATATTTTGCACATGGAATGTGTCATAATTTCTTAGCATTTACTACCAATTTAATGCCACATGGAACAAATGAAAATTACCTAACTTATAAAATTTAACGCATTGAGCATTTATTATGCAATAACCGTACATGATTCATAGTTTCAAATATTACACAAAATTAATTAAACATTTAATATAATATAAAACTTAATTAACAATGTGTAATTTCAACTTAATGACCCATGAAATGTAGGTCAATAAGGTTTAATTGAGTGATTTATTAAATTTAATATTTCAATATAAACAGGTAAAGTACATGACATGTGCAATCCAGTAACATACAAAAATTATCTTCACTAAATATCATTAGTACACACCTAGGGACTTGATGTGTACTTCCTACATACATATATGAATTACATGATGTGTACTCCAAGTTACATAGATTCTAGTCTATATGAGTCATGTATTAAATACATGTGGTGTATTAATTATACAACACAGTTTGAACCTATGTTTTCCAACTTGAAAACACATGGAATACCTGACGTGTACTCTGGTAAGGCTGTGTTTCACCCTAGATGGTCTACACAAAGTGAATTTACTTCATGTGATTTGTATTAATTGCACGATGACCTATTATCCATGTCTTTATCCTTGTGAAATGAATAAGGATACATAATGCGTAACAAAGGATTATATGCTGTGTACACATATATTATCCACCCAAAATTCTTGGTACCTTCGGATGGGTTATTCATATGTAATCTCTATTAATAATCAACCAATCTTCTTAATATGAGCGATGAATAAATAAGAGGAAGAAGATATTTCGAGAATAGATCAAGAATGAATTAAAAATTGAAATTAATTTTAATTTTTAAATGCAAAATTATCAATAATCAAATTAATAATTATAAATTTTAACATGACTACTATAATACCACTTCATGGTTTATGAATAGTGGAAACACTTTTTAGGGTCAATCTCAAATAAGAAAATTTCATATTTGATGGATCATTCATACATTGTACAAGATGTGAACATCATGACCAAATAAATTTTTCCAAAGAATATTGACAACAAAAAACACCAAAACCAATAAGAGATATTTTCTCATTAAATTTATAATTAATGTAATTAAATTGGAAAAAATATTACCTCATTCTGGTGATCATTATTTATAGTAGATGTTGATCATTTGGAACTATTTTCTGTTATCCATCATTGTGCTTGTTGGATCCAAGTATAAAATCCCACTAGCGATGATCCGCACATGCTTCTAATGACACCAATGAATCACAAGGTGATAGCATATTCAATTGACTGTTTTGAATTGTTTATCTTCACTTTTTCATGTTTTTTTGGTCTTGAAGAAATTATATTGATCTTCTTATTCTTGATAGGATGTGAGAAGGAAGAGAAAAATTCTAGAGATAAATATGTTGTGCACAATGATTCTCGATTAACCTCTTTTAGAATTTATTAGTGGTCTATTTATGGACCTAGAGTTATGGTTTGAAATTTAATTAATTTCACAAGTTCCCTTAATAAAATGTTAAACCCATGTATAACCCAATTTCATGTAATAAAATAATTATATATTTTTATTTCATGACATGTAGTAACTAATGCAAAGATAAATATTACTTTATATACTTGCAATTTAATATTTTTCACTGGACACAATCTTGGTCCACTCATCCTCCTTAAAATTTATCGAATATATGAATCAATATTTAATTAAATATTTATTTATAAAATAAATATTATATTCACAATCTACATAATAAATATATTTATTAAATATTCAATAAATAAATGAATATTATATAGTAGAATAATTTAAAAATTATCGTGTGAAAATAATATTTATTTAATTTATGCAATCATTAATACTGAATAAAATTATTCATTGGTCTTGAGAATATTATTTATTCTAGTAATTAAATTATAATTGAATTTAATTGAAATAAATAAAAAAACTTAGTGTGTGACCCTCTAGGATTATCCATCGTTTGAATTATGAGGGATTGCCTAAAGTCCAAGATTTTTATCTAGAAACAAGTCAAGACACCCATAATAAATAAGTTAATGTTACATGTTGATAACCATATACGAGTGCTCGAGATGAAATATAATTCCTTTGTTATAATATATTGTCAAGTTGGTTTTAAACCCGTGTCATCAAATTATATACTTGATACGTCATTCTTAGACCATCAAAAATAAATTATTCGTTACACCATGGACATGGAATTTAATATGAAAATTTTATTTCAATCAAATGGATGACATATCAAATTCCATATATATGGAAGGTATAAACCCTTCGTTAAATTATTCATCAATAACATTTCATTCGTGATGCACCCAACATACCTTACTCCCCATGAACATATGGAATCATAGTTTTAGTTATTAAATATATGTGTGTGGGTCATGAAATAAATTAATAATAATCTTAAAGTCTGAGGACCATTGCACACAATTGAAAATAGGAATATCTGATAACACATAAATATAAAGAATTCTTAATGGTGGGATTATTTATATAATCTCCTATCTTAGAGATTACAAAGTGTGAACTTCATGAGATGAAGTCTATCCAATTATGTGTACTCACACTTGATAGTAAACATACTACAAGCCCTATCATATAATGTTATCTTACTAAAGAACTATGTTCAAGAATGTCATCTTGGAATTTTAATATTCTGATCATAGTGGGGAACTGCTATATGATTTTCAATGCAATAGATAATCTAAGAAATTATTACATTAAAGTCACATAGAATAATGAATAGTTTTTAATGATATGTTTAATTTATATTAAATTATTTGAATATAAATTTAATTAAAGGTACTACCATTTGGTTCTATAACACAAACTCCAATAGATTGCACCCGCTAGCGAACCGTTTTGTCCATTAGTTCATAACCTATATGATACACAGTCATGATTCTACCCATTAATTGATTTGGGTTGATCCACCAGACATACACATTTAGTATTAATCCCAAACCTTTTAAAACCACTAATCCTTCATGAAAAATTAAGGCAACTCCAAGTACCTCGCACCGATGCAACAAGCAAATTGTAAAGTGCATCATCAAGGAGACATATTGCAACTTTGCCTACATGCGCACATGTGCATGGATGGTGTAGTGCACCATCTCACCTAGGATTATACCCATTTACCTTTATTATTTTTAAATAAGAATAAAGATACTTCCATTAATAAGTAATACAACAATCCTCCCATTTTCCACTATGAGATTCCCAAAAAAATCCCCTTTAACAACATAAAATAAACAATCAAATATTTTTTTTAAAACACATTAAAAATCCAAAAGTACCACACCATTTTAAAAATTTTAAAATTTCATTTTGGAAAATAAATAATCACACTCCATTGTAAATAATTTTAATAAATAAATTTGTCTCTCTATTTGAACCATTATATAATAGTGAAAAATAAAAGTTGAATAGAGAAATAGGTGGAAAATACCTTGAACATGTAACTCTTGTTATCAACCGAATTAATCCTACATAAGTCCACTCAAATTCCTTAATTATTCATCTAATTATAGAAACTATTATTTCCATGTGTTACTTATCCTATAATTAATGTTATAGATCTAAATCCATAAAATTTTAGAGCAACCCCACTCATACATTCACATAGGTTAACCAAAAAGTTTTCCCATGTTTTAAAACTTGTTCGATATCCTTAGTTCATTATGATTTTTAAAATCACCCTCCTTTTATAATGGGAAACAAACACCATTTTACTAGGATGTAATATACCTTTGGTGTTTCCTTCACACATATTATATAATTCCCTAGATTAAACATATATATGGGAAGTTATCACATGTTAAGTTGAGGTACCATCATTGGTGAATTTTTAACAAGGAATTTAAACCCATAATTACAAAAGTTTTTCATAAAAACTCCCTCAAAAGGATATTTTTTAGTGGGTCCACCAAATTTTGGATTGGTTCAACAAAGTCCATAGTTATGATACCATCCTGTATTAACCGACTCACATAAAAATTTCTGAGACCAATGTGTCTTGATTTTCCATTATAATTATTATTATATATCATATCCAATGTTGATGAACTATAATATATTATAGAAACCATAGATATTGGCATACGAAACAATAAAATATTTAATAAAATATATCCAATCCATTCTAATTAGTTTATAGTAGCTGTTAAAGCAACAAAATCAGAATCCATTGTGGAGTCTGTTATAAAAGTCTGTTTCTTTAAACCCCAAGAGATCACTCCACATACAAGTGTAAAAACCCAAAAACTCATAGAAGAGTGATACTAAATAATAGTTATCCAAATTTCATTGGAAAAACCTTATAATAACCTTGAGTTTCCACTATAACATATATGTACCCTTTAGATACTTGAGAACTCTTTTGGCCATATCCCATTGTGCATAAACTGGATTACTCGCATACCTACTAAACCTTCCTATAAAATATGTAATGTTGGGTCTTATAGATGTAATATAAAACATGATACATCTGATCACCCTTTTATAATTTAATTAAGCAACTACCCTACTAAGATTTGATAGGATCCAACTCCCAGAAGCATATGGGTTTTAAATCGATGAATAATCAAATTGTTCAAACCTATTCAAGTATTTTTCAATATAATGAGGTTGAGAAAGAATGATGAAATTTTTATTTCTGATAATTTTGATTCCTAGAATAACATTATCCTGACCCAGGTATTTTATATCATTATTTCAAGATAAAATAGACTTAAATGCATTTATTAGATTCATACCATTTCCAAATATAATCTTTTCATAAACATATAAATAAATACAACACTATGGTTATTATGGAACCTACTATAAAATTATTTATCATATTAGTTAAGTAAAAATCCATTTGATAATATTATTTCATTAAATTTATCATGCCATTGTTTTGGATCTTGTTTTAAACCATAGAGGGACCATACCAATTTGTAAACCTTGTTTTATTTACTAGGTATTATAAATCCTTCTGGTTGTTCCATATGTATTTCTTCATCGAATTTACCATTTAAAGATGCTATCTAAACATCCTTCTGGTGAATTTATAAATTTTATATGGAAGATAAAGTGATAATAATTATAATTTAAGTAGTCCCAATCATGGGAGCATAGGTATTAAAATAATCAATTCCTTCCTTTTGAGTAAACCCTTTGGATACCAATCTAGATTTATATTTTTCAATTGTACTTTTGACTTTAACTTTTCTTCTAAATACCCACTTAAAACCTATAGGTTGTGTAACTTTAGGAATATCAACTAATATTTGAGTATTTTTTTTACCAATTTTAGAGTCCATTTCTTCATTTATTGCTTTCTTTAAAAGAGATGCATCAGAAGATCCTCCTTGCAAGTTTTTGGGTTAGAATCTTTATTGAGAAAAACCATAGTTTTGTAACAATACTATCATTATTTTCTTCCAAAAAATACATATAAAATTAGATCCATATTTCTTGGGTATATGAGTATTTTTACTCCTATGAACCTCATTAATAGTATCTTATTGAGATACTCTTTTATTTGATCTATATCCCTCTATTTGGAATTTCTTGGGTAAATTGGTAATCCTAGATTAATAAAAGGAAATGTCCCTTGATTCAATAACTTTATTAACAACTAATAAATAATTTTATTTTACAACCATGAATCAATAAGCTTTTGAATGTTCTGGCTATCCAAGAAATATGATATTAACTCCTATTTTACCCAACCTTTCTCTTTTGGGTTCAGGTACTCTTAAAATTGCGTGACAAATACAAACCTATAAATAATTTAGGTTTTGTTTTATATGCTTCCATAATTCATATGGAGTCATTAACTTCCCTTTCATGGGAACTAGGTTTTAGATGTGACACACTATCAATAATTCCTCTCCCCAAAAATATTTTGAGTGACCTAAGATAGATATAATGTAATTTACCATTTCCATTAATATTTTTTTTATTTCTCTCAACTACAACATTTTTTTGAGGTGTATAGGGAGATTTCACTTCATGTATACTATATAGGAATTAAAATAATAAAGGACTATAGTATTCAACTCCCATGTTGGATATGAGGCATTTAATTATAATCCCATATTTATTTTTCAACCTCATTTTTATAGTCACTAAATTTATCTATAACCCAATCTTTATCATGTTAAAGATAAACATGAAAAAATATAGAATAATCATAAAAAAGTTACAAAGTACCTTTTATTACATATGGTAGGAGTAGAATGAAAATCACATACATCTCTGTGTATTAATTCTAGAAAGTTACTTTTCTTTTCTATAGTTGGAAATGTTTTCTAAACTATTTTATTTTTCATGAACGTTACACATTTATTATCATTTTTATCCATGATAGGTAATAATTTCATTTTTTACATATCATGAATTTTCTTACAATTAATGTGACCTAAATGATTATAAAAAAAATCTAAAGACTCTAAAAATTCACAAAAAATATCTGTATTAAATTTCAATAATACATCATACAAGTCACCTTTTCTAACAAATATACCACCCTTGGTATGAAAAAAGTTATCTTCCTTAAATAAAAACTTAAACTCATGACTGTTTTACAAGATCCCTAAGACAAAGTTCCCACAAAATTACAAAACATACCAGAAATCATTTAATGTGAGGATATTTACTAAGTTATGCTCAAGATAAACCACCCTTTCCCTTATATGTTTATGATTATTGATTTCCCTATGTAGATCAATATCCCATATTTTATTGATTCCATTCTCTTGGAGGAAGATGCATTTTTGCACATATATTGTGTAAAACTAGAAATAACCCACTAAGAAGAGTTATCCTTGAGTAAATATTCTTCAAAGACCATTTACAAAAATTGATCTTTTTAATAATTGTCTCCATATTTATTCTTACAGAGATGACAGCCCCATTTGATGTATTCTGGATTTCTTTGGAAGTATTATTCCCATTTCTTCTTCTTGAATTACACCTTTCCTCTTGACGGGTGGTTTTAAAATTTTATCCCCTTTGAGGACCCACATGGATCCACTCTCTCCACCATGAGGATCTTGGATTTATCATCCCAAGGAACATTTTCCTCCTCGTGAGTTTTATATTCCCCCTTAATTTTTAGGCAGTTAAGTAACTCATTGAAGGAATTTTTTTTTGTGATTTAGATAATGTTTAACATTCTGACATGAAAGATGGAGATTATTTATGATGTGTATAACAATGATAACATTATCCATTTTCATCTTTTTTTGATTAAGGTGTTTTAAGATCCATTTTATTTCATAGAATTTATCTATAATATATCTAATATATACCATTTTGTATGAAATAAAATTTATTACTAGGAATTCCTTACTTTCCTTATCCTTGGTGATGTAATTTTTCTCCAAGGAATCCCATATATCCTTTGATATTGGAAGATGTTGATATGCATTAAAGAATTAACTGGCCAAAGCATTAAGTATGTGACCTTGAAACATAAGGTCATAATTTTACCATTTTTTTATTATTTGGGAAACTTGAAGTATATCATCTTAGGATGTGTGTGGCTTTAGAGTTGAGAACCTATACACCACTTAGAGAGTTGCAAGAAGAAAGTGAATCTTCTTTTACCACCTCTTAAAGTTATTTCCATTGAATTGATCCGCCTTAATCAAATTGTTGAGTACTTCCAAATCCATGTTGATATAATCTACTCTTAATATTGTAGGGGATATTAGTTGGTAATGGAAATAGAATTTACTTTGGATGGTAGTATATGGATCTCACCAAGGCATGTTGTGTCATATATCTCCTTAAGAGTAGACTATCACCCACCAAAAGCAGTAGTACGGGTTTCCAGCAAATCCTATTTAGGATAAAAAATGGCTTGATACTCAAAACAATTATTTTTTATAGAGTATCCCTTAAATAAGATTTAGAAAAAATAGATATTTTTAAATATTTTTTTGTGCACCAACAAAGTGCTTTTTATTATTATTTAAGGATTTTGAAAAATCTTAATAAAGAGAGGAATAAAAGGAGTGAAATGATTGCTTGGAAGTAATTTTTCCAACCCATTGGAGGCGCCATTTTATAAACATGGAGGAACCAAGTCAGATAAATCATCCTACATATTAGAATAGCTACAATACATTTTCTTGAAAGGTATATTATTTCCAGATTTAATCCTTTTCATTCGATCGCACCAGATCAAACAAGTGGACCATATCACACATGATCTGATCATTGGTCCAGATTATTCCCATTTAGTGAATGAGGTCAACCCAACAGACATGGTTATTTGTTTCTGGTCTCGAACCGATACAAATCACTGACCCATCATGAAAAATTAAAGTACCTCCAAGAATTTCGCAATGATGGGACATGCGAAGTGAAAAGTGTTCCATAAAAGTACCACATTGTTACTTTGGGCATGCACGCACACGTGTGGATAGTGTGGTGAACTACGCCACACGAGCTTGTAACCTTTTCCCTTTGGTACTTTTAAATAGTAATAAAGATACTTACATTAATAAGGAATAACCCAATCCTCCTACTTTCTAATGTGGGATTCCTAAAAAACACTCCTTTAAAAACTTAAAATATACAATTAAATATTTTTAAAAGCACATTAAAAGTCTTAAAATTTTGGAGAAGTCTCTAGGAATCTCAATATATATAGTATTTATTCAAAAGTAATGACTATAAATTGGAAAATTATTAGAGTAACCACCCTGTGATTTATATAAGTCATTCTATAATTTTTTTGAAAATCGACAAAGTTCCAAAGAAGCCATCCTATGATACAAAACAGTCATTATGGAGACTAGAATTATGAAATTTATAGTATTAGAAGTTTCATGTATATATAGGAGTCATCCAAAAGTGTATACCAGATAAATGGAAAAGGCATGGAAGTAGTTCCATGTATACATAAAATACTACTACAAATTTTTATTTATTAAGCACTAGTCATTATTAACACTAAAAAAACATTAAAAAAAGATGCCCTTTATGAGTGCTTTTTTAGTGCTAATAATGGTTACCTTTTATTAGGGATTTTTAGGGCCGATAAATACCACCATTTATTAGTACTTTTCTTAGCACCAATAAAGGTCACCCTTTATGAGCACTTTTCTTAGTGATGACATACGTGTGCCATTTATCAATGCTAAACCCATCTTTTTTAACATTAATAAAAGCTAAACTACATAAAAACACATTATATATCATTAAAAGTAACATTTTAATATATCATTATATTTATATTGATATAAATATAATATATTTTATTAAATATGAATCATATAATACTAAATAGGCATCTAAAATTCATATATAGTATATTTAAAGAAAAATAATTTATAAAATAATTTAAAATTGATATTAATTAAAAAATTTCTAATTATTAATGTGTAATATTCATTTAATAAAAATTTGATGATAGAAAAATTCAATAAATTAGTCAATGATCTATAATAAGTTCCAAACATGAATTGAACTTTAAAAAACAATTATTTTTGATCCGAGTGTTTTTTTGGGTTTTACAAGATATAAAATATGACTTGAATATATATATATATATATGACATTTTGATGAGGGAGACTTGAGCCACTATTTTTTTGAGGTCAAAAAAGGCTGAGAAGATCACCAAAATTGATTTTTTATTAGGGTATCTTAACTTTTGAACATTTGATGGAATTTCAGCATCGTTTAAGAGGGTTTTCTTATTTTTGTTAGTGGAAACTAAATTTATTCTCAGGGATTACACTCATATAGATATCATGGTATTGAAAATTTACCATATTTCTTATTGTAGTGTTATTTTTAAAAATAATTTTTTGTATATTTACGTATACAAATTTAATTCTATTAGTAAATATTTAAACATAATTACATATAAAATGCCTTTTTAAATATATAAACCATATGAAAATAAACATTTTATTATCCATTTTATTTAAAATAAAAAATTATCCATTCTATTTATTTTATAAAAATGTATGAAAATATATATAACTATAAAAGTGTATATATGAAGTTTATATATAAATATGTGTGTGTATTAATAAAAAATATGTATTTATATTTATATTATAATATAAATAAATAAATATTAATATAAATAAATAAATATATATTAAAATAAGTATATATTGAAATATATAGATACATATATATAAATATGTTAATATACAATAACAAGTGAATTCTTTTGCACTAGTTGTAATGGATTTTATTGAGAATGTAAATATATAAATATATAAATATATAAATATATAAATATATAAATAGATAAATATATAAATATATAAATATATAAATATATAAATATATAAATATATAAATATATAAATATATAAATATATAAATATATAAATATATAAATATATAAATATATAAATATATAAATATATAAATATATAAATATATAAATATATAAATATATAAATATATAAATATATAAATATATAAATATATAAATATATAAATATATAAATATATAAATATATAAATATATAAATATATAAATATATAAATATATAAATATATAAATATATAAATATATAAATATATAAATATATAAATATATAAATACACACACACACAAACATATTTATAAATCTATTTAAAAATAATTATATAAATATAAATAATTATATTAAAAAAATATATGTGTAAATATAAATAAAAAATAGTTTTATTGTAAAATAGAGAAGAAAAAAAACTTGAAATAGTGGTAAAGGCATTCTGTTTGTACAAAGAGGTCAAGGGTTGAAATACAAGTAGACTGGGTAGCTGAGAAGGTTAGATAACGATGATAAAGTAACGAGGCATGGATAACACTAATAGGGGGATCCTATAGTCTGAAGGCATGTGTTGATAACCAAAAAATATTTTTAGAACAATTTTTAACTTTTATTAGTGCTAATTTCTGTTGCTAACAAAAACACCATTTATAAGCACTGAAAAAGTGCTGATAAAGGGATCCTTTTTTAGTGCTAATTTTTAGCACTGATTAAAACCCCTTTTATCAGCACTTCTTTTAGCATTGATAAAAGTGATGAATTTTTTCAATACTCATACCATCAATGCTATTTTTAGTACAGATAAATACAATTTTTATCACTGATTAAATCCTGTTTTTAGTAGCGAAATTCATCACACACATTAATAAGAGTAACTCTCACCCTTAAAAGCATATAAATAACAGAGTCTTGAGAAGCTATGTGATGTGTAAAAGTTGCATGTTAAATATTTATGAGTCATCAAGACCCAAAAAACTAAAATATGAAAAAAGTAGATGTGACTAATAGTCATTTGATTACTATTTAACAGTTATTTAGAATTCAGGGCTAGAAAATCATCAATGGAAATAATAACTCACAAAAATCTATAAAAGTTAAAAAAATCAAGTCACTTAATCTTATAAAATGTATAATGACTGAAAATTTAACAAAGAGAAGTACCAAAATGTAAGAGTAAACTTAATCTTATATAAATGATAATTAGTGGGTTATAAAATTCCCACTATTAGGAAATTTTGAGAAGAAGAGGAGCTCTAGAAGATCAGTCTGAAAAATAATTTCAGATGATGCACAAAAATTAATTTAGTGGATTAAACTTCACAAATGCATTGTAATTCAAGTTTTATGTTGTTAAAATGATCTTTTAATTGTGAAGAATTGGATGAAGTTGAGAAAATATATTAATGATATAGAATCAAGATGTAGTCGATTATGTGAAATGTGAGGCACCCTCACCATGGAAATATGTGTTCAACACCATGAAAAAATATAGTCGTATGTTTCTTATATAGTTATTGAGATTTTTTAACCATTGATTATGTTGAATTATTTTAATAACAAGATTCCTGAGTTTTTTAGATGAATTAATGTGAATTTTATTAAATGAGTAAAAATTATAAATGGTATTCCTGGAAAAGAAGTGATGACAAGAAATTAAGAGAATGAAATATTTAGTGATTGTGGGAACAAGACCACATGAAGAGCTCATAGAAATTGTTGAGAAAATAAAAACACTTGTATTGTTAAATATTTTATTTTTTTAATATATATATATATATATATAACATATTATATGATTTGAGAAATATAAAAGGGAGAATAAGAAAGATAAATTACAAAGAAGTGAACCCGATATAATATTTTCCAAAATAAGAAACTTCCTTATATAAAATAAGAAGTAGAAGTGGTTGACGTAATTTTTTTAGTAAGATCCAATTAGTCAATAAAAAAGAAGATGAAAAAGAAGAAGAAAAAAGAGAAGAATAAATCTTATGATACTCAATATTATTGAATTCCGAGTTAATAAATAATAAATAAGAAGTATAGTTGAGAGAGATCATCGTGCGTGTAGTTCTGTAGATCTATAACTAGAAGTTTAGGACATTGTAATTGAGTAAGGCTAGTGACTTAGATCTTTTACAAGGTTATGTTTCTAGGTAATAGTTATAGATCGAGTTGTGTGTATTGTAGTAGATCATCACACGGTAGTCAAAGAATCTATTGAGGAAGAAGATCTATTCATCTTGGTGTAGTGAAACCAGAATAGATTTAAGGTATTATCTAGTAGTAAAGGTAAGTGTTATAAACTAACAAGAGTTAGTATAATTCAGCAAGATTCTATGAGAATATGGTATACACTAAAAACTAGTATGATGTTGTAAGCATAGTGGGATTTTGTGTAAGTTCACTATAAATTGTGAGGTTAGGGTAATAACTAGACACTTCACTATAATTCTTAATTTATTTTAGTGTATAATCTATGCATCATGATAATAACTGATCACAATAAAGAGGAGACACCCACATTGAGACCAAATCTTGTAAAAATATCTTATGTTGATATTTAATTTATTTACTTCATTATATATGGTATAGATTATAGGAAATAATTAACAAATCTATATTTACATTAACCATTAATAGAAGTTTAGATTTAAAGAAGGGATCAATTTAAATAGAAAATAATTATTTCAACAAAATAGGTGAGTGCCAATTTACTCTCACTCTCAGTACCCCTACATGGTTCTTTGGGTATTTTAATTGTTAACAAAGCAACCAATTTTCCACTAGTTAGATCTAAATTTTCATTTATATTGGTTTTTATCTAAATTATTTTAAGTACATTTTTGAATGGATTTTATAAGTGATTTAAATTTAAAATATAGTTACCATTCAAGTTATTACAAATATAGGGGTTTTAGATAATTCATTACAAAACCATAAGAAAAATAAGGGAAATAAATTGAAAAAGTCTTTAGAGGTAAAATAGGATCAAGCATTGATTTAATGTGATTAGAGTGGTACTAGATTAGATAAATATGTTTCTTATGATCCTTTAGATAATTAAAGTTCAAGTCATGATTAAAATAAAGAGAATGACTGAATTAAAGATGATTAAATCCTCTATAATTAATTTAGGAAACACTTAAATAATTTTCCCATTGAAGTGTTCACTTCTATGTTTGGGTTTATCAAGGGACTATATGATGAAAATACATATCTGGAAGATGATTCTAAATCAATGAAAATTATATCAATATGAAGGTTGTAAAAATGAATCTCTCTCATGAAAGTACTGAAAGTAAAGGAGAAATTCTTGTATATTAGTAGATTTAAATTCTTTATGGATAAAGAAAAATTGTAAAAATTTATTGATGGAAAAGATGAGATGAGAAAAATCAGCAAAGAGAAGATTCAAACTTTATAAGGATCACACAAACTAATTCTTGGTGTCAAGGAATCTTAAATTAAGGTTAATGTTAACAAGATCAAATAAATTGTAAATTCTCTAAATGATAGTAGTATATTTCATGAATATTAGATTAAAAATCTAAAAAGTGGATGGAAAGTTAGGATGATATCAGTCAAGGCTAAGAATAACACACTCAAACTAAAGTGTCATAAATTAGAGGCCAAAATAAGAAATCTAGAGGAGACAAATGCTGATACTTCCCCTAACATAGAAAGAATAAATTATTCAAAAAATGTGTTTTAATGGAGTATTTATTATAAAAAGACTCATTTTATTGTTAATAAGAGCTTGATATCAATCTATGATCCATATAATATAATCTTATAGAGAAAGGTAACCCTTCATCATGAAAAATACGGTTATACTAATGCAATTTTTTTTCATGTGCAAGTTAAAAATAAAAATTTAGAAAAATATAGGTGGATAAAAATTCCAAAAAATACACCACCTCATCAAATATGGATATAGGCATGTCTAAAAATATAATCTTCTCATATGGTGCTCAAAATAAGGGAGGTTTTGTCCAAAAATATCAAGGATTTAAATCTTTCATTACAACATCTATAAGAATACGAATAAGATTTATTGGATATTACTAGCCTTATTGGAGGTTTGGATACAAGTACATTGAGTGTTGGAACAATATTTTAATGTATAAATATTCTATAAGGCTTATATCTAGGGGGATTAGAGATGAAGGGAAAAAGAAATTGTTCTCTATTGAAGTAAACATCATAAAAGAAGGAAGATCTATCACTTAAGACATATTTAAATGTCTTGAAGACATCTGCAAGTATCGCAATAGAGGTTGTAAAAGTTATAGAGTTTTGGTATAGACCAAAAAATAAAATTAAATTTGAATATGTGAAGAGAAGATGAAAAAAATTAAAATACAAATAAAAAATGAAGATAAGTCTTCTTTGGATAGAAAAAAGGAGGTTAAACTAAGTATACCCAAGAAGAAATCCAAACAGGAGGTTACACCAACTAAGAATAGATTCTTTGACAGTTGAAAGAAATTCCACATCATGGAACATTGAAAATTGGCTATGAATATCAAATTTAAATGAATAAATCTAGAATGAAATTATAATTAATGTAAAAGATAAATAAGAGGATTGGTTTGGTGGAGGAAATTCCTAATGAAAAATATTATAAGTTTATAAAAGAGTGAAACTAATATATTTCTATAGATATACATGGATGGTTAAAATTTTTGGGGAATACAACTAAAAAATGAATGACATGGTTTCCTAAATAAGTGTAGTTGTTGAAAAACAAAGGGAAATCACCATTGACTCAAAGAGATAATAATATTACTACAAATAAGGAGTCAAAATTCAAACAGAAGGTTGAGAATGTATCTAAATAATTTTAACCATTTGGAAACCTAGTTGTAATTGGATAGGAAAATGAAATAGGATAAAAATAATTAATGTGATTTTTCTTATTGAATTAAGAAATAAAATTCCAGTTAAGGAGAAATAAAATATGAAGAAACCTGTTCTTCCCAAAGATGCACAAATTTGGAACACTAATGGAGAAGTTAGTATGAAGATTTGTCAAAATATTATATTTGTAAAGTGATTGTTTTTTGGGTTTAGAGTCAAACCTAAACCTTGGTACTTTAACTAAGTAATCTATGTAAACTCAACTTATTCCCATATCAGTTTTATTATGATTTAATTATTGGAATTTGTGATGATATATAAAAATAATGAAAACTAGTGAATGTTATAATTTCTATAAAATACAAAATATTTACCCATCGTGGGATAATTAAACTATTGTCCAATCATATCATTTAAACATAATAATTGAAAAACCTTAATTTGTATTAGACTTCAACTTGTATAAAAAATTATCCAATATTATTTTTAAGATAAAAAATTAACAATGATGAATAATGATAGAGTAAAACCCATGAGAGGGATCTTAATAAAATTTACTTCTAGAGTTTTTTAATTTATTCTAAATCTGGAATTTTAGTCAAAAATTGAAAATGATAAAGGTTGAGGTACGATGATTATTTTTTCCATATTAATTTTAATTATATTGAATCTAGTTATTAAGGGAGAGTGATTTTCAAGCTGAAAAATGGGGTGTAATATACATTATACATAATTGTTTTTAATTTTTTTTTCAAATATGAGTGAAATTTATGAATCTATTTAAAAATCTATCAAAATAATCCCAAGAAAGTGAATCTCAGTTAGTATCATAGTTTTTATAATTAATTAATTTCTTTATAGTATAGATTAGACACTCTTTTTTTCTACACTAATCATTATTCACATAGGCTTATTGTTAATTTTTTGATAGTTCATTACTAGGAAAAATATAGTACCAACCTTCTCTCATATGAACTTGACTTATTCTATTAATAAGGGGGAGAACAAAAAAAATTTATATTATTATATGAATAAAAAAAGAATATATGAGGAAATATTTTCCCTTGAATTTTGATCTTTTTATTTAATTATAGTAAGGGTGGAGAAGGAATCACAACTACAGAATGCATATTGGTGTACATGTATGTGTAGTTATTGAAAGTGTTAAAAAAAATCCAAAAGTTGAGAGTGAAGTGCCCAATGGAGTGTGATTATATCTATTTTCAATAAGAATGTTAATATATATTGGTTATTAGACTGTTGGGTTATAGTGGGAGATCCTAATGAAGAGGATGATGCCTATACATTGGTGGGTAAAGAAGAGTAAAGATGCAACTTGGAAAAAAACCCTTGCATCCCATGATTGAAAAAATTATTTATATGTGAAATAAAAGTGATGATATTATGAGAAGTGATATATAAAAATGTGTATAATCAAGTTTAGAAGCTGGCTATTGTACAACTTAAGAAAATTTAAATTTGGAAAAAGTTTAGAGAAACCATCCAAAGTATATTGATATTTAAGGTTACTATAATGAGTGAAAAAATGCCTTTTGATGAAGTTTTAGAGTTTTTAGAAATTACTTAATAATATTGAGCTATATTATGAATTTATTTAATTAATTATGTAGTTTTGGAGTTATAGAAAATTGGGAAAATAATATTTGGGTAAGAGTTATTCTGAAAATTTAGAGTGAATATAAGGTAAAGTTCTAATATTAGGATGTGTACATAATAATAATTTATAAACTGAGTGAATATAAGTTTATAAAAGTCCATAGGACTCCCATTATAGACAAGAATCATTTATAAGTGAATAATATAAATTATAAATCTACCAAATAATCCACCATGTGATTTTTCACAGTCATTTTGGTGACTAGTTGAAAATTGACAATGTTTTACAAAATCCATACTGTGATACATAACATTCATTATAAACACTAAAATTATGAAATTAAAAAAGTAATAGAAGTTCCTTGTATACTTATAAGTAATACAGAGTTGTATACTAAATAAATAGAAAAGGTATGGAAGTTGATCCATGTATGTGTATGAGTCATATAAGCATGCGTAAGAGAAACTATCACCTTACAGAGCATGAAAATGACAACGTTCAAAGAAACCTTGCAATTTTTAATAATATTACACTGAATATGTAATAGTAATATAGACCTATAATATTAAAATACAGAAAATTTAGTGACATATAATAGTCATTTGAATACAATGTATTAGTTATTCAAAATTTATATAGGGAAATCAGTAAAGTAAAGAATGAATCATAGTGGTGTGTAAGAGTAATAGAAATAAATGTAAGAGTCATTTAATCTTATAAAATATATCATTTCTGAAAAATTAACAATGGTATAGGAATAATCACTATATTTATAAGAGTAAACTTAAAATTACATAAATGTTAAGCAGTGGTGCATACATGTCTTTTAGTCTGGTAATTTTGAGAAGAAGAGAATATTGGGATGTTAAGTCTAAAAATTATATTATATGATACCCAAGTTGTTATTTAGAATAATAAAAATAAAAAATGAATTGTAATTTAATATGAATATTAATAAACATATATTTACATTGTGAAGAAGATGATCAAGTTGAGAAAACAACTTGATGATATATAATCAATCTAAAGTTGATTCTGTGAAATGAGAGACACCCATGACTTGGAATGATGCATTCAACATCATAATAGAATATATATGTATATTTTCATATAGTTATAGAAATAATTTAAATTTAGATTATGTGGAGTTACTTTGAGAAGAATATTCCAAATATTTTTAGCTAAATCAATTTAGAATTTTATTAAATGGGGAAAAAGTAAAAAAGGGTATTCATGGAAAATCATTGAGGATAAGAAATTTAAAGGAATTAATATTCAATGATCATGGGAACAAGACCATGTGAATGAATTAAAGAAATTAATGAGAATATAATATCACAATTATTATTGTTGATTTTATATATTTAATATATAAAATATATATTCTATAATTCAGGAAATATAAATGTGAGAATAAGAAATAGAAATTTTAGAGAATTGAACATGATACAACATATTTTAGAACAATAAATTTATCTATTTTAAAGAAGAAAAATAAGAATAAGAAGATAACCTGAATCTTTTGATCAGTTCTTGTAAGTTGATAAAAAAGAAAAAGAAAAATAAGAAGAATAAATCCTATAATACAAAGTATTTTATAATTCTATGTTAGTAAAGAAGAAATAAGAAGAGTTATGAAATTATGATCTGCATATAGTTCATCAGATCTACTAATTATTGTCGAAGAACTTAGTATTGAGAAAGGCTAGTGACCTTGATCTAACACAAGGTTATGTTTCTAGTTAACAAGCAAAGACTGAGTTTCATGTAGTTTAACAGATTATCATAAGGTTGTTGATTTTTTAAGGTGATCAATTCATAATAATGTAGTGACATCCAAAATAGCTTGAAGATATTATTTAGTAGTGAAATAAAATGTGATAAACTAACAGGAGTTCGTGTAATTTTGAAGGATGTTATTAGAGTGCGAGATGCACTATAACTAGTAGGATGATGTGGGAATAGTGGGATGATATTTAAGTGTGTGTGATGCACTTTAGGTTTAAGATAATAATTTCATAATCTACCATAATCATCAATTCATTATAGCATAAAATCTATGGATCGAAATAATAACTAATCATAATAAGGATTAAGTAGTGAACTAGGTTTTTCTATGAGGAAGATTGGAATCATTTTAGAGTTTTAGATCCCAAGGACTTGAAAAAGGGTAAAATAGTAATTTACCCTTGAAAATGACCTTAGGAAAACTTTCAAATGTTTTCATTATTTCCAAAATGTATAATTTATGATTTGGATGAATTTTGGGGAGATTCTAAGTAGTGTATTTTATTCAAGATATATAATATTATAAAATTAAATATTATTTATTGCCATGAGTTTGAATAATTATATATCCTAAATTAATATCTAGATGGAAGTTATGAATCCATGGTTGAGTATAAAATGATGGGTTTTACCTAGGTGAGGTATAATTTAGGTTCAGGTTTTGGGACCCGGGGTGGGACCATTTATTGGGTATTTGTTTAATTTTAATTAGGGGTTTTAATTACCTTAAAACCCTTTTATCTCTTCCCTATTACATAATCCAGATTTCCCCCTCCCTCATTTTTGGGTGATGTAGAATTAAGGGAGGAGTTTTGGAGAGGTGACCATGGATATCTCTTTTGGGAGAGATTAGAGGTGTGAATCTGATAACAGTAACCATGAATCACAAATTAGAAACACATGATCCTAAAGGTATAATGATCCACTATGAGGAAGGGGTTTTTATTTTTATTTCTAATTCATTTCAATTCAAGTGTTGTTTCTGGATCTTTTTTCAGTATATTTACTAATTGTTTTATCCATTTATCATTTTTGTGATAATTTTGGGGAAAATCGATTGAGAATTTGTCATTCATAATAGGTCTACGTTTGGAAATTTTGACTACACAGTGTGTAGTCTCAAGAACACACACCATGTAGTTTCTCTATGGGTCTTTGGTTGAAGATTACACCCACACAATGTTCTGACCTTATGAACACACCACGTAGGGACTTTTCACACATTAAATGGTATTTATGCATGTACATGATGTAATGTCCATGTGTGGCACTTGACTTGTAAGGGTAAATGCCAATCCAGGTGACATGACATATGTGGTGGTGCACAACCAGTGACCTATGTAAATTTCATGCCATATATGATTTGGGTACATACTGTGTACTCATTGACTACTCAACCTTGGGTTCTAACAATTAAATTCTAAGTAGAACCATGAGATTACACACCATGTAGGTATTTGGAACATGGAATGTACTAAGAAAGTACACACCAAGTCTAGATGGGGTACTTGACATGGAACTTTTAGTTTAAACACCATGTACCCCATGGCTCAAGCCGTTTACTAACCTAGTGATAGTGATTTGTGTATTTCCTCACCCTATAGTTGAATTTGGGCACATAAGTAGTTCATGTTTAGTATCATTACATATTGAATATGATGGTGGATTGTGTTTCTTGATTGGAGTTCATTTGTGAGATTATCTGGGGCTAGTAAATGATTTCAGCCCTATAAAAATAACTAATAGACCCATAAGATGATATAGTGTTGTTTTGAGGATAGTGGTACCCTCATATGGTGTTCCAATATGAATATAAAACCCCTGACTTATTTTTAGATATTAATACCTACTTTAGGATTTGTCAAAGATGGTAGAACTATAAAGGTAGTGAGTCTAGGATGTGATTCTTTGAGCTAATCATAGGTAGAACTGTTACATAGAAGGAAGGCTTATCAGACCCTAAGGATGGTCTTGTAGCTCAAGGAGACTACCCTTCCAATGAAACCTAAGGTGGAACTGGTGCATGTGCTCTGGATTTATATGATGGGTGAAGCTAATAGTTCACTTCACCCAATATAATGGCTTTAGTAATAGATCCTTTTCTTGGATGAATGGTATTTTCCTTCTCCCTTGTTTTTCAATGTATTGTGTCTGTATGAGACAGAGCAGTGATTATTGGGACTTTATAGTGGTCCCCATCAGTAGGCCCCTAGTTTTTATGATAATGAGATGAGAGATACTACTTGGGGATGGTACTCTAAGGTGAGAATCATGTTCTACCATGATTGTTAAAGTTGGTATTTCACACTTCTTTATGGTCTAGTGATCCTATATTTGATAGAGTTGGTATTTTAACTGTATTCACGGGGAAGGGATCCTATATCTATAGATTCAATATTTTATCATCTCTATTGGAGTCATTATTTCACTCATTGTCATGGGGAAAAGAACCTTTATTTCAGATATCAAGTCAAAGAGGTAAAAGGTGAATGAGTTTATAAATGTTGTTGGTTCAGATACTGTACATGATTATCTCTTCGTAGACAACACTACACTAAAAAAAACTATAATTTTGTGGTATTTTTTAGCGATTTTTTTTAAAAACATTGCTAAATTAGAGATGTTTCGTGAAAAGCGTTGCCAAATTAGTGACATTTCAGAAAAAACATCACAAAATTAATGATATTACCTAAAAAATATTTCCTAATTAGCAATTATTCCTAAAAAATGTTTCCAATTATCATCATTTCATGAAAAACATCTTCAAATTAGCGACGTTTCATGAAAAAATTCCATCAAATTAGCCATGTTTTATAAAAAACACCATTAATTTAGCCATGTTTTTTAGAAAACATCCCTAATTTAGCGATATTTTTCAAGAAGCATCGCTAAATTAGCAATGAAATCTAGGAAACATTGCTAAATATATATATATTTATATACATCATTTCCTTACATCGATGTAAATATATATTTATATAAATAAACATAGACATATAAATATAAACACATATATTTATATATATAAACACACACACACACATATAAGTATATAAATATATATATACAAATATTTATATTTAACAACACACATATATTTTAAATTTAGTCACGTTTTTAATAAAATGTGGCTAGTTTAGTAACATTTTTACCAGTTTTTTAAAATCTGGCTAATTATATATATATACATATTTATGATTAAAATTATTTATATGTATATATACACATATATATTTACACACACACACAAACACACACACACACATATATATTAATATAACCATATAATATATATAAAATATATGCATATATATATATATGAACACACACACACACACACACACATATAATATAAACATACACACAAACATATAATATATATATATATATAATAAAAACACACACACACACATATAAAATATATAAAAACATAAAATATAAACACACACACAGATATATATATATATAATATAAAACATAAACAAATATGTATATTTATAATATAAACATATATATGATATAAAATATAAACATAAATATAAATATAATATAATATAAGCACACACAGATATATATATATATACATAAAATATAAAATATAAATATATATAAATATATTTATATTAATAATATATATATATAATATTAAATTTTAAATACTAAAATGTATATATACATATATATAACATAATAAAATTAAATATTTTAAATTTAGTCACCTTTTTAAGAAAACATGATTTTTTAGTTAAATTTTTACGTTTTAAAAGGTGGCTAATTAGACACACACACACACACATTTACACACACACACACACAAACTTATATATATTAATATAAACATAAAATATATATAAAATATATACATATATATAAACATAAACACACACACACACATGCACACATATATATAATATAAACATATAAATAAACGTAAAATACAAACACACGCACACACACATATATAATATAAAACATAAACAAATATATATATATATATATATATATATATATATATATATATTAAATAAAAACATATAAGTATATATAAACATATATATAAACACACACACACACATATATATAATATAAACATATATATAATAATATAATACAAACATATAATATAATATAATATAAACTTATAATATAATATAATATAAAAAAACACACACACGCACATATAAACATAAAACATAAAACATAATATATAAAATATAAACATATTTTTATGATATAAACACACACATATATATATATGTATATTATATTTTTAAACACTGCAATTTATTTATATATATAAATAAAAAAATACTATTATTTAATCAAAGTTGATGTTGGTGAGTTGGCATTTCCTTTCCTTGTGGAGTAGTAGGTAAGGAGTTAAATTCCTGCTCGAATCCGTTTTTATTTAATAAACGATGTGTAGCGGATGAGGGAAGAATGGGACGCATGTGAGGACATTGGGACCTTGGTCTATGGGCAGAACATCAGTGATAGAATGGGACACGGGGCCTTGGTCAGATGGAAATAACGGGATGCGGGGAGGGTGGGGTACTTTAGGGGGAGATGGTGGGTTGTGGGGAAATGGAGGGGTGGGGTATGGTGGGTAGGGTGTATAAAAATATATTTAAAAAAAAATTATAATTTTCATAACAATTTACTATTAAAAAATATATAAATTTCAAAAAACATTATCGATGTTTTCTAGAAATGTTAGAAATTGAGGTTTAATTTACCGATGTTTCTAGGGAATGTTGGTAAATAAGGTGTCCTTAAATTGTGATGTTTATAAACATCACTAATTTAACGATTTTTATTTATCAAAGTTTCTAAAAAATATTGGTAAATGAGGTGTCAATAAATAGATAAGTTTATAATATTTTCTAATTGGTTATGTTTATAAATATCTCTAAATTTCCTCTATTTATAAACATCTCTAAATTAGCGCCACCTCATTTACTAATGTTTTTAGAAATGTTGGTAAATTAATTAGCAACATTTTAAAACGTCGCTAATAAAAAAATGTCACTAATTGGCATTTTTTTATATTGAATGGTTCTTCAATTGGTTGGTCTTGGATTTTTGTTGATTAGTTAGACCTCAATGTGGTTATAACTTTGTGGCTCCATACTAGCTACTTGAGATAAAAAATATGGTATAGTGCCAGAGGATGATTCTCCCATTGATGGTCATCATTCTCTAATGAGGCATAGTTCTTCCACTGATAACTTCATTGAGCATGTAATATAATACCTTTCCCTTATTCAGAGATATATCTTAGAAGATATAGGTCCTCCTAATATAGGTTTATTATTCACTCAATCAATGATCCCTCTTTTCTTCAATATGAGCATATGGGCAACAATATTTCTATCTTGGGATTAAAGCTAATGAAGGGGAATTTTCCCTTAGATAATATTTATCCATGAGTGGATTTGGATTTTCCTTTGATGGGATGATGGTGTTGGGAACTGATGGCTAGAAACTTAGGTGTACGCCCTTTTATATGGGGCTTTGTTATGGGAATAGTGGTAAGCCGACATATTCAATTATATTTATGGTGGATTAGGATGGAAACAGTGATGTGATAGATGGAATAATCCATGATAATTTACCATTTATCTATATAACTTTGTTAATGTGTCAGTAAGGTATGTTGGAGGTGTTTTAGATGACAACCACCCTTCTACACACCAATGGAGTAGATATTATGGATTACAGTAGTGTAGAGAGGTGTTATCTTTAGTAGGTGTTGAGTAGGGAGGTGTCTCCCCCTGCAGGTGTCATATAGGGAGGGTGTCTTCCCCTGTTTTGTGGATCTCTCTAGGTAAGTCCTTGTAAGAATATTTCGGTTATCTCATGTATTTATATGTGGAACAAAGTGGTGTTTCCCCTTTCTTAGGATTGGAGTGGTAGTTCTTTCCTGGTTGATCTTTTAATTTGTTAAGCTGGGTAGTTTTATGGCTCAGCCCAAGGCGTGTGATGAACTATGACCCCGTTTTCCTTTTCTATTTTAGAGGCATCTTATTAGTTTTTTTATAATCTACTCTACATGGGACTTGTGCGCACACTTCTTATTTTTGTGCATACAACATACATGTTAGTGTCGATTCATAGGCATAGAAATAAAGTTATGGACTAAGAGACTCGGTGAGCTTGATGATATTTTTTAGTGGAGATGTTTGACCGACAGTTGATGTGGAATGGTGAGTCGCTTCTTCTAAGGTACACATGCATATTTTATATTCTAGCAAGTCACATGATATCCTGTATATTCATTCTTTATTTTTCTAGATTGTAGGCATATCTTTATTATAGGATAATTAGGATAAGGGTTCCCATACATGTGATATTCATACTTAGTGAGAATCACCAGCCCCTTTCCCATTGGAAGTCGACTTGGGGTGGCACACTCAGCTTACCAACGACCCGGTTGGAGCCTTAGTGGGTTGGGTCATTTTAGCTTAGGTACCCACATTAGGATTAAACCTTGTAAAAAATACCATGTGCTGATATTTGATTTATTTACTACATTTTATATGGTATGTATGACAGGAAATCAATAAAAAATCCATGTTTACTTTAATCAGTAACATAGTTTTGGAATTACAAAGGGTATTGATTTGAAAATAAAATAACTATATTGATAAAATAGGAGAACACTAATTAAATCCACTCTCAGTGTCCTTGCATGGAGATAAAACATGTTTTTGTTGAATATTTTCTTATTAATAATTGATATAATTTCCCTAAATTGATTATTATTTTAATATTTAATGGAAATTTTTATTTTGTGCTTGAATTTGGAAATTCCATGAAAATTATATTTTTCCCATTTGATTTTACACTAGAATTTTTATTATAACTTTTTTTTGTGAAAAATTTTATTAAAAGTTGTGAACATATTAAAAAATAATTGGTCTATATTTTCCATTTAGACTATTCAATCTAAATCCCATTTAAAGGGAGGAATGTGGCTATAAATGAAAATATTAGATGTATTCAATAGAATAGGTAATACCTAATCATTTATGCCATAATTTTTTCATCTAATATTGGATTATGTTAAATTTTTTCCAAAATATAGAGAACTAAATTTTGATAATTTCATTCAACTGGAGTGACAAATGTTTCACATGGGAACTCTATTGAAATGACATATCCATGTGAAGTAAATTTTGGAGGCATAATTATACATGTAATCTTATTGAAATTTAATACCTTAACCCTTCCACTTTCTATTTAATTGTTTTTCTCACTCTTGGGAAGTGTTTTCATGAATTTTGTATCATTTGGACAAAGATAGTGGTTCCATTTCGCCTCTTTAACCATTTGTAACAAGTAAGAATTTGTGTAAGGGTATTTTCCAAGAAGGTGCTCCTCCTCCTCCTCCACCTATCATTCCTTTGAATTTGTTACTATATTCTTAATTTATTTTATTGATAAAACATATTTATTCTTTTCCTTTAGTCCTTTTCATTAACTTCTTAGTGTCGGAATATAAGAGTGGGGTGTTACCTTTAAATCCTTTGATTAAAAAATCCTCTCCATGATGAAAAATCCACCCATGATAGTATACTTATTTTCTATGATCAATCTAATTTTTATGTACTTAATCAGTTGGTCTGAATCCAAGTAATCAGTATAATTCTTAAAATCATAGTTAATGAAATGGGTTTTTACGTTTTAAATCATTCAAATTATTGGAACATTGACTGAGAGGTTAGGCTTGTGTGAATCGTGAGAGTGTCACTTTAATCGATAAATCCAATAAACTAGGGATCAATTCATATAGTTTTAATCTAATCCAAAAAATCACGACATTATCATTCATAGAGTTTATAATTTTACACAAATCATGAATATATTTTGTGACTACAATCAAAGTAGGATGATGCAATTGAAAATACTAAAGTTTTCTTAGGATTAATTTGTTTCAATATTTGTGGTCTTGTTTTCTTCTATAGGGTTTATGGGTTAACAATTTAGGGAATCATAACTGAATGAATTTTACCATAAATGACAATTATTAATGAAGAGGTAGATTAGGACGATCATGATCATTAATATTTTTGTTTTAATAATTTTTTATTGTTTTCCTTCGTTTTTGTCAATATCACCCTACAAAACCCATAATTTTTTCCTAATTTATATTTATTTTATTTTATTATTAAATAATTTTATGGGATAGTTAATTCATTTACCCCATAATATAATGACCTATGAATGATACTGTTTATACTCAGTAAAATCATAATTTTTTCGAGAGCTCATACAACAACACTCATCAAATTTTTTCCACGACTAGGAAGACACATGTTTTCTTCATTCATTTTTAGGATGATATTCAACTATTATTTTAATTAAGAAAATATTTTAAAATATTGAATTGACTATTTATGAAACTTACTATATTATATAAGATAGACATTGATAGTTCTCATTGAGGGACTCAAAGAAGACATTAAGTATCAATTTATTGAAGCCTTAGCTAAGGAACTCAATGATTTATCATAATATGTTCCAAAATTTCATTAAAATGAATCCAAGTAACAAATAAAAGACACATCCATTACCTTTAAACTTTGATAAATACATTAAAAATATGGAAACTAAATTAAATAATAATTCTCTCCCATACAATTCTACAATCCTACCAGTGGCCTTACGGGAGGAACCTACACTTAATAATGATTGTTTAATGAAAATTAACTTAAAACTAGATTTTTTTTACATTTTTAGAAAATATAATTCACTACCCTTATTTTTGTTTTGAATAACCACCACCAATACAATCCCTAAAGAGTGATGATGAGGTTGAGGTTACCATAATTATGGAGAAACTAGTGGCAGAATTCGATGATAAATAACTTACAAGAATTTTTAAAGCTGAAATGGACCTGAAGGATAGTAATAATGAGGTGGATCATGAATTTTTTAATTTTTATCAAATAGAATTGATAAATTATTATCCTCATGTTTTTAATGTAGATTTATAACTTTTGAAACCAACATTGCATGTTATCAATGAAACCACACAAGTGATGATATTCAAAGAACATGAAGAACTCAAAGAGCCTATGGTTACATGATTGAATCTAATATGTCAAATTTTATATTACATGGAGGTGGTTATTAGGAGATTTTAAAGGGTTTTACTTTAACTTCTCTTCTCTCCCACTTTTCAAATCTATTTCTCTATTTCTTATCCCATAGGGGTTTGGACATTTCATATCCTTTTCATTGAGAGTTACCACTCTTGGAATCCACTTATTGGTGTTGGGAGAGATAAAATATAGTGGTTTATTCCATGAAAACCCTTTCAAAATTATAATTAGGGATGGCTATATAGAACTATCTGAATAGGAGAAGTCAAAATCTAGTACCCACTTTGGGGTTTAAACTGAGATTCTTTACTCTCTTCTCTTTATTTTCATTTTTTACTTACAATAAATTTATTATGTATTCTTATTATATTATTGTAAGTTTAAAGTGTAATAATATATAACTTAAATTTGGGATAATATTTATTAAATAAAATTGGGATATATATCTCATTATTAGTATTTTAACTGCCCTATTATCTTTGATTAGTTTAAGATTAAGTGAAACTCAGTTGAATTTCTAAGTGTGCGTGTGAGTGGGTGGGTAGGGGGGTGTCAACCTAATTAGTTTTTTTATATTTATTTATTTTTTTTTGGAAAATTTGATATTTAATAAATATTCATTATCATTTTTGACTCCAAAATTTATTTTGAGAGATTTTTCTTTATTTATAATGAAATAGAATTTTAAAAGATTTTTGTTGTGTAAATTTTTCAAAGAATTTAACTTTTAATAATTTTTGAAATTTTAATAAATTCTTAAGATCCATGTCTATAACACACTAATCTAAAATATTTTTTCCCTACTAGTGATGTTTTTAATACCTATTTGACATATTCTTACTAATTCCCACAATTTTATAAGAGAAACTTTTATTTTTTGTGCAAACAAAAACTTTTTATTTTTCTTACTAAATTTTTTAAAGTTTATGAAATGTTTTTGTATGAATGAGTTATTTTTTTGGCTATCCATATTTTTAACTTAAGACCAAACCTTTACATAATTTATATCCAGATTTCTTTTACTCTTGTTTAACACTTATTTTTTTATCTATCTATATTTTTTCATGGATACCTCATATTTGTGTGTGGGGGAAGGTCCTTTCATTTATGTACTTTGCAAAGATACTAATTGATGGTTTTTTGGGGTCTTTTTTACTATTTTTTCTATTGATAGAGAATGGGAATACATAATTATCATCATTTTTTACTTCATTCATATCATCCTTTTATTCTAAAAAATTTGGAAAAATAAAAAAGGGAAGTAAGTTTGAATTTTTAATTATTCTTACTTTGTGTGTCATTAATTTACTACATTTATTTGTTATCAAAAATTTTGGAATAAAATGAAAAAAATAAAAAATGGAAAAAAGGAAAAAATGAAAGGTTGAGAATTAGGATGATTCCATTCATTTAATTTATTATTTGAATTGTGTTCTGTGTCATAAAATGGAAGTTTTGTGTACATCATATAAGGTGAATTTAGGGAGGATCTTCTTATGGTTTCACTTGAATATTCATGCAATGATATTTAAGAGTTAAACCTCCCATTTTCAATATTTAAATTTTAAATTCTTTTACCCATCAACCAATAACCACCAAATCACCAAGAAAATTTCCTCATGATTGAATTTTTTTTTATGCCTCACGGTGTGGATAAATGAGAGTTATTACAATCCTATTATGATACATTCATTTGTTAAGTATGAACATAATGCCATATTAAATTTCTATTGAGTGAAGATCGACACAAACTTTATCATGAAGTAAGATATGATTGAGTCATGGATGGATTTTAAAGGTTGAATAAATTTAAATGTGAGAAAATAAAAGAAAATAAAATGGTTTTTCACAAATGAGACTTGATGAATTATATTTTTGAAAAGATCTTGTAAAATTATTCCATTATTAATTATATGAAGTATTTGATATATATATTTTAATATTTCTAAAAAGTAAAATAGGTTAAGTGTGGGGGAGTTAATAAACCATGTTTTTCGAATATTTTTTTTGTAATAATTTTTATTATTTCTCTATTTAGAGTTTTATTTGAAGATGTTGTAAATTTTTTTTATTTTGAGATTGAATTTGGAAATTCTCTAAAAATTATATTTTTCCCATTTTATTTCACTGTAGCATTTTTATAATAAAATTTTTGATGTGAAAAATTCCAAATTTAAATTTTAAGGAATATTATGAATTAAATTTTCCATATTTTTCATTTAGACTATAGAAGTTGGACCATATTTTATAAAGAAATAATGGTTTTATTAATGAAATTTATGATGGATTAATCAAAATAGACCTTACCCCACTAATTGGGCCATAAATGTTTCATCTAAACATGTATTATATTGAAATTTTTCTAGAAGGTATAATACTAAATTTTGAGTATTTAATTCAACTAAAGTGATATATATTTTTCAAAGGAACTTAATTTAAATGGAGGATCATGGTGGAGTGCATCTTAAAGGTACAATTCCACATACACTCTTATTTAAATTCAGTACCCTAGACACCCCCACTCTTTTCAATTGAATAGATAAATCTTGAGAAGGATTGAATGTTTCATTAGAAGGTTGTTTCCAAATATGTTGGTTCCATCACACCTCTATAATCATTTGGGTGAAAGAAGAATTTTTGAAAGGATCTCTTCCAAAAATGAACTCCTCCCCTTCTTCTAATTCTCATTCCTTTGCATTTGTGATTCTAATATTTATTTATTTCTAATAAAATTTAATTTTCCCATATATTTTACTTTTTTGTTTTTCTTCTTGGGTTTTAAATCTAAGAGTGTGGATGGGATTGGGTGTTACCCTTAGAATTTTCTTCTTATGAAAATCATCTCCATTATGAAAAATCCACCCATGGGAGTGTAATTGTTTTTATACTCAATATAATTCTTACCTTGTAAAATATCTATTTTGAAACAAATTAATCAATATAATTCCTAAAATTATTGTTAATGATTTTTTAAGGTTTTAAATCACTCTAATCATTAGTACATTGAGTACGTGGATTGGCTTGTATAAATTCATAGGGTTCAAATATAATCCCAAAATTCAACACATTCTAATTTATAGGGTGGATATATTACCCTGTTTTTATAGAGATAATAAGTTGGATTTGGTACTAAAATCTATATAGGGTGTCATGATTGTAAATCCTGAAGTTATCTTTGGGTTCATTTGTTTCAATCATTGTGGTCGTGTTTTCTTTCATAGGGTTTGGGGGTTAAAAAATTAAGGAAGAAAAATTAAATGAATTTTACTATTAGAGATAATGATTAATGATTAACTAATGGAATGATTAGGTTAATCATAATCATTGATATTTTTTTTAAATAAATTATTTTCATTCTTTCTTTAGTTTGTTTAAAATTTACTTAAAAAAACCCTTATCTTCTACCCCAAATTTTCTTTTTTATTTTATCTATTATTTAATCCTTTTATAGTTAACTCACTTAATCCTCAATATAATAACCTATTTTATCCACTCTGCTAAAGTTATTAAAAACATTAATTTTTTTGAGAGAAAATGAGGAAATTCTCATTGTATGTTTCGTTGGTAACTTTAAAAAACATGAGCATGATACACAAAATAAAAGTATGGGAATCATAATATAATGGTCATGCAGCATGGAACATAATTATACAATTGGAACATGTAATATGAATAATCATATGATATCATAAACATATGATAGGGTTAATACTAACATAATTATAATATAGTGGACGCGGTTCATTACTCATGCCCTATACTTAAAGATCGCCTGAGATATAAGTTTTACTTGATGAATTGGAGTAATATATAATTTATGACCTATCTAGATCATCATAAAATATATAAATATACACCATACATAAAACTGAACAAGAATTATAAAATATAGCCTGACTAACTAGTGAAAATAAAGAAGATTACAAAAAAAATTCCAAGAGATATATAAATTATCCATAGAAAGAGAGTGAATAAAATTAAACATACTGTTATTATTTATAGATCATATTTATGCACTTAGATATGGTTGAATCTTTATGGAATAAAACATTTTATAATCTATTTCATTGGAATAAACCACTATATTCGGATAAAATAAAATGATCTCAAGTAAAAAATTCAGCCTTTCCAAAATGAAATGAAAATAAAGAAAATCAAGACACAAGTACTTTTTAAAAGTTTCAACTATAATGATTGAACTTAATCATTACTGTTTCCAAATGTTATCATAGTTTATATATTTTCAACTATTTTTTTTATCAATTACTAGTGGTTGGATTATGGAACATCCTATAATCTTGGATTCCCAACATCCTACAATACCTTCTATAGGGTCCAATATCTCCCAAGAGTTACAAAAAATATAAGAACTTTTAACCATTTCAGGATCTTTAAAAATCTTTGATTATATCAAAAACTAACAACTGATATTCCTCCTTGAGCCGATAAATGATAAACAAAAGAAATGCTGCTCACTTATTCAAGAAATGTAGCCCAAAAAATATTTCTTATGAAGAACAAAAATAAACAACTAAGAAACTATTTCTTATTGGATACTTACTCACTTGATTACTCTTTATATTTTCCTTCTCAACTTAGCATTGTAATCTTAGAAAAATAAAATTTTATTTTTCTTAAATCTCTGATTCAAGCTCTTGGTTCTCTCCCTTTTCTTATTCTCTAATATATGTTGGCTACACCCGATTTTTGTGTGCACAAAAAAAATATTATTTTATTTTTCTTGATTAATATTTTTCCTTTCATCAAATATTTTTTTATTACCAAAAACATTAAAAAAACCCATACTTTTTAGATTTCTCAAAATAGAATATTATAAATTTCCTCACACCTACCAATAAAAGTCAACCGATAACATACCATTTCTTAATTCATGATCTCATAAAATTATCTTATAACTCCTAATACATGGACAGGTTAACCATACCCCTTTATTAAATTATATTCCACATACATCCTTCACTTTTCATTATTCTGGAACCAAAATACTTGAACTTTAAAAATGAACACCACCAGATGAAACCCATTCAATATTTTTAAAAATAAGATATTTTTTTTAAAATTATATAGGTATAATCTTAAAAAAATACACATTAATAGACTAAAACAATTCTTTAAAATGTGTAAAATATCAAATTTAGATTCATATTCATATATTTTTTTTCAGTTTCATTGACATCAAAAAATCTTTCTAATCTTAGTCTAATAAGACGACATTCATTGAAGTAAAACTCATGATTTAACTAAACAATGTATAAATTATATTTAAAAATCAATAACTTTCCTTTTTCTCATCCAAAAATTACTCATACATCATCTTAAACTTGAATTTCGTAATCTATGAGAGTATGTGATATTTCAGAATCCTTTTGAATACTTGAAAAATCATTATAGTATTTTTTTAGATTTATCTCAAAAAATGAATTCAATTTCCAGATCAATAATACATCTATACTTCATATTCTCACATAGTTAATATTTCCCTCAAATTTATTCTTGAATAAAAAATAAATTTATGATGTTTTAATCTATAAAGAACTACCCAAACATCTTCTAATTTAAATATCATTCTTTATAAACTTAAGTTTTGGAAACTCTAATTTTATTCTAGAGAATTTTCAAAATTATCACTAATTACAGATCACATAAAAATTCATATGAATAGGAAATTGTAGTTTTTAAGACTTTTAAAGTCATATGAAATCCTAAAGTCCCATGCATCTCATGGGAAGTAATACATAGTATTTTTGAAAGTCATAAAATCTCATAAAATTGACTATTTTCAAGAAAATTGATATTTCATATATCAAGTGAAGAAATATGAAAACTTTTATATTTATATGAATTGTTTCTATAAGTTATACGATACTCTATTAAGTCTTAAATAATTAGAATTGTCCATTTTTACACTTAAAACACCAATATTCTAGACTTTATGAAATGAAATCAGAACTCGAAGCAACATTTTAATCACTTAGAAGCACCAAAAAACACTTCAAAATATTGGCTGAAAACAAATAGAATAATCAATAACCTTTAAAATTTTTCTCAATTCCATACGTTTATTCACATATAAATCCTCAAAATAAAAGATAAAATTTATCTTAAGAGACACCCAAAAGATGAAACATAAAATGATATTGACATAGATGAAAAATAATTTAGAGGAATCGAAGAATATATATATGATTTAAGTAGATTTATTACTATTTTACATAATTTTGAATCATTCAACAATAATTAACACAAAATTTTTAATGTAATTTTGAATTTATGTGTTAAAGTTAAGAATATTTCTATAAGAAAAAGCCTTTTTAGTGATTTCCAATGATTAAAATATAAAAAGGAATAAATATAATGAATAAGAATCATAAAAAGGAAGAGAGGAAATTATTTGAAAAATTAAAACAAATCTTTTAACATTTTTATAGTATATTAAACATTTAGGAATAAAAAAAATAAAAAAATGTTAAAAAAACTAAAAGGAAATATAATGAAGTCAAAAGACTCAACATAAAAATATTCATAAGAAGTTGACATAAATTGAAGAGAAAAACGTGAACATGGAAGAGAAAAATACAATCAAAAGAGTGATTATGTGGACAATTCCACTTACCTTAACTCATTAGTTTCTCAAATGTTCTACAATTGATCGTATAATAAATTTTTTTTCTATTAAACATCTATTCTAAAAACTTCATCACATTCATTTTTTAATAGTATGGTTTATATTCAGTACTAAAAATTATCTCTATAGACATAGGTAAAAACGACTATGTCTATAGAGGTGATGTAGACATATTCTATTGTGGACCATGTCTATATCCATTTTTATGGTGGATTATATCCATAAAATACTATGGATCCTGCCTATAGGCCTTTCTATTGACACTCTATGGATACATACATAAAATCTCATGATTATATGTCTTTTTGTTGAGACTCTATAGCTACATTCTACTATAACCCATAAATATAATCCTTCCTATTAAAAATAGATAACCATAGGATATTTTGAACATAGATATAATATCCAAATTGCCATAATCTTTATATATCATGGAAATAGGTTCATGTAATTCACATCTAGTGAAACCTCCTTCCTACCCCTATATTTTTCTATAAACCACTCTTTTCTACTCCAATATGGTTTTTCTTTTACAACAAAACTTCCTAGTCATATTTTAAGGCTATATAAGGTTTTAGACATGAATTCGATGAAACTTTCAGGATTATTATTTATATTTGATTAATTAATCGTGTTTGATAAATTTTAATATATGTTTTTTATTTACTAATTATGTTTTTTTCAAGAGAATCTAGATATTATAACAAACAAGGAGGTTAGATAAAGATGAAATATATTTGGTGTAGGAACACATAGATTATAGTTTACAAAAATGAGGAAATGAATATAATTTGTATGGTTGAAAAATAACAAAAGTGTTTTTTGGTGACACTTTACAAACATATCAACATTATACCCATTCAAACTTTAAGGTGAAGAGAAGTTCAAGAGAAAATAAGGTACATTGTATGGTATTGGATGTAGATAAGTAATATTAATTAGATTTAATATATATTATTTTTCAACATTATCCTAACAAATATATTTTCCAATATAAATTTTCTATAACTTCCCTAATGGATATAATAAAAATACCCTGTGGTTGATGGAGTTATGGTAAATTTTGAGATAATACAAGTATAAATTTTATACAGTTTGGAAAAGTTTAATTGGTACTGAGTTTGGGGGTATACCGATAATTGATAATTTTAAACTATCTCTATACAAGGATATCATTAGGTATTGGAATAATCCATGTTTTAAGGTAGTAATTAATTTTATATATAGTAATATGTTTATTTAAAAACTATATTTAAAGTGTAAATTACTTATATTACTAACAATTACTATTAATTAAATAAATGTTTGTTTATAGGATAATTTTAAAAAAAATAAGAGAAATAAAGGTGGCATGAAATATGTTCACACTCTTGGACGAACGTCTCTTCTAGATCATGAGTAGTTTTTGGTAATTTAAGATTCTATTTTTTTATTTCTGAAATATATTTCTGTTATTTAAATTGAAATTATTGATGTTTCAGGTTATTTAAAGATAATTTAAAATCAAGGTATATGTATCCATAACCAAAAAACAACAATCTTGATCTTTACCCAACTAGGAGGACTCTAGCTAAATCACATTCCATTATATATAAGTACAAAAATCACACTTTTTAATGTGCCATTTCTTAAAAAGGTCTCAAATATCAAATTTTCTATTTAATGTTAAACCAATAATATCTCATCTATAAAGGTCTATCACCTAAAGAAGGTTAATACGAGTATATTATATATTATACTAAAAGTATATGAATGTTTAAAACCCCCATCCAAGATTTTATGAAATAAATTGAAATAGAAGCCTAAAAATAGAATCAATCAGTGATAATTTTATTGTTTCACAAACATGATACTTAATAATGAAACAATTTTTTAGAAAGTTATTATATACAATATGATATTATTATTTATATTGGGTAATAATGAAAAAATATTAAAAAAATAAATAGTATACTAATATAGTCTATTGACCACACATTTCTATAATGTTCCTTTGTAATTCCTTTATAAATCATATCATGAATTGATATACCCATTCCATGTGAGATTTTATTCATAATGTTTCTTGAATTTAGTTTTAATTTTTCCCTTTTTTGAAACCCAATATTTCAGTACACATACAACTATTCAATAAAAATCTATATAATCAAACAAAAATTCTAATAACATGGTTTTAATAATCTCTCATAAAAAATAGTAAATCATTACACTATTCAAATTCTATGATGAATTTTAACTATTCAATTAACATAATAAATCAAAACTCCCAAATAATTTATCAAAATTCTTTTTAAAATTAAATATTCCCATTTTATTTAATAATAAAAATTAAAATAAGAATAACACAATTAAAACAAAACTTTCACCTCATTATGAACTTTGTTAAAAAATAACTTTTAAAAACAAGATTAAATATTTTATGATTTAGAATTTAACCATTATCACAGTGAAGTAGAAAATTAATTAATAAAAAATTCATAAAAATATTTATCATTATAATCATGCAATAAATGTATATAAGGAATATATATATATAATCAAAATATATATAAGAAAAACCAATTATAAAACCAAATAACAATTTTCTTTGTATGTGTATTTATATATTTCAAAATAGTACATAATCTAATTTTAAATAATTTTTAAATTCCACTCCATTATCCTTTATTAAATCCATCATTTTATCATAACATAAGTGTGATGAAAATAAAAAAGATAATACAAAACCCATTATAAAACATAATTTTTTGATAATGCGTGGATAATTTTATCCCCACATGAATATAACATTTCAACTCATTTTGTAGACATTCAATGGATTTTAATTTAATCGTGGGTCTTTTACATAGTTGGGCCATACAATATAACATAGATAATAATTATATAACTATGATATATAAGAAAATCAGTAGAAAACAATATTTACAATCTATTAATCATAAAATATTGAGAGTTTAATGCTTATGTTCTACTAACCAAGCCTATAAATCAAATGACTAACTTTTAAACCCTTAAAACCATTATATTAAACCCATTATACCAAATGATACAAATTTCATAACTGACACAACCATAATATCAACCAAAAATACATTAAACAGAATAGAAATAATCAAAAATTGGTAAAATATAAAACATACTTTGAATATCTTGAACTCATAAAACCTATTTAAACCACTATAAATTTAAAAACTGACATCTAAATAGGTTTTACATAATTTGGAAAAATATGTAATTCAAAATACCTTGAAAATATAATGGTTTCAATACAAAACCAAGAAAAAGGTAATAGAATAGAGGTAGGTAATATATCTATGGATTAACCTTTGAACTAGATGATGAACCACCCAAGAATATTCAGTAGATAATTTAGAAATCAAGGGAAACCTCTTAGTGACATATGGATCAATATAAGAAAGACAATGTAATGTAGGTAGAATACTAAGGGAATAATAATAATAAAAATATTTTATTTATGATATTATTTTCCATAATTATTTAAAAATAGTGATATAAAATCATACTAGTAAACTACCAATATTTTGGTGAAAAAAATAATTACAATTAATTTTTTATAAAAATAATACCGATCTCTAGAAAACCCCCAAAAATTAGAATTACACATTCAATAACTATTATATTACATCTAAATGAATAACCTATATAACTATTTTATTCTTTTTATAAAGTCCCAAAACAACTAAAATATATATAGATATTCTATTAAATGAAATAATAATAACAATTATAAATTTTAGCACCCTCATTTATAATTAAATTTATAAATAAGATTAAATATAATTATGATAATATAATGTTTTAGATGAATAATATATATGTTTGAAATTAAAAAGAAAATTTAGATATGAAACTATATTGTTTTAATTTATCAAGTTAGATTATTTGATGTTATTTTATTTATTTGTTTCCTAGAAAAAGGTATTGAGAATTAAGGTTCATGTTCCTTAATCTATCTTGTTTTATAAGTAAGAAAAGAAAGATAAAATCATAGTAAATAATGTGATCCAAGAAAAAAATAAGTATATTTTCCATTTTTCTTATTATAATTAAATTTGATTATTTTCATTTTTTTTATAATTTAAATTAATAGAATATATTATTTAACATAATGATCATGAAGAATTGAAAGAAATATAAATATAAATTTTGGGTCAAAATGATCACCTACATCTGGTGTTAAGAGATGAGCATTAGGGTGTAGTTTTCTATCAACCTGGGAAGAAGATTATAACATATAGTTATTGGTATTCTTTCAATGTTTATTTGAACATAAACTCTAGTATAGTTAGAGAAGATTAAATATATAAAGCTATTAAATAAGAAACATGAAGTGTGGAAGAACAACCTCATTGATGATAAAAGGTGATAAATTAGAAAAATCATTAAATCTATTTATATTGTTTCTTCCACACTTCCACCTGATATTACTGTAGATATCGATTATTGTTTGATGATGATGCATTTAGTTTTTGAGGGTTCCTTTTCTCCAACTTCTTATTTAATGAAAATTTTGATTGTTATTGTTATGGAGATGGTGATGGTAGTAGAGATGGTGGTAGAGTTGATGATGTTGGTTTTTCTGCAAGTGATGTTGATGCTGTGGAGGGTAGTGGTAGTTTTAGAGAGGTATTTAATGTTATTGATATTTATTATAACCATCACTTATAATGTTGACTATATTTAAGATTTACATTGATTAGAATATAATTTATTATATTTTTGTTGATGTCTTTAACATTATTGATTTTTTTTGTAGAACTATTAAAATTTACAGATATTTATAAATACAAAATTTATTTTAGTTTTTTGAATTAAAGAAACTCTATAGATAAGTGAAAGGCCCATGGATATTGAAAATCAACTATGAAAAAATATTTCTATAAAAATTGGGTCCTTGGATAGGATAACCATGGATATTAGTTATATCCATGATAATCCAAGACACAAAACATGGTTTTAGACCATAACCATATCCCATTTATCTAATAGTGTTCTATTTAATAATTATTTATTAATCTTATTATCATTGAATGTTAATAATACCACATGTTATATATATATTTCACTATGAAAACCTTGATCATCATTTCATGTTAATGACTTACACATATCCTAAATGATAAATGTAGATAAATCAAAGAGATACAGAGAATTACAAAATTTCATGATCAATATAAGGGAAGTATGTTTAGATATAATGAATAACCACTCAATAATTCACTTGATCATGATGTTTTTTTCATAGGGAGTTATTTTTAATTGTGATTTATAATTTAAAACTACCATTCCAGAATCTTAATAACAACTTAATTTTATTATAGATTCTATTTATTACCAACATTTAGATCTTATTTACCCACCATTTCAATGATAGCGATTATAAAGTTGCATCATTCATATATGAGGATAAACTAATATAATCATGATCATTCTATAAGGAGAAATATGATAATTATTTCACTATAATAATTCTATTATAGAAGTATAATGACATTATTATTATGTTATTGTAGTTAATAATTATATTTAATAAGGATAATAAAGATAAGACAAGGGAAACAAATTATTAAGAATATGTTACAAACTTTGAATTAAATATTCACTTAAAGATCGAATTGCCTAATGGGATGTGGTTAGTAAATTTATTAATAATGAGTAAGTTGGATATTAATATAGTTTGGGTGATGTATGATGATCTCAATGAATAAGGAGGTTAAATTTTGAGTTTTTTATTTCCTTTAGATCATATGTGTTGAATCTTTCTATTATTGTACATTTTTATGGATATCCATTCCTATGTTAGAAAAGAAGTTTAACTGAGATGTTTCTTGGTGTTTTGATGGAATCTTATGTATTTAATGATTATAGAGATGATCTTAATTTGTATCAAATACCAGTATTAATGGAGTATGAAATAATTTTTCAGAAAACGTTCCTTATGAAGTTGAGAAGATGGCTATTAAAATGTTTGAGGATCTATGATTGACGAAGAAAAAAGGCTAACTAAAAAAATGAGAATCCAGACTTTTAATTATCAATCTTAAATTTTGTTACAATATATGAAGTATATCACTTATATTATGATTTAATAAGTTCAATTTTGAAGTTGTAAGTGTTAACATAATGGGGTATGTTTAAGGAGTCAAAGTTAGGTACTCATATACTACAATACTTTAGAAATAGAGTTGAAGAGATTTGTAAATATTTTTACCATTTCTAAATTAATTTTATATTGTTTTGAGATTAATTGGGGTGATTAGTGATTTCTTATGTATGTTTGATGAAATTATGTGCCAATTTAAAAAAGTTTTGTAATTTTGAGTTGGAGTTAAAAAAAAGTGGTTGATAAATATGGGTAATCTTGAATCTATATTTCATAGGGTAACTCTAAAACTTTAAATAATATGTTAGGGCTTCCTAGACTATGAAAACTAAAATCTGGTAAAGAATTGGAAGATCACTATGATATATAAGTTTCCTCATCATTATATTTAAAATCCACTCTATGATTCTAATCTATACTTAAGAGTGCCTATGAAATTACACTGGTTATGTAAGGGTTACTCAGACCATTGAATATTAGAAATTAGTAAAGTACCAGAGTCTCTATGATAAGTAAAGGTTAGTTACTTGATACAAAATGGTTTAAAGTTTTCATAGAAGAATATGTGTTGGTAATAAGAGGGATAATGTTCTGAAAAACTATCTAAGATACTTTGATACATAATTATCTCAGAATGATATGTAAGAGTACCTTAAAATTTATTAATACATAAGGTAATCACTATAGATTCATAGTGGTACTTAGAGGGAATGATATTTGTCCAAGTATCCATGACACACTATGATATATAAAATTTAGTTTATATATAAGTGACATCATATCTAACAAAGTGAATTAATAAGATTGCTCTAACGGAATATTAATAATTTTGAAAAGTAATAGGCTACAATGTAATGTGTGAGAGTAAATCCAATTTTATAGTGTATATATAAAGGTTAAAGGGAACATACATATGAGTCACTTGAATACTTTAAAGGATACATAAAGGCTTCCGAGATAATAAATAAGGGTAAACATGTCTCCCTTGGGTGAATGTAAGGGTAATAAGAAGATATGTCAGATTCACCAAAAGTTTTTAAAGAATATAAAAGAGTCCTCAGGATGATATGCAATGATCACTAATTAGAAAAATATGAGATTTATGGTGACACGAATCCTGGTGATGGTTTTTAATCATTAAGCCACAAATAACTTAGGCAGGTGATCAAGATTTGATTCAAGTTGAAGTTATAGGAGAATTAAATTAGATTATTTTAAGAATAACATTGCTAGATTATTATGGGATTTTCAAATGTGAATATTTAAAAATCATTTATGGTGATAAAATTTGGAGTATTTTCTAAGAATATTTTCAACCAATTTTAATTAAAATATAGGTATTCTTGAAATACCATTTGAGATAAGAAGTTATTGGGAAGATCAGAGTGTTGGATATCATTGGATTTTCCATATTGAAATATGAAAAATAATATTTACAAGACCATTTAAAGACAAAATGATTAAGAAGAAGATAATGAATATAGTAAAGTGAAGTATAAGAACCTAATACTATATTCTTATATTTAATATCTTCAATATAAAATAAAGTGAATAATATGAGAACTAATTCTATAATTTTTTATCAGACTCTTTGTATCTAAGAGAGAAGCCGATGATATTATATAAATTTAATATTTTTTATCGTATAAGAAGAATAAGATAATAAGAAGGAGAAACATGGACAAAGTATAACAATACAATATCTATATATTTTAGAAGATGAAAAATAATAGGAGAATAAAAATAAAGAGAAATAGGAGTGAAGTCCCACCCTATGATATATCTATATCACAAGAAGAATAAGTGAGTTTGAGGGGAAGGAAGATATGTATACAATGTTACTAATCATTCATTGGAATTATAAATCCTTGAATATTGATTCTGAGTTAACATATAGAGATTGGAATGATTGGTATTGTAAGTGAGTATCTATTTACTATCTAAGTCCCAAATTATGGAAACAGATATTAAAGTTGATATAGTTAAATCCTGATAAAAAATGAATATATTTTTTAAGAGGATTTTAGAGGAGCATTGGATACTAGAGGGATCTAGTACAATCTAATAAAAACAAGTTAGAATAATTTAGAGCTATCGATATATAATTACTATCAAGATATAGTATTTGGGGTATGAATGATTCCTTCTAATGGGTAAAGGATTATACCTTCCCATTTAGTGTAGCTGTTGAGTTAAGGATAGAACATTATCACCCATTTTAATCATTTTCTACAATAGTGATAAAATCTATGTATAAGAAATCGATGTGACCATAGTAAAGAGTGGACTCCCATATTGGGTCAAATCGTGAAAAAATTATTATATGCTACTATCTCTTATTTATTTATATCTTTTAATGTAGTGGTGTGTGTCAATAACATGTAAATATATTCACACATATTAACTAAGATATTGGTTCAAATATTAATAGGTTAAATTTAATGAGATATTAATTTAGTAAAAAATATCACATTGATTCACCACCAATCTTAGAATGACTACATGGTTTTCAGGGCACTTCAAGCGGTATTAAAGATAATCTGACTTCCATCTTATTGGATCTATGTTTCCCTATTGGTTTTATCAGATATATATGAAGTTTATATTTAATGAGGGATTAGAGTTTACTTAGATTGAAAATATAGTTTCCAACTTTATCAAATCATAAATGTAGGTTTTATTCAATCCTTTGGGACAAGAATAATAACAAGGAAAAAAATTTAGAGAATATTTTAAATAATAAATTGGGTATACCACAAATTTAAGGTTATCAAAGTGGTAGTTCATCTGTAGAATTTTTTGATACAAATATTTTTGAGTAATCAAGTTAAATCTATGAATAATATAAAAATAATGAGTTAATTTAATCAATTGAATAATTATACTATGAATTTAATGATTGCTTACAGAAATTTTCCATTGATGTTTTCACTTATATAGTTGGTATTATCTAGGGAATGTATGTTGAAAAATTATTACCAAAGATATAAGTTTATGATAGAGAGAAAAAATTAGTTATAAAGTTTAAAAAGTAAAAAGCTATCACCCATCATATGGAAACCAAGGAATAATCCTTATTAATCTATAAATAATAGTTATCCCAAGCTGAATAATAATTATAGAAAGAATGTGGTGAGAAATATTATATTAATTAAATATTGGAATATAATATTCTTGCATTGGAAGCTTCTATCAGTGTCAAGGATATTTAGTTAGAGATAAAATATTAAAATCTAAAGGATATTTAAATTATGTATAATAAATAAATACAATTCTTGAAGATCGGATTGTGATGATAAATAAAGAATGGTAAGAAAAGGTAATATCATCTAAGGATGATAAAAATATTATTAACTCGAAGTGTTTTCAACTAGAAGTCAAGTTGAATTTTTTTAATCAACATAAGTATAATATTCCCAACTATTGGTAAACAAGGCGCTTCTATAAAAGTAAGAAAATAGACATTCTCTCAAAGGGTATCACATTAGTAATAAGTGGGGATTGAGATCAGAAAAGAATCTATCTACTATAAAATCAATGAAAAAGGTAACCTTTACTTTTTTTTATATACTAATTATATTTCATCCATAAGTATAGCCTAAAAATAAAAATATGGGAATATATGGGTGGAAAAAGTCATAAGAAATCCACCAATTTTTTTGGGTAGATATAATAATGTGCAAGAAGATTGGATCCCAAGTGTTTACTCAAAATAAGGGTTTTTTTCTTTTCTAAATTACATAGTGTATGAGGTATACATATTGTAATATAGAGGATAAGAATAATATTTATTGGACATATTTAGAACTGATAAAGGTTTGGACACAATTACATTGATAGTTGTCATAATATTTCAATTATTTAATATTATAAAAGGTCAAGATTAAGGGGGAGATGATCTAAAGTTAAAATAAAACCTAAAGAGTAGAATAAATGTATAAAGAAAAAGATAATTCATTTTACTAAAAATGGATTCTAATATTTTGAATAATTATATGGAAGTTACAATAGATGTGTTCATTTTAATGATGAGTTCTAGTATAAATCTACGAAGCATGATTTATATTTTATTAGATAAATAAGTCCATGAAGCCAAAAAATAAAGAATGAGAGTCAACCTTATATAGAAGAAAGGTGTAGAGGAAAAAACCCACAAAGAATGGTGAGAAGGATGCTTCCCCAAGGGAGTGATGCTTCTACCCTGCTTAAAAAGGATACATCATATAACTTTGAAAATAGACCATGAATATCATAGTTAATGAAGTAAATACATAATAAAAGAATTAATTAGTCTAATAAATAAATAAAAGGATTGGTTTGGTGTTAGACATACCAAGAGAATATTTAGATAAGTTTACAAAGAAGGGTCACATAAAGGCTACTAAGTAAATATGTGGAAGGTGAAAAATATTAGAAAATCAAAGGAGAAAGCATAAATAGTTCTAAGAAAACCTTATCTTAGAAGAAAAAACTTCTTCGGTTAGGAATCAAATCATAGATTTTTAACTCCCACCAAGAAGATGATGTAGAATTCACCTTATTCACATTTATTTGTTTATATATCCATATTTATACATTTAATTTAAAGTTATTCATGTAGGGAGAGAAAAATAAAGCTATGAAAATTTTACAAATAAAAGAGATATCCATTTTAGAGTTCATGATGACTCCTTTCAAAAATTCAAGGGGTATCACAAAGGATTTTCCTTGAGTATATTATAAAGAATACTAACCATGATAAATAAGGATGAAGTGTAATCTATGTGGGGGATTTGATTAGTTAATAAAATATCTAGAAGAAGTCTTATTGTGAATAGGAAATCTATATAGTTTTAGATAAAGTTGAAGCTGTGGCATGGTAGCCACACTATAATGATAAGGATGGAGACCAATCACCTTTTTATTAAATCTGGGTGCCACATGACCTTAAGAACATGTACTCATAGGTCAGAGTCTACCGACTAGTGGAGAGGGTGTAAATCAAAATTTGGGGAGACTATTACTACATTATCATAATAATAAATAACAAATAAATAACTAAATATAATCCATAATAGATAATGAGATTATTTAGAGATAAATATACTATAAAAAATGAAATTATATCATAAAATCATACAAAAATTGATCACCCACTAGGGCGATCACATGTATAAAATAAGAAAATTGAATAGAATTATAAAATAGGATTTAATTCCCTCACCAAGTCTCACTTAAATCTCAAATCCTATACCTATCAATATACTCCATCTCATTCCACTCTATAACCTTTGTTCTACCTATAACTAGAGAATATAACCCAGTAGGGTCTCACCAAGTGAACCTAATATACATTATCATATTTATATGTATGTATGAGGAAAATTAATAACTAAAATAAATGTTACTTCTAGGTCATTATGTTTTATTGAAGCCACCATGACACCTGATGAAGTACACATGCACGTCAGGTCATTGTGTGTTAACCAAGACACCCTGACACCTTACCATACCTACTTTTTTCAAATAAAAAATCTAGTCATCTCATTCTATACATATCAAAACATACCCAAGGATATTGGTTAGGGCATAAAAAAATCTTGTCCACTTCCCAATTTGGGGTAGAGTCTTATAGAAAATACCTAGAACAACACCAAGGAGGTTATACATCCAATGCCTAACCTCTACTATCTCAATCATAGTAGTGTATCTACATACCTTCTCTCTAGGTAAATCCATCCATCCATACCACCACCTTATCAATCAATTTAGTATTTTATTCAAAGGGAAAACCACTATCCCCTCTTGGTTAGGGTAACACTACTACATCTAAGGTCCTACCTTATCACTCAAGGTGGTCTTTTCTAGCACCATATCACAAAAGGAAAGGCTATATATTCAATCCCAAATTTCATTATAACTTGGAATAGACTTTTAAATCAAGGAGTTATACCTATTTCTTCTCACTTAAGGTAAATTTTGAGCCAAAACCTTCTCACTCAAGGATGATTCCCCACATCTTGTCACATAACAAGTTTTAGACCCACCTTCTCACTCAAAGTGGTCCAATCACCACCTTATCACTCAAGTTAGGGTCGTCCACCACATCCCAACCACAACCTTCTCAATCAAGGAAGGGTTTATGCCAATACCTTCTCACTCAAGGTGAATAAAATACCATGACTACAACCTTATCACTCAAGGTTGGGCCCTAAAAATATTGTATTTTCATAATACATACACATAACCGCACACATGTGAAAAAATAGACATGGCATCATAACCTAATCACATAGTCACCATAACCCACATGTAGAGGCCCTAGCCCTAATTTTGACACTCACACCATCAATATATATTTTTATCATATATCCTCACAAGATAATATCCTCTAGTCAATTCTGCTCTTACAATTTAGCATCAAAAACCTATTAGCTTTTCTATCTCACCCATAAGGGCATCCACTAGGCCATTTTGACCCATCCTGGTCATTACTCACTGACACAAATTCATTCCTCTTACTCCATGGTGATCTGACTACCTATAGGCTTTACCCATCACTATCTTCAATAGGTGGGGTCTAATTACCCATCACAATCCCAGTCTCACTAACCTATAACTGTTAAATTTATATTCACTCAGCCTCTTGAAAACTAAGTGAAAATCTATCAATACAACTCCCTTGACCCATGCCTAGTTCCCATATCTTATCTTTAATAAGAGAGATATCAATACCATTATCTAGAGGAAACCATAATATCATACAACCTTAAGCCATAGGGGACCTATCCCACTTATATCACACACTAAAAATATCCATCACTCTCAAGTGGATGTTCCTTAACATATGAGAGACATACAACCTTATCACCCACCATCCCTAGGCATAATCCTCTTATTCCTATCCAACAATCCATAAGAAATCTAACTTAGGATACCCAAACATCATCCCAAATAACAATACCTATCCCAAGCTTCTGTTCATCTCAAAAAATATATTTAAACCCATGGATACATAGTCACCAGGTGATCCTGATATATATAAAGTGAAAGGGTGAACTTGTTCCTTCTCTATGAGGCTCAAATCCATCCCATATCTTTCTCTAGGGGAATCTATCTTCTCAGTCTTTATACCTTAACCATGAAACATATAGGTATGGACAATCATGAATAGAAATATATTTTATTTTGTATGATGGGGTCCACCTACCTTTAGATTAGAGTTACTATCCTATCCAAGCTATGTAGATCCTTGAATAATCTTGTTCATAACTTATCCAAGATCGTAATAAGTCCTAAGATCTTAATCAAGGAATAAATCACAAATAAATAATTATAAAAATTTATAATTAATTATTTAATTAAATTTAAAAATTAACAATTAGTTAAAATATTTTTGAGCAATTCCAGATCACTGAAATTTGAGAAATATCCATGAAACCCAACACCTAGTCAATAATAAAATTTCAATTATTTCATGAAAAATTCTAAATAAATTCACTAGGTGACATACCTCCATTGAAATGGTGAGAAACAACATGTGTTGTAATAACCCTGAATCTAGTAACCTAGATCTGGTGTCTACTTTATTAAATCAGCATAGATACAGGGAGCCACATGATACCCATTGTACATCGGGGATTAAATGTAAAACATAGTAATAAAAAATATTCAAAATCCCAGAACTCTTTCAAAGAATTATTTTTCATCTCATGGGGAAAGGAAATAAAAATAAGGGTGAGATAAAATAGTTATTAATGGTTACATACAACCAAAATTATCATGATTATATAATAAATAATAAATATATAAAGGTAAATAAACACAAAAAAATTCTATTTAATCAATTACTTGATCAGAGAAAATAATATGATGGGAATAAATGTTGAACAAACAATGCCATATAAATAATCACATGATCTTGAAGGTAATAAATAGATATTATCAATGAAGTAATCTCATAGATAATAGTAACTGAATTATCAATGAATAAAATTATAGATATTGGAAATCATGATCTCAAACATCAGGATATCTATACTATCATTACCTTTCACCAATATAGTTTAGAACTATGTGTTAAAACCCATTTAATTTGGCTTACTGATTTGTCTCATAAAACTTTCAATGAATCGAGGGGTTATATAATTATGAGACCCACCCATTACTATATATCCAAATAATTCCTCATATATTGAATAATATATTTAATTTACGAACAATATTCCTCCTCAATAAATATATATATATTAATTAAATAATACAGATTAATCAATATTTTACCCAGTCAGTCAAATAACTTCCATAGTAAAACACTGTATATAAAAATGGCATATGTTTTAAGATATAATAATATGCATGATAAAAAGAATTTTTATATTTAATAGAAATTAAATGTCTAATTAAATATGATCACAATAAAGTGATTATCTCAATAGAATGTTAACAATCAAAAAATTCCACAAGAGATGAGAGGTGACCATCGCTTCATCAGAAATATAGGTTTTGTAATAAAATCATGTACTTTCGAAGAATAAATGGAATAGAAGTGAAATATTAAAATAATATTTCATAATTTTTTTTATTTGTAAAACCATTAAAAAATTTAGAATAATCTAGATTTCATAAAATAGTTATGGTGTTAGGGAAGACTATTATCATCATATACATTAAAAAATTTTCATCGTGACTTTTTGTAAAGAAACTTGAAAACATCCATTTTATAAAATAATAGAAATATTAATTTCAAACCATTTTCATAACTAAATTATAACTTAAAAATTACTTAATAAATCATTTTAGTAAATAAAGGTAATTCTGTAAAACAATTTTGGAAAACATAGATGCGGAAGAAAAGTATATCTGATTTAAAGAGAAATAATATTTGTTTTTCTTTTAGACATATAATTGCAAGATTAAAGTACTAAATTGAGATATATTTGGAATAAAATATGAAAAATCCTTTAATATCTAGTGGATAATAAAATTATTGGATCTTATTAAGGATAAATTATAAGATTCCTTCGATAAAAACAATCCAAAAAGAGAGTGATATTGTAAAATAGATTCTTACCTATTTGGAAAACTCCAAATTGCATCCCATTAAAAGAATAGACTTGAAATGAACATTAACAATAATAAATTAATATGCATTCATTTTAAATAAATAAAATGGGTACTATATACACCACATAAAAGTGATAGGTGTATAATAAAAAATATGTTTTAGTGGAGTGTAAATTGAGATTAAATCCATTACCTTAGGATTCCCTTTTGTAAAACATGATTTAACATCATGTAAAATTATTTTAAGAATGTTATTAATTTATAAAAAAAGAATAGTCATAATTATAATATCATATATGATCTTATTATAACATCTTACCTACCAATTATTAATAATATTTCAATATTACCATTTTTTTGGGTGTTAACTCCTTTATTTTCTCGTGCATGTTCTATCATGGAATTTCAGGTTATTGTGAATAGGATGTTGGTCAATAATATATAGAATTATATTAATATTATAAATATAAAATTTATTCATTATATAATTTTTAGAACCATTCTTTAAATTTGGACATGGAAAATGAATTGCATCGCTTCGTGGAGACGGTAGGCCATATGTACACACGACCGATGATATCCTTCCGTCAGTGGGTGAAATGGAATGGAAGTGGATGATATATTAATTTTATCAAATAAATATCATGTAATATGTGTCATATATTTTAATTATTTCCATCATTATGACAATCCATGTGAGTTGGTTATAGAGAAAAAATTACATTAGTACGAGAGGCGGTAGTCCACCGTACACATGGGTGATGGATTTATTTCCTATTTTATAGAGAGGGAGATGGATAAATATTATAACATAAACATAATAACATTTTAGTGTATATTATAAAACAGTGTTTTTATTTTTTTAAATTATAATACATAATTGAAGGTGAAAAACTAATATGTGAAGACAAATAGATTAGCAAATACAATTACCTTTTCTTCAAAGAACCTCATTTCGATTACTTATTAAGGACCCCGGGTTTAATATTTTTTGAGAACCATCACCTCTATAAATTGTATAAGGATTTTGGGTAGATAATGGTGTGGAGTGATTATGATATTTATGAACACCTCTAAAATAAAAAATAATCACGTTTTAAACATGTTATTTCGTTTACCTCCAAGCTTACTCACTTTTACCATTTTAGTTTTTACCACAGTAACTAGTTTTTTACCTAGGTAATTTATCTATTAAACCTAAAATAAAATGAGCCTTATTATACAATTTTTAACCATTTATTCTAATTATCAGATCAAATTTCTCAAATGAAAATTCTATGATTTTATAAAATTAATTTTAACACAAGCACATGGGACAGGAAAAATCCCATTTTACCTTAACTGTGGTAGTTAATTTTTAATATTTTTTCTATTCATTAAAAAAAATTATTTTGAAAATATTAAATAATTTTAATTATTTTGATTCAAAATATGTAATACATTTTATCAATTTTAAATCACAAAAATTTCAGAATTTATTTTAAAGATAAACCTACAAAATGTGTTGAAAAACATGTTTTTAAGAAATTCATTTTTAAAGAATAAGATGATTTTATATTAACTATATGATTATTTATCATCATTTCATGGATTTAAATTCATATATTTAGATTTATAATCAATAAATTTCATTTAAATTATTCATCAGTAAATATTATTTTAATTAATTAAAATGGGAATATATTATGCCCTAAAAAAATTGTAAACTAAAAAATATCCCTTTTTACCTACTAATGATATTATCTTTATTTCTAATAAAAATTTAGACCATAAATTATTAATTAATTATTATAAAAAAGGAGTAATAGTTAAACACTACATTTTCCATTATTCATAAAATCTTATTTATATGGGAAAATTTAAAAAATTCATTGTAGTATTATTTTGATAAAGTTAGTTCCAAATTGATATTAATCGTATAAAATTATAATTTTTGGGAAATTTTATTTTAAAAGGAGAATTTTATGATAGTTTTATTAATATATAATATTAAATTAATATATTTTAATCTCGATTGTTACATACATTCCTCATTATAGGAAATCCTTAATTCACTATAGGAAAAATTCCCATTGATTTAGGATAATTTTTTAAGGATCTAGTGGAATTATAGACAAATACCTAGCCATAATCCATAAAAATTAGTAGATAAGGAGTAAAAAAACATATAGAGGAGGAGGGAACCATACTTCAAATTATCATAGAAAAAACCCAATAATCACCCGACAACAAGGGAGATCTACTGAGAATGTAAAATAAGTTTTCAAGTACCAACATAGAAGACCAAAAGGAGAAGATCTAGAAATTATCATGGCCTTCAAGTGTTGATACAATGATTGTGAAATTTTAGAAAAGGAAAGTTTTTCAGAAGGTATGATTTTGATATGTTTGTATTTTTGGTGATTAGTCCACTTAAAGGAAGTAAGTTTAGATATGATAAGTTCATAAAAAGGTGGTATTGGATGGTATTAAGAGGTAAAAATGGGGTTATGTGTATATTCTATCAATAATCAGTAATTTAGTAGAGGAATATCACAAAAGATCGATAGTCACTAGATGCAATGGATGGACCCCCATGAAAATTAGTGGTTAGTGATATTGAATGAATGGATAAGCTCCAGTATAAAGGTGGTGTGGGACAGAATATAATTTTGTACTACACTCATTAGAGATTATTGATCGACATGGATAAACATTCATAGTGATTTCAGTATTGTATCATTTAGATAAATAAAAACATGCAGAAATGTTCTCCAATGGATGTAGGGATAAAAAACCATACCACATAATTACTTGAGTGAGTTTTTCCCTTGGTTTATTTTATTTTGACTATTTATATGAGTTGGAGTGATGAATGATAGTGTATTAAAATTATTTTAGTGATATAAGGTGAGAGTTATCTCTTTCTATGTTTTGGTAAACTATGTTTTTTGGGATTTTTTGGAGCTCTATTTTCTGTTTTATTGATATTTTAGTGGTTTATAATCTAGTGTTTAGAGTTTCTTAATTCCTATGATCTAAAGTTTCTATCCCCAAAAATTTTTATCAGTTCTTATGGGATCAATGAGGCTTATAGATTCACACATTTATAGATAAAGAAATATTCTTACTTGTCTTTTCATTATATATATTTTGTGTGATTCGTTTCATTGAAAGGTATACTATCAGAAGAAGTCATGGTCCAAATAAAAAAATTCAATGAAATGGAGTTTTGATTATAAATAATGTAGATGGAATATTGTCACATTCAAAAGAAACTAAAGGTTTTATTTAAAAGAATCAAGTAGGAGTAGATGAAGAAGATAAAATGGGAAAGGATTGATAATAAATCTTCAGATTTTATAAGAATTCTTCATGATTAATATGGATATCGTTGGTGAGGAATGTCACTAACAACACCTTGGAGGTGAAAACCACACATCATCTAATGAATTCTATTATGGATATGTATGAAAAATAGTAATAAACATGTTTTCTAGATACTGATGGAATTTTACATGTATATGTTAGAAGAAAATCCAATGGCAGTTCATGTAAATGATTTCAAGATGAAACAGATCTATTTTGAGTCAGTGAATATCAAGTTCATAGAAGATGTGGAGGTATTGCTACTTTTTTTATCACTTTTGGAGAATTGATATTACAAGGTTACTACTATAAAAAAATAAAATGGAAAGAAATACATGGTATTTTAGGTTATCAGAGCTCTCATTTTGAATGTAAAATATAGTTGAAGAGAAGTTCAGGGACCTACTGGAAACATGGTAAATATAGAAATTATAAGGCGGTTACCTTAAATAATAATTTTAAGAGAACTGAAAGATAAATATAGATATTAGAGTCAAGGTAAATAGATTTGTACTGGACCATATATTTGAAATGTGGGAAAATATGTCATCTCAAAATGGACTATAGGGAACATAGAGTGAACTCTATAAGGATATATTCCAGAAGTTTTAGTTTCATAAATACAAAAACCAAAAGAATTACATGTTTACTTTTGATTTTTAATGTTTTAGCGGAATCATTGGTTAATAATTCTAGTGAATCTTCTCATTATATGGGATAAAAGGGGTACATGATGAATTATGCATCTGAGAGATTATGTAGATTAAATCTAGAATATGAAGAATATATAAAAATATTAGAGAAATAAAATGAAAGTTTACAATTGAATAGTGTAAACTTTCTATAGCTAAAGGTAGTTGTTCAAATTCCAATCCTCTAGAATAAAATTATTTACATTGGTCATTTTAATGTAGATGAGTGTGAAAGATCATAAAAAATGGAGCATAGAAAATAAATTAGGATTACTTAGTCATTTTAAGAGGGTATAAGGTTGAAACATTTTATTTGACAAAAAATGCCGAGGGTGTAACATTTTTCAGAGCTTCTACTTTTGATAGTTCAGAGTTTTAGAACTTTTGACTTAGAATCCTTAGTAATAAGAGCATAAAATTTCTATTGTAAAAATTAATGTTGAATCTAGATCATGAAAACATCATAATTTTTAAGATTTATATACTAAGGAAAAAACATAAGGTGTCACTCAATTTGAATATAAGGACACCCAATTGGTGGAAGCTAGAACTTTTGTATATGGATGTATGGGGAATTCCCCTAAAAATTATCATGGAGGGTCATAATAATTTTTGAAATTAATTAATTAATATAGTAGGAAAGTATGGGTTTACTTCATAAAATATACAATTTATGTGTTTAGAGTATTTTTTCAATGGAAGGAAATAGTGGAGAAAAAATCAAAATAAATATGAAATGACTGCGGTGAAATAATGGTAGTGAGTATAGTAGAAGGATCTTCCAAAAATTCTACAAGTACAATGGGATAATACTTGAGAATACTATTAATGAGATGCTAAAGAAAAATAGTGTGGTAAAAATGATGAATATGATGTTAATTTAAAGAGATAAAATCACGAGACTTCATTCTTTAATTCCTAAGGACATATGGGTTGAAATTAGCAATAATACAACATACATTGTTAATAAAATTCCATCTTCACCTATGTTAAAGGAATTTCTAAAAGAACTATAGTATAATAAAGCACTAAAAATTAATCATCTAAAAGTTTTTTTATGTATCATATATTCCCATGTGGATTATAATGACTGAGAAAAACTAAAAGCTAAGTCTCTCACATGATTCTATATGAGTTAAAATGATGAATATTTTGGTTTCTGACATTAGAATGATGAGAAGTGGAAATTAATTAGAATATTTAATGTGTTATCTAATGATAATTTTCTATGGAAGGACCATAACTTGGAATCAAATTAGTTTGAGAGAAGATAATTAGATAACTGAGTCTAACTTGATCTAAGTATAATATTTATAGAAGTTTAGATTTTGAAGAGTTCATATGGCACCAAATCTATTAGAAAACCACAAGTTTTGAAGGATGGTTCAGGGAGCACTGATAATCTAAAAATTAAACCCTTAAAAGATATATAAAATATCCCAAGAACTGGTAAGTCTTGGAATAGAGTACCAGAAGGTGATATTCTGGAATTTTCTATTTCATAAAGAGTAGAACCATAGAGGGAATTATATAGATATTACAAAGTTAGATGACTGGTATATATGTATGAATATGAATTTTAATTCTCACATTTAATGGATATAGGTGAACCTAAAATCTTGGATTAATAATTCAGTTTTAGTGATTATAGAAATTAGGAGTTGGCTGTGAAGGATGACTTGGATTCACTGTATGTGAATGAAATCATAGATCTAGGAGAATTACCATGAGGAATAAAGGCACTTGAGAATAGGTGAGTCTTCCTATTAAAATAATATTATGTAGGTAGAAGTTATAAGTCAAGTATGATGTTGAAGTGGTTTTACCAAATGGAAAGTGTTAAATTTTCTGAAATATTTTCACTAGTAGTAAAACATACTACCATATAGACAGTGATGAGTTTAGTTGCTTCTAAAAATTTACACATAGAGAAAGTTTATTTAAAGGATATATTTATTCATGGTAATTTTATAGTGGATATTTTTATGAGGTAACCTTTTGTTTTTTTGGATTAGTACAATCAGGAATTAGTGTGTAAATTCAAAATAAGTCTCTACAACTTGAAACATGAACTAAGAGAGTGAAACCCTAAATTAAATACTTCTATAGTTGATAAGGGTTTAATTTATAGAAACATAGACCAATTTTTATATATAAAACTATATAATAATTGATGTTTCATAATTTTACTCTTTTATTCTGATAATATTCACTTGGAGGTTCATATATTAAAAGGATTCAAGGGCTAGAAAATTATTTTTCCAAAAGAGTTGAGATGAAAGATCATTGGTAAGATAAAAATTCTTAGGTATATGGATTTAAATGGATATAAAAACTATATTATTTTTTAAATATTATAGATATTATATCCAAAAAATCATTTAATTATTTGGTATGACCAAATTTAAGGTATTCTATACTTCCTTGGATGGTCACTTAAAACTATCAAAGGAGAAATCTCCTAAAGTGAAAGATGAAAAAATGTATATGGTGAAGGTTCAGTTTGAATCCGTTCTAAGAAGTATAATTTGATCCATGGAATGTACTCACTCAATAATTACTCATTTAGTGGGATTCATTACCCAAAAGATGGAAAATTTAGGGATTGAACTTTGGGAATCCATGAAATGGATCTTCTAATATATCAAAGTGATATAAGGTACAACCTTTTGATTTAGAACTAATGATCAATTTTAAGGGTCAAATTTTGAATTTATTAGAGATTAAGAAACATAAAAGGGAATTTTTTACTATGAGTTCACATTCATAGGGAGATCAATTAGCTAGATGTCGAGGCTAAAACTATTAATAACACTATAAATAATGGAAGTTGAATATGTTGTAAGAATCGAAGTGGGAAAGAATTTATATGGATTAAATATTTTTTAGAGAAGATAAGAAGGAGTGAAGTGAATTTTTTACTCTACTTTGATAGTTAGAGTTCAATAAATAACCCCATAACATGGGATTCTATATAAGAACAATTATTATTAACTTGAAGTATCATTTTTTAAAAAGTTATTGAAATAAAGTGTGTTGGAGTTGCAGAAGATCAGTGAAAGCCAAAATCCATTGGATATATGCACCAAGGTTTTAGTACAATCAAACCTATGTCAAAAATATACGTCAATGGTGGTTTGGTGACTAGTGGGTGGTGGGGATAAGTATATATTATAGAACATGGATGGTTTTTTTCCTTAATGTTGGACATCGCCAAAGGTTTGTTTGAAGATAGTCTTCAGGTGGTAGACTTTTGGGAATGTGAAGACAATTTTTAAGTGATGAATTATATGAAAAGAAGGAGAAAATATATAAATTATATCATCATTTAAGTGTTGATATAACAATAATTAAATATTATAAAATAAAATTCGGTTGGATTATATGTTTTCAATGTTTGTTTTTTTCAGGGATTAGTTAACTGAAAGGAAGGGTGCCTAAAAAAGATAAATTCATGGGAAGATGAGCTATATTGGGAGTCATATGACTAGAATGAGCGATTTGTATCTTATAACAATATTAAATAGTTGAGTCTAGGAATTATCTAGGAGATTATCCATCATAAGATCCAATGGATGGCCCCCCATGAAAGTTGGAGGTTGGTACTTCTGATCGACCAACTAGACCTCACTATAAATGTGATATGGGACCACCTAAACACATTTACTATACTCATTATAGATTAGTGATCTAAATAATTAAAAATCCATAGTGATTGTAATATTTTATCTTCTGGGAGGAATAAAAATATGCAACAATGTTCTTCTGTGGATGTAGTACTCAAAGTCCAAACCGCATAAATCCTTGAGGGTGTTTTCCCCATGGTTTTATTTTTGTTTAATGTTTTTGTGAGTTGGAGTGATGAATTCTAGTTTTTTAAACATAATGTGGTGATTGTTTTTGATATTTATCCATTCACATATTCTAATACACAGAGACTAGGGGGAAGTTTTAGAGGTTCATTTACCATTATATTGAGCTTCTACTTGATGATCATCCATTATTTTGAGTTTTTATGGTTCCAGTGATCTAAAATTTTATTCTATGATTAGATCAAGTGGGGGATAAAGAGGTATGGATTTGAATAAAATTACACACCCCAAAATACCCATTCTCTCAAATCATTAGGGTACTAACCTATAAATTATCGGGCTACCCATGTTAAAAAAATAGGAAGGGGAACCATCACTACATGACTGATACATATCACAATATTATGCCCTTACTCAGTCATCCCTATTGACATTTCCCTTAGGGTCACATCACGACACAACTCCCCCAACCACAATTGACATATCATGGACTAAGCCTTGATGGTGTGACTATTTTATTCAAAACATTCCCAACATTCCCAATTACTGGATACATTTACCACTTGATGATCCTACTTAACATCATTCTTTAGTTTTATCATGAAGTATCACCTCCAAAATCTATCATAGAATGGCCTGATCCCTTCATAGAATGACTATCCTTCCATTGAAAAAACTCTCAAAGGAATATGTATGGTTTTATAATATATTTTGAAAGGGTACTCATCCTGATATGGCTCCATCATCTATGGTGTGATACCCATATATAATATATTTTCATTATAAAAAATTTTATATAAAACCACCATACTCTAAAATCATCCTCCACAATGTGACTACTTGTTTCTCAACTCTCATCATGACATGAACCTCACTTATTATGGAATGATCCACCTGTAACCCAAAACTAATAAAGGTTCACCACAACCCTGCTATGATGCTTTCTCAAGAACCCAAAAAACTTTCTAGGTATCAATACATGTCCAATAATTTCTCCTTGAGATTTTATAAACCTTGGAATTCTATTTTGAGTCCCAATTATTGAAACTTTCCCAACTATGGGACAAAAAATTAAAATTACTTTTGAATTTCACATCCCATAATGAAATGAATTGTTAAAAACTCCCCAACACAATTCTTATCATCCTTGAGAGGCCATATATGTCCTTTTTACATAAACCCTAACCCGCCTTGGTTATCAGTTCACCACTAACTCACCACAATCTATCTCTAAATGCTAACCACTCTTCCTGTCCACAAATCCAACCACCAAGCCTGGATACACCATATTTTTTCTAAAAATCCTAGTTTGATCCTTGAAACACCTTAGTTGTTTCCCAAAAAATAATCCTAATGTGATTCCAGACTCACTGTATTTAATTTCATATAATAGAACTGGTCTATCCACTACTCACTAGCTTTCCCAAAAACAATCAACCACACATCTCAATGCATCACTAAATCACGTGATCATGATTTATTAACACCTAGAGGCATTGTAAAATCATTAAAACAACCAAAAAATATCCAAAATTAACTATCAATGTAATTATGTCATCGAATACTCAACCATGAATACCGTCCTCTATACTCTATCCACTGGAAACTGTGAACTTTCATTCTAACTTACTATCATATCTCACCAAACACCATATCGAGTCTATCACTAACGCATGGATTCTATATAGAACCACCTTCGAATTACAATTTTGATATTTACCAAGGAAATAGATAAAATTAGATCGAAGTACACATTAGTATCTTAGTTCCATATCTACTATCCATCAATTAGTCTCACCACATCCATGAACCTTCCCATACGAGGTTCATATGATCACAATTGATAATTTCTCCCCACCATTGGAGTATCATTATCATCACCATACTAATCCAAAATAACCAATCTCTATAGTCCTTGTTTCATTTATCACTAAATAAAATGGCTGGACATAACCACCCTACACATACCTTAGCATCAAAATGAAATGAAAATCACCACCTACTCCCGACTTACCAAGGATTTAATCCTAAATATCTATAAAAAATAACATGACATAGGGATGAAACCTCCAATATAAAATGGTTTTATCCACACTATATGAATTCCCTTACACCACTCCTTTATCACAATGATTGACAAGTCCATTATCACACATGTGTATCTCTTTTCGAGCCATGATCACCCATCCTAAAAACCTTATAAAGGCACAATCCTGGATATACCATATCATGGAACTTTGATCCATATTCAATGCCAACTATTTTTATAGTTACATCTATAATAACCTTAAAAACATTAGGCTTCCTTTCCCATAATCATATAATAACCCCCTTATGACCACACTTTAAGGGTCATCTTGTCTGTTAATGCCCACTAAAGTCCAACAACCCTCCTCTGAGAAAAAAAGACAGGGAACTTACCACCAAAATTCTATTTCAATATTACTGGAGTTCCCCTAGAACACAAAAAATTATTAATATATCCTCACATGACCCATTCCATCGATCCACAGACAAAATAAGAACCTTGTGTAACTTGTGCACACTCACTTCAAAGAAGATCTAGGATTTTATCAAAAATACTTTCCAATACTCACTCTTCTCATCCAAGGTAGAGTGACCCTAAAGAAACTTTCATAGTTTCTCACCGACCATACATCTTGATCTCATATGAACCAAAATGGTAACATGATTCCATGTCCCTTAATCAAAAAAATGGACTCACACTTATATGAGTCACATCCCATTAAACCTAGGCTCACACATCTAAGCATCCAACCATGCCCCTTCCATGCTAGTACTATATATCTAAAATCACTCTTAGTGACTACTTTCTAACAATCCCAAGATATATCAATTATGTTAAAATCCTACATCATGATAAAAAACCACCCGAGAATCCTTCCTAAAACCAAAAGCATCGAGCCATGATCTATCCATCATAGACCCCACAATATAGGATCTAGATTTATTATCCCTAACCCAACATATCTATGTATCCAATCATTACTAAACTCAAAAATTGACCTCGATACCAAGAACAATTCAATGGTTCACATTTTAAGTATAAGGAATACACATAAATTTTCTAAACACTCTCAGGTTCTTCATATACTAATAGAAAAACATGATCAATCCCACTATCTCTCAGGCATACTTAACCTTCTCCAAGCCATAACAATGGCATCAAATACTTAGAAGAACCCATAAAGGGTTTTATTCATACCCTAAGGGACTATATAGCCATTATTAAAGAAGTAACACCATAGGATGATCATACCTAGTTATCAAAAAACACTATAGTATTGATGAGTATATTTCCACCTACAAGTTTTATAGAAAAAAATGATATAAGTTGTTGTTTACACTTTAAACAAATTAACCTCTATTATTACTAAAAATATCACAGTGTCACACATATGTCATGAAAATACTTCATGTAGAGTATATTCATGTATGCAACCTATTTACACTATGTGATAAATACCAAAAACTGCAATAATGATCTCAAATACACATGTCATAATTAAATCAATAGCTCAACTATAATAAAAAACTAAAAACTACAATCCCAAAAACCTAGTAAGTTGTACTTACCACTAGAAAGGTGTTCATTATTCACTAGACAATGGTCCATCAAAAGCTCTATAACATTTGTTTCTCCATGTTTACCAATCCCTAAATAGTAAAAAAAGCAAAAAAACTTTGATACAGCTTTGTAATGCCCAACCTAGTGACTAATCACTAGTATCCAAGATCAAGGTGCCACATGGGCTCTGGCAAGAATCCTCACGTGATACATTCCATCAACAAGTGACAAGGGAATAAATCATATATTTGGGAGACCGTAACCCTGATATAAAAATCATTAATAAAAACAAATAAATAATATCATTTATAATATATAATTAGGAATATATATATATAAATCATATAAATAATGAAATTATATCATACAAGCATATAAAAACCGATCACCCATCAATTTGATCACATATATAAAATAAAAAGGAGTAAAATTAAATAAGAAGCACTACTACCATCCATAGGCATCAATTAAATCCTAACACCAATCCTCGTCGAGCTGCCCTTTAATAATCCACCACACAACCTATGCTCAAACAGTAACCAGAAATAATGTCTGTATGTGCACTAGGGTACTCATATAGGGTGTGAGCATATAACTCTATAGGGTCTCAAAAAATTCCCCATAATATATGCATTTATAAATTTCTATACACATTAGGAAAATAAATATCTAAAATAAACATGATCATAGGTTCATCTTGTGCTAACTAGGATACCGTGACCCCTGATGAGGTATACATAAAGGTCAAATCCTCACATAAAACCTAGGACTCCATGATACCTAAACTTAAATTCTTTAGACTAAGACAAAATCTGGTCACCTCATGCCATACATCCATAACCATACTTAAAGATACAGGTTGGGGAATCATCCAACTCCTAACTAATTCCCCTTTTAGGGTAGGATTATATACCAAATACCCAAGAAAACCCCTCTCACTAAGGATATTTCACATCAAATGCCTAGCCTGTACCTTCTTAATCAAGGTAGGTTTCTACCATTCCTTCCCTATAGGTAAGTATATCAGTTTATATCACTACCTTACAACTTAAGGTAGGATCTTATATCGTGTTTGAACCACTACCCCTACAGGGTAAGGCCCTATAAACACATTCAAAATCCAATATTCTCACTCAAGGAGGTCCTTGTCAGCACATTATCACTCAAGTTAATCATGTACATCTAGTCCCAAATCAAATCACAACTTGTACCATCCTTCTCACTCAAGTTGGTTTGACCTATACCTTCTCACTCAAGGTATGATCCATGAAAAAACCTTACCACTCATGGTAGAGCCATAGAATCTCATCACATAAATGCATCATAAAACCACCTTCCCACTCAAGGTGGTATAAATGATACCATCTCATCACGTTATGTCCCTTTATCACATCATGAACACTTTCTTCTCACTCAAGTTAGGATCCATTCCAAAAACCTTTCACTCAAGGTGAGGATAACACCTTGACCACTACCTTCTCACTCAAGGTTGAGAACCAAAAATCCTATCTCACCATTAAGAATACACATATCTTCACATACATGAAAAAAAACATGACATCATATCCTAAGCACATAATCCCCATGAATTACATATAGATAACCTATCTATCGGTTGGCCTATCATTCCATTAGTATATCTTATACTCCACTTTCCTTAATATATAAATTCCCTAAGACTATTCCGGTATCACTATACAACATGTCAAATCTATCATCATTCCAATATAGCTTGTAAGGGAATCCACTAGGCTCCTTATAACCACACAAATATCTACTCACAAGAACCAAATCATGCCTCTAACCCCACAATGATCTCATATCTTGTAGTCAGCACTCATCCCTGGCCTAAATGGTTAGGGTATGATCCCCATAACAATCCTAACCCCTCTAACCAAATACCATTCCATTAATATACCATTAAGGACCCTTAGAGACTCATTTCCAAGATGTCAATATGACTTCCTCAAACCTTAATTGGGTACCATATCACTTATCCCATAGAAGAAACATAAATTCCATCATCTGAAGGTAACCCCCCCATCATACTAACTTAATCCCTAAGAGGCTTATACTACCTATAGCACAAAAATACTCTCCTATAGTTTAAATTGGATGTTTCTAATCATACAAGAGATGTATGACCATATTACCCACCATCCCTAGGCTTAAGAATCTCATTCCTACCAAACTATCCCTGGTAAATCCAACATATAATACTCGCAATTCATCATGAAGAACAAGACTTATATCAGGATTTTTATCATCTCAAATAACATATTTCCTCTAGAGACATAGCTTCTTGGTGATACCGATATATACAATGATATACAATTCACTCTTACCCCATTAAGAAGGCTTAAATCCACCTTATTTGATTCTATAGAGAACTCTAATTCCCTATACATTCTACCCAATCCCATGAAACAAACAAGGATACACACTCTGTATAGAAAAATAAATGATTTTATATAATAGTTTCCACCCACCTTAATAACAGAGATACCTTGCTCACATATATTCTCACATCCTTGAACAAGTTTGTTCATGTATTTTCAAATATTTTACCAATACTTGAGGTTTTTACTCAAGTTATACATAAAAAATAATTAATTATAACACTTTATAATTAGTCATTCAATTGATTTTTAAAAAGAATAATTTCCAAAAAACTCACAAGATAAAGATATATCACTGAAACTATAACCAAAATCACCTAGAAGGTCCATGGTGTGACCCCAACATCATACCTGAGAAAAATACCAAACACATGACACCCGTTCAATATACAACTTCATAGAATTTAAAAAAAACCTTAAATAAATTCAAGGTGTGGTTTAACACCATTGAAATTTTGAGTAATGAAATGAGTTACTTATTACAAGACATTGTCTATTTTATATATAGAAAAGTCCCATCGATTCAAGAAAATTACACCATAATCTTATGGAAGTTTTAGTAAAAATCTATATGTGATCCGCCAAAATTATAGGTAATGGAGGAAGACAGATATTTAAAGAATGAGGTGGGAACCATAGCTAAAATCACTATAGAAAACCTTTACGAATCACCCCACATCTTATGGGGTTGAAAATGGGCAGGAAGAGGGAGGGATACATCCAATATGGTGCTCTCTATGCTCTTATTCCCCCTAACTCATGAAGGGGTTCAACCCTAAAATTATGGTTATACACCAATATTTTTTTTGGGAAAAAGTAACCATTATAGTGTGACCTATAGGGATTACAATGTGATTCCCTTACATTTTTATCCCTTATGATGTGGCCATTAGGATCATGATATAATAAAAAATCCAAGATATAATTAATTTCTTGTGTCCCAAGACTTCATGTAGTGACCATCTTGTTCTTGGGGTAACCAACCTCATATATTACCCTAGTACATTGGCCTCCAGACATCCACGACATGACCACTCAACTACTATATGAAGGATCACTAAAAATTTCCATCATGTAATGGACTTATCCCTTTATTGTGTGATTAAACTTATCATGAAAAAGCCCAAAAAGGTATATCCAAGATTTTATAATATATTACACAATGTTATTTATCATAACACGGTACCATCATCCATAACGTGATTACCACATATATTATATTTTCAATAGAGAAAATTTAAAAAAATTCCATCTATGAATCAATTATAGATGGTAAATTTTATACACACTCAACCCTTATTATGGAATGATCTCCTCTTATAATAGTGTGATGTGCCACCTATAGTAAAAAACTTATATTAGGGAACCCCAAACCTACTCTGATGCTCTTCTGAGCTCCCAAAACACTTTATAGGACTCTAAACATGTCCCAAAACATATATTTGATATGTTATAACCCATATAATCCTAATATGAGTCACAATTATTAAATAATCCCCTTACCTAACACCAAATTTTTTGATTCCGTCTAAATTTTATTTTCTGTAATGACTTGGGTTGTTAAACACACTTTTATTTCCCTATTTTGATTGTATCAAAACTAATTATTAATGGGGGGAGTTTTATTATTTGGAATGTATCATAAAGGGGGATAAAATTTGTTATACTTTAATTCTTTTGATGTGTTTGGCGTGTTTAGTGCAGGTTATAAATTCATTGAAAATATACTTGAATAAGAACTTGTAATTGAAATATGAGTTTCTATCACATTTTAGATATTTTTTATGGAAATATTTGATCTCAAGGTTAAATAATATTATTTATACATCAATTATTTCTCACATAGACTAAGAGTTGATTAATTTATTTTGTCATTTCTTAGAGAAATGTGATGTCATCATTATCTCAAGTGGATTAGGGTTTACCAAAGGGTATAAAATGGTATTTTTATTAAATAATGAGTTGAATATTATTCTACTAATTACCCTTAAGGATTTGTATTTATTGTTAATAATGGGGAGATAAAAATAGCACTGCTGAAGTCACATTGATAGTAATCTATGTGAGTCAATTAGGGGTACAAGAAACAAATAAAAAGGGGGAGATTAAAAATACCAATGGATTTTGATGATTTTTTTTCATTGAGTAATCTAGATATTTATATTTATTAGGATATAGAGGAAGATCCCAATTAATAAATTGGTTGAATTGTGAATTATATCTAGTATTTCATTTGGATTATATGTATTGAAGCTGCCTTCTATTGTTGATGTTGATTAAGATCCATTCCTAGGTTGGAAAAAGAGTATAATTGAGATATTTCTTGGTGTTGTGAAGGAAATATTTACATTTTATTATTTTAGATATGATATTAAAAAACACCATATAAAATAATTGATGGAAGGTGAAAGCAATGTCCATAATATGTTGCTTATAATTTTATGAAGATGATTATAGAAAAAATTAAGGTTATATGATTAAAAAATCATAATGTTTTGATATAATAATGTTAATCAACCCTTAGATTATTAATCTTAAATGGAATAGTAATATATAGATAATATCACTTGTATGATGATTGAAGTTGCTTGAGTTTAAAATTAGAAGCATTGAGGTAGTGGAGATCTATTAAGGCACTCAAATTTGGGAACTCATATACTAAAAGAAATTGGAGATGAATTTTATTATATCTATAAATATTCAGTTTTTCTCCAAAAGTTATTTAAATGTTTTTAGACAAATTGGAGCAATTTGAGATGCCTTAAGGATGTTTGAAGAAGTTTTTGTACTAATTTAAAAAAGTTATGGAATTTTTTGTTAGTTTTGAAAATTGGTAATGTCATGGAATATATAATGGTACTATTAAATATATATTATATACATAAGAGTAATTTTGAAACACTAAATAATATATAAGGGTTTATAAGATTTTGTAGACTATAATTTAGAAAAGTGTTGGAATCTCTCTATGGTATGTCAGATTCCTCATGACGATATATAAAAGTCAATCTAAGTGTTTTATACATATATAAGAGTACCTATAAAATTAAAATGGTTATATAATGGTTTCTTAGACCATTAATGATTGTAAATTAGTAACGTATCCATGTCATTTCATTATGTAAAGGTCAGTTACTTGATATGTAAATGATCACAGTAATCATAGAATAATATGGGATGGTATACATAGGACTGATGTTTTGATAAAGTATATAAACCACTATGATAAATAAGAGTCTCATAATGATATGTAAGAGTATCTGTAATGTTTATCAATATATAATGGTTATCACAGTGGATGTGTAATGGTAATCAAAGGGAATAAAATTTAGAAATGTTTCCAAGACATAATGTGATACAAAAAATTTAGTTACTTGATATATAAGAGTCATCATAGTTTCCAAAGGTGTTATATAAGTGTACTAAAAGGGAATATTGATAATTTGGAAAAGTACCGAGCAAAAAAAAAATGTTGGAGTAAGTCAAAATTTCCATTGAATATGTAAAGGTTAAAATGAGAATATATAAGATTCACTTAAAGACTTCAATGTATATGTTAAGGTTTTCAAATTGATACATAAGAGTAAGTATGCCTTAGTTGGAGGAAGGTAAGGGTAATAAGGTTATCTATAAGTGACATCTAAAATTTTAAAAGAATACTTAAGATCTATCGATATGATACATGAGGGTCACTAATTAGAAAAATATAAGATCTCTGGTGACACAAAGTTAGATGATTCTTTTCTAATCCTTAATTTAAAAATATCATGGGTTGGTGATTAAGTCTTGATCCAAGCCATGATTAGAATATAATTAAATGATAACAGATTGAGATGATCAATTATCTTTTATTATAGTATTTTTTAATGAAAATATTTAAAAATAATTTATGGCAATAAAATTTAGATGATTTCTTGAGAATATTATCAACTAGTTTGAATAATAAGATGTGTTTTTTAGAATACAAGTCGAGATATGAAGTTATTGGGAAGATAAAAATGCTAAATGTCATGGGATTTTTCATATTAAAATATAGAAATAAAATTAATGTGATTTTGTGAAGGTAAAGAGAAGGAAAAAAATTGAATGAATATAGATAAGTAAGAGAGAAAATATAATAACTGATTCCTTACTATAATAGGTAAACACTACATTCCAAAACTATTACATAATGTGAAATATAAGAGACTTTATTCATGATTTTACTTAAAAGTTTAATTTCTATATTTTTAGGATTTATATTTTATAAAATAGATTTCATTTTTTTTGTATTAATCAAGTCTAAATTTTCTTAGGTTTATTTTTTCATATTTTATGAATGTTTTTATTTTTTCATGAATTGTGCATAATACTCTTTTTACGAATACCATGAATTTTATGACATTATTTGAATCTATTTAAAAATTGTAAATTTATGAAACATTTTATTTAAAAAATATGTATCTTATAAGATAGATTTTAAATTTAAAAATATTTATTTTGGTTTACAAACCAATTTTTGATATTTTATAACTCAAGTTACATTTTTCTCTAAAACGTTTTTTAATACATTATATATTTATTATTTTAAAATTAAATTTTATCACTTTTATAAAGAGAATATAAAAAAATTGATTTAAAATTTGTAATTATAAGGTTTATATTATGTAATAAGGACTATTACATATTCATGAATAAAAAATGAATTACTTAAGTAAAAAATAGTTACCTTGGTAAAATCTAAAAGGGTAAAAAGGTTTAAGCAAAGGGGTAAAAGGACTAACATGTTAAAAAAATATTTTTAAATGAGTTTTTGAGGTTTGGATTGACCAAAACTTTTCCCACCCCATTAGTTTCAATGTTTTATTCTTCTTAAAATTTAAAACTTTTTCACACTATATATTAAGTTTTTATATTTATAAAAATTACATCCTTATCACTTATAAAAGGGGACTCTCACCACCCCTTTAATTCCCCACCAAAATTACACTATACTTTCTAAATATACCATTTTCCTCCCACAATAACCATTTTTCACTTCCTTTATCTTTTGGTCACAATATTTTATCCTAAGCACTCAACTTCTGAAGAGTCCTTCAAGGGAAAACTGAAGTTCTCAATGTGAGCACTAACCACTACCTATTTCATTTCTTTTCTTGATTAATTTTCAAAATATAATTTTCAAATTTATATATAATTAAATAATTATTTTTTTATATTGAATATTTTTATTATATGGTAATTATTATTGACCACCTATCCCCTTTTTCTTTAAATAAAACTAAAACACCATTCATGAGTTTTTGAAAACTAGCTCCTCCATGAAAGTGACATATTGTTTTATTCACTTTTGTTTTTTTATATGTATCTAAATCTCTTATAATCTGATTATCCACCTTAAAGATATCTAAATAATATCATTATTCTTTTATAATAATGATATTATTCCAAATAAAACTGTTTTTATAACCATACTCATGCATTAATTATGGTATAGTCATGTTTGGGTCAGTTTAACCAACTATTGGAACAATGCTATAAAATAATATCATGGATTATGTAAACCCACATTTTTTATAAATTATTTTTAACATAATTACTAATTTTTTTTACATTAATAACTTCCAAGGATATTTTAAGGTTTATTTTCTTGGATAATAGGCTTATAATACATAAAGCACATAAAGAAAACAAAAACATATGATTCATTTTATTCTCTTCAAAGACTATTTTATTATTTCATACTAATTAACCTCACTTAAAATGATTTCCTAGGTACATAAATCAATAAAAAAGTGTGATAATAAATCCCAATAAAGAAAAAAATAAGGAAAGGGAACGTGAATTTTAATCATTGATTAAGCTTGAGGCCTAACAGTATAGCATGATCATAAATATATGAGGCATAATATAAGAGAATTATCATAAGTACATTAGGAATAACATAATATAATGATCATAAGTACACGTGTCATAATAAATGAGCATGATCATAAGCACATAAGGCATAATATAATAGAGTGATCATAAGTTCATTATGCATACCGTGAAAATGTTGTTACAATATAAAAACATGACATTCATAAGAATATTACTAAGGTTAATCACTAAAGTTTCATAAAACATATTAACAAGTTTATTCAACACGGTATCATGAAAATTTTACCTAAAGAGATGAATTCTTTAGCCAATGCATTAGAGTACTATCAAGAAACACCCTTCATATATCTTAATTCATATTTACCACATAGATCATATATTATAAAAATGTATTTCATAATTTTAGTCTCATGAGTAAGTTATGTGGGTTTTAAAGATACAATTACCCTATCAATGAAGGATATTTATATCTAGGTGAATAACCTTGAATAAAAATAGGGTTGGGTATTCACGATATAAGGGAATGGCATAGAAAATCAAGGGATAATATCAGAAACATAAAAAGATCACATAAAAATTTCATGGAAGGGATTAATGAGAGAGAAGGGTAATATCTCATCAATATAAATGATTTATACATCAAGGTATGACTATTAACAAAATATAACAAAACCTCTTGGAAATAAAAAGTCTTATAATAAAGAAAGTGCTTGAATTAAAAATAAGAGAAAGATAATCGATTACCTTAAGAGGATGCATTTTAAAGCTATAGGAAACAACCTTATAACCTTAAAAAATCCTTTTGAGATAATTAGAGATGGAAAATGAGAATAAATTTATGCTTTGAATCCTTTTAGTTAAGAGTAATCGGATAATGTGTGGGTATATATAGTAAAAGAGAGGGGATTATTTATTAATTTCAAAATTGATAAAAAATAAAAATCCATCAACCTTCCCATGGGGTTTTAAAATTTTATATTTTAAATAGGAGTGGTTTTTAATACTAATTATTTTAATAAATGATCTCTTTAAAATAATATCATTCATGACATCAAAGAGATTCATGCTTATAAATAGATATTTTAAAAATCTTAAAACATCCTTTAGGTTTTGGAAGGTTTTTTGTAAGTTAGATATATAATATTACAACATTAAAATACCTTATTTTAATAAAAAACTTTATTTTTGGTCAATAATAACCTTTATAGAATTTATTAAATCACTTTTAGATTATTTTTATGTCATAATGCTTAGTGTATATTTATATTGTATTTAATTTTTACCCAAAACATTTAATCTCTCATAAAATTATGAAAAAATAATGAATGGATAATTTTGACATGTAAATATAAAAAATACCATCATTTTATAAAAAAAAATCTCTAAATATGAATTTTTTTGTGTTTGAATAAAATAGTTATTTACTGAAAAATACAAATTTTTATTATAAAATCAAATTTATAACTCTTAGGAAAACTACATAAAATTATTTTACAATTTATGTATGAATAAATATAATTGATTATATTTTTTTATGAGAATAAAAATTCATTTTATATTATTTTTTATTGAAATATATATATATATATATATATATATATTTTACAAAAAAAATTACTTTTTATTTTTATCAAAAATATATTTTATCATATTCATCCTATATTGATGTGTATTTTAAATAATAATGGTAATGATTTCTAAGTAACCACTGCATCATTTATAACAATAAAACATTACACCTTTATTTTACTAAGGTCTAAATATATAACCCCATATTACACTAGCATATTCCCCAAGGGTAAGGTGTGTTATAGAGTTAATTTCATAGGGTGGTTCAACTAACATTGATCTAGTAGTGATCTTTACTAATTTAACTTCTCTCATAGGTGTTTTTGCTCGAACATCTTTTATTGAAGCTCTGTTTGGGCTTGGTAAATGGATAACCCCAATTATGCTACCACCCTCTCAAGATTTAATTAATACAACTCATAAGGGATGTTCCTAATTTCCAAGGACATGGTTTCTCTATTCTATATTAAATAGATATAGTTATTAGTCTTAATATAAAATATTACCAATGGTTAAATTATAAATACTATATTGCTAATGGTTATAATTCCTAATAGTCATATTGACCAAGGATCACATTGACCAATGGTCAGGTATCAATAATGTACTTGTCGAATCACAGTGGTCACTTTTCCCATTGTACAAAATATATATACTCCACTATTCTCATAATTTTATTTTAGGTTTACACTTTCCTTGATAATGTATTGTATTCCTAATAGATCCCTTTATTTTGATAGTCTTCCTGAGATGAGTGATTTTCATTGGTAAAAATGCACCAATAGAGTTTACATCTCTATGTGTTCTTTTATTTAGTGTTTATCTTGATGTAAAATTCCTAGCTCTTATAGTCTATCTCATTTAATATAGTGTAAATAAATGTAATAGTATTTCTATATGATTCTATTGTAGGAAATAATAAAATAGTTTTTATGAAACATGAGTTCTTTTATTAATAAGAGAAGGAAATTTTGAGCTTTTACATTGATGAGTATGAGAAATTAATTTCTAATAATATATTTTATTAATAAGTTAATAATGATATGATTTTATTTTTAAATATTAAAATTAATATTAAACTCATTAATTAAGATAAAAATTCCCATTCCTTAAAAATCATTGAACCATGATATTTTTGATTTCATCTTTAAGGATCACGACCAAAACTCCCATTGATTGAAATTTTAATATCAATAATTTTAGTATATTTTATGATATTGTACACCACTTTTATGAATCGATCAAGATCAATCACACCCTATATTAATAATAAAAAAATACTAACCAATATACAGGTATAGTATAATTATAAATGAATTTTATAAAAGTATATAAATAATAATTAGTTTATAAAATAGGTAATTAAGATATTTTTTGTTTTATATTTTATATTTAATTTATTTTGTGGAATTTAGGAATTAAGGTATGGGAATTTTCATCTCAAATTTTATTTCCTTGAGAAATGTTTTTTATTATGCACTTAATTTTAGTTATATGGTTCATATAATCCCTATGTTATTTATTATAACACGTATTATGTATTATTTTATGTATTTAAACTTTAATTAAAAGATTTATATTTCAAGGTGTTTTTATTGAAATGTTATCTAAGTCATCATGATGCCCAAAAATCCCAAATACTAGATAGTAAAGAGTGTGTGGTTTTCTTAGAAATTGAATCCCAATATGGATACTAGGAAGTGGGTGAAACCATGTCATGGATGCACCTATGAGAAATCACCATGAAAAGGATGGTTAAGTATCAACTCAATTTTTAATCCATGCTTTATGAGTGGTCCTAATTTTACTCATCTGTTTAAATACTGTTGGGGGATTTGATCTAGAAAATTCATACTCACTTCACAGACATTTTTGATGACCCAAATAATCACAAGTTGAGAAAATAAGGAGACATTTGAATTTTTATTCCTTATAGTTTTTCAAGGGAAACATAGTATTTTCACTTTTTATGTAATCTCAAATAATTTTTCCATCTACTTTGTTGGTCTTGGAATATAGTGTTTACCCTAGGACATGATTTTGATGGAAAGAGGAGTCATTAAAATTTTAACTAAATATTTAATATTTAATATTTTTATATATTAATTTATTTTCACATGTTCTAATGGTGATATATTTTTAATATAGTTTTTTATTTAGATTTCAACTCTATGGTTTAGTCTTTGATGGGGGTTTTTTCCTAGGTGATACATAATCTCATCTTAGGTTTCGGGACCATGCCTAAGCCTTTTTCTTCTAGTTTTTTTGCATTTTACCTTTCCTTTTATCCTATCCTTCCTTTAATTCTCATGTAATCCCCATATTGGGTTCTTTTATTTCCTATATGAGAGAGTGAGAGGGATAAAAGAGATAGAGAGAGATGAGGAGGCACCACCAGTTAGCTCATATAGGAGGTAGATTAGTTTTTTTGGGTGTGTGGAGAAAATCCCAGATCGAAGCATTAGTTTTTCCACCTAGAGGTAGGTATATTTATTTTTTAAGACATATATTCCTCAATTTTTTTTTGTTTTTAATTTTTAATTCCTTATATAAATTTTTGGGGACTCTTTGGGGGTCTATCTATGGGTTTTTGTGAGTAATAGAGGTTTTTGGTTTGTTTTGGTGGTTTTATGTTCAGAAAAACCCATCTATATGGCATGAAGTTTGAGGAATACACACCATGTGTTCTTCCTTTCAGTCATGGTGAGGATGAAATAGGTCCCATATTTTGTGTGTACGTGTCTGTATAGGATACTCCATACATAGGTGGCTAAGGGTGTGGATAATTATTCAGCCAGACATCCCATGGAGGGGTGTATAGTCGTGTTGGACACATGACAAGACATCATGTGTTGTAAAAATTTGGTGGATGTGTACTATAGTTATCCAAAAATCATGTGGGGTACATGAAAAAATACTTTATTGGTCACCCCATGTGGGGGGACACACCATGTAGGGTGAGTTCATGCCTTGTACTTAGGAAACATTCACACCAAGGGGGTTATAGTATATGGTTAAGGAGCATATTTGGTGGTACATGCTGTGTATTGAAGATTCTTTCTATGTAGTTTACTCTCCTTGGTGTGTTTGTCTTTTTTTTCACCTTGGTGTCAGAATATAACCCGTGAGTAGTCCATTTTGAGTTTTTTTTGTTATATATCATGATGGTGGAATCCTTTCAATAATTAGAGGCCCTATGGATAGAGTTTTTCAATTTATGATTATTTATTTGAGTATTTACTTGAGGTTTAGATTCAAAATCCTCTAGAGGTTTTGGATTTGTGACATGAGACCCGAGTGAGTGTCGCGAGATTGTTATATGAATTGGATTGTGTATGTCAGTTCAGTTTTATTCTAGGTTCTTTTGTACGGATCTTAGAAGGTGGGTGCGAGCAGTATCTCTAAGGAGATATTAGATAGTCCCTATATGTTAATACTAGAAACATGAGGTTAGATTAATTGAGGCTTAGATCCTATGCTTCAGGATCAAATCAATTTAAGACTTTATGATGGGTTGACACTAGGGGATATCCGTTTCAATCGATTTTCATTAAGGTGATATTGAAGAGAGTCTATGGGAATCTCTCAGATTTCCTTGGGGGTGGAATTATGTTGTTGATGATTAAAATTTTAATCAATCAGAGTCGTTGAGAATATTCTAAGGGACTCTTAAGGATTCCCTTATGGGAGAGGCAATACTTGAGGATGGGTTGTTTGTCAGGGAGGATGGATGAGGTATTCTTGCAACGAGATTTTACCCATGGTTTTTCTAGTGCTGAGCATCTCCCTATAGGGTTTTTAAAACTTGAGTAATTAATAAACACTCTTGAGAATTACCTTGTTAAGATGATGGTGTTTTTTGGATAAACTTTTAGACATGTTTTTTGATAAGGATCAATTGTAGTATTTTTATGTCCTCTTGGATATAATTTATTATGATGATCTTCTCCTGAGGTTTGGATGTGATAGAAAAACCCCTAGTTGTGTATTCTATTATTTTTATAGACCTATAGATATTTGAGTGTTATTTAACTAGAGTGAATTGAGATATTGGGTGTGGAAAGAGAGCCCATATAAGGGTGTCTCATTGTGTTTTGACCTCGGGGACTATGGAATCTCTATATTTAGTTTGACCCCTTGTGTGGGTCGGTGAGAGCCCGTGGGGGATGTTTTATGGATGATGATATATAGGGAACTAATGGAGACTCATTATTTAGTGGATGAGAGTTTATCGGTGATGATAGTTTATCTATTTGGATTATGGGTTCAAGAGTTGGATCAACCCATGTTTTTATGGTCTTTAGATGAGTTGTTGAGATAGTCTTTCTCAAGATTGGATGATAGATGAGATCCTTGGGATATATTGGATCATGTGTCATCTAAAATATTTTATTTGATTATATCCTACATTTTCTTTCTATGGTTAGATGGATCTCGGAGCTAATTGATGATCCAGAGGAGTGAAACCCCTCTCTAATATTTTATATGTGTTACCCTAGATAGGGATTGAGTTTCCATGGTCCCAGGTGTTTGATGTACATGGGTCTTTGATTAAGCTATCTCGAATTTATTTTATAGATCTGGTGAGTTCGGTAGAACTACCATGTTCTATATTAGTTCTTTTGTAGTTGGTAGTGTTCTTATTGCCCGTTCGAATTATTCTATTGGAGTCTTAGAGTTTGGTAGATACATTTTGTTGTTTTTATGCCTATGGTTGTTCCCTAGGGTCCAAAATTCATACTCATTACATTTTAGTAGTCCAGTATCTCCTTTGTAGATTTAGCGAATGAGCCTAATTTTGTGTGTCTAGGTGAGCCGTGCATTATAAATCTTTTGGAGTGGGATAGTGTGGGGGTATATATACTTTGGGTGTCTAGATAGAATCCATGGTTGGATATTTTATTTATTTTTGTTTAGACCCATTTATTATATATGTTTTTTTATTTTATTCCATTTATTATTAGTTTTAACTAAACAGGGAATATCATGTGTGCATGCATTTATTATGACAACAGATTATCAGTTCACTGTTGTGGGTGGATTACTAAGATTTATTTCTCACCTGTTGTACATAAACAATGTTGTGCATGCAGACCATATGTCTAATTTCATGTTAGTACACATGTTATATAGTAGATTGATTAGATTCCCAATGTTGCTTGATCGAGCATATACACTCTTGTGGCATCTTAGGATCGGGTTGGTGAAGTTTAAGAGTCATGTGTACTAGATATGTGGTATTTCACATAGTTGTAAGTACATCTTAATATATTTATTTTTAGTTTTTATTTCTTTTAATATAAGGTCATCCTAGTGGGTGGCCAATTTCTATGTTATAGAATGCCTATTTGAGTATGTATTACTAAATTTTATTTATTATAACATATTGTTATTTAGTATATTTATTATGAATTCTATGATTTTTATTGACGTGTATGATTTTTTTATATTGTTCCACTATAATTGAACTCTTATTAGAGGGTATAGTATCCAAATAATATCTTTTAGACCCTTTTGACTTGTTGGTAATCTTTGGAATATGGGGAGGCACACTTGAGGCCTTGTGGAAGGCCTAATCGAGTGATGTTTTAGGTCCAACCGGGCTGGTAAACTATAAAATGGTATTTGAGTTGTCTAGTACTATTATTTGGGGAGTTAGTTGATAGTTTTGATTAGGTATGCATCAGAACTTATAATGTATATCAAACTAGCATGTCATGAACAAATTTTCTAAAAGTAAGTCCAAGTTTCTAGGTTATTGGATTATTGTTTTCTATTTTTATGATTGTATGATTTCACCTAGTGTGATACACTTGAGTTCATGGATTTATGGGTTTTTATGGTTTTTGGATCTTTACTAGTGGAAAATGGGCTAGTGTTTATGCCTCATTCAAGGTGCATATAATTCACATGAAATATGTATGTCTATGGTGTTTTCATTAAAACTATGGGTTCAAGGGTTTAAAATGTATGTAACTACCAATATGGAATGTCACATATAGCCCCTTTATGTAATTATACTCAACTAAACAATGTGTATATATTTTCTTCTAATGAAAGGCCTTAGGGATATTATGGAAATATGTTCTCCAATGATGGAGATGTAGTCCCTACATCGATGGATTCATAGAGACCCTAGTGTGTAAGTATGGGAATTAGATTCCCTACTTTTACTGTTGGTGGAACAATGAGGGAAAGGATTTCTCAGAGTTGTTTGGATCTGACGTGAGTGTCCCTAGGGCTGTAGTTTTCCAAAAGTCTCAAGTTCAAGTTTATCGATAGGGAGTTTCCCTTTCCATGCATTGTTTGTGAGGTATTACAATAGGGACCATGTACCTACTATCACCGGGGTATTGGGTAGGTGTGGTTAATCATTCCTTTTTTTGGTCCCATTAGGGCCTTCTATCACCAGTGGTTATTATGTGCTATGTAACTTTATCCGTTAGGCATGAGGATACCCAATGCTTGAGAGGTGGAGTACATAGAGTTCTCACTATCTCAGGTTTTTCTTGAGAGGGCTGGTTTGGTTGTATTCCTAGGCCTGTTCTCTTTTGGTTGCACTTTGGGTAGCACAATGAGTTGATGAGTATAATCTGATAGATTACGATCAATGCCCATGTGGAGGGTGGTCGTGTAGTTGATCTTTTCACAAGGGAGATTCCATGATTTTAAAGAGGAGTGCTTTGGTTACTCCAGTTTATTGGAACTGACCTGCATGAGGAACATGGTTAACGTTTTTGGTGCATTAGAAAAGGTTCATTATGAGTTTTCCCATGTAGCGTGAGTTCAATTTCATGTTTAGGATCATGTAATCATACAAGATATTCTTGGAGAATCACTCTATATTAAGAAGTAAAGTGATGGTTGGTATGGAGTTTTGGGATATAGCCTTTTTTCATTGAGTTATATGTAAAAACTTTCTATCATCCCAAAAATGATGGGTAGTTTGAAATAAATTTTTAGACATTATAAGACATGATTAGATCATGTTCTCTCAAATTCTAAAGAATATGAGATTATTATCTACCTATAGTATAATTTTCATACAATAATAGCTTCAATTTGATCATCTAGAAGACACCATATGAAGTATTATATGGTAAGTGATGTTTTATTCTAACTTGTTGGGAAGAATTTGGATAAAGGAAGTAATTAGGCCAAAAACTTTTAAATGATACAACTGTAAAAGTATAGACTATTCAAAATCATATCGATGTAGCTCAAAGTATAAAAAAGAGTTATAATTATAATTAGAGGAAATATTTGTAATTTCAATTGTGGGAATTTTTTTTCCTAGACATGTCCTCATGGAAATAAGTTATAAGATTTGGTAAAATGGGTAATTTAATCCCTTGGTATATTAGGCCTTATAAAATTCTTAGAAAAATTGGAATTGTAGCTTATTAATTTGCTAGGACCCCCAAACTTTATAAAGTAAATGATGTATTCCATATTTCATTTTTGAGGAAATTCATGATAGATCAAATACATATACTAACATCTGAGGGAATATATTTACAGCCTTCACTCACAATGAAAATCCTGTCCAAATTCTTCACACTAAAGAGAAATTTTTTATGGAATTGGATTACTTGGTTAGTGAAAGTCCTTTAGAGATATAACAAACCAAAGGAGGAAGCACAGGATCCTTAAGAATCTATGAGGAAGGAATATTGATTTTTTTTATTATTTGATGTATATCTTAATTTTGAGTATGAAATTATTTAAGTGGGGATAATTTAATACTTGAGACCTTACTATAGTAGGTAAACACTACATCCCAAAAATATTACATAATATTAACTATAAATATCCTCTATTTATGATTATACTTAAAAGTTAAATTTATATTTGATAAAATTTATTCCATATTTTTATTAATCATGTCTAAATTAGCTTAATGTGAATTTTTCTGATTTTTTTAAAAAGCTTGATTTTTAGGAGAATGTTAAAAAATTTTATTTTTACGAATACCATGAATTTTATCAAATTTTTATCAGATAAGTATGAGTTATAAATTTATGAATAATTTTTTATAAAAACATTTATTTTATAAAGATATTGTAAATTTTATAATATTTATTTTAGTTTACAAACCCATGTTTTTTATTTTAGAACTTAAGTTACATTATTCTCTGAAACTCTTTTTAATAAATTTTGTATTTGTAATTTTAAAATCAATTTTTATCACTTATATAAAGTGAATCTAATAATATAGATTTAAAATTTGAAATTATAAAGTCCATATTATAAAATGAAGATGATTTTATTTCTAGGAATACAAAATGAATTATATAGGTAAAAACTAGTTATCGTGGTAAAAGCTAAAAGGGTAAAAGGGTTAACCAAAGGGGTAAAAGGAATAAAGTATTAAAAAATTATTATAATTGAGTCGATGAGGTTTGGATCGACCGAAACATTTATCCACTCAATTGTTTCCCTTTTTGAGTCATCTTTACATGTGAAACATGTGATCACTATATATTAATTTGTTATATTTACAAAATTCCATTATCACCACTTATAAAGGGGGCTCTCACTACCCCTTTAATACCACTCCAAAATTTCAGTTTCCACTTAATATTCTACCCTTTTCTCTTCCCCAATAACCATTTTTAATTTTTTTATCTTTTTTTCACATGAATTTAGCCTTACCCCCACTTCCAAGGAGTCCTCCAAGGGAAAACTCAATTTCTCAACGTGAGTACTAACCTTTCCCTAATTATTTTCTTTTATAGGTGGATTTTTAAAATATAATTTTCTCATTTCCATATAATTATTTTTTATACTTAAATTTATTATTGTAAGGTGAAAATAATTAACCACCTTGCCCCATTTTCACCAATGAAAATGAAAATGACATTCCTGGGTTTTTGTGAACTACCGCTTATATAAAAGTAACACATTTATTTGTTCAAAATAGTATTTTATTATATATTAAAAACTATTAAAATATGATTCTCCATATTAACAATATATATAAATAATATCATTATTATTCTTTAATAATGATATTTTTATAGAAGAAACTATTTTCTTTACCATACTTATTTATTAATTATGGTATGTTCAGGTTTGGGTTGGTCAAACCACCTATTTGAACAATGCAATAATACAATATCACAGATCACTATAAGAACTTAATTATATATAATATATGATATAAATAATAAATTAATGATTTTATTTTTGTTTTAGGATGGTAACATTAATATCAAACTCAGTAATTAAAACACCAACATTCCTTCATTAAAAGTCATCGAAACATGCTCATCGTTGATTTTATCTTTCAGGATCATAACAAAAAATACCTTTAGATGATATTATAAATTTTTAAATAATTTTAATCCATCAATTATAGTACCTTTTAAAATATAATAATGATTATTATTGGGAGAATAATGAAAAAACACCACTATTACATAACTAGTTCAAAACGATCATGATTACTCACACCTGATATTGAAAATAAATAAAAAACTAACTAATATAAATATAGAGAGTAATTGTAAATAATGTTTAGGAAATGATATATATATGAATAGTTTTATTAAATAGTTAATGAAGATATATTATTTTGAATACAATAGATTCAAGTGCTTTAGTGGAAGTTAGGAATTATAGTATGTGACTTTGCATCTCAAATTCATTTTCCTTAGACATGTTTTGTGTTGTCCACCTAATTTCAATTATACAATGTATATACTCTTGATTTTATTTAATATATCAAGAATTATATTTTTATTCATGGTATTCAAATTTAAATTACAAGATCTATACTTAAATGGATTGTTTATTGAAATATTACCTAAGTTCTCTTAGTGCCAACAAATACCAAATTTTGGAAAGTAAAGTGTGTGTGGTTTTATTAGAAGTTATATCACTATATGGATACTGTTGGGAACAATAGGGGCCTATATACCCTGAGAGGGGGGTGAATTAGGGTACGGATATTCTTTATCTAAATTGTTCCTGCCCCACTAGATCTTGACCTATTTATTACAAGGGTCACTTTTTTTTCACTTGTGTGTTTATTATGATCACTTCCTTTCTTCTTTATATGATGATGATTCTTTGAATGTAATGCAAGGAAGCATGCAGGCATACACAGAGAGTTTTACTTGGTTCACCATCACTGGGCTACGTCCAAGGAGTATACACCGATAAGTTGTCGGTCGTACCAAATTCCACTAAACTTCACTAGTTGTGGATTACAGGGTTCGGGCATAGTCACTCTGTCCCAGGATCACTACCTTTACAAGGTTCATGGTCAGCTCACTGCTTTCCCAAGGATCACTCCCTGTTTCTCTCTCTCTAGCTCACTGCCGGTGGAGAGGATCACCTTCTTCCTCTTCCTTTTCTCAGTGTTCTGGAAAGGATCCACTCATAGTTTATGGACTTGTAGGTCTCTTCATTATCTCTAATGAATTCTGCATCCTCAACCATTAATAGATGCTCTTTTGACATTCAACTTTCACCTGCAGATGAATCTCACTTTGCGCCGGGTGTACCGAGCAACCTCAGATTTTACACGCATCCTTTTCTGGGCCTTGCACGTAATTACTTTTCCTTGCACGAAATTCACTTTTCGTGCAACACCCCTTTTACTTGAAACCTCCAAATTTTACACGCAGCCTCAAAACTTCCTTGCGCATAATTTTCCTATCCTGAACGAAATCCACTTTTCACGCAACACCCCTTTTACGTGCAACTGACTTCTTTTGCGCATGGCCTCTGCTTTTCATGTAGCACCAGACTTTACGTGCAAACTTAAAGTTTACGCGCAACTTCATAGCTAACTTTAATTTCAGGCATCAGAGCTTGGGTATTTTCAATGTCTTGAACTCTTTTGAATGGAGGGGGGTCACTTCATATTTATAGGCAAAATCGACCCCGCACGAAAAACCCTCCTTGAGCACATAATTCTCTTTGAGCGTGAAAAATAAAGCTTCCACGCTACACCATTTTTCATGCACTACTCCAATATTTTGTGCACCTCATGCCTTTACTATTTTTTGAGCTTCGGACCTCGAAACACCTCTTATGTGAAAAACTTCATCCCTCTATTTTTCACAACCCACACATATTTCGTGCACCGCACAATAATTTCACATATCCCGCTTATTTTTTTTCCCAACCATAATTTTTTCGCGCACTGCTCCAATTTTTCACGCACCTCCCTTTGACAAAAACACATCTCTCTATTTTCTGATTTTCAGGCCCAAAAATTTGGCAAACACTGGAAAATGGCGCCACCTTGTATCTGCTCTTTTTGTACCACCTCCAGATCATCCATTCCTTCATCGAAGTTCTTCAATCAATCATGGATTGTTGAAAGCATCCATTGAACCTTAAAAATCACCATATAAACCCCCTTTGTCAACACACTCATACATCATGGTCTGCTTTGTCAACAAACACAACACAGATGTCCACTTTGTCAACAAACACAATCACCTCAAAAATGCTTCACTGATGCCTTGAGGGATTTTTTCCCAAAAGATACTGATGAGTGGATATGGATATCATATCGGTTAACCTAGGGGTAATCACCCTGAAAAAGGATAGTTGATCATTAACTCAATATTCACTCAGTGCATGATGAGTGAGACTAAGACTGTATACCAAACAAGTCACTCCTAGATGATACACTTTATATGATTTACATGCTCTTTACAAAACTTAATAAAGGATTTAACTATTATTTCTTTAGTCTCTGACGATTATATACTACTAAAATCTATTAATATATTCTATTGATAATCTATAACATTGAAATTACCCTCTTTCTCAACCTATCTTTATTTCATTGATAAGGGTACTTACTACTATATTGAGAATACCATATAGTATTGAAGTTGATTTCCGGATATTATCCAAGATAGATAAATTATTTCATTGAATGGGGAAGTGTATATCTTCTATATTTCCATTATATGAATAACTATGGTTTTATTTATCCATGATTAAGTAATAGGTTAATTTGTGAAGGTTATAAAATTTCTTATTAACTCATATTTTGAATGCATTGGACTAGGTTAACAATGGGTGAGGCTCGAAATAGATATACCCTCGATGCATCAGTAGGTATCATGAGAAACACTAGCTATGGTATTTGTATTTTCCTTACCATTTATATATTAAGTCTTGGCCTAAGGCCTTGATGGTATATTTATGATGTATGAAATTATGAATTCCATCAATGTGAGATCAATAAATATTATCTATGTTTTTACTTTATAGTTATGGATATAATATTCCCTCAGTTTAATTTTATTATGGAATTATTTTGATCATTTATTTTTTCCATAGTAATTATGCCATTATTATTTTGTGATAGCTTATACTATATTCTACTCCTTACTGAAAATTTGAGCTGACCCATATTTTTTCACTTTACCTTGGAAACCAAGAAGAGAACTATGTACAATTTTCAAGGATATTCTAGGAAGGATAATAATATTCTCATAAATTTCTTATGCTATATTTATTGTTTTCATGTGTAATGAGAAAAATCTGTATGTATCTAGACTTACAGGAATACTAATCTATTATATTCTATACAAACTCTTGTAATTAATACATATAATGTAATTATAATACTAACTCTAAGTTTATAGAGTTTGATTTATTATAGATGAACCTGATACTATATTTGGATATTGAATATCTTCATTATCAAAGAAAGAGAATATGGGTAGAAGTGATACTGCATTCCTTGAGAGGAATCTATGTATTAAAGATAGAATCTGATGATATTCTGTTCATATAATCTTATATATCAATGAATAAGAAGATGAGAATAAGAAAAAAGGAGAAGCATGATAAAATTTCTACCCTATGATGTATCTATATCATAAAATAAAAGAAAAATGTAGAGAAGAAGAAGAATCTAAAGTAAAAGTGATAAATTTCCTCACAACATCACTATATCATACAAAAAATAAGTAATTTTTAGAGGAATACAAGTATATATGAAGTTCTAATTATTATTTATTAGTAGTTAAAGTCATTGAATATTGATTTTGAGTTGATATATATAGAACTACATGTAATAGTATCTATTGGACACTAGAGACTTTGATTGATTAAGGAGATCTTATAGTTGATGTAATGAAATACCAGAGTAGAAGGAGGATCTTATTCAAGAGGAAGTTGGAGGAACATTAGAGACTGAATATATCTTGAATAATATAATACAAACTAGTTGAGATACTGTAGAACTCTTGGGAGATAGATTCTATTGCAAGATAACATTTTAGTTAAGGATAATACATTCTCAATGGTTAAGGATGACACCTTCTTACTTAGTTTTGGTGTTGGGTCAAGCATGACACCACCGTAGTAATTTTAAATATCCTTTTATACACTTGTGATAAAATCCATTTATTTAAAGTAAACCCCAACACAATAAGAAGTAGATTCCCATATTGATTTCGAACCATTAAAAATCTAGCCTTTTACTACTACTTGTTTATTTACTGATTTGAACATGCTGGTGTTTTTTTGGAATATATAAATAGATTCAAACAACTTAATTAAGATCAAGGTTCGAATATTAAGAGGTAAAATGAAGAGATAAAAGAATTCAGCAAGGGGGGTTACATTGATTCACCCCAATTCTCAGAGGGACTATATAATCCATTGGAAAATTAAACATTATTCATTTTAAAGTCTTTAGAAAATATTTTTGAGACATAAACTTGAGAAACATGTAGGATTTATAAATTAGAATAAATTTTGTTAGAGTAAGGGTAGAAAACCAACAATTATGTGTGGTTTAGAATGGGTGGAGTAAGGCCCCCTTGATAGATAGAATTTGAGTGACATTTTTATAAACATTCAATCATTTATTGTTATGGAATATAATTTTGTATGGTGAGTGACTCATAAATAAAAAATGAGGGTTTTAAATTTCTCATCTAAAAAAATATCATGATAATAATTTAATATTTTTTATTAAATTATGAGTCCCTTTCACTATATATATCATATTTACAATATTTAATTGCGTATTTCCACTATTCACCATAGTAACTTATTTTTTTATATAAAAAATGATATTTCCTTTTTACCTATATTTGCAAGCTTAATTACAAATCTGGAATCATTTTTTCTAAATTTAAACTCTAAATATAGAAAATGTAACTTTTAAAAAAACACACATAATATATAGAAATAATTTTTTATAATAAAAACTATTTCATTGACATTGAATAATAATATATTTATTTATTATCATTCCTTAAATATTATTTGGATATTAATTAATTATTTATACATATTAAAAATCTAAGAGTATTATTATAATTAATAATAAAAATCATGTTCACAATAATACTTATAATAAAATACATTTAAAATAATTTTTTTTGCATTAATAATTTCATACTGATAACATCCTAATTTGTATTTAGATATCATTTCAAAACATGCATATAAAATCTGAGAGTGAGATAATAAATGGTGGTATTTACATGTTGTATATCCCCTAGCTTACATATTTTGATATGGTGTTACAAATACATATTTTTCATTGATTTTTTGATACCAAAAGTTACAATCGATGGGAAAATGGGGTTTTGCCTTGTGGTAAGGAAACCCCATAATCATGTGTTAATCCAAAGATCAAATCCCATAGGCCCCAATATTTGGGGTTTAAATATAGGAGGTGGGTAGAGGGTCATGTGAAGTGGTGGTGGTGGGAAGGTCCTTTATTGGTGATGAGAGCATCAGTGTTGGTAGGTGATTTGATGACGGGTAGGAGACCTTGATGATGGAGGGATGAACATGAGATTTGACGATGGTAGAGTGTTATAATTTAGAGGAGTGAATATAACAACAATTAGGGGACCTAGTAAATGAAAGGACCTCTATTGATGTTGTTGGCAGTGGTAGACCCTTGGTAGTGCAGTTCGATAGATAGGTTTATGCCCGCAATGACAATGGGAACAATGATGATGCTAGTGGACTAGCTTCAAAGAAAGTGGCCATGATGATAGTGATATCGTAATAAATAGAGAGGCACATTATATTCTAAAGATTTAGAAGTTAATATCCTTTTTTAAGACCCTATAATAGGAAATTTATAAAAAATAAGTAACCCCTAGTTGTCTAAATAGATTGGGAAATGATGATAGGGTACCATTTTGACCATCAGTACTTAGAACTATGCAGTCCTGCAAGGGCCAATGCTAGCAAAGGATTCTTGCATGGTCAGGGAGATTAGGTGCATAAAAATAAAATATCTTAGTTGGGGTTGTTTTATGTGTCTGATATTTGGGAATTTGGGTCATGTAGTGGGCCTTATTCCACTAGGCCTATAGGTCATGCAAGGTTCCCCCTCAACCCATTTTAAGAGTGGATTATACAAAAATAAATAAAGTCCTTTGGGCTTCAAGAAAAGTGACAACTATAAGACCCTAAAACACCCTAAGAGGAGAGGGGTGACTTAGGGTATCAACTTTTTCCTTAAAATGAGTCAGATCTTTTCCTCATGTTGGTAAGAACATATTTATCCTATCTAATGGAAAGGTGTTGTTATCAAACACCCAAATGTAGAAATATAAACACAATTTAACAGTTTTACTTAGTTTAACCTTAAGGGAAAGTCCAATGAGTATACGATAATAGTGAATCAGTCATTACTAAATCTAATAAGCTTCACTAGTTATTATAGAGTAAAAAAGATTAGACATAGTCACTCTATTCCTGGTATACTGCCTTTATAGGTATTTTAGGGGTAGAAAACTGCCTCCCTCAGTATACTTCGATCGACTCCCCATTGCTCACTAACTTGGGTTAAGTATTAGTTAGTTTATGAAACTGACAGTAGCTTCAATAGATTAGGCATATAAGTCTTTCTACCTAATTATAACAAGACTTTACTTACACCATAGTCCAGAATTGATTCACTTGTATGCACTAATCAATCAAACCTGATGTTCAAAACATATTAGTCATGTAACTCTTTCACGTGAATGAAACATTTTTCACTTGAGTGAAACTTTTTTACTTTTGAAAAACTTCTCATTTTCACACAAATCCTCAGTTTAGGGATACTCACTTCTCCTTAAAAGGTAATTCAAATTATTTTCACAACTCTACTGTGTGCAATTATTCCAGATGTAACTCTTTTGAAAAGCATAGGTTCCAATTATTAATTGAGAGAGTCATCCTCTGGACTAGGGGTACTCGCCTATTTATAGATGATACTATACCTCTACGCAACTCTCTTTTGTGATACCCCCTCGCACACAACTCTCTTACACACTACGTCCTCATATACAACTCTGAAGCCATCTACCCCATAATGTCACTTGACTTGAGAAAACTTTGATCAACCCACTATAGATTTAAAACAATCAAATAATTCCATATTTTTCTAGTTATGAAAACCCTTGGTTCCAAAAATATACACCTTTGTTTTTTTCAATGAGAAAAGAAATTTGATAATGTATTAACCTCAAAAAAACCTGATAGGTGTGAAATAACCCACCATTCACACTACATCTATGTGAGAAAATATCAGTGTAGATAACAAGAGTTGAAGAGAGAATCCCATGCCTCGAGAGACCAAATGGGGAGAGGGGACCAAGAAGAACATCCTCATGTAATGGGAGATGGATGAACACTGAGGTTAAAATTATGTTTCTCAAACATTAGTTCTTACAATGGTTTAGTTAGAATGTCATCCACTTGATCATTAGTTCCAACATGCTTCATTTTAATAACACCTTGTTCCAATTTTTATTTGATGAAGTGATATCTGATCTCAATATGATTGGTATGAGAGTGTTGAACTGGTTTTTTCACAAGATCGACTATACTGTTATTATCATTGTGTATCACCATCAATTGTCTCACATCATGAAAAATATCATTAAGTTTTTTATTCTTCCACAATAGTTGATTTAAAACCTTTTTAATAGAGATATACTATTCCTTATCCATACAAAGACAAGATCTTTTCTATTTCTTGATCAACTAGACCACACATTTGTTGCCTATTAAAAATGCACCACCATTTGTGTAATTTTAATCAACCACATCTATAACCTTGTCAGCATTATAAAATGATAATAACTCTTTATCAATTATTGTTCTAAAGTATAAAACAAAATTTTTAGTAACTTTAATATACCTCATTATTATTTTAACAGCTACTAAATGACCTTCCTTCAAATTACTTTGAAAGATAGATATTAAGAATTTTGAAAAGATGATATCTAGCTATGTTGGAGTAAAGTATACTAATCTCCCAATGATCCTCCTGTGTATGGTGGGATCTACAGATGTTCCATCCTTATGATTTCCAAATTTTTCCCAACCACATTCGGAGTTGAAATTAGTTTGGAGTCATGTAATATGAATTTATTTAGAATCACTCTTGGATATTTTTTTTGAGAAATGAAGGAATATTCTGTATTTTGAATCACTTAAATCCCCAAATAGTATAGGAGTTCACCAATAATGGACATTTCAAATTCTGATTTCATGTGATTAAGAAATTCTTCCACCAATCCCTACCAACTTCTGCAAAAAATATTATCATCCACATACACAAGAACCATAAATTGATCTTCCTAAGAATTATTAACATAGATATTATGGTCAACACCTCTAATTTTAAATTTAGGCTTCTTTAGAAAATCATAAAGTCTAGAATAGCATGCTCGTGATTCCTATTTTACCAAAAAGAGCATTATTTAATCTAAAAAATATTGTTTCATAATTTCCAATTAGAAATCCCACTGGTTGTTCAATGCAGACTTCTTCTTTAAGAAGACCATTTAAGAATTATATTTTGACATCTATCTGATAAAATTTTCACCCTTTTTTAATTTCCATGGAAAGGAAGAGCGTAATTGATTCCATTTGAGATACTAGAGAAAAAATTTCTTTAACATCAGTGTCTTCAATCTGTGCATAGCCTTTACACACCAAGTGTACTAGATTTCTGATCAAATTTCTATGGTCATAAAATTTCTGTTTTAAGAGACACTTTTTTCCAATCACATTTTGATTTTCTTGTCTCTCAACAAGATCCCACATCTAGTTCTTATCAATCTGATCTAGTTCACCATTCGTGGCCTTACCCAGGATTCATCCATCACTACTTCTTCAAATGAAGTTGGTTCTATAATTGATTGGAAGTTATAATTTTCTTCATTCATCATTATGATTATATGTGTAGGTGTTTTTAATCCCTAAAGATGTTGGATTTGTTAAATTATACTCTTCTATTTTTCTAATGAGGTTTTGAAAAATATACTTCATAAATAGTTACCTCTTCTTATTCTTCTTCTGAATTGTTATCATTTTCAAAACCCTAAATGTTTTTCAAGCTCTCCAATGCATTTGTATTTGTATCTATCCCTTGTCCAATTTATTCTTCATCTTAAATCATATCAACATATGAGTTATTCATGGTATTTATGATTTTATCCTTAATGATATTGACATAATTTATTTCCAAATTATTTCTAAGATGATTATTGAAACCTTTTTAGGTTTTACACTTCATTTAATATCCAAGGAATATTTCTTCATATGAAACATCACCACACATACCTTGATTTATTTCTTTGTTTCAAATGAAAAATTTACTTCCAAAAACATGAAAATACTTTAGATAGGGTCTTCATCCATGACATATATCATATGTTGTCCTGGTCTCTCATATAAAACCCCCTTTTTTATTTTGACTCTACACTTATACTTGAATAGACTATTTCTAGTAATGTTAAGAAACACAACTCCCAATCAGTGTAGTTTTAGCCATATTATTCACTTTTCAAATTACAAGTTAAAAAACTGCATTTTTATGAGGGGTTCTCACTGAATAAACCTCCATATTTATACCTTGTTTTTCAAGGTAATATTCAAATTTAATGGATTTGAATTCCATTTTGCTGTCTGATCGTAAAATCTTCATTTTGCGGCTAGTTTCATTATCATCTCTTTCATGAAAACTCTTAATGAAATGAAGCACTTGCTGTTTATTATACATAAAAATCACATAATCCACACTATAATCATCAATAAAAAGAATAAATTACCTATCTCCATATGTTCCAACCACATTATTTCATACCACACACGCCTGTGTGGATGAGATCAAGTAGATTTGATTCCCTTTTGTTCTTTAAACGATATGAACTTAGAACCATATTTCCTTACATGAAATCATTTTATGTATTTTCTTGATCCCTATTTAGAATGGTAATGTAAAAAAAATAATTATCTTGGATATTTATTCCATGCTCTATTGATTAATGTGACCAAACCTATGGTACCACAAGTTATTTTCTTTATCAATAGTTAACAAACATGTGTTTTCTTTACTATCAACCTGATATAAATTTCCATTTATTCTACATCTTTTAATGAAAGAATTACTTATCCTTTGTTATTTCACACCTTCTAATTAAATATCACTACTAATACTAATTCATAGATTTGAATCATACTCAATAGATTATAACCTAAACCATCCACATAATGAAGTTCTATTTTCATTAGCTCATCATTTTCTAGTTTTTTCCCCAATTACTTTGATCTTTAAGGAAACGTTGTTGCTGAATATCACTACGCCATCAACCCTTTTCTTAAATTTTTTTAAAAATATGCATTTTCTATCCTATGGGACGTGCATATGCTTCCAAGAATCCAAGTTATAATGTTCTTTGTATCTTTGAGAGTAATTTATGCAAGTTTTTATTTCTCTATCTTCTTCATTTCTTTCCACGAGATACTCGATTGATTTGAGAAAAAAGATGGTATTTACAATATCTTTTCAATATTAATGGGTTCATAATAGTCATATTCTTCGTCTTCTATAGAAAAATACATATTTTCAAGTGTAATTCTACTTGATTGATGGGTATTGACTTGTCTTAGAGTTCTATAGGTTTTATTCCCACCATTTATTTTCCTAAAATTAATATATTTATCAACATAGTTAGAAGAGTGAAAAAATATCTGTAGAAACTATTTCTTATATATAATAAAGGTTATAGTATCATTCTCTTTTTTTGTCTTCAATTTACTTCCCCATTTAGATAGCTCCTTACATCTTCATAGTAAGACATGGAATGGGAAAAAAAGACATAGAATTTACATTTCATAAGGGGAAAGATATTCTCACTTCCATTCCTCCACATGTCCAATTAATTTTTAAAGTTATTTGACCAGTGATCCTCTTTGGATACCTGAGGATTATTTTCATCTCTCTTTTCTATTTGGTTTGATGCTATCACTATTAATACATCAGGTGCCTTTGTGATATGTCTAAATTTATGCTTCTATTTACTTTGGATCAACCCATTTTTAGCCTTTGATGTTTCATTATAATATCCAATTCCCCATTTCCCCATAAATGTGGATCTTTGATCATTCAGGGCCTTCTCAACTCCATCACAACAACGCTTAGAAATTTCAAAAAACACTGTATATGAAAATATTCCAAACTATAATTTCTTCTTTGTTTCCCTCAATTTTTATTTAGTTTCTAGCTTAATAATTAAAGTAAAAGCTTCTTCTTAAAGTGCCTCAACTATCTTATCCTTTCCCTCCAGTCTTGATGTAAGGTCATTGATGAATATTTCATTCTCTTCAATTCTGAATTTAAACTCCAGAACCTTTTCTGAGATTTCAATGGTTGTTAAATGTTTTTCTTCCTCTTATTCCAATAGATTAATTTCTTCTCAGAACTGATTCACATAATCTAATGAATCTTTCAATAAGTCACTTATCTTTATATTTTTATTTTTTAAATGTCATTCTCATCAAGAGCACAATCAATTTCCACCTTGAGATCAAAAACACCAATCAAATGATTATCTTTATTTTTTTTCTTCAGTTTTACCTTTTCAACTATAGACATCATTGATTATTTAAGATCAGGGTTAAACTATGGTTTCACATCCTTAAAAAAGTCATTATCATCTTGTTCCTCTTTGTAGATGAAGCTTTTTATCTATAATTTCTTTCCCAATTTGAAGTATCCCTTTTGAGGGAATATTTTATAATGCCTCTACATGATTTCAACTTAAATTTCTACATCATAGAATTTCCTTGAGCACTGATTAATAATGTTCCCTACTTTACCATGCTAAAGACAACCCAAAGGAAGCTTGCCTTTAACTCTTTCTTTTCCACCCTTGGATTTCTGGAAACAAGAGAAAAAAATTCATAATCCACATCATATACATCATTAATAACTTTGGAAGTGTCATTTTTTCATTAATTTGAATGATAATTCCTTGCATACTCAAATTTTTATAACTTTTGGTTTGACTCCCATTTCACAAGACACCATACTGTTTAGTAGATCATCAAGATAAATCTTAGATAGATCCCTTACCTTAAGAGTTGACACCTTTTGGATTGTACATAGGTACAAGCCTTCTCAACATTTTCTTCATAATATCAAAATCCTAAATTTATTCACCAAGACCTCAAATTTATCCAATAAATTCAGTAATTTGGTTAAAAAAATTGTCTAAATTTTCATCAAGATTTATTTTTAGATCATCAAACTTATTGTGAAAATCTTAGAGTTTGGCCTCATTCTATTTTAATGTCCTTCGTATATATTTTCTTGTTTCTCCCACATGGACTTGGATGTAGTGAAAATCATCACCTTCATATAAATTTGATCAGATAGAGCAGTAGTAATAGAATTTTGATATTTGGAATCTACATCAATAATTTTCTTATCTATTTCAATAATAGAAAGACCCGTCACATCACTATCCTAAATCCCTTTTACTATGGCATATAGAACTTACACCCAAAGATATTGTAGATAAGATCCCATTCTATTCTTCCAAATTTGGAAGTTTCTTCCATCAAATAGGGGAACTGCCCTTTCATTTACTAAATTCTCTATAAAAAAGAGGACATATTTAACACCCAAAACCTGTATTATTTGATACTACCTTTAGGAACTTAGCACAACCTGGTAGTGGGAGTGAATTGGAGTGTTGAATTTTCTTTTAAATGAGTTAGATATTTCCCCCACATTAGTAGGAACCTGTTAAACCTTTCCGATAGAAAAGTGAAATTATCAAACACCCAAATGTAGAAATAGAATCACAACAAAAAATTTTACTTGTTTCACCACCAAGGGATAGTCCAAGGATCATATAGTGATAATGCATTGGTCATACATAAATCCACTAAGCTTTAATATCTATTAGTGATGTAAAACAAGCACGCAACCTATGGGCTTCGCGGGTATAGGAAAAATGTGGGGTGGGGTGGGCTAAATTTTTTTTGTTATTAAGAGTGCCTGACAATGTAGGTTGAGCCCGTGAAGTTGTAGACTTACCCATAGGCTTAATTAAAAATATTATTTTCTACAATATGTGCTTCATTAACATTTTAGTTATTTTTTAATAAAAAATCATTATTAAACGATGAAATATGATTTCTCATTGTAATGGTTATACTAATTCTCCATTCATTTACATGTGAATTTTATGTAGGCCTATATTTATTATTTTAATATGATATTATGATATTTATATTGTAATTGTTAACCATATTCATAAGGTGGGTTGTTGAACCACTTTAAAAATGGAACCCATATCTACTACACAAGATTTCAATTCTAAAAGTTTTATTATAATCATTATATTTTTATGGTCAATTTAATTTTTTTATTATTTAATTTTATTTTTATATTTAGAAAACCGGAAAAAACCTCATGGGAACTCAAAGAGCCTCCTCAAAAGTTAGTATTTACATGGAGTGTGGTATTTCAATCACAGGTCCATCCATTCACATCACCACACAAACAATATCGTCATTTAACACCCCTCGCCAATCACTCACCAAGTTTTCATCACAATGTCTGTCTACCACATCAACATCACCAAGCACCACTATTAACTCATAGAAAAATATTCCATCACATCACTTAAAACTATAGCTATTGTCAATCCATAATTCTCCCCAAAACTACTATTAATAATGAGAAAAATACAATATTTAAATGATTATAAGTAGTATATTTTTTAAACTGTAGAAAATCCCATGGGCTACAAAAGGGATTATACAAGGTGGGGTAGGATTGAAATTTTTAGTTTGCATCATATGCAGGATTTTATGGAAAAACCTATGCGGAATCAAACCCATGCGGGATGAAACCCATGCGGGCTAAAACCCATGCATGTTTGGACCGCCCCACCCCGACCCACCCATTTCACATTACTACTAGTTATTTTGTAGTGAAAATAACCATACATAGTCACTCTATTCTAGGATCACTACCATTACTAGAATTTAGGGTTAAAAACTGCCTCCCATATAACACTTTTATTAAATCCCCCTTTCTTACTTCCTTGGGTTAAGTCTTACTCTATTTATAGACTTGACAGTCACTTCAATAGATTTGGAATGTCATTATTTTTTATAATTAGAATGAGACTATTCATACACAATATTACTAAATTGATGCACTTTTATGCACTGATCAATCAAACTATATGTTCAAAACCTCATAGTCTCATAACTCTTTCACATGCGCGTAAATTTTTGGGCCTGTGCACAAATTTTTTACTAACATGAAACTTCTCAGTTTTACACAACTAATTAATTTCTTGAAACTCAATTTTAAATAAATTGTATGTCAAATTATTTTCACAAATATACTATATGAAACACTACTATGTGAAACTATAACGTGCAAAACTCTTTCACGAAGCAAAGGTTATAGATATTCATTGAGAGAGTCTTATTCTATACTTAGAGTACTCACCTATTTATAGACAATGCTGTCCCTGTGCACAACTCTCTTGTACGCTATAACCTCATTTGTAATTATAGATGTCTCCTTTACCATTTCATACAAATATTTTATTTTCACAATAATATTTCCTTTTACAAAAAACAACTTTATCCATCCTCTAAATTTATGATGATTTTTTTTGAAATCAATGGAAAACTACATCATCGTTAATCTTCAAGGCATCTACAATGTAAGATCACTTGAATTGTGAAATACTTGATCAAATCACTATGTATTGACAAAAAAAAAGTACCATATGTTTCTAGTTGTGAAAACCCTTGGTTCCAACAACCCTTTGGTTCTATATCATTTTACATGGTTATACATAACAAATAAATATGAAAAACACACATATTAGCTAAATGTTTAGTGTTTTGGAGATCAAATTCATATATATCTTATTAGAGAATTTGATATAAAGTTTTCCCATAAATATTCTCTAAAGATGAATTTCTACTAAACATATCAGTATATATTTTTTTGGAAATAGGGAAACATAATAATGGAGTGAGCTTAGACAGTCTATAAGGGATAATATATTAAAGAAGCAAGATCACAGAATAAATAACAAGGAAAGAGTAAATAATCAAGGAAGAAATTAGAGTAAAATTGAAAATAAATGATCATAAATAATTAATTAAAATCATAATAACATGAACACATAATTTTGAACATTGTTAACAAACTATTGAGGCCTTGTTCCAAAATATGTTATATAGAAGTGTATACATACACATTTTACTCTAGATAGTTATCTTGTAAGAGAAACCAATGCATCAAGGAGATATTTTAGGTTACATTTATCACTTAAATAATTCAATTCTTGGCATAATATAGAAAAAGGTATGAATATTACCAATAATATAGTTAATTATCCCACACGCCCTACCATTTAACTAAATATCTATTCCAAGATTTACCCACCACTTAAAAAATCCAATAAATTTATTTATAAGAGAAAATTGGCACAATAATACATATCAAAATTTTTAATACCCAACAACATATCAATACCTATCTTAATAAATAATGATGGGTTTATATTTTTCTTGTATGTAATAATGAGATATATGACCATATAAATAGTTTTACCTATCAATCTAATGGTATATGTAAGGAATCATACTTTTTCATGTACCATATCCTAATATAAACATTATTTTATTTATTAAATAGGTAACATTAGAGATAAATGACATATAAATTTGATTTAATTAAAACAAGTAAAATGTAACAATACATATAAGTGAATAGTATGACTAGAATGTGAAAATTTGATGGGTCTCGATCTATTCTAAATTTTACAACAAAAATAATTGTAATGAAAAAAATAAAGGATTTTAAATTAATAAGAAATGATGTAAAGAAAATATTGTTAAAATTGAGAAAAGATTAAGCGAATTAAATTTTTAGGATTAAATGGGTTGATATAACGATGTGAAACACAATATAACTATTTTAATGGGCAAGGTAGTCATAAAAAATATGATCACAAAAATAAATATCTGACTATTTGAATAGTTAAATGACCATTATGGGTAACTATTTAAAAATTTTCATAATTAAATAAAAACTAATAAATGAATACCAATATACCATAAATGAGTATTTAAATTAATAAATATAATGATTTAATTATCACAACTCAAACAAAGTATTCATTTTTAGTAATATGTTTTTTCACTATTTATTTAAGATTAATATTTAGAATTCAATTTGAATATTGAATTTACCTAACTGTGTAATTTATTTTTATGGAATGATTAAAAATTTGGAATAAAAATGTTAAAAATATCTAAGAGTTATTTTTTAAATTTTTTTTGAAAGAATTTAATTTTGAAGTGAATAGTATAATCCGACATTAAATTTTAAAAAATAAAATATAATTTATAATTTTTTTTTCTAATTATCAAAATATAAATTATTAGTTAATAAATTTATTTTAAAATGTTAAATTTGATATCTAAAATAAGAAAAGAAATTGTTTATGCCTAAAATAATATTTTCAAAATGTGGGAAATGTCTTACATAAGTACATAATAATTTTTGACATATTAGGTGTTTTTTGAATTTTTTTCTAATAGTTAGATATATATTTTAGTAAAATAAATTCTATATTAAGAATCAATACATTGAAGTTAGTTTATGATTAAATTTTGGTATTTTTCCTAAAAAATAATAAAATAATAAAATAATAAAATTAATATATGAATATGGTGCAATAATGTTTTAATGATGAAAAAATTGTGTAAAATCAGTATCCATCATGTAAACTTGACTTTGGTTTAGAGAAAAAAGACATTACATATGATTAACTTTTATATAGAATATGTGCCCCCCTAAGTCATAATAATGATTCGAATCTCGTTCATTTCATAGCCTTAGACATGCCTCCCTATACATTAGTGGTTACCAACAAGTGGCACAGTCTAAGTCCATACAGTGGGGATACAATGACCTCAATATCATTTAAAAAAATAAATATATAAGTTTCTAATATTAATAATAAAATTTATAAATAATACGAAATCAAATAGATATCCCAACCATACTAATAATATCACATGTTATAATAAAATGAACCCATGAAAATCACACATCATCAGTCAAAAGAGTGATATAATGGATTTGGACAAATTTGAAGAAACATAATTGATTTGGGTTTAATTTTTATTTATTTAAATTGAATAAAATTCCCTTAAATCCTTTAATAGGATCACAATGCATTATTTATAAGTACTTATTTAAATAAAATAAATACCAAGATTATTTGATTTGACTTGATTTCTACTCAACGTTTACTTCACTGATCTGATCACCTATTACCCATAGGATGTTGTAACTTTAAGGATCCAAATTGGAATTCCTTTAGAAATATCCACACTTGTTTCATAAAACTATAAGCATAATTCTTGATATGTCTAGTTCTATCATGAGAGAATCAAGTGCTTCAATTTTTTGAATCTTCATCACATGAGGCAATCTCTAACTTTATCCCTATAGATACTTGAGAGTGGAGGAATTATCTCTTTAATTTCTCTCTAAATATTTAGAGGGTAATTATATGGAATTTTATTTTCATTTCAAACAAATTTCATAGTAATTTTATATAATTAAGTAAAAAAATAAAAGAATTTTAATTAATTTATCATCTTTAATTTGACACTAATAAAAACCCCATGCCTCCTCTCTCAAAAATAAAAATAAAAATATTTTATTTTTGTTAATATGTATTATTATAATATAATTTAGTTTTATTTTATAAATAAATATTTTCTAAATGATATTAAAATATATTTTTTGGATGATCAATTCAATTCAAATCCTCCCATAAATATTTCCAAACATTGAATAATAAAATTATGTTCAATTGATGAAATAAATATCATATTCACATAACATGTGAATAAATATTTATCTTTATTAATTAACATATAAATAAATAAACATTAAATTCAATCATTTAGTGAATAAATATTTCATATATTTTTCTTGTAAATAAATTAGTGATAAACTTCAAATCAGATATTTTTATCTGGACTTATCTTTTGATTGAATTTTCAATAAATATTTCTTGAATAAATATTTTTCCATCAATTGTAATTAAATTCATTATTAAACCTAGAGTAAATTTAATCTAATAATTTTTTAGATAAAATTAATATATGGAATTTTAATATCTATTCTTGATGGTATTTGTTGCAACCCATAGACCAAGAGTAGTACATGATAATATATCAAGTCTCTAAAAATAAAATATTATTTACCACAAGAAAAATCCATCATATACCCTACTATGTAATATAATATCTTTAAATATTAATATATAATAAAATAAGTTTCATAAAAACTTCATCATTCTATTAAATTGGCCTATCTTTTTTTTAAATTTTTTGAAATAAACTTTTCTATAAACTGCCTTGGACATTTAATTTTATTGGATATTTACATCTCAATCAAAGTGACAAAGATATCATATTCTATAACTTGGAATGTAAAATTATTATATTTAACATTAAATTAATTTTATATCACTTATAAAATTTGAAATATTTGATGTAATATCTTGACTCAGGATCCACTTAACTGGTGCCCGATCCGGTGGGTCACATGACCCTAAGAGCGCCTCCCCATATTCCAGAGGATGTCAACTAGCAGCGAGGGTCTAAGGTGGTATAGTGGGTAGAATATACCATCATATCAAATTGTCATAATTGATATAATATATATAAATACAATAAAATAATCATAATAAAGTATATGGAACATTAGAAACAAGATGATAATAAAATACGGAAGCGTAAATAACCAAGCAATAATAATAGTAATAAAAATCCCATAGACTATGTCATATACATAATGATTTCATTACATGATGATAAAAAAAGGAAAGAGGGGATACATGGGACATACATATACAAAATACTATACAAAAATAGAAAAAAGGCCAAAATAACTCCACTAGAGTCATGTGCGTACACTTAGTCCTCTTCTCCCATGCTTCAAGGTATAAGTCAAACCGATCAAGAATCCGTAGTTGGGTAATTTCCTTTATTCATAACTATAGTTATGAAGCCCATTACAATACCAAAGTTAGCCCAATTGGGGTGTGAGATAAACTCATTAGGCCACCACCAACAATTTCTAGAAATAATCCATCCATTTTACATAGAAATATTAGTGTGTAGGTAAATGAATAATAAAAAAACTGATAAATAAATACCATTATGCTTAGGTTTCTATAGGACCCATGGTTGGCTCTACCTACTTCAGCATAAGACAAAATATTTCTGATCTGAATACCAGATATATTTATATATATATAAGTATATATATATAGTAATATACTATATACACATATATGAAATAAGTTTGTATGGCCATAAGTAGGCATATATATGGATACTAGGTACTAGCTAGACCCAGGATGCATCCTATGTGTCCATAACTAGTTTAACGAGCTACATTCTCAAGAAAGGGTACAAGCCATGAATCTCATGATTAATGTGAGACAACTTTCCCATTATTTGAGATGGTGTAACGAGTCACCATTCTCAACACCCAAAGGATAAGAACATAGATCATCATGCTCATCATTCAAATAAAAGTATAGCGATGTGAGACATTATGTTGAACACCCGATGTAAGGGAGAGTAAAACCTCATGAACAAAATGTTTTTTATCCATCATTTAACAACCAATATCCATGGTTTAATAATAATAATAATAATGGGGGTTACCTATTAATAATTATAATAATCAATCCCAATACAACCAAGGGGCTATAATATAAAAAATTCACATTTATTATTATATAATAGGCGGTGTGGAGGTGACACCCACTACCATTCATTCACGTTAATCCATTTAATTTATAAGGTAAGGAAAATCCAATTAAAATTCAATCCAAATACCTATAAGGTATTCAGGTCCATCAAATAATTATTTAAATGGGGTAAATTTGACTTAGAACACCAAAAGGGGTGGCAATAAATGAGGTAAACGATCTCTAATCACTTAAAAAGGGTGAACGGGAGTATAACAACATGATTTAATTTATTTATAAAGGAAGATCACACTTAAATGAGAAACACGATAATATTTGACATGTGAAACAAGGATGAAGCTATGAAAACATCATGAGCTTTTGGGAAAACAACTAAACCACCTACCTTGGGGTAGTAGATGACTCATCGTTCAATACCAGCTTCAGTTTTAAAGTATAATGGAAGAAAATAGAGAAACACAATAGCAAAATGAAAATAGGTCATATGAGCTCACACCTAAATAGTGTAATAGATGTAAAGATCTAGTAAAAATAGAAGTAAGTGGATTAAGGATCTTACCAATGCGAATCCAATGATTCCAATGACGTTCGATTCAAATTTTGAAAGGAGGAACTATCAAAATCTCTAAGTTATACCTTGAGAGAGATAATGAGAGAGGATAATGTAGGTTTTTCCATTATAAAACCAAGGAGTATAAGGGATTTGAGTTAAATTTGTTTTGGGGAGAAATAGTAAAATCAAACCTCAAAAATGGGGTCACACGGTTTGGCCGCATGGTTGGCCAAACCATTTGAAAACCATGCTACCTCCACTATAAAAGGAACCCATTCACATGGAATGGGAACATAGTTTTCTTAAACATGCACAAACCATACAAAATTACTCTATAAAAAACCTCTACAACCTCACATGGGCATGCACCCTAGCTCATACGGTTGCATAAAAACCATGTGTCTTGTCATGTGCAACAAGTTCCTAGCACATTTAAGTCACACGATTGCGGCCCACCTTGTTTTTCCAAATATGAGAGTTTGGGGCATTGAAAAATATCTAGATTCTCTCAAAAACTTTCTTAAGACATAGGGTATGTTTACTAGGTAAAAAAAGATTAAAAAAAATGATTTGTATATTCATGAAAATCTGGGTCATTACATCTGATACATCTATATGAGAATACATCATTAATATTTTTTTCTATACATGAGAGTTTGTAATTTAGGATATACATTGTTAGATATCACATGTATAAGTGCCAATACACATTTTAAAGATAATAATTCCAATAAAACATATAATACATGAAATTTATATTGGTATTTCAATACTCATAACATCCCTTATTAAAGATCACAAAGTGTAAAATCTCTGAGAGAAAACTCAATGCTTATGAACCCCCAAAATCTAATAGTCATACATTATGTATGTTATACTAGTATGATGATTATATAAAATAGGATAGAGTTTTAAGAATATCATCAAGGAATATTGATATACTTATATAGTGAGGAACTATTATAACCCATTAATATGAGTAATACTCTAAAGAAATTATCACATTAATGTTACATAGAAGAATACAATCTATGTGATAAGGATAAAAATTTATATTTCAAATTGTGTATATGAAATTACATCCTGAAGTACTAGATATAATTGGTTCAAGGTAACTAAAACCAAAAAAACCCCACACACACTTGATCTGAATAATAATATATCTTAACTTATTATCTCTCATATGACATTTTACATATACAAAGGTATGATTTTAGTAACAGGGACTATCATATTTAATTATGTTATTATACTACCAAATGTGACTTCAACACTTTGAACTAAAATTCATAAGATAAAATATTTCAAAAATATATACATATATATTCTTTATATATGTCATTATATGTGATATATATATATTATAGAAGTGATAACCACAATTAACTTTGAGCATGACTTGTTCATTGCACCATTTCTATTGGATCAAACTAATCTTTATTAAAAATAATATATTTGTATCTCCTCACATTTAGTTCCTTATCTTCTCTAAATACCAGGAACATATCCTCTATGAAACTCTAGTACTTGATGATAGTTTTAACAACTTATGAAAACAAAAATCTTTAAATTAATATTTTATAATATAATATAAGTGATAAATCCAATCATTGAAGCAATATGAAAAATACTCATTATTTATATCATATAACCAAGGAAATAATCATATCTTTATTTATCCATGTTATATATTTTAATACCATGCTAATTTTTGTAAGTTTACCTAATTTAACTAGACTCTTGTATCTAAATCTTTATATATTGATCCATACAATGTAGGCTAATTTATATTCGTCTTTATTTGAGAAACATTTATTAAAAAAAATCTTAACTATTTATAAGATTGGTTTCTCCTTCTGATTAATAATATGTATTTGATATATATTACCCAAAAACACACTTAAAATCCTATCTTTTTAATAGAAATTTAATTCATTTTTATTTTTAAATGAACTAATTTCTATTATGGCTTTATTAAAATGACATTGATGCTGGTGTCTTTAGAAAAAAACCATCCTACTAAGTCGTATGGGGTTTATATTCTTATTCTAACTCATGTACATATTGAGGGTTGAATTAATTTAAGTATATATTTCTGAAAATATCTATTTTAGTGATATGATCCATTTCTAGATATAAACCTTTATCTCTAGAATCATTTAAGGACACACTTTATGTCATTTGTTGCAAAATTATTTTTATGAATGGACTTAAAAAAAATTCGTATCCCTATACATGTATATGTGATATAGTTGATTTTTCTCATAATCTAACTCATATGAGATCCCGTTTACTAATTTAGTTATAGCACTTGGTTATGTAATTATTCCGTTGATTATAATTCATGTTCATAATTTGTTTTTAAAGAATTGTATAACTCAACTATCAATGAATTAATGGTTAAAATATTTTATGCATCACTCTAATTGAAGATTATTTTTATTCTTAGAAATTGAATTATATGATTAAATTTTATATTCATTAATAACAAAAAAATAAATTATAATATATATATATATATATATTTCTTAATATAACAATGTCATTACTAGAAGTAAAAAAAAATAAGAATCACTCCCACTGTGCCCTATGAATTCAATTTAGCATTTATTATTAATTTTGGATTTAGTAATTCAAGTATATATATTTAAACAATATTATAAACATGTTACACCATAACATAAAATAAAAATTTCTTTCTAAACTTGAAATAAATCTACTTCTATCAAGGCTCAACACATGAATAAAGTTACAGTTATGATAAACACATAATAATAGTTTATAAATTCAATAATTATTTTACTTAGAAATTTTAAATTCTATCCTTTCAAAATTTATGTTTCAAGGTTTGATCTATTAATAGCTTGAATATCCACTTCAATTATTATAACCTATAATAATATACTTATTACTTGTATATAAATAAAAATTTATTGTTCACAAACTACATCAAGCACCCAACTAAAAGAAATAGATTGTTTTCATTCGACAATAAATATAACTAAATATTACCCTTGATCATTTAAAATATTAAAATTTTTCTTCTTATAGGATTTATTTCCTAATGAAAAAAATCCTCCCGTATATTTATAACCCTATTAACCTTTAACTTCTTATAAGAAAATTTCTTAAATGCCTTTGATGTTTACTCTTCCATTAGACTCTTAGATTTTACATTCTTCTTTGTCACCATAATAATTGAAATTTGTTAGATTTTATTATTCTTATTTTCTTATTAACCATAACCAAAATATCAAGAAAGACTTTATCTAAATGATTCATTCAATAGTTATCAATGAAACTTGGGAAACTAAGTGGTAAGTATAAAAGAATAAAATAAATTGATTAGTATTTATATGGATCACAATCCGACTTAGATAATAATTCTATGTACATAATAGTTTTGAGCACACAATGACTAGCCTAGATTCCATATTCTAACTTATACATGAATAAGTTATTAAATATATTTATTTATTTCTTTTTTTAGTCTCTATTAATAAATTGCTTAGATATTCGGCAACATGGTGTATCCATTGACATGAAAGTTTTTTAATTTTAGTTTAATAGACACTGACGAATAAATTATGTGATGAGTATTGTATACATCATTCTTGTGCCTCTTGTAGTATTCTTTCACACACTTGTTAGCTTTTGTAGGTGGTTCAACAGGTAGTGGGGATTATAATAGAGAATATTTTGACGACTTATCATAGTATGATGCGGAATTAACAATCTTACCCTTGGAAATTTACATTGGTGCATGTATTCTATTTATATAAAGTAGATCCCAGAGATAGAGAGTTCATGTAATTAATTTAAATTTTATAAAAAAAATTTAGAATATTTGTACTTTTCGTTTATTATAATTTATGAAATTTTTGATTAAGAAATATTTATTCCTCCCACTATTTTATCAAATCCCAATAACCCTCATAATTGGATATATAATATCTTGTCGCTTTTACATTATAATTACAAGGATCTATCTTTCCCCACTCAAAATATGGATGAAGGCCTATCAAATTAATTTAAGGTATTTAGGTAGGATTTACTATTTTCAACGACATTAACTCACAATTCCCTGATCTGTTGAGTGGACCCCCTAATCCAAAAATCCTATGCTCATTTTTCTCAACACTTGCATCTAAATTTTATGAAGCATGTTGGGGGAACTTCTACTAATGTAATTTGGTTAAGAATAAATGATTTTTGAGGGTTAAAACTTATCCAAGATGCATTAAATGAAAAATTCCAAAAACCAAAAACATCAAAAATAAATTTAGTTGTTTGGAATGAATTATAAAATGACGTACAGTATGGTGCACCTTACTCCAATCGATCTACATTTTAAACAAGTTTTTGATAATGATCACTATGAATAATTATTTGGGTTCCTCCTTCCTAGGGTATTGACAGATTTTGGGAATACCACAAAACTCGTAAGGGAGCTCCCTCAAGATTGGGTTAGCTAGAACCTTGAGTTTTAAGGTAAGAAATCATTGAGAGATATAAAATTTTGATCTTGAGGAGTTCTGATGATCACAATCAACTGCATGATGATGAAACCAATTAATACTTTCATCCAAGAACCAATCATTCGACCAAAATTAATTAAGAGTTTCATAAAATGATCTAAAATTATAAACTCCTTGTGACGTTCAGTCCATTCCACATATCAAATGTTTAACATTTATACCATTATGTTATGTGTTCAAACTCTTCATAATCAGCATCTTATAATGATTAATCAAGCATGATAATGTTTAGAGATGATTTAGGTTGATTCCCACACATTATTTCATTATGAAATAATACCATTCATAAATCACTATGACATAGTTCTAACATTATTACATGGTGTGGATAAGTATTGATTATTATGTGCACTATTGGAAAAATAGTATTTAACAATGGTTTTTCAGAACGACCACAGATAGTGGTGTCGTGAAATATTTCATGACTGTTTTCAAAATACATCGCAAAATGATTTCATGGTGGTTTTGAAAACCTCTATGAAATGTTTAGCAGTGTTTTTTGTATTTTTTAAATATTTTTTTTATAATTTATAATTTATAATTTATAATTTATTATTTTATAAATTTATTCATCCATGTATAAATTAACCATATATATATATATATATATATATATCGGTGTGTGTGTGTGTAGGGTGAGATTTGAACCCCTTACCCACTGATTATTCCGCAAAGACTATACCTCTCAAACAAGCTATTCACATAGAGTGTAAAGAGAATTTAATATACTTATATATATATATATATATAGATATGTATATGTAAATACACATATATTAAGACAAAATAATAATAAAAACAAAAAATAATAAATAACAAATAAAAACTAAATAAATAATAAATAACAAATAATAAATAATAAATTACAACTAAATTACAACTACATAATAAATAATAAATAAATAATTAATAAATAATGAATAATTAATAATAAATAAATAAAAATAAAAAATAAAAACTAAAAAATAAAAAATAAATAATAACTGATAAATAAATGATAAATAATGAATATTAAATAAATAATAAATAAAAATTAAGAATTTAAAAGTTAATAAATAATACGTAACAAGTAAATGATAATATATAATATATAATATACAATACATAATATATAATAAATAATAAACAATATATAAAATATAATATATATTATATAATTAATAAAAAAAATCAATATATAATAATTAGTTAATAAAAATTAAAAAATATATTAATAATAAGTAATATATCAATATGTAATAAATTAGCAATAAATAAAATACATACATACACTCATACCTAAATATATAAATAAATAAATAAATATATAAATAAATATATAATTATTATTTTATATAAATACATTCACATATATAAATTCACATATATACTTAATAATAATTGTAAATAAATATAAATATAAATGTAAATATAAATATAAATATAAATAAAATGTTAATATAAATATTAATATTAATATAAATATAAATATAAATATAAATATAAATATAAATATAAATATAAATATAAATATAAATATAAATATAAATATAAATATAAATATAGATATAAATATAAATATAAATATAAATAGAAATAGAAATAGAAATAGAAATAGAAATATAAATATCAATATAAATATGAACATAAATATGAAAATAAATATGAATATAAATATGAATATAAATATGAATATAAATATGAATATAAATATGAATATAAATATGAATATAAATATGCATATAAATATAAATATAAATATAAATATAAATATAAATATAAATATAAATATAAATATAAATATAAATATAAATATAAATATAAATATAAGTATAAATATAAATATAAATATAAATATAAATTTAAATAGAAATATAAATATAAATATAAATATAAATATAAATAGAAATAGAAATAGAAATAGAAATAGAAATATAAATATAAATATAAATATAAATATAAATATAAATATAAATATAAATATAAATATAAATATAAATATAAATATAAATATAAATATAAATATAAATATAAATATAAATATAAATATAAATATAAATATAAATATAAATATAAATATAAATATAAATATAAATATAAATATAAATATAAATATAAATATAAATATAAATATAAATATAAATATAAATATAAATATAAATATAAATATAAATATAAATATAAATATAAATATAAATAGAAATAGAAATATCAATAGAAATATCAATAGAAATATCAATAGAAATATCAATAGAAATATCAATAGAAATATCAATAGAAATATCAATACAAATACAAATACAAATACAAATACAAATACAAATACAAATACAAATACAAATATAAATACAAATATAAATACAAATATAAATATAAATATAAATATAAATATAAATATAAATATAAATATAAATATAAATATAAATATAAATATAAATATAAATATAAATATAAATATAAATATAAATATAAATATAAATATAAATATAAATATAAATATAAATATAAATATAAATATAAATATAAATATAAATATAAATATAAATATAAATATAAATATAAATATAAATATGAATATAAATATAAATATGAATACAACTATAAATATAAATATAAATATAAATATAAATATAAATATAAATATATATATACACACATAAAATATACATAAATACAAACATACATACATAAATTTAAATACACACACATGTCCACAAAATATTAATAAATACATAAAAATATAAATAATAAAAAAATATATAAATCCACATAAATAAATTTAACTATAAATGCATATAAATATAAATATATTTATAAATTCATATATATATATACCCACATATTATATAGAAATATAAATATAAATACACAGAAATATTTATATTTATACACAATTATATAAAAATACAAATAAATATCTATAATTATATAAAATTATAAATTAATATTGTTAAAGATATATAAATTATAAATACATATACATAAATACATATTAATTCATTTGTGTACTTAATATAAATAATAAATAAAAAATCACCAAAAGAGGGAAGGCCAGTATAAATGAAACCCCATTTTATTGATTGGAATATAAACCCATGGAAGAAAACCATAGACCACTGAAAAATCATATGAAGAGAATCTTAAATGAAGTTGAAATTCCATCTAATATTTAAAAATTTTGGTATCCCAACTAAAAAACCAGTTTTCAAGGCTTTTTAGGAATTTTTTATCCTATAAAAAAATGGCTAATGCCATTTTATAAAAAATATATAGATTTTGGAGTATAATTTTATTTCACAGTTTGTAGAGACCAAGCAGACACCGAGATCAAATGATATAACTGTTCAAAGGTGAAGTTTTATTTTTTACTCCTCTTAGAATAGTAATACATTTTTTAATATTAAATATTGACAAATTATTTTTATTTTTATTATAGTTCTTTTCATAAAATTAAATTTGACTGGTTTTGGATATTAAATATGGAATCCTGCCTTTTTATTACATAACTTTACATAACATTTAGAAACAGAGGATCTTTTAAGGCTTAGTGTCTTGAAAAAAAAGGTACATAATATATGAAAAATTTAAACATTATACTATTCTACATGAAATGATTATTCAAGATTCACCCTAAGTACATTTATTTAAGCTCATAACCTAGAGACATACATCAATGGAGAGGGTGTGTAGAAGGCCTAATAAGGGAAAACAAGTGAAATAATTTACAAGTGATCTTGAGAAATATTGATAAAAACTTGAAGAATATCAGTATGGAATGAAAAAGTAAACATGAGGAATATCATAAATTAAAAAACATGAATCATAACTTTTAAATGAGGCTACAACATTTAATTTAGACATTCATAATCATATTACTAAGGTCTATCCCCAATGTGTCATAAAAATTACCAAGGTTATTCACCAAGGTATAATAAGACTTGTCATCTCTAGAGATTAAGTTATTTACCTAATTAATTGGAGTGATATAAATTCACACCATTAATATGTATTTATTTTCACGTGAGACAAATATATAATAATCATACATTTCATAAATAACCCATAGATAAAATTAGAAATGAGTTTTATATCAAAATCACGACACTTTAAAAAGTGATTAAAAACATGATGTTTATTTTATTTATAGCGCAAGGAAAGGGATTGAGGGTTTTATGTATATTCATTACAGAATAAAATAAATAATTTTTATATCTTAATGAATACCCCTATAAATGAAAGAGTTTTGGTTATTCACATAAAGAAAATAAAATAATTTCTTGAGAAAAAATAGAGAGATTTTAAGACGAAAATTCTACAGCGTAACAGGTACGGAACATGGTTTTATAAAACATTTAAAAGAGGGGGAAAAAGGTTCAAACATTCTTAAAAGACTCATAGTATAGTATAGGGACATAATAAAATGTAAATAAGAACATGGTATAGAAATTTTAATGTTATACCATATAAAAGAGAACTTGAAAGGAAAAGAGAAGTTGAGAATTCCCTTACCTTGAATAGTGACTCTTAAAACTCGAATATCGTGGCATTGGGTGATTGAGGACACCTTGGGAGGACTCATTGGGAGTTAATAATATCATATATTCAAGGGGGGATTATTTTTTGATGAAATTAAATTAAGTAATGGGTGTTATTTATAGAAAAAGAGAAGGAGTTTTTATTAATTTATGAGGAAACCTCATTTGTGGTGTTATAAAAACCATGGGCTTGCCCATGGTATTGGTAACTTGGAAAAATTAATATCATATTTAATTCCTTAAGAGTCTAACAGTATTATTAAATCATTTTTACATCATTATTACATCACTAATTATGTCATTAAACATACCTAAAACTCAAAATTGTATTTTTACTATTCACTGAAAAACAAATTATTTCATAAAAAACTCATAAATTCACCAAAACCTAATTTAGACCTTCTGGATTCAAAAATTAATTTTTTTTATCAAAATAATTTTCTAAATATGATAAATTTAAATTTTAACTATAAAAATACTTAACTATTGAAATAATAGTAGGCAAAAAATGCATAGTAACATGTATAGTAAAATTTTCGATACTTGAAAACAATAAAAATATTTTATCATTTGTAATAAAAAATGAGTGTTTTTATAACACTATTTCATTATAATAAACATTATTAATAAATAATTTCCTTAATATAACAATTTATATCTTTATGAAAAGTACAATTTTTACCCAAAAAATCAATTTATCAAATTCTATCTAAATTTTTAAGTAAGACAATTCTTAAAATAGAAATGATGTTATAAAAATCTTATTTAAAAAAGGTATTACATTTTAAGTAATTAGGGCCATAATGACCCGGAATTTTGAATAATATTTTGTTTCTTAAAAATGTACGTGTTACTGTTTCACATTAATTGAAACTATAAAAGTATAAATTGAAATATAACTATAATTTTTTGACCGTTATATAACCATTGATTAATTATAGATGAAGGTTAATATGCACATTGGAAACAACAATATTTTTAACATTATAATGTTTGTTTATAAATAGAAATGATAATGGAGAAATTAATTTAGAAAGAAGAGTCAATGGAATCTACCAGTATAATTGTGCCATATGAAGGTTATTTGTTGGAGCTCGGGAAGGAGCTAAGGTCACTAGGATTCATTTTGGACCAAGCCCAAGTCGAGCTCCAACAACTTAATCATGATCTAAACAGGTTATAGGATAAGTTCAAGCTCATCAACATCGCGGCCCAAACCATGTTCACCGAATGACACCAAGAAATCCCCACCATCACACTCCATACTCTTAGGGAATATGAGGGTGTAATAAATGGATATGTAACAAGACCCTAGAATTATGACTATGTGAATTATTTTTTTATAAAGAATATACATTCATTTTATTATTGTTACTCTGTAAATAGTTTTTAAAGTATAAATAGTATTTTTAGTTAATATTTAAATTCAATTAAGAAATATATTTTGATGAATTAATGGATTTTTGAATTAAATATTATTTTAATAAAATATTATTTCAAAATTACTTTTTATTAAATATAAATAATCTTATAAATAGAATTTTAATTTTTATTAAGGTTTGTAAACTTTTTTTGTCAAACCCGTGAATTTTCAATAAATGTCGTTTTTCATTTCAAAAGTAAAAATTCATGTATTTAGAAAATTATTTAGATAAAATTAATATTATTTTTGGAATCAGGATGTCAAAATTATCCAACGATGAATTTTTTATAACTTTCTAAGACAATTAAATTTATGGGTAAAAATTAAATACCATATAAATATATAATGTGTTTTATGATATCATAATGACCCAACAGTAATGTAATAAAATAATATAAAAGAGGTATTCATCAAATATATATTTTACCATTAAAATAATGTGATTTTAGATTTATCTGATTAATTTCATAATGCCTTAGTGGACCATCCAAGACAAATAAAATATTTTAACATTTTAAAATGATTTCTTTGACAGTGTGTCTCACCTCCACATAAGAAAGCCTAATATTTTAATATGTTAAGACCTTAGGATTATAGAATATTTTATACCACTCTCATTTTTTATAAAGCATGGGAAAAAACCATGGGATGGTTTGTGGTTTTGAATTCTTTAATGCGCAGTGTCCAAAACCTAAATAATAAAGAATTCCCTCTCATTTCCTATATAAACCCACCAAATCTCCCATTTCTATTCAATCACACCATTTTGAGCTCGACAAAACTATTCCATCATCTCTCTAGAATCCTCCCAAGGTTCCCCAATCTCCCTAGAAGCCTCTCTAAAGTCTCTCCCAATCCTTTGGGATCATAGTTCCAAGTAAGGGATCCTCACTTTCCTCTCCTCCTTTCTAATTCAAGCATTTAATTTGAAAGTAGTTTTTGTAATTTTGAATGGTTATAATGTAATTATTTTATAATCATTCTATTACTATCTATTTTATGTAATTTTAATGAGGGATTATTTATCCTCTCTCATTTTTACCCTTACCTAAGGTGTTACTATGCCAAATTTTCGTAAGGGATTTTACTCTTCTCATTTCCATTCAAGATACTCTTTTACATTATGATTCTTTTGTTCCATATTTATATGTTATGTTATGATTTTACATGACCCCAATACTATCCATTTGATGTATATATATTTAGATATTCCTTTCAATCTCATCAAGACCCCCTATGATCCTTTATGCACACCCGTTACTATACCAAAATTCCATAAGGGATCTTCCACCCTTCTCTTTTATCAAGCATTATTTTCTTGTTATGTATTTGAATTTATTTTATTCCAATTTTGGGATATGTTATTATATATCCTACTTAATTCCATATTGATTTTAAAATAATAATATCCTCTTTCACTCTCATTTATCCCTCTTATTAACCCAGATGTATACTCGTTACCATACCGAATTTTCGTAAGGGATTTCTTCCATCCTTATTTATGTCTAAATTTCCTTATATTGTTATGCCCTTTTATTTTCAAATACAAATGTTTGGGTATGATTTAAAACCCACCATATACTATCCTACTTATGTTTCAATGATGAGACACCCCTTTATCTCTCATTAATGCCTTCTATGTACACCCGTTACCATGCCGAAATTCTATATGGGATTTTCTCTCCTTATTTACTTTCAAGAAATTATTTTATATTTTTCTTATAAACTCCATTAAATATGTTGGGATATTATGTTCCTTGACCCACTTACTATCCATGTCATTTATAAATTATGATATACCCCTTCCTCTCTCATTAACCCATTTTACAATTTCTATTTGATGTCGTTATGCTGCCAAAGTTACACTGAAATTTACCATACCAAAATAAACGTGTAAGTGAATACCATACCCATTTATCTGTCAAGGGTATTAAACGTTATGCACATGTACTTGTTGATTAAGAAATTACATTTATATTTTCTACATCTCTTATTCATGGAATAAATTATGATGTTTAATGAATCCATGTTGTATGATCTATCTGGAACACTTATGCAAGAAATGAATTGATTAAGAAGGGTGCACCCTGATAGTACTCCAATGCATAGGGTAAAGAATAGTATCATGATAACCCATGTGCAATGAGGGTTTAATCATTCTAATTCAAGTAAAATGAGGGTTTACTCATGCTAATTCAATTGCAATGAGGGTTTACTCATGCTTCATGTCCAATGAGTCTTGGCTCATGCTAATATCATGTTAAATGTTGTTGCCAAATTTCTATATTTTGATAATGATGCTATATTATGACTTTATGTTAATGTTTATCTTATGCTCCATTAATATGTCTATTGTTTAACATGTATTGCATTATTTATGTTATGCATTGTTTACTCCCTTACTAGTCTTTATAGCTCACCCTTTTCTTATACAAGTCCTCTGATTATCCCATGAATTACTAAGTATGAAGGAATGTTTTGGTCATGTAAAAGAAGTTTTCAACAAATATGTTGTATTTTATGTGTTAAGTTGTTATGCAATGTTCCTAATTTCACAAGATACTATACCCATCGATCTTTAGAGTTGTATTAAGTGAAATTTTATGTAATGAATCAGGTTTATGTGTGTAATAAAGACTAGGGTTATTATAAGGCCTTTGACACATAACCCCTTTAAACACCAACATACGACCTAAGGGTAATGTGTGCGGTGGTGATAAACTCTTTGTACAGATCATATATCATCGCATAATTGGTAACCTCCACTAACTTTAATGTCTCTCGTAGGTGATTTCGTTCAACCTTAACATGTTGAATCTTAGTGTCATGAACCAAACTAGGTCATCCCTGAAACGGTCACTCGAGATGGTCCGCGACATGGCTCGAAGTGCATTCCCAATCCCCACGGGCTGAAAACTAGTGCGGGGCATCAAAATGAGATAGTTGGGAATAGTTTGGCCCATAAAAAGGACATATAATTGAATATAAACTTAACAAAACAAAAACAACTCTAGCAGTGGAAAATAAAATAAAGATAACCAGCTAGACATACCTACAAGTGACCCCATGGGTCACCACCAAACATTGAACCATGCTTGCCCAAGAGTGATCCAAAACTAGAACCAGAAATTGAAAAGTAAATCAAGATGCTTAGTATGAAAGCTAAGGAATAACAAAAACCTATGCCCTTACATTTAAAAAGAAATCCAAAACATGCTAGTTTAAAAATAAGACCCATTAAAATATTGTTTTTTATTCCATTAAAAATTAGGTAATAAGTTTACATTTTTAAGGAAATCATTTCTCTACCATAACATTTTCAAAATAAAATCCAAACATGAATTAATATTTCAAAATGAAGGGGGAGAAATGAATATTAAAATATTGTTTTTCATAATGGGACATCAATCATGTGCAACAGAAAATAAAATCATATCACATGAATTATGCCACAAATGTGCACCATGGACAATCTATATAGTTAACTAGTGCATGTGGGACCCTAGAGACCTCGCAAATTGGTGAAAAAGTGGCATAGAAGCCAAAACTGTCTATGTTCTCATGTATAATCCACTAGTATGGAACACATCCATAACCCAGTGGTCTCCAATAATCAAATGTATTTAGTTATTATTGTAATGTAAATCCCGCTAGATGAAACCGGGATGAACCACATACGTATCATCTAGCGTACTATTCCTAGTCCACCCACCTAGGTACCTGAGGATTCCCTTGTGATCAAGTTAAAGTTGACATGCACACACAACTCACCTCAACATTCACACAAAGGCCAAACATTTCTATGAAAACAACCCTCTTTAAAAAAATCACCTTTTTTAATTTTTGCACACCATAGAAAAGCCTTTTTTAAACACCTCTTCCATCACTTACAAAGTGCCCAAATTCCCTTTTTTTAAAAAACATAACAGAATCCATATTCATTTAAATCCACTTTCACAACTAATATACACATCAATATTTTGAGAAACACCCACCACACACCCAAAACCATTTTAGAAAATACTTTTAATCATTTGAAATATTAATCATTCTAAAAAAAATTTGGGTTCATATTTTAATGGAAAATAAAAGTCTCAATACTTAAAGAGAACCTGAAAAAATAAGAAGGATATACCAACATCAAGAATCACCATAAATTTTCATAGAATACATATACTATCAAATATAAAAAAATACTTTTTAAAACTCTAAAACAATTAAGGAATCCAATTTGAAGGTATAGGCATAAGGGGCTTACCTCTAGGTAGAAACAAGACATCCACTTCGGCTCTTGGCACTTTATGACTAAAAGATAAATCTCCCCCACTAAGCTTATGTATCTTCGCATACATGAAAGAACCCCTATCCCCTATGAATACATTCACATGGCCCATGAACATGTGCAAGGGGATCCTTACAGGTATGATTATATGCATATACCAGTATCCACTTACCTATGTATGCATTTTTATATATACACATTAGTACACCAAGAACCACACATGTACATTCGATGCCATGGATAAATATACACATAACATGGGAACCTAAATGTATATATTTACTTACCTATGCATAGACATGTGAGTATCCCATGGACCAGCGACTCTAAACCGCAAAAAACAGTCCAACAAACTACGCAAAATTAACCAGGGACCTTTTAAACAATTAAGGACCTCAAATTAGATGGTGCGATAACCAAGAAGTGGAAATAAGAATAAACTAAGTAGAAAAACATACCTCAAGACACACAACTTTTGAAGATGGTATCCCGAGACCACTTCACCTATACGCATATAAATTTTCATATAAATATGTATATATATATTTATATAAATAACCTTTGACCCATGTACATATTCCTCACTCCATGAAGAAATATGCGGAAGGATGATATACATATATACATGCTTAATAATGTATATACCTATAGGTATTTGTCACTGACGACCAAAAACCATGCCACAATGAACAAAACACCCTACAATGATGCAACAGAGTCCAATAACTACCAAAGGCTACAAAAAAAAAAACTAAAACAATTTCACTTCCCATAAAATAATATAAATTAAGTGAAACACATAAAAATAAACATTTCATGGAAAAGATGTCACCAAGCCAATTCAAATCACACTACCAATTTAATTAATCATTTATGTAATTAATAAAACCTTTCCAAGATGTACAACAAAGATTCACTTTAAAAACATTTTCCGACTCCTCTCTTTAAAATCAAACTCACACTAAATTTTTTTCCAAACATGGTTTTCACCCTTTTATATGATTTAAATAAACCATTAAAATAATTTATAGAATAATTTAAGTAACACCCTAAGCTTCGTCATAAAAAATGAACTGAAAACCCACTTCAAGAATCAACCGCACACCAAAGCCATATCAAAATGAAATTAGTAGCCATTAAATAATTTAATAAACTAATTTCACAAATTATAAAACACTGATAAACATCTCGACATGAGTTTTTTCAAAAAAAAATCTAACTACTATTGGATAAACATGTTACTAGTAAATCAAGCATATCAAACTTCAACTAAAATCAAATTTTCACCATGAAAACTAATTAAATAACACACAAATTTGATTAAACATGCAAATTAATTCATTAAAAAATAACTATATGAGTAACCACTTACCTCGGTACATAGAACCTCAAAATTTCAGTGCAAAATTATCACCGCACACCGATCACACCATGAAAAACCACAATTTGACTATAATTCAAACATTTGAACCAAAATAATCAAAATAGACCACCAAAATATTAGGAAACCATAACACAAAAAACTTCCATAGGAAAAGGAGTTATAGAAAATAATCACACGCTAAATGTGGTGGGGTGGGGGGGGGGGGTTCTTCGGGGGTCGCGTTGGCAGGATGTGGTTACACTAAAAAGGGTTTTGCTAGAAGGACTCACCGACAAGGATCTGCTCGAGAGGATAAGGTACATGAAGGATTTTTGAGGGGTGGTGTGGGTTCGGTGTGAGGTAGTGGAAGCACGAGTTTGACACAAGGAAGTGGTAGTGCAAGTCACCGTTCGGTGTTTCCGGAGGGAAGGAGGAGCACTAGACGAGAGGCTAAAGGGGGGAAGTGTTCAATGGGTAGGGTTAGGGGGGAAGGGATCTGCATATGATAGACCATGGGGGAAGGAAGAAATAAGTGGGGGAAAGAAAAATAATAATAATAAGAAAGAATAAAATAAAAATAAAGTTAAGTAAAAATAAAAAATAAATAATAAAAGAATAAAATAAAATCCTAATAAATCATAACAAATTTAACACTAATAGTAAAACTAAAATAATAAAACCAACCTCAATAATGACATTATTTATTGAGCTTGGAAACTGTGCACGGTCATGCGCCCAGAAAAAAACCCAAATTTTTTATAAATTAAAACCTATTCAAACTAAAGTTGAAAAGAAAGACCCAAAATAATTAAATTAAAATAAAGTGTCTGTCAGGGTTTGAAAATTAATGTAACACATCAAAATGATAAAGGGTTGAATGAATAAATGATATGAATCATGTAAACAAGGTGCACCTTCTTTTCTGGGAGCCTGCCTGATTAAAACTCCATAACTAAGCATGGTTGGCATGGAGTAATGATCAGGATGGGGGAATTTCAGGGAAGATTGCCAAGGTGTGTTTGAGTGAGGAAAAATCACACTCATAAGAACATGTGTTGACCTGTGGGGACTATCATTAGTCATATGACTCGTTTAGGCACGTGGGTGGTCCCCAGGGTGGGAACCACATGTCTGCGGGGAAAATGGTGGTACCTGACAGTCCAGGACCTGATGGCCATGTTAATATAGGGTTTCTGTACTATCACCAGGACCCAGTTGTTACATTTGGTATCATAGGTGTCTGGGTTCAGATATAGGTCCCACAATGAGGACGTTGTGCTCTGGGGGGGGGGGTGTATGTAATACCAAATAATAATAAAGGGTTGAATGACTAAATGATATGACTTATATCAACAAGGTGAACCTTCCTTTTCAGGATCTTTCCTGATTAGAACTCCACAGTTAAGCATGTTTGGACATGAATAGTGATTAGGATGGATGACCTTCTGCAAGGTTTCTTAGGATGTGTGTGAGTGAGTAAAAAGCACACTAGGAATGACATTTGTTGGACTGTGGGGACTGTCAATAGTTATATGAACCATTCAGGCATATGGGTGGGCCCTAGAGTGGGGAGCACGTGTTTGTGAGGCAACTGGTTGTACCTGGCGGTCCAGGACCCGACGACTTTGTTAAGGCAGGGTGTATGTGCTGTCACTGGGACCTAGTTGTTACAATCATCTTGGGATTGATCTAGAGCAAAGCCTAGTGATGCTAATTCCTTCCCAAGCTACGACAAATGAGCTTCGTACAACTAGATTCTACTAGTTGACGCAATTGACTCTTTTGTTTTCCATTAATTAACCATTATCAAATCTATTTATAAACGATTATCATAATGTTATGAGTATATTTTCCAATACTCATAATTGACCAATGATCATATAACAGTCGAAACCTGATGGTTACATTAAAATATAATCACTTCATTATTAATGATATATAGTTTTTCTATGTAATAATAAAACAGACATTTTCATAAAACAATTATCATTCAAAAAGTTCAGGTTGTTATATTAAACATACAACTAAAACAAAGGTTATGATCATTTGATGCTGAAATCTGACTTCCAAATTCACTTAAAATTAATTTAATTTTCAAATAATTATTAATTAATAATTATATATAATTAATATTTACTAATTAACACAAAATAATTAATAAAATTTTTAAATAATAAATAATTATTGTTAATAATTAATAATAAATAATTATTAAATATTCAATATTTTCTCCCTATAATTTAGTGGTGGTTTCTTCAAAACCACACTTAATTAATGGTAGTTTTTTAAACCACCACTAAAATATTTTTTTAAAAATCATACTTAGAGGTGGTTTTTCAAAAAACACCTCTAAAAAAGTTTTAATAAACATTTAATTGTTGGTTTTGTAAACTACTGCTAAAAACATGCCGCTAAATTCCTATTTTCCTATAGTTGTGGTTGAAAATACTAAGCCATGGTGATTCCTTTAGTACATAAATTGAGAAATATCTTAATTGTAAGAATGTATCAGAGACTTAATGAATATTCATCTTATGTCACATCATATGTTATAACTTGTGAAATAATATCCAAAACATTATTTGGATAAGATATCATACATTTTCACAATATATGTAACAACTTTTAAAAATCTATCTAACACTTTTCTCAGATACCCTCTAAAATAATTTTAGATTAGCACTCAAAGTTTCATAAACTTTATCCTCATTCACAAAACAAAAAAGTGAGACCCAATAGTTCTTTATGGTGTTCAAATCATTATGAATTCTTTAGTCTATAAATATATGTAAAGGGTGACATCTAGAAAAATCTCAATACTACTAAAACTATATAAGGTTTTGGTGTGATCTCTAATAAGAACATGTTTCTCCATACATGTTTCCACCAAATATATCATATAAAAGTATGCATTATATATTCCCTTTATCCAAAATATCAAATTACCATGAGAAACAGAACATGTCAATCCTATATAGCTTCTCACATGTTCTCAAATATATTTGTATATAATAACTAGGTTGATGAATACGTCAAATTTTTATTCATTAATTTGAATTAGAACATCTTATGTACATAGCCTAAATAGAAAATAACATCCCATGTACCTTATCTATATATGTATATACCTTTCCTTAGTTTATCTCAATTGAGGGCCCAAATGTCATACTTATTATACAAGAGGGAAAATCGCTTCTTGTTTAATCCTTAACTAATGACATCTTTAGTAATATACTTAAACATCGTATGATTATCTAATCCTCAAGGATTGTATAATAAAGGTATAAAATTTTAAAATTTCCCCTGAAAAACATCCTTCAAAATTGAAGTACAGGGGGTTTAATATAAAATATACACCACTAGAATTCTATATACATAATGTATATAACTTCATGTGGTATACTTTGTGGGTCATTCTGTGCACAAAATTTGTTTAGTTCCTTATGAGAATATATTGAATCTATAAATGAAATCCTACCTATGTTAACCTTAAAATTTCACCATAAAATATAATACTAAAATATAAATTTTTGGTTTTTGGTAACTTAATTTCAAACATTGAGATGCCAATTATCATTTTACATCACATGATATATGTAGTAAATGTGAAATAATAACAAAATAGAGAATGAATTTTATATATCATGATATATTTTAAATTCTTAAACACTTTATTAATTTTTAAAAAACCATACATAATTGTTGATCTTATTATATCCAGAATGATAGGCCACCCAGGAGGCATTATATTTCCTATACTTATAGGGTTTTTTAGACTCATTACATCTATATGTAATTCCTACTATTTTTTAATGTGACTATATAGTAAAAACTATCCCACTAAACTATTTTAGTGGGTAAAAACTATGATTTTTGTTTATATAAATAATGGTGTGACATAAGAATAAAATTACTAATTCCAAACTCGTTGAATGTAACATTCAAACTTATATACTTCAAAATATCCAATGTTTTGATGTTAATTTTTTTCTACTTATAATTCACTATAAGTTCATCATTGTAGCACCCCTGGTTTGAGGTATGTGGCCTTTTTTATGAATTTTTATGTGTTTAAAGTGCATGGGATGAGTTGGGAAGAGGTTGGGAGAGTTTGGAATGGTTTTGGATGAGTTTACAGGCCTTTAAAGGGGTGCATGGTTTTAGCACGATTAGTGGAAACCATGTGGATTCTCTAGGAAATCGTGCAAGGGAGGCAGTAGGCTTCGCATGGCCTGTGCATGGTTTTCCAAACCATGTGAGGAAATTGTGCGGACCCTTGCTCCCAAGGTAGTAGCAAGAGCATGGTTAGTGCACGGTTTTCCAAACCATGCGGGCTAACCGTGCGACCACTTAAAAATAGGGTTATAAGTTTCGAGCTTCCTCGGGATTAACCTATTTCACTCCTATCTTCCTCCCACTTGAGCCTCATGTAGGTTATTCAGTTCTTAGGGGGTGGAGGAGATTTACCACTCATTTTGGAAGGTTCTTTAAGATGTTTCTTGGTGGTTTGAAGGCGGTTTCTCCTGGGTAAGTCTTCTCTCATGGTTTTTTTTTTGTGTTTTTCTCTAGATCTGCTCTTATCTCTTTCTTAGCTTTCTATATCTACACTTTTTGTGTATATATATAGGGTTGTGGTCACCTTGTATAATGATTTTAAGGCTCGTAATGGTTAGGGAAGGGGATCTAGAGAGGTTTCAGTGGTGCGTTTGCTGGGTTGGAGGTGCGATTGCTCGTGGGTTGATTTATCGGGAACCCTAAAGGTATGTGGCTTCTCTATCAACTCCACTTGGTTAGAGCTAATGGTTTTGGTTACAATTAATTTATTGTTCTTGAAATTAATTGTGTTTTTATGTGTGAAATTGGTGGAAAATCCCTTGGGTGATGTTTTGGGGATTTTTGGGAAAATGGGGGTTTTATGGTGAAATGCCCTTATTGTGGATTTTAAAATGAAGATTTTAAAATGAGATGATGTGGTTGATTTGTGGAAATGATTGAATGAAATGGTTTTTAATAAAAGGGTTGTTTTATTGAAATTTTGTTTGGCATGGAAAGTGGTTTTCAATAAATGGGTGATTTATTGAAGTGAATTGATATGTAATGCAATTGGTTGATTGCATGTGGTTGTGACCTTGGTGGGTTAGATACTTAGAATTAGATTGTTTTGAATGTTGTGTGGAAGTGGCAAGAAGTAACACTATAACAAGGGGATGGATAGTGGATGGAAGGGCCACCATTAATGGTAAGTGGACGGGAAGTGTCACTATGGAGTGAATGGGTAACAGGTTGGACGGAAGCTCCACTGTTTGGGTATTTTGGTTGTTTGATGTGAATTTCTTTGCAACATGGAATTGTTGTGATAATTGTAAAGGTTGGAATGGTTTTTTGATTGTTTGTTTGGCTTTACCATGGTATCTTGGTTTGGGTGTGATGGCTTGGTAAGGGCATGTTGGGAATATGAAAATGGTTGCACTTGTGATTTATTTTATATAAACTATTTTTTATAAATGTGCTAATGGTTTTATCCTAGTGGCGTGTGTAGGGAAGTCCTTTCGGGAAATCATACTGAGTTTTAGTACTCACCCACTACTTTGGCACATTGGTGTATTTGTAGATGTTGTGTATTATGACGTGGGAAAAGGTAAGGTATCTCCCTCCTTTAGTGGAGCATTGTGATCCCTTGGTGGAGCTTGGAGCTTGGAGCTTGGTGTGGAGATGTGGTGGTGTCCTGGCTTATGGTGTTTGGTTGTTTTATTTCTGCAGTGTAATCTGATGTTTTATGGACATGTCAGGCTGTATTGGTTGTGAGTTATGTTGTGGAACAACTTGGTTCTCTTTTGGTAATGTATGGTTGGGTAATTTATTTGACATGCATCACGTAGTGGCTGTTAGTGGATGGTTTGGTTGGTTTTGTAGTAAGGGAAAATCATTCCCAAACTTGATATTGAATACCTTGGAATTTATTGTCAGCCTTTGGCATCTTGGGAACATTGATTAAGGCCAAGTATCCCTCACTGCCTCCTCAAGCCAATGAGGTAGGGGCAGGGTGTTACAAGTGGTATCAGTTTGTTCGGTCCTTTGGAGTTGATAGATTTGGTGTTGGCATTCGTTGTGGTATATTCCTTGATCCGGGATGGTAGTAAGGTGTTGGAATGTCGAAACATGGAATTTATAGCATTAAAGGACATAACTAACCCTTTTATACTAAAATACAGGTTACCTAGGAGTTGGGTACATAAGTGTTTTGGAGACACTTATAGGCATTGGATATCTCATTGTCGTGGGTGTTTCCAATTATATGAGCATGACATGCATGGTAGAAATGAATTCTCACTAGGATGCATAATTAATTGGGGTATAATGATCTATGGGCTGAATTGAGAAATGGTTTTTGAGTGAAATTGTAATGTGGATAAATTTGATATTTTGAAAATGGTATGATTTTCAAAATGGTGAAAAATGGGAAATGCGAAGTGGTTGAAATCCTTGTTGTGATAGTGTTGTGTAATGTGATTTGAGATGGGATTTCATTATGTCTACAGAAGTGAGACTCATGGTTGATTGTTTTCTGTTTATAGAAATGGCATTGGGAAGGAATCTTAGAGACTAACCAGAGGAGGCTGTTGAGAATGTTGTAGCACCTGAGCCTCAGGTGAACCAATAGCTTATGCAAAGCATAGTGCAAGCTTTCCAAGCTGTGGATAGTGGAAGCAAATTGGATGAACCAATATATATGGATCATGCGGTTCAGTTCCAAAAGTATAATCCACCCATCTTCAGGGGTGATTCAGAGATGGAGAGGGCAGAAGCATGGTTTAATAGAATGAACAAGATCTCTGAGTTCTTAGGAACACCAGTAGAGTTAAAGGTGAAGTTGGCTACATATATGTTGGAAGATCTTTCCCTTCAGTGGTGGGAGTTGGTAGTCTAAGTGGGGATGGACCAAGGTATGATGTACGAAGGCTTTGAAGAATTGTTTAATTAACAATTCTACCCACATAAATTCAGAATTCAGTGTACGACTGATTTCTTCAGTTTAAAGAAAGAGATTATGTATGTGATGGAGTATGCAGCTAAGTTTATGGACTTAGTACATTTTTCACCTGAGGTGGTGGGTAGCACGTCGTTGAAAGAAAGGATATTTGAAGTGGGGTTAAGGCAAGAAATCCATTCAAATATAGCAGTACTATGTATAGATGATTACATGGAGATGGTGAATAGAGCCTCGGTGGCTAAGCGGGATCTGTTGGGCACTCCAGGCAGATGAAGCATGGTGGTACCCATCAGGAATAGTGGGAATTATAATTCTAGGTTCAAGCGGAGGAGAGACACTTATTCCCAGGGCGGGAGTATGACATATAATCTGACAACAGGATAGGTGAATCTTCCTCCGAAGCCCCAGAGAAAACAAGGATGTTTTCAGTGTGGTTCTACAAGCCACATCAAGTGGGATTGTACAACACAGCCTCAAGCATGTCATCATTATAAGCAGATGGGGCATCTACAGTGTTATTATTGAAATGATCCAAGGTCGGGTGTGTGTGACACTCCTCAGGGATTGCAGACGTCGTATGCTTCGGCAGGATGAGGGCAGCAACATACCACTCGGTAGCAGGGTAAAGTGGGTCATGCTGATTCTCAGAATACCATGACGCCTTAGCAGGGCAGTAAGGAGTAGAGTGTGGCAATCAAACATGTGTTTGGAGCTGAGCATATTATAGTGGATGATCATTCGAGACCATCCACGGTGCGAGGTAATATTCTTTTAAATTCTACCTTGATGCAAGTGTTGTTTGATACGGGTGCTTCACACTCTTTTATTGATGAACGTGTGGTTGATTTGCTGGGTTTAAGGGTAGAAATAATGCCCTTGGTTTTGAAACTTCAAACTCCTCTGGGTCAAAGAGAGTGTCGAGCCTCCTTGTGTAGAGCTTGTTGTATCGTTGTGGGTGAGGTGGATCTAGTGTGGAATTTCTTAGTGCTTGAGATGGATGGGTATGATGTAATCCTGGGAATGGATTGGCTGGTGGCATGTAAGGCCCACATTGATTGTGATGCGTGAATAGTGGATTTTACGACACACGATGGTGTTAGACATCTCTTTAGAGGAGAGAAGCATGAAAGATAGGGTGCAATGGGTTTGTTGGCACCACTAGTGGGTACGTTATCGTATCAGTTGTCACTTTTGTCATTGGAATCAGTAATGAGTGTTGAGAAAATTGTTCTTCCGGCAGTGGTAGATCAGTTCATGGACATTTTTCCTGAATAATTCTCTAGGATACCTCCTGCAAGAGAAGTGGAGTTTATGATTGATCTCCATTCGGGGACCAGTCCTATCTCACTTCCATCTTATCAGATGGCACCAGCTGAATTGTAGGAATTTAAATTCTAGTTGGAAGAGTTAGAAAACAAAGGGTTTATCTGGCCTAGCACGTCTCCGTGGGCAGTGCTGGTGTTTTTTGTGAAAAAGGAGAATGGAACTTTGAGGCTATGTGTTGATATCATAGACTTAACCAAGTTACGATAAAGAATAGATATCCACTTCAACGAATTGATGATTTGTTCGACTAATTGAGGGGAGCCTAGTGGTTCTCCAAGATCGACCTGAGGTCGGGATATTATCAATTGTGGGTGAGGAAGGAGGATATTCCTAAAACAACTTTCAAAAGTAGATATGGCCATTATGAATATGTGGTTATGCCCTTTGGTCTAACGAATTCTCTAGCAGTGTTTATGGCATTGATGAATCAGATATTTTAGAGATATCTGGATTCATTTGTGGTGGTGTTTGTAGACGATATTCTGGTGTATTGAAAGAGAAGGTTAGAGCATGAGAAGCACTTAGCGACAGTGCTGGGGATCTTGAGGGATCATCCGTTGTATGCCAAATTGTCAAAGTGTGACTTTTGTGTACAGGAAGTTCATTTTCTTGGCCATGTGATTTCTGAAAGAGGTGTTTCAGTGGATATAGAAAAGATAGAGGTCATTATCTCGTGGCAACCACCAATGAATGTGTTTGAGATACAGATTTTTCTTGGTCTAGCTGGGTGTTATCGGCGTTTTGTTCGTGATTTTTCACATTTGGCTTCACCGATGACAGCTTTGACAAGAAAGAATGTTCCATTCCAGTGGAATGAACAGTGTATGCAGTGTTTTAAAGAGCTAAAGGGTCACCTTACCTCAGCACCAATCTTGATTTTTTCCAGAATCAGGAAAAGGGTACGTGGTGTATTGTGATACATTGGGATCAGGGTTGGGGTGCGTTCTCATTCACGGGAATCATGTGGTTCCATCTAGCTCACGGAAGTTGAGGGTGCATGAGAATAAGTACCCAACTCATGATTTGGAGTTGGCAGTGGGGGTCCATGCTTTGAAAGTATGGCATCATTATCTCTTCGGTGAGAAATTCATGGTATATAAAGATCATAAGTGTTTGAAACACATTTTCTCCCAAAGGGATTTGAACTTGAGGCAAAAGATATGGATTGAATGTCTCCAGATGTTTGATTTTGACTTAATGTATACACTAGGTAAGGGAAATTTGGTGGCGGATGCATTAAGTAGAAAATAATATGGTCAGATGGTGAAACATGCATCAAACCAGTGGCAGTTGATGTTAGTGATAGCCGATATACGGTTGGAATGTGAGGACCAAGGCGTTAAAATGGTCTTCTTTTTGGTTTCATTGATTCCTGACTTGGTTGGCCTGGTTAAAGAGGCACAAATATCGTATTCTGAGTGTGTGACCATGGGGTCGAGACTTAATGGCGGGGAGACCATTGATGGTTGGAAACTGAATGGAGATTCATTTTTGTGTTTTTGGAATCGGATGGTTGTACCAGTTGCTTGTCAGAAGGATCTTCTCAGAGTGTATCATCATTCCAGGTGGGCTGTTCATCGTGGAATTCAGAAAATTTATGAAGCACTGAAGGCGCAGTTCTGGTGGGCTGGTATGAAAAGAAGTGTGGCTGGGTTTGTTTCGAGATGCTTGACTTGTCAGCAGGTCAAGGCAGAGCATCAAAGGCCAGCAGGAATGTTGCAGTCTTTACCAATAACTATTTGGAAGTGGGAGCAGATAGAGATAGATTTTGTTACTAGTCTCCCAAGAACGGTCAGGAAGCATGATTCCATTTGGGTGATAGTGGATCGGCTAACGAAGTAAGCCTGTTTCGTCCCGATTCGTGAGTCTCATATGGTGGTGGATTTGCGCAAAATCTATATCCAGGAGGTGGTAAAGAGGCATGGTGTTCTAGTTTTGATTGTATCAGATAGAGATCTGAGGTTTACATCTCGTTTATAGAAATCCTTACAGTAAGCCCTTGGAACGCAGTTGACAATGAGTATGGCGTATCACCCTCAAACGGATGGTCAGTCCGAGAGGATGATAAAAACTCTGGAGGATATGTTACGGGCTTGTGTCATGTATTTTGGTGGCTCATGGGAGGATCACTTGTCGTTGGTTGATGTCACGACCCGTCCTCGGGGCCCGTGCTGTGACTACCCCCGCCTTCCATAGGCCAGGGGCTGGCGACTAGCACCAAGGCGTAAAACCCAACAAAAGGGAAGGCATTGCCTTTGAAAAGTAAACAAGCACCATAGAGTAAGCAAGAGGAAAAGTAAACACTAAGTAAAAACTGTACAAGCTGTGATGAAAGTAAAAGGGGGCCGGAAATACAAGCCCAACTATAAAGTACAACTGAAAAGAAAAACAGCAACTGAAAAGTAAAAGCCGCAGCATCGAGCCGTCCTCTGGAAGTCCCACCTGAAGGGTGGGTACAGATAGCCTCCACTGCTCCTCGGGTCCACCTGACCGCTCCGAGTACGTCCCGCCCAGTGGTCCACCTCCAGGTACCGTCCTGCTCCGCACGCCTCCACCATGATCAGCGCTGTCCGTCGTCTGCAACCAACACCACGTAGTGCGGGCAAAGCCCGTGCAGGGGTGAGTATAAGCTACTCAGTAAGGACCCCGAGACCCCCAAAGGTCTCCCGAAATCCACGAAGGATAATCCACAAAGGAAAGATACAATCACGAAGTAACATCTGACACGGCTCAGATATATGCCCATACATATACCTAAGTCATCAATTCCCGTTCGGCTCCAACGTCCGAGCCCAAGCACAACCCAGTCCACACAGGAAAGAAAAACGTATACCCACACAGGATAGCTCAACACAATCCACAAAGGAGAGTAAACAGTAAGTCCACACAGGATAGCTCAACACAATCCACAAAGGAGAGTAACACAAGATTCAGCTCACACAGGTATACTTCTTCGGATGACGATAAAGATGATCACTGATCCATCTAAGTCGTTGGACCCACGAAGGATCGATAGGTAACTAACCCCCGCAATGACCCACACAGGATCGGGCCCACACAGGACCTGTAGGCGCTGGCTCACACAGAACCGCTGAGCGCGGACCCACACAGGATCGGACCCACACAGGATCGGGCCCACACAGGACTGGGCCCACACATGACCTGTAGCACTGATCCACGCAGGATCGCTGAGTGCAGTAGTCGTCGTAGTCCACTGAGGATCTCTGCACAGTCGTCACCACAGTCCACTGAGGATCTCTGCACGGTCGTCGTCGGAGTCCACGAAGGATCTCTGCACAGTCGTCGCTATCGAAGAAGCAGTCGCAGCCAGCTCTAGGGTTCCGCACACAACAAGCTCGTTCGGGAGGGTCCGCTCCCCGAGCCGAGAGGCTGATACATCAACTGACACAAAGTCTGAAGTTGATGTATCCAAAAGTTCCGTATCGTCAACAGGAACTCAACGCCGCAGACGGCGCGTCAATCGGACGCCCGGTCTGAGAGTTATTGGCTTTTTCGTCCCAGGGGCCCGGTTGGTTTTTAAGGCAAAACCAACCCGACCGTACTCCACCTGTGTCCAAACCTCATGCGGAGTATGCCAAAAGATCCGTCTCACAAAGTGGAATTCAACAAAGCTGACGGAACATCAATCAGACGTCCGTGGCTCAAGATATGAGCGTTTCCGCTCCGAGGGCCCAGTTGGTTTCGTGTACGAACCAACCCGGCCGAACCCAAAGTATTCCGAAACCTTGAGTGCGATATACCGAAACGACCGTCTCGATCCAAGGACCGTGTTTCCGCTGACGACGAGTCATTTTTAGGCCCGTAGCTCAAGTTATGGGTGTTTGAACGAAAACCATCCGAAGACGGGGGGTCCGGGCCCGGGCCGACCCGGGTCGACCCGACCCGGTCCGACCCGGTCCTGTCTGTCCAGGGTGTGGCCCGGCCGGTCGGACCGGCCTGGCTCGGTTCGGCCGAGCGGCCGAACGGGCAAGGCGCCGCAGGGTGCTGCCCCCGCGGCCTGGGGGTGCCGCGGCCCCCCGCGTGGGGCCGCGCTGAGTCAAGGACGCGGCTTTGCCGCGTCCGAGTGCACCAGACCCGCGCGGCCGTGGGTCCGCAAGCGCCGCCGCCGCCGCGGATTCAGCCGCAGCGGCCTGTCCGGCGGCGCGCTGGGGCGTCGCCGCTCTCGGCTACCGGCGCCGCCGCGCCGGTGACCCGCGCCGCCGGCGTGTTCCGCGGGCCACCGGGATCGCTCCGGTGGTCCGATTTTGTTCCCGTCTGCGCCGCTGCTCCTCCTGGGACTCGTTCTTCACTGCGGGATCATCAAACTTCTGTTGCGGCACGTTCCGTCGTCGCCCATCAAATCCGCACAAGAACGAAGAACGACGGAGGGTTGTCGGGCCGTGTTCGTTTGGCCCGCACCCTCCTCGTTAGATATAAACAACGGGAGAATTCTTTTTATTCCACACAGGAAACAACAATTTTAATAAAACTAAAATTGTTCGCAATCCGGTTCTTTAACTTTTTAAAGAAACATTTACGGGAATAATAAAAAAGGGGGTAACTCCAAAGATAAAATCCCTACCTCGTAGTCGTCACGCGTGAGCGTTCTTTGCGGAATTGCTCGTCGCGGAAGAGGGGGATCGTCGTGTCGTCGCGGGAAGGCGTCGCGTCATCGCGGAATCTGGCGTTGAGTCGGCAAACTCAACGGACCAAGAACAACAGATTTAAATTATTAATAATTAAATATGTGTTTCGTTTTAAACCAAAAAGAACTTTTAGAAGAAACCCGAAATCACTCACCTCAAATGGTTGGTGATCGGAGATCGGGGTGGGGAAGAACGTCTCAGATTTGGGCGTCGTTGATTTCCGCGGATGACGGCGTTCTTCGCATTCTTCGCGTTCTTCGCGTTCTCCGCGAAGGAGAAAGAAGATTCAAGGATTCTGTCTCAACGAGTAATCCTCCAAAAAAGAGAGGTTGGTCTTATTTTATTATTATGCCAACAAACGAAAACGGGTAAGAAAGGACCCATCAATTCGTTGAATTAATTCAACGAAAGAAACAGCTCATTTAATTTACGAAATAAACCGCCCAATTAAATGGTCTGTTAAGAAATTAAGAAAACGCGTCAGTTGACTTTCATTATGACGGGTTTTCGCGGGTGCGTTACTTAGCGGAAAAAAACGACGGGGCTCGTGCGGGCCCCACCTCACAAATATCCTACCAAGGGGGTAGGATATTTCTGGATAGCATCCTATCTGGTTCAACTCAGTTTAAGCCGCTTTTAAGTGGCTTCAAGTGGCTTCCAAGTGGCTTAAGTGAAATAAAATAAAGTTGTCGTAAAATTATTTTATTTCTTAACTTTAAGCCCGAAAATTAAAAACCACACCCGAGAAAACGCAACTCTGGAAGAGGCGTTTCTAAGCGAATACCGGCGCTGCGATTTCATCGGTCCCCTAAAAATTCGATTCCAGACACCGGTTTAAAAGTTAGAAAAACCCGCTCGTCCGTTCGCTGAACGTACCCGAGCCAAACTTCGGAAAATGATTCCGGGCACACCGGGACTCGGAATCAGGTGCCGTCAGAGACTGCACTCTTTTAAAATTCCAAAGAAAATTAAGAAAAAAATTTCCTTGAAATTTACGGGTCTTTACAGTTGAGTTCTCATACAATAACAGTTATCAGGCATCCATACAGATGGCTTCATTTGAAGCATTGTATGGGCGGCCATGTCGTTCTCCACTATGTTGTGTGGAAACGGGTGAGTCCTCCATGGTTGGACTGAGCCTTGTCTAGGAGACTGCAGAGAAGATCAAGTTGATCAGGAAAAGAATAGAGATGGCTTAGAGTCATTAGAAATCATATGCGGATCATCATCGATAGCCATTGTCGTTCGATGTGAGTGATCATGTTTCCTTTAGGATCTCTCCTAGGTTGGGACATCGTCTGTTTGGGAAGCAGGTAAAGTTATCTCCAAGGTATATTGGACCTTTTGAGATTCTTGAGCGGGTTGGTGAGGTGGATTATCGGTTAGATTTTCCACCTAGGTTCAGTGTCGTGCACAATGTGTTTCATGTGCCGCAATTGAAAAACGTATCAGCCGGATCGTGACCATGTGATTCTATGGGATCATGTTGAGCTAGAACCAGATGCTTTGTTGGTGCATGTGCCAGTGCAGGTTGTGGATAGGCAAGAGAAAATCTTGCGTGGTAAAAGCATCAGTTTAGTTTGTGTTTTGTGGCAACATGGTCAAATTCAAGAGGAGACTTAGGAGTGGGAGAAAGGGATGATTGAGTAGTGGCCTGAGCTCTTTCGGTAAAGGGCGGGTTCACTACTTTCCTAGGATGGAAAGTCCAATGGTGGGGAGAATGCAACACCCCTTGTTTGAGGTATGTGGTCTTTTTTATTCATTTTTGTGTGTTTAATGGGCATGGGGTGAGTTGGGAAGAGGTTGGGAGAGTTTGGAATGGTTTTGGATGATTTTGGAGGCCTTTAGAGGGGTGCACGGTTTGAACATGGTTAGTGGAAACTGTGTGGATTCTCCAGGAAATCATGAAAGGGAGGCAGTAGGCTTCGCACAGCCTGTGCACGGTTTGCCAAACTATGTTAGGAAACTGTGCGGACCCTTCTTCTCGAGGCAGTAGTGTGCACACGGTTAGCGGATGGTTTGGCAAACCGTGTGGGATAACCGTGCGACCTATTTAAAATAGGGTTATAAGTTTCGAGATCCCTTGGGCCTAACCTATTTCACTCCTCTCTTCCTCCCACTCGATACTCATGTGGTTTATTCAGTTCTCAAGGGTTTTAGGAGCTTTCCCACTCATTTTGGAAGGGTTTTGAAGTGGTTTCTTGGTGGTTTGAAGGTGGTTTATCCCGGGTAAGTCTTCTCTTTTGGTTTCTTTGTGTTTTCCCCTAGATCTGGTCTTCCCTCTTTCTTGGTTTTCTATATCTACACTTTTTGTGTGTAGATATAGGGTTGTTGTCACCTTGGATAATGATTTTAATGCTTGTGATGGTGAGGGAAGGGGATCTAGAGAGGTTTCGGTGGTGCGTTCGCTGGATTTGAGGTGCGATTGCTCGTGGGTCGATTTTTCGGGAACTGTAAAGATAGGTGGCTTCTATCTTGACTCCACTTGGTTATAGATAATGGTTTTTGTTACAATTAATTTTTTTATTTGAAATTAATTGTGTTTTGATGTGCGAAATTGGTGGAAAATCCCTTGGGTGATGTTTTGGGGATTTTTGGGAAAATGGGGGTTTTATCGTGAAATGATCTTGTTGTGGATTTTAAAATGGAGATTTTAAAATGAGATGCTATGGTTGATTTGTGAAAATGATTGAGGGAAATGGTTTTTAATAAAAGGGTTGTTTTATTGAAATTTTTTTTGGCATGGAAAATGGTTTTCAATAAATGGGTGATTTATTGAAGTGAATTGATATGCAATGGAATTGGTTGATTGCATGTGGTTGTGACCTTGGTGGGTTGGATACTTAGTATTGGCTTGTTTTGAATGTTGTGTGGAAGTGGCGATAAGTACCACTATAAAAATGGGATGGATAGTGGACGAAGGGCCACCATCAATGGTAAGTGGACGAAAAGTGACACTATGGAGTGAATGGGTAACAGGTTGGATGGAAGCTCCACTGTTTGGTTGTTTTGGTTGTTTGATGTGCATTACTTTTAAAGATGGAATTGTTGTGATAATGTGTAAAGGTTGGAATGGTTTGTGTCTTGTTTGTTTGGCTTTCCCTTGGTAGCTTGGTTTGGGTGTGAATGTTTGGTAAGGGCATGTTAGGGATATGAAAATGGTTGCACTTGTGATTTATTTTATATAAACTATTTTATATAAATGTGCTAATGGTTTTATCCTAGTGGAGTGTGTAGGGAAGTCATTTGGGGAAATCCTAATGAGTTTTAGTACTCACCCCCTGCTTTGGCATGTTGGTGTCTTTGCAGATGTTGTGTATCATGACGTGGGAAAAGGTAAGGCATCTCCCTCCTTTAGTGGATCATTATGTGAAATTCAATTTGAATTTTAATAGTTTAATATTTTATTTATTAAACATGAACTTATATGAACATAAAAATTACTCTTAGTAGCTACTTAGAAAATATATTATCTTTAAAATATCAAGAAAATATTTATGAATTCATTTTTTAGAGAAAATATTAACTAATTAATTTTGTAGAAATATTTAAAAAATAAATTACTGACGCATATATCTCATATGGTGCTCAATTTTTTTCTTGAAATAATCTAAAAGAGGGTTTTATTATTTAAAACATTACATTGTTGAGTAGTGGAAAATTTTCTATAATTTATCTCTGATAAAATACTTTATCCAAGATAAGTATATTTTCATCCTTGTCTTATTTTCAAATATGTTCTATAATTAGATAATTCATAACCATGTGTGTAAAAAAATCATCCCATTTAATGATAAAAATATTTATTTACAATATAATATCATATAAAATAATAGGAAAACATGATGATAAACACAGACAATATTTATTTTAACTTAAGTGAGATTTAATGTGATCCATTACATCTAAATACTCAATGTAGAAACCCTATTATCTATTAATTCAATACAAAATTTTAGCTATAACTTTCAATATTCCATCATATTTTATATCCTCTACATAATTAAAATGATTGTATATTGTATAGTTGGTATCATACTGTTTTGGATACACTAGGGGAACTAATGATAGTTGATTCAAAAAATGATAGTAAGTAGGAGAAAAAGTATAATAAATAATAAAAACATGAATGAATTCATAATGATTTACAAGATTCATGAATAGTACCTATCTCCATGAAGAGACAAAACAATTTATCTTTTTTCGGAGAAAATAAGAGGCATATTGATATTATGTAAACCTTTGGTTTAAATGAGAAAATAAAGAAACATGATTCTATAGTAACCTATTTTCCTATAATTTTAGGTTGTCATCATTGGAAAACTATAATCTAGTACCCATAGAAATAATTTCCACAAATCTATAGTGTCAAGTTGGTAAATCCCATATTGCTATAATACCTAGATCTAATTATACACTCCTATAATATCCCCTATGTTTGTCACTAATAATCTATACTAAATTGGTGTTTAGTATAATCCTCTTACACTAATCCCAACGACATTTAATGGACTGTGTTCCATCATTCCAAAAATCTCCCACTTGGTGATTGATTCTACAAACTATACTCCTCCAATTGTTCTATCATATAAAAATTACTTAATCTAAAATTCTTCTCTCATTCACTCTCCAATGTATAATTTCTTATTAAAGATTCAATTTCAAGTTTTTGATTCCTAAAATATTAGATTCTTTCCCTTAAAAGCTTCAATTTTAAGATGGTTATTCAGAAAATACCATATAATTTTCCTTCAAATATTCAATTTCAAGTTCATAATTAATGAAATATATTATACATTCCTTCTATTCTCCCAAAATGTGCTTCTACATCTAGAATCTCAAACCACATTTATCAATAAAGATAAACATTGTTATGAAATGCCTAAAAATTTCAATTACCATTGGATATATCAAAATGTCTACCAAATTATTGGTTTCTAAAATATTCTATAATTGTAAAATACTATCCTCCATCAAGCCATAGAAAAAATGACACTTATAATAAATATTATTCAACCTAGAATAGAAGATTGGGTTAATGTAAATATGTATAAAACTTTGACTTTTATAGTGTAGTACACTTTATGCTCCATTTCTATCTATCTCCACCAATAAGTTAGTCAGAGAAACCATCGCATTCCTAGATTTTGTTACAATAATATATTTTGAATCCATGTGGTATATTTCCACCACCATCTACAACTGAGATATCTATATTACTTCAATAACTCCACAAAAAAAAAACAAAAAAAAAACTATTGTAATCCGTTTAATATCAACAAAACCTGAAATATTAGTATCCACACACCCTTATCATGAATTTAATTTCCCAATTCACATATATACTTCCTTATTTACCATAAAATACCTCTATATCCCCTTTATATTGCCCCATGTTTCATTTTCATTTTTAGAATTGTACTTTATCACAAGTTCCATTGTGTGAGAAATATTAGATTAGTTACAAACCATGACATACATCATTCTTCCAATAACTAATGCATAATGAAACTTTTCCATGTACTTAATGTTTTTTACTATCTTATGTGATTGATCATTTGATAACATTAAATTAATTTCTATGAAAATAAAAAATGGATTTATTCTAGTATACCAAATAATGTCAAAAACATTACAATGTAGTCATCTAGTGATAACATTAGGGTTTTAGCTATACCAAACCTATTTATCTCCATCCATTTTTTCATATTCTTCATGATTATTCCTTTGAAAAAACTTATCTATATACCCTTTTAGGTTATAAATCCTTCATATGAATGATACTATAATGATCATTTTAGAAACATATAGAAGAAATATAATGTATCCATCACTAAAAGTGTTGTAATAATAATATTGATCCATTATGAACCACTTGTATAAATTTTTAATCAGTAATTAATAAAACTTCTTATTCTCATACCTGGCTTCCTGATTTAACCCACAAAAGTTTTTTGAATTTTTTTACAATGGGTTTTCCTTTATTGAATTAATTAATCCTATAGGATTCTCCATTTAAATGTCCTACTTAAGATCTATATAAAGGAACACCACATTGAAATAAAGTTTCTCAATATGTATATATTATGATTCATAAATTTTAAAAACAACATGGATAGTTATGAGACATTGACCAACAAACTTTCTGAAAGTTCCCTGGGATGAGGTTTCACTTGACCGCAAGAATTCCTCCCTGTATGCAAGAGGATATGAAATAATGACAAGGGAAGAGATCTTAAATTGGAGAGAATATATCTTAAAATTGGATTAATAATGAAAAAACAATCCACAATTGTACATGAAAGTATGCATAAGTAAATTACTCAATTATAAATATCAAATGATGTTGTCATTCAAAACATTCTACCGATCAACCATTAGGTTGATCACATATAAAAAAATTGAAAAAAATAAAACACACACACCAGATCTACTGCCATCCCCATTCATCCAAAAAACTCAATATCTATATACCTTTTGAGATACAATAGATTGATCAACTACACATCCTAATCTATGACCTAAAAGACAATATAAGGTCTTCATGCACACTGGGGTGCCCGTTCTTGGTGTGAGTGAATAACTTTTATGGGTATCACCAAAAACCCTTAATATATTCCATCATACCCATATGTAAACATGAAGAAAAAAATAAAGAAATAAACATGATCATGCAACATGTTGGACATCATGTGCTAACCATTCCACCATGGCTCCCTATGTATGAGGTTATCTGGTTCCAATTCGGCCACCATGTCACTTGATTATACCAGATTCAGTTTCATGTTGGAATTTTTTCATTGTCTAAATCCATATGTACCTTTACATACCCAATGTCTCATGTAACACCCCAAGATTTCATAGTATGTTATTTCTTCAAAGTAATCTAATAACTTACACTTCACGCAACACCGAGTTCTAGCGCACCACAACTTACCAAACTTTCCGTTTAAAAGTGTTTATGAATAGTATTAACTGAATTTTGAAGTTTATATAAGACTTATAATTTTAGAATCCATATTATGAGTTTCTTAGACATAATTTAAGAATATATTGATTTTTTTAGATAAAAGAAGTATTTTTCAAAAAAATGCAATTTTACCACCTTTTAATGGTAAACCCTTTTTAAATATAATATTTGAAACTCTTATATATTAAATTTGACAAAATAAACTTCTTCTTTAGAATCGGGACATAATAATTTAGTTTCAATATATTTTTTTTGTGTTTTTCTGAAAACATTTAGATTTGGGTGAATAATGAAAAATACTATATTTTAACGGAAAACAATTTTTTTAATCAAAATAATTTATAGTGTTAAATTAAACATTTTAATAGTTTTGAAGTATAAATAGATTATATTTTTACTATTTAATACAATTTTATTCATTTGAAATAATTTAACTTTGAAATTGAACATAAACAAGTATCAATCTTTTGATAGTTATTGTTTCCTAAAAATACGCCTTTTGGTTTTGACAACGGGAATTAATTTTAAATTAATAAATGCAACATATATGTTTTCAATTTAATAAAATAGACTTCATTTTCAAAATCAAAATATCAAAATTAGCTTAGGGTGAAATTTTGGTATTTTTTTGAAAACATTCAATTTTTGATGAATAGTGAAAAACACTGAGTTATTGGTTAAAACCGACTTTTTATTTAAATAATTCTTTATTTAATTTAATTTTATTTTAGGTAAAAATAGATACATAATACCTATATAAGTTCAATATAATTCATTGGAGTCATTTTATAATTAGTTTAGATATATAAAAATTTTATTGAACTTTTTACCGTCTTTTACACACCTCCTAGGAGCATTTGCAAATTTGCATAAAACATAATTTTAACGCTTATGTGAATTGAATTTCAAAAATCCAAGAGACACTGTTGATATTAGTAAGTAAAATGTGGTTCAATAAGATAAAAATAATTTTTGGTGTATAGTAACTTTTGACTTTTATTTACCATGGTTAAAAGTAAATAGGGTAATTAAAGGTAAAAATGATATTATTATTACCCTAAAACATGTATTAATTCTATTGGATAAGTGTATTTCGACCAAAAACAGCCTTAGGAATAAGATATGACCCTTTAGGTCCACTTGGATTAGATTAGGTCATTTATTATTATTTAATTTAATGAAGAGTTAAAAGTGTTAAATTCAAGTTTTCATAACCGAAACATTTTAAATATAGGTTTATACATAAGATAAATTCGACTATAAATATTCATTAGAAATATAAATATATTTACTACATAATGGTATTTTATTTATAATTTTTAGACATTAAATAATTAAATTTATCTATGACACAATGATGATGCAGTAATTACCTTATTAATAAAAGATTAAAATAATTGATATTATAAATACCCGAATAAATGTAATTTGAGACTTATGATGAAGTTAAATAATTTTATAGGTTAATATGACATTTTATGGTTGATTAAATAAATTTTTTTCGAAGTAATCATGCTATTATGATTTTAACAAAAAACAAATACCAAATAGTGTCAAAATTGACATAAAATAGTTTTTAAAACAAATATTATATTATTAATTGATATAATAGTCCTAAAAATATATAATTCAACCAAAAGACTTATATAATAATATATATGACATTAATGATCACATTGGGGTTATATTGGCATTTTATATTAGGTTTGTTAACCATATAATATAAAAATACAAAGAGACATGGTAAATGTCAAACTATTTAACTAAGAGTTAAATATAAAAGTTAAGGTTAATATGGTGACATAGATCTGTATAAAACCTATGGTTGAGAAGTTTTCGACCCATAACCAGATTATTATTTAAATAATTCATTTTGGATTCATTATAAACTGAAAATGAATTTATTATAAAATAATATTTTAAGTTTTTTCTAAGGTGCCCCTCACCCCTCTTATAAAAGGGCACTTCCCCTTCTCTCAAATTCACACCTCCAAATCCATTTGGCTCAGCCAAACCCTTCAGAAATATACTCCCAACTATCCGAAATTATTTCTAGGGACCTTACATTGGTATGAAATCCAACCTATGGAGATCTTTTGATCAAATCGAAATTATGAACCCGAAGAAGAAGTAATGATTTCACCACCCTCTTTCAAGTTCTTTTATTCTTCGACTTCATCTTTCTTTGTTGTTTACATTCTAAAATAATAACTCCAATATATTCTATATACTGTGATGTTATTATTAAAATGGTACAACCATATTCATTATTCTATCCGTCCTATATATGAACAAGTCACCATACGCGCGTACGTACAGATTACCGTCTCTACGTCATGGTGTAGTTTGTTATTCGAACACTTAATTATTTAGATGGGTATAATAGTGAGTAAATATGATGTAAATAATAAATATAACATGTTTATGATTCTTTATATATGATATACCATCCAATTACATATGATTTCACCATAAATATAATGATATTGTCGCTCGTACGCACGTACAGATTACCGTCTCCACAACACGATGAGATTCATTTCCACGTTCACTATTAAATGATGATTATAAAATATATATCCTTAATAATTATGTAATATATGATATAATAATTATACTAGAGATATAAATATAAATATAAATATATATATGTTATTACATATATCTTATTCACTTATTTCAGTGCAATACGATATGAAAATGTAAAAAGCATTTATCCGTACGTACGAACTACCGTCTTCATAAATGGTGTTTTCCATTTCCTATATATGTCTATTATACATATTTATATTCTAAATATATATGATATATAAATCATTTTTTATATTCTGGAAGTATTTAAATCTTGATGTAAGTGATACAATCAAGAGTAACATGTTAAACCATGTACGATAAAGAAAGCGATTATTACCCAAAATGTTAATTTAACATGGACATTATTATTAAGTGGGTATTATAAAGTCATAAATAAATCATGTATGATATCATAAATATTAATATGGTTCTGGTATAATCTAATAACATATAATTGTCATTATACATGAGGTTAAACGTACCCTAAACTAAAGGAAAGTTCAAGGTAAGGGGTTTTCATCTCACTTCTTATTCCCATGAGATTCATGCTATATTTCCACCATATCCTTTTGTGTGGTGTATGTACTGCCCATAATTGTATTATTTTTATAATACATTTTAATTTATGTGTATTTACATATTTATTGTATGATACTTCTTTCATGGGGTGTATGTTTCATAAGTTACCAAATTGGTAAGGGTTAATTTCACAATCTCTTTTTTATCTCAGGTTGTTTTTACGTAAGTATATATTGGAAAATATTTATTATCTATGTTCATGTTTTATAAAAGAGTTTTCAAAGGGATTATTTTTAAGGTACTTTTTTACTAAAACATAATTTCAAATATTTCAAATATTTATTCTTCTAAATAATTCTCATTAATTTCCATGTTTTAAAAATGAGTTTTAAGAATTTGTTTATATGGACATGAATGTTTTTAAAATGTTAATTCCTTTGAAAAGTATCAAAGTGGCATGGGAAAATTTGATTAAAAAATTTCTTTAAACGTATTCCTTTCTAAATTGTGTGACTTTTAAATGTTTTCATTAAAAAGGGATAATTATCTTAGAGTTTTACTAATCATTTTCATCTATGTCAACATCATTTGATGGATTTTAAACTTGTTTGAAGTTGATTTATTATGATACAAATATTCCATATTGTATTGAAGGTTTTTGTGATATGTTTGACTATGGATGTGTTATTTTTTACACCATTAATGGTTTATGGATAAAGTATTGACATTTCATATGATAGTTTTAATGCGAATGTTTATGTTATGTTTAGACCTTTTCATATGAGGAATGCATTGGACTTAGTAAGTGGCCAGTGGAGCCTTATATAGCTCTTAGATGCATTGGTAGGTCTCATGAGAAAAACTAGTTTCTTAGAACACGGCCTTGAAACAATCTTATTTGTAGTCTTGGCACATGGCCCTGACCATGTGGTTATGAAAGTCTATCATTATGCATTCCAACATTATGAAAGGGCTATTGATATTGCATGTGATTATTCGACTAGTAGAATAACCATGTGAATAAGTAAATGGAATTATTGTATCGCATCTTTACCATATTATGAGGAAGTTTATGTTTAAAAGGTTTTTTTTTAGTCTTATACATTGGCTTAAATGTTTATACTTATTTATGAAAGTTTCTGCTGTGTTGTTATCCTTACTGATCATCTGATCTCACCCCTTTCTATGTTTTAATTTTCCCATGATTCCAAGAAGTGTATTATGATTGATAAGAAGAGTTAAGCTAGGGGATTAATGGCATTATAAAAGGATCATTTATGTTGTGTTTTATTTTTTAACGTGTAATGTAACTTTCTTTTATATAATCTATTTTCCAAGGCTACTAAACTAATCGGTCTTTCAAGACTTGATCTTTTGTGATCATTCCAATATTATGTAATAATACAACAACTTTGGGTAACTGGGGTCGGGGCGTTATAGTTGGTATCTGAGGAAGTTTAGCAACATCCTTGGAAATAGATTTAGATTAGCTCTGATTAGATAACACTACCCTAAGATAGACTTTGAGTATTAGTATAGAAGAACATTCTAGAATATTGGTTTTGTAGAGATTTTTTGAGTTTTCTAAGAAATACATCCCTATTTAGATATGAGCAGGTAGAGGTAGCTCTGGCACAGATGTACCTAGGGGTAAAACCCATAAACACCGCTTTGAGCTAGACTCAAACGAGAACTGGTGCATGAAATCGAGCCTTGCTGCACTCTTGGTTATGACACTCCCGGGGGATATGATTAGGATAATTCTCATTTTATTTACAAACCATTATGAAGGGTTTATGAGTATATACTTCCTCAAAGAAAACATTTTTATGATTATGAATTATATCCATAAACTGTTCAGTTTTTTTAAGTGTTTTACAAGTTTGGAATTATCCATTGCAATTCATAAACTGACCTAGTGTATGCCATTGTATAGAAATGGCACCCAGTAGAAGGAATGCAAACTCCAACAATACGTATGATCCAAAGAGTAATAATGATCAAATATTTCACATTATTAAGCCAACATTTAGAAGGGAAATATTCTCCCATGTATTCTCAACATATGAATAAATAGTATCATGTGTTAATAAGATTAGTAAATAATTCTCTGATTCCTATGGCTTTTAAGGGAAGCAAGAGAAGAAAAGGATGGAAGAGAGAAAGATGGATAAAGGGAAGAGGGAAAAGAAGGATTTTCCCATATGTGATAATTATGGAAATAATCACCTTGGTAAATGCTTGAAGGGAATGGGAGTTTGTTATAAGTTCAGAGAAAAAGGACACCAGGTACCTGAGTCCTATGAGTTTACAGTAGAAATTAGTTAAATGATGGAACTCTACCTTTCAAGTATATATTTTTTCCCTCATATTCTATGGGTACATTAATTCTTAAACTTTAGGGAAGGGATCTTAAAACCAAAAATGTGTTATCCTAATACCTTATGTTTTGTTGAACCGATGGTATTTCAAATCATCATAGATTGATGGATTTGAGGCCCTCAATTTTAAACATGTTTGTGATTGATGACCTCAATCACTCCCTATAAATATTTACATTTCCCTCTAATTATGTGTCTCCAATTTCCACCAATGTTCTCCTAATCGAGATCATAATTTGGTGATGACCCATTTATTTCCCTTTTCCTCTTATTAAGACTAAATTTTATTAACCCAATTTCTGATGTGGGTTTTCCCACAAAGGTATTTTCTATTTTCAAAATTTTATTTTAAATTTTTTTTTCAAATTACAAGGATTCAATTTATTTAAGGAGGGAAGAATGTAACCCCCCAAGATTTCATAGTACGTTATTTTTTTTCAAATTAATCCAATAACTTTCACTTCTCGCAACACCGAGTTCTAGAGCACCACAACTTGCCAAAATTGCTGTTTAAAAGTATTTATGAATAGTATTAACTGAATTTTGAACTTTATGTTGGAACCACCTTGTGTATAAGGTTGTATTTGTTTTCAATAGTTGTCAATGAAGATCAAAATGAAGGAGATTAAGAAGTAATCCAATGAAGTGGAGGAATGGTAATTCAGACAATTTTTGTACTGATCATAAGTTCAAAGAACATGTGTCAAAGGTGATAAATTATTTACAACAATGAAGAATGTGAGGTGTAATCCATATGAGGATGATTAAATAAGAATGGGGTTTTTGGATGAAGTCCATGCAATTCCTTCTTATTGCATGAGAACCATGGGTTTTGATGAAGACCATGAAATTCCTCATTATTTCATGAGAACCATGGGTTTTTGATGAAAAACATGCAATTAATCATGATTGCATGTGAACCATGCAAGAGTCTTCTTGATTAATTGAATCATATGGTTTGCATGAAGTAGATCATGACGGTTGATGAAGAAGATAATGTGAAAATGAGTGGAATTCTAAGATGTTCATGCAGGGATTCGAATTATGAGATATCCATACACATCACATTGTCATAGAAGATGATGATGATAAAGCTATTCCTTCAAAGAATACATATCACAATAGTGGAGTTTGTGATTAAAGAAGAAGAGTTGCGGAAGGATACAAATCACTAAGAAGAAGTGCTTTTGGGGTGATCGTTCTTGTTGACAAAGCAAACAAACGACCTACAAATTTTTTGAAAAAGGAGATTCCATAGTGGCATGTTGAGTTCAAGGACTATGGATATTGATCCATGTTTTATTCAAGAAACATTTATGAAGGAATGGATGATTTGGAGGTAGAAAAAAAGAACAGATACAAGGTGGCGCCGTTTCCCGGTGTTTGCCAAATTTTTGGGCCTGAAAAATCGAAAAATAGTGAAAAGTGTTTTTGGCAAAGAGACTTGCGTGCCGTGTACTTAAAGGAGATGAAACTTGTGCACCATATGTTTTTCAAGATCAGAACATGTGAAAATGGAAAAGGGATAAGGGCCGCTCAAGTTTTGGGCTGGTCGCACAAGTGACCTGCGCGCCGTGAAGAGACTTGCGCACCGATGCCTAGGAGGATTGGAAACTTGCACGTCTATTTTTTTTTTCAAGTTTATAACATAAAAATATAGCAAAGGAAAGAAGGTATCACTATTATTTGTGTGGTCGTGCAAGTAAGTAGCGCGACAAAGGCTAGAGGAGATGAGCTGTGCGCCGAGACTTGCGCGCCACCTCGCAGGGGGTCTAGGTTGCCTATAAATACAGGTCGACCCCTCCTCATTTCTCATGGAGTTCAAGACTTAGAGATTGTTTGATCTCGTGTCACGCAGGTGATTGAGCTGCACAAGTGGTAGTTGGGTTGCACAAGTAGAGGTTTCGCGCCAATTGTTGGCTGCGCGCCCAAGGCGGTTTGGGAGAGAAAGGAAGTGTTGTACCCCACACTATTTGATTTTCATGATCACAATCACTTTCATATATGTTTAACTTTGTTTTTAAGTGTTGTGGATGATAGGCAAAAGATTGCCAAAGGATTGGCCCAAGAATGGACAAGAAATGGACTGAAATTCAGTCCACCGGCCAACCGGTGTGATAGCACCGGCCAGCCGGTGGAACTGGCAGAGGGATTGCCCACTGCCAGGTTCCACCGGTCGACCGGTGGCTCTGTCACCGGTCGACCTGTGGCACCCAGCCCAAATAGTATTTGCTACTGTCTTGCTACCGGCCAGCCGGTGGCTCCTCCACCGGTCGACCGGTAGAGCCTGGATCAAGACTCTTCTTCTCTACCAAGGCACCGGCCAGCCGGTGGAGCTGTACCGGCCAGCCGGTAGCCCAGTCAAACTAGCCGTTGGGTTTGACCAGTCAACCCTCTTTTGGCCTCCAACGGCTCCGAAGACCTCTCCAACGGCTCCGAAGCCTCCCCAAGGGTTCCATGCCTATAAATAAAGGCCAAGGAAGCCCCGGACACCTACCGGAACGATACGGAAGCCCACGGATATGTATAGGCAGGATTTTGAGTCTTTTTCTATGCATCCAAATGAATCTATTTCTGAAATGTTTACTAGATTTACTGACGTGTGCAATAGGAGAAAGTCCCTTGGTGATGATGTTTTAGCTGAAGCAATGGTCAAAAAGATTTTATGGGTCCTTCCGAGCTCATGGGCACCAAAGGTGACGACGATCCAAGAAGCTAAGGACGTCAAAAATATGCCGGTAGAGGAGCTCATCGGATCCCTTATGACGTACGAGATCACGATGAGGAGGCAAGCTCAAAAGAAGGGCACACCAATCAAGACACCAAATAACATCGCCCTCAAGGTACAAAAAGAAGTAAGCTCCTCCTCATCATCATCATCTTCATCTTCTTCATCATCAAGCGGCGACTCGGAAATGGAGAATCTCGCCCGCCAAATGCAAAAATTCATGAAGAAGCACAAGAAGAAAAAATCTCGCAAGGCGCGAAGGCAAGAACCCACCGCAAGATCCGAGCTCAAGGTAAAATGCTACGGGTGCGGAGAAAAGGGCAAGAAACGGGCCACGCAAAAGGAAAAAGGGAAGAAAAAGGTCCTTAAGGCGACATGGAGTGACACCTCCTCTTCATCATCATCCTCCTCCTCCTCGAGCGACCAAGGTACAAAATGCCTAATGGCATTTCATGAGGTAACTTCTTCCGACTCCTCATCCTCTTTTTCTTCAAATTCAAATTCTTTCAATCATTTATCCTATGAAGAACTCTCGCACGCAAGAGATCAATTGGAAAAAGGTTTTCATGCTTTATCTTCAAAATTTGTTGCTTTAAAAAAGTCTTTCAAAAAACTCTCCTCCGAAAAAGAACAACTTCTCAAAGAGAAGGAGGAGATGTCTCTTAAAATCCAAAATTTTCCAAATGTTGATTCCATGGAATCAACCATCAAGGACCTTAGAGAAACTCTAGCAAAGTTCACCCAAGGGGAACAAAATTTGAACAATTTGCTTGGTTCCCAACGAATTTCTAGGTCCACTCAAGGACTTGGCTATACCAACCAAGCCTCCTCCTCCCATGCACCCACTGTTTTTGTAAGGGGGAGCTCCGCTTACAAATTTTGTAATTATTGCAAGAAAACCGGGCACCTCATTTATGAATGTAATTGTAAAAACGCCCGGTATGGCCAACCCAGGTCTATTTACTATAGTGACGAGTTTTATAGGAGAAGACCCGCTATGAGACAAGTATGGATTGAAAAATCCCTTCTAGCGAGTCTCTCCGGGCCTAAAATCATCTCTTTTCAAAATCCCTCTCCCCGGTGATTTATTGTTTTTGTTTAGGGGGAGTTAGGTTCTTTTAAGCGTTTTTGTGAATTAAAAATTTTTCATTCAAAATTCTCATTTCAAATTTTCAATTCAAAATTTTCGATTCAAACTTTCAATTTCAACTCTTGGTTTCAAAATTTTCAATTCAAATTTCAAATTTCAATTGGTTTTTGATTCAAAACTTTCAATTCAAACTGTTATTCAAATTTTCATTTCAATTTCAAAAATCTCAATTGATTTTCAAATCTCAATCTTGTTTTTCAAAATTCCCTCAATCAAGTTTTATGCCCCACGCTATTTTGATAATCACAAAGGGGGAGAAATTTCTTGATTGATTGGGGGAGAATCTTTTCTCTCATGCTTAGTATTTATTTTCAATTTATCATTTAGGCATGCCTTTCATTTAAGTTTTTACATTGCTTTGATAAGTGATTGTGATCATCAAAATAGGGGGAGATTGTTGTACCCCACACAATTTGATTTTCATGATCACAATCACTTTCATATATGTTTAACTTTGTTTTTAAGTGTTGTGGATGATAGGCAAAAGATTGCCAAAGGATTGGCCCAAGAATGGACAAGAAATGGACTGAAATTCAGTCCACCGGCCAACCGGTGTGATAGCACCGGCCAGCCGGTGGAACTGGCAGAGGGATTGCCCACTGCCAGGTTCCACCGGTCGACCGGTGGCTCTGTCACCGGTCGACCTGTGGCACCCAGCCCAAATAGTATTTGCTACTGTCTTGCCACCGGCCAGCCGGTGGCTCCTCCACCGGTCGACCGGTAGAGCCTGGATCAAGACTCTTCTTCTCTACCAAGGCACCGGCCAGCCGGTGGAGCTGTACCGGCCAGCCGGTAGCCCAGTCAAACTAGCCGTTGGGTTTGACCAGTCAACCCTCTTTTGGCCTCCAACGGCTCCGAAGACCTCTCCAACGGCTCCGAAGCCTCCCCAAGGGTTCCATGCCTATAAATAAAGGCCAAGGAAGCCCCGGACACCTACCGGAACGATACGGAAGCCCACAGACACCTTGTTGATCATTTGGCGTACCTCCGGTGCATTCCTCCAAGGGAACCCCAAGTGCTCCATCCAATTCCACATTCAAGAGCACCCTCAAGAAGCTTGGGAGAGCACGCTACATCAGCTCCATCATCCAATTGGCGCCCAAGTCTTCCTCCAATACGGTTTTTATTTTATATTCATTTTGAGCTTTAAAATTGGGTTTGTGCCTACAAACCCCAAACCCTTTTCTCATCCCCCTTTCTTTTGGGTTCTCACACCACCATTAAGGTGTGAAGAGGTTAGTCAAGCCTTTCCTTTTAAAAGGCTTGAGTTTTCGGTGAGCTAGCCTTCACCCGTTAAAAAGGCTAGTGGGTTCTTGCTATTCCATTGAAAGCAAGTGGGTTCTTGCTAAACCAATAAAAGCAAGCTGTAATAGGTCCTAGTGCTACCTCAAAGCCAAGTGGGTTTCTTGCTAAAACCATTGAAAAGCAAGCAGTAGGAATCTCTCAATGGTTGAGTTGGGAGCGGAGACGTAGGCCGGGTTTTGGCCGAACTCCGTTATCAATTTCTTGTGTGATTGCCTCTTTATTTCCGCTGAATTCTTTAAATTTGTTTTATTTTGTTAATCAATTTTTTAAAAGGCAATTCACCCCCCCCTTTTGCCATCTTTTCCTCGCTTTTCTTCCGACCCAACAGGAAGTGGGTCGTGAAAGTTTATTTTTGGGGAAGGAAGCGTCGCGCAGGTGCTTTGGTGACACTTGTGCACCGGTTTGGACTTGAACGCCGAAGACTTGCGCACCGTATTGGGACTTGCATGCCTGGCTTGGAGAAGCGCGCCAGGTATTGCTGAAGCCTTCCGGTCTGTTTGGAGCTGCACGAATGCCGAGATATTACCCGATAGAATTGGTGCAATGTGAGATTGAAGAAGAAATCTACATGATACATGCATGATCTCATGCATACATGGTGAACTGATTCTGATGATGACAAGTAAGCTGAGCATCATTTATTGAGCAATCACCTAAGTGATTGTGATTCAGGAAAATGAAGACAAGGGGATCTAGAGCATTCAGTCATCACACTAAAGAAGAAGGATTGAACTAAAAAGAGAATCAACTCTGAACCCTGATGCAAGAAAAGTCTCATGCTGAACAGGAGACAAAGAAGTTCAATGCACATCTATTGAAGAGACCTTCACGTCTATAAACTGAGTGTGACTTCACCAAGGGTAGTGAGCCAGGGGGAGTCAACGGGAGTGACCCGAGGGAAGCAATGAGCTATCCCTGAACCTTTGTAAAGGCAGTGAGCCTGGGACAGAGTGACTGTGCCTGAACCATTGTAATGCACAACTAGTGAAGATTAGTGGAATTTGGTACGACTGGAAACTTGTCGGCATATGCTCATTGGACATAGCCCTTAGTGGTGAACCAAGTAAAATTGCTATGTTATCTCTTTGCATGTGAATGTTTCATTGCTGATCTTATCCATCATATAGGTTTAAGTAGTTCCTACCAACATGGGAACAAGATATAAAACTTTAAGAAGAAAAAGTTTCCACCCTGATTCACCCCTCCCCTCTCAGGGTGTCCCGGGGTCCTACAAGTGGTATCAGAGGGAGGTTAACGTATGTTGGATATTCTCTAGTAATTCTATTAAGAAGAGGATTTGAGTTTCTTTCTTAAAGTCAACCATGAAGAGTAGTTTTGATGAAGATTCAGAGAAGAAATCTATATCCACCAAGACTTTGACAAATAAGAAAAAGAAAGAGAAGAAGCTGATGAAGAAGTACCTCATGACCAAAGAAGATACTGTGTCTTGTTCTCCATGCCATTCCAATCATTAAGAAACATCAGTCTTGGAAAGTATCAAGCAGGTGGCTCAGAATTATTCCAAAAGAAAGGATGACCTCCCTAATTCAAGATTTCAGGAAAAACTCAAAACATATCTGCATGATATTCTTGAAGAAAGGGTTGCTATTATTTGTAGCCTATTCCAATCTATGCAGGTGGAGATCACTCTATTAGAAAGGGAAGCTGACAATATGGAAAAGGGGTTGGAAAGAAAAGTTATGGAAAGTATGAAGCTCACCAAATAGGTGAAAGTCTTTGAAGAAAAATAGGAAGTCAATAAGACTCTAAAACAAAAGATAGATGCACTTGAAGTTGAGCTGAAAAAGATCAATGAAGTCAAGAGTTGTTTTTTGGAGGAAAATTCCATGAAATTCAGGGAACTTGACTATTTGTTACAAAAAAAAGTTGAGATGATGAGGTTGAAAGATTGAAGATGACTTGTGAAGAGAAGATGATCATTATTGAAGATCAGAAGATCATCCTCAATATTGAGGGTCCAAAATTGGAAGCCCAGTTGACCAAGATTGAGAATAAACATATTGAGACTTCAAAAAAGAATGAAATGAGTGATGCTTGTACTCAATGTTCGTTGGAGGAATCCCAAGATGAAATTCCTCCAACATGTGACAAGAAGATTATGACAACTCTTGATTATCCACATCAAGAATCAGTAACTGCTGGTACTCAATGCTCAATAGAGGAATCTATTGTCAAAAGACTTCCAACATGTGATAAGAAGATCATGACTTCACTCATTGATCTATCACAAGCAACTAAGAAAGTGAGGGTACCATACAAACCATCTTTTAATCATGTTTCTAAATACATTCCCACAATCAGTGCGGGTTGGAAGAAAAATTCAAAACAAGTATGGATGAGGAAAGGTGAGGAGAAGAAACCTAACACCATGGATAGGGTGTTCAGGAAGAAAAAATTGGAAGATGCTTCCCCAGATGGAGAAAAACACATCTGGAAGAAGGCCCAACTACCTTTTACAGAAGATAAAAAGAAGGCAAGGTTTTTGGGTCAATGTTGGTGCTGCAACAGATTTGGGCACTATGCACTGGATTGTTTTTATAATCCCTTACATGGAAAAGCACAGGTAAAGCCTATATCAAAGGGAAGGAATCTAGAGAAGAAGAAGCAACATCTGTAGGTCCAGAAGAATCTGTTTACTACAAACAGATTTGGAATTCTTGATAACATCTGTGATGTATGCAACGGTAGCGGTCACAAGGCAGGCACATGTCCATATCAACATGGTTTCACTATTGATAAGAAAAGAAGACCTCTGATTCCGGCTAAGCATGAAGAAAGTACCTTGGGTAGAAACCAGAAGAATGGTGTTAACACACATTTCTCCAAGAAGATATCAAGTAGGGAAGCTGAGAAGACCCAGGATTTTAGATCCATGAAATTGAAGGGTCATTTATCCAAAAGAAACACTAATTGGGATGAAACTCAGATGAACCCATGTGGAAGACCCCAACCAGCTGCAACAGTTCCAAATGACATATTGGTCATCTAGCCCGATGATTTGAAAAGAATGAAGAAAATTGAAGATGAAAAGGCTAAGGTTGGTGAAAAAGGAAAAGAAAAACTTTCACATGATAAAGACATGGTGCATGAGAGACTTCAAACCAAGAGAAACACATGTGTCAAATAAGTTCTGTGTGAGAGATGCAAGAAATCTGGTCACATTGCAAAAGGTTGCCTAACCTTAATACCAGAGCAAGAAGTAGTCCTTAAGAGGAGTAAGAATATATCATTCATGATGGATGTTAAGTAGAACAATTCCTCACACAAAGTAGAAGAGAATGTGAAGAAAGCCATGCCACACCAACAGATGTCAGAACATATGTTCAAATGTGCAGGCATGAAGACTGGAGCGAACAGAGGAACTTGGTTGAGAAAAGAAACTCAACCATGCAGCTCATGTTGATGAAGCAAGGAGGAACCACCTTATTCCCTTATTCATTTGTGTATTGTATTTGTGCTAATAATGTAGTGAATTGAAGGTGAAGAATGCTCTCAGGGGGATAACCTGAGAAGTAGTGAATACAGTTAACACTTGATAGCCAAGCTAAAGAAGTTTCCATCCTTAGTATATTCTTCAATTGATATTCAAAGATTATGATGATGAAGGATCACTCTTGATGATGATGATGAAGAGTGTTTCCCTTGAGGGGGAGGAAAATGAAGAAGCTTCCATAATAACTATTTCAATCAATATCAACTCTAGCTGGACTCCAATGCAGTTACTCTATAAATTTCTTGAAGAACATGTCAATGGAGAAGGTATGCCATTTCTCAATCTCTATCCCTTGGTTACATAGATCAAAGATCATTCTACAAAGGGGGAGTAACTGAATTGATCAGTGAAGTAAGAATAATGGATGTTCCCCAAGTTCACTTATCCTGCTGATAGCACTTGAATGTTTTTGATCTGTTTGCTGAGGTGAGTGTAGGAGTTTCAGGTTGATTATTCCCTATCACATTTGTTTTTCTTCTACCTAAAATAAAAGTGGTAAACCCACGAAGACAAAATACATGAGTTCTCATCTCATGTTGGTATCATGATCTGTGAATAATGGACAACCTTGTTGACTTAATCAAATCCTCTTGTTTTCTACATTGATCATTGCTCAAGTAGATTTAGAGTGAAATGATTAATGAAACATTGCTTAAGTGTGGATTGATACCCTCCTTACCATGCGCTTTGTATTTCTTGTAAATAAGGGGGAGAGAAAGTGAAATGACAGTTTGAAAAGAAAAGTTGATCGAAGAGAAGATTCTCATTTTGAAATTGACGAATTCATTTTAGAAGATGTATAAGGTATTGACAACAAAATACAAAGGGGTATATTGTTGGAACCACCTTGTGTATAAGGTTGAATTTTTTGTCAATAGTTGTCAATGAAGATCAATATGAAGGAGATCAAGAAGTACTCCAATGAAGTGGAGGAATGGTAATTCAGACGATTTTTGTACTGATCATAAGTTCAAAGAACATGTGTCAAAGGTGATACAATGTTTACAACAATGAAGAATGTGAGGTGTAATCCATATGAGGATGATTAAAGAAGAATTGGGTTTTTGGATGAAGTCCATGCAATTCCTCTTTATTGCATGAGAACCATGGGTTTTGATGAAGACCATGAAATTCATCATTATTTCATGAGTACCATGGGTTTTTGATGAAGACCATGAAATTAATCATGATTGCATGAGAACCATGCAAGAGACTTCTTGATTAATTGAATCATATGGTTTGCATGAAGTAGATCATGACGGTTGATGGAGAAGACAATGTGAAAATGAGTGGAATTCTTAGATGGTCATGTGGGGATTGGAATTCTGAGATAGCCATACACATCACATTGTCATAGAAGATGATGATGCTAAAGTTATGCCTTAAAAGAATACATATCATAATAGTGGAGTTTGTGATAAATGTATAAGAGTTGCTGAAGGATACAGATCACTAAGAAGAAGTACTTTTGAGGTGATCGTTCTTATTGACAAAGCAAACAAACGACCTAAAAATTTGTTGACAAAGGAGATTCCATAGTGGCATGTCGAGTTCAAGGACTTTGGATAATGATCCATGTTTTATTCAAGAAACATTGACAAAGGAATGGATGGTCTGGAGGCAAAAAAAAAGAGCAGATACAAGGTGGTGCTGTTTCTCAGTGTTTGCCAAATTTTTGGGCCTGAAAAATCAAAAAATGGAGAAAAGTGTTTTTGGCAAAGAGACTTGCGCGCCGTTTACTTGAAGAAGAGGAAACTTGTGCACCATATGTTTTTCAAGATTAGAACATATGAAAATGGAAAAGGGATAAGTGATGCGCAAGTTTTGGACTGGTCGCGCAATTGACCTACGCGCCGTGAAGAGACTTGTGCACTGATGCCTAGGAGGATTGGAAACTTGCACGTCTATTGTTTTTCAAGTTTATAACATCAAAATATGGAAAAGGAAAGAAGGTTGCGCTAGTATTTGTGTGGTCGCGCAAGTGAGTAGCGCGACAAAGGCTAGAGGAGATGAGCTGTGCGCCAAGACTTGCACGCCAAGGAGTGACTTGCGCGTCGCCGCACAGGGGGTCCAGGTTGCCTATAAATACAGGTCAAACCCTCATAATTTCTCATGGAGTTCAAGACTTAGATATTGTTCGTGCTCTCGTCACGCAGGTGATTGAGCCATGCAAGTGGTAGTTGGGTTGCGCAAGTAGAGGTTGTGCACCGGTTGTTGGCTGCGCGCCCAAGGCAGTTTGTGAGAGAAAGGAAGTGGGTCGCGCAAGTTTATAGTTGGGGAAGGAGTCTTTGCGCAGGTGCTTTGGTGACACTTTCGCACCTGTTTGGAATTGCGCGCCGAAGACTTGTGCTCCGTATTGGGACTTGTGCGCCTGGATTGGAGAAGCGCGCCAGGTATTGCTGAAGCCCACCGGTCTGTTTGGAGCTGCACGAATGCCGGGATATTACCCGATACATTCGGTGCAATGTGAGATTAAAGAAGAAATCTACATGATACATGCATGATCTCATGCATACATGGTGAACTGATTCTGATGATGACAAGTAAACTGAGCATCATTTATTGAGAAATCACATAAGTGATTGTGATTCAGGCAAAAAAAAACAAGGGGATCTAGAGAATTCAGTCATCACACTAAAGAAGAAGGATTGAACTAAAAAGAGCATCAACTCCGAACCCTGATGCAAGAAAAGTATCATGCTGAATAAGAGACAAAGAAGTTCAATGCACATCAATTAAAGAGACATTGACGTCTATAAACTGAGTGTGACTTCACCAAGGGTAGTGAGCCAGGGGGAGTCAACGGGAGTGACCCGAGGGAAGCAGTGAGCTATCCCTGAACCTTTGTAAAGGTAGTGAGCCTGGGACAGAGTGACTGTGCTCGAACCATTATAATCCAAAACTAGTGGAGATTAGTGGAATTTGGTACGACCGGAAACTTGTCGGCGTATTCTCCTTGGACGTAGCCCTTAGTGGTGGACCAAGTAAAATTGATGTGTTATCTCTTTTCATGTGAATTTTTCATTGCTGATCATATCCATCATACATGTTTAAGTAGTTCCTACCAACATGGGAACAAGATCCATAACTTTAAAAAGAAAAAGTTTCCACCCAGATTCACCCCTTCCCTCTCAGGGTGTCCCGGGGTCCTACACTTTATATAATCCTTATAATTTTAGAATCCATATTATGTGTTTATTTGACACAATTGATGATTATATTAGGTTTTTTCAGATAAAAGAAGTATTTTTCAAAAAATTCTATTTTACCGCCATTTAATGGCTAACCCTTTTTAAATCCAATATTTTAAACTTTTATATATTCAATTTGACAAAAATAAAATTCTTCTTTAGAATCGAGACATAATAATTTATTTTCAATAAATATTTGGTGTTTTTCTAAAAACTTTCAGATTTGGGTGAATAGTGAAAATACTATATTTTAACTGAAAACAACTTTTTTAATCAAAAATAATTTATAGTGCTCAATTATACATTTTAATGGTTTGGAAGTATAAATATATAATATTTTTACCATTTAATCAAATGCTATTAATTGGAAATAATTTCACTTTGAAATTGAACATAAACAAGTATCAATCTTTTGATAGTTATTAATTCTTAAAAATATGCCTTTTGGTTTTGACAACCAGAATTAGTTTTAAATGAATAAATGCAACTTCTATGTTTTGAATTTGGTAAAATAGAATTCATTTTTGAATTCAGAATATCAAAATTATCTTAGGGTGAAATTTTGGTATTTTTCTGAAAACTTTCAATTTTTGATAAATAGTGAAAAACATTGAGTTATTGGTTAAAATTGACTTTTTATTAAAATAATTAGTTATTTAATTTAAATTTATTTTAGATCAAAATAGATACATAATAACTATATAATTACAATATAATTCATTGGAGTCATTTTATAAATAGTTTAGATATATAGAAATTTTATTGAACTTTTTACCGTCATTTACCCACCGCCTAGGAGCATTTGCTTATTTGCATAAATTTTAATTTTACCCATCCTCTGAATTGAATTTTAAAAATCTGGGAGACACAGTTGATATCAGTAAGTAAAATTTGGTTCAATAAGATAAAAATATTTTTTGGTGAATAGTAACTTTTGACTTTTATTTACCACTCTTAAAAGTAAATAGGGTAATAAAAGGTAAAAATGATATTATTATTACCCTAACACATGTCTTAATTTTATTGGATATGTGTATTTTGACCAAAAAAAACCTTAGGAATAAAATATGATCATTTAGGTCCATTTGGATTAGATTAGGACATTTTTTATTATTTAATTTAATGAATAGTTAAAAGTTTTAAATTCAAGTTTTCATAACTAATTTTTTTTAATATAGGTTATACATAAGACAAATTTGACTATAAATATTCATTAGAAATATAAAAATATGTCCTAAATAATGGTATTTTATTTATAACTTTTAGACATTAAATAATTAAATTTATTTATGACAACATGATGATGCAGTAATTACATTATTAATAAAAGATTAAAATAATTGATATTATAAATACCCAAATAAATGTAATTTAAGACTTATGTTGAATTAAAATAATTTTATAGGTCAATATGACATGATAGGGTTGACTCAATCAATTTTTTTTGAAGAAATCATTGTGTTATGATTTTAACAAAAAACAAATACCAAATAGTGTCAAAATTGACATAAAATAGTTTTTAAAACAAATATTATATTATTAATTGATATAATAGTCCTAAAAATATAAGGTTCAATTGAAATACTTATATAATAATATATATGATATTAATGAACCAATTGGGGTACTATTGGCATTTTATAGTATGTTTATTTACCATATAATATAAAAATACAAAGAGACATGGTAAATGTCAAACTATTTAACTAGGAGTTAAATATAAGAGTTAATGTTAATATAGTGACCTAGACCTGTATAAAACGTATTTGTTGAGAGGTTTTCGACCCATTCCCATATTATACTTTAAATAATTCAGTTTGGATCCATTAGAAACTGAAAATGAATTTATTATAGAATAATATTTTAAGTTTTTCCTAAGGTGACCCTCACCCCTCTTATAAAAGGGAACTTCCCCTTCACTAAAATTCACATCTCCAAAGCCATTTGGCTAAGCCAAACCCTAAAAAAATATCCTCCCAACTATCCTAAAGTCATCCTAGAGGTCTTACATTGGTCAGAAAACCAACCTAAGGAGCCCTTTTGATCAAATCAAATGGAAGAACCCGAAGAAGAGGTAATGATTTCACCACCCTCTTCCAAGTTATTTTATTCTTCGACTTCCTATTTCATTGTCATTTATATTGTAAAATAATAAATATAGTATATTATATATACTTTTATGTTCTTATAAAAATGGTATGACCATATTCATTATTCTATCCATCCTATAAATGACAAAGTCACTATAAGTGCGTACGTACGGATTACCGTCTAAACATCGTGGTGTAGTTTGTTATTCAAACACTTCATTATTTGGATGGGTATAATAATGAGTATAACTGATGTAAATAATAAATATAATATGTTAATGATTATTTATATATGATATAAAATCTAATTACATATGATTTCACCATCAATATAATGATATTGTCGCTCGTGCGTACGTACGGATTACCATCTCCACAACATGATGAGATTCATTTCCACGTTCACTATTAAAAGATGATTATAAAATATATATCATTAGTAAGTATGTAATATATGAAATAATAATTCTAATATATATATATGTTCTTAAATATATCTTATCCACTTAGTTCCGTTCAATAAGATATGAAAACGAAAACAACGTTTATGCGGACGTACGAACTACCATCTCCATAAATGATGTTTTCCATTTCATATATATTTCTATTATACATATTTATATTCTAAATATATATGATATATAAATCATGATTTATATTATGGAATTATTTAAATCTTTATCTAAGTGATTCAATAAAGAATAACAAGTTAAAACACATACGATAAAGAAAGCAATTATTACCCGAAATGTTAATTTAACATGGAACTTATAATTAAGTTGGTAGTATAAAGTAATAAATGAATCATGTATGATATTATAAATATTAATATGGTTCTGGTATAATGTAATAACATACAATGGTAATTATACAGGAGGTTAAACATACCCTCGACTAAAGGAAATTGCATGGTAAGGAGTTTTCATCTCACTTCTTATTCCCATGAGATTTATGATATATTGCCACTATTTCCTTTTGTGTGGTATATGTACTGCTCATAATTGTTTTCTTTGTGTAATACAGTTTAATTTATGTGTATTGAAATCTTCATTGTATGAAATTTCTTTCATGGGGTGTATGTTTCATAAGTTACCAAATTGGTAAGGGTTAATTTCATAATCTCTTTATTATCTGAGGTTGTTTATATGTAAGTATCTACTGGGAAATATTTATTATCCATGTACATGTTTCATAGAAGTATTTTCAAAGGGATTATTTTTAAGTGATTTTTTTACAAAAACCTCATTTCAAATGTTTTAAATATTTATTCTTTTAAATCATTCTCATTAATGTCCATGTTTTCAAAATGTTTTTAAGAATTTATTTATATGGAGATGAAAATTTTTAAAATGTTAATTCCTTTCAAAAGTTTCAAAGTGGTATGGGACAATTTGATTAAAAAATGTCTTTAAATTCCATCCTTTCTAAATTGTGTGACTTTAAAATGTTTTCATGAAAAAGGGATATTATTCTCAATGTTTTTTACAAATAATTTTCATCTATATCAACGTCATTTGATGGATATTTAACTCGTTTAAAGTTGATTTATTATGATACAAATCTTCCATATTGTATTGAAGGTTTTTGTGATATGTTTGACTATGGATGTATTATTTTTACACCATTCTTGGTTTATGGATAAAGTATTAACATTTCGTATGCTAGTTTTAATACAAATTTTTATGTTATGTTTAAACTGTTTCATATGAGGAATGCATTGGACTTAGTATGTGGCGGGTGGAGCTCACTATAGCTCCTTGATGGATTGGTAGGTCTCATGAGACAAAATAGTTTCTTGGAAAAATTCCTTGAAACAATCTTATTTGTAGTCTAGGCACATGGCCTTGACTATGTGGTTATGAAAGTCTGGAATTATACATTCCATCATTATGAAAGTGGCTATTGATATTGCATGTGATTAGTCAACTAGTAGAATATCAATGTGAATAAATAAATGGGATTATTTTATTGCATATTTACCATATTATGCTGAAGTTTAAATTTAAAAGGCTTTTGTTTTAGTCTTATACATTGGCTTAAATGTTTATGCTTATTTATAAAAGTTTTCGCTGTATTGTTATCCTTACAGAGAATCTAAGCTCACCCCTTTCTATGTTTTAATTTTCCCAGGATTCCAAGAAGTGTATTAGGATTGATAAGAAGAGTTAACCTAGGGGATTAATGGAATTCTAAAAGGATCATTTATGTTGTGTTTTGTTCTCTAATGTGTAATGTAACTTTCATGTATGAAATATATTTTCCAAGACTACTAAACTAATCGGTCTTTTGAGACATGATCTTTTGTGATCATGCCAATGTTATGTAATAATACACCGACTTTCAGTAACTAGGGTCTGGGCATTATAGTTGGTATCAGAGAAAGTTTAACAACAACCTTGGAAATAGATTTCGATAAACTCTGATTAGAGAACACTACCCTACGATATACTTTGAGGATTAGTATAGAATAAATTTCTAGAATTTTGGTTTTGTAGAGATTTTGTGATTTTTCTAAGAAATACATCCCAATCTGGATATGAGCAGGTAGAGGCAGCTCGGGCACATATGTACCTAGGGGTAAAACCCAAAAACACTTCTTTGAGCTAGACTCGAACAAGAACTGGTGCATGAAAACGGGCCGTGCTGTAATCTTGGTTATGAAACTCCCAGGGGATATTCTTAGGATAATTCTAATTTTCTTTACAAACCATTATGAAGGGTTTATGATTATATAATTCCTCAAAGAAAACATTTTTATAATTATGAGTTATATCCATAAACTGTTTAGTTTTTTAAGTGTTTTAAATGTTTGGAATTATCCTTTGCAATTCATAAACTGACCTAGTGTATGCCATTGTATAGAAATGGCACCCAGTAGAAGGAATGTGAACTCCAGCAATACGTATGATCCAAAGAGTAAGAAGGATCATATATTTCACAGTATTAAGACAACATTTAGAAGTGATATATTCTCCCATTTATTCTCAATATATGAAGAAATAATATCATGTGTTAATAAGATAATTAAAGAATTCTCTGAGTCCTATGGCTTTGAAGGGAAGCAAGAGAAGAAAAATGATGGAAGGGAGAAAGATGGATAAAGGAAAGAGGGAAAAGAAGGATTTCCCATATGTGATAATTATGTAAATAATCACCTTGGTAATCGCTTGAAGGGAATGGGATTTTGTTATAAGTTTGGAGAAAAAGGAAACCAGGTACATGATTACTAGGGTAAGAAAAAGGTTTCAAATGTAAAATGCTTCATCTTCAAGGAATTGAGACACTACGAGAATCAAAGTCCCAGTCATCAGAGTATACCGCAAGTGATTCTATTTAATAATAATCATGTTATGATACTACCTCAGATGAAGAGGAATGACTAGTGTTCTTATGTTGTTATTATAGAATTATTTCATTTGAGTGTCGTATCAAAATATACTAGTTATATGAATTATGGAGATAAATAAGGATTGTACTGCAGTACTATTTTATTGACGATTTGAGATTATATGGTTCTAAGAAAAGTGACTTAATAGTAAGATACACTTTTTGGAAAATATATGGTTGAGAAAAAGATAAACCATAATATAGTTCTATTACCGAGGTAGTGATTTTGGAATAATACAAGATTGATTTGGATAAATTATATTGGATAATATTGACTACCTTGAAACTGATTAATGATTTGTATATTCCATCATTGTTGGAGTTTACAACTTTTTTTATAGAAGGAGTATATCCAATATTCTATAAGGAAAAAAGGAGCATGAATGTAATCAATAAGGTTTTATGGTAATTCAGGATGTTGTAGTGTTTTAAAAGAATACATGATGAATGTGTTCACATGTTATTACATGGAAAAAAGAATCTTCATCATGTTTATCTCCCTTATAAAATTTGGACCGTGAGTTTGGACAAAAGTATTTTGGATAAGCATAGTTTGAGATTATTTTTGGATTTCCATATAAAGGACAACCCGGAGGTTGGGTGACAACCTGTCACGTCCGACAAGGCCATGAGACTTGAACCCACAACCGAAGGGCGATAAGGGTGTATCACTTACCACTGACCCATGTGATGTCCTGGATTGAATAATGTAGTTTTTTTAAAAGGTATTTTATATGAATTATAAATTCATTTTTCTAGAACCCTATATGAATAGGATAAATAGAATATTTTTTTAAGTTATATTATCTTTTAGAGTGAATGACGAGTTTGTGGTAGAAATTAGTTAATGGATAGAAATCTACCTTTCAAGTATATATTTTTCCCTCTTATTATATGGGTAAATTAATTCTTAAACTTTAGGGAAGGGGCCTTAAAAACAAAAATGTGTTATCCTAATACCTTATGTTTTGTTAAACCGATGGTATTTCAAATCATCATAGATTGATGGATTTGAGGCCCTCAATTTTACACTTGTTTGTGATTGATGGCCTCAATCACTCCCTATAAATATTTACGTTTTTACTCTAATTATGTGTCTCTAATTTCGACAAATGTTCTCCAAATCGAGATTATAATTTGGTGGTGACCCGTTCATTTCTCTTTTCCTCTTATTAAGACTAAATTTTATTAACACAATTTCAGATGTGGGTTTTCCCACAAAGGTATTTTCTATTTTCATCATTTTATTTTTGAATTTTTTTTTCAAATCACAAGGATGCAATTTATTGAAGGAGGTAAGAATGTAACACCCCAAGTTTTCATAGTACACTATTTGTTCAAAGTAATCCAATAACTTTCACTTCATGCAACATCGAGTTCTAGCGCACCACGACTTACCAAACTTTCCGTTCAAAAGCAGTTATGAATAGTATTAACTAAATATTGAACTTTATATAATCCTTATAATTTTAGAATCTATATTATGAGTTTATTTGACATAATTTATGAATATATTCAGTTTTTTCATATAATAGAAGTATTTTTCAAAAAATGCAATTTTACTGCCATTTAATGGCTAACCATGTTTAAATCCAATATTTTAAACTTTTATATATTCAATTTGACAAAATAAACTTATTCTTTAGAATTTGGAAATAATAATTTATTTTCAATAATTTTTTGGTGTTTTTCTTAAAACTTTCAGATTTGGGTGAATAGTGAAAATACTATATTTTAACTGAAAAAAACTTTTTTAATCCAAATAATTTATAGTGTTCAATTATACAATTTAATGGTTTGGAATTATAAATAGATTATATTTTTACCATTTAATCCAATTTTATTAATTTGAAATAATTTCACTTTGAAATTGAACATAAACAAGTATCAATCTTTTGATAGTTATTATTTCTTAAAAATACACCTTTTGGTTTTGACAACGGGAATTAGTTATAAATTAATAAATGAAACTTATATGTTTTTAATTTGGTAAAATGGGATTCATTTTTGAATTTAGAATATCAAAATTAGCTTAGGGTGAAATTTTGGTATTTTTCTGAAAACTTTCAATTTTTGATGAATAGTGATAAACACCGAGTTATTGGTTAAAACCGACTTTTAATTTAAATAATTATTTATTTAATTTAAATTTATTTTAGGTAAAAATAGATACATAATACCTATATAAGTTCAATATAATTAATTGGAGTCATTTTATAATTAGTTTAGATATGTAGAAATTTTATTGAACTTTTTACCATCTTTTACCCACCTCCTAGGAGCATTTGAAAATTTGCATAAAATTTAATTTTAACTGTGAATTTAATTTTAAAAATCTGAGAGACACAGTTGATATCAGTAAGTAAAATGTGGTTCAATAAGATAAAAATAATTTTTGGTGAATAGTAACTTTTGACTTTTATTTACCACGGTTAAAAGTAAATATGGAAATTAAAGGTAAAAATAGTATTATTATTACCCTAACACTTGTATTAATTTTATTGGATATGTGTATTTCGACCAAAATCAATCTTATGAATAAAATATGATCCTTTAGGTCCATTTTGATTAGATTAGGACATTTATTATTATTTAATTTAATGAAGAGTTAAAAGTGTTAAATTCAAGTTTTTATAACTAATTTTTTTTAATATAGGATTATACATAAGATAAATTCAACTATAAATATTAATTAGAAAGATAAAAATATTTCCTACATAATGGAATTTTATTTATAAATTTTAGACATTAAATAATTAAATTTATTTATGACACAATGATGATGTAGTAATTACATTATTAAAAAAATATTAAAATAATTGATATTATAAATACCCAAATAAATGTAATTTGAGACTTGTGATGATGAAAAATAATTTTATACGTCAATATGACATGATAGGGTTGACTCAATAATTTTTTTTAAGTAATCATGGTGTTATTATTAAAAAAAAAAACAAATACCAAATAGTGTCAAAATTGACAAAAAATAGTTTTTAAAACAAATATTATATTATTAATTGATATAATAGTTCTAAAAATATAAGGTTCAAATGAAAGACTTATATAATAATATATATGACATTAATGAACCAATTGGGTTTCTATTGGAATTTTATAGTATGTTTATTAACCCTATAATATAAAAATACAAAGAGACATGGTAAATGTCAAACTATTTAACTAAGAGTTAAATATAAAATTTAAGGTTAATATAGTGACCTAGACCTGTCTAAAACCTATTGGTTGAGATGTTTTCGACCCATCCCTACATTATCCTTTAAATAATTCATTTTGGAGCCATTAGAAACCGAAAATGAATTTATTATAAAATAATATTTTAAGTTTTTCCTAAGGTGCCCTTCACCCCTCTTATAAAAGGACACTTCCCCTTCTCCCTAATTCACAACTCCAAAGCCATTTGGCTCAGACAACCCTTTCACAAATATCCTCCCAACTATCCTAAATTCTTTGAGAGACCTTTCATTGGTTGGAAAGCGAACCTAAGGATCCCTTTTGATCAAATCAAATGGAAGAACCCGAAGAAGAGGTAATGATTTCACCACCCTCTTTCATGTTCTTTTATTCTTCGAATTCCTCTTTCTTGGTTGTTTACATTATAAAATAATAACTCCAGTATATTATATATACTATGATGTTATTATAAAAATGGTACAACCATATTCATTATTTTATCCTTCTTATAAATGACATAGTCACCATATGTGCGTACGTACGGATTACTGTCTCCACGTTGTGGTGTAGTCTGTTATTCAAACACTTCATTATTTGGATGGGTATTATAATGAGTATAACTGATGTTAATAATAAATATAATATGTTAACGATTCTTTATATATGATATAACATCCAATTACATACAATTTTTTCATCAATATAATGATATTGTCACACGTACGTACGTACAGATTACCTTCTCCACGACACGATGAGATTCATTTCCACGTTCACCATTAAAAGATGATTATAAAATATATATCATTAATAAGTATGTAATATATGACATAATAATTATAATATATATATATATATATATGTACTTAAATATATCTTATCCACTTAGCTCCGTGCAATAATATATGATATATAAATCGTGTTTTATATTATGGAATTATTTAAATCTTGATCTAAGTGATACAATCAAGAATAACAAGTTAAAACACGTATGATAAAGGAAGCGATTATTACCCGAAATGTTAATTTAACATGGAAATTATTATTAAGTTTGTAGTATAAAGTCATAAATGAATAATTTATGATATAATAAATATTAATATGGTTCTGGTATAATCTAATAACATACAAAGGTAATTATAAAGGAGGTTAAACGTACCCTCGACTAAAGGAAAGTGCAAGGTATGTGGTTTTCATCTCACTTCTTATTCCCATGAGATTCATGCTATATTTCCACTATTTCCTTTTTGTGTGGTGTATGTACTACTCATAATTGTATTATTTGTGTAATACACTTTAAGTTATTTGTATTTACATCTTTAGTGCAAAAAACTTCTTTCATGGGGTGTATGTTTCATAAGTTACCAAATTGGTAAGGGTTAATTTCACAATATCTTTATTACCAGAGGTTGTTTTTACGTAAGTATCTATTGGGAAATATTTATTATCCATGTACGTGTTTCATAAAAGAGTTTTCAAAGGTATTATTTTTAAGGTAATTTTTTACTAAAACATCATTTCAAATGTTTTAAATATTTATTATTCTAAATCATTATCATTAATATCCATGTTTTCAAAATGTTTTTAAGAATTTCTTTATATGGACATGAATGTTTTAAAATTATAATTCCTTTAAAAAGTTTCCTAGTGGTATGGGACACTTTGATTCAAAAACGTCTTAAAATTTCTTCCTTTCTAAATTGTGTGACTTTTAAATGTTTTCATAAAAATGGTATATTTCTCTCAAAGAATTTTACAAATAATTTTCATCTATACCAACATCATTTGATGGATTTTAAACTTGTTTGAAGTTAATTTATTATGATACAAATCTTCCATATTATATTGAAGGTTTTTGTGATATGTTTGACTTTGGATGTGTTCTTTTTACACCATTCATGGTTTATAGATAAAGTATTGACATTTCGTATTCTAGTTTTAATGCGAATGTTTATGTTATGTTTAAACCTTTTCATATCAGGAATGCATTGGACTTAGTAAGTGACAGGTGGAGCCCGCAATAGCTCCTCGATGCATCAGTTGGTCTCATGAGACAAACTGGTGTCTTGGAATAAGGCCTTAAAAAAATCTTATTTTTAGTCTTGGCACAAGGCCTTTACTATGTGGTTATGAAAGTATAACATTATGCATTCCATCATTATGAAAGTGGCTATTGATATTGCATGTGATTATTCAACTAGTAGAATATCCATGTGAATAAGTAAATTGCATTATTTTATTTTATCTTTTCCATATTATGCTTAAGTTTAAGTTTAAAAGGATTTTGTTTTAGTCTTATACATGTCCTTAAATATTTATGCTTATTTATAAAAGTTTCCGCTGTATTGTTATCCTTACTGAGCATCTGAGCGCACCCCTTTCTATGTTTTAATTTTCCCAGGATTCCAAGAAGTGTATTATGATTGATAAGAAGAGTTATGATAAGAGATTAATGTAATTATCAAAGGATCATTTTTTTTGTGTTTTATTTTCTAATGTGTAATGTAATTTTCATGTATGTAACCTATTTTCCAAGGCTACTAAACAAATCTATATTTTGAGACTTGATCTTTTGTGATCCTGCCAAGGTTATGTAATAATGCACCGACTCCAGGTAACTGGGGTCAGGGCGTTACATCTTAGGGTAGGTATTCATCTAAATCGTGACCATAAACCTCCTCAAGATAGGGTCTTGTACCAAGCACTTTGGCTAACCCATCACTCTATGAGTTTTCATGTCCAAATAATGAACTTTAAATTTTCAATTAAGGTAAGTAGAATCCAAATACCACATTATATGTAGAATCTATCTTATCATTTAATGTGGTTTCATCTTATAAAATTTTGTTTTTATCATTATCTAAAATCCCATATCACTCATGTAGATCCATTATCCAATCCTATATTATACAATGTTTCAGACTCTATCTCACTACTGACATTCAAAACACTACCTTCTCAATCAAAGTGGGGCCTTTTTCCTGTCACATCCATATCAAGGACTCTATCTGACACATGTAAGTCTTATATTTGACATCGAACTCATAGAGATGCCAATTTGGTTTCAAGACACAATATATCTCTCATTATTGTCCCAAAATTTACACTATTGGGACTTTATCTCACACATTATGGTGAAACCAACACCATCTCAATGATAATAGAGAATAAACTCAAAATCCTCATCACCCACACTAGGATTCATCACCTTACATAAACACACAGTAATAGGCCCATTGACCAATCACAAAGCTCATCAGCTTTCTATAAGGGTTATAGTTACTTGAGAACTAGCTCCTCATCTTGAGTCACTAACATCAACTCAGGACCATCACCCATCAGTGACCTCATATCCCATATGATTTATTCGATCACGGCGTCAATAGGTAAGGCCTAATTATTTTTCATATCCCCTTGGAATACTAATTATAGGTCCCTAATAAAATCCCTTAACCCATACTAAGGTCTCATTTCATGTATCTTAAATGATACCTCTCAACATGACACCTAAAGGAAACCCCTCTCCGTTACACACATAAAGTCCAAATATAATTTTCCTACCCCAAGAGAACTCCAAGTCTTACCTCAAACCTTAGGAGAAATACCATAATCACATAGAATATGTTGGACCATATATCCCATTATCATCCAACCCCAATACCCATATTCCTACTTAAATAACCATAGGAAGACCACCAAGACCATTCTCATCCCACATCACATCAAATGACCCACCCTAGGTATCACATCAATGATGACTATATTTTATGTATACCATTTTATAAATTTAATCTATTAATTTATTTATTTTTTAATTACTTTATCCCTATTTATCATTTATCAATTTTTTATGGGTAATAAATATTTAAAATTAATTTTAGATATAGTGTTAAAATACAGATTAATTAGTGGTTGTATTTTTTACTTAATAAATAATGTGTGTTTTATGTAAAAAATGAGGTCTCCCTTATTGCCACTAATCAAGAGCATATCTTAACCACATGGGACACTATGGTGGCCATGTGTTCATGTGTATGGAAACCCATCTCTTTATTATATAAACATTTCATTACATGGAACAAAACAAAGGATATTTTAAAGTTTAGTTTCTTAGAAATTAAGAATATAATGCATGAAAAAATTAAACATTATTCTAATCTATGTGAAAGGATTCTTCACGGGTTTACCCTAAGTTAATTTTACTATGTCTCATATCCTAGGGACTTACATAAAAAGAAAGGGGTGAGCATGAGACTAGTAAGGGAATAAGAAAGGGAGACATTTAACATGTGATAATTAGTCAAATAAATAAGAACATGAGGTATAAAAATATAACATGATTAAGAGAATATTTATAATATTATAATAAAAACAACATGAATTATAACATGGAAATGTGGTTTTTACATTTAAATGAGACATATATAAGAAAATCACCAATTTTTATCACCAAGGTTTCATAAATCAAAATTACCAAGACTATTCACCAAGGTATCATAAAACATGTAATATATAGAGATTAAATTATTTACCCAAGGCATAGAACACTATCAGGTTAAACCCTTTACATTTCATAATTAATGTGAGACATAAGTTCATAATAATTCATTTCATTAATAAATCAAGGAGAAAGAAGAATAGGTTTCTTATCAAAAGCATGGCGTACAAAAGCTCTTAAATACATGATTATTACATCATTATTAACCTAAGAAAATGGAATGTAGTTTTCATTTATGTAAGTACCCAAATTAATAAATTATTATTTTTATATCTAGGTGAAAATCCATGAAAAAAGAAGAGGGTTTGGTATGCACAAAAAGAAAATCAATGAGAATTTGTCAAGTAAACATGGGAAATACATTCGAAAACATTACAGGTAGAAAAAATGGATTAATAAAATAGAAAAATAGGGGGCACATGTAACACCCCAATATTCCATGGTATGCTTTAAAAAAAAAAATCAATAGCCTGTGATATATGCAACCCCGAGTTCAAGCACACCATGACCTATCAAACGTGGTGTTTAAAAAAAATTATGAATAATATTAACCTCATTTTTAAATTTTATATATCTTATATAATTTTAACATTCATATTTTTTGTGTCTTAGACATAATATAAATACCAATTCAATTTTTCAGATAAAAGAAGTATTTTTCAAAAAATGCAGTTTTTCTGCATTTTAATGGATAACCATTTTTAAATTTAATATTTGAAACTTTTATATATTTAATTTGAAGAAATTAAATTCTTATTTAGAAGCAGGACATAAAAATTTAGTTTGTATAAATTTTTTGGTACTTTTCTGATAACTTTCATATTTTGATGAATAGTGAAAAAATACTAAATTTTAATTGAAATCAAATTTTTTAATCAATATAATTTATAGCGTTAATTTATAAATTTGTGTGATTTTAAAGTATAATTAGATTATATTTTTATTAATTAATATAATTTAGGTCATTAAAAGTAATTTCACATTTAAATTGGACATAAACACATGTCAATATTTTGATAGTTTTTACTTTATAAGAACCTGCTCTCTTGTTTTGACAACGAAAATTAATTTTAAATTAATTTTTGAAAATTTTATGGTTTTGATTTGAGAAAATAGATTCCATATTTTAAATCAAAATGTCTAAATTGTGTAAATAGATAAATTTTATTTTTTTTGACATTATGAATACTAAGTTCAATAATCATTTTTGTTTCCATGGTTAAAGGGTAAATCAGGTAAATAAGGGTAAAAAATAATATTATAATAATATTAAACTACCCTAACATGTAGAATCCCAAAAATGTTATGGTATATTATTCTTAAATAACTTCTATTCATTAGATATCCTATATTTCATGAGCTAATAAGTCTCTGTGAAAAAAAAAACTTTATCAGTGAAAGTTATAACCTATCTATTAAACTTAAATTTGATACTTCTGTGTTTTGAGTTTCAAAAAAAGTTTATCTATAGTTGTGATTTGTAAGTTATTTAGATTCTGATAGAACCAACTTGTTTTTTTGATGAATAGTAACATACCCTTATGAATAGTAATATGAACCTTAGGAATAGTAAACCTTATTATTATTTTATTTTCTTAAGGTAATAAGGTAATGATATGTTGATTAATTTTTGAAGATTTTGAAAAATGAGTTATAGATTTAAATTTTTTATGTTTGAATAAATTATGATTTTAATTAAAAATTAAATTAAAAATATCTAAAAAATTATTTTCAAGAAATGGTGTTCATTTTTGAATTATACGCATCAAAAAATGGTTAGGGTGATTTTTTTTTTGGATTTTTCTAAAATACTTGATTTTTTCGTGAATAATAAAATTACAATTTTTCATTTTCAATAGTTATTGACATAATAATGATGTAGTAATTAATTTAAAAGTCTGGTAAAATTTTTTATAGTAATATATGACATTATGGGTCCCAAGTGGCTGAAATCATGGGCAAATACCAAGTGAAACCCATTGTTTTGCAAAAAATCACTAATGAGGTGTCCCTTTAAAGTAATTAAAAACTCCCTCTTATTTACTATAAATACCCACTCATCCATTCGTTTTATTTCATTAAAAATACATAATCCTCCAAGATCTGGTAGTTTTACCTCCCTAGGAATCCTCCCAAGGTGTCCTCAGGCCCCCAAGGTCCCAACTATCATGTTTTGGGAATTAGTCTTCAAGGTAAGGGAATCTACCACCCTTCTCTTTTCTTAAAGCTTTCATTTTTTACTTTCTATTTATTTTCAATTGGATTATGTTGGGATATGTCATTATATATTCCCCTTTATTTCCATATTATGTAAGAGTGATGAGATACCCCCTTTCTCTTATCAAACTATTTTATGAAATTTTAAGTGTCTCTGTTATATTGCCGAATTTTCATGAGAGATTTCTCAATTTTTTTGAGTTCCTTTATTTTATTCTTCTTTCCACATCTCCCCTCATAAAAATGATATAATAATTAAAATACCTTACATGAACTGGAATTATATTATTCTAATGAAATATTTCTTCATCATCTCTCTTTTCCTGTCCTCTTAAGATTAAAATGAAAACACCGTCTGAGATGTGTTAATTTATCAAATTCAAGGGTGACGAGTTATAAATTTTCATTACCATCTTCAATTATGGTCATGAAACCATTTTTATGGCGGAAATATATTATAATAAATGAATTTTATCTTATTTAATGTTCTTTAATCCTTACACACTCATAATATAAAATAATAATACAAAACAAGTTCATTTTGCACAAAATCGCCAAGTAAATAAAGCGTTTATCATTATCTTTTATCAAACAATTAATCCTCATGGTATGTAACAAATATCATTATAAAGTCATTTATATCTCTATAAATTTAATTAATTATATATATTAAAAATTCATGATTCTTAACCACATTACAAATGGACTTCCATTGATGAATACAAGTAAACTGATCCTGAAAACCAAGGATGAAAATTATTCAAAAATAATAAAATTAAACCTCTTGAACCCATCAAAAAGTCCATGAATGAACCTAATAGTGTTAGATGAAATATATTACATGTTGATTAGGTTCTTAAATTATTAAATAATGAGTCTATATTCTATTATTCAGGTCATTAATACCAGTCAAAGAACACTTTTGGGCATAAGTTATGAGTTTTCTCATCTCACTTTTAATTCCATGAGATTTTCATTGTTCACCACTTATTTCTTGTAAGTGGTATATGTGTACTTCCATTTTATATATAATATCATGATTATATTTATATTCATGATATTCCTTGATTCATTTGGTGATTATTGACTATTTTCTATACGAGTCAATTAATTACGATATGGTAAGGGACTTTGTTTCGATTTCCATTTCATTGGGACCTTCTTCGTATTGTGCAACTGATCTTTATTATGTGGTGTATATACTTCCAATTTGAGATAATTTTTCATTTTAAATAGTAAATATATTATATATCCATATTCTAGTTCCATGTATATGAGTATTGTCTTAAGATGTATACCCTTTTACAAACGATGTTTATTTGGAATATTGTTTTAACTATGAAAATATTGATGAATTCTTATCCTCTACTCTATATGGATATTGAGAAATCTGATTATACTTGTATTAAATCTATTTATATTTAATTATTTGGACTTTTAGTGATGAGAGGGGCCTTCTATATCCTCTCTGTAGGTTCTGGGTGCAGCGGAAGCGTGTTGGTGGGTTTGCACAACTTTAATTTTAACGTTAAACAACGTTCAATATGATATCCATCACGATATAAAACTCGGAATCTTTGGAATAGAATGAAGAATTAAAAACTTAAGAGGGAATCCCGGAACCATAGAGATAGTATCATCATATGTTGGTTATAATTAATTTAATTAATTTACAAGAATTACCTTGGTTGAATTCTTTCTTCATTGATGTCTATGGTCATGATCTTGTGATCCATCATAGAATCCAAGAGTTAGATTCCTCCAGTGGTGATCCACTTGTGTGTCACATATATCTGAATAGTGCGGAAGAACCTTCGCTTGCGATGTATGCCTTTGATCACCTTGGCCTCTCAGTCTTGAGAGCGTTCTTGGAGGAAGGAGCTCTTTCGGCCTTGAATGAATTCTTCAGAATTGTTGTGCACAATGATTCTCTTGTGAAAAAGTTTTGGGGTTGTGAGGATATTTATAATCGGGTTTGAGGTTATAGAGTTATGAAAATAAATAAATGCATTACACTTTTTATTTATTTTATTAACTCTTATTGAAAACCCCTATGTCGAATTATTAATTCCTTGACATGTGCCCACGCTGATTATAATAAATATCATAATAATGATATTATTTCCTCAAAATCCCAACTTGAAAAACTAAATGCCGTGTAATCATTAATACACGACGTGTACTTATTTTCCATAAAACTTCATGGTGTGTATATTAAATATACACGACGTGTACTTTTATTTTCCACTTTCCTTTAATTCCTCCACAACATTTATTAGTCCTTGAGTAATGGCTATTTATTTCTTAAATAAATGTAACTTCATTACTCGCTAATAAATGTATTATTTCACCCACAATATATTATCTCTAATAACTAGTGTCAAAATAAATGCAATCAGGCATCCTTAAATAATTAATAAACCACAGTTTGGAATAATATTTATTTAACTTGTTAAATTAATATTTAACTTAGATACATGGACACAATTAGTGTGTGACCCTCTAGGCCTCTTTATTAGTGGCATTATGCAGAGCCTGCCTTAAGTCCAAGGTTCGCGTCTAGAAACATGCCAAGGAAACTATATAGAAAGAAGTTAACTCCCCAATGATGTGTCACCTCATACGAATGTTTACCGTGTAATATAATCCCTTTCCCTCGATATCTCTAATCAAGCGGGTTGCATGCTAGTTCCATCGACCCATGTGCTTGATTATTCTTTCTTTGACTTTCTAGAATTGAACTCGCCCATACTTTACCATGTACATGGATTTATTTAGGCTATATCAATTCCATCAAAGGGCCTGAGATATATACTTTCGTTATGGAACAGAAGGGACAAATCCTTTCACACATTATCTATTAATACAGTATTACTCATGACGCACCCAACGTATCTTACATCCTTGCGAACAGTGTGTCATCACAGTTTTTGTCTATACATCTAAGTGCACAAGTTGTAATACCAGTTAATAATAATCCTAAAGTCTATGGATCAGTACACACGTCCGCAGATAGAAACATCCAGTGACACTATGAAAAGTGGATTTCCTACTGGCGGGTCTCGTTCTCATAATATCCTCCTGGATATTACCAAGGGAACACACCATGAGAAGGTGCCTCAAAGTTTTATGAGTCCTCACCCCTAATGACCTGTATTATTTTTGTCCTTCAATTAACATCATCCGGCCATCAAAAATTTACTCAAGAACAGTGTTATGGCACTTCCAGGTTCTCATCATAGGAGGGATCCGCTATGAACCATTAATGAAACAACTATCCTTAGGAAATTATCACATGAATTGTCACACAGAAGAACAATCAAGATGTGATAATACTTTTATTAATGAATAAATTATAAAGTAGTTGGTTCTAGGCCACCAACTCTAACACCATCAATGCATCGACATATCTCATGAGACAAATCAGTTGGCAACAAACCCTTCGAGTTTGTTTCAAAAAACCAGATGTGTTTCTACCCACAAACTTAAAACATTTCAATGGTATAGTGGTATCGTGTTCCTGATACATGACATAAAATTAATAAGCATATCTCTTTGTTAATTTTTAGCTATTACTATCCATGAGTTTTTCACTATGAGAAAACCTATGGATGCAGTTTCATTCTCAATTTATTAATGGCGTGTGTTTTACATTGATTCACCATGCCATATTGACCTTGAAAAATTGTTTATGATTCAATTAGTATTTATTTATGCTTTTTCTATTCGTAACCCTGATTGATCATTCGAGCTTAGCCCGTCCATTTGTTTACCTTCAATAGGTTATGAAGATGAGACTATTTATTGAGTTCCCATGGTTGCAGTTTATTAGTTTTTGTTATTTATTGTATTTTTTAGCTTTTCCAATGTAATTTGAGTTACATTTATCTATCAAGTTTCTTTAAGGATGTTAAATTGATTGTTCCTTCATGATTTTTTTACTTTTAACCATTCCAATATGACAAGTAATGAACTGGCTCCGGTCTAGAGGGGTCAGAGTGTTATAGTTGGTATCAAAGGAAGTTTAGTAGCAAACTTGAAAATTAGATTTGAAAATATAGATTAGGGAACAAAGCCATAAGATAGTATTTAAGGGAAAGAAGTACAAGAATGTCCAGGAATTTTTGTAAGGGATATATTATGTTGATATTTATATAAAGTACATCTATGTCTAGATACACAGAGGTAGAGGTGCCTCTGAACAGATGTACCTAGGAGTGAAAACTCTGACGAGGATTTTCAGGCTTGACCTAGGGTATCTAAGTGCATGAAAATGGGCATTGATGCACTCTTGGTATAGACACTCCCAGGGGATAGGCTTTAGATAATTCACATTTTCTTTACAAGCCATTATGAAGGATTTCAATGTAAATTTTTCCTCATGGAAACTATATTTTTGAGATTAGCTATGCATAGAATTTTAATTTATGCTCTGTACTTTTCTAGTTGAGATTATAAATTACAATTAATAACCAAATCTAGTGTATTCATTATTTAGAGATGCTTCCAAATGGAAAAAGGGGAATCAATACTCATGGGAAATGTATGGATTTCCCCACTGAGCAATTCAACACAATCAATGTTGGATCAGATCAGATCAAGACCATATTGAGAAAACTTACTTAGGTTGTGACGAATAAACATGATACACCTATGTTGGATCATTTGATGTGGCATAATCTCCTATATATTAGAGAGACTACTAATCTATTGGTATCTGAGCAGTGGATCAAGTCCCTTGAAAATATATTCACAGCATTAAGATGCAATGAAAATGAAAAGGTAGTGCTAGAAGTATATTGTCTCAAGGGTGATGCTGATCAATGGTGTTCCTTGATCTAGATTACCATTGAGGAAGAAGAAATTGAATGTATATAATGGAGGACTTTTAAGGAAGTATTCTTTAAAAAATATTTCCCTCGTGAGCAATGAACCAAAATAAAGAGGAAATTTCTTAGCTTAAAGCAAAGGGAAGAAGATAGTGTTGCAGAGCATGAGGATACGTTCACAAGACTAGCTAGGTATACCATTGATTATGTACGAGACTCGGAAGACAAGATTGATCATTTCTTTGAAGGTATTTGGACAAGTCTTCGAAGGGCACTATCTTTTCAACCATTTTCATCATATGATTAAATTGTATCAAGTGCCATCAAAACAGAGAAGGAATTTTCTAGATCAAATTTGTTCAAGGGAAACCAAGATAAGAAGCGGTACTCTAATAACCAATGAAAAGGTGAAGTGCCAAAGAAGAACAAGGGAATGAAGAAATTCCCATTATGTGAGAACTGTGGAAAGAACCGTCCTAGGAAATGCTTGAAAGGCATTGGAGTTTGCAATAAGTGTAGAGAAAAGGGTCATTGATCAAATGAATAAAAGGGGAAGAAACAAGTAGATTATTTTCAATGATACAGTTGTTGAGAGATGGGATACTATGAAAATGAGCATCCTAAGAGATAAGAAAAATTGTCTCAGAAAAGGCCACGTGATCAAGGTAAAGCTTATGAAATTACAACTACGAAGGTTGAAGTTCCTAATGATGTGGTGGCAGGTACTCTAATTGTTTCCTCAATATTAGACAATGCATTATTTGATTCTATATCATCATATTCATTTATATATTCCCAGTTTTCTAATAAAATTAGACATGTCCAATTTGATTTAATAAAGGAGTTATCTTTCAAAACTCATAGTGGATGTATCATTGCAACAAAGGCATGTTATTCAGTCACCCTCATGAAACATAAAAGTTCTTTAGTTGATAAAATTATCATCATTCAAATGATTGACTTTGATATAATTATCGGTATGAATAGGATATCGAATTATGATGAGAATATCTTTTATCAAGAAGAATAATTTACAATTTTTGAGAATGGTGTAGGATCCCTTATATTTAGAGCAGAAACTTCGTTATCTAATTTTTATCTAGATCCACCCCCAGTAGCTCTTCTAAATGCAATTATTAGAGAGGAAGAGAACCCAATATCTTTAGGTGAGGAAAGAAATATTCAAATTGAAGATATACATATAGTGCAAGAATACATTGACATTTTTCCAGAGGATTTACGTAGACATCCTCTAGAGTGGTAAGTTGAGTTCTCTATCGATTTGATTCCTGGTGAAAGACCTATATCAAAGACTCCCTATATAATGGACATTGTAGAATTAGTAGATCTAAAGAAATAACTAGAGAAATTCAGTAAAAAAGGATTTATTTGACCTAGTGTTCCTCCATGGGGTTCCCCTGTCCTCTTTGTTAGTAAGAAAGATGGATTCATGGGGCTCTGCATTGATTACAGTGAAATAAATGCTATTACAATAAAGAATAAGTATCCTCTACCATGAATTGATGATTTATTTGAACAACTTCATGGAGCACAATATTTTTTGAATATTGATCTTCGATCTGGATATCATCAGTCATTTGTCAATAAGGAATATATTCCAAAGAAAGCATTTCAAACTAGGTATAGGCATTACAAGTTTATAGTGATGCCTTTTGGACCGACTAATGCACCCTCGGTTTTCATGGATCTAATGAATAGATTTTCAAGGAATATCTTGATGAATTTGTTGTGGTCTTTATTGATGATATCCTGGTATACTCCAAAATCTATGAAGACCTTGAGAATCACTTGCGGATTATTATAAAAACTTTTATAAGAAATGAATTATATGGGAAGTTTAGTAATCATGAATTTTGGATTCAATCAATTTACTTACTAGGAAAAATTGTCTTTAAATATGGGATATCTATTAATTCTATGAAGACAAATGATGTTCAAGAATTGACTACTCCAACTAATATAACTGAGGTACGTAGTTCTATTGGATTAGTAGATTATTATTAGCATTTAGTTCAAAACTTCTCTTGTTTAGACAATCCAATGACCAAGATCATACAAAAAGGGGTTAAGTTGCTATAGGAAAAGGAATGTGAAGAATTTTTTAAAGAATTAATGACAAGATTAGTGAATGCTCCAATATTGACTCTACCGTTAGGGATTGATGGATATGTGATCTCTAGTAATGAATCAATTACTGGACTTGGATGTGTCCTTATGTATAATGATAGAGTGATTGCCTATGCATCTAGGTAGCTAAAAATTCATGAAAAAAACTATCCAACTCCCGATCTTGAGTTATCTATGGTAATATTTTCTCAGATGATTTCGAGACATTACCTCTATGGTTAAAAATGTGAGATATATACAGATCATAAGAGTATGAAATATATGTTCTCACAGAAAAAATTCAACATGAGACAAAGGAGATGGATTGAGATACTCAAGGATTATGATGAAAAATACACAACCACCTGGGAAAGTCAAATAAGGTAGCGTATTCTTTGAGTATAATGGACCACAAAATTCTGAACAAGATGAGATTTGAAAGGGATCCTATGTTCATGGATCTAGTAAAGATGGATACGGGAATTATCATGGAAGGTAACACATCACTAATTTTTCAAATGGTTGCCAAAACTTATTTACTGGAAAGGATAAAGAGTTATCATATTGATTATGAGGAGTTTCAAAAGAAAATTAAAGCTATAAATGATGGGAAGTTGATTAAATTTGTATATGAAGGTTGAATTTTGAAATTTTTAAAGAGGCTTTGTGTTCCTGTTTTTCTTAAGCTAAAGAGGGAGCTGTTGGATGATGCTCATAGATCTAATTTCTCTATACACCCTAGTAGTGAAATGATGTATAGTGATCTAAAGGAACATTTTCATTGGGACAACATGAAGTGGGAGATTTTTGATTATGTGTTGAGATGTTTGGTTTCTCAATAGGTGAAGACTGGAAGAAAACATTCTAAAAGAGTCATGCAACCCCTTCTGAGAACTATAAAGAAATGAGATGACATTACGATGGAAGGTTTCTTGGGGATAACAAAGAATCCAAGAAATAATAATGCGATATGGTTCATTGTTTATCGTCTTAGAAAATCATCACATTTTCTTGCTATAAGAGAAGATTTACTACTTGAACCTTTAGAAAGAATATATATTAATGATGTTTTAAGACTTCATGGTGTACCCTTATAATCTAATTCTGATTGTGATACCCATTTTACATCACAATTCTATAAAAGTCTTTAGAAGGCCCTAGATACTAATATTCATTTGAGAACTACCTACCACCCAAAAATTTATGGACAATCAGAATGGAATATTCAGTCTTTGAAAGACAAGTTGAGGTCATGTTCACTTGACTTTCAAGGTATGTGGGATCAATATTTACCTTTTGTAGAATCTTTCTATAACAATAGCTTCCATTCAAGTTTTCATATGCCACCATATAAAGCATTATATGGAAAGATATGTCGTAAACCAACTTATTGGGTTGATATTTGTGAAAGAAAGCTCATAGGCCCAGAACATTATTGGGAAATAATGAAAAATGTGAAGATTATCCAAACCTATATCAAAACATATCAAAGTAAGAAAAAGTGCTATGATGATAACCAAAGGAAGGATTTTGATTTTCAAGAATGAGACTATGTTTTCTTAAAGGAATCTCCATGGAAGGGTATTATACGATTTGATAAGAAGGGTAAATTAAGTCTCAGGTACATCAGAAATTATGGATCGAATTGGAGCTATAGCTTACCATTTGGAAATGCCGACAAAGTCTCTCTAAATTTCAAAATTTGTTTCACATATAAATGTTAAGGAAACACATGCCAGACCCAGCACATGTGCTCACCTATTAAGAAATATAACTTGAGCCCTATCTGTCTTATTGTGAAGACCCTATTAGGATTTTTGATACCAGAGAACAAGTATTGCAAAACCAAATGACACATCTAGTAAAGGTTATTTGGAGGAACCATAATATGGAGGAAGTAATTTGGGAGCCTGATGATGTTATGAATAAGAACCACCCATATCTTTTTAGTTGGCTTTATATATAAAATTATGAGGGTGAAATTTTCAAAGGAGGGAATAATATAACACCCCAAACATTTTATGGTATATTCATCTTAAATAGATTCTATTCATTATATAGCCTATATTATATGAATAAATAAGTCTCTGTGAAACAAAAATTTATAGGGGAAAGTTATAACTTATCCATTAAACATAAGTTTTCCACTTCTGTGTTTTGAGTTTCAAAGAAAGGTCATCTACGATTGTGGCCAGTAAGTTATTTGGAGTCTGATAGAACCTACTCTTTTTTGATGAATAATAACATACCTTTATGAATAGTAATATGAATAGTAATATGAACCTTAGGAATAGTAAACCATATTATTATTTTATTTTCTTAAGGTTATAAGGTAATGAGATATTAATTAAGTTTTCAAGATGTTGAAAAATGAGTTATAGATTTAAAATATCTATTTTTGAATAAATTACGATTTTAATAAAAAATTTAATTAAAAATATTTATAAAATTAGTAAAAAAAAATGGAGTTTATTTTTTAATTCTACATGTTGAAAAATGGTTAGGGTGAGTTTTTGGGATTTTTCTAAAAAACTTGAATTTTTCATAAATAGTAAAAATACAATTTTGTGTTTTCGATAGCTTAATGACCTAATAATTAATATAAATGGATGTTAAACTTGTGTATAGTAATATATGATATTAGGTGTCTCAAGTAGCTAAAATAATGGGCAAATATCATGGGAAAGCCCATGGTTTTGCAAAAAATAACTAATCAGGTGTCCCTATAAATTAATTAAAAACTCCCTCTTATTTAATTTAAATACCCACTCATCTCTTTGTTTTATTTCATTCCAAATATGTAATACTCGAATATCTAGTAGTTTTACCTCCATAATAATCCTCCCTAGGTTTCCTCAATCCCCCAAGGTCGCAACCTTAATGTTTTGAGAATTACCCTTCAAGGTAAGGGAATCTGCCACCCTTCTCTTTTCTTAAAGATTTCATTTCATGTTTTCTATTTTATTTTCAATTATATTATGTTAGGAAATGTCATTCCATATTAAAATTTCTATACATATTATGTAAGAGTTATTAGATACCACATTTCACTTATCAAACTATTTTATGAAATTTTAAGTGTCACCGTTATGCTGCCGAATTTTTGTGAGTGATTTCTCAATTTTTCTTTTGTTTTGTGTTCCTTTATTTTCTTCTTCATTCATAATATCCCCTCACCCAAATGCTATAATAATTAGGTTACCTCACATGAACTGGAATTATATTATTCTAATGGAATATTTCACTATCATATCTCTTTCCCCCTCCTCTTATACTAAAAATGAAAACACCGTCAAAGATGTGTTAATTCATCACATTCAAGGAAGGCAGGTTAACAATTTTCATTACCATATTCAATTATGGTCATGAAACAATTATGGGTTAAAAATATCATAATATATGTTTTTATATTATTAAATGTTATGTAATCCTTAAACACTCATAATATAAAATAATGATACAAAATAAGTTCATTATGCACAAAACTGCTAAGTAAATCAAGTGTTTATCATTAACTTTTCTAAAAAAATTCATCCACATGGTATGTAAATAAAATCATTATAAGGGCATTTATATATCTATAAATATCACTAATAATATATATTAACAATTATGGATGATTAACTACATTACAAATGAACTTTCATTCATGAATACAAGTAAACTGATCATGAAAACCAAGGATGAAAATTCTTCCAAAATAATAAAATTTAACCGCTTGAACCCAACAAAAAGGCCATGAATGAACCTAATAATTTTCTAATAAATAAATTAAATGTTGAGGAGGTTCTATAATTTGTTAAATAATGAGTCTAAATTTAATTATTTAGGTCATCAAGATCAGTCAAATAATACTTTCAGGTATAAGGTAAGGGGTTTCTCGTCCCAATTTTAATTCTGCTAGATTTCCATTATTCACCCCTTATTTCTTGTATGTGGTATATGTGTACTACCATTAGATATATAACATCATTATTATCTTTATATTCATGGTATCTTCTGATTAATTTGGTGATTATTGACTTTTGGTCATATGAATCAATTAATTACAATATGGTAAGGGACTTTGTCTCAGTTTCCATTTCATTTAGACCTTCTTGGTATTGTGCAAATAATCTTTATTATGTGGTGTATCTACTTACCTTTTGAGATAATGTTTATTTTTAAATTGTAAATATATTATATATCCATATTCTGGTATGATGCTGCTGCAAATCATTTTTTTCCATTTTTAAAAGCCGGTTTATGGGTATCCGGTACACCAACTTACAACTAAAACACAAGAAGGAAAAACATACTCATCAAAATACCCAGACTCATCACTGCACTCCATATAAGATCCATCTTCTTTAGTGGCTGATTTCCACTTTGGAGATCTCCAATAGCTTGCACTTTGAACCTGAATCCAAAGCGAATCAAGTCCGGGTTGCTCTGTGGAAGACTTCTTGACCACACTACCCTTCTTAAAAGCCATCATCACCTCGCCATTCTATTTAGAAGCTGATATAGTCTGCATAAGGTACAGAAGAATAGAGTAATCCTTCCTTGGTCTTCTTATAGGAGAAGCATACAAGGGTCCATCAGCTAAATCCATCATCTGCTTCCCACTTTGAACAACAACACTGAATGACCAGTCGAATGGGCCGCTCACATTTTCCTTCCCTCTCCCAGGACTCTCTCTTCCAATATCAGATCGCACCACCAAAATAGCAGAAGGAGGCTCAGAGATGATCCCCCGCCACTGGTCAGGAGTGTTACTCTCCATAAAAGGGAGCTTCCTCTCCTTAGAAGTAGCTTCTTCCACTCCCATGGACCCTGTCTCCTTTCCTATACCCTTAGGACCCTCTAGTGTTTTCACACCACCATTCATCCCTGAAACATCATACTCAACCATACCATCATCCAACATGCCTATCTAGAGGTTATTAAACTGATTGCTAAGAGTAATAAAGGGCCTTTCCAAGGGATCCAAACCCTTAGTACCCTTTGCACAGACAAGAAGGGCCACCTCCCGTGAGATGGAGCTTCTCTCCTCATTCTATTTTGAATATTTTCTAACATTGGAGCTAGATATTTTCTCCAAATCATGTCTCATTATTTTTAAGACATCAGAAACTAGCAGATTCGACTGCATCCTCGGACCTCCAGTCACCTCTGAAACTTGGACCTCTCCATAGGTCACCTGTTGGGGGCTAGGTTGCTAGACCTCCACAACAGAATTCAGCAGAGAGACCTACCCACCTTCCATCAACCCGAAGTCATCTTAACCATGGTCTAGCACCATTTCCTACTCAGATTTCTTACTACTTGAATCACCCTCTATCCCCACAGAAATAGAAGACTCACCACACCCAGTCTCACCATTCATAGGATGCACAGGGGACACCGTACCCTTAATATCCCTAGCCCCCTGAACTGTGCTCTTCACCACATCACCCTTCACCTTCCTATCTTTAAACTTAAACATTCTTGGGGGTTCTCTCCATTAGCAGACCAATGAGGTGTGACCCAGCTGCTTACAACAGGAACATAATTCCATCCAGTTTTCATAAACTACCATCTGCTTGCACCTGTACTCCTCACCCATGGTAATCCAAACAAAATTGAAAGGCAAGCGAGACACATTAACTTCAACACAGATTTTGGGATTAACCAGATGGCACAAAAACACAGTATAAATATCAAAGCAAAGAAAACTTCCTATCATATTACCAATCATCCGAAGAATAATGGGATTCTGAAAAGGAAGCTGAAGTTTAGGTAAACTGGCCCAAATCGCCATTAATGGCAAATCCTGCTTCAAGTGAAGATCAAAAGTCCATCGAAGGAGGATGAAAATCATCATGTTGAATCTTTGCGGAGCCCTGAACCAAGCCTAAATAAGGTCCAACTCTGATTTAAAGCGTATCATAATCTGGCTGCTATCGAGTAAACCGACCACCACCCGTTCTTGAAGATCCCACGAACCAAACACGAACCTGTCGAAAGCATCAACTGAAGGTTGCCTATGCTTGAAACGGGCAAGAAGAGTGAGGTTTAGATGTGCCAAAGACTCTAAGAACTCCGAGTTTGAGATCTGGAGGTTAGGGTAACCATCAAGGAGATCCGGAGCTTTAGGGAAAATCAAAACTTTGGGGAAAAGGGGAAGGAAGTCCAGATTAGAGAAGGGCCTGAAGAACTCGGGACCCTCAGGAACTAAAGATTCCCCCTCCCCCATAAAGGGGGAGGGGACAACATCGAGGCCACCATCGTCGCCAAGGGAAGAAGCAAGTCACCAGGCAGAAACCCACCCCCACTATCAACCCCACAATGGATAAATGAATATATCCTGGTATGATGGATATGATTACTTTATTAAGATGTATACCCTTTTATATATGGTGTTTATTTGGAATATTATTTTAACTATGGAAATATTGATGAATCTGTATCCTCTACTTTATACGGATATTGAGAAAGAAGATTCTACTTGTATTAAATCTATGTATAAATAATTATTTGGACATGTAGTGATGGTTGGGGCTGGATATATCCCTTCAATTCATTGACATGTCTTATGAGACCAATCATATGACGACAATCCCTTCGAGTTTGTTTCCAAAAAACTAGATGGGTTTCTACCCATAGACTTAATCCATTTTGACGGTATACTGGTATCGTGTTCCGCATACATAACATACAATTAATAATCATATCTCTTTATTAATTTTTATATATTACTATCCATGTGCTTTTCACTATGACAAAACCTATGAATGTAGTTTCATTCTCAGTTTATTAAAGGCGTGTATTTTTCATTTATTCACCATGGCATATTGAATATGCCAAATTGTTTATGACTCAGTTATTATTTATTCAATATTCCACTATTTTTAACCCTTACTGATCATTTTAGCTCACCCATTTCATTTTGTTTACCTTCAATGGGTTATGAAGATTAGACTATTTTTTGAGTTCTTGTGGTTGCAGTTTATTAGTTTTTGTTATGTATTGTATTATGTTAGCTTTTATAATGTAATTTGAGTTAAATCTATATATCTAGTTTCTTCAAGGATAATAAAATAATCTTTCCTTCAGAATTTTCTTTCCTTTTAACCATTCCAATAGAACTAGTAATGCATTGGATGTGCTATAGAGTGTTAGGTGTGTTACAGTTGGTATTAGATGAAGTTTAATAGCGAACTTGAAAACTAGATTAGAAAATATATATTAGGGAAAAAATCCCTAAGGTAGTATTTGGGGAAAAAAATAAAAGATTATCCTGGAATTTTGGTAAGGGATATATTATGTGGATATTTCTAGAAAATACATGTCTTTCGCGATACAAACAGGTAGAGCTGGCTATGGAACAGATGTACAAAGGAGTGAAAACTCTGACAAGGAGTTTCGGGCTCGACCTGGGGTATCCTGGTGCACAAAAATAGGCCTTTCTTCACTCTTGGTATGGAAACTCCTAATGGATAGGCTTTGGATAATTCATATTTTCTTTACAAGACATTATTAAGGATTTTAATATAAATTTTTCCTTAGAGAAACCATGTTTACGAGATTAGCTATGAAAATAATTTTAATTTATGCGAAGTACTTTTCTAGTTAAGATTATAAATTATGATTCATAACTTAATCTAGTGTATGACATTATTTATAGATGGTGCCAAGTGGAAAAAGGGGAGTCAATACTCATGGGCAATGTATGGATTTCCCCACTGAGGAAGTCAAAACAGTCAATGTTAGAGCAGATCAGATCCTAACCATATTGGGAAAACTTACTCAAGTTATGATGATTAACCTTGCTACACCTGTGTTAGATCATTTCATGTAGTAGAAGTCCCCATATTATAGTGGGACTACTACTCCAATGGCAGCTGATTAGTGGATCATGTCACTTGAAAATTAATTCATGGAATTAAGATGCAATGAAAATGAGAAGGAAGTGCTGTAAGTATATTGTCTCAAGGGTGACACTGATCAATGGTGTTCCTTGATCCAAAATACCATTATGGATGAAAAAATAGAAGTTATGGAATGGAGGACTTCTAAGGAAATATTATTTGAAAAATATTTCCCTCGTGAGCAATGAACCGAAATGAAGAGGAAATTCCTTAGCTTAAAGAATGAGGAAGAAGAAAGTGTTGCAGAGTATGAGGATACCTTCACAAGACTATCCAGGTATGCCATAGATTACATATGAGACTTAGAAGACAAGATTGATCATTTCTACTAAGGTCTTATGACAAGTCTTCAAAGGGAACTGTCTTCTCAACCATTTTCGTCATATGATTAAATCGTATCATGTGACATAAAAAAAGAGAAGGAATTTTCTAGATCAAATTTGATTAAGGGAAACCAAGATAAGAAGTGGTACTCTGATAACCAAGGAAAAGGTGAAGTGCCAAATAAGAACAAGGGAATGAATCAATTACCATTATGCAAGAACTGTGGAAAGAACCATCATAGGAAATGCTTGAAAGGCATGGTAGTCTACTATAAGTTTCGAGAAAAGGGTAATTGAACTAATAAAGGAAAGGGGAAAAAATAAGTCATTGATATTCAATGCTATAATTGTAGAGAGATGGGACACTATGAAAATGAGTGTCCTAAGCACTGGGGGAAATTTTCTCAGAAAATGCCACAAGGGCTAGGGAAAGCTTATGAAATTAGAACTACGAAGGTTTAAGTTCCTAATGATGTGGTGGAAGGTACTCTAATTGGGTCCTCAAACTTAGTCAACACATTATTTGATTTTAGATCATCACATTCATTTATATCTTACCAGTTTTCCAAGAAAATTAGCATGTCCAATTTGATTTGATAAAGGAGTTATCAGTCAAAACTTCTAGTGGATGTATCATTGAAAAAAATTCATGTCGATCAGTCACCCTCATGAAACATAAAAGTTCATTAGTTGATAAACTTATCATCATACCAATGATTGACTTTGATGTAATTCTTGGTATGAATTTTCTATCAAATTATGATGCGAAGGTCTATTGCAAGAAGAAGTAAGTTAATTTTTTTGGGAATGGTATAGAATCCCTTATATTTAGAGTATAAACTTCATCATCTGATTCTTATCTAGATCCACCACTAGTAGCTCTACTAAATGAAATTATTGGAGAGTAATAGAACCCAATATCTATTGGTGAAGAGAGAAATCTTCAAATTGAATATGTACTTATAGTGTAAGAATACATTGACGTATTTTTAGAGGATTTACCTGGGAATCCTCCAGAGCAATAAGTTGAGTTTTCTATTGATTTAATTTCTTGTGAAAGACTTATATCAATGACTCACTATAGAATGACCACTATGGAATTAGTAGATCTAAAGAAACAACTAGAGGAATTGAGTGAAGAAGGATTTATTCAACCTAGCATTTCTCCATGGGGATCCTCTATCCTCTTTGTCAAGAATAAATATGGATCCATGAGGATATGCATTGATTACAGGGAAATCAATGCTATTACAATAAAGAAAAAGTATCCTCTGCCACAAATTGATGATTTATTTTATCAAATTCATAGAGCATAATATTTTTCCAATACTGACCTTCGATCTGGATATCATCAGCCATTTATGAGGAAGTAATATATTCCAAAGACAGCTTTTTAAATGAGGTATAGGAACTATGAGTTTACAATGATGCCTTTTGGACTGACTAATGCACCCTCTATGTTCATTGATCTTCAAGGAATATATTGATGAAGTGGTCTTTACTGATGATATCCTGGTATAATTCACAATCTATGAAAACCATGAGAATCACTTAAAGATTATTCTAAAAACTCTTATAAGTTATGAGTTTTATGGGAAGTTTAGTAATTGTGAATTTTGGATTCAATCAGTTTCCTTACTTGGCCACATTGTCTCTAAGGATAGAATTTCTGTTGGTACTATGAAGGAAAAGGCTGTCAAAGAATTTCCTACTCCAACAAAAATAACTAAGGCACTTATTTTTATTGGTTTAGTAGGCTATTATCAACATTTCATCCATAGATTCTCCTGTTTAGCCAACCCAATGACCAATATCATACAAAATGGGGTTAAGTTCCTATGGAAAAAATAATGCGAAGAATGTTTTAATGAATTGAATAGAAGATTTGTGAATTCTCCAATCTTGAATCTACCATCAGGGAATGATGTATTTGTGATCTATATTAATGCATCAAATAAAGGACTAGGCTTTGTACTTATGAAGAATGATAGAGTGATTGCCTATGCATCTAGGAAGCTAAAAATTCATGAAAAAAAACTATCCAACTCATGATATTTAGTTAGAAGTGGTAATATTTGCTCTAACGATTTTTAGAAAATATCTCTATGATGAAAAATGTGAGATATATATGGATTATAAGAGTTTGAAATATATATTCTCACAGAAAGAACTCAACATGAGACAAAAGAAATGGATTGAGATACTCAAGGATTATGATTTCACAATACACTACCACTTAGGGAAGGCAAATAAGGTGAAAAATTCTTTGAGTAGAATAAACCTTGGAATTCTAGACAAGATGAGAGTTGAAAGGGATCCTATGTTCATGGATTTAGTAAAGATATATATGGGAATTATCATAGAAGGTAACACACCACTATTTTTTAAATGGTTTCCAAACATTATTTACTATAAAGGATAAAAAGTTCTCAGACTGATGATGCGGAGTTTCAAAATAAAATTATATATGTAAATTATGGGAAGTTGATTGAATTAGTATATAAAGGTGTAATTTTGAAATTTGGAAAGTGGATTTGTGTTCCTGCTATTTCTGAGCTAAATAAGAAACTATTGGATGATTCTCATAGCTCTAATTTGTTTGTACACCCTAGTAGCACAAAGATGTATAGAGATCTAAAGGAACATTTTTGGTGGGACAACATGAAGATGGTGATGGCTAATATGTGTCGATATGTTTGGTTTGTCAATAGGTGAAGACTGAAAGACAATATCCTAGAGGATTAATGCAACCCATACCTATACCTATGTGAAAATGGGATGATATTATGATGGACTATGTTATGGGGATATCAAAGAATACAATAAATAATGATGTGATATGGGTCATTGAGGATTGTCTTACTAAATCAACAAATTTTCTTGCTATAAGATAAGATTTACCACTTGAATGTTTAGCAAGACTATATATTTTGGAATTTGTTAGACTTCATGGTGTACCTTATCAATTATTTCTGATCATGATACCCATTTTACATTACAATTCTGGAAAACTCTTCAGAAGGCCCTAGATACTGGTCTTAATTTGAGCACAACCTACCAACCACAAACTAATGGACAATTAGAATTGACTATTAAAACTTTGAATGACATGTTGAGGTCATGTTCACTTGAATTTAAAGGTATGTGGGATCAGTATTAATGCTCGTAGAATTTTCCTATAACAATAAATTCCATTCAAGTATTCAGATGGCACCATATGAAGAGTTATATGGAAATAGATGTTGTATAAAAACTTGCTGGGTTAATGTTGGTGAAACAAAGCTCGTAGGCCCAGAACTTATTGAGGAAACAATAGAAAAGGAGAATAATATCCAAACCCATATCAAAATAGCTCAAAGTATGCGAAAGATCTATGCTGATAACCGAATAAATGATTTGGTGTTTCGAGAGGGAGATCATGTTTTCTTAAATGTATCTCCATGGAAGGGTATTATACGATTCAGTACGAATGGTAAGTTAAGTCCCAAGTACATTAGACCTTTTGAAATTTTGGATCGAATTGGAGCTATAGATTATGATTTGAAAATGCCTCCAAATCTCTCCAAAGTTCACAATTTGTTCCACGTATCGATGTTAAGGAAACAAATGCCAAAACCAATACATGTGCTCTCCTATGAAGAAATATAACTTGATGCCCATCTATCTTATTGTGAAGAGCCTATCAAAAGTTTTGATATAGAGAACATGTATTGCTAAATCAAATGACTCATCTGGTAAAGGTTCTTTGGAGGAACCATAAGATCGAGGAAGCAACGTGGGAACCTGAGGATGTTATGAATAAGAACCACCCACATTTTTAGTGGGCTTTATACATAAAATTCTAAGGGCGAAATTTCAGAAGGAGGGAATAATGTAACACCCCAAACATTTTATGGTATGTTCTTCTTAAATAACTTCTATTCATTAAATAACCTATACTGCATGAATTAATAAGTCTATGTGAAAAAAAATTATAGGAGAATGTTATAACTTCGCCATTAAACTTATGTTTTCCACTTTTGTGTTTTGAGTTTCAAAGAAAGGTCATCTATGGTTGGGTCCAGTAAGTTATTTGGAGTTTGATAGAACCAAATTATTTTTTGGTGAATAGTAACATACACTTATGAATAGTAATATGAATAGTAATAAGAACCTTAGGATTAGTAAAAAATATTATTATTTTTTTCTTAAGGTTATAAGGTAACGAGATATTGATTAATTTTTCAGGATGTTAAAAAATAAGTTATAGATTTAAAATTGTTGTTTTTGAATAAATTATAATTTTAGTTAAAAATTAAATTGAAAATATTTAGAAAAATATTTTAAAAAAATGGAGTTTATTTTTGAATTCTTCACATCAAAAAATAGTTAGGGTGATTTTTTGTGATTTTTCTAAAATATTTAAATTTTTCATGAATAGTAAAAATAGTGTTTTAAGTTTTCGGTAGTTTAATGACATCATAGTAATAATTAATATAAAAGGCTGGTCGACTTGTGTACAGAAAAATATGACATGAGGTGTTCCGAGTGGATAAAATTATGGGTAAATACTATGGTCAAGCACATGGTATTGCAAAAAACCACTAATAAGGTGTCCCTTTAAATTAATTAAGAACTCCCTCTTATTTACTACAAATAATCACTCATCATTTAATTTTGATTTATTATAAATCCATAATCCTTGAAGATCTGGTAGTTTTTCCTCCCTAAAAATCCTCCCAATGTGTCGTCAAGTCTCCAAGGTCCCAACCTTCATATTTTGGGAATTACTCTTCAAGGTAAGGGAATCTACCACCCTTCTTTTTCTTAAAGCTTTCATTTTATTTTTTCATTTTATTTTCAATTGGTTTATGATGGGATATGTCATTAAATATCACCATTTCTGTAAATATTATGTAATTGTTATTAGAGACCCACTTTCCCTCTTTAAACTATTTTATGAAATTTTAAGTGACACCGTTAGGCTGCCGAATTTTCATGAGGGATTTCTCAATTTTTCTTTTATTTTGAGTTCCTTTATTTTCTTCTCCTATCCTCATATCACCTCCTACAAATGATATGATAATTAAAATACCTTAAATTAAATGGAATTTTATTACGCAAATTTAATATTTCATCATCGTCTCTCTTTCCCCCTCTTCTTATACTAAAAATGAAAACACAGTTTGAGATGTGTTAATTTATCACATTTAAGGACGAAAGGTTCTCAATTTTCATTACCATATTTAATTATGGTCATGAAACCATTTTAATGGTTTAACCAGATTATAATATATGTATTTCACATTATTAAATGTTCTTTAATCCTTAGAAACACATAATATAAAATAATAATACAAAACAGGTTCACTATGTACAAAACTGCCAAGTAAATCAAGCGTTTATCCTTATATTTTATCAAACAACTAAACCTCATGGTATGTAACCAAAATCATTAAATGGTAATTTATATATCTTTAAATTTATCTAATAATATATATTAACAATTCTGTATTCTTAACCACATTACAAATGAACATCCATTCATGAATACAAGTAAACTGATCATGAGAATGGAGGATGAAAATGCTTCGAAAATAGTAAAATTAAACCTATTGAACCCATAAAAAAGTCCAAGAATGGACCTAATAAGTTTATAAGAAATAAATTAAATGTTTAGGAGTTTTTATAATTATTAATTAATGAGTCTAAATTTTATTATATAGGCCATTAAGATCAGTCAAAGAATATTGTAGGGCATAAGGTAAGGGGTTACTCATATCACTTTTAATTCTGCGAGATTTCCATTGTTCACCACTTATTTATTGTATGTGGTATATGTGTACTTCCATTTGATATATTATATCATGATTATATTTGTATTTCTGATATTCCATGATTAATTTGGTGATTATTGAGTTTTGGTCATGTGATTAAATTGATTACAATATGGTATGGGAATTTGTCTCAATTTCCATTTCACTAAGACCTTATTGGTATTGTGAAACTAATCATTCTTATATGGTTTATATACTACCCTTTTGAGATCATTTTTCATTTTAATTTGTAAATATATTATATATACATATTCTGGTTTCAGGGATATGAGTATTGTCTTATGTTGTATACCATTTTTCATATGGTGTTTATTTAGAATATTGTTTTAACAATGGAAATATTGATGAATATGTATCCTCTAATCTATATGGATATTGAGAAAGAAGATTGTAATTGTATTAAATCTTTTTATAAAGAATTATTTTTAATGCAGTGATGGGCGGGGCCCACTATAGCCCCTCGATGTATCAAAGGTCTCATGAGACAAATCAGTTGGTGACAAACTCTTCGAGTTTGTTTTCAAAAATCAGATGGGTTTCTACCCACAGACATAAACCGTTTTTATGGTATAGTGGTATCTTGTTCCAAATACATGATGTTGAATTAATTATCATATCACTTTATTCATTTTTATCTATTACTCTCTGTGAGGTCTTCACTATGACAATACCTATGGATGCAATTTCATTCTGAGTTTATTAATGGTGTGTGTTTTTCATTTTTTCACCATACTATGTTGACTATACCAAATTTTTTATGATCCAGTTATTATTGATTCATGCTTTCACTATTTGTAACCCTTACAAAGAATTTGATCTCACCCCTTTCATTTTTTTACCTTTAAGAGGTTATGAAGAGGATACTATTTATTGAGTTCCGGTGGTTAGAGTTTATTAGTTTTTGTTATGTATTGTATTTTGTTACCTTTTCCAATGTAATTTGAGTTACATATATTTATCTAGTTTCTTCAAGACTACTAAACTAATCATTCCTTCAGAATTTTCTTTCCTCTTAACCATAAAAATATAACAAGTAATGCACCGACTTTGGTATAGAGCGATTGGGGTGTTACATAAAACATGTCCTAATCCTATTGGATGAGATGTGTTAGACCATGGGCATCCTTAGGATGATTTAAGGACCCCGAGGGACAACTTGGGTGAGATAATGACATGTTATAATAATTAATTTAAATTAAAGATAATTATAACATAAAAATGTATCTTTTACTAAGACAATTTTAATATAGGGTTATATGATTGATCTCTTTCAATATATATGTTCATTAGAAATATAAAGATATTTCCTACATAATTATATTTTAATTTTAATTTTTATACATCATATATATATAAATATTTATGGAACAATGATTATGTAGTGATTACGTTATCAATGAATGATTAAAATAAATGAATTTATAAATATTAAAAAAATGTAATTTGAACATTTTGATGTCATCCACAAATTTTCTGGATGAAATTTAAATATTATGGATGATTAAATTCTATTGGTTTAAAGTATTCAAGTTGTTATGTCTTTAACAAAAATCAAGTATTAAATATTGTAAAAATTGATATAAATGAAATTTTAAAATAAATACTATTTTATTAAATGATATAAACATCTTAAAAATATAAAGTTCAGCCAAATAACTTGTATAATGATAAAAATTTCCTAAATTATCCACTTTAGGTTATCTTGAAATTTTATCATAATGATATTAACCATATAGTATAAAAATACAAGAGGACGTGGTAAGAGTTAACTTATTTTACAAAGGGTTAAATCTAAATGATAAGGTTAATTTTATGACTTAAACATGTCTAAAACATACTGTTTGAGAGGATTTAGATGAATCCTCATCTTATCCTAGAAATAAATCAATTTTTAGCTATTATAAACTGAAAATCCTTTTATAATAAATTAATATTTCATGATTTTTTTAAAGTTCCCCTTGCCTCTCTTATAAAAGGGAACCTGCCTTTCTATTTAACTCACACCTATAAAGGCTTTTGGTTCGGCCAAACCCTACCAAATTCTCCTCCCAACCTCATTAACTACATCTAAGATTCCTTACCTTGGTTAGAAAGCCATCCTAAATAGTCCTTTTGTGCAAATCAAAAGTAGACACCTGAAGAAGCGGTAATTATTTTATCCCTTCTTTCAAAGTTATTTTCATCTTATAATTCCTCTTTCTCTATTGTTTCCAGAACAAAGTAATAAATCTAGTATCATACATATGATGATATGTTATTATAATCATGGGGAAACTATATTCATCATTTTATCCATCCTATGAAAAATAATATCATCATGTGTACGTACGTACAACTTACTGTCTCTACACTGTGGTGTAATTTTTTATTCCACATTACTTTATTTTTAGGGGTATAATGATGAGTATAATAGGAATAAATAATTAATATCACATGATTATTATTATTTATAAATAATTTAACATCCAGTTCCATATCATTTAATCATTAAAGGAATGATATCATCACTCATGCATACGTACGACATACCGTCTCCATGACGCGATGAGATTCATTATCCACTTTAAGCATCCCAGAATGATTATAAAAAAATATTTATTATTCATAATTATGAAATATAATATATAATAAGTCTACTAGAATAATATATATATATACTTATATTTTATTCACTTACTTACATTCAATACGATAAGAAAACAGAAAAAAACGTTCACGCGTACGTACGACCTACTGTCTCCATAAATGGTGTGTTCCATTTTGTTTATCTATATATTATATATGTTTATACACAATATATATAACATATTAATCATATTACACAATCTATAAGTATGTATATAATTATCTAAGTAAGATGATCAATAATAACAAGTCAAAACACTTCTGATAAACAAATCTATTATTACCCGAAATGTTGCATTAACTAGGAATTGTTAATAAAAAGGTAATATAAAGTAATAAAAGAATCATATATGATATAATATATATTATTATGATTTTTATATAATTTAAAAATATGTTTAAAAAATTATACAGGAGTTTCAAACATGTATGTAGAGTATCAGGCCTAAGATAAGAGTTAATTCATCAATCTCATTATTATCCAAGATTGTTTATGTGTAAGTATTTACAGCAACATATTTACCATACTTGTTAGTGTTTCATGAAAATATTTTTGAAAAGGAACATTTTATGGTTTTACAGAATGGATTATTTATCTAAATCATCATTTTAAATGTTTTAAAGATTTATTTTTGTAAATATTTTTAATTAATGGCCTTGTATTCAAAATGATTTTAAGGATTTATTTATATGGACATGATTATTTTAAAATTTTAATTCCTTTTAAAAGTTTAAAAGTGGTATGGGAAAATTTGATTCAAAAATATATTTTAAATTACTTCCCTTATATATTTTGTGACTTTTATAAGATTTCATGAAAAAAGGATATTTCTCCCAAAGAGTTTGACTGATAATTTTCAACTATGAAAACATCCATTACTGGATATTATTATTAACTGAGGTTGATTTATTATAATAAAGTCTTCCATATTGTATTGAATGAGTATTGATATGTTTGACTGTGGATATGTTATTTTTATACCATTTATGGTTTATAGTTAAAGTATTGACATTTCGATTTCTAGTTCTAATACGAATAATTATGTTATGTTTCACCCTTTTCATTTGAGGAATACATTGGACTTAGTAAGTGATGGGTGAGGCCCGCTATAGCCCCTCAATGAATTGGTAGGTCTAATGAGACAAAATAGTGTCTTGGCACAAGAACTTTATAGAATATTGTGAATGGTCTTGGTACAAGGCCTTGACGTAGTTGTTATGATGTTCGACATTATGCATTCCCCCATTGTGAGATTAGTTATTGATTTTACATGAGCTTATTAGACTAGTATGATATCCATGTGAATGTTTAAAGGTAATTATTTGATTTATTATTCCATACTATGATGATGATATTGTTTTAAAAGTCTTGTGTTTCAGTTTTACACCTTTCCTTAAAAGTTTATACTTATTTGTGATAGCTTTCGCTATTTTTTTCCTTATAGAGCATCTGAGATCACCCCTTTCTAATGTTTTATTTTACCAGGATGCCAAAAAGTGTTTTATAACTGGTATGTAGGGTTAATCTAGAGGAATAATATAGTTATAAATGGATTATTGATGCCGTATTTTATATTAGAAATTATAATGTGAAGTTCATGTATGTAATCTATTTTCCAAGACTGTTAAACTGATCGGTCCTTCGAGACATGATTCCTTGTAATCATGAAAATGTATTAAAATAATGCACTGAATCTAGACTTCTGGGGTTAGGGAATTATAGTTATTATCAGGGGAAGTCTAACAAAAACCATGGAAATAGATTTAGAAAACATAAATTTGGGATCATAACCCTAAGATCAAATTTGAAGATAAGTATAGAAGGCCCCCTAGAATTTGTTAATGATCACAGATTACCTTGGATTAAACATAATATGTTATAGCTTGAAATCACGTTCCCTTGATTATGTGATATTATTCAATGAGATGTGTTTCTCACCCTATTCTTTCTGGTCTTAGTTAATGGAAGAAACCAAAAGGAATTTGTTTAACGTTGAGTTTTTTAGTAAAATATTTTGATATTGAGCAACAAAATTGGATAATGACTAGAGATAAAGATATTATGATTATGTCAAATCAGTTATCACAATATTTAATTAATAATGTGATCTTTTATGACATTATTAACACATTGTGTAAGAGGAAGATGAACATTTATAAATGATCAAATTTTATAAATCATAGAGGAAAGAAGATTTAGTTTCCTACATTTCAAGAGGAAGGGAAGAAGAACCTTGGGGAATACCTCAAATGGAGGGGAATATGTTATCTCTATGGAAAAAAGGTGCATCTAGTGACCAATTGTTATGGAGTTCAATGTATCATATATGGAAATCATGGGAATTACCCAAATCAATTCCCATACAAAAGAATCTACCTCTAAACCAAGGAAGGACCTATTCCATGACAACAATTAAATTGGAATGATTGAAGTATTTATGTATTTGGATCCAAGAATTATGAATATCGAATTATATAAGGAGTATTCAGTTTATGTTTTTTCTAAGGATTTTACAGAATATGTTAAATATTTATATTAGATAAGAAAAATGATTTAAGGGTAAGATTATATTTGGAGAACTTATGATTAAGGTAAAGATAACCCTTGTTATGATCCTCATGTTAAGATAATGATGTTTAGATAAAGATATGTTTAATTGGAATAAGTAAATTGGGTGATGTGATTTTCTTGATAAATAATTATGGATTTTTTGACATGAAGGTTTTCCTATCATGGATGAAGTATAAAACTTTTTGGGACTTAAGGAATAATTCATTATGTTTTGGAACAAGGAAACATGCATGTTTTCCGTAAAGGATATCAGATAATTAACAATGTTAGCAGGGCTCAAGAGAATACATGATGAAGGAGTTCACATGTTTGGAATGTGACTACCAAGAACTTCCCTATGAGATGTGGGAGATAAATGCTAAGCTAATTTGGTTCACCTCCTTCTAAAGTTATATATTTTCAGTTTTTGGAAGGGTTGTATGTAATGACCCAACCCCAGTTACCCAGAGTCAGTGCATTATTACATAACATTGACATGATCACAAGAAAGATCAAATCTCGAAAGACTGATTAGTTTAGTAGCCTTGGGAATACTAGATATATTCACAAAGTTATACATTACATCATAAAATGAAAACAACAACAATATAGTCTCCATAATCTACACTCTTATCCCCTCATACTATCCCTACAGGTCATTAATAAATTACTTCTTCACATCCTGGGAAAAATAAACATAGAAAAGGGGTGAGCTCAAATGCCCAGTAAGAATAACAATATAGAGGAAACTTTCATAAATAAGAATAAACATTTAAGGCAATGTATAACTAAAACAAAAGCCTTTTAAACTTTAACTTCAACATAGTATGGGAAAAATAAAATGAAATAATGCCATTTACTTATTCACACAGATATTCTACTAATCGAATAATCACATGCAATATCAATAACCACTTTCATAATGATAGAATGCATAATTCCAGACTATCATAACCACATAGCCAAGGCGTCGTGCCAAGACTACAAATAAGATTTTGCTAAGGCCTTGTGCCAAGACACTGGTTTTTCTCATGTGACCTATCAATGCATCGAGGAGCTACAACGGGCTCCAACCATCACATATTAAGTCCAATGTATTCCCATATGAAAAGGTTTAAACATAACATAAACATTCGTATTAAAACTAGCATTACATAATGTAAATACTTCATCTATAAACCACTAATGGTATAAAAATAACACATCCACAGTCAAACATATCACAAAACCTTCAATACAATATTGAAGTTTTGTATCATAATAAATCAACTTCAAATAAGCTTAAAATCCATCAAAGAATGTTGACATAGATGAAATCAAAACTCTTTTTAGAGAAATATCTCTTTCTATTTTGAAATAATTTAAGAGTCATATATCTATAAAATAAAAAAATTTATTCGATAATATTATTATAAGCTTGTAAGGGAAGCTTTTATGATTTTATAGCGGTGGAAAATAGCCGCACCCGCTGTATAAGTTAAAGAAACATTCTTACCTTAATTCTGTGAAAAAGGTTAAAAAGGACCTTGTTTGGAAAACGACAGAAAGATTCCTTTATAAACCACTTATAAAAGTCAACAAGGGTATAAATGACTTTAACCCATAATCTAGTAAATAATAATTTTTTTTGAAATACATTTTTAAGAAACATGGATGTGGATGATAAATAAGTCCCAGTAGATTATTACGTATAAACAACCTCGGATAATGAAGAGATTTCGAAATAAACATTTACCTTGTACTTTTCCTTGGTTGAGGGTAGGTTAACCTTCTGTATAATGGTGAAATAATTTTTATTAAATCATATAAATTAATATGATATCATAGATGATCTTTTAACATTGATTTGTTAATAATATCTTAGTATTATTGTTGTTTCGGGTGTTAACTTACTCATTTTATTTTATATGTTTTGTTATGTAAGCCATGTTTGTCACGGATATGTTGTATCTTATTCATATTAAAAATTATATCATGCCCTTAAACATTTTTTTTAAATCATAAAATGATAATTATACTTGAATGGATACGATGAAGAATGAATCTCATTGCGTTTGTGGAGACGGTAGTCCGTACGTACGCACGAGCGAAAATATCATTCTTTTGATATTAAAATAATATATAATTGGATATTATATCATATATACAGAATCATTATCATGTTATATTTATTATTTACATGAATTAAAAATCATTATTATACCCATCCAAATAATAATATATTGAATTACAATTACACTATGACATGGAGACGGTAAGCCGTACGTACACACGTATGGTGACATGTCATTCAAAGGATGGATAGAATAATGAATATGGTTGTAAAATATTTATAATAATATTACAGTATATAGGAGATACTTGATTCATTATTTTAGAATGGGAATAACAAAGAAATAAGAAGTTGAAGAAGAAATGAATTTGAAAAAGGGTGGTGAAAACATTACCTTTTCTTTGGGTTCTTCCTTTTGATTTGAGCAAAAGGGATCCTTAGGTTGGTTTTATGATCAAACTAAGGCCTCTAGGTTTTAGTGAGGGAAGTTGAGAGAGTATTTGGGCAGAGTTTGGCCTAACCAAAAAGCTTTGAAGGTGTGAATTAATGAGAAGGGGGGGGGGGGGGGGGGTGCCCTTTTATAAGAGGGGTGAGGGGCACCTTCGGAAAAGCTAGAAATATTATTTTATAATAAATTCAAATTCGGGTTCTAATGGCTCGAAAGCATATTATTTAAAGGTTAAGGTGGGTATGGGTCGAAAACAACTCAACCAATAGAATTTAGACAGGTTTGGGTCATTATATTAACCTTATCTTTTAGTTTTAACTCTTAGTTAATTAGTTTGACACTTACCATGTCACTTTCTATTTTTATATTATATAGTTATTAAACTTACTATATACCACCAAGATACCCCAAGTGGTCCATTAATGATACACATATCATGATATAAGTCTCCTAGCCGATCCTTAGATTTTTAGGAATTGAATATCAATTAATAATATAATATTTGTTTTAAAAACTCTTTTATGTCAATTTTGACACTATTTGGAAAATTGATTATTGTGAAAATCATAACAGAATGATTACTTCGAAAAAAGTTAATTACATAATTCCTAACATGTCATAGTAACCTAGAAAATTAGTGTAATTCATAAAAAGTCTCAGATTATATTTATTTGGGTATTTATAATATCAATTATTTTAATTTTTCTCTATTATGGTAATTACTGCATCATCATTGTGTCATAAATAAATTAAATTATTTATTGTCTAAATTTTTTAAATAAAATATAATTATGTAGGAAATATTTTTATCTTTCTAATGAATATTTTCAATCGAATTTACCTTATGTATAACCCTATATTAAAAATGTTTTAGTAAATAAACTTTGATTTTAACTCTTTTAATTCTTGTTTGAATTAAATAATAATAAATGTCCTAATCTAATCCAAGTGGACCTAAATGATAATATTTTATTCCTAAGGTTGTTTTTGGTTGAGATACACTTGTCCAATAGAATTAGGATATGTGTTAGGGTAATATTAATATCATTTTTACCCTTAATTACCCTATTTACTTTTTATTATGGTAAATAAAAGTAAAAAGTTACTATTCACAAAAAATTATTTTCATCTCATTGAACCAAATTTTACTCCTTGATATTAACCGTGTCTCTCGAATTTTTGAAATTATACTCACAGAAGCGGTAAAATTATGTTTTATGAAAAATTTAGTTTTTTTAACTACCACTTAGTGGTTTCACTATTCATCAAAAAATGAAGTTTTTCAGAAAAATACCAAAAATTTACCCTAGGATAATTTTGATATTCCGAATCCAAAAATGAAGTCCATTTTGAAAAATATAATTTATAAATTTAAAAAAGTGGGTATTACTATTCATATCGACTAGTTTGATTGGTTGTGGTGTGTTAGAACTCGATGTTGCGCACAACACACGCTATTGCATTATTTAAAGAGAAGCATACCGTAGAAGCTTGGGGTGTTACATTCTTCTCTCCTTCAAATAATTTCATCCTCGAAATTTCTAGAATACTACCACATGAAAAGACTCGGGTGGTTCTTCATCATAAGTTCCTCGGGTTCCCACTTTACCTCTTCCATCTTGTGGTTTCTCCACAAGAATTTAACCAGATGAGTCATCCGGTTTCTCAGTACTTTTTCTCTCGTATCAAGAATCTTGACAGGCTCTTCGCAATATGATAGATCGGGTTCCAGTTCTAATTCCTCATAGGTGAGTACATGCATTGGGTCACGCATGTATTTACTCAATAGTGATACGTGGAACTCATCGTGAACTTTGGAGAGATTGGGCGGCATTTCCAAACGGTAAGCTACAACCCCAATTCATTCTAGAATTTCGAGAGGTTTGATGTACCTGAGACTCAATTTAACTTTCTTACCAAAATGTTTGACTCCCTTCCATGGAGACACCTTCAGAAAAACATGATCACCGACTTGAAATTCCAAATCCTTCCTTCGATTATCAGCATAGCTCTTCGGCCTACTTTGAGCTGCTTTGATATGGTTTTGTATTACCTTCACCTTTTTTATCGTTTCCTCCACCAGTTCTGGGCCTAGAGGTTTTCTTTCACCAATGTCATCCCAACAGGTTTGTGTGCGACATCTCTTTCCGTATAACGCTTCATATGGTGCCATATGAATACTCGAATGGATGATATTATTATAGGAAAATTCTACTAGAGGTAAATATTGATCCCACATACCCTGAAAATCCAGTGAGTAGGATCTCAACATGTATTCTGAGGTTTGAATAGTTCGTTCTGATTGTTCATCTATTTGAGGGTGGTAGGAAGTGCTCAAATGAAGTTCAGTATCCAAGGCTTTCTGAAGACTTTTCCAAAATCTTGAAGTAAAATGGAGATCATGATCAGAAACAATCGATAGGGGTACTCCATGAAGTCTCAAAACTTCATCAATATATTGTCTTGCTAGACGTTCCAGTGGTAGATCTTCTCTTATAGCAATAAAATGTGCTGAATTGGTAAGACGATCAACAGCAACCCATATTGCATCGTTCCTTCTAGGATTTTTTGGTAGTCCCATGACAAAGTCCATCGTGATATTATCCCATTTCCATTTAGATATGGGAAGAGGTTTCAATACTCCACCAGGCTGTTGCCTTCCAGCTTTCACTTGTTGACAAACCATACATCTTGACACAAAATCGGCAATCTCCCTCTTCATGTTGTCCCACCAAAAATGTTCCTTCAAATCTCTATACATTTTGGTGCTCCCAAGGTGTATATAGAAATTGGAATTATGCACATCATCCAACAATTCCCTTTTTATATCAGGTATATCGTGAACACAAAGCCTCTTCCTGAATTTTAAAATTCCTTCTTCATGCACAAAGTCTCTCAATCTCCCATCATTCACAACTTTAATCTTCTTTTGAAATTATTCATCATTAGTCTGAGAACTCTTAATCCTTTATAGTAAAGTTGGTTTGGAATCCATTTGAAAAAGTATTGATATTTCACCTTCCCTGGTTGTTCCCATGTCCATCTTCACTAGATCCATGAAAATTGGATCCCTTTCAATTCTCATATTGTTTAAAACTCCATGGTCTTTTCTACTCAAAGCATCTGCCACCTTGTTTGCCTTCCCCGGGTGGTAGTGTATCGTACAGTCATAATCCTTGAGTAATTCAAGCCATCTCCTTTTCCTCATGTTGAGTTATTTTTGGGAGAAAATATACTTCAAACTCTTGTGATCAGTATAAATCTCACATTTTCACCATAGAGGTAATTCCTCTATATCTTCAAAGCAAAGATCACAGCTCCTAACTCGAGATCATGAGTAGGATAGTTTTGTTCATGAATTTTCAACTGTCATGATGCATAGGAAAAAACCCTATCATTCTACATAAGGACACAACCAAGTCCTCTCCTCGATGCATCACTATAAATAACGAACCCATCATTCCCAGATGGTAGAGTCAATATAGGAGCATTGACTAATCCTCTCTTCATTTCTTCAAAACATTCATCACACTATTTTTGCCAAAAAAATTTAACCCCTTTACATGTGAGCTTTGTTAATGGGTTAGCCAATCGGGCAAAATTCTGGACGAAATGTCGATAATAACCAGCTAAATCAATAAAACTATGTACCTCAGTTATACTCGTCAGTGTAGGCCATTCTTGGATTGCCTTGGTCTTAGAAGGATCAACAGAGATTCCATCTTTAGAGAAAATATGGCCAAGAAAAGAAATCTCCTGAAGCCAGAATTCACACTTGATAAACTTCTCATATAATTCATGTCTTCTCAGAGTCTTCAGGATAATGCGCAAGTGATTTTCTTCATCTTCGTAGCTTTTGGAGTATACCAAGATATCATCAATAAATACCACCACAAATTCATCAAGATATTCCTTGAAAACTCTATTCATCAGATCCATGAATACAGAGGGTGAATTAGTCAATCCAAAAGGCATTACTGTAAACTCGTAATGCCCGTACTTGGTTTGAAATTCTATCTTCAGAATGTCTTCATTCTTCACACACAACTGATGGTATCCAGATCGAAGGTCAATCTTTGAAAATAATTGAGCTCCATGCAGTTGGTCAAATAAATCATCAATGCGAGGTAGGGGATACTTGTTCTTTATTGTTATAGCATTGATCTCCCTGTAGTCGATACATAACCTCATAGATCCATCTTTCTTTTTAACAAAAAGAACATGGGATCCGCATGGAGAAACACTAGGGCGAATAAATCCCTTATTACTCAATTCCTCTAGTTGTTTATTTAGTTCAACTAATTCTACAATGTCCATTCTCTAAGGGGTCTTCGATATAGGTCTTGATCCTGGAATTAAATCAATGGAAAACTCAACATCTCGTTCTGGAGGATGTCCATGTAAATCTTCCAGAAAGACATCTACATATTCTCTCACAATAGGTACATCCTCTATTTGAACATTCCTTTCCTCACCCATAGTCATTTCATTCTCTTCCTCCCCAATAATTGATTTTAGTTGAGCTACTGGGGGTGGATCTAGATAAGAATTAGGTGGGGACGATTCTTCTCTAAAGATAAGGTGTTTCTTATCATCATCATAAAAAATCGTAACCTCCTTATTCTTACAATAAATCTTCACATCATGGTCCTAAAGCCAATCCATACCTAGGATTATATCAAACTCAATCATAGGTATGACGATGAGATCAGCGGATAAAGAAAATTTATGTACTCAAATGAGGACTAATTCACAAAACTTTGTTGCAATGATACTTCCCTTAGGAGTTTTAACTGACAACTCCCTTGTTAAATCCAATTGGGAATATCTAATTTTCTTAGCAAATGGGGAAGATATGAAACAATGCGATGATCCACAATCAAATAATGCATATTCTAAACTTGATGAAACCATTAAATTACCTGCCACCACGTCTTTCGGAGCTTCTACCTCAGTAGTAGTGATAGCATAAGCTTGGACTTGATCCCTTGGCCTTTTCTTAGGTAAGTTCCCCTGAAACTTAGGACATTCATTTGCATAATGTCCCATTTCCCTGCAATTGTAGCATTGGACATCAGTAGCTTCCTTCTTCCCCTTGCAATCACGAGCTTGGTGGCCTTTTTCACCACACTTGTAATAGACTCCTGTTCCTTTTAAGCAAGTATCGGGGTGTTTCTTCCCACATTTACTGCAGGATGGATATTCAAATTTTCCCTTCATCCCTTTATTTCCATTCCCATATTGATCAGCAGATCTCTTCTTCTCTTACTTTGCTTTAAAGTCATACGACTTAGAGAATTATTTCTCTGTCTTGATAGCACATGATACAATGTCTTCGCACGATGAGAAGGATTGTGAGACTAATGCTCGAAGGAGAAATGGATTTAAACCATCAAAGAAACGATCAATCTTAATTATTGAATTATGTATATAATCTCTATCATACCTTTCTAACCTTGTAAATTTAGCCTCATACTTTGCAACATTCTCATCCTCCTTTTGTCTTAGACTCAGAAATTGTCTTTCCATATCTTGTCGATGGTCACGAGGAAAGTATTTTTCTAAAAACAGATATTTGAACTCCCTCCATTCCATATTTGATACTTCATCATCTTTGTGTTTTGAATCAATGAACACCATTTATCAGCATCTCCAGTGAGGCAGTAAACTCCCATGATAACTTTTTCCCTTTCACTACTTCCCAAAGTCGGAAATATTTTCTCTAGGGAGCTTATCCATTGCTCAGCTACTAATGTATTTGTACTCCCATTTAAAGTTGGTGGTTTCTACCTCATGAAGTGATCTAAAATTGATCCTCCATGCTGTGGATCAGGGAGCTCCATACGGGTAAGGTTATTATTCATAACCTGAGTGAGTTGTCCGAGTATGGTGTTTAGCTGATCGGCACCAGTTGCATCACCAGCTCCACTATAATTATCTTGATCAGGAGGGCAATCCCTACATGGAGTGCGTGTATTGATACAGTTTCCATTTCTTCCACACGGTGCCATTTAAAAATAATGGCATAAACTAGATCAGTTTATGAATCAAAATACATAATTTCATACTTATAAAACACTTAACACAAATTGAACTATTTATGGATATAATCCATAATCATAAAAATGTTTTCTTTGAGGAAGTATATACTCATAAACCCTTCATAATGATTTGTAAAGAAAATGAGAGTTATCCTAAGCATATCCCCCTGGAGTGTCGTAACCAAAAGTGCAGCAAGGCCCGTTGTCGTGCACCAGTTCCCGTTCGAGTCTAGCTCAAAGCGGTGTTTTCAGGTTTTACCCCTAGGTACATCTATGCCAGAGCCTCCTCTACCTGCTCGTATCCAAACAAGGATGTATTTCTTGGAAAACTCATAAAATCTCTACGATACCAAAATTCTAGAAAGTTCTTCTATACTAATCCTCAAAGTCCATCTTAAATCTATGTGCTCTAATTAGAGTTTATCTAAATCTAGCTTCCAAGGTTTTTACTAAACTTCCTCTGATACCAACTGTAACACCCCAAACCCAGTTACCCAAAGTCGGTGCATTATTACATAACATTGGCATGATCACAAGAAAGATCAAATCTCGAAAGACCTATTAGTTTAGTAGCCTTGGAAACACTAGATACATTTATAAAGTTTTACATTACATCATAAAATGAAAACAAAAAAAATATAGTCTCTATAGTCCACACTCTTATCCCCTTATACTATCCCTGTAGGTCATTCATAAATTACTTTTCACATCCTAGGAAAAATAAAACATTGAAAAGGGGTGATCTCAAATGCCCAGTAAGGATAACAATATAGAGGAAACGTTTATAAATAAGAATAAACATTTACAGTAATGTATAACTAAAACAAAATACTTTTAAACTTTTACTTGAACATAGTATGACAAAAATAAAATGAAATAATTCCATTTACTTATTCACATGGATATTCTACTAATCTAATAATCGCATGCAATATCAATAACCACTTTCATAATAATGGAATACATAATGCCAGACTATCATAACCACATAGCCAAGGCCTAATGCCAAGACTACAAATAAGATTTTTCTAAGGCCTTGTTCCAAGATAGTAGTTTGTCTCATGAGTCCTACCGATGCATCGAGGAGCTATAGAGGGCTCCACCCGTCACATTTTAAATCCAATGCATTCCCATATGAAAAGGTTTAGACATAACATAAACATTCATATTAAAACTAGCATATGAAATGTAAATACTTCATCCATAAAATACGAATGGTATATAAATAACACATCCACAGTCAAACATATCACAAAACCTTCAATACAATATAGAAGTTTTGTATCATAATAAATCAACTTTAAATAAGCTTAAAATCTATTAAAGGATGTTGACATAGATGAAATCAAAACTCTTTTTAGAGAAATATATATTTCTATTTTGAAATAATTTAAGAGTCATATATCTATAAAATAAAACATTTTCTTTGAAAATATTCATATAATCATGTAAGGGAAGCTTTGATGATTTTATAACAGTGAAAAATATCCGCACCCGCCGTATAAGTTAAAAAAACATTTTCACCTTAATTCTGTCAAAAAGGTTAAAAAGGACCTTGTTGGGAAAATGACGGAAAGATTCCTTTATAAACCACTTATAAAAGTCAAAAAGTGTATAAATTACTTTAACTCATATTCTATGAAATAGTAAAAAAAATGTTTTGAAATACATTTTTAAGAAAAATGGATGTGGATGATAAATAAGTCCCAGTAGATTATTACGTATAAACAACCTCGGATAATGAAGCGATTGAGAAATAAACCCTTACCTTGTAATTTTCCTTGGTTGAGGGTTGGTTAACCTCTGGTATAATGGTGAAATAATTTTTATTAAATCATATACATTAATGTGATATCATATATGATCTTTTAACATTGATTTGTTAATAATATCTTAGTATTATCGTTGTTTCGGGTGTTAACTTACTCATTTTCTTTTATATGTTTTGTTATGTAAGACGTGTTTGTCATGGATAGGTTGTATCTTATTTTTATACAGAATGATATCAAGTCCTTAAAAATTATTTTTAAATCATAAAATTATAATTATACTTGAATGGATACGATGGAGAATGAATCTCATCGCGTTTGTGGAGACGGTAGTCTGTACGTACGCACGAGCGACAATATCATTCTTTTGATATTAAAATAATATATAATTGGATGGTATATCATATATACAGAGTCATTATCATGTTATATTTATTATTTAAATTAATTAAAAATCATTATTATACCCATCCAAATAATAATATATTGAATAACAATTACACCATGACGTGGAGACGGTAAGCCGTACGTACGCACGTATGGTGACATGTCATTCAAAGGATGGATAGAATACTGAATATGGTTGTACCATATTTATAATAATATTAAAGTATATAGTAGATACTGGATTCATTATTTTATAATGGGCATAACAAATAAAGAAGAAGTAGAAGAAGAAATGAATTTGAAAAAGGGTGGTGAAAACATTACCTCTTCTTCAGGTTCTTCCTTTTCATTTGATCAAAAGGGCTCCTTAGGTTGGCTTTCTGATCAAAATAAGGCCTCTAGGTTTTAGTGAGAGAATTTGAGAGAGTATTTGGTAAGATTTTGGTTGAACCAAAAGGCTTTGAAGGTGTTAATTAATGAGAAGGTGGGGGGGGGGGGGGTTCCCTTTTATAAGAGGGGTGAGGGGAACCTTTGGAAAAGCTAGAAATATTATTTTATAATCAATTCATATTCGGTTTCTAATGGCTCCAACGTGAATTATTTAAAGGTTAAGGTGGGGATGGGTCAAAAAACACTCAACCAATAGAATTTAAATAGGTTTGGGTCATTATATTAACCTTATCTTTTAGTTTTAACTCTTAATTAATTAGTTTGACACTTACCATGTCACTTTCTATTTTTATATTATATAGTTAATAAAATTACTATATACCTTCAAGAGAACCCCAAGTGGTCCATTAATGATACAAATATCATGATATAAGTCTCTTGGCCAAACCTTAGATTTTTAGGAATTTAATATCAATTAATAATATAATATTTTTTTAAAAACTCTTTTATGTCAATTTTCACACTATTTTGAAAATTGATTTTTGTGAAAATCATAACATAATTATTACTTAAAAAAAAGATAATTAAATCATTTCTAACATGTCATAGTAACCTAAAAAATTAGTGTAATTCTTAAAAAGTCTCAAATTATATTTATTTGGGTATTTATAATATCATTTATTTTAATTTTTCACTATTATGGTAATTACTACATTATCATTATGTCATAAATAAATTAAATTATTTATTTTCTAAAAATTATAAATAAAATATCTTTATATAGCAAATATTTTTATCTTTCTAATTAATATTTACAATCGAATTGAACTTATGTATAACCCTATATTAAAAATGTTTTAGTAAATAAACTTTGATTTTAACACTTTTAATTCTTCTTTGAATTAAATAATAATAAATGTCCTTATCTAATCCAACTGGACCTAAATGATAATATTTTATTCGTAAGGTTGTTTTTGGTTGAGATACACTTGTACTATAGAATTAGGACATGTGTTAGGGTAATATTAATATTATTTTTACCCTTAATTACCCTATTTACTTTTAACCATGGTAAATAAAAGTAAAAAGTTACTATTCACCAAAAATTATTTTCTTCTCATTGAACCACATTATACTCCGTCATATTAACCGTGTCTCTCGGATTTTCAAAATTCCACTCACAGAAGTGGTAAAATTAAGTTTTATGAAAAATTCAGTTTTTTAACTACCACTTAGTGGTTTCACTATTCATAAAAAATGATGTTTTTCAGAAAAATACAAAAAATTCTCCCTAGGATAATATCAATATTCCGTATACAAAAATGAAGTCCATTTTGAAAAATACAATTTATAAATTTCAAAAATTGGGTATTAATATTCATAACGGCTAGTTTGATTGGTTGTGGTGTGTTAGAACTCGATGTTGTGTACAACACACGCTATTGCATTATTCAAAGAGAAGCGTACCGTAGAAGCTTGGGGTGATACATTATAAGGTTATCTATTTATGGATTGTATATTTTATACTCCAGTTGATTTTTTTTATTAATGTATTATCTCACTATAGGTGGACTTATGCATATGCGATAACCCATGTTTACTTTTTTTCTCACAGATGGAATGACCTATCATTCTATTTAGGGATCTCATGATCTTCCAACACTTCAGAAATGAAAATTTTGGCTTTATTTACATGAATAAGAGATTAAGTAGAAATTGTTAAAATCATGACCAATACTGATATTATATTTAAATAAATTAAGAATTTATTCTTATGCTCTTATACTCTAGGTAAAGGATCTTGAAAAGCAAAAATGTTTTCCTAGTACTTCCTTTTATAATGAATCAAATTGTCCCTTTGATTATCACAGATTTATGGATTTTAGATTTTTAACTTTCTCCTAACAATATTCTCTATCACTCTACATAAGAACTTGATGGTTATTTTTTTATTCCATATTCATGTTTTCCTACATGGAACCCTAGTATGTGTTATTTTCAATAACCTTCATACTTACCTTTCTTTATTTTTAAATAGAGGCCTCTTTAATCCATTTTTTTGATGTGGGATTTCAATTAAGATATTTTGAAATATCAAACCCATAGTTTTCAATATCGAGTTTAAATTGTGAAGACACAATTTATTTAAGGAGGGGATAATGTAACACCCCAATCTTCTATGATACAATTTTCTTTTAAATAATTCAATTCCATGCGATGTACGCAACACCAAGTTCAAGCCCCAACACGACCTATCAAACTAGCCATTTAAAAAGTGGTTATGAATAGTATTAACCACATTTTTAAACTTTATATATCTCATATAATTTTAAAATTCATGATTTTTGTTTCTTAGATATAATATAAGAACAAATTGAAATTTTTAGATAAAAGAAGTATTTTTCAAAAAAATGTTTTTTTAGACTCTTAAAGGAGAAACATTTTAAATCCAATATTTTACAATTTTATATATTAAATTTGGTGAAATTAAATTATTCTTTCGAATAAGGACATAAAAATTTAGTTTGGATAAATTTTAGGTACATTTCTAATAACTTTCATATTTTGATGAAGTGAAAAATACTAAATTTTAATTGAAAAAAACTTTTTTAATCAAAATAATCTACTGTGTCAAATTATAAATTTGAGTGGGTTTAAAGTATAACTAGATTATTTTTTTATCATTTAATAAAATTTAGGTCATTGTAATTAATTTCTCATTTAAATTGGACATAAACACATGACAATCATTTGATAGTTTTTTCTTTATAAAAACCTGCTCTCTTGTTTTGACAATGCAGTAGTGCAGAAAATGTTTTTTACGATGGTTATTTTTTAGTTTTTACGTCAGTTTTTGGTCAAAGTTATTACAAAAGGCATTATAAATATTGTTTTTTATGTCGGTTATTATAAAACGAATGTAAAAACAACTGAAGCATTTTTCACGTTAGTTACTCAAAAACCGATGTGGGAAACACTTCAGAGTCGTGATGTATTATATCGGTTATTAAAAAACTGACATTGTATATAATTTATCACATCAGTTATTATATAACGAGCATCCTAAATCACGCCTCTAAAGCATTTATCACGTCGTTTATGAAAATAACTGACGTGATAAAGTAGTCTACTAGGTGGTTTTCCACGTCGGTTAAATAATAACCGACATGAGAACATATCTACTATGTTTGTTATAAAATAACAGACATAAAAAAATATTCCTTTACATTTATTATGTCGGTTATAAAATAGCCAATGTTAAAATCAATCCTGGTTTATTTTTTATATTGGTTATAAAATAACTGATATAAAAAACTATTCCTTTCCATTTATTACGTCGGTTATTTCATAACCGACGTTAAAATTAACCCTGGTGCATTTTTTACTTCGGTTATAAAATAACCAACGTAAAAACCAATTTTTATTTAATTTAACCGTTCAACTACAATTATGCTCATCTAGAAGAATACCTGAAATAGAAAAAAAAGACCAAAACCCCCGACCCCACCTGGACAGTCCCCCACACCCCTGGAAACCCCCCACCCCACTAGACACCTCCACACCCCAAGACTACCCCCATCCTCCTAGAAAAACCCACACACCCCTTGACACCCCCACAACTATGACTAACCAAAAGAATACCTGAAATAGAACAAAAAGAGACCAAAACCACCCACCCCACCTAGAAAACCCCCCACACCCCGAGAAACCCCCACCCCATTGGACACCCCCACACCCCGGGACTACCGCAACCCTCCTAGACAGGCCCACACCCCTAGACAACTCCCACAACTATGACCAGCCAAAAGAATACCTGAAACAGAATAAAAAAAGACCCAAACCCCCACCCCACCTGGACAGCCCCCCACACCCCTGTAAACTCTCCTACACCCCTGAACCACCCCCACCTTCTTAGACAGCCCCCACACCCCTGGACACCCCCCACAACTATGCCTAGCCAAAAGAATACCTGAAATAGAATAAAAGCAGACCAACCCATCCCCACTCCACTGGGCAGCCCTCCCCCACCCCATGGATGTCCCTACCACACCCTTGAAACCCCCCACCCCACTAAAGAGCCTACCCACAACCCTGGACCTCCCCACCCTCCTAGACAGCCCCCACCCCCTGGATAGACCTCCCACCCTCCTGGACACCCCACCCTCATGGAAACCCTAGACAACCCCACACCCCTGGAAAGCCCTCCCACACCCCTGGACACCCCCCACACCCCTAGAAACCCATCCCACACCCCTGGACACACCCTGGACTGCCCCCACACTCATGAACACCCTGGACACCCCACCCCCTGGACAACCCTCCCACACCCCTGGAAAGGCACCAACGCACTGGACAGCCCTCTCCACACCTTTGGATAGACGTCCCACACCCCTAGAAACCCCCACACCCATGAACACCCCCTGGACAACCCTCCCACCATCCTGAACCCACCCACCACACTGAACATCTGTCCACCACCCCCTGGACATCCCTGCCACACCCCTAGAAACCCCCACCCCAATAAAGTGCCTTCCCACAACACTGGAAACCCCACCCTCTTGGACAACCCCCACCCCCCTAGACAGCCCCCACCCTCCTGGACACCCCCACCCCCATGGACACCCTGAACACCCCCACACACCTGGACACCCCTCCCACACCCCTAGAAACCACCACACCCCTGGACACCCCTAGACTCCCCCACCCTCATGGACACCCTAAACCCCCCCACCCCACTATACAACCCTCCCACACCCTTGGAAAGCCCCCACCCCACTAGACAACCCTCCCCACACCAATGGACAGCCCTCCCACACCCCTAGAAACCCCCACACCCCTAGACACCCCCTAGATATCCCTTCCACCCTTCTGGACACCCCCACCCCACTGGATAACCCTCCCCCACCCCTTGGACATCCCACCCACACCCCTACAAACCCCCACCCCACTAAATAGCCTACCCACAACCCTGGACACCCCCACCTTCCTGGACATCCCCCACCCCCCTTGACATCCCTCCCACCCTCCTGGACACCCCACCCGCATGGAAACCTTGGACACCCCCACACCCCTAGACACCCCTCCCATACCCCTAGAAACCCGCCACACCCCTGGAAACACCCTAGACTTCCCCACCCTCATGGACATCCTGGACACCCCCACCCCACTGGACAACCTTCCCACACCCCTAGAAAGCCCCCAACCCACTGGACACCCCTCCCCACACCCCTGGATAGGCCTCCCACACCCCTAGAAACCCCCCACACCCCTGGACACCCCTTGGGCAGCCCCTCCACCCTCCTAGACACCCCCACCCCACTGGAAATCCATCCCCCCCTTTGACAACCCTACCACACCCCTAGAAACCCCCCCACCCCACTAAATACCCTGCCCAAAACCCTGGACACCCGCACCCTCCTGGACATCCCCTACCCCTAGACATCCCTCCCATACTCCTAGATACCCCCACCCCCATAGACACCCTAAACACCCCTCACACCCCTAGACACCCCTCCCACACCCCTACCCCCCCCCCCACACCCTAGGACTACCCCCACCATCATGGACACCCTAGACACCCCCATCACACTAGACATCCCTCCCACACCCCTGGAAATCCCCACCCTACTAGGTAGTCCTCCCCACACCCCTGGACAACTCTCCCACATCCCTAGATACCCTCACACCCCTAAACACCCCCCTTGACATCCCTCCCACCCTCCTGGACACCCCCACCCCACTGGACAACCCACCCCCACCCCTAGACAACCCTCCCACCCTCCTGGACACCCCCAACCCCATGGACACCCTAGACACCCCACACCCTTGGACACCCCTCCCACACCCCTAGAAACCCCCCCATACCCCTAAACTCCCACTGGACTACCCCCACCCTCATGGACACCCTGGACACACCCACCCCACTAGACAACCCTCCCACACCCCTGGAAATCCCCCACACCATTGTACAACCCTCCCCACACCCCTGGACAACCCTCCCACACCCCTAGAAGCCCCCACATCCCTGGGCACACCCTGGACATCCCTCCCACCCTTCTGGACCCCCACCTCACTGGACAATCCTCCCCCACCCCCTGGATAGCCCCCCACACCCCTGGACACCCCCACCCCACTAAACAGCCTGTCCACAACCCTGGACACCCCCACCCTCTTGGACAACGCCCACCCCCTTGGATAGCCCTCCCATCCTCCTGGACACCCCCACCCCCATGGACACCCTAGACACACCCCACACCCCTTGACATCCCTCCCACACCCTTAAAACCCCCCAAACCCTTGGACACCCCCTGGATAGCCCCCACCATCATGGACACCCTGGACACCCCCACCCCACTGGACAACCCTCCCACAGCCCTAGAAATCCCGCACCCCACTGGAAATGCCTCCCCACACCCCTGTACAACCCTCCCACACCCCTAGAACCCCCCCCACACCCCGGGACACCCCTTGGACACCCCTACCGCCCTACTGGACACCCTCCCACCCCACTGGACAGCCCTCCCCTACCCCCTAGACACCCTCCCACACCCCTGGAACCCCCACCCCACTAAATAGCCTTCCAACAACCCTGGACACCCCCACCCTCCTGGACAGCCCCCACCCCCCTGGACAACCCTCCCACCCTCCTAGACACCCCCACTCCCATGGACACCCTGGACACCCCCACACCCCTGGACACCCCCACCACACCACTAGAAACCACCCACACCCCTAGACACCCCTGGAATTCCCCCCGCTCATGGACACCCTGGACACCCCACCCCACTGGACAACCCTCCCACACCTCTAGAAATCCCCCACCCCACTGGACAACCCTCCCCACACTCCTGGATAGCCCTCCCACACCCCTAGAAACCTCCCACACCCCTGGACACTTCCTAGACAACCCTCACACCCTCCTGGACACCCCACCCACTGGACAACCCTCACCCACCCCTTGGACAGCCCCACCCACCCCTGGAAATCCCCACCCCACTAAAAATCCTACCCACATCCCTGGACACCCCCACCCTCTAGGACAACCCCCACCCCCTAGACAACCCTCTCACTCTCTTGGACACCCACACCCCTATGGACACCCTCAAAATCCCCACACCCCTAGACACCCCTCCCACACCACTAGAAACCCCCACACCCCTCAACACCCCCTGGACTTCCCCCATCCTCATGGACACCCTTGACACCCCCACCCCACTGGGCAGTCCTCCCACTCCCCAAGAAAGCCCCCACCACCTGGGGAGCCCTCCCCACACCCCTGGAAATCCATCCCACAGACCTAGAATCTCCCACACCCCTGGACACCCCCTAGAGAGCCATCCCAGACCCCTACAAACCCACACCCCACAAAATAGCCTACCTACAACCCCAGAAACCCCACCCTCATGGACATCCACACCCCCTGGACAACCCCTATCCTCCTGGACACCCCACCCCCATGAACACCCTAGACACCCCCACACCCTTGGACACCCCTCCCACACCCCTAGAAACCCCCACACCCCTAGACACCCCTAGAATTCCCCCACCCTAATGGACACCCTGGACACCCCCACCCCATTGGAAAACCCTTCCACGCCCCTAGAAATCCTCCACCCCACTGGAAAACCCTCCCCACACTCATGGACATCCCTCCCACACCCCTAGAACCCCCACACCATTGGACACCCCCTGGACAGCCCTCCCACCCTCCTGGACACCCCACCCCACTGAACAGCCCTCCCCCACACCCTGGACAACCGTCACACACCCCTAAAACCCCCCACCCCACTAAACAACCTGCCCAAAACCATGGACACCTCCACCCTCCTCGACATCCCCCACCCCCTCGACATTCCTTCCACCCTCCTGGACACCCCCACCCCCATGGACACCCTGGACACCCCCACACCCATGGACACTCCTCCACACCCCTAGAAACCCCACACACACCTAGACACCCCATGGACTGCCCGTACCCTCATGGACACCCTAGACACCCCACCCCACTAGACATCCCACCCACACAATTGCAAAGACCCCTCCCCACTAGAGATCCCTCCCCACACCCCTGGACAGCCCTCCCACACCCCTAGAACCCCCCACCCCTATGGACACCACCTAGATAGCCCTCCCACCCTCCTGGACACCTGTACCCCACTAGAAAGACCTCCCCCACCCCCTGAAAAACCCTCCCACACCCTTGGAAAACCCCCCACCCCACTAAACAACCTGCCCACAACCCTAGACACCCCACACACTCCTGGACAACCCCCACCCCCTAGACAACCCTCCAACCCTCCTAGATACCACCACCCCCATGGAAACACTGGACACTCCCCACACCCCTGGACATGCCTCCCACACCCTAAGAAACCCCTACACCCCTGGACACCCCATGGACTACCCCCACCCTCATAGACACCCTGAAAACACCCCTCCCCACTGGACGACCCTCCCACACCCCTGGAACTCCCCCACCCCACTGGAAATCCCTCCCCACACCCCTGGACACCCCTTGGACATCCATCCCACCCTCTTGGACACCCCCACCCCACTCGACAGCCCTCACCCACCCCCTGGACTGCCCTCCCACACCCCTGTAAACCCCCACCCCACTAAACAGCCTTTCTATAACCCTGGACACCCCACCCTCATAGACACCCCGACCCCCTGGATAGCCCTACCACCCTCCTAGACACCTTTAACCACATAGACACCATGGACACCCCCACACCCCTGGACACCCCTTGGACTGCCCCCACCTCCTGGACACCCTGGACACCCCACCCCACTGGACAACCCTCCCACACCCCTAGAAATCCCCCACCCCTAGACAGACCTCCCCACACCCCTGGATAGCACTCCCACACCCCTAGTAACCGCCACACCCTTGGACACCCCCTGGACAGCCCTCCCACCCTCCTGGACACACCCACCACACTGGTCAACCCTCCCCCACACCTAGATATCCCTCCCACACCCCTAGAAAATCTCCACCCCACTAAATAGCCTACCCACAACCCTGGACACCCCCACCCTCCTAGACAGCCCCCCACCCTGGACAGCCCTCCCACCCTCCTAGACACCCCTCCCCCATGGACACCCTGGACACCCCCACACCCCTGGATACCCCTACCACACCCTTAGAAACCCCCACACCCTTGGACACCCCCTGGACTACCCCCACCCACATGGACACCCTGGACACCCCCACCCCCTGGACCGCCCTCACACACCCCTGAAAATCCCCCTGACCCCACTAGGCACCCCCACACCCATGGACACCCCCTGGACAGCCCTTCCACCCTTCTAAACATTCCCCACTAAATTGGACAGCCCTACCACATCCCTGGAAACCCTCCACCCCACCGGAAACCTCCACACACCCCTTAAAACCCCCCTGACCAGAATCCATACTAGAAAAACCATCAGAACTAGACCAAAACAAGAAGTAGAGAAAAATTAAACAGTCACTTATATATCATTCATAACTAACTATGTCCACAAAAAACCCTAAATCCAACCTAAACAACTACCAAATGCACAATTATATTGAAAATATTCTAAATTACATTTTACACTTCAAACAAACTAAAATCCAATCAAACTTGTAAGATAATTTGACAATTCCACTTGTATGTGTTTGAAATCTTGGGCACTATAGGGTTGAGGGTCATCAAATAACTAAAAATTAAAAGGATAGTAGTTAACATGTATAATGAATAAATCAAATGAAATATTATGGAAAAGTTTAAAAGGAAATCTTACAATGTAAAAGTTTAAAATGAAAGCTTACCATGCCAAAGTTTACAAGTGTTCCAGTTGTAATTATTTCATACATAAATCTTAACATATAATATCTGCATTCGATGAATCCTTGTTGTTCATGATAATTCTTCTTGAATGAGTGTAAATTAAAAATATTATTTTTACGTAATACATCAAAAAGAACAAATTATAAATGGATATTTACCTTTAATTCTGCATATTTGATCTTGGCACTCCTTTTCTTTGTGTTTTTTCAAAATAAGACCCATCCCCTGTTAAAAAATAATACGAATAAAATAAATTTATAATTTTTTATAATATGTACAACTTTTAATAAATTTAAACTTACTTTTTCAATATATTCTTAAAACTTTTCTGCACATCACCATGGACAGAGCATATCCAATAAAGTGTTTTCTCCCTTGGAAAAAAACACCTAACATACAATGATCATTGATAAAAGATAATTTAAGGTTAGTGGTTTTTTATGTTAAAAGATAATGAACTCTTTTCCAAATATATGTTTCATAACTCTCACAAAAAGGCGTCATCCAATACTGCGTGATTACATTCTATTCAAATCTTTCAGTAATATAAAGCATTCTTTCTTCCTCATCGAATGAATGTGCTTCAAAAGAAATCAAATGTGGGTCCATGAATACATATACATCTGTCCGCTCATTCTTCTCACACATGTTATAAATATACTTAATACAAAATAGACATAAGTATATATTTTTAATAAATATAATACAAGGAAAGTGTGTTAAGACTTACCTGGAAAAACTTTACACCATGTTGATGCCCAACTTATCTCCAGTAACAAGCTCCATGATATCAGTTTTCACAATCCCCACATTTATTGCACATACACAAACATGAGATTCTATTGTAAACTCATAATGATCCCATAAAAAATTTGAATATCTCGACAATCATTCATGACTACTAGAATCCGTATCTGATGTCATAGCCATTTGTCTTTGTTGTTGTCTATACAGTATTTCTTTACCTTTGAAGTATTCCTGTAAAAACAAATAGAAAAATATATTAGTTTTAAAATGTTAAAACAAATTTAATAAAAAGATAAAATAGAAGATATAACATACATACCTCTATGGTAATGAGTCGTAGAAGTCTGGATGACCAAATTAAAAAATGGACGATATTATTTCCAACTGTCATCACCTCATTTTTAGGTAATGCTACTCAAGATGATATATCTATAATATCATGTACAGTGAACCTTTGATGCTCTACCTCTAACTGTTGATGATGAAATGTATCTTCTAAATAATATACAATCCCATATGCAACTATATGATGTTGAGGATCATCAACATAAAACTCACAATAAGTAGGAATCTGCGGTGGAGGAGTATGATAAGAAATGGGGTCCACAGGCTGAGTTAGGGGAGTGGGAGATACTGGCAGAGGTGGAGGATATATAATGGGTTCTACAGGGGGAGGTGGAGGAGTGGGATATGTAGTCTAAAATTGTATTTTCATGTCTACAAACATAGACTTTACCACTGATCTAATGTTTTCCTACATCATTGCATTAATATTATGAACTTTCGCCTCCAAGGATTCTATTTTTTTATAAACACCCTCAATGGAAGAAGTAAAATAATGTGGCATCAGTTTTCTTACTGATACACCCGTCAGATATCCTCGTACACGACCAAGATGTTTGGGCTTTCCAAATACTGTAGATAAAATATCTTTCCTCCCAATAGTTTTAAATATTCCCTGTGAGCTCTACTCCACAAGAAAATCCTGTATTAATTAATTGAACATTTCTATAATGATTCAAATTATATGAAGAAAATAGTTAACTTAAATAAATAAAATAAATATCTTACAATACTCTCAGCTAATATTCTTGAATAATTCAAAAGATATTTACCCTTTTTTCCTGTCCGATCTCTCTTCCATTTTCCATGTCTAGATGGAGGGGATTGAGGGGAAACCTCTCCAGAGCTTGAAGACTCATCTCTTAGTTTTTGTAATTTTTCGGCCATCATTTGTTCTTCCAATAATGTATACCCTCCCCAAGATAAACTATGAGGGTATACATTTTTAGATTGGATCTCCTGATAAGATTGACTTGTTTTTTGTAAATCAGAATAAAAATTCATTAACAAAACATTAATATGATCATTTATATAAGAAATGTTATAAAAGTTTACATTTCCCTTACTGAAAATGAATCTTTTGTTCTACTTTCAAAAAAATGTCTCCATATGTCTTAATATATGAAACGATATATATAACATGAATTTTAATGACTCCTATGACAAAAAATGAAATCAGATGTGAGGGTTGATTTGAAATCCCTCCATCTCCTAGCAGCCATCGATAAGCATTTCTTCCTCACTTCTCCAGTGTCATGAATATCAAATTCCATATGATAAAAAATATTTAAAACATATTATACTAGAAAATTTTTAAGAATATCCATAAAATAGCAAAAGAACTTACGGAAATCATCTCCCACAACCGAGATATTATCTCTTTGTCCACACTTCTCCAATCATCATACAAAATGCTTACTTTTCTCTTACCCTGAGATTTCTAATTTCATTTCCAAATGAAGGATACTACCCATCAATTCTATTTTATTGTGAACAATATTTTGGATGACGTATTTTTCCATCACATACCCACTCATCAGCATGCCATCTTAACCTTTTTGCATCATGTGAATTAGAAAATAAGCATATCAAATGATGAATTATTGGAAGATACAAAAATAACTTGGAAGGGTTCTTTGTAATATCTACATCAGTTTGTGATGTTTCTTTCAACTTATATCATGATGTCCCACATTTTGGACACTCTGACAGAAATTCATATTCCTTACTATATATCATACAGTCATTCAGAAAAGCATGTATTTTCTTGTATCCTAATCCCATTAGGAATAATATTTTCTTTGCCTTATAATGTGAATATGGAAGACATTATGTTTTTAAATAATGTCTTTCATCAATTGTAGTTTCTCTGTAAAACTTATGTCACTACATCCATGTTTCTCCTTCAGGTTAATCAATCTTAACACTGTCGAAAAAACCGTAAAATCTATACAACCATGATATAGTGGTTTTTCAGTATCACCAAATAGATGTGCAACTGTTGGTTCTATCCCAATTTCTTCTGCTGCAATATAATTAATCATTTCTTCAATTCCATCAGAGTTACCATCTTGTGAATCATCATCATCAGTAGATCCGACATTCTGTCCAGTATCACCATGCCAATTCCAAGGGCTGTAACTCGAACTAAAACCATGACGAACCAGATGATCTTTGATCTCTCTACTTTTCAACTTCTTTATATTCATACATTTTTGGGATGGATAGAAAAAAATGTCACTGCTTGGAACATTTCATTAAGAAAATTCCAAAAAGGCATCAACACCATCCTTATATTAATTACTCATTCAATGTGCCATAATACAACTTCAAATCATTGTTAACCTATAAAAAATACCAAAATTATACATCTTGGTAAGACAAGACAAATATATATTTATATGAAAAATATCATAATTTGAATGTAAAAACAATTTTAAAATATAAAAAAAATCTATGCATATTTGAAAAATATATACATGAAAATCATTTTAAAAAGAAAATATAGTTAGATATAACAGTTTTAAATTCATCTTGGATCCTTTCTTCTTAAGGTACACAAATAATACATCCTGGTATAACTGGGTACCAAATTCACCCTTCTGTAAAAAAGAAATATGAAGTATAAATATTAAAACATGTATACATTCACTACTAAAAAGTACACAGATCCCAACGATTTGAAACCATTGAGATAACCCCTGAAACTGTTGGGGTACCCAATGGATTCAAACACCATTGGCATGATGATTGTTGCAATATCCCTATACCAACGATTCTACAGGAGCCATTGGTATAGACTACCTGAAGTTTAAATATTCCAACAGTTTCAATGAAACCATTGGGATATATATATACCAGGAGGGTGTAAAAGGGGGTTGGGGGCTGTCTAGGGGGTTGTCCATGAAGGTAGGGGGCTGTCCAGGGTGTCCAGGGGGTGGGGGGTATCCAGGGGGTGAGGGCCTATCCAGGGGTGGGGGGGGGGATGTCCATTGGGATGGGCAGTGTTCAGGGGTGTGGGGGAGTGGTGTCCAGGGGGTGAGGGGGCTATCCAACCCCCTACCCCATTGGAAACAACCCACACCCCCATGGACACCCCTTGGACACCACCACCCCCTGGATAGCCCCACCCCCTAAACAGCACCCCCACCCCTCTGGATAGCCCCCACCCTCTGGAAAACCCCTACCCCCTTGGACATCCCACTCACCCCCATAGACACCACCCCACCCCCTAGACACCCCTACCCCCTTGGATATCCCCCTCACCCCCTAGACACCACTCCAACCCCTTAGACACCCCAACCCCCTTGTAAAGCCCCTACAATGCCCCTAGACACCACCCCCACCCCCTTTGACACCCCCTAGACACCCCACCCCTCTGGACAGCCCCCACCCCCTTGACAGCCCCCACCCTCTAGACAACCCCCACCCTCTGGACACCACATGCCCCTTGGATAGCCCCTGCACCCCCCTAGACACCACCCCCACCCACTTTGACACCTTTTGGACACCCCCACTCTTTTGGATATCCCCCACCCCTGGAAAACTCCCACCCCTCTAGACAACCCCCACCCCCTGGACACCCCCACCCCCTGGACACCCTTACCACCTTGGATAGCCCACTCACACCCTGGACACCACCCCCACCCCTTGGACACCCCTACCCCCTTGGGCAACCCCCATAACCCTCGAGCCCCCACCCCCTTAGACATCCCAACCCCCTTGGACTGGCCCCACACCCCCTAGACACCACCCCCACCACCTTTGACACCCCCTGGACACCCCCTGGACAACCCCCACCCCTCGAGACTACCCCCACACCCCCTTCTACACCCCCTGTATGTGGACAAACATATGATGGAGCACACAAAAATCATAAAGTTTCATGATATCACTTCTATGGTTTCTTTTAAAAGAAAATAATTTCGCACGATATAAATGAACACTATGAAACTTACTATTATAGCAAGAAAAACGGCAGAAAAATAACATCCCAAAAAATTAGTTTAGGGAAATGCGACAAATAAAAACTAAAACCGAACTGTGTGAAGCTTACTTAAGTGCTGTGAGTCCACCTGATAGATTTGGTGACTATAAAGACAATGAATGCTGTTGGCAAAATGAGGCTGGAGGTCACAAATTTAAATAAATCTTTCTAGTTTTTCTGCGTGGGAGAGACAAGTCGCAGGTCGCCAGATTGAAGAAAACAGAATGACTGAATACGGGGCGTGATAAATCATTTAAGAGGTTTATCATGTCAGTTATAAAATAACCAACATGATAAACTTTTTTTATGTTTATAAAGTTAGTTATTTAATAACTGATGTAGAAAAAAAATTATCACGTCAGTTATAAAATAATCGATGAGATAAATGGCACTTTATCACATAGGTTCTTTTGATAACCGATTTGATAAATTTCCGAGATTTCTTTTATCATGTCGGTTATAAAATAATCAATGTGATACAGCGCCCAGATTGGATTTCCACACCATTTATAAAATAACTGACGTGATAAAGCTAATCTCGGTATTTTTTACATCAGTTATTTTATAACCGACGTAAAAAATGGATTCTTATCGATTTATCAAGTTGGTTATAAAATAATCGATGTGATAAATCAATTTTTATAGCTTTACACTTCAGTTATATAGAACCGACGTGAAAAATGACGACGTTTGAATGTTTTTTCCACTGGTGGCGAGAATTAATTTTAATTTAATTTATGCCAATTCTATGTTTTGAATTTGGAAAAATGGATTTCATATTTGGAATTATAAGTTCAAAATTGTGTAAATAGGTTCCTTTTATTTTTTGACATTTTGAACGGTAACATCAATAATTATTTTTATTTCCTTGGATAAAGGGTAAATCAGGTAAAGAAGGATAAAAAATAATATTATAATAATATTATACAACTCTAACACATGTAATAATCCTATTGGATGATATATTTATAACCAAGGTCATCCTTAGTATGATTTTAGGACCCCATGGGACCAGTTGGGTGTGATAATTACATGTTATAAGAGATAATTTAAAGTAAAGATAATTATAACAAAATCATATATATTTTACTTAAACAATTTTAATATAGCTTTATTTGACTGATCACTTTGACTATAAATATTAATTAAAAAATAAAAATATTTAATAAATCATGGTATTTTATATATTATTTTTAGACATTAGATAAATATAAATATTTATGACATAATGATTATGATGTGATTACCTTATTAATGAATGATTCAAATAAATGAATTTATAAATATTAAAATAAATATAATTTAACATTTTGATTCTATACAAAAAATTTCTAGATGAAATTTATATATTAGTTATGATTTAATTACTTTGGTATGAATTAATAAAGTTATTATTACTTTAACAAAAAATCAAGTATTAAATAGTGTCAAAATTGACAAAAATGAAATTTTAAAATAAATACTAATTTATTAAATGATATAAAAATCCTAAAAATATAAATATTGTAAAAATAACTTTTATGGTTATTTAAATGTCATAAAATATCAACTTTAGGTTATATTAGCATTTTTTATTAAATATATTAACTATGAAGCATAAAAACACAAGAGGACATGGTAATAGTTATCTTATTTTACAAAGGGTTAAATCTAAAAGATAAGGTTAATTTTAAAACCAAAACATGTATAAAACCTATTTATTGAGAGGATTTAGACCCATAATCATCTTAAATTCTAAATAAATCAATTTGGAGATATTATAAACCGAAAATATTTTTATAATAAATTAATATTTCATGATTTTTCCTAAAGTGCCCCTCACCTCTCGTATAAAAGGGAACCTCACTTTCTCTTTAACTCACACCTCTAAAGCATTTTCATTCAGCCAAAACCTATCCAATTATCCTACCAACATCCCTCAATTCATCCTAGTGGCCTAAAATTGGGCATAATTCCATCCTAAGGAGTCCTTTTGTGCAAATAAAAAGGATACACATGAAGAATAGGTAGTCATTTTATCACTTCTTTCAAAGTTATTTTCTTTTTCTACTTCCTCTTTATCAATTGTTTCCACACAAAAGTAATAAATAAAGTATAATCAATATAACTAGATATTATTATAATCCTGGGAAAACTGTATTCATAATTTTATCCATACTGGTAATAATAATATCAGCATGCGTGTGTGCGTATGACTTACCATCTCCACGTCGTGGTGTAATTTGTTATTTCTCATTACTTTATTTGGATGGGTATGATGATGAGTATAATAGGAATAAATAATAGATATTAAATGATTATTATTATTTATAATTAATATAACATCCAGTTAAATATATTTTAATCAATAAAGGAATGATATCATCACTCGTGCATACGTACGACATACCATCTCCACAACGCGATGAGATTCATTATCCACTTTAACCATCCAAGAATGATTATAAAAAAATATATTATTCATAATTATGAAATATATGACATAATAAGTTTACTAGATTGATATATATACACACACACATATACATATATTTCCTTCACTTCCATTCAATACGATATGAAAACAGAAACAACGTTCATGCGTGCATACGATCTACCGTCTCCATGAACAGTGTGTTCCATTTTATTTATATATATATATATTATATATATGAAATTAAATAATATAAATAATATATAAATCATATCATACATTTTAGAAGTAATTAAATCATTATCTAAGTAATATGATCAAGAATTAAAAGTCCAAACACGTACGGTAAACAAAGTGATTAGTACCCAAAATGTTGCATTAACTTTGAATTGTTAATAAACGTTTAATATAAAGTCATAAAATAATTATATATGGTATAAAAAATATTATTATGATTCTTATATAATTTAATAATATGTATAAAACATTATACAATTGTTTCAAACAAGTATGGAGAGTATCAGACCTAAAGTAAGGGTCAATTTCTCAATCTCATTATTATTCGTGATTATTTATGTGTAAGTATTTACTAGGTCACATTTATCACGAATGCCTAAGTTTCATGGAAATGTTTTCAAAAGGATTATTTTATGGTTTTAAGGAAGGGTATATTTACCTATATCATCATTTTAACTAGTTTAAATATTTATTTTTCTAAATATTTTTAATTAATGTCCATGTTTTCAAAATGATTTTAAGGATTTATTTTTATGAACATGATTATTTTAAAATGTTAATTAATTTCCAAAGTTTAAATGTGGTATGAGACACTTGGATTCAAAAAATATATTTTAAATGACTCTTTTTATAAATTATGTGACTTTTAAAATATTTCATGAAAAAGGGATATTTCTCTCAAAGAATTTTACTTATCATTTTCAACTATGTCAAAATTGTTTACTGGATATTATTATTGATTGAGGTTGATTAATTTTATTTAAATATTCCATATTGTATTGAATGAGTATTAATATGTTTGAATGTGTATTTTTTATTTTTATACCATTCATGGTTTATGGTTAAAGTATTGAAATTTTGTATTCTTTTTTTAATAGGAAGGAATATTTTCTATTTCACCCTTTTCATATGAGGAATGAAATTTACTTAGTAAGTGATGGGTGAGGCCCGATCTAGGCCCTAGATGCATTAGTTGGTCTCATGATACAAACTAGTGTTTTGGAATAAGTATTTGACGGAAGATTTGTGAATGGTCTTGGCACATGGCTTTGACGTTGTGGTTAGGATGTCTGGTATTATGCATTCCCTCTTTATGAGATTAGTTATTGATTTTACATGTGATTATTCAACTAGTAAAATATCCATGTGAATATTTAAATGGAATTATTTGATTTATTCTTCTATATTATGCTGAATACATATTTTTTAAAAGTCTTGTGTTTTTGTTTTGTACCTTTCCTTAAAAGTTTATGCTTATTTATGATAGATTTTTCTATATTGTTTATCCTTACTGAGAATCTGAGCTCGCCCCTTTCTTTTGTTTTATTTTCCTAGGATGCCATGAAGTGTTTTATGACTGATATGCAGGGTTAATCTTGTGTAATAATAGAATTATCAAAGGATTATGCGTGTTATATTTTATGTTAGAAATATTAATGTGAAGTTCATGTATATAATATATTTTCCAAGAGTGTTAAACTAATCGGTTCTTTGGGACATGATTCCTTGTATTGATGAAATGTTTTAAAATAATGCACTGAATCTGGACTTCTTGGGTTAGGGAATTACAATTGGTATTAGAGGAAGTTTAGAAACAACTTTGGAAATAGATTTAGAAAACATAGATTTGGGATCATAACCCTAATATAGACAATGAAGATAAGAATATAAGAACCCCCTAAAATTTTGGTAATGATCAGATATAACCTAGTATAAAACCTATGATGTTATATATTGGAAGGACCTTCCCTTTATTATGTTGTTTTCTTCAATGAGATGTGTATCTCACCATGTGCTTTTTGGTGTTTGTTAATAGAGGAAACCAGAAGGAATTGGTTTAACATTGACTTTGTTGAAAAGGCTTTTTATTTTTAGAAACAAAATTAGATAATGACAATAGAGAAAGTTATTGTGATTATGTAGAAAAAGTTATCACGATATATGATTAGAAATGTGATATTTGATAACATTCCTAACACATTACGTAAGAGGAAGATGAATGTTCATTAATGTTCAAATTTGAAGAAGCATAGAGGAAAGAAGATTTGGTTTCGTACATGTTAAGAATAAGGGAAGAAGAACCTTGATGAATACCTCAAATAGAGGGGAAGATGTTATCTTTGTGAAAAAAGGGCATAGAGTGACCAGTTATTATGGAGTCCAATGTCTCATCTGTGGAAATCCTAAGAATTACCCATGTCAATGCCCAGACATAAGAATCTACCTCTAAACCAAGAAAGTACCTATTCCATGCCAACCGTTAAATTTTAATGATTGAAGTATTTATGTATTTGGATCCAAGAATTATGAATAGTGAATTATATAATGAGTATTCATTTTATGTTTTTATTTGAGGATTTTCAAGAATATGTTGAATAATTAAATTCGACCAGAAAATTGATTTAAGGGTAAGATTATATTTGGGGAATATATGATTAAGGTAAAATAACCATTGATATGTTCCTCATATTAAGATAATGATTTTTGGATAAAGATATGTTGGATTGGAATAAGTAAATTGGATGATGCAATTTTCTTGAGAACTAATTATGGATTTGTTGACCCAAAAGCTTTGCTTTCATGGATTAAGTATACAAATTTTTTGGACTTAAGGAATAATTCACTATATTTTTGAACAAGTAAACATGAATGTTTTAAATAGAGGATATATAATAATTCAGGTTATTAGCATGACTAAATAGAATACACGATGAAGGTGTTTAAATATTTGGAATATGAAAGCAAAGAACTGCCCTATGAGATATGGGAGATAAATGCTCAGCCGATTTGGTTAAACTCTTTATAAAGTTATAGATTTTTAGTTTTTAGAAGGATTGTAAGGTTATCTATTTATGGATAGTATAAGTTATACTACAGTTAAAGTATTTTTGATTAGTGTAATATCTCATTATAGGTGGACTTATGAAAATGTGATAACACATGCTAACTTTTTTTTTATAGATAGAATGACCTATCATTCTATTAAGGGATCGAATGATCTTCCAACACTTCAGAAATAAAAAACTCAACTTCATTTACTTTAATAAGAGATAGTTTTGAAATTGTTCATGGCATGACCAATGCTGAGATTGTATTGAAATCAAGTAAGAATTTATTCTCACGATCTTCAACTCTATAGAAAAAATCTTGAAAACCAAAAATGTTTTCCTAGTACTTGCTTTTATGATGAATCAAATGGTCCCTTAGATCATCACAGATTTATGGCCTTTAGATTGTTAAATTTCTCCTAATAATATTCTCTATCACTTTCCATCAGAACATGATGGTTAGTTTTACCTTCCATATCCATTTTTTTTACATGGAACCCTAGTTTGTGTTATTTTAGGTAACCTTCATAGTTACCTTTATTTATTTTAAAATAGAGGCATCATTAATCCATTTTTCAATGTGAGATTTCTACTTATATATTTTGAAATTTTAAAACCATAGTTTTCAATACTGAGTTTTTATTGTGAGGACACAATTTATTTAAGGAGGTGATAATGTAACACCCCAGGCTTACACGATACACTTTTTTTTAAATAATTCAATAGTGTGCAATGTACACAACACAAAGTTTAAGCACACCACGACCTATCAAACTGGGCATTTAAAAGGATTTTAGGAATAGTATTAAAGAAATATTTAAATTTTATATATCTTATATAATTTTAACATTAATATTTTGTGTTTATTAGACATAATATAAGGAAAAATTCATGTTTTCAAATAAAAGATTTTTTTTAAAAAAAATGCATTTTTTCCATCTTTTAAAAGAGAACCCTTTTTAAATACAATATTTTACACTTTTATATATTCAATTATATGAATTTAAATTCTTCTTTATAATCAAGAAATAAAAATTTATTTTGGATAAAGTTTTGTTAGTTTTCTAATAACTTTCATATTTTGATGAATAGTGAAAAATACTAAATTTTAATTGAAAACAAATTTTTTAATCAAAATAATTTATAGTGATAAATTATAAATTTGAGTGGATTTAAATTATAATTTGATTATATTTTTATCATTTTATATAATTTAGGTTATTCGAAGTAATTTCAAATTTAAATTGGACATAAAAACATGTCAATCATTTGATCGCTTTTACATCGTAAAAACTCGCTCTATTGTTTTGACAATGAGAATTAACATTAAATTAATTTAATGAAATTATGTGTTTTTAATTTGGAAAAATGGATTCTATATTTAGAATTAGAAGGTACAAATTGTTTAAATATTCACCTGTTATTTTATGACATTATGAATATTAAATATAGTAATTTTTTTTATTTATCACGATTAAAGGGTAAAACATGTAAATAAGGGTAGAAAATAATATTATAATAATATTAAACTACCCTAACACATTTTCTAATCCTATTTAATGAGATATATCATAAAATGGTCATACTTAAGACGATTTTAGGACCCCAAGGGACCACTTGGGAGTGATAACGACATGTTATTAGAATTAATTGAATGTAAAGATAATTATAACACAAAGAAGTATCTTTTACTAAACAAATTTTAATATAGGGTTATATGATTGATATATTTGACTATAAATATTTATTAGAAAGATAAAGATATTTTATACATCATGGTAGTTTATTTATAATTTTTAAACATTAGATAAATATAAATTTTTATGACACTATGATGATGTTGTGATTACATTATTAATGAATGATGCAAATAAATGAATTTATAAATATTACAATAAATGTATTTTGAACATTTTGATTCCATAAAAAAATTTAATGGATGAAATTCACCTATTAGGTATGATTTAATTCTTTTGGTTTGAAGTAATCAATATTTTATGAAATTAAAAAAAATCAAGTATTAAATAGTGTCAAAATTGACGTAAATGAAAGTTTAAAATAAATACTATTTTATTAAATGATATAAAAATCCTAAAAAACTAAAGTTAGGCTAAATAACTTTTATAGTGCTAAAAATTTCATAAATGATCCACTCTATTTTCTCTTGAAATTTTATAGTAAATATATTAACCATGTAGTATAAAAATACGAGAGGACATGGTAAGAGTTAACTTATTTTACAAAGGGTTAAATCTAAAAGATAAGGTTAATTTTATGACCTAAACATGTCTAAAACCTATTTTTTGAGAGGATTTCGACACAGATTCATCTTATTCTCAAAAAAATAAATTTTGAGCAATTATTAACCGATTTTTTTATAATAAATTAATATTTTAATATTTTTATTAAAGTTTACCTCACCTCTATTATAAAAGGGAACCTCCATTTCTCTTCAACTCTCACCTCTAAAGCCTTTTTTGTTCAGCCAAAACATGAAAAATTCTCCTCCCAACATCCATAAACACATCCTAGAGGCCTAAATTTGGTAATAAATCCATCCTAGGGAGTCCTTTTGTTCAAATCAAAAGGAGAAACCTGAAGAAGAGGTAATCGTTTTATCCCCTCTTTCAAAGTTCTTTTCTTATTCAACTTCATCATTCGCTATTGTTTCCATAAAAAAGTAATAAATCCCATATAATACATATAATAAGATTTTATTATAATCATGTTACAACTATATTCATTATTTTATAAATCCTATGAATAATAATATCACTATGAGTGCGTACGTACGACTTATTGTCGCCACACCGTGGTGTAATTTGTTATTCCACATTAATTTATTTGGATGGGTATAATGATGAGTATATTATGAATAAATAATGAATATGAATTTATTATGATTTTTTATAATAAATATTACATCCATTTCCATATCATTTAATCATTAAAATAATGATATCATCGCTCGTGCAAACGTACGACATACCGTCTCCACGGCGCGATGAGATTCATTATCCACTTTAACCATCCGAGAATGATTATAAAAAATATATATTATTAATAATTACGAAATATATGACATAATAAGTTTACTGGAATGATATATATATATATCTATAAATGTAAATATATACATATATTTCATTCAGTTACTTCCATTCAATATGATAATAAAATGGAAACAACGTTCATGTGTACGTACAACCTACCCTCCCCATGAATGCTATGCTCCATTCTATTTATCTATATATTATATATATATATTTATATATAGAATATATATAATTTATAAATCATATTATACATTCTAGAATCAATTAAATCTTGATCTAATTAATATGATCAAGAATAAAAAATCAAAACACACACAATTAACAAAGCGATTATTACCCGAAATGTTGTTTTAACTTGGAATTGTTTATAAACGGGTGTTATAAAGTCATAAAAGAATCATATATGATATCATAAATATTATTATGATTCTTATATAATTTAATAACATGTTTTAAAGAATTATATAGGAGTTTCTAACACGTATGAAGTGTACCAGACCTAAGGTAAGGGTTAATTCCTCAATCTCATTATTATCTGAGATTATTTACATGTAAGTATTTACTGGGAAATATTTATCACCCATGTCCATATTTCATGAAAATGTTTTCAAAAGGAAAATTTTATGGTTTTATGGAAGGTAATATTTAACTAAATCATCATTTTAAATGTTTTAATTAGATCATCATTAATGTCCATGTTTTTAAAATGATTTTAAGGATTTATTTATATAGACATGATTATTTTAAAATGATAATTCATTTAAAAAGTTTCAAAGTGGTATGGGAAAATTTGATTCAGAAATATATTTTAAATGGATTCCTTTATAAATTGTGTGTCTTTTAAATTATTTCATGAAAAGGGATATTTCTATCAAAGAGTTTGATTGATCATTTTCAACTATGTCAACATCCTTTACTGAATATTATTCTTGATTGATGTTGATTTATTATAATGCAATATTCCATATTGTACTGAATGAGTATTGATATATTTGACTTTGGATGTGCTATTTTTATACCATTCATGGTTTATGTTTAAAGTATTGACATTTTATATGCTAGTTTTAAAATGAATTATTATGTTATGTTTCACCCTTTTCATATATGAGGAAGGCATTAGATTTAGTGACGGGCAGAGCCCGATATAACCCCTCGATGCATCAGTAGGTCTCATGAGACAATCTAGTGTCTTGAAACATGGCCTTGACAAAATATTTGTGAAACGTCATGGTATAAGTCCTTGATGTAGTGGTTATGATGTTCAACAATATACATTACCTAATTATGAGATTAATTATTGATTTTACATGTGCTTATTCAACTCGTAGAATATCCATGGGAATGTTTAAAGGGAATTATGGGAATTATTATTTCTATATTTTGCTGAATATATTGTTTTAAAAGGATTGAGTTTTATTTTTGTCCCTTTTCTTAAAATTTTATTCATATTTGTGATTACTTCCGCTATATTGTTTATCTTTACTAAGCATCTGAGCTCACCCATTTCTTATGTTTTATTTTCTCAGGATGCTGAGAAGGGTTTTATGACTGATATATAGGGTTAAGATTGAGGAATAATGAAAATTTTAAAGTATTGTCTATGTTGTATTTTATATTACAAATTTTAATGAAAATTTCTTGTATGAAATATATTTTACAAGATAGCAAAAATGACCGGGCCTTGGGGACTTGATTCCTTGTAACCATGCCAATGTATTAAAATAATACACAGACTCTGGGCTTCTGGGGTCTGGAAATTATAGAAAAATTGTATCCCATTGATAAAACACTATTTTTATAGTAATGGGATTATATAAAGTGGAGAAAGAGAATTGTTTTTAGCAATTATAAGACAAACCTCAAAAAGAGAACTTGAATGGAAAAGAGAAGTGAATATTTCCCATACCTTGAGGTGTTTATCCTAAATCTTGAGAGTAGAACCTTGAGTGCTTAAGGAAACCTTGTTGTTGATATTTAGAAGAAAAAATGTCCAGGACTTTGTCTAGGATGGAATAGGGGTGATGGGGAAAGGTGAAATGGGTGGATATTTATAGAAAAAGTGTAGATATTTTTTAGTAACTTCCGAATACAGGTCTCGAAAATCTAGGTTGTATAAACTGGATTTTTTTATTAACCATGGTTTTTTCTCTTGTTTCTAGACATTTGATTTAAATTTTATGATATTTTAATCCATTAAAACCATACACCATTTTGTATACTTATTTGGAAATGGGAAATTAGATTCTCTATAAAATAAGGTTTTTGAAATGAAATTTACAATTTTAGACTTTAGAAAGTCACTTATATGTTTAGAAATTTATTAAAATATATTTAAATACTTAATAATAATAATATTAAATATTTTTGGTCCTGAAATAGGTTAATTAATTATAAAATTATTATGAAATAAATATAAATTCATAAAACAAACAAAAAACACAAAACGATATTTTTACTATTCACTGAAAAATAAAGTATTTTAGAAAATAATAAAACAATTCAATATATCCTAATTTAAATGTGATGATTTAAAATATTATATTTATTATATCAAAATAATTATTTAAATATTATAATTTTATCTTTTAAATATAAAAATCCTTATTTATTGAAAAATTTCAATTTTTATGGCACAGTCACATTTATGACATTAATAAAAATTTCATAGGCCAATATAAAATTATTTTATAATTTATATTTAAATAAGATTGTTTTAAAGGACTATTTAATTAAAACATAAATTATCAAGAATAACTTATTTTATTATAAAAAATGTATATAATTTCTTAAAAATATACAATTAAGTTTAACTTGTATCTAGAAATCAATTTATCAAATTAATCTCATTTAAACATATATTTTATTGAGAATTGAAACTAAGACCTAAGAAAATAACCCATTATTACACCTACATAACCCCTAAGGGTAAGGTGTGAGATGGTGGTATTTTATTGGGTTGGATTGTCTAACATTGACTGAGTGGTAATATCCACTAACTTGAACTTCTCCCAGAGGTGATTTAGTTCAAGCCACATTTATTGAAGGTGGGGTTGGGAATGGTCAACAGTGAACCATAGTGATTCTACCCCCTCCCATTTTCTGAAAAATAGGCTTAAAATGGAATGATTCTACTAGTTGAGGCCATCATTTCTCCTTTCTGTATCAAATATCCTTGTCATTACTACTTATAAACACTAATTATAATTGTAAATTTTTTACCAATGGGTGTATTTCCCATTAGTCAAATAGAATAATGACTATTTTGACTTATGTTCATATTAGAAAAGTGTTTATATTACTATTCTAATGGTAATATTACTCCCTATAAATACAAATTCATCATTTCACTCAATATTAAATACAATTCCTCCCAAAGTTATACATTTTCATTTTCAAAGAATTTGATTAGTTTACTAATATTTTGTTTTATTTATGTTGTGTTTTCCATAGGGGAAATGATTTTAATGGATTTTAGTGATCCATATTTTTCTGTTATAGATTTTCTATTTCATATTATTTGTCCAGTTGTAATGTTTGGAATTTTCTTTGGTTTTGTAGTTGACTAATGTAATGATATTTATTAATGAGATAAGGTTTTATTATTTCCTATGTATTTTGTATGTGTATAAAATTCTATAATATAATAAAAATTTTCTCAAGAAACTAATATCATTTATGAATCCCTAGTTGTTACGTTCTTCCCCGCTTATGACATTTCATCCACAAAATTTCAACTCATATTCTTGATTGAGAATAGGTGAGGGTATTTTTGTTTTATTGATTACTCTAGTTTCCATACCGCCTCTTCATAATTATAGTTTCTCTACAATGCGTTGAGAAGGTGAGTTTTCTTATTGCATATAATTTGTTTTCTATAGTCCAAGATCTCCATCGACTTCTCCTCCTAAGAGAAGTCATGTCCTAGTTATACCACTTATAGATTCAGTACATGTGAGGGATAGGTTTGTAGTTTCTCAAGAGAGATACATGAAATATATCATAAAATTGAGCTGGATTTGGTGAAATTTTTAACCGATAGGCTACTTCTCCTATGCGATCAAGGATTTCAAAGGGGCTAAATTATCTAGGGAAAAGCTTCCCATTCTTTCGAAACCACATGAATCACATCCATGTTTATATCTGAAGGAAATATTTTTCTTGAACATAAAATTCCATGTCCTTTTGATGGTTTTTAGTATAGATGTTTTTTTGACTATGAGTAGGTTTTATATGTTTTTAGATGACATGAATATTTTTTCATCTCTTGTATAAGATTGGGTCCAAGTAGCCTTCTCACACCAAATTAATCCCAACATGTAGGAGCTCTACATAACTTCCCATATAGAGATTCATAGGGTTACATTTAAATACTCAAGTGGAAATTATTGTTATATGAATACTCAACTAATGGTAGGTGTTGATCTTATCCACCTCTAGATTCTATTGAGAATGTTCTAAACATGTCCTCAAGTGAGTAAATATTCCTTTAAGATTTTCTATCAATTTGGGGTTGAAAAGCCATGCTAATATTAAATTCCTTATTTAAATTATATTAAAGAATTTTCTATAATTTAGATGTGAACCTGGGATCACGATCTAATATGATTGAAAGTGGAACCCCATAAAGCCTCATCACTTCATTTACATATATATTGTAAATTTGTTCAAGATATAGATCTTCTAAAATAGAGATAAAATAGCCAATATTGGTAAGTCAATCCACTATAACCCATAATGAATTATTTTCATTGAATTTTATTGAGAGAATAGTTATGAAGTCTATAGTTATATTTTCCCACTTCCATGTTGTTACAGGTAGTGGTTTTAAAACCTTTTTAGGAAGTTGTAACTCCACTTTAAATTGTTGATACACCAAGAATATTTCTATGTAGTTAACAATATTACTTTTCATATTATACCAATAATAATGATCAAAAAGGTCCGTATAAATTTTATCAATAACATGATTCATTGAGAATTTAGATCTATGATATTCATCCAAAAACTAATTCTTTATCTATAGGATTGATGAGACATATAGCCTTGTATAAAATTTATATACACCTTCTTGAAAAATATTGAACTTAGAAAGCTTTAAATTTTTCATAGCCTATACCTTATTTTGTTTTAAAGGATATTCTCTTTGGGATATATTGACCTTCTCTAGTAATAATGGTTGAGAAATCATTTACGATAGGATTGATGATATACCTTCCCTCATGATTCCCAAATCTTACCATACTAGGTCCTTGATCAATAGATCTCCTTGAATCATCACCATTTCAATTAAAGTGGGTTCCTTCCTAATTAATTCATCAATGAATTCTTTTCTATTATGGAGTGATTATGAATTGAATAGTTATAGTCTTTAAGAACCTCCAATCATCTTCTTTATCTCATTTTCAATTCCTTTTTTGCCATTATATATTGAAAATTTTGGTGGTCTATGTATATATCACAATTCTCCCCATAAATATAGTGCCTATATATATTGAAATAAAAAAAATTGCAACTAACTTTAGGTTATCTGTATAATAATTCTCCTCATGAGGATTTGATGATATAATTTATAGGTGAGTACGTTTTTAGTTTTTATGAGTATGAATCCAATCCCTTTCATAGAAGAATCACTATAAATAAAAAATACTTCTTTGATAGAGGGTATAGTTCAATAAATTTCAATAACCAGTCCCTTCTTCTATTCATGGAATCTTTCTTCACACTTATTTTTCAAGATGAAGTTAGCTCCTTTTCGAGTTAACATGGTTAGTGGATTATAAATTCGGGATTTTTTTTAACAAAACTCCTTTAATATCTTGATAAAACAGGGAAAATATTAATCTTAGTTACTATTTTAGGATAATGGCACTTGTTTATAGCCTTTGTCTTGGTATGGATAATTGATATTCCTTCATTGGTTATGACGTTCTCTAATAGTTCAACTTGTTGTAACTAGAATTCACATTTACTGAATTTTAGAAATAGTTTCTCCCACCTCATAGATTTCAATATAACCCTTAAATGATCCTCATGCTACTCAATAATTTTGGAATATATCTGTATGTCATCAATAAAAAATACCATGATTTTATCATTTTGGTCTTTAAATACTCTATTCATCAAATCCATAAATATAAAAAGGATAATTCTTCAAGCTTAAGGTTATAAAAAAACTAATAATGCCCATATCTTATTTAGATGGTAGTTTTTATAATATATTCTTTCTTAACCCCAATTAATGATACTCAGATTATATGTCAATCTTGGAGAAGAATTCATCCCCACAAATCTGGTCAAATAAATCTTCAATCCTTTATAGAGGTTAATTTTTCTTAAATGTTACCCCATTATGTTCTCTATAAGTAATGTAGAACAACATTGATACACCATTATTATTTAAAAATAGAACAGGTGGTCCCCAAGGAGACACACTTCCATGGATAAATCTATTCTCAAAACTATTTTGAATTAGTCTCCTTAATTAATTTTACTTCACATTGTCAATTATTCATGGGGTCCTCGAAATCATCTTGGATCTGGATATAAGTTCAATAGAGAACTCTAGTTCTATTTTGGGGATGGTTCATGTAACTATTTAGGAATTATTTCAATGAATTCTTGAATGATGTAGAAATTTTATATCCTTTCACTTTCATTTTATTCTCCATCTTCACCAATAATATCCATAAATATGGCTACAGGAGGTGATTCTAAGAAAAGCTCTCGATGGGATATACTTCCTTTGAAAATAACTACAGTTTTTCCTTTCAAGACTACTAAAATTTATTTTCTCCTAAATTTTACATTATAATTATACTTTTATATCTAGTATATCCCTTTTATAGTGAAAAATTCTACCCTAGGAATGAATACTAGATTTGAAATGAGATTGTACTCGCTGAAGTTAATACTAGAGTTTATTTATACTATTGATTCCAAGATAATCCCTCTAGGAATATAGAATGATAACTTTAATTATTTTACCTAATGGATTGATTCAATATTCTTTGAAAACATGAATAAAATAAATGAATTCATATAACTAGAATCAAATAAAGTAATTTATAGCTTTGAAAGCATAATGAACCTACCACCACATCATTTTGAGCCTTTACTTCAGTTTTAATCTTAAAAAATTCCCAACCTTAATCCCTTATCCTATGATAAGTTTGATGGTGGTATCCCTACATTATTTTATGATTTTTACAATGATTGGAAAAGTTCCCAAGCTGTCCAAACTTGAAGCATTGAACTTTAGGCTGGGCCTGTACCATCTTCCCTCTGTTGTTTTTGTTGAGTAATCAAGGCTTCAATACACAACAATAATTCCAAGCTATATACCAATATCTTCCACACTTTTAGTGATTTACACTCCCATGTAAGTAGTTATCTGAATGATTCTTTAGGATTTCTTGCATGTGACATGTTTAAATTTCTTTCCTTCTCTTCCATGATCAAAATTATTTTCTGATTTTGGATCTATTTGTCTCTTCTTTTCATTCGACCCATTTGACCATCGAATATGTCCGAATTCTAATTCAACAATCGTAGAACTCTACAGTTTCTACTCATAGCTTTTATAGTATCAATTTACAATATTCCTCTATAAATGTGGTATTAGTCCATCAATGAATCTATCAAACTTTCTCTTATAATGCATAACAAAGTTAGCGGTATATTGAGCACATATTGTAATGTTAATTTCATAGATTCCCACTGATTATTTTTTCCTTTTGATTTATCTTGAGGAACTGATTATCTATTTTTTTTTAAAAAAAGAGAGAAAATATTTATTGAAAAATATTCTCCTGAACACTTCCCACTCCATAACATCAATCACCCTTCTTGGATTTGTGTTTTTAATTAGTGTCCACCACTAATTAACTTCTTCTTATAAGCATTATACTACAGAGTTTAGTTTCTCTATCTCTTAAGAGTTTAATTAATAAAAATATTTTTATAGAGGTAATCTATTATTAATTAATCAATGTGTTGGTAGATCCACTAAAAATAGGTGATCATTGATGCATGAACGACTCAATAGAAAGTTGTTCCATTTCAGGTGAATCTGGTCACTAAAATTGATAAAAATTATAATTAATAATTTAATATAATTGATTCACCATCCCTATGAAGTCTTACATTCTATCTTCCATCATGTTAGGAAATATGTTAGTGTATCATCTGTTTCCCTCATCATTTTTGCGGTTCCTTATATTTCCTTCCATTTCTTTAAGAGAAGAAATAATTAGAGAGAAAGGTGTTTGTTTTAGGAATATTATAATCCTAAAGGGAGTTTTATTCTTAAAAAATCATTTTTGAAAATTTTATTCATTATTATACTCGAATAACAATTAGTTTTTTTATATATCCTTCACAACGGTTCATAAAAATCTTGTGATTAACCAAAAATATCCCCCATGATTTTCAAAGTTGGTGTAGAACAAGGCCGATTTTTATCCACTATTTTCCAGTAATTTCAAGATCAATATGGTGTTTTTAGGGTTGTTACCCATAGGTACATCAGTTCCATAGCCACATTCACTTATAGTATCAATACATGGATTTAATTACTTAGAAACCAATTGCTTAATATTTCACCAAAATTCCACAGTGATTTACTATATTTATAATTATACCTAGGGTTATTAATAAAATTTTAAAGCCCAAATTTCTAAAAAAATTCTTTGATACCAACTATAACATCCCTCTTTTCTATTGAAAAACATTTTCATTTCATTGATAAAAAAAGATCTTTTAAATTTTAGTTTCTTAAATTTTTTTGACATAATACATGAAAACATAAAATATTATTATAATACACATGAAAGGATTCTTCATGGGTTAATACCACGTAACTTTTATTACATCTCATATCCTGGGTACATAAATCAAATGAAATGGGCGAGTATGAGCCTAGTTAGGGAATAAGCAAGGGATATATTTAGCATGTGATCATGAAGCATATCAATAAGAACATGAGGTATAAGAAGATTACATGATCAAGAGAACACAAGGAATATAATAATAAAAATAACATGAATCATAACATGGAAACGTGTCTATATCATTTATATTATAAATTTATAATAATATCACCACGTATTATCACTAAGGTGTCAAAAATCAAAATTACCATGGTCATTCACCAATGTACGGTAAAACATGTAATCTTTAGAGATTAAATTATTTACCCAATGGATTGGAGAACTATTAGTGTTCAACCTATTTTTTTTAATTAATGTGATCCACATATATCATAATAAGTTATTTAATTAATAAACCATGGAGAATTAATAGTAGGGTTCTTATCAAAATCATGGCATAAAAATGTGCTTAAAAACATCATTATTACATCATTATTAACCCATGAAAATGGAATTATGGTTTAATATATGTAAATTACATAATCAATAAATCATTTTTAAATATGAAAAAATACCCATTTAAAGGGTTGAAGTTTGTCTGTCCATAAAAAGAAAATAAACAAGAATTTATCAAGTAAATGGGATAAATAAATTCTGCTGCAATAAGTGTATAAAAAATAGATTAATAAATAGAAAATTATTGGGAAAAGGGACTACCATTGATAAAGGAATATTATAATATAATTGGGATAATATAAATTAGACAAAAATAAATTTAATTATCAATTAAAATATATACCACAAAAGGTATCTTGAATGAAAAAGAGAAGTAAAGATTTCCCTAACCCTGAATAGTTTCTCTAAAATGTTGAGGGTGGAACCTTGGGGGATTAAGGACTCATTTAGGGGGGAAATTTGAGAGGAAATTTTCCTATAAATTCATTGATGGTGGATAGGGGTGAATTGGAAAGGTGAAATGGTTTTCTATTTATAGAAAATGTGGAAGAATTGTTTAATAATTTCCAAATATAGGTCTTGTAAATATGGATTGATGATAATGGAAAACCATTACCTTACTAATTATGTTTTCTCAAGGTTTTGAAAATTTGAGTTAAATTTTATGACATTTTAATCCATTATAACAAAACACCATTTTAACACTTATTTAGATATAGAAATGTATATTTCTCTAAAATGTTATTTTTAAAATCAAAATTTTAATTTTAGACTTTAGAAAGTCACATATAGATTTGGAAATTTATTAAAAGCTATCAAAATAATTAATATCAATAAAATAAAATATTTTAGTTCATATATTGTGGTTAATTAATCATAAATAACTATAACATAAATATGAAGTCATAAAATATACCAAAACCACAAAACTATATTTTAACTATTCACTGAAAAATGAAATATTTTAGAAAATTAAAAAAATCACTCTAGACTAATTTAAATGTAATGATTTAAGATATAATATTTATTTTATTAAAATGATTATCTAAATAAGATATATTAACTTTTAAATACAAAAATAATTATTTATTGAAAAATATCACTTCTTAAAACACAATCCAATTTTTGACACTCATAAAAATTTCCCTGGACATTATAAAATTATTTTATCTTTTATATTTAAATATAAGTGTTTTGAAGGACTATTTAATTAAAAAAATATTATTCATAATATCCTAGTTTATTATAAAAATCTATAAATTAAAAAAAAAATACGATTATATTTAATTTTTATCTAAACATAAACATAAATTTATCAAATTCATCTCAATTAAATATATATTTTATTTGGAATACTATTCTTAAAATGGAACTGATAGAATAAAAATTTTATTTATAAAAAGGAATTTACACTTTAAGAAACTAATGCCCGAACACGTAACACCTTATTACACCTATGTACGCCCTAAGGGTAAGTTATATAATAGTAGTTGTTTCATTAGGTGAATCAGATAACATTTATTTCATGGTAATCTCCACTAAGTTGAACTTCTCCCATAGGTGATTTCATTCAAGCCTCACTTTTTGAATCTCAGTTTGATCTTTGTCAAGGGTTAACCCTAGTGACACTACCGTCATCCTAATTTCTAACAAATGAGACTCAAATTCCATTACTCTACTGGTTGTGGCCATCATTTCTCTTTTATTCATCAATTATCCCAATCATTATTAATTATAAACACTAATTATTATGGAAAAAATATTATCAATGGGTATAGTTCCCAAAGGTCAAATAAACCAATGGTTATATTGACCAATGGTTATATTTGAGCAACGATCATATTACTATTTCATCAGTCACTTTAGTCACTATAAATAACATTTCATTCTTTCAATCAATATTCACTACAATTCCCCCCAAGCTTATATATTTACATTTTCTAAGATTTTGATTGATTCATTAATATTTTGTTTCATTTATATAGTGTTGGTCATGGGTGAAATTATTATAAAGGATTGGGGTGATCTATATTTTTCCATCTTATCATTTATATTATATATTTTTTGTCTTGTTGTAAAGTTTTGAATTTTAACTGGATTTGTAGTTGAATAATGTAATGATCTTTATTAATGATAAACAATATTTTTTTTCATCTATATTTCTTAAATTTATAATATTATTTAATATAATACAAATTTTCTCATGAAAAAATATCCTTTAAAAGGCCTGTTCTGTTGAATCTTTTTATAGAATAATATTTTAATAGTTTGGAACCTAGATGGTAGGAGTAAATAGGAAAGTGTACCCAATGTTGGGAGGCACTGAAAATTAGAATACCAACTACTGAAATGAGTATTTCTATTTTAGTTGACGCATTCCACATTCCATATTACAATATGAAAACCTTCCATCAAAATTTTAAATGTGGGACTCATAACATGTGGAACTATACATCCATTATAAAAACTCCACCACATCAAGTTTAAGACAATTTCTTCTTCCTTATATATTTCTTATAGTCAGTTTACACCACTATCTACTATTCTATAAAATAACATCTTCCATTACTATAATTAAAGATCCCAATTCAATCCAATTTTAGAAGTATCACATGTTGCATACTTCATTGTTAAACCATAGATAATCTTTATATATCTGATATAAGGTTTATACCTTGAATAATAGTTTTTAACCATGATAAAATAAAATATTTAAATAAAATATTTACACATTTAGGAGTTGTAATTGTAATATTTTTCAAGAATTATAGTGAGAATTGATATGGTAGGGGTTTGTGTTTTGGTTCTAAACCTATTGTGATGTGCACTACTAGTATATTCTATGATGCGGGTTACGGTCAAAGAGAATTATAGAAGCCTTATACAGGCTTCGTTCTCTTCATACCCTGAAATATCTATATAAACACTTTAATGAGGCTATTGAGATTGGAATTTTTCATTTCAACATGGTTTTTGCTGAAGTGGTAGTGACTTGAGTGAGGTTCAAGGATCTTTATGCTATGGAAAGAGCTCACATACCCCATAACTTGTTTAAAATAGATATAAAATAAACCCATCCCCAACAAACATAAATAAATAAATTTATCCAAACCTCTTTCATGAATAATACAGATTTATTTGTAATGTATATATGTAGGTATTATCACCTGTGTACTTTATGCAGTTAGAAGATAAGTTAAATTTTTGATGATATATATGATATTTGATATAATATCATATTAAGTATAAGTTATATATATGAAATTATTTTGTTAATTATAATTACTTATAAAAGGATAATAATAGTTCAAGGATGGGGTTTTTCAAAGACTAAGAGGAACATCCTTGAGTGGGTTAGGTGAGGATTGATGATGCATATTATTGAGAAGCAAGAGTAGATCAACCACTTCAGCATTTTTTAGATAGATATTTTTTTTACATTTTTCTTTTCAATTTACAATTGTGAAATTCATATGTTGGGTTTCGAAGGAAATTTCATGTAAGTGGTTTGTTGTCTCTCAAAACCTTTATTCTTAGTTATTTTTCTAAACTTCTCCTATAATTCTTAATTTATCCATGGTTAGAGAACATAAAATTATGAGTGACTATAATTGTAGGAGGGGGTGTAATTAATTAGAAGGGATGTGTATGACATGAATTAAATTCTTCAACAATCATGTGTTTATCTGATTGACTATACTATATTGAGATTAATCAAGATATTATCCTCTAGTTTCCTAGTAATAGTGGCGGAAATTAATGGTGAAACCTATTTTAATATATGTGATTTGGGAGAGGGATATAACGAAACTTCATATTTTTCTTCATTGATAAAACTTAATGGATCTTGGATTCATGATGTTAACTTCACTAAAGGAATAAATTGATTTAAATTGTTCTTTTTTGTTCTAAAAAAGTTATACTAGATACCCCAAGATGTATCATAACTTTTATTATATGTAATTTTACTTGTGGTGTTGAATCATTCAGATAACGAAAAATCATCCAATGAAGTCAATTAAACTCTCTTTATCATTTTTATTTTTTTTATTTTACTAACTTGGTATGTCATTAAATTAGTCTAGGATAAGTTTAGTTTGGTATATTTTACAATTCTGTGACAAAATTGAGATGTTCTAATAATCTGATTAGAGTTCGTCACTAGGTTTCCCTATTCCACATGGGATCAACCTTGTGCTTCCACTATTATATGTTTTATTAGTAAGTGAAAAATTGAAAAAAATATAAATTCTAAACATTTTATTGTTTTTTAGAAGTAATGAAACTATCTAGGATTATAATTTTTTTGGTGTTATTTTTAGGGAACCATAGAAACTTATAACAATCAATAAATCAATTTTTTTAGGAAATTATTTTCAATAATTTTTTTGGTTTTTTGATTTTAGAGTTTTTTTCTTTCATTTTCACAATTTTTTTCTTTTAAATGCTCTTGCATTTCTTGGATTGGTTTTAGATAAAAAAATAAAAATGCATCCTAAGGTATTCATGGAAATCCAAATGGTGAATCTCTCAGAATAAATTGATATACACAAAAAATATGATCTAAATCATTTATTAGGAACTACAAATTCAAACATGTGTTATATAGCCAAACCAAAGAATAGATGGGGAACTCATCCATGGCATGGAATAAGTGTTTAAAGTTGGGTTGGAGATTTGGAATATGGTAGAAAAATCAATTAATGAACCCAAGGAGTAACCCTAGGAGGAGACTAAGACCCTCGGAGAATTTGAGATAACATTTAAGGATAAATATAAACCTGAAACTTCTATAGTTTACAAAACTATGACTATTTAATTATAATAGGATAAAGAAGAATCATACATATAAAATTAATATATAGAAGAGTATAAGGTAATGAATACTAAAATAGAGGAACACATTGAAAAATTTTAAATAGTGAAACTACGAGAAAGAGATGATTAGTTTTACTAAGTATGGATAATGGGGGAATTAATTATTTTAACTACAGATCTTTAAACTACTTGAGATACTCTGAAAAAAAAGTATCAATACTTTTTGAAAGTAGTGTAGGAAAAGAGATACCACATATGTATTAAAAAACATTTCAGGGATTAAGTCTGACCTGGTAACTCTTTTATATACTCCTATTTCTTGAGCATTTGAGGTAAGGTTGAGTTGAATGACCTTAAAAAAATTATTTTTTAGTGGAAATACATATATCTATTATTTATTTCTTGTAAATTATAAATTAGTTTTAATGATTTAATCTGAGAACTTAGTAATTTACGATGTCATTTTATATCCCCTTTTACATTTTTGAGATTAAATGACAAATTTTTTTTTCTTTCACTTAATGGTTTTCAATTATAGTCATATGATGGTAATGTAATTAAAGTAAAAATAAATAGGAGAATATTAATGAGTGAAGTTGAGTATTAGTTTTAATTCCTTATTTTTTCTCTGCATATATTTAATTCTGCTTTTTGAGTTTTAAAATAAGGAAAAATGGTTTCCACACTTCACTTGTTTCTATAACTATTGTTCTATGATACATGAGCTACTTATGAATCCCATAATACCATATTTTAGATTTCATTTTAATAATATTGAATAATGAAAATAGTGTATTTAACAATTTGTGATAATAATAAGGGAACTAATTTAATTAATCATGGTTTAGGGAAGCAATTTAATTCAAGTAGATGAAATTTACCTTATATTTTTTATGGTTTGAGTCTCTGAAGTTAATATGGATTTGTTTATTATTAATGTTCTTGAAAAAATTGATTAAATTCTATCATATGGCCCGATTCCCAAGATGATTCTAGATCCTATTTTTCCCATCATTTCTCAATATATTTCTAGAGAGATAATTGGGACATATAAAATTACTAGAAATTATATTGGTATCTTTTCAATGATATGATATTTTAAAGTCACTTTTAATACTATTAAGGGGTTTCTTTATTATTGATAGCTTATCTTTAATACCCACCATTAAATTTACATCTTTATTTTATCTTGTAGAATCCACGAGTGAACTTTTTATGGAAAATCCACATTAAGAACCAATTATTTTCTTTATACCCATACTCTTGTCATTATCAAGTGATATTAGATGGTCTAAGTGTGGGGGATATATTATTCATGGAAGAATGGGATGTTTTTTTATTGAAGAAAATATGTGTGGTGTTTCCATGGAATATTGGGGGGGGGGTGGGTTCATGTATATTATTATATATAATTTATTATTTTCTCTACTTGAATAAAAGGAATATTAAAAGAAATAAAAAAATGGGCTGTGTCTTGGGTAGGACAAAAAACCGTTCTTTATCACCCTATACTCTTGTTATAAATATCAAAAATAGTTTCTTGAGAAGATCAATTAATGTTTGTTTAATAGTGTGTGACTTGTTCCAAGTGAAATATCAGGGAAAAATGTAATTCATAAAAATACAAAAGAGGGTTTAATTCATTGTGTTTCATGTGTTATGAAGCTTTATATTGAGTTTGGGAAGAATAAAGATGTTAGTTTTTGGATGAGGAGTATTTTTAAAGAGTTTAATTATTGATTATAATGAATTATTATTTAAGTGTTTTGCCTCTATTTTGAGTTTAATATTTTTTAAATCAATTCCTACCTACCATAAACTTCAGATTCATTAGATCCAAAATTCCAAGTAATAATTATTTTTTTGACCTTGGTATTTATATGGTGAAGATTTTATATCCTATGAAATCCTTTGGTTAGGAGCATTTAATCAAGGTATGTGCATAACTTCATTAAAATTTTTTACATTGAGTGATGGGAGAAAATAATTTATGTGAGGAAGATCCCAATGTGGAATTATTAGTAATAATGAATTTTGATTCAGGAATGGATGCAAGTACAGGATTACTCAATTCCAAATGGGAAGAGAAAATGCATGGTTGGATAAGTTCTTAGGAAATTGAGGAGTAATATATGAATACTTATATGAAGCTTTAAATTTAAATTACATATTAATAATTATTTTCTTTTGTTACATTGATTTTTATTTATTTTTATTATGGTATTTATTTTTGATTTTAGTTAAGATAAATGATTGAGGAAAAACCTAGTTTATGTGCAGGGTTATTTTATGACAAAATTTCATGCATAAAATTTTTCAATATTAATTTCTTAATTTCATTAAAATTTTAAGTTTTTTACCTATATTATAATTGTTTTATTATTTTATGGGTAATAAATACTTAAAATAATTTTTCTAAAAAGAAAATATACCTTATGCTTTGGTTGGATTTTTTACTTAAGAAAAAATGTGTATTCTTAGATTAAAACACAAGTCCATCAATATAACCACTAAAAATGAGTATAAATCAACCACATGGGCCATGATGGTGTCCTTATAAGCATATGTGCATACTAAGATGCTGGAATGTGTCGATGCCAGCGTGATAGGATTTAATAGTCAAGTACACTAAGCGTGGGGAGGAATTGAGAAAGGGGATCCCAAGAGACGACCCAAGGGATACTATTCTGGCCAATGCATTCCATGTACCAACTTTTAAACTAGTGTCCATTCATTGAATTTTTTGATGTGAGATTCTAAAATGTGAGGCATTATATATCACTTGTAAAACCATTGTCTTATTGTGTTTAAATCCATATCTTCTTCCATAAACATTTCCTATAGCAAGATTGCACAGAATTTGATCGTTATATGTCACAAAATATGTCATTATTACACTGAAATATCTTTATTTGGGAATATCTTTTAAATATTACATGTTACATGCCACCATGTTGTGAGATTAATGATCTTTATGGATTCGATATGAGGATGATAGGAGGGTTATTTTTTCACCATGGATATCCAATTTGTATCGAGGCTACGTAATGAACTGAGGAAAAATATTTACACATATAGGATGCGTAAATTAGAATTTATCATGTGCTATAATGACTTTTGATATAGAAAGTTTTTGATTATTGGTTATATACCTACTATTTCATTCTCCAATGTTGTGTGCCTTGAAGAGGGTTTAACATGGAGATGATCATAAAACCATTGTGCCACCATCCTTTTCTTTTCATTATGAAATATTTGTATGAGGACACTATGATGTGGATTACTCATTACACTATGGTGTGTGATAACTTTGCAGTGTCTCAAGTGAGGTTATAAGATCTTTTCTTTGTGGAAGAATATTACATGCCTTAAAAAATTGATATAACATATAATAAGTATATATATATGTATATTCTAACCTATTTCATTGATAATTAAAATGTTGGAACCAATGATGTTCTCTGCTAGATATGGAGTGTGATTTGTGTTTGTTATAAATCCAAAATGGGTTGATCAAGGAGTTTTCAAGGAATGTGGTCTTACGATTGAGGTTGAAAACAAAGGAAGGGAACCACATAGCACAAGACATGAACTGAGAAACATGTACCAGGAATGGTACACGGATGATAAAAAATGCTATGCAGACAAGATAAAAATTATTTGAAGAACATAAAATGGTTTGCGGAGAAGGTTTGTGGTTTGAGTCGAGTCTTGTAGTTTGTGGGAGGAAAATATTTCACGGGATAGCGTGTCATTCGCGGAATTGAGGTAGAGTTTTGAGAAGCCATGTAGGGTATCATTTGAAGGAATGAGGTGATGATTTGTGCCACTACATATGGAGAATAGCGGTATGAGGACCACGTAGGGAAGTAGTTCATAAGAGATGCACAATATGTGGTAAAGGCGGTTCTGTATCGAAGATTTGGAAAATCTTGATTTAGCCAATTTTTTGGACCTATTTTCCTATATAAAGAGAATTAATCCATTCATTAAGAATTAGATCTGAAATTAAAAATCTAAGAATAATTCTATGAAATCTAGAAGTAGTTCATGGAAAATAACACCACAATGAGTTTAGTTAAAAATATGAAAGGAATTCGGTGATGTCCAGAATAGTTCATGTAAAGACAATCCCGCAAGGTATAAGAGGTTTTTCAAAAGGATTCCAAGATAGGTGAAGTGGTCTACAAAGGAGAAATAGTTTTTGGAAGAAGCAGTCCACTGAAGGAGGTTGTACGTGGAGTAGAGTCTGCATGCGAAGCAAGGTTGTACGCAAAGGTAGGTGATATGTGAATAGTGTTACGTGTTGAACAAGTAGTATGTGAGAGAAGGAGTGAAGGATGTGCGCAAAAATGGTTTTTGAAGTTAGTACACAGTCATGGTTTGTAGAGGAGGTATATGGTGGTGGTATTTGGAGAACTCCAGTACGTTGAAGAAGAAGCCTAGTTCACAGAGGACAAGTTTGGGAACAAACATTATGCGAAAAAGTATATTACATCTATAGGGGAAAACAAGAATCCAACATAACATCTATCTACAGTTGAGGATGCATGATTTAATTCCATATACATTGAAGCAACCTTCATGTCAGTAAAAATATTTATATTATTACTAATGCAGTGAGAAAGAGGGAGTCAACAAAAGTGATCTGATGGATGGAGTGAGCTATCCCTAAAACCTTGTAAAGGCAGTGCGCTTGGAATAGAGTGATTATGCAAACCTTTTGTACTAAAAAACCAGTGAAGATTAGTTGAATTTGGTATGATTGAAAATATTTCAGTGTATGCTCATTAGATATAGCCCTCAGTGGAAAACCAAGTAAAATTGTTGTGGATTTTCTTTTCATGTGATTATTTTTTTATGTACATTCTCATTAGATAGGTTAAATAGGTTCCTATCAATGTGGGAATAAGATCCATCAGTTAAAAAGAAAAATTTGACACCCTGATTCACCCATCCCCTATTAGGGTATTTCAGGGTCCTTTATCAATGTTATTTTAAAGGGGGATATTAAAGCATTATAACATGTGGATTTATGTATTTGGAATTAAAGTTAAATTTTTGAAGATATATATGATATTAGATATGAGATACAAAGAAAGATAAGTAGAATATATTGAGTTATAACTTGAAGAATAATTTTATAAAAAAGGATAAGAATAGTTAATGGATGTGGATTGGTAACCATCAGGATGATTCATCCATAAAATGTGTTTGAAAAGATCCATAATGTGGAAGAATGAAAAACAAGATTGGATAAACCTTTGAGGAGTTGTGTAGATAGTTATTTGTTTAATTTTTTATTTCATTGTGTAATGGTGTAATTAATATGCCAGTTTTCAAAAGCAATTCAAGTAGATTTTATTATTTCTAAACACCTTTATTTTTAGTTATTATTCTTTTCCTTCTCTTATAATTTTTAATCCATCCATGGTTGGTGAATATCCCACTATGAGTAGGTAATCTTGTAGGATGGGGTGGAATTTTTTAAAAGGGATGTGTACGACATGATTTATAATATTTTATGATCATGATTTTTTCAAATTAATTTTATCAAATTGAGATTAATCAAGATATTATCCCTTAGTTTCTCAGTGAGAGTGATGGAAAATCGAGGTGAAACCTAATGTAATGGAAGGGTGTTAAGAGTGACTGCCTACTTAACTATCCCTTTTATTCTAGAGATAGAACATAAGAAGTCTAGGTTTTGTTAGGTTACCATTACCAAATGAATCAATTGACTTAGGTAGTTATAGTTTGTACTGACCTAGTAGAACTCAATACCCCAATAAGTCTCATGAATTTTGATTAGATTTAATGTCACAATTGGAGTTAAATCATTCAAATAATAAAAAACCACCAAAACATCAATTCAACTCTCTCTATCCTTTAAAATTATTTTTAGTTTACTAACATTGTAACTCAGTAAAGTAATCTATGTTTAGTTTAGTTTATTAAATTTTACAATTTAGTGATATAATTTTGAATTTATTATAAATTTATTAGAGGATTTTTATAGGATTCTCTATTCCTCCAAGGATCGACCCTATGCTTACAATATTCTATGTTTTAGTAGTTAGTTTTAGTTTTATAAAACTATAAATTATAAACATTGATAATATTTCAGAAGAAAAAACATCATATTAGACTAAATAAACCTTTTCTTCCACCCATTAGTGACCTAATGGATAGGAAATTCTTTGGTTCTCCATGTGAATAAGTTTACATGGTCTAGTTCTAGGGGTTCAAGTTTACCCCATAAAATAACCTAGGGGATATCTCTATCCCTAACTATTCTAATAAGCCGCATAAAACCATAAAGTTATGTGTACTCATGTATAAAATTACAAATGTATTCTTATTATTTGGTCCACCCACCTAAATCATGAAGTTAACACCTTTCCATGATCTACATATCCCTATCAAGGCCGATCTATGCCCTTTTTAAGATCTTCCATGCTCTAAGTTTACTATTTCTTGTCATAAGACATGAATAATTAATCATATCATTTTAAAATTAATTATTTAACTTTAAACAATGAAGAATATTTTATAAGAAACTCATTGAACAATGTTTATTCACAAAAAATATACAAGACCTTATGTATTTAATCTTCTAAGACATCCTCTTGAAAGTCACATGGAAACCCCATCTTCCCCACCCATTTCCACCATGGTCCATTAGAATCGACCCCAAAATCCTATCCCAAATAATCTCAAAACAAGAGGCTTGTAATGTTGGAAAAAAATAGGAAATAGACCTTATATTACTATCAAAAAACACCAAGAACCATCATTCACCATGGGTTATTAAAGGGAGGAAGCTGAAGAGGATAGCCTATTTAAATTTACTCCTCTTGATTCCCTTAGTTCCCAAATAACCGAACAACCTTGACACTAAAAATAAAAATTTACCTTACTAAATACAACTACCAAGCATAGGCCGCGACATGACCGGGAGGGTTGTAGTGTGATGCGCCCTTCACCTAGAAAGATCATTGAATAACCTATTGGGTTTACATTTTGTCCACCCCATAGGAAGGGGGGACTCTGTTGTGGCCTTCTAAACTTCAAAACATGACATCTTGAACCCAATGCCTCTCATGGTTTGACACAACCCCAAAAAGGTGAGAAATACTCATTTAAACTCCCATCACAACATGAAACTTGTGGTTGTTGTGTGACACACCTTTTTTAGGAGTTTTTATACCCCTGTGTCTGAGTAACCATTATAGTGTCAGAACCCATTCACTATGCGATTGCTATGTATAAGAACCCTCCTTAGCCAAAATCCTAAAATATAACAATCCGTACACCCCTTATCTATGAAATTATATCCTCCCATCTCGATCCCATTATGGGGTGATCCTCACAGGTCATAACTTGACTAGATATAGGCTATTTAATTTTATTCTTTGAGCCACCCAAACCTTATCTGATATTCACATGTGTATGAAAGAAGAAATTAAATAAAAAATGATCATCCACTGTATTGGATATCACACACAAAATATTCTAACAAAACTCAATAATCCAGTCATCATGTCATTACATATGTACCGACCCATACAGAAAGATTCTGAGTATGGTGTTATCTATATCCTGAGGCCTACCCACCACAGGGTAGTGTTCTATACCAAGAACCTAAAAAAACTTCTAAATATAGGTATGTATTACATCCAAATCAAAACCTTTACCTCATTAATAAAGGTATGGTCCATAAACATCCTATATTATATTGATACCCTAATTTCTCATTTAAGGGGATCCCATTGTCTAATATCATATCATATCACAAATTTAGACCCCATATCACTCGTGGGGATCCATCATCTTGTCCCATATCATACCCCATTCAAGAATCCATCTCACTCATGGAAGTTTGAGAACTTCTTTATCAATCAAGGTAAGTTATCCATCATGTCACATCCAAATAAATGACTATATATCACCCATAGAAGTACTTACAACACCATATCATTCATGGTGAGAAAAATCTTGTCTAAAGACCCACTATGTCACTCATGGTTAGACCATACTTCACACTAGTATAACATCATATAACTCATGAAAGTATTTCTAGTTACATCTTAACCATAGTGGGGCCTAGACTTGGGATCCTCATCACCCAAAATTATATCTGTCATCATACCTAAACACATAGAAACTCGGGCCACAACCCATCACACAAATCACCACCTAATGAGCGAGGTTATTATTAATCAGGATCTAGCCCCATGTATCAATACATTGACATAAAATAATAACTTCCACCCATAATTTACCTCATATCCCATAGGATATATATGACCTTATCCTCAATTAGTGGGGTAAACCTCTATTTGAGACCCCATTGGAATCCCAATTTCAAATCCCTTTAAAGTTCCTTCAAACCCTAACTTGGTCTAAAATCTTATATTCTAAAGGAGACTTATCAAATTGAAACCTAGAGGAAACTTTCTCTATCAAACATATCAATTCCTAGAGGACTTATTCTTTTATAAGTGCTCACCAAGACTTCCATTTAACCTTTAGAGAATGTCTCTCATAAAACCTAAGACACACATTTTTCTCACCCATCATTATCCAGCCCCAAGCTCCTCATACCTTCCTAAATAGACTTAGGAAGCCCACCTTGGATATTCACATCCCATTTTATATCCTAATACCAACCTGATGGATCCATAAACTCAACCTATGACTCTACCCCTTATAAACCTATTCACTGACTTCCATCACCATATGCTTATCCCTAATCATTTTAGTCACCTAACTCCAAAAGTGACCCTTAAATTTAACCCCACTACAATCAAAAAACTCTAATTAGAGAAGTTTTGGACAAAGGAACTCACCACCTCTGCACCTCTCAAGATTCTTTAGATCTGCAACAATTCTTAATGGTCCCTCACATGATCCATTTTACTGATCCACCTTGATCTTTCCAAAAACCAACTTGTGTACATCCCCATGGATCACAATCACGTGATCAAACTCATTATCCCAAGAGACACAACCTATTTAACCTAGGATCTCCTTACTTACCCAATAAACAATCCTCTTAGTGGATAGTCTCATCTAGAAAAGATATCTCTTAGAGATCTCCTCTCAAAACCCATTACATTTCACTCATGATATGGATAACCATGGACCCACCCATCTCCTAACATTGATCTAGAAACTTGAGCATCTACCCATACTCCCACTATCCTATATTTGACCCTTTAAGACCACGACTATATTACCATTTAAAAACCACTCTGAAAACTAATAGGTCATATATCCCATAGATATTTCCCTCTAAAAATTACCTCAATACTATGATCACCTCATAGGTTCTACATCTCAAGTTGAAGGGATATCATATGCCCTTTTTTATGATCCCTTAGGGATTTTATATCTCACATCAACTACAATTTTACCCAACATAATTCCATGTTAAAAAATCAATATACACTCACTTCACTTATATAGAATGTTTCCAAGAAGCTATATTTTGAAATACCTTATAAGATATCATTGATACTTTATATAATAGAACCCATCTCCTCATATCACCTCACAAGCATACGTCACCATCATAGAGATATCACCCGGAATATAATTCCTATACTGAACCACTAAGTGCAACTAAAAATTTATTAAGGGATGATATATCTACTACCAATGAACCTCCCACTAGAGCATATACATTAACCATTATCAGAAAACACCAAAAATAAGCACACATATGTTATTGGATCCTATGTACCAATGTTGATGCATTTATGACACTTCTTGAAATGATGAACCAAGATCCAAAAACTATAATATCAATATTAGTAAACACATCATATTTAAATTAATATCTCTACCATAATTACAAAAACTAAAAACAATAATCCCATACCCTAAGTGATAAGGAATTACTGTTGTAAAATGTGTTCATGAAGAATAAGTCCACAACCCATCATAATTTGTGACAAATTCCTAGTATTCCTGTCAACCATATTTTCAAATAACAAAACAAAGAAATTTTATGATACCACCTTTTGATGCCTCAACCCATGTGCGTCTCAATAGTTCCCAAGGATGAGGTTCCACTTGAACCCTAGTGTGCCTCACAATATTCTAGTGTTTAAAACTAGTAGAAAGGGACTTAAAAATATATTGGGGGTGACTGTACTCTCTAATTAGAATAAGAAAATAGTGTAAATAATCAAAAGAAATCCAAACTAGAACATTAATTTATGCATTGATAAATTATTCAATAAGAAATATCAAATGATGCTGTTATAAAAAAAATACAACTAATCATCCACTAATCTGATCACATATAAAAAATAAAATAATAATAAAAACATACACCAACCTCACTACTATCTATGTTCCTCCACAAAATCCCATATCTACATCATTGTTGAATTACTATAAGAAGATCCTTTGCACATACAATGATCTAACCTAAAAAGATAAGGTCTTAAAATACACCAAGGTTCCCATGTAATTTTTAAGAATATAACTCTGTAAGGTGTCATCAAGAACCCTTCATATGTACCATCACACCCATGCATATTCATGAGAAAAGTAAATAAAAAATAAACATGCCCATGTAGTGCATTGGGATTCTGTGCTAACCGAGATAACATGAATCCATACACATTGGTTTATTTTGTACTATCTTAACCATCAAAAAAGCTAATAATACCCTCTTTAGTGATATACCAGAATTCATACACATTGGTTTATTATGTACTATTTTGAACATCATGAAAGATAATCATACCGACTTTAGTGATATCCTAGAATCCAATAATTGACTCATGGAATATGTACTAGTCCAGACTTGAAGAGTTAGGGTATGGTGTCATCCATGTCATAACCACTACCCACCTTAGGGTAGGTTCCTTTACATACAACTAAACCAACACCACACTCTAGAGAGGCCATAGGTATAAATCCCAACCTCTACCATATTAAAAAATATAGGGTCCAACCACATGAAATATTACATTAAAACTTAACCTTCTTATTCAAGGAAGTTCCATCATTTGATCTCATATCACATTAAAACTCCACACACCATATCACTCATAGAAATCTATAATTTAATTCCATATCATACCATATTTTGGACACCATCTCAATCAAGGTAGTCTTACCATTCCCTTGTCACTCAAGGATTGGACCTCATCATGTCATCTCCACATCAAGGACTACATCTCACTCATATATGTTCTAATAACACTATCTCAATCATGGAGAGGATAATATAGACTTAATTTACATAATCTCACTCATTGTTGGCCAATAATATATACTAAAGGGAATTTATCTCACTCATGGAAGTACTACCAGTGACATATCAGTCAAGCTTGGGACTGGAATTGGGATTATCATCACCCACCTCAGGATTCTTTATTATATATTGACACAAGAAAACAAATCCCATAACCCATAGAACAACTCACCATATTATAATATGGGTACTATCCACTTGGGACTTAGCCCCTCATCAGTAACCATTGGTATCAAATCATTACCATCACCCATTGGTAACCTCATAACCCATATGACATATCAGAAATTTGTCTCAATATGTTACATATAATTATATTATATATCCCATTGACATACCAAGACCAAATACCTAATAAAATCCCTCAACCCCTACCTATGTATCATCTCTCATCTCCTAAAGGAGACCTATGAGCCTGAATTTGATAGGAAACACCTCTCTGCCACACACATTAAGTCTCAGAGGAATTATCTCCCTCCAAGAATACACTATTATTTCCCTCTGACCTTAGGTGAATCTCTCTCGTCCCTATTTCTAATCTTCATTTTGTTCCAATTCCCTCATTCCTATTCAGATATCCCTAATAAGACTTCTGATTCCATTCTCATCCTAGTACAAAATACAAGACCCACCTGAGGTCTCTCATAAAATTATCCTCTTCCTATACTCTATGGAGACTTAGTCTACAAGTAATTACAGGGGTTTCCAAATGCACAGGTGAACTTGGTACAGTTATATGGGATCAATACCACCCCACCCATTCACCTCTGGATTCTTTTAAACCCTAACCATTCTTCCCAAACCCATAAAGTCATGTAGAATGTACAAGAAAGCATAAATAAACATATATTTTTGTATTACAGGGGCCAATTACCTCAAATATGGAGCTTACCTTTTTCCATAATTTTTACATACTAAACCAGTCCAAGATCATCCAAGACCCTAGAAACCAATCTCATTTTATAAAAAATAAATAAATAATTATAATAATTTAGAATTAATTATATAACTTAAACCAAAGAGGCATATTCACTAACTAACTCACTGAAAACTGTTGATTCACTAAAACCACAAAAAACCTCCACAAAAAACCATTTGAGGCGTCCTCTATTAAACAAACATTGATGCCCCATAATCCTTAGTAGGTTCCACCAGTATCTTATGGAATCAACCCTAAAACCTATCCTAAATTTTCCAAAAATTAGTGGTTTATAGAGGGAGACTAATAATATAATGAAAATAGAATATATCATCTTAAATCTCTACCAAAATGATCCAATAACCATTCGAAACCATAGGGACTTTAAGGGTGGGAGAGGGATGGGATGGTTGGTCAAAATAGAATCCTTTAAATTCCATTATTCTACAAATACATGAGAAACACCAACTACAAAAATATAATTCCCCTTATTAAAGAAGACACTGAGGCCCAGTTTATGCTATGACCAGTTGGGTTACATCATGATGCCCACATCACCTCGTCAAGTCATGGTGTAACCATATTGGTTAAAAAATAACCACCCCTTACATAGAGGTGTTTTACTAAGGCCTTATGAACTTCATAACTTGACCTACCATTCACAAGGCCTCTTATGGAACATTATAATCTTGAATATGGGAGAAAACCTTGACCAAACACTCATCACAGTGTGATAACTATGGTCATAGTGCATTATAACCTTTTGTATGAAACCTCATACTCCTATGTATGAGTCATAATCATGGTATGAAACCTTCTTCAAGATGTGACCAATATATATAACTTCCATCCATAGACATAATCCTTGAACTTGACATACCATGAGGCCTCTATCCAAGTATAACGACAACCTCTATATAACATTCAATGGTATGAACCAAATCTCTTTTAAAGCCTCAAACCACATCCAAAAACATCTTTTAGTGATGTTATAACCATAAGATTCTTTATTTGAGTCTTAATTAATAGTAAAAACCATGACCTAGGTTAAAAAGTAAAATTTTCTCTGAAAAACATTGACCCAAAATCAACAGGTCTTTAATATGTTGGTAGGAATCAATACATGTGAGAAAATATCAGTGAAATATACACCTTCATTATGTTGAAATCCTTTCTCCACCAGCGCACCTTTTGCCTCCTCTTACCACCTTATTCTTACTTGAACCTCTACACACATTTTTTATATAATTCTTTCATTCCTTATGGTAAGGGAGTTAACACCCAAGAATTTATTACATGGAATTAAGATATATCAACCTTCATAGAAACACCCCACTTTATTGAATACATTAATCGCATTTCCTCTTCAAATCATTTAGGGTATCAACTATTAGTCAAAAAATTGTGTATGAATGATGAATACCTCTAAACTCCTCAAGTCCACTTGATGACTATACACCACTAGTGTTATTGGTAGATGCTTTGGTGAACCTTCAATTTCTACTTTTTCAGGAACACTATGTGTTTATTCCCACATCCATCTTTGAATTAATGATGCTTCTAGTACCTGAAACATTCATATGACATTATTTATTCTAATTTTCATATCTTTATCGTCTTCCTTTAAGTGATATAGAAACTCATTATCTCCATAAACAATAAAGAAAAATGATATATACTAAGAATCAAACATATACCTTGGATTAGTATCTACAAGTACATATTCCAAACAACTAAATTCTCCTAAATGAGTGTGGTTTTTCTATTTTCCTAATAATAAATCTGGGAATTATTTCATTGTCCTGTATTTTCTTTTATTGATATGATATATTTACATATTCCCTACCTAAACCTATAAAGTATTGAGAGACCTTGAGTGTATCCTCATACTCCCAACATACCAATTTAATACACTAGTCATTCTCTTGGAAAACACTATTTATTTTGCTGTACTTGAAAGAGTATTATTTAACCAAATTATAATATTATCAAATAATTACTTGAACTCTCTACTCTTATAACATCCACCATTTTGAATCCTTAAGAAATTCATATTTTATTTAAGATCATTCTCAACAATAGTCTTCCAATTCTAAAATATATTAAACATATCAGATTTACATTTTATAAAGTAAAACAATGCCTTCCTTATTGAGTCATCAAAAATTTCTCAAAATATAGTGGCCCTTTAATGGAATGAACTAGTGTAGGACCAAAAAAATTAGTGTACACAGATTCTATATTTCCCGACTTTTGGTTTCATCATCTATTCATAAAATATTCCATATTTTTTCCAAAGATATATTATATATAGAATACAAATTTCAAATACTCCATATTTTGTAGAATTCATTTCATTACTATAATATTTATCCCATTCTCACTCATGTGGCCTAACCTTTAAAGTAAAAATTTTGAATCCATAATAATAATATTTTTTGAAATAATGGATTTTCAATTTTCTATCATATTACAAATGGTTTCTTTATTTTCTATATAACCCATGAACGTAGATCCCTTGGTAATTTTCATTACACCACCAGTGAATATGGCGTTAAAACCAAAATCATCAATTCTTATAATAGAAGTAAGATTCATTATTCTTTCTAAAATCTATATCAAACAATCTAAAATATAAATAATTCAACTATTAGTTTTAATCCCTTCATCACCCTTTCCTATAATTTGTAAGGGTTCAACATTTTCAAGATAAAATTTGCTAAAATTGAAAAAACATTATTTTTTAGGAAATCTATCAGTGATGCAGAATTGAAAAACTTCACTCATTGTTAAATATAAGGACTTATAGAGATATTCAAATTTAGTAGTAGAAAATTGTTAGATTTTTTATTTTTTATGTTTTCTATATTGGATTTAGGTGACTTTTATTTTTTTATACACTCTTTTACACACAATTTATTCCCATAACTCTAGTAGGTATGACTAATACTCTTTGCCTCATCTCAACCCTTTTCTCATTATTTTGATAATCCTGTATGATTATCCCACTCTATTAATTATACTCTTCCTTTAATTTATATAGTTAACCCAATAATTTTTATTATTATCTTCTTTGAATATATATAGTAGTGATCATATATTGCACATACTTTAACTTAAAATTTTTATTCTCTTAATTATTTCTCATTGGTGTTACAATAACTTCTTATTTATTAGGTTATAAAGATAAAAAATCCACTGCACATACATCATAATATAGTGTAATTCTCATCGATGTTGACTAACTAATGAAGGTGTTGAATTTATTGATGTGGTAAGCACAAATATTCACTTCAATTGTCTTCTGATTGAATAACTATTACACATGTACACTTTTTTCAAGAGATAAGTCTTATCATACATTTTTATGATAACTTTAATAAAATTAGTTATCATAAACTTTGTTTTAATGTTGAACACCTTTTTATTTGATGTTAAAATATATATAACTCCCAGAACCATTATATCAAGTAATTATCTTTCCATTTTACCTATACTATATGGTTTTACACTTAGAAGTGTAAATTTTGTTTTCTTATAAAAAATATAATACTTCATCAGAATTCTCAATAAATTTAAGTCATATCCATTTAAATGATTAATATTTACCTTAACTTCTTCTATAGTCATCATTCAACTTTAAAAATTCCACTATATTTTTCCAAACACAAGATTTAATACAAGTTGTTACAAAAACACTAGGAGAACTAATGATAGTAAATTATAGAAATGATATTAAATGGGAGAAAAAGAAAGAATAAGAATAAATAGATAAATAAGAATTTGAATTAAAATATTTGTGTGGTTCTAGAATAATCCCTATAAACATGAAGTGGAAGAATCATTTCACTACCTATCAAGTGAAAATTATAGGGCGCACATAATACAAATTCTCTAGATTAAAATGAGATTATAAAATGATGTGGTTATATTACAACCCATGTTTTTAAAATTGTAAATCCATATAGTTTGTATAATATTCTATAGTACCAATGGTATTAAATTACTCAAAGATGAAATATTAAGTTATTAAAGTCTATACTAGATTGGTGTTCTGTATGGAATAATTATACTAGCCAACATAATCTCATGGATCATTCTCTATAATTCAATTAAATATACCCTTTACAAAATAAGAAATAAATTTTATAACATTAATACTATATGTGATCTCTCTATATATTTTATTTCTCCCCTTTAGGTATTCTATGAAATTAATTCTCCAGGGACCATGTTTGACATAATAAAACCTACAACATTCATTAGAAACTCATCTCTTTAAGTTAGTGCCGAATCTCCAAGGCCTCTATCCTTTTTATTTTAGTCAAAACTACTACACTTTCCATTTTATCTATCATCATAGAACTTGATCATAAAACTCATATATACAACTCAATAATACTTTATATATTATAATAAATAGGTAAAATTATATCAAATTAATTCATATTTTTATTCATAATAAACTTTTAAAACCATTTTAGTAGTGACTAAATCAAGCTTGAGATCTGACCCCTATCTATCAAAGTGTTTGACGTACCCAATTATATTTAGTGCATGAGTGGACCCTAAAGTACCTTCTACCATCTTATACTATAATATATCATTTGAAACTTCATATTATCATGTCCTAATTCATCTTTATATAAAATATTTAGATTATCTATCATTCCTTAAACATCCATCATTTCTTGTTGCCTCTAGCTTTTAGACTCCATATAGATAATAATCAATTTAAATACATCAATATATTCTATTTTATGTTTCTAGAAAATATTTTATCTTCTTGAATATCTATATAAAAATAATTTTTCTTAGGTAGTTTTTTCTAAAATTGGTATAATTTTTACTCTTACTTGAGATAATTTTTCAAGTTCATGTACAAGTCTAGAATGTTTTGTAAATTAATATTTTCATTCTTTAAAATTGATCTCAAGGTTATGTTCAAAGATTATGATTATATTAATTAAATTTTTTACTATATGTGTAATTTGAATTACACTCATTTAGTAAAAAATTTTATTAAATGTTCTAGAACTAAATTTATGACTTTATTAAAATTTAATCATATACATTAATGAGAAATGATCCATATTTCTCTAATAAATGATTTGAATTCAATAATATTTTCACCCCATAGTTATTTAGGTATACCTTCATTCTAGTAATATCATATACCACTCTTGGATTTTTTAGTGTCTAATACTTTATCCAGTCAATTTCATGGATTATCTAAAAAATATTACATTGTACCCTTCCTATGTATGGCGACCAGTACCTCATTTAACCTATAATTATGTGTTTAATAAAAGGGATTTAATTTTATTATATTAACATGATATTTTTGGTTTATATTTTTATATAACTATGAAAACCATTATATTATATAGTAAACACTAACATAAAACTTCTGTATTTTCTATATAAATATTATTCTTAAGTTCAGAGTTTTTTCCAATCATGACACACTTTATTCATTCAAGTCCATTTTCTTTTATTCAAGGATATAATTCATAATATTTTCCACTCATTCATAGTCCTTATAAAAAATATTTTAAAACCTGGGTTGAGAACAAAATATCTTAGTAAGTGATGTAAAAAGAATGGAAAACTATTATTCCTTTTATAAAAATGAAGTACCATATAGAAGTTTCTCTTTTATCATAATAATTCTTTAGATCTTAATAATCAATTACTTATGAATTTTTTTAATAAAACTTTTCCTATAAAAAATAAAGTTAACATAAGAATTCATGAGGATTTCATTGAAAAACATTAAAATAGTTTTGAAAAATAAATATTTCTCACTTAACGGGTCATAAAATTTATTTTAATCATAAGATTATTTACTTATATTATGTAATAAAAAGATATATATGAAAAAAAGCATTAAATTGAACTTGAAATAAATGAAATTATAACAATATAAATAATCACATTGATAAAAAACTAATTTCATAATGATGTAATGCAGAATTCTTGACATTATAATCATATTATCAAGTCTTCATGCTAAGAAATCATACAAAAATAGGTATCACATGCACCAAATACCCAAGTTAGTTTGCCCCATGAGACATAAAAATGCATGAAGGGGCTATAAAAGTCCCAAATAATAACCTAATAAGTATAATTCATTCATCATATGAAATAAATGAATAATAATATAGCACATAATTAACATAAACATCCATATTGAAAACTAGCCTTGTGAATGTTAATAATGTTTACCAAGTTAATAAATTAAAAAACATGATTGTAAACTATAAAAATAAATAATATGGATAATATCATTAGATTATATAATAATTGAAGCATAATAATCTTTAAATTAAATTATTATATATGAGAAGGATTTTTTATGAAGAAATTAGAAAGTCACTTTAAAAAAAATAAGAAACATCCTTTTCTTTTGAAAAAATTGTAAAACTGAAAATTCATAGAAAAATGGGTAACATAAATTGTTTTAAAAATATATATATTTTTGGAAGATCAATAATAAATAAAGGGAATGATGTTGATAAATGTTTTTCATTCCATACACATTAAAAAACTCTTTTGTACCTTTTAAAAAAGATTGAAAAGAATATCTATATAGAAATAATTTAAAAGAATCCTTTTAAAAAATTGGTAAGGGTAGAAATTAGTTGAAAATGAAAATTAAAAAATTTTAAGAATAAATAAGAACATTATTTAATAGATTCAATAACATGTATATGGAGGAAAAACATTTGAAACATTAAAAATAATGTTTTAATGGAAAATATCTTACTTTAAGTCATGTCTAGCTTTCCATGCTCTCTAACTCCGAAATAATAATTTCTTTTGTTTTTATAATTTATTAATAGTTTTTATAATATTTATTAAATTATAATTATTTATTTTATTTCAATTATTACCATTAATTTTTTTGTTATGGAATCATTTATGTTTACATCGTACATTTTGATTATGTTCGGTTTATAATGATAAAACAATTTCAATTGGTTGACCATAGTCAATGAAGAAATTATAATGTAATTTCATGAATATTAATCATGAAATAATTATCATTTTTATACATTAAAAAACATTTTAAAACCAACCATTTATTGTGGTCATGAAAAATGAATCACATCGTTTCATGGAGATGATAGTCCATACATATACTTGAATGATGTTTTTATTTGTCTATAGGATAGGATAAAAAATGTTGATAATATTTTACTTTTAAAGAATGATAAATTTTTTATATATTTCATATTTATTAACTAATTATATTCTTATTCCCATCCATGTGATACAATAATGAAAAATGAATCACACCACTTCATGGAGGTGGTAGTCCACCTGTATGCCAGAGCGCACTATAATTTTCAAATGGATGGTAAGATAAGAAGGTATGTAATATATTAGCTTTATAAAATCATAATTATGTAATAAACAAAATATTTAAATATAAAATCTATCATAATAGAAATCCATTAATGGTAGTGATATAAAATAAAATACATTGATTTATACAGACAGTAGTCCGTATGTATGTATGAGTGATACTTTCATTTCCCATTAGATGGAAAATGAGATGAATAAGGGTCATTAACTAAGCATCATAAAATTTAAGTAAATATAATATAAAAGTGTTTTTATCTTATAATAAATATATAATATTTGAAATAGGTTTAAGAATAAATAAAATCAAATAAGTCAATTATGAGTTATATCTCTTCTATGAAGAAGCTCCTTTAGTTTACACATTAAGCCATCTTGGATTGGTCATTTGGTGATAATAGGACCTATAAGACATGTAGAGAAATGTTAGTAATTTATTTTTTAGATATTTTTTTAGAAAAATGTAATAATAGGTATGAGTAATAGAGGATAAGAGTTTCCCTTTTATACGTGAGGTGGGTGGAAAACTGGTAAGTACTTGAAATATATATATACCAATAATATGCTTCCAAATAAAGTAAAATAGATCTATGATGAATTATTTTTCAAAGATAAGAAGGATAAGGTTTAAATATAATCAAAAAATATATTTTATATAGGTTTATGTGTGATTTAAAACCTTTTAGTTTAGTTTAATACCCTCATTATCCCTCTTTAACCTTAACAGTTGTATCGTTTTTTGCAGTCATTATGGGTCATGAAGGTAGTTTTAAAAATTTATGGTGGAAAATATGTGAAATATTTATGATAGGATATTTAATTTTATATCTAATTGCGTTATTATCATTTTTTATAATTTTGTAAGGATTAAAAAATAATTCTTAAACATTAAAAACCATTTTTGGTCATTTTTAGAAAAATTCATGTACATTCACTTTAGAGGCATAAATAATGAAATTAAATTTAAATATAAAATAATTAAAAATTAATTATGAATTATAATTATCCATTAAATTAATTTAAGGCCAAAATTCATCCAAAATATATTAAATTTAATTTTTTTAAAATCATTTATTTAATTTTTCTACTCCTTGCAAAGACGCTGCATTGACGTTGCGTAAGTGTTAGAAGATATTATACAATCTATAAAAATTTCAAAAAAATATGATCATAAAAATATTTTATTCATATTGAAATTAAAAATGTATCATAATCCATATATTCTTTTTATCATTATGAAAACATAATAGAGACATTAAAATAGAGAGTGTTACTTTTTGGAATTTGTTTTACTTAAAATAATATAAAGATTATAATCAATATAAATTTCCAAAAATATACAATATTTTCAATTTTAGGATTCTAATCTTTTAATTACACCCATTAAATTAAATAAATGAATTTTTTGAGTTGATTTTGAGACGATATACCACAATTTTAATCTTAATTAACCCATTAAACCCTTTACAGTAGTGTTAAAATTTTTCTATTGTTACTATTCAATATGAGTAAAAATTAAATTGAAAATTTTATTATATTTAAAACTCTTAATTCCAAATATTAAATCCAAGTTTCAATATTCAATTTTTATAAATGGAGGAAGTCAATTTTAATATAATTTTGAAAAACATAATCGCAAATTGTTTAAGAAAAATTCCCTTTTGGAATACAAATGATTTAAAAAAATTTAATTATAATACTAATTATTATATAATTAATTAGATTATATTTATTAAAACTGGTATTATGTTCCTTTAAAAATAATATCGAAATAGAATTGTACTTTTAAATTAGTTGATTTAATAAAAATAAATTACAATTTTGAAAAAAATCATTCTGTTTTCACTGTTCACTCAAAAATCAATAATTTTATAAAATACCCAAAATTTATCTTTATACTATTCTAGGAAGAATATTTCATAAATTTAAATATTTGGAAAAATAAAATTTATCAACGTTTCAGAAAATAAATATAATATCCACACATAAAATATAATAAAAATCGTTTATATAATATAACATGACTTTATTCACATGACTTGTTGAATAATAAAAATTAAATAAATGTTAATTGATTTAATTAGATATATAATCTGATTATTTCATTAGAATAATTTACTAATAGTGATTAATATAATCTATTAATATCAAAATACATTTGACACATAAAAAGTGTTTTTTGTAAAACAACTTTTTTACCTTCAAAAGATGTTATCATTATTTCTTACCAATTAATAATCAATGTATTATTGAATATTTATTTTATTAGGGAAATGTTTTTTAATATATTTATTTTTTAGTATATTTATTTTTATACATACTAACCAAAATAATGACTATGTCATAATGATCATATTTAAATTATTTTGCATCATGATTCATTTACGCTCTATATTATGCATACCAGACACTATTGCAAATTTTATTTAAAGAAAAAAAATTATAAAATCTCATGGTGTTACAATATACATTTTATATAAATTTCAACCTTATAATTTTATCTCTTATCTAATAAAAAGGGTTTAATTTTTTTTAAAAAAAATAAATTCTTCGGAGAAGAAGATAATTCATATGATAATAAAAGGGAAACCATTTTTAATATAAAAATGAATTTTTAAAAACCATATAAAAAAGTGATAATAAATCATTATTTAAAAAAGGATAATGGAAATAAAAATCTCATCTTGAATAAAACACAACCAGGTTCCCAAATAAGGATAACATTGATGGGAAGTGGAAATATAGACATAGAGGCTATAGTGAACACATACCATGATGTAATAGGTTATATACCTTTATTATATGTCGGTGCCATACCATGATGTAATAGTTTCCATACCTTTATAATGTGTCTCAATTAAAAATTTACAATCCCAAAGGAATATCCATATCATTCCATGTTCCACTTATTCTAATGATTTAAAATTTTATAAAAATTTAATTATGTCGAAAAGGTGGTATAATCCTCTCCAATTGTCTATTTTAACTTAAAAAGTATCCCATTACAAGGATGGAGAGATCAAGCACCCAAGGGGTGGCTTGGCACAAGGCAGATATAAGAACACACATCACGGGTGGCTTGACAAAAGGCAGATATAAGAACACACCTCATGGGTGGCTTGTGTTGAGGTTTTCAACCTCCAACCATAATTAGGTGCTACAAGCGATTGCCAAAGAGGTGTAATAATTAATTTAAGGATTATAATTTAATTTAAAAGAAAAAATTTAAAGGTATGGTGTTTGAAATAATAAAATTAGTCAAATAGACAACAAAACCTTAGGGAAAAGGTATATACCACCAATCATAATACTATGGTTGAACATTCATCTAGTGTTAGCCTTTGGTTTAGTCCATATCATAAGAAAAAGGAATAATATATGAAAAATTTGAAAATTGGGCATATGAGCTCACAACAAAACAATCCTAAAGATGATGAGATAAACAAAGGAAAGAAGGAAATAGACTAAATCTCTTACTGATGGCAATCCAACATGACAAATTACATCGAAAATGGAGGTCTAATTGAAGAATGGGATTGAATCTTTGATTTTTCTATGAGATGACTCCTAAGGTCAAACCAACTATGCGAGAGAGAAGAGGGTAGATAGGATTTTGTCAAAATAAGAGGCCTTACATCCATTTAAAAAAGACACAGGGTTTTTTATGACATTTAAAAATTACACGTTGTGTAATTCTCGAGCTTTTAACCTCCATGGAAAAATCAATATGCAACATGAAATGGGTTTGGAAAGATCATTATGAATTATTTATTTGATACACACTGTGTATTTAAATACACATTGTATATTTTCTTGCAGCATGAATCTTTCCCCCTATATCCATCCTTTCAAAAACAAAAATGACCCACCTTAAGGCATGATTTTCTAGTTTAATCCAAAATTTGATATAAAAAAGAGTTTAATTGTAAATTAAAGGAACCAAACCTCATAGGAACAAAAAATATCTTACAACCCCCCTTTAAAACAAATTTTCTATGAGTCACCCTTCCATGGGTGGTACAACATCATTTGAGAATAACTTTGACCACTGAGAATGTATATCGACCTTCTTCTACCATGTCTTATCCCAAACACAACCATGCAACAATAATACTCATACTAAAGAAACTAATATCCCTCATAGAGACTTTATGATTTCTTCCATGATATGAATAAGGTGCTCATCAAAATATGTATCAACATCAAGTTCCACCTCATCAGGATGTAAAAAATGAGACAAGTTTGAATAGCAATGATGTAACTGAGAGATGTGAAAAATGTCACACATTTCCCAATATCTACTAGGAATTTCAATATGATAATAAACTAGTACAACCCTATCCATAATATCAAAGGTCAAAAAAACCAAGGTGAAAACTTAACATTTAGCATAAAACATCAATCTCCCAATTAAGTTAATACATACAAAAATATCTGATCCCCGATGTTGAACTCTATAGGTCAACAATGATTGTCAACATATGATTTCTTCCAAGACTGAGATATAGTTCATTTATTATGTATCAAATGAAATTCTTTCAAATTCTCCTAAATGAGATGTAGTCCATGTAGTTCTTCCTCACCTACCTCTAACCAACATAAAGGTGAGCAGAAGGGGTTTCCAAATAAGGCCTCATAAAGATCCATCTATATGATCTATTTAAAGACATTATTATAGGTGAAATAGAAAAGAGGTATAAGTTTCATATAAGAACCTAGGAAATCATGAAACCATGACCAGAGCATGTCCTCTACCACCTGTATCATTTGTTCTGACTGACCATTGATTTTTGGGTGAAAGGTTGTGCTCCAAATCACCTGAGTACCCAAATATTTATGTAACCTCTACCAAAACATTGATATGAATGATAATACCTATCAAAAATGATAGTAAAATGGACCCTATGTAAATGTATAATCTCATGGAAAACATTATACCATGTGCGTCCACTGGGAAGGACTCTCTAATAGGTAAAAATCATGGGACATTTGTGATCCCATCAATGGTCACCCATACTGCATCATTGCCTCAAGGTGATATCGGTAAAGCTAGTAACAAAATCTATAGTGACATATTCCTATTTCTACTCAGGAATGATAAATTTCTATAAAAGCCTTACTGGTCACTAGTGCTCCTCCTTCACTTTCTGATAGGTGAAAAACTATGTAATAAAACTAGCTACCTCTCTTTTCATTCCCATCCACCAGTACTAGTGACATTGGTCATGATAAATCTTTTAAATCCCAAGGTGCACTACCAAAATATAAGTAGGATACTTAATGATCTATTCCTCCTAGATATATTCAGAAACCTAGAAACATCCATAGATTCATAGGACCTCATCCCCATCAATAATATAACTATGTGACATGTCCTCACCTAAAACACTCTCCCTTAGGAATAAGATCTCAGGATCAAATAAATGCCTTATATTCACTCTCTCCAGAAGTGAGTAAGTTACTGATAAATATAAAGGTACATAATCTAAATGATGGTTCTGAACCACCAAGTACATTTTAGAAAATAAATCCATAAACTACCACTCACTACTGGAATGAAAAACTGCACATGTCTGAGTTCTTTAGCTCAGAGCATCCGCTACATCATTCCCTTTCCTAGGAATATAATATAGATAAAATTTTAATGACTATAGTTATTTAACCCACTATATTTTCTTGATATTCAATTCATGTTATGTGAAAATATACAAAAGTATTTTTTGGTTTGTAAACACAAAAAAACACTCTCCTAGTATGTAATGCCTCATAAAATGAAAAGCATGGATTATAGCTACCAATTTGAGATCATGTGTTAGGTAATTCCTCTCATGAGGTCTCAATTGTAGAGACTTGTATGCTAAAAATAAATCATCCTACATCATAAATACTCCTAGCCTAAAACCTGATGCATCAAAATAGACTATATAGCTTCTTCTAAACTCGGAATGAATTGGGATCATCACTAAATTCAACATCCCTTTCATCTCCTAAAAGTCTGTATCATAGGATTATGATGATAAAAACATCACACCCTTCTTATTAAAACCTTTAAGATGTGCTTATAGGTGTAAAAATTTATGTATAAAGAACTTATAATAAATATTTATGCCCAAGAAACAATTTATGTAGAAAATATTATTGGGATTCTCCCAGGTAACTATAGCTCTCAACTTATCCAGGTCAACTAAGAATCTAAAATCGGAAATATTGAAACCCAAGAGGTGCACCTTATTTATCAAAAAGTGATATTTTCTTATATTGTCATACATATGGTGCTCTCTCAGTGTATTCAAAATGATATCAAATTTTTTGTAATGGTTGTGTTGAGTAAAATAATACAAAAATATGTCAACTACTAAGGATAACAAAAATGAATCCATAAACAGGTGGAAAAACCAATTCATTAGAGCCATGAAAATGGATGAAACATTCATGATACTGAAAAAAATAACCAGATACACATAAATACAATATCTACAATGACATGATTTATAGGTTATATTCAAAGGTATAACACATAGGTGGTGATATCCTAATATCAAATTAATCTTGGAGAAAACCCACACTCCTAAAAACTTATTAAAGAGGTCATCTATACAAGGAAAAGGATACCAATTCTTCACAGTAAGCTGATCTAGATTTTAGTAATCCAAAAAAATAACAAGGGTTATATCTATTTTATTGGAAAAAATGACCAGTAAACCCCACATTGAAGTATTAGGTTCTATAAAACTCTTAGATTCTAAGTCCTATAGCTATCTATTGAGATCCTACTAATCAGTAGTATCTATCCTATAAGGTGAAATGGATACTGGTGAAACTCATAGAACCATCTCATTTGGGAACTCCAACTATCACTCATGTGGTAAACTAGAAATTTTTTCAGGGAAAATGTCACTAAAATGGTCTACTAAAGGGGGGAAATCATCTTGATTTATTCCTTCATCATCCCTATAAATGATAGCTATCTGGGCAATCACGTCAATCAAACCATGATAATCTGGTTCAGATCTATGTTCATGGAAATCCCATTCATCCTCGTGAATATAAATAATTCCCTCTGGTGATGTAAATGATACACTTAAGTGATATATTTCCACATTTTAATGATAAGGAATCATCTAGTACATCCCAAGGTTGACTTGAAAGTCTGCCATCCCGAGTATGAAGATGTTACATAAAAGTTGATAACCACCTATCTCAAATGGTAACACCCCACATTGGTGTATACTCTCAAAACTTTTATGCAAATGAGTGAAAAGGGATATCACCCCACATAAGTATTTAATTTTGAGTGAAAGGAATTCCAAAATAGCCCCTGAGATGAAAGAATTTGAATCCCCTTTTTCAAAAAAATAAGCCACATGGTAGGTGCTATTAAAATCATACCTCAAATTGAAGAAGGTTTGAGACTAATCTCTCTTAGTACATGTTTTACTGTATAACCCAACCTATTAAAAAACCCTGATATAAAACAAAAATTCCCTGAGTTAGTCCAATTTGTTGATACTATAACACTGGTGTCTGGCTTCCCCGACCATGACCCCCTCCTCAACAGGAACAACCGATAACACTCCATCTCCCTACCTGACACAGACGTACTAATCATAATGTAGGACCTATATTCAATACTGATCATACATCACTTTCCACTGAAGGTAAAATTCTAAAAAACTGCTATAAATGTACCATCCTTCTATAAGATTAATACTCAATTGTGGCCCTATCACACTAAGGTTTCATATGACCATTCTTTCCACATAGATGAAAGACTAAAAAACTTCAATTACGTGAACTCTTATGGGTACTTCCCTCATGATAGGTATCTAAGTGATTCTTCTTGACACATTATACTACAGTACTGGGTAGAGAAGTTGATCCACTCTTATCAAGGCCTCCAGCTTCCCTAAAGTTACATAATTTAATAAAATCCTAGTTGACTATTTTAGACACAGCAGTCAACTCGAAAAAAATCTCCTAAGATTGAATAGTATGTCTGATTGAATAGTATGTCTGATCCCACCCTCAAAACATCTCTATTTGATTGTGTCATTAGTGGTATAGATAGGCACAAAGCACTAAAGCTCTGTAAATTGAGCTTAGTAATTCATAACATACATAGAACCCTACTGCAGGTTCATGAACTCCATAGAATGATTATCCCTCAGAGACTCTGAAAAAATTAATCATAGAATCAAAATTGGAAATCCATCCAAATCACTTCCTAGTAATGACCAACCTGGTTCAAAATTTCCCACTATTGTTTAGAGGATCCTCAATGGAAATATATAGAAATCATCACCATTCTATAAAGTGGTGTATCAATGTTTTTGAAGATATATAAAATAGTCTCAGGCTATAACTCTACATACTGGGGGTACCATCACCTAAAAAAGTAAGGGAATGTTATCAATGAAACTCCTTCTTTAACTCTCCCATATAATGGGTGGGTTATGGAGCTACATGTGTTTCCTATATGATACCTAAAAACTCCCCTCGAAGATGTGTATCATCTCGTGAAACAAAGATAAAAGTAAGCTCCACATTGGGAACTACTAGAGGTAACACTAGTGGATCAGGGAGCACTATCTATGGAGAATGGGTATCATCACCATCCGGGTGCATGACTCGAGGACATCATAGTTTCATAGCTCAACAAATTCTAAGAAAATTCTTCAGATAGGAGTTTATATCACTAATATCAAAGTTATAAGAATATTACAAGTACAATATGTCCTATAAAAGATTCATACTCCTATTCATTCCCCTAAATCGGGGTCTGGGTGATAGGAACAATCATAAATTACATGATAGGCACTACCTACTTCCCACTAAAAAGGTTGGTTCTAGGTCAATATCTATATTTCACTATAAGGATCCTAGTAAATAAACTTTCAATTGAAGGTTAGGGAGGAAAAAAAACCTTTAATTTTCAACTAGGATCCCCATTTATTAAAGAACATATTTACATTAAAGATTTAACAATTCTTTCATTTAAATAATAGACTAGTTAGTTGAAATACCTTTCCAAATTTATAAAAGTACATGATTTATAAATTTTAATTGGTAGTTCATATAACTCGATTTAAACCTTTACATTGAATAGGATAATGTTACGGTTAATATAATATGATTTGACTGGATGAATTTTCATTCCTAATTTAAAGATATACATACACTCTCTAAATTACAAATGGAATTCATTTATTCAAAATCAACTAACTTTCCAGTCAATGTGACTTTATTTACATAACAAAAACATGTGATAATTGATTATATAAGGTGAAATCATTAACCTAGATAGAAAATAACCAATTTGGTTGATGAATAAACTTTAATAACTAATTATTCTATCACCCTTTTCCTACAAAAAATGTTAGTTGCAAAACATATATTTCACTCAAGGTACATAAAAAAAGTATCACGTAGTCCCATAGTTAAATATATATGCAATGGAATAATTCATGACATATTAATCCATTGAGATACCTATAAGGATACATGATCAATTTTTCCTTTCTGTAACAAGATAAGAAAGAAATGTAATCCAAATTAATAATAAAAATAAAATCACATATCATATACTTCAACCAATGGTGGAATAAAATCAAATGTAACAAGAATATACCATAATTTCATATCCCATTCTATGTAATTTGAATTTTCTCCAATAATTTGATTAGGTACTCCCAGTCCTGGTATCATTGAACAAAAACTATCAAACTTCTTATTGAAAAGAAATTGGGGAAAACAAATCCATAAAGGGGGATTAGAAAAATGAAACCAAAGGGAATCTCTGATAATAATGTCAAGACCTCCCAAGGGAAGGGACCTAAGGGTAAAAATCTCTATGAGGTGGGGATCCTGGGAAGCCATAGAATCTAGGATGTTAGCTACATTATTTCCTTCACTCCACGTATGGAGGAGCTCTGTGCCATTAAAAGGAAGAGACATGCACTTATGAATCGAAGGGATGACCTCCCAAGGAGTATAATAAAGACCTTTAAGGGAGATCTATATGATTTTGTTTCAATCTATATTATTTTCAATGAGATTTTTCTTTAGTTGAATAACTCAACGCCATTGAGAATGAAACTATCTTATGAATTTAAGGAGTTTCCTTACCCATAAAAAGAACTAAATGAAAACTACATCAAACTAGTGGAATCACAAACCACCACCCGTAGGTTCCTCTGAATAAAATATCCATTTGTGTTAAATTTGAGGCCTTGCGGAGGAGGAGACTTGCACACCCAATTCTACAACTACTTAGGTCTAGGATACCCATAGGGGAGCCTTTATCTATGTAGTATCTGATAGATGTAGCCTCTTCCTAGTTATAACAAGTCTTATGGACCTTTCCTCCAAAGTAGTTCTATATGGGGTGGGCCCATTATGGTGAGACTGATTACATACCTACAAAATGGACCAGCAATTGGGCCCATATAGAATCATTCTAGACTTATCCTTATGAATATTCCTTCTCATCCTACTATACCAGCTTTGAAAGAAGTCCCCAAAGGACTTATCCATCCTTGTAAAAATCATTGAACTCCTCTAGAACTCTGTATAACATTCCCACCCAATCACTATTAAAAAATTGGTGCAAGGTGGTCTCCTTATTGGGAATCAAGCAATTTGAACACTTAGATACTAAATTAACCCCTTTTCCCTTTACAAATGCATCCATAAGAATATCATAGTTGACAATTATCCAAACAGTGAAGTTAGAATTCACTGGGATGGACTTGCACCAGAGACTACTTCCCCATAATTCACTTGCAGGATACATGTGCATTATATTTTTGGAGGACTTATCCATGAACATACTTAATGGGGTGCCTATGAAGATACACTATTCAGGGTTATCCTCTATCCAAATATCTTCCAACATGTATTTCTAGATGGGGTTGAGAATCATCTGGATGAAGGAGGGATGAAATCTGTCCAGATTGAAGGTAAGGTCAGGTGTTGGGAATCTTGTTTACCCTAGACCTCACTTGCCTAGTTACACTCTGGGATGTTAATTTCTCCAAATCCTAGAATCCATTGAGAATGGTATTAAAGAAATAGGATATGGTCCCACATAGAGCTCTATAAGGATGAAGGTTTACCACTTTTATCTCTTATACGATAGTCGTATTTGATTTTGATGAACCTAACCCAAAGGAACCATCCTTCAATTACATCCAACACAAGCTTACCTTGAAGAAAGTACATTTCCACACCCAAATTGCTCATGTTGATGACCCCATCTTCCACTGGTCTGGAAAGTATATTCTAGGAGGCACTATGGAATCTTCCCTCCCCTAAGCATCCCAGATAAAATATTTTATTAGTTTCTCAATCTTTGTAAGAATCAACTTGGGAAGAAAGAGCACTGAAATGATATTCACGGGAATTGATTACAACATATAGTTGAAAATGGTAATCATCCAACCAAATGAGAAGAAAAAATTATTCCAATTTTTGATATGATTGGTAATTTTATTTAACATGCCTTTAAAATTCTAGACTAGTACTCCATATAGTTTATTCATTCATCATATTGTTGAATCCTTGGGTTAAAGGCTATGACCTTTGATAAAGAAGACCAAATCATTAGAAAAGATAAGATGAGACACCCTAGGGAAGAAGGCCCTACGATGGTAACGATTAATGAGTACTTGTTGTATACAAGAGGCTATGTGTATACTAAGACCATCCTAGACCATTGTAAAGATATTTGGGGCGATGGGGTCTCCTTGTCTATACCCCTGCCCAATTTTAGGAACCCACATTGCCTCCCCATAAAATTATATTGAACCATTAATATGATCATTACCAAATTTAAACATATACTAGTATCCTTTATTCTATCCCAAAATAGAAAGGAAAATAAAAGAAACATATAATACCAATTTGTAACATCTCTTCATAATAACCACTAATGAGTTCTTTGATACTATGGTTCACATAGCCTGAAGTGTACCAACCCATACAACAAAGGATACTAAGTAGTATCGTGGGTCTATGTTGGTATTGTGTGGAGACTATAAGCTTATAATTAAAGTAGAAAAATAGGGTAATAAATTAATATAAGAAAAATCATAATAAATGAAAAGTATAACAATGGAATTAAAACATCTTGATGGTAATAATAAAACTCCATCAATAGAAATATCAAGAATTATAAAAAATATTGTAAATTCATGAATTTAATAAAAAAATAGTCAACATGGAATCAACACACATACATAAAAGTATATCAAAATAATGAAAAATAACAAAAATAATACATCCATAAAACATCTGGAGCCAAAACTCATTCCTATTCTCACCCACCGCCTGATACAATAATTCATGCATCAATAACTGGGAACTTTCCCCTATCCACACCTACATTCATGAGGCATGTTTGAGTACCAATTGATATCCTGAACATGGTGTGACATAAACTTAGTAGACCACCACAAATAATTTCTATAACTTATCCATTCAATGAATAATAAATATAATCATGTGTAGGTATAAAAAGTAAGTAGTAATGTTAGTTAAATATAATAATTCCATGGAAAAATCTATTGAGGAAGCTATCTATAAAAGATGACCATAAATAAATAAATACAAAGTATTAACAATAGGTAATAAAAATATAAACATAAGTCATATGTGATAAGAGTAATAGAACTATGTCCCTTGGTTCCTTAGGGGACGTTAGGTAAGGAGGCTTATGTTGGTGATGTTTGACTGGAGATCATGACTACCTTGCAGCGGGCAACAGATGTTTTGGCCATTGAAAAATCTTGGGAGATTCTTATGAACTTTGAGGAAGAGATGCTAGAGAAGGTCTTAGTTATTCATGTTTCTAATGAGGATGCAGAATGAATTAATGGGTAAATAATTAAATTGGACACAAACAAGGACCTAGGTGAGTGGATCGACAAGGAATACCTAATTCTTACAAAAGGATTCAATAACAAGAAGATGAAAATGGAGGAGCTCATGTAATCTTGGGACAAATTGGTCTATCAATTCGAATAAATTTTTATGGATGAACTGGAAAAAGAGTTAACTGATCTTTCCTATGAATTATATAGGGAGACTTCCTCTAATAGGTTCAAGTTGGATTTTAATATCTTTTTTTTCTTCTATACTATTTTATGCAACTTGTTGAACTTGGAGGTTTCACACTTTTTCCATATTTGTGTTTTGAAATAAAATCACATCATTGAGGTTATATACCTATGTAGGCTAGGTCCCTAGGTGTATAACCAGGGTGGATTATATCTAAAGATGTGAAAGTACAAGGAGATTAAAGGTGTCATACCTCGATCCTTCTCAATGGTTTCATACCGTATATAATCATACTTAGGGGCTATATCAACTCTTGGTTCGGTCTAGATCTGAAGAAAAAGGAAGAATAGGAAAACACCACAAAAATATGGCATATGATCTAACATCAAAATTATGCTAAATATGGTGAGATAAATCCTCGAAAAAAGGCAATGAACTAAATATCTTATCTGTGGCTATCCAATGTGATAGAAGGCATGAGAAAGGAAGGATAAAGGGTTGAATGGGATCTAAGACTATGTTTGGTTGTGGGAGGACTACTATAGTGTACATATTGTGTGAGAGAGAAGAGAAGAGATGGGTTTCTATCAAAATAAGAGATCCTAACTCTATTACAAGAAGACCTAGGGAATTTACCAGACGTGTAAAGTTAACACACTGTGTAATGTTTGGGTTTTTCCTCTCCAGGGAAAAACCTATACATGTTATGAAAAGAGTCTAGCTAGACTAATACACTATATGTATTTGGCATGTATCTAGGCTACTAACCCCCTACAACGTTACTTCCAAAAACAAAAACAACTGACCCAATGGTGTGGTTTCCTAGTTTAAGGAAAAAGAAAATCTCAAAAATGGGTTAACTGAAATTTAAAGGAACTATAAATCATACAAAAAATAAGGATCTCATAATGAGTTTAGTTTATGTTTTCACCCATATCTTTTTATTTATCCCCCATTACCCCTTTTGACAATTACCTCAATATTATTGGTTTTTACCATTTAAGGGTCAAGAATATTACCATAAAAAACCAAGCAACCTCTAAATGAACCATGGTTGATATGTTCAAATATATCCAATTTACTTAGATTAATATAGTATTTTTATGAATTTTAAATAATTTCATAAAATATTTATTTTTATAATACATCATTAATTTCATTTTTGGTAATACATGAAATATTATATTATAATATGTGTCTAAATCCTATTAAATGGTTGCTAAATGAAATGTATTATATTATAATAAGGATATTGTCTTAATATATTAACCCAATAATGTTTTTATAGGTTTTTGTATCATTTTAGACCTTTTATCTTGGATTAACCCATTGGTTAACGAATTTTTAAGGTTGTTTTTAGTTTTTATTATATAATTTTTAAACCTTAATTACCCAATTTACCCTTACTAAGGAGAAAATATTTACTAAGGATAATATTCAAAACGACAAAATGTAAAAGAAACATAGTTAAAAAATTTATGAATCTTAATTCTAAATATGTAACATAATTTTTAATATCAAATTTATATAATTGAAATACATAAATTTTAATAATAATACATCGAAAAAAATGAATAAAAGTTTTTTGAAAAATGCATTTTAACACAAAAATGAATATATAAAAAAATCAAGTATAATGATTATTCATATATAATTAATTAGATTATATATAATTAAATAAAAAATGCTTCATTTTAAGATGAAATTTTAAGTATAATGGTTCTTTTAAATGAAAAGAATACTCCATTTTACAAAAAACCGTGTGTTTTACTATTTGATGAATAATCATTACTTTCACAAAAATACCAAAAATTTTACCCTAATATAATTTTGAAGGATTATTTAAAAGTTATGTTCATTTTTAAAAATAAAATAACCAGAGTTGGGAGAAATTAAGGATAATTTCCATGTTAAAAATGCTATAAAAATTGATTTTCAAGAAAATCTATTTTGGAAGCATAGAATGAATTCTTTAAAAATTGAGTGCTTAATTTTTATGAATTATTCAATAAAATTGTATTGAGTAAGAATACTATACACATATTTCATAACAAAATTACTCATATTCATACCCACCAACTCAAAAACAAGGTCAAAATTAAGTAATAATATTTTTAGAATACATCTATATTTTCTTAAAGCTCAGTGCTGAGTGTTTAGATATCTATCAAGATTATTAATATTTCAAACCAAAAATTTTAGGTGTTATATTATCCCACTATTAAATAAATTTCATCCTCAAAATTGTATCTTGATCTTGGTAATCAAGTGTTTTACATAAAAAAATTAATTTTCTGAAAACCCACATCACAAAAAGGGATAATAAAACATTTTCTTAAAAATATGGAAAGGTAAATACTAAGGTCAAAAATAATAACACATTACTAAGTTTTAAAATGGATATCATTAACAGGAATTAAAAATATAGACATTGAGGAAAAATTAATTTCCAAATAACGATGGAGAGTGATAGAGAACATGTTTATGAGAAAGATAATAACCAAAAAACCTTATATCAGTGAGGGGTGAAAAGATCACAAATTCACAAGAGATAATAATAAAAGGATTATATTTTATTTCTATATAACTTTATTAGAGTTTATAAATTCATTTTCTATCAAGATAAAGAACACTAGAAAATGTAATTACTTGATTTCATAAAATTTTTTAAGCACAATTTTATCTTTTGGATGTGCTTCGACTAATTTCCAATTCATATCTTACAACAAGATTCTTTTTTCACCCCTAAGGACTAAAGTTAACTTTTAATGGATTATAATATCCATAGATGAGTGAGAAATCATGCATAATTTATATAAATATTTAGAAAAACTAAAATGGTTAGGATAAATTATCCTATATAATACATTATTATATAAAACCTCAATAATAACCCCCAAAGTTTAACTTAATCCATTCCATAAAGATTTATCATTTCGCATCCCCCAAAAAATGTATGGACAAATTCAAAAAAAAATAATCTAAAATATTTAATCAATTTTTTTCATAGATCAACTTTAAAATATGTCCCCAAATAACATAAAGCAACTCATAATGACCTATAAAAAATATATGAATACCTTGGTCGTATTTTCTCCAAAAACACATTAATAACTTGAATCACCATAAAAACTCAATAAAACAAATATGATTCACAAAATTAACACACTACTAATTCTTCAAATAAAATAAAAGACCATTTAGTATATTCTATAAATCCAATAATACAACAAACTTCATTGAGGATGACCTAAATCACTTTGTCATAAAATCACTATCCAATTTCTAGGTCAACAATACAACCCCATTTACTTTATCAATGTTAGTAATCTCTTTATCTGAACTAAAAATGATTCTCTTAACATTGGAAAAATATTAATGGAATTATTTCCCATAATAATGTGATTTTTAAAACTATATACTCACTTCTAAATCACTTTTATAGGCCATGTATACCTTTTAACATATTATTAAAAATCCATAAAGTAAAACTATTATAGAAAAACCCTTATAAGTGTTATAAATATTATAAGAAAAATTAATTTGATAAAAATAATTCAATAACATAATTATTAAATCCCAATAAATAAACACTTCAATCCTTTCAGTTCAATTTTTAGCCTAATATATGACATTCCATAGTCTAGGAGTCATCCCTTAGAAGATGACATTGATTCAAATAATTCCATAGTTCCCCACATTTAAGAAAATAGACTATTAATGGATCCTTAGGTTGAATTTTATTTCCCTCTATCAAAATCCACATTTTCCAAATTTGTTTTCTCTATTCCCCTATTTTCTATATAGAAAACATTTTAATATTCCCTTGAGTCATTCTTCTAGGTGTATTTACCACATTTCTAACATCAAGGAAATTGATCCTTCTTTCCCCTGTGGTCTACACCAAAAGAGTTATCAATGAACTAAATTATTATCTTCTTTCATGATTCAAAGTGATGGTGAAGGTATAAGTTGTTAATAACATTTTATTATAACTTGTTAGGTATATTTAAAATATCTTTAACTTTATTCACCATCCAATATGGTTTCCCAGAATCATTGAATTAACCTTCACATTTAACATTAATAATATTTCTCACAGTTACTATCATTGAATAAAGCTAGAAATTATAGTGTGAAAAAACATAAAAAAAACAATGTAAAATAATTTATTGAATATATCAATAATTAAACCTTATTTTAAATCCTCTACACTTTAGGTTTAACCTAATCCATCCATATTTATCATCTTTTAAAATCGTTAATAACTAATTAGGAATAAAATGGTAATTTAACTCAGAATATTCTCTTAGAGTATCAAACTAGGTTGGTAGTAAGGGAACACACACTATATACCAGAATAATTGCTTCCAAATACTTGAACAACACATTTTGAGGTTATTACCCCTATATGAATCTATTCCAAAACCAATTCCACTTGTAGTATCCTTATAAGGATGCATTTATAAGAAAAATACATAATCTCTTCCTTACTAAAAATTGAAGATGTTTTTTAACACATCGACTTATCACCTTGGTTTTTAACAAATATCATTAATCCTAATCACAAAAATATTCACTACACCTTTCTCTCATACTAACTAAAATGACCCATAATTTTCATACAAAAATATTACATCTTATTAGATGAATATTAATTACATAACATTATGATCAATACAAAATCCATAAAGTTTTAGTTTATTTGTAAACTTAAATACATTAAAAACTATTTAATAAATGATCTATATCATCTCCTACTTTGTTCTTCATAACAAGATCCCATCTTGGATGCATCATACTTAAAAATTTTCTTCACATATAGAGAAATGTAAAAAAAAATAGAGGATGATATCAAATTCATAGTAATGTTAATAAAGGTAGATATTAACGATCATTTAAATATAACATGAGGATAAATGGTATTATGACATGTTCTTAAGATTTTAATGTCATATAAAGTCATTTTTAGATGATAAACATGATTCATGGAAAAAAGCATGGAAATTCCTATGGCATAAATAATTAAGGGATCAAATAACATGAGAAATTAGAGCATAACATTGGAATAATATAATTTCATAAAATAGTGGAATAAATAGTGGTATAAACATAAACATATAAATCTTATATTAATGCTACCCAACAAGGAATTTATAACATATTCGTCTTGGTATAACCACTATTTTAACTAGTTTGGGATTAAGATAACCTTCAATGTAACCTCTTTTTTTAGGTTTGGGATAAACTATAGTTTACAATTTTAGCTCATAGAACATTAAAATTTACATAATACATCAGTGGAATATATAATTCTAGTACCACCTGTCACATAATTATAAATCCATTTAGACATATTCCACATCATCATAAAAAACATTCATTATAACATAACCCATGGAAAAGAAGACACGTTTCATTGATATTTCATCCTCATAACTATAAACAATATAATGAATGAATAGTGTTGTCATCCTTTAATCAAATCCACAGTAAAGAATAAGTCATTTTAAAAAAATTTATTATATATGAAAAATTCCTTTAAAAGATCATTAGAATATTTCTGGGGGTAAAATACCATTTTTATTTTTAAATAATTTATTAAAATATAAAAATTTGTCTATTATTAATGATGATATTTTATTTGAATAGAACCTTAGAAAATTTTAATAGAAGATTCAAATAATTTAGTTTTCATGAGGTTGGGAAATTCCATAAATGTCATATATGTTAAATAAATAATATTAATATTTTTTTTGTCAAAATTCAAAAGTTTTTCATTTAGAAAAATATAAAAATATTCCTTTTAAATTTCTTTGAAAAATAAAAACACAGATAAAAATATATTTAAATAATATTTTGGTTATTTTTAAAACATTATTGTAAACGTTTTTAGAAAATATTGATATGGAACAAACATGATTTTTGATCAAAGAGAGAAATGAAGTCTGTTTTCCTTAAAAATGGTCTTTTGGTCTCATAAGTACATAATGTGATTAAATGAAAGGGAAAAATGTATTATAAATATATAAATAGAGTAGAAAAAAATTCTTGAACTTCCTGAGAGATATATTATTAAATGATATCACTAGAAACTTAATCTTACATAGTACCGATAGACAATGAGATTATAACATATATCCATTACCTGGAGTTTGACTTACATCAAAAGAAATTTAACACCTATATAATAATTTGAAATTTATTATAAATATATAGTATATTAATTTTAATACTCATAATATCATATATTATCCAATTATAATATATGAACACAAAATTATAAATTATTACTTATTAAAATCATTATTTCTAGGTGTTAACTCTTTTATTTTTAATTAGAATTTCAGTTTGGTGGTTCTGATCTGTTTACTTTGACTGTGGTTTCACCATCTACAAAATTTTATTAATAATACAAATATCACATATATTATTTATATACAGATTTATAATATTCCATAAAATGTAGAGGTAGAAAAATGAGTTACACCGTTCATGGAGACAGTAAGCCCTACGTACGCATGGACATCTTTTTCACTTCTTGAAGAATGAAGAAAAACAATGGTAAAGAATAATTAAACTTTAAAGAATAATTATTATATCTTATATATCATCTATATTCATTAAAATTTTCTTTATCTACATCCATGTAAATAGAAATCAAAAGATAATTTTCATTACTTCGTGGTGGTAGTAATCCACATGTATGCACGAGCAACATTATTTTATTTCGAAGGATAGAATGGTGAAATGATAGATATGATATTATAATTACAAAATGATAATTATATAATAAATTTCATCTCTAAAAATTAAACCTATCATAATAAAAATCCATGAAATATGGTGATGTAATATGAATTGCATGGTTACGTGTATGCGGTATTCTACACGTACACACGAGTTACAGTTTCACATATCTATTTGATGCAATAGAGAGAGGATAATGATAGTTAGATAATCATAATAAAATTTCATTATATCTAGGATACTAAATTTATCATTTTAAGATGAATATATTATATTTATAAGAATTATAAATATTATTAAATTAAAAGAGGAAGGGTAGTAAGATTACCAGTTCTTCGTCGGGCCTCCATAGATCATTGCTTAAGAACCCATGGAATGGTATTTTAAGAATAAAATCACCTATCAATCTTGGATATGGATTTTACAGTTTTTGGATGATATAGATGGCTCAAACAGTGCGAGTAAGAGAGGATAATAGGTTTCCTTATGTAATGGTGGAGAGAGACACTCTGGGAATTACTTAAAGTATAAAATTTATATAAATTAATTTTCAAGTTCATATATAAAAATATTGAATTATTTTTAATTTATTATTATTATTAGTCTAAATAAACACATAAAATAAAATTTTAAAAAGTTTAGGTGAATTTTTCACCCATATCGCTCTGTTTTAACCCTTTTTACCCCTTTTGAAAATTACCACAACATTAATGTTTTTTAAACTTTAAGGGTCCAAAATGTAACCATAAAAAGAAATGTGAGCCATAAATGGAACATTATTGATATTTTCAACCATATGACACTAAATTGGATGTATATAATATTTTTATGAATTTTATATCATTTAATAAAATATTATTTATTATAATATATTATTAATGTCATTTTTGGGAAATTATATAATATTATAGTATAACATGTGTCTAACTTTGGTAAAATGGTTCCAAAATAAAATTATTTCAAATATAAGGTTGATATAGTTTTAATATTATTAATAAATCATGTTTTTTAGGTTTTAATATAAATTTAGACCTTATCTTTTGGATTAACCCATTGGTAAACCGATTGTAACCTTAATTGTGGTAATAACCTTTTCAATATTAAAGGGATATATTTTTAATTGTAAGTTGAAAATGAGATCATAAATGAAAAATGGATGAAATTTTAAAAAATTTATTATCCTAATTTTCCACTTTTTTTATGATTTTTAAATAATTTTGTAAAATATAATTAAAGAAACACTATTAATGCCATTTTAAGAATAATTCCAATAATTTTATATTAAAAGTTACATAATAGTAATATAATATAGGCATTTAAAACATATCTAATAAGTTATATTTATGTTAATTTTTTTTGGGATACTTTAAATCACCCAAAACATATTACTTCAATAGTTTTTAGAATTATTTAATTAATATTTCTACTAGTTGGTTGCATATGCATTGAGTTGGTGTTGTTTAATCATTTAAGGGAATTATGTCATCAATAAAAATTAAAAGTAAATTAGAATTATAAAAAAATCATTTATATTTAATATAAAACTCTAGAATGGAAGATAATTTGTTTTTATCCAATTAGAAAATGATATGGATATTTCAAGTAAGAGAATGATATTTTTGACATTATATTTAATACATGTAATTTCCCGATAAAAATGGAAACAATTGTGATAAATTATCATATTATTGGGGGATGGTATAAAAAAACTCATCCAAAATATTAAAGGCAAGTTTTCGGGTTATTTTTAGTCTTTATTATATTATTTTAAACCATAAATATATGATTTACCCTTACATAGTTGATAATATTTACTAAGGTTACTATTCATAATAGACAAAAATAAAAGATAGATATTTAACATGTTTTAACCTCATGATTAAAGATATGGAATCAATTTCGTAATATTTAATTTCTATGAGTGGCAAAAATCAAATTTAATATAAATTCTTAAAACACATAGAGAATCAATTTTTAGAAAATATGCATTATTAAGCCCAATAATGAATATATACCAGATTCAAGTATAATTACAATAATATGTAACTAATTAAATTATATTAAATTAAATAATTCTTGTGTTATTTTAAGATCAAATTGAAAACATAATAAGACATTTAAATTAAAATAAAATATATTTTTACGAAAAATTGGTACATTCCAATATTTGAAAAAAATGAAAGTTTTTACAAATATTAATAAATATCACTTTAAGATAATTTTGATATGTCGATTTAAAATATTAATTACCATTTCTAAAATTGGATGAAAATTAATAATAATTTCCTCCCCCAAAATGCAATAGAAATTATTTTTGAAGCATAAAATGAATTCACTAAGAATTGAGTGATTATTCATTAATAATTATCCAATACATTTTTATTGAGTATTAATTATATACATATATTTCATAATGTAAATAATTATATTCATAACCGCTAATTCAATGACTCAGTGAAATTTAATTAAATTTTTTTATAATACATCTCTATTTACATAATTCTTGGTGTTTCAAGTTTAGATAAATATTGATCTTATTATTTTTTGAACCATATTTTTGGGGTGTTAAATTTAAAAAATTAAATAAATTTCATCCCTAAAATTTGAACATGATCTTAGTAGTCAAGGGTTTTCCAATTAAGAATTTTTTTTGAAAACACTCATCATAAAATTGATTCGTAAAACTTACTTTTAGAAATTGGGAAATGGAAATTTAATGGTAATATATAATAACACATAAATAGGTTTCTAAATATAATAACATTAGTGGAGATTTAAAATATGGACATAGATGAAGAAATAATGTAAAAATACCGATGAATAGTGATATAAAACCTGGTCTAGAGAAAGTTAAAAACCAAAAAACAATAAATCAGTGAGGGGTGAAAAAATATACTCTTTGGAAATAATTATAATAGGATAATATTTTTTATGATCTTTTTTTTAGAGTTGAGTAATTATTTTTCTATCAAGATTGATAACATGAAAAAATATACACACTTGATTTTATTCTATTCCAAAAACACAATTTCATCCTTTGTTTGAGCATCAATTAATTTCTACTTCACCTATTTTCCCATGATTATTTTTTCATGACTTAATCTCTAAAAATATCTTGTGATGGATCTTAATATCCCTAAAATATTGGAAAAAACATTTCCTTAATTCTCTAAATTTTTAATAAAACCAAAATGGTTATAACAAGTTATCTAGTATAATTCATTACTCTCTAAAACATAATTAATTTCCCCCAAAGTTTTACATAATCCATTCCATAAATATTTATCTCTATGAATTCTCTAAAATATTCCAGACCAAATATAAAACCCAAAAATCTGAGAGATTTGATCAATTTTTTTCCAAGATCAACGTTAAAATTTATCCCCAAACAAAATAAAGAAACAGATAATATCACATTACAATGATGTGAAAACCTTGACAGTATATTCTCCTAAAATATATTAATAGCCAAAATTAGTATAAAACCTCAATGGAAATATATATGCTTTAAAAATTTAACAACATCCTTATTCCTCAAATAAATTCATAGACTTTTTAGTATATTTTACAAAATAAATAATCTGACAAAATACATCAAAGATAAACAAAATAAATTTGTAATCAAATCAATAACCAATTTCATGGTCATGTATACTACACCATTTATTTTATCAATGTCAATAATCTTTTTTTCTCAACTAAACATTACTATGTCAACATTGGGCATATATTAAGGGTTATCTTTCCATTAATCATGTGTTTTTGCAAAATATTATCATGAAATAAATTTTTTTTGGTCATTTGGACTATTAAATATATTCTTAAAAATTGTAAATTTGAAAATACTGTAGAATAATACTTATGTATTTTTGAATTTTTATTACCAATATACAATTGATTAAAATAATTCCACAACATAATTATTGAATCCAAATACACAAATACTTAAATACTTTTAGTTCAATGGATAGAATAATATCGGTCACTCCTTGGTCTAGGAATTTATTTTTAGGAGAGGAAATTGACTCAGATAATGACTATGTTCCCTAAATTTTAGAAAAAAATTATAAATGGATCCCTTGGATAAAATTTATTTCCCTTTACCAAAATTATCTTTTTTTACTTGGAAATTAATCAATCTATGAAATTACTTTGCACAACTAAAAAATTTTAATCTTAAATTAATAAATTATCTAAGGTGTATCTTTCCACATTTTTTATGTGAATTAAATTTAGCATTCTTTTCTTCATGGTCTCCACCACTCTATTTCTAAAAAGAATATATTCTTCACTTCCATTAAGAGTCTAAGAGGATGTTAAGTTATATAATTTTAATAATATATCTTGATAAATGATTATGAATAGTAAAAATATATTTAAATTTAGTCATCATACCATTTAGTTTCTCAGAATCATCACATTGTCCCTTACATTTTTCATTAACATGATTCCTCTAGGTTCACCGAGTTAACTAAAACAAAAAACATGGTGCAATAAATATTAATCATAATCATGAGAAATAAATTATATAATGTCTACATTATATAACCTAAATTTCAATATATGAAACCATAGGTTTTACCTAGGTTATCTAAGATCAAATCCTATTCAAATCCTTCAAAATGGAGTAAAAGTAAAATCTGAATTAGCCTAATCATATCCCCCATGAGTGTCAAAATAGCTGAATATTAAGGGAATACTCACCGTGTAATATAATGATGGTTGTGATATAATCAACCAACTCATTTTAAAGTTATTATCCCTAGATCTATCTTTTTAAAAACCTTACATACTTGTAGTTTTGAGTTGTGATAGGAAAACCACATAATCTCTTCATTTAGAAAGATTTTAGATGTTATCCTATTCATAGAATTAACCCTAGGATTTTTAGAAAATATATTTAATATTAATATCTAAATATTGAAAAAACCCTACTATGCTACCGACTAAAGTGACCTATTGTTTTCATACATAAATATTAAATCTTATTAGATGAATATTTATTACATTACGTTTTGATCCATCTCAGAACCCTAAAGGTTTCGTGTTTTGGAAACTTGGATACATAGATTTTTGGTTTATTAAAAAGTTATAAAATCTCCCACTTTGTTATTTATAACTATCAAACATTTTATAAATATCATACTTATAAATTTTACTTATATACTAGGGAAAAAAAAAAATAAAGGGTGAGATTAGATGCTTGGTATGGGTAAACAAGGGATATATCAATGATCATTTAAAAATAACTTGATCATAAAAGGTTTTATAACATGTTAAAAACCTTTTATGGTCATACCCAATAATCCTAAGATCATAAACCCAAATCTTTTCCAAAATCTGGTAAGTTCCTAAGGCATAATTCAAAAAGGGATCAAAATACACGAGCTATTATATCCTAACCATGAAATAATATAATTTCATAAAAGTTGGAATAAAGTGTGGCATAATAATAATCATAGAAATTTATTCTAAGCCTATCCACCATGAACATTAATATTTATCCAAGGAATTTTATGGAAATATTATTTCAATACTATCAATAAAATAATCAAAAATATATTAATATTCATGCCACAATATCATAAAAACATTAATTATGACATAACCCATGGAAAGGAAAATGAGTTTCATTGATATTTGATTATCATAACCATAAAAAATCCAGAGAAAGAATGATGATGGTATCATTAGTTCACCTCATTCTTAAGCCTATGTATCTTAAAATGATGTTATCATAGATAAAATATTCATCTAAAAGGTCACTAGAATATTTCTTGAGGAAAATCAACTTTTCAGTTTAAAATCATATATAAAAATATAAAAATATCCCAAATATTAGAGATATTTTTTATTTTGAGGTAACCTTGGAAAGTTTTAAGGTATGATTAAAATAATTTATTTTTTCATGACAACAATAAATTCAATTAATGTGGTTTACATTAAAAAAATGTTTCTTTTCACATTTTCCGCAAAAGGACAGAAGTACCTCATTCAGAAAATATCAAGAGTATTACTTTTAAACAATTTAAAAAAAATTAAAACATTGATAAAAATTAATTTAAAAAATATTAGCATAATATTAAAAAATTTCTTCCAATAATTTTATGACATCATGTATATGGAATAAAAAATATTTTCAACCAGAGATAAAATTAATGCCTATTTTCTTTAAAAATGATCTTTCAATATCCTACATACTTGAAGGGAGAAAAATGAAATGAAACAATATATTCTCATGGAATAATCATATTATAATTAAATTCATGAGATTATTGAGAGTAAGATCCTTAAATTTAATCCTCAAAATCATAATAATGCACAATCATGATAAATAATGAGATTGTAACATAAATCTCTTTCCTCATTTTTAGATTGATTCAAAAGTGATTTAACCTGTTGTATAATAAATTTAAATTTATTATTCTTCAAAAAAGGATTCATTTATATTCTAATAATATCATATATGATCTACTTATAGTATTTCAAAAACCATTTATTAACATTTCTTTAGTAAAATCACCATTTTTGGATGTTTGTTTTTTCCTTTTTCAGAGGAAATTCTATTCAGTAGTTCTGGTCCTTGTAATTTGAACATAGTTACATTATCTCTATATTGTTATTTATGATATAAATATCACATATATTTATTATATATTTTTTTATAATTAACTATAAATGGTAGATATAGAAAACTAAATAATCCCATTCATGGAGATGGTAAGACGTATATACGCATAACACTATTTTCACTTTTCTACAAATGAAATGAAACAAAAGTACATAATAATTTTGATTTATAGAAAATTAGTATATAATAAATATCATATATATTTATAAAATATATCATTATTAACAAAAATGTAAGGAAAAAAAATGAAAAATAGATAACATCTCTTCATAGAGGTGGTTATCCACATACACTTTTGAGATACATTATCATTTTCTAACAAATAGGAAGGTAAGAAGGTTGGTAATATATTACAATTAAAGATGCATAATTATATAAAAAATATTATTCTAAAACGTTAAATGAATTATAATAACCATCCCTAATGTAGGTGATATAAAATGAATTGTATCGCTACATGGAAGCGGTAGTCCACACGTATGCATGAGTAATACTTTCACTCCACTATTTGACATAATAGAGGGTGGATAATGGTAGTTACATAATCATAATAAAATTTATGTATATTTTTGATTCTCATTTTTTAATTTTATGATGAATTCCATATATTTATTGGAGTTAGAATAATATATTAATTGAAAGAGAACAAGTTGGAAGATTACATATTCCTTTGTTAGCCTCCATAGATCATTTCGTAAGGACCCTTAGAATGGTATTTGAAGAAGGAAATAACATATAGAAAGAGATAAGAGGAGGTCGCCTTTTATAAGTGAAGAGAGGGGCACTCATGGAATTAATTAAAGTATAAAATTAATATAAATTAATTTTCATCTTAATATGGATCCAAATTTATATATTTTTAATATATAGTGATTATGATTCTAAATTAGTTAATTTAATAAAATTTGGCCAAATTTAGGTTATGTTTTCACCCTTATCTCTTTATTTCCCCTATTTTTTCTTTTGTTAATTATCACAATATAAATTGTTTTACTAATTAAGGGTAAATATTGTTACCATAAAAATAAAATTTACTCATAAATGGATCATGTTTTTTATTTTTAACCATATAAAATTCATGTTTCCTAATATTTTCTTATGAATTTTAAATCATTTAATAAAATGTTTTTTATTATAAAATATCATTAATGTAGTTTTTTTGGAAATACATAAAATATTATAATATAGTATGTGTCTACGTATTTTAAAATGGCTAAAAAATGACATTTATTCTAAAATAAGGTGGTTATGGTCTTAATATAATAACTCAATAAATTTTTTATTGCTTTTGTAATCATTTTAGATCTAATATTTTTGATTAACCCATTGGGTAACCAATTTTCACCTTAACTATGGTAATGACTTTTCCAATATTATTGGGTTATATTTTAATTATTTGGTGAAAACTATATTAAAAATGTCTAATAGATTATATTCTAAACTATTTTTAATCCTAATTGTACAACTAATTTTTTTAATATTTTTAAATTATTTAATAAAATATTATTTAACATAAAAGGATTAAAATGTCATTTTAAGAACTATTCACATAATTTGACTTTAAAAATAACTTGAAAATAATAAAATTAGAATATAAAAAGTTTTCAAATATATAATATGTTATATTTTTCTATAAAATTAATTTAACACTTTAAATCACCCAAACAATATTACTTTTAGAGTTTTTAAAACCATTTATTTCATTTTTCTACTAGAACAATCACTCAGTAACCGTTGTGTAAGAATTTTAGATAATTATTTCTTCATTAAAAATTTAAAATAAATTAATATGATAAAAATATAATTTACATTCAAAATAAATATTTATAACCAAAAATATGTTGATTTTATCCTCGTCACAAATATATTATAGATATTAAAAGCAAGAGAGTGACATTTTTTACTTTATATTTACTTAAAATAATATATATGCCATTTTCAACGAGAAAAGGAAAAGGTACATTAATATAAAATATTGGATGTGAATGGTTGAAACACAATCATAAAATAGATTATATACATGTGTTATATCTATTTTTAGGCTTTATCATATTATCTTTGACCATATTTACCCAATTTTCCCTTACCATGGAGATAATATTTACTAAGGTTATTACTTATACTGAAAAAATAAAAGGGTCATATTTTAAATATTTTATCCGCGTAATTAAAAACGTTGAACCCATTTTTGATTTTTCAGCTTCTATAAGTTTTAGAAAACAATTTTAATATAAATGTATAAAACACAATGAAAACTATTCTAAAAAAATGTGTTTTATGCCCAAAAAATGAACATATTATAAAATATTGTATATTTAAGATTTCTATTTAATCAAATATATAACATATAAATAGACCATACTTGTGATAATTTAATATCAAATATAAATCTCAATTATTCTTTTAAATGAAAATTAAATATATAATAAAAAAATTAGGGTTTTTCATTATTCAATGAAAAAACTTTTTTCAGAAAAATGAAAAAATTTCACATTAAGATAATTATTATATTATAATTTAAAAAATGTATTTAATTTTTTAAAATAGAATTTATGAATGTGCTGTAAATTAATTATAATTTACGCATAAAAAATACTATAAAATTCATTTTAAAAGAAAATTAATTTTTAAGAATAAAATGAATTCACTAAAAACTGAGTGATTATTTTCTAATAATTATATGATACATTTATTTTGTGCAGAAATAATATACATATATTTCAAAATTTGGTTACTCATATTCATACCTACCAATTCAATGGCTAGGTTACATAAAAATAATAATATTTTTATGATACATATCAATTTTCTTAAAGCTTGATATTTCGTGTTTTGTAAGATATCAGTATTATTATTGTCTTAAGCCAAATTTTTTTGGTGTTAAAATATTTATTTTATGACTTACTATTCTGAAATTAATTTTAAATTTATTTCTAAACACCATTAATCTCTCATAATGTCACATACCAAAACTATATTTCCTAATTATATGGTGTAAAAAATATGCTAATTGTTTCCATAAATTTCCTTAATCACCAAGAAGTCGAAAATAAAATAATATATGCTTCTAAAAGAGAATAAAATATTTATTCCTAAAACAGACTCTCAAATTAGCCAAAAATATTTCTATTTACCTTTATCATATAATGTTCCCAATAAAGTGAATTCTTTAAAAAACAACATTAATCACTAATTCAACAAATCAGTTTTGAATGTCTTGGTAATCTATATGATAAAACATATATTCCAAAAATTTAAGATCCATTTTATCCAATTAAACATAATTAATTTAAAATTAATGATAATATTGGATCTAAATGTTAAAAATACCTTTCAATTTATTCTAAAAAATATAAAAACATTTTTGATCAAATAATATTTACACATGTTTGACTTAACGGTTACATATCCTTCAAACTTCTATTAAGACATAATAAATTTCTCCAAGGTAATTTCATCACATAAATCTTTGAAAGGGAAAAAATTACTTTATACTTTTGATCCTCATTAAATTTATCAATAAAATATAACTACATCATACTTCCTGAAGTATTATATGTATACACTTAAATCATTCAACTTCCTTTATAAACCATTTACCAGGCATTGTTATCTTATTACATAATATTTCCTTCCTAAAATAGACTCTTAAATTAGCCAAAAATATTTCTATTCTCTTTATACATTTCACTAGTTGTTTCTTTCGAAAATCATAACATATAGAATACTGAATGTTTTTACCTTTATAATCTTTATCACTTTAACATCCCTAAAACCATTATTTTATCTTTATTTTTCATGTTAAAAAACTCTCATATGTTTATGTTGTTAAAAATAACCCAAGAATGATTTTTATGAATAACTCCAAGAGTTTTAACTCCAACTCATATCTTGTTTGGTTTCTTGTTTGATCAATCCCCACATTGCCCTTCACAAACATTGCTAACTTGGTTCCTACTTGTTCATTGCATTTTTTAAGACCCAAAAATGGTCATTGTGTTTATACCAAGTATGATAAAAATTAAAATTTTATGGAAATGATCAATTTTATTTTATCCTTAACCATGCCATAATCTATTAAATTATTTTAGTTCAAGAAAAAAGTAACTATAATTCTATATAACACACTAACCTTTATAGTTATATAAGACTTATAAATTTTGATAAAAAACTATTATATAATCCAATAAAGCTTCCAAAATTTACCAAAATCTCCCATTTAAAATTATATACAACTTGATATGATACTAACTATAGAGACTCATGCCCTGTTCAACCCATAATTATGAGTTTAATAGAAACTATTGAATTTTCTTACATTCCTATGATCTATTAGGTTTATGGTTTTAAAGAATAAGAAAAAACCTTGCATTAAAGTTTAAAAATGAGATACAATTACCATATTTTCCAAATAAAAAGTATTCTTAAGTTCATAGTTTTTCTCCATTTAAAACACACTTTATTCATTCATGATTAATTTCTATTATTCAAAGATAAAATTCATAATGTTTCATAAAAATCATTATGCCTAGTGAAAATCATTTTAAAATTTTGAGTGGAAAATAAATATGTGTATAAGGGATTTAAAAATAAACGAAAACCATTATTCCTATTAAAAAATAAAAACACGTATGAATGTTTCCATTTTATAATAATACAATTTTAGCTCAAAATAATCACTTACATACTCTTAAAATCAAATTATTTGAAAAATAGTTTTCATAAAACGTTTCATAAAAATAATAAATTAAAAATAACAATTCATGAGTTTTTATTTGAAAAACATGATTTTTTTTCTTGAAAACCAACCTTTCACACTTCAGAGATTATAAACACTTTTTTTAAATCATAATCTTATTTATTTATCATATGTTATAAAAATTGTTTTCTAAAAAACCATTAATAAGTTGAACATAAAATATATCAAATAATAAAATAAAAAATAATAAAATGGTTAAAAATAAACGACTTCAAATTTATATAATTCATATTACTGAACATCATAATCTTATAGTCAAGAATACATTGTGAGACATCCTACATAAATAGTTATGACATACACCAAATATCACAGCTAGTTTGTCTCATGAGACACACTAATGTATTAGTGGGACATAATGGGACCCACTAATCAATTAATAAGTCCCTTGAATTCATAATATTAATTAGATGAATAAAAATTCAATTTATAAACAATATTAAATATAGTTTTTAAAATTAGCATAAAGAATGGTAATAACTTTTCCTCTATCAATAAATAAAAAAATATGATCACAAACTATATTGATAAATATGGTGGATATAGTTATCCTAATATATCCCTAATGAAGCATAATAATCATTAAAGTACATTTAAAAAAAATAAAAAATGTCTTTTATGAAGAAATTAAGAATTCAATTTAAAAATAAAAAATATCATTTTGTTTTGATTTTTTTAAAACTAAACATTCACAGAGTAATTGGAAAGGTATATTCTTTAAAAAACCATAGAAAATTGTTCATAAATATTTATAAAAAATTACGGATATGATGGTGATAATATCCAATCATGTTGTATATTTTTTTTACTTTGGTAAAAATGATAAAGAGTTACCTGTAAAGAAAGCATTTAAAAGATTACTTTTTAAATAAATGGTATAAGAAGTCAAACGTATCTGAAAATTTACTTTGAAAATATTTTAAGAATAAATAAAAATATTATTAAATTATTTTAAGAACATTGATATGGAATGAAACGAGTTTAAAACATTTAAAACAATGTTTTAAAGAAAAACATGTTTCCTTAATTCCCATAACGTTTCATATGTTCTCTAACTCATAAAAAATAAAATTATATACATTTTACACTTGATTAAGAAATTTTTTCAGGTTCATTATATTATTATTATTCCTTTTATTTCATTTATTTCAATGAAATATTTATTTACTAAATTAGTTAACTATACATCATATATTTTGACGATGTTCAATTCATAATCCCAAAACAATTTGGATAGGTTGAACATGGTGCAATGGATAATTTTTTTCTTCAAATATATAATATTAATCCTGAAATAAATGATGTTTTAGTTTTTCTATTGGGAGTAAAATAAATAAGTTTGATAGAATTTTACATTTAAATAATTATAACTATGTTATATATATATTCATATTTGTTCATTAGTTCTATCATTAATAAAAAACATGTGATGTAGAGATAGAAAATGAATCACATCATTTCATGGAGGTGGTAGACCACACATACACGTGACTAAGTTATTATGTTCCAATAACTGGGAGGGTAAGAAGAAAAATAATACATTATATTTATAAAATAATAATTATGTTATAAAGATAAAATATTACCAATAATTATATTATAATAATGATCCATGAAGGGTAGTGATGGACAATGAAATACATTGATTCATGGATTCAGTAGTCATATATAGGCACCCTTAATTATTTTATTTCCAATTGGGTAGAAAAGAAGATGAATAAGGGTTTTACATAAATATAATAAAATTTCAGTATATGTAATATATTTATTTTGTTATATTATAATTTTAATTTAATATATAAAAGAGGTATAATAATAAATTAGATGAAAGAAGTCAGTAAAGAGTTATATATATTCTTTTGAAAAACCTCCTTTGGCTTACAATTTAAGACTTTTTTGACGAGTCCTTTGGTTATAAAAGGGATTATAATAAGTGAGAAGTAAGTTTGGGGAAATGTTTTTTAGATAATGGTGGTGATAAATTTATGAGGAGGTGTGTGGAATATAAGAAATGATTTTCCATTTATAAGTGAGGTCGGTGGAAAATTTTTAAACACTTGAAATATTGATATATAATTTGTGAATAACTTCTATAAAATATATACAAAATGAAATATATTATAATAATAAGTGGATAACTTTGAAATATAGTCAGTTAATATTTTTTTGATATGTTGAGTGTAACACCAAGATATTTTATGATATATTTCTTTTTCTAAATACATTTAATCTCTTCAATAGCTTGTGATACATGCAACCCTGAGTTTAAATGAACTATAATATAGTTTAACAATATAAATAAAATGTCAAATTGAGATTTATGACCAATAATAACTAAATTGTTAAAATAATATACTTCACCCATGTATAAAATAAATTCATTGGTTATCAATTGATCTGAAATTAAAATTAAAAAATCATTTTATTGTATAAGAAATGTTTTTCACAAACAACTGTTTTTATATACGCAGTGTGTTATTTTATTAATAAATTAAATTTATAACTCTTGGTTAATTATATTAATGAAATTTTTATATTATATTCAGTCAAATTTTTATTATCTATCTAATATTATTTCTTGTCACGAGGAAAGAATGAATTCCTTTTTATGCTTTGAAAGTTTATTTTTATAAAAAACAGTTTCATCATGTTTTGCACACATATTTTAAAATATTTTTTTTAAACTTTGAGAAAATGTTTCTTAAAAAATTAAATTCATATTTTTAATCTAAATTTTAAACTCATCATAGTGTTAATTTTTGAGAATTTTCAGAAAAGTTTATTTTTTAATCAATAGTGAGAAAATACCAATTTTTATTGAAAATTTACTTTACATTTAAAGAATTTAAAAATTTAAATTTTAATTATTTTTTTTTGAAAATTAAAAAAGTTCAATTATATTGTTATTAATCAAATCTAGTTCATTATAATCAAATTTATGTTTAATTTTTAAATAGAAATTTTTTATACTTAAGAAAACTCATTCTTGGAAAAGTTCATTTTAATCAGTCTTATGAGTTTAATTTTAAATTAAATTCTACCAATTATATGAATTTAATTTGTCAAAAAAGATTAAATATTTTTAAATAGTCATAATTAACATTATTTAATTGGTTCAACAATATTTTTGGTCATAATGATTAATAAAAACCTTAAAAATTCATTCACGTGTTTAAGTTTAAAAAGAGTTTATCAGGGGGTTAAACAAAAATATAAGTGTGATTTTTCCAATTAAACACATTTAAATCTTATTAAATGGAAATATTTATACCTTAAAACATCTAAAATTATAATATAATTATATTTGAATGCATTTTTCTTGATAATGACTTTATCATTTTGTATTCTTTTAGGAAATTTCCTTGTGGGTTCCCTCTCCCACTTATAAAGGGACATCTCCTCTCTCATCCACTACACACTTCAAGATCCATTTTGTTTGAAATAGTTTTTTTCCAAAAAACTTCTTTACATCCCAATCCATAACCAAGAACCCTTTGGTTTTAGAAACTATCTGAGGAATTCTTTATGTATAATCCTAAAGAGGTTATCCAAAGAATAGGTACAGTTATTAACTACGTGTTTCTATTTTATTTATTACTATAAATTCAAAAAATATTATATAAATATGATTAAATAATAATTCAATTATTTTCTACATAGTTAGGTGTTATATTTTTATTTAATTAATTTATATCCATCTCCTCATCTATGAAATACGAAATGAAACCATCAATCGTGTGTATGGTTGACTACTGCCTCGTTAACCGATGCAATTATTTTTCCATCACCACATATCAAAGAGAGATATAATTATGTATTTAATATATATATATATATATGATATTTATGATAAAATTTTACTTCTATAATTAAATTTTCAAATCTATCTTCTTACCTTCCAATCTGTTGTGAAGTGATAACGTTATTTGTGCGTACGAGTGTACTACCACACACATAAAGCTATGTGGTTTGTTTTCTTTTTATTTTAACATGGATAGTAATAATGTTATATTTTAGGACTATATATTATATATATGATATTTAAATTCCTTTTTCAAATTGATATTTTATTTACCTTTGTTTTTTTCCACTTATTTAAAAAGGGAAACAATATTCACGTGTATGTATGACCTACCATCTCTATAAACAATGTAATTCATTTCATTATCTATATATTTTATGGATGTATATAAGTATGTAAATAATGACTATATATGATTTTTATTTTATTATTAAAATTATGGATATGATGGACTCGTGATAGAAGTATAAGGAAAAAAATAACCGATCCAAAACAAATATGAAAAACATTGTATTTATTACCCGAAATAGTGATTTTAATAATGAATTATCAATAATTTAGTGATAAAAGGTTATAATTAAATAATATATCATATGATATATTATTATTCTTCAGTAATATATTTTTAATAAACTTATATTTATAATATAGATGGTTTTAACATGTATTAAGGATGACTATTCTTGAGGTATGAGATTTTCATCTATGTTTTATTTATATGGGACACATGCCACATTGATCATTTTTTTATTTTATATGGTTTATATACAAACCTTGAATGTATTTTATGATGATTTTTTTTAAATTTATAGGGATTTAAATATCTATATAATGTTATTTCTTTCATGGGGACTATGATTCAAAAGGTACAAATATGGTAAAGGTTTTATGTTATAATCTCACCATTTATCACGACTCTTAATGATTATTAATACGATGAAAAAATCATATGATATAACTACCAATAAACTAATTAATTTTCTTATAATAATTTTTTTATTAAAAATGTATGTTTTCATTTGATTTAACTCTCTTTAAAAAATAAATAGACCAAAATAATGTAGTAAATGAAAATCGACCTTATTTCTCTCTTCGGTTGAGAATCCTTTCTTTTCCATCTGTATATTTTCTAAATATGTTTTCAAATTTTTTAGTATCATTCTATGATCATAAAAATTTATTTTTACCCAAGTTTTAATTTTTAAATAATGGTATAAATATAAAAATATTTTTTCTTTTCAAAATTAAGTAAATTTGACTTTTTACTAAAAATGTGAATAGAAAATTTGTTTTAACATCTATGACATTAATGTTATTTATACATTATTAAAATACCAATTATTGAAATATTTATATAAATTTTTCCAAGTTTATTTTTAAATAAACATTTTTTATTTAATATTTGGGAAATTTTGTATTTTAAATTCATGATTTCAAATAGAAAAGTGTATTTTCATTTAGAAAATTTAAAAGGGATCTTTTAGAGAATTTTTTTATATAATATGACATCCTTTTACATTACTTAATTATTATGGCTGATATGATAAAATGATACCATCATGATTGTTTAATTGGATGGTTTATGATTATGATGACAAGATATTTATTAAACTCATTTCTTTTCCACATGTTATATTGGTATGAAATGTTAATGAAACCTATTTAATTTCTTTGGGTTATGCTATGATAATTATTTTATGGTCTTTTGAAACATATTGGTTTGATTTTAATTATTATATGGTTGTGAATGGAATTATATATCTCTCAAATTCATTTGTTAAATATAGATATATCACGAGATAAATATAACTCTAATTGGGAGTAAACCCAATTCAATAAGGGACTTTGTCCACTATGATAGTCTTGGGAGTGATCCTTGAATCAATACTAGAAATCCTACCTATAAAAACATATCTTTACCAATGGTTTGTAAAAATAGTTGGTGTGGGACCCATTTCCTAATGGGTTTGCAAAACCATTGGGAAAATCCCACCTTGAGAAAACTTTTCCCCATGGTTTAAAACTGTTGGGAATGCCATACCCTTTCCCAATGGTTTTTCCAAACCAATGTGAAAAGCCTAATTTTAGAAAAATTTTCCCAATGGTTTGGAAAATCTATTGGTTAAGGGTATGTCTTTCCCAACAGTTTTTCTAAACCATTGGGAAAAACCAACTTTGATACCACTTTTCCAAATGATTTAGAAAAATGGTTGGGAAAAGACCACTTCAAGGCCACCTTTCCCAATGGTTTTTTCAAACCATTGGGAAAGGGTATGACTTTCCCAATATTTTTTCCCAACCATTGGGAAGGGGTATGAATTTCCCGATAGTTTTACCAAACTATTGGGAAAGGAACACATTAATAACACTTTTTCACAACAGTTTGGAATAACCTTTGGTAAAGGGTTTTGATTTCCAAAAGGGTTTTCCAAACTATTTGGAAAATCCCACTTTCAGACCAATTTTCACAACAGTTTGGAAAAACTGTTGGGAAATGTGGGAAAATCCAACTTTGATACCACTTTTCCCAATGATTCGGAAAAACCATTAGGAAATTTTGGGTACCTATCCCAATGGTTTTCAATAACATTGGTATAGGCCTATCCCAATAGTTTTCAGAACTATTGGGATATGTACCCTTATTTTCTATGAATTCTTTTATCTACTATCATAAAATAAATGAATATATAAATTATATATATATATATATATCCAAATATATTCAAAATGTTAATTTTAGGATAGCGGTTAAGTCTTTGATATATAACACACAGGTTGTGGGTTTAAACCTCCGCTGTAACTTTTTTTTAAAATTTATCTATACCAATGGTTTGTGTTTAGATTGTGTGATTTAGTGTGGGGATATAGCTATCACAATGGTTGGGGAATTATTTTGCGAAAGAACTATCCCAACAGTTTGAAAACTGTTGGTATAGGTCTATACCAATTGTTTTGAAACCGTTGGGATATGTCATTCACAATGATTTTCCCCAAACCATTGCGATAGGTTTATCACCACACCAAAGCACTCAATGGATGCCAAAACTATTGGAATAGGCTATACCAATGGTTTTGGGACCTATATCAATAGTTACAAATTGTTGGTATAGGTGATTTTTCCATTAGTGAATCCTAAAATAGTTTGGGGGAGTGTACCCAATCCACTATTATATTCTTTGGAGTAAACCATGTATACTATGATGGTTTTTAGATTGAACCCACCACTACGATAGTTAAGGCACTATGACTTCACTAATACGGAAATGATTTTATATTCTTTTGTGTATGCCACAAATCTAAGATTCATGCCAATGTTATGATCTCATGGTCATGTTCGTGATTCTTTCATGATTCATGTCTAATTAACTTTCAATATTAATTCCATGAATTGTAATTAAGGTATATTTTATACAGGGTATGGATTTAAAATTTTATTCTCCTCTTCTCATACCCTTATGATCATATTATGTATAAGTGATCATTGAAATCTCTTTTTTTTTTCACCCTTATTGAAAATATTATCGCACTGTTTCTTATATTTGCTTCCCCAGGTTATGAACAAAGGTATTATATATTGTATTACAAAGAAGGATTCTATTTTTTGATAACATAGTGGGAGATTATTTAGTTCACTTATAAACCATTTATTTATGTATCCATATTTTCAAGACACTAAAACTTTATATCCCTCAGGTGTGTTTTTTTAAATTGAAATGAATAGTCATATATTAAGATGTTATATATATTTATGAAAAGTGTGTGTCACTATATATGGTATTAGAGGACTAGTTCTGTTAACCCTTTAGTACCAGGATGAGAAGAATTTTGTGAGAACCCTTTTCATAATCCAATGTATTGAAGAACATTCTATGTTATTTTAAAGAAAGGAGAGTGATTTCCCAAAAGAAATAATCCATTTTTGATAATACAAGTTGATTTGGTTTTGTAATAGATTCATATAAGATTAATAACCTTCAAAAGTTTTTTTTGAGTATATATCATACATCAATATAGTGTATTGTGTGTGTACCCTTACTGGTAACTTGTTTTGTCACTCTTAGGGGATTTTATTAATTCAAAATTTATTTATGAACCATGTTAAAGGATTAGAATATGTAATGATCATGAATAAACTAGGTTAAACCTAAGGTTTTGTAGATTTAAAATAAGTTTACTTGATTTAGTCATCCTATGAATTGGTTTTCATGATTAATCACTTTGATTAACAATTATTAATGGTCATGTAAAACCATTTTGGTTTTTCTTTTGGATAAAAGAATAAATGTTGAAGTTAAAGTGGTAATAGGTTTGAACAAATATTAAAGTTCCCTATTTGAGATTAGAAATATGAATTCCCATATATCAATTTTTTTCTAAGGAATATTAATTCATATGCATAATTATTAGATGATTAATTAGCTTTGAAAACCCATAATGGAATGAAAATCACATCTCAACTCTCTGATTATTCTATAGTAAAAGATTATATGAATGTTCTTCCTATAAATCATTTTATTCTCTATTTTGTTGAATCAGATGTTATCTTAGGCATATATTGGATTTCTTTATATAAATCCCACATCATTATTGAAGAAGGGTAGTTGAATTTGATATTCTGAACCAACCTACGACCATTTATTAGGGAAATGATAAATACGAACCTCCAAGGGAAATAAAATCCATTATATAGGTATTTATTCTAATTTAAAAGGGCTATTATTCTCACATGGTAGGGAGAAAATAAACATCGAAGATATTCATATTTTTTGGGAGTTTCTTGACTTTTGTAAAGAAGAGTTTCCTAGTCTTGCACTAAATTTTAATGTTGAGTTTTAAATAGAACTTATACCTTGTACTACACTTTTTTTCAAATAATCCTTATAGAATGGAATCAATTGAGTTATAGGAATTAAAGAAGTAAATATAGGAGAATCTCGATGTGGGATTTATTCATTCAAGTGTCTAACCCTGGGGTGTAATCATTCTTTTTTAATTATAGATATGTATAGAAGAAACTCTACATTGATTATTTCAAACTAAATAAGAAAACTGTCAAGAAAACATATCCTCTACCCTGGATTGATGACTTATTTGATCAACTGAATAGAGATCAATACTTTTCCAAGATTGAACTCCATTCTATATATCATCAATTTGGGTTAAATGATGAGAATACACCCAAGACAATATTTCTTAAAATTTATTGACACTATGAATATTCTGATATTCCATTATTTCTTACCAATTCCCCCGATATATTCATCGTTTAATGAATTAATACTTTAGAGAATAACTTGATCAGTGTTTAGTGCTATTTATAGATGATATTCACATCTATTCAAAGTGAAAGTAAGAGAATAAATATCACTTATGTGTTGTATTGAAGAACTTATGGAAGAAGAATCTATATAAAAATTTTACCATATATGAATTTTGGTTACAGAAATTTCCATTTATGGGCTATATAATCTCAAGTCAAGGTATATAGGTGGATCTATTAATGATTAAGGCCATTAAGATTTTGGAATTTATTAACCATGGGGAACTAGATCTATAGTTTTCCTGGTTTTCCTTGATATAGTTAATTCTTTTTTTAAAATATTTTATGATTGTCCAATCCACTCATCAAGTTAACTCTGAAAGGAGCCTAGTTCCTTTAAAAATATGAATGCGAGGAAAATTTAAAGGAATTGAAGATTATTCAAGTTAGTGAAACTATTCAGACTTTATCCTATAGTAGATAAGGGTTTTAAATATATATTTATTCATATAAATGAGGATTGAGTTGCATTCTAATGTAGAATGACACAATAATGGAGTATTCCTCATAGAAATTGAAGTCTCAGGGGTAAAATTAACCAAATTATTATTTGGACTTAGATACAGTGAATTTTTCATTAAAAATATGAAGTAATTATATTTACAGAGAAAGGTGTGATCTATATATAGATCATAAATGTTTAAAATATATATTCACATATAAAGAGTTGAATATGAATTAGAGAACATTGTTGGAATAGATTAAAGATTGTGATTCATCAATACCTTAAAACCCCAGGAAATAGAACAAGGTGGATGATACATTGATTTGAAAGGATCATGCTAGCTTATCTATGAGGAGGATTGCAAAATATTCAATATTTATGGATTTACAAAGGATGGCTCTGGAAATATTGAAGGAAGGGGGAAATCTTGTCCTTTTCAAATGTGTATTCAACCATATAACCAAATGAATATTAAAGAGTCATTGAAGGATGTTGTAGTGATGTAAAACAAGGTTAGAATTATTTTTTATTTTAACCAGGACTATAATGTAATGATAAGGTTCAAGAAATATGTGTATGTTCCATCCTTACCAGTTTTGAAGTTGGAGATATTAGAGGGAGCTCATAGTTAGTCATTATCTATTCATTAAAAAAGAACAAATATGTATAAAGAATTGAAAGTGTATTTCTAATGGGATAGAATCAAGAGATATATTGTAGAGTTTGGATCTCGGTGCATAGTATTTTAACAAGTTAATGATGTTAGAAAAATTAAAAGGGGATATTACAACCATTAGCCAAATGATAATAGAAAAGGGAGAATAGCACTATGGATGTTGTCACAGGACTCCTAAAAACATCTGATGGGCAAAATTCTATTTGGTATTTACTTGATCACCTTATAATGACCACACACTTCATTGTTATCAAATAATATTTCTCTCTCTATAAGCTTACTAGGATATATATTAATGTAGTGGTAATGTTGCATGGTGTACCACATTCTATTATATCTAATCAATATTCAAGGTTTACATAAAATTTATGATGGCATATTTAGTATGATCTGAATATAGAGTTATTATTCAACAATGTGTATCATTCTTAGACAAATAGTTAGCCTCAGTGGACCATTAAAACCCTATAGTATACTCTTATATATTTTTAATGTATTTCAATGGCGGTTTTAATCAATAACATCCACTATTATAGTTTTATTACTATAATTACATCCACTAAATAATTTAGATGGATACTTATGTAGGACACTATGAATATAAGTGTTGAACTCAAAAATTTTGGGAAGATGTTAGAGGAATAATTCTATTGGGACCAAAGCTAGATGTGGAAATTGTATAGAAATTTAGAGGCATTCAATAGAACATCAATGTAGTTCAGTGTTGATTGGAAATTTATGCTGATAATCATTGGTGTCGTATAGAATTTAAATGTCGGAGAAGGTATTTTAGTGAATTTCTTAATGGTAGAAGGTTATAAGATTCCAAAAGAAATTAAAGTTGATCCGTAGGTATATTAGCCCCTTTCATATTCTCTATCAACTGGGGATGATAATTTATCTCTTGGTGATTCCACCAAAACACTCTTAGGTTCATGATGTGTTCAATTTATCTCTCCTAATAATGTACATAACTGATCATTAACATGTAATGAACTAATAGGTCATACCGCAGGATAATGGTAGTTACTATGGAGAAAAACTAGTAGAAATATTAGATCATTAAGATAAAGTACTACAAAATAAGATTACCCATTCAATTAAAATTCTCTAGAGGAATCATAAATTTGAAGAAGCTAAATGGGAACCTCAGTATGTTATGAGGAATATGTATCCTCATTTTTTTGAATCATATTAAAAAAATAGAGTGAAATTATTTTTTAAGGGTGTATAATGTAACACCTCAAGATTTTATGATTTATTTATTTTTTGAAATAAATTTAATTTATTAGATACCTTATGATACATGTGACCCCAAGTCTAAATGAATTGTAATTTTATATACCTTTATATCCTATCAGTAAAATTGGAAAGTATGAATAGGAACAACTAAATTATAAAAATTATATGGATTATACATTTATAAAATTTAGTCATTGATCAATAATTTATTATAAATTAAAATAAAAAATTCATTCGAAAGTAAAATAAATGTTTTTATAAGAAAATATTTTTTAGGAGAGAAATATGTTTTTATATTAATAAATAAAAATAACCAAAATTTTCAATTTATTATATTAATATCTAGATATTATATTTAATCAAATGTGTTATCATTCAACTAAATTTTTTTCTAGGCATGAGATAACAATAAATCTAGTTTTATACTAGAAAACCATATTGTCTAAAAAGCAGTTTCATTAGGGTTTTCAAAATTAGTTTAAAATTATTTTTTACACTTGTATAAAATTTATTTAAAAATATTAAATTCAATTTTGGAATTAAAATGTCATAATTATCTTATATTGAATCTTTTAGAGTTTTCTTAAAAGAATAATTTTTTAATGAATACTAAAAATACACATTCTTATTTAAAAATATAATTTAATTTAAAGAATTTACTAAGTTATATTATACATATAAATTATATATAAGTAAAATTGGTTAATTCATATTATTATTTCAATTTAAGTAGTTGTCATAAATTTTATGATGAATTTTGTTATTAAACAGTTTTGTACATTAGAAAATATATTCTTTCGAAAATCGCATTTTCATCACGGATAATGGATTAATTTTGATTTAAATTATTCCAAATATATCAATTTAATTTAGTAAAATGGAAAAAATATTTTAAATAATCTTAATAAATATTATTTAATAAGTTTAACTTAATTTTTGGTCATAATGAATGGTAAAAATAGTAAAATATAATTACGGGGATTAAGGTTGAAGCATGTTTTCCTAGTGGGTTACACCCATCTACAAATATTGTTATTCCAATTAAACTTGTTTAAATCCTATTTTTTAAAAATACTACGACTATATCCAATGCCACTATTGAATATATGGCCACTTGGATTTAATTTCCATGATAATCGATTTATCATTTTGTATTCTTTTAAGAAATTTCCAAGTGGGTTCCCTCCACCCCTTATAAAAGGACACCTCCTATGCCATCCTATACACACTTCAAGATTATTTTGATTCATAAAATAATTTCTTAAAAAACTTCCTTAGATTTTTTCCCATAACCTAGGGGACCATTTTTTATCAGAAACCCATCATAGAAGGTATTTAGGTTTAAAGCAAAAGACGTTGTCTGAAGAAGAGCAATAGTTCTTAACCATGAGTTTTCATTTTATTGCTTCTTCTACCTCCCTATAATATTCCTAAAATATTATGGAATAATAATAACTATATATTACATATAATTATATTTTATTATAATAATGGAATTACATATATCCATATACTCTTATTTTAAAGGGCATACAAAACCGTTGATCGTGTGCACGACAGAGAATTGCCTCACGAACGGATGTAATTTATTTTCCATCAATAGATATAATGGATTTATATAATGATTAATTTAATTTTTATATATATTATTTAAGAAAAATTATTCTTATTTAATTATAATATCAAATATAACTTCTTTCCTTCTGATCTGTTAGAAAATGATAACATTGTTCGTGTGTACGTGTGGAATACCAGCTCCAAAAAAGTGATGTGATTCATTTTTCATTTTGTTTTGACAAGGATAGTAATAAAGATATATTTAATAATTATATATGATATCTATGATAAAAAAAATAATACTTCAAATTTTAAATAATATATATCTTTATTTCATTCCACCCATTAAAAAATTATTATAACCTTCATGCGTACGTATGGAAAACTGGCTCCGTGAATGATATATTTCATTTCATTATCTATATCTGTTACGGATGACTTTGATTATGTGTATAATGAATAAATATTATACATATATAATTATTAAAATTTTTGATATGATTTTACCATGATAAAATTAAAATGACCCAAATTACTAAAACAAAACATATTTTAAAAACATAGCGTTTATTACTAGAAACAGAGATTTTAAAAAAGAATTGTAAATAAATATCTGAAAAAGGATATAATTAAATCATATATATTTTTATATTTAAGAATATGGTTCTATAATATATTTATAGTAAAATTATATTTATTATAAAGTATATTTGAACCTATATGATGGAATTCAAGACTTGAAGTAAGATATTTTCATCCCACTTTTATTTATCAGGGACACATGCCATATTAACCATTTGTTTCTTATATGTGGTCTATATAATATAAATTAATGTATTTTAGGTTTATTATTATGATTTTTTTGGGATTTAAATATATATATAAAAGGTTATTTCTTTAATGGGGAATGTGATTTAATTGTTACCTAAGTTGAAAGAGTTCTATGTTATAATCTAATTGTTTATCTAGATTATTAATGATTATCCTTTTGATGATAAAATCATATAATCTGCCTATCAAGATACTCAGGAATTTTATTATCAACTAGTTATTTTTATAGAATACAAAATTTTCTTTCATTATCTTATCTTTAATAACTAAATTTAAGAAAATAATGTTTTAAGGAAAATCAACATTTTTATCTCTTTAGTAAAAAATCCTTTCTCTTTCATGTGCATGTTTTTTAAAAATGTTTTCAAAAATGATTCGAATAATATCATATGATTTTTAAAATTAATTTATCCCCATGAATGAATTTTGTAAGAATGTTATAAATGAAATATTCTTTTCACTTTTTTAAATGAGTGAGTTTTTTTCTTTTTTCTAGAAAAGTGAAAGGAATATTTTCTTTAAGGTGTATAGATTGAACAATATTTCTCCTTGCCATGATCACTCTTCGACTATGGGTTTACAATGTTATTTTCAAATGAAATTTTTTTCTTGATTATTTGAGATTTTTTTTGATTTTAAGTGACGAATGTTAAACAGAAAATGGTATTTTCCTCATGTAATATTCCAACCAATCTTTTAATGTATGTTTTATATAAAGATAAAATTATTTAATATTATATATGTTTTACTAAGGATAAGATAAAATGATACCATCCTTATTATTTATAGAAGGGTTATTATTATGATGAAAATATAATTATGAAACCCAATTATTTCCCACAGTTTATGTTATGTTGAAATGTTTATGAAACACATTTACTTTCTATGTGTTATGCTTTGATAAATGTTTATGATCTTGTGACAAAAATCTGTATGATTTATATTATGTGAGAGATGAAAAAAATTATATATTCATAATGTTAATTTGGAAAATATGTTTATCTGATGAGATAAATTGGACAAGAATGGAGAGTTTACCCATTTTAGTAAGGGAATTTATCCACTATGATAGTATTGTGGGTGAACCTCAACTAAAATGATGGTTTGGGTAGTGAACTCAATCCCATATTAAAGTCTTAAAAGCAAACCTTGACTACTATGACTTTTTAGGAGTGAACCCAATCTACTATTATAGTATTGGAAATGTGAATTGACTACTAAGGAAATTATTTTATATCCATATGGGTATGATAAGTATCTATGTATGGACCATGTTATTTGATTCCTATATGATTCATGTATTATTAACTTCCATGGTTTATTCCATGACATAAAATTTTATACTATGTTATAAAGGTAATGGTGTTCAAATGTCATTCTCATTTTCTCATACCATTATTCTTAAGGCCTTTAGGCCACCTTAAAAGTGAAGATGCAAACTAGACAACCTATAAAGAACAAGCCTCATAAGGAGGATGAGGAAGGAGCTTTAACCATAATATAAGCTAAATGGATAGCAAGAATGAGATTGTATGAAACCTTCCATTGGTAAAAATCCTGTGTATGCACGAGAAAGCCTAGCCGAATTGCCATGCGAATGTGGAGAGTTTATTTCATGATGAAAATTCTAGGGAGGATCAGTTCCAAGTAGTTAGTCTGGGTTGTATGAAATGAATGAAGCCTACAGAAAAATGAATTCCTTTAAGGCCTATGGTCCATGTAATACTTATGTGTACAGGCCTTGTAAGGGTTCCACCTCACATCTTGAAAGGTGTATTATTAAAAATCAAGAAAAAATGAAGGCCTTCAGGCCATTGGAGGATATGTCCCTTGTTTACCTTTTCTGAGCACTTGAGCTCACCCTTTCTTATGTTTCTTACAGCAGGTTATAAATAATGGTATTTTATATTATATGTCTAAGAAAGGTGTTATTTATGTATAAAATTGTGGGGGATGTTGCATTTTACTTAAGAGCTAGTTTTTTATGTATCCACGTTTCCAAAAAACACTAATCCCTTATGGACCTCAAGTGTGTTTATTTATAAAATGAAATGAATTTATATGTATTAATATACAATAAATATGTATGAAAAGAGTGGTTTGATATATTTAGGGTTCATTTTAGACCATATATTTTGTTATAACCAACATGGAAACCCATTTATACCTAAACCATTGTAACATATTTTTCACACTTCAAGGGCCATAGAAGTAATTTTGAAAATGAAAAGTGGAATATAAATGATCAATTCATGATAATATTGATAATTTACCATCCAAAGGAGTCAATAAAGAGTTTTTATAATTTTACAATGTTTTAAAAATAATTTTTAGACATTAAATATCCTTAAAGGTCATTTTTGGGCCTATTAACATATATTGACTTTAAATGAATCTAGATAACAATTGAATTAAGAAATAAAATATTTCAGCATCACTTATAAATTCATGTAATTAGTGTAAAACCTTAATCCAAACAAAATATATAATTTTTAATGTTTTAAAAATATTTTATTTTATTTTTCTACTACCTGCACAAGTGCTGCATCAACAATTCATAAGAATTCAATGAAACTATACTATATCTAAAAAATAAAAATAAATTACAACCATAAGAATAATTAAATCATATTACTAATAACCATATATAATCATACATTTTTTTAACTTTATGAAAGCATATTAGAGATATTAAAAGATAGAGAGTGGCATTTTGTATTTTTTATTTTCTAAAAATAATTAAATGGTCATAATCAAAGTAAAAAAGGAAAAAAATTCATATTTTAGTAGGTATTATGGTTATGGTCAAATTAAATCCTTAAAATTAAATGAAGTAATGTTTTTGGTTTATTTTTGAGATAATATCCCATAGTTTTAACCTGAATTAACCAATTTCACCCGTTATCGTGTTGATAACCTTTTTATATGATTACTATTCAAAATAAGTAAATGTGAAATTGAAATATTTAAAAAATTTTAACTTTATGATTCCAAATATGAAATCCATTTCTCAGGGATTTATTTTTAAAATTTTCAAAACTAAATTTTATATAATTTCACCGGATGTAATAGAAAATAATTTTTTGAAAAGTGAATTTCTAACCATAAATTAGTGTTTATATAAAATTAATTATAATACTAAGTAATATAGATTTAATTAGGTTATTCTTAATAATTGGGAAGTTATGTTACTTCAAATAAAAATCACAAACTAAATGAGACGTTTGAATTACTTGATTTAAATAAAATAACTCATACTTTTGTAAAAAATTTCAATTTTCCATCTATCCACACACAAACAAATATTTTTATAAAAATACCAAAAAAAATCATAAGAATATAATAAAATGGTGATTTGAAATATTATATACATTTATTTGAAATAAAATATTAAAAATTGTGAAAATTTAATTTACTATCGATGTAAAAAATTCAATAAAAACCAATGTTGAGGAAAATACATTTTTGAAGTATAAAGTGACTCACATTACTTGTGTAATAAAATAATTAAGTTTACTCTAATTAATTTAATTGGGTATTTATTCTACTTATTTCGTTAGAATCATTTATCAATAGTGATTAATTAAACTTATTAATATCAAAATACTTTACACCCAAAAATAGTTTTATGAATAATATCTCTTTTAACTTCAAAAGTTTTTATATTCATTTAAAACCAATTAATAATAATTTTATGATTTATTGTTCATTTTACTAAGAAAAAAAATTTCTAAACAGATATATAATTTGTTATATAGTTATTCTTATTCATACTCTCCAAGCCAATGACTAGGTCATAATGGTCATATTTAAATAATAGTATATCACTATTCGTTTAGGATTGAAATTTTTTATAATACATATTATAGAATACACCACTTAAGTGAATTCTAAAATATTTGGGGTTTATAATCTACTAGTAAACCCCTTCAATTTTATGATATATTTATTTCCTAAAATAAATTTAATATTTTCGTTAGCCTATGATACAAACAACCCCAAGTTTAAATAAATCATAATACAGTATACAGTTATAACCTAACTGTTAAATCCGAAGGTATAAATATAAGTAAATAAATTAAAAACTTATATGTTTTAAAAATTTATAAAAGAAAATAATTGGTTATCAAATCATTACGAATGTAAAATGATCTTTTGAAATTAAAAAATAGTTTTAAAAAAAATTGTCTTTATGCTCGAAATGTTTTTTTTATATTAATTAATTAAATTAATCACCATTGGTGAATAATTTCAATTAAATTTAAACAATATATTAAATAATTTTTTTATCAGTCATCAAATATTTTTTATAGCCAAATTATAAGAATAAATCTGGATTTCTGTTTAAAAATAATATTTTTATAAAAAGTGGTTTCGTCACAATTTGCGCAGTAATTTTTAAATTATTTTTTCAAAAATTTTGAAAATTAAATTTAAAAAATTAAATTTAGTTATTTAATAAGAATTTTAAAATTATCATAGGGTGGATGTTTTAAAATTTTCTAAATAGTTGAATTTCTTTGATGAATGGTAAAAAATATAAATTTTTATTGAAAACTATCTTTTCATTTAAAGAGTATACAAGGATCTTTTTGTTTTTAAATTGTTTTAATATTTAAATTAGGTAAATTATTTTATTTTTAAAATAATTTAGGTCATTGGAATCAATTTTATTTTGAATTATGATTTATATATTTTTTATATTTAAGGGAAATTTTTCTTTGGAAAACTCAGTTTCTATCTTGCTTGTGGGTTTAATTTTAAATTAAATCATAAAAACATTATGAATTTAATTTGAAAAAATGGATTAAATAATTTTAATAATTATTATTAATGTTTTTTAATAATTTTAACTTAATTTTTCCCCAATGAATAGTAAAAACAATAAAAAGTTACTATTGCGGTAAAGGTTAAAACGAATTTACCAGGGGTGGGGTTAAACAAAAAGATAAGGGTATTTTTCTACATTAATATTACATAAATCTGATTTTATAGATATATTTTGACATTTTACTATCCTTAATTGTAATATATTTTCATTTTTATGCATTTTTCTTGAGATTGGATTTATGATTTTGTATTCTTTTTAGAAATTTCAAAGTTGGTTCCATACCCACCTTATAATGGAACAAAACCTCTCCTCTCCTCTACACAGTTCAAGACCATTTTTTGGATAATACATTCTAAAAAACATTCATTAAATCCCTAACTATGATCTAGATCACTTGTTTTAATCGAAAAACCATCATAGGAAGGCTTTATGTGTAAACATAAAGACATTGTCTTAAGAAGTTGTATAGTTCTTTACCATGAATTTTTTATTTATTTTTTCTTCTACCTCAGAAAAATATTATTAAAACATGGTGATATAATAAATTTAGTATAAACTGTATAAATATATGTTATAATTTTAATTTAATTTCCTACTTAAAAATCATATTTCCTCAAATAAAAAATGAAACCGTCGATCGTGTGTACAATGAACTACTGTCTTACTAGCTGATGTAATTTGTTTCCATTAAAACCACTCATAGATCGATATAATGATGTATTTAATGTATATTTATGGTATTTATCACATAATTTTATTTCTATTATTATAATATGGCGTATGTCTTCTTATATTTATATCTATTGGAAAAAGATAACATCTTTTGTTCGTATGTGTGGGCTTCCACCTCCACAAAGCGATGAGATTTATTTTCATTTTACTTTAGAAGGGATGTAAATAATTACAAATTTAATGAATATATATGAAATCCATGATACAAAAATTATTCTATAAGAGTGAAATATTATTTACCTTTCTTACCTTCTATCCTCTAAGAATGAAAAACAACTTTAATGCGTACACATGACTTATCATCTCCATGAATAGTATAATTCATTTATTTACCTCTACACTTTATGGATGAATATAAACTTTAATATAATTAATATATATGATATTTATATCTTGATTAAAACTTTTGAGATAATTTAACCATAATCATTGTACAAGGACCAAAATTACTGAACCAGACAATATACAAATAAGAAATCTCCTATGATCTGAAACTATGATTTTAACAAATAATTGTTAATAAATCGGTGAAAAACAGTTATAAGTAAAAAATATATGGTATGACAAATATAACTATTTTTATTTAATATATATATAATAAATCTGTATTTAAGTTATACATGGCTCGAATATGTAAGAATGAATTTAACACCCGAGGTAATGGATTTTTTTCTCACTTTTATTTCCATGGGAAACATGCCATATTCATCACTTATTTGTATTTTGTGGTGTATATAATGACTATGAATTTATTTAATGATTTTTATTATAAAATTTATGGTTATTTAGATATCCATATAAGATTATTTCTTTCATAAGTATTTTGATTCAAATGTTTCCAATGTGGTAAGGATTTTATGTTACAATCTCAATGTTTATCAGTTTTAATTGTGATTTTGATTCTGATGTGAAATAATATGTCACAAATCTCAAAAAAATCAATAATTTTCTTCCAATCTAGTAATTTATCTATATATACAAGTTTTAACATCGTTTTACCCTCTTTAAAAACTAATGTGTCCAAAATAATTTTTTTTTGGGAAATTGATCACATTTTCTCCTTCAGTTGAAAAATATTTCACTTCTATGTGTATATTTTCTAAAATTGTTTTTAAATATGTTTTTAGTACTATCCAATGATTTTTAAAATTTAATTTAATTATATTCTAATTTTTATAATATGTTTTAAAATTAATATTATTTTTACTTTGTAAAATGAGTTATTTTTTTCTTTTTATCTAAAATGTGAAAGAAATCTTTGTTTTATCATGTACAATAAGAACAATATTTACCACCACCACAACCAATTAATGATTTGGTGATTCATTTAAAGGTTTTTAAAGTTATTTTCAAATAATTTTTTAATATTTGGGAAATTTTTAGATTTTATATGATTAATTACAACGAGAAAAATGTATTTTCCTTAGAAAATGATTAGAATGATATTTTATAGACATTTGTATCTAATATGTTGTCCTTTGATGTTACTTAATTCTTATTGGGAATATTATCTAATAATACTATACTTATTACTTATATGGACAATTTATGATTATGATGAAAGTATCTTTATGAAACATATTTCTTTTGCAAAATTTATTCCATTATGAAATGTTTATGAAACCCATTTCTTTTCCACTGGTTATGTTATAATGGAATGTTTATGAAACCCATTTAATTTATATGTGTTATGCTATGATGAATAGTTTATGATCTTAAGTTGTACATCTATATGAAATTTATTATGTTATGGGTTTCCCTAGAATTATATTTCCCTCCAATTAATTGGGTAAATATGGATTTTTCATTGGATAGAATGGACTAGAATAAGCTATTAAGCCAGTTCAGTGAGGGAATCTGTCCACTATGTTAATATGGGTAGTAAACCAAGACTTATGTGATGGTTAGGGTTTTTAATCCAATCCACTATGTTTTTATTAGGAGTGATCCTTGACTACTATTATATTTTTAGGAGTTAATGTAATATATTATGATAGTCCTAAAAATAATCCTTTAATACCATTGAAATTATTGTCTATGCTTGTCTATGAAAAAATATAATTTTTATTCCAATGTTTTTCTCTCAAGGATCATGTTCCTTGATTCCTTTATGATTCATTTCTTATTAATATCCACTATTTATTGCATGAATCTATATTAAGATCTATGTTATACAAGGTATGGTTCTAAAATATTTTTCTCATATCCTCAAGACTTTATAGTTATGTAATATTTAATTGATATTTGATATCTCCATTTTTTACCCTTAATAACAATATGATATCTCCCTTTATTATGTTTCCTTTCCTCTGGTTATGAATAAAGGAATTATGTGTGCTATTTCTAAGAATCGTTCTAGTTCTGAAGAACATAGTTGCATATGATGTATTTCACTTATGATTCTTCTGTTTATGTATATTAGTCCCCAAAGACACTAAACCTTTTGGTTCCTCTTGATCATTTTTATAGATCAAAATAAATATTCATCGATTAATATATGATAAATTTATATGAAAATTATTGTTCAAAATATGTAGTGGTTTAATATAGGATTATTTAATACTTGAAAGTAGGATACAAAAATATATTAATATCCCTTAGGATAATCCTATGTATAAGAGAACATCCTAAGTTATTGTAAAGAATAGAGTGTGATTTTCTTAAAAAAACTACCCTGTCCAGATAATAGAGGTGGACATCATTTTGTAAAAGATTCATATATGGTTAATAAACACAAAAAGAGCTGGTCAAGTATGTATGATACATAATTTTAGTGCATGTAAAGTGTTCATTTAGTGTTTACCTATTTTACACTCATGGGGTAATTAATTTTTCATTATGTGGTTTCCCATAATGATTATTTTTTCTCACGCTATTATTTTTATTTTTAGTTAATCAATGGAACTGAAATTAACCATGTTAATGTTGAATGATAATGATAAATCTATTATATTCATCCTAAGAAACCAATGTTTATATGAGTTGGAATGAAAAATCATAATTTATGCCTACGAAACTTCTAAAGATATGAACCATGCTGATCTTATAAATGAGCAGTGGAGGAAACAAAGTTCTATTGATTCCTTCATGAGAAAATATCCACCTTTTTTTTGTGGGTCTATTAATCCACTAATTGCTGAGAAATGGATCATTTCCATTGAAATGATATTTTCCAGTATATTGTGTTTAGATCATGAAAAAGTGTTATTGAACATCTATTATTTGGATGAAAAAGCATATCAATGGTGGACCCTTATTAAAAATATGAGGAAACATGAATAAAATAATTTCATAGAGTGGGATGAGTTCAAGAGCGTATTTTTTAATAAGTACTTTTATTATATTCTTAAAAAGAAAATAACTAATAAATTACTTGATCCAAAGTAAAAGGATAAGGAATTTTGTTTACCTATATGGGAAATTTTTTAATACTTTTAAGGTACATTTTTGTTTTTATTATCCAACCATAAATTAAGGATAATATATTATTTTGTGGCTAAAAACCAAGTCCTCGAGGATAATTATCATTAAAGTAATTTAGTAGAAATGAATAAATTATTTTTTGTACTATCAAGGTGGAAATATAGATTAGAGTTTCCTATCAAAATATTGGATTCTATAAGAAAAGAATGTTGGTATTCAAAGAATATTATAAAATATTGGAAGAGAAGAATACAATCCTTCTCTTATGAAAAATGATTTGAAGGAAACACAATGGAAATTTTAATAAGGGGATTTATGAATGTTTTAAGTGTGGAAATTAAGGTATCAAGAAATCAAATGCTGAAGTGTTGGGAAAATGTTAGATAATGATGTGAATAGAGATAAATCTCTACATAATTCATATGTCCTATATATTATGTATAATTTTTTCCATCTACAATTTAACATATTTCATTACCATACGTATATTCTTAGGCTCTTATTGACGACCTTTTCAATATTTTGTCATTTTTCATTGGAATTTTATTCATCTATTTTCTCTTTTACCATATATGAAACACATTCCTATTCCTTTTAGATATTTCTCTTGTTTCTTCTTACCAAATTATTAATATTTAGAAAGTTAAATATTTTTACCTTTATAATCTTCATCACCCAAAAAACCTTGAAAATCCATTTTTATTTTATTTGGTGTATTAGGAAACTCACATAGGTTCAGATTGTTAGTTATAACTTGAGATATCTGGTTAGACGTAACCACATTTTTTTTCACTCCAGATCCTATATCTTTTGGTTGTATATTTGGATAACCACCATGTTATCTTTTAAAAAAACTGTTTATTTAAGTTATGTTGGTTCCATCTATTTAGTAAAACCAAAAATATTTAGTTTGAGTATATAAAATATGATCATAATGAACATATTATAGGAGTTATAAATGCTATGATATATTTAACCTTTTCATTTTCTTTTTAACTCTTTCAATAGAATTTTGAATAACCATAATTCTCTTTAAATTATTAACCTTTATAGTTAAACATGTCTTCTAACTTATGATACAAAAATATCATATTAATCTTTGAAGTTTTCAAACTTTTCATATCATAACCTATAAATTTATCTAAACCCTTCTCTAATATAGACCATTGTGACCCATTACTAATTCAACCAATAATTTTGAATTTAATAAAATGGATTAAAGTTTCACAAATTCCTAGGATATTTTATGTTTATTTTGTTTGAGAATTAGGAAATAAATTACACTACATAGAGAATTTTGATATAAAGTGCCAATTTTTTTCCATAAAAATAGGATTCTTATGTTCGCACTTCCATTTCATTTGTAACATACATGCTTTATTTAAGGGAAATTTCCCTTATCAAGAGATTGATTTACAAATAGTTTCATCTCATCCTTTAACCATGTGAAAAAAATTCAAAACTTGGATAGGGAACAAAATATCCCAGTAAGGGATGCAAAAAGAAAGAAAAAATGATATTCTATGAAAAATTAGAAAACCTATATAAAATTTACCTTTTTATTATAATAACAATCAGTCTCAAAATAGTCACTTACTCATGAAATCAAATTAGTTAAATTTTTTTTCATAAAACATTTCACAAATGATAATAAAGTCAAATTCATAATTCATGAGGGTTTCTTTGAAAAATAGAAAACTTTTCTTGAAAAAAATCATTTCTCCCTTATGAGGTTATAAACTTTCCTTTAAAAAATAAGCTCATTCATTTATCTTATAAAATAAAAAGATATATATAAAAAATCACAAATAATTTCAACTTTAAATATATATAAGGATGAAAATAAAAAAATCATGTAGTTTACAATAAGTAATTTCACAATGATGGAATACATAATGTTGGGCATAAAAATCATTCAATCAAGGAATCTTTCCAAAATATCATGTATAAGAACATATGGAAAACACAAAATATCCATGATAGTTTTTCACATGAGATTTACTAAAACATTTATGAGCCATAATGGACCCTTATCATGAACTATTAATTAAAATTAATTAATCATAAGAAAATAATGAATAAAAATTCATTACATAATCAATATAAACATCTATTCTGGAAACTACCTCATAGAATATTAATAATATTCTCCATCCAATTAAGAAAACAACTTGTTCACAAGCCATATAAATAAATTTGCTTTATATAATCATTAGATCACACAAGTTGTGAATATTTAATATATTTAGATGATATGATATAGATGAAAAATCTATTTTATAAGGAAATTAGAATGTCACCTTTAAAATAGAGACATATATCCTTTTCTTTTGAAAAAAATTTGAAACAAAAAATTCATAGAACAATAGGAAAATTATATTATTTAAAAAATAATGGAAATTGATGTTATCAAATCATGATTTTATAAATGATAGTGGAAGGGGTGATTCAGTAGTCACTTTTTCTTTTTCAAGAAGGTTTCTCAATATAGTAAGGAAACTTTTCCAAACCTCTAAAACTTTTCATAGTTACAATCCACTAAAATATAAATCTAAACCTCACATTTCTTACTAAAAAAATATAGAGGTATGAGAATATAATATTTACAAGGTTTATTATAAATACTAACTCCTCTCAATATTGGTTATGCCCCTAAAATGGATTATTTTACTAACTTACTTCTTGATTATGAAGTGACGTACATCAACTAGTTCGAAAACCTTGTAATCGTTCCTCCAGCTAACCCTTGTTCTACCCCTGGAATATGCTCTTATACAATAGTTTGTATAACCAATAACTTACCCTATCATTTTTACTTTATTCAATGATAGTAATGCACCAACCATAAGATTTTTTTAATTATTTATCCCTTGAGTGACATGAAGATTCTTAGCATTTTTTTATCCTTTGTAGAAAGATATTTTTCTTTCTCTACAAATATTTTGGACAACTTCACAAGTGTAAAATTTTATCGATTATCAACAACCAAATTATGAACCTATTATCCTTGAAACTTCCTTATAATCTTAGATTGGTTTGGATATACTTAATCTCAAATTTTCCAAAACTTTTCTAGAATACTTACTTAGTAGCATCCATCTAATGAACACCATCCTATATACCCCCAATACGATGGGTTTCCATATGTCACTCCTCAAATCATTGTGCTTTAGTCTGACATAATCTATTAAATGAACGTCCATTGAATGTTCTCAGTCCAATTATTTCCTATTTGATAAAGAAAGATTGGTCTGACAAACCTTATTCATCTATATAGGACCTCTTATCAATAAACCACACACTACTTTCTCTTCATCTGATGATTCTGGGTATGTTGGAACAAATTCCCCTTAAAATGAATCTCAGTCCGACATGATTTTTCTCCCACTAGGTATGAACCTTTGCTGGATTATCATAGCATAAAATTATTCATCCGTTTTTCTACTTTGTATGTATAAATATGTTTTTCACTTTATACCATATCAGTACCATCTTATTATAGGCACACTTCTATATGTTTTGGTTTGAACTCAAATGTATTTTACTGTTCAATTAATCATTGAATTTAAAATATTCCTTATCATTTCAATTTAACTGAAATGCCTATCAATCATTATAGAACATTTGAGATATTAACAAACTTATTCAAACTTTCTAAACTTTTATATAAAACATTAAACAAATATCTTGACAAATACATTGTAAAGAATTTACATAGTGTATGAAATGATCCTTAGAAATCACTTATCTAGTATATATTTGTCTATTTCATTCATTAATACTTATATATCTAATGGTACACCTTCAACATTCTATATTGTACAATATCATAGATTTGATCATCTGATATACATTCATTCAGATTCAGTTTGATAAGAAAACTTCATCTATTATATTCAACATATTTTTTTATTATAATATATCATATATTTGTTTGGTGGATCTTCATTCATATATACGACTTGTGCACTTAATATGAAAATATTTAATGATGATTGTTTTTAAGAAAACATTATGTATCTGTAACATCCCAAGTAAGTAATGAATAATAGATATTTTTATCTATGTCTATTTATGAATTAGATAGTGTTTTAGAGGCTTAAAATGAGAATAAATCCAATCTTAAGTCTGGAAAACACTAATATTTTTAAAAGATTATTTTACTGCCTTTTGATGGCGAACCATTTTTAAATCTACCTTTTGAAAATTTTATAAGCTATATTTGTCAAAACAAACTTATTCTTTATGATTGGGACATTGAAATTTACTTTGGATAATTTTTTGGTATATTTCTGAAAATGTTCATTTTTTAATGAATAGTGAAAAGTGTTGTATTTTAATTCAAAACCACTTTTTAATCTAATTTATTTATATAGTTATTATATCTTTTTAATTGGTTTTAAACTGTAAATAGAATATATTTTTACCATGTAATCCAATGGTGGACATTGGAATTAATTTCACTTTGAAATTGGACTTAAACTAGCGTCAATCTTTTGATATATATTGTTTCATAAAAACACGCTATTTGTCATGAAAGAGGGAATTAATTATTAAATTAATTAATGTAACTAATATTTTATGAATTTTGTAAAATAGACATCATTTTTGAATTCGGAATATCAAATATATCTTAGGGTGAAGTTTTGGTATTTTTCTGAAAAACATCAATTTTTGATGAATAGTGAAACCACTAAGTGGTACTTAAAAAAAACCAATTTTCGTTTAAATTAATTTTTACCACCTATGTGTTTTGAATTTCAAAAATCCGACATACATGGTTTTTATTAAAAAGTAAAATGTAGTTAAATGGGATTAAAACAATTTTGTGGTGAATAGTAACTTTTAAGTTTTTAATCGCGATTAGAGGTAATTAGTGTAATTTATGGTAATAATAATGTTTTAATAATATGAAATGAACTTGAAACATGTCCTAACCTTATTGGATGTGTCATGGCCGACCAAGAAAATCCATGGGTCAACTTGGGGACCTCATGGAGCCACTTTGGAAGGAAAATGACATTAATATCTTTTTATTTAATGTTAAAGTAAAAATGTCACAAACATGAGTTGTTTTACTAAAATAATTTTTATATGGAGTTATAAAAGTCATGTTTTTGACTATAAATATTAATTAGAAATCTAAAAAGATTTCCTACATAATTATATATTTTTTATATTTTTTTACATTAAATAAATTAAATTATTTATGACACCATGATGATGCAGCGATGACCTCATTACGTAACGATTTAAATAAAATGAAAATATAATGTAAAATATAATACCTAAACTTTTCAAAAACCTATGGGATGGGTATATTTAGAATACTTATCACCTTATCCTCGAATTATATTATTGTGGGACCTTTTAAATCCAAAACTCATTTTAAAATAAAGTATCCTTTTATACAATTCCAAGAGTGCCCCTCCTCTCCTCTTATAAAAGGCTCCCACCTCTACCACCATACCCACACTTAAAAAGCATTTGGCTTGGCCAACCCCTGCACATTTTGTCTATCCAAATCCCTCTCTTACTCCTAGAATCCTCACTTTGGGTAGAAGTCTTCCCAAGGAAGCCTTTGAGCTCAAATCAAAGAGAGTTACCCGATTTTAAGGTAATGTCTTTACTTGTGTTCTTTTGTTTTATTTTGCTTATCCAACCCCATAAAGTCTTTTTATTCATTTATTTTGTAAAGAATCCAGTATATTAAATATACTATTATGTTTTTATAAGAATTATTCTGACTACACTTACACACACCAACATCTAATGGTTAAAGAACATACTATTTCCGTGGATGGCGAATTTCTGCCTCCCGAAACGATGATTGTTCAACATTATTTTAACACCTTCAAAGGTGGCCATTAAGATGACACTATATTTATATTTGATATATAATATGTTTATGTTTTCCTTAATCTTCTGTATTTTTCATTTTGGGCATTCCTTTATGGTTTCTATTATGGGTAAACGCGATATCTTCATTTAAGGAAGTGCGGACTACCACCCCCTCAAAGTGATTTGATTTGTTAATACCATATGTGGGACATATAGAGGATGGAGTTATAATATTATATATGATATTATACTGAAATTATATTATAACTTTTTATAATTATGATTCCATTCCATAAAATACAAAATATAAATGAAAGTAGTGTTCATGAGTACGTACGACTTACCGTCTCCATGAACGGTGCATTTCATTTCTTACCTCTAAATGATTATGTAATATTATAAATGCATGTATATACTGAATATATATAAAATATATGGCATCTACATCATGAATATTAATCTTGAGATAATGTATTTTTGACTACGTGAACAACTTGTAAATATAAGAAGTTCACTTTTGACTCAAGTACCAAATATCGACAAAACAACCGTTATTAACTTAAATGATTACATAATATTCATAACATTGCAATAAGTGATATAAAAGGAATAATGAACTTGAAAACGGTTCTTAAGCAAGTAGAAATTAACTCAATTTTAATATTCAGGACATTAAAAAACGATCGAGTCAAGTCGGACCCAAGGTATGGGACTTCGTCTCAATCTCCTTTCATTGAGGCATATTTTGTTTTATACACAACTTTCTTTTATACGGTGTATAAAACCCTTTTACTTTTATATTTATTCAAAAGGAATATTTTTTATACGAAGCATTTACTAAACGAAAAAAGGTAATGTTTTTTTGTCGTACGTATGCGGTGACGATGACTTCTCCGTCGCCGTGACCATTTTTTGAGTTTCGGCTTCCTCTACAAGACGTACCTTTTTTCTAAATGAAAAATAAATATCATGTTTTAATTTTCTTTTATTTTGGTATTGAAAATGGTTTTCATAATGTTTTTATTATATCAATGTATTGTATTGATGTCTTGTGATTGAAATGTGGAAATGTTATGTTTCCTTTATGCATGTTTTATATGATACGATTATGTTATGGTTCTTGGGCATTGTTATGAAGACGAGTGGTTCCATGATAAACTAAGGGCGGGTGAGCCCATTATAGCTCTCCAATGCATTGGGTAACGTGAAGGAGTGAAACGTTAAGGTTTCTCCAAAGATATTTAGGGAATATACTGTGATGGGTATTCCAAACGTAACCAAGAGGGTTACTCCCTACGTAAGAATGTTATGAATGCCTCAAGTTACCTTTATGTCTAATGATTTCTATGATTTATTCATGATTTTATGAGGTATGTTAAAGTGCCTATGTTGTATGGGTAATGTATGATTTCATTCTTATGTATATATGAACTCATGTTTCCTTTCCATATTTTTATAACCCATACTAAGCTTTTTATGATCATCCCAAGTTTTTGAAATGTTTTTCACAGGTCAAGGGAAAGGTACATGATAAGATGATAGTGTCAAAAAAGTGTCGAGAAAGAATCCATGTTTTATTTTAAATATGTTTTAGTTGATGGGAAAAATGAATACTATCTTTTATTGTAACCACTTTGTTTAAATATGGGATGTAATGCACGTTTTATGATCTAATTCTCTAAAACTCTAAACCTGAAAAGATCCCCATTGTGTAATATTGTAATAACTCAAGATTAAGTAAGGTTTAGGGCTGGGGCCTTATAGTATCTCAGTATGATGTTCACCTGACCAATGTCATCAAAATATTCTCAAACATTGTAAAACCTTCATTTTCTCGGAGCACCTTTACATTTCTCCATATGAGGAAATCACCAGTCACCATCGCTTGGATCTTTCATAGTCTAATTGATGGTGCTTAAAACATTAAAACATCATAGAAATATCTATATGGTTCTCTACATGGGTTTCATCTTGTTGATATAATATGCAAGAATTCTTCAATCAAGTGAATGTTTTACTCTCATATTCTCCATCTGATGTATATTAATAACATTTATTGAACTATTTAGAACTTATATGACATATCTATCTGATTATTTTACCTCAAATTTTTTTAACTAAATATTTTTTCAATTTTAACTCAATAGATTAATCATATTACAAATACATCTTCAAACTTCATAACTCAAAATACATAAAACTTATTCTGTTTAGATTGAGTCCATCTATGTGATCACATTTTTCCATCCATCAGATCACATTATTCAACTTCATAAAAATGGTCTATATGCCCACTCCAGGTTGAAGTTTATACTACTTCTTGATCTTGTATTTTTCTAATTTTCTAATTTTATGACTTTTTATGAAATTGTATATATACTTCTTGGATCTTGATTACCTTCATAATGTTATGAACTTGAAGAACAATATAACATTGTCTATGTCCATAAGGAAACATCCATTCACTTGGTTATGAAACTTTCCTAATCTTGTTATGAAACTCAAACCTATTCAAATTTCTTATGTATTGTTCTCTACAAACACAAATTGACATATTGACAACAAATGAAATCAAACACACTTTGGTAAAAAAATATCTCTCATTGTGTTTATTTTCAATATCCATGTAAAAAATCAAACATCTTCAAATTCAAAATGTGTACCCAATACTTTATTTCCATATGGAATTTTAATTTTATTTTTTCCACCAGGTTATTTCTATCCCTTATTAAAAAATAAAATTAAAAGGGTAAGAGAAGGATAATCTATTATCATTTTTCTTCATCTCATAAATTTGACGTCTTTTCTCAAAAAAGAGTTTCATAGAGTTTCTTAAAAAACAACCTTTAACTAAAAACCAAAAAGTATGAATGGCTTAACCTTGTGTAGAAAATAAGAGTGTATAATAAATGTGATAATTTTTTTTCATAACACTTCTTTCATATAATACTTTCATCATGATTAAACTAACATCTTTATTTAAATGAAAATCCAGGTAAAATTGTTAAGATAAAAACCAGTACCCATTTTAAAAAATTTATGAAAATAGTTTATGTGTATAAACAATGCATTCACAACATTTAAAATTTGTAAAAATCATTACTTATTTATTAAGAAAAGTTTTCTACACTTACCTTATCTTTAGTTTCACCCCTTAAGGGTAGCCCTTCATTTATCACCATGTTTAGAAAATTTTGTAAGATGGGAATCTATGTAATTATTAAAAATAAGCAAACTCTCATCTAGATTCTTTACTTCTTCTCCTTAAATTCACTATAAACAGGTAAAGATAAGAGTGTATATTAGGAAATAAGAAGAAATTCATTTTTCTTTAGAATTAATAATCAGAATGTGAATCTTTTCTCAGTTTCAACTTATTATTACTTTTATTTTCACTAATAGATTACTTCCCATCATTAGAATCTTTAGCTGAATCTATTATATTCTCCTTAGTGTTCATAACATCTTTGTTACCATGAGTTTGTAAAATACTTTTCATGATTTCTTCTTAGGATGGAGAGATAGTCATGCCTTTTTTATGAAATACCATATTATTTGCACATCTTACATTTATTCTAAATATTTAACTTTTTTTTTCTATTAATAACTTTCTATAAACTTTATTCTCATTTTTTTAAACCAATTTCTTTTCTTTTTCTTCGAAATCATTAACATTCCGTAGTTACTAATAAGTATGAACAAAAATGAGATGTAACTGTTTATGAAATTCGAACATCATGATTCCTGATATGAAATCAATTTCTAGTGATTAAATTTGTAGAAATTTTGGAAATTAAATTTCATGTAATTGAACAGAATAAATCAAGAAGGAGTTTTTAGAAATTTTTTTATTTAATTATAAATTTTTTATATGAAATAAACTATCATGCAAAATACTATGAAATTAGCTAGATCATTTTTAATTAGAGGGATCTTATGTTACCTTAAATCCAAATCCAAAATTGTATGATACATTTAAAATACTTGATTCAAAGAAGAGAAATAACTATTTTCTAAAAAAGCATCATTTTCCACTGTTCACTGAAAAATTAATCATTTCAGAAAAATACATAATAATCACCCTGATTCTATTATGACACGCTTATTTCAAAATGATATTAATTTTTCGAAATAAAATTTTAAAAAGTGGAAGAGATTACTAATAATATCCTTCAACAAATTACAATAGAAACCATATTTGAAGCATAAAATGTAATTATTGTCATTATAATAATTTATCAATAGTGTTTAGATTAACCTATTATAATGAAATAAATTTCACACATAAAAATAGATTTATGAAAAATATCTATTTAATTTTTAGATATTTTATCTTAATTTCTAACCAATTAATATTCAATGTATGATTAATTATTATTTTTATTAAGGAAAAACTTTATATATATATAGATTATAATATGGTTATTTCTATTTATACTATCCAATACATGGGATTATTATTAGTGGTCATATTTAAGTAAAAATATTTTATTTTTTGTTTAAACATGGTGTTGTGTATACTACAGACTATCGAATATATTACATAAATAAAATAAATTTTAAAACACTTGGGTGTTACTCTTAACCGATTACAAAAAAATTAGGCCGTCACATTTTTTATGTCATGTATGATAAAAAGGGTTTAATTTTTTTAAATCAATTATAGGGTATGGAATATAAAACATTCAATTCCATATGGAGAATCATTTGAGTAATTAAAACAACATTTTTTTGAAACCCACACCATAAAGGAAATTTGGAAATAATTTTAAAGAGAGGAAAAATGTAAATATAACTATCACCTAGAATAATACCTAATTGGGTTAAAAAATAAGGTAAAAATTTACTGGAATTGAATATACAGACATGGAGAAGAAAAAATTAATATCTATGGAACAATATAGAGTGATAGAGAACATAATAATGATAAATTTAATGAACAAAACATTAAATCTGCAAGGGATAAATAAGACCATTAATTTATTAAAATTGATGGTAAAAGGTTAATTTTTATTATTTTATGATAATTTTCCGAGATTTGAGTTACTATAATATTATCAATATAGAGATAATGATAAAATATACATACTTTATTTCTTTCTATTCATATGCATAATTTCCTCCTTTTACTGTGATTTAATCAATTTCAACTTCTATCTCACATAATTTTATAATAAATGAATATTAAAGATAAAATTTTCGTATGATATATAATAAAATTATGTTTTAGATAATAATAACATATAGTAAAGGATAATAAATTATTCCTTTATCTCTAGTAATTTTTCAAAATGAAAATTGTTAGAAAATGTTAAGATAATATCAACTGTAAATAAAAATTCAAACATCAATATGAAAAATAGTAACAATAAAACCCAAATAAAAATCCTTAAAACTTTTCAAAATGTTCCTGGAAAAGTTAAAAAAGAGAATGATTTGATCAGATATTCTTATGATGTCAATTTAAAATTTATCTCCAAACAACATTAATCATTGATAAGGACACTTAAAAAATGTGTACTCCCTAATCATATAATTTCAGAAATATAATAATCATTTCCATAAATATCATGAATCACCAATAAGTCACAATAAAATCATATATTCTTTCAAATGATAATTCACCCTTTATTCCTCAAATAAACTCATATTTTAACAAAAAATATTTTCATTTACCTTAATCATATAATATTACCTATATTTTGAAATTATTCTAAAAAACTTTTATTACTTAGTCACAAAATAAATTTTCAATAATACTATCATCTATATGATAAAAACATATTACCAATATATTAAAAATAGACAATAATTTTATATACTGAAAACAAAATATTATATTTAACCTTAAAACTGTTAATATCTTTCAAATTTTATAGAAAAATAAAAAAATAACTCTTCCATGAATAACATTTTCACATGATAAACCTATGTGTTACATATCCTAAGAACATATATTAATATTAAATAAATTTATCCAATTTACTTATATCACATTAAACATAAATATATTAATATTTCCTTTACAGTTATGAGCCACCTTCAATTTAAAAATAAAATACGATTACATCATTATTATGAAAACTCTATATGCAGACAATATAATTGCAAGAACCTTTTTTTATCTCAGGTGTGGATCCTTTTATGTTCACTATAAATATTTATTATAGAACTAATATGGATATATAATGATATAATGTTTGTATCGAGGGTGTTTGAGGCTTGTTCGTAGCACAAAGCCCAATATTTTAGCAAAAAAGTCTGGACACACAGTTAGGAGAAACCATACAAGGCATGTAGTATGGTTACGCTTAACCACACAGGGATAAAGAAAGGAGCAAGAAGGGTGGATGATTTTCTCTAACCATACACCTTGGGCTACATGCTCAAACAGGGCAAGATAGTGGGGTGCATGAGGTAACACAGTTTGAGGAAACTATGCAACCTCAGGCGCACTCCCATGTAAAAACTACTGACATTATAGCATAGGTTTTTTTCATGGTTTGTACACAGTTTCTCTACCTGTATTACCTAAATATGTGGGAACCCTTCTTAACTGGTGATCTAAGCACAATTGGTTCATAGTTTGGAAAACTATGTGAAAAAATTGTGCCCCTATGTTTTTCTTGGGTGATATTACCAAAACACACTTAATGTATTACAAACATAACCTATCTTATATATTGCTCATTCCAGTAGATAGAGGCCCTTAATTTCTTCCATTGGTTCCCACAAACTCCAATATTCCTATTTTTTCCTGTTCCTTCATCTAAAGTTTGATTTGATGCTTGTTTATATTGTTGGATGTGCATCAGTATGTACACAATTGATCTTGATCAGTTCTTCATTTGTCTTCTCCTCAATGAATCTATTTAAAAATAGAGTCATATTCCCTATTTTCATGAAATTTATCCATTATTCGTATTTATTCCAATCCAAGACAAACTAAAGGCTAATACTAGATTTGGAGAGATTTATGATCTTAAGGTAGGTGGTCTATGATTCATCCCCCAATAATCATTGTATTATAAACTACCATCATTGTGTGCACTCTGATTTCATCAGGAATTTCCAATTTAATTCATATACCTATATTATAATCATTATGATTGTGTTTTAGAGAAAAATTCATTGTTGTTAATTATTCTATTGAGATCTCCCCACTTTTCCCCCCAAGTATGGTGTTTCCTCAGTTATGCCTTGGTGACCCATGTGGGTTTACGAAAGACACTATTCTGGTGTGTGGCTAGACCTTGCAAATGGAAAGACCTGTTTAATTAAATGATTTATAAATTGACAATGGATAGTATGTGTAGTTTCCACCTGACCCTTCTGAAATAAGTGTTTCAACAAAATAGATGAACCTAAAATTTAAATTGAAAGTATAATATAAGTATCATGAGGACTAATTGAATGCAATTTAATGACTTAGTTACATGTATGGCTCACACCTCTCCATGAATAATGGTAGGCAGTGGAGTGAACATAATTAATGATCGAGTAATCAGAGTACTAAATGGTTGTACGTCCTTTTAGTCTTGTTACACTTCTAAAAGTCATAAAATAAACCACCTGAATTATCAAGAGGCATGAATATTACATGGAATAATTTATTAAATGAATCAAGTATAAGGTTCCTATTACATATAGAAATTTGAATCTTTATAGGAGTGGTCAGACTTGAGCCAGACTTGGATTCCCAAGGGAATTCCTTGATAATATGTGGACACCATTACAATTCAAGGCTTTCAGTTTACAAGGAAGATACCCACCATGGAACCTGGTCCGTTTCTACTTGTGGATTCTTAGTATGATGTTGCACGATCCCTCCATTATTAAATTAGCTTGACCACTAAAGTCAAGGATTCAATTTTTACTAACATAGATCCTCTTAATTATTATCATCATAAAGGATTCCATGGTCTTTACCTTGATTTACATATTATAATTATTATTATTGGATTACATTGGTATTACTTGGATCCTATCACTTCAATTATTTTAAACTAGAACATAATTAAGTAAATGATTGCATATTCGGATACATAATGAGGATGAAGCAGGTTTTATGGTATTTACATTACTGTACTACTTTACATTTGTATATACCTACACACTATTAGTTTATATTTTATTAGATTGGATGGTATAGATGACGTTGGAGGTGGCCTACTTAGATTTATCTCACTCCCTATCCAAGCCACTATTGGTACCCATGTATATTATATGTTTAAATGTGTAGATAAGTGAAAGAATCCCGCTTGGTACACCTAATCAGGATTTGTTGATTTAGGATGGAAATATAAAGTAGATGACTGAGCCAGTGCTTGGGATTCTGAATAATGGTTGGTTTCCTTTTGATTATTTTGTATAGAATGTATTTCATGATTCCCTATATCCATGTTTTGCTGATTTCTAGAGGCATGACATGTATCATCATAATTTTTATATGATTCTGTTTTCAATTTTAGGTATTATTATCAATTTATTGAGATCTTATTCATTTCTATACAACTTCTGCTATGATGGGTTATTGGTCCTATGTTTATAGTTTATGTTTCCATTAGTCCATCTGTTTATATATGCTTCGGCTATTTATATGTTTTTAATTATCATCTTTTCTACCCTATGGTAATGTGGGTATGTTCTCCCCATGAGTAGACCCTAGGACCTCACTACTATTCAACAACCTCTCAAATATGGGGAAGTGCACTTGACTCCATGTGGCCTACCGAATTTTGGGAACCTTTCAGTAGAATCTGGGTCTGGATGTCACAAAGTGGTATCAATGGATTATTTTATTGCCTTACTATTTTGAGACAATAAAAATGATATTATGAATTCCTTGAAAATTGGTAATAATTCATGCTTGGGAATAGATAACACACATTCAGGGTAAATACCATGTTTCCTAAAATAAGGAAATGTTGTTCTATATTATACTTATTATAGTTGATATCCTTTCACCATTATTGGATTCAATTGGATTGTGATTATTTTTATTATTTTTATGATTCATAATTTCATTTTACCATTTGATGGATGAGATGAGGGAAAAGAAGCATTAGTCCGGAATCATTATAGGCACCTATAATTCACCTTCCATGTACATGCCATCACATATAGGTGCATTTCAAAGCTTGCATTTCTTTTGTTTAATGTGATTATTGAGTGACATATTCTTATTATATTTTTGTCTGATCTTCCTTTTGGATATGATTGAGTTATTTTCCATTTCAATTCATTAGGTGTATGGTCCATTATGGGTTGTAATGGGTAATTGTCACGACCCGTCCCCCAAGGCCCTGTGCCGTGACTACCCCAAGCCTGTCTTCCATAGGCCAGGGGTTGGCGACTGGCACCAAAAGGCATATCCTTAAAAAACAGAAAGCCATTGCCTTTAAACGTACAAACACATATTCCAAGAATACATTGAGCATAACCCACATTGTAAAACTACTCCAGTGATAAGATGGGTATTGAAAGTAAAAGGGGTGAGTACTGTAAGTAAAGTGGTCTAGAATACAATACTAACTAAAATTTACAACAAATAGGAAAATAGCTCCGAGAAGCATCATCCAAGGTTCCCACATGAAGGGTAGGTAAAGGTCACGATCGGCCGTCACTATAGCACGTCACATCTAAAGGTCCACCTCTGAGTACCATTCAGTCTAGACTCCCAAACCTCGATCAAAGCTGTTTGTCATCTGCACAAATCACAACAAGGTGTAGGTGAATCATGTTCATAGTTGAGTATAACAATACTCAGTAGGGACCATGATACCCTCAAATGTATCCCAAAGTTCCGCAAAGGAAAAACCACAAATAAATACCTCAATCACAAATCACAGAGCAATTGCCGAATCACACTAGGTATACATCTTAGATATTAGGAATATAGATGATTAGTTTTAAGCAATATCATCTAATTCCATTTAGAAGTTCCAAAAAATACTCCATGAAGTGTTTTTTCTATTATCGATCCACTCTTGGACATGATTCGTTATTCCACGATGCGACACTGTAAGGCCAGTCCTCATCCGGTCAGGCTACTACTGATTTACACAGGGTCGCTAGAATATTGATCCACACAGGGTCACCAGAATGATGATCCACATAGGGTTGCTGGAAAACTAATCCACATCGAGCCACTATATGCTGATCCACTCAGGGTCACAAGGTGTTGATCCTTGATGGGCTGTTCTAAAAATGTTCCTCACCTGGTAGCTACGATACTGATCTACACAGGGTCTCTACTTCAAGACAGCCGGCCACAGGATTCTCCGCACCCAGTGTGCTAGAGTTCCGTAGAATCTACTCATAGAGATATCAGTCATACCTCAACTACTACTAAGCTCCATAAAGGAGTAATCGAAATGACCTCCATTCGTAAGGGTTCTAACGCGATAGACAAAACATAAATCCGACGGCCGGTCTGTGAGTTATAAGCGTTTTTAGTACCGAGGGCCAAGTTGGATTTGGGTTCAATCCAACCCAGCCATACTCCAACTTTCTCCAAAATTATATTGGAGTATACCAAAAGGACAGTCTCACTCCAAGGATCCCAGTGCCATAGATGGTTCATTAAACGAACGTCTAGATTTCAAGTTATGGCATGTTAATCAAAACTGGGCCTGGATGGGTCCGGGTCTGGTCCAACATGACCTGGTTCGGGTCTGACATTTCCTAGAGCAAACCGGCCTAGGCCCGACAGGTTGGGTTGGGCGGCGGCCGTATGCCTGACATAAAGGGGATGTGGCCTGGCCCGTAGGAGGGGCGCAACGCAACCCGCAGGGGGCGTGGCCCGGCCCCTAGAGGGATTGCATCCCAGCCTGTAGGAGGGTGCAACCTAGCCCACAAGAGCGAATGACCCAGCCCGCAGGAGGGCGCGGGGCCTGAGCTAGCTGGTATGGGACTGAGACTTCCTCTTCTTACAGCACGGAATAGCATGCTGCCACCATCTCCGAGGCTGGCCGGTGACAACCACCTACTGACCATTGAGACCTCCTCCTATAGTGCATGATGGTGTGCTTCCACCACCGTGGATGGCCGGTGTGAACCGCCGCCATCACCTTCTAGCACTGGTCACCGGTGTCGCCAAGCCGGTGCTGCACTGGCAATCTGCTGTGGGCCACCGGGTGAGCTCCGATGGTCCGTTTTTCAATCCGATCACACCTAAGGGATTCCCAGGTAGTCTTCTTCACTGCGTGACCCTCAGATTTGGGTTTCTTCTAATAAGAATATTCACCCGTGTAGAATTCAATGATAAAACAAGTGGAACAGGGACCGCTCCTTGTTCGTTTGGCCCACTCCCTCCGTATTAGCATCATAAAAATAAAGAAGATAATTGATTCCTCAAATCTTGAAATTAAAAAAAAACAAAACCCTTCCTCATGAGTAGTGGGAGAGTGTCCCACATTTGAATATGGGTTGGTGTTCGTCGATCACAAAGCAAGCCTCCAATTATTCCGCTCGAACGATGATCTTCACTTCTTGCTTTATGGATCAATTCTTCGTCAAGAGGATCCTCCAAAATCCTCCTCTCCAAAAACATCCCTCCTTTTCCAATGAATTCAAAAACGAGAAAGAGTGAAGTGGGGATTTATCTTTACAACACATAATTCAGAGAGGTTCATTACCTCCTTAATTGTATGTAGGGTGGTTACACATTTTTCTGAGACTGGGTATTTAATGTCCTACATTAAATGCCTAACCACCCATTGTGGTACTCGCTAACAAAACCTAAATGTGCTGTGAAAGATATTTAAAATAATTTAGATTTTTTATTCATCCTCCCTGATAACCGCAAAAACCAACTTCCTCTATCAACCCACTTCGGTCAAGGTTTTGACTCCCTTAAGAGAGTCCTAGCGCTACGAGTTGAACAGTGCCCTTAGATTTTAATTTCAAGCATCAGTTCAAAAGTTAGGATTTCCCACTCACACATTTACTGAACGTACCTTAAGAAAGTTTAAAATTTCTTTTTGGGCATAATGAGTATCAGAATCAAACGTCGTTAGGTTTCGCAGCCTCGAAATAGTTCTATATAATTAAAAAAAAATTCACAGAAAAAATGGGTTTTTACATTATCCCCACCTTAGGAATTTTCATCTCCGAAAGGCACAACATAGACTAAGGAAAAAAATAGGGGTACTAGGAATGAATCTAAGCATCCCGCTCCCATGTGCTCTACTAGAGGTTCCCATGCTACCAGTGAACGTGCACCAGAGGTATCGATTGTCCACAAAGGAACCACTCTAATCGATCCTCAATATCACATGAAATCTCCATAAATGTTACCCCATTATCAATGTCTATCTCTCCCTAGTCGATAACGTGCATTGGATCATGAATGTACTTCCTCAGCTGCGACATGTGAAAAATGTCATGCACCTGATGCATTTGTGGGGGAAGAGATAGAAGATATGCCACCTTGACAACTTTGCTGAGAACCTGAAAGGGTCCGATGGAACTTGGAGATAGCTTTCCCCCCCAGAAAAATCTCAGCAAACCTCATCGAGGTGAGACCTCTCGAAAGACATGGTCTCCCTCCTCTAACTCCAAATGTCTCCATCTTCTGTCAGCATAAGACTTCTTCCTAATCTGTGCAGTCTAATCCACTCCGGGATTATTTACACCTTCTCAGTGGTATCCCATACCAACTATGGACACATGTGATGACTCCCCTGGGTTATTCTAGCATAGAGGTGATCTGCATGGTTGAATTTACAAGGCATAAAATGGTTCCATACTAATTGTGGAGTGATTTCTATTGTCATACGTGAACACCACAAAGGGCAAGTGATCATCTGAACGACGGAAAAAATCTATGATGAAAGCACGGAGCATATCATCCAGTGTCTGAGTGGTCCACTCCATCTGACCATCTATCTAAGGATGAAAGGCAGTGGTCGAATGTAGCTGATTCCCGAATGCATCCTGCAATCCCTTTCACAATTGGTATGTAAAACGTGCGTCGTGACCTGAGACGATCCCCGATGGCACCCCATGAAGCCGTAGAATCTCCTATACAAAAAGGCATCCCAATCCCTCTACTGATCCTTGCAATCAGATGGGTGGGATGTGGGATGACGTTGTGAGTCAGTCAATGATCATACAGATGGAATCATGGCCCCTGGACATGCATGGTAGCCCTGTCGAAAATTTCATGGAAATGCTCTCCCACTTCCACTCCGGCACCTCTAGTGGTTACTCTATGCCTGTTGGAACCTGATGCTCAACCTTCACATGCTGACATGTGAGGCATCCCAAAACAAACTATGCCACTACTTTTTTCATCCCTGGCCACCGGTGTTAATTCTTGAGGTCTTGGTTCTTCTTTTCCACACTAGGATGTACTGCTAGAGGGGACGTTTGGAACTCCCTCAACACCTCCTCCTGTAGCACCAATGGTACCATGGTGCATTATCTGAAGAGGAGGACATGCTCCCCACCTTCAGAAAATCCTTCAGGTTCCTGTCTTGAGGGTATCTGATCATTTCGAATCTCACAGTCAATGTACCAAAGATGTGCCTCCCTGAATGGTAGAAGGAGTGGGGGAGTGAATGTCATAGACTAGAGGTAAGCTTCTCCATCTCTTTCCATGAAAGATATATGCAATCCGAATAGCTACTTTGTCGCCTCACTCAGCAAATGTAGACCAGACCTCCTGCTGAGATGATCTAATACCACGTTCCCCTTCCCAGTTGTATAGACTATCTCAAAGTAATAGTCCTAGAAAAACTCTATCCATCGCTTCTATCTTAGGTTCAGGTCCTTTTGTGAGAAGAGATACCTAAGACTATTTTGATTAGACTAGACTGTAAAATATTCACCCATCAAGTAGTGTCAGCACATATTCAAGGCAAAGGCCACTATTGATAACGACAAATCATGGGTAGCATAGTTCTGCTCATGCTGTGTCAAATATCTTAAACCATAAGGGATCATTGCTCGCTCCTACATCAAGAAACAACCATGTTCGATCACTGATGCATCAAAATAGACTACTTACCCAACACCCTATTATGATAGCTGCAAGATGGGGGCACTCATCAGTCTCTACCTTAGCTCCTAAAATCTCTTCTGAAATCTCTCCATCCACATGAAGGGCTATCCCTTCTTCCTAAATGCTGAAAAGGGTGCTAAAACTCTGTAAAAGTTAGTTATGAATCTTTGGTAGTAGCCAGCCAACCCTAGGAAACTCCATGCCTTGGTCCGACCCCTAGGTGGATCTCAATCAAGAACAACCTCTATCTTTACCGGATCTAATAAACTCCAGTCTCTGAGATAAAGTTTCTCGTAAAGATGACCTCACATATCTAGAACTATAACTTTGAGAGTTTACAATAAAGATAGTGCTCTCAGAGTGTATCCAAAACTATCTGCAGATGATAGACATGCTCCTCCTCCATCGCTGATTACACCAAGATGTCGTCAATGAAGACCACCACGAAGAAATCGAGGTATGGCTGGAAGATCCTATTCACGAGTCCCATGAAGACTGTAGGGGCGTTGGTCTAGCCAAATGGCATAAACAAGAACTAATAGTACCCATACCAACATCTGAAGGCCATCTTCCGCACATCCTCATCTTGTACCCTGAGATGATGATAGACTAATCTTAGGTCTATCTTCGAAAACCAATGAGTTCCATTTAGATGATCAAAGAGATCATCAATCCCCAGAAGTGGATAATGTTTCTTCATGGTCACCTAGTTCAGGAGTCAATAATCCAAACAGAGCCAAAAACTCCCATAGACACTCTTTGCAACCAAAATTGGGGCTTCCCATGGAGAAACACTGGGTCTTATGAACCCCTTCATTTGTAATTCCTCCAGTTGTACTCATAACTCATGAAGCTCTGTGGGAGTAATAAAATATACTGGTGTAGATATCGGTTCCATCCCAGGGTATAGGTAGATGTTTAAGTCCACCTCTCTGCGAGGAGGTAGTCCCAGAACATCATCAAGGAAGAAATCATCATACTAGTCCACAAATATAGAATAAATAAGACTCTCAACATAAAATGATCTAAAGGTAAGGCTAGCCAACTAATGTGTGATCAGTTGAAATATTTTCCAAGTAATTCCATCCTGTTCTGCAAATGTTCTCTTCTCATCGGTGAAGGAAAACCGTTTCCCATCCCCATTGACACACCGCAATATGTGCATAATGTAGTCAATCGGAGCATGGACCATGGATAACTTGTCCATATCCAAGATGAAGTCTTAAGGCCTCAACATCGCTACTAGAATATCCCATCCAAATCTCTCACCTCATATATTAAGCTCACATTGCTGGATCCAGTGTGTAATCATAGAATCCCCTCTTGTAGAAGACTTTAACTATAAGGATAGAGCCAACAGCTCCAACGAAATATTTGAGCTCCGAATGAGGGTAATGGCAATGAAAGAGTGACTAAAACCAGTGTCTATAAGTACTACAGATAAGGTGGAGTAGACATAGATCGTACCTCAAATCATCTCTGTTGTGCTGAGGTCATAGGACTCAACTGCCTGGAGCTGAGCTTGTCCCTGCCCACTTTCTCCCTGTGGTCGGGGTGGACCACTTGGACGTGGTGGAAATAGAACCTTGAATCACCACCCATATCCTACTACATAGTTAGATCCTCTTCTATGTCCACCTGGTTCCTGCGCACCTCCGCGCATGAATCTCTGCCTCTTCATTGGTGGTCCATCAATCATTTGAAGGTCGTCAGTGCAGCTGGTCGAGAATTCGTGATCCATGTGACCCTGATCAATACACGTGAAGTACAGTATGCTTCAATGATGCCCTGCTATACCTCTTGAGATTTTCACCTCCGACCCAACATCCCGGGGTCGACCACCATAAGGTATGGTCTTATTGGTCCTTTGTTTTATCTGCCTACCACCAGCCACATATAACTCAACTATGTGTCACCTAGTGGTGGGTCTCGATGTCGGTGTCTGCTCAGCAAGGAAGCTCTCCACCAAGAGTTCTCTCTCCAGCACTCCAGCATGCATCAGGTTGTTGACAGATACCATCAAAAATTAAATCTCCCATCAGAGTCCCTTATCGAAGGTTTAGGACCTAAATAAATGGCCCCTCACCATGTCGGTAGATTAGCACGAGAGGTCGGCGAACCTTGCCGAGTATTGGACCATTGTCAGGCTAACCTACTATAAGTGTAGAAGATCCTGTATACACATAGAGCGTAAAGTCACTCAAACGAACTCTTCCCCAAAGAGGCCCTCAAAAACTACCCAAGTGAGGGTCGCCTCATAATGTATCTAGAGCATCAGGATCCACCATCTCTCTGCTGCTCCCTAGAAAAGATTGGCTGCTAGGATCACCATCTAGTCGACTGGTGTCCCAACCAGGTGAAAAACTCTGGCCACAGCCTCCAGCCAGTCCTCACCCGCCTCCGGATCTATCTCACCTTAGAACCTCAGAGGCCTCTAATGCAAAAACTTGTGAATGATGCTCAATAGGTTTGCACTATCTTCTATTGGGGTTGGTAGATATGGATTCCCAATAGGTAGTGGTGTTTCTGGTACACCACCAGATGGTACTATCACTGTAAGAGGGCCCTGCACCTAAGCCTCATCACTCAATGGGACATCATTAGAAACACTCACTAGAACCTTGGCTGGCTGTCTATGATGAGGCATCCTTAAAGAACCAGATTCACCACCATAAATAAGTTATAACTAGTGAGCTGACTCAATAGAGATAGAAAGGGAAAAAAATTCAAAAAAACATGTAATCATGGTTTTTGTGTGCTGAGTCAAAATTCGGAATTCAAGGCCCTCATGTATGGATACATTAGCTTCCACAATAACACTAGATTCCTAAAATTCAAAACCACACTCATAACACTTAACAATATTTCCCATGAAAAGATCAGAGTCCTATTTCTTCGGTAGAAACGTCTCCTCTAATACCACTTTGTCAAGACCCGTCCCCTGGGGCCCGTGCCGTGACTACCCCAAGCCTACATTCCATAGGCCAGGGGTTGGAGACTAGCACCAAAAGTCATCTCCCTAAAAAATGGGAAGACATTTCCTTTAAACATATAATCACACAATTCAAGAATACAACGAGCACAACCCTTGTTGTAAAATTGTAGCAGTAAAAAGATGTGTACTGAAAGTAAAATGGGTGAGTACTATAATTATAGGGGGATGGAATACAATCCCAACTGAAAAGTACAACAACAATAGAAAAAAATCTCCCATAATTTTCTTCCAAGGTTCCCACATAATGGGTAGGTACAACTCATGGTTGGTCTTCCCTACGACACGTCATGTCTAAAGGTCCAGCTTCGAGTACCATTCAGTCTTGGCACCCAAACCTCGGTCAAAGCAGTCTGTTGTCTATACATAACACAACAAGGTGTAGGAGAAGCATGTGAAGGCGTGAGTATAATAATAATCAGTGTCAATTCTGATTCCTCCAAACGTCTCCCAGAGTTCGACAAATAAAAAACACAAATCAAGACATCAATCACAAATCTTGAAGAAATAGTCAGCTCACACCACATAAACAAATTAGAGATCATGAATATAGATGATTATTATTAAGGCATATCAAATTATTTTATTTAGAAGTTCCAAAACTGATCCAAAAATTAGTTTTTCTATTATCAATACACTCTTCTATGTACGTCTCTATTCCACGATGGGCCATTATAAGGATGGTCCTCATTGGGTCATACTACTGCTGATCAACACAGGGTCGCTAGAATGTGGATCCACACTGGGTCACTGGAATAGTGATCCACATAGGGTCACTAGAATGATGATCCACACAGGGTTTCTTGATTCTGATCCACTCAGGGTCACTAGGTGTTGATCCTTGATGGGCCGCTCTAAAACTGGTCTTATTTGGGTAGCTATAATGCTAATCCACATTGGGTTACTACTTCAAGCCAGCCAGCCGCAGGATTCCCTGCACTCGGTGTGTTCGGGTTCTGTTGGATCTTCTCCATGAGATATTAATCATACCTCAAAACCCAATAAGCTCAAAAAATGAGTAAGCCAAATGACCTCTATGTCATAAGGGTTCGAACATTATAGACGATGCATCAATTGGATGCCTGGTCTGTGAGTTGTAAGATTTTTAGTACAGAGGGCCCAGTTGGATTCAGGTTCAATCTAACCCATCCATACTCCAAAATTATAAAAAATTTAATTTGAGTATACAAAAAGGACCTTCTTTCTCCAAGGATCCCATCACCAAATATGGTTCGTCAAACAGACGTCTGGATTTATAGTTATGACATTTTAAGAAAAACTAGGCCTGGACGGGTCTGGGTCTGGTCTGGGACGACCTGACCTGGCCCGAACTGGCCTGAGGTGGCCCAGTTGGGCTGGGCTGTGGTGGGCTCAGCCAGTAGGGCCATGGTCCGACCGGGCCAGCTGGGGGGGCACGGCGCGGCCCGGCCCGCTGGGGGGCGCGACTCATCATGCAGGGGGCACGACTTGTCCCACAAGGGGGTGCATCCCATCATGGCTCGTAGGAGGCCACATCCCAACCTGCTGAAGGGAACCTCCTAGCCTGAAAGAGGCTACCAAGCCCACCCTAGATGGCACGAGGGGGGGGGGGGGGGATGTCCCCATTTTTCCGGACGACTAATCTATTCGAGATCTGGAGCAGTGATGCTATGTGGTGCCGCATACTCGCCCGAGGGACTTGTAGGGAGTGGGTCCCTACCTCCGCTGTGACTTCAAGCCGTGACCACCTTCAACTGAGTGCGACGGTGCACCACCACCATCTCCACGGCCGACCGATGTCGGCCACCTGATGTCCACCGTGACCTCCTCCTACGGTGCACGATGGCGCACCACCACCACCACAGTTGGCTAGTGCCAGCCACCATCATCACCTGCCAGCACCTGTCACTGGTGCCTCCATGTCGGTGCCTTGCCGGTGGTCTTCTGCGTTCTACTTATTGAGCTCCGGTGGTCCATTTTTCTATCTGATTGCACCTACAGCTTTCTTCTTTGTCTCCTTCCCTACTTGACCCTCAGATTTGGATTCCATCTAACCTAAAAATTCACCCATGTAGAATGAAAATATAAAACAAGTGGTGGAGGGACCGAGCCTTGTTCTTTTGTCCCGCAGCCTCCACGTTAGCATCTTAATAAGGGAGAAGATAATTTATTCATAAAATATTAAAATTTAAAGAAGATAAAACCCTACCTTGTGAGTCATTGGAGAGCATCCCATGTTTAAAGATGGGTCATTATGCGTCGATCCTGAAGCAAGCCTCCAACGATGATGCTCAAACGACGGTCTTTGGTTCTTACTTGATGGATTCGTTCATCATCAAGAGGCTCCTCCAAAATCGTCCTCTCCGAAAACACCCCTCCTTTTACAATTAATTAAAAAAAATAGATAAGTGGGGAGTTATCTTTACAACACATAATTAAGAGAGGTTCATTAATTGGTGCAATTAATGAACCTTTTTAATTGCATGTATAGTGGTTACACATTTTTGTGTAACCAAGCATTTAACCTCCTAAATTAAATGCTTGACCACCCCTTGTGGTCCACTCCATGAAAACCTAAAATAGGTGAGGAAGATATTTAAAATAAATATGATTTATTTTATTAATCCTCCACAAAAACTGAAAAAATCAACTTTCTCTCTCAACAGACTGCGGTCGAGGTTAAGACTCCCTTAAGCGAATCCCAGTGCTGCGAGTTCAGTGGTGCCCTAAGATTTCAATTTTGAGCACCAGTTCAAAAGTTAGGATTTCCTACTCGCATGTTTACTGAACATACCTTAAGAATGTTTAAAATTCCATTCCAGGCACACCAGACATGTAGATAAGGCTAAATTGAAATTAAATGGGTGTCACGTTAAGTTATTAGGTGTATTTTTGTCATTTACTATGAACTATGGTACATTTTAATCAAACCTTGAGATATGTAAAAGAATAAATCATTAAAATTAAACACTAACTTATAAATTTAATTCTTTCCAGTAAATGAAGAGGCAAGGTATAGTTGCCCCTTCACCTAATGGAAGCCCTATAAATTTAAACATGAGAACTCTCTAATACCTGGATTTATAAGTGGTTTGTTGGGGTAGTTTCATATGAATGAGCCCTTATTTTTATAATCTCTTATCTATAGCAATTCTATCACCACATAAATCCTATAACAAGAAATGTTCTTGGAATTTGTAAACCTATTACACCATGACATCGTTGTGTCATGAACCAGAAGGGAGGTGGTGGCCATAATCCATAGAAGCTAGTCCCTGAGCCACCAGTCATACCATAAGGAGTGCCACTTTTGGTATTAACTACAATACCATATATGGGCCCTGATTGTCAGCTTGGTGATAGTTTACTACATCTGATGTAGTCCATGTTGGGTTCTCTATAACACACACCTAGTATGTAGGATCTGAAATGTGAGTTCCAACAACATTAGCCTTCAATATTTTTGAGGGATAACGGTCCATAGGCTACTGTGTTTTTATTGGAATTCACTCTATATATCATTGGGCATCTAGAGATGCCTCTATAGGGGACGATCAATCTTGATAACTACATTCTTCATGATTCCACCAAGCACTGGTGGGACATGATTACCTAGTCTGGTCATCATTAGGGTATGTCCTGGAATTTTTTTAGGCTACCTTCTATGATCATTTCTTTCCTCAGACATTGAGTGCTGACTAACCAGATAGTTCATGTATCTAGATCATGTTTCTATGTTAATGATGGATTATTCAGAACACATTACTATGTTTCAGTGCTTGATACCACTTCTATCCAAATATGATCTTACATATGCTAGATGATTCTAGGAAGGACACTAGTATGACATTCTTACTCTTGTGAACACATTTTTTCTACCTACCTTCTCTATGATCATTAATCAGAGTCTTATCATTGAGCGCAACCCAAGGGAATGTGATAGTACCAGTAATAGTGGATCAATTCCAAGATAGGCCAGTAGTTATTCTTCTAACAGGAAGCATTACCTCTAGATTTGTCGTTAGAGTAGTGGAAGCCATAGCAATTGAACTTGCAGCTCAATTATATGCCATTAGTGTAGAGGGTAGGGGAATCACAAGCCTCAGTATGATAGATACCAGAGGGACTACTGTGCTTGAGTCTGTAAGGGGAATCACTATAGATTCTATCAAGCCTTTCCACATTCTTCAAGTAGATGAGGATTCATACTAGTTCCACCTTCAGGGCCACAATCTTTTACATTTCTTCAGGTGTGGAGTTGGAGCATCACCAACATGATAGGCCAAATAGGATGTCATGGTCATGGTATCCAATATTATGATTAATAGATCCATTAGATAGAACATTATTGGGGCGGTCTAGCTATTGTATAGGGTCATGGATCTGTCCAGTTACATGCTTTACAGTTACTACACGAGGATCAGAGGAAAACACCATCTATAGTATGAGTTACTATTATAGTACCGTTCACTAATGATTTTTTTATTCCATACAGGTTATTCAAACTATTTTATCTCATTATCATTACTGGGAAGTATTGTGCGGTAAATTCTGTATTACTATAGCATGATGAACCTGGATTTTCCATTTGGTGTACAATATGAGGGAAAATACCAGTTCTAGGAATACCCATTGATGTAGGAAGTTAAACCTTCTTATTTGACCTTTTTTTTCTCAAGATGTTGGGATTTACTGTCATTCTCAAGATGGATGGGTTGGTTCTATGTCATGCCTTTATAGACTTTTATCGCAACTAGGTGTCCTTTACATCAATAGAGGGTTGTATCTATCTCTGGAATGGAGAGTTTAATTTCTAGGCTAGTAGATCTAGACTATAGAATCATGGTTTAAGTAGAGTGATTGTGCAAATTTCTAGTATCTTCATAGAGGATCATGGTTTACATAATGCTGAATTCTCTCCAGTAGTAGATCGTTTTAGGGACATATTTCTTGGAGAATTTTCTTTATTACCTCTTGAGAGAGAGTTAGAGTTTATATTTAGGATTTTCCTGGTGAATATATAGTGTCCATCCCTCCATAGAGGATGGATCCAACTAATCACTAGGATCTCAAGATATAGTTTAACAATATGGATTCCATGGGTTTTATCATAACCAGTACTTTATCATGGGGTTCATCTATAATTTTCACCAAAAAGTTGGACCAGACCCATCATTTATGTGTGTTTTACCAATGGTTCAACCCGCATATGGTAAATAACTAGTATTCAATACCTTGATTAGAAGATCTATTTTAATATATATGAGGAGCTAGGGTATTCTCAAAGATCATCCTGAGATGTGGATATCATTTGGTGTGAGTTAGGGATTTAGACATACATCATATAAATTTTCAAAGTAGGTATGGTATAGACTAATGCTAATTGATCATGGTATTTGTGGATGACATATTGGTGTATTCTTAGACTCATTGATACAGTGATAGATATCTAGAGATTTTTTTAATACATTGATAAAGCATTGTATTTATTCCTAGATTTTAAAGTTCCATTTTTTGATTGAAAAATTTAACTTATTGGGTAATATTATCTTGAAATCAAGAATATATGCTATCTTAGAGAAGGTGAGTACTATAGTTTCCTAGGAGAAACCCAAGGAAGTGTTTGATATATGATTTTTCTTAGGTTTTTATGGATATTAGTAGTGTTTTATAAAATAATTTCCACCCATTTATTCACACATTACTGTTCTTAGAAAGAAGGATGTTTGGTTTATGTGGTTAGAAGCATATAATAAAGCCTTTATGGATTTAAAAGAAAGGATTGTATTGGCACTGATTTTGATTCTTCCATAGAATAGTAGAGGTTATAAAGTGTATTGTGATGGATTAGGAATTATCCTGGGGTAAGTGCTAATATTGGAGGATAGAGTTGCTGTATTTGAATTTCAGAAGTTGAGGCCTATTCAGAGAAACTGACCGATGCATGATCATGAGAAAGTATCAGTAGTCCATACCGTATGTTTCTAGAGACACTATATGATGGGTGAGTGATTTTTGTAATATAAAGACCACAAGATTCAAAAATATATCTTTACACAGCAAGAACCGAATCTCAGACAGTGGATATGGGCTGAATATATTCATTTCTTTGATTTGGATCTTTATTATAAGTTTGGAAAGGGCAGTGTGGTAGAGGATACGTTGATTCAAAAAACTCAAGAAAATTCCATACAGGTATCCAATGATTAATAAAAATTGATGGTCCTATTTTCTAAGCTGAATATGGAGTTTCTTGAGAGTCATGATCAATCTCCTCTTATAGCCTTGATAGTTGCCTCTTCACTCTTGATGAGGCTGAAGAGTGGGCATTTTTCAAATCCTAAAGGCTTGGTTTTCTTAGAAAGTATTGTTAGAGAGGACATTCTTATGGATTGGTCTGTGGATGTAGAATACATCCTACATATACGTGGATGTGTATGGGTTCCTATGGATATGAGAGGGGAAATGATGCATGAGTTCCCTAATTCTTAGTGGGTAGTTCATCTAGGAATCTATAATATGTATTGAGATGTTTGACACTAGTATTATTGGCCAGGGATGAAATGTTAGATAGATGGTTTTATCAATAGGTTATCCACCTTTCAGTAGGTAAAGCTAGAGAAAACATGGCCTTATGTATTGTTACAAAAACTTTAAATCTTGGAATAAAAATGAGAAGATGCTGCTATATAATTTGTAGTTATCTTACCGAGGTCACGTCGAGGTAGTGACACAGTTTGTGTAGTCGTTGAAAAATTTATGAATGTATCCCAATTCATTTTAATCTGAGATACTTTCTCAGTTGATGAGATAATAAGACTGTATGTACATGAGATAATATGGCTATACAGGGTCCCTCATACTATAATTCTTGATAGGAATGTTCATTTCACATCTAGGATCTGGAAAGGGTTATATAATCTATGGTTACACAGTTTATTTTGAGCACAACCTTCCACCCTTAGATAGATTTCTAGTTAGAAAAGATGATATAGGGTTTATAGGAAATGTTCTAGGAATTATTCCTTGATTTCAACGAATCTTTATAGAATCATATCCATCTTATCGAGTTCTCCAATAAAAATATATTTTAGGAGTTTAATCACATGTCTCCCTCTGAGGCCTTATATGGTAAGCGATTCTGTTCACCCACGTGTTGGTTAAAGGTATTTGAGTAAGTAATACTTGTTCCTCATCTAATTTAGGAAACTTTGGAGAGGGTTCAGCTAAACTAGAAGCATATTTCTATTGCCCAGTATTAGATGAAATCCTATACCAATCATCGTTGATGAAATATGGTGTTTAAGGTCAGGGATCATGTTTTCTTGGGGGTATCAACCAAGCATGTGCATAGATGGATACATAAAAAAGGGAAGCTATCAACATGTTTTCTTAGGCTGTTAGTGATTCTAGATAGAGTCAGGATGGTATCCTACTAGTTTTAATTAACTCTAGGGAACCATTCCATAAACAATGTCTTCCACTATTTACATCTTATCCATTGTCATGTCGACCCGTCTCATAGTTTTGATCATGAGGAGGTTGTGTTAGATGCCAATGCTTCATATGAGAATTATCCTATATGAATCATTGAACAGAGCCTGAAGGCTCTCTGAGACCTTTCGTATGGGTTATATTGATAGAATTGCCATGTACATAATTATAATTGGGAGTGGGAGGCTGACGTACATTCTTAGTTTCTAGAGTTGTTCTCTGATGAAGTTTCACTACCCTTGGAAGGTGAAGTGAGAGATGATTTCCTTTGATGGGAAAATACTATATGAATATGGTTTTCATCTTAGGTATGGATCCTTTGAAATTTAATCAAATTATTTATTATTATCCTAATATGGATTCCCAATGAGATCATGGGTGTACCAGGAATGTCTGAGGCTATTTCGGGGCCTAATGCTCAACTTTTTGGAAAACAAAACAGGGCACATGGTTTGGAGAAATAGTGTGGGGAAATCCATACAGTTACCCTTAATCATGGACGGATGGATAGGGGAGAAAGTAGGGAGAAAAAAATTTACCTATATATAATCCCAGGGGTGCACACTAGTATGTGGCTTGATAGTGAGGTATAAGAGGTTTGAGAGTTTGGGGAAATCATGCAACATTAGGTGCACGCTTGTGAAAAAACTATAGGAATTTTTGTAGTGGTGTTTTTCCCAGTTGGAACACATTTTCTCTAACCATGTGACCTAACCATGTGGGTACCCTCTTTAAGAAGTGATCCAAGCATGGTTGGCACACAACTTGGCCAACCATGTAGCCAAACCATTACCTATTTTTTCTAGGGTGAAATTACCAAAACACCCTTAATGAATTATAAAATTAACATATGTTTTTATTTTCTCATTCTAGTTGACATAGGACATTAATTTAACCTATTGGAGTTCTCAAACTTCCCTCTTACTACTTTTTGATCTCATTTCTTCATCCGAAGAACAATTTGATCCTCGTTCATCTCATTGTATGCACATCATTAAATACTATATCAATTTTAATTCATTCAACTTTTTTTTCTCTTCCTTGATGATTCTATCTAGATACATGCTGATATGCCCTATTTTTAAGGACTTGATATATTCTTCATATATATCTTACAATCTTTGAAAAACTAAAGTTTGATACTAGAGGAGGAATGTTGTAAAAGTATAAGGTAGGTGGTCTATGACTCATCCCTCAATTATCCCCATTTTATAAACTTTTATCATTTTCTGTATTCAAATTTCATCAGGAATTGAGTATTTAATTCATATTCATATCTTATAATCATCATGGTCATGTTCCAGATCTCATATCATAATTTTTAATCAAGAAATTATTGGTTGAGACATCAACGCTTCCCATCCTAAGTAGGTTGTCTCATCAATTATGCCTTGGTGACCCATTTGGGTTTACCTACGACACCATTTGGGCATGTGATTGGACCTTGATAATAGTAAAGAATCTTTAATTAATTGATTTATAAATTTCTAGTAGATAACATGTGTAGTTGCCCCTTGTACATTCTAATGTAAGCATTTCAATATAAAATATGATGCTCAATTATAAATGGAAAGTATAATATATGTATCACTTAGCCAAATAGAATGTAACTTAATGATTTGGTTTCATTTCCATATCAAAACATTCATTTATTATTGGAAGGTAGAGGAATTAACATAATTAATGATCCAGTAATCAAAGTACTTAATAGTTACATATCCTTTTTGCCTTGTAACATTGGTGAAAGGTATGGAATGAACCTCTGGAATTATCAATGGGAATGACTATTAAATGGAAAAATTTATTAAATTAATCAAGTATAAGGAGACTATTATATATCTACTTGTTTATCTCTAAAGTAGTGGTCAGACTGGAGCCAACCTTGGATTCCTAAGGGATTTCCATGAGCATACGTGGATTCCATTCCAATTCAAGGATACCAATTTCCAAGGGAGATACCAAACTTTGAACCAAGTCCTCGTCTGCTTGTGGATGCCCATAATGATTATATAAGATCCTCCATTATCATTCAGATATTTGTATACCCTGGATACACTTCTTAAAAATACCATAATGTTATTGGACATGTTCCACCATGGATACACCCATTGGTACGAGTTATTGAATATCCCATTTCACATTGGAAGTGATCCTTGCACTTGGTTTGAATCATATTATGGTAGAATTACATGGGTTGTTCCCCTTGGATTAAACTTAGATCCCTTTATAGTTAGTATTTAGGTCCTATATGAGTTGGATAAACCCTTGAGGTCAAAATTTCCTTGTCTACTACCTTGAACCCTCTTAATTATTATCATTATAAAGGATGTGTTAGTTATTTCCTTGGATCACCTATTATTATTATTATTATTATTATTAGATTTTATGGTCTTGTCTTGGATCCTCTCACTTAAATTATTATAAAATTTTACATAATTAAGTAAATGATTATAAGTTTAGATACCAATAGAGGATGAAGCCAATATAAGGTTATTCACATTACTCTACTGCTTTATATTTACATATACCTGCACAATTTCAGTTTATATTTTCTCATATTGGATTGTATAAACACAGTTTATGATGGACTACTGAGGCTTATATTAAACATATCTGGTATTACATTTCTTTCCAATAATATTATATGTATTTAGGTGTTGATAAGAGGAAGTGTACCACTTTTGAAACATGATCCAGATTTACTACTTTATAATAAATCTTTGTTGAAGATGACTGAACCAACGCTCAAGATGTTGGATATTTTTTGGATTAATTTTCATAATTTTATATAGAAAATATTTAATATTTCCATGAATTCATGTTTTCTGGCTTTATAGAGATATAATAAGTATAATCATCATTTTTTATATGATTAAGTTTCTATATTTGAATATTATTATCAGTTTATTGAGTTGTTATTCATTTCTTTACTGCTTCTGATGTATTAGGTTACTGGTCCAATATTTATAGTGTATGTTTAACATGTTACATATGTTTAAATATGCTTCTTATATTTATTTATTATTACCTATACACTATGCTAAAATTTGGTAGCGAGAGAATAATCTCGCTATGGTCACACCCTTGGCCCTCATTGTTAGTCTGAAGCCTCGGTCATATGAGGAGGCACGCTTGATACCATATAGCCAACCATATTTGGGGAACCTATTGAGTGGCACCTAGGTCGGGATGTCAAATCAATAATTGATATTCCTACATAAAAATTTTATTATATGTTTGCATATTATTCCTTAATAGTTCCTTCTTAAAATAAAAATATAGATACTGTCATAAGATTAATCATTTTGAATATAATAACATTTCCTACTTTAAGCCTAAGAAAAACTAGTTAAATATTTCATATCTTCGATATGTTATGTTCTCCTTATTTATCTTTATAATAATATCATATTTCCTTGAAAAATAATTATTCATATGATTTCAATGATTCCCTTCTTGATCTTTGCTCATATTTACATTACTGTTTATTTCTCTTTTACCTTCTTTAAAAAATATGAAACATCTTTATATTCATTTTAGACATTACCCAGAGTTTTTCTTTACAAAATATTATCATAAAAGTTATTGGATATATTTACCCTTATAATCTTTACCACATGAATTTCTATGAAACTCCTTTTTTTATTTGGTGTGTTAGGAAACTCAACTAGGTTTTGGCGATTAATCATATATTGAGATATATGGTTAGGCATAAACACATGAGTATTCCCTCTATCTCCTATAATATTTAGTTACATATTTGGACAACTACCACATTTTCCTTGAAATCAATTTTAACATGGCTCATGTGGGTTCTAAGAATTTACTAAAACCAAAAAAGGTGTGTGAGAGTATATAAAATATGATCATAATGACTAATTTATAGAAAAGATAAACTCTACGTTATCATTAACCATGTATTCTTATATTATACCATTTTAGTTAAATAAAAAATATACATTATTCTCTATAGCAATTTTTTTTAATATATGATCCCAAACCATCACATTAATCTATTCATTTTTCCCATTATTAAACTTCATAACCACTGATATTATCTAAAACCGGTTCTGATACAACCTATGGTAACCCATTCCTTATTTAATCCGTAATTATGAGGTTAATTACAAGGATTTAATTTCATTATATTCCCACTAAATATTAGGTTTATAATTTTAGAGAATTACGAAAACCATTAAATTAGATATAGAGAACTAACATAAATTTCCATCTTTTTCAGAAAAATAACATTATTTTGTTTGCAACTTTGTTTCATTCATGAAATAGTTTCTTTATTCAAGGATAATTTTAATTATTTAGTGGTGGGATTCATAGTAGTTCCTACACATATTTAGGCCCTTTGAAAAGAATTTTAAAACATGGGGTGAATATAAAATAGATTCTTAAGTGATATAAAAAAAGTAAAACCATTATTCCTTTTAAAAATATAAAAACCTATATAAAATATTCTATTGTGAATTATAAAATTTTATCTTAATATAATAACATACTATTGAAATCAACTTATTTGACCAATTTTTTTCACAAAAAATTTCATAAACAATCATAAATAAAAAATCATAATCCAGGAGGGTTTCTTTAAATGACTTTCTTTTTTTTGTCAAAAACCAACCTTTCACCCTTAGGATATAATAAGCATTATTTTAAATCATATTATTATCTAATAATCTTATGAAATCAAAAGATTTTGATATAAACCCATCAAAAAATTGGACATGAAATGTATTCAAGGATAATAATATAAATAGTAACATGTATAATAATAACTAATTTCATAGTGATGGAATGTATAATTCATGAAATCATAATGTTGTTGTCAAGGTTTCATTCTAAGAAATCATACATAAATATGTATGGAATACCCCAAATACCCAATATAGCTTGTCTTAGGATATCAATCGATGAATTAAGGGGTTATAAATGTCACCTCCCATAACTTTCTTAGTCCACTATCTCCATCATATAAAATAAATTATTAAAAATTCAATACATGTTCAACATAAACATCCCTATTGAAAAATAGCAGTCAAAATGTTTATAATTTCCACCATCAATTAATATATAAAAAAGAATATAAAATATCTAGATAAATATGGTGGATAGTATCATAATATTATATATCAAGTGAAGTATAATAGTTCATAAAATATGTTTACATAGACAAAAAATAACTTTTACAAAGAAATAATAATTCCACATTAAAAGAAAAATGAAATAGCATTTTTTGGAAACAGTTCAAAAAATAAATTCATAGAAAACAAGAAAAGTATCTTATTAGAAAATCCATTCAAACTTGTATATTAAAATTTGTATTTAGTAAATGACATAGTTATTGTAATATCCATTCTTTCTGAATATGTTAAAAAAAGTCTTTTGTACTTTGGTAAAAAGAGGAAAAAGTTATCCAAATGAAAAATGCATAAAATATTCCTTTTTGAAACATGATAAATAAACAAAAAATTTGATCTAAATTACCTCTAAAAATATTTGAATAATAAATAATAATATTCTTTATGTATTTTAATAATAAATACCTAGAGGAAAAAGAGTTTATAACATTTAAAACAATGTTTTAGGAAAAAACCACTTTCCTTAGCCCTGTCCAACTTCATACATTATCTAAATAAAAAAATAATTTTTAATTTCACAATAATATTTTTAATGATATTTAAATAATATTTATTCTTTTTATATAATATTTTATAGTTACTAATCAATTAGATAAATAAATTATGTTTATATCAATTTTTTTGTAGATGTTCAGTTCGTAATACCAAAAAAATTTCTGTAGGTTGGATATAGTCAAAGTTGCATTTTTTATATCATTTACAGAGTATTAATAATTATATAATTATTATTTTTAGTCATTAAATATAATTTTAAATCCACCATGTAATTTAGTCATGAAATATGAATTACATCATTTCATGTGGACGATAGTTCACACATATGCACGAATAGTGTATTCATTTTTCTACTCAATGGAAGTGAAAAATAGTAGATAATATATATTTTTTAAATAATAATAATTATGTAATATATTTCATATTTATTCATTATTTACATACTTTTTACAATCCATGTGATGCCGTAATGAAAAAAAATCACATCTCTTCGTGGAGACAATAGTCCACACATACAAAAAAGTGACGTTATCATTTTCAAACAAAGTGGAGAGTAGGATGGTAAGTGTTATATTATCATTTGAGAATAATAATTATGTTATAAATATCATATATAAATATTATATTCATAATAATATCCATCCATGAAAGGAAGTGATTTAGAATGATATAAACCACTTCACGGTGACCGTTGTCTGTGCGTATGCAAGATAAATACTTTCATTTCATATAAGATGGAAAAGAAGATGAATAATGTTTATAAAATCAATATAATAAAATTTAATTACATTTAAGACACATATTTATTTACATTTAAGGGTTATATAATATTTGATGAAGGCAGGGTTTAATGTATTGGACCTTCATGGTCAATTACTTCGTCAAAATCTTGTGTTTGGGGTTTTATTGGAGGAAAAAATATCTCATTTTAAGATTATTCCAAATTAATAGTTTTTCCATTAGTATTTCAGGGTGTCTATTGGTCAAGGAATCTGTAGGTCAGGGTGTTGGTATGTTGAGGGTGTCATTAGGTTTAGGGCATTCATAGGTCGAGGCATCAATAGTACAGGGTGTCTATAGGTTGATGGCATCAGAAGGTCCAAGGTATCGATTGGTCGAAGAATTGGTAGGTCGAGGAATTAGTAGGTTGAGGCATTATTAGTTTGGTTATCAGTGAGTCTGGGTGTTGATGAGTTAGGGTGTTGGTGAGTCAAAGCGTTGGTGAGTCAGGGCGTTCATGAGTTAGGGTGTCCGTGAGTCTGGGTGCTGGTAAGTCATGCATCAGTAGGTCACTTAGATGGATCATTGTTAGTGGGTCAGTGTCTGTAGCTCAGCATAGGTGACTCACTATTAGTGTCTTCCTATTAGTGGATTACTATCGGTGACTCACCCATCGGTGACTCATTTCCAATTTTTCCTAGTTTTTCCAGCTCTGACCCTTTAATGCTTTCTTTGATGTAAAATGATTAAAATAGAATATTTAATGAGTTTTGGGTGGTTTCAAATGGTATTTATCTTCTAAAAACCTGAATCTTCCTTTGACTCCTAAAACCCGTGGTCGTGGTCTTGATCTACCTTTAATGGAATTTGAATGAGTTCCCTCATAGAATTATGATCTGGCATCTCTAAAGCTGAATCTTCTATTCCTTTGAACCCTTCTATTTTCTCTTGGTTTACTGAGGCCATTTATTTCATAGACGAGCCATGCGCCAGTGCTTTATCCCCCCTGTTCAGTTTTCCTTACAGTTTCCTCTTCACACGACCCCTCTATTTCTGCATAAGGAGGAGTTTTGGTTGCTTATTGTTCTAGGTTGAGATTTCATTCATCTCTCTTTTACTTAAGTATCATTCATGGTGGATATAATGATGAATCATTTTGAGAACAATTGAATCCAAATTTAACAAAGATAATAATAATTAATAAATGATAGGCTAGGAAGATGATGATGATCACTGTGATTTATATTTTATCCTTGATCCGTGTGGTAAATCATATGAGTTTTGTTATTTTGAATATTATAGTTGTTGGTAGTATCTATTTGTGCACTTGTATGATTTGTGAATCACTATGATAATAATTGGAATCTGTTTAACTATGTATACTTGGTTAAATAAATGGATTCTCTAGGATCGAATCTGTTTTCTGATAACCCCTATTTTATCATGTATAATTAAAGCATGAGTGATGCTAAATATGAATAAAAAGTTTCTTGTTGGTGTGTCTGTGTGTTTTGTGTGGTTATATTTGGCCTTACATAAGTGATGGTAGTGTGGTTCTATGGATGGGGGTGTGATTGTGTGTATAGGGATGTGCAGGCGGTGTGATAGTATCTTGATCAGAGAGTCTGATTGATTGTGGAATGGATGGACTTTTCAAGAAGTGGGACTATGTCTAGGCAGTGGTTGGGCAGTGGGGCTGTATTACTGGGTTGTGTCATGATTTCATGTTCATGGGTGCAATGTTTTGGTGCAGTGGAACTGCAATCTGGTTGATTCCTATTTTTTTTTGTTGAATGAGTGTTAGAATGGATTCCATTACCATTGGACCTTCATTACATGTTTGGATTTGGAAGTGGTTGGAATGGTTGACTCCCCTTATAATGTTTGTAGTGTTTGGTAGTTTCCTGGTTAGTGATGAAATAAATACATAAATGAATTGATAATTTATAATGAAAACTAGTTAAATGAATTGTCTAGGGGTTTGTTTCAAGTTGTGGATTATTTTGAAGTGTCTTTTATTTATCAACTTAAGGAAGTGACCGTCATTCATAGTGGTATATTTATGTTGAGGTGGCCACAAGGGTAGTTTGTGTGGTCTAGTAGTTGTTTGAAAACCCATTGGTTGGGTTGAGTGTTTAGTACCTATATATACATGTTGTTCATTGTGATTTCTGTATGATCTCCACCAATGTTGATCCCTACGTTCCGAACACCCCCATTGTAATTGGGGAGGGTGACTTTCCCAACATCTCAGTGGGAGGATGGATGATTGGTTACTAACTTTACCATGCTCCCTCTTTTAAGAATTTATTTCCAAAAACTCTTCTAGCATACTATAATGGCTTGAGGTTTAATACAAGATTTATGGTATGGCTCTATGAGAGGTGGTTTTTCTTAGGTGTCATCAGGATGAGGACTAGGTGTTTTTGTGTGAGATGTGCAGTGGTTGTGGCCCAGGTGTCTACGGGTAGGATGTGATGTGGTTTTGGCTGAGGTGTGTGATGGTGGGTTGTGATTACAGGGCTTGTGGAAGAGCATGGTTGTGTCAGGATGTTCACTTTTAGGTAAGAGAGGTTAAACTATGGTAAGTGGTGTGGGTACCCAAATATTTATGTGCTTACTAAATCACATTACTTGAATTGTGTTATTTGGTGATCTTTTCTCGGTGTGATTGGGATAGATAGTATACCTTGTTGGGTTCTTTTGAGTTTTATTCTATTTTTTCACGGGGAAAATAGTATGATTCTCCTAAATTTTCATGGGTGACTTTAGTTTTTCACTATTGATTATACTTGTTTTCTCAACCTATTTATATAAAACTATTTTTATGTTTTAGGAAGATTATGTAGACCATGCTGGACCCTACTAGCTCAGATGTTTGGGACAATTTCTGTGTCACTATTTAGTTTTATTTATGTAATAACATTGGAGTTTTCTTTGTATTTTTATTAGTTTTATTTTAAACATGAAAGTGGGATAGATTTTGGTTTCTTTATATATTAGTCTTGGAGTTGTTTGAGGTTGATATATCTCATGTCCCAATCTTGGTTACTATAAATAGGGTAATGCCACCAATTTGTTTGAGATATTTCTATACCTTTAGTGATGGTCACCACCCCAAGGCCTATTGGGAACGGAACTTGGGGGGTCCTTATCTCCCTTTCATCTTGAAGAAGGCGGATCCTGATAGAATGGTATCAGAGTCTGATGGTTGAGAGGTAGGATGATGTTTGGAGTTAGGCACAGTTGAGGATTGCATGGGTTAGTAGAGGAACAATTTCAGGTGATCTTGGTGTATGGTATAGGCTAGGGAAGACCATCTAGGATAAGGGATTTAGGGCCCTTTGTGACCCGATGCAAGGAATCTGAGCTTACCAGATGACCAAGTGAGGATACACCATGTGATACCCCAAGGTTTATTACTCTTATAATAATATTAACATGGTTTTAATTTATTTTATTTTTATGAAAAATGAATAAAACATACAAAATGGACACAAGGCCTTTTATTTAAATAATAACACTTTAGTTTTTACATTACATCAAGATCAAAATGAAATTATGTTAATAAAAAATTCTGACTAAAACCCCTATCAGATCCACTGGAAGGCCACCTAAAGCAACAACGATACCCAGTAAATAGAGAATCTCCCTTAGGTCAGTCATAATGAAGAACATCACCACAAAAATCAAGAAAACTGTTCTGACCATCAGTGGTATAGAAAGAACTATTGTCTTAATTTGTATTGGGTTTATAACACCCTAATGTTTGGTTTCATAAGGCATCTACCTGACTATTACCATTGGGTGACCATTGGAAATGTTTGTGACCATAGAAGTCTAATGGCTATAATTATAGTTGTTGGTCTTTTCAGTGGTTTATTAAAAAATATCAAATGTAGTTTGTGAAAAAATATCTAATGTAGTTTTTCAAAACTTTTATGTTATGAAAATGAAAAAAAACCTCTAATAAGAGCTTTTAAAGGACAAAAATTCAATATTATGAGTTACACATAGGTGATTTATTAAAATGAGATGAATATTTTAAACATATTTCAAATATTTTAAATATATTTTAAATTTTCTCCTTAAAGCTTAAAACAAAACTACGTTTTTGATTTATATAATACTAGTATAAAAGTTTACATGTGGCTATATTAAATTTCAATTTATAATTTGTATTTTAAAACAATTGTGTTTATATATAATTTTAGACAAAGTATAATTTAATTTGTATTCATTAATATTTTTAAGTTTAAATAAAAGTCTTGTTTTATAAAATTTAAGATATTCACTATATAGTTAAAATGAATATATTTATTTTCTAATGAATTTTTAATTTTGAAAGATGGATTTTATAAAAATATAATCCCACTAAGTCTAGCCTTTTAGTCGGGCCAAGTGAGGAATCTTGTGCTAGAAGGCAGAGGCTAGCCCTCAGTCTTAACTTAGGCCAGCCCGAGCATGGGATTAACATCCCCAAAGGGTACACAAGAGCACATGGGGGATCATAGCACACCACCATGGGTACGATTCCCTGGCGGGGTAGGGGTAGACTGAGGCCAGCGGGGGGTGGGAGCCCGTGTATAGGGCCCCCATATGCGTGTGTTGTGTTTTTTCTGATCATTCTTCAGAGTCTCAAGCTTATAAAGAGCTGAGAAATCTCTCACTGTTTCGATGTGGGATGAAATTTTTTATCTGGGATCAAATCTTTACCGTTGGATCACATCTCATGCAATCTGGGCCATGGATTTCGATCCAAATCTCGACCCTCAATAGAAGCTAAATACCTCTACATTTTCGTATACCATCTGATCCAACACAGATCTAATCCCGGCCATCCAAGATTTTTAAAACATCGTGTTGAACAACCATGGATCTAATCCAAGCTGTCCATCACTTTTAAAATCCGAAGATGCACCCTGACCATCAGATCAAGGCCAGATCAAATCCTGGTTGTCCATTAAATTTTCAGTTCTTCTCTTTCCACAACGTCTTCTTCTTCTCCTTTGCATGCGCTGCACCAGTAAGCCCTACAACCTATTTGCACCATTTTTTTCTTCACTCATGTCATCTGGTGGACCCTCCTTTCCCTACTTTTCCTAAAAGTTTTCCCCGACCATTTAATGTACATGTTAGGCATCATTTTCCCAATGGCAGCATTAAGTAACCTACTTTTTACACATGTTACAGTTTATAAACAACCATTTCACCCCAAAGAACCCCTCAATTCTTCCACACTCAAACCTACGACATGCTTCAGCAAAACTTCCCGAGCCCCTCCTCCTCCTCGAACTATGGTAAGGATTATTTTTCCCTGTGGATTTGTTTTTGAGGGTACCTACATATATATATATATTCATAAAAATTTATATCTAACCTTATGATTCAGGTAAAAGATTCTCTTAAACCGAACCAAAGTCTCCTGAAATTTGAGTCTAAGAAGTATTATGAAATTGAGGTTTTGCATGATGCATGCATAACATAAAGATTTGCTTTATATACACACAGTTGTTTGTACTTTCGGTATATATACAATTACATGTATGATCATACATTTTTGGGTAAAACCCCTCCAACACCTAACCATAGGTCATACGGATTTTGAGTTATGAAATCTTTTAAACATGAAGGAATATTTTCTTTCCACATTTAATGTATATATCTGATTATATATGTACACATATTTTTATATATGACTATAAGGTCTTTAAAATAACCTGTATGATGTTTCAGTTTTAAGCCCTATACACTTTGAGTTTCAAAGATGAGGTAGAATTTTGTTTTTAAAACTCTGGAATTATATTTTCATATATGCTTTTATATAGTATACACAGACTTCTATAATTGTATAGTATGTATGACCCTCCTTCTGGTCCAGTTTTAAGTCTCTCATCATTGGACTTCAATGATTTTATTGACATCTTGATAAACATGCATGTGTCATTTGAATTTGGTGTAAGACCCCTAGTTATACCCGATTATTCACATAAGTTATATGTGTGATTGAGGTTTACACTTTTATAAATTTGTTTAATAAATGAACCCTAAAAAATATTATTTTATGATTTGGGAATTTTTTTTAATTAATGTGACTAAAATATAAAAGTCATATGGGTGTCAATGGATTTTTGGTATAAACCCTTTTATCTATGAAATATTTTTAGATATGTGAAAATGTGGGTGTACACATAAACTTTTTACCTTAATTTTATTTCTAATTATCCAAGGTTTGTAAAGGTAATATGAAACATGTGTTTTCAAAATATATATAGTTTTGTTTAAATAATACTCTTTATATATACCCTGGTGTTTAAATAAATTTACCCAACACTAAACCCTATGTGTGGATATTCCAAAGACTATACTTTTGCTGTGATTCATGAGTATTATTTTTGGGGTTTGAAACATATATATTTATATCTATGAGTCACTTATTTTCTTACATATTAAATGGCATTGGTTATGGTTGGGTTACATGATTTCTACTTTTTACATTATGATGTGTTATAAAAAAGAATATTAGTAATAAATATTTGAGCACCTACAAGATTAAAACCCCACATGAAATGTTTGATTTTATTTTAATTAATTATGAATCTACAAGAAATTCCAATATGAATTTTGTTTAATAAGGTTTTAAAATTTTAAGGTTAATATTTCATGTTACAAAACTTGTATTTCTTTTAGTATCATTGTTGTCATCATATATGCCACAGTCTGCTTACTATATTCACCATTCAATGACAAAGTCATGTTTTTGATAGTTTTGTTGTTAAACTTTTAGTGCATGACTCACCTTATATATATGTAAATATTAACAGATTATATTTATCTATTATGAACAAATATGGATTAAATTAAATTATTCAAGGTGGTATGGGACACTTCAAATAATATGAAATGTTAAATTAAATGATTCAACATGGAATGGGGAACTTTGAATAATATGAAATGTTAAAGGTGGTATGGGACACATTGAGTAAGGTAAAATAAGGAAACAGGAAAAATGAGACACTTAAAATGATAAGTAATAAGTGATATAATAAATAAAAGTGTTTTTCAATTTGACTTAGAGAGATGAGGAATGCATTGGACTTAGTATTTGATAGGTGGGGCCTTCTATAGACCCTTGATGTATCAGTAGGTCTCCTAAGACAAACTATGGTCTTGGTGCAAGGCCTTGAAAAAATGATTACTCATGGTCCTGGAACGAGGCCTGGACAACAAGGTTTTGATGTTTAGAATATGCACTTTCCTCATTATGGATATGATAATTACTCAACCAGAATAATATTTAACTAGTACAATATTCTTGATTAAATATATTATTAAAATGAGAACCAGAAGGAGTAAAATTTATGACATTGTATTTATGTCATACTCGAAGTCTTTATCCAATGTATGTTTCTCATGAAATTGTTGTTTTCATTTAGGTGAAACTCTGATCATGTAATACTCTTAGTAATTAATTTTATACTTGAATTTTCGCATGTAATGTCTCTTAGTTCTTACACTGTATGAGATTTTCTATAATTTACTCATGATTTCTTTTAATTCTATTATTATTCTTTGAATTATGCTCTTTTAATAGTTATGTTATGATACATATGTTACAACATTTCTTAAGAAAATGTTTTATAGAAAATATTAAAAGAATTATTTCAAAAATTTTAATTATTTTATTTTGTTTTAAAACCCCTTACCAGGCATTCGTAAGGTCATGCTATGTTTTTGAATAAAATGTTTAAGGTATCTATTTTCAGCTGACGGAGCTTGAAAAAAGTGGCTGGTTTTACAGAACCTCAGCCAAAATTGATCCTCTGTATGGGACATGATGTGTTATTTATCAGTTCCTGTTTTTCTTAAAATTACAAATCATGATTCAAGGAATCGACTCCGGTATTCTGAGGCCATGTAACACCCCAAGCTTCTACAGTACGCTTCTCTTTGAATAATGCGATAGCGTGTGTTGTACGCAACATCGAGTTCTAACACACCACAACCAATCAAACTAGCCGTTATGAATAGTAATACCTAACTTTTGAAATTATATATATTTTATATTTCAAAATGGACTTCATTTTTGGATTTGGAATATCGAAATTATCCTAAGATGAATTTTTGATATTTTTCTGAGAACTTCCAATTTTTATGAATAGTGGAAAATACTTATAAAAAACTTTTTTAATCAAAATAATTTATAGTGATAAATTATATTATTTAGTGGTTTTAAAGTATAATTAGAATATATTTTTATCATTTTATCCAATGGTGTTCATTAGAATTAATTTCACTTTGAAATTGGACCTAAACAATTGCCAATCTTTTGATATATATTGTTTCTTAGAAACATGCTATTTGTTGTGACAGCGGGAATTAATTATAAAATTAATTAATGCAACTTATATGTTTGAAATTTTTTAAAATAGACATTAGTTTTGAATTTGGAATATCAATTATAGCTTAGGGTGAAATTTTGGCATTGTTCTGAAAAACTTCATTTTTGATGAATAGTGAAACTACTAAGTGGTAGTTAAAAAACTGAATTTTTCATAAAACATAATTTTACCGATTCTGTGAATGTAATTTCGAAAATCCGAGAGACATGGTTAATATTAAAAAGTAAAATTTTGTTCAATAAGATGAAAATAATTTTTAGTGAATAGTAACTTTTTACTTTTATTTACCACGGTTAAAAGTAAATAGGGTAATTAAGGGTAAAAATGATAATAATATTACCCTAACACATGTCCTAATTCTATTGAACAAGTGTATCTCGACTAAAACCTTAGGAATTAAATATTATCATTTAGGTCCACTTGGATTAGATTAGGACATTTATTATTATTTAATTCAAAGAAGAGTTAAAAGAGTTAAAATAAACGTTTATTACTAAAACATTTTTAATATAGGGTTATACATAATATAAATTCAATTGTAAATATTCATTAGAAAGATAATAAGATTTACTACATAAGGATATTTTATTTATAATTTTTAGACATTAAAAAATTTAATTTATTTTTGACATAATAAGGATGTAGTAATTACCATAATAGTGAAAAATTAAACTAATTGATATTATAAATACCCAAATAAATAATATTTCATACTTTTTATGAATTAAACTAATTATATTTAATAATATGACATGTTAGTATTGATTTAATTTACTTTTTTTAAGTAATAATTCTGTTATAAGTTTTAAAAAAATCAATTATTGAATAGTGTCAAAATTGACATAAAAGAGTTTTTAAAACAAATATTATATTATTAATTGATATTAAATTTATAAAAATATAATTTTAGGCCAAGCGACTTATATCAGGATAGGTGTATCATTAATGGACCACTTGGGGGTCTTTTGGATGTATATAGTAAGTTTATTAACCATATAATATAAAAATACAAAGAGACATTGTAAAAGTGAAACTAATTAACTTAGAGTTAATACTTAAAGATAAGGTTAATATAGTGACCCAAACCTATCTAAATTCTATTGGTTCAGTGGTTTGAGACCCATAACAACCATAAAATTTAAATAATAGACTTTGGATCCATTATAAACCAAATATGAATTTATTATAAATTAATATTTCTAGCTTTTCCAAAGGTGACCCTCACCCCTCTTATAAAAGGGAACTCCTCCTTCTAATTACATCACACCTTCAAATCCTTTTAGTTCAGCCAAACATACCTCAATACAACCTATAGGCTTTAGTTTGATCAGAAATCCAACCTAAGGAGCCCTTTTGATCAAATCAAAAGGAAGAACCCGAAGAAGAGGTAATGTTTTCACCACCGTTTTTCAAATTCATTTCTTCTTCAACTTATTCATTCATTGTTATCACCATTCTAAAATAATAACTCCAGTATCTTATATATACTGTGATGTTATTATAAATATGGTACAACCATATTCAGTATTCTATCCACTCTTTGAATAACATGTCACCATATGTGCATACGTACGACTTACCGTCTCCACATCGTGGTGTAATTGTTATTCAATGTATTATTATTTGGATGGGTATAATAATGATGTATAATTCATGTAAAAAATAAATATTACATGATAATGATTCTGTATATATAATATAACATCCAAGTATATATTATTTTAATATCAAAAGAATGATATTGTCGCTCGTGCGTACGTACGGACTACCGTCTCCACAAACGCGATGAGATTCATTCTCCATCATATCCATTCAAGTATAATTATCATTTTATGATTTAGAAATAATTTTTAAGGACATGATATCATTCTGGATATGAATAATATACAACCTATCCATGAAATACATGGATTACGTAACAAAACATATAAAAGAAAACGAGTAAATTAACACCCGAAACGATGATAATACTAAGATATTATTAACAAAGCAATGTTAAAAGATCATATATGATATCATATTAATACATATGATTATTCTATAATTTTATAACAATTATTTCACCATTATAAAGGAGGTTAAACTTCCCTCAACCAAGGAAAAGTACAAGGTAAGGGTTTATTTCGAAATCTCTCCATTATCTGAGTTTGTTTATATGTAATAATCTACTGGGATTTATTTATCATCCACATCCATGTTTCTTCAAAATGTATTTCAAAACATTTTTACCATTTACAAGAATATGGGTTAAAGTCATTTATACCCTTGTTTGAATTTTTATAAGATATTTATATAGGAATCTTTCCGTCTTTTTCCAAACAAGGTGTTTTTTAACCTTTTCGACAGAATTAAGGTCAGAATGTTTTTTTAAATTATACGTCAGGTGCGGATATTTTCCACCGTTATAAAATTGTCGAAGCTTCCCTTACAAGATTACAACAATATTTTCAAAGAAAATGTTTTATTTTATAAATATATGACTCTTAAATGATTTCAAAATAGAAAGAGATATTTCTCTAAAAATAATTTTGATTTCATCTATGTCAACATACTTTGATAGATTTTACACTTATGTGAAGTTGATTTATTATGATACAAAACTTCTATATTTTATTGAAGGTTTTGTGATATGTTTGACTGTGGATATGTTATTTTTATACCCTTTATGGTTTATGGTGAAAGTATTGACATTTCGTATGCTAGTTTTAATACGAATGTTTATGTTATGTTTAACCCTTTTCAAATGGGAATGCATTGGACTTAATATGTGACGGGAGGATCCCGCTATGGCTCCTTGATGCATCGGTAGGTCTCATGAGACAAACTAGTGTCTTGGCATAAGTTCTTGACAAAATTTTATTTGTAGTCTTGGCACGAGGCCTTTTCTATGTGGTTATAATAGTATGGCATTATGCATTCCATCATTATGAAAGTGGTTATTGATATTGCATGTGATTGTTCGATTAGTAGAATATACATATGAATAAGAAAATGGAATTATTTAATTTTACTTTTTCCATACTATGTTAAAGTTCAAGTTTAAAAGGATTTTGTTTTAGTTATACATTTCCTTAAATGTTTATTCTTATTTATGAAAGTTTCCACTATATTTTTATCCTTACTGGGAAATTAAGCTCACCCCTTTTCTATGTTTTATTTTTCCCAGAATATGAAGAAGTAAATTATAAATGACCTGCCGGGATAGTATGAGGGGATAAGAGTGTGGTCTATGGAGACTATGTTGTTGTAGTTTTCATTTTTATGATGTAAAACTTTATGAATATATCTAGTGTTTCCAAGGCTACTAAACCAATTGGTCTTTCGAGATTTGATCTTTCTTGTGATAATGCCAATGTTATGTAATAATGCACCGACTCTGGGTAACTGGGGTTGGGGCATTACAGTTGGTATCAGAGGAAGTTTAGTACAAGCCTTGGAAGCTAGATTTAGATAAACTCTGATTAGAGCACATAGATTTAAGATGGACTTTGAGGATTAGTTTAGAATAACTTCCTAGAATTTTGGTATTGTAGAGATTTTGTGAGTTTTCCAAGTAATACATCCCTGTCTGGATATGAGAAGGTAGAGGCGGCTCTGGAATAGATGTACCTAGGGTTAAAAAACGAAAACACCGCTTTGAGCTAGACTTGAACAGGAACTGGTGCACGACAACGGGCCTTGCTGTACTCTTGGTTACGACACTCCTGGGGGATATGCTTAAGATAACTCTCATTTTCTTTAAAAATCATTATGAAGGGTTTAACAGTATATACTTCCTCAAAGAAAACATTCTTATGGTTATGGATTATGTCCATAAATAGTTCAATTTATGTTAAGTGTTTTATAAGTATGGGATTATGTATTTTGATTCATAATCTGATCTAGTTTATTCCATTGTTTAGAAATGGCACCTAGTGGAAGAAATGAAAACTGTATCAATGCACACACTCCATGTAGGGATTTCCCTCCTGCTCAAGATAATTATATTGGAGCTGGTGATTCAACTGGTTCCGATCATCTAATTACCATACTGGGACAACTCACTTGGGTTATGAATAATAACCTTACCCATTTGGAGCACCCTGATCCGCTGCGTGGAGGATCAATGTTAAATCGATTCATGAGGCAACAACCACCAACGTTCAATGGGAGTACAAATCCCTTAGTAGATGAGCAATGGATAAATTCCCTAGTGAAAATATTTCAGTCTTTGGGGAGTAGTGAAAGGGAAAAAGTTATCATTGTAGTTTACCGCCTCACTAAAGATGCTGATCAATGGTGGTCATTGATTCAAAATATTAAGGAAGATGATGAAGTATCAAATATGGAATGGAGGGAGTTCAAAGATCTATTTTTAGAAAAATACTTTCCTCATGACCATCGAGAGAATATGGAGAGGCAATTTCTGAGTCTTAGACAAAAGGAGGATGAGAATGTCACAAAGTATGAGGCTAACTTTACAAGGTTAGCAAGGTATGTTGGAGATTATATACGTAACCCAAGAAGTAAGATTGATCATTTATTTGATGGGTTAAAACCATTTCTCCATCGAGCATTAGTCTCACAATCCTTCTCTTCGTACGAAGACATTGTCTCATGTGCTATCAAGACCGAAAAGGAATTCTCTAAGTCTCATGAATTTAAAGAAAAGATAGAGAATAAGATATCTGCTGATCTCATCGTAATACCTATGATTGATTTTGATATAATCATCAGTATGGACTGGATTTCAGACTGTGATTCAAAGATTTATTGTAAGAAGAAAGAGGTTACGATTCTTGATGATGATGATAAGGAACACCTTATCTTTAGGGCAAAATTTTCACCACCTAATTCTTATCTAGATCCACCCCCAAATAGCTCAACTAAATTCAATTATTGGGGAGGAAGAGAATGAAATAAATAAGGGTGAGGAAAGGAATGTTCAAATAGAGTATGTACCTGTTGTGAAAGAATATGTAGATGTATTTCCGGAAGATTTACCTGGACATCCTCCAGAACGAGAAGTTGAGTTTTCCATTGATTTAATTCCTGGATCGAGGCCTATATCGAATACCCCTTATAGAATGGCCACTGTAGAATTAGTCGAACTAAAGAAACAACTAGAGGAATTGAGTAATAAAGGATTTATTCGCCCTAGTGTTTCTCCATGGGTAGCCCCTATTCTTTTTGTTAAAAAGAAAGATGGGTCCATGAGGTTATGTATCGACTACAGGGAGATCAATGCTATAACAATAAAGAACAAGTATCCCCTTCCACGCATTGATGATTTATTTTACCAACTGCATAGAGTTCAATACTTTTCAAAGATTGACCTTCGATCTGGATACCATCAGTTGTGTGTGAAGAAGGAAGACATTTCGAAGAGAGCATTTCGAACGAGGTATGAGCATTATGAGTTTACAGTAATCGCTTTTGGATTGACTAATGCACCATCTGTATTCATGGATCTGATGAATAGAGTTTTCAAGGAATATCTTGATGAATTTGTGGTGGTATTTATTGATGATATTTTGGTATACTCCAAAATCTACGAAGATCATGAAAATCACTTGCACATTATCCTGAAGACTCTGAGAAGTCATGAATTATATGGGAAGTTTAGCAAGTGTGAATTTTGGCTTCAAGAGATTTATTTTCTTGGCCATATTGTCTCTAAAGATGGAATCTCTGTTGATCCTTCTAAGAACAAGGAAATCCAAGAATGTCTAGCACTTACGAATATAACTGAGGTATGTAGTCTTATTGGTTTAGTAGGTTATTATCGACGTTTCATCTAGAATTTTCCCCAATTGGATAACCCATTAACGAAGCTCACACGTAAAGGGTTTAATTTTTTTTGGAAAAAAGAGTGTGAAGAATGTTTTGAGGAACTGAAGAGAAGATTAGTCAATGCTCCAATTTTGACTCAACCACCAGGGAATGGTGGGTTCGTTATTTATAATGATGCATCGAAGAAAGGACTTGGTTGTGTCCTTATGAATAATGATAGGCCTATTGCGTATGCATCACGACAGTTGAAAATTCATGGACAAAACTATCCTACTCATGATCTCGAGTTAGTAGCTGTGATATTTTCTTTGAAGATATGGAGGGTCTACCTCTATGGTGAAAAATGTTATATTTATACTGATCACAAGAGAATGAAGTATATTTTCTCACAAAAAGAACTCAACATGAGGAAAAGGAGATGACTTGAATTACTGAAATATTATGATTGTACGATATACTTCCACCCAGGGAAAGCAAACAAGGTGGCGGATGCTTTGAGTAGAAAAGACCATGGAGTTTTGAACATGATGATAATTGAAAGGGATCCAATTTTCATGGATCTAGTGAAGATGGACATGGGAATAACCAGAGAAGGTGAAACATCAATGCTTTTTCAAATGGTTGACAAACCTTCTTTACTAGAAAGGATTAAGAGTTCTCAGACCGATGATGAAGAATTTCAAAAGAAGATTAAAGCTGTGAATGATGGGATATTGAGAGAATTTGTGTATAAAGATGGAATTTTGAAATTCGGTAAGAGACTTTGTGTTCCCGATATACTTGATCTAAAAAGGGAATTGCTGGATGATGCTCATAGTTCCAATTTCTCTATACACCATGGGAGCACCAAAATGTATAGAGATTTTAAGAAACATTTTTGGTGGGACAACATGAAGAGGGAGATTTACGATTTTGTTTCAAGATGTATTGTTTGTCAACAAGTGAAAGCTGGAAGGCAGCAACCTGGTGGAGTATTGCAACCTCTTCCCATACCTGAGTGGAAATGGGACAATATTATGATGGACTTTGTCATGGTACTACCAAAGAATCCCAGAAGGAACGATGCAATATGGGTTATTGTTGATCATCTTACCAAGTCAGCACATTTTCTTTCTATAAGAGAAGATCTACCACCAGAACGTCTAGAAAGACTATATATTAATGAAGTTGTGAGACTTCATGGAGTACCCATATCGATTGTTTCTGATCGCGTTCCCCGTTTTACTTCAAGATTCTAGAAAAGTCTTCAGAAATCCCTGGATACTGAACTTCATTTGAGCACTTCCTACCACCCTCAGATAGACGGACAATCAGAATGGACTATTCAAACCATAGAAGACATGCTGAGATCTTGTTCACATGACTTTCGGGGTATGTGGGATCAATATTTACCTTTGGTATAATTTTCCTATAACAATAACTTCCATTCGAGTATTCAGATGGAACCATATGAAGCGTTATACAGAAAGAGATATTGCACACCAACCTGTTGGGATGACATTGGTGAAAGAAAACTTGTAGGTCCAGAGCTGGTGGAGGAAACGATGGAAAAGGTGAAGGTAATCCAAAATCACATCAAAGCAGCTCATAGTAGGCAAAAGAGATATGATGATAATCGAAGGAAGGATTGGGAATTTCAAGTCAGTGATCATATTTTCCTAAATGTATCTCCATGGAATGGACTCATACCTTTTGGTAAGAAAGGTAAATTTTGTCCTAGTTACATCGGACCTTTCGAAATTCTAGAACGAATTGGGGCTATAGCTTACCGATTGGCAATGCCGCCAAGTCTCTCCAAAGTTAATGATGTGTTCCACATATCTCTGTTGAGGAAATACATGCCTGACCCAATGCATATACTCACCTATGAAGAATTAGAATTGGAACCCGATCAGTCTTTTTGTGAAGAGCCCGTCAGGATTCTTGATACGAGAGAACAAGTACTGCGAAACCGGACGACTCGTCTGGTAAAAGTCTTGTGGAGAAACCATAAGATGGAAGAGGCAACGTGGGAACCCGAGGAACTTATGATGAAGAACCACCCGAGTCTTTTCATGTAGTAGTATTCTAGAAATTTCGAGGACGAAATTATTTGAAGGAGGGGAGAATGTAACACCCCAAGCTTCTACGGTACGCTTCTCTTTGAATAATGCGATAGCGTGTGTTGTACGCAACATCGAGTTCTAACACACCACAACCAATCAAACTAGCAGTTATGAATAGTAATACCTACTTTTTGAAATTATATATATTTTATATTTTAAAATGGACTTCATTTTTGGATTTGGAATATCGAAATTATCCTAAGATGAATTTTTGGTATTTTTATGAGGACTTCCAATTTTTATGAATAATGAAAAATACTTAAAAACAAATTTTTTAATAAAAATAATTTATAGTGATAAATTATATTATTTAGTGGTTTTAAAGTTTAATTAGAATATATTTTTACCATTTTATCCAATGGTGTTCATTATAATTAATTTCACTTTGAAATTGGACCTAAACAATTGTCAATCTTTTGATATATATTGTTTTTTAAAAACACGCTATTTGTTGTGACAGTGGGAATTAATTATAAAATTAATTAATGAAACTTATATATTTGGAATTTTTTAAAATAGACATCATTTTTAAATTCGGAATATCAATTATAGCTTAGGGTGAAATTTTGGCATTGTTCTGAAAAACTACAATTTTTGATGAATAGTGAAACTACTAAGTGGTAGTTAAACAACTGAACTTTTCATAAAACTTAATTTTACCGCTTATATGAATGGAATTTAGAAAATCCAAGAGAAAATGTTAATATTAAGAAGTAAAATTTGGTTCAATGAGATGAAAATAATTTTTGGTGAATAATAACATTTTACTTCTATTTACCACGGTTGAAAGTAAATAGGGTAATTAAGGGTAAAAATGATATTAATATTACCCTAACACATGTCATAATTCTATTAGACAAGTGTATCTCAACCAAAAAAAGACTTAGGAATAAAATATTATCATTTAGGTCCACTTCGATTAGATTAGGACATTTATTATTATTTAATTCAAAGAAGAGTTAAAAGAGTTAAAATCAAAGTTTATTTACTAAAACATTTTCAATATAGGGTTATACATAAGAAAAATTCGATTGTAAATAATCATTAGAAAGATAATATTATTTAATACATAATTATATTTTATTTGTCATTTTTAGACATTAAATAATTTAATTTATTTATGACACAATGATGATGGAGTAATTACCATAATAGTGAAAAATTAAAATAATTGATATTAGAAATACCCAAATAAATATAATTTAAGACTTTTTATGAATTAAACTAATTTTATAGGATAATATGACATGTTAGGATTGATTTAATAAATTTTTTTTGAATTAATAATTCTGTTATGATTTTTACAAAAATCAATTATTGAATAGTGTCAAAATTTACATAAAAGAGTTTTTGAAACAAATATTAAATTATTAATTGATATTAAATTTCTAAAAATCTACGGTTCGGCCAAGAGACTTATATCATGATAGGTGAATCATTAATGGACCACTTGGGGGTCTCTTGGATGTATATAGTAAGTTTATTAACCATATAATATAAAAATACAAAGAGACATTGTAAAAGTGAAACTAATTAACTTAGAGTTAATAATTAAAGATAAGGTTAATATAGTGACCCAAACCCGTCTACATTCTATTGGTTGAGTGGTTTTAGACCTATCCCAACCTTAAAATTTAAATAATACACTTTGGTGCCATTAGAAACCTCATATTAATTTATTATAAATTAATATTTATAGCTTTTCCAAAGGTGCCCCTCACCCCTCTTATAAAAGGGAACTCCTCCTTCTCTTTACATCACACCTTCAAAGCCTTTTGGTTCAGCCAAACTCTGACCAAATACTCTCCCAAATTCCCTCAATACAACCTAGAGGCTTTTGTTTGATCATAAATCTAACCTGAGGAGCCCTTTTGATCAAATCAAATGGAAGAACCCGAAGAAGAGGTAATGTTTTCACCCCCCTTTTTCAAATTCATTTCTTCTTCAACTTCTTCTTTCATTGTTATTACCATTATAAAATAATAACTCCAGTATATTATATATTCAGTGATTTTATTATAAATATGGTAAAACCATATTCATTATTTCATCCACCCTTTGAATAACATGTCACTATACATGCGTACGTACGACTTACCCTCTCCATGTCGTGGTGTAATTGTTATTCAATATATTATTATTTGGATGGGTATAATAATGATGTATAATTCATGTAAAAAATAAATATAACATGATAATGATTCTGTATATATAATATACCATCCATGTATATATTATTTTAATATCAAAAGAATGATATTGTCGCTCGTGAGTACGTGCGGACTACCATCTCCACGAACGCGATGAGATTAATTCTCCATCATATCCATTCAAGTATAATTATCATTTTATGATTTAAAAATAATGTTTAAGGACTTGATATCATTATTGATTTGAATAAGATACAACATATACATGAAAAACATGGCTTATGTATCAAAACCTATAAAAGAAAACGAGTAAGTTAACACCCGAAACGACGATAATACTAAGATATTATTAACAAAGAAATGTTAAAAGATCATATATGATATCATATTAATACATATGATTCTTGTATAATTTAATAACAATTATTTCACCATTATACATGTGGTTAACCTACCCTCAACCAAAGAAAAGTAAAAGGTAAGGGTTTATTTCACAATCTCTCCATTATTCGAGGTTGTTTATACGTAATAATCTACTGGGATTTCCTTATCATCCACATCCATGTTTCTTCAAAATGTATTTCAAAACATTTTTACCATTTATAGTAATATGGGTTAAAGTCATTTATACCCTTGTTTTACTTTTTATAAGAGGTTTATAAAGTAATCTTTCCATCGTTTTCCAAACAAGGTGCTTTTTAACCTTTTCGACAGAATTAAGGTAAGAATGTTTTTTTAACTTATACGGCGGGTGCACCTATTTTCCACCGTTATAAAATAGTAGAATCTTCCCTTAAAAGCTTACAAGAATATTTTCAAAGATTATGTTTTATTTTATAAATATATGACTCTTAAATGATTTCAAAATAGAAAGAGAAAATTCTCTAAAAAGAGTTTTGATTTCATCTATGTCAACATCCTTTGATGGATTTTACACTTATGTGAAGTTGATTTATTATGATACAAAACTTCTATATTGTATTGAATGTTTTGTGATATGTTTGACTTTGGATATGTTATTTTTATACCCTTCAAGGTTTAGGGTGAAAGTATTGACATTTCATATGCTAGTTTTAATACGAATTCTTATGTTATGTGTAAACCTTTTCATATGGGAATGCATTGGACTTAATATGTGACGGGTGGATCCCGCTATAACTACTCGATGCATCGGTGGGTCTCATGAGACAAAATAGTGTCTTGGCACAGGGCCTTGAAAAAATCTTATTTGTAGTCTTGGCATGAGGCCTTGGCTATGTGGTTATGATAGTCTGGCATTATGCATTCCATTATTATGAAAGTGGCTATTGATATTGCATGTGATTATTCGATTAGTAGAATATCCATTTGAATAAGTAAATGGCATTATTTAATTTTTCTTTTTCCATACTATGTTAAAGTTAAATTTTAAAAGGCTTTTGTTTTAGTTATACATTGCCTTAAATGTTTATTCTTATTTATGAAAGTTTCCGCTATATTGTTATCCTTACTGGGCATTTTAGCTCACCCCGTTTCTAAGTTTTATTTTTCCCAGGATATGAAGAATTAAATTATGAATGACCTGTAGAGATAGTATGAGGGGATAAGAGTGTGGTATATGGAGACTATGTTATTTTATTTTTCATTTTTATGATGTAAAACTTTATGAATATATCTAGTGTTTCCAAGGCTACTAAACCAATCATTCTTTCAAGATTTGATCTTTCTTGTGATCATGCCAATGTTATGTAATAATGCACTGACTCTGGGTAAATGGGGTCGGGGAATTATAGGCTGGGTCATGATAGTTGTTATCAGATGATTCAGTTTAGATAACTCTGGAAAACCATAACTGAAAAATTTACTCAAGCATTACTAAAAATGTGGTTTTCTTAATTTTCAGATGGAAAATGAAGGTAATAGTCTTTTGTCTCTTCATATTGAGGCCCTAGAAATGATAATTTAGATATCCAGTCATGGAAACTTTGTGAACTGTGCCCATTTTCATATGACATGAAAGCACCTCTATGATGTGTCCAACCCTCCTCGTGTACTTCCACTCCACCGGGGAGTAGGTTTGGACAACCACTTTGTGATGAAAATCCAATTTCCATCTGACATACATCATGGGAAATACATTGAAGGACTTTTTATATGCTTCATTTTAGTGAAAAGAATCTCATCCCCCATGGCCTTCCAACAAGTTGCAGCAGCGGGAGACCTCCGCGTAGCGTATATGTGCCAAGTCTTGTCCTATGGCCATTTTGGTTAGGTAATGGACTTCAAAATTTTTGAATTTGAAGCCACTCGTTCCATGTATAGACATAAAGTACATACTGATGTCTCTCATCTATACACCCCACATGTCAGACTTTGGAGACACCATAAGTGAACCCAAGAGATTGAACCTGACTGCTCGAGTTGCATATGGTTCAGGGATATTGAGAGGTTTGAAATTGTTTTGGGGATTCGTGTTAGTGGTAACTGGGGAAACCGTTATTCTTGGGTGTTAGGTATCATTGTTTTATGAAAATATAACTTGTTGTTTCTTCCTCCTTCTACCTTTTTAGTGTTTCTGTTTCACAGAATGGACTTTCATGAAAAATTTCTATTTACAGATGGAAGGACACACCCACTTTTTATCTCTTCCAATTAAGATACTACAGACCATCATTGTAAAAACTTGTGCAGAAGAGTACATTCCATTCACCAACACATGAAGATAGTGCAAACATATTTACGAGATATCGAACAGTCCAGAAATTATATGTTCTTGTGAAGAGAATGCTTACATCTACCACTATATAGACAATGCTCAACTTGCTGAGTATAGACAAAGGGGAAAGTACCGAGAAGGTCTTTTCCTATACTTCACACAATCCTGAAACATCATGGCTAGGGTAAGGTTTCAAGAGGCTGCCTTGTAAGGGGACCTACGTGCAACCTACATGTACCGGATCCTGAGTATCAGTTTGTATGACCATGTTGATGTCATTGACATTATCAGACGAGAGACGGTTCGACTAGTCCTTAGAGAGTTTGTCCATTCGGACATCTCTGAGCTCTCTACCATTCGAGCCTCCCTTTGGAAGCCCGAGTGTACATGACATGAGTTTAAACCAAACTATCTGAAGTGTGTTAGGGTTAGAAAAGTAGAAGAACTGAACACAAACTTGGGAATTCATCTAGAATTACCTGAGGGTCCTCTACGATGGAGGATGTGGTAAATAACATCAGGGATCCTTCTTTAGTGTGGTTGTATGAAATGAATTGTGAGGATGAAATTCCTATTAAGTGGGAGATAATGTGATTACCCAAAGTTTATTTCTCTTATAATATTAATAATATGGTTTTAATTTAATTTATTTTTATGCAAACTGAATAAAACATACAAAATAGACACAGGGCCTTTTATTTAAATAAGAACATAGAAGTGTTTACATTACTTCAAGATAAAAATGAAATTAGTTTAACCAAACATACCAACTAAAAACCCTATTAGATCCAATGAAAGTCCACCTAGAGAAAAAACAATACCTAGTAAATATAGAAGCTCCCTAAGGTCTGTCATAATGAATAACATTACTACAACAATCATGAAAATTGTACTGACCATCAGTGGTCTATCAAGCACCATCTTCTTTATTCATATTGGGTTTAGAACACACTAATGTTTGGTTTTATAAGGAATCTACCCAAAAGTTTCCATTGGGTGTATGTTGGAGATGTTTGTGACCATTGAATTATAATAGCTATAATTATAACTGTTGGTCTTTTTGGTGGTTTAATAAAAAATATCAAATGTAGTTTATTAAAAAATATCTAATGTAGTTTTTCAATATTTTTAAGTTATGAATTTGTTACACAACCTCTTATTATGAAATTTAATGGACAATGATTAAATATTATTAGTTACACTTAGTTGATTTTTTAAAATGAGATGAGGATTTTAAACATCCTATAAATATTGTAAATATCTTGTAAATTTTCTTCTTATTAAAGCTTAAAATCAAAACATGTTTTTGATTTCTATAATATTAGTATAAAAGTATTTATGTGGATATATTAAAAATGAATTTATAACTTTATATTTTAAAACTATAGTGTTTTTAAATAATTTTAGACAAAGTATAATTTAATTTCAATTCTTTAATATTTCAATGTTTAAATAAAAGTGACGTTTTATAAAATTTAAGATATTCACAATATTGTTAAAATGAATGTATTTATTTCTTAATGACTTTGTAATTTTAAAATTTGGATTTTATAAAAAATATGCCCCCTAGGGCTAGCAATTTAGCTGGTTCAAGGGAGACAGCTCACGCTAGGTGGCTCAGCCTAGCCCTTAGTCTTAGTTTAGGCCGGCCCGAGCATGATCATAGCTTCCCCGAAGGGCACACAAGAGCACATGGGGGTTCAGAGCATGCCACTGTGGGCATTATTCTATGGCAAGGCAGGGGTAGGCCGAGTCCTGCGGGGGAGGGGGGAAGCCCATGTATAGGGCCCCCTTGTGCGTGTGTTGTGTTTTTTATGATCTTTATTTGGATTCTCAAGCTTATAAGGAGACGATAAATCTCTCAATATTTTGATGTGGGACTGAAAATTTCAACTGGGATCAAATTCAGACTGTTGGATCGCATCGCGCATATTCCAGGTCATCGATTTCTATGCAGAGCTCAACCCTCAGCAGCCACAGAATACCTATGACCTAATATGAGCTGTCCACAACTTTTGAAATCCACAAATGCACCCCAACAATCGGATCAAGGCCAGATCAGATCCTAGCCATCCATTCATTTTTAGGTTCTTCTCTTCCCGCAACATCTTCTTCTTCTCCTTCGCGTGCACTGTACCAGTGACCCCTACACCCTATTTGCAACATTTTTTTATCCATTGATGAAAGCCGGTGGACCCTCCTTGCCATCCCTTTTCCAAAAAGTTTTCCCCGACCATTTAATGTAATAATTAGGATTCATTTTCCCAACAGCAACATTAAGTATCCTATTTTTTTTATACATTTTATGGTTTATAAACCGACATTTCACCCCAAAGAACCCCTCGGTTCTTCCACAATCAAACCTCCATCAGGGTTCTACTAAATTTCTAGTGCCCCTCCTCCTCCTAGAAATAAAATAAATATTAGTTTGTCTTGTGGAGTTGTTATTGGGGGTATGTATATATATATGTATACTCATAAAAATATATATTTGACACTACAGTTTTGTTAAAACCTTCTCTTAAACTGAACCTAAGTCTCTTGAAATTTGAGTCAATGAAGTATTACGAACATGAGGTTTTGCTTGATTCATGAAAGACTTAAGGATGAGCTTTATATACAGACAATTGTTTGAAATTTTGGTATATATACAAATACATTAATGATGATAATGTTTTGGGTGAAAACCCTCAAACATCGACCCTAAGTCTTATGGATTTTGAGTTATGAAATCTTTTAAGCTTGAATGATTTTTTTCCTCATGTAATGTATATATCCGATTATATATGTACACATATTTTTATATATAACCATAGGGGTTTTAAAAGAACCTCTATGGCGTTTTTTTTGAAGACCTCTACACATTGAGTTTCAAAGATGAGGTAGACTTTTTTTTAACCCTATGGAATTATATTTTCCCATATGATTATATATAGAATACACAGACTTATGTAATTATATAGTATGTATGAATTTCCTTCTGGTAGAGTTTAAATCTCTCAATGTTGGGCTTCAATTATTTTATTAACATCTTGATAAACATGTATGCGTCATTTGAATTTTGTGTAAGACCCCTAGGTATACCTATTTATTCACATAAGTTAGATGTGTGACCGAGGTTTACACTTTTATAAATTTTTTTAATAAATGAACTCTTAAAAATCTTATTTTATGATTTGGGAACTTTTGGTAATTAATGTGACTAAAATATCAAAGTCGTATGGGTGTCAATGGATTTTTGGCTTAAACCCTTTTATACATGATTTATTTTTGGATATATGAAAATATGTGTGTACACATAAATGTTGTAGCTTAATTTTATTTAGAATTTTCCATGGTTTTCAAAGGAAATATGAAACACGAGTTTTCTAAATATATTTACTCTTGTTTAAATGCTACTCCTTATATATACCCAGGTGTTTAAATAAATTTACATGACACTCAACCCTAAGTGTGGATATTCCAAATAATATACTTTTCTTGTAGTTCATGAGTATTATATTTGGGGTTTACAACTTCTATATTCAAATTTATGAGTAACTTATTTTCATACATATTAAATGGTATTGGTTATGGTCGGGTTACATGATTTCTAATTCTGACATTAGGATGTGCTATACAAAAGCACATTAGAATTAAATATTTGAGCACCTACAAACTTAAAACCTCACATGAAATGTTTTTTTTCCTTTAATTAATTAATTATTAATCCATATGAAATTTCAATATGAATTTTGTTTAATAAGGTTTTATAATTTTCAGGTTACTATTTCATGTGAGAAAACTTGTATTTCTTTTATTATCTTTGTTTTCATCATATATTACATAGTCTGCTTACTATATTCACCTTTCAATGACAAATTCATATAGTTGAGATTTTTGTTATTAAACTTTTAGTTCATGACTCACCATATATATATGTAAATATTAATGGATGAAATTTAACTAATATGACCAAATTTGGATTGAATTTAATTATTCAAGGTGGTATGAGACACATTGAATAATATTAAATGATCAATTAATGTATTCAAGGTGGTATGAGACACTTTGAATAATATGAAATGTTAAAGGTGGTATGGGACACTTTGAATAATGTGAAATAATGAAATATAAAAAATGTGACACTTAAAATGATAAGTAATAAATAAGTTACTAAATCAAAGTGGTATGTGTACTTTTATTTAGAGAGATAAGGAATGAATTGGTCTTAGTAGCTGATGGGTGGGAGCCGTTATAACCCCTCGATGCATCGGTAGGTCTTATGAGACAAACTATGGTCTTGGCGCAATGCCTTGACAAACTGATTACTTATGGTCCTGGCACGAGGCCTGGAAATTACGGTTATGATGTATGTCATATGCACTTTCCTTATTATGGCTATGAAAATTACTCAACTAGAAGAATATTAAACTTGTAGAATATTCTTGATTAAAGAGATTATGAACTCGAGAACCAAAAGGAGTATAAGTTATGGGATCATATTTATGTAGTACTCAAAGTTTCTAGCCAGTGTATGTTTCTCATGAAATTGAAGTTCTTATTTAAGGGAAACTCTGATCCTGTGATACTCTTAGTAAGTAATTTTGTACTTTCATCTTCACATGGAATGTCTTTTACCTATTACCCTATATGAGAGTGACCATAATTGAATCATGTTTCCTTTTAACTCTGTTAGTATTATTTGAGTTGTTCTCTTTTAATAATTATGTTATGATACATGTGTTACAACATTTCTTACAAAAATGTTTTATAGAAAATGTTAAAAGAAATATTTCCAAAATTGTAATTAGTTTATTTTGTTTTAAAACTCCAAACCGGGCATTCGTATTCTCATGATATGTTTTTGAATAAAATTTTTTAGGTATCTGTTTTCAGATGACGAAGCTTGATAAAAGTGATTGGTTTTCTAGAACCTGAGTCGAATTCGATCCTCTGTATGGGACCTGATGTGTAATTTATCAGTTTCTATTTTTGTTAAAATTATAAATCATGATTCAAGGAACCAGCTCTGGTATTCTAGGTTTCGTTTCTCACACATCGTTTGCGAGATAGAGACCCTATAGAAAATAAATGCATCATGATGACTTGTGTTTTTGTTTTTTTTGGAAATTAAAATAAAAAAATTAGTTAAGATGAATCATAAATAAATTCCATGTTACTTGGGATTCATAGTTCTTTGTTTTCCTTTTATATTTGGCTCTCAGATGTCTCCCACATGTGGTGTGAGATCTGGAGAGTCAGCAGGCTAAACTGGTTGACCGATAGAGGGTCAACCAAGTGAAAGATGATGATCAGTGGGAAAAGACAATTCATGATTTCCCGAAGGAGACTCTAGGAAAGTACAAGGATAATGTCAAAGACATGGATACTAAGAGTTGTCTCTATGATCTAGTGATCACTTTAATATTAATATTTTCTCCAACAGAATAGTAGGTTCCTCTAGAAGTGAGATAGATGAAAGGAGAATCGTGTTAGTGGTCGATGCTTTACCATAGGGAGAGGAAGGAGATTGTTGTTTTGTGGGCTGACTTTGAGAAGGATTTTAGAGAGGAATTACTTTCCTCCATGATGAAATCTGAGAAGATAAAGTAACTAATCTTCCTCTAGTAGAGGAGTATGTTAGTGAGAGAATTTAGGATCAAGTTCAAGAATGTCATACATTTTTCTACGTATCTATTTTTGAATGAGGAATCTCAGGAATGGTGCATAGAAGAGGAAGTTTATCCTTCTCTTCAGTATGTAGTTACTCCCTTCACCCCACCGACACACTTAAACATTTAGAATAAGGATGTGGTAGTGGAATGGATGCACTCATGTGGAGGTCTTCTACGAGAGGTAATTCAGAAAGGTTCTTTAATGGGGAAGGATGTTAGTAGCAACTCTCCAACGTTAGGGCCTTCCAGGTTTTGTCTAGTTGGGATTCGACCCTAGTAGTTTTAGTTTCGACCCGCTGGTACTTTCCTTTTTCCACTGGGCCTGGGTACAATGTGTTTTTCTTTCAAAGTCCATGGAAACCTCTCAGGATAGTGACTGATTCGAGCTCAGTTTGGTTGAGGTTGGCAGGTTTGGTGCCTACCCCACCAGTTGTTTCTAACCAATCCATTCCCTCTGTAGGGAAAACATGACCCTTCTCCACCAAGGGTGGATGGTGTAAGAAGAGAATGACCTTAAGGTGCTCCTCAGGGACCTCAATGAGGGTGTGGTCATGGAGGAAATAGAAAACCAAAGAGAATAGGAGCTTGGTTTGGGTAGTTACATGCCATAGAGGTAGTAGTTTTATTAGGGATGGAGATCATTTGTGGTTCAATCAATCTGTTTAGTATGATTAGTTGCTTATTATTTGATTTGGGAGATTCACACTCCTTTTTTTCACCTGTTCTATCTCATGATCTCAGATTTGACATAGATGTATTTTCTGTGACCTTGGTGTTGAGTACACTAGATAAAGTTCAGATCGGCTTGTTTGATGTTTACTGGGGATGTATAATGATGTTGGGGATTCATCATTCTATTGGGGATCTCTATCTTATATAGATACAGTCATACAATGTTTACCATAGCATGGACTAGTTATACTCATTGTGTGTTGCTATCTAATTCTTCTAGAGAAGAGTCACATTTTGATATGTGAAAGGCAAAAGTGTAGCTTTTTTTGGAGAACAGATCTTTTAGGTGTGAGATGGATTGTGGATCATCTTTTTTCCTTGTTAGATGAGATGTTAGTGGGATCAATGGATTATAATATTGTGGAGGTTTCATGAGTTTTCAGAGTCTTTTTAGATGTTTTACCTAAGGAGTTTTTAACTCTACCCCCTTGATGGGACATTGAGTTCAGGATAGACATACAGACAAGTGCTCATCTGATCTCAATGTCTCTTTATCATATGGAATGTTCTAAGTTGCACGTGTTGCAGATTCTGATTTAAGATCTACTGAAGATGGGTTTCATTCGAAGACTACTTTAAAGTGAGGGAAATATCACTTTGAGTTCATGGTTATGTTGTTCGATGATAGGAAAGTATCAAAAATATTCACGGGACTTATAAACTTTGTCTTTCATGATTTCCTGGACTAATTTGATGTCATATTCATCAATGATATCCTAATCTACTCAAAGATCTAGTGGGATCATATAAAGAATCTCTGGACAGTCCTAGTGGGCCTTCGACACCACCAACTATACGGAAAGCTGTCCCAATGAGATTTTTGGACATGAGAGGTGCACTTCCTTGGAAATGTGGTGTCTCAACAAGTTATAGTAGTGGGCCTATAGAAGGTTGAGGTTGTTATTTCTTGGGAATCACCCAAGAATGTGGTATAGGTTTGTATTTTTCACGGTCTATCATGCCACTACTATATATTCATTCCTGATTTCTCTTAGGTAGAATCTTCATTAATGGATTTGACTAAAAAAGTTCAAGCTTTTGTGCAGGGTGAATAGTGCCAGACAACGTTTGGATATCTGAAGGGAAAATTGGTTGGTTCTCTAGTGCTCAGGCTGCCAGAGTAAGGGGTGATTTTTGAGGCGTTTTTCAATTATTACTGTCTAGCCTTTGGGTGAGTATTGATGAAACAATGGGGAGTGATCTACTATGGGTATATGTATTTTTATCCCCATGAACGTAACTATTACACTCATGACCTGGAACTAGAATTACTCATGTTTTTAGTAAATATGTGGTGACATTACATCATTGGAGAGTTCTTTGTGGTCTTCATGGATCTCAAGAGCTTGAGGTACATATTTCCCAGCGAGTCCTGAACTTGAGGCAATGGATATGGATGAAGTGTCTCTCAATTATAATTTTGAGATCTCCTATAACTCAGGAAAGGGGAATTTTGTGGTTTATGATTTTATAAATAAGTCACAGAAGGAAGTGATTCGGGAATATACAGATGCTTGGAGGGAGATGTAGGAGTTTTCTAACTTGAAATTAGATGCATGAATGGATAGAAGTAGATTCTGTATGTTTTATATGATGGTAAAATCATCTCTAAGGCATATGGTGGAGGAGTATTTGTGGGGAGACTCATAGACGAAGGTGACGTGTGATCGCATTGACTAGGGTGATGATCTAGAGGGATGATTAGAGGATCGTTATAATTAAATGTTATTCTCTGAGAAACTATTTGATCAAATAGAAACACATGTGGAAGTTCTCCGTGAGGTTCATAGATCACCCCAACAGGTACATCCAAGATTTTCTAAGATGTACTGAGGATTGAAGGAATAGTATTGGTAGATTAGGATTAATCAAGTGGTTGCAGAGTTTGTGGAAATGTGCTTAGTTTTCCAAAAATCGAAGGCAAAGAACCCAGTTCGTGGTGTTTTTTACAACCCCATGATGTCCTTGAGTTGAAGTGGGATGGAATCTTAGTGGATTTCATCAAAGGATTACCCAGGTATCAGGGGGGATGCAATTCTATTTTGGTAGTAGTGGATCATTTGATGAAATCTGATCACTTCTTAGCAATCATGGAGTCAAGCGTAGTGGATGCCTTTGCACAAAGGTATGTGTATGAGGTGGTGCAGCTGCATGATATTCTAAGATCCATTGTCTTAGAATGGGATAAAAATTTTACTTTATGAGTCTGGATGAGATTGCAACATGTCTTTGGCACTCAGTTACACCTCAGAACTATTTTCCACCATTAAACAGATATAAAAAAAGAGAGGACTATCCAGACATTAGAGGACATGTGGAGGGCATGTGGTCTATACTTTAGTGGGTGTTGGGTGTTAATTTTCTCTTGGTATAGTTATTTTTACAATAATATCTATCATTATTCCATTATCATGTATCTATTTTAAGCTTTATACCGGAGAATATTACATTTACCCCTGCGCAGGACAAAAGTTGGGGAGGCCACTATTCTTGGTTAGAAAGTGGTTCAGAGTATGACAGAGAATGTGTAGCTTTTTTGTGAGAGGTTTAAGGCTGCACAGGTCCAGAAAAAGTTATATGATGATCATAGGAGAAGGCCTTTTGAGTTAAAGATTAGAGACCATGTATTCCTGATGGTTTTCCCTCAATATGGGTAGTAGAGGTTTGGTAGAAGGTGTAAGCCTTCTCCCTGGTTCATCGGAACTTCTGAGGTGTTGTAATGAGTTAGGAAGGTGTCATATCTACTAGAGTTTAAACCGCAGTTAGGGAAGGCCCATGATGACTTTCATGTCTCCCAACATTGTCGGTATCTTCACTATGACTCCCAAGTCATTAATTGGGGAGAATTGGATATCAAGGAGGACACAACATTCATGGAATGACAAGTGGAGATACAAGATCTTTTGGAGAAGGTTCTATGTGGATAGACCGTTCCATTTTTTCACATGCAGTGGAGACATTTGGGACTAGAGGATATTACTTGGGAGTAAGAGAAATAGATGCTTCCCTGTACCTAGAGTTGTTTTGAGATTTTCTCCTGTGTTTCGCTTTATGATTTAATTCTTGAAACTTGTTTTCTATGAGATGAGTTGTTTCCTAGTTATGTGATTTATGATAATGTCATGATATATGAGGATAGGAGGACCTAATCCCTAATCAAGATTCATTAATACAGATGTGATTAAACCTATACAGGTGAGTTAGTGCCACCCAAATAGGATAGTATATTGAAATGGGGGAAGTAATTACCTGATTTATATGTTTGGTAAATGTAACGTTTAGTGCTTATGTGGTATGTATTTTAGCTGTTTGGGTTGGAAAATATAGGAGGATGTTCTCTTGTATGTTGATGTTTCTCTCCAAAGAGGTGGTTTATCATTGAGTGGTATCTTACAGGGTGGTCGTTCAGACCCCTCCAACTTATATGTTTGGTCTTGAATTCTCAAGGTTAAGAATAGTTTAGTAGTTATCTAATGTAAGGTTTCAAAACATTATGGTCTATTACTTTGTCAAAATCCAATGTTTGCTGTGTTTTGGGATGCAATGGAAGCTCATTTCAACAATTTTTCAAATTTCTTGTTTTTTCATCAATAGTTTAGGGTGTCGGTAGGTCGAGATGCTAGTAGTTCAGGGCATTAGTAGGTCAAAGGAATAAATTGGTTGAGGAATCATTGGGTTTAGGCATCGGTAGGTCGAGGGAATCGATAGGTCGAGGTGTCAGTAGGTCAAGGGCGTATGTGGGTTGAGGGAGTCAGAAGGTAAAGGTGTTGTTAGGTCAGGGCGTCCATAGGCTGAGGGAATCAGTTTTTCTAGGACATCAATAGGTGGATAAATCGGTAGGTCAAGGTGTATGTAGGTCAGAGCATTTATGAGTTCGGGAGTCTGTGAGTTTGGTATTCAGTGAGTCAGGGCATCGTCGATTCATGGGTCAATAGGTTGCGTTGTTGGATCGACATTTTTAGATCAACATCTATGGTTCAACATCAGCATCTTATCATATTCAACTTAGTGTTGGTGACTCCCTGTTAGTGGTTCTCTATCGGTGGCTTGATTTCAGTGACTCACCCTTTAGTGACTAATTTCCAGTTTTTCCTAGTTTTTCCAGTTCCATCCCTTTGAAGCTTTCTTTGATGTTAAATTATTTAAATGCTATATTTAAGGATTTTTTTAGTTATTTCAAATTGCATTTATCTTCTAAAAACTAGAAGATTATTTTGAATCCAATACCAAGTGGTCTTAGTTGTGATCCTCCTTTAATTTCCTTTGAAATTATTTCCTTGTAGATTTAGGATATGGTCTTCCTAAACCATAATCTTCCCTTACTTTGAGCATTTATATTTATTTTTGGTGCACCGATACCCTTTCTTCCCCAGAAGAGCAGTGCGCCTATGCAGTAGCCCCCCTGTTCGATTTTCCTTTGAGTCTCCTACTCATGAGACCCCTCTGTTTTGGATCAAGGAGGAGTTTTGGTCATATATTGTTCTAGGATGGGATTTGCTTTATCTCTCTTTTAATTGTGTGTCATATATGGTGGCTATAATTATACCTCATTATAATAATATATGAATCCAAATTTAATGAATAAAATAATATGTAATAAATGAGGAGTCAGGAAGATGATGATGATCACTTTGTTTTATATGTTATCTTTAATCCATGTTGTTAATCCTATGGGTTGTGTTCTTCTGAGAATCATGTTCATTGATGGTCTCTATTTGTGCACTTGTATGATTTGGGAATCACTACTGTAAGAATTAGAAATTGGTTAATTTTGTATACTCAATTAAATAAATAGATGTCTGAGGATCGAATCAGTTTTATGATAACCTTTGTTTTTTCAAGTTGAATTAAATCATGAGTCCTACTAAATCTCAATAAAATTTTCCTTGTTGGTCTGGATGTGTGTTGTTATTTTCAGCTTTATTTCTATGATGGTAGTGTGATGTTGTGGTTGGGGATGTCATTATGTGTATGGGTAGGTATGGGTGGTGTGATGGTATCTCAGGCCGAGAGTTTAGTTTATTATGGAATAGATAGATTTTTTATGGAGTGGGATTGTGTCTGGGAGGTGGTTGGGCAGCAGGGCTGTAAGACAGGGTTGTGTCAAGATTTATTGTTTATGGGTGTATTGGGTGGGTGTTTTTTTGTGGTGGGACTAAAAGATGGTAGATTCTTTTTTGTTTTGTTGAATGAGTGTTATAATGGATTTCTTTACCATTTCCCCTTCTTTTTTACTTGGGTTTGGCAGTAGTTGGTAAGTTTTATTCACCTTATAACTTTTGTAGTGTTTTTTATTTTCCCAGGTAAGGATGGAATAAATAAATAAATTAATTGGTAATTCAAATTAAAAAATGGTTAAATTAATTGATTGGGGCTATGTTTCGAGTTGTGGCTTGTAGTGAAGTGGCGTACATTTATCAACTTAAGGAAGTGACTAAATTTCTTTGTGGTATGTGCATGTAGAGGTGGTAGTAAGGCTAGTTTGTGTGTCCTCGTTGTTGTTTGAAAACCCAAAGGATGGGCTGAGTTCATGGTACCTATATATATACATGTAGTTTATTTTGATTTATATATGCACCCAACATATGTTGATCACTATGTTACAAACACCCCCATTGTTATGAGGGAAGGATTCTTTACCCAAACCCCAATGGGAGGATGGATGGATGGTTATAGACTTTACCTTGCTACCACTTCTAGGAATTTATCACCCAAGACTCTTCAGAAAGGATGAAATGGATCGAGGTTTAATACTAGATTGATGTTATTGGTTATGTGAGATGTGGTTTGTTTCCCAAGTGTCTTAGAGAAGAGGGTCACGTTTTTTCAGGTGAGACGTGTGGTGGTTGTAGCCTAGGTGTCTACAGGCAGGAAGTGATGTGGTTTTGGCCAAGGTTTGTGTGGGAGGGTTGTGATAATGGGGCTTATGGAAGAGAATTGTAGCATTATGACATTCACTGTTAAGGATGATAATTTAACCAGTGGGAAGTCATGAGGCGTACCCAAATATTGATGTGCTTACTACTTTACTTTACATAAGTTGCCTTATTTGGTGAGCATGCCTTGGTGAGGTTTGGGTTGATATTATACCTTGTTAGGTGCTTTTGAGTGTCTTCTATTTTCTCATAGGGGAATTAGTATGATTCTCCCACATATGAATGAGTGAATTTTATTCCCTACTGAGTATACTTTTATGATTATCCAATGTATATAAAACAATTTTGAGGTTTCCTGAGAGATTAAACAAATTTTGATGGACCTTACTAGCTCAGACAGTGGGGATAGTTGTCGTGTCGCTACTTAGTTTTATTTTGGTACTTTGGAGTTTTCTATTTATTATTAGCAGTTTTACTTTAAACATACACGCGGGATGGATTTTTCATTCTTTATATATATATATATTTGAGTTGTTTAAGGTTGACACATATTATCTCTCTATCATGGTTACTATAAAAAGGGTAATGCGTCCCATTTTTCTCTGAGATTTCTATACCCTTGATGCTAGTCACCACCTCGGGGTGAATTGGATGTGGGAATTGAGGGTAATTATATCTCCTTAATCTTGAAGAAGGTGTGTCATGGCATGGGGAAAAAAATAAAATGAGAGTATCCAAATAAGATTTATACCCATTCTTTGAAAAAAAATCTTTTGATTACATCCTTTTCTATTTAAGATTGGCCTGTTGGTTAATCAAAAACCTATAAGACATGGGGAGGATGTTTTGAAGGGTATTTGTATTAATCTTGGTATAGATAAATGGCTCAATAGGTATGAGTAAGAGAGGAGAGGATCTTCCTTTTATAAGTGTGATGTATGAAAAACTTATAAATACATGAAATATTATTATATAATAAGGGTATAACTGAAGAAAAATGGATTCAAATTCCGTTATATACTAATTTTATGAGGTTATTTTTTAAATATAATAAAAAAATCAATATTGGATATGGTTAGGTTTGAATTAATTTCTTTCATTTTGGATTAACAACCTTATTAACCATGTTTAAGCTTAACCCTTATAATAATGTTTTAACTCTTTAAGGGTCTTGAAGGTAATTTTATAAATGAAAAATGGAACATAAATGAAAAATTAATTATATTATTGAAAAATTAACTTCCACCTGGGTGAATATATGTTTTCAATAATGTTTTAATGATTAAAAAAATACAATACAATTTAATATCAGTTTTGGGACTATTCACATATGTTAACTATAATGGAACCAATATAACAATGGAATAAAAATATATAATATTTAAATATCACTTATAAATTATAATTATTCAGCAAATAATAGTAAATATATTTTCTCCAAAATATATTTCTTTTATTATTATTAAAATTAATTATTTGATTTTTCTATTTCTAACACAAGTGATACGTCGATGTTGCATAAGCATTGAATGAAATTATACTATCTATAAAAATTAAAAATAAATAAAAAGAATAAAAATGGTATATTCATATTAAAAATAACAACTAATAATCTTCCAAATCTTATTTTCATCCTTATAAAAAAGTATTAGAGATATTAAAATAGAGAGAGTAGGATATTATAATTTTTATTAACTTATAACAATATAAAGGTCTTAATAAAATTCAAGTGGCACAAAAATGACGCATCTTAAAACTTAGTATGTTTATGGTCAAATTAAACCCATAAAATGATATAAATTTTAGTTTTAGGTATATTTTGAGGCCTTAAACCATAGGTTTAATCTTATTTAACCCATTTACTCATTACTGGGGTGATAAAATTTTTCCATGCTATCTATTCACTATAACTAAAATTAAAATTGAAATATTTTTCAAATTTTAATCTTCTAATTCCAAATATAAAATATATTTTTAAATATACTATTTTTATATGTCTCAAAATCAAATTTTAATATAAGTACGCAATGCACTTGAAAACTATTTTTTTCAAGGTAAGAAAATAACCATTTTACGAAAACCAAACTCTTTTATATTTATTGTTTTTATCGTCCATGGAATTTTGAGTGGAAACTATTTTGTCTGGTCAAGATATTTTAGTTTGATGTTTTAGGTTGGTGTTCTAGGTTGGTAGATTTTTTGGATATACTATATTTTCGTAATGAACCATTTTAAGTGGGGTATTCAATGTTTCAATATAGATAGAGAAGTTCCTATATCCCATAGAGATTCTTCATTTTGAAGTCCACTATGCCATAGTGCATTCCAAACCCTAATATTGAGTATTATCACACCCCACTTCTATTTTCTTGATATTTTATCAAATTTTTAAATGACAACACCACTAACTCTAGGGTTCATTGAATAAAATACTCTTATTTATTTATTTGACATGGTAAAGTATTATCGTGAGAAAAAAGAGTCATTTAATTTAGTATATACCTTTCCAGCTGAAAAAATCATTTTCCATATTTTTACATTCATTAAAAAATGTTGATAGATTTTTCTCAAATCAAATTCAAGAGTTTTATAGGGATAACACATATCCTAAATTCATTTTAAGAACTGAAAAAGCTAAAAACATATAGAATCTATCAATACATTTGGAATGATAAAAAAACAGACTATAAAATGACTAACCTTACTCTAATCAATCCAATATTTTAACAAGTGATTGATAATGATCAATGACATAGAACTAGTAGATTCCTCCATCCTAATGGATTTATAGATCTTGGTAATATCTAAAAGCTTAGGAAGGACCTCCCTCAAGGTAAATTTTAGGTAATTGAGTTTAAAGGTTATGGAGAATAAAGATAAACAAATTTTTATCCTCAAGGATTTATATCCATCATAGACTTTTTCAAGAGGATTATAATGATTTATATAATCATTTAATAAATTTTTTCTTGAATGATATTAATTTACCATTTCAAAAATTCCTTAAGTTTTTAAACTCCAAGAAATGGTTAGTTCATTACTCATATTAAATTTATAACATTTTCATATTCATGATTTTTATTTAAACATTTTATAATCATCCTCTCATGATGATTAACTAAGTATGATATTTTTTAAAGATGATTTGGGAATATTCCAGAATGATATCACATTATGCTATAATAACATGCTTGAACCACCATAAAATTATGCTTCAAACTATGCCTTAGTGGATATAATGATAGACAAAGTTGTGGTCCAAAACACATCATCATTATGATTATTTTAATGAACAAATCCAATAAATTCAATATAAATCCTTTAATAAAAACATGATGTGTGCTAGTACTCTGATAATAGTTAGAAAAGTACATTTTCCAATGATACTATTAAAAATCTATTAATGGAAGGTCTATAATGAATAATTATTTTCATTGAGGGTTTATTTTTTTATTTTATAATTTAATAAGTTATCTAATTTTTTCCCTATATAAATATTGATTTTATTATTTTAGAAATTTAATACATAATTTGGAATAACTGATAAAATATATCTTATGAAACTTAAAATATTTTTTTTAAGAATTAACCTAAATTATTCTATGTGATCACATTTAATTATCAAATAAATATATCCCCTATAAATAAAAAATTTACCATGAATAGAAAAAATAAATAAATAAATGTTATATTATCACGAGGACTAACTAAATGTTAGTTTTTTGGGTATAATAAATAAAAATATACTTTATAGGGAATAAATTATTGAGTCTAACTCGACTCGTGTTGCAATATCCTCCATTTTATTATGAATCACTTTTATTTGAATTTCAGCTTTTCTTTATGACTCAAATTTGGGTTTTCAGTTGTACTGCCTCATCAAATAATCTTCATCTTTACAATTGTAGAATCAAATTTAGGGGAGTGGATCTTAGGAAAAAAGATTTATATTTAATAATAATTATTGACATGTTAACCCTTATACAATTTAAAGAACAAAAGATGATACAAAATACTCAAATAAATTTAATGACAATTATAAATTTTTTAAACAAATATCTAATTAAGTTAAAATAAATAAGTAAATATAAACATATACATTTCATTATAGATCATGATCATTTAAACTATAATAAATTTATATATTTAATAAATCCTTATAATACACCAGGATAGAAATTAAATAATTTGAAAAATTATTTTTATTGTATGAATAATTTAAAATTATTGTTTAGATTCCTCTTGTGATGCCTAAGAACCCTATACAATCTATTAATAACAATTTTATAGTTTTTAGAAATTTTTATGTTTTTATAACTATTAATACACCGACCCACACATATTTAAAGAAGAGGTATTTAGAATTGTGGTGTTGATCCTCTCTTTATTGTGCCTCCCAAAGATTATTTTTTTTTATAAAATTGTAACCCTAATTATTTTTTATATTAAATATATAACTTATATATATATATATAAAAAAAAAATATCTAATAAATATAAATATTTTTTAAAACTACATTAATAGTAAATTCAAATGATTAAAACCCTGTTTTGATATAAATAAGATAATCAATTAATTTTGTTTTATTTTATATTAATAAAATAAATAATTAAATTAAATTTTCTGATTCATTTGAATCAATTATCATCCACTTAGTTTTATTTTTGACCATGCAAAAATTTATACACAGATAGTCTTGGCCATTATATTTGGAGCTTAACCTTTGAGATGAATCTGAATAAATAAATTCATATTAATAATTATAAATTAATGCGATCCATTTGGTACAATTGAAGGATCTGTGTATAATGGATGGGATGTAATGAGATTTAATTTTGAATTTTTTTATATAAATTAAAAAATAGTTTTGAATACTTTAATAGGATCAAAACCTATGAATAATAATTAATTATTTTATTAATTTATATTTTTTGATTTTATTTTTTCTTATTGTTTATGCTACCCACTCGATCATCGATCACCATGACATTTTCATTTATTTAATATTTCAGTTGATAACTTTCATAGATATATTAACAAATGTTCTAGGAAATTTTAAGTACTGTTCTTGATATCTTGGTTGTTAACATTAGGGAATCAAGTGTTTCGTATTGTTCACTATTGATCATATGTATAAATGCCTTAATTTCTCTCTTTAAAAAGTCAAGAGAAGTGGTTGGTTTCTATCTAATTGTACCCATTTTTCAATAGAGTAGAATTAAAAAAATGGATTCACATGTCAAGAAAATGATGTATTATTGTGTTTATACTTTGGTACAAAAAATTAAACAGTTCATTTAGACCATTTCATTTAATTTTTCTATATTATGATCCATGTGTCAATTATCTTAAAATAATAAATAATATATTATTTTCTAGAAAATTTATTATTCTTATACCATTTCTTAAATAATTGAATATTTACCAAAATTATATTAAATTTTATTTATTTGATCATTAACTAAATCTAAATCCTCCCCTAAATATTATTGATTGTCGAATAGTAAAATTATGTGTGTTTGAGAAAATAAGAGTTCTATACATATAAATTGAGAATAAATATTTGTTTTATTCTTTAAGAATATAAATAAATAAATATTAGATTCAATAAATTAAATAATAAATATTATATTTATTATTCTTATTAATAAATATGAGATAAAATTTGTATAATTTGTTCTTGTCTTAAATAATCTTGTGATGGAACTTTTGATCAATATAACTTAAGAAAATATTATTCAACAATATAGAAATTAATATATTCAGAATGTAATATTCAGCTAAATCTAATGACATTTTTTATATACTGAATATGTTTCCCACTAGGAGATTTTTTTATTACTATTATTTCCAACCCATATACCATGTGTTCTATATAGAAACACATCATACCTCTTTCAAGAAAATATAATCCATCAAAATGAGAACCACCAATGAACTCTACTATATAAAATAATCTATTCCATTTTTGATATCTAAAAAAATGGTGCATGGATATTTCATCATTCTAAAAGCAAAATATATCTTATTTTTCTTTTTGAAATGAAATTTTCTATTAAATAACATGAGAATGGATTTTATGTCTTGAACTTCCATCTCAATCAAGGCAAAAAATATTTATTCTTCAATAACATTGAATGGAAAACTCCTATACTGATCATTCAATTTATGTTATGTCACTTATAATGTATAAAATATATGATACCCACCATATGTAAATGTCACCATAGTTTTAGTTTATACATCAGAAAATTCTATTATAGATACACATTAATACTGAAAACAAATATAAAGACTGACAAAATTGATCATAGGTTTTAATTATAATGACATATGTAATATAAAACAATTATTATTAGCATGTCTGCCGTAATGCCTAATATTCTATAGTATCATTATGTGAAAAAATCTTGAGAAGAAGTTTCAAGGCCTATAATCCCCCAGTGGTTAATAATAACACAACATCTATACCTTGCAAGTATAATGTATGTAGACTATTTTATAATGCTTTAATAATATTTTTATTATGTATTAGGTTCTGATTATTGTGGGGAACTACTATAACCCATTGATGGAAAAAATAATTAATTAAGATATCTCATTAATCTATATTTTCATAGGGGTTACAAACCCAAAAATGCACACACATAAACCTAATAGGACAACATAGATATAACCTTAATACAAACTAAATAGTAGATATAAAATCACATATTGACCCTTACTACATTTTAATTTACATGAAGCCCTATAATTTTGAAAATATATGATCCTATTTAATATGGACATTTAATGGTATATTTTCATTTTTGTAATTACAATACACCATTTTATATGAACGATTTTTTCACTGTTAATCTTGAAATGCTCCTTGATCATTAAAAGTTGTTTTTATAAATGCACATATGATACATGCCCATGCTCTGTATCCCCATTTCCCTCCTGTATTATTTATTATGATAAATTCCACGTGTTATCCTATATTTTCACCCATATGAATAATCTAGATATCACCCGAAATATGAACCATCACAAGTTTTATGAAAATGAATAAACACTATGCAACATGGATAAGAATGTATATATAAAATTGTGTGAATGAAATGGTAGCCAAAATTACTAGACATTGTGGGTTCTAATGCTCTAACTCCAACCAACTCATAATTAAACAAGATCTAACTGTTAAAATTTCTAATATTCCCAAGTGAGAGTAGGACTGCCATACGAGGGGGATGGGGTGAATCTGTGGTTTTTTGGAAAGACTATATCTCAACTCAATTTCGTAAATAAATTAGTGTTTGTTGGATCTAAACAGTAATGATTCAATAAAAAGTAAAAAGATAAAGAGAAGACACACAACATATAGTAATATACAAAGTTTACTGACTCTTATTATTAGGTTTACAATCCCTAGTGTATAATGGTTTCAATATCACTACACAAATTCATATTTTATAGTAAATATTAATAATAGAATGTGTAGGGAGATGAATTTAGACTTGAAGTAAAAGGAAGAAGAATGAGTTATAATAATTCAATTGATCTTCGCTTCCTGTAACTCAAGCGGATTTTGAATTTATATTTTTTGTGAAACCTTGTTTTTATCTAGAAATAAATAATTGAAACCTTTTTAGAACACTACTATGAATGAGAATTAAAACTTATCAAAGTTCTAAAAAAACTATTTTAATTACTTTCTTGCACTTGGGTTTAGGTAAAATACCCATTTATTTGTAGATAAGAATCAAATTGTATTGTGACTTCTTCCTTATGAAATGGTGCCCAGATCCAAAAGATTTGTGAATTGAATCTTTATAATGCTTGACCACCATTGAGACTTGGTACCATTCACTACAGAATAACCCCATATCTAATCAATTATAAAAAATATTAATAGAACACTTGTTATGGTGTGACTGGGTACATTGAAGAACAATTCCATGTTTTTCTCATATCCAATGAAGCACTCAATTTTATTGGCCTACCCATGCATCATTATATTAATCTTTAGAATGGGAGAAGTGACACTATGGAATGAATAATTTTATCCATTCTAGCGAGGTCAAAAAACTCACTGTTTCATTATTATAACACAACCACTCTTTGAAACCATAAGGTAGATGGAGAAAAATTCATTATCGAAGAACATAAATTTCATAACCACAATTTCATTATTGTCAAACTAACCCTACTACAATGTGATGATAAATATCAAAGAAACATTAAAATTTAATTATTCTCTAATCAAGGTGAAACCATATTATTCACAATATGATATACATTAATTTAGAAAAATTTCATCCCTTTTTATCTTTACCCAGATCGAAAGGTCCTACAAATCATCCTTGTAAATTTTGTACATAAATAAAACATAAAATTATTTCAAAACCAGTGAATGAATTGAAAAAAAAATCTAGTCAAAACATTCCTATGATAAAAATCTTATGTATAAGTCACACTATATGATATCATTGTCATTATGTGGGTATTAAAAATCACTATGTTAAAATATCTCTATTTTTGTAATGCATCATTGAGACCAACTCTCAAATAACTAATTTTACATCACTACATGAGAAGAGTTGCTAAACTCTATCACTCATCATCTACCCCAAATAATTATTAAAACTTCAATATTTCTATGAACCTTAAATATCCCTCTTTGAATTTGTTAGAAATTTGAAAATTAATATAATATCTATAATCCAATATTCCTAACACATAATGTATCCCTATTTAAAATAAATGAAAAAAATAAAATAGAGTCTCTCACCCTTTGTGAGAAGAGATCCTTTTGTATTTTGACACTTTATCATCAAATTTTAATGAATGAAAGTGAAACAATTGATAATAAATCCTATTGGGATTTTAAAAATAATTCTATCCCAAAAGAAACATCATGTGCGGGAATGGTTCTTTTTAGGGGATTTTTCATGATTTCCATACCATTTTCCGTGGTTTAAATATATTACAATGACATATCTCTATTGATGACCTTCTATGTGATGATATTTAATTTTATCCCATTATGTTTTTGAACATGATTTTTTTCACTATATTATTTTATATATTGATTTTAATTTGATTATTGCATTGAATAAACTATGGGGTTGAGAAAGTCACACTTATATCCTCTATATATAAATTTTTACACATAATTTACATTATGTATTGAGTTTCTACAACATATTAAACTTCTTTTATAGTAAATGTGATATAATTTTTCTTATTGGTGTTTTATATAATGTATCTTATTGTAATAATGAAAGCACCTATTGAACTAGAGTTATAATGTATTACTACTCCTTACCAATTAGAAACATAATAACCAAATAGTTAAAAAGTTTTTTTCTTATCATATCTCAAACTAAAATTTTGAGGACCTTTTTATATAACACAAGATTTATTTCACCATTTCACATTGAGTCTCTTTAGGATTTGATTAAAATTGTGTAAAAAGCATAACACTAAATATTTTTTCTTATCAACACTTCATAAATTACAATATGATAACTGTAAGCCTCTATTACTCTATAGGATCAAAAGTACTTCCGTTTTCATCAATTGAAAACTTTGTTTCACATTTTATATAAGTATAAACATCTCTTTATTGTTTCATACTAATGTTCTTCTATAATCATGAGTATAATTTTCTTGTTATTGAAAGATAGAATCTACTATGATTGTGACTTGAAAACCAACGAATAATATCATATCATTGATTATTAAAATTTCACATTGTTTTATCACTTGGTTAGAAAAATCATCATAGGAATTATCTTAATTTTTGATAAAAATTATTTTATTGAGATACAAAATCACTATAAATGAATTTTTATTATCTCCATTAACAAAGAAATTAGAATCCATGTTTCTTCCCTTGAATTTCAAACTCTTTATGTTTTAATATACCTTTGAATGCCATAAACAAGGTACTTGTTTGAGCCTATACAAGGCCTTCTATAATTTGAAAATTCTAGAACCGTCAATATCAATAAAAAATCATATGGATGTTCCATATAGACCTCTCCCTTAAGTTAACCATTTTTAATCATTTAATTTATATATATTTAATTTTTTTTAATTTCTCAAAGTAGAAATATCCAGAAATATTTTAGTTGTATACAGTTTGTTGTTGGATAAATGTTATAGTAAAATCAATATTCTTAATTTGAGTGCATAACTTATAAAAAAGATGATCTTTTTTCCTTTTCTATGTCTCTATTCTCATTAAGCGCATCCATATAAACCTACATCGTCCCTATTTTATTTATATAATTGGAATGTGGAATGAAATAATAGGTTCATTTTTCTTAATTTGATTAATATATTCTTTTATTTATATTTTCTAGTACTCATGTTGTAAATAATCATAAAAAACATTTGGTTTATCTCATGAAAGATGTGATTAATATTTATGAACTTTATTTGAGTTTGTATAGCTTTACTGTTATCTCCAAGATTTGGGTTAGCTTATACATGCTCTATAAGTCTTGAACACTTTTTTTTACTTTTCTCATAGAACTCCATATATATATATATATATATTTTATAATAAACATGTAGAAATTGTAAATATTCTTATAAATATATAATAAAACAAATATGTCCAATATTTTATTCAATGGATTTATTAATGCTCTTGTTAAGAAGAATTGCATTTTTTGAAAAATTTGGATTTTAAAGAAAAATTAAACCAATGCAAGCAAATGATTTTCTTTGATTTTTTTTATATAACAATGAACTGCATTCACTAGTTTTCTATAAATCAAATATTAATTCTTCATCTATTTCATAAAACATTCACAAATACTTCTGAAAACCATAATGATTCTCAAGAATGCATTTTTTTGTAGACCAAAGTTTATAAGGAAAATTGATAAAATTTAGTCAATGTAGGAATTGATTGAGAATATATAAATCCATGTTTGTGGTTTGTCTCAAAATTTATATTAAGTTTCTATGATATGATAACATGGTTCTCCCTATGTCCACCAAGATCAAATTCTTCCAATTAGTAACTATATTTTGTTTTGGAGAATACGGAGGAATATATTATATTATATTTACAAGATTATTAATTTATAATTTAAACCCTGTTTTATTATATTCAATTTTATATCAAAATATTTCAGTTACATATCTTACATAATTCAAAACAATTATCAAAAAATGTATTAAATATATTAAGGTCTTGTGACTAACTCAACCAACAAAAATAAGTCATGTGAGTAAAACCATCAACAAAATTCATGAAACATCGATATATATTGGTTGATTTCAAACATATTTGTCTTCACACATTTGAGTTCTCCAACTCAAGATGTTTCTTTGTATCGATCACTACTAGCTTGAAATTATTATTATCAATATATCCTTTATAAAATGTGTTATAAGTGTTGATCCCTCATGATGTATCTTTTTTGGATTCCATAAAACATCTTGTTATAGAATATTATCCATATTATTTTACTCTAAATGGATATTGTTATATGTTATAACTGATTTTACACCTCCATACCTATTAATGAAGTATCAATATTATTGGAAATTGAAATATATTATCATTTTTTTTCGATTTGTCAAGACAATAACCTAATTTAAATTTTATTTGAAACATATATCCTTGTAAAAGAAAAACTCATTAACATTATTAAAAATATGAGAAATAAATAAGATATTGTGCTCCATTCCATAAAAAATTGAAAAATTATTTTATTTATTTTTTATAATCTTGGTTGGTCAAACTTCTATAACATTAGGTTATTCATCATTACTAAAAATAATAGATCCTAAGTCATAAACTTGGATGAATTTAAATGTATTTTATTAAATATAGGTGGCATTATTAGAAATATTTTTTTACAATATTCCGAGGTTGATACACTACACATAAGTTTCATAATAAGAAATTTGTGTAATTATACAATTTTACCTTCTATTTTTGATATTTTTGTGGTCGACCTTTAGTTAGTTATTTTTGACACTTCATTGATTAATAAAATATCTTTAATTTATGTGGTAATAATTTATAATAATATATATATTATGTAACACCATGAAATTATGAATGAAAATATATTGTATTTTATATCATATGTGACATGCGACACCAAGCTTAAATAACAAATGCAATATAATTATTTTAATTTAATCTCTTCGATAACTTGTAGAGAGTCTACCTGAGTGGTAATATTTTATACCATTACAACTTAACTATTAAATTGGTGGGTATGAATAGTACTAAATAAATTGTGAAAATTATATTTATTTATTAATTAAAGATAAAATAATAATCATTTAATAAAAAAATGTTTTATGAAAAATGGTATTTTTCTATAAAACAGTTCTTTCACACATTGTATAAATAATTAAAAATTTAAATTTTAACACATTGAGAAAATTTATTTTATGTATTATAAATATTTTCTAAATGATCATATCAAAATATCTTATGGTGGTTTTTTTGTATTTTTTGGAAAAGTTTCATTTTTGATGAACATTGAAAAATATCTACTTTATTGAAAAAACCTTTTCATTTAAATAATTAACATGGTAAAATTATATTTTAAATTAATTTCAAAGTAAAATTAGTTAAATTATATTATATTTTAACTAATTTAGTTCACTTTAATCATGTTCATATTGAAGTTTGATATTAAATCTATCTATACTTATGAGAATTTTCTCTTTGGAAACTCTATTTTTCATCACATCTTCGAGTATAATTTAAAACCAGATTCTTACACTAATGTGAATTTAATTAGAGAAAATGGATTAGATATTCTTAATCATTATAATTTATATTATATAATAATTTTAACTTAATTTTATTACTATAAATAATGCTTAAAACATAGAAAATAAATTACCACGGTTAAGGTAATTTTTTTTTACCAGGTGTTAAATAAGAAATATAAGGATTAATAATGTCTTAAAAGTTTTCCAAAACCAATTTTATGGTCATATTTATACTTTATAACATATAAGGTTAAATAATTACGCTTTTTGGATAATTTTTTCAAGATTAAACTATGGATGTAAATGATTATTTTTAAAACATCCATGTGTGTCCTCTCCCCCACTTATAAAAGGACACACCCTCTCCTCCCCTCTTCACACTTCCAAAGATATTTGGATTATAAAATACCTATTAAAATTACTTAGTTACTAAAATTAAAATATCACTTTTTCCATTGTTTGGTTAGAAAGACAACATAGGAATTCATTTTGTGAAAACCTAAATAAGTTATCTGTAGAAGTTGTAATGTTCTTAAATACGAATTTTTTATTTTTTGTACTTTAACCTTCCTGAAATTTTATTAAAATATTATTATATAATATAATAATAATAATATAATTATATTTTATTATTTTAAGTTAATTACCAATATTCATCTGATATTCGGTCAAATGGAAAACCAAACCTTCAATTGTGTGTACCGAGGGCTGCAGCCTTGCGAAATGATGTAATCCCTTTTCCATTAACACCTTTATTGGATTAATATAATTATGTATTAAAAAAATTATATGATATTTATTATATTAATATAATTTTGGATTTATATCATCACATATACATTTTTACTTTCTATATTGTTTAAAATATGATAACGTCCCTCGTGTATACAGTGGACTACCACCTCATGAATTAATATGGTTCATTTTTCACATAAACTTTACATGGAAAGTAATAAGGTCAAATTTAATGAATATATGTGATATATATTATAAAATATTTTTTTTCTATAATATTAATATGTCACCCAATTCCTTACCCTTTCACTTGTTAATGGAATGTTATTATCACTCATATATACATATGACCTATAATCTCAACAATGCAAAGTGATTCATTTTATATTTATAAACATTAAGAATTACTCTAAAAATTTATACAATTATTAAATATTATATTTATGACATTAATTTTATTCTATTTATGTTTTATCTAAATACTATACCCAATATAAAGAACCCTAATTAAAAAACATTCATGAGAAAGCAAGACAATTAACATCTGAAAAATGAAAATAATGAAATATTACTAAAAGGGTGGAAAATGTTTTATAAGGATCATATATGATGTTATAAGTATTAATATGTTTCTGGTATAATTTAATAATATTCTTAAGAACATTATATAATATATTAAAGCACGTTCAAATAAGAGGAAGCATGAGGTAAGGGGATTCATCTCAATTTCTCTTCATTATTGTATATTGTAGTGTTATAAACCATATTTATTTATATGGTGTATATAATGACCATTTTTCATGTAATATAATCAATAATTAATACATAATGGTATTTTATGTTTTATTCTAAATTATTTAATCTAGTGGGATTTGAATTGAAAATTACCAATTGGTAAAGTATTTCAAAACTCAATTTATTTTCATTCAGTTATTATACTTAGTTGTCATTGAAATTACAAGATTACATGTGTAAAGACAATATAATATATTATGATGTAATTCCACTTTTATAATATGGATATACAACTTATACACATAATCGATTCATTTTTTTATTCTCAGTTCAAAATTATGATCATTGTAAGAGATTTCTTCTCAACTTCCATTTTGTTGATACACATTTGTTAATATAAACATATTCACTTTTATGTGGTGTATATAATGACAATTTGATTTATTTAAAATCAATAACTATTTATTTATTATTTTATTTTAAAAACTTATATTCTTGATGAACTGATGTTAACTTTTAATTTCTTCTTTAATTTTATGATTGAGCAATTTCTCTTGAGATAATCACTTTCTTGAGATAATTTTTCATTAGACATTAAATTTATATTAAATATATTTATTCATTTTATATTAGATATGATTATTTTCTAAACTATATATTATTTTGATATATGGTTTTTACTTTTAAATTTATTTGATTAACTAAGGAACCATTTATAAATCCTTATCCTTTACTGAATACATATATTTTATTATAGGGTATATTGATTCAAGAATTAAATCCATTATTCAATATAGGAGGAATACATTGGACATGAAGATATTGGTGGGTCTTAGTTATAGATATCCCCTTGATGCATCAATAACCTCATTATATAAAACAGTTGGTTAGCCTTCGATAAATGGGTTTTTCATCTATACCTCCCCATCCATTTTAATATGACTTGTGAAAGGTTATGATAGTAGAGGTATAATGATACAAAATATCACGATTTCCAATAATCAATCATTTCTTACGTTATGTATTAGGTTATTATTATCCATGACATTTTCTCATTGATATTAGATCTAGATTCTTTTCATTTATATATTATTGATTAAATATAATGTGTTTTTAGTTATTTATCTTTCCATATTGATTACTAATTATCTTATTATCCATGAGATTTTCCTAATTATATTATCTCTAGATGAATTTTATTCTAAATTTATTTATTAAATGACATGTGTTTTTAGTTATTTACCTTTCCATATTGGTTATCCCTTATCTATTTTTAATAGTAAGGTTATTGATATAATGAAATATGTGTTCAGTATTTACAATTCCATGAGGATTATTCCGTATATATTATTTAAAGTATGTTTATTGATGAAAAAAATGTGTGTTTAGTTTTCTACCTTTCGATGTTGATTATTCATTATCTATTCATAGTAGCATATTTATTGATTAAATTGAACATGTTTATTATTTACCTTTATTTGTTGATTATTTATTATCTAATTAAGATATTCATATTATATAAATGGAATGGGTGTTTTTTTATTTTACTTTCTAAATGTATTATGATTAATGATTCATGATATCATTTATTGTAAATAACCCTTACCAAGCCTTTAAAAATTCCATTATTTTATTTTATTTCCTAGTAATCGGGGAATTATACTAATAATGATATCCAAGGATATCATATAGGGAATAATGAAATGTTTGAAAAATAATTATGTTACAATTTTTTTAAATATAATAAGAAAATGATTTATGTGTCTTGTTTACTAAGACTACTAAAATATTTAGTTCTTCTGTATGAAATTACTTGTATATTATACCAATGTAATTAAATTAATGACCAACATTAGGATACTGGTGTCAATTTTTTTTAGTTGGTTTCAGAGGAAGTTTTATAGAATTATTTGTAACTAGATTGTATAAAACATAGATTACAGAAAAAACATGCCTTACTACACACCTATTTTGACACTCCCATTTGATATTATTTGGATGACTCCCATTCTTTTTGAAAACCATTTTAAATGATTTGAATAGATTATGAAAACTAGTGAACTAGGTTAAAAATAAGGTGTCATCTATTGAAAATAAGGTATCATGATTTAGGCATAATATAAATGAATACATAGTTTAAAAAAATATTATTATTATAGCTTACAATACATTTTTTGATTTTAATTAATGGATAGAACCTGAAGCAATAATGTTAACAATGAATATAAAATAGAATTTTGTGACTAGGAGAAAAACAAAGGGATGATGTCTTAAGTAAAAGATATTGTGATTATTCCTAATCAGTTGTTAAAAAATATTACTAAAAACCTAAACATTTACCAACTCTCATACTCAATAAATAAGATAAAAATGGAGTAAAAAAAGAGCTCAAGTGCTGGAGACCATAGAGGAAAGAAGGATTGATTTTCTTCATGTAAAAAATGTTGAAATAGAAATCAAGGAAAGTGTTTCTGTAGAATACGAAAATGATATATATATATATAGAAAATAAGGTTATATAATAATGAATTTACAAGGTAAAATGAAGAGTATGATGGAAGGAAATAAATTTCATAATGTGGATCCATTTATATTTTGTTGTCTTAAATGTGGAGAACCTGGGAATTATTTGAGTCAATAACATATTCTAAAGGGATACTCCTAGTCAATGGATTGGCCTATATTGAAATAAAATAGTTGAAGTATATATATAGATTCTTGAATTATATTATATATTTATACTTACCAATGGTATTTTTCCAATAATAATGAAATATAAGGATTGTATTTATTTTGGATGCATATATGTCATCATTAAATTCAGAGGTATTGATACCATCATGAATTTTTGAGATTAAGATGAATCATAATTTCAAAGTCTTAAAATATATTTTTAGTTTTTATGTAATGAGAGTATACCAAGATTAAGGATTTCATGGGAAACATTTATGGAAATAAAACCAATTAGTTTAGTATAATTTTTATTGAGAAAATTATTTAAGGAAGACCGACCTTAATGTTTTGTGGGAATAAGATTAATGGTATTGGTAACCTTTAAGGTTTATCATATGTTGATGTTGAGGTAATAATGGGTTATTAAACTTTGGGAACATCAGAGGAATTATATTAATATTATTTTAAAAAAGAAGAACATGAATTCCGAGTGACAACCTATCACATCTGAAAAGGAAATGTTGATTAAAACAAAAAATGAATGGAGACATGAGTGTTGTGCCTACCACAACACACATGATGTTATGGTTAATATATAATTATTTTAACTTAAAATATTTGAAGGATAAATATTAATGTTGAACCACTATTGTTTGTGTTGATATTTAAGATTTATTTATTATATTGAATAACTAATGTTAACAATAATGGTTTTGAAAAATTGTTAGAGTGAGACATAAATACATTAACTCTTTTATTGATGTTAAAATCAGTTTATTTAAATTTTAGTGCTTGAAGAATAAAAAAAATAAATTTTATGTTGATTTAATGGACTAATATATGAATTTATAAATTTATTGAGGGATAAACAAAAGATTAAATTTTTCATAATAAATAGAAATATATCAAGAAATTATATTACAATATATTATTAGATAGTAAATGTATACCTCAACCTTAGGAAAAATTTCTTGACACAAAAATGTTATCCTATTGCCTTCATATTTGATAAATAAAATGGTATTTTAATTCATTATATATTTATGTGTTTTAGGTCCCTAACTTTCTATTGATCATTAATTTTCTTGTGATCAATCACCTATATCACTCTCTATAATTTTTTTTATGATTCTCATTCATGCTTGTATCTTTACTTTCAAAAAAATTTCTACTGCTTTGAAATATATTCCTTTGTTATTGCATATGACCTTTTTTAATTCCCTTTCTGTCTTATTATATGGATGTTTTATTGAAACTTTTAATGATTCATGTTTTAAATGACATTGTTAAATATCGAACCCTTGATTTCTGAGAGAAAGATCCAATTTTAATTGAAAATATTTATTTATGGTGGAGAGAATTTAACACCCCAAAATTTTAAAATAATAACATTTCATTCAATGTAATATGGGACATGCAACATTGAGGTTAAACAACACAAAAAATATATTTCTTTAAGTTTAATCTTTTGGATAACTCATGGAACATGTAACCTTGAGACTTAGTGAACCATAATATTTTATAACATTATAACCTATCCATTAATTTTTTGGGTATGAATATAAATAAATATGTTTTTAAAATTATTTTTATCTATTTATTAGAAATAAAATAATAATCATTAAAAAGTAAAAGAAATACTTGCTGATGAACTCTATTTTTCTAAAAAAAGAATTTAGTCTCACTTTGCAAAAAAAAAATATAAAATTAATTATTAACACGTTTAAAAACATAATTTTTCAAAATTAACTTCACTTTTAAAATCTTCATATAAAAATTATCATAGGGTGTATTTTTGGGATTTTTTTGAAAATTTTCATTTTTTGATGAATAGTGAAAATTACTGATTTTTATTTAAAACTGGATTTACATTTAAAGGATATTCCAGGTCAAATTACATTTTAAATTGGTTTTAAAGTAAAATTAATTCAATTATATTATTATTTAACATATTCTAGATATTTTAATAAATTTAATGTTTAATTGTTATACTAAAACATTCTATACTAATGAGAATTGTCTCTTTGGAAACACGCTTATTCATTACATCTATTGGTTTAATTTGAAATTGGATTCTTACACTTATATTAATAGAAATTATAAAAAAATTATTTAATATTTGTAATAATAATAATTTATATTATATAATAAGGAAATATTAATTTTCCCCATAATTTATAAGAATAAATATAAAAATTAATTACAGATATTAAGGCAAAAATGGGTTTACTGGGTTGTTAGTCCAAGAAGATAAGGATTAAATATGAAATAAAAAATTCCCAACCCCCATTGTATAGACATATTTAGACGTTATCACATCTATTTTTTTGAGAATGGCCCATTTTGAAGGCTTTTTTCATGATAGAGGTTTAGGTTTAATTGATTCGTTTCAAAACATATATGTGTGTCCTCTCCCCCACTTACAAAAGGACACCGCTATCATCACCACTTCACACTAAAAAAGCCATTTGGTTCAGATAATACCTTAAAAAATCACTTTTATACTTCCCTCCCAACATCCTAGAGCAATTTTTTTGATCATAAATTCAGCCATGGATGGATTTTGGTGAAATCAAAAAGAAGTCTTCTGAAGAAAGGTAACATTCTTAAATGAATTTTTTTGTTTTGTTTCTTCTAGAAAAACCTTAAAATGTTATTAAAAAATGATTATATAGTATTATTATTGTATTCAATATTATTATATTTTATTATGTTAATGTTATGACCAATATTTATCTCTACTTTTATCAAATAAGAAATAAGGCCATCAATTATTTTTGTGATAGACTACCCACCTTGCGAACCGATGTAATTCATTTTTCATAACCACATTTCTAGGCTAGATATAATAATGGATTTAATAAATTATTATGATATATATTATATTATTATAATTTTTTAAATTTAATATCTCATATACCTTATTACATTCCATTTTGTTTAAAATATTATAATGTCACTCTTGTGTATTGCGAACTACTTCCTCCCGAAGTGATGCGATTCATTTTTCACGTAAAATTTACTTGGTGTAGCAACCCTGAATCTAGAAACCCAAAGTTGGTGTATCCTTTATTAAATTTTCATAGATATAAAGAATCTAATTCCAAAATTCTGACCAGTTTAGTAATTTTAGAGAACCAGATACATACATGATCTATGTTTTAAATTTACGTAAAAAAATGAAATAAAACGTAACACATAAAAATAGAAAATAAATTTCAACCAAGAAAAATCATTCAAATATCACTTATTTATCTAATAAGAAAAGGAAATAAAATAAGGGTGATATAATATTCTCAATAAGAGTTAAGTGCAATGGAATCTATCTTGAATCAATAATCTTAATCAACATTAAGAAGTAAATAACTGAACACTCGTGCCTTTTAAATAACTTTAATATCAATTTAAGAGATTGAATAAGCAATTTCGAAAAGTAAATAAATAAAATATTATTCTATTTAAAGAATAAAATAATAATGAAATGCAAAAATAGAATTTATTATAATAAAAATCTCATGTCTAATAATAATAATATAATATTAAATGAAGGAATGCTTAATTATTCGTCATCATGTTTCGTTGGAACATGATACCTTTATCATCATGATATATCTTCCAGAGAGTTTAAAAATATTTGGTAAAATCCCAATTGATTTGGAAAACTAATTCATCTCATTAGAAAACAAAATTATTGATGGGATATATATAATGGGGTCCCACCCATGTATTTCATGTGTGAAGAATAATTCACGTATCAAATAATTGATTTAAGACATAAAAATGTTCTTTATAATCAGGTATCCATATCGATTAAGGGATAAAAATTTATTAATATTACAATATTTAATTAAATTACTTTTGTTTTCAACAAAATATATAAAAATGGTATACAATTTACATAATTGCTAATTATATTTTTTAAGTGTTTGTGGTCGACCTTTAGAATGTTCAGTTTTACTCCTCAATTAAAAAACTATTTTTAATTGATAGGGTGGAAATTTTATAATAGAAAAAATTTGATATATCACCAAGAAATTAAAAAGTAAAAACATTGTATTGTATATCGTATTCAGTACGCAACACTGATCTTAAACAACCCTTGAAATATATATCTTTAAATTTAATCTCTTCGATAGGTGGTCGAACAAGAAACCGAGAGTCTAATTGAACTATAATATTGTATACCATAAAAACATACCCAATAAATTCTTTGGTGTTGACAGTACTTAATAAATTATGAAAATTATTGTTATCTATAGACTAAAAATAAAATAATAATATTTAAATATAATTATACTTTTGAAGAAACTATATTTTTTTATAAAACAATTCAGTTACGCTTTGTATACATAATTTAAAATATATTTTTAATCACATTTAGAAAATTAATTTTACAAAATAAGCTTAATTTTCTAAATAATCATATCAAAAATAAAATATAGTGGATTTTTTGGGCTTTTTCCAAAATGTTAGATTTTTGAAGAATAATGAAAAATTATGATTTTAATTGAAGACAAGAATTTCATTTAAAGTATTTATAGGGTTAAATTATATTTTAAATAATTTTTAATATAAAATTATATTTTTTTAAATTTTTTTTAACAAATTTAGTTCATTTTGATCAATTTCAGGTTGAATTTTGCTATTAAAACCTTATATACTTATGAGATTTAGTTTCTTTAGAAGCCCAATTTTTATTACGTCTATGAGTATAATTTTAAATTATATTATTTTACTTCTATGAATTGAATTTTAAAAAATGTAATATATATTTGTAATCAGAATAATTTATATTATCTAATAATTTTAACTTAATTTTTTATAATAATGAATTGTTAAATCAATAAAAATTAATTACCATGAGTAAGGTAAATATTGTTTTCCAGGGGTTAAATAAGAAATATAATGGTTAATAATGATGTAAAACTTTTCAAAAACTCATTTTATGTCAATATTTATACCTTATCACATATAAGGTTAAATAATGACCTATTTTGGTGGATTGTTTCATGATAAAAATGTGGGTTTAAATGTTTCTTTTCAAAAATTTCATGTGTGTATTTCCAGTTCTTTTTAAAGCCAATGACCTGCCCACCCCTCTTCACAATTAAAATTCCATTTGGTTAGGAAAATCACTATTTAAATCAATCAACTAATCTACTTAAAATATCATATAGACCTTTTTTTGATATGAAATATAACCTAGGTATGATTTTGGTGAAAACCTAAAAAAGTTTTCTATAAAATAGGTAATGTTCTTAAGCTTGAATTTTTATTTTATTTTCTTCTTTAAACTCCTTAAAATATTATTAAAACATGATTATATAATATCATTAAAATATTACATATAATTTTATGCTATTATTTTAGGGTAATTAGCTATATCCATCTCAAATTAAATGAAATGGAAAATGAAACCGTCAATTGTGTGTATGGAGGACTTGCACCCTGCGAAATGATGTAATTCGTTTTCCATCACTATATTTAAAGTATGGATATAATGATGTATTTAAAACATTTATATGAAATTTATTATATTATTATACTTATTAAATTATATTATCACATATACCTTCTTACCTTCAATGTTGTTTAAAATATGATAATGTCTCTCGTGTGTACGATGGACATCCACCTCGCAAAGCGATGTGATTTGTTTATCACATACCCTTTACGTGAACAATAATTATGATAAATTTAATCTATATATGTGATATATATGAAAAAATAGTAATTCCATAAGATTAATATATCACCCAATTCCCTACACTTTCCGTCATTAATGGAATGATATCACTGCTCGTAAGTACGTACGGCCGAATATCTCTATAAAGAGATGTGATTCAGTAACTATGCCTAAACATAAATAATGAATCTAAAAATTTATATAATAAATAAATAAGACATTTATTAAATTAATATAACTCTTTATATTTTTTATCTAGATATTATACCCAAGAACATGAACTTTCGTTAAAGAAATACGCATGAGAAAACATGGCAATTTACACTTGAAACAATGAAAATGATGAAATATTACTAAAAAGGGTGAAAACATGTTATAAGAGGATCATATTTCATATTATAAATATTAATTTTGTTTTTTTATAATTTAATAATATTCTTAAGACCATTATATAGTATATTAAAGAACATTCAACTTAATGGAATCATGAGGTAAGGGGCTTCATTTTAATTTCTCTTAATTTAGGCATATTGTTATCTTATACCACAAATTTACATTATATAGTGTATATAATGAAATATTTTCATGTAATATCATCAATAATTCATATATAATGGTATTTTAAGTTTTATTATTTATTTTATAATCTAATGGGATTTTAATTGAAAATTACCAATTGGTAAAGATTTATGTAACTCATTTTATTTTCATTGGGGTTTTTTACTTCTTAACTATCCTTAATATTGTAAGATTATGTGTGAAAAAATAGTTTTCTATATTATGTTTAAATTTTAATTGTTTTATTTATATTTACATTTAATATAAAAAATGAATTAATTTATTAATTCTCAATTCAAAATTATGATCATTGTAATAGATTTCTTCTTAATTTCCATTTTATTGATATATATTCTATAATATAAACCTCTTGACATTTATGTAGGCTATTACTACCACTTTTATGTATTTAAAATCAATGCCTATTTATTCATTATTTTAATTTTAAAATCTATATTATTGATAAAATAATGTTAACCACTCAATTCTTTTTTTTATTGGTAAATTTTTCTTAATATAATTAATTTCTTGAGACAAATTTTCATTGGACATTACATTTATCCTAAATATCATTATTCTTTATATAAATAATTTTATTATTTCCTAAACCATACAAAATTTTACATCTAGTGTTTTCTTTGAATGTTATTTGATTAAATGCAAAACTATTTATATGTCCCTTTCCTTGAATCAATAGATATCTTTTATGATAAGGTATATTGATTCTAGGATTAAATATATTATTATATATAAGAGGAATGCATTGGACATGAATATATTTTTCAGGCCCAATTATAGTTATCCCCCAATGCCTAGATAGTTTCATGATATGAATCAGTTTTCTATACATAGTTAAATGGGTTGTTGTTACATACCTATCCTTCAATTTTAAGATGACTTGAGAAAGGACATGATAGTAGACATATAAAGATAAATAATATCATGATGTCCAATACATATTTATTTCATTTATTAAGTATTTTGTTATTATTATCCATTATATTTTCGGAATGATATTATCTGTGGATGCATTTAATTCTTAATTTAATGGTTAACCAGAATGGGTTTTCAGTTATTTACCTTTCCATATTTAATATTAATTATCTTATTTTCAATGAGATTTTAATAATGATATTATACCTAGATACATTTAAGTCTTGATTTATTTATTAAATGGAATGTATTTTTAGTTATCTACCTCTCCATATTTATTATCCTGTATCAATTCATTATAATTAAGTTATTTATTAAATGAAATGTGTGTTCAGTATTTGAGAATCCTTGTTGAATATTCAATATATGTTAATTATATTCATGTTATTGATTAAATATAACGTGTTTTTATTTATTTAACTTTATATGTTGATTATTATTTATTTATTCATAATAGCCAATTTATTGATTAAATTGCACATGTGTTCAGTTATTTACCTTTTCATGTTGATTATTTCTTATATAGTCATGTATTGAAATTATTTAAATGTAATGTGTGTTAATTTATTCATATTTATATATTAATTGTTTCTATTGATTCAATATATATTTCACTGTACTTAAGCCTTACCGAGCATTTAAGACCACCCTTATTTAATTTAATTTACCAGGAATCCCTAAAGTGTAATAAGAATGATATTCAAGGACATTCTAGAGGGAATAATAATTTTGTTCAAAAATAATTATGTGAATTTTTTTTCAAATATAATATGTAACACCCCAATCCCAGAATCCCAGAGTTGGTGCATTATTACGTATCATTGGCATGATCCCAAAAGATCTAATCTCAAAAGACTGATTAGTATAGTATCCTTGGAAGTAATAGATACATTAAGAAGGTTTAAATTTCATCATAAAATGTAAAACTAAAACAAAATTGTTTCCATAGACATCACTAAGATCTTATAGACAATCCCTGTAGGTTAGTAATAATATACTTCTTCGTATCCTGGAAAAGGTAAAATATAGAAAGGGGTGACCTCAGATGCTCATTAAGGATAACAATATAGCAGAAACTTTCATAAATAAGCATAATCATTTAAGACAATGTATAAAACTAAAAAAAGAATTTTAGACATAAGCATCATCATAATATAGCAAATATAAATCAAAATAATGCTATTTACTTACTCACATGGATATTCTACTAGTCGAATAATCACAAGCAATATAAATTGCCACTTTCATAAAGATGGATTGCATATTTTAAGGCTTTAAAACCTCATAGTCAAGGCCTTATGCCAAGACTACAAATAATATTTTTTCACGGCCTTGGTCCAAGACACTAGTTTGCCTCATGAGACCTACCGATGCATCGAGGAGCTATAGCGGGCTCCACCTGTCACTTACAAAGTCTAATGCAGTCCTCATATGAAAATTTTTTAAACATAACATAAAAATTCATATTAAAACTATCTTATAAAATGTAAATATTGTATCCATAAACCATGATGGTAGAAAAATAACACATCCATATTCAAACATATCAGAAAAACTTAAATACAAAATGGAAGATTTGTATCATAATAAATCGACCCAACCAAGATTAAAATTTATTAAAGGATGAAATAAAAAATGGTTGAGAGAAATATCTCATTCTTTTTTGTAAATCATTTAATGTTACATAATTATAAAAGAAAAAATTGATTTTGAAAATATTCTTATAAGTTTGTAAGGGAAGCATTAATGATGTAATAACAGTGGAATATAGCCGCACCCACCGTATAAGTTAAGAAAACATTCTTACCTTAATTTTGTCGGAAAGGTCATAAAGTAACTTGTTTGGAAAATGATGAAAAGATTCCTTTCAAAAGTTATAAGGTCAAATAAGGGTATAAATGACTTTAACCCATAGTCTCGTAAGTAGAAAAAATGTTTTGGAATACATTTTTAGGAAAACACTGATGTGGATGGTAAAGAGGCCCCAGTAGATAATTACATATAAACAACGAGGAATAATTAAGAGGTTGTAGAATTAACCCTTACCTTGTACTCTTCCTTGGTCAAGGGTATATTAAATTCATGTATAATGATGAAATAATTGTTATTAAATTATAAAAGAATCATATACATTAATATGATATCATATATGATTTTTTTAATATGGATATGTTAATAATATTTTTGTATTATCATCATTTCATGTGTTAACTGATTAGTTTTACTTTATATGATTTGTTATGTAAGTAAGGTTTGTTATGGATAGGATGTATCATATTCATATTTAGAATGATATTAAGTCATTAAACATTATTTTTAATCATCTAATGAAAATTAGTCATGAATGGATATGATGGGGAAGGAATCTCATCGTGTTCTTGGAGACGGTAATCCGTACGTATGCATGAGGGACAATATCATTCTTTTGATATTAAAATATTATACAATTGGATGGTGTATCATATATACAGAATAATTATAATTTTATATTTATTATTTATATAATTTATACATCATTATTATACCCATCCAAATAATAATGTATTGAATAACAACTACACCATTGACGTGGACACAGTAAGCCGTACGTACGCACATATGGTGACATGTAATTCAAAGGATGGATTGAATAATTAATATGGTTGTACCATATTTATAATAACATCAAAGTATATAGAAGATAGTAGAGTTATTTTTTTATAATGGAAATAACAAGGAAATAAGAAGTGTAAGAAAAAAAACATAAAAGAGTTGGTGAGATATTTACCTCTTCTTTGGGTTCTTCATTTTGATTTGATCAAAATGAATCTATAGGTTTTCTTTATGACTAATGTAAGGCCTCTAAGATGAAGGTAGGAAAGTTTATAGGGTATTTGGGTTGGGTTTGGGTGATCCAAATGGATTTGAAAGTGTTAATTATAGATAAGGGGAAGTGCCCTTTTATAAGAGGGGTGAGGGGCACCATAGGAAACGCTCGAAATATTAATTTATTATAAGATAACTTTTGATTTATAATGGATCAAAATTGTTGTATTTCAAAGATAAGGTGGTAATGGGTCGAAATACATTGAACGAATATGTTTTAGATAGGTTTGGTTCACTATAATAACCTTATCTTTTAGATTAAAATCTTAGTTAAATAGTTTGAAATTTACCATGTCTCGTTGTATTTTTTATATTATATGGTTAATAAACATACTATAAACTTCCAAGAGAACACCAAGTGGTTCATTAGTGACTTGTATAATAGTATTTAATCTCTTTTGATTTGGCTTAGATTTTAAAGAATATAATACCAATTAATAATATAATATTTTTTTAAAAAACACTTTTATGTCAATTTTAATATTTTGTTTTTGCTAAATTTATAACAAAATTATTTCTTCGAAAAAAATTCATTTAATCAACCCTAAAATTTCATATTAATCTATAAAATTATTTTAATTCATAAAAAGTCTCATATTACATTTATTTGGCTATTTATAATATCAGTTATTTTAATATTTCATTAATAAGGTAATTAATGCGTCGTCATTATGTCATAAATAAATTAAATTATTTAATGTATAAAAATTATAAATAAAATAACATTATGTATACATTTTTTAGCTTCCTAATGAACATTTATATTCGAATTTATCTTATGTATAACCCTATATTAAAAATGGTTTAGTTATTAAACTTTGATTTTAACACTTTTAACACTTCTTTGATTTAAACATTAATAAATGTCCCAATCTAATCTATATAGGCCTAAAGGATCATATTTTATACCTAAGGTTGTTTTTGGTAGAATTACACATATCCAATAGAATTAGGACAAGTTTCAGTATAATAATAATATCATTTTTACCCTTAATTACGCTATTTACTTTTAACCGTGGTAAATAAAAGTCAAAAGTTACTATTCACCAAAAATTATTTTTATCTTTTTGAACCACATTTTACTTACTGATATGAACCATGTCTCTAGATTTTTTAAAATTCAATTCACAGAAGCAGTAAAATTAAGTTTTATGTAAATTTACAATTCTCCTAGGAGGTTGGTAAAAGATGGTAAAAAGTTCAATAAAATTTTTATATATCTAAAATTATTATAAACTGACTCCAATGAATTACATAGAACATATATTGGTATTATGTATCTATTTTTACCTAAAATAAATTTAAATAAAATAAATAATTATTTAAATAAAAAATTCGGTTTTAAACTATAACTCAGTGTTTTTTTACTATTCATCAAAAATTGAATGTTTTCAAAAAAATACCAAAAATTCACCCTAATCTAATTTTTATATTTCGAATCCAAAAACGAAGTCCATTTTAAAATATAAAATTTATAAATTTTCAAAAATTTTGTATTACTATTCATAGTGGCTTGTTTGATTGGTTGTGGTGTATTAGAACTCAAAGTTGCGTACAACACATCCTATTGTATAATTCAAAGAGAAGCGTACCATGGAAGATTGGGGTGTTACATTCTCCCCTTCTTCAAATAATTTCATCCTCGAAATTTTTAGAATATTACTTTATAAAAATATTCAGGCGGTTCTTCATCAAATGTTCTTTGGGTTCTGACATTGCCTCTTCCATCTTATGGTTTCTCCATAGAACTTTAACCAGATGATTTGTCCAGTTTCTCAGAACTTGTTCTCTTGTATCAAGATACTTTACAGGCTCTTCACAACATGACAGATTGGGTTCTAGTTCTAATTCCTCTTAGGTGACTACATGCGTTGGGTCATGCATGTTTTTTCTCAACAACGATACGTGGAATAAATCGTGAACTATAGTGATATTTGGCAACATTACTAATTGGTAAGCTACATCCCCAATTTGTTTTAGAATTTCAAAAGGTCCGATGTACCTGGGACTTAATTTTCCTTTCTTACTGAAACGTATAACACCCTTCTATGGAGATACCTTCAAGAAAAAATGATCCTCTACATGAAATTCCAAATCCTTCCTTTGGTTATTAATATATCTGTTCTGCCTACTTTGATCTACGTTGATCTGGGTTTGGATTACCTTCACCTTTTCCATCATTTCCTCTACAAGTTTAGGGCCTATGAGTTTTCTTTCACCAAAATCATCCCAAAAGGTTGGTGTGTGACATCTCTTTCTGTATAACGCTTCATATGGCGCTATATGAAAACTTGAATGGAAGCTATCATTATAAGAAAATTCTACTAGAGGAAAATATTTATCCCACATACCTTGAAAGTCAAGTGAGCATGATATTAACATGTCTTATAAGGTTTGAATAGTATGTTCTAATTGTCAATTAGTTTGGGGGTGGTATGAAATACTCAAACGAAGTTCAGTATCCAGGGCTTTCTGAAGACGTTTCTAGAAAATGTATCTAAAACATTGATCACAATCAGAAATAATCCATAGGGGTACTCCATGAAGTATCACAACTTCATTAATATATAGTCTTGATAGACGTTCAAGTGGTAAATCTTCTCTTATAGTAAGAAAATGGGCTGACTTGGTAAGATGATCAACAATGACCCATATTGCATCGTTCCTTCTAGGAGTCTTTGATAGTACCATAACAAAGTCTATCATAATATTATCCCATTTTCACTCAGGTATGGTAAGAGGTTGCATGACTCCTCCAGGCTGTTCCTTCCAGCTTTCACTTGTTGACAAACCATACATCTTGACACCAAATCAGCTATCTTCCTCTTCATGTTGTCCCACCAAAAATGTTTCTTCAAATATCTATACATCTTAGTGCTACCAGGGTGTATAGAGAAATTAGAACAATGAGCATCATCCAACAATTCTCTTTTTAGATCAGGTATTTCTAGAACATAATGTCTTTTCCCAAATTTCAAAATTCCATCTTCATACACAAATTCACTCAATATCCCATCATTCATAGGTTAATCTTCTTTTGAAACTCTTCATCATCGGTCTGAGAACTCTTTATCCTTTCTAGTAATGATGGTTTGGAAACCATTTGAAAAAGTTTTTATGTTTCACCTTCCATGGTTATCTCCATGTCCAACATTACTAGATCCTTTTATATATGATCCTTTTCAACAATCATATTGTTCGGAACTTGATGATCCTTTCTTCTCAAAGCTTATTGCACCTTATTTTCTTTCCCAAAGATGTAGTGTATGGTGCAATCACAATCCTTTAGTTGTTCAAGCCATGTATTTTCCCTCGTGTTGATTTCTTTCTGTGAGAAAATATACTTCAAACTCTTGTGATCGGTATATATCTCAAAATTTTCATCATAGAGATAATGTCTCCATATCATCAAAGAAACGATTATAGCTGCTAACTCAATATCATGATTAGGATAGTTTTTCTCATGAATTTTTAGCTATCATGATGCATAGGCAATAACCCTATCATTCTACATAAATACACAACTAATTCCTTTCTTTTATGAGTCACTATAAATAACAAAACCATCATTCCCTGATGGTAGAGTCAAGATAGGATAATTAACTAATATTCTCTTCAATTATTCAAAATATTCTTTACACTCTTTTGTCCAAACAAATTTAACCCCTTTACATGTGAGCTTCGTTAATGGGTTAGCCAATGAAGCAAAATTATGGACGAAACTCTGATAATAACATTCTAAACCAATAAAACTGCATACCTCAGTTATACTTGTTGGTTCTGGCCACTCTTGGATTTCCTTGGTCTTAGAAGTATCAATAGAGATTCCATCCTTAAAGAAAATATGGCCAAGAAAAGTAATATTCTGAAGCCAGAATTCACACTTGCTAAACCTCCAATATAGTTTTTGTTTTCTAAGAGTCTTTAGAATAATGCACAAGTTATTTTCGTGATCTTCGTAGGTTTTGGAGTATACCAAAATATCATCAATAAATACCACCACTATCTCATCAAGATATTCCTTGAAAACTCTATTCATTAGATCCATGAAGATAGAGGGTGAATTAGTCAATCCAGAAGGCATTAATGTAAACTCGTAATTCCTGTACCTGGTTCGAAATACTGTTTTCAGAATGTCTTCCTTCTTCACACACTACTGATGATAACCAGTTCGAAGGTCAATCTTTGAAAAGTATTGAGCTTTATGAATTTGGTCAAATAAATCATTAATTCAAGGTAGGGGATACTTGTTTATTATTGTTATAACATTGATCTCCCTGTAGTCAATGAACTACCACATAGATCCATATTTCTTCTTAAAAAAAGAAAATGGGATATCAATGGAGAAACAATAGGGAGAATAAACCCTTTATTATTCAATTAATCTAGTAGTTTCTTTAGTTCAACTAATTCCATAGTGGCCATTCTATAAGGGGTCTTCTATATGGGCCTTGAACCAGGAATTATGGCAGTGGAAAAGTCAATTTATCATTCTGGAGGATGTCCAGGTAAATCTTCTAGAAACACATCAACATATTCTTACACAATAGGTACATCCTCTATTTGAACATTTTTTTCCTCACCCATATTAATTTTATTCTCTTCCTCCCCAATAATTGAATTTAGTTGAGCTATTGGGGGTAGATCTAGATAAGAATTAGGTGGTGACATTTACGCTCTAAAGATAAGGTGTTCTTTATCACCGTATTAAAAAATTGTAACCTCATTATTCTTAAAATAAATCTTCACATCATGGTCAGAAATCCTATCTATGTAAAGGATTATATCAAATTCAATATTGGGTATGACAATGAGATAAACAGATAAATAATATTTTTATGCCTTAATGGGGATTGATTGACAAACCTTTATTACAATGATACTTCTATTTGGAGTTTTTACTGACAAATCCCTTGTTATATCAAATTGTAAATATCTAATTTTCTTAATAAACTGGGAATATATGAAATAATTTGATGATCTAGAATCAAATAAATCATTGGCTATACTTCAAGAAACCATTAAATTACCTGCCACTATATCTTTCAGAGCATCAACCTCAGCAGTAGTGATAGCATAAGCTTGGCCTTGATCCCTTGGCCTTTTCTATGGTAAGTTCCCCTAAAGCTTAGGAAATTCATTTACAGAATGTCCCATTTATCTACTATTGTAGAATTTAAAACTAATAGCCACTTTCTTCCCCTTCTAATCACGAGCTTGGTGGCCTTTTTCACCACACTTGTAATAGGCTCCCATTCCCTTCTGAAAAGTCCGAGGATGTTTCTTCCTACATTTACTGTAGGATGGATATTAAAATTTTCCCTTCTTCCCCTTATTTCCATTTCTAGAGTGTTCGACATATCTCTTCTTCTATTACTTTGCTTTAAAGTCATAGGATTTAGATAATTCATTTTTTGTCTTGATAGCTCATGAAACAATATCTTTGTAAGATGAGAAATTTTTTGAGACAAATACTTGATGGAGAAATGGTTTTATCCCATTAAAGAAATGATCAATCTTACTTCTTGGATTACGTATATAATCTATAGCATGCCTCGATAACCTTGTAAAGTTATCTTCATACTTTGCGGCATTCTCATCCTCCTTTTTCCTCAGAATCATATATTGTCTTTCTATATCCACTCGATGGTCAGGAAGAAAGTATTTTTCTATGAAAATTTCTTTAAACTTCCTCCATTCTATATTTTATACTTCATCATCTTCCTTTGTGTTTTGAATCAATGAACACCATTGATCAACATCTCTAGTGAGGTAGTAAAATGCCATGAAAACTTTTTCCCTTTCGCTACTCCCCAAGTCATGGAATATTTTCTCCAAAAAATTTATCCATTTCTAATCTAATAATGGATTTGTACCCATATTGAATGTTGGTGGTTATTTCCTCATGAAGTGATCTAACATTGATTCTCCAAGCTATAAATCAGGGTGCTCCAAATGGGTATGGTTATTATTCATAACCTGAGTGAGTTGTGTAAGTATAGTGATAATCTGATCAACACCAGTTGTATCACCATCTCCACTATAATTTTCTTGAGCAGGAGGGAAATCCCTACATGTAGTTCATGCATTGATACAGGTTCCATTCCTTCCACTAGGAACCATTTCTAAATAATGGAATGCACTAGAATAGTTTATGAATCACAATACATAATTATATACTTATAACATACATAACAAAAATTGAACATTTTATGGATATAATCCATAATCATTAAAAAAATTCATTGAGGAGGTATATACACATAAATCCTTTATAATGGATTGTAAAGAAAATGTGAATTATGCTAAGAATATCGCATGGGAGTGTCGTAACCAAGAGTGCAGTACGACCCATTATCATGAACCAGTTCGCATTCGAGTCTAGCTCAAAGCGGTGTTTTCAGGTTTTACCCCTAGGTACATCTGTGACAGATTTGCCTCTATCTGCTCATATCCAAACAAGGATGTATTTCATGGAAAATACACAAAATATCTACATTACCAAAATTCTAGGAAGTTATTCTATACCAATCCTCAAAGACTGTCTTAGGGTAATGTGCTCTAATCAGAGTTTTTATAAATATAGTTTCCAAGGTTTATGTAAACTTCCTCTGATACCAACTATAACACCCATAACCTAGAAGACTAGATTAGGCACATTATTATGTATCATTTGGATGATAAAAAAAGACCTAGTCTCGAAAGAATGATTAGTTTAGCAGCCTTGGAAGTACTACAGACATTCATAAGGTTTACAATACATCATAAAATAGAAAACTAAAACAAAATTGTTTCCACAGACAACACTAAGATCCCATAGACTATCCATGCAGGTCAGTTATAATGTACTTCCTCACATCCTGGAAAAAGTAAAACATATAAAGGGGTGATCTCAGATTATCTGTAAGGATAACAATATAGGGGAAACTTTTATAAATAAGCATAAAAATTTAAGAAAATGTATAAAACTAAAACAAAATCCTTTTCCACATAAACTTCATCATAATATGGAAAATATAAATAAAAATAATTCCATTTACTTACTCACATAGATATTCTACTAGTTGAATAATCACATGAAATATCAATAGCCGCTTTCATTAAAGGATGTTGACTTAGATGAAATTATAACTATTTGATAGAAATATCTCATTCTTTTTTTGAAACCATTTAAAGTTACATAATTATAAAAGAAAAAATTTATTTTGAAAATATTCTTATAATATTGTAAGGGAAGCTTCAACAATTTTATAAAGGCAGAATATAGCCTCACCCTCCGTATAAGTTAAAAAAAACATTCTTACCATAATTTTGTCAAAAAGGCCATTAAGAAACTTGTTTGGAAAATGACAGAAAGATTCATTTAAAAATGTATAAGGTAAAATAAAGGTAGAAATGACTTTAAACCATATTCTAGTAAGTAGTAATTTTTTTGGAATAAATTTTTAGGAAAACATGAATGTGGATGATAAAGAGGTCCCGATAGATAATTACATATAAACAACCTTGAATAATGAAGATGTTGTAGAATTAACCCTTACCTTGTATTTTTCTATGGTTGAGGGTAGGATAACCTCCTGTATAATGGTGAAATAATTTTTATTAATTTATAAAAAAATCATATACATTAATATGATATCATATATGATTTTTTAATATTTCTTTGTTAATAATATTTTTGTATTATCATTGTTTCAAGTTTAAACCGATTCATTTTCATTTTTAGGATTTGTTACATAAGTCATATTTGTTATGGATATGATGTTTCTTATTCATATTAAATATGATATTAAGTCTTTAAAAATTATTTTTAGTCATCTAATGAAAATTAGTCTTGAATGGATATGATGGGGAATGAATCTCATCATGTTCGTGGAGATGGTAATCCGTACCTACACACGAGCGAAAATATCATTATTTTGATATTAAAATCATATATAATTGGATGATATATCATATATATAGAATCATTAAAATTTTATATTTATTATTCACATAATATATACATCATTATTATACCCATCCAAATAATAACATATTGAATAACAACTACACCACGACGTGGAGACAGTAAGCCGTACATACGCATGTATGGTAAAATGTCATTAAAAGGATGGATAGAATAATGAATACAGTTGTACCATATTTATAATAACATCACAGTATATATAATATACTTTATTTATTATTTTATAATGGAAACAGCTGGGAAATAAGAAGTGTCAGAGGAAAGAAACATGAAAGAGGTGGTGAGATATTTACTCCTTCTTTGGGTTCTTCCTTTTGATTTGATCTAAAGGGATCCTTAGGTTGGATTTATTACTAAAGGAAAGAATATAGGATGAAGTTAGGATAGTTGAAAGGGTATTTGGGTAGGGTTTTTCCGAGCCAAATGTCTTTGATGGTGTGAATTAGAGAGAATGGGAAGTGACCTTTTATAAGAGGGGTGAGGGGCACCTTATGAAAAGTTTGAAATATTTATTTATTATAAAATCATTTTCAGTTTCTAATGTATCAGAATTGATGATAAGGTAGTAATGGGTCTAACTCCACTCAACCAATAGGTTTTAAATAGGTTTGGGTCACTATATTAACCTTATCTTTTAGATTTAACTCTTAGTTAAATAGTTTGACATTTACCATGTCTCTTTATATTTTTATATTATATGGTTAATAGACTTACTATAAATTTTGAAGAGAACCCCAAGCCGTTCATTAATTACATATATAATATTATTTAGTCCCTTTTCCAGAACCTTATATTTTTAGGAATATAATACCAAAAAATAATATAATATTTTTTAAAAAAACTCTTTTATGTCAGTTTTGAAGCTATTTGGTATTTTGTTTTTGCTAAATATATAAAAACATTATTACTTTGAAAAAAATTTATTTAATCAACCCTATCATGTCATATTAACCTATAAAATTAGAGAAATTCATAAAAGTCTCAAATTATATTTATTTGGGTATTTAAAATATCAGTTATTTTAATATTTCATTAATAAGATAATTACTGCATCATCATTGTGTCATAAATAAATTAAATTATTTAATGTCTAAAATTTATAAATAAAATACCATTATGTAGGAACTCCTTTTATATCCTTAAAAAATATTTAGAGTGAAATTTATCTTATGTATAACCCTATATTAAAAATCATTTAGTTATTAAACTGTGATTTTAACACTTTTAACACTTCTTTGAATTAAATAAAAATAAATGTCTCAATCTAATACAAGTGGACCTAAAGGATCATATATTTTTACTAAGGTTGTTTTTGGTAGAATTAAACTTATTCAATAGAATTAAGACATGTTTTAGGATAATAATAATATAATTTTTACTCTTAATTACCCTATTTACTTTAAACCTTGGCAAATAAAAGTCAAACGTTACTATTCAACAAAGACTATTTTTATCTTATTAAACCACATTTTACTTACTGATATCAACCGTGTCTCTTGGACTTTTGAAATTCAATTGATAGAAGTTGTAAAATTATGTTTTGTGTAAATTTACTAATGCTCATAGGAGGTGGTTAAACGACGGTAAAAAGTTCAATACAATTTTTATATGTCTAAAATTATTATAAACTGACTCAAATGAATTACATTAACTTATATAGGTACTATATATCTATTTTGACGTAAAATAAATTTAAATAAAATAAATAAATATTTAAATAAAAAATTTGGTTTTAAACTATAACTCAGTGTTTTTCACTATTCATCAAATATTGAAAGTTTTCAAGAAAATATAAAAAATTCACCAAATGCTAATTTTAACATTCTGAATCCCAAAATGAAGTCCATTTTGAAAATAAAATTTACAAAATTTTTAAAAGTGGGTATTAATATTCATAACGGTTAGTTTGATTGCTTGTGGTGTGTTAGAACTAGAAGTTGCGTACAACACACGCTATTGTATTATTCAAAGAGAAGGGTACCATGGAAGCTTGAGGTGTTACATAATAATGAAATGACGTATGTATCTAATTTACTAAGATTATTATACTATTCATTTCTTCAATAAGAAAATCCTTTTATCATATGAAAATATAAGGAAAGAAAATACCATCTTTGGGCAGTTGGGGACAAAGTCATTATAGTTGGTATCAAATGATGTTTTTTAGAATCCTTGGGAACTATATTGTCTAAAACATATATTAGGAAAAATAATCCGATGATCGAATTTGAGGATGAATGTTGAAAAAAATCCTTGCATTTGCTAAGGAAGATATTATCTTGTTTTTCCTAGGAATACATCCATGTCCAGATACTATAAGTGGAGACATGGTTTAGGCATAGACACAACTAGGGGTAATAAAATTGAAAAGGAAATATCGATCTTGACTCATGCATTACTCATTACATGATAACATACATTACGACATAGATGTTTTGGAACTACCGAGGGATTTGATTTGGATAGTTGAAATTTTATTGGCAACCCATTATACATGATTTGAATAGATGATGAAAATGAGTAACCTAGGTTAAATCTAAGGTGTATTATATTGATAATATGGTTTCACGATTTAGATGTCATATAAATAATTATACGTGTTTTCCACTATGATTATAGTTGCTCACACTATAATTTTTGGTCTATTCATTAGATGGGACCTGCAGGAATCACGTTATCATTGAATATATAAGACAATGTGGTGATTATGATAAACCAAATGCGAAGATGGCATAAGTGAAAGATATTGTGATTATTATTATTCATTTGTCACAATTTACGATTAACAACCTATAACTTTACCAACACTTATACTAAAAAAATAAGATAATAATAGAGTTCTCTAAGAACTCATTTGGTGGAGACAATGGAGTAAATAAATTTCAATTTACTATATGTTAGAAATGTGGATTGAGAAACCCAGAAAATTGCCTCAATGGAATAATAAAGAGTTTTATTTGTGGAGAATAAGGGTATATAGTAATGAATTTCGGACAAATAATGAAGAGTACGATGTATGGAAATAAATTTCATCATATGGACCCATTTATATTTTTTTTTTAAATTTGTAGAACTAAGAAATTATTTGAGTCAACAACCTCTTTTAAATACTTTATCCTAGATGAAGGAATGTCCTATGTTGAAATAAAATATTTGAAGTATTCATTGGGATTCTAGAATTATATTGTAGAAGTACTTTTACAAATGGTATTTTGGTTTAAGAATCAGAAACATATTAGGATTTTACTTATTTTGGAAGAATATATGTCTTCACTAACTTAAGAGTTATGGATAGCACCATGGGTTTATGAGATTAAGATTGATCATAAGTTAAAATTACTAAACACCCATTTTTAGGTATTATGTGATGAGATTCTACCAAGATTAAGGATTATTTGGGAAACATTTTTGAAAATACAACCCATTAGATTAGTATAAGTTGTAGTGAAAAAATAACTTATGGAAGAATGCCCTTAAATTTTTTGGTAATAAAGATTATGGTATTGGAAACATTTATGGTTTATAATATATTTATGTTTTTGTAATTATGGTTTATTACACTTTGGGATCATTATAGGAATTATATTATAATATTTTATGAAAAAGGGAAACCAAGATGGCAAGTGAAAACTCGTCACATCTAGAAATTCCTTGTGGATTAAACCCAGAACTGAAGGAAGACTTGGGTGCTATGCATACCATTAGCCCAAAAGATGTTCTGGTTAATATATAAATGTTTCTACTTAAAATATTTTATGGATAAATATTAATGTTCAAGAACTGGTGTTATTATTTATGTTCATTGACTAATGAATTATATTGGATATGTTTTGCTAACTAGAGTGGTTTTGGAAAATTTTTAGAGATAGAAAACCGTACTTTTACCCTTTTATTGATCTCATAACCAATTAAAAGTTAATTTTAGTGGTTCAAGAATAAAAAATTCTTTTCTATATTGATTTCATAGACCAAGCCATGCATTATAAATTGACCAAGAAATAACCAAATTATTAAATGGTTCTTAAGGAATAGAAATATAAAATTTAATTATATTTCCTTATGTTCTTAGATTGTAAAATTATACCTCAATATTAAGAAAATGATCTTAAAATAAAAACGTTTTCTAATTAACTTTATATATGATAAATAAAATGTTATTTTAATTTGGTATAGATTTATGGGTTTTAGGTCTTCAACATTCCATTGATCATTCACTTTCTTGTGATCAATTAACCATATCACTGTCTATATTTTTTTTGTGATTCCCATTCTTGTATGAATCTTAACGTTTGAAATTTTTAACTCTTATTAGAAACCAAGTTATGTTTTATTTCATATTTAATTTTTTTTACTTCCCTTTATCTCCATTTAATATGATGTGTTATTAACCATTTTTATGATGTGTGTTTTTAATAGTGAATTTTGAAATTTTGAACCCTTGATTTTTGAGTTCTAGATCTATATGTGATGAAAAAAATATATTTATGGGTTGGAGAATGTGTAACATCATAAGATTTTAAAAGGATATATTGTGTGCTTAAATGAACTAATGTGTACTATGTGGCATTTATAAAATAGCTGTTAAACATAATTTTGTCACTTCTATGTTTTGAATTTTGAAAATATGACATACACGGTTGCAATCCATAAGATATTTGGAGTCTAATCGGAAAAACATAATTTTTACTGAATAGTAACATACCCTTATGAATATTAACATATCCTTATGAATAGTAATATGAACCTTGTTAATAATAAATCATCCAAAATACTAGTAACCTTACCCATGATTGCTAAATAAAATTTTATAATTTTATAACAGATAATTTGATAATAATAAAAGTATTGGTATTTTTGTAAGTCAAAAATTATTAATTTTAATTAATTAATTAATTTAAAAGAAATATTATTTTCTTAAAATGTTTTCATAAATTTAAAATTCTATGTTTTTTGGGTTTTAATATAATTTTATAAGAATTGACATACTTTTTAAAAGCATTATGTAATCAGTTTTAATTTTAAAATCTGTATCTTTCAAGTAAATTAGGATTTCACATAATAATTAAATGAATAATATTTAGAAAATTATTTTTGAAAAATGGACTTTATTTTTGGATTCTACATGTTGAAAAATGGTTAGGGTGAATTTTTGGAATTTTTCTGAAATACTTTAATTTTCAGGTGAATAGTAAAAATACAGTTTTTCACATAACCGATATATCTTAAATTTCATCATTCATGATGTTATGATGGAATAAAATTCCTTGAAATTTATATTCTTCTAGGTTATATTTAATTTCGTAAATTTTTCTTTAAAATAAAATAAACACAATTTTCAAACCTAAAAAGAACTTTCCAAAACCTAAAGTCAGAAAGCGATTCCTTAAAATATCATTTTCTCTTTCTTTTCAATTTAATTTTAGGAAATTAATGAATATGAATTATAAAGATGATTTAAAGTCTAAAAATATTTATATTATATTAATATATGATTTATGTTGTCAAAAAACAACTATTACACGTCTAACATTTGATATTTTACTTTATTTAATATGTTATTCTAAAAACACCCCCACCTCATATATAAATAATCCCTCTCCCTCCCCTTACCAAACCACAGCTCTCAAGCATCAAGACTTGTCTGAAATTGGTCCAAACATATTACCTTTCCCTCCACCACATATAAATATCTTCTTTTCTCATCAAAATACCAATCCTAGGTTTCTTAAGGAGGATCTCAAGAGGAGGATTCAAGAGGTAATTCCCCTATCTCTCTTTTCCTTTAATTTCTTTTCAATTTCAATTTATTTTCTTAATCTATCCCCTCCTATCCTCATCCACAAGGAATGGTAACTCTAGTATCTCACATATAATTTAATTTTATTATATTAATGGGATAATTTATGATACATACCCCTTATCCTCTTCTTTTTTTTTATTTTAGAATAGAAAATGTTGTTTGCGATGTGTTAATTTATCACCTTCAAAACAACATGTTTTCATTTTCTTCTTTTCTACCCTCAGATCTAGCCATAGATGCTTTATTATGTTTGAACCAGATTATTTTATATGTATTATATCCAATTTAATTTTCTAGAACAAAATTATGTAACACTACTAAATTATTATACAAAACGAGTTTGTTGGGGCCGAAAAAATGCTGGAATGAACCCAAACAATCATCATTAAATTCTTATCTAATGATTTATACACATGGTACACAACACAGTTCATTATAATACAATTTAAACTCATTTAATATAATTAATAAAATGAAATATTAGTTCTATATTTTTATCAATGTTCTACATGAACTTCCATTTATCAATACAGGTGAACCACTTAAGAAAACCATAAAGAAGAACTTTCACAAACAATGTATTTAAAATATATAACTCATACAAAGGTAGATAAAAAAAACTTAATGAGACCATAATGAACCATATCCATGTACACAGGGTTCTATAATTTTTAACTAATGAATATAATGTGGTTATACATGACATTAATGTGAAGAAAGCATTGGGATACAAGGTAATGGGAAATTCAAGAACCTAACTTTCTTTCTTTGGGTTCCCCTTATTTCACTCCATGTTCAGTATTGGTTATCCTTAAAAATTATATATTCATCATTATATTAACTTTTATAGGATATACATGTTCTCTAATTCATTTTATGAAAAACAAAATGTTTTCCAAAAGAATTCTTCTTTCAAATAAACACACCCTTTTTTTACTTCTTGAATATTGTTTCACTCTTCACTAATGGTTGATGGTTCTATGTCAATAATTATATTACCTCTTTATTTTGGGAACCCAATTTTTATTATTGCATGATTTATGATATGAAACACATTCCTTTCCATAAGTTATTTATTTTTATGTTTTACATATGTTTTATATGGGATGCATGATAATGTAAATGTTATGTTGTGACGGGTGCACCCAAAATTATATAGCAAAATATGAATGTTATGATTTGATTAGTGCTCCCAGAAGTATACATCTCTAAACTTAATTGGGTAAATTGATGAATATCATGAGATAATGTGAAATTATGGGCGAACATGATGCAAGATTTGTTCACAACTATGTGTGGTAGTGAACAACTAAGACAGAATGTTTCATTTTTATGCAATGCCACATTTCAAGTATTTTATTAATGCTTCATCTAATGTTCATGAACAATTTTTTATTTTTTTTATTGTGATAACCCATTATTATATTATATATATATATATATATCATCTTATTGGGATTTTAGCTCACCCAATTTTAATGTATATCTACAGGTGACTATGTTTACTAAGGAGAGATCAAGGGGAAATAAGAAGCTAATGAAAAATAAATTAAATAAATGTTTACATTTAATATTGTAAAGGTTATGAATGGTTTTTATAGTCCTCCATTACCTAGATTAGAAAAGGTCCTCGAATGTATAATATACTATTTATTATTCTTTTATCCTTTATAAAAAATAAACAGCATGTTTTCATATTGAATCCGGAAGTGCGGATTTAGGGCATTACAATTAGTATTAGATGAATGATCTAGAAAAATTTGGAGATTAGACATTTTAATTTTAAAATTTACTTTTAAACTTCTAGTTAATTAACTACACATAAGAAAATATTTTTTCTTACACATTAATATATTAATTAAGAATTATGATTATGATGAATGAATTTCAAGGGCACAGTTCATTTAAGGGGGGATGAATATAACATCCCAAGATATTAAAAGGAAACACCGTGGGCTTAAATGAGCTACCGAGTACAATGTGACATTTATAACCTACATGTTAAAATTAATTTTTTCACTTCTATATTTTTAATTTTGAAAATATGATATACACAGTTGCGATCACTAAGATATTCAGATTCTGATAGGGTAAAATTAATTTTTGTTGAACAGTAACCTACCCTTATGAACAGTAACCTACCCTTATAAATAATAATATGACCCTTATGAATAGTAAATCATCTGAAATAATAGTAACCTTACCCATGATTGATTAAATAAAATTTAGGCATCTAATAAGTGATAATTTGTTTATAGTAAAAGTATTTTTTTGTAAGTAATAAATAATTAATTTTTATTAATTAATTAAATTAAAAGATGTTTTATTTTCCTAATTTTTTTTCAAAAATTTACAATTATAAGTATTTTGGATTTCAAGAAAATATTATATGAAAATATGTAATTTTTAAAATCAATATGATATCAGTTTTAATTTTAAAATATGTATTTTTCTAGTAGATTATGATTTTAAATAAAAATTAAATTAATATTATATAGAATTTTTTTTTAAAAAATAGAATTCATTTTTATATTCTACTCATCAAAAAATTTTTAGGGTGAATTTTTGGATTTTTCTGAAATATTTCAATTTTCAGATGAATAGAAAAAATAAAATTTTCACATAACCGATATATCTTAAATTGCATTGTTCATGATGTAATGATGACATAAAATTTCTTGAACATTATATTTTTCCATGTTATATTTAATTTCATAAATGGTTCCTTTAAATATAATGAACTCAATTCCAAAACCTAAAAAGAACTTTCCAAAACCTAAAGTAAAAAATTGATTCCTTAAAATATCATTTTATCATTCTTTTCACTTTCCTTTCAAGAAAGAAATTAATTAAAATTATAAAGATTATTTGAAGTCTAAAACTTATTATATTATATTAATATATTATTTATGTTGTAAAAAAACTACTATTACATGTCTAACATTTGATATATTATTTTATTTAATATTTTATTCTTAAAACACCCCTCCTTATGTATAAATAACCCCTCTCACTACCCTTGCCAAACCACACCTCTCAAGATTGAAGACATTTGAAAACTCTTTTCAAACATATTACCTATCCCTCCCCTACATCCAAAGAGGATCTGGTCTCATCAAAAGACCAATCCTAGGTTTCTTAATGAGGATCTTATGAGGAGGATTCAAGAGGTAATTCCCCCCTCTCTTTTCCTTTAATTTCCTTTCAATTTCAACATCTTTTATTAGAATATCCCCACCTATATTCATACACATGGTATGGTAACTCAATAATCTCCTATATAATTTAATGTTATGATAATAATGGGATAATATATCATTGAAACCCCTTCTCTTGTTCTTTTTTATTTTAGAAAAGAAAACATTGTTCGTGTGGGGTTAATTTATCACCTTAAAAAATGACAAGTCTTTATTTTTTTATTTAACGCATTAAGATCTGGTCATGAAGCCATTTTTATGGTTGAACCTGATTATGTTATTTTTATTATATCCTATTTAATGTTTTTAACTAACTTATGTACATATTACTAAATGATTAAACAAAACAAGTTAGTTGTTGTTGAAAAACCACCCAAATTATCCAAAACGATCATCATTAAATTCCTATCTGATGATTCATCAACATTTTATATAACATAATTAATTATAAGATCATTTAATCTCTTTTAATATCATTAATAACATGAAAGATCAGTTTTTTTATGTTTATCCATGTTCTACATGAACTTCCATTTATGAATACAAGTGAACTGCTTAAGAAAACCATAAAAATTAGACTTTCCCAAACAATGTATTTAAACTCTATAACTCTTCCAAAGGCCAAAAAATACCTTAATGAGAACATAATGAACAATATTAATATAAACAAGGTTCTTTAATTGTTAATTAATGAATCTAATGTGGTTATAGAAGACATTAAAGTGAAGAAAGAATTCAGATACAAGGTAAGGGGAAATTCTCGAACCCAACTTTATTTCTTCAGGTCCTCTCTATTTCAATCCATGTTCAGTATGGTTTCTCCTTGAAAAAAATTTATTCATAATTATCTTACCTTCTATGGGATTTAAATTTTCTCTAGTTTATTTTATGGAAACCTAATGTTTTCCAAAAAAATTCTTCTTTCAAATAAAAATACCCTTTTTTACTTCTTGAATATTGATTCACTCTTCACTAATGGTTGATGGTTCTATGTCAAGAATGATATGTTCTATTTATTTTGGGGACCTAATATTTTATGAATGCATGATTTATGATGTCAAAACCATTCATTTCTATGGGTTATTTTATGTTTATGTTTGATATATGTTCTATGTGTCATGCATGATAATGTTTGGTTTGTCTAATCCTCCAGAACCTAGACTATAAAAGGTCCTCAAATTTAATATATACTGTGTATTTTTATTTTATCCTTTATAAGAGAAATTCAAATCTTGTTTTAGCAGGTCTGCTCAACCCGAAATGGTTTAGTGCGGGCCTTCCCAGCCTAGATCATCATCGCACGGGGTTTTTATGGCATGTGATGATTCTGTGCGGGTTCTCCCCGACCCCCACAGGCCATGCACAATTTTTGAGGGACCTTGAAATAAAATTAATCAAAAGTTAATTAAAATAACTAATTTAATTAAAATTGATAATTAAAATAATTAAATATTAATTTTTGGTTTAAAAGGTTCAACGACATAATTAATTTAAGTGGGAGAAAATTTAATTATTTAATTAATTTAATTTTTAGTTTTAAAATTAAATTAATTATCCAGGACTGAATGTCGTTAAATTGAATTAAAAAAAATAGTGAAGTTTTTAATTCGATTAAAAGCGCTCATAATTTATTTAATGCAAGTTTAATTTTATTCTGCATTTATTTTATTTATACGTGAGTTAAAGCATATGTTGATCATGAGCTGAGACCGACCAATGCATGTTTAGGGAATTTTATTTAATTATTTATTTAATTAGATATTTATTTCAACGGTTTTGAAATAATTAGTTTAATTAATATAAAGGCGATCTGGGTATAATATCAGTGTCATTATATATATAAGGACCTTCGTGTCCACTTCTCTGAGTTGTACTTTTTACACCCCAAGAACCCCTCACCTATGTACGAGTACAATTGTATAATGATGAGACAAGGCATGACGCACTTCATGCCAAGTGATGATGAAGCACCAGACAATAGTTGCATTGGATGATTAGACATTTCTATTTATGTTTCATGCCACTGGACTAAAGGGTACTTAACCCCCTATGGTTTCGGTTGGTCTGTTATTCACTCAACAGATCAACCAATAGTACTAGCTCCCGATCAGGTGTTCGTTTTATTTTTTGCATTGTTTATTAATTTTGTGCAAGTTTAATTTATTGTGTGATCACATAGTATAATAATAAATAAGCATGCCAGATAAAATGAACATGTGACGTGATAAAATTTCTATTTCTTTCATGGTCAGTTGTGAGCGAGATCACATAGTACATTCTTATATAAACTAGAAATTGATTTCATTCATCACATTAAAAATAATAAAACCCTCAAAATATATATTAAGTCATAACCACCTTCCGTCATTCAAGTTTGGACAAAACCAACTGTTTGAGGTGCCGATCATGCCATAGCTGAGGGTAACTCTTAATACTAGAAAGTCCTTATAAGAACGATGGGTTGACTTAACAGAAATTAAAGAAAATAAATAGCCATAAAAAGCATGTTATAATTTTAGAGGCAAGCTTTGTATAAATCAAGTTATGATTTTAACAAGCTGGGACTTCACTTAACAGATTGAGAAGCCGAAAGTTAAATCATTCGATCAGCCAAAAGCCTAACTAGAACCCTCCAAGTAGTGGCAAAGCCATAGCTTGTAGACTATAAGGGGTGGTTTCAAGATCCTTAACCACAAGATTACTCAAGTGACAGAGTATTATGATTCTAGAACATAGGGTTTCTAGAATCTGATAAAATAGCGCGAGACATTAAATTATTTAAGTAATTAATCAAAAAAAATGTCTATTCTGGTCATTCATATAAAAGGCACTAATCTTCTAAAATTCATTTTCTTTGTAGAAAATAATTTGATATTATACCATAGGATTAAAACAATGATATTATAATGTACAAAGTAAATGTCCACACTAACACGAGTATCCATGAATAGTATAGGCACGTGCGCATAGTACTCTGATATAGGAAACTCAAGGTGTCAGTGTCCCCAACACTATTAAACTGCCAATGGATGCGAGGATGAAAATTTCTTATAGGAGACTAATGTACAAAACATATTGTAGTTATATCATTATGCTTTTATCAACATCTGGTGTTAGTTACGGTCGCTACACCTGGACATAGATGATATAACATAAAGTCTCATATCTGAGAAGTTTTCAAGGGGAAAGCGAAGCAATGATATGAATAAGGAGAAGTTTACACTATCATGTGTAAATTAAAAGATTGATCATGATCATTAAATATAATTTTCAACACATTACTTAAGTCTTATTTTAAGTTACAAAATGAACAAGTATTGAATAAATGCTTAATTACCTATCTAGGTAAGGTTCTCTAATAGAATAAGAATAAAATACAATTAATATTTAATTATTACGGTGGATGAATTGAAATAAAATGTGAAATGGTCAAAGGCATTTAATGCCAATGAAACATTCATGACATCATTCAATCAATGAGGTATTAACAGAGGTTATTTGCATTACATATTATAAAATAATACTATGGAATTTTAAATGCAATAACCTAATATAAAGAAGAATGTTTGTGCTTATACATCAGGAATATTCATCAATTTAATGTTTCCTTAAAATACTGGGATATTTAATACTAAATGTTTTTACATATGTGTGTTTAAATACAATAACCAAGTAAGCATAGAAACATTACTAGAAGTCAGGTGTATTATCCTAGTTGTTGTGAAAGGGTGATACCTAGGCCAGTGGTGAGAAGTACACAACTTATTTAATTTCCTAGTGAAATATTTGTGTTGAACTATTAATGATTATAACCACAAACATTAATCTCAAGTGTCCTTGGATGCATGGATAAATTCTTTTAGGTTCTGGAATGAATTTTGTTTCTGGTAAACTCAATCACTAGTTCAGTAATACATGAATCATATAAAATTAATGATGAATATAAATGAAATACTTATGCCCAATTGTGACAAGATAATTATTTTCAAATAATACTAAAATTGAATGTCATCAATATAACATGTATTGTATTTATGCTTGACACAAATAAATAATTTTGGTATTATTGACATATTTGGTTTCGACAAAAGAGCCTTTAGATATTAAGGTATGTCACAAAGCATTTGGAAATAGTTCAGCTAGTAAGTGTGAACTATTCCAAGTATAAGCTAGAGGTTTATATACTTCACAAGATTCCTTTATGTAATTAAGTAATAACAAAGTGAAGTATATGCATTGTCAGGATATATGAGTTTCTTCGGGTTAGGATAACGAAGAATATCTCGACCAAGAATTCATCAATATTGATAATGTAGTGTCTAGCAATTCCTAAACACACATTACCTTATCGACGCCATGAAATTGATGTTAATGAGGAGTAATGATGATGAATTCTTTCATGTCATCTTTGATCAAAAAAATGTAGCATGGAGTAATTCTTAAACACACATTTTATACATCAAAGTATTGATGTAAGTAATATCAATGTTGGAACTAGAAAAAACTTCAATTATATTTCATGAAATTATTTGCAAATAAAATTGATATCCCCCAACCGTATGCAAACTATAATGACAAATGGATATAATATGAGTCATATTATGATGTAAACACATTATTTCATAAGAACATGTGTTTGGATGAAATGATTTTTTTAGGACATAAACAAACATGCATCAAGACAAACACATTGTGAATTTTTTGTATTAATCTTAACAGTTGTTTATGATGTTACATAAATCCCTATGATAGGAGAGTCGGTAGTCAATAAAAAGACTACACACATCTATATTTGAGATAGTGGTAGCTATATTGACTTTTGTTTATTGAATGATCGAAATGCACAAGTAGTTGGAATAGAAACTAGTTCCACAAGCGCATGTGCAACAAAGTATGTTCCAGAGATGCATACTGCGTAGGAAGGATAAAACCATGGTGATGGTTTTTATATTCAATACAGTCAATATTTTATTATAAAAATTGAATAATATTTCCTAAAAGAAATAGTTATTTTGAAATTATCTAAAATTGATAAGACCAACTAAAATTAAATAAATGGATTCCTTGTATCAAACTGAAAAATGGGATTATTATTTTGAATACTGTGGTGGTTATTCATGTGAGATGATACATGGATGGAATAAGTGTAGTATCAATAAGTCTTGATTGGTTTCACCAATTTTTTATGCCTAAATCTTTTATAATTTTACTTATCATATATAATATCTATGATTAATTTATTTAGCATTGGATGTCATGACCACCAATCGTGGATGGTGTTTATACGATGCAACCAGAAAGGGATGGTCACATCGCCAAATGCTAATAAAGGTTTCAAGTTACTAAAATCTAGTTTAGGATTAAATCAAGCAACATGGTCATAGAATATATATTTGAAAAAAATTATTTCCATGTGTCTACTAGAGGTTAGTGGGAGCATCAATGTTTTCCTAGTGAAGTATCTTCAGAAACATATGGAAAACACACATTGGTATCATAGTTAGATAAGACCAAAATGAAATTTTCACTCCAATTATTAACTTAAAGTATCAACCTATGTTTTAGAGAACATGATCTACAAAGGTAGATCTTTAGGTTGCTTGGTCCTAATCAATCATACATATAGTGACACTGTATTAAAAAATACAAGTTGGAACAATTCCAGAGATGAATTGTTGCCTATGTCACAGGGCATAATCTCTCCATGTTAACCTGTTTATAACACGAGAAGGGATAAATGTGGTGAGTTGAAGTCCATATGTTGGACGATTGATAAATCACATATTCCATGATATGTACAAGAACATATATTTCCAAGGTATATTTTATAATAAGAAAATATCAGTTATATCTAAGAGCACTATAAGGAATGTATTCAGAACTATCTTATTGTACTTCAGAAAGTACAAAAGATATGTACCTAGTATGTGAAGAAGAAAGGATACTAATTTTTGGGGATACGAACTAGTTTTCCAGAGATCAATGTGAATATTATTGCAGTTAGGCTAAATATGATGAGTGAGTCAAGATCATATCAGCCGGTGGTGGCCATACTTACAGGACCAAGTACATTGCAGCTTCTAAGATATGTAATAAGTAATTAAATGCAATAATTTGTTCCAGTTATTGGAATCAAACCGGGTGAGAAAAGTATTATCATAATTTAGATTATGATATTCTTACTATCCAAGATGTCAGGTTATGATAGTGGGAAAAAATAAATATACTCGGGATACCATCTCTTTAGAAGTTTTTCTCAATGACATAAGGTCCCAATATATGAATAGCCATGTGGTGGAATTGTGGTGGACCTAGTAGCTAAAGCCATTACTCAGTAAAAACATGATGTTTATCATGTGAGTAGCTAACAGGTTTGGTTAGTAAGTTGGATCTAATGCAAGTGGGAGTGTTGAAATAATGGGTGACCTAGACCCAATTATTTAGTGCTTTTGATTACCATATCGTGTATACAGTTAGCTATGCATGGTGTCATATTAAAATTATAGTGTAGACTGTTCTGCTTCCACTATTGAAATTATAATGCCCAAATATTAATTGTTGTATCGAAAGGTTATAGCAGTTCCCAGGGTATAATGAAAACTTCTTGATAATATGACACTGATCATAAATATGTGTACTATGGTCTAGATACATCTTAATAATTGGACAAATAAAATGTTTGGCCATTAGTTGTTGGGGTATCATAATCATTTAGACTTCTTCTCATGAAGTTTTCACTTGGTGATCTCCAGTTGTGAGATCATGAGGACTGACCCACCAATAGGAACTCCACATGTTTTGGGAGTTATTGGATGTTCCTATATACGATCATGTGTAATGGTGTCCTAAATTAAGATCACTACCAAGTCATGCCATTTTATTGTGTACTTTGATACAAGTTGAAAACCATGGTGACAAAGTCATGGTGAGGTAGTTTGTGTTGGGTGTGTCATTTGTGGCATGCCATTAGTTGAATGGTCAAGAAAGGATTTGTCGCTTCCGGGTTACAGAAGTAATATATCTCAGGCCATGTTGATATGGGTGGTCGTACCGTTATAAGACCGTGGCCATGGAAGTCAAGGTTAAATCTATCCAGTTAAATCAAAAAACTATAAATCATGAAAATGGGTGATGACACGTGAGTGCGTCCTGCTTTTTGAGATATTACAGACAAAGAGATTATATTACACAGTGCATGTTTGTAGGTGGGTTGTCATTTCTGTGACAATCCTTATTTATTTAGGGGCCATGATGGGTTTCTAGATCCCACTCTTGGTCTATGAATACTATTCACTGATGTCGAAATAATGTCCTAGAGGGTCACACACAATAGCATATTCAATAATCTTCCCTATTTAGTCAAATATGATTTTTGCACATAGTGGGCCCCACCACTTGGGTCATGAATTTGTCCAAAGTTAAATGATCACCAATGAAATAAATAAATTCATATTATTCAAGTTTAGAATAATGAGTATTGAATTTATTTATTAAATGTATTTATAAGTTTTAGTAAATACATGAAAAATATTAATTGACGAATATTAAATTATTCAAGTTTCAATTAACATTTATGGGAGCGACCAGTTGAGTTAATGACTCAATTATTATTATTTAATATATTTTAATATATTACAAGTAAATGATAATAATATTTATGACTCAGTTTTGTAGTCATAAAATGTCATTGATAGAGCATTAAGTATTCCGGGCCAGTGAGGCGGTAATAGGTATTTTAATTAACCACTATAAATAGAAGATGAGGGGATTTTTTCAAGTATAATTCATGGAGCTTCTCTCTACTCTCATATCTCCCATAATCTAGAAAGAGATGCTCAAGATCCAAGGATCTCAGATGGATCTCTCTCTCAGGCATCGCTAGTGAAGCGATGCGGTGATCATTGGAATGTCGAAGGCATCATCAGTATTACGTGCTATCCCCCAAACTATGATGAATGAGGCTCCCAAATATTTCTTGAAGCATGTGTGGATGATCTAGATGAATTTCTCTTTGGATTCTTGGAGCAGTGATCACCAATGATGAGAAGATGTCATGCGCGACTTCATAATTAAACGAGGTATTTTTACAGTTTATTTTGTGCTTAATATCCTTCACATGTGGTCCTTGGCATTGGCCGGGTTTGTCTTCACTGACGTCAAAAAGTTCATGTTGAATTTTGGTGTAGAATTTATAAAAATCCACCTATTTAGGGCTTCCACTGCACACTCAGTTCCAAAAATAGTTACCTTCAAAAATAATTTTCTTAATGAGTGGAAGAGAACTGGTGGGTGTCTTCCCTATGAGATCCAAGATGAGTTGACACTATCTTGAGATAGTGACAAGTATCAATTTAGGGAGGAATAATTTTTTGAGACCCGTAGATAACCATGGTTTATTTGGTGGTAACATCATGTGTTTTACACCTTGAGTAGGGACAGTCTTGGTGAGTTGGGGGTTTGGGTAGCTAGAATTATTCTAGAAAAAATAGGGAAATGATTGATGCATGCTATGGTGACACGTGATGTGAGTTAAATAATTAAAGGAATACATAACCTTCCCATCTAATTCACATTCTTGTGACATGATTTAAAATTGCGTGGGTGAGTTAGTTTGGACCAAAGTGGATTGTGATGAGGTGTGGCAGGTGAGTTCCTTTTTACTTGTATTTTTGGGGTCATTTGATGTGATAATTTGTCAAAGCAATATCTAGTTATAAAGAATAATTGGGAAGAGGGAATGATGGATTCAGTAGGCAGGGACTTACGACCCAAAGTATTTATGAGTGGTTTGAGGTACAAAATCTATCTTCTCTTCTTTATTCGCAGTTTTAGAACACAGATGAAATAATTAACAATGTATACATCTATTTACTAAGGCCTAATGATTCCAGTAGATAATTTGGCATGACCCTTATATTGTAGGCTCATACAGAGGAGGATCGAAAATCATACACATCTTCTGATAGGGTGATATAAATTTTTGAGGAGGTATAGCCTAGCATAGAATATTTCCATGGTAGGAGGGGTGGAACTAGGATCTTTCCCTTCATATGGAATATCCACTTATTATATATTCCTAACATGAATGTTACCAATTATTTCTGTAGTATAACTGATACGGTGGTACAAAATTTATAGACTTTGTTGAAAATGAATCCCAAACAGAGTATGATGATCTTATGTGTTGGTGGGTATAACTGATTTTTTATTAGTTGTCTGATATAACACTAGAATTAAAAGATTTTTTAAGTTTTTAGTTTCCTATGATGTTGGGGGTGTATGAGGATATATTTACTGAGGATATTCCTAATTAAATTTCATCAAAAGTTGGTTTCTGCTTAGACCTGCACTCAAGGAAGACCTGATATCAGTGCTAGAATATCAGATAACCCCTTGTAGATGGTAAATATAGAGGTGATGTTTGAGTTTTTATAGATTTGGGGATTAATTGACCAAGTTTGTCTTATTAGGAAGCATAGTGTTTCTTACACTGAGGGTGGTTGGGGATTTGATGTTAGGAGGGGACTTAATTCACCCAAACCAGATAATTCAGGAAGGGGTTTCAACCCCAAAAAATCAATGAAAACCTTTTTTACTCAGTTCAAGTGTTGGAGCATGAAAGATACATGTGGAAGAATTCAGATAGGCTATGAGAGTACCTAGTTTATGGGAATCTCTCAAATCATTTATTCTAGGTTTTGAAGGTCTACTTCTTGAAACATGTCTTTATTGTAATGAGATAGATATTAGACCTAGTAAGGGTTGATATAATGTTTTCTCTTCATCCATGCAAGAGATTTCAAATAGTGTTGATCCAGATCCTTTCTGAAGCCGAGGTAGAGTTTATTCAGTTCTTTGGTGATGAGACTACCAGTGGAGAGAGTTCAGAGTGTAGTGTGTTGTGATGCCTCTAGATCTAGGCTCAGATGCATTTTAATGTGGAGGTAGGTGGAAATTTTTTATGGTTCAATTCATATGATCCCCCATGATTAATTTTATGCAACCAACAAAGTTTTAGACGTGGAAGTATTAGCCTTGGAGGTGTGTAGGTGTTATCCTTCAGGCGAGTGTTTAAATGTTTTCTCAATCCACCAGAGTATTAGGTACATATTCATTGAGATAGATTCTAAAATGAGACTAAATTGATAGTTAAAATTATTACAAGACTATGAAATCAAGATATTCAACACTATATTAATGGGAAATGCGATGGTATAGGTTTTAACCTGAGATCCAATTATGCCTTAGAGGTAGGGGCATCTGAATAGTTGGCTTCAGTGCATATGACCTTGGTAGAGTAGAGGTGTGAAACTTAGCTCCTATTAATGGTGTTGGCTCTATCACTTATTTAGTGTGTGGGAGAGTCTTAGTTAGAAGACATACAATGTGAGGTTATATGTCACCAGATATCATTAGGGTATTCCCCATATAGATTTTCTAAAGGAGGGTAGAATTTCATCGTTTTTTAAGGGATGAATGGTGGTTTTGGTCAAAATTTTTAAGGATGTGTTGATTGAGGTTCATTCTTTTCCCTTGGTTCTATATACCATTTCAAAAAAATATGTGTATTGACTTTCAGATACAATGTTGGTTAGCTTTCATGCTATATAGAATTTTTGATTTTGTCTCTCGGTGTCTCACATGTCAGTACGTAGAGGCAGAAATTTAGTCTCTAGTATATTTTGGATCTACCTATTGAGATCCTATAATTGAAGTGGATGAGATATTGATGGGTTATATTATAGAGATTCCATGAATAGTGTGAGGCCATGATTCTATCATGGCATGTTTTGATCAAATTTCGAATTCAGCTCACTTACAAGCCATTAGGAAGATGGCTTTGACTGAATGATTGGGTTGGGGTTTTGGGCGTGAGGTCGTCAAAATTCATGGGGTACCCACGACGATCATATTTTTATATGATTCCTGGTTTACATAATAGTTTTTTTGGGGATCACAATATGATTTTTTAAGACTTGGTTATGGTTGAGCACAACGTTCCACCCCTAGATGAATGGGTAGACTAAATGAACCGTCACAGTTTTTGAGGTTATGCATGTATCCTAAATGTTAGACTTAGGATAGAGTAGAGATGATCAATTTACAATGTAGAGTTTGAAATTTATCACTATAATATCTATATTGTACTATTTATGACCTATATAGGAGACCCTTCAGGTCACCATTGTGCTGAACAGTGATGGGTGGGACATTTATGGATGGGCCAATGCTGGTGTAGGTATCCTCGGAGAATGTTTATGTGTATCGTGGGAATTTGAGTATAACCCTAAGATGATAGAAATTTTGTCAATATTGATGTTTTATGTTCTTGGAATTAGAGTAGGTAGATGATATTTTCCTGAGAGTCTCCCAATAGTGATGATTTAATAGGTTTGGTCAGGATGATAAGAATTTTTCGAGGATCTGTGAACCATGAGAGTTTCTTCATGGAGTCTCTAAGGTTGAATGTCCCTAGAACTTATCGCCATAATGGATTAAGTATGTGATTTCTCTCACGTATCATGTTAAGTAGATATATGAATGACCTATAACATGTTTTTTTTGTGAAGAGATGGACACTGGGGATGAAGTAACATTCTCAGAGTACTCTGTGGAATTTGAGTATCGACAAGAGAAAATACTATATGGATATTATATCCCTTTTCTTTTGTAATCATAATATCATTGAGAAGAGATATTGGGTACATGATTTTTATATGGAGACTCAGTACCACCGCATTTTCATAGAGATTTTTTATTTTCGGATAAAATACTTAAATTATGGGAGAATACAATTACTCTTATTTCACCATTTTAGTAATTTACATATTTATAGGTATTTTTATAGATTTAACCTCAAATATGGTGTAGTTATTAGGCGATTCAGGGACCCATACATATTGTATAAAAAATATTAAAATATTATAAAGCACCCATTTGAAACTTTTTGGAATAAATGTTTCTTCTGTTGTTTAGGACCTCAGATGGAAAGTATAATACCATGACTATTTTGGGAATGCATGTTTTATAATTGGTGCAACATAATTTGTGTCAAAATATGTAATTAAATCGAAGGAGACCATTTATGGGCATGATAAAAGAGTTAGTGCATTAATTTAAATAATATAGTTAATTAAACAACCACCCCTCCCATTTTCCTTCACATGCATTGGAGAGAGGGAAGTGGTTTCTTCCTCATGTGATGGATGGACTCAGGTGGTAGAAGTGGCACTTATAAACCTCATTCTTAGTAGATATCATGCTCTGAGCGAGGTGCAACATATTATAGGAATGTCTATAGACCCAAAGCTTCAGTGTTTATCAACGAGGTAGGTGGTTTTATAAGCTTAATATGTTAATACCTATATATAATTTTTTAAATGTTTATGCAATTTTTGACTACTTAGGATCCCTTAATTGTTGATCTATTCTTAATCTAGTAATTATATGGGTTTTGGATGGATTTAAGAGTTTCCTTGTCTAGAAATCCCAATCACAAGATATCTACTGTGAGAGAATAACCTGTGTGTTCTTTTAGTTTGAGGAAAAATTAGTGTTGGGAACTACACACCTTGTACTAGTGGCACATTCCATGTAGTGGTACCTGTCCATGTGGGTGAGAATCTTGGATATCCAATGATATTAAAAAGACATGTCCTTGTGTTGGTACACATCCATACCCTGAGGGGTATGTAGAGACATGATGTTGTACATGATCATGGGCTGATAGACACGGGCATTGAATGGCCTAGGTAGTAAATGACAAGTGCTACTTGCACATTCCATGTGGTCCATATGACCATCCAGGTGTTATATGGTAATGGACATTCCCATGTGAATAGTTAGTGGAACACACTATGTATTCAGTATATATGTTCTATATATACACGTGGCCAACAAAGCCGTGTGCTGAAGAGGACACACCTAGGTGTCTGGATTAGACAACAAACATTACGATACAAGATACCTGAATTATAATTTATTTTACATGTTAAGAACAATGAGGGGTCACAACTAGGGTTTTTACTTTTGATACATGTTGTTTTCCATTAGAGGAAATACCATGTACTCCCCTCAAAGACTTTGACCATACATATCTCCTTCAAAGAAACTCATATTTGAGCCTATGAGTATCCTATCAAGAGTAGTTTTCCGTGTAGAATAAGATTGTATAATATTTTTTAGTAGTGTAGATTTTATATGAGGTGATACTATAATAATATTTCTTCATAAATTATTAGTCTAAGGAAGAAGCTAGGTTTGATCCTTAGTTATATTCCATGGTTAGAAACCCCCGATCACATTAGGGTGCATCTCCCATACTATCTACACAATTAGTGGTGGTCAGGAGTGATAACTAGAATCTTACTAGGGTTTTTACTGACCTGTATCACATGGCATGGGACCCCATAATCTTTACAAAGGTATGGTTTAAAACTCTGAAAATATAGTATGGGAAGGTCCAATATCTATGGAGTGGTACTCCCCCATATTTGAGCTATGGTGGGGAGAAGGTGCTCAAATTGCGTTTGTGATACCTCAATTGTGGAGCATAGTGACGTGGTTCATTCTTTGTACACTAAATCTAAATATATTTTATGGGATATTTGGTTTTAGTTGGAGGTCCCTTAGCTATGGATCACATTGGCAAGGTGTGTTCACCTATAGGTAGATTTGGTTGCATGATTGTGAGAGATTATAGGCTTTAGAGTTGGGACCCTTTGATTTATAGGCTGAATAATCATTCTTCATTAGGATACGAATATAGATATCCCCTTTCTCTCTTTATTAGTATTCTTATTTAGAATATTTGAGTTATTTATGTTTGGACTCACATTATGATGGAAAACCCATTCTTGGTATTTAAATGAAACCCTCAATATTGATGCATTGTGTATGTTGATTTTGGGGCACCTACTGAGTATGTATATACTCACCCCTATAAAGGTTTTATTGAATGTGTTGTGTATTATGTAAATGAAAGGAAAATTAATAGGGTTTTGGTGGACCTGGATTAGTGGAGTATAATTTCTTTTCTCACAATACATGTTTGTTGGATGGATTTTGAGATTGTGAGTTGGGCTATCTCTCCAGTTGCTCCCTCTTCCTATTTTTTGATAGTTTGGGACCTCATTTCTAGATGGGTGTGTATTTTTTACCTTTATACATTTTTAATATAATAACATACTCTAATGTTTTCTTAGTATTTATATTATGCTTGTTTTTACTCCATATGTTTAGTTTATATTCTATATCCATGTATTCTAAAATGGAGTTACTGTGGGTGTATAAATTGGATCATCAAAGAGATAATAAAAATATAATTTTCTTTCATTGGAAATAGGAAACATTTATATCATTATTTATTTGTCTCTATAAATTCAAAACCATTAAAAACATATAGACATTTACCAATTTTAAATGAAATCATTTATATATATCATCAGATCTTATTATATAAAATATATGATGCTTTACCTAATAACCTCATAGATAAATATTTTTTAAACAAATCCCAACTATCAATATAATTATTTTATCCTCACCATTAATAATATATAATTTTCATAACGTACTTGGGAAAAATTTGGTAATCACACTAACAATTTATAAGAATATAATGAACATGAATTTATTGAGGAACCAAATTATGATATGGTTGTATCAAAATGAACATAATACTTTTATATTTGGAGAAAATTATCCCACTGAGACTTATGGAGTTATTGTTCTTATTCTATATATTGTAAATTATGAGACTATACGTCATTAATGTCTTTCTTTCTACTACTATCTCTTTTAAAGATATGATCTGTTTCTAGATATGAACTTTTTTTTAAAGGGTAATTTAACGATTAACTTAATTTTCTGTGATCCAAATTTGTCATAATAAATAGAACTGAAAAAAACTTTTCATCCCTATAAATTCATATGTGGTAGTCTAGTAATTTATCATACTATAACTCAATAGATATATCAGTCGCCTATTTGGTTAGAACACATGATAATGCATGTATTCCACTATTTTTATATCATATTCATAAAAAGATCATGTAAGAATTATATGAATCTAGATCAATGATGTCTTGCCCAAGATATTATCTATACTATTCTAGTCACAGCTTCTTTATCTTTTTACCAGAATAATTCTCTATTTTAGTAATTTATTACTTGATAACATAATGTAGTATAATTTTTACCTCATTTTATAAAAATATGAATATTTATTAATATCATCTATAAAAGTAACAATGAATGAGAATCCCTTTGAATGAGTCTTGTGAGTTTAATTCATCATTTATTTCTAACATTAGATTTAACAATAAAATTATATATTCAAACCATTATTACGTTTTTTATTTCATAAAATGGTATGAAATTTTATTTCTAAACATGAATTTAATCCTTTTCTGTCAAAAATCAATAGGTAAATATTGTTATTATTATGGAAAGAACATAGTAGAAATTAAATAATAGAAAATTTATTCTAATGTGAAATATAAAAAACTAATTTGGTATAATTAATACAATAATACTCACATAATTTAAATCCAAAATATCATGATCAATTATCACAATAATTAGTAATCTACATTGCACTATATATAAATAATAATATATGAGTTAGAAAATCTTTCTAATACCCAACATTAAGATATATAAAGATTTCATTTAATATTGACTATACCTAAATATTTCTTTCTTCACCATATTTTATGTCTTATTCAAAGAATATATATTACCACATGAAAAAATAACCACTTAATATATCTCTATCTTAATCATTATCTTATTCGAATAATGTTTCATTAATCCCTTTGACATTTAATTTATCGTATGTCTTTTAGTCTTACTCTTATAGTTTTTTAACAGAAGAATTTAATAGTTTATTTATTAATATTCTTATATACTTGTTGAAAAATTTAAGAAAGAGTCAAAATAAATCTATCTAAAGGATTAATTGAAAAGTTCTAAACCAAACTAAATAAATTTCTAAGAGAGGATAAAAAATTTGATGAAATAATAAGTCTTTATAAAACCTTAAATCCAATTACAAAAATTATTAAATAAATACACAATTTATTTGTGTACATGAGGTAAGACCTAGAAACATTCTTCAAAATTGAATGTGAATTTAGTATTCTATATCTAATTCACCTTTTTCCTAAATTTTTACTAATAATTTTCTTAGAGATGTTGACACATGGGGTATCCATCCAGGTCAAAATACATTTCTTATAGACTAGTAAGCATTGAACAATATATGATGGGATAAGAGCCATATTCTCCATTCCCAAGACTGTCGTAGGATTTTTTTCACCCCAATTGGCTGCTATAAGTGACCAAATAGGTAGTTGGGATATTGATACATAATATTTTATTTCTTATTATATTAAGGAGCGTAAGTTCCTATACCACTCATAAAAATTTATATTAGTATGGATATTCCCTTTGTCTAAAATATATAATAATAACCATGACTTCTTCATAATTACTTCCATTTTCCATAATTATCAAATGTAAAATATTTGTAATTTATCATATTTACTAATAATGAAATGAATGATTTATAAACATTTACATATCCCACTCTATTAGAAAATCCTGAAAGCTCTCTTAATTTGTTTCAGTATATTTTGGGGATTGGATATTCTAGTGGAATCGACCAATATTTCCTTCTCATAATTTAGATGAGTTACAATCTAATTAACATAAGTTATTTAGATTTATATTACTCTTTATAATACAAATAACTTACAAATCCATGATAATTTTAATAGACTCCCAATAAAAAATATTACACCTAAATTTTCTCAATACTGTCTATGAAATTACACCTTTCATATGAGGAAAACTTCTCTCAATGTAATATCGTTATGTTAAATTAGTATCTATATTATAACTCATAGATAGATAAATTTACAATAAAGATTTATAAATAAGTAATATTGACCATATTTTTATTCTAAATATTGTAATGGAAGGAATAAAAAGACATAATGTTATTTTAGGGAGCATTCTGTTTTATACTTGTATAAGATATCTAATTTTATCGTTGTATGCTTGTTAAATATATTACACAGGAATTTGTATAATTTATTTTTTATTCTTGATATAAATTATATCACAAGATTTTATTTCATTTTATTTTATCATGGTTTTAAATTACTTTATGGGTTTGATTTTCAAAAAAATATGTCATTATATAAATATATTATTAACCATGCAACGATAAAATATATAAATAAACATGACATGAAATGAAGCTCTAAATTATAGTAATATTATTGAGAGATAATAAACCATAAAAAATCCGTGGGTGAGTAACTCCTTTAGTCTTTCTTAGCTTGAGTAATAGAATCCTTTATTCTCTTATAGATCCCCTTTAATTGAATTTCATCTTAGTTGGAATGTGAGTTTTTTTCATCACTTGAACTACATTTTTAGGTGATTTGTTTGTTTATAATTGTATACACCCATGTTTTTGATGATATCTCAATTAGTTGGAATTATATTTAAATATTTATTATGGACATGAAAACCCTTATACAATTTAAATACAAAGAGACGATATATATATTATAAAAATTATTAAATAGAAATTCTTAAAAATTTAAACCACATAATAAATAAAATAAAAAAATTGAACATATTAAAACATATAATGGTCGGTATATCTCATTATAATTCATAACCAGTGGAATTTTTACAGTGAATAAAAAATTAAAATACCTATTAACTACCAATAAAAAATATAAAATTAACTTAAATAAATAAATAAAATTTAAATAATGTAATTGGATTATCTTATTTTCCTTCAGACCTCTTTAAAAACACCTTAAAATAATTTCTTAATTTTTCAAATTTTTATGATTTTATTAGATTAAATACAAACCCACACACAGACACACACGTACAAAAACACACACATTTCAAATAAGGGTTCTCTAGAATTAGGGGGGGGGGATATTTTCCCTAGTCCCCTAAGTGAATATTTTTTTCTATAAACAAAATAATAATTTGAGGACATGATTAAGACATTTTGAGAATGATTGTAAATTAATTTCTATGTTTTTTATTATCAAATAAACCATAAATTATATAAACAAATAGTTACTCATGCATCAATATTATAAATAAATAAACATTACATTTTTATGATAATTAATTACTTGTTTTTTGTGATTTACCCATTTTTAACCATCCTTTATTTTATAAAATATTTATTTTGTTTTAAATTAATATTTATTTAAATATTAATTTGGGGCATCAATTGAAATTCTATTTTGAGTAACATATTTCTTTATGACTATATACTCACCTGTTGGTGATGGTATTTTAGTTTGTAAGAATTATATTTAATAATTTGACGAGGGCATGAAAACCATTATAGAATTTAAAGAAAGAGAAATGATACGTAGATCAAAAAATTAATTTTATAACAATTATTAAAAAATTAAAATATATAATAATTAAATTCAATAAAATAAATATATCGAAACATACATAGGTTGGTATTGATCATAATCATGTATAATATAATAATTTTTTTATATTGAATAAAGCATTAAAATTATTTAATTTTTACAAATAAATATTATATTAATTTAAATAATTAAATAAAAATAAAATATATATTTTGATTCCCATTATGGTCCTTGTGTCCTCTTTAAAAACACTAATTTTTTTTTCATAATTTTAATTATTTCTTAACTATACTTACATACATGCACAGACATGCAAAATTAAATTAAGGGGTTTAGAAATGAGGTGGGGGGGGGGATGAATCTCTCTTGGCCATTCCTCCCCAAGTAAATTTTTTTACATAACAAATACCATATTTTGAGGCTTAGAATACAATTTTAAAAGAAGGGTATTGGGGGGGGGTGACATTCACTACATTAACATTCAGTTTTTTTATTATATATATATTGATACTATATATAATAAGTACATATATTTAGAATAAAATCATAAAAAATAAATGTAAAACACTAGAAGCTCTCATTGACATAAATCAAAAAACTTTTTATTGTTTTTTATATGGTAAGAATAAATGAGTGAAAGTAGACTAAAGAGTTACAAATAAGTAATTTTACATAGACTTTTATTTTAAATCATGTAATGTAAGGAATATATTGATTTGGTATTTTCTTTAAGGGAGAATTTTATATTATAATTATAAAACATATTTAATTTTATCAATGTATTCTTATTAATTATCTTAGTGACGAAATTTCATATACAAATATCAATTCCTGTTAAAATAAATATCATTAAATTTTATTTCATTTTAAATAGTAATTATTGTAAGTTACTTCATCTATTTTTATTTAATTATAAAATAAATATTTCATCATAGAAATAGAAAATTTAGCACGCAACAATAATATAAATAAACAATATATGATATGATTGTTTTCTTTAACTATGTATTTGTTTATCAAGTGATAATAAACCAATATAAACCCTTGGGGGAGTAAATCCTTTGTTCAGGACCAACTTGAGATACATAATCCTTTATTCTCTTACGTATCTCATTTGATTAAATTTAATTTTTTTCGAATTGGAACTACATTCTCAGACAACCTTTTTCTTTGAAACAGTATACTCACCTTTAGTAATGAGATCTTGTCTTCTAAGAATTATATTTTATAAATAAATGATTACATGAAAACCCTTATACAATATAAATATGGAGAGGAGATACATATATCATAAAATTTATTTTATAATAACTATTTAAAATTTAAACCATAAATACTTAAATTAAATATATTCAAACATACACAGTTCTGTCTTGATCATGATCAATCATAATACTATAAGTTTTTACCTTGTCTAACACTTTTAATTACATCTTATTGACCACTAAAAAATAAAAAATTAATTTAATAAATTAAATAAATGATAATTTTTTTTCAAATTTCACTTATAGTCCATGATTCTTGTCTAAAAACGCTTAACGATCATTTCTTAAGGTTTTGAATTTTTATGATTTTATAACTATAAATATATACATACACACACATATAAATAGAAACACACATTTAAATTACTTGGTTTGGGAATTATGGTGTCTCACCATCTCTGGAAACACCTCCCTAATTGCATTTTTTTTAAATTTAACTGCTAATATATTGCTTTGAATAAGACATTTAAATAAAGTGGGGGGAGGGATTACCCCCATTTACATTTAGTTATTTATATTAATATATATATATATTGATAATATATATAATAAAAAAATATGTTAAAAAATAATTAAGAATACCTATAAAGAATTAGAAGCTTAATTGGATCTTAATAAAATGAACTTATCATTATTTTTATTTTATATTATTATAAATAAAATAAAAATATGAAAAAATAATTAAAATTTATTTATTACTCTAAATCCAATATCATACAATTATATTCATTCTTGAAAATATTAGGTAGGATTTATACATGGTCTCAACATTTAGTGTATAAAAGAGAACTATTTAGATAAATTTCAATAAATCAAATATTTATAATAATTAAAAATTAGTGTGGACATGTTTATATCAGTTAAAGGATTCAAGAAGAACAAAATTGAAAAGACGTGACACCTATTTGAAATTGTTTCATCTAATTTTTAGGAGATGGTCTGGAATCCTTTAAGAGTATCATCACTGGTAATATAAAATAAAATTTTAATATAAAAAATTACCTGTATTATTTTATTTTTCAATTTATTTAGATCATTGTTTACATGTCCAACCTAATCATCAATTGATTTGAAATTTTCACTTACTTAATAATTTAAAGAGTACATATTCTGTTAATATCCACTAGATTTCCATGAATATTTGAATGTTATTCATGTAATATTGGGTTCTAGAATGATGAAATCAAGTTCTTCATGTCATCCTCTATTGATCAAATAATGAAATATCAAAATATTTCTCTCTAATAAAACACTATTAAAGAGAGAAGATTTTATAGAATTATTTATATTGACTTGTTAACGATAATTAATTAGGATTTTATTTTTATGACAAACAAATTGCATATTTTTATTTTTATACTTAAGTAAAAAATTAGAAATATTTCACTTAACTTGTCATTTTTTATTTAAAACTAATACTATCTCCATGATACCTATCTTAAAAAAATAATAAATTTGTTTTTGTTTTAGATGAATTTATTATTATTATATTGTTTATTAAATAAATAAATATATAATTAGAATAAATTTATTGGACCATTAACTTATTCCAAATCCTCCAATAAATATTTTTTAACCTTGAATAATAAAAATTATGATTTTTTGATAAAATAAATATCACATTCATATAACTTGTTGGTAAATATTTATTTCATTAACTAAAATTATGAATAAATAAATATTATATTCAACCATTTTATTTAAAAATAATGTATTCATTTTTATTTATGAATAAATAAGAGAAAAAATTCAAATAACTTTTTATTTTAATGAATATCATTGTGATTGAATTTTTGATGAATAACACTTCCATAAATAATTTTAGGAAAAGTAAAACAAATTTATTTTAAAACATAAATTCAGTTTAATATAATAATTATTATGATACACATAGTTTGGTACCCTATGTCCTCTTTTCTCAATGATTGGGTCTAACTAGGGATGCCTCAAATCATAAAAGGTTGTGAAATTATTGGGAAATTTTAAGTTTTTATTCCTTGAAGTGATTTTTGGGAAACCAATAATTTTTTTTATGATGTTATCTAAGATAAATTTTAGGATCAATTTTTTTTTCTTGAAATTGGGGGTTCACCATTGGATAGAAATTTTGTGGAAATCCGAGTCATTGAAATTTTGATAGAATATTTAATATTTCATTAATTAAATAAGATTTTTTTGTTCATGTTTTTTTGATGGTATATTTTAAATGTAGTGTCAATTTGAAATTTTTTCTCTATAGTTGATTTGGTAATGTTGGGTTTCAACTACATGTAAAAAATACCCATCATGGGTGCGAAGCCCATACCCCCTTTTCCCTTATTTTTTTAATTTGTTTTCCACCTTTTTTCTTTATTATTTTCCTTAGTTTATTTACATGCACACCCATGTAGGATTCCCCATTTGGAATCTTATGAAGAGAGGGAGAGAGGAAGAGAATGGGGAGATGGAGGAGGTGTCACTTCTTTTGGAGATGATGGAGAGGTATATCGAGGCTCGATAGGTGTGTGGCTCTGTTCCAATGTGAACATTCAGAGTATTCCACTTGAAGGTGGGTTTTGTTTTATGTTTTTCTATAAATACCCATAAAGAATTTTTTTAATGTTTTAAAATTATTTTGGAGTTGTTGGGGACCCCTGAAGGTTTGATCTAGGATCAATTAAAAAGAAATGGGGTTTATGGGATGTTCTGGGGTTTTTTATTTGGGGAAACACATGGACAAAAAATTTGGTTCATGGAAAACAGATAATATGTTAATACTATTTAGGGAAGAAGGATTTTGTGACTACACTCTATATTCCTGGGGGTACACTCCACGTAGTTACAAATTGGGGGTGTGTCGAGGGCACATGGATGTGTATAGTACACCACTAGAACCTATGTGAGGTACACGACCAATGGTCATGTACTATTCTTGTATAGGGGTACATGGGTATGTACACATTTTGTAACCTCATGTGGGGTAAAAGTCATGTATGGTGCAGTACATGTTTTTTTCGTAATCATTGTACACACAGAGTGGGGATGAGACACATTGGTGGGTACCCATGTGGGGTTACACACCGTGTATGGGGCCAAAACACCATGTATATGGGAAAGTACTCACCGAGTGGCATTTGAAAAATATCCTGGGAGAACATTTGGTGGTACATTATAAGAATCTGATGTACAATACATTTACATTTTCTCCCTCAGTGTGTTTTTACTTTTTTCAGAGTAGACAGGATTAGATTTTTAACAAGTCCATTCTAACTGTTTTTCAAGGTAGATTATGATGGGGGAATCGTTTTATCATTTAGAGGAATTTTGGATAGCGTTTTGGTTTGAGATAATTTGGAAGGAGTATTTCATTGAGGTCTGTTAACATAAACTTGTTGTGGGTTGGCTTTTGAGAAACATTGCCAGAGTTAGGGTTGTGAATTTGGTGATCATAATCACTAGAGTGTGCCATAGAAATATATTGAGGTTCTTTTGGATTTTTGAATATGATATCATATATTCTATTTAATGAGATATTATATTGTCCAAGAATTTCAGGACCATTTAATCAAGGTTAGTGCTATTGAGGTTTACCTCTTGTGATTTAGGACCATGATTGTTAGAGCCTTTTGGCTGGGCTAATGCTATGGAATGGAAGTTATAACAGGTATCCATTATATTTTTCACATGGGTTTGAGTTATTTTTGAGTATTCCCCTTAATATGGTTTATGATCAAGTGATCAGGGGATCTGGTTAAAGGAAATTGAGAAATTTTGGGTGGATTGGTGTTTTGGGATGCCCTTATGAGTGAATTGGTACACATATATGGGTTTTTTTCTTGGAAGGCCAGATGAGGTTTCCCTTTCTTGTTATTTTTATTGAGTTCTCATTAGTGATGAGGATACCTTGTAGGTTACAAATTTTTGGTATCCCTATGGACTGTTACATGAAACTTGGTTGACATCCTTTTCTTTTGTTTTTCCCTATGAGTGCATTGTTGATACAAGATTACTTAGATGACACCGATATTAATTTGGGAAATTTCTACATTGGATGTTTCCTATTCCCTATTGAGATACTAGAACCCCATATAGGGAATCCTTATGTTATTGTGGATTTTGTTATTTTAGGATCTTTTGAGTGCATTGGCCCAAGAGATTGGGTTTAGTAGTGGAGTCCCTTGTAATACATTACTATATGCTATTACCCCTGGAACCATGGGCACCCTGAGTTTTGGTTTAGATCTTAAGGGGGTCATTGAGGGCCTATGGTAGCTATACTGATAGATGTTGAGATTTAGGATGCAGAGAGAAGCCCCATTCTTTATTGGATGAGATTTGATCAGAGCTGCTAGTTCAATTGTTTAGATAGTGGGTTCGAGAGTCAGATCATCCCACATTCGAGTATATTTTGGGAATTTCATTTGAGGTAGTTTTTTATCTAGACATTTTTTCGAGGTGGAGATACTTGGGATATCTTTCATTAGCCTTTGGCCTTGAATTTTTATTTTCTTCTCTCATCCATTGGTGTACTCTGTTAAATAGGCCTAGGGAGTTAATAAAAAATATGGATTACTGAACCCATCTAGTTGAGTGTTAATCCCTTGTTAGAGGTTATCTCTATAGATTATAACATGATCTTAGAACCATGGATTGTTTGATCTCTAGGTTTTATATATGGAGCCCATGTAAAATTATTTTTTGGATCTATAACTAGTTCACAATTCATTATTAAGGAATTTTGATACTGAAATGTTCTCTATTTATTTCATCTTATATGTTTGTTTGACCAGTTTTGATTGTGATACTTGCTTCCTAAATCTTCGTAGATGTGATTTTTCGTGTGTATTCTTTTTGTTTCTCCCTGATTTTTGATATTCATGATTTTCCACTTAGATATCTTGGATATGCTATGTAAATTGGGATTTCATGCCAATTGTTATGTGCCTGGTTGATCCATGTACTATAAATACCCTAACATGAATGAATGTAGGGGTAAATTTAACATCATATTTGGAAAAAAACTCTATAGTTAGATATTTTTATTATTATTTATCCCTATTTATATTTAAGTAGTTTTTTTATACAAGATTTATTTATTTTTTATCTTTTCTAGGTATATCATGGGTGTATGTACTTGTTATGACATTCGATTATAGGTTCACCAATGGGGTTGACCTATTGAGATTTATTTCTCACCTTCTATATGTGCTCCTTGATCTATGTGAAGACATGATGTATGATTTAAGGCTAGAGACCTAATTTCATGATAGATGGTGATGAGGCCCAGTTGTTCTTGTTCGATCGGAGCTAATCATACAGAGTCTCTAGATAGGGATAGTGAAGATCAATCATCATGGAGACTAGGTTTGTGGTTTGGATTAGTGTTGGAAGTAGGTCCTATTGTATTTATTTGTAGTTTGTTTATTTTTTTGTGTGGTTGACCTAATGGGAGAACATTTTTAATTTATTTTTAATTATTTTAGTCAATATGAATCTATGATTCATTTCATTTATTATTGTATTCCATTGATTTAGGTTATTTATTACGTGCACTATGATGTTTACCCATGTGTATGTGTTCTATTATCTTCAACTATTGTTTCACTTTGACCAGATTTTATAGCCTCCCTAATATATCATTTAGAACCTAGTTACTAGTTGGTAGCCTATAACATTTGGGGAGGCATGCTTATGGACATATAGAATATATATCAAGTGAGGTGTATAGTCGACTTAGGATGGTTTGTTAAAAAAATGGTATAAGATCTTGGTTGGTTTTATGATTTGGGGAGTTTATAAGAAGGTGTTCTTAGAATGTGTTATAACATATGATGGATATCAGACTAGTGTGTTGTAAGAATCTTTTTTGATAGGAATTTTAGTTTTAAAGGGAACAAAATTACTATTTCAGGATTTAAATTTTATTTTTGTGTTATTTCACCTTGTGTGATGCCCTTATGTTTTTAGATTTATAGTTAACTCAATTTTTGGGAGATGGGGAAACAAGAAAGAGGCCAATGTTCAAGAATCATTATTGTAAAGTAGGATTCACATGACATTTTCCAATCTATAGTATCATACTGATTAGGGAGGTTTAGTTGTTTGAAGTGTCATCAACTACTCATACGATGTAATAATGTGTAAGTAGTTTGTGTAATTATACTCAAATGAACCACATGTATATATTATCTTATAAAGACAAGTCATGTGTAATTTTAGATATATTTTCACTGGTAATGGATATGAAATCCATTCATCAAGGGATGTATTGAGTTTCTTGACTGGGAGATGATTTTGAAAATTGTAATATTTAGTGTGTTGCAATGTGGTTTATGTTCATTCTATCATGGATGGATTGGGTGTGGATGTCGTTTCATCATTGGTAGGGCCATTGAGTTTTTCAATCATTATGGTGTGGCTATTCCTGATAATTCCTGGTGTTTGAGAGGAATATTTTTGGGAGTTCTCAATGTCTTATCTATGGTTTGAGAGGGAATGTTTGGTTTAACCCTGACTCTTCTCATTTTATTGTCACCCTAGGTAGCGTAGTGAGAGTGTTATTGGATTCTTATGGATTTGAATTGATTCTTAATTAGATGGTAGTTTTGTGGTAACTCGTGGCATAATTGAGATGTGTCGATTTTGAAGAGGTGTGTTAAGGGTGATTTTGTTTTTTGTGACTAACCTGCTTGAGGATCATGGCTAGTGGTTTTTTGAAAATTTACCAAGTTTCTTTTGGACTTTTCCCTTGTGAGAGTTAGTCTGGGTGTTTGTTCAGGAGCGGTTTAATGAAATCCTTATATTGGGGAGTATACTGAAGTCTAATAGAGTTGATGAACCTTGTTTTATATGTTCTATCGAGGGAATATATTACTATTCCGGGTATGATGGGAATGAGAATTTGATTCAATGATTTTATCTTCTATTCTTTTGTATATAAGGGTTAACCACGTCTATCTAATGAATTTGGTGATAGGCATAAGATTAGTTTTATGGTATTCAATTTGGGATGTGGGTCCATGATAAGGATACATCTTCAATGAGGAGAATTAGGTTGCTCTGGGTTGATTGTATTTTATTTTGTGAGAGAGTTGTGGATGTAGTATAATCAATCAATGGACAATCGATATAGCATCAGCTGCACCTGTGTTTGGGGGAAAATCTGTATAGTTGGTTGAACACCGAGGTTTCTTAGTGGAAAGAAGAATTTGTGGAGGGGTATTTGTGGGGACTCATATATCATCCCTATTTTTGAAAATCTAGGAAAATTTGAACGATTTTCCCATAAGTAGTTTTGGGTAAAATGGTAATTTAGCTTGTAGGATAATATTAGAATTTTCTTTCAACCAATTTGTTTGTCCCAAAATATGGCATAAACCCTAGGACAAGAGTTTTGTTTAAATCTAAACTTTTTAGAGTTTCACAGAATATTTAATATTAATTGAATTCAACAATTATTTATTAACACATGTTTTTTGGTGATATATTTTAAAATGAAAATTATATTGAGATTCCATTATCATGATTGAGTTTGGAATGTAGTTATTTTTAGGATAGGCATAAAACCATTGTGGGAAATGAGGTTGTGCCTGAGAACCTTTTTTTTTCTGATTTTTCTACTTTTTTCTATTACCCCTTGGATTTCTACACATCCTTATGGGATTTCCCCTTTGGGTTCTTCACCTTATAGAAGGAGAGGGATAACAGAGTGAGAGGGAGGAGGAGGATCCACCCTAGGGCTATTGTAGAGGTATATTAGTGATTGAAGTGTGTGTATCGCTGTCCCAGTGAAAGTATTTATTAGTTTATACCACATGGAAGGATCATTTTAATTTTTTAATTATAAAATCCTATAGAGTATTTTTTATTATATTAGAAGGTTTTTTGAGTTTTTAGGGGCCCCCAAGGTCTAATCATGGTTTAATGAATGTGAAAATGTAGTTTTGTGCCATTTTGCAGGTTTTATAATCATGAAAAATCATGTGCACTATGTGTGGAACAGAAGGAACACACCATGTGTAATTATTATTCATGATAGATTGGTTTTTTGGAATACACATTGTTTAATAGGGGTACACTCCATGTAGCGAAGACTCACAATGTTCTTGGGGAACATGGTCATATAGGGAACATTGAAAGAACCAGTGTGTGGAACACAACTGAGAGATATGTAATATTCTTGGATAGAACCCATGCGAGGGTAAATTTCCATGTACATGGAAGGGAACCCTGTGTGGGGTTCACACTATGTACAGTGTGGTGCATGTTGTGTGGTTAGATGAGGTACACACCAAGTGGGGATAAATCACATAGGTGGGAATACAAGTGTGGTTACACATCATGTATATGGTAGACATTACATGAACTATTAAAAAGTAAACATTGTGTGTCCTAGTACACATGAACAATGAGAACATTTGGTGGTACACAACGTATACCCAAATTAGACCCCATATAAGTTTTATTCATTGGTGGGTTATTCTAATTCTTCACCCAAGAGGTAAAATTAGAATTGTGAGTAGTTTTTTAAGTGTTTATAGATGTATATCATGATGGTTGAATCGTTTTGGTATTTATATGTTGTCTATATGGTGTTTTAGACTATGATTGTTCATCAGAATGGTTTCTATGAGGTTTTGTTTCAAAATCATACTGGGGGTTTGGTTGCGAGTAAAGAGGCCTTGTGAGGGTTCATAGCTCGGTGATTCAGCCAGATTGAGTGTTCCTTGGCAAACTTTCGAGGGTATTTTGGATGAATTATGAATGAAAAATTAAATAGTATCCTTGTGTAGGTCATGTATTTTTCGTACATTTCATGAAAGGTTGCACAAGGTTATAGTTGTTTAGGTTTGTATCATGTGTTTTAGGACTAGAGTTATTGGTGCCTTTGGGTTGGTAAACACCGTGTGTTGGTGGTTTTATCTGAGAGACATTTTTATGTTTTTTTGAGTCTAAGAGACTCTTGTAAGAGGGCTAGTGGGATAGATTCTAATCATTTGATCATTAGATTCCATATTTAGTAATTTAGAAATCCTATGTGAATTGGTATTGCATGGATGCTCTTTTGGGTGAATTGGTACATATTAAAGGGTTCTTTTTTGGGTAGGATATATGAGGTTCTTTGTTTGTATTTTCCAAGAGGTTTTTCTGTTGTCAAGGATCCCTTCTAGGGTCCTACTTTTGAGGTTGTCATGGGGACTTTTGGGAACACCCTTGTTGGTGTGTTTATCTTTTGGATACCCCTTTGGGTGCATTGTTAATTAGGGATTAGTTTAATGCCATTGAGTGAGGTTTGGAATGTTTATGTACTGGGCCTATCCCATGCTTTGGATGATCAAGGGTGACCCTTTGTTGGGTGTCCTACACCTATTGTAGTACTTGGGCTATTTGAGGATATTTTGAAAGGGTTGGGTGAATAGGTTGGGTGTCGGAGAGGAGTCCCTAATTAGGACTCACTTTATACTATGACCCTAGGGACTGTGGGATCCCTTGTTATTGTTTAAGACCGTAGATGTTTCATTCATAGCTTGAGGGGGGGGGGTGTTTTGTTGAATTTTGAGATCCAGTATGCTGAGATAGGCCCCATTAATGTTTTGGATTGGATTTGATCAGTGAGTCATGTTTATATATTTAGATGGTGTTTTTGAGAACTGGATCTTACCCTATTTGATTGGCCTTTGGCCATTTCATTTGATTCTATTTCTTATCAGGACTCTGGTTTGTAGAGGTGAACCTTGGGATGTATTGGATTATGTGTCAGCCTTGATATTTGATTTGTTTCTAGCCTGAATTACATGGATATGGTCATATGGTATTAGGGAGTTAATGGGATATCTAGATGGGAGGACCCCACTAGTTGGGTGTCACATATAGTATAGAGCTCATCACCAAGGATGCTGATGCACTACTGACTCCATGGATGCTTTATACTCCATGTTTTATATATTAATCCCCTATGGGATTATGTTTCAGGTCCCTTACCTATGCCATATTTTCTTTGTTTTAATTTTTATTCTTACATGTTCACTAATTATGTTTGTCTATATATTCCTTTCTCTGGTTTAGATCATGCTATTAGAGTCCTAGAGACAAGCAGATGCTCCTTTTATTATAAACACCTATGGTTATTCCCTTGGGTTTTTAATTCATGACCTTGTGTTTAAATGTATTTGAGATCCTATGTAGATATATAGAATGCAATGATTTTTATGTGGATGGGTGATCCATGCTGGGTAAATCCTTCAGAGTATACCTGAGTGGGGGTATATTTACCTCGTGCATCAGGAGATAACCCTAATTTTTTTATTTTCAATGTTTTCCAATGATCTTTAATTTTATATAGTGGTTTATTTTATGCCAGATGCTATAAGTTTTAAACTAGCATGAGAATATCACATGTTCATACACATATTATAAAAAACTATAATATTTTAATATTAAAGGTGACCTACTGATATTTATTTCTCACCTCATATATGTGAACCTCAGTGTTTGTGCAGACCTAATATATAATTTAAGGTATGAGGATGAGTTATGTGATGGATGGGGTAGAAGGCTACTTTTTATTTATTGATCTGAGTTTCTCAACAAGAGTCTCAATATTAGGATGACGTTGCTTGAGTAGAATGGGTAATGGGTATCTGGTTTGGAGTAATGTTATAGTAGATCAAGTTGTTTATATTTTTAATTTTTTATTTGGTTTATGTGGTCGAACTAGTGGTAGATCACTTATTGTTTATTTTAAATGCATTGAGTATGTATAATTGTATACAAAATTTAATTTATCATAGTATACCATTGTTTTAGTTTATTTATTATTTGTAATATAATTTTTACCCATCTCTTTGGGTTTCTTTTTTCTCCGTTGTTAGTGCACTCTAACCAGGGGGTACAGTCTCTCCAATGTATCTTTTAGACCCTTACCACTCTGGTCGACATCGTCTGGAATTCAGGGAGGTGTGCTTGAGACCTTATGGAGAGCTAAAATGGGTGATGTGTTGGATTGTTATGGTCTGGTTTATTGTGGGAACTCTAGAATAATATTTTTATAGTAGATCACTTCATCGACACCTTAAAGAAAACATGATTCATCATTATGAAAATATCCTATATTATTTACTTTGTAATAGAATCCCTTTGTAAATAAATATCTCATAGAAAAAAAAGCAAGAGTGTTTCATCAATTTAATAATTTGAATTATCCTTATATAACATTCCAAAATGGTCTTATATATTAATAACTATATCCATAGATTTAAATTAGACACATCCTTCTAAAAAATATATCAATATATATCTTCTCTGATCAATTAAATGGGATAAATCCCCTTTTTACTATTCAAATATTTTCATATCACCTATAATTTATAAAAATTCTAACATCTCACCATGTACATATGTGATCATAGTTTTTTACATACAATAAATCATTCAATTCATGATATATATTAAAAAATTTGTGAAGTTTAAGGAATAATACAAAAATAGAAATATATGAATTCTAATAATATATATGATACATGAATTTTCTATTGGAATGACTATCATCATTGAAACCATTTTTAGAGACCATATAGTTTGAACTATTAAAGTGTAAGTCTCAATACTTTTGATATCCCAATATTTTATTTTATGACATCATATGGGTTTGGTTATTATATTTTATCTATACGATATGAAATTGCTTTAATAATATATTACTTGAAAATCTTGGTTGTCATTATATTTAGCCACATTTATTACCCTTTTATGTGGAGAATGATCGAATGATATTACTAATGTAATGTTTCATAGGAGAATAAACACCATGTGAATTGGATAATCATTTATAAATCCAGATATTAACCTTAAATTATTACCCAATGTACTAGATTCAATTGGTTCTAGGGTTCCAAATCGAACATGATCTTCATAAGGTATAGATCAAACATATATAAAATATAAAAGGATAAAATAAAACCAATGGATATACTATAAAAGAGGTCAAAGAACATTTCTTTGTAACAAACTCGATTTCTAAGATTAACCTACCAAGATAAAAATCCCATCATATGTGTCTATATTTTGTTGGACCCCTAATTGTGGAATCTACACACACACTATAAAGAAAATACACTGTGTGAGTATAAAAACTAGTAGGGACCCACCAATTCACCTTTAACAAAAATAAAATAATACACGTGAGTGTAAATATTAAATTATAAATAAAAAATAGGAACAACAAATAAAATTTGGGCTATTGTTCCCTAACTAATCTTCTATGTAGCATAAAATTTCCCTATATAGCTAATTATATTAGATGGATTGACCATGTACCTATATGAATCGATCATGTGATATAATAAAAAACAAATATTAAGGAAGGAATAAAATATCCATCCTTGAATATATGATTTGTTATTTGATGAAAGAATACTTTTTCTAAACTCATAAATTAGAATCAAACCCTTTGAAGGTGTAACATATCTAAAATCCTGAATAAAAAACATATATTAAGGAAGAGGTTTCATGGAAAACCTCTAGAATTGGAAAATATAACAATGAAGGAGTAAAAAAACACACCAATTGAATAGGAATGAGAAAACATAGAAGGTGTAACATAAATAACCCATATAATTGGAATGAAATACTGAGTAAGGTGTTACATTGCAAAACTATCACATAGATATTAAGCTATCACATGTAGTAATATGAAAGGAAATACCAAAATTTAAAGCAAATAATTATTAGGAATAACCAATTAATGACCAATAATTTTGCCACATAAGGCCCACTATTGAAACCTCGACCCTACCAAGTATACACAAGAACCAACCACTATTTTCCCAACCCTCCATATAAATTCATCACTCAGGAGAGAGTTAATTACATTGGTTAAGTAATAATGAATGTACATTAAAAAAAATATTACTAGATATATCTTAGTGGCACCCATTTCTTGTATGAAAATGCTGATTACCCATTCAAAAGTACAAAAATAAATAACTATTTATTGTAATTCCAATCTTAGATGACAGACTTAAAACATAATAAGTAATGGTAAATAGATTATGTAACATAATCAATTACAACCTAGGTTCATCCCAACTATGATATAACACTCCCAAACATATTTTTATTTTCAAATCTATCATAGACAGTCTAACAAAGTTTAATAAATTGTAAATCATATGGATCACACGCACACATAGGAAAATGATATGATACTATTGAAAATCACATGATGAGAAATTAGTAGACATATTAGGACCACTTATGTATATTCTCAACACAGAGAGTGGTGGGGGAGGTGAATTACTATAAGATAATTTTTAAACCAATTAATAAATTTTATCACTTTACCTCCTAGACATGTTAGGATCTTGATTATCTTGTTCTATTTTTATTTTTTATGAAGGTATATGAATGTGAGTAAAGGATTACACACAATGTTTTTGTAATTTTACCTACTCAATAAGAGAAGATAGTGATATATGTGTTTTGGTGTTACCACTATACTGATTCCCACTATAATGAGACACCAATAATTGTGGATTTTTTCAAAAAAATCCTAAAACTATGTGTGTTTTCCTACATCTATGGAAGGGGGATATAAAATAGTCATAATACAATAGAATATTGATGGAATTGTCCAAATATAACACCTTGTTAGATCTTTATAATGACTCTTTAGATAGTCTTAAACTTCTTCAACTTGTTTGTAACACAATGGAATTCTTCCACTTTTGGTATTTAAGTTAAATGTTGCAGTTCTGGTTTGTTATTTTATATATTATCATTCTATTGTTTCATTCATAGTATCATGCAAGAAACCTGTTGTCTTATTCCATTATATACACCATATTTCAAGAAAAATTATTTATATTCTACATAGTTGTAAAATAAAATTATATTCCTTATCTTCTTTCTATGTAATTGATATGTGTACAACACTCTGTTATTTTACTAACATATTCCCTCTTTCATCTTCAGTGAAAAAATAGATTATATAAAATCTCTTTTTCTTATCTTCAACTAACTGTATTTATATGATCATGATCACTATTTCAGGTCTCCATTTTCTTGAAAGCATTATATTATTCTTCGAAAAATAGTTTTTACCCTCTATTAAAACTTATTATTCAACTTTCTACCTCGGTTTATCCTCCATAAAAAATGCTATGTTCGAATCTTCTACAACAAACACCTATTCATATATAACTATTTCAAAAGACATTAGTCAGTGTAGTAATTATTTTTATGGTACCTATCTATCAAGAGACACTCAATCTAGTACCTTTCTATCCTGTACTAATCAATCTCGTTCTTCTATGTTTGATTCTTTGATAAGAGATCTCTCTTCTCTGTTAGTACACTACTTCTTCAACTAGTACATCACTTATGCATCTGATGCCTTCTTCATATGATATATCTCTTTCTGGTACACTGAGTCTAATACATCAACATGAACAAAACATATAAATCCACATGTTTATCACCTAATATTTTTTACAGGTAAATCATAATGTAAACAAAAACTTCAAAGTTCACTTACTCACATTTATATACTCATAATTTCTCAAAAAAAGAAAGGATGATAGAAAACTTCAAATTCAGATTTCCTGCTTCACATTCAGATTACACACTTGAACCTTTCTTCAGTTTACCACTCTTAAACCTATAAAACAATGTATTTAAAAATATTCATAAGATATTTCCTTAAATATCGACATCAATGATCTTTAGACCTTCTTTAATACTCATTTAGAATCAAGCTATTTCCACCAAGACTATTGAGGAGTTGATTAAATTATACAGTATCACTATAATTAGTGGATGTAAAAATAACTATGAAAATATCTTCAAACCATTGGGTGGTACATCAATATAGGAACTCATGATTAAATTAATGCTCTATAAAATAAAAATTCTTAGGAAATTATCCATACAGTAATGAAAAATGTAGTATATATTTGTAGGAACTCCTTTTTTCGCATTGCTCTGACTGATATAAATTTATATGAACATATTTATCTAATAATGATCCATTATTTGTAAATGTCCTCAACCATCTGTCTGATACTTCTACATAGGAGTTTCATATAGCGGATTCATAGAATTCATCCACTAAATAACCTCAAAATGCTACTTTTTGATAAAAATTGGCCAATGAACCATTATAAATAAACCTTGGGTTGTTCATTCATAAACCTCTAGATATCATTAAAAAATATATATCTGATGTCTTTTTTTTTTCATACCTCTATCTGTTAATAAAAAAACTATATCCTAGGACTTATTTTAGAAACCACTATTTAGTTACTTGAATGAATTTCCATATTGAATATTCCATGAATTTGACTTTTCTTGGAATCTTATATATAATCAATCAGAATAAACTATCTGATGATGCTCAGAAACCATGGTTTGATGAATGTTCTTGGAAACATATGGGTGACGAGTTAATATATCTCTTCATCTGATAAAAATTCATCTGATTAGCTCATTCAAAAAAACTTAGTCTGATCACCATTTTTTGTCTGTCTCAGTTTGATAGAATCACATTCCTTCATATGATACCTAAGAATGTTTTTTTTCTTTGTAAAAACTTTTTCTAAAAAATCTATTTAATGGATTAATTTTTATAATGTTATAAACAAACACGATTCTCTAAATTTCATTGAACATGTAACAGACAATACTTTCAGGTCCCCAATCATCATAATTAATTATAATTCTTCAAATAATATTTTTCCTTATACTAATAAATATACAACAGATCTTCTAAATGCTAGAACACCATTTTTATTATTCAAATATAACATAACATGGTATCATATTCTCTTATTCAAAGAGATTAGATTATTCAACTTTATTAATTGGTACTTCATCACCCCCATATAAATTCAATATCCAAGCTACATATTCTCTATTAACATGTTGGGATACTTCAAACTCTCTATAAATAAATCGATTGAAAATTAATTTTTTTATTTTATTCTCAAATTCCACTTTAAGGATGAGTGGTAACCACATTCCTAGCCTGAAATGAAACAATAGGAACCCATTACACACTTCAAACATCAAAACATACAAAAAACTTGATGGTATTAAGATCAGATAGACATCTTATTCATCATCATGAGTACTACTGTTTCCATTTATAGTCAGAATCATATCGAGTACCCCTTTTTTCATCACTATCCTTCACTACATCATCATCATCATCTTAGCACTTCACCAAACACCAAAGACTTTCAAAGACTATTGAAGTCACTATAAGCATATCACCAAAACCAAAACCAAAACCAAACCCAAGAAAGAAGACTTCAAAAAATAGCACAATCCCTGAGAACACCTTTGTCAAGAACAAAACAATCAAAAAATCACTGTGTACATGGGGGAGAAAACTAATAAAATCAGCATCAATTATATGCTTTTGAAATCTTGGAATCCTCCAAACCACACCTCAAAAAACCTGATCATCACCACCACTATGGCTTCGAATAGGATGGTATAAGTAGTGAATGAGGTTAGACTAGTGGTTGAGAGGCTGGGTATTCCAAACAACAACAATGATGATGAGGAGAAAACAAAGAACAAACAAAAACATGAGCAAGAACCCTATATCACCTTGAGATCCATCAACCGCCAAACTGCACAACCCAAAACTTCATAGAACCACCGATCCATATCTGACCAGCATCAGATCCCTTTTATATCATTGTATTTGATTTCATCATTGTGACATACACCTATCTTGGATACTTCGACCACACTTCCTAGAAACTTCTTATTTACAACATTTTTAACACATTTACATCAATGAAACCCCTCTAATTAATTGTAAACCATTGATAACCATTAATAACATAGACAATTAACACAATATAGGAAAAAATATAAATGATATAATATTTTATGTAAAAATGATCTTCAATACTGGGAAACAACACAGGGAATGAATTGGGTTTATTTTATTTCAATAAATTATATATTAAAAACTAACAAAATAATTCCAAATTAGGCATTTGAGATATAGAAAGGTAAAATAGTGTGAGAAATGTATAATAGAACCTTAAGATGTCTTAGGTTAGTCTATATATAAATAACAAAACTGATGAGGACTAAATTTGATCCCAAATGGATGAGAAGGATATGTTTGAAGAAAATAAGTGAGTTGAGAGTTATTTGTGTTTTTATAGTTGAAAATATAATGTAAATGAGGTTTTTATAAAAAATTTTAAATAATTTTTAAAAATTAAACTAGGAATTCTAGTACTAGGTCCACTGGGTACTTGGTGTTTCATTGAACAATAGGTGTGTGGACCACTATCTAAACGATGTACCACCATGTGTTACAGAACCCCTAGAATTTACACTAAGACTCAATTTATGTATATCATCAAACCATTCTCTCTTGATGTGATATTTTAGTAAAAAGGGACTTCTACAACCTTCTACAATCCTCCATCAACTCCTTTAATTTCTCAAAGTCATCATAAAACATCAATTTTTATTTAATTGAAAACTAAAGTTAATTTCCATAATATACCTCAAAATCTTAGATTCAATATGGACTTTCCCATTTCTTCTTGTCCTCTTAGAGAAGTATATATTTTTATCCTTTTTGAACAATCCAAACCATTTAGATCTCGTTTTGAATTTCTATTCCCATTTCTCCTTTTAAATATGTCTATATTAGAACTACATGAAGATAATCTACATTTGGTTTCCCCAAAGCATACTCTCACTTCTCTATAATATTCACATTTGACACTCCTCAATGATGTATCTACCCTTAATTCAATATACTAAACTTCAACCCTGTTCATAGAGTACAGTTCATACAACAGGAGTTGAGACTTATGATATCCATTATTTATAATCATGTATCATTGTTCATTTGGTAGTTGGTTTTTTGTAGTTATGATATTGGGATCTCTCGAAGTGTTAAAGAAAATGAGAGTAGGGGTTTTGAACTTATTACAATGAGTAGATATAGGCATAAATATGAACTTGAAAAATTTAAAAAGGCTACCTTCATACTATTATAATTTTTAATTAACTAAAATAGATTAATTCACTCTAATGAAGGACCACTAGTATATTATTGAGACTTTAAATGGGATTAAATATGGTGATCTTCTTCCTATTCCACATATTGTTATACCCTTTACGTTTTATTAATACTGAAAATGCTCTTAGAATAATTTTTTAAATCCAAAATTCATATCACTCTTATATTTTCTACTTATTTTATGTTTTTATATTCGTTTAATTTTGTGTGGAAAAAACCCCCTATGAATCCACACTTTAACAATATTTTTTTTCTTAAACTCTTATTCAAATTGATCACTAATAATTTCTTCTACATACAAAATCTCATTTTTTACTGAATAGCTCGTAAATCATAGAATTAATTTTGATATGATAATTCGAAATACCATTTTCTTCTCTCCTTCTTCACTAATCCTCTATATAAGAATCACTTTTAAATTTTATCCACGAATATATGGAATTATGAATTAATTCATAAGGTATTACTCTTTTAATATGGAATTTATTTTTCTCACATTTTCCCAAATTTATAATGTTATCATTATATCCATGATTCCAAGGTCACATACTTATTTCTTAGATTTATTCTCCTTTAATTTTATTTTTTTGACCACTGATGAACAATTTTGGTACCATCATGTTTGATATTTTAGAACTCTTAGTATTATGCCAAGAACCCACCATCACAAATTCTATAATGTAAATAAACCTTATGATTTTCCTTGGGTTATCAATGATAAGAAATTCCATTATCAAATTTTATACAATGGTTATTTTATATGGTTAAATTAACCTTAAAACATTTAAAATTACCCTTATATTCCCTAAGATATCTTTTTTGTCTTTAGTCTTCTTTAGTTTTGGAAGCTTAAATGAAATTATTAATTTATTATGGGAAATAATCATGTCAAAATTATCTAAATAAAATCATAAAATAAATATTATGGACTCATTAATTTTTCCATATTCTCACAATTTTTCTCTACATCAACCTTAAAATGCTTAAGGTTAAACTTATAAAGTTTACTGTCAACTTTATGATGTATAGGGTTAAACTAACAATTTTCAAGATTAGGCTTACAAGGTTTCTAATGAAACCTATGAATTTTTTATCGAAAAATATGAATTTCATTCCTATTCAATTATTATATATTTTTTCTAAAGGTCAAACTAATAAAATATCAATGTTAACATTATGATGATTTAAATCTACCTTATGATATTTATTTCTTTTCTATTTTATTATACCACTTCAGAATAAATCATACATGCCCTCAGAGTATTATATATTAAATTATCAGATCTTTAGTCCCATGAACTTATAGTAATTTATGTTTCAAATAAATTAAACCTAGAATTTCCAAATCACACCCAACAATGTAACAAATAAACTCAGAATAATTTCAAACGAAACTGTAACTTTTGTTTTCCCTTCATGGAATCTCAGAAAATATTTCTACTATTTCAATTTCCTTGAAAACAATATATATAGAAAATTACATACTTCTAAACTTATAAAAAATAATGAATATCAACTCAACAATCATCACATGCGAACATGTATTAACCTCAAATACAATATCATCCACAAGTTGGTTAAAAAATATCCCCCTTTGGATTTATTATCAATAATAGCCATTTATTATCCCCATTACCAATAGTAAATACAATGTTAATAACTAAAACTATTGAAATAAACCTCCCCAAATAAAAGAGCTTTTAATTAAGAAACTCTATGTCAACTTGATGTGGTTTGATAAATAAAATAATTGTGATCAATGGATACATCAATTCTATCCTGAGGAATCTCATTTTAAAAATTAAAATTCATAAAAATCAATTTTAAATTTGAATGAAAAATAGATTTCATGTTAAATTTTCTATAATCAATAAACAAACATGGTAAAATAGTTACAAAACAAGAAGACAAGTTCTCTCCCATGAAGATAACATCTATTATATGTAACACACAGACCCATCTAAACAGGAGCCAAAGAATTACTTGTTAAATTTACATGATTAAGAGGAATAAAATCCTGAAGGAATGATACATTTAGTAGTGTTGAATAAAATGGATACATATATGTAACTCAAATTACATTAAAAATGGTAGAAAATTACAATAAATAACAAAAACTGAAAACTGCATCCATGGAAACTCAATAAATGATATCCTATTCATCACATGTTGAAGGTAAACAAATAAAAGGAGTGAGCTCAAATGATCAATATGATTTAAAAATAGTATAGGTATAAATCAATAATAACTAAATTATAAACAAATTGGCAGAGTCAATATGGCATGGTGAATAAATGAAAAATTCATGCCATTAATAAACTGAGAATGAAACTGCATCCATAGATTTTTTCATAGTGAAAACCTCATGGATAATACTAACAGATAATAAATAAAAAGAATTCTTATTTTTTATAAGCCATGTATCTGGAACATTATACCACTATAAGGTCAAAATGGTTAAGTAAATGGTTAGAAACCCATCTGATTTTGGGAAATAAACTTTAAGGGTCTATCGCCAACTGATTTGTCTCATGAGGCCTATCGATGCATCGAGGGGCTATAGAAGGCCCCACCCACCACAACAAGTCCTAGTAATTATTTATATATTAATTTAACACAAGTTCAATATTTATTATCAATAATTGTATAGAATAGTGGATATAAGTTCATCAATATTTCCACAGTTAAAAAAACATTCAAAATAAACACTATATGTAAAATGGTATATGACTTAGACAATAATCATATACATGAAATGAGAATATGGATCTTTAATAAAAATAGAATTTAAAAAGAAAAGTGATCTCAAATGGGTATAAGGTACACCACATAAGAATTATTATGTGCACAATAAACAGTAAGTCACAATAAAAGGGAAAATTGAGACAAAGTCCCGTACCCTAATGTAATCAATCAAGTTGTATCACCAAAAACTAATAACCACCAAAAAATTTAAAAAATACCATGAATATATTGAGAATAATGATATTACATATCAAAAGGTAGTAAACAATAAATCCCATGACATAAATAAGTGGTGAACAATGGAAATCTCACAGAAATAAAAGGAATATGAGAAACCCTTAACTATATGCTTGAGTGTGTTCTTCATTTGTTTTAATGACCCGAATGATAAAATTTAGCTTCATTAATTAATAATTCCATAACCTACTATACATGTAATTGATTTATTATAACTTTATTAGGTTCATTCAAGTCCCTTTTTATGGGTTTAACAGGTTTAACTTTATTGTTTTGGAAGCATTTTCTCACTTGGTTTTCATGATCCGTTTATTTTTATTCATGAATGCAAGAGAATTTGATGGGTGGTTAAACACCCATTATTTTAAATATATCTTATTAATGAAATTATAGAGATATAAATGATATTATAATGATTTTGGGTTATATACCATGATGGTGATTCTATTAGTTAAAATTTAATTATAAACATTTCGATTAAATTGGTGGTTTGGTTCATAATGAACTCTTTTTGTATTATTATTTTATATTATGAGTGTATAAGGATTATAGAACATTTCATAAAATGAAATACATATATTATGATCTGGTTAAACCATTAAAAAGGTTTTATGACTTGTATTGAATATGTTAATGCAAATTGAAAACTGGTCTTCCTTGAGTGTGATAAATTATCACTTCTCGGACGATGTTTGCATTTATAGAATAAAAGGAGGGGAAACAGAGAATAAAATTGAGAAATCTCACAATAAAATTCGGCAGCCTAACGATGACACTTAAAATTTCATAAAATAGTTTTATGAGAGAAAGGGGATTTCTCATCAATATTACATAATATAGGAAGTAAGAGGATATGGAATGAAATATTCCAACATAATCCAAAGGAAATAAAAAAAATAATAACAGAAAATGAAATAAAAGAAAGAAAACTAAAGAGGATTTTTACCTCGAGATCTCTTCTCCTTGAGATCCTTCTTAAGGCCTTTGGTTTTGGACTTTTGGTGAGACCAGATGCTCTAGGACGTGGGGAAGAGTCTTGGTAGGATTATTTGGTAGAACACAGGTAAGGCTCAAGGCTTGAGAGGTGTAAGAGGAAGAGGGTAATGAGGGTGATATTTATAATAGAGGAGAGGAGGTATTTTTTATTATTTTAATCATTATTATAATATATTTTCTCCAAACTGTGAATAATTTTAATTCATGTGACCCTAAATAGTAATAATTTCATGTGAATTTGAACCAAGTGGTCTTAAATCACTTTTCATGTCATAAATAGTTTATTTTACTTATAATTTGAATATACGGTATTTTAACGTATTTCACTATTCATCGAAAATTCTAGAATTTCAGAAAAATACGAAAAAATTCAGCCTAACCATTTTTTGATGTGTAGAATTAAAAAATGAACTTAATTTTTCAAAAAAAAATTCTAAAAAATATTAATTTTATTTTTTAATAAAAATATATTTAATTCAAAAAATAACAAAATTAAAGGTATAATTAATTTTATATCACATTAAAAAATTAATTAAGACCTCATTATATTATTACCTTATGAAAATAAAATATTATCATTTTTTACTATTCATAAGGGGCATATTACTATTTATACGGGTATGTTACTATTCATCAAAAATCTAGTTGGTTCTATCATTCTTTAAAAGACTTACTGGTCACAAATCTAGATGATGAGTTTTCAAAATTTAAACCATAGATATGGAAATTTTATGTTTAATGGCTAGGTTATGAATATCTCCTAAATAAGCAAGTGTTTTTTCAAAGAAACATAGTTCTTTATGAAATATAGTCTATGAATATTATATATTTAAAAGTAGCATAACATAAAATGTTTGGGGTGTTATATTACTCCCACCTTTAGAAATCTCTTCCTCAAAATATTTAATGAATAAATCCCTCTAAAAAGATGTGGGTGGTTCTTCTTCATTACATCCTCAAGTTCCCATGTTGCTTCCTCCATGTTATGGTTTCTCAGAAAAACATTTACCAGACGAGTTTTCCGCTTCCTTGATACCTACTCCCTTGTGTCAAGAATCTCGATAGGATCTTCACAGTATGACAAATCCGGTTCCATATCTATCTCTTTATAGGTGAGTACATCCGTTGGGTTTGGAATGTATTTCTTTAACAATGATAGGTGGAACAGAACTTGAACTTTAGAGAGACTTGGGGGCATTTCTAAATGGTAATATACAAATCTAATTATTTCTAGAATTTCAAATGGTCCGATGTACCTGTGGCTCAATTTCCCTTTTTTACTAAACCTTAAGACACCCTTCCTTGAAGATACTTTCAAAAAGACATGATCTACCACTTGGAATTCCAAATCCTTTCTTCGATTGTCAGAATAAATCTTCTTTCTACATTGGGATGCTTTTATATGGGCTTGGATTGTCTTCACCTTTGCCATGGTGTCTTCAATAAGTTTTGGACTTATAAGTTTCCTCTCACCAACTTTCTCCCAACAAGTTGGAGTTCGACATCTCTTTCCATATAATTCTTCATATGGAGCCATATGAATACTAGAATGGAAACTATTTTTGAAGTAAAATTCCACAAAAAATAAATATTGATCCCACATACCTTGAAAGTCAAGAGTGTATGATCTCAACATGTCTTCTAGAGTTTGAATAGTCCTTTCTGACTATCCGTTGTTTTGGGGGTGATAAGTATTACTCACATGAAGCTCATTATTCAGAGCCATCTAGAGGCTTTTCCAGAATTTTGATGTAAAAAAAAGGATCAAAATCAGAAATAATTGATAAGGGAACACCATGAAGTGTTAAAACTTTATTAATATATAGTATTCCTAAACTTTCATGTTGAAAATCTTCTCTTATAGAAATAAAATGTGCTTATTTTGTAAGATGGTCAACAGTGGCCCATATCTCATCATTCCTTCTTGGAGTTCTTGGTAGACCCATGAAAAATCCCATCATAATATCATCCCATTTCAATACTGGTATAGGAATGGGTTGCATGAATCCTCTTGGATGTTGTCTTCCAGTATTCACTTATTGAAAAACCAAACATCTCAACACCTAATCTGTAATCTCCCTCTTCATGTTTCCCCACCAAAAATGTTTGTTTAGATTACTGTACATCTTGGTACTACCAGAATTTATAGAGAAATTAGAGCTATGAGCATCATGAAATAGTTCTATATTTATCTCAGGAATAGCGGGAACAGAAATCCTCTTTCCAAATTTCAAAACTACTTCTTCACACACAAATTCTGCCAATCTCCCATCCTGAACAACATTAATTTTATTGTACGGATTTTCATCGTCAAATTGAGATCTTTTTTATCTTCTCTAGAAAATATGGATTTGAAATAATTTAAAAGTGGAAAGATGTTTCCCCTTCCTTAACAATTCCAATATATATCTATAGTTGATTTATGAATATAGGATCTCTCTCAACACTCATGTGGGTTTGGAGTCCATGATCTTTCCTACATAATGCATCTGCCACCGTATTTTCCTTTACAGGGTGGTAGTGTATTGAACAGTCATAATCATTGAGTAACTTGAGCCACCTCATTTTCCTCATGCTGAGTTTATTTTGTGTAAATATGTATTTCAAACTGCGGCGATCTATGTATATCTCACATATTTCTCTGTAGAGATAATATCTCTATATTTTCTGGGAAAAGATTATGGTTACTAACTCAAGATAATGAGTATGATAATTCTTCTCATGAGTCCTCAATTGCCTTGATTCATAAGTAATAACTTCATCATTTTTTATAAGGACGCAATCTAGACCATTCATTGATGCATAACTATATTTCAAAAATCCATTATTTCTCGATGGAAGATTCTTAGTTAGAGCATTGAACAATATTCTCTTCAATTCATCAAAGAATGTACATTTTTTATCCATATGCACTTAACCTTTCATGACCCGACCCGACGGGGCTCGGGCCACAGCTCCCTAAGACCGCATCCAATAGGACATGGGCTGACGTCTAGTGCAAAGTAGGATATCACACACATGGGAGGCATTTTCCTAAGGTACCTGTACACACGCACACACATACAACTCCATGAAACAGTGAAAGGATATATAAAACTGAAAAGTAAATGAATGAATACAACTATCCCAAACCAGAGTACAGAAAAAGTACAAAAGGGAAAAATAGGGCCCAACCAAAGAAAACTACAGAAGTGTCCAACCTGCTCAGAAGGAGGGAAAACAGAGCCAAAACACCTACCAATATGCTCCTCGGTAAAACTCTAGTAAACACCCCTATCAAACCTGTTCACGATGCTCCGCCTGTTCCAAGTACTTCTTGGACTCCATCAAAAGGCCTGTGGTCTGCCCAAGACACAAACAATTGCGGGAAAATCTCATGGAGGGGTGAGTATAACAATACTCAGTAGGCACCCCAAAAAACCCAAAACAAAAGAGAGCAACTAAAAGGGAATAGTACGCTTATCCCATCCAGAGGGAACCCAGATGAGAGAAAAACACCATCACGTGACCATCCTAGGATAAACACAACTAGTCATCTCAAACCAGGTGTATTCCTATATATACACCTTGAACATCCAGATATACTCAGCTCATGCACCAAGCCATGGGAGGTACCGACCTCATCAAAAGAAACTATTCACAACCAGAAGAACATGCTCCATGACCACTTTCATCCCAGATGACACTCGTCCGAGAGATACACTCCATCGAATTTCACACAAATGTCTCAGATGCTCACCCGAGAGATCACACACGTCAGATAGAGTCATTGAAAAAAACTCGCTGAAACAACATAAACACCAAACTATTTGGATATGGGATTGCTCCTAGGGTCTTCTAGATGACACCAGAACCCACACTGGTATACAAATATCTCACAAATAGTGGATCACTTCCTGGGTCCACTGGGGGATACCACAACCTGATCTGGCATTCATAGATCTCACATATAGGGGATCACTCCCAGGATCCACTATGGGATACCACCACCCAATGCAGTATTCGTACATAAACACGTCACTCATATTGAGGATCGTCGCCCAAGTAAAGGTGATCATGAAGATACAAGAACCCTATCTTGTATAACTCACGATGTAGGGGATTGAACTGACAATGCCACTACCCAATCGAAACCACGTGATGAGTAGGGGATCATAAAACCAATGATGCCGCTACCCTACTAAAACCTCATGCTGTCTAGGGGATCGTATACTCGGCGATTCCGCAACCCAACTGAGCACGAACCACTGTGTAGGGGATCATATTCCCGATGATTCCACAAACCCTACGTGGTTAACCCTCTAGATAGGGGATCTTCGCCCATGGACAAGCAGTCACAACAATACCGAGAACCTGATCTAGGGTAACAATGATAGATAATCTCGCTCTGGGCCTACCAGAGGGATTCCACAAATCTAATAGATTAAACATACCATCGAGAGGATAAAAATCCTAGAATAGGGTTCTAATGCCGTGTGAAACCTTGTAGGAACAAACCAAGGGAGTACCCTCAACCACTGTTGGCCTAAACGTTGCTAACCCAAGCGACCTGTAAGATGCCACACCGCGCACCTCCAAGCCCGATACTGAGGCCACCATCACGATCCATGTGAAAAAACACACATGATAGGCTGTTTACTCACCTGAAATGGACAACTAGTGAAAAAGGCTCTATTCACCGTAGCTTGCCTATGAGGGTCCCACACAATGATCTTGAAACACATCAAGTAGATCATACCACTGTGATATCCTCAGAAAAACTCATGGGATCCACTACTCGGTCGTCCCAAACTGACACTCAGTGAAAAGGTACTATTCACCGAAACCATCTCAGGTGGGGCCCATGACTCAATCCCGAAACTCATGGAACAGATCACACAATTATGATCCTCTTGAAAAAACACTTAGGATCCACTATTTATCCACCAAAATCAGACTCCTGGTGAGAAAGTTGCGTTTCTTCCAAAACGCCCAAAACCGACCTCATGGGGCCCGCACCCTAAAATCGGTCCCAACACCTGGAAACCATCAAGAAAAGTCCACTGTATCATTAGGGTCTCAATGCCACTGATGGCACATCAATAGGACACTTCAGGTAGAAGATACAACGGGCTGAAGTCAAATAATAATAAAATAAAATAATTTTATTTTCCATTTCAAGCTCCCGGGCCACTATCCCGAAACTTACAACTCCAAAACCCACCTCAAATGGTTCGCCTCATCTCCGGTGTCATGTTTCCGGATAAGGAACACGAATCTGACCACTGGATCGCAAGAAACTAGTTTTTTAAAAACATTCGTATATTAAAAAAGGGTCGGACCAGCCAAAACCGGCCAGTCCGTCCGGCCCATCATGGTTGGCGGCCCTCCATGGTGCGGCATCCCTCACCACCGCGCTCAGCCGGGGGCACCCCGGGGGTCTTTTTTGCAATCTTCAACCTCTTGCGTGACCCTTAGGACCTGATATTCCCTGCTACGCCAACAAAATGACGCAATTCGCAGAAAAAATTTGATTGGGGGGATTAAAACTCATACCGCCTAACTCACGGGAAAAACACCGAAGCTTCAGGTGCAAAACAACGCCCGCGACGCCCTGAAACATGATCCAATAATAATTGGAGCTGAAAATGGATGATTTCGGCTTGAATCGGTGAAGAACGGAGGTAGGGGAGGAGGGGTTCTATTGCTGCGCATAGGAGGAAATTGGGGTGGTGATTGGTTTACTCTTTTTTTAATTTAAAACTTTCATTTAAATAAACACCGCCGATCAGACCTCTCGGCGTGGAGGCAATTAGATTACTGCTAGGATAAAGGCACCATTCTGAATGCAACAGAGGACTCGAATTGTCAATCCAAGACTCCGTTCATATGTTATTTGAGCCGACACTCATAATTAAACTTTCCCATCTATTTACAAAAAACACCCCTGTTGGTGTTTTTCACAGCAAGCCCGTTCTCGCAAATTTTACACCTCAATTATGGTAAACGGCATGTTCCGGACACAATCAGGCCCTCAGATTCACGTTCTACGCTTCCTTTTATGTGATATCACACCCCCACCACATGCATAGTATAAAAATACTTAATATTTTTATAAAATTAATTCTGAGCACAGTGGGACTCATAATCACACATCGTCTTCATGCCTAGATCTAGAATTATTCATTGAACTATTCCAAAGTACGATAGGGCCAAAACTCGAGTCACTACATCCTCCACACCTTAGAAATTTTCATCCCCGAAAAGGCATAAGCACAAGGAAGGCGACTGGACTCTCAACTGGGTCTTGCACACCAGCGACTTCGCCAACAAACAGACATGGCCGAACACATAAGTCAGAGGGACTCATCCCACACACCTCAACACTATCCACTTTGGGAGGCTCTGTATCACCCAAACAGTTTTATTCATGTCACAAAACTCATCTAAATGGGGGAAGGATCCCTTTTCCCCACACATTCGAAGCACATTGAACAACACCCACATAGTGTCTTACCAACACCCTGAAAAAAATTGATCAAGGAAAGGAATGGGAAGGGTAACGCTAAACAGTGTCAATCAATCTATTGCATAATGTAGAAAGGACACAAGACGTTCCTCTATCAATCATTGGAGCCTCTAGGTCAATAGCCTCTAGGGAATGCAACTATCCTCTCCCTTGGCCACCAGCTCGTTGATCGTGGCGTGGACCACCTGGTGGTGGGGGTGGTGGCAACTGATACCGCCTACCACCTCCTACTGCTGCTACCGCTCCTTTACTATGTCTGCCACCCTGTGGACCTCCTTGGTCGAGACACTACCTCTGCGAATGCGGTCTGTCGACCGTCTCTCTCTTAGAAACACGAAGGTTTGGAAAATCTATAGGAAGATGTCCTCGTCCATCGCAAGCGTAACACTGCCTCTCCTGCGGCTAAACAAAACTGGCCTGTGACCCCTGGGAGATCAGAGCTTTAGAGCCTCCATCCTGGGGTCTCCTCCAAAAACGTCGGCCACGTTCGGAACCCTGATTCTATCATCTGCTACCAGATTCCGATCCGACTAACGAGGTCACAACTCTCGCGTGCCTAGCACTAACAGGCGGGGCTGCTAGGCCAGAACACTCTACACCACTAGGGCCCTCTCCAGAACTCCAGTATAGGTGGGTGGGCACAAGGAAAACACACCTTCCCGAATGTCCCTACATAGGCCCTAATCAATGGCCCGATCCCTAAATAATGGGTATCGAACCATATACAAGGAGTATCTTGAAAATTGGTTAACATCACTGAGTACTCCGACACATTCATGCCCTCCTGCCGAAGCTACAGAAGCTCCTGAATCCGCACTAACCTTTGCGTCACTAGAGAGAAATATTCCCTGAAGATCCGCTCAAAGTTTTCCCACATGGGCGTCTCCTCATCGTGGGACTGTGTCACCAACCTCCACCATCTCTCGGGCGAACCATGCCAAAGGCTTGCTGCTAGGACCACCATCTGATCTGGGGTTGTCCTCTCTAGGGGGAAAAATCATGTGACTGCTTCGAGCCAGTAATCAGCTACTTGAGGGTCTGGATCACCACGAAACCTCAGAGGTCTCTGCCTCTGAAACTCATGTAGTGCACTCATCCTGCATGCAACCTCATCCTACACTACCGACACAACCAGCTACTCGATAGGTGGTGGCTCAACTGGCAGACCACTTGGAGGTCCAGCCTCAGAACCTGCACCCTATTCAAAAGCCTCTAAACAGGGTAGATCGTCACCACAATCCTGCTACGGAACTCTTTCTGGTGTTCGTCATGGAGGCATCCTAAAATATAATCAAGACACACAATGGTCAAAAAGTATATCTGGAGAGCTGACTCAAGAAAAAAAGGGAAACCAAAAAATCAAGTCCTATATGGTGCATGTACCATTATTTCACTGCGACCAGTGTATGAATACCCTGAGTGGAAAGGCAGGTTATCAGAGTCCTAGTTTATGGATACATCGGCCGCCACACCAACACTGGAGTCCCTGTCCTAGAAGCCGAACTCGAAACATCATATCATTGCCTCTATGCAATTCAATCCAAACTCACAACTAAACCATCTACACTTTGAGATACCAAAGGTGGAACCTCCTCTAATAAAACTCTATCATGACCCAACCCAACAGGGCTCGAGCTGTGACTCCCAAATCCCACCTCCAATATGCCAGGGGCTGGTGTCTAGCGCTGAGTTGGCTATCACACACATGGGAGGTATTAGCCTAAGTTACCTATGCACACACACCCACATACACCTCCATGAAACAGTACAGAGATATATAAAACAAAAAGTAAATTCATGCTTACAACTATTCCAAACCATAGTATAGAAAATGTAAAAAAGGAAAAAACTAGTCCCATCAAAAGAAAACTACAGAAGCATCCAACCTTCTTAGATGGAGGGAAAAAACTACCAAAACACCTTCCGGTAAGTGCCTCAACCCAGCTTCGGTAAACACCCTGGTAAAAACCACTCACTGAGCTCCGCCTTCTCAGGGTCCTCCTGGGACTCCGTCGAAAGGCATGTGGTCTGCACAAGTCAAAAACATGTGCGGGAAAAGCCTGTGCAGGGGTGAGTATAACAATACTCAGTAGGCACCCCAAAAAACCAAAAACAAAAGAGAGAAACTGAAAGGCAACAATCCACTAATCCCAGCCAGAGGGAACCCCGACAAGAGAGAAACTCCATCTCCTGACCATACTCAGCTAAACACAACTAGTCAGTACAAACCATGTGTATTCCCATAAATACACCTTGAACATCCAGATATACTCAACTCATGAACCAAGCCACAGGAGGTACCGACCTCTTCAGTAGCAACTGTTCACAACCTGGAGAACACACTCCACAATCACAATCATCCCAGATGAAACTCGTCCAAGAGATACACTCCATAGAATTTCACACAAGCATCACAGATGATCAACTGAGAGATCATGCTCATCGGATAGAGTCACTGAGGAAACCTTGCTGAAACGATATAAACACAAAACTCCTTAGATAGGGGATCGATCTTAGTGTCTTCTAGGGGATAACAGAACCCACATGTGTATACAAAGATCTCACAGATAGGGGATCACTTCCAGGGTCCTCTGGGGGATACCACAACCTGATCTAGCATTTGTAGATCTCACAGATAGGGGATCACTCCCAGGATCCGCTGGGTGATACCACAACTCAATTTGGCAATCATAAAAAAACACATCACTTAAATAGAGGATTGTAAAATACATAAAGGTGGTCATGATGATACCAGAACCCTATCTGTTTTAAATTGAGATGTAGGGATCGAACTGACGATGACGCAAGCCTACCAAAACCACGTACTAAATAGGGGATCAGATAACCAATGATTCCACAACCTTAATAAAACCTCATGCTGAGAAGGGGATTGTATACCCAATGATGCCACAACCCTACTGAGCAAGGCCCACTATGTAGGGGATCATATTCTTGATGATTACACAAACCCCACGGGGTTAACCTGCTAGATATGGGATCATGGCCTGTGGATAAGCAGTCACAATGATACCAAAAACCCAATCTAGCGTAACGATGCAAGAGGATCCTGCTACGGGCCCACTGGAGGGATGGCACAACTCTAACAGATTAAACATCCCATCAAGAGGATCACAAGCCTAGACCTGGGTTCTGATGCCAGGAGAACCCTCATAGGAATGAACCAAGGGTGTACCCTCAACCACTGCTGGTCCAAATGTTGCTAACCTGAGAGACCCGCAACAACGCCACACCGTGCACCTCCAAGGCTGATACCGAGGCCACCATCATGATCCACATGGAAAAACACGCTGGATAGGCTGTTTACTAGCCCAAAATGGAAAACCATTGAAAAATGTACTATTCACCATTGCTAGCCCCTATGGGGCCCACACAATAATACTGAAACTCATCAAGTGGATCATACCATGACGATCCCCTCGGAAAAAAAACACGGGTTCCATGACTCGTTCGTCCCAAATGCACACCCAGTGAAAAATGTACTATTCACCCAAACCAGCTCGGGTGAGGCCCACTAGTTGATCCCAGAACTCTTCGATTGGATCACACTATTGTGATCCTCTGGAAAAGCACACATGATCGATTATTCATCTGCCAAAATCAGACTCCTGGAGATAAATTTGTGTTTCTCAAAAAATGCCCAAACACGGCCTCGTGGGGCCTTCACCCCAAACTCAGTCCCAACACTGAGAAACCATCAAGAAAAGTCTGCCATATCATCAGGGTCTCAACACCACTGATGGAACGTCAATCAGACGCTCTGGGTGGAAGATACAATGAGCGGAAGTCAAATAATAATAAAGTATTATTATTTTATTTGACTTTTCAAGCTCCCTGGCCACTACCCCGAAACTTAAAACACCCAAACCCATACCAAATGGTTTACCTCATCTCCAGGGTCACGTCTCCACAGAAATCACAATAATAAGACTCCCGGATTGTAGGAAATGTGGGTTTTAATAACCACCATATATTAAAAAGGGGCTGGACCGGCCCAGACCGGCCGGTCCGACAGGCCTGGGATGGCCCATGGCGGCCGACCTGGTCACTGCTGCCACCTACCCGTGATGACAGACTCAGTCACCGCCACCGCTAGCCCTCCTTCGTGCGGTTCCCCGCTCTGCCGACAAAGTTGGCGCACCGCCGCCACGAGCGGCTTGTCGTCCTGCTCCGCCGCAGGCCACCGCGGACCGTTGGGGGCACCCCGGAGATCCGTTTTGATATACTCAACCTCTTGAATGACCCTCAGGACCCGATCTTCCTTACTTAGACAACAAAACAAAGCAATTCACAGTAAAAATGGGACAGGGGATTAAAACTCAAACTGCCTACATCACGGGCAAAACGCAGAAGCTTTGGGTGCAGAATGACACATGCGACGCCCTAAAGCTCGATCCGCTGATGATCAGCATTGAAAACAGATGATTTTGGCTCTAATAGGTTATGAACGGAGGTAGGGGAGGAGGGGTTCCATCACTTCATGTAGGAGGAAATGGGGGGGGGGTGATTGATTTACTCCTTTTTTTTAATTTTAATTATTTATTTAAATAAACACTCTCTACCAGACCTCCTGGCACGGTGGCAATTAGGTCGCCTTTTGGATAAACATGCCGTTCTGAACACAAATTTGGACTCAAATTGTCGATCCAAGACTCCATTCATGAGTTATTCGTGCTAACGCTCGTAATTAAACTTTTCATTTATTTATTAAAACGCACCTAGTGGCGTTTTCCACAGAAGGCCCGCACCCGCAAAGTTTACACCTCTCCTAGGGTAAATGGAATTTTTTGGACTCAACCGTTCCCTTAGATTCCTATTCTGAGCTACCTTTTAGGAGATATCACACCCCTACCACATGAATAGTATAAAAATACTCAATATTTTTATAAAATTAATTCCAGGAACAACGGGCCTCAGAATCGCATGCTGTCTTTGAACCTAGCTCAGGAATTATTCTTAGAAATATTCCAATGTCTGACAGGGCCAAAACCCAAGTCTCTACATGACACCTTTACGTGTGAGTTTGGTTAGTGGGTTAGCTAGTCAGGCAAAATTCTGAAAAAAACACTGATAGTAACCTGCTAATCGAATAAATCTGCGTACCTCAGTTTTTGTGATGGAATGGGACATTATTGAACAACCTTTGTGTTCATAGGATCAACTAATATTCCATCCTTAGAGATAATATGTCCATGAAATGAAACTGCTTGAACCTAGTATTCACCCTTCCTAAAATTTCCATATAATTCATTTCTTCTAAAAGTTTTTAGAATAATTCTCAAGTGATTCTCATGGTCCTCATAGATTTTAGAGTAAACCAGGATATCATAGATAAATACCAAAACAAATATATCAAGGCGTTCCTTGAAAACTCTATTCATTAAATCCATGAAAATAGAGGGTGAATTAGTCAGCATAAAAGGCATCACTGTAAACTCGTAATGGCCATAAATAGTTCGAAATGCTATCTTAAGAATATTTTTCTTCCTCAAACATAGTAGATGATATCTAGATCGAATGTCAATCTTCAAAAAATATTTGAATCCCTGAAGTTGGTCAAATAAATCATCACTTTTTAGCAGATGATACTTATTCTTTATTGTAATAGCATTGATTTCCTTGTAATCAATGCATATCCTCATGGATACATCTTTCTTCTTGACAAAGAGGATAGGGGATCCCCATGGAGAAACACAACATCAAATAAATATTTTGTCACTCAACTATTCTAGTTGTTTCTTTAGCTCCAATAATTCCACAGTGGCCATTCTAAAGGGGGTCTTTGATATAGGTCTTGCAATAGGAATTAAGTCAATAGAGAACTCAACTTCTCACTCTGGATGATATCCTAGTAAATCCTCTGAAAATACATCAATGTATTCTTGCATTATATGTACATTTTCAATTTGAATATTTCTTTCCTCACCCATAGACATTGGGTTCTATTCCTCTCCAAGAATTGCTTTCAATTGAGCTACTGGAGGTGGATCTAGATAAGAATCAGATGAAGAAGTTTATGCTCTAAATATAACGGATTCTTGACCATTTTCAAGAATTGTAAATTCTATTATCTTACAATAAATATTCACATCATAGTTTGATATCCAATTCATACAGAGAATTATATCAAAGTTAGTCATTGGTATGATGATAAGGTTAGAAACTAAAACACTTTTATGTGTCATGAGGGGGACAAATCGACATGCCTTTGTTGCAACAACACATCCCTTAGAAGTTTTGATATACAACTCCTTTATTATATCAAATTTGACATGTCTAATTTTCCTGGGAAACATGGAAGATATAAATGAATGCGATGATCCAAAATCAATTAAATCATTGAATAATTTTGAGGAAATAATTAAAGCACCTACCACCACATCATTAGAAACTTCACCCTCCACAGTTGTAATTAGATAAGTTCTACCGTACTCTCTTGGCCTTTTCTAAGGCATGTTTACTTAGCACTTAAGAAACTCATTTTCATAGTGTCCCATATCACTATAATTGTAGCAGTGAACATCATTGACTTGATTCTTCCAATTACATTCACTAGATCGATGACCCTTTTATCATCACTTGTAGCAGACTCCCATGAATTTCAGGGATTTCCTTGGATGATTCTTTCCATAGTTCTTGCATAATGGTAATTTCATCATTCCCTTGTTCTTATTTGGTGAATCAGCTTTTACATGGTTATCAAAGTATCTATTCTTATCTTGGATTTCCTTGAAAAAATTTGATCTAGCAAATTAGTTCTCTATTTTTATGGCACTAGATACAATTTCATCATATGATGGAAATGTTTGAAAAGCCAGTTCCCTTCAAAGATATGGCTTAAGACCTTAAAATAAATGATAAATTTTGTCTTCTGAGTCATGTATGTGATCTGTGGAATACCTGTGAAGCCTTGTGAAGGTCCTCATACTCTGCAACACTGTCTTCTTCCCTTTTCTTTAAGACATGGAATTTATTCTTAATTTTGGTTCTTTTCTCATGAGGGAAATATTTGTCAAATAATATTCACTTAAAAGTCCTCTATTCCATATTTTATATTTCTACTTCCGTTGTGGTATTTTGAATCAAGGACCACAATTGATTAACATCTCCCTTGAGATAATGTATTACCAGTACTACCTTTTATATTTTGATTGCATCTTAATACCGTGAATATATTTTCAAGGGACTTGATCCACTTATCAGAAACCAATGTATTAGTAGTCTCAATGAATGATGGGGGATTCTACCACATGAAATGATCCAACATAGGTGTAGCGTGGTTATTTTTCACAACTAGAGTATGTTGTCCCATTATGTTCATGATTTGATTTACTCCGGCATTGACGATGTTGACTTGATCATTGGGTAAATCCTTACATTGCCCATGAGTATTGATTCCACTTATTCAATTAAGAACCATTTATAAATAATGGCATACATTATATTATGTTAATAATCTCAAGTAGAAAAGAACTTAACATAGATTAATATTCTATGCATATATAATCTCATAAACATGGTTTCTTTGAGGAAAAATTTACATTAATATCCTTAATAATGGCTTGTAAATAAAATTTGAATTATCCTAAACATATCCCCTGGGAGTTTCAATACCAAGAGTGCAGTAAGGCCCATTGTCAAGTACCAGGATACCCCAGGTCTATCCTGAAACCCCCTGTATCGAGACATGGATGTATTTGCTAAACATATTCACATAATCTATTCCATACTAAAATACATGGATGTTTTGTATGTTTATCATCAAACATACGGATTTTCCCCTAATATTTATTTTGTAATCTTGTTTCTATGGTTCTTACTAAACTTCCTATGATACCAACTGTAATGCCCAAACCCCTTTAGATCCGAGTTGGGGAATTATTTGTTAAATTAGAATTATTAAGAGGAATGAAATCCAGAAATAATGATAAATTTATTAATCTTTAAGATTATTGATACATATCTGTAACTCAAATTACATTAGGAAAGGTAACAAATTACAAAACATAACAAAAAATAAAAACTGCATCCACAGAAACTCAAAAAATGATCTCCCCTTCATCACCTGTTGAATGAAAACAAATGAAAGGGTTGATCTCAAATTCTTAGTAAAGGGTAAAAATAGCATAAGCATGAATAAATAATAACTGAATCATAAACAACTTGGCATAGTCAATATGAAATGGTGAATAGATGAAAAACTCATGCTATTAATAAACTGAGAATGAAACTATATCCACAGATTTTGTCGTAGTGAAAACCTCATGGATAGTAATAACTGATAATGTATAAAGAGATGGTTATTATTTGGAAATCAAATATCTAGCACATGATACCACAATATCTTTAAATTTTTTTAAGTCTATTGGTAGAAACCCGTCTGATTTCTGGAAAAACACTCAAAGGGTTTGTCGCGAACTGATTTGTCTCTTTAGACCTGTTAATGCATAGAAGGGATATAGTAAGTCCCACCCACCACTAAAATTACAAATAATTATTTATCCATTGATTTAATACATGGGAAATATTCCTTTTTAATATTCGTATAGAGTCAAGGATACAGATTCATCAATATTTCCCTAGTTAAAACAAAATTCAAAATAAACACCATATGTAAAATGATATACGAGTTAGAAAATAATCATATAAATGATATGAGAATATGAATATTTAATAAAAATATAATTTCCAATGAAAAGTGATCTAAAATGGGCAGTTGGTACACCATATAAGAATTATTAGTTGCACAATACAAAGTAAGTCATGATGAAAGGGAAAATTGAGACAATGTCAATTACCACAACGTAATCGATCGAGTCGTATGACCAAAAACTAATATTCACCAAATAAATCAAAAAATACCATGAATATATATAAAATCAGTAAAATATATATCAAAAGTCTATACATAATACACTATATGCAATAAATAAAAGGCGAGAAAATGAAATCTAACAGAAATGAAATTGAGATGGGAAACCCCTTTCCCTATGCTCAAGTGTGTTCTTTGTTTATTTTAACGACCTAAAAAATAAAATTTAGCTTCGTTAATTAATAATTCCACAACCTCTTATAAATTTAATTGATTTAGTATAACCTTATTATGTTTATTCATGTCCCTTTTTATGGGTCAAAGAGGTTCAATTTTATTGTTTTGGAAGCATTTTCTACCTTGGTTTTCATGATCTCTTTATTTGTATTCATGAATGGAAGTTCATTTGATGTGTGACTAAACATCAAGAATTGTTAATATATATTATTATTGACATTATAGATATATAAATTATCTTATAAATATTTTTGTTTATATAACATGATGATAATTCATTAGTTAAAAGTTGATTACAAACGTTTGGATTAACATGGGGGTTTTGTTCATAAAGAATATGTTTTGTATTATTATTTTATATTATAAGTGCGTAAGGATTCCATAACAATTAATAAGGTAAAATAAATATATTTTGATCTTGTTCAACCATTAAAATGGTTTCATGACCAATCATGAATGTATTAATGCAAATTGAAAACTTGTCTTCCTTGTGGGTGATAAATTAGCACATCTCGGACGGTGTTTGAATTTATAGAATAAAATGAAGGGAAAAAAGAAATTATAATGATATTTTTCATTATAAAAATGAAAATATAGTTCTTTAAAGGTACTAGAATTATGATAGTATTTTGATTATGGGATATGAGGAAATATATAGAAAATAAAGAAATTCAAAATAGAAGAAAATTGAGAAATCTCTCACGAAAATTCAATAGCCTAACGACATCACAAAAAAATTTCATAAAATATTTTGATGAGAGAATGAGGATATCTCATAAATATTTCATAATATGGGAATTAACGGGGATATGGAATGACATATCCTAATGTAATCCAAATAAAATTTAAAAATAATGACATAAAACGAATGAAAAGAAAGAAAACTAAAGAGGTTGTTTACCACGTGATCCCTTATCCTTAAGATCCTTCTTAAGGCCTTTGGTTTTGGCCTTTTGGTGAGACCAGTAGTTCTAGGAGTTGGGGAAGAGTCTTTGAAATAGTATTGGGATGAAAATAGGTAAGGCTCAAGGCTTGAGAGGTGTGCAAGGAAGAGGGGAATGAGGGTGGTATTTATAATGGAGGAGATGAGTAATTTTTCATTATTTTAATCATTATTATAAAATTTTTGATCAAAACGATGAATAATCCTATTTCATTTGACTAAAAATAGTAATAATGGCATGTGAGTTCGAACCAAGTGGTCTTACATCACTTATGATGTCATAAATAGTTTATTTTAAAGATAATTTGAATATACAGTATTTTACCATATTTTAGTATTCATTGAAAATTCTAGAATATAAAAAAAATCCCAAAAATTCACCCTAACCATTTTTGAAATCTATAATTAAAAAACGAACTCCATTTTTAAAAAATAATTTTCTAAATATTAGGAATTTAAATTTTAAATAAAATAATAGTTAATTCGATAAACAACAATCTTGAAGGTATAATTATTTTTATATCACATTGGAAAATTAATTAAGATCTCATTATCTTATTTCCTTAATAAAATAAAATATTATCATCATTTACTATTCATAAGGGTCATATTACTATTCATATAACTATTAATAAGGTTATGTTACTATTCATCAAATATCAAGTTGGTTCTTTTAGATTCTAAATGATTTAGTGGTTAGAACTCTAGATGACCGTTTTTCAAAATTCAAAACATAAAAGAAGAAAATTTATGTTTAATGGAAAGGTTATTACATTCTCTTAAATAACCAAGTGTTGTTTTAAAGAATCACAGTGCATTATGAAATATATTCTCTGAATATAATGTATTTCAGAGAAGCATACCATAAAATATTTGGGGTGTTATATTATATTTATAAATATTTGACCATATTAAAATAGGGGATGAAGATAAAACAATAGCATACCATAGTGTTTATAAGTTGGATATGATCCCATTATTTTCTGTAGTTTTTAAAAATACATAGTTGTGAGTGGATTGGTTAGTATAATAGCTGTATGTTTATTAGATTGAAAAAGAATTCAAGATTCTGAATACATTTATTTAAATTTCTCTTCCAAAAATTATATTTAATATCAATATTAATAGATCTAGTAATCTATATTGGAATCTTAGATAGATTTATAGCACTTTTACTGCCACAAAAAATTCTATGTGGATATTTAGATCTAATATTCAAATACTCAGGTTTTCTCTTAATCAATATAATTTGAGTATTTTATTGTGATGCATCCACATATTCAACTTTTATCAAACTAAAATTAATTAATGCTTTCTTATTTGAGTTTCAAGTAACACATATTTGAACAGTAAATAATCACTCATTGAGCATGAATTTTTATAATCAACTCCGCCAATCAAATCAACACATGTAAAACCTTTAAAATATAGTTGACTTTTATTAGTGTATCTATATACATAGTTTAATTTTTTTGGGATATATTTTATATTTTTGGTAATAAAAAGTATGATTATTTAGGATTAATTTTATATCTACCTCAAAGAGTAACTACATACACAATATCTTGCCAAGAAATAATTAGAAACATTATAGGATAAATTAATATTGAATATTATGTCTCATTATAAAACTTTCATTTATTATCCTTTCTCCATTTTTCCCACTTGAATTGTTGTGATTAGTTTTTATAGATTTCCTTATTTTTATTCTTTTCAAGATTTCATTTTGATTATTTTTCTATGAAATCAAAAAGTTACTGGTATATTTGGTAAATGGAAAACTTAATAATACCTTCATCTCTCAGATCATAGACATTTAAAATTCTCTCTTTATATTTATCAAAAATTATTCCCACAATATTTCTGTATTGTTAGAAAAATTAATTTCATAAGAGTAATGTGGTGTTGGTTATTTATAGATATAATTTATTATACCCCCACACTTTTTGGAATGTTATTCTTCTAAAAAATACATCTAACATAAAAAACTAATATATTGAATCTTGGTTAAATCCATAAATATAATTCTTCAGTTTGGTCAACTTATTACCAACTGAGTCCAGTGGATATACCTTGGGTTATTCTATGTACACTTTTCCATCTACCAGACTATTTAGGAATTATAATTTAACATTTATTTAAAATAATTCGAAGCATCTATGAGGTATATAATCATTATAAATAAAAAAATATTCATGTCAGGAAACTATAAAAAATATTTTATTAAGTATTACCCCTTCAATATATGAATTTCTATTGTATATAAGATATTATTTTTTTTGATCCACATATAATTTACCATACAAATTAATATAGAAAACCTATTTTTCTCTATTAAAATAATTTCTTTGGGGTAAATGAAATATTTATCACATTATATTATTTTCAGATTGATATAGTTCTTCATTTATATTTTGGATATAATATTTTTTCTCAAATTATTATTTAAATATTTGAGGTTTAATCTTTTATAAAAAACTAGTTCGACTAGTTTCCTTGATGTTAATTATTTTCTGAACACCTTGATCCTGGCCACTAATAATATTTTAACATTAACATGATTTCTTAGACTGTATCTTTTTTTAATGATCGTCTCATCCACAACATCATCACAAGTTTAAATAGAATTTATATCATTATCCTGAAGCTATGCATTTTCATTAATTTCTATAACAAGTTAAAAATTTATATATTCACCCTCATTATTTTATTTGTTATTTTTTACCTCTAATTAATTTTAAATGACCTTTACATTATCACAGTAAATAAATCATCTCTTTTTAATGTCTACATGAAATCCCATATATTTTTTAACTAAGTTATTTTCTATTTTATATCATTTAATTAATATTTATATTCCTTATATCTCTAGTCTCAATCAAATATAAGCACTCGAACCACCTTAAGTGTTTTAAATTTATGTCCTTCTTGAACCTCATTTCATTGTTGGTAATTAATGAGTTTACCCTAAAAATAATATTATTATTAATTATTTTTGTAGTAGGAATAACATGTATCGAAAAATATCTTGAGGTTTTATGTTTTTTGAGCATTGATATATAAAAGTCTTCTATTATTACTTTACTCACCCTACTTCATTTAGGTGTATATGCTTCACTATAATCATTTATAATTCCTTATTTATAAAGATATTAAGAAAATTTGTTATTGGCATACTATATACCATTATCAGATTTTGACTGCTTCATGGAGAAATTAGTTTGTTTGCATTACTAGTTTTATAAATCTATTGAATCTATACAATGTTTGAGATTTGTAGGATATGAACAAGATATAATTTATTCTTATGAGATCATCAATGAAAGTGAAAACAACACATTTCTCTAAATGTAAAAGTTGTCTCTATATGTTTATAAACAATATATTCGGCCAACCATAAATGTTTTGACATTAGAATTTTAGCCCCATTGTGAATTTAGTTAATCATATTACCTTTATAAAATATTTTGAAAACAATGACTATAAGGGCCCAACAGAAAAATATTACATAATATTAGTTTTAAATAAATAATACAGAAACTAATAATTTGATTATTTTTACAGTTATTGTTTTAGATAACTAGGATATAACTTTTAAATAATAAATTCACACATTACAAAGTTTTTGCATTTAATTAGTGTCTATTTTTTCAAAAAAAAAGTAATTTTTAAATTAAGAACATTTTTCTTTGAAGAAAAATCTTTAAAATTTTGAACCATAATTCATAATTGTTCACAATCATCCTATAAAAATTTGATAAACACTTAGTAATGTGGTATGAGAAAATTTCTTTCAATAATGGACATTTAAAAATATAAAAATTTACCCATTAGTCCTTTTCAAAACTATGAGATCATATATGTGACTGTTCGTTCAACATAACAAAAATTTACCTAAAATAATTATTTACTTACTCAAAAAATCATCTCTTATACAAATATTTTTCTAGAAAACACAATATAACAAAACATAAATTCAAAATCATACTATTGAGGGTTTCTTTAAAAAAATCATGGGAACCCAATATTTTGTTAAAAAAACATAAATTCTAACCCTTAAAATTTTTAATCAATCATTTAAAAAAATATTATCATATTACCTTATAAAATACAAATATTTCGATGAAAAAACATTATAAAAAATGTAAATGTCACGTAGGTTCTTTGGGACACCATCTTGATAGAACCCTAATAATAAGCCTTTGTAATGGAATAACCTACTCGATTAATTCCAATATATTTATTTCAAGAACATAATCAATACTGAAAGAATTAAAAAACTACATCGGGATGGCCATCATCATAAACAATTCTACGGACTATATAATTTATTAATTCCAAAAAATATCACTTTTCAATTAGTAAACTCAAGAAACTATAATTTTTCACCCTTAATAAAATGAACTTTGTATATCGAGAAATATGTTTTCTTTATAATCAAATTTTCAAAAAAATAACTATATCAAGGGAAGTAGAGATTTTTATTGAATAAAACATAAATTATTATAAAATTATCCAAGTATAGTTTAATTATTTTGATTCTGTGAATGGTTTTTGATGTCTTATATGATAAAATTAGACATTAATTTTTATCTTTTGTAAATAAATTTGAAATGGGCGATATAAAATATATAAAATGATTTCATTAAAAAACCATTGAAATAAAGAAATATGAAATATAAAAATTACATTATTATTTATTTATACCAATATATCTAAATTCATAGAATTATTTTAATGAAATGGTCTAGGAGGAAAAATATTTTGAAATTAAAATTTGAAAACATTTAAAATGATGTTTTAAGTTAAGCGCCTGTTACATCAAATATGACTTGTCACATTTGATATTTATCTTCTTAAATAATAAAAAAATATTATAATTATTTACATTCATAATAACCATCTTTAATTTGTATAATTCCTTTAATTTACCTTATATTCAAGATATACTTAATTACTTAATCAATTAAGTTCAAATCAGATGCTTTTGTAATGTTTAACTAATAAGTTAGAATTGGATTGAGTAAGTTGAATATGGTAATTGGGGTAATTTTAACATCCTATAAATAATATTAATCCGGAAATAATTATAATTAAAATAAAATAAATACAATTTTACAACAATATATACATGGAATTCATGAAAAAGGAATCATATTGCTTCATGGAGGCGGTTGTCCACACATAGGAACAAATGGAATTATCAATTTTTAAATAGAAGTAGATATAAGATAATAGATGATATATTATTTTAAAATAATTATATTTACATGATTAATATTATATATATTAATAAAATTCAACATACTAATAGACATTGGGATGTGTTGATGAAAAATGATATACAATTCTCCATGATGGTGGTAACCTATACAAACACATGAATAATATTTTCATTTCTAATAGGATGGAAAATGAGAGAAAAAAGGGATATAAAAAATTCTAATAACTTTTTTGTATATGGAAGATACAAATTTTTTTATTTCATTATTGTTAGTGAATATTTTTAAGAGGTTGAAGAATAAATATACATGAAATGTGCTGAATAGTACTAATACCATATCCACAGATAAACCAGTTTGATTACATATCATGGCTTCTAGGTTTGGATTTTTGGGATACTAGAACCTTTATGAAGTGGGGATAGATTTTTAGAGGTATTTGGTTGGGGAATACTAAAAATAAAGTGTTCAAAATTAGGTAGGAAGAGAGGAGAGGATGTTCCCTTCTATATGTGAGGGGTTGGGGCACCCGTGGAATTACTTATGGTAATAAATTAATATAAATTAATTTTCATATTCACGTGAAACAAAATTTAAATATATAGAATATAGGATGATTATAATTCAAAAAAGTCTCATAAAAGCAATTTTTGACAAGTTTATGTGCTTTTTTCACCCATATTGCGTAGTATTAACCCCATACTAACCATTTTGATGTTTACTATGATATCAAAGTTTGTTAAACTATAAGTGTCAATAAATTTACTATAAAATAAAAAGTGACCAATAAGTGAAAAATGATTTCATTATTGACCATATAAAATTAAAATTGAAATGGTTTATGAATTTTAAATAATGAAATAGAATATGTATTATCATAATATATCATTTATTTTATATTTAATACTATTTTTTTTGGAATGATTAAAAACAACATAGTAATGTAATTGAAATATAAAATTTTAAAACATCACTATAATTTTACATTTATCAAAAAAATTCATGTAAAACATTAAATAACCTAATTTTTGTTACTTTTAATGTTATTAAAGGAATTCTAATTTATTTTTCTATTACTAGAACAAGCACTATGTTCGTTTAGTGTAAAAATTTAAGGTAATTCTCTATAACTAATAATTAAAACTAAATTAACATGTTAAAAAAATGTATTCTAATTTATAAAAACCATTAATAACTAAAAATAACAAATGTTTATCAATATGAAAATATAAAATATATATTTAAAGAAATAGAGTGTCATTTGGTTTATATTAATTTCTTAAAATAATATAATTGTTATAATCAAAGGAAAGTGGTATGAAATTACTATATTTTGAAATATTAGGTGTTTTTGGTTTATAAGAAATTATCAAATAAAATAAATATATATTTTGGGATATTTAAATTTCTTACTTCATAGTATTATCCATATTGATGTCATTTTACCATTTCCATGGTGACAAATATTCACTTTGGTTACTATTCATGATGGGCCAAAATAAAAATGACATATTTTAAAAAAAATATAATCGCATGATTACAAATGTGGAATCCATTTTTAAATATTCACTTTTTATAACTATTAGAAATAAATTTTAAAACAAAAATTTAAAAGACAATGAAAAATAGTTAATAGAAAACTTTTTTTAACCATAAAAATGAACTTATATAAAAAAAAGAATACAGATGATTACTATGTAGTTAATTAGATAATATATAATAAAAGGATACTTATCCTTATGTTAAATTAAGATAAAATTTAAAACTTAATGAAATTTTTTTATTAATTACTTTTTAAATAATAAATGACAATTTTACAAAAATCGACTTTACTCACTATTCACTAAAAAAATCAAACATTTTAGAAAGATTGAAAATTTTCACACTAAGATAATTTTTATAAAATGATTCAAAAATTTATCTTCAATTACATAGGTAAAATTATTTAAATTGGTATAAATCAGTTATAATTTTTATTCAAAAAATGCATTAAAACTCATTTTTGAAAAAAACATTTTTTTGAAGCATAGATTGACTTTACTAAAGGTTATATACTTATTCATTATACATTATTAAAAAAAATTTCATTTATTTAAAATATTTATAAGTATTTTTAATAATTATTTTATTCCTATTCATGCCTCTAATTTAATGGATATGTTATAGTAATTACATTTAAATATTAAAACTTTTATACTATATCAAAATTCTATTAAATGTAGATGTTGCATGTTAAGAAAGAAATCAAATGTTGAATTATTTTAAACTACATTTTAAGGGTTTTAAATTTTGTAACCCTTTAATAAATTTTATCCTCAAAATATTATTTCATTCTTAATAAAAGTGGCCTAATTTTTTTAAACTAAATTAAATACGGTGGAAGATATAATATTCCATCAGGAATTGAAAAACATATTTAATATTCAAAAATATATTTATTTAGAATGGTCATCATAAAAAGGGATAATAAAACACCCTTTGGAACTATGGAAAAGGGAAATATAAAGGCACCCTGGAATAATACATAATAAGACAACAAAATAAATATAACATTGGTGGAAAGTGATTTTATGGACATAGAGGAGAAAAATAAAATCCAACTAATAATAGAGTGTGATCAAGAACATGGTTATTAAAAATTTAATGAACGAAAAACCATAAATTTGTAGGGTATAAAGAATACCATCAATTCCTTAAAAATAAAGTTAATATGATTAAATTTTAATTTCAAAATCTTTTTACTCAATTTGAGGCATTCTTTCACTAATAAGATATAAAACATTAAAAAATATACTTTTTTTGTTCCATTATAAATGCAGAATTTCATCTTTTGGTTTTGATTTGAGAAGTTAAAAAACTCTTATCTCATAGATTAATTCAGGAAAATAATATTTATGATGAATTTAAATAATTGTTCTTTTTGAAGAACAAAAATAAGTGTTGTATAGATCAAAATATCCACAAAAAGGGGGATGAGTTATTCATATTGTCTTTGGACACTAATCAAAACCAAAATGAAAGAATAAGATGTTATAATATATAATATTAATAAACCTGAATATAAATAATTATTAATCCATAATTATTCAATAATAACACACAACATTCAAATTAAATCATTCCATATTAATATAACCTTAAAAATATTCAAAATATATCTGGCCATGATTAAAACCAAAATATTAGAATAATTTAATCTCATATTTTTCAATGATCAACTTATCAATAATATACAACCCACTCATAAAGGAATAGAAAAAAACTCATATTCAAGATTCATATAATCTCTAAAATATTCTAATGTTTTCCATAGATAAACTAGATCACCATAATGCCACAATAAAACCATATATTATTCTAAAAGATAATTTGACTTTAATACAGAATTAAACTCCTATATTTGAAAGAAGTATTTTCTTTTATTTTAATAATATAATTTTCCTAATATGTTGAACTTCTCAAAATTAATTGTTGTCCCTTAGTAACAGAATCATATTTCAATCCCACAATTATATATATGATAAATCATATATCCCCAAAATATAATAACAATTTATTCAAATTAACTATAATTCCCTCAATATCATATATCGTATTATCTTTTAAATTTATCAATACCTTACAATTTATATCCACAAAATAATAAACAATTATTAATTATATAATCTTTACACTAAAACATAAGTTAAACATAAGATTTACATATACCAAAAACATGTATGAAAATTCAATAAATGGATACCAAAGTTCTACCATTACATTAAACCTAAAATTTTAATAATTAATTTAAATATATGATCATACTTAATTTTATCAACCATTAAATAAAATACCACTTTATCATAACTTTATAAACTAAATATGTACACACTTTCAATCATTCATCTTTATTCATAACCCATTATTTGAGATCTTCTATCTCTGATGATTATATTTCCTTCATATAGAAAAATATGAATCATGTCCTAAGATTCATCAATCTCAATCTATATGTGTTTATTAATGTAAATATAAATAACCCATACCTTTGAAATATAGATAACCATTCATTCTAATCCCAATTTTAAAAACATATGCCCCTTGAACTTTGACTTTGAGTTTATATATTTTTAGAATTCCTAAACACCATTTCAGGTTTCTTTTATTCCTTTATATATGCCAAATTTTTAAATCCTCATTTAAATTTATGTGGAAATAGATTTAATTTTACTAAAAATCCAATTTTTTTAATATATATCTTTGAGCCATCATCTTGAACCTGTTTACCAAAATATTTTAATATATGTTTAGAATTGAATTTTTTAAATAAGGGTTGTTACTTAAAAAATAAAACATCTAGATAACGTGATAATGGCATAAGATACTCAAATATTACCTACTATTGTAGTTTATTAGAGGGTTGTAAATTGTTTTTCTGAGTTATCCATTGTAAAAAATTGGTAAAATCAATTTTGTATTTTAGAAAACTAGTATGACAAGAGATTTTTATATCTATAATAGGATCAAATGTATCCCATGTTCCATAATGATATTAAATTATAAAAGAGGATTAAGAAACATTAGAAAGTGTTCTTCAGGTAATTTTAATTCTATATGGGGTGTGTAAATCACAAAAATTTACATTTTCTTTTAGAAGTGAACCCTATAGAATAGAAAAGTGCTTTACATTTTATTTTTTTTCCATCCATCTTGAAGAATGTATTTTATTCTAGTGGAAGAAAGTTTTGAGTTGATAACCAATTATTTCATTAAGGAAATCAATTTGAACAACTAACTAAATTTTTGAATGTCTTACTATATTACATCCTTCCTTTAAATCTATAACACCTTATGTTTACCCTAGGTTATCGATGGTCATCATTAAATTATATAACCCTATATTAAAATCCATCATAATGGATTATATAATACATGTATATTAAACCTTATTATATCCAATGGGAGTGTACAAACATGCGTGTAGTCTTAGGCCCAATCATCATGCGTCGACTAGCTATTAAGTTAGTATAAAATCTAACCCTTTCAGAGTTTTTACACATAGGTTCACATATTCCACAACCAATTCCACTTTGAATTTTCCTTATAAGGATTTAATCTATAGGAAAAGTACACAATATTTTCATTACCATAAAATTAGGACATCTATAAATATACTATTTATACCAAAATGGTATCTATCCAAAACAATCGTTACCACATTTATCGTATCCATTAATTTTATTTAAACCTTTAGTTTGATACCAAATTTAATAACCTAACCATTAAAATTACATAAGCATGGCTTAAAATCAAGAATTTAGTTTTTTACACTTTGAGGACCTTTATAGTTTATAACTTTATAGAATCAATTCAAAACCATTATATAAAAAACTGATACATTACAATGTGGTCACTTCCACTTAGTGTCCATTTTCTCACAAAAAAACTTTTTAAATTAAATTTATTTAATTTTAAAGAGAAATATTCCTAATTTTCAACTTGAATATATAATTATTTTGAACCATCATTAAACCCTATAAGAAAAATTTCAAAATGTTGAGGGAGCACAAAAATCTCAATGTGTGACTTACAAAAATATTAAAAGAAACTAATTAGACCATTTCAAATCATAGAGATCATATAAAAGATTTTTATATTAAAATAATAAAATTTTAAATAAAATAATCATTTTATTACACATGAAATCAAATTTACATCCATTTGTTTTCCATAAAAAAGTTTTTTAGAAAATATAAATTCCAAATAATAGTCATCAGGGTTTTTAAAAAAATTACGAGAACCAAAGAAAATGTTTTCTTAAAAACATATTTTTTTAACCTTGTTGAGTGTAATATTTAATTTAAAGAAGTTTTATATTTCTTAAATTATAAAATACAAATATTTAAATGAAAACTAATTATAAAGAATATAAAATTAATGAAGGTTCATTTGACCATCATCTTCGTGGAACCGTTATAAGAATCCTGACAAATAGAATAACATCATATGTTAATTCAGACACAATTATCAATATAAGATAATATTTAACTAATTTTTTTGAGAGATATATCAGGCTCACCCAACATCACAAATACGTTTTATGAATTATAACATTGTATAAACACATAACAACATTAATTTCAATCATCATAGACAAAAAAATATGTTTTGAACCCATACGAATTTTTTTGGATATTCATATATTATTTTCCTTTAAATAAAAATTTTCAAAATTAAAATAACCCAAAAAAAGAAAAGAAGGCTTTTTTGAAGAGAATATATACTATTTTGAATGAATACAAACATTGGATAAAATTTTTGGAGGTGTGCAAATAGTTTGACGTCATATAAGTTAAAATAGAATACTACAGTTTCTTTTTGTAAATAAATTCAAAGCATCCTGTATAAAATATATAAACACATTCATTTTTAAAAATTTTAAAAAAAATTAAAAAATATAACCAAAATATCATTTTTAATTTAGTCAATAAAAATGCATCAAAAAATTATTTTAATACTGTTCTAATGGTGGAAAAATATTTTGAATTTAAATCATTAAAACATTTAAAATGAGGTTTTAAGGTTAAGTCACCCTTACATCAAGTCTAGCTTTTCAAGATCATTCATTATCCTTCAAAATAATAAAATTATGTTAATTATTTTCTTTCTCAATAATCCCTTTTCATTTTTAATCAGTTAAATTCATTTAATAATTAATTACATTGTCAATTAAGTTTTCACCACACATTTTTTAAATATTCAATTTATAAGTTGGAAATGGATTTGATAGGTTATTTATATTAAAGGAATATATTTATATATCTTATTTATTATCAAAATTTATTTAAAATTATAATTCCTCAAAATTTTACAACTTTAATCTTTTTCTTAAAATCATTTTCCTAATTTTTCTATTTCTTGAACAAGTACTATGTCAGCATTGCATAAGAAGTTAAAGTAATTATTTTATTGCAAAAAATTTAAAATAATTTACCATGATAAAAATATCATTTATATTTAAACAAAATATTTATGACTTAATATAACATATTTTTATCCATATGAAAAATATTAGAGATGTTAAATCAAAGGGAGTGAAATTTTGATATTCTTATTCACTTACAATAATATAAATGTTATAATCCAAAGAAAGAGGAATATAATTACTATATTTTTGAATATATTATGGTTCCGATCCAAATAAACCTATAAAATAAAATAAATACAAGTTTTTGTTATATTTTAGTGTCAAATATGATAGTTTAAATCATGTTTTACCTATTTTATCCATACCGTGGTATAAAATACTCACTATTTTTACTATTCAAAATGATAAAAAATAAAGTTATATTATTTTCAAAATATAAACCTTATAATTTCATATTTCAAATTAATTATTTTTTATTTAATTTCTATAAGTGGTTAGAATCAATTTTAATATAGATGCGTAAAATGAATAAAATAGTTTTTTGAAAAATTAACCTTGAACATAAAAATAAACTTATAACAAAACCAAGTATAATTAAAATTAATATGTAATTAATTTTATTATATCTCATTAAAGGATAATTATTTTACTTTTATCTTAAATTTAGAAAATAATGGTGCAATTAAATTACTTTATTTGGTGAAAATAAATAAAATTTTTACAAAAATCAATATTTTTCACAATTCACTGATAAATCCATATTTTCAAAAAAATTACAATATTTCACCGTAAGATAATTTTGATGTGATTATTTCAAAATTGTTACTAATTTATTATAATAAAATTTATAAAAATGATATAAGTTAATTATAATTTTCGGGAAAAAATTAATGAAAACCAATTTCCAAAAAAATCATACTTTTAAAGAATAAAATAAATTTTCTGAATATTTAGTGCTTTTAATTATTGTATTAAAAAATATATTTTAATTTATATCAAACCATTATACATATTTCTCATCATTTCGTTTATCATATTTAAAACATAAATTTCATATCTAGGTTATAAGAATCACATTTAAATGTTAATATTTTTGATTTAGATCATAATTTACTTAATGCCCAGTGTTGTGTATTAAGAAATATATCAAGAATAAAATTCATTTAATCAATTTTTTTTCACTCTTACAATTAAAATTTAATATTTTAGAGCCTCTATTCTTTATATAAAAACGTTTCTTGATAATTACTTTATAATATTTTTGTCAATGTAGCCAATATTTATATGAAAAAAGTTATTTCCTTCTTATAAGATCAAGTATACATCTATCATTGATTATACAATGAGAAATAAATTATGACGGATTCTTAAACATATTTTTGAAATCTTTTCATTATTTCAACCCTTCCCCTAAGAACCGATTATTTATTATGTTTATATCATTTCCTACACGAGAAAGGTAGGGAAACTCAATATATGTTGGTTCAATATAATAACAAGTTAATTTTTTTGTAAAAAATCATATTCCCCAAAAATATTAATTATTCAAACACTAATAATTTTATAATAATCATTGGAAAAAGGGAAAAAATCCACCTTCATATCCTTTATAAATTTTGAGATTTTTTAAATAACTTTAAATGATAAAATACTACAATCCATTAACTAAGAATTCTCAAAATTAGTCTCTCTAAATGAAATCTATTGTATTTTAGATTTTGGTTCTATATGTCCCTATTTTTTAACGTACCACATAATTCTGATATAATTTTTTCATATATTCATTAGTCATATTTTAGAGTGTTATACTCATTATAAATATTGCATATAGGATTTTAGTAATATGGAAATAGATTTACTTCTAACCAAATTGGATTTTTATGTATTGTGAGGTTTTATTTAAAATAATGATTTAATGATTAGATAATTTTAATTGGAAAAAATTAATTTTTTCTACATTCAAAATAATCTTAGGATTATTTTTTGATACTTTTTTGAAAAAATAGGTTTTCAATGAATATTACAAATAATTTTTTTTATTAAAAATTGTATTTTATTGTCAAGAATTTAAAAAAAATTATATTTTTTATGATTTTTTAAAATTTAATTAGTTATTTTTTTAAAAAATACAGTTACATTCATTTTAGTTATTTTTAAAATAATTTGAATATAAAAACATTTTTATAATTAAAAATTCATTTTAAAAAAACTATTTTTCATCAATTTTTTTGATTTAATTTTAAATAAAAAAATTCCATGTATATGTTTTAAATCATGAAAAATTGATTCGATATTTAAAAAATGAATTTCCAAGTTTTTCAAATATTTCTCTTTTATTTTTGTTCAATAATATTAGAAACTTTAGTATTTATTGTTACCTTGGTAATGGGTAAATCAAGTAATTGAAGTAAAAAATAATATAAAAAGGACTATAAAATTAACCTAAATCTGACCTTAAATTTATTTTATCCATTCATTTGATCCATACACAGCCAATATTAATTTATATATCCTTTTTTTCAATTTGGATGTTATTATGGCCTTTATAATATTTTATTTAATGAAAATATGATAATGTCCCACTCTTGTTTCTAATAACGATAATCATTTTAACATAGGTATAACTAGATGGTATGTTTAATTATAAATACAATTTAGAAAACTAAATTATTAATATTATTAATGTTAATTAATTATTAATTTTTTTGGTGAAATAATTAACTTAAATACTTAAACAACAGTGACACAATAATAATTCAATTAATGTAAAAATAAAATAAAAGGTATTAAAAATTTTAAAAGTAGTATAATTTGAAAGAAATAAGGTTATTCTTTTATAGATAAAAATATCATATTAGAGATTAATTAAAATTATTTATTCTAATTTAATTTTTTTTGTGTTATAAAAGTTTAAGTATATGAATTTTTATAAAGATGACATTATTAATATTTTATGAAAATAACATTTTATTAAATGATCTAACATTATTAAAAATATTAGATTCAGAAATTTAAGTGGTATATAATTAATCACATCAACCATGGTCCATTTATAGGGTTTTTTCATTTTATACTAATATTATCAACCCTTAAAATTTATAATGTTTTAGTATTGTGGTAATTTTCAAAAGGGTTAATGAAGGGATAAAATAGAACAATAAGGGTAACAATGTGATCAAAACTTGGTAAAATTTTATTATATGATAATATTTCAACTCATTATCATATAATATAATAATTTTATCAATTTTAAGAAATTTGGGAATCAATATTACTTTATATTAAATTAATATTATAAGAAATTCAACAAGTGACCCTCCCGTCTGTTATAAAAGGGAACCACTGTAACACCACCAAATGGTATAGTGTTAAATGACTATATGATATGACTCATGTAAACATGGTGCACATTTCCTATCAGGAGCTTTCTTGTTTAAAACTCCACAGTTAAGCGTGCTTTTCCTCAAGTAGTAATCAAGATGAGTGACCTTCTGGGAAGTTTCCAGGTTGTGTGCTTGTGAGGAAAAAGCACACTGGAAAGGACATGTGTTGTAATATGTGGACTATCATTACTCAGATAACCCTTTGAGACATGTGGGTGTGAGCTTGGGTGGGGACCACATGTCTGCGGGGAAACTGATGGTACCTGGCGGGTTAGGGCCCAATGACTATGTTAAAGGTAGGATGTCTTTACTGTCATAAGGGCCTAGTTGTAACATTTGTTATCTATAGTGGTACCCGAACTTAAGTGGAGCGTACTGCCTAGGTTGAGATATTTTTCCCACAATGAGGATTTTTTTATCTATGGGGGGGGGGTGTTGATTGTAGCATTCTAAAATAATAAGGGGTCAAATGACTAAATGATATGACTCATGTCAAAAATGTGCACCTTTATTCTCATAATATTTCCTTGTTATAACTCCATAGTTATGTGTGGTTGTCCTGGAGTAGTGATCAGGATGAGTGACCTTCTGGAATGTTTCCTAGGGTGTGTCATGTCTTGGAGTAGTGATCATGATGGGTGATGTTTTGGCAAGTTTCCTAGGGTGTGTGTGAGTGGGGACAAAGCAAACTAGAATAGACATCTGTCGGCTTATGGGAACTATCATTAGTCTTATGACCCATTCTGGAAAAATGGTGGGACTCAAGGTGGGGACCATATGTCTGCGGGGCAACTAGTAGTACCTAGAGGGCTGGGACACACCTTCTATGTTAATGGTGGTGTGTTTGTGCTATCACCAGGGCACAATTGTTACAATCACATATCATTTTTTCACACTTTAAAATCCATTTTAGTTGGAAAATATATACCCAAATAACTTACTAACATCACTACCCTTATTATAATGTCATTTTTTAGAAGAACATCGATCTTAGAGGTCTTAAAGTATTAAACATAGAAGGCTTTCTGAAGAATAGGTATAGTTTTTAATCATTTGTTTTAGATGTAATTCTTTTTCCATATCCTCAAATATACATCATTCATGTTATTGTAATAAAAAAATTATATTACATATACAAAGTTCTTATTATGTTAATGGAATTACTTTTATCTATAAAAGAGCTTCATCAAATGAGAGAAGAATTCATCATTCGTGTTGAACAGCGGACTACTGCCTCATGAAACTATTTAATTATTTTTTCATAAACTCTTCTCGTGGTTGGTTACAATTATGGATTGAATTTATATCTATTATATTATTGAAATATTTTTTATTATTTAGAGTTAATATAACACGTCTGCTTTTACCTTTCCATTCATTGGAAAATTATAACATCGTCCATGCACAAGTGTTGACCATATCCTCCAAGAAGTGATGTGATTTGTTTTTTATTGGAATATCACATGGATTATATATACACATATAAATAAAAAAATTATATTATATTTATTATTGAAAGTTTATTATTTAAATATTAAATTATACATATATTCTTACCATAATGATCATTGAAAAATGGAAGCGTTACTCATGCGTATATAAGACATATCGTCTCTAAGAATGTAACATAGTTCACTTATCATAACCATATTATATAATTGATTTAAAAGTATTGTTATTATATAAAAATTATAATCATTTCATGATAATTATTCTTTATATGATGATATATTTAATTATTTGGCCATAGTCAACTTACAGAAGCTACTTTTTATTTATGAAATGAATATCATCAAAACATTTGATAAGAATTTAGTTATTTAAATAATTAAATATAGTAGGTTAAGAGTTAAAATAAAATTAATAATAAACATGAAAATGTTTATTAATAAATTAAATAAATTAAATAAGTTTATTATTTAAGAAGATAAAGAATGTACATGACGAGTTAGACTCAATGTATAGGGATTTTTTTAAAGGTATAACTTTAAATTTTACCTTATAAATTTTTCCCATGTTCAAATCTGTAAAATTATTTTATGGATATATTAATATATAAATATGTGATTAATAAAGTAAATTTTAAACCCCTTTTGGTTTTTATTTAATATTTTCCAAATATATTATTTTTATGGAATGTTCTGAACTTCTTAAAAAAGAAAAAAGTGTTCCCTATTTTATTATCTTTAGTAATAAATATTTTTCTGTTTCCATGATTAGTATATGATTTTAGACTTTATTTATATGATTTATTGTTTTATTCAAATGAAATAACCTTTTACCCTTTTTTACTAAAAATTTATTTTTGAAATGGGTTTTAAAGGAATAAGATATTTCAATTTTTAAATATATTTTCTTAAGAGTGAAAAGATTATTTTTATTAGTGAACGATTTCCTATATTATGATAATATTGTGGTTCCTAGGAATTTTAATGGGGATGTTTGGTTCTGTTATAAACCAAGAATGAGTGAGGCTATTATAGATCTCCCATGCATTGTGTGAAGGGTTGGTTTTAACCAATTACATTTCTCATATGTGATTATGAGAATATAATGTGATGGTTATTTTAAATATGATTCTATGTTAACTAATTAGGTTTCTTCTTTGAGATTATTGGAATATAATAAAATGGTTATTTATAGTGTAACTAAGATGGTTACTTAAAGTATAATCCTGATGATTATTCTAGGTATAACCATGATGGTTATTCCATATGTACGGGTGATGTGAAGATAATAAATAAAGATAAATACATGTTTTATCTATACATTATATGTTTTTATAATGTTTTCTTTGAGAAGAATGTATTTTTTCTACATGTGAAAATGATTTGTTTCATAAGCTTAATGAATAATGTGATAATGGTAAGTATTTTTTGGGTTTTTATTTTTTCACTATACTAACTAATTTATTAATTTTTGTGCCCCTTACTAATATCTTTGTGATAATCCTTTGTTTTAAAATAATTTTCATCAGGTTTAATGATAGTAATGTAAAAGAAGAAGTCATTTTGAAATTCAGGAATATTTTCCTTCAAAATAAATCATGTTTCATTTTAAAATATGTATAGTATTTTAAAAATGGATATTGGTTAGAAGTTACCACTTTTTATATATATGGGTTTGTTATGTATGATTTGTGATCTAAATCTATAAAACTATAAACCTAAATGGTCTTTGAGAATATAATGTTGTTAATTATTGATTAAAGATAGTATAATAAGTATTTTTTAAGGATCTTTCCTTATAGTTGGTATCATAGTAAGATTTATACAGCTTTGGAGTTTATTTTAATAGTAATATAATAACCTTAAATGTTTTTTATTAATGGTTATGTTGAAATGATGTATTATTTTAAGATACCATGTTGCTTCATATGGATATATGTTTGTTTATTCTGGTATTCCACATAGGAAACTAGGATTTTGTAGTAGGAAAGAACATTGAAGAAAATATTCTTTTAAATCAAGAACCTAGAATGGTTAGAATTGAGACTGATTAGTTTATTTTTTATAATGGTTCAGTTAATGAAATAGATATATGGTTTTTGTATCCATGATAGAGATCAACCAGATATAAAACAATGGAATATATCGACGATGAAACATTTTATGAGGAATCATCGTCCTATATTTTGAGGGTCTTGTCTCACAGTGGTAGTTGTGGGGTGGAATAAATCCCTAGAAGATACATTCAATGCCACGGGATGCTCAAATCATCAAAAATTAAATCCTTTCTATTTATATTTTTTAAGGTGAATACATCAAGTGGGGTGTCAATGATCAATTATATTAGGTAGGTAAGGGAAATTTATGCCTTGGAATAGAATGAATTATTAATATGATCCTTCATAATTATTTTCCTGAGGATGTTTGAATTAGATTACAGAACATTTATTTGAATTTAAATAAAATAAGGAAGATTCAGTGGCCACATAAAAATAAAATTTTACCCAACTATAAAGGTGTTATCCACATTTTACCCGGGATCTTGATAGAAAAATTAAAAAATTTTACTCAAGAGTGAAACCAATATATTAAAGGGAATTGTATTCCAAGGAATTTGAAATTTATGACAGACCTGTGTGATGTTTATAAAAAAGGTAGAAATAGATTTTGTTATGATCATGTATACTTAAAAAATTTGTATAAAAACAGGTCTTGGTAGAAAGTGTAGGGGAAGAACAAGTCAAATAAATATGATGGTAAGAAATTAAAATTATCAGTTTGTTAGAGTTATGGTAATAAGAACATTGGGGAATGCCTTATAAAGTCTGGTAAGTTCTTGGAATGTGGTAAGTCTAGGCATATGGATTTCAATTTAAATTAAATATATCATGTTAGTGGTATTATCAATTCTTCTAAACAGTAAGTAAGATGTTTAAATTCAATGAGATGGGTCATTATACAGATGTGTTTCCAAATAAGAATAGGAATGTTGAGAATCCATTGGACTATATTCATAAATATATGGTGAAATATGTTTTAAGTACTTATGTAGTTTTTGGTCCACCAAACAATGTGTTATTAGGTGAATTTAGTATTTGTTAAGATTATTATAATTTAAAATTTTATCATGGCTCTCTGCAGTATTTCATTTATGAGAAATTTTCTGTTAAATTAGAAATTACACCTTAAGAAGTGATTCCCAATATTATGGTAAAAAAACATTAGTAAAGTAGTAAGGAAAAAAAGAAATTATAAGAATATTCTTATCATTATATGTGGAAATACATTACCTACCTTTCCCCATGTGGATATTTATATTAATCCAGTTATGGATTAACATTTTCTTTACCATGTGAAGATAGATTATTGAGCTAAATAAGTTTTTTTTGAAAGTGTTTGATTTTCTATACAATAATGAACCGATACCCTTGATACTATATCAAGAAGCCACAAGTATTTTAAAATATGAAAATTAATTTTATCTTAAAAATATAATTAAAAATATGGGAACTCTTCATAATAATAATTTTCTAGTTAAAATAGAATAACATGATATTTTTCCTGATGAATTTACAAGTTCTATACCAGACTAAAAAAATAAATCAACTATTTACATTGTTCTTAAGGCTAATCTACATAAAAATACCCATTGTCCAATAGATTAAATAGAAATTCTGTAATTGAAAATTATTTTTTTGGAATTTCATGATAAAGGATTCATTCATCATAGAATTTCACCTTGGGGTGCTCTTATTTTGTTTGTTAAAAATAAAGATGGTTCCATTGGCCTTTTTGTTGGTTATAGATATTTGAATCACATCTCTATTAGGTAAATGTATACTTTTTCTTGTATAGGTAATTTGTTTGACCAACTTCATAAAGCTCATTATTTTTTAATGTTTTACCTAATGTCAGGATACTTTTAGTTAAAAGTGAAGGTGGATGACATTCTAAAAACACTATTTCAGACTTGATATGAGATTTATGGGTTTTTTGTTCTTCACTTTTCGTTAACAAATGACCTAGTAGTATTTATGGATGTTATTAACAGTTACTTTGACTAATATTTGGATAAGTATATGGTTGTTTTTGTTGAGAATATGTTGATTTATTCAAGAATTTATGAGGATAATGAAAAAAATTAATGGATTTGTTTAAACCTTGAAATAAATAATGTTATATAGAAATTTTTTCGAATTCTATTTTTGGTAAAAAATAATACCATTCCATGTAGAGATCATAAATAAATACAGAATAACTATTGACCTTGACAAGACCAATGTGGTTGATGAATGGACAAAACAAACAAATGTTATTAAGATTAATAGATTTCTTGGGTTAACAAGATATTATTGGAAATCTATTGAAAACTATTTAAGGTTATCTTGATTACTTACCAAGTCAACTCAAAATAGATTTATATTCATCTAAATAAATTATTATGATGAATATTTTGATGTACTAAAAAGAAGATGAGTGAACTCTCTAGATTTGGACCGACCCAATATAAATAGTGAATTTGTGATAAGTAGTGTTGATTATTTGAAAGGACTCGGTTGTGTCCTAATGTAAAAATTATTAGGTAATTTCTTATTCTTCATAAAAAGTAAAACTTCACTAGTTAATTATCATACACATTTTTCAGAATTAGCTGATGTGGGTTTTTTATTTAAAAATTTAGTGGCATCATTTATATAAGAACCGATGTCAAATATATACTAATAATAAATTTTTTAAATATATATTCAATTATAAATATTTTAACAAGAGACCAGGGAGATGAATTGAGTTGATTAAGGATTACGAATACACGATTTATTATTATCCTAGAAAATAAAATTGAGTAACCAATGCTTTGATTAAGAAAATTAATAACACTTTAATTTTTTTTTGGTATGTGACCATTTAGTTAATGAGTTTAGGAATCTTGGGCAAAAATTTATGGATGTAGGAACATTCCCAATTTTTTTAGGTTTCAATATATTCTTCTATATTAGAAATAATTAAGAAAGCTCAAAAGGAATATTGTGAGTTATTGTAAAATTTAGAATTGGTTATGAAAGATATTTTTTTGAAATTTAACATTCTAAAATATTATGTTTTGGGATTTTGAAAGAGATAATGTGTGCCTTGTATTTCCAAGTATAAGGAATAATTGTTGATGGAAGCTCATAGTTTTCCATTTTTTCATCATTATTTTATAAAAATGTGGTGGAATGAATTGGATTCCCAATCCAGACCTCCAAGGGAAATTTGTTAAATTTAAAAAGTTACCATACAAACATGAGGTGTAATGAACTCACAACAGTAAGGAGATAAGTAGAAACATCAAAATACTCAAAGAAAAACCACACCAAGACTTGAATCTATCTCAGCATATGTTCACCCTTCCTTCAAGGTTGAGTATCCACTACTGACCATTCCTAAATTCAGAGCAGGGACTCCAAGAGGAAAATCGTATATCACTACATTAGAAATGCCCTCAAAACTTTACATCTTCCATTGGCGTTCAAGCAGCAAACCCTAAAATAGCATATCAAACTCATTCCAAACTAGTCAATAGCAGGACAGATCAAATCCTCATTCCAAATTCACTAAGCAGAAATAGGTTCAGATCCAAGGACAAGCAGAAAAAACTGAGAAATAAAGAAGTAAACAAGGATATCAAGAGGTGTTTAAATATAACAGAATGATCCATAAATTCTGAGCTTCGTTCAATGTAGGTTGATCTTAAAAACCCAGCCAATATAGAAACTCAGATCAGGGAAAAATCAGCAATATCATTTGATTTGAATATCACCAATTCAGAGCAGATAATCAGATATCAAATTTCTTTAAAACACAGCAAATCCATCTCATAAATAGTCCCAATATCTAAAAAATATCAACAGAATAAAAAAAATTCCCAATCAGCCAATGTGAAGTAGAAGAAAGCAGCAAAAAGGATCAAACAAACCACCATCATCAAACAACAAAGGACTTCCCAAAATCCAGCTTCTAAAAACCACTCAGACAAGTTCAATAAAGATTTCAAACTATGGAGGATAATGGTAGATTAAACCAGAAATCCAGAATAGAAACATCCAAGGAGAATCAGTATCATTACACATATAAGTCCTTGGATGAAAAAAATAAAAGTAATGAGTAGCGAGGCCACCAATCGAAAATGAAACAACTAGAAAAAGCCATCAAAGAAACATGAGGGAGTTTTTTGAAACTCTCTCTTCAATATATCATTTAAAATGTCCCGTTTAACAGAAAGGTAAGTGTCTTTTGAAATCTCCCCTTTTCTAAGAGAATTATACATAATTTCATCTCAATGTTTCACCAAAGATTCAAGATCTCCACAACTGGGCACATTCTTCTTCTCAACCCCTTCAACATGTTGCTTGTCCTCTACATGTTGAATTATGTCGAGGGGAGAGAATTACCTTCTTAAAATGTCTAATGATCTTGTGAATGTAGTTCTTTAAATTTGGGAGTAATATCTACATTTCCTCTTTTTTTTTTGGGTTGGGGGTATTGAACTCATCTGCATCAATAATTATTTTTTTAATTTTCTGGATATGGCTCTCAGATATTCTTCCTTAATATGAGTAGATTTATCTTCTTCTTCATTTGGTGAATCACTAATTTTAGATGAATCATACCTCTAATTTTCAAATCCTTCTGAGTATCATCATGCAATTTCACTCTCAGCACCACATCAAGAGGAAGAGGATGACTTTGATGGTTTTTGCAGTCACAACTAGAGGTGAAATCTCTGTTGAAGGGAAATCACCCTTTTCCATAGTGGTATTTATTTGACCCTTCTGGAGAATCATATTTTTCTTAAGTGATGATATCTCAATAAGAGGCTTGGAGATATCCATGATGTTTGGGATCAAAGTGTTATCAATAGGTTTATCAACTAATATCCATTTTCAGATAGTTTTCTCCATCCAATTGACTTGCCACTTGGTTGGGGGTATTCAAATATTTGGGTATCACATTCCTCCATCGAATGACAAAATTTGAAACAGAATTTACAGCAAGGAGGAACATTTTCAAATACAACCTCTTGTATAAATCCTTTATCTCTATTTTTAATAAAAAAACAAGATGGAAAATCTCACAAGATATCAACCTCAGTGAAAATCCTAGTGACTTAAGGTCTAGACAGGTTCAAGGTAGTAGTGTTTAATCTAATCAGAAGTCAAAAAAGAACAGCAATTGCAGAAAGATCATCCTGCTTACAAAGAATTTTTTTTATTATTAGTCGGATAAAATGAAAAGAGATATATCAAAATATACCATGATATATTTGATTTAACAATATCTTAATAATAATGGGAATTTATAAATTCGATGTTTTATCCTTTTAAAGTACTATAGTGAAAATTGGAAAATATATCAATTAATATCCTAACAGGATTAGAAATGGAATATCTAGTTAATTATGTGATTTGGATTATTATTGATTGATTAATTTTCATTCCATATCCTTATTATTGGAGAGGTAATGTCATTAAATCTACTTTATTGACTTAAACTAATGAAAATAGTTTGGTTACATTGAATTCCTATCTTCATTGTGTTTGACCGTGATCCTAGGTGCACTTTTAATTATTATAAATAACTTAATAATTCAATAGTTACTGAATTAAACTCTTTTACATCTTTTGTACCTCTATATAATGGATAGTCTGAACAAGTTATTTATAAATAAAAAGACATGTTTAATTATTATTCGTTGGATTACTAGTGAATTTGGGATCAACAAATTTCCTTACAGAGTTTTTATATAATAATAGTTTTCATTTGAGTATAAAAATTGTACCTTTTAAGAGACAATAATAGATATCAAACTCTACATTTTTTGTGATGTACAAGAAGAAAAGTTATTGATTGGAGTTTAGTGGGTAGAGGAAATTGATGATAGGGTTAGTATGTTTCCACAATATACGAGGATAGATAAGAGCATGAATAAAAATTATGAGGATCACATGAAAAATGATCTTTCTTTCAAGGTAAGTGATGTTTTTTTCTAAATGTATCTCCTAAGAAAAGTGTTATTATTTTCTGTAAAAATAAGAAGATAAGTCTATAGTTAATTAGACCATATGATATCCTAGATAACGTTAGTTTAGTTTCCGACTAGGTGGCATTACCTACGATTTATTCGAGGTACACAATGTTTTTTTTGATGTTATGAAATTATGTGCCAGATCCATATCATGTTTGAAAAGAAGTTAATAAATTGGAAGATTGAATTAATAATGATAAAAAACATGATAATATTTTTTACAATAGATAGAAATTATTGAGAAACAATATAATTAATGAGTTTAAATCTTTTTGGAAAAAGAAAATTGTCGAATAAGTAGCATGAGAGTCTGATAATGCTATGAGGTAAGGGTATCCCAACTTGTTTTATAAGAGAACAAATTCATATGAAATGGTTTTTAGTGATAATGGAAGAATCTAACATCTGCAGTAATTTTTATATAATATATTTTCATATAATCATTATTTTGATTTTATGGAGTTATATTCAATATAAAATTAATAGAAAACTATTCTATCAAAATGAAAAATGTTTTATTTCTATAAAAATTGGATTTTTATGTAATATATGGTTTTATTTAAATTTTTTCTTTCCAAATTATATAATTTTAACTTAAAAAAATTATTTTCACTTTTTTATTCAAAATAAAAAATTTATTTATTATATTTTTTGAGAATTTATTGAATAAATTCTGTTTTTAGTGAGTAGTGAAAAATAATGATTTTTATCAAAAATTGAATTTATGTTTTAAGTAATTAGATAGTAATATTTTATTTTTGATTAGTTTAAAAATTAAATAATTTATATTAGATTAAAAATGAATTTAATAGTAATCTTTGTAATTAATTTTAACCTTTTTTTTGAAAAAAAACATTTATACATAAAAATAATATTTTAAGAAAAATAATTTTTCACCTTGTCTTCTGATTTAGTTTTAAATTAAATTATTCCTCTAATATTTTTACAATATTGAAAAATAGATTCCATATTCTGAATTAGGTGGTAAAAATTTGGCACATGGGACACATTTATTTTGGTTCTATATGAATAATAACCTTAGTAATATTTTTACCATGGTTAATGGTAAATATGGTAATTAATGTTTAAAATAAAATGATAAGAACTAAAAAATAACCCAAAGTCTTGAGTTACTTTTTTTATGTGTCCATTTTATCTATAATCATCAAATATTTAATCATATAACCTTTTGTTTCTATTTGGATGTAATTATAACAATTATAATATTTTATTCAAATAAAATAATTTTTTTTACAGTCATGTTAATAATTAATATATTATTTTAAAAACACTGATAGACTGAGGATATGTTAGCTTATTAATAGTATTTTGAAATATACATTATTTACCTTCATAATGGTAATTTATTTTTAAATTTTTGTTAAATAATTTTACTAAATTATTATACAATGTTAACGTAGTAATTATTCAATTAATTTAATAAATAAAATAAATGATAATAAAAAATATTAAAAGTAGTAAAATTTCATATAATTAAGGTGACCAAGAATTTTATAGAAATACATACAATTTTATACAAATATTAAAATATTTTATTCAAACTTTATTTGTTTTCATGGTGGTATAAATGTTAAAGTAAATGAATAGTTCAAAAATTACAATAATTAATATTTTATGAAAATAATATTTTATTAAATGATAATAAATTTCAAATAATATTTTATTTGAAAAAATTAATGGGATATTATTGATTAAAAAATGTTCCATTTATGTGTCATTTTTTCATTTTAAAGAAACATTTTTAACCCTTAAAATTATAGAAAATATTATTATTAATGTAATTGTTAAAAGGGATAATGAAAGGTTAAGAAAAGGATAAGGGTGAAAATGAGATAAAAAATTATCAATATTTTATTTTATGATATGATTTATACTCATAAACATCTTATATTAGAATATTATCAATTTGGATCTAGTTGGACCTCAAAATTAATGTATACTTAATTAATATTTAATGAAATTAAAAGTGTTCCCCTCCCCTCTATTATAAAATGGTACATCTTCTTCTCATTTGTTCATACATAAAACCCCTTTGTTTCTTCAAGATAATCTTTATATCCCTTTAAAAAATGAGCAAAACATGTTATATAGGACTTGTTTTTATGATTTTACCAATCTTAGCGGTCTTAAGGTTTTAATAAAAGGAGACTTTCCAAAGAAGAGGTATAGTTATAAAATACTTCTTTTAGGATTATTTATTCTTCAAAATAAATCAAAAATTACTCAACCATGATGATATAATAACACATGTTTCTAAAATTTAATAATCTGTTATTATGTTAGTGAAATAACTCGTATCCATCTCCAAACTCCACCAAATGTTAAATGATTCAATGTTTATGTGTAAGGTTGACTACAACATCCTGAACTGATGTAATTTGTTATCCATCAACGTATCTCATAGAAGATATATATAAGTGTAATTAAATAAATAATATGCTATTTATTTTGTTATTATTATTCTAAAAATATATAATTATACTTGTATTCTTTCTGTAATTATGGGTAAAAAATTGAAATTCTAATAAAGCGTATGTGGGACCTACCATCACTGTGATTGTAAGGTAGTTCATTTTTCAAAACCTTGTTTAATGATTGGTTTAAAAGTGTAATTTATGTATACAAATAACAATTATGTGATTATTATTATTATATAATAATGATCTATTTGATTATATTCAACCGAATAAATCCATTTTGGATTTCTGAAACAAATATCATCAAAACATATGATGTTAAATTATTTAATTAATTAAATAATAAAAAATTTCTTGGAAAGTGAACAAATAAAAGTAATAATTAAAATGAAATATTAAACATGAAATTTTTAATAATTGAACTATTTTTTTTCATTCTTGATGAAAATGAATGTATGTGACGTGTGATACTCAAAGTAAGGGACTTTATTTTGAAAGTATAATTTTTATGTTTCCCTGAAATTATTTTTTCACATGTACATATTTTTAATAATATTTTATGAATTTATGTTTAAATAATTATGATATTTAGAAAGGATATTCTATATATACTTTTATTTTCTTTAAAATGTTTTATAAAATATTTTTTTTGAAATGTTTTTACCTTGTTTACAAAAGGAAAATGAATATTCTTTTTGAACTTATACGATGACAACTAATTTTCCTTCCCACATAACCATTATTTTATGTTTTTTACTTTCATATATCCTTTCATGTTTTATTAAAATAAAAACCGTATTTCCCTTTATTATATAATATTATTTTTTAAATTGGTTTTAATGGAATCTTATATATCAATAGTTGAAAATGCTTTCTTTAGACTACTAAAAGCATCGACTCTTCCAATAGTTCTGAACCATTGGTATAGTCCAGAAAACCATTAGTATATCCTATAATAATCATTTTCCAAACCATAAGTGTAACATATACCTATGGTTTTCCAAATCAATGAGAATTGTGCTTTGGTTATAGACCTATTCCTACGGTCTTCCATAAATTGTTGGTATAGGACACATGAAAGTACACTATACCAATGATTTGTATAAAATGTTAATATATATTAATAACAATGGTTTGAAAAACATTGGTATATTTCATAATCAATTAAACTATAACAATAGTTTATAAACCATTTTATAGATTACTCCACCATTCCAAATAGCACAACCACAATCAGTTACCAAAAGCACATCCAACACTCCACACTGTAGCCTACCCTCCTTTCCCCAAAGCACAAGCACATGAAAAATTGTACAATAACATATTCATAATTTAAAAAACTTATAAAATATATATAAATACACTACAATACAACATAAAAAATTCAAATATCTAATACATACCATATAGATAATTATTTATGAAAAATTCACATGTTAGAAAGTTATTCATATCAAATTATTATGGCTATCACAGTGAAAAAATACCACACTAGTAATAATTGTATTTAGTAAAGAACAATATGGAATTGAGCATAAGTTTTAAAACTATCCATAGAAATAATTTTTTTTTGAAAATCTATAGTTTCGGAGCTTCAATTACATCATACATTTTATTATATTATAGTATTCACCTGTGGGAAATATATTCATTTCTTAAAAAATGTTACATTTTTATCATAATCCTACTAGAATTAATAAATAATAAAACTCAATATAAATGTAAATAATATATTCTAAAAAATGAAATCAAGATTATATTCCTCTAAAATCATTCGTTTGGGTGAAGTAAGAATTTTACCTTTTGAGGTGACAAAAATTTCAATAACAAACAATAATCATGTACTAATCTGGGGAAATATGGGAATATACATTGACACCAAAATCAAACCATTACAACATTCAATGGTAGAGAGATAATTTTGGAATAAAACCAAACCATGTTTTCATTTATTGGAATTTTATTGAATGACCCATATAAATTGTTTAAATATTTTCCATAAAAATAAAAATGATTTGGGTGGGTTAACATCATATTGGATTATCCAAATTTAAAAAAAATGTGAAACAACCCACCATGATGAGCATGAATGGTGACAATGACTAGTGGTGTAATGTGACCATATACATCCTCTCACTAGTCTAATCATAGAAAACCTCAAAAGAATAAATATAATTAGAGGATTAAGAACATTCATAGGACTCTCCTCAATTAAGTATCAACATACCATTGATAATATATATTATGATCTTCTGAAAATGTATTTTAGGTATTCCATATCAGTCCAAAAGTTTAAAAATCCATGAATCTTCACATGTAGGGTGTGATAAATAATCCCTAAGTGGGAACCACGAATGAGTAACCAAACATATGTGTTTATATACAAATTTATGTATTATTATAATTTAATAAAACTATAATGCCGAGAATGAAATCATACAATTAAAGTTATAGTGTGCTGACCAGGTCTTCATGACACCCAAACATAACCATTTTTTTTGTTTATTTTAATATAGATTCTAATGATGATTTCCAGATACCATCCTAAATAGTTTTATAGTCATTAAATAAGTGATATAGATAGTTTTTTAATTGAATAAAATTCGATAAGCGGGTGTTACCATGGGTTATGTAGAGTACTACCAAATGGAATCCTTTAATAGGAAATGATTTAACCATGGGTTGTATAGAATACAACAAGATTTTTTCCATAATTATTGGTCAGTCTGACAATTGGAGTTGATAGTGACTTGTAGATGGTGTTATAAATATGGTGCTAATATAATTAGGTGTGTTAATTAGAACTGAAAGATGTTACCACTGACTAGTTTCCATTTTAAAAATGTTTATAATTGAGAGTTGTTAGATTCTATTATAAACCATCAGCTAGTCGAACCATGGGTGCGGAAGATGACAATAAGGTAGTGAATAAGACTAACAATTGATCAAGATTAAGGATCATAGGGAATTAAATTGGAAAAATCCAACACATGAGGGGAGAATCATTAAACCCATAGCTAATAAAATCCCAATACAAGTTCATATACATATTGGATCTTATTCAATTCCTAATCAAAAGTGTAAAGACACTTGAATGATTACACAAATTCACCCATTTTTCTATTAGTTAGAAACCACCAATCCTTTTATCACACTCCATATAAGAAACCGTGAATCCATTCCATGTCATCATAATACATCATTAAGAATAAAATTTTATTTAATGCTAATGGTTCCAAATACATTTCACACACTAGTGTATATTAAAAAATCAAACTACTATATTTGATCATTATCTTGTAATTAAATCTATTTGATCCCTCTATTAAACCATTTACATAACCCTACAAGTAGTACCCATTCATTATAACTTAGTCTCAATATGTCGGTGGTATGTATTATGTATCCTATAATGGGTGGATTTATATTCAGAGAAACATATTAAAATTATAATTCATAGAAAAATTATTATTATCCTTCAAATTACCATACCTAATATATGTTTTCTATAAGATACCCACTAAAGGAAGTCAAAATACACTGTTGGAAACATAGTCTATCCAAATCATATTACCATTTCAAATATATTTTAACTTTCTCATTTTATTAAAATTATAAAACATAAACATTAAAAGTTATTTATTTTAGTATAAAACACTAACAGAATCATCATAATAACTCCCAAACGATAATGAAATTTTCATTTAGTGATGAGTAAAAAGAAGTGAATTCCATGATTGCAACTACATATTCAAAAAAATTGAGTTTTTAATCCTTAATTAGTGGATTAGAGTGTTCTATATTGTAGGATATTATTTATTAATATATATATATATATAAATGAATAGGAAGTATGATTTGGGAGTTTTAATACCAACTCATACCCCTGACAAATTTATAAAAAACTAAAAGTTTATAAAAAAATCATACGGTACAACTTGTTTCTTCCAATAAGATATACATTGAAAATGGACCATAAATTCTCTCATATATATTAAAAGTATAATCAAGAAATTAAATTTTGATATTGAAGATAATCCTTTACATAGCTTATCCATATTGAGATAATCCACACCATGTAAAGTCCAAACTACTCATAAGAATAAATATCATATCCTTCAGATCCTAGAAATGTTCATTGGTTGAACCTTTCTTTTTAATTTACATCCTCACTCTAATATAACTACATTTTAGGTTTATAATATATGGTTGTGAAATATATATTAAAAAAATAATTAGGCTTTGAAAAAATTAAATATAATACAATCATACAAAAAACAATGTAAACCATTCCGCAATTGTGAACCCATACAGAAATAAGTAAAAAAGTTGTTATAAAAGGTCATCACATATTTAATTTCAAATAAAAGAAGAATCCCCAATGTTATCATACTATAATAGTGTGATCTGACCTTTGTATTTCTATCAACTTCATGATAAACTTCAAGAGAAAAAAATGAACATTTAAAGGGAGTACAAACCATTTCATCATCATGAATTTATAATAAAGATATAAAAAACTCAAATTATCAAAATTTTATTGGAAATCATGAAAGAGATCCATTTGAAAATGTTGAAAATCACAGTCTATTGAAATCCTGGAGATAGTCATAGGATGACAAACCGAAAATATATACACCAATACATGCGACATAAGAATGTATTACAAGCGACAAAGAATAATTGTCTTCTATACTATTTGACATATAGACTTCAACTGAGCTTAACATCAATGAAAATCATGAAATACTTATAAATAGGTGAACAATGTGTATGAGAGTATCCTATAAAAAACTACCATGTCATGAGTCCATTAACCTAACAAAATATTTCTACCTCATCCTTTCATCTGATGTCCTTTATTAATATACAACACTTCATGGGTGTATATCCACCACCTATAAGATAAATTATTAATCCAAAAATCCCTTATTAGGTGTTAGTCCAGCCAAAAAAATAAATACTTGAAACGGAAAGGCCCATAAAAATCAAAATTAGTCCTTTAAGTCCATTCAAAAATGTTCAAATTCACAATCATTTTGGGTTCATTGGATTTGTCACAAGCACATCAAAACAAGAAATCGTGGCCAATAATAGTACCATAAAGATCAATAACTCATTAGAATAGAAATTAGGAAGTCCATGTAGAATTAATCAATAAATTTAGTATAATATTAGTCCTCTTAATTATGTATTTGTCATCCAAAAAAAGAGAGATAACATAAAATATGTGTATAGATCAACATAGATAAAATAAAAAGAAACTAGAAGTTAGAATCTAAAAGATATGAATATTGATTAATGTTTTGGAAAAGAAAAGAAATAAAAAAATATAGTTGATAGAGTAGATGAAGGAATTATAATTGACCTATTTGATATTAAATAATAATGGAATTAAAATAATAAGTGAGGTTAAATTTCAAGGATTAGGGAAAAAATAGATGGCCACTCGATTGTAGCGTTTGATCTAAGTGGGAGTGAAAAGAGAGGAGGGAGGGTGCACATTTGAATGAATTACAGCGCTATTAGGGTTCACTCTTCTTAATTACTTTATTTCATGAATATAGGTACCACATGGATCATATAACACGGATTCATTAAACATCATAATTTATTTCAGGATAAAGGAATGAGGAATTATACATGATGATTATCAACTTTTCCCTTTTGTTGACTCTGAGCCACTTTAATGTCCTACTGAACAAAATCATGATAAATAACAAGTATCCTCTACCAAAAATTGTTTGATCAGCTACATGGAGAACAATAATTCTCCAAGGTGGATATTTAGTCTCTATATTACCAAGTGAAATGATTAACTAATAGTTTTTTAATAATGATGGTGTAGGATTACTATATACCGAACGTTTTGAAAAACAAGTGGAATATTCATTTTTATACTAATGGTTTTAATATTTCCATTATAATACCCATATCATAAATTGAATACACCATTAGTTGAGAAAAAATATTGATATAGAGGGACCTATACTATAAGTTTTTTCAAACCATTGGTATAAATTTATTTGTATATGTCCACTTTCTAGAAGTGTATGAGTGAAAAAATATTTTTTTGAGGGAAATATTATATATATTATTATTTTGTTATAGTTTATGGGCATTGTTCCTTAGGATTAGTGGATCCGTTATAATCCATGAATTGGTGATCCCATTATATATATCCAATGCATTGATAAAATGGATATATTTAACTAATTTGATTTCTCTTAAGAGATTATAGAAATATAATGTGATGGTTACTCAAAATATGGGAATGTCTTAGTTAATTAGGTTTCTATAAAGTGAGGATGATAATATATTATGATGGTTATTCCAAGTGTAACCACAATGGTTATTTCAGGTGTAACTATGATTGTTACTCCATGTATAACCATGATTATTATTCCATATATAACCGTGTTTGTTATTCCATATGTAAGAGTGATAGGAAAATAGTGCCCCATGTTTCCTACATGTTTTATATATTATTACTATTGGGTTTAAAAGATTCCTTTGATAAATATGTGTGTGTTTTTATGTGCAAATGATTTATTTGATAGTGTCCAAAAATAATGTTATAATGATAATTGTTTTATGGGTCTTCATGTTATTCATTGTAATAAAACAATTCTTTATTTTCATGTCCTTTACTAGTATTTCTATACAAATTTGATGTTTTCAAATTTTTTTAATATTTTTTAAGCATTGGTAATAGAAAATTAGAATTGAAGTTTAAATTCATGAAGAAATGATGTGTTTAATTTTAAAACTTTAATAGAATGAAAAATTGTATGCTGGTTAGAAGTGAACACTTTTATATAGATGTGATTTTATGTAAGAGTTATTATCTAAATATCTAATCTCTAAATATAATATATCTTTTTTGAGAATAATAAAATGAACTCTATTTTATAATCACCAAAATATGTAAAAGTTAAGGCTAGGTACTTACAGTTGCTATTAGATTAATATTTAAATAACTTTTAAGGTTTGGTTATTATTAATGGAATTCCCTTAATATTATTTTCTTTCTGGTTAAATTGATATGATATATCATCTGAATATTACCTTATTGATTTATCTAAATAATTTTAGTTTATAATGGTTTTATTAAGATGGAATATGGAAAATTAAATAAGATGGAAATGGGTGGATAGTATCCTTATGAATCAAATGCCACGAAAGGTTGGAATTGGAATTGAGATGTTTCTGGAAATAATGGATCTTTTGAGATAGGCTATAGATAGTGGTGGTATACATGAGAGATTGAAAATATATATAACCTATAGGAACATTACTTTTGTAGAGAATTATATGAGACAACTCCCCCAATAATTGAATTGATATTATGATCCTTTGATACCTGAATGGTGGATAATGGATGGCACAATCCGATATTCAAAAGTATATTCAACTTTGTATGGGAAGAAATTATTAGAATTGAGATAGAATGAAGAGGATTTGTTGGACACATATAAAATTAACCAGTTTTACTCCAATTTGATGCCAGGATTCTAAAGGGAATTATATTCCCAAGATTTTATAAGTAATGTGAATATTGTTTGAGCTGATGAGAGGGTAGAAATTGATTTTTCCAATGATCATGTATTTCATGAAAAGTAGAAAAAATGTATAGTTAGTTGGAATTAGGGAAGCTTCCATCAAATAAATATAAATTTAAGAAAATAATATTTCTAGTTTGGAAAATGTAATGTATATTACATCATAGGAATAATTTGTTTAATCTAGGATATGATTTTTATGTGTAATTTTTGGTTATATAGATCACAGATATAAGGAGAATGACTAGAAAAATAATGAAAATATGATGATAATGTTCTTTAATTGTAATGATTTGGGACATTATGCTAATTCTTGCAGGATGTTTGTAACTATGGATGGAAACCATCAAGATAGAAAGAAAAAAGGTGTGGAAAAATATTTTACTACCACTAATACTATGGTTGATGTTGTTCCATCTAATTATGTGGTGATAAGTATGTTATTATATTATTTGAATTACAAAAATACCTTTTTTGGCTTTAGAGATCACATTCATTAATTTCTAATAAATTTTCATGAAAATTGGGAATATCACCTCATAAAATCATGATAGAAAGTTTAAGGAAATCATAGGGATGAGATATTAAGAAATTAATATTTATAGGAATATTCATATTGTTAATAGTGACAAGGTATTTCCTAAAAATATTGATTCACTTACCTTTGTAGAGTTTAATATTATTTTAGGTATAGACTGGCCATAATTTTATCAAGCTTATATAGATTTCAGATTCTAGAAAGTTTTATTCAAGGATTTAATAACTTTAAAAACATATCAAGAAAGTGAGAAATTTATTATAAATTATAGTGAAAGTTACTTATATCTTTTAATTAAAAATAAATAAACTATTCTGATAACTGATTTCCTAGTGTGAATTAATAATTGGATGTTTTTTGTGATGATTTAAGAGGTGTTATTCCTTATCAAGAGGTTGATTTTACTATTGATTCAGTACATGATGCTAAGACTATTTTAAAAATACATTATTGAATGGATTATGTAGATGTTTTAGAATTGAAAAATTAATTCCATGAGATTTTGGATAATGGTTTTATTCATATAAGCACATCACATTGGGTTCTCATTTATTATTTATTAAAAATTACGATGGTTAAATGTGACTTTTCATTGATCGTAGTGCCTTAATAACATCATTATTAGGAACAAGTACCCCTTGAATCATATCAATAATTTTTTAATTATCTCCTATGAGGAAAATGATTTTAGAATATTGAACTCTGGTCTGGGTAACATTATTTGAAGTTGAATGGGATAGAAATTATAAAGACCATGCTTTAGACTTGATATGGTCAGTATGATTTAGTAGTTTTGACCTTTGATTTGTCTAATATACTTGTCGTATTTATAGATTTAATGAGTAAATGTTTCCATGAATTATTAGATATGTTTTTGGTTATTTTTATTGATGATATATTGATATATTCTATACTCTTTAGGTTCAAGAAAGATATATAATTATTATTTTAAAAACCTTTCATGAAAAGAAACTATACATAAAATTTAGTAAGTGTGAATTTTTTATGCAATAGATTTCATTCCCTGGTAATAATATTTCTAAAATTAGATAAATATTTATCCTACTAAAAATAAAGGTTTTTAGGATTGTCCAAGACTATATTTTTTCATATATATTTTTAGTTCTGTTGGATCATTGGGTTACTATTAGTGGTTTTTTGAAACTTTTTCTTGGTTATCTGGATGAATGACAAAATTAACTCAAAAAAGATTTAAATTTATTTAGATGAAATAATGTAAAAATTATTTTGAGTTAATAAAAATAATATTGTTAAAATCACAATTTTTTCCACACCCTCCAGAAATGGTGATTTTTTCATCCCCTCCGACACAACATTAAAGGGTGTTGTTTGTGACTTAGCTTAGAATTATCAGATAATTTCTTATGCTTAAGGGACACTGAAAACTCATGAACTAAATTATCAAACACATGATTTTGAATTCGTTTCTTTTATTAAATTTTTTTAAGGAATCATTTATATGGAGTAAAGTGAGATATATACATTAATATAAAATTTTGAAGTATATATTTACTTAGAAAGAGTTGAACCTGAGGAAGAGAAGATAACTAAAACTCTTAAATGATTATGATTATATGATCCATTATCATTATGTTAAACCCAACAATGTTTCTGATGACTTGGGTTGAAAAAATAATGATTCCTTAATCGTGTTACATTTAGAACATAACAATTTGGTTAATGATATGATGAATTATTCCCTAGAAGCTTTGGATATAAGAAATTTATCTATTTTGTTTTAGGGGTTATTACAATCATCTCTTTCAGAAATAATTAAACAAGATCAGAAGAAATGTCATTAGTTACATGAAATGGTAAAATTGGTAAGAAGGTGTAGTTATGTCTAAAATTTATTGGATTGTATGAAATACTAGCGAATTTTGGATCAGTTGCGTATCTAGGGGAATTTGTTTATAGTCTACCCTCGATACAATTTTCTTTCATTTTTTGAAGTTATGAAAGTATGATCTAGATAACTATAATGTTTTGAGACCTAAGGAAGTTTAGATATAAGATAATATTTTCTTATTAGGGAAAAAATATTCAGATTACTAACTATTGGAATCACATATTATTTAAAAAAGATAATTCAGCAAGTTATAATTTTGTTGAAAACTATCTGGATGAAGAAGAAAAATTAGATTAAGATAATTCTATGATGGAAAGTTGTCTGAAATTATTCAATAAGTGGATAAATTTATGATGTTGAAATTTAAAAAAGGGGTTATAATGTAACAACCCAGGAAATGTTAGAATAAAGAATCAATTATTTACATATTATAGAGTTATATTCATTATAAAAATAGTAGTTAAATTTTCACTGAAAATGAAAAATAATTATTTATAACCGAATTGTATTTTTATGCATAACATAGTACTATTTAAAAACATTGTTTGAAAATAATCAAATTTTATATTGATAAAAATATTTTTAAACTTTTAATTAATCTTTTAAAATTATTATAGGTGAAATTCAAGATAACTTTATGAAAATATTGGATTTTCTATAGAGTGAAAATACATATCTTTATTGAAAATTTTAATTTATTTCAAGGTATTCACAATGTATAATTATTTTCTGGATATTTTTATAATTTATTTTTCTCCAATTGATTAAAAAAATCAAATTTTACAATTTTTAATGAATTAAAATCGGAATTTAGTATAAATGTTTTTATTATTAAAATACATTTTTTCAGAAAGACTATTTGTCATTGCATTTTTTTATTTAATTTAAAACAAAATTTTTACAATTTCATTGTTTAATATTCAAAAATAGATTAAATATTTTGAATAATGATGTCAAAATTTGGTAAATAAGTCTATTTTATTTTTTGGTTAATATGAATTGTAACATTAGAAATTTTGTTAGCACATTAAAGGGTAAATCACTAATAGAAGTTAAAAATAAAATTATAAGAATGTTAAAATCACCAAATTTTTGTTTTCTAAATTTTATTTTATGAGTATATTTCATCAATAGTAATTTTATTTTGAATATATTACCTTTTTCTTCCATTTTAATGTGATGATTAACCTTATAATATTTCATTTAAAAAAACTTAAAAGATGGCACACTCTTGTTTTTAATAAATATAATATTTTTAATATGGTTATAACCAGTGGATTTGTTCATTTAATTTTTTTTGAAAAATAATTAATTTATAATTATCATATACATTTATTTTTTACTTTTGTTTAAATAGATTTTTACCTCAAATTATTACACAACACTAACGCAGTAATTATTCAACTAATGTATAAATAAACTAAATGATTTTAAAAGTATTAAAAGTATTATAATTTGAAATAATTAAAGTGACCCATGTATTTAATAGATAAAAAGAAAATTTTAAGGATGTAATAAATATTTTAATAAAATTCCTTTTTTTATTTATGTTATAAAAGTCAATGTAAATGAATTGCACTAAAATTTACATTATTGATATTTTATGGAAATAATAATTTATTAAATACAATTCAATTCATAAAAATAATATATATGGAAACATTATTTGGATATGTATAGAAATACAGAATAAGGTTTATTTATATGTAATTTTTCAATTTATGGTGACTATCTTGGCCCTCAAGGAGTAATAAACATTGTTGTCACCTTAAGTGTGAAAAGGGTTAATAGGGGGATAAAATCCAAATATAAGGAAAGGTATGTAATCTAAAGTTGTAAAAATGTTATTATATGATATGATTTAAACTAATACTCATATTATATTTTAATATTATCCATTTGGATTCGTTTTTACATCAAAATTAGTTTATATTTAATTAATATTTTAATAAATTACAAGAGTGCCCCTCTCATCTCTTATAAAAGGGAACCAATTCTCATTTATTCACACCTAAAACACTTTTGGTGTATACAATATATTCTCAAATACATTTTTAACATACATTACACTATTATATAGTCCTTTTTTTAGTATAATACCAATCTTATTGGTCTTAAGGTGTTACGAAAAGGATAATTTTCAAGGAAGAGGTATAGTTTTAACAACATATTTTAGTTTTATTTCTTATTGAACATAGTTATAATTTTATTAAATCATGATAAAAGAATAAAAATTAAATCATATATATACTAATATGTTATTATGTTAAGGGAATAACCTATATGTTTCTCTTTTTCTATCAAATGGGAAATAGAACAATAATTTTTGTGTACGACAGACCACCACCTCATGAATCAATGTAATTCATTTTTCATTACCATCTCTCAAAGATGAATATAATGATGAAATTTATATTTATATATGACATTAATGAAATATTTATCATTTATTAATGATAAAATATCATTTACCTTACATTCACTAAAAATGACAATGTTAATCGTGTGTACATATGGACTACCACCTCCATAAAGTAGTGTGATTCATTTTTAATGTTTAAATAACATTTATGATATATATATAATTATATTTGAAGATAATTTGTTATATTTTTTATATTTTGATAATTTTGTAAAGGTAATATATTAATTACCTTAAATCTATAATTAATATTGAAAAAAATGAAACGTTACTGATGTGTACGTGCAACCAACCGTCTCTATGACTATAATATAGTTTGTTCCTTCAAAACCATATTTAATGGTTGAATTTAATGTGTATAATTGAAATATAAAAATTATAATTATTTATTTGTTATTATTCTAGTGATGATGTAATAATGATATATTTTACCACAATCAGCCTACCGAAGTAATTTCAGACTTATGAACTGAATATCAAGAAAACATCCAACATGAACATAAATGATTAAGTAATCATTATAATATAGTTAAATATAAAGAATAAAAAATAGAAAAAGTTTTCTCAACAATTTAAATATTTAAAATGATTTTGTATATAGGAATGTATGTGATGAGTCAAACTCAACTTTAGGGCCATTCGTTTTAAAATATTCTTAGAAATTTTCCCTTAAAACTCCCTTTTTCTTCCATATCCATATATTCAAAATTATTTAGGCATTAATAATTTATAAAATTATTTTTATGTATCTTTTTAATTTTAGTGAATAGATTTCAAAAGGAGTATTTTTATGGATTTTTTTATATCCTTTTCACAAAGACAAAAGGAATGATTTATTTTAACATATACGACGATAACTGATTTTAACATCACCATATACATTATTATACTTTTGGATTACTTTATAGGATTTCATGTCTTATTATAGGGAATTATATTTTACCTATATTATGGTTATTTTGATTTTATTTATAATGGATCCTATATTTCAATATTCCTAAAAGTTTTTGAATTGATAATAAGAATAGTTTTTATGATTGTAATGATTCAAATAATAATATTTATGTGTTTTAAATATGTTATAGTTCATGGAAAATTTTATAATGATGGGTGGTTCTTTGTTGGGAAACATCCCTCAAGTTAATATTATAGTATTTTTAGAATTATTGTGTTTGTGGTCAATATAGGTTCTTATGGTATGTTTTGGAGTTTAGTGATATTGTTGACATAGTATATTGAAAAAGATACATTAAAAAAGATTGGATGTGATGGAACTTATTTAAAAAATTGACTACATTAGGTGACCACATTTTCTAGTGTTATTCAAATTTATAGGGTCCATAATTTTGAAAATTGCTAGAACAGTGAAAGTTGGATATCTTTGAAGACCTTAGGAGGATATAGAAAATTCATGAGTTTCATAAAGAATGGGATACATCAAGTGTTCTTCATCAAGTCACAAAGGTTTTGATGGTAATCTTTAATATTATAACACGTATCGTGAATCATGAATTTTTACTAAAGCATTGGGAGATAGAGAGAAACATGAACGAAATGAGGGAGCCTCATGAAATGGTGATGATGTGGATGGAAGCTTCAAGAATTTGTGTTAATGTTTATAAATATGCATATACTACTTTATAAAAGTTATAATACATAATGAAAATATAAAGGATCTTTTTTCATAAAGGTGGTCTGTGAAGGTGTTTATAGAGATAAATTTCGTGGTGGCTATGAAAAACATAGAATTTTTTTCCATTTATAAAGTAAGATAGTTCATGATGGATATTAAAATAGGAAGAATTTTTTTTCTTTGTGATGGCTAAGTAAGATTCTAGAATGAAAATTTCTTCATGAAGGCTACTTGAGCTTCATGAATGTGGGGGGTTTATGAAGGTAGTATGAATCTTGAAAAGTGATTAAAAGGGTTTTTTGAGTAAATCTATAATTAATTGGTATTAATGAATTGGATAAAAGTGGAACTTCTATTGATAATCTATCTATAATGAGGAAGTATTCATTAGTTATAGTTAAGGGACCTATATGTTCATAAACAATGGGTAAATCCCTTCGAAGAGTAGTGAGAAAAGGAAGAGGAAGAAGGTGATATTTTCCACTGGTAGTGATCTAGAGGAATAGAATCAAGGAGTGAAACATATAAAATTAGTGATCTAACACTAGACCTTGTAATGATAGTGATCCTGGTCATATAAGTGATCTAGCATGAACTTTTTATTTTTGAAGTGAGCCTTAGTTTTGTTGGTACATTGGATAATCACTATTCTATATTCCTTGGAGATAGCCTGATGAGGGTGAACTAGAAAAATCTCTATGTCTCTTACATGATTTCATTTCTGTTCAATCATTGTTATAGGAGAAGGAGATATGAGTGTTTTGTTTAACTCGGAAAGAAGATCCTAAGGGTAGTATTTTTAATCTATCATATGATGATTCACCCCCTCTCAAGGTATTTCACCTAGTGGGCCTAACATGATTTTATAAAGAAATGAAAGGTGGTCACATTTTTAACCAATTATTGATGGTTCTATTATGAACCCTAGAAGGGTGGGTCAATTATATCCCTATAAAGTGTTGGGTATATAAGTCAACCATGTGGTTATTCCATTTGTAATAATGTTTTTTAGAGTTATATATTAATTCTTTCCCATGTAATCTGATTGTTTTATATTTTCCTTGTATAGGAATTTAAATAAGGCTTATGATTTATCAATGTATGATAATGATCTTACATTTGACAAAAATTGTATGCTTTCTCTTAATGGTGAAAAGTATAAATTTTTAACTATGCTATTATGATATTTTTATGAATTCAGATTAAACTTATGATTTTTATTTTTATTATACTTATTTAAGTAAAATATTTTAAGAAATTATATGGGTAGATAAATTTATTTTATGGGTTATAAAATGTTTATTTTGAGCCCAAAGTTTATTCTTAGAATGAATTATATATATATATATTCATGGAATAATGGTTTCTGTTTCTATTTTAATGTCCCATACTAAGATTTTTATACTCGTCCCATGTTTTTAATTGATTTTGACCAGGTTTAAAGATGGTTAAGGTAAAATAATAAATCAATTTGATGTTCTTGAATATTTTTTTTGGAAATTAAAACATTATTCATTTTAAAATTTTATAATACGAGAATAATGGGAACTCTTTAAATGTGGACATTATATATATATATATATGGTGTTGTTATATAATACTTATCAACTAAATATATTAAAATATAATCTTAATATTTATTTTATAATATAAGAAATTGAATTCTATTTTTAATTCATAAGAACATTTAATTTTTAGGGGAATTTCCTTTCAAAACATGCCAAACGTGATGCAAAATGGTTTTCAACAAAATTGAATTTTTATTTATGAAAATGTTTTATATTAAAATTATGGAAAATATCAATTTTAGTGAAATTTATTTGATTTTTAATCTAAATGGAATAATTAAATTTAAAAATTTATTAAAAACTAATTGTTAATTTGTAAATAATTGATTTGATAAGATAATTATCTTTTAAATCATTATTTTTTCACTATTCATAGAAAAATTAATCTTTTAAGAAAGTTAAAAAAATGAAACAAAATTTAATTTTGATAGGATGATTTTTAATTTTGTTAAATACTTTTTCAAAAAGGTTTTGAAATTAATTTTAATATTCAATCATAGGAAAAAATACAAACTATCTTTGAAGTAAACATATTTTTGAAGAAAAAAATCGATTTACAAAAAATTGAGCGTTTATCCTAATAATAAACCAATACTTTTTTACTGAGTACGAATATTATAGATGTTTTTTATAATTTGGGTACTATTATTCACATTTAATGATTGAACAACAAGGTTATAATACTCATATTTAAAATAATCATATTTCATGGATTGTTTAAGCTCAGTGTTGCATGTCGTATACAGTAATGAACATAACATTCTTTTAAAATCTAATGGTATTACATTCTATCCATATTTTATAAATTTTTCCTTTTAAATTTTATTTTTATCTTGATATTAAGTGATTTAACATTTGAAAACAACTTTTTGGAATACCAAATAATAAAAAAGGGTTTATAAAACATACTTTTGTAATGAGGGGAAGGGAAATATGAATGTTATTTGAAAAAATAGGTTTCCAAATAGGAGAGAATTTTTTTGAAGTTAAAATATAAACATGGAGGAAGAATGTAATTCCCAAGTAATGATGGGGGGGTAATAGATACTACAATCCCAAGAATATTAGTTACCAAAAAACGATAAATTAGTTGTTGATAAAGAAGACCATAAATTTATAAAAAATGGAAGTAAAGGGGTAACATTTTTGTTATAATATCCTTTTCAAAAAAAAGTGTTTATTTAACCATAGATGTATAGAACAATAGAAAATAAAAATAATTTATTTCATTCAATTTCATAGGAATAATTTTTTATTTTGGATTTTCTTTAAAAAACTTTTAGTCTTGTCTTATCTCTTATTCAATAAAATGAATATTAAAAAATTATTTCCAATCTTGAATTTGAAAAATGAACATCTAATGGATCACATGATTCATGAAAGGATGAATTTTTTTCATCCAATCTTAAGATATTAATCAAAATAAAAATGGTTAGCAAAAGGTCAACTAATATCTAATATGAATAAACCTTGTTATGAATAAAAATTACATTAATCAATAAAGCATCAAAAATAACATCAAAGTTTCAACATAAATCACTGGATAAATTTATATCCTTAAAATTATTCAAAATATTATATACCTTGTTCAAAACCGAAAACCAATAAGGATTTGATCTCATATTCAACTGAGATCAATTTTATATTTATCCCATATCAACATTTAGTAAATCATAAATTCATACAGCCTTGAAATTAATGTATAATACCTAATAATATGATATATATATATATGAAAATATTTTTCATATGTAACTAGAATCACCATAAATGCAAAATAAAATTATATTTACTTTAATAATATAATTCCTCCTTTATTCCTAAAAAACCCATATTACCCAAAAGTACATGAATTGATGATAATCATATAGTTAATATATTTTGAAATTATTCAATAAGAACATTAAAAACATAGTCACAAAATCCTTTTTAAACCCATAGTTATATATATGATAAATCATCGGTTTCCAACATCTAATAGCCCTTTTATCATAATTGACCATAATTACCTCAACATCAAAAATAATAATAAACATTAAATTTTTTAAATAATATTAATGTTATGTTAAAAATATATAGAGTTGTTATTCCTACAATATAATCTTCACAAAAACATATATTAAAACCAAGGTTTATATTACTATAAATATATCCCAAAATACTCTTTATCATCCTAAAATCACATCACTTTGAAACTCAAATTGTGTCTCTATAACTTTTAACTTATGGTCAATTTTTAAAAGTAAAATCATGATGTTATCCATAATTATTATGTTAATTTGATATGAAAACAACAAAATCTCAAAAAATTTATAAATCTTTATCTAATACTGACTATAATATCCCCAAACCCACACTCCCAAATCCATTGAAAACAACATAGTCATTAACTCTATGTTTTTTATATATATAAACGTTGACTAATTATAGCCAATAAAATTCCAAATGAAAATATTGGATCACTAACATTCCCATAAAACATTTTTCTTGAGATTTTTTTTAACATAATGATATAATTTTAAATAATATTACCTATGTCATTAAGTGATAATTTTTACCACTGAACATGTTCCTTATATAGACACACTTTCATAATTCTGGTAACTCCCATATTAGGAACTTGGACATTTTCATTGTTTCTACTTATTCTTAATCACTTTAAAAAACATTTAAATATATGAGAATATCATAAAAAACTTAGTAATGGACATATATAAAATAAAAGAAACCCTTTGGTAAATTTTTAAAATAACAGATAATATAGAAGTGAGTCCCTTTAAAATTGTAAAATTTGGGCTCAAATAATAATTTACTTAAAGTAAAAATAATATTTTCTCGCAATTTTATTTTAATAAACAACTATATAAAAAGTATAAAGTAAAAAATCACAATCAAAAGGGTTTTTTAGAAGACCTGAGAATCAGTGAAAACCATTTTCTAGAAAATATACATTCCAAAATTGAAAGGGAATAATCATTAAATAAAGTAAAATATCATTATATATCTATTTTATATCAAAATATTTACGTAAAAAATTATTATAAATTATATAAAATTTATGTTATTTCCTTGGGAAATAATATTTATAAAATTCATATAAAAGACCTTTGAAGAAATCTTACAAATGGAATAACCTACTCGTTTAATTCCAAATAAAATTAACTAATGAACAAAATCTATACAAAATTCATTGGATAGATATATTCGGGTCCACTATAATCATAAAAGATTAACATAGAGAACACAATAAAATAAACACATAAAATCATGAATTATCATAATCAGACCCATAAAAATATACCTTTAAACCCATAGGATTTTTTTGGATATTAATGTATTAATTTTTATAAAAACAAATTTTCAAAAAAACAATACTCAAAACAAAGGGATATAGGGTTTTATTTGAAGAAAAATAAAACAATATAAATGAATCTGAACATCAAATAACATTCTCGTAGCTGCATAATCTATCAACACTCTAGTCATTAAATTAAAACATTCATTTATTATTTTTTAAATAAGGTAAAAACATCATTCATAAAATATATAAAATGTTTTCTTTTGAAAAAATTGAAAGAAAATAAAAAAAAGTGACATGAAAATTCATTTATAAATTTATTTATTTCAATAAAGAATAATTTATAAAATTATATTATGAATATAGACCTTGATGAAAACAAGATGGAAATTAAATATTCAAAACATTTAAAATAATGTTTTCAGGTAATTTTTTATTACCTCAAGTTTAAATATTAATCATAAAATATATAAAAAAATTTACAATAAATAAAATTTTAAATCCTTCGATGAAAGACATAAATGAAAAATCAATCCCATCATTGCGTGAAGGTGGTAGTCCACACGTGCACATGAATGAATTTATCATTTTTCTATTAATATAATGGTAAGAAAAAAGATAATATATTATCTTTACAAAATAATAATTATATCCTTAATATCAGATATATTAATTAAATAAAACATAATAACCAACCATAAAATAATGTGATGGGAGATGAAATATACCACTTCATGGAGGTGGTAGTCCACACATACACACATGAGATGTTATCATTTTTCATTAGATGGAATCATAATAAAATAGATTATATAATATATTTATCGAATGATAATTTTTTATAGATTTCTTATATATTAAATAAATAAAAAATAATAAAACACCGTTAGAGTTTTTGATAAGAAATGAAATACATCACTTTTTGGAGGTTGTAGTCCTCATAAAAACATGAATGACGGTTTAATTCTCTATAAGATGGAAGAGGAGATAAACAAGGTTATGGAATTTATATAATAATATCTATGTATATTTTATACACTAATGTTATTATTTTGTAATTAGTAGAATATAATCTAAGTAGGTAAAGGGATATAAAAAATGAAATACTTGGTTAAGATGATGACCTCATATTTGAACAAATCACTTGGATCAATCATTATGGACCATTATTATTGTGATATAAGATTAAAAAACATCTCACATATATATAAAGATGTTAATAAGAGTTTTTTTATATGGTTTTTCTGAAATAAGTGGCACATGATTATATGAAGTATCTAAGAGCGGTGGTATCCTTTTATAGTGAAGGATAGTCTACACTTGGAATTACATAAAATTTTTAAATGTAATAAATTATATTCCATGAGAAAGTGGAATGATGTTTAAAGAAACATTAATTAAAATATAGGTTTTTGGATTTAATACTTTAATTAAATGAAATTTGGATAGGTTTATGTTTCATTTTAAACATTTTATTTGTGTTTAACACCATCCCTATCTAATTTTATCCATAACCGTGGTACCACATTTTTCAAAACTAAAGGGTTATAAATTTTCTAAAGAGAAAAATTGGCTGAAAAATGTTAAATGGGTGGAATTTTGGACCCTATCTTCTCAACATTTTCCAATTATAACATAATTAAAATTAAAAAATAAATTAATATCATACCAATAAATTAATTAAGTGAAATATTATCATTTATATTAATTCAATTTGTATATTCACTCACATATATGTCAAAAAAACTTTTTAAATATGTTATTTTGACTTACTGACAGCTTGCTCAAGAATTGTAAAAGAATTTGGATACATTTCTCATTAAAAACTTTTATAGTTGATTATATTATCCTACATGAGTCGTTGTATATGTTTTAAAATTTTTTATATGATATTTATGTGTTGGAATTATCATAAAATACAATTAATTTCATCAAATATGTATTTTTTTTTAAATTTTTTGAAAAATGTATTTTTTAAAATTAAATCAAATTTAAACTAGGATGATTTTTTATTTTTAGATAAAATAATTAATTTCATTTCTTAAAATTATATTCCTATCATTTTGTAAATTAATTTTATAAATAACCATGAAAAACAAGATCAAAAAGTTTTTTTAAGAAAAATAATTAGTAAGTATGAAAATGATTTATATCAAAATTAGAAATAATACAGATTCAAATTTAATTAAATGGATTTAGAATAATCAAAAGGGACTAATGAAAATTTAAAAAAATTTTTAAACAAAATGGGAATTTTAAAATACATAAATGGAATTTTTTATGAAATTATTATTTTTTCACTATTCAGTGAAAAATTAATATTTTCTAAAAAATATAATCATTTCAGCTTAAGATAAATTTTATATGATGACTCAAAAAATATTTATCCTTTTTATAAAATAATATTAATAAATTGGAAAAAATTATTTATAATATTCTCATAGAAATGAATAAAAACTACCTCTGAATAAAACTTATTTTTGAATAATAAACTAACTTTAAATAAAATTGTCCTCTTTTTTCATAATAATTAACAAATAAATTTTTATTTATTTAGAATATGTTTTATATATTTCATAATTTGGTTACTCTTATCCGTAATCTACAATTGAACAACGATGTTGTAATAGTTATATTTAAAATAATATTATTTCATGGTTCATTTAAGCTCGGTTTTGCATGTTATATACTCTATCGAACATAACGATCTTTTGAAATAAGAGGGTATTATAGTTGAAAACACACCCAAACATTAAGAATACACCTAAAATATAAAATTATAAATAAAAAATAATAAATACTATATTAATTTGTAGATTTTTTCTTAGTCAAAAATTGTGTTACACTTATCATGTCCTTTTGTGGAATTATATCTTTTACTTTTGCAACTATCATGGAAATCTTTCCTAACTCAGTCTATATCCATATTTGAAAAAAAATCTCAATTTCTATATCAATTTAAATAATCTATATTGTTTTCTACTCTGTTAAATATCAATGTTTGTGGATTTATTTTTATTGGGGACATCTGCAGTGTTTCCTTCTTTATGTCAAAAATTCTTTAAGTAGCTGGTTCTTATTTTCAAAACATTCACCTTTTATAGAAGATTCGTTTTTAAAATCAATTATGGTATTATATTGTTCTGTTTTTTCTCATTAATATTTTTTTAAATTTTTTTAAATTTATTATCTCAAACTATGATTATATTATTAATATAAATAATAATTGTCCACTTCTCATAATTCTCAAAAATAAAAATTTAAATTTCACTAACCAGGATACCATTGAAATCTTATAGAATATTATTAGTGTTTAATATTATTCTATGATGAGAAATATCATTCCTAAACCTTCCTATATTCTTTAATAATATTTTAATTTCCATTCTCAATTTTTATTCTTTTGATTTCTCATCTTATTGTATAATAAACTCACTGATAATATTTGAGTTATCATATAAGGAGTAATCTTTTTCATTTTTTTATTGCATGAGAACTATTTTGGAATATTCTATTTGTGTTACTTTATCATTATGAATTTTTTCACTATCATGACCACCTTCTTGAATGGAAAAATGTTTTGATTGTGGAATTTCGGATTGTTTTTCTTTTTGAATATTGATTGATTTATATTCAAAGAATCATTCATATTGGAACTATTCTTATCTTAATCAATATCTTTACTTTCAATTTTTATTTTATAATGAAAATTGGTATAGAAACAACCAAATTTTCTACAATTAAATCATTTTAATGGATTTTTATATTTGTATTTACCTTATCCACTTGTAATGATCAAAGACATTAGAGATAGGTTTTTAGAAATACCTTCCATACTTTTATCATAATTAGATAAACCTTTCATATTTTCAATATTTAGTTATTTAAAAGATTTTATTTTATTTTACTTCCACTTATTTAGTTTTCTTTTGAATTTATAAGATCTTTTAACTTTGTAGTTTATAAGTGTACAATAAAGTCAATCAATAGTAAATTCATCAAGATCCATATCTTAATAGGATGCGATATTTACATAAAACAATATAGAGAGAATCCTTATATGCTTTATGAAAATAGTATCAAATTAAAGATCCATACCAAATCCTTTTATGGTGATTAATTACATACTAATTATGGTGAAAAATTTCTCTACTCATTCTATTCATTCATTTTAATATTTATGAACTATTTTCCAATAATTTGAAATCTGGAATCATTCATTAATTTATTTACTTCTTAATAATTGTGAATATTGTTCTATATTGAATTTAAAATCTTTTAAATAATGAATTTAATTATATATTTTTCAATAATTAATAAAATAAATAATTTTTCCTTACCATCACTTTCAATATTTTTCTTGTAATTAAGAGTATATGATGGAATCTCACGTGGTATAATAAATTTTTGTTGGATAAAGTCTAGTATAACAAGACCAACAGAGAGATTTTAAGTTACCTCTATATCCTTAAAAATATGAAACACAATTTTTTAGACATAGGAAACCAATTTTTATTAATAAAATTCATGAAATACATGGAGATTAAGTTGAGAAAATACAAAGATTAAACCTATTTTGATATTAATTGTTCAAGTGACTTGAAGGTTGATAAAAACAGAGTCAGGGGGTGGGGGGGTGAATTAGTTTTTATAAATTTATTTTAAATATCAAATAACCCTACACTATTCAATATAGTTCTCTAAATACTCATACTAATAAATAAAATGAATTCAAAATGTTTATGAATAAGGTTCAACTTCTAAAAGGATGGATATGTCCATAGTGTGTTGTGGTTTTTATCTTATACACACACAAATTATGTCTTATTAACAATTTGTTACTACAATAAAGGTTATTTCCTAGAATAATTTATAATTTATGAATTATACTAGTGAAAAAATTGAATAATTAAAAATTGAACAATTCATTTTGAAGAATGATCACCCATATATGCTCAAGCTATTACACTGGAAATAATGGGAAGTTATCATTTCCCTTCCTTGTATAGGAATATGATTCACCTATTAAAAATTCTTTGAATGTTATTTTAATAGTTTCTATCATATTTAAAATTTTTCCCTCCAATTTTCTTTATATTTATCACTTTTTATATTAACATTACAATGTGTGGAGAGAAGATCTACCAAATATGTACTTTTCTACTATATCAACATTCTATTATTATTAAAATTTATAATAAATAATTTCTAATGATGTATACATATCTCTTTCTTTAAATCCTTAAACAAAAGTATTAAAACATAATTTTACTTTATATTTTTTAAATATAATGATATTATATGATTCTTATTAAATCTTCCATGGCATCTATAGTTTTAAATTTCCCTCATGTCTACATGACATCATATAGTAGTGTGAAATTAAATCTATCATAAAATATAGAATTTATTTTTCTTATCCTTTAATTTTTTTTGAAGTGTCCATCATATCCACTAATTGAAGGATGTATGCCTAATATTCATTTTAAATCATAAATAATTTTGATATTTGAATAAGTGAAGAATATTTTTGTAAGATTCTAAGATTATATTATAAAATTTATTCTATATTTAAGATCACCCACATTTACCAATTTCATAACCAAAATGAACTTTATGATGTAAAATATATTATCAATATGTTATAATCAACTTTTAAACATTTAGGGAGTAACTATTTTGTTATGTTAGATGAATCTTCAGGAGTTTAAAATGTTCCTTATGTTCCTTTGGTTAACTATTTTCCCTAGGAACATTTTTGGTACATTTCAATTTTTTTAGGTTAAATGATGTTTATAAGGTTCCACATGACCATTAAAAATCTTATGGTTATTCTTATGAAATCCAAAAGTGAACCTTATAAATCTATGAAGCTTCCAATTTTTAGGTTTTTACTTATCATTATCCTTATGAAGTTCAAGGTTATCTTTATGAAGTACAATTTTAACATAATGAACTTCTAGTTAACCTTATAATTTCATGGGTTAACCTTACAAATTTTATGATTATCCATATAAAATTTATAGACAACCATAAAAAATGGTGTGAACCTTCTGAATTTCGGGCCTTTTCAATTTTTCCATAATTTTTCTCATGTGAAACATTATAAAATATTAGGGTTGACAACACGTATATTTGAATCAACCTTGAAAAATCAGTGCCAATGATTGTTTTGTCTATATTTATAATAACTCTTACAATAACATGATTTATTATTATTGTTTTTTCAATTATTTACTCACATTATTTTCAAGACATTTATGTTGCGAATGAGAAATCCTATAATTCTAGAATGATGCTACATGGTTTCTCAAATAAACTCAAGATCATTTTAATCAATATCAGAAAAACTACATAACCTAAATTAATGTTAGAATCGTTTAAAAACATTGAAATCCTTTGAAACCACTATAGGATCTGCATTACATAGTTCATCCCAAAACATAAACCCTAAATACCAGCTCAATAATCCTTATATGTGAATAGGTATTGAAAAAAATACTACATCATCTCTTATGGTTTAAATAACTTATCTATTCAATTATCTCGTGTTAATCAATAAACCATTATCCTAACTTTAACTTCTTCCATAATTAGTGATAACAATGCCCGGATGATACCTATAAAGACACCCAATATCATCGTTGATCTTTAAGGGCCACCAATCTATTTTAAAAAAAATGATATTTACTTATTTTATGTGGTTACTAGCCATTTTATGATCAACTACATGTTCTCAATGTTCTTATATATTGGGCTTTGCAGCAAGATTTCCAACTGACCCACCATTAAGAAACACATAATAGAGATGTAAGATAAACAAAAAAACATACTTTTAGAGAAATATTTATCACAAATTGATTACTATTTTGGTACGTGAACCCTACAAAGGGCCAATGGTTCTCCTAAGATCCACAAAAGATTAGAACATATTCATAAAGAATATCGTCAACTGCAAAACCCTAAGAAATTCAAATAGTAATTTTATTTTAATTAAATATTTAGTTTCTTTATATTTAAAATGAATGTTTTTTAATAAAAACTTTTATGAAACTAAAGTATTTTTTGAAATAAAAATAAGTATTTATCTTAATTATAAAATATTACTTTGTATTTTGAGAGGTAATATTTTTATATCTTAAATCCAAATAAACTAATATATTTTGTAAATAAATGTATTTTTAAATTTTCAAAAATTAATTTTTTAATATTATGTTTTAAAATTAAATGTTTTGTATATAGTAATATTTTTGAATAAAAACTATTTTAATATAAAATATAAGTGATTTTTTTAAATTATAGGAAAATGTAGATAATTTGATTAATTTTATTTTCCTTTTTAAATGTTAATGTATAAATATTATTAGCATGAAATATTATTAATTTATGTAAAATAAATAATTTATTTTATTTAGTTAGTTTTATTATACGAAATGTTTAAAAAATGATTTTCTTAAATTATTAACTTATTTTATATTATATCCTTTATTTGAGAAAATAAAATATTTTAAGTTTAATTTAAATAAAGAAATTATTAATAATATTAAAATTTTAAATGTTGGATAAATTAATTTTATGAAATAAAACATAAAGATAATAATTATCAGAATAATAATAATAATAATAATAATAATAATAATAATAATTAAGGGTAAAAGATATTATTTTAAGAAAATTTTTATTATTTTAAATATAATATATTTTATAAATATATGAATTTATAATATGTTTTTGTTTTATAAAATTTTGAAATTATAAATATATTTAATTATATTAATATAAAAAAAGAAGTATATGTATACATAAATATAAATGTTTTTTTAAAGAAATGTTTTGAATATGTTAAAAAATATTATATGACGGTTTAAATTAATTTAAATAAATTGATAAGTGATAATATAATAGTATATTGTTATAATAAAAATGAAGACTTGACCAGAAGTGTAATAAGTAACACGAAGAGATAAAACCTGATACAAAAAATAGATATTATTGTTAAAAAATACAGTAAAACAAAATGGAAAATGAGGGAAGAAATATAGTTATAGAAACATGAATTAGTAGAAGAGGGAAAATATTACTATATAATAATGATGTTAAACAAGACAAATAAAAAAGTAAAAAGGCGAGATTCGAATTTATTGTTTGTTTTAAATATGATTTTATTTAATTTTTGGTGGGTCTTGTATAAGTCATTAAATTATAAAACAATATTTGTTTAGTTGAAACAAAATGATCTTTCTGGGAAAGACTCATTTGTGCACCATTCACAGAATGAACAATGATATAATGGGTTTATTTGAATTAGTGCAATTTAAGGGCCTTTGTTTGGTTATTTAGGAATAAAAAACCATTTAATTATTGGATTGGGTTACTCTCCGAATCAGTAACATATGGTTTTATTATTTTCTATAAACAAATTATGGGTTTTATTTTCATAGTTTATAAATTTAATTATTTTTAAATTTAATTATTTTATTTTTCTTTTATAAAACTATTAGTAATGGGTTCTTTTATTTTTTTTAAACCTATCAATTTATTTTTTAATTTACGATATTTATGGGTTATTCTTACTTTTGAAATATATATATATGTTTATGTATATATATTATTTTAAATTTTATAATAAAATTATATTAGTATTTAATTAATCTTATCGAGTTTGTGTTTTAAAAAACAAAGTGTGTAATTTCATTTCAAACTATGATTTAAATTATAACCCTTTTATGAAATCCCTTTATCTAGTTACATTCAATGGCATCCATATAGATATTTATATATATATATACTTATATATATATATTGGTGAAAAATAATGATTTAAATAATTACTCTACATTTTTAAATGAGTAGTTTTTTTGTATATATCATTAAATCGTTTTTTATAAATAAGATGAGAAAAGTTCTTATTTTACATATAAGCCATCGTTTTATGTTTATATTTATTTTTCCAGTTTTTTAAAGGATAGAACTTATTAATTTATATGATATTTGTAAATGGAAGTTATAATTTCAAGTTAAAGCATGTAACTCATAACCAAGATATGACCATCATATAAAATTACAAATGACTGTTTTTTTTGAATTTATAGAATGTGATTGTTTTATATTTATATTCAATTTGGTTTAATCCATTTTAAAATTTATATGATCATTGAAAGTATGTGTTTCAATAATTCTTTTAGAAAATTATTATATTATGATATGATTATTTTCATTGACAAAAAATATTCATTTCTGAATTTTTAATGGTTTTTGGATTACGAATGAGAAAAGTAAGAACATTAAATTGTTTTTTAAATTGGAACTGGAATATTGATTGTTATGTTATGGTATGGGTAATGAACCAATTATATAACAGGGATTTTATACCATATGTGATATAACTATGTGTAATTACTAATTTCTTATGGTCTAATGAGTACCATATGAAATCCTTAAAAATTATTAATTTCAAAATGGAAAAATCCAATGATGTATTTCAAAAGATTATTATTTTTAATGTATTTTTTTTGAAATTAATATGTACTTATTAAAGACATATTATAATGCTTTGGGAGCCCAATATTTATTTTATCAAATGTTTTAATAATTTTCCAATCAATATATATATATTTATGTTTTCAAAATTATTTTTAAATAGATTTAAAACCCCTTAGAAAATTCAACACTTACATGATGTTTTAAAATTTATTTTCCATAAGTTTAGTAGATATTATCTGAAGGTGTCTTATTTGATGAAGGATTTATTTCACCCAAATAATTATAGTTATATTATAATTTTTAGTTTTGTTAAAATGAAATATATTTTTCTACTTCTCTAAAACCTTGACTGGAAATGTTCTTGGAATTTATTTAATGTTCTTTATTTTATTCATGTTTATTTTCTAAAAAACATAAAATAAATTTATATGTTATTAACTCAGAAGAACAGGTTTGGGGATTAAAATTTAGTATGAGAGTAATAGTCTAGACAATTTTAGATATTTTATGTTTTCTTTTGAAAAATAATATAAGCAGAAAAGTATAGAAGTTTAGTTGTTCTAGTTTTCACTAATTTTGAAGTGGAAAATTCATAATTTTATAGAGTTCAATAAATGAATTGTGATGGAAAAATTATTTTATGTGTGAATAATTTAACACCATAATAAATTCAAATTATAACATTATTTGAATTAAATATTTTTTTATAATTTATATGAAATATTTTTAATTAAAAGATTTAGGGAAAAAATTATTTTCAGTAATCAAAAAAAGATTTATCTCAATTAAAAAATATTACTTTTTATTTTAATAGATATTATTTTTATATTCTAAATGAAAATATACTAATATATTCCTTAAATAATTTTTTTTTAAAATAATCCAAAATTCATTTTTAAAAATTATATTTTAAAATTAATCATTTTGATATATTAATATATTTCAAGAAAAAATATCATATAATGTATAAATTCAAATTTTTAAAATTATAGGTAAAATTAAATAATATTAATAATTTTATATTTTTTCCAAAATATACATATTATAAATAGTATTAAGAAGAATTGTTTTACTTCATGTTAATTAAAGAATTTTTTTTCTTTAGTTATATTTATTAGTTGATATGTTATAATATAATTGATTTTCATAACATATTGAATTATTACCTTTATATAACATGTGTTTTAATATAAAATAATAAGAATTTTAATTTTAATAAAAACATGATTTATAATTTTAAATTTTTAAATACTCTATAAATTAATTTCATGCATTAAAATGTAATGATTATGATAATAATAATAATAATTAAGATTAAAACATATTATTTTAACAAAATTATTGTTATTTGTAAGTTAATATATTCTATAAATATATAAATTTATAATATGTTTTTGTTTGACCAAACTATGAAATTATAAAAATATATAATTATATTAATATTTGAAAATTACACACATACACACACAAAGATATATAAAAAGTTCAATATTTTGTTTAAAAAATGAATTTTAATTTATTAAAAAATGTTATATGATGGTTTTAAAAAAAATCAAATAATAAGTGATAATACAATAGTATATTATTATTATAACAATGGTTACATGACCAGAAGTCTGAAAAGAATCACAGACAGATGAAAAAAGAGACAAAAAAGTGATATGATTGTTTTGAAAAAAGAATAATATAAAAAAAATGAAAAAATAGAGAAGTAATAAAATAATATAAACATGAATTAGAAAAAGAGGTAAAATATTACAATATAATAATAATGTTAAACAATTCAAATAGAAATGTGAAAAAGAGGGACTCACATTTTTGGTTTATTTTGCATAGGGTTTTACTTTATTTTGGGCCTGTGTTTTGTAAGTCATTAAATTATAAAAAAATATGCTTAGTTAAAATAGAATGATCTTTCTTATAAGGGCTCATTTGTACACCATTCACAAAACAAACAATGATATAATGGATGTGGTGGAATTAGTTCATTTTACAAGTCTTTCTTTGGATGTTCAAGAATAAAAAAACGTGGTTAATTTTCATAGCTTTTTTAGAAAGACACATTTTTAGGGGTTAATTCTTTTAAAAATTTATAAATGTGTGTATATATATGCCTGTGTATATTTATAATTTCAAATTATAAAATAAAAGTATTTTAGTATTTCATTAATATTATCTAGTCTGTGTTTTAGAAAACAATGTATCTAATTTATTTTCAAATTATGATTGAATTTATAACCCTTTTATGAAATCTCACTATCTTATTGTTTTAAAAAAACTCTGCATATATGTATGTATACTAATATATATTATTGAGAAGTAGTTATTTAAATAATTACCCTATTATTTTAAATGTGTTGTTTATTTCTGATATCAATAAATTTTTTCTTTTATAAATAAGATGAGAAAATTTATTATTTTATGTATAAGCTATCATTTTATGCATGAAATTCATTTGCAGTTGGTTTTAAATGATGACTGTTTTTATGTAATGTGTGATTTCAAAATAAAATTTATCATTTGATGTAAAATAATATCCCTAGACATAAATATATATCACTGATAATTTAGATATTACCATTGTCGAAATATATCAATGAAATATTATAAATTTAAGGAGTTTAACTATTTTATATTTCAATGCAATTTTGTTTTTTACATTTTAAAATTAATGAGATTTATGAAATAATGGGTTTCGCCAAAATGTTTTAAAAAATTATTGAATTATGGTATGACTATTGTTTTTATGAAAATAAGGTATGTATGAATTTTTAGTAGTTTTTGTATTATGAATTGGAAAGTCAGGACCATTAAAATGTTTTCCTAAAATTGGCACTAGAGTATCAAATGTTATGTTATAGTATAGGGAGTGGACCCATTACCTCTAGGTGATGTTGTCCCACATGCGATACATGTAAGTGGCCTTATGGTTTTCTTATGGGATGATGAGTATCCAGAATAATCCATAAAAATTATCAATTTAAAAATATAGAAATCCAAATATCTACTTCAAAAGATCATTATATTGAAGGTAATTGGTTTTCAAATTAATATATACTTAATAAAGTTGTTTAGAAAATGTTTTTGAAACACTATATTTAATTTTACAATTTTTTAAAAATGTTTCCAATCGAGATATTCAAATTTAGTTTTTTGAAATTATTTCTAAATGGATTTAAAACGCCTTATTAAGAAATTTAAATCCCACATTATGTTTTAAAATTTTTTATCCATAGTTTTAGAAGAGATAATTCGAAGGTGTCACCTTTAATTATAGAGTAATCACACCTAAATAGTTATAGATATTTAATTTTATTTTTTGTTAAACTTTGATAAGATTAAATGTATTTGTATAATTATCAAAATCATATATTGGAAAACTTCATTGAATGAATTATTTTTTGTTTAATTAGTTCAATTTTATTTTATAAAAGGATACACAACATTTATATGTGATGATCGAAGAAGCACAAATTTGGGGCTTCATATCGAGTATCTTGAAAATCCTTTATGGTTGTGATTCAATTTTCTAATAATAATATAGACTAAGCTTCAACTAAGTCCCATTTTATTATTTTCCATACCTGATATAATTTGGAATTAAGGAAAGTATCATGATTTGATAAAGTATTCATGATTATACCATAGATGAATAATCATTAATATATAAAAAATAAAATCACATCCACTAATTGGTTTTCCTAAATAAGAATGAACTGTGAGCTCTTTTTAAATTAGTCTTCTAAAAAATATCGTATCTGAAAGCATTGGAGCTATCAAAATATTTGTTATGATGTTTATGGTTATCTCATCCAACTTTAAAATTTAAAATTTATTTTGATGAAGTAACTACTATAGTCACTTGTAATATGATTTCACCATTTGAAAATTTAAGCATTGAGATTGAAAACCAACAAGATACCACATTATACCAGGATACTAAAAGAAGCACCTGATATCATGATAGATATTATTCAATACTGGGTGTACTAAAGATTATGATGTGTGTGAGTATATTATAAAATCCTACCATATTGATCTACAGGTTACAAACATTTCATGTATAGGAGCATTCTATGGTCAACCTTAGACCATCTTGAAATGAAATATTCATAAAATATCATATCTATTATCATAAAATAATATGATCCTAACTCTAGACTGGATTTGAACCAATCCAATAATGTGGAATTGATAAGAAGAGGAGTCAAGACAACCATTATTTATATAGAAATCACATCCCAGAGTCATTTTGAGAAATGGATCTTCAAAAAAAATTACTCACAAGATTACTTAATTATCTACTTTTATATATTAATACCAAAGCACTAATTATGATATTCCCCTTTCTCAGGGAATTTTACTTCTCAAAATAGAATGTTTTGAGGCCATCTAAAAAACATTATTGTCATAGTTTTTTGTCCGACATTGAAAATATATATCTAATGATCTTATGGTCATTTTAGAAATCCTATCTATCTCTAATGTTATTGTGGGGACAATATTTTCTATCATAGACTATAATTAATTTCCAAAAATCAAGGTCTCTTTTGTTACATTCATGAGGATGTTGGAAAGGAAGCATAGAAGTGACTACTTATTCAATATACATCAATAATGATTCTATGATACCCCTAACAAATCATAATATATATTGTATCATTTAATTGGGTTAGGTATAATTGGAATTAGATCAATTATATGCCTATCATTCAACTCTTGAAAATGGATTCACCCTATTGATTCAATTGGAATTTCAACCATTTTCTATTCCGGCCCATCATAGATACTGTAAGTGAGAAAAATATGGAATGAATAATCAACAATATTCTACCATATAAAGGCAACTTCTAAATCTGAATAAATTCTTAGATATTTGACAAGATTTTTCTCAATAAATATTCTCTAGTTTAACTAAGATTAAATCCTCAATTATAAAAATATTAAGATAACACACATCTCAATATTTAAAATGGAACTTTGAGATCCTATTGTAGAACTATTGTTTTTTAATCTTATGAAATAAAATCCCAAAATTTTACTAATATAATTCCTTCATATAATAATATAAGAAAGTATCATTGAAATGTATAAAGATTAAGGAGTCTATATAATAATATAAAATATAGTTCATGAGATCCATAAACATTATAGACTCATTCTTTAAGCTGAATTGATTTACTGGAAATTCATATATCCCATAGCCTATCTAAATGAAATATAAGGTATATCTTCTATAAAACACACAATTGATGATAATCCGATAAAAATCAATCTTGGAGAGCCACTTCACTCCACTAAACTGATCAAATGAATAATATATCCATATAAGTGGTAACCCATTATTCATTGTACTATTTTGAGACTCTTATAGTCTATTCATATGATTATGCTACCATTGTGAACTATACTTTAGATCCACAAGGATTGGTAATTAGTTATATAAAACCCTTCTCCATGACATCTTGACAGAGAATATTCTTCTCTATTAACAAAAAAGTTGTATATGATAAGTGGAATCAATATTGGTTAAAAATCTGATATATGGTTAATGGTGAACTCAATATCCAAGTAAAATGGAAAACCTAGTATATAATATAGGAAAATCCATGTAAATAGATCACTACTAAGTTGGTTGAATGATCTCTTAAATATTCACAAATATAATATTTTCCATCTATGTAGTGGTAACTCCCAACCGCATAAGGTTTGACCTTATTGACATGTTTTGAATATCAATTATCCTCTAACGGTACACTAATCTCCCATGAGATATTTGAATGTCACAAACATTATATAGAAATTTTTGTGAGAAAAAGATAATATTCTAATGCATAGAAAAGATAATTTCAATTTTGGAAATTTATATAATGAGAAAATACAATTAAGATATCTTGGAAAGATGTAAAATGGTTTAATAAGAGTATAAAAGAACCCCATTTGATGAATGAATAATAATGCAGATCATGCCTTAATTATGGAGATGGTCCCATCTTCAAATTTTACAAACTCTATTTAAACTTCAAGAAAATTCAATTTTCCCTTTTCATATACCCCTCCACCCTTTCAATTATTCTGTTCATTGATTTGGTACCTTTGGTTTCAAAGTTAGTTGATGGTCTTCTTATTAGAGAGGTTTATCTAGGTTAATTTAAGAATGTTTTTTATTTATTAATTTCCACTTGATCAGTAATTCTTTTTCTATGCTGCAATAAATTAATGATTTTAAAAAACATGTTTAATGTTAGTAAAGTTTTAATAATAATGTGGATGTGGATATTATCAACAATCACATGGTTTCTATTTTATTTATAAATATATATGACTTTTCAATTTCCTAGTAACTGTATCATTAGTCCATGAAAAAAAATATTTTTTTTGATTAGATGAATACTAATCTTTCAAAAATTAATTGTTTCTCTATTTTTAGTGGATGGGATCTCATTATAAGGACTTCTTAAAAACTTTTTTAATTACAATGCTGTTCAAATATTTAAAAATCTAATTGGTATGTTTTACCTGGAGGAATGAATAACCCTCATCGGAAAAAATCATGATTCATGCTCAAGTAATGGATTGTGTATGAATATATTGTCAATTATTTATTCAAATTTAATTTAAATGTTCATGGATTTGATCGATGTCATATACAAAAGGGCTCAACCTAATTTACAATAGTCAAATCAAGGATTAATAAAATTTAGATGGCTAATAGAATCACATAATATACTTTTTTATAGGGATCCATGTTGGTGGGATATTCCCCCACTATTATAATGATGCGTCTACAAGACAAAGTTGTGGAGGGTCATCAGGGAGAAGCTTTTTTTCATGGAATCATATCATTCAGGGTCTTTATACTTTTATAAAGAACCTATCAATTGTTATAGGTAAGGTATAAATTAATCCTAGATAATTGTGTTTAAGGATTATTTTACCACTCTTGTTGTTGGGAATGTAGTGGGGGGTGTGTCCAACTCTGGGGGAATCTTAGTTATGTTGGTTTTTTGATGAAAGAACATTTTTTGCAATCAAACCTATTGTTTTTTCATAGTATTTATTCCACTAAATTTAATGTTTTACAACCAATAAAACTAACACTTAGTTTCATGGGAAATTTTGGTTCATCAATACCTATGGTTTTTTTCTATTTTATTTTCTAATATTGATTGGGTGGTCCTTAATATGGGAAACATTCCCGTACTCATTGTTATCTCATATCAATACCCTATGTCTATTATATTTTAAATAATAAAGAAACAAAAAAGGTCCCTTCTCAGGGTAATTTTGATAATATACTAGTTGGGTTTAATATCAACGGACATGTCAATGACATTGTAACAGTTTAAATAAAATAAAATAATCTTAAAGCACTGAAATTCCATCCTTCAATAATTGTGGATAATTATTATTATGTAAGAGATTCATGTTATGCATATAGTGATGGGGATTTTGATAACTAGAGTGAAACTTATAAAAAATTATATCATCATTAATTTTTTTCTTCAAATATACTTTAAAAATATGAAAAAATAAATAATCATTTTAGATGGAATGACCGTGGTTCCTAGGAATAAATAGTGTGACTATAATGATTATACATAATTTGTTAAACCAACATTCACGAAATTTTCCAGAATGGATACTTATGGTAAAGGGGATGTGGATATTTCAATTTATGAAAACTAATATCCTTTACACTATGATAAATACTTTCTAAAAGATGCTGAATTATCATGATCACATATTGATACTTAGAAATAGGTAATTTTAACAAGTTAAAGAAATTAATTCTTTATGTTGAAGATAATTGGTTTTTTAGATAATAAAATGTTTTATATAAATTATTAGATTGAAATTTTATTTATTTTTATATTCTCCTCATGGTTTCATAATTCCAATTTTACTGTTTGAAAAGTCATGAGACTCATGGTAAAACTTTTAATAATCCTTCTTTCTATTTTACGTTATTTCCTGATCTAGCCTCTCTAAAATTATTGTTCTTCATCTAGGATAACATGGGAGTGAAAATTTTTATCCCCAAAATTTATCATATCATATTATTTGACACTGTTTGATTGTTCCCCTCAGTTAAAATATATAATTTAATAAAAAAGATCATGAGATGAAATCTCATAATTTACTATGGTCCCCAAATTATATTGAACTCCCATAAAATCTCATAACCAAATCCAAACACTTTCCAATAGGTACATTCTAGAACAAAATTCTAGATAAATACTCTAATATGTTCCATAATCTAGTTTTGAAACATATAGAAAAAAATATTCCAATCTTATATAAACCAATGCATATAATAATAAAATGAGAACCGTACTATAACTATTGAGGGTCTGTTGCTCACATATGATTGAACTTAGTTTAATATGAATAGTATATTAATATTGGATATACATACCAACAACTAGAACCTTTAATAACATATAGTACCTACACTTTTATTACACACTCTTTCAACCCATGGGGTTATCATCACCCTTTGTGCCTTCAAGAACTTAATAAGGCCCTATTTTTTTTCCTATTACCAACACCTTGACCATAATAATAAATCTTCAATTTTTTTAATCCATAATAAAAATATTTCTAGAAAGTCCTCAAAAGACATCACTATGAGTTACGCATATCCCTACATGTAATAAAATCAGTTAAATAGTTTCTATATGAAATGTATAATGGAAAATCTGAAAGCGCTCTATAAGTAGACCTCTTATATGATGAAGTGATTATACTCTACTTAGACTAGAATATTTCTTGCAATCCCAAAACATCTCATATTCTCTTCATATTCCATTGGATGTTCCACTAATAGAATTACCAAAAGGGACACCACTCAATCTACTAAAGATAAGAAACATTCTAACTAAAGCACTCTCTTCAATTCCCTTCTATACTGTGAGAACCTTTTCAATAACCTCAAAATAATATATCTAATTAAACATCCTCACCTAATAACTATGGTCTATATGAATCAATATCTTATTTTTTTTTCTTTTGTGCCTCATTCCATATAGTAAAAGGAGAAAATAAATGAAATTAAGAACATCTTATAGTGTAATACATCATTTTATGATCTCTATAGTGGATTATGGTAAGATATCATAGTCAATATAGATTATGAATAGATATAAATATGTCTAAAAGGATAATTTCTTTGAATTAATCCCATGTTAGTATCTCAGACATTGTATCTTGAAATATAAGACTTCAAAATTTCTTATAAAGTCTTTGAAGAAAGAGGGTATCTAAATTTAAACACTTATCCACATATATCTTGGCAAACAGAAATATGATCTAGATCATATCAATATTGTGTAAGGATTCTTGATTGATTCCAATGTCTTAAAAAGTTAGAGGATACTACATCTAAAAGTATAAGTTTATGTACAATATAGTATCCTCAACTTGTTGTAGACCTTCACCTCCAATTGACACTAACCAAAAATCCCTATAAGAAGTTGATTAGTTTCCTGAGTTATGGGAACAACCTTTAGAGAATTATATAACAACTTACTAAAAATTTAGTGTTTTTAAAGGGGAAATATCAACCCAATAAATATATTAATGAGTGAGATAAAATCAAGGTTACATATTTTAAAATACTAGAAATTCATTTAGACCATTTGAAATAATATTGAAGACTAATAAAATTAAATATATGAATGGACTAACTCGTTTAATGACTGCACTCATATTATAGCATAATATCCTACCATTATAACTACATGCTTTAGACATGATAAACATAGCTTAGTAAGACACAACTAATGGTTCATTATATGGATAATAAGGAACCATTAAAACACCGTTCTCCCAAATTTGAGCTTGCAAAATATATACTTATATATATCTAAATTATTTGAAAAACAAATAAAGGGGAAAAGAATTTACATAGGTAGAAATTAACCAAAATTAAATCAATAGTTTATTAAAAAAAACAAATAAATCATTATTAGAAGTTAATTAACTGTAACTGGTTTCTTAGAATACCTTTTTCAATCTCATAAAAGTAAGATAATGTTAGTTGAACCTATATGCCAAATATGATGCCTGAAGTCGCAACTAATTTATATATCTCCAAATGGTGAATAATCTATAAAATATTATAAAAATATCACTTAATAATATCCTAAAATTAGTAAATTTTAGAACAGTTATCATCAATATCATAACTTCGATAGCATTAGTATCCACTGTGTAACTATTTTTCAGACACAAGTTTGACTTCTAAAACATGTTTTTTATCCTATGGATATATTACCAAGATCTAGAATCATAATCAACCAAACATGGTGATATAATACCATTTTTAATAACCTAACTGAGTCTACTAGTTATAAGATAATTCAATTTATAGCCTTAGGGACTACTCTTTATTTTACTTAGGTGTCAGAGTGAAGGGAGGAATCTCTATTATGATCCCACTCATTAAATGAATTTCTTTGATATTTGAAAATATCGTAGCATTAACCACAATATCATCATCACACAAAGGCTCTATATTATCTATTAATATTCATGTAATTTATTTTTATTAATTTAAAATAATTTTAAGAAGTTTAAATTGGGACAAGAAAATGTAGATATATGTGACTATTGAAATATAATATGATGATAAATGAAAAAAATAACAAATAAATATGAAACTCTTTTGATGAGTTCGTATATTTTTATTAATTTTTTGAATAGCTTTATCATGATCTCTATATATTATTATACTCTATTATCCTCAAAATGCTCTTGTTGCTTGGTTCATAAAGATGAAACCACCATGAATCTATCTTTTTTATGTTTGTAGGCCAAAAACGTTTGTGGAGAATTCGTGAGTTCATTGGTTTTCAAAGGTGGAAAAATATTTTGAGAGATAAATTCACAATTCATCTAGTGGTCTCAGAAGCAACAAATATGAAGCAAGGTCTTAGACTCTCCTCTTAGAGGCTGGTTACTGGTGTATCTGAGAGGTTAGGAACTTGTCCAAACAAAATAGCCATGTATCAATAAGATATGCCTAGTGGTGAGAGAATGTTGTCTCATATTCAACATCATGAACCTTTTGAGGTACTTGGAGGATTATCCATCTCTCAATTGATATATAGTCAAATTTCACTCTTATAATTGGCCACGTCCCTCATCATCTAAGCATTGGGTGAGTTGGGCTACACCCTATATTCTTAAGCTTAATGTTGAATATTCTTGTACCCAAGGTTTCATGTGAAAGGTAAGTGTTTTAATTGATTCCACAGGTTCAATGTTTTTTTCTTTCATCACATTCTATGGGAATTATGACTTTCTCAGGGTGGAAGGAAGGGAAATTCCTCACAGTCTCGAATTATGCAATGAAAAGATTATCACTTTGAGATCAGTGGAAACAAACTAAAATATCATTTGGATGACACTTAAATTAATCTCTTATACCCCATGGGAAATCATTTATTTGATAGAAAAATGAAATAAACTACTGAGTGATGGAATCATGATTATTTATATATGGAGTGAACATAATCTTGTGGTAAACTTTATGGATTCTAATGCCTCTCAGGCGATTCCTCACATGGAGTTTTCTAGTACTAGTTCCCTTCCCTCAGGTGGATTTGACATTGTTATTATAGATTCCCATAGTATTAATTTTTATAGGACCCCATAATTATTTTCTGGATGTTTTAATTTCCTTAATAAAATCATATATTTTGTCTGTGTATTTCAATTTTATGGAGGCTTTTAAATTGTTTGAAGTTGGTTCCATAAAATGAAATATTTTTTTATGGAGAATTATTTGTAAGCGAATAATTTTATTTTACATCAATAAATTAAAAACAACACTTTTAGTTAAATAATATAATGAATTATATATATTATAAATTGAGTAAAATGTTTTTACATCCATATTATGCGTTTTCTATATAGGTTGTAAGAATAAATCCAATGTGATGCTTAAAAAATCTATTGTTTTAAAAAGATGTTTTGTCACATTTTTGTATAGTGATTTTAAAAATAATTTCTTAGACATTAGAAAATTTATTAGAAAAATAAAATAAAATATTTTAATCATCATGTGAAATTTATCTTAGGGATATTTTTTGAGAGTTTTTTTGTAATAATTAATTTTTTGATGAATTCAAAAAAATAATGAATTTTAATTAAAAATTTCTATTTTTATAAATTATATAAAAAGTTGATATTATTTTTTAAAACATGTTTTAAATTTAAATTAGTTCAATTATAATTATATTAATCTAATTCAGTTCATTGGAATCATTTCCTTATTTAATTTTTATATAAAAACATTATAACCTTTTGATCATTTTTTCTTTATAAAACCCACTTTTTCAAACCAACTATAATATTAATTTAAATAAAAATGTTTCCACTTATATAAATTGAATTTTAAAAAAATTATTCCATATTTTTAATTGGTATAATATTTATTATCGAATAATTTAAACTTAATTTTTGAAACAAATTCAATGTTAAAACCGTAAAAAATAATTATAGGTGTTAAGGTAATAATGTGTTTACCAGGGGTTATCCTAAACATATAAGGGTTTATTAATATAAAAATTTGTATAAAATTTATTTTATTGAAATATTTGAAAATTAAAATTTATAATTGTACATGGTACTCTATTTATCTCCTTTTTACAAGTTAAAAATGTGGATAAACCATTTTATATTCAAACTACTACAACTGTGCTCCTCACCTAACATATATAAGGGCACCACCATGATAACTTATTCACACCATAAATAAAATTTATTTGTTACCATTTATAACAAAATAACTTCAAAAAATCCCTAATATAATTCTAAAACACATTGTTTTAGTATAAATCCAACATTGGAATATTTTTATTGCAAATATAAGATGGTTACCTGAAGAAGAGGTAACGTTTTTCACCGAACAATTTCATTTTGTTTCTGCCTCCACCTACCTAAGTTCTTTTTAAACTAAGATGAGATAACAAAGTCATGATATTATATATATTGAGTTGTTTTTTATGTTAAGTTAATTTCAAATATCCATATCCTCTTCCATAAAATGGGTTATGTAATCATCGTTCGTGTATATGGAGGAATACAACCTTACGATCCAATGTCCTTTATTTTTGCATTACATCAAATCATAGGTTTTTATATTAATTTATATGAAGTACAAATATGATATTTTTTACATAATTATACATATGATGTCATTTTATCATTTAAAAATTATTAATTTCAATTTTCTGGGTGATATGATATCATCCCCCACACATACGGTAGACTGCCACCTCACAAAGCGATGTAATTCATTTTTCAAAATCAGATTACATGGAAGATAATAAGGATAGATTTAATAAATATACATGATATAAATGAAATAATTATTGAATTAAAAACATTTTTATCATTCCTAAATGATAATAAATTATTTTATTTGTAACCTTTTCACTCATTTATATCTAATAACATCACTCATATGGGTGTGTACGACCACCTTTACGAAGCAATGCGACCCTTTATTTTCATCACCACACAACACAGATTATAATTTTACGTATATTTAAATAAATAAAATGTTTTATGATAATATTATAAATTTTTAAATATAAAATATTACTTTATTCCATAATATAATTAATGGTAAAAAATGTAAATTCTACTCATGCGTACGTACGTCCTACCCTCTCCAGGATCGTAACATATTTTATTTCTCAAAAACATAATTCATGATTAGTATAGAGATTATAATTTATGTTTTAAAATTATATTTATTTCATTATTATTATAATTATAATTATTATTAAAGAACCATGATCAATATAATATAATAACAAATAACAAATCAAAACATATATGAAAAACAAAGTTGTTATTACCCAAAAGATGAAATTAATATAGATTTTTTAATAAAAGGTTAAAAAAGGAAATGATTAAATAAAATATGATATGATATAAATAATTATGGTTATATAATATATTTATAGTAAAATTATATTTATTATAAAGTTTTTTTAATGTGTGAGATGGTAGTCGAGATATGAGGTAAGATATTTATAGTATCTCTTTTATTTTAAAGAGACATATGAAAAATGACCACTAATTTATTTATTAGGGTGCTTATACTTACCATTTTAAATTTAATACAACAATAATAATTAACATTATTAGATTTAATTTTTCATTTTATGTTATTACTAACTGGTGTTTATGATTCAAAACATTACTATAACAATAAGGGATTCTCATCTCAATTTTATTTTAATGAGATACCAGCCATATTCAATACTTGTTTCTCATATGTCATGTGTATTATTCATTAATATATTTTATATTTATTCTAATTAAAATTATGTTTATTTACAAATCCATTTGACTATCTCACTTTTAAAAGGATTATTGTTCAAATGATACACAAACGGTAAGAGATTAGTGTCTCAATTTTCCTTATTTGTGAAATATTTCATGCTATAAAAATATCTTCTTTTATTAGGTGTATATAAATCCCCATTGAAAATAATTTTCCTGAATTTATTTTTTATCTTGATATTTTAATTTTCAATTAATTTTATTATTTCATGGATCCAACCATTCAATGTTACAAAGGCATTAATGATTTTATATTACAATCTCATCATTTATCATTATTGTTTATGATTAAGTATCCAATGTTAATATATTTTTATATAACTCTCAATAATTTAAATGGATTTTACTCTTACTTGGTCAGTCATGATATTTTCATGTAATATTACCATTTTCCCACTATTTGGTAAACAAAAAAAATTCAGACAATGCCTTAATAAAATCGGACATTATGTATCTCTTTGGTCAGAAATGAATTTTATTTAAAAAACTATATTTTCTAATTTTTTTATTCAAAAATGGTTTTATTTTTATTAAGATGATTTATTAAGGAAATTTATATTTTTTTAAAAATTCAATTTTTTTAAATGTAATATTCATTTCATTTTAAGAAAAATGGTCATTTGAATTTTAATGAAAATGTAAATACAATATTTTCTTTTAACATAAATGAAAAAGAATAATATTTCTTAATATCATGAAAATAAAATATTCCAAGCTTCCATTACAAGTTATTAAAGTTATTTTAAAAAAAATCTGTATATTTTGGAAATTTTTTATATAATAAATAAGCTATTTAAAAGTAAACAATTGTGTTTTAAAATATTTTTATGTTTTTAATTTTTTTCAATGTTCAATATTATTTTTACATAAGAAATATTTTAAAATAATATTTTTATCCTCACTTTATTTGTTTATTTTCATATATATTTATATATAAAAGAGTTTTAAAATATTTTTAGTTTAAAAAATTATTTTTCAATGAGAAGGTATCTTCCCAAGAAACATTCCAAGTGATTTATCATTAAAAATAATTCTACATCTAATATGACATCCTTTGATGTATCTTATGAAATATTGGGGACAATAACCAAGTAAAACATTGTTATTATTTATTTGAATGGGCTATGTTGGAAAGATGTTGATGAAACCCACTTCATTTCTATGGTTCATATGATGTTAGAATTCTTGGGAAACCGACTTCTCATTCAATAGGTTCTACTATAATGAAATGGTGAAATGATTATGAAACCAATATATATTATGTCTATTATGATATGATGAAATGTTTATGCAACAAATTCAATTTCATAGGTTATGATTTGTTGTTTGTTTTATGATTTTGTGGCATATATATGTATGATCATAATTATGTAATTGGTTAGAACTATATCTACTTTCAATGAATTGGGTAAATATTTATATATTATGGGATAGAAATTAATGGAATGAGGAGTGAACATGGTTTAGTTGGGGACTTTTTTTCTATAATGATTTGGGTAGTGATCCTTGGTTATTATGCTAGTTTGGGTGGGAGAATCGATTCCCATCTAATAGCTTTCATCATAATTTATGACTATTATGGAAATTATTTTCTATTGTTATGTTTATTCTAAAGTTTTATATGTTATGCCAATGCTATTATCTAATCAACCATGTTTTCGTATTTCCTTATTATTTTGGTCTCATGAACTACCAATCCTTATGTCATGACTAACGATTATGTTGTTTGATGCGCAAGGTATGGTTTTCAATTTTTTTTGATCATTTTCTCATACAGTATTTTTCATATTATTATTTTTTATACCTCTTGTTTATCATTACTAATCATATGTTATCACTATTTATTATGTTTACTTCATTGAGGTTATGAACAAATGTTTTACGTTGGATTTGTATTTGAATATTACTTAATGGGGATATATTTTTGGGAGAAATTAAAAATCAATATTTAATTAAGAAGTTTTTATTTTGATGTTTCCAAATGTTCTAAAAGTATTATGGTCCACAACCACATGTTTGTGTAATGTAATGAATACTAATAAAAAATATATGTAGTATTCATGTTTGAGAAGAAGGGGCCAATATAGTTATTTTTGGAAGAGATGGTTAGTTAACATTTAGAAACTATGTTGATTAAAATATAGGGAGATTCCTAGAGATGTTTCTAAGGATTTATCTACGTTAGTCTGTAAATTTTTTTCTAAATATGAGGCAAAGTATATGAAAATATCCTAGAATTTTGGTAAATAATAGATAAGGTTATTTCAAAAAAATAAAATCCTTTTATTATTATTATTTGATGTGGATATGCATAGAGAAATATAGAATTAATTATTTTTAAAAGGGTGCATTGATATTGACCTGATCATAACCTTTTATAGCAACCTAGAATTTTCTTATATTGCTGTTATATCTTTCTAAATATAAACAATACAATAGTGTCACAAAATGAGGATCCCCCAGTTTAGTGTCTCTGAAAAATTAGGACCATATACAAAATGTACACAATAAAAAATAAAAATATATTTAATTCCTTATTATTTAGATTCTTAGTGGCCCTTATTTTCTCTTTAGTACAAGTAATCACCTAAGGATATACATCAAATAATTGGGTGAGCTAATAGGCTAGTAAGAGTATCGATAAGAACATGAATTAGTATAAAAGGTTTTAAACTTAATCATAATCATCATATAATAAAAATAATATTATCATAATAATAATGATAGGACTAATTTTATAATGTCATGGAATGTGGAAATAAATAAAAATCGAACATCATGTCTTAGTAGTCAAATACAACATATAGTTATGAACAATGCTAGCATCTTGTTCATGTATAACAAATGTGAATAATCATAAAAGCATCACTGTGAACTAAGATAGAATAATGTTAACTCATATTTCAATTTATATATTCAGGTACACCACATTACTCAATTCATTGGAGTGCTATATAATTCATGTCATCCCTAAGACATTATTAAATTTACATAATCATGGATGCCACATAGAACACAAAACAATCTTTGCTATATAATAACTCATGGAAAAGAGATGGGTTTCATTATAATTTTGCAAAGAACAATTTCATGAATAAACATTAAGGTTCCAAAAATAAATAGGGAATAAAATACATGGTATAAGAATTATCGATATTGGGTTAAGAATAAACAATCTTATGGGATGTAAAAGAGAAGTTTTTTTTTGAATGAGGGGTTCTTTTAGAAAAATCAAAATATTTGTCAGAAAATTAGATTGAAAGCTTTTATATCCCATAAATGAAAATTATTGGACAATGAAATTATATTTTGGTGGTATTAAAAGAATATAAATACTTATGTTTTGCATGAATGAGGAATAACCCAAAGAATAGAAATTGGATTCGATCATCCACTAAACTTATGTCTGAATTAATTATTCAATATGATATCATGGATAATTAAATTAGATTAATAAATAAATAAATAGATAACCTCTTATAAATTTATTTTATTTAATATGATTTTATTATGTTCATTAATGGAAATTTGGATGAGTTATAGTTTTAAATTCCATCGTTCTAGAGTGTTTTATTTCTTTGTTTTCATGATATGTTCACTTGTATACAAGTTTGGAAGTTCATATAAAACGAGGATAATTTTATAGAATAGGGATTATATGTTATTAATTAACATAAATAATTTTAGATGATCTTATATATCTTATTTATATTTCCTATGATGATGAATTAATATATAAAACATTAATGATAATCATTTAGATTAATTTTTGGGATTTTTGACTACCATGAACTAGTTTCATTATAATATTTAATATTATGTCTATGTGTTAGTCACAAAACATAAAAATGGTTATAATTTTTTTAAAATCTATTTCAAAAATTATAATGTTATTATGACCTCAATTTAAGGCATTATAGGATTATGAAAGCACATAATCCATGATGCTGGTAAATCGACAAATCACAGACAATGTTTTCATTTATAGAATAAAATGTAGAGGATAAGGGTTTTGATGTTGTATTATCCAATAAAAATAATAAAATGACCATATATTTAAGATACTCGAGTTATCATAAAACTTATATAAGGGGATATGAGGAGATAATAATAAAATAAAAGAAGTTGAAAATAAATTAAAAGAAAAGAAAGATGATTTCAAGTCTTGAAATTCTTCTCATTGAGAAAATATTTAGGGAAATTGGATTTTGTAATTAGGTGAGACCGAAGGATAATAGACATGTTTTAGGTGATTCAAAAGAGTATTAGTATAAAATTAGGCAATCAACATGGTTTGTAAGGTGTGATGAGAACATGTGGTGATGGGTGGTATTTCACAGGTATGAGATGTGTGTTTTTTTATTTTTCATTAGTTTATTATTTTGTCCCATGAATATAAATAGATTTAATATTATCATAAAATATACTAAAATAATAAATTATATTTTTGGATTTTTATCTTTCATCATCCGAACATCATCTATGAAAAAAAAATCATAAATTTGTTAAATTCTATAATTTACCATATTTCACTATTCACCAAATATTCTACTATTTTAGAAAAATACCAAAAATTCACGCTAACCTTTTTCAACGAGTAGAATTAAAAAATAAACTATATTTTATGAAAATTATTTTATAACTATGAGAAATTTATATTTTAATTAAAATCAAAATTTACTTGTAAAATACCGATTTTAAAATTATAACTAATTTTATTATACATTGAAAAATTAATTAAAGTCACAAAACAATTATCTCATAATCATAATAGGAAAAATGGAATGGGTAGTTCTCCTTAATTTATTTCTACATTTCTCATGTTTCCTCCATACACTTATGGTTCCACCATTGTATATTTACTATGTGAGTAGTATTGTTGAATAGAAATTTATCTCTATAATCCAAGATCTTTACCAGATGCTCCTTGTAAGAGAGATCATTATAAAAATGCACCACCTCTAGATTTAGTACACATTATGGATATTTTATGTCTTTCCTCAAGAGGGATACATGTAATACATTTCATACATTAGATATAGTTGGTGGAATTTCTAGCCGATAGGCCATAACATTAACCCAATCAAGAATCTAAAAGGGGCCGATATATCTTGGAATCAGATTTCCTTTATTCCCAAATCTAATTATACTATTCTATGTTGATATGTAGAGGAATAAAAATTCTCCAACCCCAACTCTAGGTCCCATAGATGATTATGTACATAGCTTTTTATCGACTTTGGACTTCATTGATGTGCTGCTAAAAAGTTTTCACCCTCTGTACTATTTCCTCAACCATTTATCGTCCTAGAGGCTTCCTTTAATAAACTTCATCCCAAAATTCTAGTTTTCTACATAATTTCATATAAATGGAATCATATGGAGCCTTTAATATTCTCTAGTGGAAACTATTATAATAAGATGACTCGACCATAGGTAAATATTGGTCCCATTCTACTTTTATTTCCATTGAGCCTACCCTCAACATGTCTTCTAAAGTCTTATTAGTCCTCTCATGTTGAACATTAGATTGAGAATTATAGGGTTTTTAATGATCATCTCAGAGTTTATAGAATTTTGGAGACCTTTTCACAACACGGAGGTGAATATCAAATATCTATCAGAAATAATCAATAATGGTAATCAATTCAGCCTTACCACTTATCTGAAGTATATACGCACACGTTGAACTAGTGAGAATTCCCCTAAAATTGTGATAAAGTGATATGTCCTTATAATAAAATCCAAAATAATCCATATTCCATTTTTTCCTCTAGATGTCTTTATAAGTCCAGTGAAAACATCTATGGTGTTGTTTTTTCATTTACATGTTGGTATAGGAAATGGTTGCATCATCTCTATAGTATTTTTCCTTTCATCCTTCAGCAAAAGACTTATAGTATCTTTTATGTATACATAGTTAAATCCTTCTTCATATTTTTCCATGAATAGTTTTTTCATATATCAGGACACATTTTGTGAATCCTAGATGATTAGAGAAGGTTGGGCTATGTGCATTATTCTAAACCACCTTCTTTATATTTTTATTGGATCGTACACATAGTCGTGACCCAAATCTCATGACTCCTTCCTCATCCATTTGACACTATGTGGATTTACAATTTCTAATATCTATCATCTTTTTTAGAATTTCCAGATCATTTATTTTATCATTTTTTATTTTCTACTTGATGGATAGTTGAGAAATAATTTGATAATGGATTGATGATGTTCCTTCTATAATGATTCACATGTCCCAGCATTATAGTTCTAATAATATTGGATCATTCGCAATTATCATTAACGATAAAGAGACATGATGCTTTCTACATTGGGAATCCACCACCTTATTTAATCCTCCTGGACGGTAGTGGATCGAGTAGTAGTAATATTCAAGAAACTCTAACTATCTTCTCTAGACTATATAAGGAAATTTCTATGTGAATATATATTTTAGGCTCTTATGATCAATATATATCTCACCCTTTTCCCCATAGAGATAATTCTACCAGCTTTTCTGTGCGAAGATCAAAACCACCCACTACATATCATGCATAAGATAGTTTTTCTCATGAATTTTCAACTCCCTTAAGGTGTATGATATCACATTTTAATTGTTCATCAGTACATAGCCTATGAATTTATTTAAGGAATCACTGTATAACACAGTGAGTTCACCACTTTTTAGAAGTGTGAGTACTGGTGTGGTGATAAGAATCTTTTTAAATATTTGAAGTAGTGTTCACATTCAATGGTCCAAAAAAACTTATATCCCTTCTAATTCACCTGGTTAATGGGTTTTAATATCATGAAAAGTTATTAATAAATCATTATAAATACCAAAATAGACCAAGGAAACTATAGATCTACATTACAATTTTTGTCTTAGGTGACAATTCGATTTATTTTTTCTTAGAAGGGTCCATAGATAATCTTTTACTAGTTATAACATGCCCCAAGAAAGACACTTCATCCACACATAACTCACTTTTATTTTACTTTTCATAATGTTTCTTCATTTGAAGAGTCTTTATCATAATATTAAAATGATGATAATTTTACCAATTTTTCTTAGAGTATATTATAATATCATCAATATAGACTAAAAATAATTTGTCTATGTAATCACTAAAGACTCTGTTCATTAATTACATAAATATTTATGGGGTATTAGTGAGTTTTAATGTAATCACTATGAACTCATAATATCTATATATCATTCAAAATGAAATAATTGGAATATATTATTTCATTGCCTTTAATTGTTGACATTGCAACTAAAGATCCACCTTAGAAAAATACAGGGAAACATATAGTTGATCGAACAAGTCATCTATCTAAGGCATGAGATACTTTTTCATTATCATGATTTTTGAGCTCATGATAATCAAATGCAGAGGCACATTTATCAAAGCTTTTTTTTGATGAAGAGGATTGAAACACCACATAATAAAGTACTCATGGTGTATAAAAAACCTATCAATATTCTCTATTAACATCTCCATTAGTTCCAATAACCCTATGGTTCCCATTATATTATGTTTTTTATATAGGTTGATATCCACAAATTATTTAAATTGTGAAGTCAACCTCTTGGAGAGGTGGAAAACTAGGAAACTCTTTAGGTAACATATCAATGTAGTGCCTTAAAATAGGAATGTATTAGAGAATAATTCTCTCATATTCCTCAATCATTTTAGCTAGATATTCTTACCCATAAGAAAATAATATACACACTTGAGATGGTGATTCTCAATGAGATTCATCATCCTCCTTACACTTGTATGAAATTGGAGGATTCATCAAGATGCGAAGAGGGATCTAAATTTAAAAATAGTTGATTTAGTATTTATACAATGATATCCAATCCATAGCCAATATAGCACCAAACTACACCAAAAGAAGTAAGATAAGATTTTATGGGAAATTCTATCCACATAAATTAATAAGGGAAGAGTTATTTACTTCAGATGTAATAATTTCACAAATTCCAATTCTCAAGGAAAATTAACCTACATATTTTGTGTTGGTGATTGAATTATTCTACTATTCTTAAATGATATGAAATAATGTGTAGAACTAGAGTCACAAAGTACATTAACTATTCTTGAAATAATAACCAGTGTACCATTCACCACATAATTGTTGGGATCCACCTCAGAATTAGAAATAATAAACAATTTCCTTGCTCATTTGGAGTTAGTGGCTACAAATACTAATTTCCTTCTAGGACTCTAGGTTTAGTTCATTGTCTTGCATAGTTATTTGTCTACTTATATTTGAAGCATTGAACCATAGGTGGTGCCCTCCATTCCTCCACCACATTTTCCAGCTCGATGTATCTTCAATATTGATGATCTTGGTGGTCTTCTCTCCCACACTTGAATCATTTACCCATCCCATTGATCAAATTCACATGATCCTTCTTCCAACCTTTTTACATGTGACTGGTTGAGTTTTCTCTTTATATTTTTTCACCAGAACCTTTATCTTGAAACTATATCTTTCATTTAATAACTTCATTTCCATGGTACTATATTCCAAGGTCTATGTAAACTTGTAGAGAATATCAATCAACTTCTTCATAACTCTAAATGTCTCAAATTCCTAGAGCCTTTTAATGGAATGGTTTTAACTCACAGAAAAGTATATCTATTTTTCTATAACATTTGGTAACAAAACTAAAGAAATACTTTAAAAAACTAGTGAAATTTTAATCATAAGTTATGATAGACTCACCTCCATTTTTCTCTAGATCTATGAATTATATATCCATATTCACTTGAAGAGATTAACAGAAATACTTTTAAACAAAAATTTTCTTAAATAAATCAAAATAAAACTCTTAAATTTCATCATATGGCTTTTTTTACTTAATTACCACCCATAATTGAATGATATCTCCATCTAAATGATAAATGACTAATGTCGCATTCTCTATATCAGAGCATTGAATAACATAAAAGATATTATACATTGAGTTGAATCACTATTCTATAAATAGTGAATCATAAGTGCCACTAAAAAAAATTGGTCATTAGACTATAAAAAAATAAATAGCTAGTTTTCACTTTTTGTTGAAGTAGGACATTCCAAATTATTCATGTTATTCTTCATAGCCTAAGATAGCTGGGTAAGAATTACAATGATTTTTTTAACTCCACCTTCTAAGGAATTGAAGTTTTCATTTGGGTAATCAATATATTGTTCATCACATAGATTTTTAACATTGATTCTACTAGATACTATCATTTTATAGTATATAAAAGCCTTGAACTAAAATTAAGTCAACAAGTCATGAATAAATAATTTATTCCTTTGGGAAATTAAATCTAATGGAATATCTTGTGGGATTCATATATTTGAATTATTTCTAAAACATAGATTTTGTGGTTATTAAATATACCTATAATTTTGATAATGTTTTCTAATCTTAATTCCCAAATTAACATAACAATTCTATATTACATACTATAGATACCCTTCATTTTCTTACATTACTATTACATCATTTTAAAGATAAAAAATATAGCAGTGTTACAAAGATAGTATCCAAAGGTTTTGAGTCTTGGTTAAAGGAAGAAAATACATATAATTACATAATAAAAGAGAGGAAAAAATAATCATAGGATCATTATCGTAATTTGGAGAAGAATTATTAAAATTAATTACTGCGATTCAGGTAAAAATAAGCTTATCATGGGACTGAATCTTAAACATAGGAGAACAAATGACCTAAAAACTGTCCTAGATAAATTTTATTACTATATTTAGACCACATAATAACATTTCTAAAGAAATTTCAATAATGGGATCCAATTTCCTTGGTAATATCACTGGTGGAATTCCCTTTCCCAAAATTTATGAGAGTGCCACTCCACCTCAACTATAAAAGCCTCCTCTCACCCACTTAACCAAACCACCCAAGCATTTTTTGCTCAACCAATATCTTCCCAAATTACAACTCAACATACCTCCCCTGAACCTAGAAGCTTCAAATTAGTAATAAATATATACAAGTAATCCTTTTTGTGCAAACCAAAATGAGTTACCCGAATAAAAGGTAACATCCTTTATGAAGCTTTTTTGTTTTATTTCCATTATTAACCATATTATATCTTCTTATTACATGATTATAAAAAAATAGTATATTAAATATTCTAGGATGATTTTATTTTAATGGTTACACCTACACTTAAACATAATTCCATAAAATGTGTACGATGAAATATTACCTCATGAAAGGAAGTCGTTCATTTTTCCTTTATCACCTTTCATATTTGGGAATTTTGATTAAAAATATATTTATATATTATATATATGATATTTATTATTTACGTGTACTTATTGAATTATTTTAAAAATCATATCTTTATGCACTCTATTTTTTGTGAATACTATTACATCATTTGTGGAAGTGTGATCTACTGCCTTATAAAAGCAATGAATTTTGTTCACATGATACATGGAATGGAAAAGAAAGAATTTAACTAAAAATATGTGATATATTTAACATCAATATGATATTAAATACCTAATTAAGTTTTTTGAACTATAATATATATCATTATTATTGTAACACGTTCACAAACTTAAAAAGTGATAACGTCATTCGTAGACGTGTGGAATATCTCATACTCGACATGATGTGATTGATTTTAAATCACTATAATTATATATATCTGTATATTTTATTAAATACTATAATATTTATGATATAAAAATCATTATTCAATGATATAATGCTGTTTACATTCTTTCCAATACAATCATTAAAAAATGAGAATATTACACTAATGTATAAACAAACTACCCTCTCTATGACTGTAATGGTGATTAGTTTTTCATAACCATATTTAATTATTGTTTTAATGGTATAATTTATTAATATATATGATAATTATTTCATTATTATTATTGTGGAGATTGTATTTAACTACCGCATTGACCATAGTAGACCTACCAAAGTTGTTTTTGACTCATAATATGAATTTGGTCAAAACAACAGACCTAAACATAATTGTTTAATTCACTGTATACAACATAGTAATAAGTGGAATAAAAGTAATAATATAAATGAAAAAGGATATATAGCCAGAAAATAATCAAAATAAGTGTATTATTCCAAAATACAAAGACACATGAGACACATCAAAATCAAGGTAATGCATCTCATATCAATTTACATTCTGTTGAGACTTATTTGTTGTTACACGCCTAGTTTCTTTTATAAGGTGTATATATTACACTTTGAAATTTTATATCTTGAAAATTATTATTATCATGATAATATAATTTTCATTTATTTATTCCTTCCTGGATATTATGGTTCAAATTTTTTAAAAGTGGTATGGAACATTTTGAAATGTTTAAAGATTATTCTCTTTGAGAACATTTTTAATTATTACCTTGGAAATCAAAATTCCTTTTGTGATTATTAATATTATGTTGAAAAAATCACTATATTTTTGTGGACCTAATTTCTTATATATGGTGTACATACTTATATATTGACATATAATATCATGATTTATTTATTATTCATGATATTTAGACTTTCAGTTTGAATTATTTCATTTATAGGGATTTGAGTTAAAAGTACCCAAGTTGGAAAGAATTTCATAAAGAAATTTATTTTCATTCGGTTTTATTACTTCCACATTATCATTAATATTCTTGGATTATGTTTATAAAAAATTAGACTATATATTAATTGGTTTAGAATTCTATATGTAGATTTTTATTTGATGAACATATTATACTAATTGATTGATTCTGTGTTGAACATTACAATTTTTTGAAGGGTTTATTTTACAATATCATTTTGTACATGATTGTTTACAATTTAATTTCCATCATAGAAAATTCATTTTTCATTATATAATAAAAACTTTAATTTTTTTCCTATTGTTAGTTATGATCTTTATCATGTTATAGTACCATTTTTCAATTCTTTGTTACGTAAAATATTTTTTCTAAATAATTTTAAGAAAACAGACTTTATTTATTTCATTAGTCAGGGAAATTGTTTTATTCTAAAAACATTGTTTTTTAATTTTCATCCTAAAATGTTTCTATCTTTTTAAAAATGATTTAATAAATTCTTTTTTCCAATTTTTTTTATTTTACAAATGTTTTCAAAGGAATATTTTTTATTGCTTTCCGAACATGGCATTTGTCTACCCTTTATACCATGAAAAATGAATATTCATATTACCTCATATGACATGTACAGATTTAACCACCATCATTTATTAAAATATACATAGTAATTTTTAAATGTTTATATTTAAAATAAAATGTTTTCAAAATAAATTTTAATAGAAATGGGTTTACAAAAGGTTTTTTAAAATAAAATATTATTTTCATGATTAAAATTTTTTAAATATTTTTTTGAAGTGCTCATATGCACAATGACAATAAGAATTTATTTTAATCAACTTAGGATATGTTTTATTGATACCACCATTAATCATCAATGTATAGTTTATGATATATTTTTTCAAGGATGGTATTCACATTAACATCCATGATTCCTTTTAGTCCCCTTTAAGTTTTAAATTTCATATGATCATTTGACATTGAAATTCCCCCAAATATCCATATCATTCATCATGGATTTTCCTATTTAAAAAATCATATTCCATATATCATATGGTATTTACTTATAAAGTTATTTTATTATTTTTTTACATATGGATAAACCCATATACTTTATTCATTATGGATATTTGATAAGGCGTATTATTTATTCAATATAAGGAATGATTTGGAAAGGTAAGATTGAGGATGGGGACCATTTAAGGTATCCCATATGGGGTGGGGACTGGTTAATGAAATCCCCTCTACAACTACATATTTTAATTGGATGGATTAGTTGTAAAAATTAGATGGGTTTCTACAGGATATGTTAAAACGTCTTGTGATAGTTCTTGATGGTAATGGTTCTATGAACATAGGATATACGATGTTCAATAATTAATAATTTCCTTCATTTATTTTCAATTATTATTTATATATAAGATCTTGTGTCAACTTATCTATGGATACATATCATTTTTAGTTCATTGATTAAGTGGAATGTGTTTCAGTTTATTACATTGTCATATTTATTTTTCATTATCTAGTTATTTGAATGGAATGTGTTTCTATTTATTTACCTTTAAATTTGATTATTATAATTGATTTATTATTGCTTCCACTATATTTTTCTCTTACTGAGCATTTGAGATCACCCTCATTATGTTTCCATTCTATAGGAATCTAAAAATTGAGAAATATATGATAGGATATTCTAGATCAAATAATGTTTTCTTCCACAATGTTATTTAGAAAAAAATATTGTGTAATTATTTTATTATTTTGTCGTGTGTGTATCTTTTTTTCAAGACTAATAAACTATTTTGTCCTTTGGGATAGAATTTATATAAATCTTATGCCAATGTAATTGATATTGGACCCTACCTCCGAGCTTTTTGGGGTTGGGTGACTGTAGTTGGAATTAGATAAAGATTAATAACAACCTTATGAACTAGATTTATGAAAGAATAGGTTAGATAACAAAAAATAATGTTTAATTTTAGGATATGTATTGAAGAACATTGTATAATTTTGATAATATAGTGATTATGTGTTTATTACTAGAAATAAATCTATTTCTAGATATAATAAGTGGGTGTTGTTCTGGAATAGATGTGCCTAGGTGTAACAACTCCAACAAGGTGTGTCGGGCCTAACATGGCGTAACCTGGTACACAAAAATGGGACTTAATGCACACTTAGTTTAACACTCCCATGGGATATCCTTCAGATAATTAAAATTTTTCTTACAATCGATCATGAAGGATTTGAATTGATAATGACAATGAATGAACTTGGTTAATGATGATGTTTCCTAATATTGATAATAATTTTTCAATATTTGGACATCCTAAAAATAATTAGATGGTTTTTCAAATATGATAACTGATACTCAGACTATGTTTTTTTGTTTTAATAAATTTTCACTTTTAAAGGTTAAGATTATACCAATCAAGGACCTAATTTGAAATAGAAGGATGAAGTATTTTTGTAATAGTTTTGTATTAAACACTTTCTTAAAATTATATTCGGTGATTAAAATTATTTCATGGATATAAATGAATTTTTTTTTTGAATTTATATTAATATGGTTTTTAAAATGGAAAACCTATATATCAGGTGATAACAAACAAATTCCATCAAGGATATGGGATTTGAACCCATGACTAAAGGATGATAAATTTCTAATGCAAACCCCTGAATTACATAATGTCCATGTTAAAATTTCATCATTTTTAGATAACAAATTTGATGAATAAATATTAATAATGAACCTATTGGTTTATATTTTCAAGGTTTATATATTAATATAGTAACTACACTGGCTTTAGAGAGTAGTTATAATCAAATATTTATACTTTCCACTCTTTTATGGGTTTTACGATCTATTAAAAGTGTATTTTAGTGTTTTATAAATCAAGGTAAATTTTTGGATATCCATTCCTTTATGTATTGGTGGAAATGGAAATTGGTCAAAGAAAACATAAATAATGAAATTGTAAAATATCATTACATTAATTATCTAGGTTCCCCCATATAATTAAGTAGTAAAAGAATCACTCAGCATTAGTAAAATGATCTATGAATAAATTGTTTTCATAGTAACCTAATTTTAATTGAACCAATTATACTCTAAATCATCAGGGATTTATGGATTTAAGGACGTAAATTTCCATTTCTCATTAAATTATTTGTTATTGATGGACTAAATCCCAACCTATAAATTTTTATAGTTTTCCTCTATGTATGTATATCTACGTTCCTCTAATGTTCTTTTACATGGAGACCTAGTTACATGTTATGCATTGTTAACTTTGTAATTCCTATTTTCTATTTTATAAGGGATTTTGAGTGAACACTTATCAAAATATGGGTTTTAAAACATATGAAATAAAAAAATATCACTAATATCGACTTTCAATTGAGAGGACACAATTTAATTAATGCGGGGAGAAAGTACCCCCCCCCCCAAAAAAAAATCTATAGTAACATTGTATTCAATAGAACGCATGACACACAACACAAAAAATGTAATGGAATATAGTATTTATAGAATTTAAAATATTTTTAATACTGTAAATAAATTTTATATATTCTATATATTTCAATTCATGTTACACAGAGTTAGTGTACATTGCACATGACAATGATCTTCTTTAATGGCATGCGTTACATGCAAGATCGTGTTTTACCGAGAAATAATATATTATTAAATATTTTTATATAATATAATAAGATATGAACTAAAAATTATGAATAGTATTAAATAACATATAAAAATATATGGTTTAGAAAAATATGAAATGAAAACATCGATTTGAAATTAATTATAAATGAATATGAGAACCATTTGAATATAAAGGGAATGATTTTTTTGGAAACTATTTTTATACTCACAAAGATTTCTTATCCTAATAAATTAAATAAGTTGTAATTAGGGGGTGAAATTAATGTAATATATATATATATATTATTCAATAAAATATTTTTTATATCCATCCAACATATTAAATAGATATAAGATAAGACCTGAAAATCATTTTTCCCATTTTCTAAAGCCGGGTTAAAGGGGACCGGTACCCCAACGTACAACATGCACACATAGACAAAACATAAACAAACCAGAACAACACAACCTTACATATCATAATAGCCATAATCATCTCCAAAACCCAAGTTGGATTCCTCCTCACCCTTAGCCGACTCCCACTCTAGGTCCCTCCAATAGTTGGCACTTTGAACCCTACTTCTAAGCTGCTCTAGAACAGGCCGTTCAGGTGAGGCATCAACGACCACTCTTCCCTTTTTCAGCGCAATCACTACCTCCCCACTCCGCTTAGAAGCTGATCTGGTCCTCAATGGCGGCGGAAGGTGCGAGTAATCCTTCCGCACCCTTCTTCTTGTTTGAGTAGACATAGGCCCGCCACTTGTATCCATCTTTTGAGACCCTCTCTTGACATTATCATTGAAAGAAATCCCAGCCAGCTCACTCACAGTTCCTGTTCCTCCCCCAGAGTTCTCCTCTCATCCACTATGTTGCTCCCTCCAAACAGAAACCGGGCATTCAAAATTATCCAGACTCTGATCTGTATTTCTGATTTCCACTAAAGGGAGACGTCCATCTTCATTCGGAGCCTTTTCCACAGCACTGGACAAGGCCGCATTCCCTTTACTATAATTGCTCCTACTCTTGACCCTCCTTCTCTTTGGAGAGGTGTTACTTCCATCCATGCATAACTCCTTGGCGACCTCCACTTGACCCCGATTCCCGATTGAAGTCTCATTTCTTGTTGGTTCCATACCCTCCTCCCCACCTCTGGAAACACTATTTAAAGCCGGCTCAACATCACCATTACCAAGGCATTCAAACCTATTGGATAAAGCAACAAAAGGCTTGGACATTGGATCTAAACCTCTAGCCCCTTCTGTGCAGGGAACCTGCAGGACAGGATTGGTACTCGCATCCCCCACAGTCTGAACCAAATCAGCTCCGCCTCCAGCAAGCAGCCAATCTACCGAATCATTAGCACTTTGGTCGTCCTCCTCTAGCACCCTACTGACCTCAACCACTGGCCCATCCACCTCCGGTTCCTGGGAATCCAAATCTACCCCTTCTTTATTCATATCCTCAACAACATGGGCAAGAGTCTCCTCAACAGCCGCCTTGGTGGCCTCATCTAGCAGACTGGCCACTCCTATAGATTGGGAACCCTCCTCTTCTTCAACAGCTGCCTTGGAAGAGTTTCCCACCCTCAGAGCCAAATCTGTTGGTCTTATCCAAGCCTCTCCATCCCTTATACTGGGAACATGTAGCCGATCCTTCAAATCTCCATTCCTACGGCAAAATTCCACTTCATGTCCCAGGCGGTGACAAGAAGAACAGAAACCCATCCAGTTCTCATAAACCACCTACTGTCTACACCTGTACTATTCCCCTATGGTAATCCACACATGATCAAACAACCGTCGAGAGGCATCCATCTCCACACAAACCCGGGGATTAACCGGATGGCACACAACATTAGTGCGACTATCAGAACACAAAAACCTTCCTACGAGGCTACCAAGCATTTGAATAATAGCAGGGTTCTAGAAGGGAAGCGGAAAATTAGGGAAACTTACCCAAACCACTGTCGACGGTGAATCACGCTTCATGAGAAAGTCGAAAGACCAGCGTAATAGAAGGAAGCGATACCCGTTGAAACTGCGAGGAGCTCTCGACCAAGCAGTAATGAGATCTTCCTCTGATTCGAACCGAATCATCATGTGGTTCCTGTCAATCAGACCGGCAATTACCCTTTCCTGTAGCTCCCATGAACCGAAGATAAATCCGTCGAAGGCATCAACAGAAGGTCGTCCATTTCTAAAGCGCGCAATCAAGGTAAGATTCAGAAGCGCAGAATATTCTGAGAACTCTGAATTTGAGAGATGAAGGTTATGTCACCCATCGAACAATTGGATCCATATTTTCCATAATAATTGTTTAAAATTTATACTATTTTAAAATTATTTATTGGATAATATATTAGTGAAATTAATTAAAATTAATTACTATGATTAAGGTGAAATTATGTTTAACAAAGAACTAAACCATAATATTAGGGGCCCAAATGAACTAAAAATTTCTCCGATAGGCATTGGATTTAAATATATATTCTATATAAACCATTTCAGATAATTTATTCCATTATGTGAGGCAATATACATGGGTAAAACATGGGTAGAATTCCCTTTCCCCAAATTTACAAGAGTTTCACTCCTCCTCTACTATAAAAGGCCTCCTCTCCTCATACATACTCAAACCCATGATTCTAATTGGGATATTCTAATATAATTGCATATATCTCATTCAAATTAATCCCCTAAACCTAGAATCTTCATATATGACATAAATAAATCCAAATAATTCATTTGGTGAAAACCCAAAGTAGTTTCTTGAATAAGGGGAAACATCCTTCCTTAATATCTTTATTTCTAGTTCCATTATTCAACCCCTATTATATTATTTTTAAATTAATATATAAAAAAATTATCCTAAATATATAAGGATTTTTTATGTTATTGGATTGACTTACACTTGCTCAACAATTCTTGTAATGGGTAATGAACATACGGTTTATGTGTACAGAAAACTACCACTTCATGAAACGATGTTGTTCGTTTTTTCTTTTACCACTTCTCATGGTTTGGAATTATTATGGAAAATAGGTCTATATATATTATATATGATATTTTCTATATCATTATTCTTCTATAATTATTTTTACTACACTTATATTTATGAACTATATATTATAGGAATATGATAACATCGTTTGTAGAAGTGTGGACTACTACCTCCTAAAAGCGATGTTATTCATTTACGAAATACATGGAATGCATAAAGGATGATTATTATTAGACACATGTGACATATATAAAGATATATATTATATTAATGAAATAATTTTATTTATAGAAATATAATATTTTTCATTTTATGGGTTACCCTTTCACACACTTAAAAACTGATAACATCGTTCGTGGATGTGTTTACAGCCTCCTCCTCGACATGATGTGATTTCTATTACATCAAAATAATTCTTTATATAAGTGTATATGATTAGATAATATGGTATTTATTTTATAATTAAAATTATTGAAATATATATTGCTAGTTTTCTTCATTCCATGAAAATCACTGAAAAATGAGAACGCTACTCAAGCATGCGTACAACCTACCATCTCTATGACTCTAATGTTAATTCATTTTCCAAGAAAATATTAATTTATTATTTATAAATATATACTTGATATAAAAATATGATAAATATGATAATAATTATTATTATATATATGATATATAATGGCCCTACGACAATAGTTTACTTACCATTGTTTTTTGACACATAAACCAAATTTCATAAAAACAACCAATGTAAATATAATTGTTTAAGTAGTTGTATACATCATAGTAATAATTGAAAGAAAAGTAATGATAAAAATAAATAATTTTATGATGAAATTAAATAGTTTACATAGTTGTATTATTTATTAATATTAAGTCCCAAAAGACAAGTTGGATTCACGGTAGGAAATTTTGTCTCAATTAACATAATATTCAGATTTCATTATTGTTAGGCACATTATTTATTTTATATGGTGTGTTTATTTCCATTTGAAATGTTATATAATGAACCTTTATATTATCATGATTTTCTTAGTTTCATTTATTCTTAATCATTCATGGATATTGTGAATCAAATGTTTCAAATTTTTATGGGGAACTTTTTAATGTTTAATGATTATTGTCCATGAGAATGTATTTAATGATTATCTTTGCAATCTCACTTCCTTCTTTGATTGCTAACATTCTCTTAAAATAAAAACGTTAATGGTTTGCACCTAATTTCATATATAAGGTGTAAATTCTTCTAGTTTGATATATAATATCATGATTCATTCATTATTCATGATATTTTTTGTTTTAATTTTAATTATTTCATTTAAGGGTATTTGGGTTAAAAGTTACAAAGTGGAAAATATTTTCACAACCAAATTTATTTTCATTGGTTTATATTACATTCTCATTATTATTAACATTATATGATTATGTGTATAATGAATTTGAATATCTATTAATGTGTTTTTTCTACAATATGTATATTTATAGTTGATACAAATAATAAAATCATTTATTGATTCTCTCACCATCATTATATTATTTTCAAGGGTTTATATTACAATCTATTTTTTTGGGATTATTTACAGTTAAATTCCCATGAAATGAAAATTATTTGATCATTGTATGATAACCCCTTTAATTTCACTCACCTATAGTTATTCATGAACTTTATAGAGTAATATTACTGATTTTCCAATCTTTGGTACATAATTTTATTAGAATATTTTTTTAAGAAAACACAACTTCATTTTTATCTTTAGTTAGATAACCTATTTTCTACTAAAAACCATGTTTTATAAATAATGTTTCAAAAATGTTTTTAAAATTTTCCAAATTATTTGTTAAATAAATTTTTACCCTTTGGTATTAGTGTTTTCAAAGTAATATTCATGTCACTTCTTAAAGCCGAAATTTTTCTAACATTTTTACCATGAAAAAGGGGGTTTTTTTTACATTGTACAACATATACATATTTACTTATGACCGTTTCATTGAAACATTATTTAAATGACAAAAAGGATAATTTTTAAAAAAATTCTTCTTAAAATTTATGATTGATTTTTCCAATGATAGTATTCAAATTATCTTTCTCAATTATTTTTAGTCCCCTTAAAATTTTTTGTATCCTATGATCATTTGGCATTGAATTACCCAAAAATAGCCTTATCATTTTCATCGATATGATTATTTCATAAACCGTAAATTATTTTTATATGGTGTGTAAATTGAAATAAATTTTATTATATTTCAAAAAATTTATAAACTTCTACCCTTTATTTTGAATGGATATTTGATAATGTATATTTTTATTCAATACGAGGAATGCTTTGGACATGTAAGACATGAGTCGTAGACCATTTAAGGTAATCCCTATGGGTTGGGGACCAGTTAATAAAATCCCCTTGATACATAGGTAGTCTCATGTGATGCATTAGTAATGAAAATTTGATGTTTTTCTACAAGATATGAAAAAACATCTTGTGAATAGTGTTAATGGTAATAGTTCCATGTACCTAGGAAAAATGAAATTCAACAATTAATAATTTTCATCATTTAGATTCAGTTATTATTCATCCATGATATCTTAAATCGATATATCTATGGATACATATTATTTTTAGTTCATTGACTAAATGGAATGTGTTTCATTTCTATACCTTGACATATTTATTTTTTCTTATCCAATTATTTGAATGGATTTTGATTCCATTTATTTACCTTTCTATTTGATTATTATAATTGATTCACTAATTCGAATGTTTTATTTTTCCTCCACTGAGCTTTTGAGATCACCCCTATATTGTTTCCATTACCTAAGAATGTAATAAGTAATAAATATATACAATACATTCTTTCTGGAATAATGTTATTATACTATACGTTATTTAGAAAAAACTAAGTAGTAATTAATATCTTTTCTTCTCACATATGTATCTGGTTTACTAAGACTACTAAATTATTCAGTCATTTGGGATGTGATTTATTTGTATCTTATTCTATTTCAATTTATAATAGGAACTATATCCAAGATTTCAAGGGTTAGGTCACTACATTCATCATCGACACACCATCTATGACTCATTATTTCATGAATTTGTTAAATACCATAAATTAATGTATTTACCAATTCAAAAATCATCAAATATTTTAAAAAATATAAAAAATTATCCATAACCATTTTTCAATGTGTATTATTCAAAAACGAATTCCATTTTCTAAAAATAGTTTTCAATATAAGATAAATTTAAAATTTAATTAAAATCGTCATTTACTAGAAAAATACAAATTTTAAAATTATTACTGAATTTATAACACTATGAAAAATTAAATAAGGTCACTAAAAACTATATTATAGTCAAATTCAAAATGTAATATTAATTTATGGATCTATTTTATGAAAATAAATTTAATTTAAAATAATTATATTAATTTTAAAATTGAAAAAAAACATTTAGGATTTTTAAAAATACCAACACTTAATTAATTTTTTTGAATAATTTTTTACTTTTAATAGTATATAATTATATTATATTATCATTTATTATGCACCTAAATTTTATTTATTATTTTAGATGAGATATTAATTTTCTATTTCCCATATTACCATTCTAAATGGCCATATTACTATTCCAAAGGTCAAGTTTCTATTATGTAATTATAAGTTATATAACTTTTAGAAATACCTATAATTTCATTCATTCATCATTTATAATGGTTCTATTGAGTTATCTATGTGATTTTATGTGATTTATAATAAATGGAATAATTATATGTTTGGATTTTTTATTGATAAAATTATGCGTTTTCACACCAGGTGTGTGAAAATGAGCCTTGATGGACACTTGCTTTACACAGCCAAGGGATATTCTTTCAAAATAAAAAATCTCTATAAAGAAACATCATAATTGATGTAAATATATAATGACAATTAATGAAATATATTTAGCATAAGGTGTCAAATATTGAATATAAGGTGGATTGATTGAGACACCCTATACGTGATAATTAATGATTATATTGTTCCCTGATATGATAAGTGTTTCTGACACTATGATTTATGTTTTAATTGATGATTCTATTCTTAAGGAATTATGTAAATAATGAGGGTGATGAAAAATGATCTTATTTTCCTCCTGAGAAACCACACATTATGGGAGATAGAATTAAAAATAACTTTTCTATGCTCACACATGTTTTCAAGATATGAATCAGGATATAAATCCAAACCAGTAATGGATGGAACAAAAATATATTGGGTCCTTCATGAGGAAAATGGGAAATTTCTTTAAGTGGTCTTCTAATCCACTATTTTTTGTGAAATGTATCAGCTCCACAAAAAATACATTTTCTATCCACTAGTTTTTAGTGTAAGATAAAGTGATTTCGACTTTATACTATTTTTATGGTGAAAAATAAAAATGGATGAATATTATCAAGAATATAAAAAAACATGATGAAATTGAATAAATTGATTATAATTAGTTCATGAACTAATTTTTTTATCTTGTAATTTCCTTATAATATACACATAAAGGTGGAGAAAGAGTTCCTTGAGCTAAATCAAAATGATGTTGAATGAATAGCTACCTATGAGGAAACTTTTAGAGGAATGATGTGGTATTCTTTTGGTTTTACAATATAACATAATAATAAGGTTGACGAATTATTTAGTGTCATAAAACCACATATCAAAATGGTGTTATCCGAAAGATAATTCATTTGTTTTGAATACATTGTTTGATGTTCTAATAAGGTAGAAATGGTTGTTGGAGTTCCATACCAATATCATGGTTTTTACAAGAAAAGAAAAATGGAATTCAAATTATGTTATATAAAACATGGAGGCATGAATATTAGATTTAATTTATGCAAAATTTGTGGGAAGAAACATTAAAGAAATTTTTGAATAGTAAATAATAATTATTTTTTTTTGTAGAAGGGATGGACAACCAGAAATTGATTGTAGAAGTGATTTGATGTACTTAGCTAACGATGTGAATTGAGATAGTGAGGCATAGAGTGAAAAACCTAGAATATAGTGTTTCTATTTCAAGGAGTGTTGGATTTATGGAATAAATGAACCACGAAAAGTGAAAATGTGTATGGTAAGTCAAAAAACATCTTATGATAAAGGATAAATTGAAATATTATGAAATAACAATGGTTGAAGTCAATCATGATAATTAGGGGACCCTAAAAATATTATCATTAATTTAAAATTCGATGTTTGATTTTGTATTAATGAGCCCTATGGAAATTTTACGGTTAATGATTTATTGAAATTTTAGGTTATTATCTCCCTCAATATGAATTCTAGAATAATGAATTTACATTTGATATTCTATTAGTACTATTTTGAATCCCAGATTCAAATGGAATTATTTTTAAATAAGATAAGATCATATTTAAGGAATAAATGTTGAACGATCTTTGGAAAACATATATGTCTCCAAGTAATATTTTTTTAAGAGTTATGTATACAATCAGGTTTTTATGAGTTTACGATTGATCATAATATCAAATTCATTTACTCTACTTTTGAGGTTATTGTGGTAGTTTTTTATCAATATTAATGATATTTTATGAGAAATTTAAGGAAATTAAACCCTTTGATTTTTAATGTAATGAAAAAGTTATTGTAAGAGTAATTACATTATATTTTGTTTAATATGATTAAAGGTACTGGTAACTTTAGGGTTTATATAACCTTATATGATGATATAATTATTTGTTACAATTTATCCCCTTAAAAAATCATCAAGCTTCAATTCTATTAGAAAATAGTTCTCTTGGGAACCTACTACCAGAATAGAAATAATAGAAGTTGTAGTATTTCATGGATTACCACATTAAATATAATTTTCTCTAAATCAAGAGTTTACTTGGAAGTTCTAGAAAACTCTATAACAAGATCTTGATTTACTGTAGATATTCATCACTATGTATCGTGTTTAGATTGATAGTCTTCTAGAGAGAATAATTAAATACATAAATTTTATTATATGATCTTTTACTACGGATTTAAAAGGCGTTTGGGATCAATGATGTAACACCCCTGGTAAATAAAGAATATAACATTTTCACATTTATCCATATTTTTTAATAAAATAATAATATTACTTTAAATGGGATGCTATGCTCGATGGCGTACCCAACACTCAACAACGAGTTTTTCGGGAATCTTACGTTGCACTCTAATAATAAAATAATATTATTTTAAATGGTAGTTAACGCCTAGCCGTTGTAATGGCGGGAATGAACAGAACAAACTACAAAAATGATTATATATGTTACTCAAATATTTTTACTCTTTACAGTAAATGTTAGAGGATTAAAAATGCGAATGAATCCAATCTTAAGTGTCAACATTAAAATATTCTTCAAAATGTCGATTAACCGCCTTTTGATGGTGAACCTCTTTTAAATCCACTTTTTCACAATTTTATGTGTTATATTTGACAAAATAAAATTCTTCTTTAGAATGGGGACATCAAAATTTACTTTTTGTAAATTTTTTGGTATTTTTCCGAAAAAGTTCAATTTTAAATGAGTAGTGAAAAATTTTGTATTTTTATTCAAAACCACTTTTTAATCTAATTTACTTATATGATTATATTATCTTTTGAATTGTTTTTAACGTTAAATTAGAATATAGTTTTACCATTTAATCAAATAGTGGTCATTGGAATTAATTTCACTTTGAAATTTGACTTAAACTTGTGTCAATCTTTTGATATATATTGTTTCATAAAAACTCGCTATATATTTTGACAGTGGGAATTAATTATTAAATTAATTAATGCAACTTATATGTTTTGAATTTTTTAAAATAGACATCATTTTTGAATTTGTAATATCAAATATATCTTAGGGGGAATTTTTGGTAATTTTCTGAAAAACTTCAATTTTTGATGAATAGTGAAACCACTAAGTGGTACTTATAAAAACTGATTTTCCATTTAAATGAAAATTTTCCACCTTTTTGTTTTGAATTTCAAATGTCCGACATACATGGATGTCATTAAGAAGTAAAATGTGGTTCAATGGGATTAAAATAATTTTTTGGTGAATAGTAACTTTTATGTTTTTAATCGCGATTAGAGGTAATTAGTGTAGCTTAAGGTAAAAATAATGTTTTAATAATATGAGATGAGCTTGACAGATGTCCTACCATCATTGGATGTGTCATGGCCGACCACGAAAATCCATGGGTCAACTTGGGGACCCCATGGAGCGACTTTGGTTGGGAAATGACATAATAACTTTTTATTTAATGTTAAAGTAAAAATGACACAAACATGAAATATTTTACTACACAAAATTTTATATGGGGTTAAACAAGTCAGATTTTTGACTATAAATATTATTTAGAAAGATAAAAATATTTCATACATCATAGTATTGTTTTTATATTTTTTAGACATTAAATAAATTAAATTATTTATGACATCATGATGATGCAGCGATGACCTCATTATTTAACAATTTAAATAAAATGGAATGATAATGTACAATCTAAGACCTACACATGTCCAAAACCTATTGGATGGATGGATTTAGAACCCTTATCACCTTATACTCGAAACACCTCAAAGTGGGATCATTGAAATCCGATACTCATTCTAAAATAAAGTAATATTTCCTTACTTTCCAAGAGTGCCCCTCCCCTCCTCTTATAAAAGGCCCCCACTTCTACTTCCTTACCCACAATTAAAAAGCCTTTGGCATGGCCAAACCCTGCCCATTTTTACTCTCCACATCCCTCTATAACTCTTAGAAGCATCAGATTTGTCAGAAGTCTTCCCAAGGAAGCCTTTGAGATCAAACCAAAGGGAGTTACCCGATTTTAAGGTAATGTCTTCACTTGAGTCATTTTTTTTTATTTTGATTCTCCAACCCCATAAACTATTTTTATTCATTTATTTTGTAACAAATCCAGTATCTTGAATATAATAGGATGGTTATATAAGAATTATTCTAGATACACTTAAACACACCTTCGTCTAATGGTTAAAGAACATACTGTTTCTGTGGTTGGCGATTTTCTACCTCACGAAACGATGATTGTTCCATATTCTTTTAACACCTTTCATTGTGGCCATTATGATGTCACTACATTTATATATGATACATAATATGTTTATGTTTTCCTTAATCTTCTATATTTTTCATTTATGGCATACCTTTATGGCTTCCATTATGGGTATACACGATATCTTCATTTTAGGAAATGCGGACTACCGCCCCCTCAAAGTGATTTGATTCGTTAATACCATATGTGGTACATATAAAGGATATATTTAATGATATTATATATGATAAAATACTGTAATTAAAATACTATTATGTATAATTATGTTTTATTTCCATTAAATATGAAATACAAATGGAAGTAGCGTTCATGCGTACGTACAGCTTACCGTCTCCATGAACGGTGCATTTCATTTCTTAACTCTAAATGTTATGTAATATCATAAATGCATGAATATACTGGATATATATGATTTCTAAATCATGAATAAAATTCTGTACATAATGGATATTTTACCACGTGAACAACTTGTAATTATAAAGAGTTTATTTTTGACTCAAGTACCAAGGATCGTTAAAACGACCGTTATTAACTTAAATAATAACATAGTGTTCATGAAATGGTAATAAGTGATATTAAAGGAATAATGAACATTATAAAGGTTCTTAAGGAAGTATAAATTAACTCTATTTTATTATTCAGGAGATTAAAGAACGATCGAGTCAAGTCGGACTCGAGGTAAGGGAACCTACCCCTCTCTTTCTTTTCAAGTACACTCTTTTATGTCATTCCTTTAACACTAATATTTCTTATGAATGAGATTTTATTTTAAATTTATATTACTATAATTTTTTTTAATATTATGAGAGACCATATTTTATCTCATCAATCCATTTTGGAAGTTTTTATTGGTGCCGTTAGGCTGCCGGATTTTCATAAGGGACCCAACCTCTCTCTTTCTTTTTAAGTACACTCTTTTATGTCATTCCTTTTAAGCTAATATTTATTATGATTGGGATGTTATTTTATATTACTCATACATTAATTTTTATGTTCATATGATGAGAGACCCTATTTTTCTCATCAATCCATTTTGGAAGTTTTAAGTGGCGCCGTTAGGCTGCGGAGTTTTCGGAAGGGATTTTTCATTAAACTTTTAGTATCGTGAGATTTATGCTACATTTGCCACCATTTCCTTTGATTGGTGTATGTAATTACAATTATTATACTCTTTGTGTAATATAATTTCCTTTATGGGTATTTGCATATTCATTGTATGACCGTTCTTCAATGGGGTGTACGTTTCGAAAGTTACCCATGTCGGTAAGGGAACCTTTCACCCTCCTCTTTTTAAAAGACTTATTATGTTATGTCTTTTAATTCACATACTATTATGTTGGGATATGTTCATATATATCCTTATTGATGTAAATTTTATGACCAAGTGATGAGATACCCTTTTTATCTCTCATCAACTCTTTTTCTAAATTTTTATGTGACGCCGTTAGGCTGTCGAATTTTTGCAAGGGAACTTCTTAACCCAATTTTGATTCTTTGTGATAAACTTGTACACCTTGAATATGTCATTCTATGATTATGTGTGAATGTCCTCTGATTTTTATACACTTAATACCCACTTATATTTTGTTTATTCATTTGTCACACATAATTATGTTCCTGATTTATCCTTAATCAAAAGATACCATCTTTTTATGGGACTTCGTCTCAATCTCCTTTCATTGAGGAATATTTTGTTTTATACACAACTGTCTTTTATATGGTGTATAAACCACTTTGTCTTTTACGTTTATTTAAAAGGAATATTTTTTATACGAAGCGTTTAATAAACGAAAAAAGGGAATATTTTTGTTATACGTATGTGGCGACAACGACTTCTCCACCGCCATGACCATTATTTGAATTTCGGCTTCCTCTACAATCCATACCCTCTTTTAAAAAGAAAAATAAATACCATGTTTTACTTTTCTTTTATTTTGGTATTGAAAATGGTTTTCATAATGTTTTCATATCAATGTGTTGTGTTGATATCTTGTTATTGATAGGTGGAAATGTTATGTTTCCTTTATGCATGTTTTATATGATAAGATTATGTTATGGTTCTTGGGCATTGTTATGAAGATGGGTGGTTCCGTGACAAAATATGGGCGGGTGAGCCCGATATAGCTCTCTAATGTATTGGGTAACGCGAAGGAGTGAAACATTAAGGTTTCTCTGAAGAGATTTAGGGAATATACTATGATTGGTATTCCAAACGTAACCAAGAGGGTTACTCCCTACGTAAGGATGTTTTGAATGCCTCAAGTTACCTTTTATATCTTATGATTTCTATGATTTATTCATGATTTGATGTGGTATGTTAAAGTGTATATGTTTTATGGGTAAAGTATGATTTCATTCTTATGTATATATGAACTCATGTTTCCTTTACATATTTTTATAAGCCTTACTGAGCTTTTTATGCTCATCCCAAGTTTTTTTGAAATGTTTTTCACAGGTCAAGGGAAATGTACATGTTATGAAGATAACGTCATGGAAGTGTCACGAAATAATCCATGCATTATTTTTTAAATATGTTTCCGTTGATGGAAAAAAATGAATACTATCTTTTATGTAACCACATTGTGTAAATGTGGAATGTAATGCAAGTCTTATGATCTAATTCTCTAAAACACTAAACCTGAAAAGATCCTCAATGTGTAATCTTGTAATAACTCAAGATTAGGTAAGTTTTAAGGCTGGGGCCTTATAAATGACTTCCTCATGTTGAGTTTTCTTACAATGTTAACTTTCGCTCGAGTATTCAGATGGTTCTTTTAGAAGACTTTTGTACATGGGAGTGTAGAAATTAGATTTACTAGAATGAAATTGTGGAAAGAAATATGTTGGTACCTAAGAAAGATGATGAGATTATAGATAAGGTTAAATTAATTCATAATCTTGTATGTTTTGGAAAAAGTTTGTAGAAATTTTATATGAATAATCATCAACATGATCACAAATTTGAAGATGGCCAGAGGGCCTTTCTAAGAATTTCTACATTCAAGAAAAAGGGAAAACTTATCCCTAGGTATATTGGTCCCATTTAAATACTTCCTCATATCAGGAAAGAAAATTATTTTTTAGTTTTTGATTGAACCTCTCTCAATTACAAAATGTCTTCCATGTATCTCTCATGAGAAAGTACATTCCTAATCGATCACATATACTGAACTTAGAAGTCATAACCCTGAAAGAATGATATTTCTTATGAGTAACAACTAGTAGATATTATAGATTGAATAGAAACCTTTATATGATACAAGTCCTTTTTCCTGGTAAAAGTTTTTTTGAGAAACCCCCAACTTAAGGAAGCTACATGGGAACCAAAGTATATAATGATGTAGAATTATCCTCAAATGTTGGTACCAGAGTGATGAATTTTAAATGAGAAATTCATTTTAAGGAGATTAGAATAAAACAAATTGAGATTTTGTGAAGTATTTTTTTTAAAAAAATTAAATATTTACTATATTCTTAATTACATTCAATATGAAGTTAATCTTTTATTACATGTAACACTAAGTTTGGACTGCGTTGCTTGAAACATTTAGTTTAAATGAAAGATGACATATTATTAAAATAATATTATTTGATAGTTATCACCAGTCCATTAGAATGATAGATATAAATAAGACTAACAAAATAATGAAAATATAAGGTTTACACATTTATATAAAATAAATTTTTGATTAGTAATTAATTAAAAATGAAGATGAGAACTATTGGAAAATTAAGGAAATATTTATTTTCTGAAAACAATTTTTATTCATACAAATGTATTTTAAAAGAAAAAATATAAAAAATTTCATTTAGTTAATTATTCTAAGGTATTTAATATATTATATATTCAATAAAGTGTTGTAAAATTAATCTTATTCATTTTATAGGCAAGATTTGAGAATAAATCCTATTTAACATTAAAAATTGTTTTCTTTTTCCAAGAAGAAATTTTGTCGCCTTTTTTCACACTAATTTCAAAAAATATTTTTTAAAAAATGAAAAAATTTGTTATAAAAAATAAATTTTATTTTTGAAATCATCATTAGAAAATTTTCTTAGTGTGAAATTATGGAAATTTTCTGAAATGAACAATTAATTTTCAAAAAGTAAAAAAACGATTTTATTAGAAAAAATGAATTTTTCTCTAAGTTATAAATAAAGATAAATTATATATTAAATTTTTTTCAATTTTTTTTTTCAATTTTACTTCTATTAATCATATTTAAATAATTTTAATCATTTTTTAATAATTTAGGGTAAAACAACTATGTATACATTTGAACATTTTCTCTTTGAGAACCTTACTTTCTTGTCTCATCTTCTAGATTAGTTTTGAATTAAAATTTTCCACTTCTTGTAACGGAATTTTGAAAAATGGATTCCATATTTTGAGTCCAAATAATTTATATTATTAAATAACAACAACATAATTTCTGACCAAAATTAATATTGAAATGTGTAAAAATTAATTACCGGTACTAAGCTAAAAAAGTGTTTACCAGGGGTTAAAAATAAAATATAAGTGTTAAAATGAACTAAAAAAATTTATAAAATATATTGTATTAAAATATTTTGACCCCATAAATTTTAAGGAGCAATATATAATTTTTGGCTATTGTGACATGAGAAAATGGGGGAACACCTTTGTCTTTTCGAATAATTACAAGTGTGCCACTCACCTTACTTATAAAAGGCCACCCAATATCCTCCCTTCTTCACTTATTGAAACGATTTTGTTTTACCAAATACATGACCAAATATGATCCCAGATTCCCATATACAATATGAAAATCCTTAATTTGGGTATAAATTTAACATAGGAAGTCTTTTGGTGGAAATCTAAAGAGGTTACCTGAAGATGAGGAAACGTTCTTCAACGAGCACAATTATTTATTTCTTTGTCTACCTCATTTAATAATTATTAAACCATGTTGATACAATAAATGAAATATCATCCACATATTGAGATATTTTTAAGTTATTTTAATCACCCAAGCAATATCATCTTTTATCAAATGGGTTACCGAGTCATTGTGGCAGTGTATGAAGAATACCGCCTCACGGACCAGTTCCATTCATTTTTACATTACAACCTCTAATAGTTGGGTATGGTGATGGGTTTAAAGTTTATATTTTGTATTTATTGTATAATTAAACATATTTATTCATTATATCATACATATCTTTTTAATTTTTATTCCACAGGGGACCCAATAATTCTATTTGTGTGTATGGTGGACTATCATCTCATGAAGTGATGCGATTTATTTTTCTATAATTATTTACATAGAAGATAATAAGAAAACAATTTAATAAATATTCATGGTATAAATGAAATAATTAATTTATTATTGACATATTTATTATTCCTAAAATATAATATATCATTTTATCTCTAACATTTTCACTCACTAAAAGAATATAATATCATTCGTGTACTTGTTGAATACTCCTTTCATGAAGAGATGCGAATTTATCTTTTCAGAAATGAAAAAGATATATAACATGTATAACAAAATTTAATTAATTTTATTTATTTATTATATTATTCTCATTATGGAACCATAAAATATTACATACCAATTTTCTATAATGACCACTAAAGAATGGAATTGTTACTCATACCATCTCCACGATCATAACATAATTCATTTCTCAAAAACATATTTAATGATTAGTATTAATAATATAATTTATATATAAATAAGATAAATATTACATGATTATTTTTATGGAGATAATGCGACCATGAATGCTGTAAGAGCCCAAAAATAAAAAATCAAAACTTATATGAAAAACGAAGTTGTTATTAACTAAAACATGATATTAATAAGGAATTATTAATTAATGGGTAATAAAAGGACAAGATTAAATCATATATTATATGATATATATAAATATTTTCCTTTAATATATATATAATACACTAATATTTACAATATAGGAGGTTTAAAAGTTTTTAAAAGAAGTTGAGAGTAAAGTTATGTCATTTTAAATCTCTCTTTTTTTATAAGAGACATATGAAAATTCCCCACTCATTTCTTTCATGTGTTATATATACGTACAATTTGAAAAGAAATATCATAAATATGATTATTTTAATTATTTTAAAAAATTTATTTTAATTTTTTTTATTGTGGATTATGATTCAAAATATTTCTAAACTCGTAAGGAATTTTTCCTCTTACTTTTATATAAGTAAGAAACCTGACATATTCACCACTTGTTTCTTATATATGGGGTATATATTACCATATAATTAATCTTATATTTATTCTCATGAAATTTATTGGGATTGAAATTTCCATTTTAGGATCTCTCTTTCACAGGGCTTTACAGTTTAAAAGATGACCTAGTAGTAAGGGATTGTTGTATGAATTTTTCTTCATTGAGGAGTATGTCATTATAGGCACCATTATACTTTTATGAGGTGTATATACAACCCCTTTGATGTGTAATATAAATAATTTATCTATTCTCTTGATATTTAAAGGTTTATTTAATGCTATTATTTCTTGTTTCTTATGATTCAACGTTACTAAATATGTAATGGTTTTATGTTACAATCTCCTCGTTTATCAGGAATTTTTATGATTTAGACTCCAATGTTGAAGTATTAGGAAACAACTCTAATCAATTCTCACTAATATAATTATTATCTTATAAATCATAATATTTTTAAGTAACAATATCATTTCCCACTCTTTGATAGATAAAATAATTGGGGAAATTTTTAATAAAAGGATACATTATTTATCATATTAGTCCAAAATATGTTTTCTTCCATAAATAAGTTTTCTAAAAAATGGTTCAAAAATGATATTAAAACATTATTAAAAATAATCTATTAAATATATTTTTACCTAAATTTTAATTTTTTATTTTTTCTCAAAATTAATCTCCATGAAATTTTTAAAAAGAATACCCATTTGGCTTTTACATAAATTGTTAAAAAAGTTTATTTTTTTAAATAAAGGGGACAACCATTTTTTCTTTATATCCCGTCCCCTCATATATTTCATGATTTCTTTAAATGTTTGAAAAGTTATTTTCAATGAAATATTTTCCCTGAATATTTGGTATTTTTTGTATATTAATTGAATTACTTATAAGAAATTTTTATTTTTTAAAATATTTTAGGTATTTCAACATTATTTTCAAGGATGAAAATTAATTTTTATCAAGAAATGTTTTAAATAATTATTACGAGACTTATTTTATAACTTTTTTAATCTCATTTTCAATAAAAAGTATTTGAAAAACATTTTTTAGAAAATATTATTTTGAAAGAAAATTTATCTACGCATTAAATGTTCCATGTGATTTATCTTTTGAAATCATTCTACATATATATTGAAATACTTATTATAACGTATTACTAATTGGTATTGTGAAAAAATTTTACCACTATTATTATTTCTATGAATGGTTTATGATGAAATGATGTTGTTGAAACCCATTTATTTTCCATGGGTTATATCATAACAAAATTCTTATAAAAACCGTGTCATTTTATATGGGTTATGCTATGATGAAATGATGGAATGAGTGTGAGACCTGTCTATCTTGCATAGGTTATGATATGTTGAAATATTTATGAAACCAATTTCATTTCATGGGTTATGATATGATAAATGTAATATGATCTTGTGGAACACATATGTATTATTCTTAGTATGTAACGGTTGGGACCTATATCTCCCTCTAATGGATTGATTAATGATATATATGTCATGAAATAGAGAGAAATAAAGCAAGGATTAAACCCAATTCAATAGGGTATGTTTTACATTATGATGGTCTTAAGAGTGAACCTTGACTAATATGATGGTTTGGGGAGTGAATCCATTCCACTATGATATATTTATAAGTGATCTTTTACTAATACGGAAATGATACTTTACCACATTCATTCCACTAGAGAAATGATACCCTTTTAAGTGATTCATTCCACTTTGATATCCACATGGAATATATATGTGTTATTATGTTTTGATACCCTCACATTTAGATAATTCTTACATATCTCCTTTGTTACACTTAATGTGAATCTGTCCTCACTGTTTATTATGTTTCAATTCCCCAAGGTGCAATGAAATGTTTTAATTATGTTATGTTTATAAATATTAATTATGAAATTTAATATTACATTTCCTTCAGATCTTTAATGTACTATTACATGTCCATGTTTTTTGCTAATTTAATATTACACAGGAGTTTCGAAATAAATTTAATAATACATGAGCTACAAAAACACTATATTACATTTATTTAGCTTTATGATATCCTTTTCAAGAATTAATTAAATTTATTTAACCTATAAACATAAAAAAAATCTATTAAATATTTGAATATCCATATAAATCCACATAATCATGTTTGGAAATGTAGAATGAAAATTATATTTCATATTTGTGTTAATATTATAAAATTATTGAATTTATATTTCTTATCAAATGACAATATATTATTACATTTTTTGAAAGCTATATAAACATATTGTTGAATTATTTCTAATAAAAAATTTCCACACATGAGATTTATTTGACTCATATAATTTCAATTAACAATAAATCAACATAAAATTATATTTACCTCAAATGTAAGTCTCGATTCAATTAATGTTGATGAGAAAAATATTAGGTGAATCATGATAGTAAATAATCTACGCAGTATCAAATCCTTTTATGTCATTATCCTAATATGATGATCCATTTTATGGTTCCTTTTTCTTCTTATAAAATAATTTTATACTTTATTTTCCACCTTCACATTTGTGTTCAGAATTGGACATCCCTTTTATCCCACTTGATAAAAAAATAGTTCATAAGTTTACTTATCAATGTTTTTTGTTCTATATATCACTAATTTAATGTTGATTATAATAAATTTTTTAACTTAACCATCATAAAAGAATATGAATCATCAAATATAACTTTTCAAATTTAGGTTTTAGAAGTAATAATGGGAAACCCACTCTTTGGATAATCAAGAATCTTAACTAATTTTTTTTCCCAAAAACACAATATCCAAATTTATCTTATGATACTTATATTTTGTTTTCAATATACTCATTTTATTATTTCCCAAATATTTTATGATTTTAATAAAGTACATAGATTATAAATGAACATCCTCAAAAAACCATTTCAATTAATCTTCCCAAAAAATTTATAAAATTGGGGATTAGTTTTTTATTAGGTGAACATGCCTCTTAAAGCATTATGGATAATATTTGTTAAGATTTTATCAAAAAACCTATAAATATATGCTAAAACTCACTCACACATAAATTTTATTATATCCTCTGAATTACACAATCATAGTATTTCGAAAAATAGACAACCAGTGGGAGTAAGAAATAGAACCTCAATATTTTTTAATATAAGAGTTAAAATTACATCCACATGATTTGATCAATCTAAAAAGAAAAGAGAACTAATGTAATAATTTATTAAGAACAAAATATTTTTAAAAAGAAATAGGGAAAGTGAAGTATACTTTGGTTTTCCCTCTTTGTTTGTCTTGGTTTTTTATTATCCAGAGTGGTATAGTACTAGTGTATTTTCTCCAAATGGATTATCGGTGGGGTTTATATGATGTGGAGCCCAAAATTTTATTTTCATAAAATTGTTTTAATATAATATGTATAAAAATCAATAAGAAAGATTATTATATTTTTATATTAAAGGGAAATATTAACAGTATAGACATGAACTTGAATAAAGTTAATTTATATTTCTTCTCTTTCCTGCCATTATTATGTCTCAGAATAATAATGTGGGATTTATATATTCCTCCAATAATTCGTTATATTATTTTGAAGTACAATGTAAAAAATTTAAATACCTAATATCACATTACCTATATTGAGAGATTGATCAATCAATTTTATATCAACCTAATCGATATGTTAAGATTATAATAACATGATATCCATTGGTAAATTCTTCTTGTGGCATATCATTTTGAAACAATTCTCTAAGAAGAGTGTATTTTAAGAGTTTAATATTTAGAAATCCCTATACTCTCCTATAAATATTTCTCTATGATATATCTTCATCAACAATGACATTTGAAATGTGAATAAAATTTACTCCTCATATATTGGTTAAAGAATACGAAGGATCGGGGAAGAATTTCCCTATTAAAAATTAATGCTTGTGGGAAAATTAAATTCAATAGTAAATGATTTCTATATGATTAAGTAAAAATTTTGATACATATTTGACTATTAATTTTAATATTAATTGGATTATAATGAAAAGTGGAAATGGTCATATCCAATTCATACAATTATGTATAATTGTTTTGAATGATAAGAAGTGTAAATTGAAAGAGAAAGAAAATAGAATTTGGTAAATGAGTTCAATAATAGCTCAATGTGAGGTTATATGTATCCTCCCCTTATGTTGAGAGTTTTTTGTTTTTACACCTTTGATATTGGTAGTGATCAAGAAACATATACCTAATAATTGTGGTTGTAATTACCCCCATATCTATTTTCGATAGTTGAGGAACCCATCCCCCACTTTGATGGTAGCGAGGACACATTATATAAGGATATGGAAAACGAGAGGTATTCTTGGTGAAAATACCTTAAAAGAAAACTACGAAAAATTTCTCAAATGATATTTTTCAAACAATAAGATAGGAAATGGTATGATGGAAGAATGGATCCTTACATCTTGAAGGAAGATTTATATTGGCTCATGAGAGATCATTGAGATTTCTAGAGATTTAGAATGAGGACATTGTTGATTGGATTGCAAGAACTATTCAGATCCCTTATAGGTTTTTAATATTACATGTTCAATTGTTTATATCTTTAAAAATATCTGGGATTGTATTGGATTTTTTCAGAGTAAATAAGCATCACAACATTGAATTTCTGATTTGTGGGCTCCACAATATTATTATTTTTTAACATCATTGATCGAAGCCATTAGATAGTCTGAAAATTCATTTAATTGTCTTGTAGACTTGTTGGGGATATTTTTAATTTACTTACATCATGTTATTGTCTTGTTCACTTCTATGATTTTTATGGTGGACTTACTTTAGGTTGGTCATTCTCCTTATATGGCACTGGTTCATTGGTGTCCTACTCAAGCTAGTTAGTTCTACCTGAGGCCCTTTAATTTCCAGTAAATCCATCAAATTTTCATTCCTTGTACATTGAATAATCATCCTATATTATTCTAGGATCTAAAAACATGATAAAATATAAGACAAAGTATTTTACAATATAATAATATTTCCTTTGAATAGAAATTAATATCATTATTTATTCCATTAAAATAATACTAAAATACTCAACTGTGGGATTCTAATTCACTCTAATGAAAAATATAAATATATAAATGAGTGTTTGTGATAGTAAAAATACCATGATAAAGAGAGGTTCAATAACCTTAACACATATTGGACTATGAAATATCATTTTAGTGGTAATTAAAACATTTTGAAAAAATATTAAAATTTATTTTTCTCATATAAAATTTTAAACTTATTCATAATACTGAAAATAATTATAGTTTTGATATTTGGATCGGTATATGAATAGATTCAAGGGAAATTATTTTTATCCTCAACTGTTTGTTTCAAAAATAAATTTAGATAAAATAATTTAACTACTTTTAAAATTGATTCTTTATCTAAATCTATAATGACATATACACCTTTAAAAGTTGGGGGAACATCTTTTTTGGTGTGGAATAAATGTTTTTTCAACCACATTTTCATATAATTAAGTAAAATACATGGAGAATTGTATATTATTCATGGATAAAGGAATACTGTAGAGTACTTACTGTTTCTCAGAGTGAATACTCAAGAGGGGGGTGAATTGAGTACCAATTAAAAATTTCTCTTTAAAAGATCTGTATTAAAATCCCCAAATTCATAAAACAAGTTAAACTATAGTGTATTTATAAAGATTGAAAATATTTAATTAGTTTCTCAAGGACTGATTACTTCTCAAATAACTTAATCTGAAGATTAAGTTAGCTTTTAAAAATAACTTAGATGTTCACAATAATTACAAAAAATTTCCAGTTCAACTATCAATGTTGATTTAAAATAAATTATATTTAAAGTAATTAGAGGAGGAATATACAAAATAGTTTTAATAAAGGAAAAATGTGCAGCAGGTTTAAAATAAGAGGTTCAGTCTCAAGATGAGACATAGTCCTCTCAACCAGTTTATATAAATGATGATCCACACCCTGGATCAAGGGTCCTACAACAGTTCTCAGACTGTTCAGGTCCTCAGAACTCTGCAACAGGTCTATGTGGGAGAACTAAACAACAACAAATAGGCTGCCCAGGTCACACTGGACCTCTTCCACAATAAACGGTGGGATAAAATAAGGTGTATAAAGTTTGGTGTGAAGATTTAGTATCTTCCAGTTCAGCCCATAAGTCAATGTGTGTCTAAATAGACAGATGCACATACACTGCTCAAAATGTTAATCAAAGGTTAACTATAGAGAAAACAAATGGATAATGAGTTTAAAATTCTCTCAGTGATTGTAGATGAGCTCTAGACACGTTTGGATATTATAGATGTTATTTGAGTCCTTTTTGTTAAGGAGGACACAAAACAGAGTGTCATTATTCTTCTCAGCTACTGTTATTCTGCCTTGTGCATATGATGTTCAGTAGGGACATCAACTCGACTTCAGTGTTTGTTCCTAGTGAATGATCTCCTTGAATCTCTCTGGTTTTCACCGTTGTTCCTCAAGTTCTTCTTTTGTTTCGTGGGCCTTCACACACACATACGCCCACATATTCTTGTGTGTCTCTATTTGTGTATTTTTTGTATGTATTTTTTTATTCTACATATCAATCATCCTTTTTATTCCTTGATATCCTGAAAATGGAATGATTACTTTTTGACAGGTACGAGGTACAGTTCCCTGACATCCAATAACCAATATTATATAATAGCAGGTGCTTTAAATTAAGCAAATATGACCACTGGAATTAAATAAGAGTTAATAAAAAATCAATATGTTTTCATGACTGTCGGTGAGTCATGAGATCGGTAGGTCTTTTTTATTTCCATCAGTATTGGTATGTCTTGTGATCAGCATCGGTTTCGGTTGGTCATGTGATCAGCATTGACTTCGGTAGGTCATGTGATCAGAATCATCATCGGTGTGTCATACGATTAACATCAGCTTCGTTAGGTCATGTTAACTACCTTGTCTTCAGTTTTAGAGTGAGGATTTCTTCTCTCGGAGACTTTTCCATCATTTTATCACATCGGTGTCTCATTCCTTTAACTATATGTGACTCAAGAATATTACTAATGGTGAGTCAAAAATAATAAATTCTCCCAAAGTGTCTATTTAATCCAGAACACATCCAGGTCATTGGTGGACCATAAATTAACATATATAAACATATTTGGACATGATTAAACATATATAAACACATTTAGAACAAATTTAATAAATGATTAAATTGACATATATAAAAACAATGATTTGTGATTATTAAAAAAACTATCGCACAGATGGTTCAACAATATCCCCCTTTTTGTTAATCACAAATCTATGGCATAAAAGAAGAGGGAAGATGATATAACACTCAGTATGCTCCCCCCATGTAAAAATAATATATAATCTATATCATGATATTAGAGCTTAAATCAATTTTAGATATTTCTTATACTTATATATACTGTTCTCTCCCTTTGATAGATATTAACACTATTCTCTCCCTTTGGGATATATTTATACTATTTCTCGCCCTTTGGGATTATCAAAAAGAAAAAGAGAGAGAAGAGAGAGAGAGAGAGAAAAAAAATACTTCAATGAAATAAAATTTGAAAATATACAAGGAAAAATTCACCCTATCAAAAGTGAGAGACACAACTATTTATTAGGGTGCAGAGGTGATTTCCCTTTAGAAGAGGGAGGAATGGATGGGCTAGAAGGCATTTTGGTGGAAGTTTGATGTGTCTGGATGGAGACAGGAGGTAACACAGCTCAGACTGGAAGCATAGTGGGTGCTAAGGACACTTATTGATGGTTAGAAGATCCTCTTGAAGGTGGATGCTGAATGACTGGATGAATATTGGATAGAGCTTGATAGAATGATATCTGAACAGGGGAAACACTGAATGGATTGAGAGGCTCTGTAGTAGGAAGAAAATTTTCCTTTTCTTGCACATGAAGATATGGTTTGAGTAGATTGATAAAATCATGAATTACTTCACCACCTTATTTCATGGCCTTCTCAAAGTCATCTTTGTTCTGCATGAAAACCTATAGAGTGGGAGTAAAATACATCAACTACTAGACTTGTGCCTTAAAGGCTTGATGACTAGAGGTGGCCTCAAATTATCTGCCAGGACTTTAAGCTGATGGTTGAACTCATGATTAGTGTAAATTTTAGAATAATAGTGATCCACTTTTTCATTGATCTCTTTCTAAGCCTTAGTAGCATCAGCAGAATATAGATTCACCATATTGTGATTATGATCACTGTTTTATTTCATATTATTCAAAGATTCCTAGTCTAGAATATGTCCAATGGCTGATAACTCTTCTTTTATAAAATATTTTAAGGGATTAATCTCATGTCCACTAATCATGGTCACATTGGAGGAGCTAGCCTGAGCAATAATCTGAGTTATGTCAGCTTTCAATTTTCTAAAATCATATATCTTCACGTGTTCTATCATGTTTCTCAAAATATCCAACATACCAGTGATGGTTGATCTAAATTATCCTGAAAGAGATACTAAATCATTGCTCAAATACTTGAGCACTTGATTTAGAGGAGAAATGTGCCTTCCAATCATCTCACTAGTATTTCACAGGTCTTGATTAATAATATTTACCACTCTTTGAGTTATAGAATCCAAAACATCCTTAGATAAATTCACAAGAGCAGGAGAATTATCTAACTCCTCTGTCATTGTTTCTCTAACTATGTGGAGTAACTCATCTTTAATCTTATCAAAAGCAGATTGAGAAACAGAAGAACTAGGTCTTTCTGTAGTTACTTGCACTTACTCAGCAACTGGTCTAGACTCAACTAGATGTCTTACACTTGCAATATTTATTTATTTATTCTTCCTCCTCTTCTGAATAATCCAAGCCTAGAACTATAAAACTTGGGTGGTCATCCCCTTCAACTTTACAAGAGGTATACTTAGGTTTTAAAAAATCAGACTTACCAAAATTTACAAGATTCATCCCCATCTACACCAATCACAGACTCCACTATCCTATTAGCCTCAGGAACAGTTTCATGCTCACCTGATTGTGGTTGTGGATAATCTTGAATCATATCATGACCAACCACCTGTAGAGTACTTGAATCATCATTATCATCATCACAATTACTTTTTCCACTATTTTTTACTAACTTCTCATTGGTACTATCTTTATTACTGGATTCATACTGGTCCTAATTGGATCCTTCTGTGTCAACTTCTTCTTTATCACCTAGAAGTGGTTCTGACTCAGGTAACTTAAGAGGCGGACTGGATTAAAAAAATTCCATTCTGATTTTCTTAGGATATACTGTATCAGGGTCACTCCTGTCATTAAGAGGTTACTCAGGTTCTTTTTCAGTATGGACATAATCATCAACTTCACCTTTTTCTGTTTCCTTCCTACGGGACTATCCAGTGTCCTTAGGAGATTCTGTCTCTTCTTCTTCATCAGAATAAAAAACTTCCTCATCAGGTTATAAATTGGGATCTCTCATCCCCTTTGGTCTCTTAGAGTGGTCAGTAGGAATAAATTAGTCATACAACCTATCTTTATCTGCAACCCATGTCTTCTACCACAGATTCTAGTTAATTTTTATTCTTTTACAGATAACCTTGCTAATAAAAATCTACTACTATATGAGATAAAATCATTTCCATCTTCAACAAAGCCCAATAACATCAGAATGGCAGAGATTTTCTTAGAATAGAGCAAGGGTGTTACCTTCTTGGATGGCTTTACCATCTCAGTAATATGAACAATAATGTATCTACAGAGGATGATCTTCTCATCATTTAGCAATAAAAACAACAAGAAAACATCTTGATACTACATAAAATAAAAATCACCCTTCTTAGGAAAAAATTTAGTGTTGAATAAACTTAAACAATATTCTACTTTCCCCATTTAACTCAGCAGCTCGTATACTTCTAGATTCATATTTTCTAGTCAACATCTCCAGAACATACTTATATGAAAAATATTCAGTGGTAGGAGGAATATTACCCAAGTAATCATCATATCTTCCTTTATGTGGTACCCTTAAACAGTTATGCCATTGCTTCGATGAAAAATTTATCTTTTTACCTTTGATCACTAAATATAATCTTGCAGCTTCTTCTCCATCCAATGCAATACTTAAGTTCAAATAAAACTCATGCACTAGCTTTCGGTAGTAGACTCAGTTATTATTACAGAACCAGTATTTCCATCCATGCATCTTCAACACTTTTAAAAGTGTATACTTACTAGATAACACCCATTCAGAACATACTTCCTTTTCTGCGAAGACCACCTCAGTCTCCAATTTCAGGTTCACAGAATTTTGAGTCGTGATGCTTGATTCTCCTACATCGCATTTCACTGGTAAAAATATTTCATATTCCTCATCTTTTTGATTTGGATTTTCTAGTAGGAGGTTCAAGATGTTTGAGAGGTTTATAAGTTTCAAGAGGTTTGAAAGGTTCAAAATGTTCGGGATTCAAAATAAGTGTATTCTGGCGGGAGATGGAAGGTCAAAAGTTCTTAGAAATTGAAATAGTCGCGGGTCATTGATTTTATTATTTAGGGTTCCAATATTAAATTTAATATCTATTAAGTAAAAAAATGTCATTTTGATAAACACTAACAATTTCAGATAGACTGTGTAACTCAATTAGTAGCATATATTAGTTTCACCAATCAGTTTCACTGATCGGTTTCACTGATTGATTTCACTGATCAGTTTCACTGATCTGTTTCACTAATTTGTTTCACTGACCAGTTTCACTGATCAGTTTCACTAATTGGTTTCACTGATCAGTTTCACTGATCTATTATTCCTAACTCTAGTTTAGTAAAATCTACCCTTTCAGAGCTTAATGTACTGTTGAAAATATTAGAAAATGATGTTCAGAGTCAATAAATTTTAGAGAAATATCACCCTTTTGATAATGATCTAACAATAATTAATGTCTAAAATCAATGTGCTTAGTCCTAGAGTGAGACATAGGATTCATAGAGATTTTAATTGCACTAGTGTTACCATAATTTATAGACACATGTCTAAATTGATATCCATATTCTAATAAATTATGTTTCATCCAAAAAATTTGTGCACAACAACTACCAGTAGCAATGTATTCTTCTTCTACAGTAGACAATGCAAAAAATTTATATTTCTTACTACACCATGATACCAGGGACATTCCTAATAGATGATATTTTCCAAATGTTTTCTTCTTATCTAACTTGAAACCAGCAAAGTAAGAATCTGAATAACTTATTATTTCAACAGATTTTACTTTTGGATAAAACAATCCTAAATTAGTAGTAAGTTTAAGATATTTGAAAATACTTTTAACTTCAAGAAAATTAGATTCTTTTGGATTAGCTTGAAATCTTCCACACATGAATACACTAAACAAGATATCTAGTCGACTAGCTATAAGATAAAGTAAGCTCCCAATAATACCTCTATAATTAGTTTGATAAACTGGTTTCCCAGTTTCATCATCATCCAAATTATAGGTGGCACTCATAGGTCTATCACTTCCCTTATTACTATCCAAACCAAAAAGTTTTAAAATAAACATTGTATATTTACTTTAATTTAAAATAATACCATTATTATTTTGAAAAATTTGAAATCCATGAAAATACTTGATTTCTCCCATTAAACACATCTCAGATTAATTTTGCATAATCTTTGAAAAATTAGTGCATAAAATTTTTTAGAAGATCCAAAGATAATATCATCACCATAGATTTGCACAATCCAAATATCTTTAGAAATTATTTTAATAAAAATAGAGGGATATGCAATTCCTTTAGTAAAAACATTAGAAATTAGAATATTTGTATGTCTATCATAACAAGCACTTAAAGCCTATTTTAAACCTTATAAAGCATTAGAATGTTAAAAAACATGGTTTTCAAAATGAGGGTTTTCAAATCTAGGTGGTTGTTCAACAAAAACATCTTAAATTATAAAAACATTTAGAAATGCACTTTTGAAATCCATTTGATATAACATGAAATTCAGATGAGATGCATAATCAAGTAATATTATAATGGCTTCTAATGTAGCTATAGGTGCAAAGGATTCATCATAGTATATTCCTTCTTCTTGATTGTAACCTTGTGAAACTAATCTAGATTTTTTAATGATGTTTCCAGATTCATGAATTTTATTTCTAAAAACACATTTAGTACCAATGGTCAAGGTGTCCTTAGGTCTTTCTACTAATTCTCAGAACATTATCTTTCAAAATGATTTAACACTTATTTCATAGCCATCACCAAAAATTTACCATTGATTGAATAATTGATATTTTTTATGTTATATCTGAGAAAGAAAGGCTTGATGTTCAACCTGATTTCTCAAAGATGATCTAGCTTGTGTTCCTCTATCCAGGTTACCTAAAACTACTCCCCGAGGAAGGTTCATTAGAATCCTAATTGATCTAGTAAATGTGGAACTAGAAATTTCTGGTTCTTCTCTAGGTTCTGGTTCAACAGAAGAAGGTTTTGGTGTATTTCCAGAGCTGGTTGTCTTTACAACAGGTTCACTATCTTTATCATTTATATTTAAAATAGACAAGTCGTCTTAAGTATTTTCAAAAATAGGATTAGATTCATGTGGATCAGTTTCATCAAATTTGATGTGAATAGATTCTTCCACACATTTGGTTTTCCTATTGAACACTCTATAGGATTTTCTAGTGATTGAATATCCTAAAAATATTCCTTCATCACTCTTGGATGAAAACTTGTCTAGATTACCTTTAGTATTAAGAATATAGACTTTGTAATGAAAAACTTTGAAGTAACTATGTTTATATTTCCTATTATTCCAAAGAGCAAAAGGGGTTTTCTTAAGAATTGTTCTAATCAATAGATTATTTATAATATAACAAGCTATATTGACAGCTTCAGCCCAAAAATAAACCGGAATATCATATTCAATTAGCATTGTTCTTGGAATTTCATGAAGGGTTCTATTTCTTCTTTCTACAACACCATTATTTTGGGGTGTCCTAGGGGAAGAAAAGTTGTGATTATATCCATTATGTGAGAAATAAGATTCAAACTCAGATTTTAAAACTCACAACCATGATCACTTATCAAGGATTTAATTTTAAGCCCACTAAGGTTCTCTACAAGCTTGGAGTATTTAACAATGTAAGAGCAAGATTCACTTTTTTGAGCTAAAATGTATATCCAAGTATATCTAGAAAAGTCATCTACTAGAACATAAACATAGTGCTTCCCATTTAAACTATAAAAACTAGATGGTTTAAACAAGTCCATGTGAACAAACTAAAGAGGTTGAGAAGTTGAAACTTCTTTCTTTAATTTAAAAGAAACATTATGTTTCTTTCCCTTTTGAGAGGGATTAGAAACTTTATCAGCTAGGAATCCATGTTTAGGTAGATCTATAAATATGTTCATCCTAGTCAGTTTTCTAAGTGAATTTATATTGCAACGACCTAATCTTCTATGCCAAATCCAAGATTGTTTATGAAAAGCATTTAAACAGTTAATATTCTTCTTAGATAAAGAATTCAAATCTACGAAATATAGATTTTCATTTATTAAGGTAGAAAATACTAAAGCATTTTTATAATTAAAAACATTACAAGAATAATTTTCAAATTTAACATTAAAACCATCATCACATAACTGAGAAATACTTAACAGGTTATATTTTAATCCATCTACAAATAAAACTTTATAAATTAAAATTGAATCAGTATTACCAATTTGACCTAGGCTAATGATTTTGCATTTAGAGTTATCACCAAAGGTGAAATATCCTTCATCCACCTTGATTAAGTATTTGAAGCATGAAATGTCTCCTGTCATGTGTCTTGAACATCCACTGTCCAAATACTATGTCTTCCTATAGGAATGTTTCAAGCAAGATTCATTATATGTGTTTATCATGAAACACATATTAGCTTTTTGATATTTTTCATCCTGAGTGGAATCAGAATGACTTGAAATGTCTTCTGATGCACTCCATGTTGCATTCATAGCTTTCTTGTATTTTCTGTCCTTATAGTCATATTTCTTCTTTAACTTTAATTTAGGACAATCAGCTTTCACTTGTTCTTTCCTCTTGAATTCGTAGCAGACTATGTCATCAGCCTTATCGGTCTTTTTCCAATCTTCCTTTTTATGAACCTTTTTTTTCATATTTTCCCTTGTAGTTTTATTTTCTAAGAAAAATATTATTCCTCTAAAATTTCATAAATCATCTGGCTATCTAAGCCATCTTAGAATTGCTGTCTGATTCACTTTCCTCATAGCCTGAGTTATCACTTTCACTTTGATGTTTCCCTATGTACTTAAGTTTTTAAGTAGAAGTCTTGAAAGCTATAGACTTATTCCCAAGTTCATCATCTTCTTCCTTGTTTACTTTCAGTTCATCCTCATACATCATTCACTTACCAATGAGTTCCTTGATAGGTAGAGCACTAATGTCATAAGATTCTCTAATTGAAACAGATGTGCCTCTCTATATTTCTGGTAGGTATTTGAGTAATCTCATAATCTTTTCCTTAGTCGGAAAAACCTTTCCAAGTCTGCTCATTGTATTGAAAATTTCGTTGAACCTGAGATACATGTGAAAAATAGGTTCATCAGGCTTCATTTTAAAATTATCATACTTAATAGTGTAGGTATTCCATCTCACTTCCTTAACATTAGTTGTTCCCTAATGGGAAACAGCCAAAGGATCCCATATTTCATAAGAAGTCTTACAATTAGATATTCGATTAAATTCTTCATCTTCTAAATCATTATACAGGGAATTCATTGATTTACAATTATAGTTGTAAACAGCTTTAGTAGGTTCATCACAAGTAGTTCTAATAGTTTCTGTAATCTTATACTGAGTCTCTATGGCAGTCCAGAAATCAAATCTCATACTTTCTAGATGAATTTTCATTTTTATTTTCCATTGGGCATAATTAACACCATTAAAGAAGGGTGGCCTATTAGTAGCTACACCTTCTAATATGTTATCCATAATTATATTTTAACAAAAGTATTTAAAGAGATAAAATTTTAGAAATAACAGAAATTTTATGATATTTAAGATACAACTAAAATCATAGTTGAATACTCAATAAGGGGGGGGGGGGGGGTGAATTGAGTACCAATTAAAAATTTCTATTCAAATGATCTGTATTAAAATCCATCGAATTCACAAAACAAGTTAAACTATAGTGAATTTATAAAGATTGTAAATGTTCAATCAGTTTCTCAAATATTGATTACATATCAGTTAACTTAATCTAAAATTTAAGTTAGCTTTTGAAACTAGATTACTGGTTCACAATAATTAAAAACACTTTCTAGTAGAACTATTAAAGTTATTTTAAGAGAGATTTATAGTTAAAGTACTAAGCAATGGAATATACAAAATAGTTTTAACAATGAAAAAATGTGCAGCAGTTTTAAAACCAGAGGTTCAGTCTCAAGATAAGACTTAGTCCTCTCAAATTGTTTATATAAACTATGATGCAGACCCTAGATCAGGGGCTTTACATTAGTACTCAGACTATTCAGGTACTTAGACCTCTTCCATAGTTCTATGTTAGAGAACTAAGCGACAACACATAGGCTGTCTAGGTCACACTTGACCTCTTACAGAATACACAGTGGGATAAAGTAAGGTGTAAAAAGATTGGTGTGAGGATTTAGTATCTTCCAGTTCATCCAAGGCGTTAGTGTGTCTAAATAGAAAGATTCACACACACTTCTCAAAATTTTAATCAAAGGTTCACTATAGGGAAAATAAATGGATAATGAGTTTAGAATGCTCTGAGGGATTGCAGATGAGCTCTGGGATCATTTGGATGTTGCAGATGTTATTTGAGTCCTTTCTGGTGAGGATTACACAAAACAGAGTGTCGTTGTTCTTCTCTTCTACATTTATTCAGCCTTGTCCATATGATATTTAGTAGGCACAACAACTTGGCCTCAATGTTTGTTCCAGGTGAAATATCTTCTTGAATCTCTCTGGTTTTCAAAGGTGTTCTTCAAGTTCTTCTTTTGTTTCATTGGCCTCAAACACACATACTCCCTCGTCTTATTTTGTGTCTCTATATGTGTATTTTTTGTATGTATGTTTTTTCTGTCTGTAGATCAATCTTCCTTTTTATTACATGAGATCTGGAAAAGGGAATGATTAATTTTTGACCGGTAAGAGGTATGGATCCATGACCTTCAACAACCAACATTAATTAATAGCAGGTGAATTAAATTAAGAAAATATAACCATATGAATTAAATAAAAGTTAATAAAAATTCAAACAATTTTCATGACTATCAATGAGTCCTGAGATCAGTAGGTCATTTGAATTAGCATCAGTATCAGTAATTCATGTGATCAATATCAGCTTTGTTAGGTCATGTGCTCAGCATCGGCTTCAGTAGGTCATGTGATCGACATTTGATTTTGTGTGTCATGTGATCGGCATCAGCTTCAGTAGGTCATGTGACCAGCATCAGCTTCAGTCTCGGTGTGAGTATTTCTTCTATCGGTGACTCGTCCATCATTTTATCACATCGGTGTCTCATTCCATTAACTATCGGAGACTCAAAAATATAACTAACAGTGAGTCAACAATAGGAAATTCTCACAAAGTGTCTTTTTAATTCATAACACTTCCAGCTCAATAGTAGACCATAAATTAACATAGATAAACATATGTAGACATGATTAGACATATATATACACATTTAGAACAAATTGAATAAATGAATAAATTGACATATATAAAAACAATGATATGTGATTATTAAAATAACAATCGCACAGAGGGTTCATCACTTGCATTATTTCATTTATATTTTTTATGAACTATATTATAATATAATCCTCATAGCCAGAACTAATTTATCCCCTAATTATTATATCGACATATGTAAATATTTTATACTAGGATGGTTATTCTATCTCAAATTCTATTTTTTAAAGTTTTATTATTTTTCAATTTTAATATTAATGAATATCAATAAATTTAATCAAAATATGGATTCATATAAATGATTCCAAATAGATATGTTTATTTTTCATGAACTCCAATGAATAAAATTTACTCTCATTATATATGAATATTGAATATTCCCTACAACATAAAAATTGTCACAATGAAAGAACCCAATTAGCTACTATTTTTCATAGAACTTATTATTTACATAAATGACTTATTAGAAACATGATGTAGGTTATGAAATATATGATGCATTTGAATTTATAATATAGTATAAAGATTGAAGTTAAAAAATAAAAGATAATATAAAGGATGATACTCCTTGGATTAATCCGAATGATATTATTCATTATATTAGAATAATTTTTTTCTATATTCTATATCATTAATTTTAATATAATTTATATATTATCAACTTCCACTAAAATAATATAGGAATAATCCGTTTATTAAATGACTTGAGAACAAATATACTACTTATCTCTACTTTGTTTAATGAGAAAAATATTTCCTTAACCAAGATAATACTATTACTCATTTACCTTTAATACAATCCCACAATGTTCATCACATAATTCAACAACTAGTGAACCATACAAATAGAAAAAGATTGGTTTTATTTAGTAATGGAATATAAGAAACATAAAAATAGAATGCAACTATCACACACCTCCCTATTTGAACTCTATATAAAAGCACACATATGAAGAAGGACCTATGAAATAATGAAAAATAACTTTGAGAAAATATAGGTTAGTTTTACATCATTATTGATAAATTATTAATGTATATATAGAGAAAATAATTAAATTAAATTAAAATAAATTAAAAATTATTAAAAAATGATGAATCATTAAGGAAATCCCTTCAATTGAAGTCTCCTTCACCATTTATATGTTGAATCCTCATATTTTTTTAAATCTCATTTCAATATGGCAAACCATATGAAAAACACCCATTCAATATTGAAAATTCTTTTAGTAATAATAATATAATATAAATATCCAGTTAATATTGATTATTGTCCATGTAAATATTTTCTAATGATTTTACTATTCCAGGTTATATAAACATCTCAGTGGTTGATTTTTTATCTAAATATTTTTCATGACTTACATGTGTAAAAAATTATTTATCCATTAGTCAAAATTATTTTCCTAATATTTCTAGGTTTTTCTAGAGTGATTCCATAGATTCATGTAAGATGATTCAATGATTAATTGTATTCTAAGATTACTTATGGATTTTGGTTTATTATTATTTTAATCCTTTTACTCTTATTTGAACCTAAATATTATAATCTTTTCAAATATAGAATAAAATGTTTTTAATTTAAAATTATGTAACTAGAAACAACTCTTAGATCCTCATCCATGTCCAAAACCTTATATACCTGGATAGAATATGATTTAGCATAAGACAACTCGAATTTTTTTCAAATTATTCTTATGTTTCTTCAAATTAATATTATATAACGTCAAGTTATTCTTATATGGGATTTGCGTTGATTTATTTTATGTTATATAACCTTAATATATCTCCCTAATATTTATATGGCTTGGTCAATAGCAGATTTAAAATTTCAAAATATTATATAAATTTTTATATCATACAAAATTTTAATAAATATATATTACTATTAAAATAATAAAATAAATACTTTTCCCATATTTCCTCTATATTCTTTCTCATATAAACATAATTATATATATCCTAGAGACTCAAAAATCACCATAAAACTATAGAATAATATTTAAAACAATTTAATCCAAAATTTAGTATAGTTTTATATTTAATTTATAAAATAAAAAAATATATTTTTAATTATACTATAGATTTTAAATATATACATATATATTAACAAAACATATATATAAATATATTGAAACATCATTAAAAATAACCAACTAATGGTGAGGGCTATGTATATACACTAGGGTCACTATTCCTTTAGTATTATTCATTCTAATATGTAACTAATTAAATTATAATAATATAATAATTATATAATGCAGATTCTATGAACCATGTTAAACATGAAAATAACATCATATGTAACAATAAATAACACATGAAAGTCATACTAAATTATTTTGAATAGTGATCCAGATATGTAGTCAGTCATATACATGGAAAATAAAAAAGAGTAATAGAATACTAGAGGCACTTCTACAAAAACTATCCATGTACTTTCCAAGGAACCATCTATAAAAAAAGTTAAATTAAATAATAAAAAATATCTAACTTAAGATCCATCTATTTACTTGGATCCCCAATAGTGGAATGTATGCACCCACTAGAGTTTACAAGCATGTGATGAGGTGTTCTTGGAAGTTGGACTGATGTCTTCAGAAATAATTCTTAGGAGCTCTCTTGTGAATCAACCACCATTATGCATCCCCATTAGACAATTCTTCTTAGCTCATCTTAGCATTTTACCTTATCTCCTCTTGCTTAATATTTTTCACTAGTTTTTTGATTCCTGATATTTTTTGGGCCCAAAATCATCTGTTAGTGTTGATTGGTTTTTGGGTTCAGTGGTCCCTATGATTTCACTTTTAGAGATTTTTTGATGACCCCCCATAGTTTTTACTATCATTTAACAATTACCCTCTAAGGGTAACTTCATTTTTGCATGCTCATAGATCTGCTCTTAAATTTTCTGTCCCCATTTGATTTTTTGTTTTGTATTTTCATAGGCCTGATTCTATCAAAAATTGATCCTCCTTTACCCATTTTCTTATTTATCTATGCACAACCCCAATATTTTCATGTGTGATGGTATCTATAATGATTTTGGATTATCTTGGTGGATCATATGGTTGGGTTTATTACCATTTTGTCTATGGTTTTAGTTTTTGGATATCCCATTACTACCAGTGTTGTGTTTTATTGGTGGTTTACAGTAGTGTTATGTTCTTATGACAACCGGGTCCCGGTGACAGCACAACCACCCCGTCTTAACATGGCTGTCAGGTCCTTTCCCACCAGGTACCCACAGTTTCCCCGTAGACACGTGGGGCCCACCCCTGGGTCCACCCACGTGCCTGAAAGGGTTATCTAACTAATGACTGCCCCACAGGCCAACACATGTCCTTTCCAGTGTGCTTTGTCCTCACTCACACACACCCTGGGAAACTTCCCAGAAGGTCACCAATCCTGATCACTACTCCAGGCCAAACACGCTTAATTATGGTGTTCTAATCATACGGGCTCCCGAAAAAGAAGGTTCACCTTGTTGACATGATTCATACCATGTAGTCATTTATCCCTTTATCATTTGGGGATGTAACAATCACCCCCCCCCCCTTTAGAGCACAACACCCTCATTGTGGGCCCTATATCTCAACCCAGGCAGTGCACCGCGCACTTAAGGCTGGGTTCCTCCTCTGATACCAAATGTGACAACCGGGTCCCGGTGACAGCATAGCCACCCTGCCTTAACATCGCCGTCGGGTCCTTTCCCACCAGGTACCCCCCCAGTTGCCCCATAGACACGTGGGGCCACCCCTGGGTCCACCCACGTGCCTGAAAGGGTTATCTGACTAATGACTGCCCCACAGGCCAACACATGTCCTTTCCAATGTGCTTTGTCCTCACTCACACACACCCTGGGAAACTTCCTAGAAGGTCACCCATCCTAATCACTACTCCAGGCCATGCATGCTTAACTATGGAGTTCTAATCGGACGGGCTCCCGAAAAGGAAGGTGCACCTTGTTGACATGATTCATACCATGTAGTCATTTAACCCTTTATCATTTGGGGATGTTACAATTCTGCATTGGAATATAAGGTTGTTTCTTCCGGTGTGTCAATGATGCTATAATTCCATCCTTCCAGAGGCATAGAATGGGATTTGGTGAAAAGTGAGGATGGTTAGGATGCATCAATTTATTGTGTATTCATGTGTGTAGTGTTCCCAAGTTATGATAGGATCATGCCTACGATGGATGATATCCTTTAGGACTACACTGACATGATTTTCAAGGACCCCTCTATCTCCTGTGTCTTGTTCCACCATCTAATGTATCTGATTCTTGGGTATATCTATTAGTGAATTAATTGTTTTGTACAATTATCACTTAACCATTAAGTCATTTTATTAGAAAAGTCCATGAAATATTGTTTTGAGGAGCAAAGGGTTCCTAAAAGTGACACACAAACTCCTTTATTAGAAAATACATAAAAAAAATCATACAACCAAGTTCCATCATCATTTTATAACCAAATATCCATGAACAAAAACTTTAACTACTTTGACCAATACTGGTGAAGGTAGTAAACCTATACCCTATAGAATCCAATACCTAATTTAATATAAACTCTATATAAAGGACGTATTTGTATAGACAAGGTCTTTCAAAAGAGATAAGTACGAATGAGAAAAATCATATCTATCCTCTTATATAATAATTAGATATCTAAGAATGTGTAATATAATCAAAATACATAATTAGAATTAAATAATTAGAACGGAACATAATATATAATATCATTAATAGGATTAAAATACATCGGAACGTGTAACATATCCAACCTTTAGAATAAGAACAAGTTATTATGGAAGCAATAATATAGATAACATTTCAAATATGTAAAAAGTCAAAAAATTATAATTTTTCAAGACACGAAACGATAAAAGGATGGACCCTTTGGTCAAACTCATTCATTACCTAGAATTATAATATCTAACAAGGTGATGTAGTAACCCAAATATACCAGGCTTACTCATGGTCTCGCCTCTCATTTTATAACTTTTAATATCAAGTTATAAATCAAGAGAGTTATGTCTATTAAATAAATATTTTGTTATATTTAATATAAAAAAATAAAAATAACTACCTTATAGGATCAATCTATTTTTATGTTAATAGTATAACTCAAATTCTCATGCACTAAAACAAAAGCCTCACAATAATATTTTAAAGATTAGATAATTCACTTATAGCCCAATTTATCAAAGTGGACAACCTAATAATCCTCCATATTTTATGTTTTTGGGTTTCTATATCTATGTTTTAACACTAAAAATTATATATTCAAGAAAAATACTATTATAAAGAGTCTATATAAAATAAATAACTATATAAGAATGTTGACAATTAAGAGACTCACATAACATGAATTCTAAACAATTTATGTACACTCAAATTCAGCATGATGAATACTATGGTTCGATATTGGGATATAAGATCCTGGAAATACATTTTCATGATTAATATCATTAAAAATAATTTAAAAAACATAAGAAATTTTTATATATTTTGGAATTGATATAGGGGATTGAGAGGTATTGGTTGAAATATAAAAATTACACTACATAATCATAAGAATATATAAATTTGAAGAATATAATATACATGGATTTAATCTTATAAAAAGAAAATATAGTAAAGAACATAGAAGAATAAATGTTTAATTAAAGGTTAAATTAAATAATTATTATAAATTGAAGGAATAAATACTGCCTTTATAATGGTTTTTAATTTATTTTAGAAAAATCCACTCAGTATTCAATAACTAGGACTATTGGGTACCCAGTTTATTATTAAACAGTATGTAAAACGAAAATTTCATAGTTGGTGGACTTGTAGTGTTTATCACCTCAGAAAAATTTCCACATAGAAAAGGATTTTTTTATTTTATTTTAAAATACACTTCCTAATAAAGTACAAATTCTATAACTGAAATTATATTTTCAAAAAATTTGTCAAATTTGTAGAATTGATAGATATATAACTTTATTGTCTCTCTTATGTCCTATTATCTATTTAGTGGATGTTTTTTTCTCTCTATACACCCAAAATCCTTGTTTTTTTTGATTTATTAGTAGATTTCTAACACATTATAATTTTATGATATATTTGTATTTAAATAAATTTCATTTGCTTGATATCATTCTTTATAAGTAACAAAATGTTTAAAGAAACTATGAAATTTTATTGAAATTTTATATTTCTTTTATCAACTAGTCATTGGGTTAGTGATTATGATCCTGAATAACTAAATTTTGATATGTATGTATAATATATTTCTATAATAAAAAAGAGTTGATTATTAAATTAGAAATAAGTACTCAATTTTTAATATTATCACGTATTTTTAAGAGGTAATTTTTCCAAAGTATTATATTTTTTTTACATTTCTTATATCTTGATCACTAATAAAATAGAAAATTGATGAATTATATTCATATATTAATTAACTATTTGTGATAAATTATTTTAATATTATTTTAAGGAAAAATAGATAGTTTTCAGAAACATTTTTTTAGATTATGCAATTTTTTTATCACAATGAATTTAATTAATTAATACTAATAAATATTTTCATTTAAAGGTGTAGATAAAATTTTCACTAAAATCTATTAAAATTAATGTAATGGTTTTCACTAGAAATTGAATAAGAATAAATCCAGTTTTATGCTTAAAATATATTTTTTTAATAACCGTTTTTATTTTGTTTAACATAATTATTTTAAATGGAATTTATTCCAATTATAGAAATTAAATCTAATAAAAATGTTTCTATATGAGTAATTATAATGTCTATATTTTTTAATTAAGTTAATTTCATTTTTTTATTGTGAATAATAACCAATATAGATATCTGTTACAGTGGTGAAGGTTGAAAATGGATAACGAGGGGTTAAACTAAATAGATAAGGGTTAAAATAACTGAATTATATGTATTAATCCTATTGAGAAAATTTACATTGATCCTATACAACCCCATATGATAAATGTATTAAATTTTGATCCACCTTCCCACAAGGGAGTCTTTATTATATTTTTATATTGATTTTAATTACATATGTGTAGCTATCCTCACTTATAAAAGGGTACCTTCAATCCTCTTTTCTCCACAAAACATGATCCATTTAGCTCACAAATATCTAATAAAAATCCATCCCAACATCCTTATAGATTAATTTTATGTTCTTTTTTTTTCTAAAGGACCCTAATAAGAATCCTTCCAATGCTTTCCAAAGGTGGAAACCCTAAGGATATATATTTGTTCTAATCGACCTTTTTCATATTTAATTATCTTTAAAACTCTTAAAAATATTCTATAAACATATTTAAATGAATAAATTAATATATTTAATAAAATTAAATGTATTTCATTTTAATGGTTATCCGATTTTTATCTCATTTATATCTAATAGAAGATAAAACATTGTTTATGTATATGTATGGACTATAGTATCCATGTATCGATGTATTTTATTCATGAGAAACATTCATGAATGGATATATATATAAATTTAATAAATTTATGTTATTTTTATAAAATAAATATGATTATTTAAATATAATATATTATCTTCCTTTGTACCTCCCATTAAATAGAAAATGATAATCTCGCTCATGCATAAGGGTGGATTACCACATCTAGAAATCAATGCAATTTATTTTTCATTTTAAATATTCATGGATGGTAATAAGGGTATATTAAATTAATTTATACTATATTGATGATGTAATAATTATTATAATATATTGAATCATGATTTAACATTCCTTTTTTCCATCCCTTGAAAAGTGGAAACACCACTCATGTGTATGTGTACACTACCATCTCCATGTAGTGATGTAATTACTTATTCACAACCAAAATTTAGGGAATGTAATGGAAGTGTATATAATTAATAAAATATCATATTAGTTCCAAAATTTCAATTATTTATATTTGGAAACCGTGAATAAGCTGAAAGGACCTGAAACACTAAACTGAGACATGCATGGAAATTATAGCAGTTTTAACCAGATTAATAATATTAATGATGAATTGTTAATAAAAGGGTTATTAGAAATCATAATAGAAAGATATATGCTATGATATTAATTAATATGGTATTTATATGGATCTATAATAAATCTATATTTATTATTATTGATTTATGAATTCATACAAAATAAGAAGGGATGTGAGGTAACAGTTCATTTTATAATCTCATTTCTTTTTAAGATTGTCAACATTAAATTTACTTTAGGAGAAATTATATAATCTATATCATTTAAAGCCAAGATATTTATTTATAATTTGGTTATTGATATAATTATGATGTAATAATACAATTTTTACCTCTTTGGTACTTAAAATGATGAATAAAATGTTTTTTAGGAAGGCTAACCTTATTTCTCAAATTTTCTTCGGGATTGTTCTTCCATTAAATTATTCCAAAAAAAATTTATGGTTGTTTTTAGCAATAATTTAATGTTTTCAGAAATTATATTTTTTATAATTTTTTATTTTATTTATAAATTTCAAAGAGGATATGTGTCACTTTTTATTTTTTACTAATGTTTGAATAAAATTCATTCTTTAAACTTGTTCATCTTGAGCATATTTTCCCCCAGTCATATATTTATTTCTTTGTGAAGCATCATTAACAAGTTTAATGGGCTTTAAAAATAAAATACAATTAAATTTTTTTCTATAAATTTTTAATTTTAAAAGTTATCAAAAGAAAATTGATATTTCTCTTGGTTTTGAAATAATATTTTTAACACTTTTATAAAAGATATTTGTTTATCTATTGCAACATCATTTTTGGATTAATATGATTAATTGGGGATACGATCATATAGTACCATCGAATTTCATTCTCGTGATATTTTATGATGATGTGTTATGAATGACTATATAATACCTATTATTTTATATTTTTTATTAAGTTGTGATGAAATTCTTATGAAACATGCTTCTTTTACTCAAAATTTTGTATGAGGATATGATTAATGTAATAATGATATTTTATCAAACATATGTATGATTTCCATTATGTGATGGATAGTAATAGAGTTATATATCCCCCTAATTAATCTGTAAAAGAATGAGATATCATGAGTTAATATGATCTATAATGGGGAGAAAACCAAGTTGAGTAAGGGGCTATATATACTATGATATTCTTGGTTGTGGTATTTTACTAAATAAACGTTGAAATGAGACATTATATCAATCCACTATAAAACTATATATTTTTATGACAATCTTGGTAGTGATCATTGATTAAGGAAATGAAGCTATGATGAGTGAAATCAGTACAATATGGAACAATGTCCTCTATTATATTCTTATTAGTAATCATTAACTAAGGAAATGATTTTCTATATTTATGTGTATGACAAAAACATATGTCTTATTAATTTTATATGTTCTCATGGATCATTATTGAATATTTATTTTGTATAACTCTTTGTAATTATTTTTTCTGTTATGATAAATACTTATATCCGAACTCATGATTTATGATCTTTGAATTATTATGGAATAATTTTTCAAATAATGATCATGTTTCCATACCATTATTCCTATATTATTCTCATTTATTATCATTGATTGATATATCCCTTATTTAACCTTACTAAGAATCTAATTTTTTTTTATATTTCCATTTTCCCTTGGTTATGAATAATGTTATTAGCAGGGTATGTTAAAGAATAGTACTATGTGAAAAATTATTTCTAGGAGATAATAAAGATATTTCACGAAGTAAGCCAATCATGTATCTAGTACCCCGTGATACTAAAATATTATGGTTATATGGCATGCATTACTGTGATTTTTGTTAAATATTCATCTATTGTGATGTAACATTTCAATATTAAATTCTTAGCTTGACATACTATGAAAGATAATAGTTATGATATTTATAAATATTAGGACTAGTATACCTTAGGTAAAAACGTAGGGATATGTCTATGTATAGGATAATATCCTTGAGTTTTGTAAATTTAAATATTGTGCGGTTTTTCTAACACTGACATCCCAGTATGGTTCAAAAAAGTGGTTGTAAGATATAGGTAGAGATGCACCTAGGGGTAATAACCTTTAACGTTTCTTGATGTTAACATCATGTTTTTTGGATTTTTTCAATGACCATAACCATAAAGGATTATGTGGACAAAAAGTTTCTTTACCAATTCAATGACCATTCTCTGGAGAAACCAAATAAAATGTGTACTAGAATGTGATATCTTGGGGTTATACACACACAAATATCTCAAGATATGAATGGTAACATGAATAATTTTGAACATAAAAATAGATAAAATAAAGAACAACTTACCATTTGGAATTTTATGAAATATTATCCACCATCCTTTAGTGGTTCATCAGATAAAAATAATATTGATGAATAAATCAGTTATATTCTTAAGAAATTCTTAATTCAATTTGTTCTTGGAACATGAGAAGATATTTTTTTTATGTATAATTTTGTTGATGAATCTAATCTGTGGTGGAATATTATGAAAAATTTTGGGAAAGAGAATGAAATAGACTCCATGACATGGGAATAGTTTTTCTAGTAACATTTAAATAAAAATTTTCCATTAAATATTCACAGTAAAATGAAAAAAAATTCTTATAGATTATGTTGTAGGATGATGAATCATTTGGGACCAATAATAAAAATTACATGATGTTCATGGTAATTTTTTTATTATTGATCTTGAAAAAAAGGTTAACTGGTTCTTGAGTGGTTTTAAACCAAATATCAAGGAATTGTTTTCTAGATATTAAATTGAGATATATAAAGAGATTATTTGATGTTATATCAATGTATTAACGGATAATATATTTTGTCAATGTTCTCATTGTTTTGGTGACAAGTTGTGAAATATTTAATTTCAAAGAAATTTTAAAATTAAGACCAATATAGGATAGAAAATTAATCTACCTTCATGTAAAAAGTTTTGGAAAATGAATGGGGTAAAGTGTGTGGTAAATTTTTTAATTGAGGAAAATAATGAAATTGAGAAAAAAATGTTGATTTTATTTGAATAAGTAATCCATTGAAATTCAGGGAGGGAAATTTCAACAAAATGTGCAACACACACTTTAATGGTATATTTTTTAGGAAGGTGGAAATTACTATTATTAGTGTTTAATATGATGGATAATGATGGAAATAAGTGTAAAAAATCACTTAAGACTATAGAAAAATGGAAAGCTCAGGTAATTAGAACTACTGAAGTGGGTCATGAGGATGAATTGGAAAAAGGTACATTTACCAACCAAACTATAACTAAAAATGATTTATTTTATTTTTATTCCAACTACGTTTTATATAGGAATAATTTACAAAGTTTTCCACATAAATACATTAATGATTAGATGTTTATTTGGTATAAAAAACTCATTATGTTATGTTGATCACAAAAAACATATATAACTTATCTCTAATAGAAGTTTATGGGAATATGGTTCCTAATAATCTTATTCTTTCCCATTTAGAAGAATTTTATAATATTTTTTTCTTAGATTTAATATATAAAAAATGATCACATATACATTTCTAAGAAATGGTAGTCACATTCAATATTCTAAATTAACATATGATCGTACATATTTTCGAGGATGAATATGAATTTCCATTATAAATATCTTCAATTTTATGGGTATTTATACATACTCATGAGATATTTTTAAATATAAAGGTGGAAGAGAATCAATTTAGAAATTATTTTTATAGTTTGATAATATGATGATGTATTTCTAGAATGATTTTCTAGTTTTCCTAAGAAAAATGAAATTATTATTGAATACAACTCATTCATGGTGCTATTACTATTTTAAATATTCTATATATAATTGAAACAATAGTGATTTTACAATTTAAGAAGAATATCTAGGTTCATCATGATAAGGCATTGATAGTCCAAAGTTTACCCCCATATGGTGTATCTACTATTTCTCTCAAGAAGTAATATGGTCCAATATATCTTTGCATTTATTTTCAAGAACATAAAAATATCACAATCAATAAAAATATTCTACTACCCTATAATGATCACTTATTTGATCAATTATATATAATTGAATACTTTTCAATGATTAGACTTCATTATATACATATTAAATTGAGTTATAAAGAAGATATTCCCAAGAAAACCTCTCGTATTAAGTATACCCATTTTTAATTTATAGTTATTCCATTTGGACTTAAAAATTACCCCTATAACTTTATGGATATAAATAATAAAGTCTTTATAGATAAATTTGATTAGTTTTTGATGTTTTTATCCTTGATATTCTAATATATTGAATCTTAATGTAAAAATATTGCAATCTTTTTAGTAATATGTTGAATACCTTGAAGATGAATAATTTGTACAACCAATTTTATATGTGTGATGATTTGGATAAGTAAATATTAATTCGTGGTTTACATATTCCCTATTTAAGGTATGTTGGGGAATCCATCAAAGATACAAGTTATTGAGAAATAAACCAGAAAAACCTTAGTGTTCATGATCTATAATTATCCTTGGTTGGATGGTTCCTACCGGTTCTTGTTGGGGGAATTCTCAGGGATATCTAATCCAACATCGTTTGGATATAGAAGGTAACCTCGTATCCTTGGGAGAACGAATGTGATGAAAATTTCAATGAGATGAAAATATATTTGGTTAATACACCTGAACGCAAACTACCCAGTAGTGGTGAAGGGTTTATGATCTATAATGATTCATTGAAGAAAACATTGGGATGCATCCTTATATATAATGTCTTGATAATATCTTATGATTCATTCCAATTGTAAATTAATGATTAAAATTACATGACTCATGATTTAGAGCTAGAATTAGTAATATTTTCTTAAAAAATATGGTATAATTATATTATGGTGAATGGTGTGATATATATAATAATGATAAAAATTTTAATATATATTTACCCAACAAGACATTAATATTCACCAAAAAATATGGTTGAAGTTTATTAATGATTAGGACCACTCAATACATTACCCCCTTGGGAAGGATAAGAAGGTGGTTAATGATTTGAGTCAAAAGGACCATGCTAGATTGTCTTTGATATGGACTGATAGAGATCCAATACATACATATTTGAAAAACATTTCCTTGAAATTATAAGGAATGAGGAAAGATAATTAGTTTCTTAATTGAATATCCAACCATCTATCCGTGTGTGTATAAAAAAGGCCCAAAATAATTATTTGGAACTGTAGAAGAAGGCGTGTAATGATTCTATGTTCAACCATGATTGTGATAGAATGATAATTTCTATGAACTAAGTATATGGTCCATCAATATCATACATGATTATGGAGTAGTTTTATGACTCTTTTAGTTCATCATTCTTTATACATTCAGGAAGTACAAAGATGTATAGCATCATTGAAGAGTATTTGTTGTGGGACAATATGAAATGAGGTACTGAGGAATTTATATCTTGATGCATGATATGTAATTAAGTTAGATATTAGATAATGGTTTTTGACAGTATTTTAAAACCATTACCCATACCAAAGTGGAAATGGGAAAACATTGCCATTTATTTTGTCATTTAAAACCCAAAATATATAAAAACCCTAATGCTATTTGGTTTGTAGTCAATTGCCTTATGAGGTCAGTTTAATTTATTATTATGAAGTAATATTTATATCATGATCAGATTGTGAAGATATAAATTAAGTAAGTGTTATGGTTTTATCACCTAACACCACAGGATTTGAAAATATATTTTCCTCTGAAACGTAATAGGCCAATAGATTACATCAAATGTTACAAAAAACGAAATTATACCCAAAAACGTAATTTAACCACTAAAATATAGTCCTAGAATTTGTGGGTAAAAATAGATAGAAATTAATGCTTTAATATATGTATAAATAAAATGAAATATATTTTTATAAATAATGCATTGATCAATTTAAATTATACTAGCTACAAAAATAAGATCATTTTATCCTAAAAATATATTTTATTATAAAATTAATTATTATAAAATTTAGGAATATTAATTTTTTATATAACATATATATTGTTTATATGAATAAAATATTAACACCAACATATTAGTAATTTATAAAAAATAAAAATAATAATAGTTAACATTTTTGATATTTTTCCTATGAATGGTGCTTTCACAATATTTGTTCATTTTTATTTGAATGTTAAATAACGAAATTTTTGAATTTTATATGAAATGGTTAAATTAATTTCACGTTTCATGATATTAATATTACATTAAGATGAATTTTTTAAATATTTACATAATAATTGATTTTCAGGTAAATAGTGACATAATAATTATTTTTTATAAATCATAAATTTTATAAGACAATGATAACTTAAATGTTTTGGGTAAACTTATTTTATAATATATATAAAGTTAATGAACCATTTTCTGATAATAGTTTTTATTCATTAAACCCTTGTTTATCATTTTAGAAACTTATGTAATATTTTACATAGAAAAACCATTTTATTTACTTATATTTAAAATTAATTTTCATCACCTATAGAAGTTAAATATAAAGAAATATTTTTTCATATTTTATATCATAATGAAATTTTTTAATAAAAATTTCAATTTCAATTTTATTTCTAAAAATAATATTACTAGGATTGATGTTATTTACTATGATAATGGTCTAACAGCTATTATCAAAGAGCTATTTTTCAATGTATTGCACTTTTTATCTAATAAAATATATTAATAACACTTCAAAAAGGGATTATAATAAATATTTTAAACTAATATATACATATATTGAAACTAATTCCTTAGGAAATAAAAAGAAAATTTTTAAAGAAAAAAAATAATTATTAAGGAATTAGTTTTCTACCAAAAACTATTTTTCAATATTTTAGATGTTTTAATTTAAGAGTTATTTTTATATTTTTTAGAAATTTCATTGAAATAAAATTTGGATAAATTTCATTTAATTAAAAAAATATATATAATAGGGTTAAATTATATTTATTTTAAAATATAAATTTCTTATCTAAAAACTCAATACCATGGTAAAACCCAAAATTGAAAAACATAACAATACAGCGGTGAATAAAAAAATCTTGTTTAAAACATTTGAGAGATTTATTTATTGAGTATTTAAAGAACTAATATCATTATTAACTCAATTATTTCTAAATTTTGGTTCCATTGACCCTTGAATAGTGTAATTATATCATTTGAATGTAAAGTGTATTTATATCCACCCTCTCAAGGATACAGTACCCGTTCAATTTTACATAGAAAATATTCAAAATATAACTCTCATAGAATTAATTTTGACTTTCGGAAGCCATATATCTCTATAAGGTATCCTAATGACTTCAATTTCTTTTACTTGGAAGAAAAAGGTCACAGTCCCAATGAGAGTATTAATTATCCTTCACATTTTATTCTTAAATTACCCTAAAAAATATCCTTAAAAAAGTAATATGATAAAATTAAGTATAATTATAATACTAATGTTATATTTTTTTAATTTATAAAAATTCATATATCCATTTAAATCCACTAAGAAAAACAATAATATTTCAATTTTCTTTACCTGTGAATTACTTCCTCCATTAAATGACGCATTATTGTTTTCATAACCACATATATTTGATGGTTTTAATGATGAAAGAGATGAATATATATGTTATATATAGTATATTCATGATCATAAAAGGAAGAAATAAATATTGACATTTAATCCCTCTAATAAGTTGAAAAATAAAAAATCCATCACTTATATGTGTGGACTGCCTCCTCCATGAACAATGTGTCAACATTTTATTGACCACATAACATAGATAGACCAAAAATTATAATGAAAGAATTAATATTATATTAATGAAATTTTTTACTTTACAAAATTATAAAACATTACACACTTTACACATGTTCTATGAAAAATTTAAAATATACTACATGCGTACATGCGAACTACCACCTCAAAGAAAGTGATTTATTTCTTTTATTTTTGATTTTATTTTTATATAGTATTTTAATATTTTTGAAAATGTTTTCAAATGTTATTGTCACTCTTAGTGATAAAAATATAATTTCATTTCAAATTTTTAATAATGAAATAATATCTAATTCACCCTATAATCATACTGATCCATTTGTTGTTACATGATCATGTTCTTGTCATTTTAACCAGCTACTTGAAAGATACTATTGAAATATATTATTTATCACTATAGAAACTAAAATAATAATTTTATTATATTATAATAAGAAAAATATACTCATTTATGGTTTTAAAACGTTTATATGTTCTATTTAAAGTATTATGAAAATATAAAATTTGATCACCAACATAACCAAAATATAATGAGACTGATTCCGTTTTTATGAAACATAACTCTTTGTTTATGGAATGAGATAAGATAATTATAAATAAATATAAGTTATATATTAATGTAACATAAATAATTAAATAAATATATACATTTTATCAAATAATGGATAGCAAAATCAACATCATGATGCACGTGTGAAAAGAAATTAATAAACATTTGTGAAAATAACGTATAAAAATTAATATAAAGCTAATAAATGATCATAAATAAAGATTATAAAAGGTAATGTATATGAAAAAAGTTCTATAATAGAATATTATGATATTTAGGATCATTATACCAGATGATAAATCACATTTTACTAAGAAGGGAGATAATGTGTTGGGTTCTTTTCTCAAAATCACATTCTTGAGACATATTTCTTATTGTGCACCATGATACCTTTTTATAGTGATATTACTTCATAATGAATTTATTTTAACACATTCATGAATCTCATTGAATTTTTAGAGTTGTATCATGGTTTTTATTTAATTATAATTTTATTTAAAATATACCAAAGCTGAATACGTTTTTCTAAAATGATACCCAAACCATATGGATTTATACATCCCAATTTTGATTTATTAGGATGTGAATTGTATTTTCCAATTTATCCGTTTTTTGTGATTTAAATATTTCACTGGGCTGAATTTTTATTATACATTTATTTTAATCTATGGGACCAATAAATTAATCATATTTTATCATTCCAGGGGTTTTTTATTCATGTTATTTTAAATTAATAAAGAAAATTTTCAAATCAAACCCCTATTATTTTTGTTATAATATTTCAATTTGAACTGATTAAATATATTAATGAATCATTCCACCCAAATATTTTATTTCATGGTAATTTACATTCATCCTTATAGTAAAATAAATTTAAAAATTCAAATATTTTATCTTGGTGAATTTTCTTCTCAAATGTATTTTTTAAAGAATAATTCACATCCACTATTAATATTGTTTAACTTTCATGTACTTTTTATCCACTTATCAACAATATTCTACTTTTTAATTGGATGGAATTTGATTTTATCTCATTTTATCATCATGATTTCATTATCCTTATTTAAAAAATTTGTTTTATTATCTATTTTTATAATTTCATATTTCAACAAAGTCATTTTGAAATGTTAAAATGGTTTTCCTTCCATGATTTTTTGTTTGATATTTTAGACCACCCACGTTTATTTTGAGTTACATGTTCTCTTTCGTTTTTACATTTACCTAAATCTTCCTTTCAATAGTTTTTTTCCATATTATATATATATTGTCACTACATATATACCAAGTTTATTATACTATTTATTGATTGGGGATATTAATAACATTCCCATTACTCTAGAAAATGATAGTTTTATGTATGATTACATATAAAGATATAACATTTATAATTGAGGAAATATTGAAAACCAATATAAATATAATTTGAATTTTTATGTTTATTGATTATTTTATAATATTACTCATATATTTTATAACTTATTCATTCCTTAATATGATGAATGAATAAAAAATAATTTGTGATGGGTAGAGACTTATTTTGATAGACCCTAAATGCATTAATAAGTCTCTTAATATGAACTAGATTTGGTATTTCTTGTGTGAATACACAAATTTTTTTCCTAGACATTGAGAATTGATAGAAAGATTAGTATGTATGAGATAAATGTGTCATGTCTTTGGGCACGAAATTATTTGTTCTAAATTATACATCTCACACTAAATAACTTGTTATTATAATCCACAAGATCTAATTATTCACATAATTATGAATTGATATATTATGCTTTTAGTTTCATTATATTATGGAATTATTTTTTTATGTTCTTACAATATTATTTATGTTTATATTATGATTACAAATGATATTTGATTTCCATAAAATATATTTTCCCTTACTGTTCATTTGATATCATCACTTCTTATGTATCCATTTTACAAGATTATAAATAAATGTAATAAAAATTATTCGAATATAAGAATAGATTGTGTGGATAATATAGGGGATATATTAAAGACTTATTATGAATTATATAGTTTCTTAGATTGGGAAAAAATGTACATTACTTTAGAAAAACAAGATATTTATTATTTTACAAATTTTACTAATTATATAAATCTTTAAACCCAAAAGATTATATAAATGTATTGCAATGAAATATTTTTATTATTTCATATTTTTTAGTACCAAAAGATTTAAATAATGAACTAGGTGTGTAAATAGTCATTTTAAACATTTATAATAATAATAAGTTAGAGTTTTTAGTTGAATGGATCTATAATGTAGTCAAATATTTAGTGAATAATGAAGAAGAAATAAATTATGTTCATAACATTTTTATAGTGGTTTGATAACCAATATCTCACTATACTCTTAAATATTATCTACCTCATCAGAAAATTTCAACCAATAGGCTCAAACAACCTTAATTTTTTAAGAATTCACAAACTAATTTAACCTATTTTTTTTCTAACAGTCATAATATAGAAACAATGTTTTTTTATTCTGAATAATAAATAATATTAGAAATTATCTTGATTGGGAAAACCTTAAACCCATTTATACCTTTACAAACTGATGACAAAAATAATAAAAATTTGAAAACAAGAAAATAATGATGATTAGTAAAGAGTAGAATATGTGAAAGTTGATGTTTCTCATGAATAATTGATTACATTAGAACCAATGAAATAAAAATTGAAGTTAATTTATGATTTCACCAATTAAATAGTTGTCATAGAGTGTCTCAACAATTTATTATCATGGATTAGATCGGTAGAAAAGTGTGTCCTACATCTTTACTCCAACATTATTTTGGGAATATCACCAATGGTTATCCAAATCCCTCCATTATTATCATTATGTTTAAGTTTCTAAAACTCATCACCACCATACCATGGTTAAACATAGTTATAATTCAGAAAATTTTCACGACCTATTCAAACATCACACATACAAGAAAAATAATTTTACAATGCTCTAATTCATACATTCAACACATCAAAATGATATAAAATATGTTTTTAGTATGTATGTGAGTTTTTCAAATAAATGAAATAGTAAAAACCATTCATGACAATCTTGAAAAAATTCAATGATAAAAATATATTAAAAACCTATATAATAAATTATATGAAATTTAATATTTACATTATTATTTTATCAATTTTTTCTAAAAAAAATATTAAAAAATGATTTCCATAGATTCATAAAACTTGCAGGTACTCATTTTATCAAAATAAAAAATAAACAAAGCATGTTATATAATCCAAGAAATTTAATAAATTATTTGTTCAACCTTGAGGTTTGTAATCAATCTAGTTACTGTGAGGTCTATAATATATAGTCAGTAATATTACCATACGATAAAAACTTATAAAATGTGGCCAATCATGTCAATAAATTGTTGAACATTCCAAAATATTACTCAATCTATCATAGTATACAGTCGATCATAAAATTCTTTTTCAATCCTTATTTGGTAATTCATGTGGTCCATCCATATAACCATCTAAAATTCAAGATGATGTTAAATAAACTGCATGGTTGAAAGATTGGTTTTGATATAAGAACCCAAATTTATGATTCTCTTAGTAAAAAAACTAAAAAACACAAAATACATTGATACTTGATGAATAAAGGAGATCTTACTATTGTAGAAAAATTCTTAGGGTTAGAGATTGTCATTTCCTGGGGTATAGATATTTTCATGTGGATGAGGTTATAATAAAGGGTCCAACAATTAACTAATATCGTAAAAAATAATGGGACAGTAAAATATACCATCTAAATATTAATAAAATAAGTTATGATAAATATAAAAATTTATTATAAATGTATTAAATTCATTAAATAATGTTTGAAAAATTTATTTATTACATTGATGAAAAGAATTCTCCACACATTAATACTCCTTGTTGATGGAGTAAATTTGGGGGGTTCATGATGGTATAACCCCTTAAAAATATAATCCCCAAACACATAGAAAATCAATGTAAACATACACATCTTCAGACCCCTACTGAGTGTATAATGATTATAGGTTTTGATTCCACCATTTATAGGTTTTACAATGGATAGAGGTAAGTAAAAGTCTCCTTTTATTAAATAAAATTTATGATCCTAGTATTTAAATATCCATTAAAATTTATTATGTCTGGTATCAAAGTGAGGATTATAAATTTGTCTTGTAATAAATCTTATTGTTTTCTGACTTTCAAATAAAATCTCTTCTGTATTTTTGGTTTGCAAAATGACACATTTCTTTATCTACCGTTATATTCTCCATTAAATCATATTTGATTATTAAAGTTGTTTTTACACATATTTAATTAATTATTTATGTTTTTTATGATTTTTATTAAAATTAGGTTTCACCATAGTATTCCAAATTAAATAAAACATACATATTTAGTGAAATAACATTAACTAATAGATGCACCTATTACAATTTCGGTAATCAAAAGACACTTTTATATATGTATTGTATTTTCATTAGATGAAATATTCAATTTATCATTTATAATTTTTCCACAAGAATTATGAATATAAAAAATTTAATATTTTTTCATATGGTTTGTTGAATTATTAATTTAAAATTCTAGAATTTATCAACTATCCTATAAATTCATAATTATTTTTTTCAATTTATTAAAAATTGGGGTTTCTAAAACATTCCTAATTAATTAATAATTACATATTAATTAAATCATATATAATAATATATGAAAAATATATCAAATTTTATTCCACATGAAATTATATTATATTTTTATTAGATGAAATATTAAATTTAATTTGGAATATTTTCCCACATGAATTTAAAATATTAAATATTTAATTTATTTTCATTTATTTTGTTGAATTATCTAATAATAATTCAATAATATATGAATTAGACAAAAAATATATAATTATTTGTTTTTTTAAGTTTTATTAAAATCTGGGTTCTCCATATAATTATTAATGAAGTAAAAATTATATATTAGTTAAATCATATTAAATAATATATTAAAATTATAACAAATTTTATCCCACATAAATTTTATATTATATATCCATTAGATAAAATATTAAATATAATTTTTTTACTTTTCCCATAGGTTTTATGAATATTAAAAATTTGATATTTTTTATATGGTCAGATGAATTAACAAATTATAATTCAATAATTTATGAATTAAACTATTAGTTGATAATTATGTTCTCATTTTAAATTTTATTAAAAAATGAATTTTTCTACAACATCACTAATTAAAAAAAATTACATATTCATTAAATAATATTTTAAAAACATACTATATTTTATCCCATGGAGTTTTTTATATATTTTCAATAGAGAAAATATTGAAATTAATTATCATAATTTTCCCATATTTATTATTTATATTAAAAAAACAATTTCTTTTCATATGTTTTATTTAATTATCAAATTATAATTTAATTAATTTATGAATTAAAATATTACATGATAATTTTTGATTGATTTCATGAATTTATTAAATTAAAATTTCACATAAGGGGGATTTTAAAATTTTAAGACTCATGTTGATAGAATTTTCTGTGTAAATATATAATTTGGACTAACAAACATGTATTTAATTTATAATTATACCGTCTCATTTTTCTAATATTCGTTATGATGAAATTATATTAAATATTGAAAACTATAAAATTTTGAAGGAGACAATTCTTTTTAATATTGGATGGATAGACAATGATTTATCTATTCAAAAATATAAACCACCTACAGTTAATAATGAAAGCACACTAGATGACATAACACTTAATGTACAGTGGGAGTGGTCAGGCTATCTTAATATGATGTTTAGAAAAACTAAACTATGTGCTAGTATTCGTAGTTCAGTGAATGAGAATGACAATGTATTTAATATGTTGAAACCTATAGTTGACCATTTAAACTCTTCAGATAAAGCATTTTCAAACACATTTAACTAGAATTTCTCATCCATGAGACTCACCACTCTAAAAGGTGGGAATGAACACATCATGATGGTAAGAAATATTGAGGATGAACTTAAGAATCATGAGTTTGATATATCTGAGTCATTTCTAGTGAATTATATTTTTAAAACTCTTATGCATCAATATGGTATATTTAAAATCCCTTTTAACACACATAGAAATAAATTTTCAATTAATGAATTAATGAATATTTGTGTCCAAGAAGAGGAAAGTATTACAACAGATATTGGAGAAAACAATATAATGAAAATGCACCAGAAACAAATAGGTTAAAAAATTTTATACAGAAGAAAGTGGAAAGAGAATATTCTGTGTTAACCTAATATTAAGAAGTAAATAATTTGATTCTTCTTCAAAGGAAAATGACAAATAAAGAAATGTTTTCCTTAATTTCAGAAATGTCTTAAAAATAATGGTTTTTTAATATCATTTTCTTGTTATGAATGATATATGTTTGATAGAGTTTATTACACTTGGAGGATTGATTTTACATATACAATCCTTAAGATCAATACATTGTAGGGTATGAAAAAATGATGGAAACTAATGGGTAGTGAACATGGCATTTATTCATGAAATTAGATGCGCTCACACATGGAAGCATTGGGGACATGTGTTCTAGAGTTAACCACTAGGTTTAATTTACTATAAGAAAAGAAATTTTATATTCCATGTTTTTAAAGAAAAAATGACTTTAGTTTCAAAATTTATACAATTTGGATTCACATTGAGTTTTTGTAAAATGATTTTTTCCTTGATATATGGAATTAACATAATTGGATGTTGTATATTAAAAGATGTTCTCTTTTCCATTGATTTGAAAAGTAATATTGTTAATGATGACAAGAATGTTTATACAGGTACTAAGAGAAGTTTTACAAATACAAATTACTCTATTTTATGACACCATAGATTAGGTCATAACTTAAAATAATGGAATCAAAGATTAGTTAAGAATGGGGTACTTAATGCTCATAATTTCAATGATTTTGAAACAAGTTTCGATTTAATTATGGGAAAGAGAACTAATAAATAAAATTGTGGTGTAAATATAAGTTCATTCATATTAGAAATCAATCATAGAGACATATATATCAAATATGGATTTATATAATCATGAATTATTCATTTTATTCATTAATGAATATTCACAATATAAGTATCTCTATTGTTTTCACAATAAAAAATAAGTACATGACACCATTAGAGCTTTTAAGGGTGATGTAGAGAAATAATTTTGTAAAAAAATTATGATTGTGAGGTTAGATATAGGAGGAGGAGAATATGTGAGATACCCTGAGGATGGAAAATTTCAAATTCCATTTTCATGGTTTCTTGAAGAATAGAGCATAGTTTCACAATACACTATTCCTATTTCACCTGACCAAAAAGGAATAGATGAAAGATTAAATTGAACATTAATGGATATTATATGAAGTATTCTTTGTAACTGTATGATATTAGAATTCTTATGGATTTATGCACTTAAAGAGGAATCATTAATTTTTAATTTTCTTCCAACAAAGGCTATTTTTAAAATCATCATTGAATTGTTTAAGGTTTGGAAATTGATTTTGTGATATGTTTGCATTTGGTGATATTCTTCAGAATACCCTTCTTATTATTCAAATTAAATTTAGTGAGATCCAATTACCTTTTGTTGATTTTTCATTAGATTTACTGAAAGGTATGAATGATATCATTTTTATTATCTATCACTGAACAATAGAATTATGGAATCCAAAAATGAATGTTTTTATGAAAACTGACATATTAATAGGAGTTATATTATTAAAAAAAATTTGGATGAATACCTTTTAGTGGATAAACCCTAAATCTCAAGTGATAGTTGGATAACTATTTATAACAAAACCATTTTAAAAAAATATCATTCCAAAAATGGTTGATAATGATCTTATGGATCAAATAGATCAAGATTTAGAAACCCTGGATTAACCAGTTAAAGTAAAAATTACATGAGAAAATAATAGTGAATCATTGAGAAGGTAAAAAAAGATGAGAAATACATAAATATTCTGTGATTATATAGTGTATCGATAAGAATATGACTACAATATTAGAGAAAAAAAATCCTAAAACATATTAACATGTGATGACTTATGGGGATTCAAAGATGTGGTATGCGTATATGATGGTGGAGTTATATAACATGATGATAAATGATGTTTTGGACCCTTTAGTGTTTCAATTGGGTGTTAATCCTATTGCAAGTAAATGTGTTTCTAAAACCAATAGATATTCATTAGGTAGCATTGAATGATACAAGAACTGACTAGTTGCTAAGGAGTTCACTCAAAAGGAAGGAACTGATTATACTGTCACATTTTCTCACGTATCCAAAAAGGATTCCTTATGAATTATATTGAAATTAATTTCTCATTTTGATTTTGAATTACACCAAATGGATGTGAACACTTCATTTATTAATGGTAATCTATATGAAGAGGTATACATGAATCAAATTGAATAATTACTCTCTAGTAATGGTAAGAATTTTGTTTCAATTATTAAAAGGTATATCTATGGTTTAGAACAACCCCCCGGCAGTGATTTTTTTATGATTTCATGATGTAATTAGATCATTTGGTTTAAAATAAAACCCTATGGATCAATATATATACTATAAGGTCAGTGGTAGTAAAATATTTTTTCTTTTTTTATATGTAGATAAAATATTACTTTCCACTAAGGATAATGGTTTTTCCTATGAGGTTAAATAGTGTCTGTCAAAAAACATTTAACTAAAATATATGGGTGATGCATCCCATGTTATTGGATTAAAGATCCCTAGGGATATATTGAGAGAAATTCTAGACATATCTATTTGAATCTATATTGATAAAGACTTAAAAGGAATTTCACATGAAATAGTATTCCCCAAGTATAGCACCAATTGTTAAGGCTGAAAATTTTAGCATGAACCGAATCCATATGAATGATTTGGAATAAGTACAAATGAAATGCACCCCATTTTCTTCCACTTTTATTAATTTAATATTTGCTCAGGTCTGTATGAGGCCTAACATTGCATTTTTTGTTGGAATGTTTTGTAGATATCATAGTGATCCAGGTGTATATTTCTAGAATTCCATGAAGAAGGTATCAATATACCTTAAGGTTATGAAATACTACATGATTATATATAAACGCAATCTCAATTTTGAAGTCAATAGATAATCAAATAAAGACTTTGCAATTGGTTTTGATTCATAAAAATTAGCTTTAGAATGTGTTTTTATGAAGACTAAGGAGATGCTTCATGTGTAAGTGTAAAACATACTCTAATAGATACTACTATTAATAAAGTTGAGTTTGTTAATTGTTTTGGGGAGACTTTCCATGGTGTATGGCTAATGAGTTCCATTTTGGGCCTTAATATTTTGGATTCTATTTATAGGCCACTGATTATATATTGTGCCAATTTGACTGTTTTCTTTATGGAATGTAATAATAAAAGTGGGGTTTGAAGTGAGAACATTGACATTAAATAATTATCCATAAGGGAACATGTTTATGATAAAAAATTAAGCATTGAACACATCAGCACCAAATTGATGTTTGAATATCCTTTGACTAGAGGCATGCTTTTATTTAAATTCAAGGGCATTTAAATATGAATGAGATTAAGTTATACATTGGAAATTAATTTAATTTTGTTGAAAAATCTATATATTTATGTATTTTTCTCTTCTATTTAAGTGAAAACATTCATTAAATGATAAATATTATTTGGGACTGCAGAATAAACCATATGACCATTGTGTGTTCTTATGGAGAATAAACCATTCAGTTATGATTTATTCAAATAAATATTCATTGATACAAGATATATTATGATACATGGAAGGGAATACTCATTATTTAGAGGAAATTTCTATATGTTTCATATACCATGTTTCTATTTAAAAAGGGTGATTAAATTAATACACAATTATTAGTTTGGACAAAGTGCATGAATTTAATAAATGGTCCATCAATTAATTAATAATATAAAAAATATTGGGTAAACAAATTATTTCATCTTAATATTTATACTATAAGTTATGATAAGTATAATAAATAACTATATACGTTTTAAATGTATTAAATATAGTTTTAAAATTTAATTAATATCATTGATGACAATCGATCTCTATTCATTAATACTCATTTTTGATAAAGTAAATTATGGTGGGGTCTTCATGGTAGAACCCCAGTAAACATAATCCCCCTACAATTAGTTGTTCAAGGGAAACAACCACCATCGTTATCCCTATCCAGAGTGTTGAAAGAATTTAGGTTTTGATTCCACTATTTCCATATTTTACAATGGATAGTGGTACATGAGAGATTCATTTTATTAAATAAATTTTACTTTCCTAGAATTTAGTCATTGATTAAAATTTCTTACATTTGGTATGTAGGTGAGGATTATACATTGATGTTGTAATAAATATTATCATGGTATTTCTATTACAAAAACTATTTTGTAATTTTGGTTCTAGAAATTAAACATTTTCTTTGTCTATTTTCATTCTTTTTATTTATTCGTCTTTGATTATTAAATACCCTTTTACACATCTTTAATTAATTTATCATAATTTTCTTATAATTTTATTAAAATTTGGTTTCTACACAAAATTTATAATTATATAAAATTTATATATTCCGAAATATCATAGTAAATAATAAAAACAATCATATTAAATTATATATAAAATGTAATTTCTAATTAGAAATAGATTAACCTAAATAAATTAGAGTTGTTGTAACTGATAAAATATAAACAAAGTTAAAACAAAAAAAATCTTCAATATTTTTAAAATAAAAAAACTAATTATTCATTGAAATTTTTAAAAATATATTTCTCCCCCATTTTAAAATTAATCAATAATAAAAAATAACAATAAAATATTAGATCCCTAAAACATTATCTCACTAAAATAATGAACAAAACAAATAATCTTAAAAATAAGATGTGTGGAAGTACTTTTAAATGTATAAATGTAGTCCTTTATAAATGCATATATGTTATTAATATAATTATATATTTTAAATCAATAATAATACTATGTTAAAAATAAAATTAGAATACTTTGACTAAATAATTAAAAACTAAAAATAGAACACATGAAAGAAGATTAAAAATAACTGTACCTTGTTTTGATGAGAATTAATAAAAAACATTTCCATTAATAAACAATTTGGAAACATCATTTTATCAAATATTATAGAATCTAATTGTTTAGAAAATATGTCATTAATTTTTTTTAAGTTAGAAAAAATACTAAACTAATATTTATTTTATTTACATGATCCATCATAAAATGAAATCTAACTCATATATTTTTTATGAAAGAGTGTTGAATAGGTTTCTAGAAATATAAATTGTGAGAAAATTTATCACTGAAAATTAGAATTAAAAAAAAAATTAAAATCACATAGAGTTTAATTCTTAAAAGTATTTCGAGACTAAAAACTATAAACAACTGTGTTATCCTTATATTTTAATAATAAAAACGATAGTTGTTTTATAACTCCATTAAATTAAAATATTTAATACGACTCTCCTTGGAAATTGATTGAAATATTCTAATAAAGAGACTAAAAAACATTATATCCCATATAAATATATTCAAATAAAGTAACATGAATACCATAACACTATAATGTTTAACAAAAACAAAATTTATAGATTTATCCAAATTCAATTTGAAAATCTAGGGGATTTTTTAATAAATTGTTATTTATAAATTATTTCATTTGAAAATGAAAATTTTAAACCATTTGAAATAATTTTTATATTTTAAAAACACAAAAATAAATATAATATTCAATTTTATTCTATATAATAAATAGAAGGAAATTAATATTTGAATCTAATTCATTCTTCTTGAGAATAAATTTGAGAAACTATTTCTGCTTTATTTGAAACTATGTTATTAGCTTTATAATGCTTATTACTAAGAATCCACTTAGTTACTATTTTTTACCTTCTGGTATTTAAATTAAATCCCACAATTTAATTTATTCAAATTGATTTAATTCAACAAAAATAAAATTAGTCTAATATGAGTCATTCAAAGTATATTCAATATTAATAGGTAAAAAATAAATAATAACTATAGAATTAACATATTAGTTTAAAAAATATCTATCAGTTTTTATTCCAAAATCAAAATTTCTGGTTACTTTTTCTAGAGGACGTTCATTATTGGGTTTACACTCTTTAAGATCAGTTTTCAATTGATTTTCCCCACCCAATGATTCATTATCATTTAATTGATCATTATATTCCCCAAAACTGAATTTCACAAATTCATTTTCATATTTATTTGATTTTTTTACAATTGTTGTTGTTTTTATCAAATACATAATGAATAGACTCTTCAAAAACGATCTTCATTAAATTAAAAGATATATATTTATATCTTGAATTACAATAACATAAAATTATTCCATCATCAATTTTAGATTGAAACATTTATAAATTATCTTTTTTATTTAAAATATAACATTATAACCAAACACCCTAAAATATCGAATTTTGTTTTCAAACTCTTTAAATAATTTATAACATATTTTTTTAAAAATAGATTAATAATTAACCCTATAGGGTACCTGAAAAACAATATAAAATGTTTCAATACAAAAAAAAAAGGCATATTACACTCGCTAGTCCCTAATACATACATTAATTGAATTGAACTATTGTTTTTTCAACCATAATTTTTTTTGGTGTCATATTGGCAGATAAATTTTTTTATATCAACTGTATTCTCATAATTTATCAAATTATAAATTAAAAAATTGAACACTTCTATCATATATATTTGAAGAAACTGAATTCTTTTTTAAGCCTTCTATAATTTTTCAGAAATAAAAAAAATTGATAGAGCATCACGTTTATGTGATAAAATATTAATCCATACAAAACTTCAATAATCATCAACTATTACAGATAGATAATTAATTAATCATGAACTAGTACATTATGTTGGAACAAATAAGTCAAGATTTAAAAATAAAGACATCTACCAATACTAACTTCTTTCATAGATTTAAACTTTTCTTTTATATTCTTAACTTTCTTAATTTGAAAAATTGATAAATAGTGTAAAGTTCATATTTCCAAGACTCTTATACCTCAATTTATAATCATTTTTTAAAACATTTAAACACTATGATGTTTTTGTTATGATACTATAAATCAATAGTGTAAACATTATATTTTCTATTATTTAAAAATATAATTGATTTTTTTCCACGCTTTGTATTTATTATTTTCATATATTTTATTTAATCGACAAGAACAGTGTTATGCTTTAATTATTTAATTAAGGTTTAAAACATCAATAAATAATAATTTTTAAATAATAATAGTTTTATGAATTAATAATTTTTCAATCCCTTTAATATATCATTTAGAGTTGCATCCAAATGTATATGGCTTCCATTACATGAATTAAAAGTTATAAAATTTGAGATATCACCTATTCTATGACCCCTTCCTCCAAAGGCTCCTCTTTGTCTGACTAAAGAGAAAGAGATATAATTAATCTTGAGTCCCACCTCTAGTATGACTCAAATTAATAACTATAACTAATGGTATAATAAAATTCCAATATATTAGAGGAATTATCTACAATATAAATAAAATTAGGTTCAAGATAAAGGGTACAAACACTATAAAACTCCATAATAATAAATGGTAAAATACACAATACCCATGACACATTTAATTTTATAAGAATGCAATTAATGTGTCCATATAAAAATTAAATACCATCATATGGTAATAACTCAACAACAGCTCCAACACCCAAGCTAGTAATGTCTATATTATTCCTTAATGTCCAATTGGAAAACCCAACAAAATTTATAAATACATATTGTGGGTATAACATATATTCTCAGTAGTATATTAACCAATGATTCTTATTCACATGTGAAAATAAAATATTAATGAACTAGTAAAAAAATAATGGAACTAAGAGTATCTAAGAAGGTTAAATAACCAATACTATTCTCACAAAAAATTCTTACAAGTAATGTTACAGAATAATAAGAATATGAAAAATGAGTACACTGCACCACTTTCCAAAAGTGTTCCACTATCATTCTCTAGAAACATATGTCCTAGAATGCCCATCCCTTTTATATACTCATTCCCAAAGACACATAGAAAAACACATATCATCTATACAAAGACACTAAGTATGACACCCCAAACATTTAATGGAATGTTTTTCTAAAATACATTACATTCATTAGAAAGACAATATTTCATGAAGCAATGAGTATTTATGATATAAAACATGGTTATTCATAGGGGAAGGTTATAATATCACCATTAAATTTTAATTTTCCCCTTCGGTGTTTATAATTTCAAAAAATGGACATAGAAGTTTCTTATTAGAGTGATATTTGGAGTGTGATAAAATCACGTTAATTTTTATTGAATAGTAACTATCCCTTCTTAATAGTAGTATACCATTATGAATAGTAACATACACTTATGAATTGTAATATGACCCTTAGGAATGGTAAATTTACCCAAGAAAGTGTAAATAAAATCTAGGTACCTTAAAAATGAAGATGAATATTTTAAGTATTGGTGTTTTTTTGATTAAATTATGAATTTAATTAAAAATTAAATTTTTCATATTTAGAAAATAATTTTTAAAATTGGAAATAATTTTTAGATTCTATATTTCAATAAATAGTTTAGGGTGTATTTTTTGGATTTTTATGAAACACTTGAATTTTTGGTGAATAGTAAAATGTGATAAATTATGCTCAATGCTAAATACATGATTTATTAAGTCATGGATGATGTCCTGCTAAATTCAGAACATTTGGTTTCAACTCACATGCAATTATTACTATTTTTTGTCCTGAAATAATCACTATATCCTGTCTTAGGGAAAAATAATAAACTAATGATTATAATAGTAAGAAAACCATCGTCCCCTCAACTATATAAACCACCCACCAACCCTCTTTCTCTCAAACAATTCAAGATTTAATCCCTACCTATTTTCTAAAAAATACACTTCCCAAGCCCTCCCCACACGCCCAATACCTTCTGGTCTGACCAAATGGGAAACAACAATGGCCATAAAGAGATTCTCAAGGATGAGTACTCAAGAGGTGAATCTCTCTTCCTTTTTCTTTCAAATTATTTTACAAGTTCCATTCATTTGTTTCTATATCCTCACTTAACCTCATCCAAATTCTATGATAATTATATTATCATACACGAATTGTAATTTTATTATTTTAACGGAATATTACATCATCATCTCTCTTTTCCCCCTCCTCTTCAATGAAAAATGAAATCACCATCTAAGATGTGTTTATTTATCACATTCAAGGAAGACATGTTTTAAATTTATATTACTATATTAAATTCCATTCATGAAATCTTTTCATAGTTGATCTGGTTCTTAATATATGTATTTTATCTTATTTAGTTTTTTAGAATCCTTACACACTAATAATATTAAAAAATAATGCAAAATAATTTCCTTGTCCACAAAATCGACAAGTTAATCCGAGCATTTATCATTAACATTTATCTAATGATTCATCCTCATTTTATATATCCAAAATAATTATAATATAACTTGTATATAAGTAATATAACTGATAATATATATTGAAAATTCTATATGATTAACCACATTTCATAATAACAACCATTCCTTAATACAAATAAACCAATCATAAAATCCAAGGAAGGAAATACATTCAGAACAATAAAATTAATCCTTTTAAACCCATAAAAAAGGACATGAATGAAACTAATAAGGATATAATAAATAAATTAAATTCATAGGAGGTTCTAGAATTATTAATTAATTTATCCAAATTTGATTATTCATGTCATTATGATCAATCAAGAACACCTTCATGCATACAGTATGGGGTTTCTCATCTCACTTTTATTTCCATGAGAATTACATTACTCACCAATTATTTCTTATATTTGTTGTATTCTTACATGCCTATGATATATAATATCATGATTATATTTATATTCATGTTATTTAGTGAGTCATTTGATGATTATTAACTTGATTTATTACAATTTTGTAAGGGACAGTGTTTTGATTTCCAATTCATTGTGATTTTCTTAGTATTGTGCACCTAATCATTCTTATGTGGTGTACCTAATACCACTTTGAGATAATTTTTCATTTCAAATTTTAAATATACTATATATCCATATTCTGGTTTCAGGGATATGAATATTTTCTTAAGTTGTATACCCTTTTATATAGGTTGACTATTTGAAATGTTTCTTTAACTGTTGAAATATTAATGAATCTGTATCCTCTACACTATACAGGCATTGAGCAGGCATATTTTACTATTATTAAATCCATATATAAGTAATTATATGTACTTTAAGTTATAGGAAGGGCACACAATATACCCATGATGTATTTACAAGTATCATGAGACAAGTCAGTTAGTGACAAACCGTTCAAGTTTGATTCCAAAACTGTAATAGATGGGTATTCACCCATAAACATAAACTGTATAGGTAGTGTATTGGTATCATGTGATAGATAAATAATGTACAATTAACAATCATTCTCTTTATTCATTTTTAGTTATTACTATCCATGAGGTTTTCAATATGACAAAATCTATGGATCCAGTTTAAGTCTCAGTTTATTATTGGTGTGTGTTTTTAATTTATTCAGCATTCCATAATGACTATGCCAATTTTATTATGATTCAATTATCATTGATTAATGATTCCTCTATTTTTAACCCTTATAGAAAATTTTAGATAACCCCTTTAATATTTTTTTACCTTCCACAAGTTATGATGATTAGTCCATTTATTGAGTTCTCGTGGATACCATTTATCTATTTTCGTTATGTATTGTTTTTCTTTACATTTTCAAATGTAAAATGAGTTACATGTATGTATATAATTATTCAAGACTACTAAACTGATCTTAACTTTGGGATTTTGGTTGTTGTAAGAATTCCAATTTAATGCACTAGCTCAGGGCTTCTGGGGTTAGGGCATTACAGATGGTATCAGAGGAAGTTTAGTAGCAACCTTGGAAACTATATTTAGGAATCATAATTTAGAGAACGTAATCCTAATTTAGTTTTTGAATGTAATGATAGAATATAATCCTATAATTTTGGTAATGTAGGGATTATATGGGTCTTCTTCGAAAGTACATCATTATCTAGATACTACAAGTGGGCATCTTTCGGGCACAAATGTTCCAAGGAATAACAACTCTGACAAGGAGTTTCGAGTATGAGCCAGGGTATCCTAGTACACAAAAATGAGACTTACTACGCACCTAGTTTGAAACTACTTGGTGATATGATTAGGATAATTACTATTTTCTTTAAAAAACATCATGAAGAATTTATAAGTAAATATAAACAATCATTATAATTATGAGATTAGATGTGCACAAATTTTTAGAGGGTGATTGCTAGTTAAAATTTTGAACTATGACCTAATTTAGTGTATGCCATTATTTAGTGATAGCACCTAATGGAAGAAGGAGAATCAATACCATGGGAAAATTTAGGGTTTTCCCACTGTGAAAGTAAACACAGTCAGTGTTTGAGTGGATCAAATCATGACCATATTGGGACAACAAACTCATGATGTGTCGAATAACCATGCTACACTGGTATTGGATCGTTTTATGCAATAGAAGACCACATCATTTAGTGTGACTACTAATATAGAGGCAACTAAGCAGTTGATCATGTCCCTTGAAAGAATATTTCTGGAAATAAGATGCAATGTAAATGAAAAGTTAGTAGTAGAAATATATTTCTTAAATGGCGATGTTGATCAATGGTGAACCTTGATCTAAAATAATACGGAGGAATAAGAAATAGATGAAATGGATTAGAGAACTTTTAAGTAAAAATTCCTTGACAAATATATCCCTTCTAAAAAAAACTGAAATAGATAAGAAATTCTTTATCCTAATGGAAAGGGAAAAGATAGTGTTGCAGAGTATGGGACTTCCATCACAAGATTATCCAGGTATGCTACAGATTACATAAATGATTTGGAAGACAAGATTGATCATTTCATTTATGTTCTTAAGAAAAGTCATCGAAGGGAACTAACATCTCAAACACTTTCATCATATGATAATATTTTATTAATTTCCATAAAATCATCGAATGATGTTTCAAATAAAATTTGTTCAAGGGAAATCTAGATAAGAAGTGGAATTATAATAACCATGGAAATTCTTAAGAGCTAATGAAAAATAATAAAATGAAGAAATTTTCATTATGTGAGAACTATGGAAGGAATTATCATAGAAAAATATTTTAAGGGGAGGGATGTTTTCTTTAGGGTTGGAGAAAAGGATTATAGATCTAGAGATTCAAGGGGAAGAAAAAAGTCAATGATGTTCAATGCTTCAATTGTAGAGATATGGGACACTTTACAAATGAGTTACCAAAGCACCAATGAAACATGCCTCATAAAAGTCCACGAGAGTAAGGAATTTTTATGCAATTAAAACCATGGATGTTGAAGTTACTAATGATGTGGTGGCCGATAATTTAATAATTTCATAATCCTTATCCAATGCTTTATTCCATTCTGGATCATCACAACCAAAAAAATTAAACATATCCAATTTGATTTAATAAATGAATTTTCAGTAGAAACTCCATGGGGATGTATAATTTCAAAAAAGATATGTCAATCAATCCCCCTCATGGAACGTAAAAATGTTTTAGTTTCTAACCTTATCATCATACCAATTATTGACTTTGATATGATTCTTGTTATGAATCGGTTTTGAAATTATTATGCGATGATATATTGCAAGAAGAAGTAAGATAGAATTGTTGATAATGGTGTAGAATACCTTATTTTTAGTTTAGACATCTCACCATCTAGTTCTTATCTAGATCTACCCCCAGTAGCTCTACTGAATGAATTTCTTTGAGAGGAAGAGAAAAATATATCTATGGGTGAGGAAAGAAATATTCAAATTGAAGATGTATCTATTGAGTAAGAATACATTGATGTATTTCAATAGGATTTAATTAGATATCCTTCAGAGAAGGATGTTGAGTTCTATATTGATTTAATTACTGTTACAATACCTATGTTAAAGAGTCCTAATACAATGGATGGTGTGGAATTAGAGTATCTTAATAAGAAACTAGAGGAATTTAGTGATGAAGAATTTATTAGACCTCGTGTTTCTCCATGTGGATTATCTCTCCTTTTTGTTAAGATGAAACATAGTTCCATGACGCTATTTATTGATTTTGGGGAAGTCAATGCTATTATAATAAAAAATTATCCTCTTTCAGGAATTGATTGTTGTTTGATTAACTTCAGGGAGTATAATAATTTATGAAGATTGACCTTTGATCTGGATATCATCTGGTGTGTGTGAAGAGAAAAGATATTAAAAGATAGCATTTCTGACTAGGTATGGGAATTATGAGTTTACAGTATTGCCTTTTGAACTACTAATGAACCCACTCTAACCAGGGATCTAATAAATATATTTTCAAGGAATATCTTGATGAATTTACTGTGGTTATTTTCAATGACATATAGGTATACTCCAAAAACTACAAAGATTATGAGAATCACTTAGAGGTTATTCTAAAAACACTTAGAAGAAATGAATTATATTTGAAGTTTAGAAAGTGTGAATTTTTAAATTCAATCAATTTCATTTCATGGAAATATAGTCTCTAAAAATGGAATCATAGTAGATTATGCAAAGACAAATTCAATCTATGAATGACCCACACCAAAGAACATAACTAAGGCATGTTGTTTTATTGGATCAATAAGTGATTATCAGTGTTTCATTTAGAATTTCCCCTGATTGGAGAACCCACAAATTAAGGTCACATATAGATGGGTTAAGTTTATAAGGAAGAATAAATGTACAGAATACTTTGACGAATTGAAAAGAAGACTGTTAAATGCTCCTATTTTGACTCTTTCATCTAGAAATAATGGATTTTTGATATACACTGATGTATAAAAGAATGGTATGGCTTGCGTCCTTTTGAAAAATGATAAATTTATTACTTATACATCAAGGCAGTTAATGACTGATGAGAAAAATTACGCAACACATGATCTTTAGTTAGAAGTAATAATTATTTCTTTGAAAATATATAGATATAGTATCTTTCATGAAAGATGTGAGATATATATAGATCAGAAGAGTTTAAAATACATTTTTACATAGAAAGAGATTAATATGAGGCAAAGGAGAAGGATCATTTTACTCTAAGATTATAAGTTTTCAATACACTACCAAACAGGGAAAGAAAAATAATGTACAAGATGCATTAAGCTAGAAAAATCATGGACATGAGACCCAAATGAGGATTGAGAGAGATTATATATTCTTCAATCTACAAATGATGGATTTGAAAATTTTTATGGAAAGGGAAACGTATTTCCTCTTTCAAATGACTACTAAACAATATTTTTGAGAGAATATATTAAAATATCTCAATATGATGATGAGAATCTAAAAACAGAAAATAAATTTATTAAGGATAAAAGATTGGAATAATTCATTTATGCTGATGGAGTTTGAATTATTTTGAAGAGGTAATTCTTTCCATCAGTACGTGAGATTTAAATAGAACTATTAGAGAATGTTCATAGCTGAAATTTCCCTATACAACCTGGTATCACTAATATGTATATAGATCTAAATGAACATTTTTGTTGGGATTACATGAAGTGGGGAATTTCTGACTATATATCATGGTGTCTAGTTTGTCAGCAAGTGAAGGCCGAGAGACAACATCATAGAGGGGTCATGAAACCGCTACCTATTCCTATGTGATGTGAGATGATATTACGATGGATTTTATCATAGGAATACCAAGGAAACCAATAATGAATGATAAAATATGGGTAATTGTTGATTGGATCACAAAATCATCACATTTATATGCTATAAGAGAGGTTTTAACACTTGAGTACCTAGAAAGACATTATATTAATGAAATTGAAAGACTATATGGTGAAACTCTATTGATTTTGTCTAATTGAGATTATTGATAGATATCAAAATTTGGGAAAATTATCTCAAAGGCCTGGGATACTGAACTTCATATGAATACTACTTATCACCCCCAAACCTATGGACAGTCTGAAATGAATATTCATCTACTAGAATACATTTTGAGATCATGCTCCATTGATATTCATGTTATGTGGGATAAATACTTTCCTTTATTCTAATTTTCCTACAAAGAATAGTTCCAATTATATCATTAAAATGGTTCCAAATAAAGAATAATATGGTAGTATGTTTTGAACTAAAACATGTTGGGATGATGTTGCTGAGGGGAAACTGATAGGCCATGAACTTATCGAAGAGACAATTGTAAATGAAAAGAAAATTCTAGTGTATATTAAAGAATTCGTAAGTAGGCAGAAGATCTATACTGAAAACAAGAGAAGGGATTAATAATTTCAAGTCAGAGATCATGTATTTCTAAAAGTATCTCAATGGAAGGGTGTCTTATGGTTTGATAAGAAATGGAAACTGAGCCCTTGGTACATCTGACTGTTTAAAATTCTGGAAATAATTAGAGATGTAGCTTACCATTTTACAATGCCACCAGATCTATCCAATGTTTTTAATCTGTTCCACATGTAATTTTAAAATAAAGGCATTACAGACCCAACAAAGGTACTCATCTAGGTATAAATAGAAATGGAACCTGATTTCTAATACTCTTAAGTGCCTATCAAGATTCTTGACACAATGGAGCATTTATTGGGAAATCAGAAAACTGGATATGTAAATATTCTTGGTAGAAACCATAATATGGAGGAAGAAATGTTGTAATATGAGGATTTTATGAAGAAGAAACAATCACATTTTTTAGGGAGAAATATAAATGAAGAATATCAAGGACAAAATATCCTAAGGAGGGTAAAATATAACAACCCATGTATTTTATGGTATGTTTCTCTTAAATAGTTTATATTCATTTGATAGCCTATATTTTAGAAATAAATCCCTCTATATGAAATAGAATTTTGTTATTTATAGTATAATGTAATAAGATAGTCATTAAAATTAAATTTTCCACTTCTGTGTTTTGAATTTAAAAAAATGGACATACACGATTGCGATAAGAGTGATATTTGGAGTCTGATAGCATCAGGTTAATTTTCATTGAATTTTAACTTACCCATATTAATAATAGAATACACATATGAATAGTAACCTACCAAAATGAATAGTTATATGACCCTTATAAATAGTAACTTTAACCATGAAAGTGTAAATAAATTTTAAGAACCTTAAAAATATAAATGAATATTTTAAGTGTTGGTATTTTTTGATTAAATTAGGATTTTAATTAATAATTAAATTTCTCATATTTATATCATTGATTGTGAAAAATGGAGTTTATTTTTGGAATTTACACATTAAGAAGATTTTATGGTTATTTTTTTGGGATTTTTCAGAAATACATATATTTCTAGTGAATAGTAAAATACTATTAATTCTGATAAATGATGGATACATGATTTATTAAGTCATGGATGATGTCTTGCTGAGGTAGGAAAACGATTTTTGAACTCACATGAACTTGTTTCTATATTTTCTTAGGCAGTTATCACTATTTCTTGTCTTAGGGAATAATAATAAACTAATGATTAAAATATTAAGAAAACCCTCCTCCCGTGCACTATATAAAGCATCCATCACCCACTCTTCCTCCCAAAAAAATCAAACTTTAAGCCTTTACTATATTCTGTAAAATATACTTCCAAAGACCCCCCCCAACATCCATTACTTTTTTGTCTCACCAAAAGGAAAAAAACAATGTCCTTAAGAGGATTCTCAAGGAGGAGTACTCAAGAGGTGAATCTCCCTTCCTTTTTTAGCTTCTTTTTCAAGTTCTAGTATATTGTTTCACTCAACTCAAATACACTCAATCAAAAGATAGGATAATTATAGTACCTTACATAAACTCTAATTTTATTATTCTATAGTAATATTTCTTCATCATTTCTCTTTTTACCCCTCCTCTTAAACTAAAAAATGAAAACACTTTCTGAGATGTGTTAATTTATCACATTCAAGGGCACCAAGTTTTTAATTTCAATTACTATATTGAAAGATGTACATGAAAACTTTTTAATGGTTTACATCGATTATAATGTATGTATTTTATCTTATTCAATATGCTTTAATCCTTACACGCTCATAATATAAAATAATAATACAAAACAAGTTTATTGTGCACAAAACAACCATGTTAATCGAAGTGTTTATTATTAAATTTTATCTAATGAGTCATCCTCATGGTATATACCCAAAATAATTATAAGATCATTTATATCTTTTTAATTTCACTAATAATATATATTAATAATTCTGGATATTTTTCCACATTTCAAATTAACTTCCACTCATCAATACAAGTAAACTGATCTAGATATCAAAGGAAGAAAATGCTCCAAAAACAATAAAATTGAACCTATTAATCCCATAAAAAAGAAATTAACGAACCTAATAAGGTAATAATAAATAAATTAAATGTATATAAGGTTATATAATAAATAAATAAGTATTATATGTTATATTATTCTAGTCATTAATATCAATCAAGAACACCATCGGGAATAAGGTAAGAGGTTTCTCATCTCACTTTTATTTCCTTGATATTTCCATTGTTCAGCACTTATTTATTGTTTTTGGGGTATGTTTACTACCATTTGATATATAAATTCATGATTATATTTATATTCATGGTATTCAGTGATTCACTTTATGATTATTAACTTGATTGATTATAATGTTGTAGGGGACTGTGTTTCAGCTTCCATTTCATTGTGATTTTTTAGTATTGTGAACCAAATAATTCTTTTGTGGTGCACCATATACCCCTTTGAGATCATTTTTCATTTCAAATTGTAATTAAAGTATATATGAATATTATGATTTAATGGGAATAATTATTTTCTTAATCTGTATACCCTTTTACATATGTTGTTTATTTTCAATATTGCTTTAACTGTGGAAATTTTAATGAATCTATATCCTCTACACTATATAGATATTGAGAAGGAATGTTTTAATTGTATTAAATCTATGTATTAATAATTATTTAGACTTAAAGTGACAGGAGGGGTCCACTATAGCCCATTTATGAATCGATAGGTCTCATGAGACATGTTAGTTGGAAACAAACCCTTCAAGTTTGTTTCCAAAGTAGAATCATATGGGTATCTACCCTCAAACATAAACTGTTTCGATAGTATAGTGGTATCATGTTCTAGATACATCATGTCTAATTAATAATCAATCTATTTATACATTTTTAGTTATTATTATCCATGAGGTTTTTACTATGCAAAATCTATGGGTTTGGGTTCACTCTCGGTTTATTAATGGTGTGGGTTTTTAATTATTTCACCAAACCATATTGACTATGCAAATTTTATTATGATTCAATTATCATTGATTCATGATTAATCTATTTGTAACCCTTAAATTTCATTTGATATGACACATTTCATATTTTTTACCTTCAATATATTATGAAGATGAGACCATTTATTGAGTTCTTGTGGATGCAATTTATTATTTTTTGTTATGTATTGTATATTGTTACATTTCCCAATGTAATATGAGTTACATGTGTGTATCTCGATTATTCAAGACTACTAAACCGATCATTAATTCGAGATTTTATTCCTTGCAATCATGTTAAGGTAGTATGTAATGCACTGGCTCTGGGGTTCTAGCGTCAGAGCATTACACCTAGGCCATCACATCACATCTCGCCCGAAGACACATGGTCCTTCAAATAAAATATATCCCAATTAAATATGGGATATTACATAACCTATCTACCATAGATATATATCCAGAATAACTGGGAACCATGATCATAAATAAAATCAACCTCATCACTCGTCATACCACGCATCAACCCCATCATGAACTACCACATCATCTCATCAAATATAACTACTAGTTCCCTTTTAAATTATAGGCATCATATCCTACGTATGTAAAACTCATCTAGAAGAGAGAGAAGGGAAGAGTATTCTTCCATACATCCATCCTTAACATATAGATGTTGGGAAAGACTCCACAAATACATATGAGTATCTACAAAAATTTCATAATATGTGTGGGGTGTATATATAAATCAAAATGAAAATAGAATATAAAATAGACACAAACATAGGCCCAACATATGGGTTTAAAAAATAATACCATCACTTTTACAATAATGACCACAAAGGACTCCCAAGATCCTTCAATTTTACTATCTATTTTAAATGATTCATAAAACATACGCATTCCAAAAATCAGAGTACATATTCCAACTTTGTCTTCATGTTAAGAAAATTAACATAGTTTTTCATTTCCAACCATCATAATTCATGAAGGCCTTTTTTTTAAAAAAATAAAAAAATTTAACCAAAATTCCCATTTTAATTCAACTGTTACTTATCTCTCTTGAATCATAGAATTTTAGTTTCATTATAAAGAATTCTTTCCATCACTACCATGAAACTAGCGCATCACCCCACAATTCAACAACAACAAAATAACCTCTTTCTAAAAACACAATATTTCTACCATTTCACATTACAAATAGTTCCCATCATAAACTCTATATATACAAAAAAATCTAAGGATCCAAACAAATTTGGTGCTAAAAAGAAAATATATAATGATGGAATATAATAGTCACGGTTACAAGGGATTATTGCAAAAACAGGAATACATCTTACCACACATATCTATATCTACTATTGAGTAAAAATACGATAGTGTCTACTAGGACCACATCATATATATTTATATGATTTCCATATATCACCAAAAAAAAAATTTCATAACATACCATTCATTTTAGAAAATGGTCTCTCATTACACATCACTTTCATATTTCTCATTTAACAATTTCAATTAGTAGCAATTTTCACATCTATTATCGTCAATCTATATTGAAATTAAGCATCAACATCCCCATTACTATTCATAATTTCCAACCCCAACCATTTCCATATTAACAAGATTTCTCTTTCAATAATTTCATAGCATTCAAGAATCTTCCAAGTGAATTACAAGATAATTCATAATGCCCCCAACTATTAACATATGATCTCCATATTTCTATATCACACATAAAAAATTTCCATGTAAGTCATACCAAGAAAATGAACACATCCATAATTCCAACCATTTCATATACCATCTCACTAATCAACATTATAAGTAAAGTGACAAAACAACAATTTCTTATTTACTCAAAAATAGTTTAATTACCATCATTAATGGATTTACCATTTTCTTGTGAGGTGATTCAAAAATTATATATAAGTAAAAACAATATATTCACATAATCAAACACATTTCATAAAAAAATATCTATCATGTAATAATGGAGAATGAATATTAGGAAAATATGTAAAGCACATGAGATATCTCCCATTCTCCATCAATTTCAGTTGACCAGATATTTATCCTCATCAAATCGAGTCATAATATCTTCTAAAAGGATATATAAACCATAAATACTCTAATATTTATAATTTTAGTAAAGATAATATTTATTATAAATTCTATATTCCACTTGAAACCATGGAATAAAGGAAAAATATGGGTTTTCCTTGCTGAGAAATTGCAATCGAAGAGTTCCTGTGAGAAGGTGAATCTATTAAAAATGAAGATAGGGCTATGGGGTCATCCAAATGAGGGGTTAATGTTAGAAAATAATGGGATAAGGGTTTTTATTTTTTTAAATTTCAGCAATATGTAATCTTGAAAATAGGTGTTGATAACCCCATTAAATATTCCGAATGGTTTGTAGTTGAAAACTAAATTATGGATCAATAAAAACATCCAAAAATGAGTATTAAATCATTTAGAAAAGTAAAAACATATTAATTCATTTTTTGGGACTTTAAGAAGACTTAAATAGAATATGGGTTGTTTAATGTCCAAGATGAATAAGAAAAAAAGAGAAAATAGGGTAAAACTCCACCCACATTCTTGTTAGGGGGTCTACATAAGTGTAATTGTTTTGAAACCTACATAACCCTATGGAAGGGTTAGTGTATGTCTATCTTGAGATTACCTTTGCACACACTTCCAAAATTCCACCTTACCATAATGAATAGTAGGTGTTCTATATAAGGGTATCATGCCATTCATTATGTAGCTATTCCAAGGCTCTTTTAAGTTTATCTTGATTTTACCCTTATCTAAAAATTTTAAAAACAACTTTACCGTGATGAAATATTTAGGAATCATGGGTTATCCTTACACAATACGGGAATATCCCATATGTAAGGTATAGAAATTCTCACTCACCATAATGAATGTTGGGAAGGATCTTTACATAGTGCATGGTAATACCCCTTACATTTACACACAGTGGGGAGTACCCTTACATGAGTTTTGAAGGTTTTCCTGTCCCATTATGCAAGGAAATAGTGACCTTTATGCGATCTTCAAGAAACATAATGTTCTTTTATATAGTATATGGGATATCTAATTAACCTTCATTACCTATTAAAAATATCACTTAACCTTAAAATTATTCTTTATAAATTTATGTTACCACTACTAAAGCTTTGAAAAAACGAAATTACCTTTACAAAAACTGTCTAGAACCTCAATTAGACTTTCAAAACTCCAATTTCATGTATAAGGTTAAATATTTCATTTAAAATATTATCTTATCAAATAAAAAAAAATTTAAATAATGATGAAAATGTCAATAATCACTTCCTAAATCCCAAAAACACTCCTATAATTTGAGAATCACCTCTAATACTTCCATTTTAATTTTCTCATATAATTTTTATAAACTGGAAATTACTTCCATAGTTATAATAACTTTTTAAATAAATTTATAAATTATAAATTCTGTATTAAATATGATAGAATTTATGAAATCATTCCCAAATCACTGGACACTCTATAATAGAACGAGAAGGCTCTTGAATATTATAATCCTTTATATCAGACTCCTCTTAGAAAACACTCATCATTGTGATATAAAAAACTGGGAGAATGTAAAAGAATAAGGAATAATTTTCCCTCCCCAAGAGATACCTCTCAAGGATATCTCTATTTTTAGAACATAAAAACCACTAAAGAAATAATGTGTATAACCACACAACACATTAATCCAATATCCCAATAGTTCCCCAAGGTGGTGAGCCACAAGACCTCGTGCACATCTCCCCAAATTCTAGAGGTTTCTAACTAGAATCAAGGGCCTTGGGAAAGTGTGTGGGGAGACTATTCCCTCATTAATCATATTTTATTAATGTAGTAAGTATATCGGAGAATGTATAAGTAGATAAATATCATCTACATAGCAAAAATTTTCAAAATAATAAACACACAAGATAATGAATTAATGCATAGAAGATGAATAAATAAGTAGTACCAACTGATTATGAAGATATGTATTGATCCTATAAATAATGACTAAAAAAGTGACAAGAGATACACGAATATATAAAATAATAAATAAAAATAAAAAGGAAGTAAAAAATTCTAGTTATAATATCTCAGGAATATGCTCGAACCTCTACGCCCAACTCCATCCTAGAAAAGTATATCAAGAATTGAAAGCTAGATGCTTCCCTTTATTGGTACCTATGATCATAAAGTCTAATTTGGTAATAAAAGTTCTCAAGAAGGTTGTGAGACATAATCTCAATAGGCCAGCACCCATGGTGTAACGGACTTTATATTTAATGCATTATAAATTAACATGTGTCCCATATATATAATTTAAATATATTGCAGAATAAATTAATTAAAATCATTGATCTGGGTTGAACATTGAGACTAATACAACCTACCAGCTTTGACCTAAGATGGTATGTCTGAACCGAATGATCGAATACTGGTTAGTTATGTTGGGTAATGTAAAAAATGTTGGAATATCCCCATTATTTTGGTTGGGCATAGAGAACATATCCACACATCTTCATAAACCAATCGAACAATTCCCTTTTTAAACATTTATGGACCATTAATACATTTTTATAATTCTGTATAAAACATGTCAATACACCTTCCAATTGCCCCTACCAATCTGAAAAACACAGATAGTATATCTCAAAGGACTCATTAAAAGACCTATTCCAAGAGTCAATCCATTGTGAACCATGTATGAAGTCCCAAGTGTCACTATGACATAGTTTAAAAACAACATGAGATGACCTTTGACTCCATACCTAGTATCGCATGTTGGGGCCCATGTATCTCTCATGGCATGGTATAACCAAACGTTCAATCGAGGCTATCCAAGTGTTTTCACATAGGGAATTGGTGTCACTAATAAGGGGGAAAGAACAACATTTGAAATGTCTATATTCAGATTAGCTAATGTCTCTTCTGATATATTTAACAATAATTTACGTCACTAACAGGATGGAACAAGAGACCATCCAAGGGGTCTGTAACATATAACCCATTGTGTCACTCTTAGGTCTAAAGTTAAATAACTAAGAAAGAAATTCTAACATAACAAGATCAATTGAATGAATATATTATTTACTCCAACCCACTGGGTCACGTTAATATCATTAATCAAGGCATTCCATTGATCATTTTCCATTTAGGTCACATGGAATAAGGTAAGGAAACATAGTCATTTAAATTTCCCCCAGCAATTGATAAGTGGCATGTGGAAAGGGTAGTCACTAGGTTCAACACCCTAGAAAATAAAACATAACTTTAGGAATTTTTTTCAAAGAATGTCCCCTTAGTGACATTTAACAAACCAATACAAAGAGTTATTTTCGTCATTATACTTATATCCTGACCAGATAGGGTGGAATACCAAAAGGCAGTCGACCCACGTGGTTGATTCACCATAAAATCGAGTCACTATGGGCTAGGCTGGACATCCATTTTTATAAATCTTTAACGTGAAAGTGAAACTAGAAAAGTTTTTTTGTGGAAAAAACAAATGATTTGTGAAAGATAATGAAATACAAGAAAAATGGATTTATCACCAACATTATTCCCAATGAGATTCCCTCATCCAGTATCAAATTTTGATTCCATCTTGGTTGGAAGAAATCAATACACTATCAAATTTTCAAAATATAGGGAAAATGATCTTAAACACAAATAGAACAATAGGTGGAGGATAAACATTGAAATAAATTGGATAGTATTATATATCAAACCTGTAGTGTTATATATGATATGATCATAGGATAATCATATGATTACATGAGCTCCACCTTGATACCTAGATTTTATAATAAAAGGGGTTTCAGGAGGGAGGATTCTGTTCAACCGCTAAAGGTAAAGAGAAAGTAGAATTAGGATTGTTTTCATTCATTAAATTGGGGAAAAATATAATTTCACCCATTTTTACATTGCACATGGTTTTCCCACACAATTTGGATAAACTGGGCACCAATCGTGTGCTAGTCACTGTGAATTCAGAAATATTGCTTGGTTTTCCACATGTTTTGACTAACCCTATTCAAAATGTGCAAGAGATATCTTCCAAAGATTCCATACTACTTGAAAAACCTTGTTCCCTGGGTCGCACAACTGTAAAAAAAAATCATATGATCTAGTATGATATTCCTTTTTCAGGGTTGTAGGCTTTGAACAACCCCCAAACACACTTGAGGCCTCCTTGAATAGATTTGACATCACAGTTATGGCTATTTAAGGGAATTCAAACAAAAGAGTAATGGTTTGTACCTTAAAAAAATTTCAATATATTTAAAATTCCCTTCTTTAAAATAACTCATCCATGAGTCTCCCATCCGAGGGTAATAAAAAATATTCAAAGAAGAGTTCCAACCACTAAAAATGTACATCATTCTCCTACTCGTAGATCTCATCCTATACGATTCCATGATATGAGAGAACTCATAATAGAGGGAATGAATGAAATTAGAGAACCTTATTGATCTAATCAACAACACACATTAGATGCTCCTTGAAGGACACATCCACTTCTAGCTCGATATTTTCAGGGTCAAATGAATTAGATGAGTTAGAATGATACTATCAAAGCTCAGATACTTGGGATTTGTCATGTATGTAAGCTTACCTCTAAGTTTACAACAAACAATAGGATACCGACCGAACTCTCGCAAATATATCTAAAGACATGACATATCTTAGTGACAACATGCCCTATCCCTAAATTCATTTTGACCCAAACCTGGGTGATACACATAGAATAACTAATGTCCCACCTCAAACTCATGAGGTCCATGATGAATATTGGTATAAGTCTCTTTCTTTTACTGATCTATATCCATATTCTTCTTAATCTGTTGTAATTGCTCTAAAGTCTTCTAAACAAGATGGGGACCCAGTAGAGCTTCCTCATATACGTCGAGTAAGAACAAAGGTGAACAACATGGTCTACCATAGAGGGCCCCATACCAAGCCATATTAATAATTTCATAAAAACGTTTGTTTAGGAAAAATTTACTAGAGGAATAATCTACTCCTAGGAACTTCAAAAATCAAGGATATAGGGCTTTTGAATATCCTCTAATGCCTATATAGTTTCCTCGGTCATCCCATTGGTCTAGGGGTCATATTTATTACTCAAGAGAACCTATGAACAATGTTACTTCTATAAACCATACCAGTACTATTATGTAAAATAGGTGTCTGGGTCCAAAACAATATAAAAGGGAACACCTGAGAGATGCACTATGTCCTGAATGTATATCCTTATTAACCTGTCAATAGATAAGGTATCTCATATGGATAGGAATTTCACAAATTTGGTCAGACCATCGATGATCACCCATACTAAATCACTTCCATGAAGGGATATCTACAATCCTATAACAAAATCCATGATGACATGATTCCATTTCCAAAGTGGAATGGATAGAGGATGTAGGAGTCCACTATGTCGTTGGTGGTCTACCTTCACCTACTTATAGGTGGAGCATCATGTAAAAAATCCCTCTATCTACCACTTGATAATGGGCTGCCAATACTGATGATGTATGTCAATGTAAATCTTGATAAGGATTATATGAATTTCAAAAACAATACACGTGGTTTATTCATCAACCCTTTCCATATATCTGAAGGTAACCTTACTCAGCCACTAAATATTAAGGTGTCACTGCCATCATAAACCCAACAAGGAGATGGATTCATTCTTGCATCGCTCTCCCTCAAAATGAGTCCATTATAATCATAATTTTTGTGCATTTAGACTCACTCCAAAAGAGAGGAATCTACTATTAGAGCTGATATAAATGGTTGTCTGCATTGTTCATGAGCATCCAAATGCATTTCAGAAAAAAAATCCATCAAATACCACTCACCACTGACCTCATTGATTGATTGCATAAAAATCTTTTATATTTTCTATAAAACATATTAAACACATCACATTCTCAAGACTACCATACTAGAAATATCATAGTTACTACAAATATCGTGTTCAAATTTAGACATGCTCACCATAAATATTTTGGCATGGATTATCATGCTTGGAATAATTTTTAAATTATAAAAAAATGGGTTTATAAGTCATGAAAATAATAATTTATAAAATTTAATTATTTTCTAGTTCTACTATTTTCTAGAAATCATGTTTATCATTTTATGTCAATTTTAAAATAATAAAAAATTCCATCCATGCAACAAATTCGTAACACATTCATATGAAAATTTAAAACTGAAAACAAATCAATGGAATATTAATTACCATAGAATCTATATTTTTGAAAATCATGGTTGTCAAAATAATCATTTATATATGATAGTGTAGATTTTAAACAAGGTAACGTTCTTCATAGTTGTTATAAAATTTAACAACTATTCAATAAACACACAAATTATGCTTTAGTGACAATTTAAAATGATCAAAATTTTTTTTTATCATGTTATGAATTAAAAAAATGATAATAAATATTGTTTATGATTAATCATATAATGACATAAAAGGGAAAAACACTTTTCTGTATCAACAATTTTATATATAAATTACTAAGGATAATCAATTTCCATTTTACATATTTTCTTATATAAGATTAATTCAGAGAATAAAAATTGATAATTTGATCGACAACATCAAGATAGTCAGAGAAACATGTATAAAACATTTTTATTTTTTAAATTTAGTATATTTACTTAATAAAACCACATCTTTCAACAATAAGAATAATCAATCATGATACACACACCTCTTCTTGGTCTCTAACCTTTATGCAATACCAAATCACAAGGTCATTCAGTTTATTAATATTCCTTGAATTAGATCGTGGGCCCCACAAAAATCGCACTTCCCTATCGGTCTGCCAAACCTATTTCATACACCAAGGTTGATTAGAATTATTTCCCTACCAACTAATGCAATCCTCATAACATCAAATTGCAAACTATATCATATCTCTCAACTTGAATTATTGATTTCACTTTGTCATGACACCATCCATCAAAAGGATCCCATCCTAGGATAGAAAAATAGAAAGGGAGATCATGCCCCCCTCGATTCCCACTGCTAGTATTCCTCAGTATAGTAACTAACACATAGGGTACAATGAATGTCAAATACTTGGGGGATATTACCCTCAGAAGAGTGAAACAGGAATACATGGATATATGATATCATCTATCAAACAACTATAAAAGATAAGGAAAGTTAATTCCATAATTTCAACAAAACATGTAATATCATAAAAATAAAATAATAGCCTCTAAGTGAAACAAAAAAAAATCTAACGATATCAAATCAATAACAGCTCTAATTCCCAAGCTAGTAATATATAGATTAGTCCCTAAAGTCCTCTTAGAAGCATGAAAAACTATATATATATATATTGGGTAATTTTAACATGTATATCATACATAAAGTCTGCTTTTCCCATTTGAAAATAGTATACTGATGCACTATTGATCAAATAGAAGAACCAACATCACCAAAATAGGTCAATTAACTAATCCGATCCTCACCAAGGAACACTCCCTAAATAACACATCCAAGTATTGTAACATAATATGAATCATATTGAAAAGGTGTACCCTAAACCACGTCGCCACTGGTGTGCACTCCCGCACACAAATATCATATACCCTGGAGCTCCCATCTAATTTTTTTTATAATCTATCCCAAAGACACATGGGAAAACACAATTCATTACACCAAATATATATGGGATACTATATCACTTATCAAAAAAAGACACATGTTCTATCATAAAACATCCCCCCTGAACACACCTAGGTTATGACATGTCATCTCTACCACAACGATGTATCCAGAATAGAAGTGTATCATGATGATTAAGGACATTTATATCATTCTCCCCTCATACCATGCACAATAACCACCATGAACCACCTCATAATCTCATAAAACATCACCACTAGTGGAATTTTTACTTCAATATATCATACCATGTGTATATAAAATTCTTCATTAAGTGATAATGGGGAAGAGTGGGTTTCAAACCATCTTTGAACACCAACTAAATGTTGAAAAATACATAAAAACCATTTGGGGTTTGGAACAGAGTTCTCATAGAATGTGGGGGAATCTATAAATACAAATGTAAATGAAATATATAATTTCCACACACATAATCCCAAACAATGGGTTTTGAAGAATAATACAATACTTTTCACAACATCAGAACAATGGCATCACAATTTATACAAATATCACTCCAAATACAGAATTCATAAGATGGCATAAGAATTCCACAAATCAGAACCCATATTCAACCTTTATTTTAAAGTTAACAGAATTTCATTATTTTACAATTTATAACTAACTTCATTCACCAAGACCATTATTTTCATATTGTTAATCTTACACCTTAACCATACATACCATTTTCATTCATGCCTTCATTATAAATTCTAACAAATACCATTATATTTTTATTTTTAATAATTCATTCCATTACTACTGAGAAACTAGCACAACAGTGCACAATACAACAATAACCCTTCTTGATCCTAAAAATATAACAACCATTTCCAGCATTTTACATCAAAATCTCTTCCTATCACAACCAATATATATCGAAAACAACACAATACAAACAATTCTCACATCTTATAATTTAGTTGGACAAAAGGAAATCCATCACACATCTATTTCATAGTTCTTATATAACCATTTTATTTACAAACCATTATGACATCCATTTTGATATTTTACTATTCAAATTTAACATCATCATCTCATTTACCATTTATTATTTATATCTAATACATTTTCTTTGTTAACAATTCTTCTATTTCATGAATTTTATTTCCACTCAGAATCTATGAAGCTAATTCACATTGCAAACAACCATTCCTATATCAAATCTTTATTCATACACAACACTAACACATCCCAAAAACTAAAACTCAAAAAATTAAAACTCTAAAAATACCTTCCATTACACACATCATCACACTAATCAACTTCACCAATAAAAGGGAAACACATAACATCATATTTAGACCTAACCCATTCAATTTAAATATTTAATGGATTTTCTATATTTTGTATATTGATTCGATCATAATATTTATGATACAAAAACATATTAATAATAAATAATATCTAGCACTCAGCCATAGATTATAAATATGATTAAAAATAGTAAAGAACATGAAATATGTCCCCTTCCACATTAATTTCAATTAAGAAATTAATTAACTTCATTAAGTAGATTCGTAACATATTCCCAAAGGAAAAATAAGCATGATCTATCCTCCATGTATATATAGATGAAACTTGAAAGACACCCTATATGGTATTTTCCCCTTATGATCAAAAAATAGAGGTGACACAAGGTTATTCCTTTAATAGAAATTGTAATTAATGAGTTCCCATATAGAAATAATGCTTGTTGAATGGTTTGTCAGATTGAGTGTAAAATGAGAAAAAAGAATGGGATAATGGTTTGGGATTTTAAAATAATAGAAAAGTGTATACTAGAAAAGAGGTGTTGAAACCACCAATAAATATTCCCAAGGGTGTATATTTTAGAACATAACTGTAGATCAAAAAAATTATAAAAATTATTTTTTAATCCTCATATGATCCAAAATCAATTAATTTATTTATTTTTAGAATTTGAGAATGTTTACATATTTTCTTTGGTGGTTATAGATATATGAGGAAGATGAAAACTGTAGAAAATAGTGTAAAAAAGAAACCTATACGTATTTTAGGGGTTTTTTCATAAGGGTAATTGATTTTAACATTACTTGTGACTTTGGAAGAGATCACATAAGTGTAGATTAACTATACCATTATGTTTTCTTTTCAAAATACACCTCAACCTTATATACAATAGTTGATCTGTGTAAGGGTAACTTATCTTGTCCTTTCACAACTCAATTCTAAGGCTCACATAATGGTAGATTGATCTTACCCTTTCACAACCTTTATAAAAAACCTTACACTTACCCAATATTTAATAATCAAGGGATACCCTTGAAGAACATTGTACTAACTATTATGGTGGGTATAGGAATGGTCACTTTACCTTACGCAAGATAGATATGACATTTATGCAGCACATGTATACACACCCTTACGCTTAGGAATGGAAGAGACCACACATAAACGAGTGTTAAAATCTTTCTATTACCATTATTAAAGGATATTTTTGTCATGACCGGACCCTACCTGGGCTCGAGCGGCAACTATCTGAAGCCCGCCTCCATAGGCCAGGGGCTAGCGACCTGCGCCAAAGGCACAACAACTCAAGGAGGACTTTGCCTAAGCACCGGTACACACACACATGCAACACACTCAATGAAAAAGTGCAGAGTAAAAAGGAAAACAAATGGAAACTGCTATATATAAAAACCACAAAGTGCATCGACCTCTACAATTACAAAGAAAGCTGAAGGTACACTGAAAGGTAAAGGAAAAAAACACGCGCCCAATAAGAAAAGTCCCACAACCCGGCAACAGGAGAACAAAAGAAAAACAGCTGGAAGGGTCCCCCACTTGGAACCCGACTCCGACCACCACACGCGGTCCAAGCTCCAAAGCTCCTAAGCTCCTCTGACGTCACGACCATCCTACCCGTTGACTGCAAGGGCACACCAAGTGTGGCCAAATCCCAAGTAGGGGTGAGTATAAAAATACTCAGTAGGATACCCCGAAGGCTTGAGGGAGCAACAAAGGTGGTACTGAAGGGTGAGCAGTAGAGTGAACAGTAAAGGTAAAGGAGTACAACAATGGGTGTAGTGGAGTAATAGTAAAGAGTCCAGCTCAACCCAACAAGAGAATAGAGGTAGACTCATCCAGACAAATGGAGCTGGAAATGGTGAGAAGATGAACTTTCTGTCGAGTCTTCTCTACCTATAGTAGGAGAGTAGACTCGTCTAACCCTGAGAAGCTAGACACGGAAACCACGTGGCATAACCCGCGCGTCTTCGCCTATCCTGGATAGAGAGTAAAAAAACCAAGAAGTGGGTACTAGAACAAGGTATATACATATCTTTATGCTCAACAAGAAGCCCGAACAATGTCGTAAGGGGATCTCTGTCTCGTAGCTCAGCCCAAGAAAAGAGTAGCCAACAGTCCCAGAAAGTAAACGCCATCGATGCCCAGCATCCCACATGTCTGCCCCAAACTACAAGTCATGGGGATCAAACCACCACACCTCGACACTATCTGCTTTGGGCGGCAATGACTCCCCTGCATGTCTGCCCCAAACTACAAGTCAAGGGGCTCAAACCACCACATCTCAACATTATCTTCTTTGGGCGGCAATGACTCAACCGCACTGGTTTAGGTCACGTCACAACGACGTGTCTCGGTGGGGGAAAAGCACCCCTCGTAATTGAGAGTTTTGGGGGAATTTCAAACCACAAATCGACACTGATCCACAGTCGAGAGGTCTCCTCAAAGTCAAAGTTGTTCTACCTCTGACCCATACAACCAAGGTCCCTCTCCAGTTGTCACGGAGGAAAGCCAAAGACTAGCCTAGTAGAATGGACTGAGCATGGATTGCCAATAGGTGTCCCACTGCCCAGCCCTGCTGGAGGGTAATTCATAACCAGATATTGGGTGACCTGCTGCCTAGACCAGCTGGAGGGTAAACCCTAATACATCATCAGGCGACCCACTGCCCAGCCCCGCTGGATGGTAGACCTTAATACATCATCAGGCGACCCACTGCCCAGCCCCACTGGAGGGTAGACCTTAATACATCATCATGCGACCCACTGTCCAGCCCCACTGGAGGGTAGACCAGGAGTAAGTCGATAGGTGACCCACTGCCCAGCCCTACCGGATGGTAGACCCTAAGAGAAGTCGACGGGTGACCCACTGCACAACCCCACTGGAGGGTAAAGCCAGAATAAGTCGTCAGGCGACCCACTGCCCAGCCCTGCTGGAGCGTAGACCTGAATCAGGATGACGAGTGACCCACTGCCCAGCCTTGCTAGAGGGTAGACTCTGAAAAGTGTTCAGGTGTCCCACTGCCTAATCTCTGCTAGAGGGTAAACCCTGAGAAGTAAATGAGTAACCCACTACCCAGCCCTGCTGGAGGGTATACCCGGAACTACTCTACCCATCTCTACTAGATGGTACAACACTGGCCAACAGAACACGGAGTGGTTATCGTGCAACCATCCATCTTCAGAACAATACCAGTGGAAACCACTCAACCTTGCTGATCTAAACCATCGAGCACATATACAGGGGAAAACGTCAACCCCGCTGGTCAACAGTCGAGAACCGAGGGACCCTCTATGTCTTGAGAGCTCAAAGTACGCAAAGCAGAACATGACACACACCTGGGGCCCACACGATGTGTGGCCCCAAGTTAACCCCAACCAAGCACACAAATGGTCTTGGGTACAATCATTCACATGAACCTCCCAGCGTTCTCGCATACTCCCAGAGTATGCCACGTCTCCAGCCCACAGGCTGACATGCACACGGCTCCCAATGTCAATGCGAAGGCGTAAACGTAACAACTCCAACTTGCCACCTCAACGACTGAGCCATGACCAAACATATCTCTTCAAGCATTTACATTACTCACACAAGAGTGCACGTGATCACACGACAAGGGTTCGCTACAAACATGGTAGAAGAACCGCCACAGGGGGCACAATTACATTCTCACATTTAATACGATCACGCAAGAGGCTCCGAACAAGCAAACAGATTGTACTGTTGTGATCCTTGTGGAAAAACTAGCGAGATAGACTGCTTACTCGCCCGAAACAGTCAACCAGTGAAAAAGGTACTATTCACCGTAACCAACCTGTGTGGGGCCCACCCAAAGATCCCGAAACTAAACAAACAGGCACACCACTACGATCCCCTCGAAAAAACAGACGGGATTGACTACCCAATATCCCAAAATGGTCACCCAGTGAAAAAGGTAGTATTCACCGTAGCCAGGTTGGGAGGGTCCCACACCACATCCCTGAAAAAGATCGGGTGAACTGTGCCATGGAAATGCTCTCGGAAAAGTACGTCAAATTGACTACTTACTTGCATGGAACGGGTATCTGGAGAAAAAGATGCATTCCGGCTTACCGAGCACGAGCGGTGCCATGCAGGACACACACCATCGTACCGAATTAGAGTGGCCCTCGTGGGCCATGCACCATTGCGCCGAATTAGAGCGAGCAGATTGCACCATCGCAATCCCCTCAGAAAAACACCAAAAAATGACTGCTCGTTCTCCCCGAACGGACGCCCGATGAAAAAGTCATGCAATGCTGCACGCAGCTCAAAAGATGGGCCGTGGGGCCCATGCCTCAACTTTAGCCTCAATGCCTGAAACCACCCTGGAAAGCTCTGACTTGATGCCAGGGTCCCAACTCTACTAACAACATTCAAATCGGACGTCGGATGCGTCTGCGCCTTCCAAAACTAGAATCTCAGGAAAAACGCTCATCCACTTAAAGACACGACGCGACTCCGAGTCCCCTCGTTTTGGGAATTAATAATTCCTGAGACCTACTCAAGGTGTTCCCTTCGACGCGAGGTCAGTGTTTCTGCTGACGGTACGCAAAAAAGATGCCCGTAGTGAAAGTTACGGCCGTCGAAAAATTGAGGGGCAAAGCTGCTTGGGCTGGACCGGCCTGGACCGGCCAGTCCGCCCGGCCTGGGCTGGCCCACTTCGGTCGTCCCGGCTCACAAACGGCTGGGCCCCATGGGCCGATGGTGGACTCGTCCCACGACGTGGCTGATTGGCTGAAGCCGGTCACCGTGCAACGACCCACGCACCGTGGGTCGTTGCCTCCGCACGGGGGTTGTGCGCCGCGACCCCGCCTCGCCGTCGCGCCTGCCAGTGCCGACGACGCCTCTCGCCGCCTCACCCGCGGCCGCTTGCCGTCACCCCCAGCTGCCTCCTCTGCTGATCACCCGTGCCGCCGACTGCTGGAGCCACCCGCGGGCCGCCGCCTCCACCATGCCGCACCGCCGCTCGAACCCGCCGGAAACCGAAAACCCGCAAACTTCGGTGGATGATTGCGGATTCCACGGAGCTCGGAATTCGAGTATGAAAGATGCGTTAGAAAGGGAATAAACTCTAATACGCATTTATAGGCTTTGTTTGAAAATCCAATAGCAATTAGACAATTTTAAATAGGCTCAAAGTAGGTGCGGTAGAACAAAGTGAAAAACGACAAATGCTACCTTGATGGGCTTCACCCGAAGCTTTGCCACGATCTGTCGGAGCCGCGCCTCGCCAGAGAGAAGGAGTTGATGGAGGAGAGCTTCTTCCTCCGTTTTTGGGAGCTGCTGGAGCCAGGGGAGAAGAATGGAGGAAGGGGAAGGGTGTGTTTAATTAAATTAATTAACAATTTAATTAATTTAAAAACCCCGAAAAGACCCACATTCGAAACTCCGGACGAGGTCAAGGTTAAGCCTCCCCAAGGGTAAACACCAACTCCTGAGCACAACCGCAGTCTCGGAATTTTAATATGATGCCCCATTGAATAGTTATTAAACTCAACGCCCGAGGGCGCCAAATTATGAAAAGGACCCTGGGGCCATTTTTCAGAGATGGGCCGCGCCCGCAAAACATACATCTCTCCTAGGGTAAACGAAACGCTCCGAAATCAACAGTGCCCTTGGTTTTCCAATCCGAGCCACCATTTAATAGATACTTGAGTTTCACCATTAAACGAATAAATTAATTAATTAATTTATCCATTTAACGTTCTGAAAGCGAGCGAGGGGTCTAAACGTCCCGCACCGACAAGTTTTATGTTGTTCCTAGGGTAAACACCGCATTCCAGACCCATCCGTAAACTCAGATCTCTGATCCAGATAACCGTATAGGATTTATCTCATTTTTTGGCGTTTCCAGTGTGAACGCACTGGAAATTTAATTCAGGCCACTCCGGGGCTCGAAATCACACGCCGTCTGAAGGTGCTGCTCTGGATTATCGCCAATAATATTAAAAAGTCCTCCGCAGCAAAAACTAGGTTCTTACATCATTACCTCCTTCATGCTTTCCTTCTTCAAAAAGCAAAACTAGGGAGAAAAATAGGGTACTAAGCCCACACCTGGCTTTCCCATACCCAGAAGAACCCACACACAGCTCTGCGTCACCGCACACAGACCAAAGGATTGATCTGTTCACGTGAGGTCGGCCATTGTTGATGTCGTGCACCCACTCCAGACTTTGGGGTTAGATCAAGGAAGTTGGGAACCAATTCATCCCTCTACACGATCTCAAATGGTCCGAAGGACCTCGGGGGTAGCTCACCTCCCCGACCGAACCCTTACGTCGCATGCTACGACTGGAATCATCGCCCGCACCTGGAACAAGGCTCAGTGATTACCTCCATTAGAAAATCCATATGGTGGAACACCCATGGATATCTGGTCATGCAAGGTTTCACCATCGATGTCTCGCAACCAAGACTCTCTTACATGCTCGGGAAGCGATGGAGTCAACACCATCGACTCAAGAAAAAGGTCCCATGCCTTTTACCTTACCAACACAAGGTTACACCCGACGCCTTGCGTCACCCTGGTCACACACCAAACAAGGGGCAGGGAGGAAAGCATTCCACACACAGAATCTAACAATTCTACTTCAAAAATTATAAGAGCTATAGAGCGTACCTCTTATCACCTCATTCACTATAAGATCGTAGACATCTAAAGCTCGCGGCTGTCTGCAGTCCCAACTGTCCGCTCTCGAAGCCTAACGTGGACCACCTAGTGGTGACAGGAAGATCTTGTAAAGTCGTCCCCCACTACCAACTCCTCCCGCTCCTCTGTTAGCACCACCTCTCTGGGCGCTACTCCGATCACGACGTTGCCTCTGTTGTGGTGGTGCACCTGCTGCCTGCCCGAAGCTCTATGCATTTCTGGTCGGGCAGTCCCCTGTCAGGTGACCTCACCCATCGCAATCATAGCACCGACTCTCTCTGGGCTGCACTGGTGTCCTTCGGCGCCACAGTGGTGTTCGACCACAGTCCGGAGCCCACTCTTAGAAGGGAACCCTCGACTGAGGCCCTGTAATTTTCCACTACAGTGGTATATGACCACATCTCCGAAACCGGCAGTGGAAAGACCACCTACGTCAAGGTCCTGCTTTTCGACGCCCACTAGCTGCGGTAGACGTCTTGACTCCAACATGTCGGCTGCCACCACCAACACTAGAACGTGGTAGGAAGCCCTATGTCACTAGCGCCTGCTCTAGCACCCCGACATATATGGAAATATCCAATGGTACTATGACATCACAAGTCTCTTGGAGTAGACCCTTCTAAAACTTCCCTGCTCGAAAGTTGTCATCACGGACCAAGTCTAGGTAAAAGCGTGCACGGTCTGCAAAACTAGTCGCGTACTCAGCCACCGTCATCCCTCCCTGCTGAAACTGCAGGAGCTCCTGAATCCGAATGGAGCGCACGAAGGAGGGGCAAAAATCCTCATGGAACAACAACTAAAAGTCACCCCATGAAAGCGACGACTCGTCAAGAAACATAGTCACCAGACTCCACCAACGCCAAGCGGCTCCACAAAAAGGGGTGGCTTCCAAAGCCACTCTCTGATATGTCGGCGTCTGCACAAGACTAAAAAGGAAAACCACTACCTCGAGCCAAGCCTCTACTGCCTGAGGGTCTGGATCACCTCTGAACATCAGCGGTCTCTACCGCTGGAACTCATGGAGCGCGCTCAACTTGCGCTCAAGCTAAACCTTCTCTACTGAAAGTATCTACTGCTCAACAGGTGGGGGTGCTGCTACCGGCCCACCCGGAGAAAGGGCTCACATGATGGGTCCTGGACTGTGGCCTCGTAGCTCACAGGGTTGTCATCACGCACTAAAGCTGGCATCTTGGATGGCTGTCTTCGCGGAGACATCCTGAATATTTTCAAGGAGTGTCGCGGTCAGATGAGCATAATGTATATACCAACAACAACAATGATGGGGAGCGGACACAAGAAAGAATGTCAAGACTTAGTCTTATGTGATGCACAAAAAAATTTCCCTGCAACATGTGTCTCAGCATGCCAAGTCGACAAGCGGGTTATTAGGGTCCTGGTGAACGGATACATCGGCTGCCGCACCATCACCGTACTACCTAGCCTAAGAGCCGCTCTCGAGACACATTAACACTATTTACCTATATCCCAACCAATTCCTTTTATTTTAGGGATGTCCGAACAACATCCCAAGGAACAAACCGCCTCTGATACAACTTTGTCACGACCCAACCCTACCCGGGGTCGAGCCGCAACTATCCCATGCATGCCTCCATAGGCCAGGGGCTGGAGACCATTGCCGAAGGCACAACAACTCAGGGAGGCCTTTTCTTAAGAACCTGTACACAAACACGCAACACACTCAATTCAAAAGTACAGAGTAGAAGGGAAAAAAGGGAAACTACTATATATACAAACCACAAAGTGGATCGACCTCTACAAGTACAAATAAAGATGAAGGTACACTAAAAAGTAAAGGAAAAAACACGTGCCCAATCAGAAATGTGCCACAACACCGTAAGAGGTGAAGAAAAGAAAAACAGCTAGAAGGGTCCCACACCTGGAACCCGACTCCGACCACTGCACGCGGTCCAAGCTCCCATGCCCCTAAGATCCTCTAACGTCACGACCAACCTGTCCGTCGTTTGTAAGGGCACACCAAGTGTGGGCAAAGCCCATGCAAGAGTGAGTATAAAAATACTCAGTAGGATACCCCAAAGGCTCGAGGGATCATCATAGGAGGTACCAAAGTGTGGACAGTATAGTGAATAGTAAAGGTAAAGGAGTACAATAAGGGGTGCAGTGGAGTAATAGTAAAGAGTCCAGCTCAACCCAATAAGAGAAAGGAGGTAGACTCGTCCAGACACAAGGAGCTGGAAACAGTGAGAAGATAAACTTCTGTCGAGTCTTCTCTACCTATAGAAGGAGAGTAGACTTGTCCAACCATGAGAATCTAGACACGGAAAGCATGTGGCATACCCCACGTGTATTCGCCTCTCCAGGATAGGGAGTAACCAAACCAAAGAAGTGGGTACTAGAACAAGGTATATACATATCTTTATGCTTAGCAAGAAGCCCAAACAACGTCGTAAGGGGATCTCCATCCCGTAGCTCAGCCCAAGAAAAGAGTAGCCAACAGTCCTAGAAAGTAAAAGCCATCGATGCCCAGCATACCGCACATCTGCCCCATGCTACAAGTCAAGGGGCTCAAAACACCACACCTCGACACTATTTGCTTTGGGCGGCACTGACTATTCCGCACGGTTTTAGGTCGCGTCACATGGATGCATATCGGTGGGGGGAAAAGTGCCCCTCATACTTGAGAGTTCTGGGGGAACGTCAAACCATAACTCAACACTACTCCGCGGTCAAGAGGTCTCCTCAAAGTCAAAGCTGTTCCACCTTCGACCGTACAACCAAGGTCCTGCTCCGGTGGTCACGGAAAAAAGCCATCGACTATCCTAGTAGAAAGGACTTAGCCTGGATTACCAACAGGTGTCCCACTGCCCAGCCCTACTGGAGGGTAATTCAAAACCAGATATCGGGTGACCAACTACCCAGCCCTACCAGAGGGTAAACCCTAATACATCATCAGGCAACCCACTACCCAGCGCCACTGGAGGGTAGACCTTAATACATCATCAGGAAACCCACTGCCCAGCCCCGCTGGAGGGTAGAACTTAATACATCATTAGACGACCCACTGCCCAGCCCCGCTGGAGGTTAGACCTAGAGTATGTCAATAGGTGACCCACTGCCCAGCCCTGCCGGAGGGTAGACCCTAAGAGAAGTCGATGGGTGACCCACTGCACAGCCCCACTAGAGGGTAAACCTGGAACAAGTCGTTAGGCAACCCACTGCCTAGCCCTACTGGTGGGGCGACCTGAATCAAGATGACGAGCGACCCACTGCCCAGCCTTTCTAGAGGGTAGACTCTAAAGATTTATCGGGTGACCCACTGCCTAGTATCTACTAGAGGGTAAACCCTGAGAAGTCAATGAGCAACCCAATTCCCAGCCCTGCTGGAGTGTAAACCCGGAACTGCTTTGCCCATCACTACTCATTGGTACAACATTGTCCAACTGAACACGGAGTGGGTATCGTGCAACCACGTGGGTCCGAAACAAATCTAGGGGAAACCACTCAACCCTGCTGATCTAAACCATCAAGCACAGAGCCAAGGGAAAACCTCAACCCTACTGGTCAATAGTCGAGAACCGAGGGACCATCTACGTCATGAGAGGTCAAAGTACGCAAAGCAGAACACGACACGCACCTGGGGCCCACACGACGTGTGGCCCCAAGTTAAACCCAACCAAGCGCCGAAACAGTCTTGGGTACAACCATCCACATGTACCTCCCAGCATTCTCGCATACTCCAAGAGTATGCCACGTCTCAAGCCCACAGGCTAACATGCACACGGCCCCCAATGTCAACGCGAAGGCGTAAACATAACAACTCCAAATTTCCACCTCAATGGCTGAGGCACTACTAACCACATCTCTTCAAGAATTTACATTACTCACACGAGAGTGCACACCATCACACGCCAAGGGTCCGCTACAAACATGGTAGAAGAATCTCTATCAGGGCACCTTTACATTTGCACATTTAATAAGATCACGCAAGAGGCTCCGCACAACCAAACAGATTGTACCATTGTGATCCTCGTGAAAAAAAAACATGAGATAGACTACTTACTCACCTGAAACGGCCAACCGGTGAAAATGTACTATTCACCTTAACCAACCCGTGTGGGGCCCACCCAAAGATCCCGAAACTGTACAAACGGGCACACCCCTGCAATCCCCTCAGAAAAAAACACGAGATTGACTACTCAATCGCCCCAAATGGACACCCAGTGAAAAAGGTACTATTCACCATAGCCAGGTCGGGTGGGTCCCACACCAAGTCCCTAAAAAGGTCGGGCGAACTGCGCCATCACAATGCTCACGAAAAAGCACGTCAAATTGACTGCTTTCTAGCGTGGAATGGGGATCTGGAGAAAAAGATGCATTCCGGCTTACAGCGCATGAGTGGTACCACACGGGACCCGCACCCCAGTCCCGAAGCACTGCCAACAGGTTGCACCGTTGTGATCCTCTTGAAAAAGTACACAAGATGGACTATTCATTGGTCCAAAACGGTCACCCGGTGCTAAAGATGGAAAATCACCGTTGACGCCCAAACGACCCTTATGAGACCCACCCCATCGTGCCGAATTAGAGCGGGCAGATTGCACCATTGCAATCCCCTCAGAAAAACACCCAAAAATGACTGTCCGTTTACCCCGAACGGACGCCCGAGGAAAATGTCATGCAACGATGCACGCAGCTCAAAAGACGGTCTGTGGGGCCCATGCATCAACTTTGGCCTCAACAACTGAAGGCACCTGGGAAAGCTCCACCACGGTGACAGGGTCCTAACACCACTGACGGTGTTTAAATCAGACATTGGACGCGTCCGTGCCGTCCAAAACAAGAATATCGTGAAAAATGCTCATCCACTTAAAGACGCGTCACACCTCCAACGCCCCACATTTTGGGAATTAAAAATTCCCAAAAACTTCTCAAGGAGTTCCCCTCGACGCGAGGTCTGTACTTCAGCTGACGGCACACAAAACAGATGCCCGTAGCGAATGTTACGGACGTCAGAAAATTGAGGGGCAATGCCCCTTGGGCTGGACCGGCGGGTCCGTCCGGCCTGGGCCAGCCCGGCTCGCAGCGCCTGGCCTGCGGCTTGGCCGCATGGGCTGGCGGTGGGCTCACACCCCCGTGTGGCCGACTGAACGAAGACGGTCGCCACTTGACGACCCGCTCGACACGGGTCGTTGCCTCCGCATGGGGGTCTCGCGCTGTGACCCCGCCTCGCCGTCGTGCCAGCCACTGCCGACTGCGCCTCTCGCCGCCTCACCTGCGGCCACTTTTCATCACCGTAGGCTGCCTCCTCTACTGATCACCCGCACCGCCGACCGCTGGAGCCACCCACATGCCTCCACCAAGCCGTTCCGCCACTCGAACCCACCGGAAACCGAAAACCCACAAACTTCTATGGATGATTGCGGACGCCACATAGCTCAAAATTCGAATCCAAAAGATGCGTTATAAAGGGAATATACAATACTATGCATTCAGGGGATTTGTTCGAATGTCCAACAGCAATTCAACAGTTTTAAACAAGCTCAAATTAGGTGCAGGAAAACAAAGTGAAAAATGGAAAATCCTACCTCGATGGGCTTTGCCCGAAGCTTCGCTGCGATCCGTCGGAGCCACGCCTCGCCGAAGAGGAGGAGATGATGGAGGAGAGATTCCTCTTCCATTTTTGGGAGCTTCAGGTGCCAGGGGAGAAGAGGCGAGGAAGGGGAAGGGGGTGTTTAAATAAATTAATTAACAATTTAATTAATTTAAAACCCCCGAGAAAAGACCCGCATTCGAAACTCCCGACGGGGTCGAGGTTAAGTATCCCCTAGGGTAAACACCACCTCTCAAGCACAACGGTAGTCTCAAAATTTTAATCTGATGCCCTGCTCAATAGTTATTAAACTCAATGCCTGAGGGTGGAAAATTACGAAAATTCCCCTTGGGCCATTTTTCACAAATGGGTTGCACCTGCAAAACATACACCTCTTCTCGGGTAAACGGCACGCTCCGAACTCAACAGTGCCATCAGTTTTCCAATCTGAGCCACCTTTTAATAGATACTTGAGTTTCACCATTAAACGAATAAATTAATTAATTAATTAATCCATCTAACGTTATGAAAGTGAGTAAGGGGTCCAAACGTCCCGCACCGACAAGTTTTATGTCTTTCCTAGGGTAAACACCCCATTCTGGACCCATTCATACACTTGGATCGCTGATACGGATCACCGTTTTGGATTTATCGCATTTATTTTTGCGTTTCCAGTGTGAACACACTGAAAATTTAATTCCGGCCACTCGGAGGCTCGGAATCGCACGCCATCTGAAGGAACTGCTCTGGAATATCTTCAAGCATATTCCAAAGTCATCCGCAGCAAAAACTGGGTTTTTAAAATTTAAATGTTTATACAAACATTAAAAAACACAAAATAACATTACACATCACGTGGTTGATCCATGTAACCCTTATGTAACCTATAGAAAATAAAAATTACCATTAATATACTTATTTGAAATCATGAATACATTAAAAAAGACTTATAAAAATTTGATTACCTTTATAAAAAACTTTTATAAATCTCAATTACACTTATTAAAAGCACAATTCTTACATAAGGGTATAGATTTCAATGAAAATATCCACTTTTTAATCAAACTAACTTATAAATAATTTATTAATAGGTTTATTATCGCTTCTAAAATCCAAAAAATAAAACATTTATAATTCTAGAAGTCCTTTTAAAACATCCATATTAATTTTAAAAATTCATCATTTGTAATATTTAATAACTTCATTATTTTTTAGAATATTTTTAAAACAACTATATAAATTTAAAACTCATTCTAAAATAACTTTTAGAATTTATGAAATATCTATTGAACCACTAGAAACAAAAAAATAGAAAAGGAAAGATCCAACATTTTCTGACCCTTCACACCCATCCATGTATCTAGAACACCCACTATTTAGATTCCATAAATATTTGATACTTCTAAGGTACATTTTCTGAAATAAATCAATGTAGTAGATTTTTTTGGTACGAATGATATTTTGTGTCTAATTATATTATAATATTAAGGTTTTTCAACTAATGAGATTTTAAACATCAAATATTATGCTATTAAAAAAATAAATCCACAACAATAAATATTTTAGTATAGAAATTTTTTTATGTAAAACCCTAAGATAATTAATTATCATAATTACCTTAAATTATAAATTTTAATCATTTTACATTTAAATACATCCTTTTGAGATTTTTGTAAAAAAATTCATTTTAATCCTTTGTGAAAAGATGATATGACCAAAAACCATTTTTATTAAAGGTTGGACTCATCAGATTCACCATTTTATCATATTTATCATTTTCTTCAACAAATTTAGATAAAATTTCATTATGATTATAAAAATCTTTTTTCAGATCCACATTCACTTTTTGAATAACTTCTAAATTAGTACAAACATTTTCATTAGAAAAAAGATCCACATTTTTTAATATTTTTTATTTTATTTCATGATATTATCATAATCATTATCAAATTAATTTACGTTTAACTATACTGAATTAAACCTTCTATCACTATTCATATCATTTACTACCCAAAATATCGAAGTTGATCATTTTAATCTTTTAGTTTAAATACTTCAGAATTAAAATTATATTTATATTCCTCATTATGAGAAACACCAATATTAATATTTTCACATTCCTTTAAATGTTTTCTTATTTTATTTTACCAATTTTAATTTTCAAATATTTTACCCATATATTTTTTATAAAATCATTATACTATCATTCAATAATTCTTTATGCTCTATGTAGATTTTTTTCAATTTCGAATTCACACAAATATAATTAAAACTATAATCATATTATCTATTTTTAATATAGAATTAATAAATTATGATACACATTATCAAGAGTTATTAACTCTGTAATGAATGGATCAGGTACCTCACAATGTTTTTCCAACAAATAGAGGTTCCATATCTCCAGTTCACTTACCATTTCACTATTCAAATCTTACATTTCTGAACAATCCCATCCAATAAATACTGCTTATATTTTACATTCTCTTTTTTTCTCTTTCTTTAATGGTTTGAGGTTGGAAAATTTAGAACAGATATGTCCATTCTTAATGAACTCATAAATGGTTAATTACTAAACATTATTACTATTTACTACATTACTTTTATCATACTCATTTTTCTGAATTTGAATAAAAATCCCACTCACTTATTTTGTTTTTCTTGAATTTTGAAACATATTTCTAAAATAATCCATCTCTTTATCACTTTCCTAGATATCGTAGAGAGAAGATTTATATGATTCATTTATATTTTATTTAAAATAAAGGCATTTCTTCTTTGTATAATCATCATAATTATTAGTTTTAATTTTAGTAATATGTTGTACTAAAGCAAAAAATTGTTCTCTTAAAGTATAATATTTAAAATTATTAATTTTCTTAATCACCACTTTCTTTTCATTAGATATTTTTAAAAATTTCATTAGTATCATTTCAACTAGTGTTGTATTGTCTAGTTATTCAATAAGAAAACCTATTCTATTTGTAAAACTTATAAACTGATGAAGCATATGGTTCACTGACTCATATTATCTGTTCTTTATATCTTGATATTCTATACATAATGTTTAATTATTGTATATTTTAATCTTTTCTCTCCCATAGTGAATAACTTGTAGAATTCTCAAAATGTCATGGGATATATTATAGGCTAAAACATGTATATGCACTCTTTTACTTATAAATAATATATACACTATAATGTAAAACATTATTTTTCATATAAATACCAAAAAGTGTCTCTATATCAGAATCTAGTAGTTAAAATTGTTTTATATGAATTTACACTGATCCAAACATAAATTCTTTATGTATGATTCAATTCATCATTTTTAATATACATAATCACTTCCATAAAAAACAGGGTATTGTAAAATATAAAACTCGTATGTTCATTTATAAATTCTATCTTACAAAAATGAAATTATTTTATATATTTCTTGGTCAAGAATACGGTTAGTACATAAAATATATAAGCAATAATTCCTATATCAAGATGACTAAGATCTAATACTAATTGTTTTCCTAGATAATATTCAACAATTAACTAGAGGGGGGATGGATTAAGCTTTCTAAAATTTAAAACAATAATCATTCAAAGTTTATTATTATATGAATCAATAATTTAGTGCATAATTCATTGAATAATGTAGTTGAAAAAATATAGACACTGTATTTTTATAGTAGTTTGGTTAAAAAAATCTTATTATAAATTTATATTCTCTAAAATAGATGAGAAGATCAGTACTAACTAATAAATCTCTAATTATAAGGAATGATAACATAATTATGTATCCTGTCCTTTACAATAAAGAGAGATAGATCTATATAGAATTTTAAATGATCACAAGCAAATATAACCATAATTTTTCTTAGGACTAAAAACCCAAAAAGATTATCTTTTGTTTGGGGTAATAAACTATACCAATTTTTTTAATTGGTAAAATCATGAACTATTTATTATAATTAATAATTGGTAAAATAAAATATTGATCAGTGAAATCCTGAAAACCATTACCATCAAAAGAAATTAGAATATTTAGAGGTCGATGTAGCATGTGTAACTTTGATATCCTTCACACAAAAATATACATTGATGTTCTTTTCTAGCGCACAAATGAAATAATAGACATAAAATATCTCAAAACATTAGTAACTTGTATTATAAAAGTTTTCAAGTGTGTTACATTGTATGTCTTATTATCTATACACAAATTAATGACCAACAATCGTATATTTCCTTCATTTCTAATTGTGTTATTTTTTTCTAAACTCATCATCACCATCAAATGATTATAAATATTAATAATAAATGAAAATGTATTTAACCTTCTAAACTCCATGAATATTCATATAATAATTTGTCATGCCATTATTCTAGTACTGAACTCATTTAAAATATTTTCAAATATGTTCATTTGTTTCATTAAACAATCAACTAGGGCCCTCCTAGCCTATTGTATTCTAAATGTGACACCCCTAACACAACTTCAGTATGATAGGGTATGGTGGTCAACACTGAGTATACGTATCATTCATATAAGTTGCCATATCATAGGGTACCTATATGCACACACATATCTCCAAGAACCCATACAATGATGAAAGGTAGAAGATAATAATTACCATAACACATACATACAAAATATACCACATCAATGTACAAAAAAATGATTAGAAAGAATAAATGGATAAATGTAATGCCACTAAATCCGTAAAAAGAATCCACACTTATATAAACGAGGGTACTATAACCAAATGAGTCACCAAGTATGAACCATCGTCTGTCAAGATTAATATACCCAACACTCTCAGTTCTCCTAAGATTATTTCAAAATTCATTTCATCTATATATGACATGACATGTGTGGTTAGGGGGAGTATAACAATACCTGGTAGGAAAATATGATGTTACCAAACATAAAAAATCAATAGTGTAGTCATCTCATAATCACAAAGGTATATTAATTAAAATATTAAATGTAACAATAATAACCCTGATATATATGAGGTGAACTCTAAATATCAAAGTAAATACACAACCATATTTCTTGCCCAAGATTCTTGATAATGGTTACAATGTAATGCTCACCTAGGAGAAACCACTATAACTGTTTGGTAAGATATATTCTGCTAATCCAAGAGGTTTTTCTCATCGACACTCTCAATGATAATTAAACACTTTAATTTATAAGATCTTTATATAAATATAAGTGATTTCACTGAGTTCCTCTGTGTATAGATGACCATATATAGAATGATCCACTAAGTGTGGGATTATAAGTCTATGTATGTTGGTCATAAATATTCAAAAAACACACCATCAGGAAGAAGATAATGAAATAGGATCACAATTCAAGTGTCCTAGTGGAATTCCTTAAATCCATCCAAGAATAATCCATTTGAGTAGATCACATCATATTTTGAAGAAATTGTTCTTCAATGTGACCTAATAGGGATGGACCATGATTACATACCCTAAATAAACCATTCTACACTAAAGATAACAATGACCTTAAACCACCCATGAATAATTACATGACATGTCTAGGCTATACATGACATGTATTGGCTATAGTACGCATACCCATATACTATATCCCATGTCTGTGCACTTCATGTAGAGATCATGTATTTGGTTATACCTATTAACCTAGCCGGGTAAGTTTCTATGTACCATATGGGTGTATGTTGAGTTTCCATACATGGGTAACATGATATATGGATGGTCCCACATCATGTGTAATATTAAATTTTTCTAAAACCATAGACATCATAGCCAGAAGACTACAAATTGAATTTTCTTCATACTATACACAATATATTAAATAATTTTCCAAGAACCCGCTAGTTTTCAACACTATTCTTCTTACACATCCACCATAAATGGATCAACCGATAATATTTCTATAGAACATTTATAAAAAATGAAGAAACTCCAATCATTGTTGATGGATGGATTCAGATGCCAATCTTCACCCAGATCACTCCCTATATAACCATGTTGTCCAAAAACCATTACCATGAAACATGATCCCCCAGTCCAATTCCAAATCCTATATCATTTTCACACACCACAAGAAAACCATTTCTCTTTAGACTAAACTTGTGGTATTAGTCCATTTCACTAAAGAATCATTACACAATGATCCTCTAAAAATTATTTTTTGATTCATCAGCCAAAGGAAACACCAACTATGAACATGTAGAGAATGATGTGAGAAATGAAAAAAATAAAAAAAAATAGGAAATACTTTTAACCATTTTACTAGTTATTTTCGATTTAATGTTTCTATAATTATTAATGAAGATGGAATAATCCCTAATTATTCTACAAAATAATAATTTTCTATTTCTATGAAAATAAACCAATAGCTACACATTGAATATAGACCAATGAAATAATTCATTAAAAGTTAGGATTCATGTTTGACATAAGATAATAAAATAGGGATTAAATCTAATATAAAAAAATGTCATATCTGGAGTTTTGATTAATCATTATAGAATAATAGTTCCTGGATATTTTCATTGTTGAGATCTGTGAACTCCATTGCTGAAGACAACTACCAATAAAATTGATCTTTGATCCTCTATTCCATTTCAATTCATCAAATTATACTCCTCATCCCACTAAATTTTTCTTAGTTTTCATATATAACCCTAGGGTATTCAGAATGTTGGGCATATATAGTAGGTGATTTGTTTTAGATTAATTTTTATAATCTAAACAAATTTAATAAATTATTTATTTGATATTTTTTCCACAATGGTTTGTAAGACAAAAAACCTGATTCACAGAAATGTTTTATTACCCCTTATAAAATCCTTAATTTAATATTTAAATGAAGTTATATATAACTTATCTAAAACATTATATGAGATTTATTCCATTGTCGATGAAAAATTGTGCATGCATGATATAATGTAATTAATATTTCTATTATACCAATACCCAGCCTCCACGGTCCCTATAATCTATTACCAACTCAACATATATCTTTTAAAATATTTTTTTTTTAATTTTCCTATTTATTATATGGGAAATAAATGAGTCATTACATTCTCCCCACCTCATTTATTCTCACCCTGATAAGAATATAAGTCTACTAAAAAATATGCGAACACTGAGCTCGAATTTGTTACTCATACTCCTAGACTCTATCATGAAGATTCAAATGACACCTAAAGAAACACACCAAAGGAATTCATTACCCATTTTATATCTTATCATGTCTAACCTTATTCTCTATTGAGTACTTCATAAGGGTAGCTCTATCCTCGAAGACGATATCATCCTCGTCAAAAACATGATTCATGTCACACACAATCCTCCTAGGTTGTTACACATGGAATACATCGTGTACTTGATTTAACTATGGAAGTTTCGGAATAAAAAATGCCACCATGAAAACCCATCATAGTATTTTGAAAGGGACAATGAATCTTTGATATTACATAATCCTTCTAAAGGTGAGACCTTCAGAGATACACTATCCTCCTTGTAGAACTCCAGAGGCCTCATTCTTCATTCCACATAATACTTTGGATGACTATGGGAAGGCCTCATATGATAATAGATTATCTAAAAATTCCCAATCATTACTTGCAAAAACTCTTGAATAATGAGTGTATACTTCTATGGATCATTCCAGTATAGTATTAACTGGTATGGTCACTTGTAAAAAAAATCAAATTGTGCCATAATGATGGAGGATTTGTAAATTTTCCAAAATGGATAGGTTATTGTCCTATCTATAACCAAAGTACCACACAAAATCTTGAAGCTCTTCTTTAAGAAACTAAATGGTCTTCTCACTCAAGAAGTCTATTTAGGGGTGGAACTCCATGATAAAATGAATCAGTTTCATGAAGTCCTCCTAAAATCCCCTCTAAAATAATAATGTGAATCAAGAATAATGTTCCTAAATGATCATTAATGGAAATTCATGAAACTAAATCATATACTACATGAAAAGGAATCCCAATACATCAAATGAACTTTTCTATCAAATGTATTGGATGTTGTCCAATATGGTGTGTAATTATATGATCAATCGCAAAACATTATTTCCTATTGAGATTCATGTAATCAACATTAATAATTACATTGATATACCATCCCACTTTCTATAAAGAACCTCAGTAATTTGATCTAAACCCACTGGAATCGTTAGCACTGCCTTCACTTACTAATAAGTGAGGCATCGAGGGAGAAACCCCGAAATGAACATCATTATTCATGAACATCAAAAATGACATAACTTTTTTTGCTACATATTTTCTACACCATTAAAGACCACCAAGGGGGATGCATGAAAATCTAAAAAAACCCTCTCATAGTGTCACTCGTACCATGGTCCTCCATCTAAAATGGAATACATGCTACCCAAATTTATAAAATCTATCAAGAAGATGACTAGATGATATTTAAACAAACAATAACTCAAAATCTTTATCTCAAATATTACTCTCATTGAAACACTGTAGAATTAGAGAGGGAAAACCCGTCGACTGTAGGTATGATGTACCATCTTCATTCATAAATGAAAACTGCAACAAGGCCTACTACTCTGATTCCTCACTCAATAACTATGAATAAGATCCCATTATATTAGAATCTTCTAACACATTTCCCTTTCCCAGAGTATATAATATCTTTATGTCATAATCCTAGAAGAAGTATTGTCATCAACTCTATCTAATTTTGATATACATCAATGATAATATATACTTGATACTCTTATGGTTGTAATATATTATAAATTGCTCACCCATAAGGTAGTGTCAACAATTCTTTAGGTAAATACCACAACTTCTTGTTCAATATTATAGGTAATGTTTGTCTTCTAATACGGTATCAACTTGTTGCGCCCCTATGAAATTACTTCCTACCCCTACATTCGAACAAATACACGCCTAGTTCAAGAGGCATCATAGAACACTACAGCCTCAACACCCTCCATTGGAGTTTTCATGATATGGTTTCCCATAAACCTCTAATGAAGCTTCTTAAAATCCTTCTGACACCACTTAGTCCACATGAAAGGATATCCCGTTCGATTCAAATTTATAAAGGGTTCTAAAATCATAGTGAAATTGGGTATGGATCTTCAATAATAGCCTACCAACCCAATGAGGTTTCACAAATTAGTCACAATCTTTGGTGGCACCCATGAAAGAACTAAATCATCATTAAATGAGTCCACTTATAATTCTTCTTTTGATATAATATGTACTAGAAAGGGGAGCTCTCCAAAGAATAATTGACACTTCAGAACCTCCCAATAAGTTTCGTGCTCCCAGAGTACGTTTAAGATAATACTTAGGTGACTAATGTGCTCCTACTCAAACACCAAGTACATGAGGATATAGTCAATAATGAATACCATTACCTATATAATAAAGGTTGACATATCCAATTAATAGGACCCATTAACTATAATAGAAAGTTTTCAACACTGAAGGGAATCACAAAGTTCTCATAACGATCATAACGACCTGATAAGGCTATCTTTGGTATATCATTATCCTATGCATAGAGATGGTGATAATGAAACATGATGGAAGTCATCAACAATTGTCTTTTCCCATTTAACTGGTCAAAGTGGACATCAATTCCCAATATTAGATCCATATTATTCATAGTCACCTAGTTGAGCTGATGTTAATCTATAAAAATCCTTAAGCTCTAATCCACATTCTTGGTGAAAAAATGAGGGCAGTATTGGGGAAACAGTTGGTTCGACAGAGACCCACATTCTAAAATCCACAGACTATACCTCCCACCCATGAATCTCTATGTGTTCCTTTTGATATCATAGCATAAATTTTGTGTAGTACTCATGTAAATGTATATGAAATATTATACCTCTCAGTGTGGATGTTTTCTCAACACATCCTCAATAAAGACAAGCTCATACTCTCCAACAGTGTTGGAAGATGAAAGCCTAGAGCCTCTACTTCTCATTGGGTAATAGTATCCAATTGTTGTGTAATAAACTATATTCTCCTATGTATAGTCCCATCTTGGTCATCCTGGGATTACTTCTAAAAAATGAATTAAAACCTCATCCCTTCAACATAGACACCCAAAAACCTCAAACTCAAGTAGTCTATATGTGTGTGAATTATAGATTGTTAGTTTATATTGATAAGTACATAATAATTACTCAAAATTACTATACAAAAATCCCAAATGAATCACTCTCATCTAAGATTCAATTCACACTGTTGGATAAAGTGGATAATCATTGAATCCCCTCTCATTGGAGTCTCTAAGACCTTGGGTCCAAACAAAATCACAACTTGGATATCATGTTCTCAAACTAGGGATGTGGAATGAAAAGGATTTCTCTCTCATGTGTCTATAAGTACTTTTTATAAGGTAGAAAAGACATAGATTACTATTATATTCATTCCTGGAGAGTCTAGTTCATACATTTCAGCTTCTTACAACTATTATCATCCCTTACCACCAGTTCCTTGATCCTGGAATGGTCCAATTGGGGATGGTTGTGAAAATAAATAAAATCTCTAATCACATCCTACCGGTATCCCAGCCCCACTACCACATCCAATGCCCTACAGACCTCTATAATCTATCCACCACATCTACCTTGGGGTTTAATCAGTTGTATCTGTTTCAGTTGTACGATGGGTCAAACAATATGGCTTGTGATGAACTCAACCACAACAAAATTAACCAAAATTATACCTATTGTATCTAGAATTTTCATGATAGACATGAACTAAAGACGCACTACCTTGGTATTATATCTTAAAAATTATTGCTACCCATTACCCCTAAGTCTAACATGTTCTACTAGACACCAAATTCTATGCTTCAGGGTTCCCTCTACCAGAACAAACTATCTACGACTGCTTCTCCAAAAAGCTTTATACAAGAAATTCTTTCTTGAGAACTCCAACATAAGTAGGAATTCAATGAGGTATCAAACAAGCATTGATATATTTGAGGAGGCTACAGGTGAAGGTCCATGATAGAAATAATGAATCTCAAATAATATCCATGGAGTATCGTGAGTGGTTATTAAAGCTCGATTAATACCTAATTACTATAATGATACCCTTATAGATCTCCAGAATCTTGTTGATGTGAACTACTCAAAACATATCTTTTGAGAAAAAATAATTGAAAAGGCACTCCAACACTATCTTTGAGAAAATTTCCTCCTAATATATCATAGTAACCATAGTCCACCATCACCTAGAAGATCCATTTAGGAGAAATGTTGCTAGGGAAATGACATAATTGGGTGGTGTCCTGATAGAGAGGAAAAATCACATAACTACCTTAATCCAGTCATGAACATCCTGAGGGTCTAACTCACACCAAAATATGAGGGGTTTCATCCCTTAAACCTAATAGAGTGTGATCAACTTGAACACATTCTCTGCCTATATTGTTTAGTGTAACCCAGGGGTTGATAGGTGGTAGTAACACTAGAATCACCCCCGGAGGTACCACACTTTGTACAAGAAACTATAAAGAAGTCTCATCACAATTAAAACCATCTCTTTGATCATTTTACAAAATCATCACTAGAATTCATAACAGAAGAATATTAAAATAGTCCAAGATTTCCATAATGGAAGAGTATATCAGGGGAGCTGACTTATGATTTTCATGGAAACCACAAAAACTCTTATATGATGATTGTAAAAATGTTTTCCATGCAACCATAAACTACATGTATCATGTCAATAACTAGGTTATCAGAGTCATAATGAATATATATTTATTCTTCCACACAAAAAATTGATTCCCTAGATAATGAGCCGATGTTGAAATGGTCTAAAACTATTTTCTTAGTTATAAAAGAAAACCCCATAGAAATAAATCCTATAATCTATTGTCTAAAGAGAAATATACTTTTATAACACTCTATCACATCATGTACCACTAAGGCCCTCCTCAATTGATGAGTTATAGATGTGACACCCCAATCCAACTTCATGTTGTTTAGGATTGGTGACCAGTGCCAAGTTGGAATATCGCACACATGGGAGACCATAGCATCAATGACTATATTTTTACATATAATTCTTTGGTGTATTTTAAAAAATATTTTTTGAGCTATAAATCTAGTTAGCCTATGATTCCTATTCTAGGGGTAGCATTACATGTATATAAAAAATACTATATATATTTTATCACACATATTTAGTTTTTCTAAAAATGTTTAATAAATATGGAATGGGTTTTTATATAGGATATCCCAGACTTCCATAAAATCGAAAACAAGGTATTTACACTAGGTTCAACATATTATTTTTGTTTTTTGAGTGTTAATCTTCAAAACTATCATCAGAAGTATAATAATTAAATAAATTTATATATTTATTAAATTTTTATTAGTAAACCCAAAATATTATCCCCTTATTATATAAGACCTGTATTAGAAAATCCCTTTGAAAGTACAAATAATTATACGGATAGAAAGAGTGTTTTTGGAATATGATTGTAGTTTTATTAAGGAAAGATCATTGATTCAAAATTGGTGCACCAATTAGAGCTTCTCGATCCCTGTAATAACTCTAGCATACTACCATTCTTCAATAGAAATTGATCCAAACCTATGGTAGGGGCAGTTTTTCATTGGATATTACCTATTTGGTTATGCTATAATGAAAAACATCTTCTCCACTTGAATACTAACGTGTGGTCCAATCATAAATTTTGGGTGTATTTTTATATTAGAGGGATTTTGAGGAAATCATGTTATATTTATATTGGTACTTCATTAATCGTTCTAAAAATAATGAATCACAATCAACATTAACAACACTCGAGGTTCATTCCTCATTTTTTTTGTATATTTCCTCCCCTGTTCATTTTATGTTTATCACCAAATATTATAAATGCACGTTGGTTTGATAAATAACCAATGGACGATATTTCATAGTATGTTTTTGATGCAACATATCCCCACCATAGGTTTGAGTTCATGGTTACTGGAAAAATTGATGTGCGATAACGATGGTGGGTGATCATAGGTGGATCAGGATCATACTAATGTTACCCATTATTCACTTTGTCTTGTGGTGAAGACATTGTGTGATGGAAGATTCTTCATGATGGAATTAATGTGTCTACATTGATCACCAAAAATGGAAGTGAGAAAAATACCCCAGATCTATGTTTACTGGTGGGACTAGTGGTTGAATCGATAATATTGGTGGAATTGTTGTTACATATAGACTAGTCTTGAATTTATGGAAAAATCCGTATTATAGGACATGAATTCCAAAAAAAACCCTCCATGTAGTCCCATCCCATGATGATAAGGTTAGATACAGTGAAAAATATCACATACCATTTGATACATGTTACATACAATGTAACCCATGGATGGTAGCTTAGAGTGTACCCTATGGGTACAGAGGAAAATACATGACTTCTTATAAGAGTATGGTAGGAGAACATGGGAACGAACTGGTACATATACATGAAAAGGTACACATGCATGACTAGAGTATTTGACCATGACCTAAGAACATGAGTACATGTCATGAGACATAGGCACAAGATAGTGGCACATGCCCAGTACAATTCAATATCTACAAGACATGTATTATAAAAAATCATGTTGTGTTTATGGGGAAACAAATTCCATGTGAGATGATGAGGCACATGATAAATCGAGGGTGTAAAGGAAAGTTGTGTACTTATAAATCACACCATGTACATTTTATAGGAAATGTTGAGGCCCTTCGTCTCATCAGTTCAAACTATTTTTTTGGTGTGTTCCCTTGGTTCATCCTTAAAAGGGTAGAGTGAGGTATTACATCCTAATAATAGGATAATATCCCCTCTACGGTATTAGTCTCAGATATATTTTATGAATCTATTACTATGACCCACAGTGAGATTATATCAAATTTCTTCTTCTTATCTTGGTGGTGGTATGAGGAACCATTATAGAAAAATTGCATGTGCATATGATCGCCTATATAGTGTGTTGTTAGAGGAAGGTTTTGGTATACCCTAAAGGCTATGGGTGAGATCCGCCATCAGTGTATCAAGATATTTAATTTTCTAGAGATTACTTATTTTGAAAGTATTGTTTAGAACCACCTCTCAGATGACCTCTATTAGTAATAACATGGCTCGTTGAGTGAGTTTTCCTGGATGATCATTACCTTGATGTCTTCCGTATAATCTTGTGGATGACACGATGGTTTATACCTCTTTGATAGATGATTTCCTTTATGATTATATCCTGTTTATTTTTATTATCCTATCTTATATAGGAATTTTCATACCTTTGGGATGATGAGCAGACTAATCTCTTGATTCTTTATATTTGATGATTTTGGTAATTTATACTGGGTATTGTTACACTCTTCCTTGCATGGTATATTTAAAACCCTAATATTTTATAAAATATTATTATCTTTAAAAAATTAAATTTATTTTACAGTTTTCATTTCATGCAACACTATATTAATCTTGTACAAGACACAACTATGGGTTGGATTTTATTATACATGACATTGAGTTTTAAATAAACCATGATATATTATTCATACAGTAATTTGACGAGGAAATTTAAAACGTAGCCCTTAATCTTATAAATATGAGCAGTAATAAATATTTTTAAATATTAATTATAATGTATCTATATTATGAAACATATTGATCCTAAACACCTAATTTTCAGTAACATCTTTTTACGTTTCCAAAAAAGGCTACTTTTTTCAAAAAAACCTTCTTATTAATTTTGTGAAAAATAATAAATTTAATTATTGAGACTTTTGTAATAATAATTTTATAAAGAAAATAAATTTTAAAATCAGTATGTCAAAATTATCTTAGGATGATTCGTTGTGATTCTCCAAAAAAAGTATCAATTTCTTATGAATATTTAAAAATAATGAGTTTTAATAGAAAATTTTCATTTCTTTTACTTTATTTATTAAGGGAAATTGTATTTTAAATTGGGTTCTTATAAAATTAGTTTAATAATTCATCTTTTAATTCAATTTTTGAAATAAAAATAAATTTCATATTTAAATTGGATACAATTTTTTTTAAACATTTGAACTTTTTCTATTTAAAAACCCGCGTTCTTATTAGATGTGTGGGATTAATTTTAAATTTCATTTCACCACTTCAATGAATTAAATTTTGAAAAATGGATTTTCATATTTTTAATCCGATTAATATATATTGTATAATAACTTCAACTTATTTTTTGACTGTATTGATTAGTGAAAATAGATAAAATTAATTACTACGATTATGGTTAAAATGATGTTTTCCCCATTACATGTGCTTGTTTTAAAATTAATTTTTCCAAAATCACAGGTTTTATTAAATAAATTGGATTTAATATTTAGAATTTTTTGGTTTAAATAATCTAATAAATTTCATTTTATTTTATTCTTAATGTATATATTTCATAGCTAAATAAAATAGTACATGTTACAGTGGTAAAAAAACTAAAAGTGTAAAATTGAGTAAAAATAAATTCTTTGGAATAACATGAATAAATGAGTTTTTTATGTATTATATGTGTTTATAGACCATATAAACCCTAAACATAATTATTGAACACTTTTGGTGGCACACGAGGTAAGAGTGACCTCCAAATAGTGAATATTTTTGGGAAATTACAAAAACTACACCCCTTCTCGATTATAAAAGGGTACTCATTACCCAAACTTATTCAAAGATCTCATAAAATTTAGATCAACCATAACCTACCCTAATTACTTACCAAGTAAAATATATGCCTATATGACTTATTTTTTTTAGAAATCCGACCAAGGAAGGATTGTTTTCAAGCATATTTATTATACTTGAGTGTGAGGTAATGTACATCAAAAACCATTTTTGTTTTATTTATTACTCTAAATCCACGAATAATTATTATACCATGTTGATATAATAACATTATAATCTTAAATATACTAAGATATTTTTCTTAATGGAATTTTGGTAAACCATCTATACTTCCATTAAATTGGTTAAGAAATCATTGTTTGTGTGTCGATAGACTACCACCATGTGAACCGATATCATTGATTTTTCCATTAACAATTCTCAAAGTTTGGTATGAAGTTGGATAATATATAAATATATATATATGATGTTTATAACATAATTATACCTTTTTAATCACTATATCATATTTAACTTTTGTAATATCCATTCTTTATGGGATACAGTAACACCATTCGTGTGTACAACGGACTTCCGCCTCGCGAAGCGAGGAGATTAGTTTTTCCTAAAAATTTAAATAGATGTTCAAAATGATATATATAAAGAATATATATGATATATATAAATATGTTTAATATTATATCATAATTACTCTGTAAGGGAGATATATTATTTACCTTTCTTATGTTCCTTCTGTTGAGAAAATAGAAACAACGTTCATGCATACATATGACATACCACATCAATCAAAAGTGTAATTCATTCAATATATATAGCTTTAATCGATTACTATAAATTCATATTTAATGACTATATATTATTTTTATGTCATTTTTTACATATTTTTATGTGATGTAACCATGATGAAAGTAAAAATACCCAAAATGACCAATCTAAACATACATGAAAAAAGCAGTTATTACCCAAAACATGACTCTAACCTAGAATTATTACTAAACTAGTAAAAAAAGGTCATGAGAAAATAATATATGGTACGATATATATAAGTATGGTCAATTAAGAAATTTATAATATACTAATATTTAAAATATAAGAGGTTTGAATGTGTATGATAGAAGTCAATACATAAGGAAAGAGATTTCTGGTCTCTCTTTTTTTTCTTGGAGACATATGTAAATTCACAAATAAATTACATAGTAGAGAATATAATTCCTATTTGGCATGTTATATCATGAATAACATTATTTTAATGATATTTAATGTTTTATTTTATATTATTTTTTATTGGCGATTATGATTCAAAATATTACTAAAGCGGTATGGGATTTTTGTCTCAATTTTCCTTCATTGAGACTTATGTCATTTTTTGAACCAATTTTCTTTGATAATGTGAATATATGACTCCACTAACATATAATAAAAAGATATTATTTATTCTCATGATATTATAAGTTGAATTTAATTTTATTCCATCATGGGGCTTACATCCTAAATTTTCCAAAGAGGAAAATATTTTTTGTTATAATCTCATTCTTCATAATGTTTTTTTATGACTATGTTTCCAATGATAAAATATTATGATCTAAATCTCTAGAAACTCATTAATTTTATCATACATAGGTTATTTAATAAGAATAAATTTTTTAAAAAACTCCTTTCTTTAAAATTTTTAATATATTTTATGTTGTATCATTTTTGAAAATAGAAAGATATTTTCCTCGTGAAATAATAAAAATTATTTTTAGATATTAATTTATAAAGTTTCAAGGTTATCTTTGAGGAATTGCATTTCCAAAGAATTTATGTTTGAAAAAAATGAATTTCAAATAAAATATATTTTCTTTCTGATAAGTTCTAATTGATATTTGAAAATCATTTTCTATCTAAGATGAAATCCATTTATATTAATTATACATTATTAGGGTTATGATCGAATAATACTATTCATATTCATTCAATGAATGGATTATGTTTATGAAGAAAATATGTTTCTGAAACATTTTTATCTTCCAAGGGTTATACAATGAGAAAATTACTACGAAATCGAAATCTTTTTTCTATTAGTTATGCTATGATGAAATGATAAAATAATTATGAAAAGTGTATCTTTTATATAGGTTTTTAGAGGATTAAATTTTTATGAATCCTAATTCATTTCATGGGTTATTATATTATGAATTATTTTGGATATTTGGAAAAACATATTCATAAATATCATTACATGAACGGTGGGACCTTTATCTCCCTCTAATTAATTGGGTAAATATGGATAAATCATCTGTAAATATGTTATGTATGAACCAAATTATATATTCAAAATGTTATGTATGAAACTGATTACATGTCCATGATTTCATGTGTGAACCTAATTATATTTCTACAATTTAATAAATTAACCTGATTACATGTTCATAATTTTATGCATGAACCTGATTAAATGTTCACAATGTTAAGAGTTAACATTATAATAAGTTCATAGTATTATTCATGGTCCTTGTTACATGTTCAAAATGTTATACATGAAATTCATTACATGTTCACAATGTAACGAATGAACCTAATTACATTTTAACAATATTATGTTTTGACATATCTTTCATGTCAATAATGTAATGTGTGGACACAGTTGCTTGTGCATAAGTTTATATGAGTAATTTATGTTATGTATATACTATAATGATTGAAACATATTATATTTATACAAGTTCACCACATTATAAGATAATGTCTATCCACAATTCTATGTATTATTCCAATAGTTTTCTCTAATGCCTCAGGTTATTTAACTTCTTATTATTAAGGTATTACGAACTGTCAATATTTATTCCATGACTGAAAATTTGGATCTTTGATTTAAAAGGTACAGTTTTCCAATTTTATGCTTATATTATCACAACCTTATTCTTCTTTTATTCTTACATATCTCCCTAATATTATTTTAAGCTCAACCTTTCATCTATTTCCTTTACCTAGGTTATGTCTATTTTTTTGGATAGGAGTACCCAAGGTGAAGATGTTTTTCAGAGACATTCATGATCTTTTATTAATTAAGATGATTGTGTTACATGTTTCTAATGGCACAAAAATATTATAGTCATCTTTTATGGGTTTGTGCAATGTATTGAATATTCATATAAAAATATTTAATAACCATTTATGGGAATCTAGGGTTTTTGTAGTTTTTATTTGATGAAATATGTAGTTAACCATCATAAAATAGAATTTTAAAATGGTAAACAAATAGCTAGGTATATTTATAAGTTTATTTATAGGGATGTATCTATAGATTAGTCTAAGGATGATTCTAAATATTGTCCTAGAAATTTGGTATAGGATAGATAAAGTGGTTTCTAAGGAATAAAATCCTTGTCTATATATTATAAGTGGACCTGGTATTGGAGTAGAGGTACCTTAGGGGAATGAATTGAAATGGGTTCATTAAGATGGACTCAATTGTCACCCGATGCTTAATAATATTGCTTTTTTAAAATCACATTTGACATTCCATATGGTTATTTTTTGGGAATTCACAAACTCATTAAAAAGAATCACGATGGATTTAAACAAATAATTACAACTAATGACCTAGATTAAGACTATAGTGTCATTGATTGAAATGAAGGTGTCCTAATTTCGAAAAGATATAAGTTATTTTTCATGATTATGTGGTTCCCCAATATGATTAGTTTTTCTAACATTATGAATTTGGTTTTAGTCAATGTATGGAATGCAAAAGAATCCTGTTAATGTTTAATTCAATACAAAATGACATTAAATTCTACCAGATAAATTGTATGTTATGCGAGAGAAAATAAAAAACTCATTACTATTATCACACTATTTTATGAAGATATGAATTAGGGTTAACTTCAAAATGAGAAAAATATGGAGTATTGTTTTATTGATTCATTAATATGAAAAAACATTTTTTCATTTGTTGGTTCTTATTATCCATTAGTTGAGGAGAAATGGATTAGTATTATTAGAAAGATATTTTAAATTCTCTAATGTTTAGGTAATTAAATAGGTACTTTGAAAGTCTACGGTCTGTATGGTGAGGCCAAAAAGTGGTGGATTATTATTAAGAATATGATGAAATGAGAAGGTGGGGTTCCAAAAATCATTAGATGTTCACTAAAATCGGAAATGGAAACTAGAAACCATATTGGTTCTAGTGGTAAGGAATGGAAGATGGGTTTTCAAAAAAATTCCTTTGATATGTGTCAGGGAGAGAATAAAATGTGTTATACTCCTTCATTTTAAAACTAAAGTAAGGAGAACAAACGTGAGTGAAAAAAATGAAGAAGAAGGTGTTTCAAGTGTTGGAATCTTATCCATTAAGAAAAATAATATATAAGTGGCATGTAGAGGAAAATTAATGAAATAAATAGAGAGATACATAAAAAAATCCTCTTACCACTCTCTAGAACTTCAAGTTCAATGAGTTTTGGAATTTCGTGAATCAATGACACAATTCAGTGGATAATGTGTATGATAATCCCAAATAAAATCTTGTGGAAAATAAAAAATGAAGATATTTTGAAATAATAACAGATGAAGTGAATCATTATAATTAGATAATATTAATCATTCCCTCCTAATTTGGGAATTTCAGGCTTGTTTTTGTGTGAATGATCCAATTAATATGTTATTTTTCATCTTTTAGAGGTATTTCAAGTGAATAACTACCTTTATATGGATTTTGGAATAATGAAATCACATTTAATATTCTATTGGTAAATGGATGAACCAAATATTCCAATAAATTTTTTTTTGTATAATATGAGATCTTATAAAATAAATAAATGGGGATTTAAATTTTTTATGTATATATGTAATATTAGCTTTACAATTATGGATACCATCATTGGTTTACGAGTTCATGGTTGATCATAAGTTAAAATTCTTTGAAGTCTATTATGAGGTTTTATTTGATGGGGTTTTATCTATATTAAAGATATATTAAGAGTAATTTTATGGAAATATAACCATTTTGTTTTTATATGTTTTAGTGAAAATATTTATTAAATATTTTGGCCATATGATTATTGGTATTTGAAATCATTAGGGTTTATCTTATCCTTGATGTTGAGGTAATTATGGGGTGTATTAGAACCCCTTATGATGTCATAACACTTCCTTTCTACTAGAGTAGATTTCTCGATGAACATCCTTTTCAAAACATCCATGATGATGTGGTAAGGTTTTTATAGAGTATGGCATTAAATTGTATCTTATCATGATCTAAATACAAGGTTCATGTTTTGGTGAATTCTTCAGAAAGATATATATTTAGATTAGTGTTTCATTACTATGTATCATCTTCATATAAATGGTCAATATAAAATAACAATTCAAACCATATAGGATATGCTAATATATTAATGGTGGTTGGGATCAACACCTTCCACTAATTGATTACTCCTGAAATAATTGCTTTCAATCAAGCATTTAGATGGATCCTAATAAATACATTTAGTGAATAGAGTGAAGAACTATATTGCATGTGAATTATGTTGTAGAAATAATTCTATTGGGATATGATAAAGATGATAAGATGGAAGGGAAGGTAAGAATATTTAATTTAAATGTAATAATTATGCTAATTAGACAATTTTTATGCTGATAATCTTCATTGTGATCTATAATATTATGTTAGTAAGAAGGTATTTCTATGAATTTCTCCATGGAAGAAATAAGGGAAAACTAATCCCTTGGTATATCGATAACATTGAAATACTTGATCATTTTGAGATAGTAGATTATGCTTTTTATCTTCCTCTAAACATCTCCCATGTTCATGATGTCTTCCACATATCACTCTTCAAAAAATACATACACAATCCATCACATTTACAGAACTCAAATTTTGTACAGCTAGAGCATGATATTTCTTATAATAATTGAATGGTAGAGTTTTTTGGATAGAATATAGAAACTTATATGAAACAAGACCATTCAATATTTAATTTTTTTAGGTGAATCAGAAATATTGAAGAAGCTATGTAGGAAACTGAGGATATAATGTGGTAGAATAATTATCAGTTTATGGTTGTATGGTCAAAAATTTTGAGGGAGAAATTATATTTTTGGGGGAACATATAACACCATCAGTTTTTAGGAATTATTATTTATGAAATAAATTCAATTTATTCGATATATTTTATTTCATGAAAAACTATATTATGTTTGTACTGCACATAAAACCAGGTCGGCATGTGTTACACATGACACAGAGTTTTAACAAAACCGAGATGTATTTTTAATATTTTTATTTAAATGTGGTGGTTATAACCTAGTTTTAAAAAATAGAAATATGTATAGTAATTAATAATTTTTAAATAATTTTTGTAGTTTTTTTAAATGAATTTAACAAATTTACAAAAAAATTTATAATTTTCATTAATGTGTTTATTTATTTCAAAAAAATACTACTTTCCTCAAAAGAGTTCTTTATATATTTTTAAACAATAATAAAATTAATTTTTGAAACATTTATAAATTTAATTTCATAAAAAACATAATTTATGAAATAAACATTTGAAAATTATCTTAGTATGGTTTTTTGATATTTTTTTCCTGGTTTCATTTTTTGATGAGTACTAGAAAATAATAAATTTTAACTAAAAATGCATTTTTGTTTACATTTTTAAAAAATTATTATTTATATTTTCAATTAGATTTATATAAAATTTATTTCAATTATACATCCATTAATATCATACATATAATTTTAAAAATTTCCTTTTTTACATTAGATAAAAAAATTTGTAATCATTTTAAATTATTTGTCATTAAAAACCCACTTTCGGACAAGCTCTATGAGATTAATTTTAAAATAAATTTCACCAATTATGTGAATGGAATTTTTAAAATGGGATCCAATATTTAAAATATATATAATTTTAATTATATAATATGTTCAACATAATTTTTTACCATAAATATTTGTGAAATAATTTAAATTAATTACTATGATTAAGGTTAAAATGAGTTATTTTGAGTTACATGTTCTTTTGTTAAAATTAATGTTCCCATAAACATTGGATTTTTATTTAAAATATTATATTTAATATTTAAAAAAATTACATAGATATTTTATAATATATATCATTTTTGTTTTAGTGTTAATTTAAAGTTTACTTTGGTAAATAAAAAGATAAAAGTTGTAGTTGTAAAAAAACTAAAAGGTTAAAATTGAGTAAAATTATGTACTAAGTAATAACAAGATAAAAAATATGGAAATTTTGTGTTTAATAGGTTTTCATATAACATATAATTCCTGAAATATATAAATGATCAATTTGGAGTCAGATGAGATAATATTGTCCTCCCAATAGTGAATACTGTTAGGTAATTAAAAAGATGCCACCCCTCCTCAATTATAAATGAGAACTCATTCAACTTAATTGATAAAACATGTAAAGCCAATTTTATTTTCCAAAACCTTCCAAATTTACATCCCAACTTCCATTATCTCATCTTAGAAACCTTTTATTTTATAAAATCCTCTCAGTAAAGATTTAGTGTTGTCTAAAAGAGGATTCTTGAAGAAGAGGTAAGGATCATTAATGAGCATTTTTGTTTAATTTCTTCCTCGCATCCTCCAATTAGTTCACTAACAAGATGATATAAAAAACTAATTATCATAAAAATATTAATATATATTTACATTAATGGAGTGACAAAAAAAATTATCCACTTGCATCAAATGGTTTAGGAAATCATCATTCATGTGTACGAGAGACTACCGACTCACGAACTGATGTCATTATTTTTTTCCATTATCACCTCTCATAGTTGTGTATGATGATCTATCTATTATATATATATATATATATGAATTTTATACAATAATTATATATCAATATCAATTATAAAAAATTTTCCATTTTAACTTTCCCTTCCATTGGGAATATGATAACGTCAATCGTGCGTACTGGGGACTTCAACCTCATGAAGTGCTGTGATATATTTTTCACCAATGATTCAAAGGGGGCGTAATAAGGATATATTTAATGAATATATATGTTATATATTTATAATATATATATATGTTATTGAAAATCATAATGATTATTGATGTTTTATATACTATTTTGGTTTCTTATATTCTATTCATTGAGAAAATGCAAACGAAACTTCCCGTTCGCATAAATGGTCTAGTTCATTTTATATCTCTATATTTAATGGATTACTATTAATAAAAATATAATGAATATAATTTATTATTATATATTGGTTAAATTTAGGTAAATTACTAAACGATGGTCAATGTAAAAACATTTAAAGTCATCAATCAAAGCATACATGAAAAAAGCGATTATTTATGAAAATTTGACTTTAATGTGGAAATGATAACAAACTAGTAATAAAAGGTCACAAGTAAATAATATATGTTTTTATATATAATTATGGTTATTTAATATATTTATAATAAAATAATATTTATTATATATAATGTTATAATGTGTAAGATGGAAGTCAATACTTAAGGTATGGGATTTATTGTCTGTCATTTATTTCTAGGATACATATAAAAATTCATGACTTCTTTCTTTTGCGTGGTGCCTATACATCCACATTGAAATATTATATCATGAATTACATTAATTTTTTTATATATATTTTCATTTGATGTTATTATTTATTGGTGGTTGTGATTCAGAGTATTACCAAAGTGGTATGGGATTTTTGTGTCAATTTTCATTCTTTGAAACTCATGTCATGTTATGCCCCTATTTTCTTTTATGATGATTAAATACATCACCTTTTAATTTTAAAATAATGAATTTATTTATTGAAATTATATATTTTTACTTAATTTTACGTTATTCATTCATCAGACATATAATGAAATCTTACTAAAGGGGTAAAGATTTTATACTACAATCTATTCCTTTATCTGGATTGTTTATGACTATGTTTCTGATTATCAGAATTTGTGATCCACCTCTAATGAAATGAATGAATTTTAGTCAACTATACATATTTCATGAGAATAAATTTTTTCCTTCATTTTTATCTGCTTGTGCACTAAAGAGTTCCAAAAGAATGTTTTTAATAAAAATCATCTTTTTAGTCGAAATCAATTTTTCTTCCAAAACCATTTTTTTAATAATGGTTTCAATATATTTATTTGTTTTAAAAATGTATTTTTTTTCAAAAACAACATTATATTTTACACAGTAATTTTTTTCAATGATTTCTATTTCTTTCTTCATATATTTTCAAGGTTTTTTTCAAGGAAAAGAATTTAAAATCTATTTTATGTTATAAAAAAAATATTTTGAAAGAAAATTTATTTTACTCTAAATATTTTAAAGTTTTCTTTCAATTTTCATTCCTATAATATAACATTATTTTATGTTCCATATGCTTTAATAGGGTCATGATCGAAGTATAACCTTCTTATTATTTCTATAAATTGTTTATATTTATGATTATAATATGTCTATAAAACCTATTTCTCTTCTACAGGTAATACCATGATAAACATAATATAAATCCACCTTATTTTTTTAAAGGGTTGTGATACGATGAGATGATTATGAAACATGTATCTTTACTATAGGTTATGATTGGATGACATTGTTTATGAAACCAATTTCATTTCATCAGTTAAGTTATGTCGAATTCCTTGTGATATTTTAACTCCCATATGTATAAATTTATTTATGTGAAGGGTGAGAAAAATATATAACTTAAATGCATTAGGTGAATATGGAAAACTCGTGAGTAAATATATTATGTGTGAATATAATTACATATTCTCAATATTATGTGTGAACCTGATTATGTGTTCAATATGTCCGGTGTGAACTGGTTTACATTTTCACAATGTTATGTGTGAACCTGATTACATTGATAGTTATTTTTGTTAGTGGTAATAAATGAATATAGGACTCAAAATATGATAGGTGATGGTAGAAATAGGGTTCAAGACAAGAGAGATGCTTTAGGAGATAATCTCATGATAGAGGGTTTGTTGTTCCTAGATCTCAGGGTATTTTTAGTCAACCTAGAGATAGGTTGTGTTTCTATTTTGATGGTTGGGGAAACATCATGTGGGAATTCCCAAGCCATAAGTTAGATAATATGGTGATAGTTAATAGATTTACTAGGTATAGAAAATGGAAGAAACAAGGAGGTTGAAAGGGACACATACATGGAAGATGTACATTGAGAGTACCTAGAGGTGGAAGAGAGTTTGACCTATAACAACCACTACCCTAAAGTGTTCTACACAAGGATCAATGAGGTAGAGGTTTGCGATGATGATAGCTACATGCAATGGATTCCTTTAACCTAAAGGATATTGAGATGATTATATGAATGATTTATGCCTTCTATTCATTAGCTGTATTAATGATAGAAAAATATTTTATCCCCTTATTCTTACCACTTATATTGTTCAAGTAATTGAGATAACTATTATGTCCTTAGCCTGAAAATTTCACTTATAGACTCCTACCCAACAGGATTTAGTGATTAAATATTTATACCAATGGTGTGATATGAATTTTGGGGAGATAAATTCTTATGGGGCCCCTTTGTAGTAATTATGATGACTTACTATATCATCCAAGGTATATACTTTCTATCCAATGCATTTTTCTGGATTGACTATTTTAGGAGGAGGATAATGTGTGTCTGTAGAAATGGAATGAGTTTTCATTTTGCTAATTATAATGAAATCAAAATAGGGTAGCATGTTCTCAATCATAGAGGATGAACTTATTACTAATCAGTTAGCTAGTAATACCCTTTGATAAGTGGAATTTACATGTCTTCAAATTTCTATAATTATGAAGGTGTATGATGGAATATTTCAAAAGGAAATGTTTGGATTGCCTCTCCCCTAAGAGATAGAATTATTCATATACTTGAACCTATTTAATTAAATGATATCTATACTATAATATTAGATTGATCCCTTATAGATTCATGAAATGAAGGTTCAGTTGAATGTTTTATAAAAGAATGCATTTTCATGTCCTGGCGTGTCACCCTGGGTAATGCCAATACTGTTCTCCTATATGGAATATGGTAGAAAAAGGTTATGTTTGGAATAACATTTCTTGAATCAGGTGAATATTATGAATAAGTATCCACTACCTGGGATTGATGAAATCTCCTAAAAGTTGTCAGGGGTGAGATGGTTCCTGGATATAATCTTAGAGTTCCATATTTATGTTACGTTCTCAATGTGTAAACTTTTGTATTTGAGATCTCCACATTATAATAAATATCTCTTTAGAGGAGATAATTTCAGAGAACGAACCAAGGTTGATGTGTTTTTATATTGGGAGACACCCAAGAGCATGATAGAAATGTGGAGCTTCCTTGGGTTGGAAGATAACTATATGATATTCCTGCCTAATTTCCCTAGGATATCGACTCCCTAAAATTTTTTGACATGGAAGGGGTATCAATTTATATGGATAGAGAGGTTCAAGGATTATTTCCAGGATTTATAAATGTTTTTATGAGAACATCCAAATTAAGAGTTCAAGAGGTTGTTTTTAAGTACTTAGTAATTTTTGATGCCTACTGGACCCAGATTAGATATTTCCTAATGAAGAGGTAGGTGGGGATAGATTATTTTGAATAGGTTTATTATCTATTCTGACCTTAAGGGATTCAATAATATCTTATCATAGAAGTATCATAACCTAATAAATAGTTTATTTCTAGAGTTCTTAATGGATTACAACATTAAGATCGTCTATACTCATTGGAATGGGAACATGGTGAAGGAATATATTAGTAGGGGATATTGTTCAGACTTGTTGACTAAAGTGTTGAGGATGTTATACTAATTTTATTTGTCCACAGTTGATTAAGATGATAGAAATTACCTCTGAAAAATTATTTTTATGCCACTAATTATAAAGAATGTTAGGGAGTCTCACCTTGGAGATACCGACTATAAAATTTCATATTCTGATATCCACAGTATTTTCACCCTGTGGATTATATGAATGTGTCGAGCATGTCTTTTTTTTCAAAGGATGGATTATGGAACTAGTGTAATTACAAGATGACTTTTATGAAAAAATCATACACCCCTATTTATGGTGCATCTAATAGTAGTAAAGATGTACCAAGCCCCCCACTTTTAGTTTTTTTGGTCAAGGATATAGAAGGGTACACCCGAGTTCGTCTCTTGATTCCTCACATGGCCGCATGTAAAGGTTGGGCACTAGGTTCTACCAGCTTTAGTCAAACTCCATGATGTGATATAATGGAATTGAGATGGTATATCAATGAAAATTGTGATGGGAATCCCATGAACATCTAGAATACATGATTTCATTTGGGTGATCATAGATCCACTCACCATGTCATCCCATATCATAGGCTTATGAAAGTTGAGTTAAATCTAGATCTTGGGACACCTTTATATGAAATAGAGAGTTCTTGTTTATAGAGTTCCATCAGTAATCAGTTTATATGAAGATAATCACTACAAATCATGTTTATACAGAGGATTGTGTGATGCCTTTGGGACTTAGTTATATTTGAGAATGAAAGTGAAAACCCAGACTGATGTCCATATTAAGCCTAATATTTTAGTTCTGGAGGAGTTGTGTGGGAATGAATGTTGGAATTTTTCCACAGTTTGGAAGATAAAAAATGATAGTGTTATTTGAATACAACAATAGATATCATATCCAAATCATTTGAAACCATGTGTGGCCTTATATGAGAGACTCTATAGGTCACCACAATATTGGAATGATTTGAGGGAACTAGCACTCATGAGCATAGAGATAGTGCATGTGATGAAAGAAAAGGTGCATATCATCCAGGATTTCATGAAGACTTCCCAGATCTATATGATGTCTTATAATGTCCTACAAAAAGGGCCTTTGGAGTTATAGGAGAGAGACATCTTTTTCCTAAATGTATCACCTCAATTTTGAATATATGTATTTTCAAAGGGTGTAATGTTGTCTTACAAATGCAATGGACCATTCTAGGTACTTCATAGGATCGACAAGGTGGCATACTAATTAGGACTAGCTCTATAGTTAGACAGGGTAAACAATGTCTTTCACTTGTCACATATTAGGAGGTATGTTCATGAACAGTCACATTTTCTTGATTGGAAAAATCTAGATATCGAGGATGAAGCGACCATTACAGAGTACCTGCAAGAGATTGAGGAAGGCCGTGAGAATATCTTTAATTGGTGAGATATTAACTTGGTTTTTGTCTACTAGAAGTAAAGGAATCATTCATAGATATCTTTGTTGGGGAAACCCTGATGTGAGCCAAGTATTGTCATCTTTTAGTGTAGTAGTTTTTCTTTTTGGGATGAATATCCATGAAATGTGATGAATGTAATGACTTTTTTTTCATGAAAGCTTTGAAATATTTAAAATAATATTTTTAGATATAGTCAAGGGGTTAGTATAAAATTCTATGGTTCGGGGAGGATTAATATTGTTATAATAAAAATATTACATATATCATATGAACTGCATTTAGTTTTTTTATAATAACACAATATATCTTAAAAAATGTCTGAAAATTTTAATCTCATACCCATAATAAATCAAAATTCCATATTTTACACTAGGTGTGACATACTATTTTTGTGCATTAAGCATTCATCTTCATAACCATCAGGGACAGAATAAGAATTAAATAATTTTTTTTAATCTTTATCATTAAATCCAAAAAAGAAACCCATCATTATAAAAATTACACATTGTAGAATCCATTGGGTGATCTATATAACCTTAAAAATTATGATAGGTTCATCTAATGAAAATTCTATAATGATCATGAATGGATTATAGATTTGAAATATGTGTACAGTCAAAGAATGGGGATCTAACCAATGATTGCGATGTATGACCATTATTCTTACTATGATTGATCCAAAGATGGGATATAGAAGTATTTTTTCCTTCGATTATTCCATATATGATAATATCAAGATAAACATGAATGAACTCCACTAATAGATTGATTAATTGGTAAATCCTTATTTTGGGGAGTGAGTTTATATTTTTAGAATATAGGGGAATTGATTTTATATTTTTTTATTGTTTTTATGATTATAATTATTATAATAAAAATTGAGGCCAAACCAAACAATGATAGATGTGAATTCATATTGTTTTTTTGAATTTATTTCCTCATTATTTACCCATTAACCATCATTATTTTATTGATTTGGAGGTTTGACCGATAATCGTGGGAAGATTGATGTGTTGTCATTATTTTAAAAAAATAGATGATAACTATAGAATATAGTATACGATTAGTAGAGATATCGAGGTCGGATAATGATGGAGGAAAATTTTAAGTGGATTTGAATGAATCCAGTGTTTCCCCATTTGGAGTTTCGACATGTAGTGATTGAGTGGTGCGGCGTGAGATGTACCACGATGGGATTTAAGAGGCTGAAATATGGTCATTTGTGACAACCATGCACAAAAAACCCCATATGTAATGTACGAAACACTTACATTCAGATTCAGTAATAAAACACACTATGTATTATATATATATAATAGCTAAGAAATATGTAGTGATTTATACAATTGAGGTTCATTTATAGTCTAGGTATTGTAGAATTATACAAAACTACACAATTAATCGGAGTATTACAAAAAAATATATAACTTAATATCTAATTCACTTCAAGTGTTCTAACTCTTTAAGTGATTTCATCCATCATATAACTACTATGATACATACGAATAAATTATTGAAACATGTGATGAGAATTAAAATTCCAAACAATGGGTTTTAAAAAAATTTGAAAATAAATTTATTTAAAAATCTTATTGTTCCTTTGATTTTTTTTTCAAATATAAATATTTTATAAAATAAATACTTATCACAATAATTTCTATCTCAAAATACTTTTATATTATTTTTTATTTGGTTAACCATTTAATTTTTTAAAAATAAAAAATTCATAGAAATAATTCCTTGAATTATCCTTAAAAAACATTGTAAAATAAAAACATTAATGGATTAATATTGATAATAAGAAGTACCCAAAGAAAAACATGTTGCCACTAGAAGTTTCACATTAGGGGAAATTCCCCCTTGGGGTCAAGCGTTTAGTCCCCATACTATATTATATCATTCGGTACTCATGTGAAAAATTTAAATGAAATATTTTTTATACAATGTCTTTCTCATTTATAACCCCTAATAATTCATGAAAAATTATTAAATAAATTATTTTCATAAAATAAAATAATTATCTAATTTTTTATCCTGAGAAAAATAAAATTTTTTCAAATCTCATGAGTTCAGAGAGATCCGGCGTTCTTAAAGAAATATCTTTAAAAGACAAAAACATGAATGATATGAAAATTAAAATAATTTCCTAGTATAATATTGAATTCAATGTCAAGAAGAATCATGGAATATTACCAAATCAACTTGGATTACATCCATTGATTAATAAGATCATTTTTCATATAGATCGATACATTTACATAGATATTTTAATAATTGAAATAACTAATTAAAATTTGAGTAAAGGAGTAAAAAAATGTTTTGATATTTTTAAGATGATTATAATATATCATGAAATTGAATAATAAGAAAAAATATGTAAAAATAATATTAATAATGATAATTATAATTAAATTTGTTATCATAAAATCAAGAATTATATATACTTTTAAGTTAGTAATACCTTATTAAGTTTTTAAAATAATAAAACATCAATTTATACTATATGTATAAAAAATCATAATTATATAATTTCTTAAAATATAACATTTTTCTTTACCTCATAACTAATCAATTTATCCCCTGTTGAAAGATGAATACACCAGATGATTGAGAAAAAAACAAAAAAAAAGATTTTTGGAAAATGAGTTTGGTCTTCTTTGATGGATAAAAATGAGAGATGTATATATATATATATTCCATTGGCTACACTTAAGCAACTAAAATTATTTTAGAATTAATATAATATTTTTTATTTTATATCTTATGTAATAAGGATCACAATAGAGCCGATTGTTTAATAAAGGATATTAGAATTCATATTGCTTTCAAAGCATGCATATACGTTGATAGAGAACATATATACTTACATATATATATATATATATATATTAGCTACTCAGATATTTGAATAGGATTCAGAACATGAAAAAACATAACAAAATAATGGCGTTTTTTAAGCCTTTATGATACTACATATAAACATTTTTTAGAAGAATTTGAAATGATAGAATATATATATATTTATATATAAATGAATTCATATCTATATAATGAAACAAATAAAATCAATTTACTCAATGTTCATAGTGAAATATATAACCAAACACAATGCAAGAAGAAGAAAAAAAATTTAATGGAAAATAGGGAACTTAGATAATGATTAAAGGAGAAAAAATGATAAAGAAGACAAACTTTTCACTTCAATAAAAATAAATTCTCTCAATAATATGATTCATACACCTAAAATGAAAAATAACCCCTATATCATTTTAGTAGAAATGGAAGAAGACCTGAGATCAAAACCCTCATTAGTGCTCAAATCTGGTTTTTGGAAATCTCTGCAATTTGAAATCCTCCATCACTCTATCCAATAGTGAATCGATCTTGGTGTTATTTTTGACATTTATCCATGATCGACCTCTCGAATTGAGGGAATCACTAGTGGTTGATCCCATTTCTGAGCTCAAACCTTCCTCCAGAGAAGAATACCTCTCACGTTCAGCCTCATAGAAAAAATGAATCCCTCAAGCTTCAATTTCCCTTCTATCCAATTATAATAATGTCTTTAAATAAAATTAATATTTGTTAGTAGCCATCAACATTTCATTTTATTTTTAAAAAATAACAACTAAAATAATGATAATTAATATATATATATTAGTAATTTTTATAAATTTTTATATAAATATAATTTTAATATTACCTTTAATTCATCATTTCAATTATTAATTAATTTTATTTTATTTTATTTAATAATTTTCATAATTATCAGTAATTATTTTTAGAACTATAAGATTTTAATGTATAAACATTCATATATGCTATATTATCATACATATAATTTTAATTATCTTATAATTACCTTAATGTTTATAACTTATTAAATAAACCATATTATAATTATTTTAATTTTTTCAATCCAAGAAAAATCAAATATTATATTAGATAATTTAATTTAATTATAATTTATATATTTTTAACATATCTTTATTATTTTTATTAACTATTTTATATGGGTATAAAATTTAAGTTATAGAAATAAATTCTATTTAAAATTAATTGATAAAGTTACTTATAAAATTTAATTCATCAATGTGTTTTTTACTAATGATAACTTAATAAGAATAACCACTCTTTTTTATGTACAAAGTTAATTGGGAAAATTTAATTATTAAAAATATTATTTAATAAATTTTCATTTTAAGAGTGTCATAATAATTTCTTTATTTATCTATATAATTTTTTTATTGAGAAATTATTATTCATTATTAACAGGTTACATTATAACATTTATTTATCATGTAATTATTTTAACATAATAATATTTCGAAAGTATTTTTCTTAAATAAAATATTCTCATAATATTATAAAAATCATACACATTTTTTGAAATTATAAATTAATGTATTGAATAAAAATAATTATATCAAAAGAAACTATGCTTATATTTTCTTAGATGTTACCTTCTTCCCCCATTAAATGAACGGTTCCCTCGAAATTCATTCATTAGACATAATTTTTTTTATGAATTTTTATCTTTAGAATTAAGAAAACATAATACTTATAAGGGAACTTAATTGAATTAGAATACAAAAAGAAATTATATGAAGTATAATTTTTTAAAATTAAAAAATAGAAATCTATAATATTTTCTAATATATTCCATTGATAAAAACTCTAAGGCCCCAAACCCGCACATTCAGATTGAGTACTATAACATGCAGAATATTTTTTTATATAAATACAATATCAGATAAATAAATACTTATTTATACAATTAAAAACCTTTTACATTCTAGTTTCTAGATAATTAACACAAAAATTTCATATCTATAAAAAAATAATATAAAATATCCCATTCACATCATGTGTGCTAACTCTATAAGTGAAGTCATCCATTTTAGAAATTATAAAATACCTGAAAAAATATTTTTAAAACATGGGATGAGCATTAAATTTCCTAATAATAGGTTTTAAATCAATTTAAAATTCAATTCATTGAAAACTATAATGGTAATTTGATTTTCTATCAAATATTAATATTTGATAAAATAAATACTTCACATAGAAATATCTATCTTAAATTCCATTTATAGTATTTATGATTTTGATAATAATTTAATTCTCCTAAAATAAATATTTATTTTAAATAATTATTTGATTTATTATTTAAATCATTTTAAAGTAAAAAATGTTATGGATTAATATTGGTACTCTTTAGACCCCAAAGAAAAACATGTGGCCACTTGTAGTATCACATGTGGGAATTTTTCCCCTTGATGTTATGGGTTTACTCCCCATATATTATCATATATTTCAATACTGAAGTGCCAATATTTTAGAAAACATTTTAAAGCACTTCATTTCTCATTCATATCCACCTATAAAATCATTTTAAAATCATAAAGAAGATATATTAATAAAAGAAAATAATAATATAACTTCTTAGGTTAATAGAAATTCAATTTTATTAAGACTAGAACTTTAATGAAATATACCACTATAGAAGAAATACCATTAAAATACATAAACATGAATGATTTAAAAATTAGAAAAAAATTCTTATTTAAAAGTGCTTGATACATCTTGAAGATTTTTGGAATTTGTCTATTTTGACTTGGATGACATTCGATGATTAACAAGATCATTTTTCACATAGATTGATAAATTTTCATATATATATTAATAAAAATAGATACGCTTTTAAAATTAGAGTTAGAAAATTGAAAAACATTGTTTTTTATTGTTAAAATTTCAATAAATATCATAAAATTGAATACAAGGATAAAAATAGTAGTAAAAAATAATAATATTAATAATATTAATAATATTAATAATATTAATAATTAAATTCCTTTGTAAAGAATCATACAATTATATATGCCTTAAAATTAATTATTCCTTATTAATTGTGAAAAAATAAACCTTTAATTTTTATTATAGGCTTATAAACATATTATATTTTTTGAATTTGTTAAAATATAACATATTTACAAAGATTACAATAAATCAAGGAAGCCTTTGCCGAAAGCTGAACTCACTAGAGGGTTGAGAAAAAAAAGATAGAAAGGGTTTTATAAAAAGTTTCACCTCTAATATGATAGAAAAAAATGAGGGATGATTTTATTTATATATAAAGGCCTTTGGCTGTACTTAAGTAGTGAAAATTATTTTTAAATGAAGATAATATGTAAATATTTTATATTTTTTTCAAGATGAATTGCAGTAGGGATAATTGTTTATAACAATATGCTAGAATTTCTATAGATTCTAAGGAAATAATTTTCATATATATGGAATATATATATATGATATATATATTACATATACTTAGATATCTAAATATGATTTAGAACATAAAATAATGGAACAAAACAATGGGGTTTGTTAAGATTTAATGCTATGGTATATGAAATGTACTCTAAATAATTCAGGATGATGGATACTATATATATATACAGTCAGAAAAATTGATATCTATAAAAAAACCCATACAAATTTTTGGCATCTATTTTAGTCAAATCTACAACCAAAAGAAAAGAAGGATGAATAAAATAATCTATATTGATAGAAAATAGGGACCACTGATAACAATCAAAGGAGAAAAAACAAAGAAGAATATGAACATGTCACTTCCATAAAAAATTCCCTACATTAAAAAGATTTAGTAACCTAAAAAGAAAAAAAAATCAAACACCAACCTCACTTCATCAAATATTAAATTATATTGGAGATTGAAACCTTCATCAATACCGAGATCTGGTCTTCATCACTTGTTAGTGTTCGAAAGCCCACTTTACTCTATCTAAGCACGATTTGATCCATCTCTGATGTACAGAATCCATCCATGATCAGCCTCCCAAATCGAGGTCCTCGCTAGTATTTGACCCCATATCTGGTCTCGATAATGCCTCCCAAGAATAAGGCCTCTAATGTACAGCCACATGGAAAAATGAAACCCTTGAGTGTTGATTTCCCTTCTATGAGTTTATCATTAACTTTTGAAGTAACATTAAAATTTGTTATATATCATTCATATTTCAATTTATTTAAAATAAAAAAAATAAAAAATGATAAAAATAATTAATATTAATATTTTCATAATTTTATAAATTATTAAAACTATAATATTACATTTAATTATTAATTTCTAATATTAATTAATTTATGTTTAGATTTATTTAATAATTATCATATTTATCATTAATTACAATCATAATTATATTATTCTAAAGTATGAAAATTCATATTTGGTACACAAATATCATTACTTTTCCATATATCTTTGAATTACATTAATCTTCATAACTTATCAAATAAACCTTATTATACTTTTCTTAATTTTAATAATTTTTAAAAATAATTTTTTTAAAAAAATTATATACTTTTAATTAAAATTTATATTTTTTTTCATATGTATATATTTTTTCATAATAGTTATATATAGGTATAAAATATCAATTAATAAAATAAATAATATATAAAACTAGTTGCTAAAGTTACATGGAAAAATTAATTTATCAAATTATAGTTTTCTTAACGACAAATTAATATAAATAAAGATAATTTTTTTATGTGTAAAATAAAATGATAAAATATAATAATTAATATTCAAATTTAATAAATTCTTTTTCTAAGAGTGTCGTTATAATTTATTTATTTATCAATTTACATTCTTATTAAGAAATTATTATTCATTACTAATAGGTTAGATTATAATAATTATTTATCATTGAATTTATTGAACTTAATTTTATTTCCAAAGTTTATTTTGATAAAATAAAATAATCTCATAAAATACTAAAACCAAATAATGTATTGTTAAATTTTATGTTAATCCATGTTAAAAAATATTGAAATAAAAATAAACTAAGTTTATAATTTCAAAGATGTTACTCCAGACCCTCAATTAATGGTGGATCCAGTTGTGTAATTGATGGTTATCTAATGAGCATTAAACATAGAATATAGTGAAATTTCACTGATAATTTTAAAAACCAATTCCTGACACAGACATACATTAATTCACATTTCAAGAATAATAAATACATTTCAAAAATAGGCAGCTAACCAACATATTTGTTTAGTGCATTTGGAATCTTAGAAACATAAAAACTGGTACATATGTGATATACATTATATACCACAAGGTTCTTCTTGAGTATCACCCTTTTTGACGCATCGTATATAATACATATCTTCATAACCTGGGGAAGGGAACATAGAAAGGGGTGAGCTCAGATACTCAAGGGTAATCAAGGGACACATGTAATCATAAACATGAGCATAAAGGTATGGGAATGTGATCATGTAAATAGAAGATCATACCCTTCATGGAAAAGATCATAAACTAGAATGATGAGATATTGATGGAAAGATAATAGGACATGAATCATAAAGAAAATAAGAACATAATCCATGAAATAATAACATGGGAATATGACATAGTATTGTTGAAAACACATAAGAATATAATAACCCCATGTCAAGGCTACTTAGAAATTCGTTTGTAACATGTTAGGATTGGGATTATCACCCATGTACTTGCTTTGATTATGGTATTCCCTCCCATTCTCCCCTTATTTCTGGATTGGAATGGCCTCCCATGTACCCACTTGTTTCAGGCTTGAGATTTCTTCTTGTTTACGCTCCTGTTTTTGGCTTGGGATTCCCTTCCAGGTACGCTTTGAGATCATAAAAAAAATTTCATTACCCAATGCATTGGAGGGAGATATACGCCTACCCATATCCGAATGAAATCATATATACATCTATCACAAGATAAAAAACTATCATATCATAACCAATGAATTGAAATGGGTATCAGAAACAATTAATTATATCAAAACCTATGAAAAAAGATATAGGTTTCATAATAATTTCATGAAAATCAAAAGCTATGAAATTATTGAGTTTTAAATTAATATGAAGTATAAAATAGAAACATATATCATAAATATCATTAAATAACAAATAAAACACTCATATAATGAATATTAATGGACACATTGAAACATTTCCCTAGAAATCCATGAGTAGCATCAACATATGTTATCATAGATTGGAATTAAATTTGAATGATATTTTAAAAACATTTCTGAAGGAAAATTAACTTCTTTATCAAATAATTATTTTCTAAAAAAAATAAATTTTTGGAAAAACTTTTCATTAGAAATGAACATGAAAACATATATAGGAAGATTGAATTTTTTTAAAGTCTTTTTCCTTGAAACTTATAAACGAGCAGATAAATATTTATAAAAACCATTTTTCTGTTGAAATTTATTAAAGAAGGTGAAAAACATTTTCAAACTTATTTATTTGAAAATTTAGTTTAAAAATAATTTAATATTAATTATCCCTTAAAAAATGAAAAGGATGATTCAAATAAATTACATCTGGTAACTCCATACATCTTATACGATGTATGAAGATCATTTCATTTTCACAGTTAAATGGTTAGAAATATATGTGTTTGGAAAGAGAGAAAAATACTTATTTTAAAACATTGGTAAATAAAAAAAATGAAAAAAATGACATTTAATGATCAGAGGATATTAGTAGAGTATTTTTGGAATCCATTTTTGAGAACCATGGTTTTTAATGAACACATATATCAGATCGAAGTGAGAGGTAATGTCATGTTTTAATAAAAGTATTTTTTTAAGTGTCTTATGATCCAAAGAGTGTATAAAATGGTACTACTAAATGAATACATCAGGACTGACTAGAGATGAAGAAATTTCATGTGTATTCTTAAAATTATATTTATAATGTTTCATTAATAAAAATGTGAAAATAAACAATATTGATAAATGGTGAGATCATTTCAATATAGTTTTACAACATTGTAACATTGAATCATACCCCAATCTAGGAAAATGAAATTACATGGAGCTTTAAAATATCATGATAAGAAAGAGATTCATTTTATAATTTTTCAAAGGTATTATGTATACATCATATAAACATATTGGTGAATAACATGTCATGGGTTTCAATGACGGAAAATGGAGACAAAAATACGTTACTGATTTGGTATCTTATGAAACATTAATTCCACCACTAAAACATAAATATCCTTTTTCAGTAGTTAACTAAACCACTGCTAATTTTTTTATAAATGATTTAGGAGCAATTTATTAAAAAATTCCTCTAAACTATTTTTTCTTATCCCAACACTTCACCCCCCGACCCCTGTGTGACCCTACCTCAGCCCCCTGACCCCTACAAGACCCCCCTATGACCCTTGAGGACCTAGCTCGCCTCCCCTCAGTATGCCTCGTCGCATCAATTCCACTCAGCCCAGCTCACTACCCATCATCATCGACCCCCTAAAACCCTAGCTCACCTCCCACCGGTAGGTCCGAACCCATGCCACCGTTCGTCGCTTCTCATCACCCCTTATTACCATGCTTATTCTTATTCAATCCTCTAATTAAATGTGATTTTTATACTCAAATATATATGTGATTTTTGTACTTGAATTTATACATGGTTATTTGTTATTCCAAACATTGAATATATGGTGGGTCAAGGTTTTTTTAAAAATAATAATTTCATGTTCCAAGTGTTCATAAAAAGGTTTTAAGGCCTTTTTAAATTAATTTTGTGTTTTAATCAGATTTAAACGTACTAGTGTCTTAAATTGGTTAATGTTTTTTATGGATTTTTTACAATGTAAATGAAGTTTTGGGTTCTGTAATGGTTTAAATTGAAAGGGATTAATGTTTAAAAATATTTTGAATGGGATTTGAAATGGTTAGTTTTAATGAATTATTTGAAATAGAATTTTGAAGACTACTAAAGTGAGATAGAATTATGATTATTTTAATAATTCTAATTTGTAACATTCATAACGAACTTCTTATAATGTACGTAATACACTCAAGGATTACCTCTTCTTTTTAGATGTATATTTATGACATGGATGATATTTTTGGTGTTGTTTATTGCAAGGGTGTTGGAGGTGAGGTTAGATTTATTTTTTGTTGTTTCATTAATCATGTAACTTGTTTGATTACTCGTCTCCTGTTATTTCTATCATGGGTACACTAGGAACCGATAGAGATGTCTATATTAATGTTACACTAGATATCCACAAACTATTGTTGTCCCCTAGTTGTGTTGAATACTAGGGCTAGTGGGGAGTTCCCCCAATGATGAAAGGTTCAGGATACTCCAGTGGCTTGTGTTTGGATGAAACATATGTCCGTGGTAGGTATCATGTATTGGTATGGTCTTGGACTATCTTACTTTGTTACCTTTTTTGTTTCCTATGATACTATATGAATTCCATTAGGGGTCTCTCATTCGTTGGGTCCCCTAGTTTGATCCATATTTTGGGAACCATGAATTTTTCTCCTTGTTTACTCATATCTCGTTTTTGATGTGGTGACTTGGGGTTTTATTTTTATATTTTATAAGAATAGGTTGGTTTCATTAATTTTTTTCCATTGTTTTCAAAGGGGTGTTTCTAAATAAGTTTTAAAATTCAAACTGTAATGGTTGGTTTTAAAGAATGTAATGGGTTTAAAGTAATATTTCTAAAATTTTTATTTTCATTTAAAAAAGAATAAAATAGAGGTTTATAAATTGGATGTTAAGGTGATATTTGTTTTTTCATATGATTATAAAAAAATATATTTTTTAAACTATATTATAAACTTTCATAAATGTGATGTGTATTGAAAATACATTCACAAAATCCATGTTAAGATCCTACTGGGATTATTTTTTCTCACACCCTATATGCATAATTCAATATATAAATATGTTAGTGTTTTATTTTTTAAGTTCCCTAGCATTTTTTATGTTTCAAAAAATATTGAAAAACCCTTGGATAAATTAAAAAATTGACCCACCTTTTTTATTTTAAATGTGATACATTTTTATTTTCTTTAGGCATATTGAGAATTAGGATAATAAAGAATAAAAGAACATAAAAATATAGTTAGAAAATATAATTCATTATTGAATGTTAGGTTAACAAAAAATAAATGTATTCTGAAAAAAATTGGCTCTATAACATAAAACTGTAGAAAAAAGTAAATAGATAATAGTGATATCAAATAACTGAATATAAAAAAAATTATTATTTTGTATTAATAATCTCATATTACAAATGTGTTTTGGAACTAGGGTTTAATAGGTTATGGGTTAATAAGAGAAGAAGTATAAGGCTCATTAGAAAAAAGATTTTTTGGTTAGGGAGATTTCAATAGTCTGATGAACTACCTTTAAATCCCTCGCCAACAGTTAAAAATTCTAATTCATTATCCCATACTATTCCTTCATCGAAAACCGAGAATCATGGAACATCTATAATGCCTCCACCATATTTAATTTTAAAAAACTATAAATAGACTTTGAATACTGAACATGTTTTCCAATTATATCATTCATATAGTCAAAACAAAACTAAACACTCTGCTCTAAAATGGTTAACTTCTCAACCAACACATTTAAATTTTAAATCAAAGTTTCTAGGGTACATTATCATAATACAAGACCTAAATTTTATTTCTCATTGTAGAAAGATCTTATAGAAATAATAGAATTCATCATGGGATATATAAAAAAACCATTACAATGAAATTATAAACTCTATCTTGATTGGTAATAGATTTTATAGACTCAAACTTATTATACAAAATATTTTTCATATTATCAAAATCTTATTTAGAAACCATTTATCTTCTGATCATTCCAACCCAAACCTATATCTCTCTCTTAAAATAATCAAAATCTTTTTTTAAGGTAAAAGTTGGTTTTCATTTCATATTACTAACTTTTCTTCAATTATTATATGATTTATCAATCCCTTACCATAGTAATATCAAAGTTATGACATCATATGTTTGTCCATCTATTTTGGTGTAGCCTGACATTCAAAAAACTACTTGTATGGAATCCTTGTTATCCTCTTCTTTAAGAGATATTTTTAATTTTCATGCTTTGGTTTCCTTGTGGGTGTGTTTATTATTTACAATATTTATTTATATAAGAAAACCTTATTTAACAGATTTATATATTTTTTAACTAGTATATATGAATCTCTTTAAATATTTATGTGTTTTATTTTTTTTATATTGTGTAGGAACATTGTGATATACATGTATAAAAGATGGATCACATAACTGAGGAAAAAACGACATTATGTTAAGGGTTTGGAGAAGTTTTTAGATTTTTCAATTTTCAATCGATCTGTAGAAGGGTGAATAAGATGTTCCTGTCCTAAAATTAATTTTATAAGATTGTTGAAAATAGATAAATTTTATCAACATTTAATATTGAGGAAATTCCTTGGTCAATATTTGTGTTGAATTCGGCATGGGGGATCAAACGTTACACAAAGATTCATCACTGATGTCAATCCACAGAACGAGATCCCAATGTCTTCAACAATGGAAAGTGAAATGAAAAACCTTAAATGATGCATTAATAACTTCAAGAAACCACAATCAATAATAAAATATGTCATAACCACCATATGAGGGTGATACAAATAGCAATAGGATAAGTGATGTTTTTGAGATTGTAGGACAACCAGATCAAGACTGTAACATATTAGTGGATCCTTCTCTTGATTATGTGGAGACTATTGTAAGAAAAAATGCACTATGGAAAATATGTTTCCTGACATAGTTTATGATGGAAATCATGAATTGTATAGTTGATGTCTGAAGTATTCAAAACATTCTTTTCTAATGAAGTATTACCATATCAAAAGTCTATGTGGAATTACAAATAATGCAATGTCCATGATATTGGAATTATTGTGTGATGAATTTCATAAAGAAAACATCCTTGTGTCTTTTTTATGATATGAAAAATTTTGTTAACAGTCTTGTTTTGAATTATACAAAAATACTTGTGTGTCCTAATGATTGTATGATTTGTTGGAGAGAGGATTCAAGTAGACATGATTGAATTTTTTTTTTATTATTCTAGATTATAGTCAATTATTGATGTTAGAAGTCTAATCAACATACCAACATGGAGAGGAATAAATGGAATACACTGTCATTGCTTTTGGACTTACATTCCTTTAAATCCTCGATTTCAAAGATTATTAATGTCATTGAAAACCACCAAACAAAGGAAGTCGGATTCTGTAGATATTAAAAATGATTAGTTAATGCGATATCCATGAGATTAAAAATTGTGGAAGGAATTTGATTCATTACTTCAAGACTTAACAGATGACCCTAGGAATGCTTGTTTTGGAATATCTGATGATGTATTCAACCCATTGGGGACTATGAGTACCTGTTATAGCATTTACCTAATTATTTTGATCCGGTACAATATGCCTTTGTGGATTTGTAATCAAAAAAGATCTTCTATCATTTCGATTATTATTCCAGGGGAAAAAATTACTAGAAATGATATTGATGTATACTTTCACCATTTAATTGAAGAATTATAGTAGTTATGGAGTAACATTATTGAGACCTTTGATTATTCTTATAAAAGAATGTTCAAAATTCATGAATCTTTGAGGTGGACCATTAGTGACTTCCTTGTTCTTGGGAGTTTATCTGGTTGGAATACTTGAAAAGGATTAGCTTATCCTATTTGTAAATTTTATTTTGAGCCCAAATAGATAACCCCCCTTAAAAAATGGTGCTTCTTGTTCCATGGATGATTTATTGACACATCTCATAGATTTCAACTGAATAAATAAAAATTTAACAGTTTCATTGACCGTATACCACCTCCAATGATGTTAACTGGTTCTGAAAAAATTGACACAACTTGTAAATATTGAAATAGAATTTGGGAAAGTTCATCATTTGAATGATAGTGGGAAATGGGTTTTATGTGCATCATCTATTGAAATTAGAATGCAAAAATGGATGAAAAAAATTTAATTCTTCAAACATTCATATTGGGAATTTAATTTATTACGGAATGATCTTGATGTGATGCATATTGAGAAGAATGTATATGAAAATTTAATCATCACATTACATGAAGAGCATTTAATGTCGAAGGATCATCTCGATGCATAGAAATAGTTACAAGTAATGAATATAAAATGCGATCTCTAACTAGATAAGAATGAAAAATATGCTCTGGAAAAATTTTAAATGATAATTGGGATAAAGATAAATTTTATCTAATTATAAATCATGTGAAAGTATCTGATGGTTATTCAGGTAACATCAAGATGTGTTTTGAATTAAAGAAATTTAGGTCACATGGATTTAAAATTCAAAATTCATATATTTTTTTTATATTAGTTACTGCCATTGGAATTTCATACATTATTACCCAAAAAAGGTACTATTGTTGTACTCAAATTCTACATTATTTTTAGAGAACTATGTAAGAGATATATACATACATTTTTTCTTGGAAACTTTCATGAGAGGTTTGTATTGACACTTTGTGTAATGGAGATGATCTTTCCTCCCACATTTTTTACTTTCATGATGTATTTAACTGTGCATCTGGTTGAGGAAAATAAATTATGAGGCCCTGTTCATTATCAATGGAGGTATCCAATTGAGAGGAACCTTATTTATATGTTTCTCAATTATGTAAACAATTTTTCACACTTAATTAAACACATAACTATGTTTGTTTATTTTATTTCAATGATATATTGGAAATTTGAAATCATAAGTGAGATATAAAGATCATCCAAAAGGATATATTGCTGAAGTCTATTTGTAAGAGGAGTGTCTTAAATTTTTTCTAGAAACTTGGTTGATATTTAGGCAAGATTTAATAAATTTGGACATGTTGATGACATATAAACTCAATCTCAATTACATGGGAAATAAAAAACATTTCCTGCTATTTTATGATCAGTTGGGAGGACTTGAAATGTTACACAGAACGAAATTGAATTATTATAGGCACATAGTTATGTGATGATAAATAGTGAAATTTTAGATCCATTTATTGAAGAGTTGAAGATATAAACAAATAGAATAATGAGAGGCCGAACATGAAATGATAAATATATAACAAAATCTATTAATAATGAGTGTGTAGAATGGTTTTCTTGATGTGTATGTTCAAAAACATTGCAATAAATATAAATATTAGGTTGACACATATATTTTCTAATTCTAATAAATTATATTTCTCTTATTATATCTTGAATACTAATACTTGAGTAGAGTTTTAAGATGATTCGATGTTTTTGCTCGAGGCCGTCTAAAACAAGTTAGAACGTTTGACACTTAAAACGTGAATGGATTTAGATTTCATATAGTTGATCAAGATGAGGGTTTGAAAACACAGATAAGTGGAATATTTACATTTTCTAAAGTGGGATACTATGGAAAGCTGACCGATATTATAGAATTAATCTAAAAAAATAAGTTTGCATTTTTTTATTCAAATAAAAATGGGTCGATATTATTATAAGTTTTAAAAGAGATTCCATTCAATTTACTTTTGTAAACATCACTCATGTGATGGATGTTGGTAATCAGGAACATCATGATATATATCTTATCATCACAAGAAAAATGGTTTATTTTGTGAATGATGTTTTAGATGAAGGGTGGTGAGTAGTTCCTGACTTAATACAAAGATATTTGTATGATATGGGTGATGAAGTTAAAGAATTGACCTTGGGAATTTAATCTCATCAATAAAAATAATTGGAATTATTTTTCCATCATGATATTTTAAACATTAGTCTAGTAAGGATGAATAATGTTGATGATGTAATAGATTAGGAAACTGACACGATTAAAGGATAAAATGATTGTATGTACATTTATGCACTTATTTAGGAACCACTTATTTCATTTGTGCAATCATTAATTTTCATTGTTATGTATATTTTGTTTTTATTACTTTTCATCCGTTAACATTTTTAATTTTTTTGATAAATTTTTGTAAATATATGTTTTGAACTTTTTTTTGATTAGATGATAGGAATGCCAAGAAGAAATCTATATACTATTTTATCAACCACTAAGATAGATAAAGATCTTTTTGTCTCTCTCCCTATGACATATGAGCCACCATCCAATTTTTCCCTTGAACCATATCCCCCCTTCACCATCTCGGACACACTTTGTGAGCATCCCTTCAGTAGCTCAATCCTCACCTCCTGCTTCAGGAGCCTCAAAGGGAGATTGTTTCTCGGTGAAATACAGTTCAAGACTAGGGGCTCAGATATCCTCTTTATAGAAAGTGTTACTTGATATATATAAGAAGATGACCAGATCTTCCCCCAGTGGTATTTCATTGACTAGTGGTGAGTAGGTAAGTCAAAAAAATAAAAATCATTTTGTTTTAATACTTCTATTGGTTTTGTGTTTAGATATAAATATAAAACAATATCTATTTTTCTATATAATGTTTTTACAACATGAAGCGGGATTTTGGGATGAAGATGGAGAGGGTGACGAGTTGTGTTCATCATCAGACCATGATTAGTTGTGTTGTTGATATGTTGGACCAAAATAGTAACAGTTAGATTGTATATGTATCATGTGCAGCACATAGTTGAATCCTTACATTTTCAGGACCAAACATTTTCGTGATTTCTCAATTTTCATTTTATGTATTTTATTTATTTATGATGTTTATTATTATATCTTGATTTATCGAGTGTTGTATGCACCATATATTTTGATTCTTTATTGTCATGAATCTTTTTTTATGATTAGTTTTTCCTAATTTTATTAGTTTTGTTACCAAAGGATGAACTATCAAAATTCTTATTGTTATTCTTGGGAATATCCAGTTTTTTAACTCCCTTAAACTTGTTTTATTCTATATTTCCTTATTTCTTCAAATTTTATACTATTATCTTCCCATGTTTTACAGTTTTCATGTGATCAATCCCACTTATGCTTTCCTCTTATTTAATAATTTTTTGATAAGAATTTACAAATATCTGTTGAACACTTTAGTGTATTGATCTAGTTAAGGTAGAGGGACTGTACACTTAATTAATAGTAGAATTTATAAATATTTGTTGATCACTTTAGTGTCTTACATTATAAGAATTTGTAACTCCCCAAAAGAAGTATCTGGTGGATAAAATCAATAAAACAATCCCGAAGCATGTCATATATGGTTTGTATCATCTTTTCAGGCTGCTCATCGATATGAAGAGAAATGATTAAACACAACTTCATCTATAAACTCATAGAATTATATTATAATTATGAAAAGTATGAGGTAAAACAGTTTAGCCCTTGGTCAACATCCCACTTTAACTATCAGCTCTCACACTCGGTGATAATTTTTGGGAAATTTAATCAATGGGAAAAAAATATTTCAACTTCTCTTACTATGGCGGGCCACTAAAACATCCACATTTCCATATTATATATACTGTTTGGCCCAAGGTGACCATCCCACTTCAAAGAATTAGATGATCTCATAAACATATCTCCCATGTAATATGTTACCATTACCAATCTTCTAACTATAAACACTCCATGTATATCAAAATTCAATCCTAAAATAGTTCCAAATTCATCCAACATGTCACAAATCATTATAAATTTCAGAATAATATTCTAAAATGAATTTACTTGTTTAACAAATTAATAAATTATCTCTAATGATACACAAATTGCTTCACCTAAACCCTCAATTACACCCACCGACTAGTCTTACAGTGAAGATAAGATCCTCTAGTAAGCTAATGAAATCTATTCTCTTATCTACAACAATTTCTAGCCCAATTAATTTTCCACTACATTTCCATTTCTTGTTGACTATTATTTATCAATGACGAACATATATAATTACTCTATGAAATTAATCCGATAATTATTTTTCCCATGTTGTGAAAAAATATTATATGCACTCTAGGTGACAAAGTACATAACAAAACACTCTCCAAAGAGGTTATGTCACGATCATTTCCATGCATGGAACCCAACTAAAAACTAAAATGTAGGATTAGAGTATTTCATCATGTGGGTTAAATGTTGATAAAACCCAAAGTAACTAATTATTCACTATATATCATAACATAACCTAATACAAAACCAGATGAATAGCATTTCATTACATGTCCTATGTTAGGATCAAGAATTATTAGGATCAGAGATGACAACCACCACTTATTACACAATATGGAATCTTCCTCACACTAGTATGTACAGTCAAACATGAATCCATTCTTGGTAAATGTGGTCATTGGAAATGCTAAGTGAGAGATCTCCAAAATGATTCCCCATTAATTCGAATTCAATCCAATAAAACATCAACTATCGATTAAATTCTTATATTATAACAGATACGCAAATACATCAAAAAACTCAAGAACAATTGATATATCTAATTGTGAAACCACCATATCCTAATGTGACACTTCATGTACTTAGAATAAATTTTATGTACCCAAATTATACTACACCTATTATTCATGTATATATCATGTGAATCATTTTAAAATGTTGGTCTTCTGGTATTATTATAGATGTTAGATTTATGTTAATATGAAATTGGAATGGTTTTTCAGGTAACATGTACTGGGGCTGCCGAATCAAATGATTTTTTTGTATATCTTTCTATAGTAGTGGTTTTAACCGTCGTGAAATAAATATATTATATTAAGCAGTAGTTTTAACCACTACTACAATTTCATAATTTTTATTCATGGGGTGGTTAAAACCACCACTATAGAAAATAATTTAAAGGTGTTTTTAGCCTCATCTACAATGTTTTTATATTCCTTTATTATTTTTCAGTTGTTATCTTGGTTTTAGAAGTGGTTTTAAGCACCAAAAAAAAGAATTTTTATTGGAAAACCACCGCTAAAAGAACAAAAATCCATTGCTAAATGCGTCCAATATAAACATCACCATAAACCATTTCTAAATCAAGGAAAACAGAATGTATTGTATACCTACATAAAATTTAAACATAGTTTTTTGAAACTGCCACCGAAGAATATGGCGATGGTTTAATCACAGCCATATGAGAAAACCGCAGTGAAATGGTCATTTTCTTATTGTGCATGAAAAAGTTCATAAAATGGTTATGTAAATACCCATATATTTAATTATAAGATTCATACAATACATTAATGGTAATTATATACACCACACAAAAACAAATGAACAATAAATAACGCATGTATCTTATTGAAATAAAGACCAAGATGAAATTCCCTTACCCTAATCCGGAACTGTATCACGTGTCTTTCTATTATAGAATAACAAAATTATAATAATTAATGATTTTTTTGAAAATATTTTTTAAATTATTTATACTTTTATATAGATTATTACCATGTTTTATACAACTACTTTAATAATTATGTTTATATCTGGTGTTTTGACCAAATTTGGATCACGTGTTAAAAATAGATTTGATTGGTCGACTATGGTCAAAGGGTTGTAATATAATCATATCTGGGATAATAGTCATGTCATACTTATAATAGTTATAAATTAATTATTCTTTTAAAATTAATCAATAAATATTGTTGTAAAATATGAATCAATGTTACAATCATGGAGATGGTACTCCAAATGTACGCATGAGTAATGTTACCATTCTCAATCATCGTTATGGATGTAAGGTAAGTAAAATTAATATTTCTAGAATGATCCTTATATAATAAAATCCATATAATTTAATCATATATACTTGTATATATATATTATTATTTAAAAGTGTAAGTGTTGGTGTCCTGAGAATGAACTATTTTGTACTTTGATTACATGAATGTACTCTTATTATATATTGTTCCTTTTTCTACAGGACTATAATATATTAATGTCCTGGAACATTTTTTGCATTAAGAAGGTCATGGTAGATCCCCGCTATGACAAGAACCTTGAAATTCTATAACAATCTTCTTAAATAAAGTTCAACGTTTGGATGACATTCTATGATAGGACACATAGTATATAGACCGTCATGTGAGAGTACTCATATGAATATGAGACTCTCTCTCATGGAGTTCGAACATGGTAATCTCCAAGATGGGAGATTATGAGAACAAACCTATGAGTAGTAATTCTACATGTCATGGTGTCATCAGATATTGCTATCTGCGAGCGCATGTAATAGGCCTTAGACTGGAAGATTATCATTAACTCATGTAATGAATCGTGGACTTAGATTTGCCGATGAAAACCGTCACGTTTGTAACACCCCAAGATTTCATAGTGTGTTATTTCTTTAAAATAATACAATAACTTGCACTACACGCAACACCGAGTTCAAGCACACCATGACTTACCAAACAAGCCGTTCAAAAGAGATTATGAATAGAATTAACTAAATTTTAAACTTTATATAATCCTTATAATTTTAGAATCCATATTATGAGTTTCTTAGACATAATGTAAGAACAAATTCATTTTCTGTATTGCACTTTTACCAACTTTTAATAGTGAACCCATTTTAAATACAATATTTTAAACTTTTTGAGTAAAGGGGGACATCAAAAAATTTAAAATGAAACATTTCAAGCTTCCACGGTACGCTTTCCTTTGAAGAATACAGTAGTGTGTGTTGTACGCAACTTCGAGTTCTAACACACACAACAACCAATCAAACTAGACGTTATGAATAGTAATACCTACTTTTTGAAATTATATATATTTTATATTTCAAAATGGACTTCATTTTTGGATTCGGAATATCGAAATTAGCCTAAGGTGAAATTTTGGTACATTTCGGATAACTTTCATATTTTGATGAATAGTGAAAATTACTAAATTTTAATTAAAAACAACTTTTTAAATCAAAATAATTAATAGTGATAAATTATGAATTTGAGTGGTTTTAATGTATATTTGGAATATATTTTTACCATTTAATATAATTTTGGTCATTGGACATAATTTTACAATTAAACCGAACATAAACTAGTGTCAATCTTTTGATAGTTATTATCTCTTAAAAACACGCTTTTTGTTTTGACAGCGGGAATTAATTTTCAATTAATTTCTTCCACTTCTGTGTTTTGAATTTAGAAAAATGGATTCCATATTTGGAATCATGATTTTTAAATTGTGTAAATAGGTAACTTTTATTTTTAAACATTTTGAATAATTACTGCGGTAAATATTTTATTTACCATGGTTAAGGGTAAATCCGGTAAATAAGGGTTAAAAATTAATATTATAATAATACTAAATTACCCTAAAACGTGTCCTAGCCTTATTGGTTGATACATGTTCGACCATAGGCATCTTTGGGTCGATTTTGGGACCCCATGGTGCCACTTGTAGGTGATAGGGACACTTTATTTTAATTAAGTTAAAATGAATACAAAAATGACACAAGCATATATCTTTTAGAAAAACAATTTTTACATAGGGTTATATATGTTGGATTTTAGATTATAAATATTCATTAAAAAGATAAAAAGATTTACTACATAGTGATATTTTATTTATAATTTTTAGACATTAAATAATTTAATTTATTTGTGACACAATGATGATGAATTAATTACTATAATAGTAAAAAATTAAAATAATTGATATTATAAATACCCAAATAAATAAAATATGAAACTTTTAATTAATTAAACTGATTTTCTAGGATAATATGATATATTAGGATTGATTTAATTGACTTTTTTGGAAGTAATCGATCTGTTATGAGTTTCACCAAAATCAACTATTGAATAGTGTCAAAATTGACATAAAAGAGTTCATAAAACAAATATTATATTATTAATTGATATTAAATTCCTAAAAATATAAGGTTTGGCCAAGAGACTTATATCATGATATTTTAATCATTAATGGACCACTTGGGGGTCGCTTGGATGTATATAGTAAGTTTATTAACCATATTATATAAAAATACAAAGAGACATTGTAAAAGTGAAACTAATTAACTTAGAGTTAATACTTAAAGATAAGGATAATATAAGTACCTAAACCTGTATAAATTCTATTGGTTGAGTTGTATTAGACCCATTCCCACATTAACATTTAAATAGTCAACTTTGGAGCCATTAGAAACCGAATAAGAATTTATTATAAACTAATATTTCTAGCTTTTCCAAAGGTGCCCCTCACCCCTCTTATAAAAGGGCACTCCTCCTTCTCTTTTCTTCACACCTTAAAAGCCTTTTGGTTCGGCCAAACTCTGCCCGAATACTCTCCCAACTTCCCTCACTACAACCTAGAGGCCTTAGTTTGATCAGAAAGCCAACCTAAGGAGCCCTTTTGATCAAATCAAAAGGAAGAAACCGAAGAAGAGGTAATGATTTCACCACCCTTTTCCAAGTTCCTTCTTCTTCCACTTCTTCTTACTTTGTTGTTACCATTATAAAATAATAACTCCAGTATCATATATATATTGTGATGTTATTATAAATATGGTACAACCATATTCAGTATTCTATCCACCCTTTGAATAACATGTCACCATACGTGCGTACATACGGCTTACCCTCTCTACGTCGTGGTGTAATTGTTATTCAATATATTATTATTTGGATGGGTATAATAATGATGTGTAACTCATGTAAATAATAAATATAACATGTTAGGGATTCTGTATATTTGATATACCATCAATTTATATATTATTTTAATATCAAAAGAATGATATTGTCACTCGTGCGTACGTACGGACTACCGTCTCCACGAACGTGATGAGATTCATTCTCCATCATATCCATTCAAGTATAATTATCATTTTCTGATTTAAAAATGATGTTTAAGGACTTGATATAATTCTGGATATGAATAATATACAACCTATCCATTACAAACATGTCTTACGTAATAAAACATATAAAAGAAAACGAGTAAGTTAACACCCGAAACAACGATAATACTAAGACACTATTAACAAAGCAAAGTTAAAAGATCATATATGATATCATATTAATATATATGATTCTTGTATAATTTAATAACAATTATTTCAATATTATACAGGAGGTTAACCTACCCCAACCAAGTAAAAGTACAAGGTAAGGGATTCTCTTATCTCACTTTCAATTCCGTGAGATTTCCATTGTTCGCCACTAAATTATTGAAAGAGGTGTATTGTGTACGGCCATTTGATATATATTATCATGATTCTATTTATATTCATGTTATTCTGTAAATCATTTGGTGGTTATTAACTTTTGGCCATACGACTCAGTTGATTAACGTGGTAAGGGGTTTTCATCTCACTCCTTATTTCCGTGAGATTCATGCCATATTACCACCATCACCTTTTGTGTGGTGTATGTACTACCCATAATTATATTCTTTGTGTAATACACTCTAATTTATGTGTATTTACATATTCATTATATGATACCTCTTTCATGGGTTGTATGGTTCATAAGTTACCAAATTGGTAAGGGTTATTTCACAATCTCTTCATTATCCGAGGTTGTTTATACGTAATAATATACTGGGATCTCTTTATCATCCACATCCATGTTTCTTCAAAATGTATTTCAAAACATATTTATTATTTAAAAGAATATGGGTTAATGTCATTTATACCCTTGTTTGACTTTTTATAAGAGGTTTATAAAGGAATCTTTCCGTCGTTTTCTAAACAAGGTCCTTTTTAACCTTTTCGACAGAATTAAGATAAGAATGTTTTTTTATACGGCGGGTGCGGTTACTTTCTGCCGTTATAAAATATTCAAAGCTTTCCTTACAAGCTTATAAGAATATTTTCAAGAAAATGTTTTATTTTATATGGCTCTTAAATGATTTCAAAAATAGAAGGAGATATTTCTCTAAAAAGTGTTTTGATTTCATCTATGTCAACATCCTTGGATGGATTTTACGCTTATTTGAAGTTTATTTATTATGATACAAAACTTCTATATTGTATTGAAGGTTTTGTCATATGTTTGACTGTGGATGTGATATTTTTATACCATTCATAGTTTATGGTGAAATTATTTACATTTCGTATGCTAGTTCCAATAAGAATGTTTATGTTATATTTCAACCTTTACTTCATATGAATGTGTTGGACAAGTATGTTCCAGGTTGGGGACTGGTTAAAGTAAGCCCTCCAAGTTGGGGACTGGTAAAAGTAAGCCCTCCTGGTTAAAGACTGGTAAAATTAAGCCCTCCGGTTTAGTCTCCGGTTATTAGAGGCACTCCGGGTTGGTGTCCGATTATTAGAGGCACTCCGGGTTGCTGTCCGGTTATTAGAGGCACTCCGGGTTGGGTTCCGGTTACAGTTAGCCCCAAGGTCTTAGGACGAGGCCTTGACAAAGAAATTAAAGTTCAGCATTATGCATTCCAACATTATGAAAGTGGTTATTGATATTTCATGTGATTATTCGATTAGTAGAATATCCATGTGAACAAGTAAATGGCATTATTTCATTTTACTTTTGCCATACTATGTTGAAGTTCAAGTTTAAAAGGCTTTTGTTTTAGTAATACATAACCTTAAATGTTTATTCTTATTTTTGAATGTTCCGCTATATTGTTATCCTTACTGGGAATTTGAGCTCACCCCTTTTCTATGTTTTATTTTTCCCAGGATGTGAATAAGTAAGTTATGAATGACCTGCAGGGATATTATGAGGGGATAATAGTGTGGACTATGGAGACATTATGTTGTCGTAGTAGTTTTTCACTTTATTATGTAATGTAAAACATATGAATATATCTAGTGTTTCCAAGGCTACTAAACCAATCGGTCTTTTGAGATTTGATCTTTCTTATGATCATGCCAATGTTATGTAATAATGCACAGACTCTGGGTAACTAGGGTCGGGGCATTACAGTTGGTATCAGAGGAAGTTTAGTACAAACCTTGGAAGCTAGATTTAGATAAACTCTGATTAGAGCACATAGATTTAAGATGGACTTTGAGGATTAATATAGAAGAACTTCCTAGAATTTTGGTATTGTAGAGATTTTGTGAGTTTTTTGAGCAATACATCCCTGTCTGGATACGAGCAGGTAGAGGCGGATCTGGCACAGATGTACCTAGGGGTAAAACCCGAAAACACCGCTTTGAGCTAGACTCGAACAGGAACTGGTGCACGACAACGGGCCTTGCTGCACTCTTGGTTACGACACTCCTGGGGGATATGATTAGGATAATTCTCATTTTCTTTACAAACCATTATGAAGGGTTCTTGTGGATTTACTTCCTCAAAGGAGAAATTTATATGATTATGGATTATATCCATAAACTATTTAATTTATGTTATGTGTCTTACAAGTTTGGGATTAGGTATTGTTATTCATAAACTAATCTATTGTATTTCATTGTTTAGAAATAGCGCCCAGTAGAAGGAATGAGAACTCCAGCAATGCACATGATCCAAAGAGAAAGAAGGATCATATATTTCATGGCCTTAAGCCAAAATTTATAAGAGAAATAGTCTCCCATTTATTATCTTCATACGAAGAAATAATATCATGTGTTGATAAGATAAGTAAAGATTTTACTGAGTCATATGGCTTTGAAGGGAAGAAAGAGAAGAAAAGGATGGAAGAGAGAAAGATGGATAAAGGGAAGAGGGAAAAGAAGAATTTTCCCATATGTGATAACTGTGGGAAGAAACACCCTGGAACTTGTCTGAAAGGAATGGGAGTTTGTTATAAGTGTGGTGGAAAAGGGCACAAAGTACATGACTGCAAGGGTAAGAAAATGGTTTCAAATGTACAATGCTTCATTTGCAAGGAGTTTGGACACTATGCGAACCTATGTCCCAGTCATCAGAATATGCCGCAAATGATGTTATTGGATAATAATCAAGTTATGATACTACCACAGATGAAGAGGAATGATTAGAGTTATTATGTTGATTATGTCAATTGAGTGTTGTATCAACAGTGTACTTGTTATAATAATTATGGAGTATATAAGGATTGTACTGCAGTACTATTTCATTAAGGACTTGAGATTGTGTGGAACAAAGAAAAGTGACTCAATAGCAAGTTAAATTTTTGGAAAATATATGGTTGAGAGAATGATAAACCATAATATGGTTCTGATACCGAGGTAGTGATTTTAGAATAATACATGATTGATTTGGATAAATTATATTGGATATTCTTGACTACCTTGAAACTAATTAATGATTTTTATATTCCATCATTGTTGGGGTTTAAAACATTTTTGGATTGGTGAAGTATATCCAGCATTCTATATGGAATAAGGGAGCATGAATGTAATCAATATGGATTATGGTAATTCAGGATGTTTCAGTGTTTTAAAAGAATACACGATGAAGGTATTCATATGCTATTACGTGGTAAAAAGGATCTACATTATGTTTAACATCCTTATAAATGTTGGACTGTGAGTTTGGTCAGAAGTATTTTGGATAAATTCTAGTTTGAGATTAATTTTGGATTGCCATAAAAGGACAACCAGGAGGTCGGGCGATAACCCGTCGCGTCCGGCAAGGCCGCGAGACTTGAACCCGCAATCGAAGGGCGACAAGGGTGTATCACCTACCACTGGCCCAAGAGATGTCCTGGATTAAATAATGTAGTTTTTTTAAAAGATCTGGTAGATGAATTATAAATTCGTTTATTTTAGAACCCTGTACGAATAGTATAAATAGAATTTTTTTACGAGTGAAAGATGAGTTTGTGGTAGAAATTTATTAATGGAAAAAAATCTAATTATAAAGTAAGTATATCTCCTTATGATCTTAGCCAATATCATAAATAAATTCCTCAACATTAAGAAAAGGAACTTAGAACAAAAATGTTGTCCTAGATGGTACCTTAAATCATTGCTAATTTATGGCTTTGGGATTGTTGGCCTTTTCATAGCCATGTTTTCTACCACTCTCCATAAGATAATTGATGGTTAGATTTCTCTTTCATATCCATATTTTCCTACATGGAACCCTAGTATGTGTTATTTTCGGTAATCTTCATACTTTCCACTCTTTATTTTAAATAGAGGCCTCATTAATTCATTTTTCGATGTGGGATTTCAACTAAGATATTTTGAAACATCAAAAATGTGTTATCCTAATTCCCTATGTTTTGTTGAACCGATGGTATTTCAAATCATCATAGATTGATGAGTTTAAGGACCTCAATTTTATACTTGTTTGTGATTGATGACCTCAATAACTACCTATAAATATTTACATTTTTCCTCCAATTATATGTCTCTAATTTCCACCAATGTTCTCCTAATCGAGATCACAATTTGGTGGTGACCGTTTCATTTCTCTTTTCCTAATATTAAGACTAAATTTTAGAAACCCAATTTCCGATCTGGGTTTTCCCACAAAGATATTTTTTATTTTCAACCTTTTATTTTCAAAGAACAATTTCAAATTGCGAGGACGCAATTTATTGAAGGAGGGGAGAATGTAACACCCCATGACTTCATAGTGTGTTATTTCTTTAAAATAATACAATAACTAGCACTACACGCAACACCGAGTTCAAGCAAACCATGACTTACCAAACAAGCCGTTCAAAAGAGGTTATGAATAGTATTAACTAAATTTTAAACTTTATATAATCCTTATAATTTTAGAATCCATATTATGAGTTTCTTAGACATAATATAAGAACAAATTCATTTTCAGTATTGCACTTTTACCAACTTTTATTAGTGAACCCATTTTAAATACAATATTTTAAACTTTTTGAGTAAAGGGGGACATCAAAAAATTTAAAATGAAACATCTCAAGCTTCCACGGTACGCTTTCCTTTGAATAATACAGTAGTGTGTGTTGTACGCAACTTCGAGTTCTAACACACACCACAACCAATCAAACTAGCCGTTATGAATAGTAATACCTACTTTTTGAAATTATATATATTTTATATTTCAAAATGGACTTCATTTTTGGATTCGGAATATCGAAATTAGCCTAAGGTGAAATTTTGGTACATTTCGGATAACTTTCATATTTTAATGAATAGTGAAAATTACTAAATTTTAATTAAAAACAACTTTTTAAATCAAAATAATTAATAGTGATCAATTATGAATTTGAGTGGTTTTAAAGTATATTTGGAATATATTTTTACCATTTAATATAATTTTGGTCATTGGACATAATTTTACAATTAAACCGAACATAAACAAGTGTCAATCTTTTGATAGTTATTATCTCTTAAAAATACGCTTTTTGTTTTGACAGCGGGAATTAATTTTAAATTAATTTCTGCCACTTCTGTGTTTTGAATTTAGAAAAATGGATTCCATATTTTGAATCAGGATTTTCAAATTGTGTAAATATGTAACGTTTATTTTTAGACATTTTGAATAATTACTGCGGTAAATATTTTATTTACCATGGTTAAGGGTAAATCCGGTAAATAATGGTTAAAAATTAATATTATAATAATACTAAATTACCCTAAAACGTGTCCTAGCCTTATTGGTTGATACATGTTCGACCATAGGCATCTTTGGGTCGATTTTGGGACCCCATGGTGCCACTTGTAGGTGATAGGGACACTTTATTTTAATTAAGTTAAAATGAATACAAAAATGACACAAGCATATATCTTTTAGAAAAACAATTTTTACACAGGGTTATATATGTTGGATTTTAGATTATAAATATTCATTAGAAAGATAAAAGGATTTAATACATAGTGATATTTTATTTATAATTTTTAGACATTAAATAATTTAATTTATTTGTGACACAATGATGATGCATTAATTACTATAATAGTAAACAATTAAAATAATTGATATTATAAATACCCCAATAAATAAAATATGAAACTTTTAATGAATTAAACTATTTTTCTAGGATAATATGATATATTAGTATTGATTTAATTGACTTTGTTCGATGTAATCAATCTGTTATGAGTTTCAAAAAAATCAACTATTGAATAGTGTCAAAATTGACATAAAAGAGTTCTTAAAACAAATATTATATTATTAATTGATATTAAATTCCTAAAAATCTAAGGTTTGGCCAAGAGACTTATATCATGATAAGTTAATCATTAATGGACCACTTGGGGGTCGCTTGGATGTATATAGTAAGTTTATTAACCATATTATATAAAAATACAAAGAGACATTGTAAAAGTGAAACTAATTAACTTAGAGTTAATACTTAAAGATAAGGTTAATATAAGTACCGAAACCTATCTAAATTCTATTGGTTGAGTTTTATTCTACCCATCCCCACCTTAAAATTTAAATAATCAACTTTGGAGCCATTAGAAACCGAATAAGAATTTATTATAAACTAATATTTCTAGCTTTTCCAAAGGTGCCCCTCACCCCTCTTATAAAAGGGCACTCCTCCTTCTCTTTTCTTCACACCTTAAAAGCCTTTTGGTTCGGCCAAACTCTGCCCGAATACTCTCCCAACTTCCCTCAATACAACCTAGAGGCCTTAATTTGATTATAAAGCCAACCTAAGGATCTCTTTTGATCAAATCAAAAGGAAGAAACCGAAGAAGAGGTAATGATTTCACCACCCTCTTCCAAGTTCCTTCTTCTTCCACTTCTTCTTACTTTGTTGTTACCATTCTAAAATAATAACTCCAGTATCATATATATACTGTGATGTTATTATAAATATGGTACAACCATATTCATTATTCTATCCACCCTTTGAATAACATGTCACCATACGTGCGTACATATGGCTTACCGTCTCCACGTCGTGGTGTAATTGTTATTCAATATATTATTATTTGGATGGGTATAATAATGATGTGTAACTCATGTAAATAATAAATATAACATGTTAGTGATTCTGTATACATGATATACCATCCATTTATATATTATTTTAATATCAAAAGAATGATATTGTCGCTCATGCGTACGTACGGACTACCGTCTCCACGAACGCGATGAGATTCATTCTCCATCATATCCATTCAAGTATAATTATCATTTTCTGATTTAAAAATGATGTTTAAGGACTTGATATCATTATGGATATTAATAATATAAAACCTATCCATTACAAACATGTCTTACGTAGTAAAACATATAAAAGAAAACGAGTAAGTTAACACCCGAAACAACGATAATTCTAAGACATTATTAACAAAGCAAAGTTAAAAGATCATATATGATATCATATTAATATATATGATTCTTGTATAATTTAATAACAATTATTTCAATATTATACAGGAGGTTAACCTACCCCAACCAAGTAAAAGTACAAGGTAAGGGATTCTCTTATCTCACTTTCAATTCCGTGAGATTTCTATTGTTCGCCACTAAATTATTGAAAGAGGTGTATTGTTTACGGCCATTTGATATATATTATCATGATTCTATTTATATTAATGTCATTCTGTAAATAATTTGGTGGTTATTAACTTTTTTCCATACGACTCAGTTGATTAACGTGGTAAGGGGTTTTCATCTCACTCCTTATTTCCGTGAGATTCATGCCATATTACCACCATCACCTTTTGTGTGGTGTATGTACAACCCATAATTATATTCTTTGTGTAATACACTCTAATTTATGTTTATTTACATATTCATTGTATGATACCTCTTTCATGGGTTGTATGGTTCACAAGTTACCAAATTGGTAAGGGTTATTTCACAATCTCTTCATTATCCGAGGTTGTTTATACGTAATAATCTATTGGGATCTCTTTATCATCCACATCCATGTTTCTTCAAAATGTATTTCAAAACATATTTATTATTTACAAGAATATGGGTTAAAGTCATTTATACCCTTGTTTGACTTTTTATAAGAGGTTTATAAAGGAATCTTTCTGTCGTTTTCTAAACAAGGTCCTTTTTAACCTTTTCGGCACAATTAAGATAAGAATGTTTTTTTATACGGCGGGTGCGGTTACTTTCCGCCGTTATAAAATATTCAAAGCTTTCCTTACAAGCTTATAAGAATATTTTCAAGAAAATGTTTTATGTTATATGGATCTTAAATGATTTCAAAAATAGAAGGAGATATTTCTCTAAAAAGTGTTTTGATTTCATCTATGTCAACATCCTTTGATGGATTTTACGTTTATTTGAAGTTGATTTATTATGATACAAAACTTCTATATTTTATTGAAGGTTTTGTCATATGTTTGACTGTGGATGTGCTATTTCTATACCATTCATAGTTTATGGTGAAATTATTTACATTTCGTATGCTAGTTCCAATAAGAATGTTTATGTTATATTTCAACCTTTACTTCATATGAATGTGTTGGACAAGTATGTTCCAGGTTGGGGACTGGTTAAAGTAAGCCCTCTAGGTTGGGGACTGGTAAATGTAAGCCCTCCAGGTTAGGGACTGGTAAAAGTAAGCCCTCCGGTTTAGTCTCCGGTTATTAGAGGCAATCCGGGTTGGTGTCCGATTATTAGAGGCACTCCGGGTTGGTGTCCGGTTATTAGAGGCACTCCGGGTTGGGTTCCGGTTACAGTTAGCCCCAAGGTCTTGGGACGAGGCCTTGACAAAGAAATTAAAGTTCAGCATTATGCATTCCAACATTATGAAAGTGGTTATTGATATTTCATGTGATTATTCGATTAGTAGAATATCCATGTGAACAAGTAAATGGCATTATTTCATTTTACTTTTGCCATACTATGTTGAAGTTCAAGTTTAAAAGGCTTTTGTTTTGGTTATACATAGCCTTAAATGTTTATTCTTATTTTTGAATGTTCCGCTATATTGTTATCCTTACTGGGCATTTGAGCTCACCCCTTTTCTATGTTTTATTTTTCCCAGGATGTGAATAAGTAAGTTATGAATGACCTGCAGGGATATTATGAGGGGATAATAGTGTGGACTATGGATACATTATGTTGTCGTAGTAGTTTTTCACTTTATGATGTAATGTAAAACTTATGAATATATCTAGTGTTTCCAAGGCTACTAAACTAATCGGTCTTTTGAGATTTTATCTTTCTTGTGATCATGCCAATGTTATGTAATAATGCACCGACTCTGGGTAACTAGGGTCGGGGCGTTACAACGTTGACAGTTGGTAGGAAGTAGGTTATGTTGGGTGTGTCACAAATGACATATTGTTAATGGATAAGTCGAGGAAGGATTTGTCCCTTCCATTTATGGAAGTTGATATCTCGACCTATTAATTGAAATAAAACCGTCGCACGAAATTCCATGGCCATAGTGAAACGACGAGTTCATTTCAGGTAGTTAGAGAACAATAGATCAAGAATATAGGTTTATGAAACTTCCTTGAAACCAAATTAATGAGATATTGAGATAATGGGAGTAAATTACATGGTAAGCGTTCGTATGAGGTGACACGTCATTGAGGCATCAACTTCTTTCTCATGGGTTCCTTGACCCATTACTAGACAGTAATCTTAGACTTACGCTATCCCACCTAATGCCTATGAGAAAGAGGCCTAGAGGCTCACACACTCTGTGTATCTATGTATCTCAAGTAGAATAATTATTATTCACATACGTAGTTTAAAAATAATTCAAGGATGCCTAAATCGTTTTAATGTTAGAGGAAGAATAAAATGAAACCAAGTACATTCCATGTATTAATGATTACACATCGTGTAGTTTTTATTTTGAAAACAAATACACGCCATATATTATTGAATGTACATTCCATGTAGTTTTCATTATGGAAAGGAAATGAATAAATGAAAACAAGATATACACACCATATACATTCAATGTACACAGTTTGTACTTTTCAATGAAAAACAAGTACATGCCGTGTATTTATGATTATATACGGTGTAGTGATTCTAGTCAGTATTTTGGGGAAATAATGTCATTTTATTAAATGATATTGATTATAATCAGGGTGGCCGTATGTCGAGGAATTAATGACTCCACATGGGGTTTTAAAAAGAGTTAATGAAATAAATAAAATGCATAACACATTTATTTATTGTCATAAATTTACTACCTCAAGCCCTATTATAAATATCCTCACCACCATAACTCTTTTCCTAAGAGAATCATTGTGCACAAAAATTCTGAAGAATTCCCTCAATGCCAAAAAAACTCCTTCCTCCAAGGACGCTTTCAAGACAGAGAGAGATCCTATTCCATTAGATCAAGATGATTTTAGGCAGACAATGCAACTAAAGGATTCTCCATGATAGCACCCAGAGAATCCTTTCACAACGTTCAGAGATATGTGGTGCACGTCTGGATCACTGTTAGAGGAAGTCTACCCATGGCTTCTGCGATGCCACAAGGTATCACATCAGAACATAATAAGAAGTATAAACGAGGAAATAAAACTAAAAGGTAATTCTTTTCAATTTATTAAATTAATTATAATCAACCTGTAACGATCCTACTTTCTGGTTTTCTAACTTTCCTTTTCTTTTCCTATTTCAATGATTTGATCCGTGGAGACTGGCATTTATTGTCGTATTGATCCCAGAGTGATCAATTTTAATTAAAAAAATCCAAGTGGGCACATCCACCCACGAGATTTTGATGGGCCTGCAACCTTCAATTGGTATCATAGGGAGGTTACAATGTTGAATGTAGTAATTTAATTTTCATTGATAATTTACTCATTAATATTTTATCCAATTCGTGATAAATCATTATTTTAAACTGAATTAACGAGGTCTATTCTTCTTCCTTCATTTCTCGATTCACATTACATAAATGACCTTTTAATTTTAATTTTTATTAAAAATAAATATAAGGAACTCATCCGGAGTAGCCTCTCTTTCTATCTGTACAACACGAGAATACAAAATGTGTAATGAAAACAACGTGCCGTGTACTTAGGTTCAACGAACCGATACTGGTCCACCAAACCACACCGTGTGATTTGAGTATACCCGAGTTTTATTAAACCATGTTGACCAAAAATAAATGGTGCATGGAACTAGAATACATGACATGTATGTTAAACCAACACACTATGTAGTCCGATCTGGCCCAGGTGAAATCATGTAGAAGGAGAAGCTGGGTTCTGCATACATGGGATTTCCAAGCCAGTAACTACATAACAAGGAAGTATATTCCATGTTAGATTAATCTAAATTCCATGTTCTCCAAGAAATCAAATGTAGAGAAAACACACCAAATCCCCTGGTGTGTACTTCGGATTAAGGGTCAAAAGAAATACTCGCCATGTAAATATAAACTACACACATTGTACATTTCAGAAATGGAATTTCACCAAGTTTCCTCCAAATGTACAAAGACTTGTACTAGGGATATGGATGAGAAGAATCTCAAGGAAATTCAGAAAATAATTTAAGATAAATAATTGATTAATTATTAGATCATAATTAATTAATTTCAAGAACGACTTATCTTAAATAATAGAATGATTAAAAGAATTTTAATTCTAAATAAGCATAAATGTCATTTCTTGTTATGGATGATCATGACCTATACCAAATACCATTTTTATGTGTGTTTGGTTTCATTTAAATTTTTTTTATTTATAATTCATTGGCCTGTGAGCCTTCTACGAAAAAAATGTAGGGCCAATGTGGCAATTGTATCTTTAAAGTTAACCCCATGTAATGGAGGATCTCCCAATCCAAAGGAGACAGTTAAAAACCCGAATCTAATGAGAAACCAGCCAAAGTAGATATAAAGGTCGACAGGTAGGAGCTGAAAAACTCGAACCATCAGTTTATGTTGTTTTTCCTAGGTCAGGGTTAGCTTATCAAACCGCTAGATAAGCTAACCAATAGAAGCTCCTGATCATTCCATCTTATTTTATTTCTATCTAATTTCATGGTTTATTTATTATGTTTATGTTTTTTCGAACACATAATTAATGAAATAAACAAGCATTCAAAGATAAAATACAAAAAACTGGACTATGGGTAAACATTATTAGAAATGATTAATCACTTAAGCAAGAATAACTTAATATTAACAAGAATGTGATAATGAAAAACTACAAATAAAAAATAAAATCCCTCAAATACTGTATTAAGATAGACCAAGCCTTCTGTTACTTGATTATGGGCAAGAATAAATAAAACTATGTGTTGGACAAACCCTTGTTGGGACACTTACTTTTTTAAAGGAAGCTCTTATGAATGTTTCTGGTTGACTTAAACATTTTACATCAAGAGGAGTATCACTTTCCTAGACTTTTTATAAAATGGAGTCAAGTGTTGAGGAAATCCATGTCAAGATTTCAATATTGGGGAGTCCACTCAATAGATCAAGGAACTTTAAGCTCATAGTGGTCAAAGACCTACCTACCTAAATACCCTCTAATAGCTTGACCGACCCTTGTTGGGGTTATGTGAAGGGAAATATGGATCAATTCCAGTAGAATGTCAAAGAAACTAGACATTTCAGGTTCAATGGTGAGGGCCATTGGGACTTGATAATATAATTTTAGAATTAAAAAATTCATTTATTATTTTTCATAAAATGAAATCAAAAGTTACTGATAAATATACTCTTCTAAATTGTAGAATCAATATGAAAAACTCGCCAACCACATTTTCTCTATGATCAATTCTGGACAGAGACAATACCCTCACCGACATTAACTTTTAGGAATGGTTTAGGTGCCTTCGGGTAATCCTATTCCATGAAAAAATGTTTTACATGCTGGAGTCCTCACATCCTAATTTACATGCCCAATGGGTGGGTGATGAAGATTTCCAAATCTATGATCAAAATTTGAACCACACACTTTCCGTTCAATGTTTGATGTTGTCATCAATGTCTTGTGAGCTCATGAAGTCTCACAAAGACAAGCATTCCTATAGAATGCCTAAGCATCTCCGTGGTCTATAACTGGATAGAGAAAGATAGGAAAGTTTTGAGATCTCCAAGGATCTATTACAGAGAAAGCTTGGAGAAGGTTCCCCAGCTGGGCCTCATGTAGTCAAGATCATTATCTACATTGAGTGCTTGGAGGTTTTAGGGTTTAAACTCCCCAATGAACTGTGTACTGATCTAATTCTTGTATCACCCCCTAGAGCTTCTCAAACTTTGTTTTGAACATCAACATGAAGAACCTTGATATGTCTCGGTCTGATCTTCATATCCTCATTCATCAAGTGGACAATGACATAAAGTGTGAAATTCCTTCTCTCCTAATGGTGAATTAATGGAAAGGGAAGGTGAAGATATTTCATCCCAATGCATCTTCAACACCTTCTATGAAAAAAATGATCAAAGGGGAGGTAATAGAATAGGAGGCTGTTTGTGTCTCATGTGGCAAGAAGGGCCACTGGAAGAAAAACTACACCCATCCAAGGAATCAAGGGGAAGCTTCAGGTTCATCTGTTATCGAATTAAAGCTATCTGTTTCTACCAATTGAGTATTAGATAAAACTTGTGGTGCTCATATCTGTATCCAAATATAGGAACCAAGTAGATTCAGAAAGATTGACTGAGGTGAAGTGGATCTACGAGCAGCCAACAGAGCTAGACTCGTGGCTGTAGCTGTCAGAGACTACCACATTACATTGCCTACTTGGATGGTCTTGGTATTGAGAGGATGTTATTATATACCCTCTATAACCAAAAACTATATTTTAGTATCCATATTTGATATTGATGGTTTTATCTTGAACCTTGTAAGTGGATGTTGTTACTTTTATAATGATATCATTTGTTTTGGTAGGGCACATTTATATAACGACCATTATGTGTTTGACTGCACAAACCAAAGTAATGGAAATCGATAACAATGTTAATTAACATGACTCATACAACACCCAACTTTGGCATCACTAGCTAGGTAATGTCATTGTGAAACGTTTGACAAAATTACATCAAGATGGGTATTTAGATTCTTTCGAACTAAAACCACTTGGTGTATGTCATGCGGGTCTACAAGGAAAATGGACGCAAGCCCCATTTAGTGGTAATGGTGAAAAGGCTAAAGAGAATATAGAATTAGTTCACACATATGTGTGTTGACCATTTCTAGTTGAAGTGAGGGGTGGGTTCTCATACTTCATAACTTATAATGATGATTTTAGCAGATATGGCTATATTTACTTAATGAGGTATAAGTACGATTATATTGATTGGTACAAAGAATAAAATAATGAAGTTGAGAACCAGCATGGTAAGAAGATTAAGAAACTCCACTTTGATAGAGGAGGAGAATATCTTAATCTGGACTTCGTTGATTTCTTACGAGAGTTTGGGATTCTATGTCAACTCACTTCTCCTTACACACCTCAGTGGAATGGTGTATGTGAAAGGAGTAACCACACCCTGTTGGACATGGTGAGATAAATGACGGGTCATGTGATTCTTCCATTATCCTTTTGGGGATATGCATTACAAACAACAACACACATACTAAACCAAGTACCATCTAAATCGATAAATGGTATTCCATATGAGTTATAGAGTGGATGCAAAGCCATGTTATCAAATTTACATGGGTGGGGTAGAGAAGCATTTTTTTAAGGCCTCTTAGGTAACAAACTTGCACCCCAAGGCACAAAGTGTATCTTTAAAGGATATCCCATGGAAACAAAGGGATATTATATATAAAACCCCTTAGACAAAAAGGATAAAGTTGTAAGACACGCTATATTCCTTGAGACGGAGCACATCTCCAAAAGAGATAGTGGGAGTGAGATAGACTTCGATGAAGTTGAGGATAAGGATATACATGAGTTGGTACAAGAACATATTACACATAGCCCCTGTGGAAGAACAATCTGTTCTAGAGACACAAGATCTACGATGGAGTATGAGAGTGGTGATAGAACCAGAATGATATGGTTTTCTTGTCATTGAGGATGGTGACTCATTATTGGTTGACAATGATGATCCTCTTACCTAAAGGGAATTAGTTGAAGGCACAGACGCTACCAAGTGGCAAGAAGCCATGAATTCTGAATTGGATTCCGCGTACCAAAACAAAGTCTGTATTTTGGTAGATCCTCCAGTTGATGTAAAGACAGTTGGTAATAAATGGACATTCAAGAAGAAACTGGACTTGGTGGGTCAAGTCAGCACCTATAAGTCATGACTGTTTGCAAAAGGTTTTAGAAAATGTCAACAAATTGCCTATGATGAAACCTTTTCATCAGTTGCGATGATGAAATCCATCAAAACCCTATTGGCCATTACCAGTTACCATGACTATGAAATTTATAAAATGGATGTCAAAATAGAATTCCTTAATGGGAACCTCCAGGAATATGTCTATATGACACAACCTGAAGGGTTTTTGACTCCAAAGGATGCCAATAAGGTATGCAGGTTGAATATATCCATTTTTGGATTAATGCAAGGATCAAGGTCATGGAACATTCATTTTGATGAACCCATAATGGAATTTGGATTTATTAATAATGAATGAGAGCCTTGATTCAACAAAAGGATTAGGGGAATAATATTCATTTTTTGAATACTATAGGTTTGATGACATACTACTAATTGGTAACGAAGTATCTCTCATACTGTGAGTGAAGGTATAGTTTAATAAATGATTCCCTAAGAAAGACTTGGGTGTGGTAGCATATATTATTTGGATCAAGATCCATCATGATAGATCTAAGAGAATGCTAGGCCTATGTAAAAGTACATACATTGACAAGAAACTGAAGAGATTAAGTATGGAACAATCCCAGAGGGGATTGTTCCCAGTGTCACATGGCATTCATCATTCCAAGAAAATGTGTCCTTAGACACATGTGGAAAGAAAAAAAATGGCAAGGATCCATTAGGCATCCGCGATATGTTAAGTCATGTATGCCATGCTATGTACAAGGATAGATGTTTCTTACACATTAAGTGCGGTAGGAATATATCAAACTGATCTAGGAGACCACCATTGGATGGCAGTGAAGACTATCCTTATGTACTTTAGGCATACTAAGGATATGTTCTTGGTTTATGAAGGAGACGAGGGTTTAGTCATCAGGGGATATGTAGATGCTAGTTTCTAGACTGATCAAGATGATATAATGTCACAGACTGGATACATCTTCAGTTTGAATGGAGGTGCAGTGAGCAGGAAGAGTTCAAAGAAAAGTTTTGTGGCAAATTCTACAGTGGATTCTGAGTATATCACAGCTTCTGAGGCTACTAATGAAGCATTTATAATGTGATGCTTTGTCTAAGATCTGGAAGTAGTACGTAGCAGTAAATATCATATCACACTCTATTGTGATAATACTGCAGCGGTGGCACTTGAAAAGGATCTGAGGTCACATCAGCAGACAAAGCACATACTTCAGAAGTATCATCTCTTGAGAGAATTTTCTCATAGAGGTGAAGTTGCAGTGAGCAGTATTTCCACAGAAGACAATGTGGAAAAACCCTTGACTAAAGCCTTGACTCAGCAGAATCATTATCATCATGTGAGGTCTAGAGGACTAAAAGTCATAGGTAGTTGGAATTAGTGCAAGGTGAAGTTTGTAAGGGTTGGTGTCCTGAGAACCAACTATTTTTTACTTTGATTACATTAATTTACTATTACTATATATTGTTCATTATTATGTATGACTATAATATAATAATGTCCTAGAATATTTGTAGCATTAATAAGGTCATAGAATATCCCTTCTGTGATGAGAACCTTGAAATTCTATAACAATATTCTTAAATAATGTTCTACAGTTGGATGAAATACTATGATAGGACACATAGTATACAGACCATCATGTGAGAGTACTCATAAGAAGATGAGACTCTCTCTCATAGAGTTTGAACATGATAATCTCCAAGATGAGAGATTATGAGAATAGACCTACCAGTAGAAATTCTGCATGTCTTGGTGTCATCAGATATTGCTAGTTGTGAGCGCGTGTAATGGTCCTTAGACTGGAAGATTATCATTAACTCATGTCATGACTCACACACTTAGATTTGCTGATGAAAACCGTCACGTAGATAGTTGGTAGGATGTAGGGTACGTTGGGTGTGTCAAAAATGACCTGTTGTTAATGAATATGTTGAGGAAGGATTCTTCCCTTCCATTTATGGAAGTTTATATCTCGACCCTTTGATTGAAATAAAACTGTCTCATGAAATTCCATGGACATGGTGAAATGACTAGTTCATTTTAGGTAGTCAAAGAACAAAAGATCAAGCATATAGGTTTATGACACTTCCTTGAAACCTACTTGAGGAGATATTTGAGACCAAGGTAGTAAATTACACGTTAAGCATTCGTATAATGTGACACGTCAATGCGGCATCAAATTCTTTCTCATGGGTTCCTTGACCCGTTGCTAGACAGTAATCTTAGACTTTAGGCAAGCCCGCCCAAAGCCAACGAGAAAGAGGCCTAGAGGGTTACACACTCTATGTATCCATGTATCTCTAGTAGAATAAAGATTATTCCAGTACATAGTTTAAAAATCATTCAAGGATTCCTAAATCATTTTAATGTTAGAGGAAGAATAAAATGAAACCAAGTACATGCCATGTATTAATGATTACACACCATTTAGTTTTTATTTTGAAAACAAGTACACGTTGTGTATTATTGAATGTACATGCTGTGTAGTTTTCATTATGGAAAGGAAATGAATAAATGAAAACAAGATATACACACCATGTACATTCAAAGTACACAATGTGTAGTTTTCAATGAAAAACAAGTACACGCCGTGTATTTATGATTACATGCGGTGTAGTTATTCTAGTCGGAATTTTGAGGAAATAGTGTCATTTTATTAGATGATATTGATTATAATCAGTGTGGACGCATGTATAGGAATTAATTACTCTACATGGGGTTTTCAAAAGAGTTTATAAAATAAATAAAATGCATAATGCATTTATTTATTTTCATAAAATTACAACCTCTAGCCCGATTATAAATATCCTCACAATCCCAACTCATTTCCTAAGTGAGTCATTGTGCACAATAATTCTGTAGAATTACTTCAAGGCTGAGAGAACTCCTTCCTCTAAGAACGCTGTCAAGACTGAGAGAGATACTCTTCCATTGGATCAAGACGATTTAAGGCAGACAATGCAATCAAAGGTTTTTCTATGATAGCACCTGGAGAATCCTTTGGCGACGTACAAAGATACGTGGTCCACATGTGGATCACCCCAAGAAGAAGTCTACCCTTGGATTCTACGACGCAATGACGCATCACATCAAAACGTGATAGGAAATATCAATGAAGAAAGAACACCAAAAGGTACTTATTTTCAATTGATTAAATTAATTATAATCAACCTATAACGATCTTTATTTCTAGTTCTGGAACGTTCCTTTTCTTTTTCTATTTCTGTGATTCGATCCGTGGAGACTGATGCTTATCATTGTATTGATCCCAGATTGATCGTTATTATTGAAACAAATCCTATTGGTCACATCCACCCATGATCTTCCGCTATTCCTAGAACATTCAAAAAGGTGGAACATAGTGTCGAGGATGTAGTAGTCCACACGTCCACAAACGAAATTATAACTGTAAAAGTGTGTGAATTGGTAATAAAGAAAATGGAATATGTTATATTTCTAGAAATGTGATTATGTAATGAATATAATAATTATTTTAAATCTTACACATATTATCAATTAAAATCATCCTTTATACATTATATGTATTAAGTGATCGAATCACATCTCTTTTAGCAGGTGATAGTTCACAACTCCACAAACGATGTAATCGTGTTTCACATAATGGAAAGAATAAATGATGGAATTATAAAACAATTATAGAAGAATAAAGTCATTACATGTATTATATATATTATATATTTCATATATAAATATATTTTCAATCATAATTCCCAATCCTAAATGGTGTTAAAGGAAAAATGAACAATTGACATTTTATGAGGCGGTAGTCCACTGTACAAAAATAATAATTCCATTATCCATTAGATGGCTGTGTCGATAAATGTAGGTAGAAATATAAATATTAAATCATAAAAGAATATTAAGGATAATGGATTTTTTTAATTTAGAATGAAAAATGATATTTTAGGGTTTTTAGAAAGAAAACAAATGAATGGATCTTGTGGGAGGATGTTACCACTTTTTGGGTAACACCTTTTGGTTTTCACCAAAAGGATTCCGTGACTAGTTTTTAACCCAGAGGTATGATTAAAATGGGTAGGGTTTTTTTGGGGTGATATTTCAGCTGAGATGGATCAAGACAATGTGGCTAGATTGGTAAGAGGAAGTGGGAGAGGAGGCGGGCATTTATAGTAGGGGAGTGGAACTGTTTTAACATTTCGGAAAAATTGAAATCCCGCCCTCGTTTTTAATGAATATTGAACATAATTGTCTAATTCCAATACAAAGGAGTTTAGTGTTAACATAGGTCCATTAAAATAATTTCCAAAAAGTATATAGGTTGTCTTGAGCCTTATGGTTTTGGTATAGTCCACCATTAAGCATAATTTATCCTTCATTGTTGTAATTAATTTTAATTACATTGACTAATATTTTTTGTAAAAAATTATGTTTAAATTATTATACATTAAAATTTTTATGATACCAAATATTCAATCCAATTTAGAAAATTCCAAAATTATATGTGAAAAAATTAGTTTAAATTTAATCTTGCATGCGGGACAATGATGCATGTTTTTAAGGTAAGAATGCTCTAAAGTGTGATAAGTTTTTACAGCCACTTTCAATTTGAAATCGATTTCAATGAACTAAATTGGATAAATTAATAAAAGTGTGATATAATTATACATTTAAATTAATTAAAAAAATATAATATAATTATATAAACAATATATATGAAAAAATAGTTTTGAGTCAAATTTCATTATTTTTCACTATTCATTAAATAAAATGAAACACCATAAAAAAAATAAAATGATCCAAAATACCCTAATTTTTATTATTAGTTACTGAAGTGAATTTATATTGTTATATAAATCTATAAAAGATCAAAAATTAAGATTTAAAATTGGTTCTCCATTAATAGTTGGTAAAACTGTCTTAATAATAATTTTCGGTTTTATGGGATAAATTGGGATTATTCTTATCTTACACCTATAAAATCTTTTGGATAAATATCCGGAAATATTCCTTAGATATTTAACATATATATTAAAATAAAATTACTATCTATTTGGTATTAATTTAATTTATTTGGATTAAAATGAATTTGGGAGAACAAGAATAGTTTTATATAAAAATATTCAATATATATTCAATTGATTCATATATTCATTATAACTATTGAATTCATTTTATATTTTTTTGAACTATATGTTTTCATAAGTTAGATAATACTATTAATATCCTCTAAAATAATGGCTAGTTTTTGTATTAATATATTAAATAATAAAATTTTAATAATATATTGTTGGTTTACGTATTCTATTGGGGAAGGTCAGTCTTGCGTGGAACAAGAGATTAACTCAGAGTTCCATATAGAGAAAGAAAACCATTAAATTGTGTGTCGTGCACAATAAAATTGAGATTTCCGAAATTAAAATAAAAAATTAGTTGTTTAATATATATATAATAACTATTTTCAGTACTTTGTGAAATTAAATATAACAAAAACATTAAATTAATTATAAAGTAATATTTTACAATATCTTACGGTGTTATATTCTACCCCCTAACATGAACATATCCCCTGAAATTCATCTAGGTTATGAAAGGAATAATAATTGAAAGTCCCTTTCACAAAAACCCACAACATAAAAATATATACTTAAACTTACTTTAGAAAAAAAGTTGGAAACATGGTGATTACACAAAGTAACAAATATCAAGGTTTCTAGAATGGAAAACATAGATGGGGAGTGAAAATATAGACTTAGAATAAAAGTGTGAATATTTGGAAGTGAATGAGGTCATAAATCACAAAGATAGATATTTATTTAGAAAATTTTTAACTAAATAATATTATACATTAACCCAAACATCTCATAGACCAGTAGTACGCATGAAATCCTTATCATCCTTTATTCATGGGTTTATGAATCACTCCCTTTTGGATATGAAGGGTTGTCAACCATCAAATAAGATTTCATTTTCTAAAAAAAATATTACGAATATCCTTGAAATATGTTTAATTACTAGATATCATTTTTTCTATGTTTTTCAATACAAACTCACCGGATAAATACTTCATCTAATGATTAACTTATACATTCCATAACTGGTTAACCTTATAACACCTAAAAAAGTTAAAGATCCAAAAAACTTAAATAATATCAAAAAACAGCTTAACATTGATCCCCCAAACATCACAATGTATCTCATGGTTGTTATATTTTAAAAATATGAATACACTCTTTATATATTCTCATGAAAAATGGTAATAACGTGATTTACCATAAGTAATTTTAGAAAACATTAATGATTCCTTATTCCATAGATTTCAGGATTTATTCATTCATTCCAAAAAGTTTTAAACAATATCCATGATGGAATATACCACTTTTTCAATGAATTAATAATCAGATATAGGGTAATCTGTTCACTCCATTTTACTTTATCTAGATAAGTCATATATCCAACTATGTGAAGCCCAATTTTCTAAACATTTTCATCACATTAAGATTTATCATCCATTAATGAAAAAATAAATTTTATATGTATTCATAACCATTAAACATATCCATTTCTATCCCTAATGAAACATTATACTTAAAATACATAAATATTTCATGATTTATATAACATAGTATTTTAATTCCAAAATATAATTAATTCATTCATCCAACATTATTCTTAAACCATTACTTAGTACTCATCAATTTATTACATATTACCACATTCCTAAAATACTAATTATGAATCATGTAGTAAATTTACTCAACATCAATCTAACAATACATCTTATTGTTAATGTAAACTATTTATAAATAATGTAAAATACATTTCACATGTTGTTTGTGGTCTCTTTATCTTCATAAGTATATCCAATACTCATACGACCTTCCGAATTATATTTATTTTATTTTCACTTGGGAAATAGGTTTTTATAATTCCCATATAGACCTCATTTGAAATATTCAATGTTTTCTATGTTCATTATAGTTCAACCCATTGACTAAATCATGAAATCCTAGGGTGAGAAAAACATATCATAAAAGAAAACCAAATAATCATGAAAAATTATGTATATGATGCCTAAATAATGACAAATATCATTTAGTCGATGACACCATAGTTTTATTATAGGTTATTCATAGTCAAATTATTTTCATAATTTTGATAATGGTATATGAAGAGTTTGTGAATTTACAATGAATATCCCCCAGGAGTTTCAAACTAGGTGTGTAGGAAGGCCTATTGTTGTGTATCAAATTCCCCTAAGTAAGGTCTAGGAAAGCTTTTCATAGTTATTACCCCTATGAACATCTATTATAGAGCCACATACACTTGTAGTATCTATATATAAATTTATTTCCAGGAAACCACTCACTCTATCCTTCCCCAAAGTTTAATAACATTTTCATATACTTTTCATTATCCTTAAACTTATTTTGAGGCATGTAATTAGAGTTATCACCTTGGTTTTCTCATCCTATTTTCCAAAGTTTAACTAAACTATTGCTCTGATACCAACTATAACATCATAGTTATGACACATATAGTTATTACTTTACATTTGCAAAATACTCAAAACATTAAAAAAATAGTCCAACAAAGATTTTATTATTCTAGTTTTTTTGGAAACCTAGAAACATAAACACTGTTACTTAAGTGATATACATTATCTAACACTAGTTTTTTCATGACTAGAACCCTTCTTAGAAGAATCATACTTATTAAATATCTTCATAACCCTAACAAGGAAACATAAAAAGGGGTGATATTAGATGCTCTGTAAGGGTAAACAAGGGATAAATGTATGAATAAACATGATATATGGGTATGAGAACATGATCATGTAAATAAAACATCACACCAAATTTATTAAATATCATAACAATAATTGTGACATTAATATTGGAAGTTCATAAGACATGAATCATAATTAAATGAATATCACACAACATGAAATCATACACAAGAATAAGAAAAGGAATTATAGAAAAGACATAAGCCTATAATAACCCTATTTCAATGGTACTTACCAATAACTTGGTAAAATTTTAGACTAGGGCTAATCACCCATGGACCTACTTTTAACTTGGTATTCCATCCCATGTACACTCCAGTTTCAGGAAAGGAATGTCCTCTTGTCTACCCTCTTTCTTTGGGAATGGTATGTCCTCCTGTGTACCCTATTGTTTCATACTTAATATACCCTCCCATATTCCCATTTTTCTCATAAATCATATATCAATTTCTAATTTATTGGTGGAAAATATATATCTCTCCCATATTATAATTAAATAATACATATTTGTGACGCAAAATCATAAACAATCTTTTCATAACCCATTAAAAGAAATTGGTATTAAAGGAATGTAATCCTGTCATAAACAACTTTCCATCAAAACACAAAACATATGTAGAAATTATATGAATGGAAACATTGAATAATTTCCCCATAAAGTCACGAGTTACACCCAAAGTGTTTATCTTAGATGGGAAATAATTTTGAAATATCTTTTATAAACATTTCCCATGGAAAATATCCTTCTCATTTGAAATTTTTTTATTAAAATATAAAATCCTTTGAAAAATATTTTCATTATAAATAGACTTGAAAAAAAATAAGGAAATATTAAAAAAGTAATAATTCCTTTTTCATTGAATCTTATATAGGATCTTGAAAATATTTTTAAAACCATTTCCCATGAGATCTTATAAAAGAATCATAATTTTATTGAAAACCGTTTTGTTGAGAATCAGTTTTAAAAAAAATTCTTAAAAATTTAAATTTTATGCATGAAAAAGAAGCTAGAAAAAAAATGACAGATGGTAAATTTGTACATGTTGTACAATGTAATGAAAATATACCATTTTCACGGTAAAAAGGTTAGAAAAATAATTGTTTAGAAATAAGTAAGATGATTCCTTTAAAATATTTGTTAAAAGAAATAAAGAAAATATTTTATTTTATTGATCATAAGATATTATTACAATATTATTGGAATCCATTTTCATAAAAATAATTTCGAAGGAACATATATTTCCGACCAAGGAGAGAGGTAAGTTCATATTTTTTTTAAAAAAAATTCTTTATTGTCTTAGGTACCAAAGAGTTGAAAAAATGTTAGTAATACCTGGAGAAAAAAATATTAACTATAGTATAATAAGTTCCATTAGTGTTCTTGTAATATGGATCATAATGTTTCGTTAATGAAAACGTGATCATAAACAATCTCAGTAAATAGTGAGATCGTTTCAATGCACTCTTACCACATGGTAAAGATGAATCGTGCCCCAATATATGAAATTGAAATTACATGGATATTTTAAATATCATGATTTGAATTATATTCATGTTATATCATGTAAAAGTAAGTTTATACACCTTATATAAAAGTACATTTTCATAAAATGGCATTTTTCGTAATAAATGAAAATTGATACAAAATTACATTACAAAATAGTAAACTTTGGAAGCATAAACCCCATGAAATATGGATAAATAAATAGTTATGTAAATACCAAAAATATTTATATATAAGAGTCATATAATAAATTTATAGGCATTATATACACCACAAAAAATAATTGAGCAATGCATAAGTCTTCAATCTCACAGAAATAAAGAGTGAGATGAAATTCAATTACCTTGAGTCTGATTTATCCCATCAGTAATTTTATTATTGAATGTTAAAAATATTTAAATTAATAACTTGATACATAGACTTATTTGCGTTTATTATTAATTTTTATTAACATAATTCCATGTTGTATTCAACTACTTAAACAATTAAGTTTAACTAGAGTATGTTGACAAAATTTTGGTCATGTGGCAAAAGAGTATTGGTTGGTCGACAATGGTCAAAGAGGTAATTATATAAACATATAAATAATAATAATCAAAGAATAATTATAATATTTATAAATTAATTATTCTTTTAACACCAATAATTAAATATTGTTGTAAAAATTGAATAACTGTTACAATCATCGAGATGGTAGGCCTTACGTACGCATAAGTCATGTTCGCATTTCTCAATGTTCATTATGGAAAGAAGGTAAGTAACATTAATATTTAAATAACTATCCTTATATCCTAAATTCAATATTATTTAATCATATATATGTATATATATAATTATTGTGATGTAAAATCAATCACATCATGTTGAGGAGGTGATAGTCCACACATCCATTAAAGACATTATCAGTTTATAAGTGAGTGAAAGAGTAATAAAGAAAATGATATATATTATATTTATACAAATTTAATTATGTCATGAATACAATATAGGGTTTTTATGTCACATATTCTTAATTAAAACCATATTTTTATATAATCCATATACTGTGTGAGCGAATCACATCGCTTTTCGATGGTGGGTGTTCGCGCTTCCAAAAACGATGTTATCATGTTTACAAATAAAGGAAAGAATAAACTAATATGTTATAAAATAATTATTGAAAAATAAATAAATAATATATATCATATATATAATTTATAGACACATTTTCCCTCATAATTACCATCATTGATAGTTGGTAAGGGAAAAACAAAAAATCATTGTTTCGTATGGCGGTAGTTCACCGTACAAAAAGGGTAAGTTTCTTACCCATTAGATGGTGGCGTGTTTAATTATAGGTAGAACCATTAATATAACAAAATATATGTATATTGAGGATGCTCGATTTTTATATGGGAATAAAATAAAAATATTTGAGGGGGTGGAGAAGAAAATAATAGAAAGAATCTTGGGAAAAGATTTTACCTCTTCTCTGGGTAACTCCTTTTGGTTTTCACCAAAGGACTTCCTTGGATGGATTTATTGTCAAAGGAATTTTTAAATAAATAAGGTATGTATCTTGGGGAGATATGTGGGTAGAGTTATTTATATCAAAAGCGTCTTGAGATGTGTGAGGAATTTGTAGGAAAGGAGGCATTTTATAGTGGAGGAAGAGTGACACCATTGTAATATTTTGGAAAAAGGGAATCCCCACCAACATTTTTTATTGAAAGTGGATCCAATAGTAGTGAAAATTATATAAAAGAAAGGATACAGTCAATATATTCTATGAAAATGGTTTTTTAAATAGTTTATAGTTTTTTTGGTCCTTAAGGTTTTTATTTAGTTTCTTATTAAGCTTAATTTAACATTAATCATTATGTGTAATTTTAATTACATTCACTAATATTTTTTTGAAATAATAAGTTTATATTGTTATAAATTATAAATTATTATGATTAAAAATATTATATCCATTTTTCAAATTTCCAAACACAAAAGTGGCATAAATTAATTTAAATTTAATCCCACCGATGGGACACTGATGTAGGTTTTTAAAATAAAATGTTCTTATGTAATTATGTTTATATAATCAATATCAATATGAAATTTATTACAATGAAATAAATTGGATAAATTGATAAAAATTATGTCAAATTAAACATTAAAATCAATTAAAAATATAACCCAATATTATAATTTCATTAGATGAAAACATAGTTTTTAGTTAAATTTCATTATTTTTCACTATTCATTAAAAATGAAACTTTAATGAAAAATACATAAAAACTAACTCTAGACTAATTTTTGTGTATTACACTAAAAGATGAAGTTTATTTTGGCATATAAAATTTATAAAGGTCAAAAATTTAAATTTAAATAATGTTCACCATTAAGAGGGTGTAAAATTGCCTTAATAAAAATTTCAGGTTTTATGTGTTATACTGGATTTATTCTTGTGTTATGATTATAAAATATATTGGATGAATATAAATAATAATTTTATCAATAACATATATATATATATCTTATATATATATATTAATTTAAAATTTCCTTCCACCAGTAAATAATTTAATTTATTTGGATTAAAACATCTTTGTGAGCATAAGAATAGTTTTCTATAAAAATATTATATTTCTATTCAATTGGTACATATATTCATTATAACTAATGAATTAATTTTATATTAATTGGAATCAAAAGATCTAATAATTTAGTTAATACTATTAATATTCACTAAAAAATGACTAGGTTAAGTATTAATATTTTTAATAAAAATATTTTAATAATATATTATTGTGTTGTGCATGCCATCGAGGGAAATTAGTATTGTATGAAACACGAGCCTTTATCAGTGTTCCCTATAGAGAAATATAACTTTTAAATTGTGCATAGTGCATGATTAACTTGAATTTCATATAACTAAATCTAAGCTTATTGTTTAATATATACAAAATAACCACATTCTGTGTTTCATGAAATGAAAAATATCAAAAACGAATTTACTAGAAAAAAATATTTCATAAAATCTCGAGGTGTTTTAGAAATCCTCACTGTATAAAATATCGTCCTGAAAAATTGACATCATGTATTACAATAATGCAATGCTATGATCTACATGCATTGAAATCTATCATATGCCATATAACACCCCTCAGACACAATGTAACCTATGGCCGGAGGATCGACTTGTACCCTAAGGGTACTTTTGTGCAGAAACATACATAAAAACATATATGGATAGAGTCCATCGGTAAAGAATTATAATCAAACAAGGCTAGATACATGAACCAGTTTAGTATACATGGGAAGGACTTGAGGTACCTAGGTATGGGCCAAGGTACACAGACTTGAGAAAGAGGAACACACTGACTGTCGACTGACTAATACACACTGTGAATTAAAAAAATAAAAATACCTTTCTATTGATAAATACATGTCCTATGATTTATATATATTGATACAAACACACCATTTACTCACAACTCAGACTATATATATATCAAAATTTATGTTAAGTCCTCTTATGTCATCAGTTGTGTCCAGTTTTAGTTGGGTATGTTCCCATGGTTCATCCCTATGACCGTATAGTGAAAATTTACTTCCTAAAAATATTATATGATCCCCTATATGGGATTAGTCTCAGGAAGAGCATGGGAAACTCTCGGTGAGACCATTGGTGTGTTCCTCTATCATTTATTCTTAATCTTCCCAATGTGTGATTTGAGGAATCTTCATGACTACCTTATAGAGGCATATAATCCCCTATGAAGAGGGTTATTCCACATAAGGTATGATATACTAGAGAGGACCTATGGGAGATCCACTATATTTGTATCATGATCTTTAGTGTTCCATTGACTACTTATTTAGTGGGTCACAATGATATTGACTTCTTTGATGAGAAAAGTCAGAGACAATATGGCTCATGGAGTGTGTTCTCCTTGATTAACATACCATGATTTCTTGTACAGAATACGATGGAAGGTTGTATGGTGGAGACCACTTTGAGGCTTTGTGTATATTATGTGTATATCTGGGTCTTTATTATTATTATTTCTCATATTTTAATTGACATACATTTGTTATGATGAGCTAACAACTCTATTGGTCCTTTATGGTTTTTGTTGTCTAGGTATTCTACTGGGTATTTTTATACCCTACCATCCATAATCATTCCCACACCTTTCATGCCATATGAAGACATCATTCAATTGGTTGGAGTTTTTGGAGGATAACAAGTAGGTTAATCATAGTGAGCTAGACAGATCATGGTTCATGCTTGGTTTAAAAATTGACAGCAGTCCCTGTTTTAACATATTGCCAAACTCATTTTTTTAGATTTTGTGGTGAGTGATCATGGATTGATCATTGATTAAACTATCAAATTAAAATTTATATTTTTAGTTCAATAATATATAGTGGTAATCTAAATTAGTCTATAGGTAAGGATCATGAGTTTTAAGGTATAATTTAATTTTATTCTATTGAAAAACAAAACATAAAATATAGATGAATTATTATTTTATATTTTTGATGAAGAAAAAAACTATTAAATTAGGTTAGGTGAAGAATATGAGAAAAATAATAATGAAGATGAGAAAAATATGATCACAAGAAGAAATGAAAATATAATATTTTTTATTTTATCCTATTTTATTTAAATAAAACTTTATCCTTATAGAAATTGTATTTCATGAACAACTGGAAAATGACTAGAAGAATCTCCCCGCCAATATTTTAATCTAATGGAATGATTATTCTTGTATATTTATACTCAAAATATTCATCCTTTGGTGAAGGAAGAAGAAATTTATTCATAACAAATCATGGTAAAATATTCTTACATTTTGAAAGAAATCAACAGAAGAAGAAATAATATTACACATAGATTGATCTCACTGAAAGATTTTACTATTTTTTTAAATAATGATAATAAGTATGAATGGAACAAAAATATTTAATTCCCAATGAAAAATTTTAAAAGATAATTTTTAATTTAATCTAATTGGATAGGAAAATTGGAATAGGGATATTGAGGAAGAAAAAAATGAGATAAAATGATTCCTATTTATCTAGTAGAAAGCTATATACTCATCTGTTATCTTTTACTTTCTCACTTTGAAAAAGGTATATTCATGCTCTCTAAGTAAATATTGGGATTTTAACTCACATTTCAACGATGATAATCTAATTCCTAAAATTAATTTTTTTTCTTTTTTTGTCTTATGATTTGGATTTTTTTCTATTCTTTTAATGTGTTTCACCGACAGCTTTCACCAATATAGCCCGATCACCAGTTCATAACTATTCATGTGGTAGTTCTTTTGGTTTTTGTTCACTAGAACGTGGCCTGAGTAGTCTCCCTGTAAAAAACATGAAAGACTAATCATTAATTTATTATAAATTTATGTGGAAAAGTTTTCATCTATGTAAAAAATTCCTTGGACCTCAGGATATATTTAAAAAATGAAGACCACCACTTATGAGACCCCAAATCAACTAGATTGTGTAGAAACTCATGAAAAACATAAATATCTTAATATAAATAATATCATCATTAAAAAAACATGACTTCACCTTTAACCAAAATCACAAACATTCCATATTATATATCATGCATTGAATTTACTGATGATTGATTTTTGAAAATCATGTGTGAAGTTTAAAAAAAATGGATCTTCAGTTTGAAGAATTTATTTAAACACATACTAAGTGAAATCATCAATTAATGAATCCGCAATATTGAAGAGCATTGATTCCACAAAAACCTATATCTAAACTATGAAATGAACGAATTAAAATGAATCCCCTTTTGATTTTGATTACATTCATCCACTTGATCAAAAGTTCATCGACATATTAATCAATGGTTTATATTTTCAAACAATGAGTCTCCTTCAAAAACCTTGAGCGAGATTAACTATTTCATGCTTTAGATGTTATTCATCTTGATGGTTTTGGTTCAATTGTTGGAATATAGTTCCAATGAATCACACGATTCATCCACTACATTAAGATTTGAAAATTTAAAACCTCATATTAGGATTAAATCAAGATGGTCATAAAATGATGTAAATATTAAATGGTAGGGGATTTGTGGTTACAATGATCCGGTTGATTTTAGAAAAGCACAATATGCGTCATCTTCTTTTAGAATATTCAGTCATGGCTTTAGTTTAGTGGTGAGGATCAAGTTGATTTTTCATCATACGGTAGTTGTGAATTCTATTGGATGTGGATCATTTTATTTTTCATGACATTCGATTCTAATTGGTGTTATGTGATCAAAATTATCAGGCCATAGTTGATGACAATTATGTCATATGATCATTGTACTTAATGCTTTCAATTTTATACTTTTTTTATCAACAACTTCTTTGTGTTAATTTCCTAGTGCCCCATATTTATTATTTCCATATTCGATCAACAATTTCAATTCTGTTGAATTTTTTTTCATTTAATAATTTTCCATGTCCCCACCATATCTTCAATTTAGATAACCAGTTGATCCAAGAGTACCTTTACCATAAGTTCAACAAATATAAATCATATGACCATGTGAATCAAAAATTAAATTAAAAATATCAATTGCTAAACATATACAATTTTATTATCAAATCACTACTGAGATACATAATTAAAACTCAAATTTATAGTTAAAATTAAACAGAAGGTTTAAAATGATGAAAAAAATAAATAACTAAATTCATAATTCCTTAATATTTAGTAATTTAATCTAAAAAAGAAATAACGAACAAATAAAATACTAAAAATTTAAAGTTACAACTAATTATAATATTAATAAAATGGTATTAAAATTTTAATAACTATTAGTAAATAAATATATATTTAATAATAAAAAAGTATATAATAAAAAAATAATACCAAAATTAACCAATAAATCTAAGAATTTAAACATAAAGAGTGAAATTTTTTTCATAAAATCTATATTTCATAGAATATTAATAATATCATTTAAACCTAAAAATAAATAAACTTTTATATATATCATAAAATATGAATTTTAATTAAAATTAACAATGAATTATAATTCACTATTTTAAGACTAAACTAATCTTAATAACATAAAAATACACAAAAAAGAGTGGAAAATATCTGCTATAAAGGCTACCTCAGTGGGCTAGTATTTTAATCCATTTTCATTCCATTATATTTGTATTACTATGATTATAGATAAATGTTTTAAAAGTATTAGGATATTATTTTTGGTTTTACATTTCATCATTATATGGGTTTTTGGAGATATGTGCTTGTATAGAGGTACTTAGGTAAAGGCCTTCTATGTGTGAGATATTCCCACTCATCACTTTTTAATATCCCATGTCCAATTAGAGGATACCTTGAGGTGTTACACTCAGCTTACTACTGATTAGGTGAGCCACAATGGGTCAGGTGGTGACTTTATCCTGTTCTACATTTATGCACACCCATATCTCTAAATAAACATACAACAGTGGAATGTAAAGGAGAACTTATACCACAATGAATCTATACATTTATATCTCACATCTGATTATGAAAAAAGTACTATAATTAATAAAGACCCTAATAAAATCCACCAAAACACTAAAAAGAGTCCAACCATCAAATAAGAAGGGGAATTATGTGTAATTAAATACCCAATAAAAACCATGATTTGTCTAGCTCACTATGCTCTACCTGTACTAGGTCTATATATGAATCCATGGGAGACTTCTTCATCTGTATAAGACAAAAAATTTATTTGAAAATCCCATGTGTGTTTGTGTATAAAAATACCAAATATGGAATGCTAAAATCACCAAACATATGATATTAAGAAACATTTCAGATTATCATCTCAATGGTATGTCAATTAGAATATGATACATCCTAAAATAAACCATAAATGATAAAGGAGAGAACTATTCCTCAAGGTAAATCCAAAACCACACTACTAGGCTAGTATTCCTGGTCCAGTTTCAAAGTAATGATCAACTGGGAGAAATCACACAATGAGTCTTGTAAAACTGATAGTTCTCATCCAAGTGTTCATGTTCAGTAGGTCTCAACAATGTGAGAACAAAATGGAACTAAAAAAATCTCAATATATAGATATGGAATTTAACCCAGGGACTTTGGGTTATACATAGCCCTATATAGAAAACACACTATGTAGTGGATCATACACCCGTGTAGATTTGACATGATGATTCCTAAAAACCCACCTATGGTAGAAGAGAATGATGTAGGATCACACTCTAGAACTCACAGAGTGATTCTATTAGTCTATCCAATTCTAATCAGATAAGGGGATCCCATCATATTCTTCAGACATGAATCATCATAGTACCATTGGGATGATAGTACAAGGGAACATAACCTTAAAAAAATATGTGACATTGAGAAGAAAATCGACCTCAATGTTTTCTATTAAAATTTATGTGGGGTGTATACAGTATACATTATGTGTCTTGGATTCCACATTTAGACCAAATCCATGAACATTAGGACATATTTATGTAATATGGCCATGACCATGTACATAGATGAATCTGGTTACTGGTCCATGTCTATGTACTGAGATGTGACTATCTACTCTACTTTTTCTTGTGTACCTGGCCATTTTAGTGTACCTGGACGTGTCTATGAACCGGGTAGTGATAGTATACTATGGAGGTTCCAATGATTCTAGCCATGTATGTTCCCTTTTAATCCAAGGTTAAACTTAGAGTTACTAGGCATGGGTTATAAATCATGAGATTTTTTATTTTTCTAAAACCCTAGCAACCACAACCGTTTGACTGCACAAGAAGTGTTCTTTGGAACGCATTCCATTAATAATGGGTTTCTCTAGAAACTAGTAATTTTATATGTAGTTTTTCTCAGACGTTCTCCTCCAGTATATCCTCCAAAAATATCTACATAAAACATGGATCTGGTATGAAGATACTCATATTTTTGTTGTCGGACATATTCTGTCCACTAATATGTTCACAAATCGCTCCATATAGTGCCACTTTGTAAATACACCATTCCCTCAAAATTTGGTCCCCTGATCTCATTATAAATATCTTATTATCAACACAGATATAAAATATATCATAAATCATGAAACTTATCCTATGGTATAATTATGTTGCACCAATTAATGTTTTCACAATGACTTTCTGATGAGGATTTTTCTAATCAGCTAAAGGGAACATTGACAATGAAAATGTTTAGAACAATGTGATAAATGCCCAAAACACAACAAGGGTAATAAAAATCTAAAAAAATTGGGGTTGGAATTAGTTATTTTCCATTATAATGAACAATGAAAAAGAAGTAATCCAATATTAATCTAAAATCTAAGAATTTCCTCTTTGTATGAAAATAAATCCATACATGTAATATAACAATCAACCTGAGAATGTTTTCATTATAATCATTGGGTTTTATTCAAAATTATCAAGTCAAATTGAGATGAAATCCACCATAAAAAATTCCTTATAATGTGTTAGGATCAATCATTATTGAAGAATAGTTTTGTGTTGTCCTCCTTGAAGAGATCCTCAATCTCCATTTTTGAAGAGGACTGCCTGGAAAATTGATCTACAATCCTCAATTCTATTTTCACCTACTTATCCATCATCCTCTACCCTGTCAAGACAACTGGTGGTATGAGGATTACACAAGGTGATTTTCATAATATGTATTTTATCATAGGTGATTAGGGTTGGCTTAATTTATTAAAATTGAATAAATTTAATAATTTAATTTATTATCCTTCCACCCATGATGACACTAAATACAAACACCATACACACACAAAGGATATGTCGTTCTTAGGGAAAAACCACATAAAAAATTAAATGATGGTATCATATTTCCCATACACACAAACACTTGTGATATAATATATATAATGTTTCTTTTAAATCAATACATGTCCTCAAGAGTTAGAATCCCATGATAACATAATGCATTACTGTAAAAATGTTTTTAGAAATATCATATTATATTATATGGAAAAAATACAATCTTTACAATTCATTTTTGTTAATGTTTTTGAAAAAAAAATAATAAAAATCATTATGACAATTTATTAATAATATAAGTTCCAAAAAATAAATTAAAAAAAGTATTTAATAGATGATATAAAATTTATTATTTTTAAAAATATTTTACGGATGTATTTCAATCAAACATATTCAAAAATAATTCTTGCAGTTTTAATAGTATATATTTTTATTATATTAATAAAAAATTATTAAAATAAAATTTTCCATACTTTTTGTAAATATAATACATAAAATAAATTATTAAATAAAATTTATTTGGATTTTAATTTTTTTATCCTGTTAATAAATAAAAAATTTAATTCCATATTTTAAAATATAATTCATAGGATTTATTTGAATTTATGAAGTAAATAAATAATAATTAATGTTTATATGAAACATTAAGTTTAAAAAATTATCAAAATAATGATTAAATATAGAATTTGATAAATTTCATGCTAATTTACAATATATTGGAGTGACCATGAGGTTCACGATCAATCCACATGAGGTGTGGTCTATAACATGTGTTCAATAGACTTACAATGTGATATCTAATTATAAACTATGAAAAATCACTTTAACATAAATTCCATCCTTCACAACTTGTGATTGATCATAACATTCTTGAATATTCCATTTTGGTCATGCATGTCTTCCATTCATATAAGTGTATCTAGATCCATATGATGTTAGAAATTCCTCTTGCTCACATGATCATCATGAAAATAATAACTCATGGATATTATACTCTTGATTGGAGAAGTCAACATAGCAGAAAAGAATTAATTCCAAATAGATGAAGAAACTATTATGGTTGTATAAACATGATCATGATTAATTATATCAATTAAACATGGTATAGATATTTTCATATGAAAAAAGAATCTTCCATAGAGAAGACGAACCAAGATTGATTAAATGTTGAGGAGTACTATTATGGATTGGTTTATGGTTTCACATAGTTAGTGCATTAAACCGAGTGTAGGATGAAGATTTGAAGATAACACATTCATGATGATGTGTTGTAGATATAATATTAGTGGTTGATGGAGATGAGGTGTGGTGTCTCACCGAATAAAATTATTCATGCTAGCTTGATCAATTGGATTTTTTCTAATGATATCGACCTTCCATGCATACTGATAAATGATTATGGATGATGTAGGTATGCAGGTGGCATATGTTGTCGATGTCGCTGATATTTAAGTGATTGGAAAATGATAGGTCATGTGGATAGAAGATATAATCTAGTGTATTAATTTGATTATTCTATACCATGTATTAGATAAAATTATTTTCTAAAAGTAAACGTTTATTCGGTAGATGAGTATTGTTAAGTGGTAGCTTCATTAGTTTTATGGAAACATAATACACCCTACAATGGTAGAAGATACACTGTGGGTAACTCAAATTGTTTTCTAATATAGTGGTTCTCCATGAAATTCATATATATTAATAATCAAAACATGTAATAGATTAAAAAACACACATGTGGTGTCTTGAAGAGCTTACCATATATGAGGTTTACCGCATGGTAGCTATTTTATCTTATATCTATATTTCTAAATAAATATTTATATATCTATAAAATACATGAAATATATATATATAACAATTTATATATACAAAAAAAATAAAAAATATAAAAAAATGTTATAAAATAATAACATTAAATCTAATCATACTTGTGATAATAAAATAAAATACTAACACATAAAAAGTTATAAACACAAAAATATGACAAAATTAAATAATAAAGCTGATCACATATAATAAATCAAAAAACATAATTTTAAATGAGATTTCATATACTAAATATATTAGATGAGAAATAATTAATCGGAAAAATATTATAATTCAAGTATAACAACAATATTATTACCAAATGGTTAGGCCCAGAGTGCAATAGATGGTATCAATGTAGGTTTTAGATAAGTTTACCGGTTCAGATTTAATTGTTTAAAGATAATATAAGATTTATATATGATATCAAGGTTGGATAATTTATGGTTGATCAGATTTACAATGGTATATATAACTATTAAATTAGGCGTTGTAAAGTTGGGAATTCTTACATTTTTTGGAAATTAGAATGAGGGATCTTTTTTGAAAACCATTGGGATGAGGTTAAGGGATATGTCTAAATATAGGCTGATATCAATATGTTTCGGTAATAATTTGAGTATGTGTGTTACCATGAAAATACATCTGAATTTCGATATTGGAAATTATACAAATATATGAAATCGATGCAATTATGAGTAATATTCCCGAAAAATAATAGTTGTGTATCAAATCAATCTTTATTGTTTCGTGTGATGAGTGGGCCTTACATTGTACACTAAGATAGACACTCCTGTGGGATTTCTGTTGGTTGATCCTACTCTATTTACAAACCATTATTATGGTTTTATTATATTAATAAATTAGACTTTGAAATATAAGAGAACCTAACCTAAATTATTAAAGATAGAAGTGAATGTTCTATAAGTTGAAGTGAAACTAATGTAATAATTTCAAAGAATAAGGAATTTTTTGTTTTAATTTATCATATCTTATAATAATTATATTATGGTGTTAATTTTCCATTAGTCATGAATAACTACATAGTTTTTTGGTAGTATATAAATCCCAAAGGAACCAAGCTAACAATGGATTCCATGGGAAATATAGAGATTGAACCAACAAGAAACCTAATGGGTTAATAAATGGTGTTATAAATCTTATTATTATGTCAAAACATCTATATATAATTAAAATTAACTACTTGAACATATTTTGATTTCAAATCCCAAAAACCTAGAGGTGGAATGAGTATCTTTAATGTTTAATTGACAAAGATAATGAAAGAATAAATATTCAATATCCAATATATCAAGACATTATAAAGAAACATATTATGAGTTGTTCTAAATATCATTAAATTGCTTTATCTATTTTAAAGGGGGAATTAAACAAATAATTTTGAGAAAATGTATAGATCTCAATGGAATGGTGAATTGAATAAGATTCCATTGTAAAATTATATTGACAATTCACTACATCAAATATTGGAAACATGGAAACTTTATAAGTCAATTCCCTATTCCAAGGGCTAAAAAGGATGATCTGCCTCAGTAAATTCATAGAAATGGGAATTCCTATGAAACCACAACTATAGAAGTAAATTATGAAGATTATGTGAAGTGAGGAACACCAAAAGTCAAATTTTGGTATGTTTTTGTCACAATCGTACCATGTTCAATGCTCTCCATTGTACATAGGCTGGTACCAAAATACATGAAATCACAACCTCAATAATTAGATGCATAATTATTAATAAAAAAAATTAGTTTAATGATTATTGTATCCCATGTATATAAATTCTATCCAATACATTTCTATTAAAATGTTCTTCTTATAATGATATTTTTTTACCTCCTTTAGTCAAATCTTATATGATATAATGCTTGGATTTAAACTATTTATATCTAGGTGATGATAAATACCATTATAAATAAATAGCACCAAAAAACCCCCTAAAACCTATTAACATAATTCCAACTATACCTTCACTTAAATAAATTACTGCCATTATATTTGGTATTGAACATAAATGGTTAATGGAAAACTCAATGTTTTTTTACATTATTATTATGATGGAAATACGAGCTCACTTATAAAACCAAAAATTGAGAGGATGAAACCCCACTAGAATTTAAATCATGGGTCATGAACACACTTTACTTTTAGGAAAATATCATATTTGATCAAATTTTTTTTGAAACTAGGTGACACTGATTTCATTTTCACACAACATACCTAAAATTGTTATCGAATTAGATAAGATAGTTATAAATAAATATAAGTTAAATTTTGAACCATTCTTGTAATAAATAGATATTACATCTTAATAGGTGAATGTTCATTACATAACATTTCATTCCATGAAATAGTCTTTTTTGGATTACTATCTTTGTAAATGTGGAGTCATAAGAATCTAGTTCCAAAAAGATCTACATCATCACCCACTTATTATATAATAACTATCACCTTTTTTAGGAATGTGACACTTAATAAATTTCATTATAACATTGGTAATGGAAATATAGGAAATGGGTGGGCTCAGATGCTTAGTATGGGTAAATAATGGGGATATCAATGATCACATAATCATAACTTGAGAACATGGGTATAAGAACATGAATTTAACATTGAAAAGAACATACCATGCATATCAAAGAGTATAATATTATGTCGAGTAATAAATCATCGCAGTTTAAATGATACAAATCATAATGTAATAAAAATGAATCATTTATGATATTATTATATCGGTGTAGGAACTATAATTTGCTCACACAAATAATAAAAAAAATTATTTCCATAATTGTTAATGATCATTGAGAATGAAATAATAATGTAATTTGTTCACTCCCAAAACCATCGTAGTAGAAATTTTTTATTTGAAAATCTATCATACTGGATAGTATCCATTTCTGAACAAGCATTAATCCACATTCTGATACCATTTATACCATGATATATTAATGTTTACCCAATATAATGGAGGGATTTAGAGGTCCCACCAGTTAAATAATGAAAATAATACATATATGTTGAATAATATAATAAATCATTCATAATATCATAACACATGAAATAAATCGGTAATCAAAAAAATTCATCATAAATTAACCCATGAATATGTAATGGTTTTCCAAAAGTTTTTATCATAATATAACCCAAGGAAAAGAAATGTTTTTCATAAAAAATTCTACTTCTAATCATAAAAATTAGAAAATTAGATAATTATAAAAATGATATCCATGGATCATATCACCATAAAATCATATGCAACCATTTTGCATTTAATCTTAGAGATAAAATTATATTTAAAGATCACATTGAATAATTCATGATGAAAATGACCGTTCCCTTTTCAAATCACTTTTTTTTAAATATTTCACATATATAGCAGAAAAATATTTATTTAAAAAGATAATTTAATAAATTTATAAAAATGTTAAAAAAATATTTAATAATGACAATGAGAAGTTTTTTATGGATTTTAGGTTTTAAAATACCATTCTTTAATAAATTTATAAAAATATTTTTCATTCTTATAATATCTAATATTATCCATTTATAACATTTAAACATCCCCTTATATATATAATTCCTTATTAAAATTGTTATTCCTAGATGTTAACTATTTCATTTATCATGAGTTTTACCTCCCAATAGGTTGGGATCTTGTATATTTATAATGGTTACATCATCCCCAGAATATTAATCCTGATATAAATAATATATATATATATATATTAATTATATATAAATATATATCTAATTTAATCTTTAAAATTTATATATAGAAAAATTAATTACCCCATTCATATATTCGATAGGTCATACGTACACCTGAACACTATCTTTATTTTTCAATAGAGGGAACAAAAAAAAAATAAATATTGAATCAAATTTTATGGATAATAATTATTAATATATTATTTTTATATTCATTCAACTAATAATTAATACTATCAAATTAAAATATAATTGAAAAAATCACATCACTTTATGGATGTGGTAGTCCACATGTTCACATGAGTGACATTATCTTTTCTAAAATGATTGGAAATTAAGTATCTCCAAATTTATAATTATGTGTCATAAATATAATTTATGAACATTAAAACCATAAAAATATCCATTCTTAATATATAGTTTTGGAAAATAATTTATATTATAAATGTGGATGTTAAGCTGTATATATTCTTGAGAGATAAATTAACTTATTCTTTTATGAGAAAGATAGAGAGTAATTGTGTGTTAATAATCATGATAACACTTTATAATATTAATGATAGTTAATTTATTATGTTATAAGAAATAGCCTAGATTTAGTGGGGGTAATATAGACTAGAAAAGACTATTATCAGTTAGGATGATGACATCTTTTTTGAAACAACTAAATTATGTATCCTCTGGAGGGATATAGGATAGGTATTTTGAGAATACAAAAATATATAGGATGTTTCTAGGGATGTTTATAATGGAAATTGGTAGGGTTTTTTCAATCTATTATCATCAATGTGGTGTGATGATGTGAAATAGAGGGATATCTTTTATAATTTAGGTGTGGTGTAATTTTGAAAATTTTCAATATATAAAATTTTAATAAATTAATTGTCTATCAAAACATTACTAAATCTCCACAAATTCATAAATAAGTTAGGTTAATGTTATAATAACATCATCCAATAGATGTTTTTAATGTTTTTATTTAATTTTAAACCTTATCAATTTGACAAACTCAAATATAACCAATTATAATTTTAAATACAGTAACACCATTTTCAACATGAGAAGGTTGTAATTGTTTACTTATAAGGTGAACATTGGACTAAAAGTGGTAATTTTTTTACATTTTAGAAAATATCAAAAAAAGACTATATTATTTAAATACTTTCATTATTTTTTAATATTTTAATAAAATATTTTATTTGATAATTTATAATTATTAAAACAATTGAAACAATTTAAATAATTTTACACTCTATACATAAATAAAAAAGAGAAATTTGAATAAAATTATTTGAAAGCACACCTATATTTCTTATATATCTTAAAATTTTTATTTTAACATTAAATCATTAAAATTATAACCTTTTTAATATTATTAATATTATTTATTTTTTCTATTTATTAAATGAAGAAAAACTGCATCAGTGTTTATTAAGAAATTAAGGTCATTCAATAATTTATAATAATTAAAAAATAAAATTATATAATGAAAATTAATATATTAATCTCAAAAGGATCTTAAATTCATTAATAACTTACTTATTTTCCTATGTGGACCCATAATGGATATTAAAAACAAAGAGAGTGACATTTTCCCACTTTCAATGGTTTAAATAATATAAAAGCCATTTTAGAGAAAAATGTCCATTAATAAACTCAATTTTTAGTTTATGGTGTAAAGGTTCGAATTAATTTCATCCAATAAGAATTTTTGTGAATAATTATGGCTTTATAACTTATTATTAATCTAGATTAATCTGATTTACCCAGTGTAAAGGTAAAAGTTTTTACGACGGTTATAATTCATATATAATAAAAATAAAAGGGGTTTATTTACAATATTTTATACCCCTAATTATAATAATTTAATTCATTTTATATAAATAAATATATAAAATGTAATAATTTTTTCAGAAATTAATTTTACAAAATGTGAAAAAACTCGTTTTCAGAAAAAACACATTTTTAATCATAAAAAATGATTCATTCTTATTAAATGCCTAGAAAATTATTATTATTTTGCAAAAATAATTGGATAAACTAAATTATAGAAATATTTAATTAAAATAATTCAACAATATTTTTTAATTTAATTTACTAAGATAAAAATACATTACACGAAAGAACTGTTTTCTAAAAAAGAATAATTTCCCATTTAAATTATTTTTATTTTCATTTATAATCTATTGATAATAAATGAATTAATTTTATACATATATGATCATATTTTTTTTATAATTTCCTTATTTCTATTCATACCCATGAATCCGACAGCTAGGAGACAACTATAATTTTAAATAGTAATATTTTAAAAATATATTTTTGTTATTTTTAACTCGACGTTGAATATAACAAAAGCTATTAAATAAATAAAAATAATTAATGAGAAATAATTAAAAGAGATCTTAGGGATTTACATTTTAATCCCCCATTAAATCAATTTCCCTATTGAAATTAATTACCCTGATACAAATATATGAGGATGCTTCTACCTCACCACATCCTCATGCTCCCACATAGCTTCCTCAAACTGACGGTTTCACCAAAAAATATTTACAATGTGAGTTGCCTTTATTCACAGAGCTTTATCTCTCCGATGATGAATATATGTAGGTTGTTCTTCATAATAATGATATTTATCCCCATGTATGATCTCTGAGTTTAGTTTATGTGAAAATCTTTTATGCACTTCCTTGAAAAAGATACATAAAACTCATCGTGAATTTTAGAGATACATTTTGTGGAAACACCAATTGATAAACTACCATCACAATACAATCAAGTTTTTGAAAAGGATCAATATAATATAGGACTAGATTTACCTTGTTTTAATATATTATAACCCAGTTCAATGGAGATATTTCAAGGAATACTTAGACCAAAAATATCAAACTATAGATCTGTATCAATATTTTATTCGTTACTTTTTTGTTGACACTAAAATTCTATAATCGACACTTAAATGGATATAACATTATAAGAAATTTATTCCTTTATATTAGGTCTTATTATATTTCATTCTAGAATTTTGTTCCAACATATTCGAGTTATGAACTTCCTACCACATAGAGGTGTCAATCATAATGATAGAGTGAGAGATGTTGTTGTAAGAAAATTCAAAAAAATTAAGGATTTGATCCTTACCACATTTTAAATCCATACAGAAAGTTCTCAACATGTCCTTTAGATTTTGAATGGTTCTCTTAAGATAAACATTTATTTGAGGATGATTAAATGTACTAAAACTTAACTATGTATCTAGAGTATAATGAAGAATTATCCAAATGATCGAGGTAGACCTTAGAACCCGATCGGATATAAAAGACTATGGTACACCATGCAATCTAATAGCTTCAATAATGTATAACCTAGTATGTTTGTAAAGAGATATATATATTATCTAATGGAAATGAAGTTTTATTACTTCATAAGGAGATATAATAAAACCCAAATATAATTATTCCTCTTCGGTGTTTTAGTGACTGTGATAATAAATATCCTCGGTGATATTTCTAATTTCCATTCTAATATAGGTTATATTTTTAATAGACCCTTGTAATTTTTTACCTCACCCGTAGCATGATAACATATGACACACTGAGATGCATACTCTAAAAAATATCTCTTCATGAAATCTCACCACAAATACTGTTTAAAATATCATTTCAACCTCATCCATATAGGTTGAATGGAGAATGATGAACTATGAGCTTCATCCATTATATAATTCTTCAAATGTGGAGCCAAAAGGAAACATACACATTTCTTGAACCTTATTATTCCCTCAAAATCAATGTTTCAATCAGGATCCTTTGTCGCCTTCTTTTAAATCTCAAAATCTTCTTTTAGTTCCTTTTTAATCGTCAGATGGATAGATGATTGAATTGTCATTTAATAAAGATAATATTAATCACCTTCCATATAGATTAGAAGATCTATACTATAGAATTCCAAAAATATAAAACCTTTTATAATCCTAATTATATAAAAATTGGCCTGATCCTCAATAAATTGAAAATATCCCTTGTTGGGAAGAATTGTATTGAGATTTCATAATATTTTATCATCTATAACCATTTTCTTGGTGAATTTTCTGATCATTTAGAGTGAAAATATAATTTAATATTTTATTACTCGTATATATTCCACAATTTTATCCATAAACATATTTCTTACAAAAAATTAAAGAAAAAATTAATGTAGCGGACTCCAATTAATGAGTTGGGTAATTTTTCTCAAAGAATAACAATTTTTGTGAGGTATAAGACATAACCATGACATTCTACATGAGGATACATCCCAATACATTTATTGATTCATAAAAATGGATTAAATCCCCATCTCTATAGTAGGTCATTGTATGAACATAGAAATGAATAAACTTATCTTTATTTCCTTAAATCCGTCAACACATTCATCAGAAGAAAGGAAATTAGCCCCCTTTTAATTTAACATGGTGAGTGGATATGAAAGACATGTAAATTTTCCACAATGTGGTGATAATATCCAACCAATCTAATAAAACTATGGATCTCAATGATAGTGGTTTTCCTGGGACAATGTTTAATAATATATGTCATTAAAGGGTCTAATGATATACACTCACTAGAGAAAATGTGACATAATAATGGAACTCTCCTAACAATAAAAAACATGGAAAATTTTGAATACTGATTGTCCATCCTCCAGGACAATAAAAATAATTAAAGTGGTCTTAAAGATTATTCATTATATTTGATTATAAAATAATATCATCTATAAATACTACTACAAACTGATCAGGGGGACATCTAAATCCTATATTCATTAAGAACATAATCCATCACTATAAATTTATAATTTCAATACCTTGTACTAATTGTTGTGTTATGTATAATGTTCTTTTAGACCCTTTTTTGATGATATAAATAAGTAATATTATTATTAGAAACGTATTTTGCTTTGTGGATTTGATCAAATGATTAATCAATATGGGGTAGATGATACATTTTCATTATATTTATGTTTTTAAGTTCTTAATAATAAGTATGGAGTTTCATAGTTACATCATTCTTCATAACAATTAGAATAGATGAACCCCATTATGATGTACATGGATGAAATAAACCCTAGTCATCATACATATAGAGTTTCTTCATAAAATATTGCTACATAATTAGTGCCATTCTATATGGATTCAAGGAAATTTGTGTAGCTCCTGGTACGGTTTCTATTGAAAAAACAACTTGATGATTCAGTTGAAGGCCCAAAATCTATTCTAGAATGATATCAAAAAACCCCCACAAAATAGAAATATCATTGATGTCGAGTTTCTCCCATAAATATGAGATAAATAACCCTTTTTAAAAGGATTATTATCTAGAAAATGGATGTAATTTCCATTACATGTTCAATTTTTTCATCAGACTGATAGGCTATAAAATGTTCATTTAGAATATCAAATTAAATTTCTTTAACATGTAAATTTATGTGGGAAATATGTAACAAAATCTAATCTATGCCTAGAATGACATTGAATTCAATGAGGGGAAGCATCAAAATACTTTCAGGATATAATTTTTTATAATCATTATCAGAGAAGAATAATAGAATTTAGAGTTAGTCATTATATCATTAGGGGGTTTTATTGATTACTCAACATCTAATTGTTGGGTTAGTGCCAAATACTCTTGGAAAAGTATTTAAATATACAATAATGGGTAGATCAAGAATAAAATAATACATTTTCAGATCTAGAGTGGATGGTGTTCTTACCTTTCACCACATCATTATCATACCCCACATAAAAATAGTGATCATTAGAAATTTCATTTTTCTCTAAGATTAAGATTTTGTTGAATCTAATCTATCATGACCCCTCCCCTGGGGCCCATGCCCTGACTACCCCATGCCCCCCTTCCACAGGATAGGGGATAGTGACTCGCACAGAATGGCATACTCCCTAAAATAGGAAGGAATTTCTTTTTAATCTTGTACAAACACATGGTCCATGAAAACAACAAGAAGCAACTGTGATGTAAAATGTTTTAGTAAAATAGTGATGAATGTTAATGGGGCTAGAGTACAAACCCAACTGTAATGCTAAAACTTAAAATTAAATACATCTGATGGAAAAAGGGAAACAGCTACTCGGTCACCCTTCCAGGTTCCTACCAGAAGGGTAGGTACAGATTGCCACCTCATCACACCACGTCCATCCATCTCCACCATGTGATTTCAAGACAAAAGGTTAACCTCTTCATGCCGTCTAGTCCTAGAACCCTCAGCCTCGATCAATGTTGTACATCATCTGCACAATACACAAGAAGGTGCCAGCGAAGCCCATGTAGGGGTGAGTATAATGATACAAAGTAGGGACCCTGAGACCCTGTAAGTATTCTAATGTTTAACAAAGTAAAACCAAAAGCAATACATCAAATCTAATTAGCTATATGCCCATATACACACCTAGTTTATCATGATATACACATCTCATACATTAGGAATGAATACCACAAAGGTAAAAGTACCACATAGGTATCACCATGAAGATAAAACCATGAATCTAAATGCAACACACAGGTATCACAAAAAATATAACGCCATGAATGTAAAGTACCACACATGTAGAGTACCACATAGCATAACCTCAATCACAAGAACAAAGTAAAGATAGCTCACAACATAATTTATTCTAGGGGAAGTAACAAGTAAGAACCCCAGTCACATAGCCAAACGGCATGGCTATAGGGGAACTCTTACACTATCGAGTACAGTGAGCGTTTTGTGTCACAAAAAGTTGCTTCCCACTATTCTTGGACTTCTGAGGTACTCCTTTTATTGAGTACTATTGGTCTGCCACGTGACACAAAGGCACTTCCCACTATGGGTCTACCGCGTCACATAGAGGCACTCCCCCTTGTGGCATATTGAGGTACATCTCCTGTCGAGTACCGTGGGTTAGATGCATCACAGAAAGGCGCCTCCCACTGTGGGACTGATGTGTCACATAGAGGCACTCACCACTGGGCCTAATGAGTAAATCTGAGTCGTAATGGTCAGCAATCGTCAAGTCTCAGCAAATCATAGGGTTCTGTAGGTAGCCCACTTGGGAGAACTGCTCCCCTAACCATTGTTCATACCTCAACTACACATAAGTTCCACGTAAAACTATAACAAAGTTTTTTCATGTCAAAAGGGACCCAATGCAATAGACGATGTGTAAATCAGACGCCTGGTCTGTAAGTTATTAGTGTTTTCACCCTGGGGGCCCGGTTGGATAGGGGGTCTAATCCAACACAGCCATAATCCAAGATTATTCAAAACTCAAGTGAAGTATATCAAAATGATCATCTGAATCCAATGATTCCATCATCTCTTATGGTTCATTAAATGGATACTCATATCAGAAGTTATGTCCAAAATGGCGAAACAGAGTCCAGGTGGGCCCTGGTCCAGCCCGGTTGGAGTGGGCCTTGGCAGGCCCGACCCATTTGGACCGTAGTCCGGCCTGGACCATGAAGGGACCACCTAGCCCATCCCACTAGCGTGGCCCATTGGCATGGCATGAGGGCATAGGCCACTGCGTCATGGATGGCTAGGCGTGGCCCGCTGCGGTGCGGACCTCTGGGCGCGTGGTCTGCCCGAGATGGCGCCGAAGAGGGAGTGCCCCCTTCAGGTTTTCCTGAAAATTCCATCAGACCGTTCATCTAGGTGGCATGTGTGACCCGCCAGAGGGGTCCTGCCCAATCCAATGCAGCTATACAGAAGGCCAACCAGTATTCCACCTAGTGGCGCGGTAGCGTACTGCTACTCCACCGCGTCCGGCCGCCCTTCGACCTTTGTCGTGGCCATGAGGACGCAGCCCCCTGATCCACCGGTGGAATAGATGCACAACCCCACTCGACCACATAGACGGCCGGTGTCCGGCTACCACCCTTCCCCACCGTAACCGACAGGCCATGACTTCCTCATCAACTGGTGGCATGGACGTGTGCCTCCCTTCCATCCTTGTGGCTGACCGAGATCCGGCCTCTGACTTCTTCCGCGAGCGACTGTGGCTTCGTTCTATGCCTGAAAAAGTAAACGATCACATATTCGTGATCCTTATGTCGAGGTCTCCCTGTCTATATATTTCTCTCATCAAAACATCATGTTTCCATTATCAATAAATATTATGATTTGAAGAATGCATGAAGGACACGTGAAGAATAAAAAAAAAGAGGATAATGTTTAATGTGCTGGATGATTTCCATGTTTTTTTGGCCATTATATTCGTGAATTTAGGATATGATGAATCAATAAAGTAAATTCAAACATAAATAAAACCCCTACCACATGTTCTTTGGAGAGCATTTTCATTTGAGGAAGTGTCAGTGTTTGTCGTCCCTGCAACAAGCTTCCAATAACGCCGCTCGATCATTGTTCTTCTGTTTATCATTCAGGGTTTTTCATCATTGCCCGCTTGACTAGCTACATCCTCTAATTGTTGGGAATCGTGGAGCAATACCAGAGCTTCCTTTCTTGGAGAAGAAATTCCAAAACCTCTCCCCTAGCTCCATAAAAATAGGAGAGGGGGGAGGGTTTGCGACGTTCATCAAATTAATAGAGTCCCATTAATTAGGAACCTTCCTAATTCCATAATGGTGAAATTACAAAGAATTTTATGGTCAACCCATTTATTATCCTAACACGTCACTAGTCCCACATTGACTCTTGTCAGTTTAAGGAAAGGAAAAAAAATAATGAGATTATTTTATTTCATTTCGTTTTAAAAGTCACAAAAATTAATTTCTTCTCTAGACCTATTGTGTTCAATGAAAAGCTTTCATTAAGTGAATCATGGCATTATGGATTCAACGAGTCCCTCGTATTTCAATTTCGAGCACGGGTTCAAATGTTAAAAGATGCGACTCGAGCGTTTTCAGAATGTACCCAAAAAAGGTTTGGAAAATTATTAATAGTCACCCTTGACCCACGACGGTCGAGGTTAGGATCAGCCAAATTGAAACACACCACAACGAACCCAATGGTACACTCAGATTTCTAATCAGAGTTACCGTTTAATAGTTATGGATATTACAATAAAATATTTTTCACTTAATTATTTTATTTATGGCCAAAACTTACTTTCACTGTTTTTCCACACCAGCCAATGTTAGTATATGCCTAAATAAAGAAAACCCTCATGAGTTCATCGATGGTATCATATTTTTAATCCATGTTACAGTTTTTGAGTTATAAGAATTTAAAAAATAAAATAAATTTATTTAATTATTTTATTGTCAGTTATTCCATTTTCGTGTTTTCTCATAGGAAGCCCGCGATGACTAAACAAAAGTCGAACCTAAGGTTATCCTGCCATTCTGAATGTAACGGTGCCCTCATATTTCTGATCTGGGTAACCATTTAAGAGTTCATCCACTTTTTTCAGGAAATATGCTTTCACATACAAATTAAACCTTTAAAAAAACTTCAAAAAATCATTACGGGCACTCTAGGCCTCGGAATCATGCGCCGTCTGATTTCAGGGTCTCAAAATAATTCCATATAATAAAAAAATTATACGAAAAACTACGAGACTTTAAATTCTCCCCACCATAAGGAATTTTATCCCTTAAATCCAAAACACAGACTAAGGAAACAAATGGGAGTTCTGAGAACAAATCTGAGCCTTCCACTCCCATGTGCTCTCCTGGAGGATCTCGTGCTGCCAGAGAATGTGCACCAGTGGTATAGACCACCCATGAAGGACTCGCTCCTGTCGATCCTCAATCTCTACTAGAATCTCTGTAAACATTTCATCATCATCTATGTCTATCTCTCCATGGTAGATGACTTGAGAACGCTCATGCACATATCTTCTAAGTTGGGATACATGGATTACGTCATGCACCCACTCCAACTGTGGTGGTAGTGCAAAGCAGTATGACACCATTCCAATCCTTTGATGTATCTGAAATGGTCTAATAAACCGTGGTGGTAACCTACTGCCTTGGCCAAATCCCCATAGTCTTTATCAAGGGGAGACTCGCAAGAGAGCGTGGTCCCCCTTCTCGAAACTCCAAAGGTCTCTATCTCTTATCGGCATAAGATGTCTTCCTGCTATTTGCGGTCTTCACTTGCTAAAAGCTGAGATATCATGATACAAACTCTTCTACATATTTCTTCATCCCTGGCCACCAATACTGACATTGGTGGTCCTAGAACATCTTGTCCACTATAGGATGTAACATTAAATGGAATGAATGGAATTCCCTCAAGTCCACCCCCTGAAGTGCCGCTGGTATTATGGTGAATTCTCTGAAAAGAATGACGTGCCCCCAACATCAAAAATTTCATTAGGAGACCATACTGAGGATATCTGAGTATGTAAAGCCTCACAGTCAGGGTCCATAAGCTGCACCTTCCTGACTCGCTTAAGGAGTAGAGGAGTGACTGTGAGAGACTGAAGATGAGCTGCTCAATTTCGATCCACATGGATATTTGCAAAGCGACTGTCTTCTTTGTCACCTCACTCAACAACTGTATACAAGATCTCCTGCTAAGTTCATATGCTAATAAGTTTCCATTCCCAGGAATATAGACTATCTCAAAGTCATAGTCATTGGGGAACACTATCCCTCACCGCTATCTCATGTTTAGGTCTTTCTAAGAAAAGATAAAACTGAGTCTCTTGTCATCAGAGTTGACTATAAAACATTCACCCATCATGTAGTGCCCCCACATAATTAGCGCAAAGACCACTACAGCTAACTGAAGGTCATGGGAAGCATAGTTCTACTTGTGAGTCTCTATTTTAGCTTCTGAAATCTCTATTGATACTTATCCTTCCATAAGGAATTCTCCCCCTTTTCATCAAAACGGACTTGGGTTCCACTACCCTAGAGTAGTCTGGTCCAAAACACTGGTAGTACCTATCCAAAATAGACTTCTCTCTCCCTTCGGGGATGTAATCCTAGAAACATATTTTGGAAAGAGGTCCCCATACACTGTTACTCCTATTTTAAAATGAAAACAAAAAAACTCATGTTGTCATGAGGGTAAGGTCGGCCGACTCAAATGTGATCGGATGCACCCTCCTTTGCATAAGTTTATCATTTGCTGCCCAGGTTTCCTTTTTTGTCACCGATCAAGGAAAACCCCATTCCAAAATTGTATATAAACCACAAACATTTTTACTTATATTGTCACTCTATTTATGAACAGTGGATGTCTAGTCCATACCCAAACTAAGGTCGTAAGGCCTCAACACTGCAACCAAGATGTTCCAACTGAAACACTTGCCTCAACGGTCAGATCACACAATCAGTGTATGAGTGATTATTGAGCCTTCTCCCAAAGCTATCTCTAGACATTAGGGTCAAGTCAATGGATTAAACAGAAACTCTAGGTCTTGAAAAAGATTCATGGAATGAAAGAATGTATGGTACCTATGTCTATTAATATGAAATATAGTAGTAGACATAAATTGTTCATCGAATAATTCCTAGAGCACTTGGGTCGCACTCTTTGACAATATTTAGCTACTCCCTTCCCCTATCCTCCAGCTCACTGAGCATGGTGGGGACCACAAAGGGGGGTGGTTGTAACGTGTCAAAATGTACACCACCTCATGCAGCTCTCCTAGATCTACTTCCTAGTCTGCAGCCCTACAGATCCATCTGTCCCTAACACTTCATCTTCCAAATTTTTTTTTACATGCCCAAGTCTATAAGATTGGCACCAGTTCCCTTCTTTCCAACTACTAACATTCACTAATAGTATTCACTTATCCAAATAACATTCATCCGAAAAGGTTCTCTTCAACAACCTAATGTATGTAGGATGCATAAAGGAATAGTGTGGGCTCAAACATCCTTAAACACACCATGCTCGGAAGTCTGACCACAAAATAACTAATCGTATCAGATTCATCATGTACAAGTAATTATCGGTACACCTCGATTAATAATCAACTACTGACATGTCATCTTGTTGAAGCTATAGAAACTCTAGAGAACTCTCCTCCACCTTCTCAAGCTAGTTCTCAACTGCCAGTGAGTTGTGCTCACCTTAGAACTTGAGGGGTATTAGATGCTAAAACACGTGTAAGGCACTAAGACTAAATATGTCATCTATCGGTACCAACAGTTGTAAATGCTTCCCAACAGGTAGTGATATATCTGGAACACTACCCGAAGGTACCATATAGAGAAACATTCTACATATCGAAGCCTCATCACTATGCAGACCATCCTCATGGTCACTCACCAGAAACTACTAGAAGCTAATATCACCATTTTCTCTATTGGGGTCTCAACTAGGTGAAAAACTCTAGCCACGGCCTCTAGCCAATCTTCAGCTAGCTGGGAATCTGTCTTTCCTCGAAAACTCGGAGGCCTCTGCTGTTGGAACTCATGCAATGTGCTCAGTCGGAATGTATCCTCTACTGGTGGTGTTGGTGTAAATGCTCATCCAACAAGTAGTGGTGTTGCTAGTACACCACCTGAAGGTGCTAACGACGTAAAAGGGCCCTACACTGAGGCCTCATAACTCGGTTGGCTATCATCATGTACTCTATTGGGAATCCTAGTTGGCTGTCTGCGTGATGACATCCTCATAATGAATAGGTTCACCACGACCATTACGTTATACCTGGTGAGCTGAATCCAAGGAAATAAAATGAAAAACATTTCAAAAACACACGAAATCAGTGTTTTCATGTGCTGAGTCAGAAATTAGAATTCGGGGTCCTGGTGTATGGATACGTCGGTCGTTGCACTAATACTGGAATCCCAAAACTGAAAACCACACTCATTGCACTTAACACTATTGCTTCATAGAAAAGTTCTGAGTTGTAGTTCTTCAGCAGAACTGAACTCATTTGATACCACTTTTTCTTAACCCGTACCCCGGGGGCCGTGCAGTGACTACCCCAAGTGCACCTTCCATAGGCCAGGGGTGTGAAACTGGAACCGAACAAAAAACTCCCTAAAATGGTAAGTCATTTCCTTTAGTCTTGTACAAATACACAGTCCAGGAACACAACAAGAAGCCACTGTGAAGTAAACTGTCGTAGTAAATGAGTGATAAATGTAATATGGGCCTAAATACAAGCCCAACAGTGAAGGAAAAACTGAAAAAACAATACAATTGAAAGAAAAATGGAAAAATCTACTGGGTCATCCTATGAAGATCCCAATTAATGGGTAGGTCCCGATCGCCACCTCAGCACTCCATGTCCTTCCGTATCCTCCGCATCATGTCCCGCTGAATGATCCAACTCTACACACCATCTTGTCCTAGATACCTCAGCCTGGATCAATGTTGTACATCGTTTACACAAGACACAACACAGTGCATGCAAACCCCATGCAGGTTTGAGTATAACGATACTCAATAGGGACCCCAAGACCCTGTATATCTCCTAAATTTCCACAAAAAAAACCAAAAATGAGCAATCAACTCTACATAGTTATATGCCCATAAATTCACCGAAGTTATCAACATATACACATCTCATACATGAAGGAATAATACCACAAAGGTAAAAGTACCACATAGGTAGAGTACCACCTAACAAAACTTCAATCACATACACAAAGAAAAGACATCTCACACTTGGATTTATTCTAAGGGATGTACCAAGTAACAACCCTAGTTGCATCATCAAACGCCTCAGATGCTGGAGAAATCCTCATCTATCGAGTACAGTGGGCCTACCATGTCACACAGATGCACTTTCCTCTAACCATTGACTCTATAGGTACTCATCCTGTCAGGTACTGTGGGTCTACTGCATCCCATAGAGGTGCTCCCCACCATGGGTTTGCCACGTCACATAGAGGCATTCCGATTGTGGCCTGCTGAGGTACTCCTCCAGTCTAGTACCATGGGACAAATTAGTCAGACATAGGCACTCCCCCAATGATTCTACTGCGTCACACATAGGCGCTCCCCACTGGGCTTGTTGATTCACTCTGAGTTGTAATGGTCACCAGCCATCAACTCTCAGCCAGTCATAGGATTCTGTACGTAGCCCGCTTGGGAGAACCGTTCTGAAAGCCATTGGTCACACATCAAACACCCCTAATTTCCATGAAAAATTATCCCAATGGTCCTTCAAGTCAAAAGAGACCAAATTCAATAGACGCCGCGTCAATCAGATGCCTGGTCTGTATGTTTTTAGTGTTTCTGCTCTGAAGACTCGGTTGGATTCGGGGTCCAATCCAACCCAGCCATACTCCAACCTTATGCAAAACACAAGTTCAATATACCAAAAGTTCCATATTGATCCAAGGATTCCAGCACTACTAACGTCTCATAAAAAATATGCTCAGATCACAAGTTATGGCCAAAAAATGAAACTAGATCCAGATGGGCCTGAGTGCGGTCTGATCCCGGTCAGACCGACGCAGCTAGACCCTGTTAGGGCCAACTTGACCTAACCCAGTCTGAGTCTGGACCGAATTTCTTGGGCCTTGGCAGGCCTGAACCGCAAAGGGGTGGCCTGGCCCAGCCCGATGGTGTGAGCGGTTGGGCGCGACGCACACTGGTGCGGCCCGTGGGGCACGTGGTCCACCCGAGAGGGCGCTGAAGGGGGAGTTCCACATTTCTGGTTTTCTTGAATGGTCCATCAGACCATTTGGCAGGGTGGCATGCCCGAACCGCTTGAGGGGTCTTTCCTAGTCTAGCACGTTAGGCTAGAAGGCCGACCGTTCTTACTCTCAGTGGCGTGGTCACACGCTGATGCTCTACCACAGCTAACCGGAAGGCCGACCGCATTTCGGCAGTCACCGCGGCCAAGCGTCCGTGGCCCCCTGCTCCACCGGCGGTGCAAACACGTGCCACCCCTCACCCATGCAGCGTTCCGGTTGTCGGCCACCACCCTGCCCCGCTGGGTCCAAAAGGTCGTGACCTCCTCATCAACTAGGGATGCAGACACATTCCACCCTTCCTTCCTCACGGTCTGCCAGGTATCAGCTGCAACTTTCTTCTGCAAGCCACTGTGGCTTTGTTCCAAGCCTAAAAAATTAAACTATTTCATATTCGCGATCCATGTGTTAAGGGCTTCGTGTCTATATTTTTCACTCAGCAAAACTCATTGTTTGGAGCATTAATAAATATTATGCTTTGAAGAATGCATGAAGAATGTTTGAAAAATAAAATGAAAGTGGAGTAAGTATTATGTGCGGGATGATGGCCATGTTTGTTTGGCCATCGTCGTCATGAATTTAGGATATGAAGAATCAATAAAGTAAATTCAGACATAAATAAAACCCCTGCCACATGTTCGTTGGAGAGCGTCTGCATTTATGGAAGTGTCGACGTTCTTCTTCCCCGCAATAAGCCTCCAACGACACCGCTCGATCGTCGTTCTTCAAATATTCATTTGGGGTACTCGTCACTGCCCGCTAACACGGCTTCATCCTCCAACTTTTTCGTGATGCGGCACTTTACCAGAGCATCATTTCTTGGCGAAGCAGTGCCAACAACTCTCCCAAATCCCCATATAAATAGGAGAGGTGGAGGGTGAGCAACAATCATGGGATTTATGGAGGTCCATTAATTAGGAACCATCTGAATTCTCCAATGGTGTCGTTAATTATAATTTAATGGTCACTCCATTTATTGTCTTGACATGTCACTGGTCCCATGTTGACACTTGTCCATTGGTGGAATAGAGTGAAAATAGTGATATTATTTTATTTCATTTCCTTTTAAAATTCACAAAAAATAACTTCTTTTATGGACCTAATATGGTCAATGTAAGGCCTCCATTATGCGAATTTTGTATTTTCGGATTCAACAATACCCTCATATTTCAATTCCGATCACTAGTTCAAATTATACAAAATGCTGCTCGCACGTTTACTGATCGTACCAGAAAAAATGTTCCGAACATTATTAATAGTCACCCTCAAGCCATGCCGGTCGTGGTTAGGGTTTTCCAAGTTGAAACACATCCCAAAAAACCCAACCGTACTCTCAGATTTCCAATCTGAGTTATCGTTTAAATATTATGGATTTTACAATAAAATAATGTTCAATTATTTTATTTACATCTAAAAACTAACTTTCATTGGTGGCCCGCACTGGCCAGTGTTAATAGTGGCCTAATGAAAGCATACCCTCACGAGTTTAGGGGTGGTATCATATTATTAATCTATGTTACTGTTTTTGAGTTATAATCATTTGAAAAATAAAATGACTTTATTTAATTATTTTATTTACGGTTATTCTATTTTTGGGTTTTCTGATAGGAGGCTCGTACTGACTAAACATAAGTCGCACCTAGGGTAAACCCACAATCCTATGTGTAACAGTGCCTGTAGATTTCTGATCTAAGTAACCGTTTAAGATTTATTCCGCTCTTTTAGGAAAACTACTTATGCGTGCAGATTAAACATTATCAAAATTTCGATGGATCATTATGGGCACTCCGGGCCTCAGAATCAGACACTGTCAGGTCTCTAAGTAATTCCATATAATTAAAAAAAATATATGGGAATTCTGGTACATTACATGATCATCATCTTTGACGGTCATTATTGGGAACTGGTTTGAAAAATGAACAAAATTAATACATTTAATATAGTGGATTGTGGTTTGTGCATCCTGTGGAAATTGTTCTCTCTTCATATCATTAACTATCTTCTTCCCATTAATATAGAATTCATTCTTCATGTGACCATATTTCACCCACATGAAACATTTACCAGTGTCCTTGGGTAAATTTCCCCATGTTTCCTTTCATATTATATACATAGATGAAAGATCAAATACTTTTCTCCATTTCTTTTATAATCTTCTTTGAATTCCATTTTACTTTTCTTATCAAAACCATGATATTTTTAGGTAACTACAATATCCATATCCACCTTGATAGCACATAAATATATTTATTCATCATTACCAATTCTCCATAAGGATAATTCTCTTCAGATACATGGTTTTTAGGCACTAAAGATTTAGTGAACCTTAGTCTTTAGATAAATGATAATACTACAATAACTCCATGAATGTATTGGAAAATTTCATCATATGTACCAAATGATTCAACTTACAGACCTGTTAATTCAAGTAATTATCTATAAATTTTCATTGAAATAATATGAGTTAACTTCTTATTGAAACATAAGAGTTTAAATTTATAACCCTCCATAGATTCAATTTATTCTTATTTCATCATGTTCTTATTTAGAGTCCACCACATATATGATTCTCCATTAAAGTGATAAAAACCCATAATAAAACTTTCATGTGTTGAATAGTAGAGAATATGAAAAATCCTTTCTATAAAAATAATCAATTTTTCAATTACTATTAGATCAGAAGACCAACTAAACAATGGTGGAAATTACCTAAAAAATAACTCAACAAAACATTTCTCCCTTTTTTCTCTTTTGGATGATCAGTGTGGATCATAGCTTGAGAAAGCTGTGTTAACATAACAATGATATTATTCATTCCAAAAATCATAAAAAAAGTTTCTTATTGTTACAAAAATTATATCCTCAATCAAATTTACCATTAATATAATTTTTTCGGTTATAGGCATAGGATAAAACGAAAAATCATATTGTGGAAATAGTAATATTGTTGAGAAAAAGATCATGAAAACCCATTTTCAAGATTACTAAACCACAAAACCATATTGTATGACATATTAGGATAAATTTAGATTGATCATGATAAATAATTTAGGATTTTATTAGATTCATCGCCTTATCTAAAATGTTATTACAAAAATGTTTCTCATCATAGTTTTATAGGGTTAGCTAAACCTAACTCAGATACAATCATTAATGACCCATAATTTGATCACATTGATGTTAAATAATAATAAATTAATATCCACTAAATAACATTTCAATTAACACTAGAAACCTATTTCCACTTTTATGTTTTAAAACACCGAATCATAAACATATGTTTCATAAAATATCTAAATCATATCATATTTTTATCATAATTACTACAAACCATGTTAGACATATCAAATTTTATATCTTTCTTCATATCATGGTGAAAGAAAACATAATAAAATTGTGAGCATTGATTCTCATTAAGGGTAAACAAGGGAGATATCAATGATCATATAAGACAAAATGAGGATATGGGTTTAAGAACCTGATCTTAACATTAAAAAAAACACACCCTTAAAATAAAAGATCATAATTCTATGTCATGGAAAAATCATGGAATTCTGCAAGACATTAATCTTAAATAAATGAAACAACACAAACCATGAGTTTATGACATATTAAAAAATGGAATTTTGGCATACACATCAGTATAAAAAATCATTTCCTTAGTAGTCAAGACTTATTTAAAAGGATATAATAATTTAATTGGTTTACATCAAAATTAATATTAGTTTTCAAGGTTTAATCCCAAGACAATCATAGTGTACATAGTTCTTTCATGAAATGGGATCACTTCCCATTCCTTTCAAATTTAACAAATGAGATTCAATTAATTATTGAATTCATTGGAAGGAGAAATATATTCCAACCTTCAAAAAATAAAAATCATACATATTTTTGACACAAGATCATAAATCATTCATCATATAATAAACGATAAAAACAACTGGGTTTTGTAAACATTTCATCATAAAAAAAACCATGGAAAAGAAATGGGCTTCCTAAAAATTTATTCCTAACTAAGCCCATCAAGATAAAATGTGTTTGATTAACATTTCATCATTTTATCATAAAACAAAACAATACAGAGAAATAATAAAGAATGAATCCTTGGAACATATCTATAAAAGATCATATATAATGTAAAATATTTTAATCATAGATGGAAAATGATTTTGGAAGCACAATTTGATGATTTTTTTGGAAAATAACAATTAAATTTTAAAATGACTTCTTTTAAAAAAATTGATAAAGGAAAATAATAATTTCAAAATAAATTGATAAAAAATTAAATTAATATTCAAATAAAAATTTATTCATGGGGGAGGGAATATTCAGTTTCTGCTATATAAGTTAAAAAACATTCCCACTATTTTTTTATTATGTCTTAGAATGCCTTATTTAGAAAATATAAAAAAATATTCTTTTTAATCCGTTTAGTAGAAATTTAAACATTGATGAAAAGGAATATAAAAAATCATTGTAAAATGGTTGTTTTTTATAAACCGTATATATTTTTGAGAAATATTACTTAGTAGTGTCTTAAACATAAAAAACACTGAATATTGATGAGATTTTAAAATAAAACACGTACATCAAGTTCAAAATGCATTAAAATCTCTCTATCCTCTTGTATAATAAATTTAAATTTATTATAAATCTACTGTAAAATAAGTTTCTTATTTATAATATCATATTCATTCCATTCATAACATTTCAATTCGCCCATTTATCGATAATTCCTTATTAAAATTGTTATTTTTGGGTGTTAATCATTTCATTAATCAATAGTATTTCAACTCAAAAGTTCCAAACCATATAAATTTATAATATTTCCATGATATCAAGAGTATTTATAATTCTATAATATTATTTATATTTATTATATTTATATTTAAATTTTTACATTAAAATTTTATATAAAAAATGAATTATATCATTCATAGAGATAGTAGGTTATATATATGCATGAACGTTGTTGTCATTTTTTAAAGGATGGAATGAAATAATGAAAAATATTAATGAACATTTACAATGACATTATTTTATCATATATATCATATTTATTAATAAAACAAATCACGATATTTATAAAATCTAAATATAAATGAAAAAATCGCATCACTTCATGGAGGTGGTTGTCCACAGGTATGAATGAGTCACATTATCTCTTCTCAAAGGATTGGATCATAAGTAGGTAGATGTGGTATTATAATTTCTTTAACATAATTAGTTAATAAGTAATATATATAAATATTAAATCCATCATAATATACATTTTTAAAATGCATTTATGAAAAATTAAATGTATCGTTGCGTGGAGATATTAATCCATTTTTACGCATGAGCGATATATTCACTTCTCGATTGACGTAAAATAGGATGTGCAATGGTGTTTCTAAAATCATAATAAAACATTAACAAATTTATGGTACTTGAATTATTATTTTATGATAAATAACATAAATTTATATGAGTGAAATAAGATTATAAAAGAAAGTTATTTGTTATAGAGATTTGCATTTTTGGAAAGAATCCATCAGATCTACTCTAAAGGGATCTGAGGTTGGTATTTTGAGAAGAAAAAGAGCTCTAGGATGTTCTTATGAAAGATTATAAGTTAAACTTTCAGATTTTATTTGAGATATAATGATAATGTAGAATATGGTTTTAATAATTTATACTAATTGAATTGATACATGTGTTAGTGTAATTTTAAACTTTATTATTTTTATTAAACCCTTTATTTTCCTATTTTAATTTAAATTACAATAACAAGTTTATGAAAATTAAGGTGTTGTAATTTTATAATAGAAAGTAATTGTTGAAACATAAATGGTCAATTTATGAAATTTTATAACATATTATTACTATATTATCTTAATTAAATACTTTTATTATTTCTTAATATTTCAATAAAATAATATATTGATAAAATATCACTGTTTTCAATTTGACACTATTAATTTAATGTTACATTAAATATATAAATTCAATGGTATAATTAAAATATAATAAATTACAACCTCCATTGTATGTATTATAAAAATAAAAAAATCATACATTATTAGTGTTGCGTAAAACATTAAGGAAATTATATAATAAATAAATATATATATATATTTGGAACATAGGCATTATTAAGATAAAAATAAAAACTTGCATTAATTCATAACATACTTTTTTCCTTATGTATATGCATAAAGACTATAAAAAACAATGAGAGTGACATTATGAAACATTCTTCCACATAAAAAATATATAAGAAATTTTTATGGAAAATTATCCATTACAAAATCAATTTAATGACTAAGGTATAAAGGGTTGAATAAATTTCATCAAATAAAAATTTGGTTGAATAATTGTGTCCATATCACTTGTTTTTTATATATGTTAACTCAATTTACCCTTTACAATGGTGATAAATGTTTACAAAATTACTGTTAATATTGACACAAAAGAATGGGGAATAATTTTAAAAAATTGAAACTTGCGATTATAAATAAGTAATTAATTTTATGTTATTAAATGCCAATAAATGGCATAAATTATGTGTAAATTTTGTGTACAACATGAGACAACAATCCATTTTTTAAAACGATCATTTTTGGGATTAAAAATTACATTTATTCCTATCTGGTTCCTTGATAAATATTTTTTTTTTCTTAAAAACTTTCACATATTAAAAAATATATAATTTAATTAAAATCATTTAGTCATAATATAGTTATTAATATTAATAACCTACAATCCAATGCCTAGTCTATAAATACAATTTCAAATTATAATATTCTAGTTTTAAATTATTTCGATTTTAAGGTCTTTATTTATTTTGACACAATATGTTAGAAAAATAAAATTAGTCTTGATAAAATTTTTCATATAAGTTATGTTTTATTAGAAGTTATCTATTCATGTATCCTTAATATTATTCGAAATTATTAACATTGTATCGGATCATAAATACCTAAATCCACATTAAAAATCATTATTCAAATAATTAATGTTCTTAAACTCGATATAAAACATATTCTATAAACATATATTATATGTGTAATAAATAATTGTAAATAAATTATCAAATGTAAATTTATATTAATAATAGTATTAAATATAATATTAATATATTTATTTCATTTATTTAGAAAGTTAGATAACATTCGTCTAATAAGGGGAAAAATATTTAGTTATCTTTTTACAAATTTATTTTCTTAAGACATAATTCTTATTTTAAACCTTGATACCTGTAATATAATGTAATTTCTGAATAATTAATGTATTTTTACATATTCATGTAATTATTTGGGATTTAAAATATATATTATATTTTTTCATTTAATGAAATTCAACTCAAAATATACAAATATTTAAATGGTGTTTGATTAAAATGTTACACAAACCGTAGTGGTTACCCCATATGAATTTTATTTCATTAATATATGATTTACATTCTACATATTAGAAATGTTTTTAGTATAAAAAATTCATTTAGATGTATTTTTATCATGATTTTCCTTAAATATAATGAATTTAAAAATCCTTCAAATATTTTAATTCTAATGACTTTCATTGTCACTATTTTAATGTCATAAGGGTTTTCACTCATCCCCATTTATTTGAGTTATAATATCTCATGATTATATTATTACTTATTTGTTGGTTCCTTTAACCTAATATTTTATTCCAAAGTCATGTTTATACCTCCTTAATGGAATATAAATTTAAAATTCAAATATTTTAATTTTTCTAATTTTCTTCACAAACATATATAATATTATTAAATAATTCCCATAATCTCCAATGATGTCTTATATACTGTATTCATATATTACCATTTCTAATGATATTATAATTTTTAACTAGAAACTTAATTATGTGTTACCTAATGATTTATTAATATTTAAGTTCTCTTGTTTTGAAAAGGATGTTTAATATCCTTTTTTACGATGTGATATTTTATTGAAGATATATCAAAATATTTAAATTATGTTACTTCCATTATTTTTTATATCATTATATGCACCATCGTTACATTTTAGTTACTTGATCTCATTCTTTCCCCCCATTCCTTAATATTATTTTTCCTTTATTTATTCCATATTATTTTTGTGTATTACTCACATATATGTCATGATTACTCTACCATTTATTAATTGGGGATATTTATGACATAATCACATACCCCTTACTCTATATGATAATAGTTTAAGGAATGTTTACATAGAAATCAATTCAATTTTTTTATTGGGGTAATGTAAAAAAATCCGACATACTTGTTGTGGAAATATGGATCACTATTGATATATATATAATATTTTTCTTTATGATATAGATTATTAATTTTTTCGTATGATGAATGAATTATACATAATTTGTGGTGGGTATGACCTATTATTGAAACCTCTTCGGTGAATCAATAGGTTTAATGAGAAAAAAAATCCTGAGTATTCTAGTGTATGCCCCCATAGAACAAAATATTTACTAGAAACAAAGACTTAATTGTAATATCATGATGTCTTAGATCAAAATGTATGAGCATAGATAATGTAATTTGTTATAAAAAATTATGTATATCGTCACTAAAGAACAATTTATTAATATGAATGTGATCTATTTATTCATGTTTTTATATATGGATTTATAAATATTTCAGTTTCATTCCATTATTTCATTATTTTGATTACTGATTCCTTCTATATTTTTTATTATTATTTTATTCTCACTGACGATATTTGACTGGTTTTAGTTAAGTTTAATTTCATTGAGTATTTAGGTAACACTTTCATATGTTTCTATTTACCAAGTTTGTATAGAAAAGTAATACACATTACATGTTGAGAAGAATATATTTTGTGGATAATTTATTATAAATGTTGAATACTTTTTATGGAATATTGAGTTTTTAAAATAGTGAAATAATTAGCATTAGTTCAGAAAGTCATTGGATTTTTTAATTTTTGAGTTAACCCAATTCTATAAATCTCTAAACCTTAATGGTCATGTGAAGATAATATAATTTAATATTTTATCCAGGTCATGTAATTACATAATGATTATGTATGGGGTGATACACCTGAACTGCAATATTATATTATATTTTATTAGGATATAAAGATTACCATGAGGTTATATAGAAGCCTTTATTAGACAAGAAATATGGAGTTGAGATTTATTACCACATTTCATCTTTAGATAGATCATAATTTTGGGAAGTCCATTTGAACCTTATATGATATTATGAGATATTAATTTTTTTACTCAAATGTTCATTGGGATCAAAACAAATATTTAAATGAATTATATTATAAAAATATCTTCCACGAGAGTGTTCATATAGATATTAATGATGTCCATTATGAAAAAAAGTACATTACTACAATATATTATATTCAAGTTATAAAAATAAATCCATTAGGACTGAAACTAATTGACGAAAAGGTAAAGAAGGTCATAGTTATTTTGAAGACAAAAAGGTCAGAGTAGTGTCAATGAAAGTGCTATGATGACAATAATCAATGAGATCATGAGTTAAAATTTACTAATAAATTGTTCCTGTTAAGATCTATATGGTTATGGGTTTTTGAATAATGGAAAATTGGATCCTTAGATATATTATCCCTTTGAAAATTATTGATCGTTTCGGGGTAGTTTCTTATCACATGGAACTTTCACTGAATCACTCTAATGATCATGATGTGCCTCATGTTTTTATCATGAGATATCATAGTATTTATCATTATAATGTAGAAAAATAAGAATCTATAACACTAGTGGATGATATTTTTTATTGGGAACAACCTATGGAAATATTTGATCATAGAGATAATATGATATGAAAAAATACTACCCACTTGGAGAATGTTCCCTTGTTGAATTTTTAATATGAGTAATCTATATATATCCTGGGGATGAAATTAAGTATAACCATATTTAGTTTTTCATATAAATGTGATGTAATTTAAATATATAATTATTCTAATGTGTATATTTAACAGGCCACGATTTTATGAAATATTCCAATTTAGATAAATTTTATTTTTTCGATAAGTTAAATTTCTTGTAATAAAATTCATCAGGAGAACATAATATAAATTTAAAATATTAATATTCATTATTTGATAGAAATTACATTGACTAGTATGAATAAGAATAACTAAATTATGAATTTTATTCTTGTGGGCTTCCCTTAATTAAATATAATTGATTAATTATGAGAAAATATGTATAAAATTTTAAATATATTTATTTTATGTTAAAATATCACTTTTTCAATTTATTGTATATATATATATATTATATAATTTTAATTAATGAACTATGTTATGATGAAATATATTTTCATTTAAAGTATGATAAATGAATAATCATTCAAATATTTGTTTTGAATTAGTTATAAACGAAGACAAAACCATTTTAAGGAGAAAAAGGTATTTTCAGAAAACTATTTTTATTAAGACAATTGAAATTTATGTTAATAAAATTAATTAGTTAGTGTTTATGTATTATTTAAATTAAAAAATTTCGTTTATATATTCAATAAAATTTATCAATATTAATTTATTGGTTTTTACAAGACAAAAAAATTTGAATAAATTTAGTTATATACATAACATTCAATTTTCTAACAACACATTTTATTAAGTTTCCCACATGTATTTTTAAATTTATATATAAAACATATATAAATTTAATGTAATAAAATAATTTATATATTTTGGATAAGTATTTATAAATTTATCGTTGATTTCAATATAATATTTTGATTTTATGAATAGAAAGCATGCTAAAAATTCCAAACTATGGTGAAGATTAGAAAAGGTTAAAAAGGGGGAAATCTAAATAGATTAATATTAAAATAACCTAAAAACTTGTTTAAATCCCTTTTTATGAATTTATTTTGACATGATCCTATCCCATATTCAAAATTTAGCTAATTTAGGACCACTTTTCCATGGAAATCAATTTTATTATATTTCAATATTTATAATAATTTCATGTGTTACAATCCCCTCACTTCTAAAGGGGAACATCCTATAATCTGTTATCTAAAAAACATGATAACCTTAGATCAACTATGATTTTCCAAAAATAGCATCCAAAATCATTATCCATGACCATTATGTTATGGTCTTCCTAACACATCGCTCACATTAATGCTCATTTTACAATTACCATAAAGTGATGTATTTTATTTTTATCAACTCTCATGGATGGTTATATAAATAAATTTAACATATATACATATATGAATATATATTAATTTTATAAAATAATTATTAATGCAAAAATATATGGTATTTTATACCTTCAGTATTTTCTATATGTTAGAAAATGTTAACGTCGCATGTCAGCACGTGTGGACTACCACCTCCACATAGCGATATGATCTTTTTTACATTTTCATTCTACATATTTTGTAATAATTATGGATGAAATAATATATATGATATTTATGACTTATTAATGCTCTGGGAAAAGATAATTATCCTTTAATTTTTTTTAGTCCATCCATCACAAAATAAAAACATTACTCATGAGTACATATAGATTATCATCATCCTAATGGGATGCAATTAATTTTTCTTCATATATAATATATAGATTATTATGATATTTTATATAATTTGAAATGTGTTACTTATGAGTTTTTGGAGATTTAAGAGATGATGAAACAAATATCAATATATAAACATAATATGTAAACTCAATTTAAATCAGGATTTATAACATTATTTTATTAATAAAATCAGAGGATCAAGAGTCGTGATGTACTTGGAAAATTAGATACATAAATATATCGTCTTAAAAAACAAAAACATTATCTAAAAAATCAAACAATTATCTAACTATCATAGATCATATAAAACCACATAGGATAGACAATAGAAAAAATAAGGGTAACAGTGAGTTAGAAAGGCCAGTAAGGGAGTACAAATATTAGACCATAAAGGCATACATGGGTTATTAGGTATGAAATGATACAACTATTATGATATGTATAATCATATAGATACAGTGAAAGGAAAATGAAATCATAAGATCATGGGATCATAAATTTGTATAAATATCATAAAGGATGTCATGATAAAAATATTTCAATGATAAGCACTGGGACTACATACTGTAGGCTAATTGCCATCCTAATCATTAATTGATTTGGTAACCATAATAATAACAACATAGTTTTCTTAGGTCAACTTCCCATTCACCATACATAATGTGCTAAATCTAACCACTTGTTCCCCATACATGGGAAAAAATATGAGAAATTAACATTATCAAATGCATTGGATGGATATAATGAACCTATCATCACAACAAAGGAAATTACCCACCATACAATGTAAAAGAAAATGTATGTCACAAAATAAAAAATATTCCATCAACAAATCATTATCATGATAAAACCCATGAGAAAAAAGAGGGTTTTACAATCATTTCTTTAATCAAAACCTAATTCTATATAATATGGATTCTAAATGGATGGGTGAATCAAATTATTTTGAAAAGACAATCTTTACTAAAATGATTCATATGTATTTAACATTTGTATTCATTTTATAAAAACCATCATAAAATAATATGAATAAGTGAAAATAATAAGAACCCCAAATGTGATGATTTTAAAATGATTAAAGATACTTTTAAATAAGTAGAAGGATCCTTTTTTGTTTAAAAATATAATTGAACAAAAAAAGGGATTCCATTAAATAAATAATTTCTTTTTGAGAAATATTTATTATTAAGACACATGATAGATGTGATACATGACATTATTATAAAAAATGGACATTACATTAAAAATAGGGTTTACTTAAGAGAGTTAATTATGAAGGAACAAGATACATTTATTATAACCAAAAAATAATGGTAATTTATAATAGGAATATATTATGGAACATATATTTTGGATATGGATGTAATACGTGTTTATAATATAGACTATGATGGAGAAAAATAAACTGGACATGTAACCCAAAAGTAACAAAAATAGCTCAGATGATCCTATAAGGATTAATAAACATTCAAATAAAAACCTCTTGAATAGTCTAAAGGGTGAGTTTGATGATAAAATACAATGAATGATTAAAAGTCATTATTTTATATGTAGAATTTTTATTATTCACACCAATAAAAATAATTTAGGTTCATATAAGATAATGTGTCTCAACGAAAGAGGTTTTATGATTAAATCCATATGACCTTAATAATTTTTGAATGTGATTTCATTGGATTTTTGAAAATAATATGTATTTATAAATCAAATTAATTAAATAATTTAGTATGAAAAAAATAATTTCTTGAGTATTATATAAAACATATAAGTAAGAGTTATTTTCAAAACATTACAACATGTCACAATGAAGAAATTAATGTAAAAAACCCTTTCATTTTGAAATAAATAATTATTCATGTTCATAAAACATCCTAAATAATTAAATTTATTTAAAAATATATATCTAAAAAATTATTCATATATAAATTTCATTTTATAAGGTACATATATTATATTTGGGTACTTATTTTTAATATAATGATTTCTCATGTAAGTTACTTTGAGATGCTCTATCAATTTCATAATTACACTGTAAATTTTGTAAGGATGGTAAAATGTGTAAAATAACATCCTAATACAAATAATTGTGCAGTTTTAGGCCTTTTATCCTTTCATTATGAGAATACTTATATGGTTTTATTTTCTATCCCAACATAGATAAAAATTTATAATGGTACTCTAATATGTCCAATATTTTATTAAGAAAATAATTTTGATATAAAAAATATCATATTAGATAACTAAATTAGCCTTTTAAACCAACCATTTAACATGATAATGGAATTCAAACCCCATATTTCATGGTGGTGGTAGCTAAAACACACACATGATGGAATTTTACTTAACCTGAATGATTTTAGTGGAATGTATAAAATTGATATTATAATAGTATAATAACATTTAGGAATAACTAAATATATGGTGTTATTATACCTTTAAGGATAGAAGATAGTTGAGCGGTGTAGAAGTGGAAATGATCATAGAAAAGTTGCGATGAGAGTATTACATTTTTCTTGAATGTTCTTCCTTAGGATACCCCTTAAGGATCTTTATCTTGATGTTTTTTGTGATTAAAATCCTAAAAGGATTCATGATGGTGTTACGAAGATATTGTGTTAGATATGTTTTATACAATTTTATAAAATTATTGTGGAAATTGTTTGGAGGTTGCCACCTTTTATATGTGATGAAATGGGAACTTTTGTAAAAAAATTTATTTATTAAATACCTCACAAAATTATTCATGGATAAATGATAAAAATAATATGAAATAAGGTTTTGGGGAAAGATAGAATATATTAAATCCCTAAAAAATTTAATTTTATATATTTTTTTACATTCTCTGTCAACATAGACATGATTTATACCATTTTACGCCAATTCACCTTCATTGATGTAACTCTACTTTCACTATTGCAGAAAAATTTTAATATTGAATATTAAGATCGATTTTTAGTGATTTGAAAATTATAATTTTAAATATTTAATCCATTTTAAAAATAAAAAATAATTTATTTATAGAATTTAATTTTAGTATTACTGTATATAAAACGAACAACCGATTTTTTGAAACATGTTTTTTAAGCATAAGATTTTTTTCCTAAATTATAATCAATATTGTAGACTATATTGAATTTAATATTAATTTTATTATTCTTATTTATAAAATTGTCACCAGATTGTGTTGAAAAACTAATCCAACCATGTGAATATTTTATCAAAATAAATATATGAAAAATTATTTTGTTAGAACAATACATAATTTTCTAAGATGTTAACCTTGGGTTTTACATATCCAAATAGTATATTTATCTACTAATTTAAAATTTAAATAATATAATTATTAATTTTATACTTTCATTTTATTATTGTATAAAAATGTGATAATAGTGTAAGTAATAGTAAATCTTAATTTTTCGTTATTCACCTGAAAATATATTACTTTAGAAAAATCACAAAAAATTTATCCTAGAAGAATTCTAACATACCATGAAAAAGAATATATTTGAAAATAATTTATCCAAAAAATAGAGTAAATTTTATCATTTTATACTTATATAAGTGTTATTTTATATTTCTTTTCTTACATTAAAATAAAATTATTATTTTTGAAAAATATATATAAACTTATAAATTGTAATATATGAGCATAAAAGTTAAAAATGAAAATTTTAAAATAATAAATTCACTTATAAAATACATATTTCATCGTAGAAAATGATTTCATGAGTTATAGATTCATAATTACATACTAATATTTACCTAAGATTATTCTTATTATTAAATAAAGTAATTTTGTATTTCACAGAAAATTAAATATTTTTTCAGAAAATCCTAAAAAGTATTATTAGAATAATAATAACCTTATTCATAAAAAAATGAATTTTAATTTTAATAATTATATTTCTAGAATTAGATATTTTAATATTTAATTAAAAATATATAAAATAGTGAGAAGATATTTTTATATGAAAATAAAATTATAATTCACTTGTTTTTCTTATTCATAATTTATATGAAACACTAATAAATCTATAATTAATAAAAAATATAATTTTTTATTAAAATCCTACTTAAATCACAATATAAAGTCTTTCCTTTAACAAGAATCACAACACTAAAAAGTATGTAATCATAAACACAATAATTAATACAAAAACCATTATATATATATAAATATATAACAATATATTTTGTAATTCAGTTACACCTTTTCATACCTAATAATTCAATGTCCAGGTCTTAATGGTCTAAACATTACATAATTTATTTTTGTTTCAATGTTTCATGTCGAGAATGATATTAAATATAGTTTACACAATTGGGTGAAATTATATATTAAAATATTGGATCATTATAATAAATGTTAATGGAAAGAAATAATAGAACCAAAACAAGAAGAGAAAATAGACTAGTTATCAACTGAATAATAATTTTAAGGAATAAATGTTAATAAAATAGTAATTAAAAATTTTACTAGAATGATATAAAACGATATATATAGTAATATTTTTCTATAACAGATACATATATATAATAAATCTATATATAATATATATAAGGCTTCAATGCATACAAATAACTGAGTAACTTGAGGTAAGGGTTCATTTTATAATATCATTTCCTTTAGGATTTTCAATGTTAAATTTCAATTGAGTGAAATTATATGATCCTTATCATTTAGGACCTGTCTATTTTCTTTGATTATATTTTTTTGAATTCTAAATCATTAGTATAATTCTTCTCAATTTAGAACCTAAAATGTTTGAGGACATGGTTTTATAAATATTGAAGTCATTTATTCCATTTTTGGATGGAATGATTTTCTTCTATTTAATTTCTTTTAAAAATTATTTATGCATTTTTTTTACTATACATAAATGTTTTAGAACTATTATTCTTGGTATATTTTACTTTCCTTACCAATGAAAAAATGAGTCATTTCAAAGGTTTCACACACAACTCACATTTGATTTTTTTTTTCAAAAGTTTGGAGGGGATATTTTATATTAACTTATAAAGAATGAGATTATTTTCTAATAATTATATATTTCCCTCTTCATAATTATTTCTTAACAAGAATCAATTGTTTTTAAATGAAAATACTATTCCTTATTTTTCATGAAATTTTGTTTTATAAAATTTATCAAAATAAAATGCATTTTTATCTTGATTTTCAAAGCATAATTTAAAATATTTGAAAAGATTTATTTCAACTTTTTCAGTATCTTTAAAGGGTGTTTAAGCTTCGTTAGGGATATGATTAAATGATACTATCCAAATATTTTTTTTGATGATGATGTTTTATAGACAATTCTATAAAACCTATTATATTCCCATAGGTTAATTATATTATAATAGAATATAATTAAGCCATTTTATTTTCCATAAGTTTTGGAATAATGAAATTAAGAATGTTGTTATGATCTTGTGGAAGAGTTATATATGGTATTAATTATGTTATGGGTGGTCTGAGAATTATATTATCCCCAAAGCATTGTATATTAAATGATATCTTTTATGATTATGATTTATTTTCATAACTCATGATTAAATAATTATTATTTCACACTCTTTTGACATATATAATTTGTTATGACAATGCATTTTCCAACGAATCATGATTAATTCTCGTTGAATTATTGGATATGACTCTTTTATTTTATGATCATGTTTTAATACCCTTATTCCAATCCTATTTTTAGTTATTATAAGAAAATTATATGATCAACAATTAATCTTTTAAGAATATGATCTTACCATTTATTATCATTCCATTTTCCACATGTTTCTAAACAAATTTGTTTGTAGGTTTTGAATAAGAAGAAAATTATTTGAGAACAAATTTCTAGGATATGTTGTTGATCTTTCATAAAATAAGATGATTATGTATATATTTTTTAAATAAACACAACATTTTTAATTCTAGGCCATGTCTTATGATGATATGTATTGAATATTTATATAAAATAAAATAATATTTATTTCTATAATGATTGGGTCACCTCATGTAGATCCCCAAGAAGAGTAAAGACTCGTATATCATTTAATTATTTTTTCATTTTCATTTCTTCAATTTTTTTATTTAAAATAAATAACTTAATATCTAAATAATAATTATTTAAAAAATATATTTATGTTATTTGGATTAAGAAAAATAAATATATGATATTCATAATAATATTTTATCTAACAACCCAATATTCTTCAAGTGAAATTACTTGCTTATAAACATGATATAACGAACTAATAAGTGCCCTATGCCCCTTAAAACCTAAGTTTATCTATTATTTGTTGTGAATTTTGAAAATCTAACACACATGGTTGCGATCAGTATGTAATTTAGAGACTAGTAAGAAAAAATTAATTGTTTGGTGAATAGTATCCTACCCTTATGAATAGTAAAAAAACATTATGAATAGTGATATAACCTAATGAATAGTAACCTTAAATATGATAGTATATAAAAAATATTCAAGATAAAGTATGATACACCTATGGTTTGGAATAAGTAAATAAATGTTTTAATAATGTTGTTTTTAGAATAAATTATGATTTTAAATAAATAAATAATTACTCATATTTATAAAATTATTTTTGAAAAATGGACTTTATTTTTGGATTATACACATCGAAAAATGGTCTGGGTGATTTTTTGGGATTTTTATGAAATGCGTGAATTTTGTATGAATATTGAAATACGGTAAAATACTGTATATTAGGTAAATACTGTATTCATGACATCACAAGTGATGAAATTACAATTGGTTCAAACTAACATGATAAAATTACTATTCTTTGTCAATGAAGGAAAACTGTTCCTTGTCTTGTGGGAGAAAAATAAATTAATGAATTTTATATTAAGAAATCCCCTCTCTCCTCCAATATAAAAACCTTCTCCCACATACCCTTCTATTCACTCCTCTCAAGCCATGTGCCTTCTAAAAATTCTTTCCATATAACCTCCCATCCTCCTCTCCCATGTTTATCAAGCATTGGTCTCATAAAATAAATAAAACCTCTCCCTTAATGAGGACCTCAAGGAAGTTTGGTTCGAGAGGTAAATTCCTCTTTTCAATTCATTATCTTTCTTCTCAAGTTCATTTGTTTTCTATTTTTATTACCTATCCTTACCCAAATTTTGTGACGACTCTAGTAACTTATATGTTTTGGAATATTTTCATTATAGTGTAATAATTTATCATCATATCTCCCTTTTAACTTCCTTTATACTAGTAGCAAGAACACCATCTTAGATGTGTCAATTTTCCACATTCAAGGCCGATGGAGATTCGATATCTATTATCATTCATAATTCTAGATAGGAAACCATTACTGTTATGGTTGAACCAGATTATTATATATGTATTATAACCTATGTAAGATTATGTAATCCCTTTGTACAAATGGTTTTATGTTATAAATAAAAATGAGTTCTTTGTAATCTAAAGCCACAAACTAACCAAAACATTATCATTAATGTGCTATATAATAATTCATCCTAATTACATGTAACCAAGTTATATAAATGACCAATAACACATATTTATGTTCATAAATGTTATATAATTTCAATTCTGGATATTTACATCCATTCCACAAACATAAAAACAAGTGAACTGAATATGAAAATAAAGAAAACAAACACTCTTGAATGACGATTTCAATACAATAACTTTTTAATAAGAACATAAATAAACTTACCAAAATTGTGGTAAAACAAATTAATGTCTAGTAGGTTCTTAAATAATTTATTAATAAGTGTAATTTTATATACTAGGAGCTTATGTTTAAGAGTAGAACATGTTTAGAGATAAGGTAAGAGTTTTCCACCTGTACTTCCATTTTCCATCTGGTTACTTTCATTGTCTTATTGCCGCAATTAAATTATTATGTATTGTTATATAATCATCATAAATTCTGTGTGTGAATTATATATATATATATATATACCAACCAGAACCCTTCACTATTTTATGGATAGTTACATGTTTTAAAATAAACATTCAAAACTATTTCCAAAATACATGCCTGATTCAAGGAAATTTCTCAAATTCATACCTATATTCAAGGGAACTCTGTAATAAGTTTTTTGAAACCACTATCCTTATAAAAAACTCATTTTATAATTAAATACTATATTAATTCACTTCTGGTTATATTCAAATACTTTTGCAATAGAACTCTTCTTCTCAAAGTAAATGGGTTTTTATCTCAAGAATTACTCAACGATTTTATAAGAACAACTTTATCTATTTCATCACTCTTGTTGATTCTTATGTATTATTGGGTTTAATAATTTATGATTTCATTACCATATTATAAATAATGGTTTATGACTAACTCTATTATGTATGATCTATCTTAAACCATTCACTATATTACTCCGAATGGTTAGTGATTTATGTTTAATGATTTAGGAAAGATTGTTACATTTCATGGGATAGATTTAATATGATTTTATATGTTATTTATGTTTATCCCCACTCATATGAGTAATAAATTGTACTTATTATTTGTCGGGTGGTGCCCACTATAGCACCTCAATGCATCTGTAGGTCTCATGAGACAAGTAGATGTAGAACTTGTCGAGGCCTTTCCCAATGTGATATATTGATTTTGGGCATTGCTTTAATCATTAGACATCTTGGCTGAGGCCCTGAAAAAATGTTTCATAATGTCTAGAATATGCACTTCCCTAATTATGAAACTAGTAATTGAAAGTTCATGTTGTTATTTTACTAGTCAAATACCTTTGATTGGGTTATATTATGGAAATATTTACTCTACTCATATTCCTGGCATTTTATGTTATATTTTTTTAAAGGTATGTGTCTCAATTATTTACCTTGACTAATGATTATATTACCTTCTACTGTATTGATTACTCTTACTGAGTGTTTGACCTCACCCCATTCTTATGTTTTATTTTTCACAGGACATGAAGAATTAAATTATGAATGACCTACAAGAATAATCTTGGACACATGATGTTTTTGGTGGAATAAATTATTATTGTATTTCCCTTCATGATGTATTGTTAAACTTATTTACGTATCTTGTTTCCAATAATACTAAATAACCCGGTCCTTCAAGAATCATATTCCTTGTATGTATTCCAACGTAATCCAATAAGGCACCAACTCTGGGCAATTGGGGTCAGGTCCTTTTATTTTAATTTTTTTACCATATTCTTTCCTTATACATGTATATTAGTATAGTTCTCCTCACATGTTATAATGTTTTTCAATACTACATTATATTTTCCACTATAAATTTTGAAAGAATTATTTTTTCCCTCCTTGAAATTATTTCTCATTCTCTATCATATTTCAAATTTATAATATTTATTCTCCATATGATTTCTTATATATAAAATTTTATATTATTTATGTGATTTTATATGTCATTATAATATTTTGAATTTTTCGTCTCTAATCATATGTGATGAAATTTATAAATATTAATCGTCCCAATTCCACTCTTCATTTCATCTTATGTCTTCTTTTTTGTGTTATTATCAAATTAATAAAATATCTATTCCATATTTATTTAATTTAATATAATTAAAAATTAAATTTATATATATTAATTTATTATCATTATAATGTTTACTCACACATATTGTTTTTAGTAACATATAAATTTAATACCAATTGAAACTATAAATTAAAATCTTTGGGAATTTAAGAATGAAATAACCCTTATAGAGATTTTATATAGGAAGACACACCTGAAGGGTGAATATTCAAACACACCCTTAAGTGTGTCATGAACATGCCTGAGTACCCTAGTAGTATGATAACCAATTCAACCATGAGATATCCCAAAGGGCATTCATAATCATCATAGATCGATGACTAGCATCAAGTATCATACATACTATAAGTGGAAACAATTTTACCTCAAAAAACATGGAAATGAAAGAAATAAAATAGTATGAATATCTAAAAATTATTCACTCAGAGTTATGTAATAGAAGAAAAATGGATATAAACATGCCCAAAGTAATGCTACCCAAGTACCAAAATTGTGGAAAATAGCCCAAGTCCCTAAGGACACAACTTACTATGTCTTCGGTTCTTCAACTTGATCTATCTCTAGGAGACCCTTTCCCCTATCTCGATCATAGAAAGAGATTATCTAAAAACACCTGAATCCGCAAGTTGTTTTTGAGACAAATAAAAATAGGATTTCACCTAATATTCCATAATAAGATCCCAATATAAAATTAACGGATAATGTTCTTTAAATTTTTAAAATAAATTGGTTTGGTATTTACAAAATCATATTTTTAAAAAATCATAATTTTTAATTTAAAATAGAGAAATAAATTAAAAATTTATTCTTCACATTTCAAATGATGGAAATAAATTCCAAAAGATAGAATTTACATTTAATATATGTGGGTTATAAAAAAATGGCACATTTCAATATATGGATTAAATAAACAATTTTTTATAAAATAGTTCTATATAAAATCATAAGACATCTAAATTTTTTTTATAAAAAATGAAATATATATATACATTCCAAATACAAACAAGTGAGCAACATGGTAATGTTCCAAAACAGTATGATAGTTTTAGCCTATAGGTATCTAAAACTGTGAATATAGAAAGGATTTTACATACATCCCCTGAACTAAGGCCAAGATGACTCATCACCATTTCCTAAGTGATGGTGAGTGAAGATATGATGTTTTGGAATGGTGTAGAACCATAAAGTGTTACTCAAAATAACTCACTGACTACCTAAGTATTTCATATTCTATAATACAAAGAAGTGATGGGAAATTAATTTTAAAACTACTTAAAATACTATAAAATCCCATACTATATTTTTATATACCAATTTTCCCTTGAAAACACATAACTAGTTTTTAATTAAAATGATGTGTTTTTCAAAAAGATAAGACCAATGGGATTCCACTAAAAAAAATTTAATCCATTTTCAAAAAATTGTATTTGAAACTAATTAATTCAATTTCACAATCCATTACCCAATTGAATTCAAAAAATTTAATTTTCAAGAAATTACATCAATTTCATCACAAACCACCAATTCCATTTAATTGAGGTTCTTCACAAATACTTCCATCAAAAAAATTTCTTAAATTAAATTCATTAATTCAATAGAATAAATTTCAATAAAAACCATTATTTTAATTATACAATTTAAATTACACCTATTTCTAATTTAATGCCAAATCCAATTTTTTCCAAGAGCCCTAATTCATTAGAATAGGGGTTTTCCAACCACCAATTGAAAAAAATAGTCTAAAACAAAAAAAATAATTTAATTTTAAAATTTTTTAATTTAAATAAAGAAATTATGGTTAATGTAATTTTTTCATCATAACGGAACAACTTACCATGAGATCAACAAATCACGAATCATGAAATGCTATCGCGGATTTGTCAAAAAAGAAAAATAAAAACTGAATATGGTAAACAAGGATCAAACATATGTTTATTAACAAAAATCCCAGGGTATTAGATTCATAAATCAACATAAGGATCCATGGAACCTAAATGAGAATAAAGGAGACCGTTGGAGTACAAGATCATGGTGAGGAAACTTAAAACTTGAAGATCAAAGGGGGTTTCCCTAGCTATAGATTTCTTCTAGGAGGTATACAAGGAACCTAGAATCATTCTTTGGAGATCTAAGGAATGGAGAACCTATTTTGCGATTATATAGGTCTCTTTGGATACTAATAATGGGGTCTCTTATTTTTGAACAAGAATTCCAATTAGTTGAAATTACATTCCCATAGTTTCTTAGGAAATGACACGTGGTTTGGTCAGATCATGGGAATGACTTGTGACCAAAATTAATGGGTCACACTGTTTTTCCTAAGAGGGATCATGAATTAATAACCGTGTTCTAACTATTTTATATCCCACTAGCCAAATTTTCCATTTTTTGTTGTATGGCACACCTTTTTCTAAACAGTGTGCAGGGCATGATCCAACCATGCACCAGCCTAGAAACATCCAAAGGAATAATAATTGCATTTGATTTAACCCCAAACAAAACCCAATAAATGAATTCTAAAAAATAGGGATTTATGAATACATAAAAATTGCAATGAGATGTTACATCATACCCACCATAGAAACATTCTATCTATAGAAAAACTTTATAGAATTGGACTTTTCAAAAAGATGATCTAATTGCTCTCTCCTTAGTGCCTTCCTCTGCCCATGTATCTTGAGAATATGAACCATGATTCCATTGTACATGTAAACTTCATCCTTAGTTTTCTGGACTCCATTATGAAACTGTGCTAAGAGATCCATCATATTATACTCTTTCAAAAATTCTTACACTTTCTGGTTTCAAATCTTCATGCTCAAGGAACCTATAATGACATTCCATTTTCATGGGTATAGGAAATATCTAAATAAAAAGGATATAGGAATTCCACCAAGTACATTTTGAGGATATTTAAATCATTTTTAGAGAATATATAACTCAATATCTTGTGGTCATAATATGTGCTAAAACTTTGTCTAAAAAGGTAGTTCCACTAACTCTTAATCACATGCCTCATATCTACATTTTCATGGTTGGGGGTTAAAAAATTCTTCATGTGTGGCCTAAGATAATGATATCCATATGCAATGACATTATTTCCTTTCATAAGAACATAGAAAAATTCCAATCCCTGTGTATAAATAAATACCACATAGACCTATCTGGCCAATGTAAGAGTCCACACCAACATTATAGGAAATGTTGTTTTGTCTCAACAGACAAATTATGACAATTATCATCTGAACCAAAACTTACCCCTTCAATGTTATTTTAATCATTATAGAGTCCAATATACATAGGTCTTTAAAAAACTAGTTTTAAAATCTGGAAATTCCAAAGAAACTCCAAATATATAAGACATTTCATGGTTTCTCCCAAGTTATAATTGCCTTTAACTTCTCAAGATCAATTTATATTTCTTATTAAGACACCATGTGTCTAAAGAACATCACTTCTAGGATATAAAAATCACATTTTGAAAGATTTTCATAAATATAGTGATTGATCTGCAATCTCAGAGCTATTAACAAATGATGGATATGACCCTCCTTGGACTTAGAGTGTATGGGGATGTCATCGAAAAAAATACCAAGAATGTATGAAAATATTCATGGAAAATAGTGTTTATTAAATCCATGAATACACCAAGAGAATTAGTTATACAAATGGGAACGACTGGGTACTTTTAATGGTTTCACCTTATTTGAACGACTGTTTTATGAATGCCAAATTATTTTTTCCTCATCTGATGGAAACAAGATCTATGACCGATCAACAAAAACCACTTCATGTACTTCAACTGATCATAAATATCATAACTATATGGTAACATATATTTATTCATTATTGTAACCTAATTGAGATATTGATAACTAATATGATGGTGAGGTGAACCCGTAGCTTTCTTATCAATGAGATCTAGTGCTGCCCAAGGTAAAACACATAGGCAAGTAAATACTTTCTAAAGAAGATCATCCAACTAGGACTTCAACTCTTTCATTTCAGTTTGTACCATGTGGTAAGAATGAATAGAATCAAGTTGAGCACCATACACAATGTCAATATAAAACTCAACCAACCATACTAGTGGAAAAACATAACAGATTAAATGAAACAAATCATGAAACTTGAAGACCACTTAAAGAAGAACAACGATCAAAGATTAACAATCTAGATGAATGGAAAACATTGATATCACTTTCCCCAACTTGGGATAAGATGGTCTGAACATGATCGACCTTGGGTCCCATTCTCCATGAAAGACACAAAAAAACAACTTGTTGTAGTAAAGGGGACCCTTCAATGATAACATTCAATCTAGACATTAATGTAAATTATATAAGCCATCCCAAAAAAGATGTTAAGAGGTTTCATGTTGAGAAGTAAAAAACCTAAATCAATATCAATGCATGATACTGAGAAAACACAAGCAAGACTATGGAAACCATTCTTTCGCTTCATGCTAAGGGGTGTTGTAATGTCCATTGAACATGATAAATGATCCATATTAATATTTAGATGACTAACAAAAATGGTATAAATAAATGAATGAGGTGAACCAGTATCAAATAGAGTAGTCATTAATGATGAAGCAATAATAATGGTACCTCTCATAGTTGATGGACCTACATACTCTTACTTTGGAGAATCCTCCACCGTGTGAAGAAGATTAATTCTGGATTCTTGTATATATAATCCTTTTTCTTGTAAATAATATGATTTCCCCACTTTTCATGGGAGATCTGATGACATCTTTCCACTACATAGAGTGGAATAAACAACGAATAATCTCTATAAGTGCTCCAAACATATGTAGAATGAACAATTCTTTGGTATCTCAGTGCAGATCCTCATTAAATGTCCTTGTCACATAGGCAGAAAACTAGAGGACCTATTCCAAGTACTGTAAGAGTCATAGATTAAACTTGCTATCAAAAATTTCTGATAGAATCATCATAATAATTATTTTACTTGGAGGAACTCATGCTGCAATTGGGATCCTAATAAACCTAATTTTCCTACCATGTTAATTTCCACTATAAGTCCTCTACTCATCACATTAGCATTAGAAAAGATGTTCACCAAGAAATATAATGAATTAATATTTTTATGAAGTCCCAAATCTAACCATCGATCCATCATCCTCTCATTCATTACTACATCAGGTGATATGTGATAAGGCTTACCAAAACTATTTGCATACTCAGTAATGTACTTGTCAGCCTGTTTGAGTTTAAAAAACATAGTAGAATTGGATAACACCATCAAATTTGGATAGAATTGGTCAGTGATAAGATCTTTGGAGTCTTTATACTCTAATCCTTAATGCTTCTTCACTGTTACCCCTATGTCCCACTATCTTCTACTCATCCCTTCCATCATGAATGTGGACTAGTTTACCTTGATTTAATAGACTGTATCGAAGAAGACAAATAAGAACTCTATTATTCTCAAACACTCTTCAGACTCTTGAGAATAATTAAAGAGATTGAACTGTTCTAGCTTCTAGAAAAGGAACTCTTGGCACAAAATAGTGAGAGTGTCCCTTAGCAGTTCCACAATTGAATAATGAAGGGGAACTAGAGGTGGGGAATGTACCAAACATTGAGAGTGTCCCTCAGCCTGCTTGGGAATGGAAACTTTTCATCATCTCAGAGGCATGATGTTATGGAAGATCAATAGACAACAAGGAAGGATTTATATTTAAACTCAAATAAATAATTATGGAAATCTAATCCCAACCAATGGATACACAAGTTTTTTATATCAAACTATCCATATCAAAATAGGGATAATACTACATCTAATCCCCAATAAGCCTTTCCATACCCACCCCTAGCAACTTATGGTTAATTTAAGTGAGATATATCCATGAATTCAATCCAATCTACCTACTATATCCCGACAAGATTACACAAATGCATACTACTTTCAAGACAAAAGATCCACATAGAGCTCTGATGCCATTTTTTCACAAACTAACCTGTGTACCCTGGTAATGTGATAAACATGTTGGCCCTGAAAAAGGCCGATGTGAAATTCTTATCCCTATGGTACTATGACTATCACCAAGCATCATACAAAATAAAAATGGGAATAGTTTTCCACTAAAAATGTGGAAATGAAATTAACAAGACAGTATGCATATCCCAAAGCAACCCCACTTGTATTAATGTAATAGAAGAGAAATAGGCATAAAAATCATGAAGTACTATAAACCAAGTACCAAAAGAGGAAAAACATCCCCATGTCTCTAATGATACAGCTCACCATGTCCAAGGTTCAACAGCTCAAGACACATCAAAGGGAACCTTTCATCTTACTCGATCATAGAAGGTGATAATATTCAAAGACCCAAAGGCACAAGTAGGATTTTAGTAAATATTCCAAAACAAGATGACAAGATCGAACCAACCAATAATGTGAATTCAGTTTGTAAAACAAATACGTTTAACATTAGTAAATTCATAATTAAAAAAATCACGAATTATAATTCAAAAATAGAAATGTATTATAAATTCATGCCTCAAATTTAAATGATGGAAATAAATTTTAAAATAGATAATTTACCAATAAATAAGAGGAAACATTACAAGAATGGAACTTTTTAATAAATGTCTTAAATGAAAACTTTTATATAAAATAGTTTATATTAATTGACAAGTCATGTAAAAGAGTTTAACAAAATGGAATATGTATATATTCCAAATAAAAAAATGGAAAAAACTGGTCAAGATATAAATAGGAATTATAGTTCCATGCTATTTGGACACCACACTAGGAATAATGAATGATATGTATATACATACCTAGAACCAAGGCCAAGGGGACTCATCACCAATGACTAAGGGATAATGAGTGATGAGATGATGTTTTAGAATAGTGTAGAATCATAAAGTGTCTCCCAAAATAATTGAATAACCACTTAAGGCTTTCATGTTCTCTAATAAAAAAACAAATGGGTTAAATTTATGTTTAAAATACATAAAATAAAATAAAATCCTTTACTCCATTTAAATATTCCAATTTTCCCACTAAAATGATAATGAGTTTTAAATTAAAAACATACATTTTTCAGAAAGTTGAAACAACTGGGTTTCCACATAAACCATTTTTATCCATTTTATATAAAGAAGGATTTAAAAAAATTATTTCAATTTCACAATCTATTATATAATTAAATGAAAAAAATTTAATTTTCAAACAATTCCATAAATTTCATTACAAACACTTAATTCACTTGAATTGGGGTATTTTAAAAATCATTCCATCAAAACATTTTCTCCAATTAAATTCCACAAGTCAATTTATTAAATATCCATCAAAACTAGTATTTAAATTTACTAAATTAAATTTCATGAAATTCAAATATCATTCCAAAAACACATTTTTATCAAAAACCCCAATTCACCAAAATTGGATTTTTCTAACAACACATTGAAAAACAGATTATAAAAAAATAAAAAATTGTATTTAAATTATTAAAATTGAAATTTAAATAAATAAATTAGGTTTAATTTAATTTGGGCATTGTAGAGGAACCATGTACATTGTAATTAATAGATTTTGAATCACCAAACCCTAACTATGACTCATCAATGTAGAATGAAAACAACCAAATTTATGAAAAATGATTATACAAAGAATCCTTCGTGGGATATCAAAGGGAGAATAATTATTGGGTTCAAGGAGGTCTATTGGATACCTAAATAGTGGTTTTTTGAATATTTAACAACAATTCAAAAGTTTTAAAGTACTGTCCTCAAGTTTCTTGGGAAATAGTGCATGGTTTAGTCAAACCATGCACACGCCATGAAATTGACATAAATGGGATGCATGGTCTCTACTATGAGGGAACATAGATTAATAACCATGCACTATCCATGAGATATCCCATGACAAATTGTTTTCCATTTTTTAGGACTAGGACACATGGTTTCGCTAACCATGCATTGGGCATGCACCATTTTTTCCCTATCCCAGAAACTTCCAAAACATTATAAATATGACTCGATTTAACCCCAAATGACACAAAAAAATAAAGATTAAAAATATGGGTTTAGGAACAGCTAAAATTATTAATAGTATGTAATGTAGAGAGTCAAAAATCATAGATTTGAGGATTGGATGGTATTTTTTATTCAATTAAGAGACACTGATTGAAAGCATGGACATGTGTAAATTCTACATAATCAAAAAAATTATCCTTGAGAAGGGTGAAAACCCACTAAATATATAGGATTTGAAATTGAAACTTTATTGAATCTGGGTTTTTGATAATAATATAATCATGCCCATTGGTAAGCGATACATCAATCTAGTTATTTCATTAGAGGCTCAATGATCCTTAGTATGGAAATCCAAATAATATAATCTAAATCACGGAATATGTATTATCTCATGATGATACTAGAATTGTAATCCTTATCATCAAAATAAAACAAATCCAAGATTTGGGTAGTGATTCACTACAATAGTTAGGTTATTAGTCATCATCAAATCATAACGGAGATAATATCGTACTTTTTGGACCCTGTCAAATTGGTTGAATTAACTATTCAAGGAATTTTGAGATAGTATGAAAGGATTATGTTTGATATGGTTCTTCTATGTCATCTTATGAACAATTATTCCCTCATTTCCAATGGTTAGAAAATTGATATTTTTTTTAAATATTAGAAAATTATTTATTTTTTAACCACTATAAATTATTAGAACATGATTTTTCAAACATTAAGAAATTTAAGATGCTTCAATACAAAAAAACAATATGCTCACAATATAACTAATCTAATGCATACTAGAAAGGGGAATAGAATCACCTCCATGAAATAAAAGGAGGTTTCAAATCCTTTTGAAGAAGAAAGTTGTTACGATAATGAAATGGTGGCATCTTCTTATAATTAAGAAATTGTTTTCCTCGTGCAATCAAATGAGGTAGTTATAGAATACATATTTAATGCATGACTTATTAGAGACAAGTCAGGTATAGTGATGAAGAAGATCACATGTACTTTTTGGGATCAAATTTTGAAGCTCCCAAATCATACCTTGTTGTGATGGATGCTTTTATGTTTAGAAAGAGGAGGGGTCATTTCGATGAGGTGGTATATGACCTCCAATATAACCAAGCGTCTATTAATAATAAAGGGACACCTTCAAATATTATCCCAACATATTAATACATACTAGATGTTATATATTTGGTTTATCCAATAAAGGAAATCTCTATTAATTCAAGTGGTGGGTATTATTTCGAGGATAATCCCCCATATAATTAATAATAACCTAAGCAAGGACCCCCAATAGCTGTCTAAAAGAGTTATGTCTAATGTATACAATACATATTAGATATTATCCCCAGATGGAAGGAAATCCAAATCCATGAATATTATTTTATGTATTCTCATTTATTTCAATTGCTTGGGTTTGGATAATATAGCTTCTTTTGGTAATCTTAAGAGTTTCATTCTTAACCATTACCCTCTGTTAAGTGTCATTTCTAAACCCAAATTAATTTTGAACTATATAAAAGGAGTATTTATTAGTTCTTTGTGCTATGTGTTTTCCATTACAATCTAATAATAATCTACTATGGAAACCCTATTGGTATTAGTTTCTAGAATTTTTTCTGGGTTCACACGTCTTCAAAAAAAATCAGAAAATGATTATTTTTTATATCACTATTAATATAATTATCCTTATTTTATCCATCATTAATTATCATATCAACTATAACTATCGAAATTATTTATGGAAGATAATTGGAATCATAATCCAAATCATCTAGTTTCCTTGGATATTGATAGGTGATTTCAATGCATTTATAAAACATTTTGAGGGAATATGTGAGAAAAATGTTTCTATTTATAGTTGGTAATTTAACAAATGTGTGGATTTAAATGACCCAGTGGAAATTAAATTATAGAGATAATGGTATTTGGTACAATATTATACAAACAGGATTATGGAAACCATTCCTAACAAAATATTTTTCAATTTTATAGTCTTGGATAAATGTAATGAGGTACACTCTTAGACTATTCTATAAAGAAATCATGATATCCATTTAATATTGAATATTATAGTTTATAAAAATTCAAGGGTCCATTTAAACATCATGTTTTATAATGCCTAGTTTTAAAAACTGTATTGTTCAACTATAGTATCATATTGGTGGGAATCTACTAAATGTATCGATTATTTTAATAATTATATTTTTAATTTGAAATAATTAAAAGTGAACCTAATATCCAAGAATAAAGAAAATGTTATTTCTATATATGGAGATATTTCAAAACAATAATGGATCTTTATGAGTTGCAAAATAGGAATGATGAGGGGTTTGATGTGAATCATATCAGTATTGATGTTGAGATATAATGAGAACTGAATAAGTAGATGGAATTAATTGAATTGTTCAGGATGAAAATGTTTTAAATAAAATGGCTATAGTATGGGACAAGAACACAAATTTATTCATTAAATTTTATATAATTATGAGATCCTCAAATACATTTTATTATATAATTTATAGGGATGATGTTATGATTTGAATGATGGAAATTATAAATCAAATTGTTTAGTTTTACAATGATTTGTTTAAAAAATATCTTGGTTATTATTACTATCTATTTTATAGATTCAAACCCTCTCATTATTGATCATCAAGATGATGAAATTCTTACATGGTATCCATATCTTATTGCATTCTTGGTGGTTACGTTCTCCCTTAATTCAACGAGTACCCAAGGCCCTGATGGTCTCAATAATGTATTATTTCAACAGAATTGGGATAAAATTCATGTTGATTTATTTAAGATGATCTCCATATTTATTAGAAATAGAATATTCGTTAAGGTATGAGAGTTCCATTTTATTATTCTTATTCAAAAATTTAATGAGGATAAAAACCTTAACTTCTTTAAAACTATTTCTATATACAATTAATTTTATAATATTATGTGAAAAATCATAGTCACTAGGATCTCCACAAACATTGGTATGGTATTTTATATTGGTACGTATAGTATTTTCCATGGGAGAAAAATTCATGTTTTTTTAAATATTTATTTTCAATGTATCTATCTAATTTTGAAACATACTAGATGTGGATACATTGCTCTCAAATTGGATATATCAAATACCTTTTATACAATCAATTGGTGCTTTATAGAAGAGTCTCTCCACATGTTTGGTTTCAAGAGTGCTTTCATTAATATTTTTTTTATTTTTTAGAGGTATTAGGATTTATTTAATGGTTAATTTAAGTCATCAATGATACTTTTCCAAAACATATTGGGTTCTAATAGGTGGTCCTCTATATTATATGTAATTAAACATAGAAAATATTATCTAAATAGGTGTGTCATTGACATAGAGGAAAATGTTTTTCTCAGTTGAATTAATATCGTGAGTAGGGTTAAGGCCCCCTCCCATAAATTCTATACAGATGATTTAATATACCATTTATATGGTGTTAAGAACGACATTAAATCCATAGAAGGATTTCTTGAACACTATTTATCTCTATCGAATCATCACATTAGATAGAGTAAGTCAATGAACTCCTTTAGACAAACATTCAATGAAAATAAGAGGGTGATTCTCAAAATTATGATTAATGTATGTAGAATATATTTTATTTTATATTAAATTAGAGTTCCCATTTTATAGGGGAGGCATATGGTTGTCAACTTCTAGGTGTTTATTGATACAATTAATATCAAACACATATATTGTAAAGGAAAATTAATATCTTTGATAGGGAGAATCGCCCTCAAATAGATTTTTATTCCCTATATGGTCTTCTCCATTTAATTATATTATTTAACAACAAATATGATTATGGTTTTTAATTGGTTACATAATAATTTCATCTATAGAAACTCTATCAGTGAGAAGATGGAAGTTTTTTGAAATTGAATAAATGTTGCAATCCAAATAATGTAGCTGGATAGAGGAAAAAAATGTATCTATATTTAATGATGATTTAATAGATTTATTTAATCAAATATTTCTCACAAATGAATCTAGAAAAAATAAATTTAAATTGAAAATGTTGTGTAATCGGATTTCATATATTGAACCCATATATCCACCCATTTAAATATGGACCAGAGTCAAGAGAATCCATTCCATTGTAATGGAAAAGTGGATGGTTTGTCTATATGAACACATTTTTTAGTTTTTGATGGGATAAATGATTAGAGGAACCACTTGTATAAGATCTTCATGAAATTTTTGTAGACATTGATATCAATATTTAAAAACATATTTTTATTATCATGGAATATTCATCAATCAATGATACTTTATACTCCTATAACTTTATCAATTAAAAGTACACCCTAGTGTGGGTACTGAAAAAGGATGAAAGGTTAATGATCTAGATGTTCTAAAATTTTGTCTGTTATAGTAAAATGGATACATATTCTATGATTATTTCATTATATTGGACATATATACCTACATCAAGATACATGGTCTACTTGGGGGAATTATATATAACTTATTCTAAGTGAAGTATTTACATGTAGATATATGTTCTATCTTACTAGATGTCTTTAATAATCACATGATCTATCCTCAATTGAATAATCTTATAAGAACTATGGTCACTAAATAATGGTATTTAATTTTGTGTAGTTGGATAAAAATCATATTTGAGGAGAATCCTCTTTGGAGTATTATATAAATGAATAACTTTCTATTAGGAGACTTATCAGATGCCTCAAGGAAATCTTATTCTTTGATAAATTATATTTCAGAATTTACATTATTTGAAAAGTTGGGTATCCATGGAATCTATAAGAATTATAATGGGTATTTTTTTGGGAATTAACTCTAAAATATTAAATTAAAGTCAATATGGATGGTTCTCTAATGGGAAATCTGGGTCACTCGGGTTGTGAGGGTATTTTCAGAGATTCCAGTGTTGGATTCCTATTTTCCTTCACTAAGGATTATGGGAAAACATTGGATTATGAAAAGGATATTGAGGGACTCAACATGGAAGTTAAAATATACAATCCCAATCATTGGAAAAATATTTGGCTAGACCTATACTCTTTATTTCTAGAAGATTACGTTTATATTAGTGAAAATTCTCTATTATAAAGACTAGAGATGATTTGTGAATATTTCATGATAGACTATGCTCAAATTTATTTTTCTATGTTTTATATTCTTAAAGAAGGTATTGTTTTTTTGATATTATTTCAATCCCTGGTGTTGGGAAAAGGTCTTGTAAAAGGTTATTTAATTCCCTGGAGTCCTATGAGGAGGGTTTATTCCTTTATATTTTTAAATATACATATCTAAATTTAATTTAGTTTTGAGCCTTGGAGTTTTCTCTAAGAAATCTCTAATTATTATAACAATATTTCACTATTATACATGTTCCATATATTAAGTCTCATTTATGTAACTTCCATATAATTATATTTTTGTTTCTATAATTATATATTGTTGACAAAAATTATTATCATTCATTTACCCATATTGATTTGTGTCTCCACTTCATTCCTATTATACGCCTCGCTAAATTTCTTTTATGTTATTATTTTTTTATGTATGTACCTAGGTAACGACAGTAGACAAAAATATTATATTAAGTTTATGAGATGATTTTGATAGGTTATTTTTAAAATTATTTAATGTTTATGTTCATCAATGATTTATAGGAAATTATTTTTTAGATAGTCAATATATTGTTTGTTATTTGTTACAATATTATTTATTGTTGTCCGAAAAACATATCAAAAATATTTTAATTGACTCATAGGTGATAATAATTGGAACCATATAAAGGTTATGCATATTAATAAATTTTGTTCAGTTATAATTTTAAATTATTGTTAAATTGATGGATTTCATTTATTATGTAAAATAGATTTAATATTTAAGACAAACTTTTTTCCATATATAATTTTAATTTTTGTTCTTTTCTCAATAATAGTTTTTATATTTGAAAATGATGAGAAATTGGAGTATAAAATCTAAAAACCAATGCATTGGACAATGTTATGTATTTACAAACTATGTTACAAATAAAATAGGAGATTAAGATTAAATATTATTGAGAGTAATTAATCACTTATCAAAGGTTATTAATAATTTTTATACTATAATATTTTAAATTAATATTATGTTTGATACTATAAAATAAATACAACACTAGGCTTAAATCAATAAAAAATTATTATCTGTTGAATATAAGAATTATATCATATCCATCAAAATAACATATATAAATAAGTAAAAATGGATTATGAAATGTATATATATTTGTCCTACTCAAATATTTCTTTTTTATTAATTCTAAATAATTAATAACTTAATTTTATTTAAAAATATTTTATTCTAAAAAATATGTCTTATTAAAAAAGAAATTGAATTTATTTTGTGAGAAAATGTTATAACTAATTATTTAAACATCCATAAATTTTATAAGATATAAATAATATCATATTTTAATTCATAATAACAAATTTATTTTAGGGTGAAAATTTGGGTTTTTTGAAAATATAAATTTTTTAATGTATAGATTAAAATATCAATTTTGTAAAAGTGGCATTTATTTTCATTTATATGACCTGTTATAATATTCGGTTGAGATAAAATTAACATAATTAATATTAAATTATATATATTAATATTTATCAAATTTAAATTAACATTATAAATGGTTTATTGTAAGTTCATTTCGGACATAAAACACATTCTTTAAATACATTTATTTACATTTATTCCATTATTTTATAACTTATTTTTTCCAATTAATGGGATTTAATATTTAAAAATGGATTCAATATTTTGAATCACGAGATTAATTTTTTCTAAATATGTCTTATTAAAATTTGGTTATTGTAATAGTAATTGTCGTAAATATTTCCACCATGGTAATGGTAAATTATGTAATTATGGAAAAAATAAAGTGATGATACTTTAAAAATCAATATAAACATGAATTATTTTTATTTTTTATTTATTTTGACCACCCATTCATTTATTCTAATATATATAATTTTGGTTCCATTATTATTTGATAAATACATTTATATTATTTTTAGCAAAGGATAATTCCATAATTTTTCACTATTTCTTTTAATTTTTCATATATGTTCATATATTTGAAATATTCTTTTACAATTGAATATAGAACATTATTTTAAATATAATCCATTTATTTTTAAGATGAAATTTTATTTGTAATATGTAGTTACGGTATAACTACCTAAAATACTTACATAATATAGATATAGTGCTTGCACATGCAATAGAAAAATGAATGTAAAGGATTTTGAAAAAACTAAAAGTAATATTTTTTTTTAATTTTGTATTCACTTGAATATTTTTTTAATAATAATTTTCAATTGCTGTTTAAAATTTTTATATTCTAATTAGATACCAATATTTATATTATTAATGTTAAAATATATTAATAGTGTCAAAATTAATATTAATGATATTTTATGCTATATAGTAATTTATTTATTGATTTTAAAATAAAAAAATAATGAATGGGGAATAATGGAATTTTAGATTGTATTTAATGTTATAAATATATTCTTTTTGAAAAGAGTTATTCATTATAAGTATATTTATAACTCTTAACCGTTTAAAAATGTGTTACCACAGTTAATGATAAAAAGGGTTAATGGGGGCTAAACTAAAATATAAGGGTTAAAATAACCTAAATTTTTTATATGTATTATTTTATGAGTATATATATATTTTATGTAATCTTTAATTATAAAAATGTCATTTTTAATACATTTTCAATGAATACAAATTTATAATATCTTAACTTTTTGAAAAATTATAAGTGTTCCCCTCCCCATAGTTCCAAAAACGAAGCTCCTTTATTATTTTCTTCATTAAATTTTATAATTTTATATTATCTAATTCATGAAAAAATAAATTTCCAACATTATTATACATGACCTACAGGATCTGGAGTCATAAAAAGTCCATCCTTCTAAATAAAATTGTAATCCAATAGTGGTTTTCTGAAGAAGTGGTATAACACTTAACATAGATTTTTTAAAATAAATCTCATTCTACCATAATAAAGTAATATTATAATTGATTATATAAAAACATAAGTATATTAAATGTACTAAAATTTTACTATTAATATTCAATATCCATTTTCGTCTCATTTTCCATTGAATGTCGAATGCAAACACCACTCGTCTCTACTTGTGGAATACCACCTCCATGAAATTATGTGTTTAATTTTTCATCACATTCACTCATGTATGATTGTAATTAAGTATTAAATTTATATATATTATATTATGAATTAATTTTAATTATTTAATGATAAAATTACATGAATGTTCTTATCTTTCTATCTATTGTAAAGTGATAATGTTGTTAGTGTGTACGTGTGGACTAACACCTCCACGAAAAAAATGTGATTTGTTTTTCATGAAAAGGATTATTTTTAGTTGATAAAATTTTATTTAATTCATAAAAATAATAATTATATAATTATTATAATCTTTTATATTATGTAACAATGTCTTCCTTGACCACGGTAGACCTACAAATGTCAGGCTGTAATAATGAATCTAATGTTCCCAAAATGGACAACCTAGAATTAATAATTAAAATCATTAAATATTACTTTTATACTTATGAATTAAAATATCAATATATAAATTAATAAATATAAAAATGGTTTCAATAAAATGAAGTAATTAATATAAGTTTTCTTATATATGAGTTAAAGTTCAAACATAAAAAATTTGTACTCATGGTAAGGTGTTTCTTACCTCATCTTCCATTCATTGGTTTATAAATCTACTACATTTATAATTTTATGAAATGAATATTTTCAAAATTATTTATATAACATTTTTTTCACTTGATTTATTTGGTGTTTGATGTTTATCACATAGTCACATCAATAATTAATTCTCACTTTGCTGATATAATCTTTGTATATATTATTTGTATCAATATTGTTTCTTTGAGACATGTTTTTTATTACACACCTACAATATTTTGTAATAGGAAATTCTACCTATTGAGATATAATATAATTAATATCTCTTGTATTATGATATTTAATTTTACTTTAATGTTATATATTTCATGAGATAAATATTAAAATTCTATAAATGGTTGAATTTTTGTATGGTCTCAATTTAACTTCTCTGAGACATAATTCATGTTATGGAGCATGATTTGTTTTATATGGTGTAATTTTTACCGATGTACATGTTTTATAATTTTATTTCTTAAAAGATATAATTTTTATATAAACATTGTTTTTTCCTTCTTTTAATGTACTTTTTATTCAGGCATTTCCCAAGTAGAAAGGGTTTCTCATCTCAAACAACCATCTTTGAGACATGTTTTGATTTATATAACAATATTAGTTTTTGTAGTGAATATATTGATCATTGAAATATAAAATCATAAATATAATTAAACTAGTGGAATTATTTTTTATTCCTATGTTCTTTCTTGAAATTGGTTTTTGTACATAAAAGGTATTAAATGGGCTTTCATGAATAATATTTCTTTAAAGGACATAAGTAAATTTAACTAAACTCCTCCTCCATGTTCTTTAATTTATTTCAAAAATGGAATGTTCTAAATTTAAATTATTTTCAAAAATTATGTTGTATAATATTTTAACTTATTGTAAAAGGGTTTAAATTAAAACTATTTAACATTTTCTACATGGTATAATTTGACTTTAATTACAAATGTTTGAAATAAACATTAATTTTTAATATTTACTATAAGAAAACATTTTACCTCAATTATTAATATTATTTTAAGTTTTTTTATATTATAATTTTCCTTGGTCAGTTTTCAATGAAATGATTTTTCTTAATATTTTTATTTTGTTCATAAATATTTCCAATAGAAAAGAGTATTTTCACATGATTTAAATTTAATATTTTAAATGTTCTGTTAAATTTATTTTTATATATTTCAATATAATTTATGGAATCCTATGACTAAATTGGAATATAATCTTATAATACCATTAATGTTTTTTCTTTTAATGTATATAATGTTGTTTAAATGATATTTTCTTTGAAACAATTTCTATTTGATGGGTAAATTAATTTTTAATAAAATATATGAAGTTATTTATAATTTTTGATAAAAATGTATGATTCCCTGGGTTATTTTAATTCATTGTACAAAGAAATTTTTTATGATAGCAGGTGAGCCGAATACATCTTATACGACAAGTGATAGTAATAATTTTATACAATAGATGGTTCTAATATAGTTCTCTTATAAATTGAGAAGTGTTCCATGTCTTTAAAGGAAAGAATGTGGAAGTTAACTGGATTGGATTCTCATTTGAATTTAACTAGGCTCTTGTTAATTTTGATCAGCGAGAACATGTTATGAAGAAAATATTCCACTATACAAACCTATTTTCTTGATTATTTATATGATTTTTAATTGTTACATTTATAATGATTTACATTATATTGATCATGATTATACATTTTTACGATTCTTTCATTTGTTAATTCTTTAAGCTTGTTCAGATGTTTAATTTTACATGTTTCGATAGCCATAAATTATTTATACTATTCTCATGAAATTTTATATTTTTATCATACACATATGCTCATATTATGTTCACTAAAATCATTGAATTATTAAGGATTTTGTTCAGCCTTCTTGAGTGGTTGAGGTCACCCTTATTGTGGTTTATAATTCTCTAGGGTATAAAGTTTTATGTAAAGTTAATTATGTCTATAGAAGTTTATAGTTTGAATAATTTTATGGGATTATTTTTGGACTTATTGTTAAATAATAAAATAGAGATATAATTGAAAAAAGAACACTTCAAGTCCTTGGTATTGTTATGTAAGATTTTTTTCCTAATTCAATAAAACTGCGATCCTTAAGGGTCTTTGGGTATATTTGTGATCCAATATTAATATTTTATGTTGTACATTTTAGATAAATAACAGTATAAAATATTTTATGGTATCAATGTTGTAAATATAAATATAATTTTTTCGTCACCCAATTTAGGTGTTTGGGGTTGGGGCTATTATAAGAAGAACTACAAACATATTAAGTATCTTACTTTAAACAAGAAAGGGTAAAAATTTAAACATTTATATATGAATGGAAACCGTAACGTAATGAGAATTCTAATTTACTTTGTTGAATAATATGTGAGATTCATAGAAAAAACGTCAATATATTTAATCTTTATGGGTAAGAGAGGCATTCAAAATTTGTAATACTCTTTTTTTTGAGAAGAAAATAAATGGAAGAAACTTTTAAAATATAAAAATATTATGGTTGATGTTTAATAAATTGAGTGGGAAAATTTTATTTAAATAAAATTTTAATAATTATTATACTCTTATTTTTTATGAAAATATTAAGATATATTTTCTATTTCTCAATAAAAAGAAAATTTAATCTATTTTCACATTAATGTGAATTTCTGTAGAGTTTGATCATATTCCTCTAGTGTTTTTTTCAAACTTGAGAAAAAATTTAATAAGTTTTAAGTTTCTAAAAACCATACCATGACTTCAGAAGGTTTTGATAAAGTATTTTTGATGTACTATAAATGATTTGAGGGTTTCTAAAAAGAGGTCTCAAGGACATGGTAAAAAGAAACAAATGATAGAGTTTCACACGAGAGGATCAAATGAAATTTGATAAAGATGAAATAATACTAAACTTCATGTGTGTAATTTGTTCTGGAAATAATGTAATAGTGATCTTATATGATAGATTTAAGAGATGATTAATGTTTGGAAAAGAATTGTATCAACTATAATATTAAAAATGGGAACATGAATATTTGACACAATAAAATGAAGGTATGTAAGGATCCATTAAAGGAACCATCCATCATTAAAATTTTTACCTAAAAATGGATTTGGAAATTTGTAAAGTATTGCACCATAACAAGGGTCATTGAGGAAAATTGATGTTAATAAACACGAAATATATTGTATAAAGGAAAATATTATATCATCAAATCTACAATGATGGATAAACAAAATGAAGTGGTGAATGACATGGTCAATTTTAACAAAATAATGAATGAATTACTATTAGATATAGGTTTAACACATTCGTTTTGATCATATATCTATTGAAGAGATATTAAATAGCCCCCATAACACCATAATGATGAGATATTTTTAAAACTCTTTTTTTTGTGAAATGATTATGTCCAATTTGTAAGACCCTTCACCACATAACATCTACGGAAATATTCAACCATAAAACAAATTTTACCATCCTTTTATTGAATTTAATACTATATTTGGAATCAATTTTATCTCATTATATATATATCTAATATAAACTATTGGGAGAATACAATCTTTTTCTATATCCCAAACCATCCCATGAATCTATATCAATATAATACAAATTATAAATCTTTTTGGAAACACATTAAAAAGTATAGGCCATGGTACCCAATGAGTAAACATATTATTATTTATTTTTTGAGATGAATAAAAAATTCACCCTAGAAGATGTGATTATTTTTAACAAATAAACTGGTTAAATTCTTAAAGCAATGTCCAAAATCACGTTTATTGAAAAACTGGGAAAACATCATAAGACAAGAAAATAAAAACATAAGATGGAAGAAGAAATCCAGAAATAATTTATGATGAGTTTGAGGTTATCAGTAAAATTATCTCAATATAATCCCCATTGATGTGTGGTAACCTTCATATCCTGATCATCCTTCACAAGATCTTTAAAATGATATTCAATATTTTTCCATGTATGGATATAATAATAAATGTTTATCTTATCTTCATTTTGGTATTGTGTGAAAATAAGATCTTAAATATTTATATAAAAATAGTTATCCTTATTCTCATCATCAAGAATCATTATATCACTCATCTAGTTAAGATCATCTTATAAAGCATTGATTGGAAATTCATATTACAACATTTCATCCTCATATTGAATAATAATCTCCAGTGAATTTATATCTTTATATTCCTACTTAGTGGTAAACCCTCTAATATATCACCATGTATAACAACTACTAAATCTTAAGAGTTTCATCTCTTTCTGAATGGAATTCTAGAAGTATAATAATTTCCTCTTTGGGGTTATGGTTTTTTATCCTTGGAAAATGTAAATCCCTCCACAACATCAATAGAATGTCTACCTCTATTGAATGTAGTTTTCATTCCTTGTGTATAAGTAGTCTCTAATGAGTTAGCTAGTACAAAGGGATGGGGAAAAGGCAATTTACCATATCATGGTATACAAGTTGCTCCTTCTATTATTCCGCTATCACATTGATGAGAGACACTCCAATTACCCATTTTGGGTAAATTTACTATCAAACATCCTCACTAGATAATTAAAGACCAATATATTTAATCAAATAATCATGTTTACTATGAAATTATTCATAGGAACCTGAATATATTGAAATATTACTAATGGAAATTCTAGTTCAATCATCTCTTACCCTTGTAATGATAGAATATGAAAACCCCACATTCACTCTTATATTTGGAACACCACTAGACCTTGTATGAGATTGTTGGATCCATGACATATGAGGTAGTCCGTAGTTAGTAGCTAGATGACCAAGATGATGAATAAGAGGGAAATTGGATGGGGTATAAAAAAATGAAAAAATAATCATTAAAAAACATTAATATTTAAAATACCTTCAAGGAGATCCCTTGAAATATCAACTTCAATACAAATACTAGAAATAAAGGGTCTAGAATGTACCAGAGTCGGATTTTCTATCCGGATGGGTATGATGATAAGATACACAGTTACTGAAACATCATATAGATGAAGTAGATATAGTGGTAATACAAAATATCCAATATAGAATATGAGGAGTAGGGATTAAAATACCTCAATAAAGAATAAGGTCTATAAGAAGATATTGATTCTATTACCTATCACAAGACACAATTCACAATATCAGTGACAACAAATTCACTAACCTCATCAAATTGAAGAGTATCCAAAATATCATCATGGACATGAATTTTAACGAGTGAAAATAAAATAACAACCATCTTCTAGTGGATCATGTGAATAATCAGATGATAACCCTAAAAATACCTGACTAGTGTATGATGTAAATTGGAAGACAATATCATAAACTATTTATCTAAAAATACGACTGATGAATCTCCATTGAAACATAATAGGGGATTTGTAGCTAGGGAGGAAAAAACCGTGTCTAAGAGACTATGATTGGGGTTCACTTATCACCGACCCCTTTATTGATTGGAGCTACCTCCAGTAGTGAGATTTTCATTAATGAGATCACATTTGAGAAACACTTTTGATAGAGAATCACTCCACCCCATAAATAATGACATAGTCTTTCACTGAAGCAAGTGGTTGAAATCCCAATTAAACACATACTAGTTGAATCAACTATGTAAAATTTTACATAATTTATATCACTGTTAAGACTATTGGCAATAAAAAACCAACTATAAGAGAATTTACAATAAATGGGTTTAGAAACCAAATAATATCATGTTAGTGTGTACTAGTGTTTTTTATCCATAAGAATGATGGGTCAATAAAAATCTTAATCAACTACTCGGAAGGAAATATAAGCGTCACAAATATGGTGTTTCATCTATCATTTATTCTATGATATTTTAGTTTAGATTATATATATTAATATATATCAAAAGTGTATATTGTTTCTATATTTCATCAACTAATGGTTAAGAGAGAATATAATCATAATTCCACATTCTATATAATAAATGAACACTATATATGTATTTTAATTTTATTGAGTCTCATAAGTGCACAAATGTTTTCATTTACCTAATGGATATTTAATTTTGAGAGTACTAGGATATATTTATGGTGATATATTTTATTAAAATTCTTATATATTACTAATTAATAAAATATATAAGTAGATTCTATGAATGGAACTAAAGACTATAAGGATATAGATGTTATTGATGAAATTCAACACGTAAGAATTTTGGTTATAAATTGTTTCATTATTGCAGAAAGTTGATCACTAACAAGTGAATTTCGATAGATCCTTTATAAATAATGATAACAGTGGAGTCACTAAGACCAAATCATGCCATAGTTTTCCATAGTTCTCATATATTTTCTAGTAATTAATGAGTATTTTTTTATGAATTTATTGTTATTTTATATACCACTAACCATATTTACATAAATTAGAATCATGCATGATTATCTTGAATAATGTATAGGAAACATTAGTTATCTTAATAATAGACTGTTTATTCCTCTTGAACTCAAACTACCCTTAAGTGGATAAGGCATTGTGATATAAAAAATGCCTCAAGGAATAGTTATGGTTATTTAATCATGGAATATGGTTAGGTGGTTTGTATTTTTAACAAAAATTGAATATTCACAAAAAAATTGCTATATATAAGTGATTGATTTACCAACCATGATATTGTTTTTGATTAAATCGAGGTAGTGACAACATGGAGAGAAGTGTTAAATGTTTAAAAATCATAATAATTATATGTATTATTTATGAAGAAGGAGTTAATAATGTATAAAAAATATAGTTGGTGTAAATTAATGAGTGTTATTACAAAATTCACTACTATATATAGATGGGAATTCTAGTGGATGATGTCCTTATTGCAGAGTAACCAATTACCCAATCCATGATAAGGAGTTAAGAAATATATCCTTCATGGAAATGTAAAATACGTGTCCATAATTCCTAAAAATTTGTATAATTTATTACCTTTCATAAATTATTTATAAACGATCCATTCAATATTAAATTAAGGGGGAATAAATTAATATGTTTTTGATTCAAAATATTATTAATGAACTCTTATGAAAGAATATTTTTAAATTAAATATCAATAAATATGGAATGATTCAATATGGAACTTTATTTTTTGTTCCGTTAATAATATAAAAAAATGGGGCTATTTAATTAATCAAGTAACATATTTTTACCAATCCACCAAGTTAGTATGAAAATTTAATGAAAAGTAAAAATCATAAGAAATAACATTAAAACGATGATTACATAGTTTATAATAGGGTAATTTGTATTCTAGGAAGTAATATTGAGTATTATAATCCCAATGGGATGATAAAACCGTTACCCATTACAACATGGAAATGGGATAACATAAACATGGAATTTATTGCAGGGTTTCCAAAGATATCTATCAAATAGAAATTCCACATTCGTTATAGTGGATATACTTGCATGTACAACATGCTTTATCCCTTATAAAAGATACTTTTCACGTTAAAAAATCACTAATACACTCAAAAACAATGATATATATATATATTAAAAAATAGTGACATTGAAATGGTATTGAATTTCAATTATATCTGAATGGGATCCATGGTTCAACTCAATGTCTAGAGGAATATTTAGTATGATTTGAACATAGAGTTGATCATTAGTGTGAATTATCCTTTGTAGATTTAATACTAATTTTAATGAACTATACAGACACATAAAAAAATGATATGATATTACTTAATGGATTTAAAAAGAGCCTATGTTAATGATATTATACTAGTTGTGTTCTCAAATAATAATAGGTTACACTAATGTATATTTATGGGACTATATAACAATTTATATGTGAATAATTCTATTTTTACAATGTCATGAGATGAATATATTAAAAAGAAACTATTGGAACATGAAATTTTACAAGATATTATATAAAATGTATATTATTTTCCATAATCTACAATGATTAATTTTTTTTGATAAATGAGATATACTAAAAATCATTTATGTAATGATTACTTTGATCATCACGATGATGTATTCTTTTAGAAATATCCTTAGATGGGAGCTATGAGATAATAAAATGATTAAAATCTCAGGAAAAGAAATATTTTGTTATAAATTTATATCTCATGGTAATTTTATGATAAACAATAGTCACTCATTATTATAACATTTTCATTTAAGTGAATTTGATTATAATTATTAAATAGTAATGGATGGAATACATGGAATCTCATGTTTATTTTAATGCCCAATAATGGCTTGGTAATGTATTTTCTTCAAGCACTAATTCCATAGAAAAAATTAGAATATAAAAACAAGACATTGAAGTGAAGTGTAGTTGGTCCCAAATGATGTTGGTGTAGTGTAGATAGTACCACCGGTATAAGGTACTGGGAAATCATTTCCATGTTTCCAGTAAAATAATTTGAAGACTCACTAGGTGTCTTATAGAGGATAACTGAGAAAACAGTGAGTAATACAAAATTATAGATTTCTATTTATAGGCTACTAAGAAGGATATTTCATATAGTAACTCCCTAGTGGAGATCATCCAGCATCACCCAGCTACAACCATCCCACTGGTTACTTAGTGGTAGCTTCCATGTATCTGGTGGTGTTGAGATAACTCTAATAAGTATAAATTTATTATGATTTTAGAACACATAAATGGTGTAATATTTAACTTCCTAACACATAATGAATTCCAAAACCATCAGGATACTCTTGTATCAAAAAAATAAGTATTTAGTCCATTTAAAAACCACACATTCTCTCATTAATACTCTCAATACCAAATACACAATGAATTTTTATAATTCTAAATTCCCTAAGAGTAATGTCCAATGTTCTAATTATTTATGGGAAATCATATTTTATTTAAAATCAATATATAAAAGATTATTGAGTCCCTTGGTTACAAGTGAAGCTCAATAGGTTCTCACAAAAAATTACGAAGGAATATTTTCTTGATTACTACAAAGATCAAAGAATTAATTAGATAGGACCCCTCGGTGGGGGGGGGAGATATAGAGGATCACATAAAATGTTATCTAAACCCCTTATCAATTTTGTTCTCCCTACGTATACATTTATTCATTGAATCATTTTAATTATAATCACATAATTTTATAAACTCAATTCAATTTTTTCCATTCTAAAATTACTTTAATTATATCATTATAATCTCAAATAGAATTTCTCAAAAAACTGGCATTCGATTTTTCATTATTTTATTTCTTTATCTCTTTAGTACTGTATTTTTCATTTACTACTTCTTTAAAATTTTAAAATGGATATTAATATCCTCTTTTTAAAACCTTTGACCAACCATTTGTATGAAAGTAGTGCTTCATATTTTTATAAAAACTAGAATAATTTAAAAACTATTTTTTTCCTTTTTTTAATTATTTATCCATCCATACAATGACCCGAAAGAATTAAATGTATTTATTATTAATAATAAATCCTCTTTTAAGGGAATTTGGGGGAACCCATACGTCATAGACTTAGGAAAAATCACAACCCGAAGGTGGGAAAATAAACCCGAACAGGAAACATGGATCAGAACCTCCCCAGTGTATGAATCATGATGTAGCACTTCACCATTATATGGATGTTCAGTAAGCAAGTGTCTTGTCATTTATTTAATATATATTAGATTTTGATATTATTAGGGAATCTAATTCTAATATTCATCAATTTTTTTTTCCAAAGAAAAGAGAAATACATTTAAAAGAATCATATGTCAAATTTTCTTAGTTCTATTAATTATCAGGTTTTGAAAATCATAATGCATGAGTACATTACATATATAGTATACAAATTGAAATGGACTCCCAAATATATTAATAATTTTGAGTTAAAGAAAAAATATATTAATACATTATCTTTTGGTCTTTATCATACTGCTCTTAATATTTTTTCCACTTACAAAACTTCTTATTATGTCTGGAAATTATTTTAATCAACATATTAAATATGCAAGAATGATAAAGATAAAATATCATATATGCTTGATTTTTATTTTTAATGATTATATATGTATACTATTGAGCTTATTTCTCTTATGTTTATAATATTTATTAAAAAAATAATGGAGGTAATTATATTAGTTATTAGTTATGTACACAAATGCTAATTGAGAAATTAATCTGGGTTTTACCTAGCTCCGAGTCACCTAATGTCATGATCATTAAAAAAGTAAATGTTTTGTAAATGATAGATACTAATGATCTCATCAGTTTTTTGAGAATATATGAAATGTTGATTAAAAAAATTAAAAAATTAGTCCAATAAAGCCAAATAATTCTAGAAAAAAATAAATATAAAATATACCAATGATTGACTACAAAACCTATAGTTTAAGACTATTTTTTTCTTACTCAGAACACGATAAACAATTTCTAAAAGAAGAATTTTGAAATGAAATTCAAAAAACAAAAGAAAAATATTAAATAACAAGTTACATGATATGAATTAAAAAAAAGTTCAAATCGATATGAAGTTAGATATTTAATCAAAGAAGATCCAAGAAAAAAAAAGTAAAATGGAATTTAAATTTACAACATGTTGTAAAAGTGATGACTCGATGGATTAATCCATCATCATCCACTTAAAGTGACTCATGTTGGAATTTTATTATGGTACACTTTGATGGAGATATCATGGTTATTAACCCTATTATTATTTTGTTCACATTTTATTCTTCTCATACATCTTTCCCTTCCCATTATTCTTAGTACTCCTCTATTCACCTGAATTTTGAAGACATAAAATATGATCATGATCAACATGAAAAAGGATATAATCAACTCGATTATTTATATGTATAATTTGAAAAAATATAGAAAAAAGGAAATTAATAAAAATAAAAAACAAAATAATAAAAATACATTCCCATCAAAGAAGAAGAAGATCTCATCGTGGAAATAAAAAAACCATCCAGATGTCAAAAAACAAGAATAATTTTTTAAAGTCTTCAAAAATTCCTTTTTCAAATTATGTTAAGGACAATAGAACATAAATATATATTTAGGTTTTAAAAAGCATGAAAAATATGAGGTTAAATTTGAATACTCTAATAATTTGGAAACCACAAATAATCCAATAAAATCTACGTTTAGTTTATGTTATTTTTGAATAATGTTTTTGTAATAATTTTAAATGACTTGATCCTTTAATCGATGAATGTGATTGAAAAAAATGATGTATAAAAAACCAAGTTAATCCACATCTACAACAATTATTGAAAAATAAATCCTCATAATAAAATATGGATTCTAAAATCTGTATTGGATGAAATTCACAGAACTATGTTTTTGTGGCTATCAAAATTTATAATTGATTAATCTACCAGGAAAACATTTTTGACAGAAAAATACAATGATAAATGTAGTACCAAAATTTTAGTTTTCCCAACACACACATGTGACGATCTCTTGGAATTTTTTAAATGAATAAAAATTAACGGGTTCACATCAACATTGGTTAAAATTTTAAGGGTGATATAATCAGTGAAGTAAGTGTCCATTTTTTAAGTCAACTTTTACAAAAAATGCTATATTCATTAGTGGGTTGAAACCAAATTTTCTATATAATAGATTACTATTTGATATAGTTTTTATATAGTAATTAAAAAATTTATTTATTTCTATGTATTTTTTGAAAAGAAAAAAAATTATATTTTCTGCATATAGATTTTATAATTTTTATATAATAAATTCAAAACCCCACACTAGACAAAACATTATAAGTTAAAGTGCAGAAGTCAGTGGGCCATGAATTTAATATAGATATATTTATCTTTATAAATCATATTCCTTAGAAAAAATCTAATATTTTCCACTACGATGTGATTATCCAATATTTAATATCATAAATGTATTTTTTTTAAACAATCCATTATTATATAAAAAAACTTTTATTAAATTACTAACTAATTTCCTATTCCCAATCGGTTGTACTAATACATCTATAACATTTTTGTAGATAAAAATTTATATTCTTGGATTAAAATTATAAATTATCATAATTAAGGATGACTTTAAATGATTAACAAAGAATTATATCTTATAAAAAAATTAATCTTCTAAATCCTTCATCATGTTTTCAAAAAGGGTTAAAAAGAAAAAGGGTTTAAAATTATTTCAATTCATAGTGATCTTGGTGGAGAAATCAATGGTTGAAAATTTAAATATCTTAGTTCTTTCTGAAGATTAAATCATTACATTTCTTTTCCTTGAACACCTAAATAGATTCATTTAGTAAAAAGGTAAACCCGACTAATCCATGAAATCATTCTAAATCATTTTACCTACATTCCAATTTACCTTTTTAGGCAGAGGAAATGAATACAACAAGATATATCATTAATCAAGTTCCGATTAGTCATTTTCTAATGAAAATACCTTATGAAATTTGGATTATTATAAAACCAGATTTCTAAATTATGAATTTTATTGGTTGATAATTATTTAAAATCACCATAAATTTATTTAGAAATTTTCATTATAAATTTTATGAATCATTGTTTAGAGGATCAAAATGGTTTTTTTAAAATTAGCTAGAAAAACATTGTAATATCACTTGAAATAATTTACTTTTAGTTTCCATAGGTTATAATTAAGAATAAGTAATCCACTGAAGTGAATCCTTTTCAATGACAGATTATCTGAAATCCATGAGAATATTGTTGGAATACCCTTCAATTATTAATTTTAAACATTTTTAAATGGATTCTAAAATAACATTTTTTAAATTTTATTATTTATAAAAATGTTTTTTCCAAACAATGACAGGGGTTTTAATATCTTTTTAAAATATTATTAATCAATTCAGGGTTCTCAAAAAATTACTTGGGAATGGTATGAACATATTTTAAACTTCCAGGTTTTAATGGTTTTAAAATGGGAAAATTTGATTCAAATATCTTACTAAAACAATTTGATTTTTTATTTATTAATCATTAAAAATTTTATTAAATATTTTATATTCATTTATAAAAATGAATCTCTATATTTTGAATTTTTTAATTTAATAATTTTTTTTGATGTGCTTTATTCGTGAACATGAATTATTTCTTGGTTTTAAAATTTATCAATGAATTCAGAGTATATTTTTAAAACATTGAAAATAAACCAATTACCATTTAAATTTATTTGCGATGGATCATGGTAAGGTAATTTATACTCCCATGATTACATCATAAAATATAATATATGATTACTTTGATAAAACCACTGACCTAAATATTTTGAGAAGTACATTTGGTAGTTTCATTTAACTTAATAATACTAAAACTAATATTGTGTTCATTATTTGTCTCTGAAAAAAAATTAATAAATTAAAAAGGAATATCATTTGAAATATATTAGAATGATTTTTTATTAATTTAATGTATCTAAAAATATAAATTTTTTTATCTAATATGAACATATTATGATTTTAATTATCTTCGAAGAAGATTATTTTGGATAACTATAAATATATACGAAACAAACTAGTAGAAATTTCCATCTTCAGGGAAAATCCCTCATCCCATGTAGTAGTAAGATTCAGAACACAATATCCAATTATATAGGCAAAGTGGAATATATAACTTCTAAAAGTTGTTACACTGAAATTCAATGGATTCATCACACTATCATGGGTTTAGGATTACATATCCCAAATTTCTATATTTTTTTACTCTAAATGTTCCATAAATATCCCTAAAAATCACATCCAATATTATTTCACAAAAAACATTTTTCTAAATCATCGTTTATTAAGAGATCAATTAAAAATGGTGATATCTTATTCTATTTTATCTAAATATAATTTCTAGTCACTGACATTTTTACCAAGATTTTAAACATTATCATTTTGAATGTATTAATTTTGAATTAGGAATGGATTTTTTGATATTGTTTATTTTATCTATGGGTATCTTGAGTTATCATTTTAAATATTTACAAAAAACAATCTTATTTTAAATTTTTTTAAGAATTGAATTTCTAAATTTAATTTTTATTATATATATGATTCCATAATTTTTAAAGATATATGTTATCACATTAAGGGTTACCATTATTTTAATTCTAATAGTTTAATTACGAGAGAACTTTCTTTTTTCATAATTAATTAATTAATTAATTTCTTTATTTTATTGACATTCTAAAAATTTACAGAATAATAATTTCATAATATTAATTAATTTTTATAATATAATTATTATTCTTAAGAACTAACATTAATAAAATTTATTATCAAAATTATTTTTCAATACTCAAAAAATACTTATTTATATACTTATTTAATAAAAAAATATTTTGTTTTTATCTCTATAAAAGATGATTGGTGTTGAATTATTTTTATTCACAGATCCCTTTCTCATTAACACTCTTCTTGAGTTTACATTGTAATAAAATATGTTTAATTATATTTTCCAAGTATTCTTTCTATTCTCAAAGTCATTACTTCTTTAATATCTTTCAATGGGGAAATAAATTATTAGAGGTATAGTAATTTTCAAAGGAAAATGTGATGTCCTGGAAAAGGTATGCAATGTTTTTTTATTTTTATTTATTTTTTACTACACTTTTCGATTCCTATTTTCTCCATTAATTATTATATTCACTTTTAATTTACTCTTTCAATACCTATCTCTCTTATAATAATAATATGTAGAGATTTTGGAAAATATAATGTGTTTTATAAACTATTTTTGTTTATTTATTTATATTTTTTATTCGTATTTATCCTTCCTCTTATTTTTATGTTTTTTTATAATAATGTTTTTTTAAAAATTTCCAAAAAGATTATTTTTATAGGGGGTATTTTAAATAAATTATATAATGAGGTAGTAGTTAATAATAATTTCTTAGTGGTTTTTATTCTTAATTAGTGTTTTTTTTATAAAGGGAGTGTTTTAAAAAAAATCAAATTTATTAATATAAATATTATTCTTGATGTGTTTAATTTTTTATCTCACTGAATATTTTATCAAAATAATGAATTTTTTACCATATCTTTTTGTATCTATTTATTATTATGTTACCTTTTTTATATTTGGTGTTTTTGAAAATAATAGAGGGATACTATTTTACCTCTCTCTATCATAGTGTTTTTATGACCACCACAACATGTCTATGTTTCTAACTTTTTCCTTTAAGTGAATTTTAGTATTTTTCTAATATATTAAGTGATGGAGTACATAAAATCTCAATGATCTTTTCAATCCTTGATAAAGTATTGGTCATGCAAATTTTTAGCATTCAAGACCTATAAACCAACTTACATGATCTAAAGAAGACCTTGAGTTTATGTGAAGGTTGACACACATGAATATGGGGAAGAGTATATGTCATCGAATTTATGATGTACAGTTCCGGTCAACCAGTTCCATGTGACAAGACACATAATTCTTCCATCAAACCCACTGACTAGATGGTGGCTCATACAAAATTTTATCTTACATTTTGAAGGCAAATAGCCACCTACTTGTTAATAGTAACTAACATGTCAATTTTATCTTGTATAACCTTGCTCTATGTAGCCCTTCGACTACCCAGTGGTGGATATCTTGAATCTAATGGCCTCAAGACAACTCCAAAAAGGATGGATTTGTTATGGTCCATAGTATATAAACATTTTCTTTTTCATCTTCATGATACCCTAAAAATTGAAGAATTATATTGATCTTAATTGATCATATAAAGGGAGTCTTTATCCCCTTGGAAGAACAAAACTTTCTCTCATCAATGATCCCAATTTAATATTAATAATGAATTTCTAGTATACTAATTTCACACAATGTGGTTTCCAAGGTATTAATTATATCATGTATCTCCATATTCCTACCAAATCATCATCCTCTATTACAGTTCAACCATTCAAAGTGATTTTTGATCATTGTGTATCGGGTTTTACAAATTAAAACCTCTATATTCTCTTCCTCAATCCTTCAATGTTTCACAGTTTGTAAAATTATGAAATGGGATTTCATACTATTAGTAAAGATTAAGAGGGCTCTTCCTAAAAAAAATTGTGAGGGGTGAGTTTGTTTAGGACTGAAAGATCACAATATTAATAATACAGACCTCTAAAATTGTGGTGTAGATACATAGGGTAACCCATAGATATTTAATTGAACATCATATCAATTGTGTTTTTCATATATTTAAATTCAATGATTTTTCATATTATTACATAATTGAAAAAATTCATCTCAACAATTTCTATGATCAAATTACTGTTATTTTATCTTAAAAAATTTAATCAACATTATACACTATCAGAAAATATATTTATCATTTTTTCTTAAGTTATTTGTTTTCAAAATATCATTTTATTTATGCTATAATTTTTTTAGAGGGAACTTCTCCCCTACTATTTCCATAATTCTTGACCAAAATATTTTCCACTATGAGATTTTCGATTATGTATAAGCTATAGAATATCAAAAAAAATTCTTACAAACCATTATTAAGGGAATAATTTATTATATTCACATCACTTTAAAATGTACACACTTTGTCACACGTATTAAATATAGAGTTGTTATATCTAGGAAATTACCAATATTATGGGGAAAATTGTTGATGGAATTAGATCAGAGAGTCAACGTTATATGAAATAAGAAAAATATCATTTCAAATATACATTCACAAAACTATAAGTGCAAAGAGAAAACAAACTAACATAATGATGTATTTAATTGAAGTACCACTGCATCATTTAATATATCTATGTGAATCAAAATTCATGGGAAATAATTTATCAATGAGGAATGAATGTAATGATCTTGATATTTTATATAATTTTTATTATTTGTTGATAGATATTTTGTGCACTATAGATCCTCACTCTCTTGGGTGATTCTGTTATAGGGAATTATGAAATATTCTTTTATATGGTTGAAATCATCCCTCTACCTATCACTATAATATTTATTATCAGACACTCTCTTTGTTTCCTTTTCATGTATCAATTTGTATCTAAACTCAATATATAGATTACTATTGAGTTCAATATTTTGCAAGGTTCATGTCCCATATTAACTATTGGTGCCTATATTTTTGTTCCTTATTCCAATATATGTACTAGAATTTTTCATTTTAGTTTTTACCATTAAAATTCTTAGTCGGTAAGATTATATCTATCAATAGATCAGTTAGTGGTGTGTCTTTATTTCCATAAATAAAATATGTACAATAAATTTTTATATAAAAGATTTCAATAATTCATTTTATATATTGATAGTATCCTTAATTATCAAATGAATTTCTCTCCAGCTTCAAATGTTGTGTGTAATACTTGAATTTAATTATTGAAATTTTGTGAAGATATTTGTTTTATGTTAGAAGGTGAGTAATTTGACATGGTTGGTGTACGTAATGATCAAATATATTCCCTAGCTCTAATTTACACTAGTCATTCACCCATTGGTTTTTGTATATGTTTCCTTATGTATTCTTTATATCACTATCTCATCAACAAGTAATATATTCTTTTATTTTCATGATATTTCTAGTTATATTCCTCTAACTCGAGTGACAATGATGTTGTTTCCTAGAAGTGGTTTCCCATATCTCAATGATAGAAAATTTCCATTCCTCAATGGACATGAAGAAGAAACCATTCCAGGGTTTGGTTCTTAATCATGATTTTCATTTTATCAGTAGTTCTATTATATTATTTGATTATTTTTACTTTGGGTTTTATAACATCATGGTTCTTGTGATGGTCTTATAGTATCAATTTCATCAATTCTGACAACCGTTTAGTTTTTATCTTATTTTATGGTTAAACATAAACCAAATTTTTTATTAATATTATTATATTTTATTATATTGTGGAATTTTGGGAACCAGGTTTTTAGATAAGATCTATTTTATAGTGAAAATGGATTCAAACACTAGTTTTTTATTATTTTAACTTAAAAGAACATGGAAATTTAGAAACTTTTTTCATACCATGAGGTATTTTTTCATGTAAACTATAGTATAAATAAATCCCATGAACAACACCACTAAAAAAATTGTATCTTATTTCATTACATAGAACATTGAAGTTATTGGATAAATAAATTCCATAAAATTTAAACACATAAAATAAGCCAATACACACATGTAATTAACATTACCTGAATATGGAAGTATGATGGGTATTTTATTATCATAAACACCATATATGTGAAAAAAAACTAATATTAGAAAAAGATAAAAAATAATATAAGAATAGATTAAAATAAATATCAATAACCATGAAATTAAATAGAGAGAATAAAATTTTATGTTTTAAAGGGGTATATATTTCGGGTTCTATAGGGTCATATGATGGATGAAATGGGAAAGGTAGATATTGGAAATATGATTGTTAAAATAACAACATGGTGATTAAAACAGCCGATTGACCATTTTGGATTCCTATTAAATGTTATATATAATTAAATAATTACAAATGCAAGAATATTAAGATACAATTATTTATTATTTAAATTTTTAAATAAAAGGGTGTAATTAATATTACTCAGATAGAGAATTTATTCTTTTGTTGTTTTCTATATCAATATTTATTTAAGATTAGTATTCTAATTTCGGCTTGGTAAATGAATTTAGATAATTTATAAATTTATATTTATTTAAATAATTTTCAATTTTAATACATTAAATAAATAATGGATATGATCTTTTTGTAGATTTATTTGGAATAGTTAAATTTAATAAGAAAAATTTGGAATCTTTTCTATAAAACAGTATTTTAATGATAAAAAAATTATAACTTTGTAGTTATAGTTTTTTTTGAAAAATATTATATTTTCTTTATAAAACAATTAAATAAATATTAAGTATAAAATAATGTCTTTCAAATTATTAGAATTTATTTTGAAAGATGAGAAAATGAAATTAAAATATTAAATATTTTTTAAAAAAAGTATTTTATCGTAGTTAGAAATTTATTTTAACAAAATAATTTACTTATTTTGAAATAGGATATCAAAATTTTGTCAGAGAGATTGTTTTTAAATTTTCATTAAAATTAATAAAAGAAACAAATAAACTAAATTATGTTGCACCAATGATAATATTGGGTAATAACATCATCCATCATGTAATAATTACTGACATTTTTGAATAAAGATGAGAAATATTTTCAATTTTCATATATTAGACCACTATTATATGTGTCGATCATGAATTAATTTTTTATTCATTATTTTAACACAAAATACCATTCCTTTAAAACTATAAATACTTAATCTTATCCCCATATCCAATCAACTTTTAAAAGTATCCCATAGATGATGATCTAACCATATTACCTTATTATATATCATATTCTCTTATTGTGGGATGTTCAATTCTAACCTCATCTGAAAAAACCATGGTTATTGGTATTTATCAAAGAAGGAATTGAAAGAATTGTTAGGTCTCAAATATTATATAATTACTCTTATATTATTTATTTCACTATTTCCACATTATAAATAATAATTATAAATATAATATGTATTTATTAAAGAAAATTACAAATATAAATTTTCTTCTAGAAAATTGATATAATGTATTCATACTACAAGTATATATTCTATTTTTACCTCTTTGACTCCTCCTCATGTGGTTGGTTCTACAAACAACTAGGATGATGTATTTTATATTCTTTTTATCTCCCTTATAAGATATTCATGATATGAATAATGATTATATACATTCATTCTAACATTCTATTTTTACTTCATGAATCATTTTGAATAGATTATGATACGTAGGATGGGAATAGAATAATACATCCAAATATTAAATTGGCTAATTATTTTGTATCATGGGATACTATGTATAAGGTTTGGATAAAGTGTTTAGTCCAATTATGTTATAAATTCATGACAATATTCCTTGAATTATAATTATAATGCTTCATTATCATTAATGTGGCACGTCCCATATTCCAAACATTAAATCTTTTATTTATTTATTTTATTTGGAATTTAATCAATTATTATTATATATAGATATATATATTTACTATGTTTTAAAATTTTTGATATATATTCATATTTATTTAAATATATATATATCCATATTTTTCAAGAATGTATATATAGTTAATAAAATGAATCCATTTTTTCAATATTGTTAATGTGTTCTCATTTTTAATTATTCAATTTCACACATTTTTATCATGCATGCACTTAAAAAAATATTTATTAATAATGGTAAAAATATATTTATAAGTAAATACATATTAATAAATATATGTATATTTAGTATAAGTATACATTTATATATTTATATCTGTAAATAAATAAATAATATTATTTTTAAATGTATTAATATTGTTGTAAATAATTAATTAGGTATATATAAAAATAATTATAAAATTAAAATGAATTTATTTAGATAATTAATATATTTACTGTATTTAAATTTATATATCTGTTTCACACACATATGTATATAATTATGTAAATATATGTAATGATATAAACATATAAATATATGAATATTATATTTTTAAGATATTTATAAAATTTTAAATATGCAATTATATATTTAAATAATAGTTAAATTATAATAAATATATTTATACATTTAATATATTTACTATATTTATTTATATATATATTTATTAAATATATAATTTTAAAAAATTTATATTTTAAAAAATATTTATATTTATAATTATAAATCCTTTATAAACACTAATTTTATATTGCTGAGAATGATTTATTTTATCAATTTGTCTTAGCACTGGTAAAGAAAGAGCTTTATAAGCTGTAATAAAGCACTAAAAAAGTCTTCTTTATCAGTGCTAAAATATTAGCACTGATAATGACACATTTTATGTGAGTGTATTAATTTAGCACTCGTAAAAGTTATCTTTATCATTCATTTTTTAGAAGTGATGATAATTGTTTCTTGATCGATTTAATGAACCGTAGCCGATCACAGATCAGTCGGGATATTCGAATCTTTTTACAGCATCTACCTATTGCTGGCGCTCCACCTAATAGTATCCAAGCAAGAATCAAGTATCAAACCAAGGCTAAAAAATTTTATGGATCGAACCCATGGCTCAAATGATTCAAGTGTCAAATGAATCAAAGGATCAATGAAATTACACTTTTTGTGATATCTATGCAATCTCGCAGATGATTCAAAGCTTCAATCCAAGGAATGTAATTTTTTCCACCTCTACAGTCATTCATTTCTTTTTTAGAAATATATATTTTCATTTTTTTGTTCATTATCTCTTGGTATTTATTATATCGTTTGTAGAATTATTTCTCTTTCCCCTTGTAACATCATATTATGTTAACAATGTAGTGAATTATATTATAAATATATTATGGTATGATCAATATTATATGATTTAGGGGTTAGAATATTTTAATATTCATGTCTAACGATATGAGGGGGAATTACATCGAGTTCATTTATATCTTTAAAAGTTCTTATCACTAATATTTATTTTATTAATTACACCAGTACTTCATCTCAAACTATAGTTTGAGAAATTATTACCCTTCCAATTTTATCAAGAATATGATTGATATTGGTGATAATATAGGGGATGACTTAGTGACCGCTAGATATGTTCAATGAGGCTCTGTTCATTTATTCAGCCTGGTAGATGTGGAATCCAAGGGTTATTTTACTCAATTGATATATTCCTAAAATAATTTTCCATAGAAGATACTGGTCCTAATTCACATGTGGTTGTAATTCACTAGTTCTATATAAAGGATAAATAGTCATTGGTAGTTAGGAGAATAATATTGATCATTTCTATAGGGGTTTACTTAAGTAGGGACAACACATAATGAAAAAAATTAAACACAATACAAAAGATATGTGTATAATTATAAATTGGTGAAAACCAATAATTATCACAATGAATTGATTCATACTATTAGGGTATATATATATATATAATAGTTAATATACTCCAAGGGTTCTATCATTTAAATATCTAGTTTATTATTTTAATTATATACTATATTCTCATTATAATTTGTAAACAATATCTATCAATTTAATATTTTCATTATAAAAAATTTCAAACCAATCTTTTTTAAGTTTGTATTTAAATGTCACACTATCTAATATGATCAATTATTCACTACCACAAATTAATTTTCTCTTTAGAACACAATTACCCCAAATTTTTTGTAACCCAAAATTATAACATGGTCTGGCTAGCTTTATATAACTTTACAAATATATCCATAATTTAAATAATAACCCATGATTAATACATATAAAACTAACATGAATTCCTTCATCAAAATTATTGTAAAAACAATTTGTTTTACCATAATCAATATAAAAAAACTTCGTTAATATATCCTTTTATTTTCAATAATTTTTTAATTAAAAAATTATCTTAAGAGATAAACCATTTCTAATATTAAAAGTACCATTTAACATGTCAACAATAATTAGTTACTTAAATTTACCTTCCATGTGAGATGAAAAAAAAATATTTAATATTAAAGGATGTTTACTTTGTAAATCCTTTAATGTGATATCAATATTAAATTTTCATTTCATTTCAGACTTTTTCATATTTTACATTTCAAATTTGTCTTTTACTTTCCTATATTTTCTTAGAAGATCATATCAATCACTCATAAACCGTTCAATTTGTCACACAATCCATATAGTTCATTCAGTGATTTAAATTCATTATCTAACTTTAATTTTGAGGATTTATCTCACATTAAATCTATTTTTGTAAGAATTGGTCATCCCACAATTAACTTAAAAACTATATATCTTCCATAATCTTTATTATTTATCTCACTATATCTAAAAAATTATATTATGTGTCCAAAATCACTAGAGAACCCATAATGGAAAACAAACAGATATTTTATTATAAAGTCCACTCTTCACCGTAATGAAAATAATTTTGATTTTCAACCTGTTTAGAGATAAATTTTTACTCAATTTATGAACAATGAGTTTTGATATATTTAAAACATTATCATTATTAAGTATATTATTTTCATAATGTTATAGTTTTTGATTCATTTTTTATTATTAAATGAAAATGGAATTATAATTTGATATTTTGTTTTTCAAATAATTGATAAACCATTAATATTAAATGTAATAATTTTTTAGGTTGTTACTGTACTTGTTTCAAAAAATTTAATTTATCAATATATATATGTGTTAGAATAATTTTTAGAAATAATTTTTATGTATTTATCATTTTAGGTCTACATTTATTGGTTCCACACAGAAGAATAAATGATTACCATCCATTTATATAAAATAACTCATTATTTAACAAATTTTTCATCAATACAATTTTGTATAATCCAATTTATTGAATGAGAGTTTATTATTCTTGTTTGTCAAATTTATTTTTCTTATTACTCTCTAATTGCACATATTATATTTTCATTTGTTTTAAGTGATTTTTGAATGACTTGATGGGTCATATTCAGGAAGTTAATACTTGTCTTAGTTAGAGGATTTGAACTATTAATATTGGGATTTCAACTATAAATATAGAATTCATAAAGGCCCAAGGAATCATATATATCATAACTTTTTCCTGTCGAGACACCATGAATCATAGACAAGAATGTGTGTACCCCCCAAATCCCTTCTTCAAAAAACCTTGTGTTAATAACAAGTTACAATGGTGTCATTCTCACTAATTGGAGGCATTAACCCTTTTAGAGAACACAATTGAGTATAACTATCATCCTCATCAACTTCATCTCATGAATAGTTATTATTGAAATTTGGTTGTTAAGACTCATCCCGCATCACTTATATGATTCTTGTCTAAGTCTAAGATGTAGTCATCCCTTGTATGACTACTAGTCAGATTATTCCAAGAACCATAGGTGCATTTCTATAGGATATGGATGATTAGTGTCAAAAAATGCAATAAGATATATTTTGGATATGAAGACAATGTGTATGAAATATGTTTATAAATTTCACCATTGAATGAATTCAGATGATAAAACCTACTATGGTGGATCACTTATTTTATTAAATCTAATTTCCAATTTCCTATTAAGAATACTAAAAATAATTGAAACAATAAAATGTTTGGTTTCACACATTAGAATTATCTATAACATTCTCTTTTTACAATGAACTCCTTATGTGTATTTATTTACTTATGGTACATAATGAATATATTATGCACCGAATTGGATGGATTTGAGTCTAGAACGAATACATGATAATTTTTTTGACAAAGGAATATAAAGATAGAGGTAAAGGGTTTACTTAGTTTTGAAAATAACATATGTGTGACTATTATAAAATAATTTTTATGTGTTTACATTTTTGTTATTCCAAAAAAATTAGTCTATAAGAATTGGATGAACATCTGATTTTTCACGGAATAGATTTCAGTTAATTTTTTTTACAAAAATTGGGGAAAACTAAATGTGAAAAATAATCCAGATGATAATTTTAGTTAGGGATCATTTGATTTGAATAACATGGAAATTTACATTAGGGATTGAATAGATATATTGTAAATTTAAATTGAATATGACCTTCCAGATTTCCTTATGTTGTTTAAGAAGTTTAAAAGATGTGATTATATACCATTGTATATCATTTGTACTAAATACATAATGTTTTCTATTTTAATGATGTTATGCAAATAAAAAGATTGATGTGGATGGATTGATACCATTTATATTGAACTACATGGCCTCTTTAATGGTATACTACAAGAATAAAATTAACTACCATTGTGGAACATATGATAAAAAATGAATTATTTTTCCAAAAGGAATGATATTTAAAAAATAAAAGCTTTTGTAAATGATTAAATATTGTGTTAAAATGTCCATGAATCACTCATTTAATTCCTTAATTGTTGCATGGATCGATACCTGCAAAATGAATCAGTTTATTCAAAATAAGTGTGGTACATTCCAATAATTTCCATGTTTAGAATGCTATATGGATTTTTGTAAATTGTTAGACAATTGACATGGCCTACAAATAAAATAATTCAATATGTGAAATTACATCTTCCAATATATCCCCCATGTGTATGAAAATATATTATGTGTATTCTAGTTTTCGAAATAACCTGAGAAACATAATTATTACATTATCTATAGATGGAATAAATAAATTTTCCTTACATAGTAGTACTCACAGTATATGTCCCATCATGATGGTTAATTATAATTTTCCTCCATGGTTATCCAAAAACATAAGATATATTGTGTTTTATATATTTATATACAGACCAAAGAAACCTAGTAATGATATTTATTTCCATTTGGATCGACTGATTGAATATCTAAAATTGTTGTGGGATACAACTTTTACACTGTATAATGCTCATAAAAGTGAATAATTCTCATTGAGGACCATGTTTTATGGGATGAGAAAATAATACCTAGAATATGGAAATTTATCAAGCTATATCATTAAAATAATTTTGGGATTTCACATTTTTTAAGAATGTACGCAATCATTTTGGTTGAAAATTTCATCAAAAACATGGTTTTTACAACAATGGATCTTCTTTACCTCATTGACATAAATATCAATCCTGGATGACAATATTCAATAGGAATATCAAACATGGATAAACCATCTCCACTAAAAGGTGATCAACTATTCGATAAAGTAAAAGACAATGACACTTTTTTGGTAAAATATTTTTTAAAATCCTTAAAAAATATTTTGGTAAAAAAAAAATCAATTTTCATTGAGTTACCATTTTGGAATCATTTGTATGTTAATAATTTTATTGATTTTATTCCATAGAAAAAAATTATTCAATAAGTTTTTTTCACATTAATTGATGTTTGTAATTTTTTTTTGGTATAAATGGTAGGTTAGATATGATTTAAATTGGTATAAGTTAATATTTTGAATCAGTGAAGCGTAAAAGGTGGACTTTTATTCCTCCAATATCTTATAATCTATTCCTATAGGTAAAATTTAAATTTCACCTTTTCTTTAATACTGTAAAAGTTCCTTAGGGGTATCCATAATATATCAAGAATGTTGTCTGAATGAATAATTTGATGTTATAGGGACTAAAACCACACAACATTCCTAATTTGATGTAATATTTGAAGCATGTTTCATTTTGTTTCATTCAAACTAAAAATTTACATCATATATTAATCATACCCTTCTTCTTTTTTCAAATCCATATGAAGTAAAGTTATAGTACCATCAATGTTTCCAATCATGAATATTGGGTTGCCGTCATATTATGTGAATTCGAGATGTTATTCCCACTACTATTCTTCTATATAATGGTAGACTTAGTGGTTCACCTGGTTAAAGATGTTCAATTATATGATCCTTTCCATTTGAGATGTATGTACCCCATTAAATTCTATATGATTCTTTTGAGTGGGTATGTCCGGAATAGTTGTTTTATAGATGATTATATTGTAGATTAGTATATTTTAGAAGAAGATGTTGAATTCAATACCGATTATCTATAATATTTTGACAACATTGGTCTCCCAGTGTCTCATCAAAATATAATCCTTAACAGAGAATGAATTTCTAGAAGATATTTTGTCATAATTACCTTCATAGAGTGGGATAAATTTCATGTTGAAATTTTATATATTAGTGAATATTTGGATCTATATGTTGAATCACATAAATAAATTTATAGAGATTTGAATCCATCAAAGGATAATGGTTTGACATTAAGAACACACAATAAGTAGTTTATAGGATGCTTCAAATATAAAATTTATAAAGATATATCTAAAAATCCATATTCAATTTTCAAATGAATTTGATGGGAACCCATGGGTAAATATGTAAATGTTATATCTTATAGTGGTTTTCTAATCAATGGTTATGCGTTCTATAAAAAAGAACATGGTGAATGATTTATGATGAATAAATATGGTGTTGTACTTGTGTCAGAAGTGATTCACATATATAGTTCTAAATATTGAAATCGAATTTATAAAAATAAGTCATATTTTGACATTATCAAATAGATATAAAATTTGTATTTTACAACATTACCAGAGCCAGTTGTCTATTGTAAATGGTTTTACAATATGTGTGTAGTAAAAGATTATGAAATGGGGTTTGTCAAGGTTAAATATATTGTGGAAGGGAAAAATGATCCATTAATAATGTAATTTAATACAGTGAAATTATTTTATGTATCAGATCTAGAAAATAAGAATCGGTTGATTTTCCTGGTGGAAACTATAACAATTGTCTGGTCTGGTGAACATTTAATCAAGGATGGACCTTTCATTGGGAGATCAAAATCAGTCCATAGTGGTCCCAATATAGAAAATGGATTGTATGTTTTAGGGGACCCTAATGAGTGGATTTGGATTATTGATAAAGGATAAAAATTCCTAAATCCTTTAAAATTGGGGAGTTTAATGAGAAACTAAATGTGTTTTTTAATATACTATGTTTTTCTGAAAAATATTGTTTTCTATATTTCATTTACATAATCTAAATTAAATGATTTACTACTCATATAGAAATTGTATTCTTCATATGATTATGTTACCAATATCATGTAAGAACAGAAAATAAGGATGGGAACCCTTTGGAATCATGTAAAGGTAATGTTACAATATACATTCACTATTATATATGAAAATTATATAAGGAATAATTGATTTATATTTTTTATTCATATTATATTTTTTTTATTTTATAATATTTATGTTGATGTTTAATGCCTTTATGGAGAAAAACATCTCAAAAATTTATAGGCCTCAAAATCATTCCACCCCTATAGTGATAGAACTTATCATTTTTCTTCATGTTCCATCAATTCTCTTTGAATGAAGAGAAACGAAGCGTCCTTTCAGTCATAGTGGTAATCTTGATGTTTTATGTAACACCCCTAGCTTTCACGATACAATTCTCTTTGAATAATACAGTAGCGTGTGTTGTACGCAACGTCGAGCTTTAACACACCGCGACAAATCAAAGTAGCCATTATGAATAGTAATACCTAATTTTTGAAATTTTATAAATTTTATCTTGTCAAATGGAGTTCGTTTTTGGATTCAAAATATCGAAATTGGCTTATGTTGAATTTTTGGAATTTTTCTGAGAACTTCCAATTTTTTATGAATAGTAAAAAATACTTAAAAACAACTTTTTTAATCAAAATAAATTATAGTGATAAATTATATTGTTGAGTGGTTTTAAAGTATAATTATAATATATTTCTACCATTTTATCCAATGGTGTTCATTATAATTAATTTCACTTTGAAATTGGACATAAAGAATTGCCAATCTTTTGATATATATTGTTACTAAAGAACACGCTGTTTGTTGTGACAACAGGATTTAATTATAAAATTAATTAATGAAACTTATATGTTTGGAATTTTCTAAAATAGACATCATTTTTGAATACGGAATATCAATTATAGCTTAGGGTCCAATTTTGGAATTGTTCTGAAAAACTTCAATTTTTGATGAATAGTGAAACCACTAAGTGGTAGTTAAAAAACAGATTTTTCATTTAAATGAAACATTACCACTTCTGTGTTTTTATTTTCAAAAATCTGACATACGTGGTTGTCATTAGGAAGTAAAATTTGGTTCAATGGGATAAAACTAATTTTTTTTGGTGAATAGTAACTTTTAGGTTTAATTAATCGCGATTAAAGGTAATTAGTGAAATTTAAGGTAAAAATGATATTATAAAAATACGAAAACACCATTAAACTTTTTCTAACCCTATTTTATGAGTCATGTCCGACCAATACAATGCATGGGTCAACTTGGGGACCCCATGGAGCCACTTTGGTAGGAAAATGACATTAAAAACGTTTTATTTAATGTTAAAATAAAAATGTCACAAACATGAGTTGTTTTATAAAAACAATTTTTAACTGGGGTTATACAAGTCATATTTTTGACTAAAAATATTAATTAGAAATCTAAAAAGATTTCCTACATCATGATATTTTTTTTATAATTTTTAGATATTAAATAAATTAAATTATTTATGATGCCATGATGATGCAGCGATTACCTCATTAGTTAACAATTTTAATAAAATAAAAAGATAATGTAAAATCTAAGACTTAGACTTGTCCAAAGCCTATTGGATGAATATATTTAGACCCCTTAACACCTTACCCTCTAAATATATAAGTGTGGGACCTTAAAAATCCGAAACTCAATATATAATAATGTAACATTTCATTACTTTCCAAGAGTGCCCCTCCTCTCCTCTTATAAAAGGCCCCCACCACTACCACCTTATTCACACTTTCAAAGCCTTTTGTCTCGCCCAACCTCTGCCCAAATACACTCCCAACTTCCCTCTATTACTCCTAGAAGCCTCACATTGGGCATAACTCTTCCCAAGAAGCCTTTGGATCAAATCAAAAAGAGTTACTCGATTTTAAGGTATTGTCTTCTCTTATGTTATTTTGTTTTATTTTGCTTCTCCAACCCCCTAAAATCTTTTTATTCATTTCTTTTGTAACAACAAAAGTATCCTCAATATACTAGGATGTTTTTATAAGAATGATTTGAGCTACACTTACACACACCTACATATAATGGTTAAAGAATATACTGTTTCTGTGGATGGCGAATTTCTGCCTCACGAAACGATGATTGTTCAACACTCATATAACACCTTCAAAGGTGGCCATTAAGATGTCACTATATTTATATATGATATATAATATTTTTATTTTTTTTAATTAAGCTTCTGTATTTGTCATTTATTTCATAACTTTATGGTTTCAATTATGGGTAAACGCAATATTTTCATTTTAGGAAGTGCGGACTACCGCCCCCTCAATGTGATTTGAATCGTTAATGACATATGTGGGATGTATAAAGGATGGAGTAAATGGTATTATAAATTTCATTATACTGGAATTATATTATACCTTTATATAATTATAACTTCATTCCATTAAATACGAAATAGAAATGAAAGTAGCCTTCATGCGTACGTACGACTTACCATCTCCATGAACGGTGCATTTTATTTCTTACCTCTAAATGTTATGTAATTTTTTAAATGAATGTATATACTGGATATTTATTATGTATATGATATCTAAATCATGAATATAATTATGGACATAATGGATATTTTACCAGATGAACAATGTGTAATTATAAGAAGTTTATTTTTGACTGAAGTACCTAAGATCGACAAAATGACCGTTATTAACTTAAATAATTACATAATGTTCATGACATGGTAATGAGTGATATAAAAGGAATAATGAACTTGAAAAAGGTTCTTAAGAAGGTAGAGATTAAATCTAGTTTGTTATTTAGGAGGTTAAAGAGCGGTAGAGTTAAGTCTGACATGAGGTAAGGGAACTTCTTAACCGAATTTCCATTCTTTGGGTTAATCTCCTACTTTAAAATTATGTCATGATATTATTATGTCCTATCTTGTATTTATAAATACTGTATGTGTGCATATAGTGAATACAGACAATATATCTATTCTATTTAAAAATGATCCTTGTAAAGTACATTGTCTCAATCTCCATTCATTGAGGCATATTTTATTTTATACACAAATTTCATTTATACCGTGTATAAACCACATTGACTTTTATGTTTATTCAAAATGAATCTTTTTTATAAGAAGAATTTTACTAAATGACAAAAAGGAATGTTTTTCTGGTCGTACGTATGCGGCGATAATGACTTCTCCGCCGCCGCGACCATTATTTGAGTTTCGGCTTCCTCTACAAGCCATAACTTTTTTTAAATGAAAAATAAATTCCAAGTTTTAATTTTCCATTATTTTGGTATTCAAAATGGTTTTGATAATTTTATTATTATATCAATGTATTGAATTGATATCTTTTGATTGAAATGTGGAAATGTTATGTTTCCTTTATGCATGTTTTATGTGATACGATTATGTTATGGTTTATGATATGTTTAAACCTATTCAGATGAGGAATGAATTGGACTTAATAAGTGACGGGTGGAGCCCGCTATAGCTCCTCGATGTATCGGTAGGTCTCATGAGACAAACTATTGTTTTGGCACGAGGCCTTGACAAAATCTTATTTTTGGTCTTGGCACGAGGCCTTGGATACGTGGTTATGATAGTCTGGCATTATGAATTCCATCATTATGAAAGTGGTTATTGATATTGCATGTGATTATTCGACTACTAGAACATCCATGTGAGTAAGTAAATGGAATTATTTAATTTTATTTTTTCCATATTATGCAAAAGTTAATGTTTAAAAAGGCTTTTGTTTTAGTTATACATTTCCTTAAATGTTAATGTTTATTGATGAAAGCTTCCGCAAAATTGTTATCCTTACTGAGCATCTGAGCTCACCCCTTTCAATGTTTTAATATTTTCCAGGATGTGAAGAAGTATTTTATGAATGACCTACAGGGATAGTCAGAAGAGGATATGAGTGTGGACTTTGAAGACCATGTTGTTGTAGTTTATCACTTTATGATATAATGTTACATTTATGAACGTATCTAGTGTTTCCAAGGCTACTAAACTAATCGGTCTTTCGAGACTTGATCTTTTGTGATCATGCCAATATTATGAAGTAATGAACCGACTCTGGGTAGCTAGGGTCGGGGCGCTATAGTTGGTATCAGAGGCAGTTTAGTACTAACCATGGATTCTAGATTTAGATAAACTCTGATTAGAGCACATATCCCGAAAATAGACTTTGAGGATTAGTATAGAAGAACTTCCTAGAATTTTTGTATTATAGAGATTTTGTGATTTTTCCGAGAAATACATCCCTGTCTGGGTACGATCAGGTAGAGGTGGATCTGGCACAGATGTACCTAGGGGTAAAACCCAAAAACACCGCTTTGAGCTAGACTCGAACGAGAACTAGTGCACGAAAACAGGCCTTGCTGCACTCTTGGTTACGACACTCCCGGGGGATATGCCTTAGGATAATTTCATTTTCTTTACAAACCACTGTGAAGGGTTGAGTATATACTTCCTCAATGAATTTTTTTTATGATTATGGATTATATCCATAAATAGTTCAATTTATGTTAAGTATTTTAAAAGTATGGAATTATGTATTCTGATTCATAAACTAATCTAGTTTATGCCATTGTTTAGAAATGGTGCCTAGTGGAAGGAATGGAAACCGTATCAATGCACGCTCTCCATGTAGGGATTTTCCTCCTGCTCAAGATAATTATTGTGGATCTGGAGATACAACTGGTTCTGATCAACTTATTACCATACTGGGACAACTCACTCAGGTTATGAATGATATCCTTACTCGTATGGAGCACCCTGATCCGCAACGTGGAGGATCAATGTTAGACCGCTTCATGAGGCAACAACCACCAACATTCAATGGAATTACAAATCCCTTAGTAGCTCAGCAATGGATAAACTCCTTAGAGAAAATATTCCACGCCTTGGGGAGTAGCGAAAGGGATAAGGTTGTCATGGCAGTTTACCGTCTCACTGGAGATGCTGATCAGTGGTGGTCATTGATTCAAAACACAAAGGAAGATGATGAGGCATCAAATATGGAATGGAGGGAGTTCAAAGAGATTTTCCTAGAAAAATACTATCCTCGTGACCATCGAGCAGATATGGAAAGACAATTTTTGAGTCTGAGACAAAAAGAAGATAAAAATGTCACAAAGTATGAGTCTAACATTACAAGGTTAGCGAGGCATGCAACAGATTATATACGTAACCCAAGAAGTAATATTGACCATTTATTTGATGGGTTAAAACCTTTTCTCCGACGAGCATTAGTATCACAATCTTTCTCAACATACGAAGATATTGTCTCATGTGCTATCAAGACAGAAAAGGAATTCTCTAAGTCTTATGACAACAATGTAAAGCAAGAGAAGAAGAGAATGGTTGAACAAGAGACAGATAAAGGGAAAAAGGTAATGAAGGATTTTCCATTATGTGATAATTGTGGTGAGAATCACCCTGGTACTTGCCTAAAAGGAATGGGAGTTTGTTATAAATGTGGAGAAAAAGGTCACCAGGCTCGTGATTTCAAGGGAAAGAAAGAGGCTATCAATGTTAAATGCTACAATTTTAGGGAAATGGGGCATTATACAAATGAATTTCCTAAGCATCAGGGAATCTTACCTCAGAAAAGGCCAAGGGATCAAGGAAAATCATATGTTGTTACTATAGTTGAAGTGGAATAATTAATGTATTGGTTCTTTTGGACTCAAGGATTATATTATGTTTATAACAATAATGTGATATATATAAGGATTGTACTGCAGTACTTGTTGTTATCATTATGGTTTTAATATGATGAAGGAAATCATATTTTTAGTATGTGAAAATAAGGGAAACTTTACTTTGTTTAGGGAATCTGATGTTACAATTGATTTTTGGAATTTAGAGACCTTTTAGAGAATGTCTGGACAGAGGTATTTTGGATAACTATAAAGGTTGGAATGGATTAAGTTGATCTTTGGATAGTATTGTTTAAGGTTAAAAGATTTTTGAAGTTTATTTTTGAAATATTATAATACTATAGTATTAGGAAAAGGAAAACCTGCAGGGTGGGGAATAACCCGTCGCGTCGGACAAAGCTGTATGAATCGAACCCACAACTATAGTGAGACATGCCTTTATTTCCTACCACTAGCCTACAAGAAGTCCCTGGTTATTAAAAAATAGTTTTCCTAATCTAAATGGTATGTGCTAATATTTAGAACCTTATACAATTAGGATAAATAGAATATTTTTGAGTTCTGTTACCATTTGGAGTGAAAGATGGGTTTGTGGTAAAAATTTATTAATGAAAGTCTACACGACAAGTAAGTATATTTCCTTACATTCTTAGTAAATCTCTTAAATAGATTTCTCAACTTTATGAAAGGTAACTTAAAACAAAAACATTGCCAGTTAACTTTTCCAACTGGGGATTCAATGATCGTTTAACAAATCACAAGTTTGTGATTTTCTTATTGTTAACTTTCTCCTAATCCTATTTTCTACAACTGTCCATCAGACCTTGACGGTTTGTTTCTCCTCCATATCCATATTTTTTATAGAATCCTAGTATTGGCTATCTCGGGTGACCTTTGTACTTCTCTTTATTTCTTTTAATGTTATATTTTCTTTAACCTTATTTCCTATGTGGGTTTTCCATAAAGGTATTTTCTATTTTCAACCTTTTATTTTTAAAGATAAATTTCAAATTGCGAGGATGCAATTTTTTGAAGGAGGGGAGAATGTAACACCCCAAGCTTTCATGATTCACTTCTCTTTGAATAATACAGTAGCGTTTGTTGTACGCAACTTCGAGCTTTAACACACCGCGACTAATCAAAGTAGCCGTTATGAATAGTAATACCTAATTTTTTAAATTTTATAAATTTTATCTTGTCAAATGGACTTCGTTTTTGGATTCATAATATCGAAATTGGCTTATGTTGAATTTTTGGTATTTTTCTGATAAACTTCAAATTTGTTTATGAATAGTGAAAAATACTTAAAAACAAATTTTTTAATCAAAATAATTTATAGTGATAAATTATACTATTGAGTGTATTTAAATTATAATTATAATATATTTTTACCATTTTATCCGATGGTGTTCATTAGAATTAATTTCACTTTGTAATTGGACATAAACAATTGCCAATCTTTTGATATATATTGGTTCTGAAAAACACGCTATTTGTTGTGACAACGGGACTTAATTATAAAATTAATTTATGCAACTTATATGTTTGGAATTTTGTAAAATAGACATAATTTTTGAATTCGGAATATCAATTATAGCTTAGGGTGAAATTTTGGCATTGTTCTGAAAAACATCAATTTTTGATGAATAGTGAAACCACTAAATGGTAGTTAAAAAACTGATTTTTCATTTAAATGAAACATTACCACTTCTATGTTTTTATTTTCAAAAATATGACATACATGGTTGTCATTAGGATGTAAAATTTAGTTCAATGGGATAAAAATAATTTTTTTGGTGAATAGTAACTTTTAAGTTTAATTAATCGCGATTAAAGATAATTAGTGAAATTTAAGGTAAAAATGATATTATAAAAATATGAAAACACCCTTACACTTGTCCTAACTCTATTGGATGAGTCATGGACGACCAAGAAAATGCATGTGTCAACTTGGCGATCTCATGGATCCACTTTGGTAGGAAAATGACATTAAAAACTTTTTATTTAATGTTAAAATAAAAATGTCACAAACATGAGTTTCTTTATTAAAACAATTTTTAACTGGGGTTATACAAGTCATCTTTTTTACTAAAAATATTAATTAGAAAGATAAAAATATTTCCTACATCATGATAGTTTTTTTATAATTTTTAGACATTAGATAAATTAAGTTATCTATGACGCCATGATGATGCAACGATTACCTCATTAGTTAACAATTTAAATAAAATAAAAAGATAATGTAAAATCTAGGACATACACCTGTCCAAAGACTATTGTATGAGTAGATTTCGAACACTTATCACCTTAACCTCGTAATATATAAGTGTGGGGCCTTTAAAATCTGAATCTCAATATATAATAAAGTAACATTTCATTACTTTCCAATAGTGCCCCTCCTCTCCTCTTATAAAAGGCCCCCACCACTACCACCTTATTCACACTTTCAAATCCTTTTGGCTTGGCCAACCTCTGCCCAAATACACTCCCAACTTCCCTCTCTTACTCCTATAAGCCTAACATTTTGCAGAACCCTTCCCAAGGAAGCCTTTGGCTCAAATCAAAAAGAGTTACCCGATTTTAAGGTAATGTCTTCTCTTGTGTTATTTTGTTTTATTTTGCTTCTCTAACCCCCTAAACTCTTTTTATTAATTTCTTTTGTAACAACAACAATATCCTAAATATAATAGGATGTAATTATAAGAAGGATTTTAGTTACACTTACACACACCTACATACAATGGTTAAAGAACATACTATTTCTGTGGATGGCGAATTTCTACCTCACAAAACGATGATTGTTCAACACTCATATAACACCTTAAAAGGTGGCCATTAAGATGTCACTATATTTATATATTATATATATAATGTTTATGTTTTACTTAAGCTTATGTATTTTCCATTTATTTCATACCTTAATGGTTTCCATTATGGGTAAACGCGATATTTTCATTTTAGGAAGTGCGGACTACCGCCCCCTCAAAGTGATTTGAATCGTTAATGCCATATATGGGATGTATAAAGGATGGAGTAAATGGTATTATACATTTTATTATACTGGAATTATATTATACCTTTATATAATTATAACTTCATTCCATTAAATATGAAATATAAATGAAAGTAGCGTTCATGCGTACGTACGGCTTACCGTCTCCATGAACGGTGAATTTCATTTCTTACCTCTAAATGTTGTGTAATATTATAAATGAATGTATATAATGGATATATATGATGTATATGATATCTAAATCATGAATATAATTATGGACATAATGGATATTTTACCACATGAACAATGTGTAATTATAATAAGTTTATTTTTGACTCATGTATCTAAGATCGACAAAACGACAGTTATTAACATAAATAGTTACATAATGTTCATGACATGGTAATAAGTGATATAAAAGGAATAATGAACTTGAAAAGGGTTCTTAATAAGGTAGAGATTAACTCTAGTTTATTATTTAGGAGGATAAAGTGCGGTCAAGTCAAGTCGGACACAAGGTAAGGGAACTTCTTAGCCCAATTTCCATTCGTTGGGTTAATCTCTTACTTTAAAATTATGTCATGATATTATTATGTCCTATCTTATATTTATACTTTCTTTATGTGTACATATAGTTAATACACATAATATATACATTCTATTTAAAAATGATCCTTGTAAGGTACTTTGTCTCAATCTCCATTCATTGAGGCATATTTTATTTTATACACAAATTTCATTTATATGGTGTATAAACCCCTTTGACTTTTATGTTTATTCAAAAGGAATATTTTTTATAGGAAGCATTTTACTAAACAACAAAAAAGGATGTTTTTCTGGTCGTACGTATGCGGCGACAATGACTTCTCTACCGCCGTGACCATTATTTGAGTTTCGGCTTCCTCTACAAGCCATAAATGTATTTAAATGAAAAATAAATACCAAGTTATAATTTTCTTTTATTTTGATATTGAAAATGGTTTTGATAATTTTATTATTATATCAATGTGTTGTATTGATATATTGTGATTGAAATGTGGAAATGTTATGTTTCATTTATGCATGTTTTATGTGATACGATTGTGTTATGGTTTATGATATGTTTAAACCTATTCATATGAGGAATGAATTGGACTTAATAAGTGACAGGAGGAGCCCGCTATAGCTCCTCGATGCATGGGTGGGTCTCATGAGACAAACTAGTGTCTTGGCATGAGGCCTTGACAAAATCTTATTTGTGGTCTTGGCACGAGGCCTTGGATACGTGGTTATGATTGTCTGGCATTATGCATTCCATCATTATGAAAGGGGTTATTGATATTGTATGTGATTATTCGACTAGTAGAATATCCATGTGAGTAAGTAAATGGCATTATTTAATTGTATTTTTGCTATATTATGCTGATGTTCAAGTTTAAAAAGGCTTTTGTTTTAGTTATACATTGCCTTAAATGTTAATTTTTATTTATGAAAGCTTCCACAATATTGTTATCCTTACTAGGAATCTGAGCTCACCACTTTCAATGTTTTAATATTTTCCAGGATGTGAAGAATTATTTTATGAATGACCTGCAGGGATAGTCAGACAAGGATATGAGTGTGGACTTTGAAGACCATGTTATTGTAGTTTTTCACTTTATGATGTAATGTAACATTTATGAATGTATCTAGTGTTTCTAAGGCTACTAAACTAATCGGTCTTTCGAGACTTGATATTTTGTGATCATTCCAATGTTACAAAGTAATGCACTGACTCTGGGTAGCTAGGGTCGGGGCGCTACATTTTAACAGTGAAATCATTTTCCATAGAATTTATATGTTATATCATATTTATTTTTAATTGATTTTCTTTAGTATTACTCACATATGATTTTTTATTATATAAGAGGATTATTTTCGTCCATTTAGGGTGGTATGTTTTGAATTTTTTCGTGATCGAGAGAGATTGGTCTTTGAGACTAAAACTAAACTAATGAAATCAAGAAAATTGGAAAATAATGTAAACAACCGTCATAATAATTTTAATTCCAACTTCTTATTCAATTATTTTTATCATTATTTATTATAACATTTGTAAATTAATTTATTTATAATTTTTATCTAATATTTATTTAGTTTTTAACAATTATATATGGAATTTATAGAAACAAGTCTCAAGAGAGATAACATGTTACTTTTTACCAATGTTACCAAGATTTCTGTTGTCTTTATTTATTGAACTACCAATATTGTATATTGATTCAATATATTTTTGGAATCTTAATGAAGAAGAAAAATGTTAATCATGGTAACAATTGTAGTTGGGATTATTTTGAACACTATAGGATACTTAGGAATCAACTTCACCTCAATCTAAAATATGATCTGACTGGTATGAATCCATTTTGTTATTTTATTTAAAATTAACATTAATTTTAGTAAAAAAACAGGCAAAGAACTCAAAACAGAACAATCACATTTATATTTTTCTTGATACCTCAAAAAAATGATCCATTAATCATTTAGAACATATATGAATTATCCAAACTTCACTTTGTTTCACGATGTGACCAGCATGATTCAAGTTGATTATTTTTATTTAAAAATGACATTATTTTAGTAAAATGATATCTTGAATTGTTAAAAAAAAGAAAATTTATTTGGATTTTTTTGATACATTGGGAAAAAATTAATAGGTCGGTTGTGATGTGTGCAAATTAGCCTCAGATCAATATGATATATTATTTTCCCGGTATGAATGATAGTTGCAAGTATCTATTTATAATTTACATTTTAATTAAAAAAGTACCACTCTTTGGAAAACCAGAAAACATGCTTGGGTTTTCATCAAAATTTATGAACATGATTAAAAATTCAATTATTATGTTTAGGATTTAGTGTCATGTCAAACCAACACCTGATCTGATAGGTATAACTCAATGTGTATGTTTCCATCTCAAAATGTCTTTTTAGTATGAAACACAAGTGATGTACCCAAAACAAATAAAAAATATTTGTATTTCTTTAATATTGATGTAAATTTTTTTAGACATTTCAAACATGTTGAAAGCATTCTCACATCAATCCAATTCATTGTGTTACTGGTATGACTCTAGTTATATCTTTTTATTTGAAATTTTCATTAATTTTAGTAAAAATGGAAACCAACATACTCTAATATAATTAAAAACATTCATATTGTTTTTATACATTATAAAATGGATCTATATGTTATTTTTGTTGTTTAAGAATTATCCTTATCTCAATCTAACACATGACGTGCCCAGTATGACTGATATTATCTATTATTAGTTTAAAATTTACATATTAGATCAAAAGTGAAACTCTATGGAAAAAAGAAAATTTTCTCTATGTTTCTTGATAAATAATTAGAATTATTTATAATTTATTTTTAATTTTTTGTAATCATTCTCATGTAAAAAGGAAAAATCAATGTGTTCAGTATGACACAATGTTCATGATTCCAATTTAAAGAGACATCTTAATAAAAAAGACTTTTGATACACTAAAAACTGAGAAAAAAAAACATATTTTTTGATGCTTTAGGAAGATGATCCATATGTTATTTGGGATCTTTATAGATGATACTAATATAAATACTATTTATAGTGTAATTAGCATGACTATGAGTGATTTTTTTTATATAAATTTGGGATTAATTTTTGTAAATAAAAAAACTGACATACTAAGAACTGAGAAAAAGAAATCTTATTATTTTGATAATTTAAGAAAAAAATAATTTAGAAATTTTTAAAATTTAAAACAAATCCTCAAATAAATAAGATATATAATGTATTCGGTATGACTCAAAGTCTCCGTTATGAGTTTAAAATTTATATTTTAGTCTAGAAAGTGTATGTCATTACTAACCAAGAAAACACACTAATATTGTCATAATAATTTAGAAATGTTATGAAAAAGTTATTTATGACCTATAAGAATTGGTATCATGTCAAACTGACACACGAAGTGATTAATATGACTGAAAGTGTATGTTTCTTGTTCAAAATTACATTATGCTAAAAAAGAAAATTAAAGTACTCAAAATAAAGAAAACCCATTCATATTGTTTTGATATTTTATGAAAACATCCATATATCATTTGGGATGTGTATAAATAATCCATCTCTCAATATGACCCCAAAACTCAAAATGACACATGATGTGACAAGTATGACTCTCAGTTCTTCTTTTTATTTAATATTGACATTACTTTTAGCAAAGAAAGACAACTGACATTCTCATAATCAAGAAAGCACATTCAGATTGTTTTGATAATTTTGGAAAATGGTCTATAAGTCATTTTGGATGTGTAGTAATCATCCACAAGTCAATACTATCCATTATGTAACTAGTATTACATAATTAGTCAATTATTAGTTTAAAATTGACATTTTAATTCCAAAAGATATGCTCAATGAAAACTAAGAATATATACTTTAAGATTCTTGATAATTTACAAAAAAATATTTATAATTAATTTTTGATGTGTAGGAATCATTATAAAATCAAATTGACACATGATATGATCAGTATGATTCAAAGTGTATCTCTCAAGTTTAAAATGACATTTAGTGAAAAAATCCGACATACTCAAAAATGGAAAACACATTCAGATAATTTTTATAGTTATGTACAATCTTCCATAAGTAACTTGGATTATCTTGGAAATAACCACACCTAAATATAATTCATAGCGTGACTTGTATGAATCCATGTATGTTTTTTCAATATATAATTTTCATTTTTATTAAAATGGGTATCACATTGCTAAAATCACGAAAATGATCCATGATTGTTTTCACATCATTATATATTCTATTACATAATTAATTATCTTATCATTTTTATCTTAAAATTATATACTTAATTCCCATATTGATAATATGTGAAGAAGAACAAGAAATGGTGTGACATGTAAGAGTTAGAAAATGCTCCATATAATGCACATTGTTCTTATTATGATTGAATATTTAATTTCAAATTATAAATTTCTATTTAATTTATTTCACTATATTATTACTAACATAAGAATATTTTTTTATAGAGCTGCATTATTTTTCATGAGTAGGGGTGGTTTGTTCTGAAATAGCGTGATTTGGGGTCAGGGTCAAAAGACAATGAAAAATTGTTGTTTTTGAATGTATGAAATAATTCTCACATACTCATGTAACTGTATAAAATAATGATTGAAATATATATAATATCGAGTTTTGTTGAAAATCCAACTATATTAAATGTAACATTTAAATGAAAACATATAATACTTGGAAAACAATTTATATTAAAATTAATTCTTTTTGAATGGTTAGTAATATTTTGTTGTTTTCATCCATAAATTATTCTATAAATGTGAATTATTTCTTTATATAGTCTAAATATATTATATTTTATTAACAAATCACTTCTATGTATAGAATATTAAATGTCATAACTATTTTTGGTAAACTAACAAGTTATATGTATACACAACGACTATATATATACCGAATGGGCAAGATAATATTTCATTACCATTTTACATTAATATATATTACCCCAATGAATTATCTAGAAACCGTTCGTCCTATTTAGATATTTATGCTTTACATAGTATGATAATTATTTTTATATTATTTCAATTATATCAATCGATATATTATTTTTCAAGGGTGACTAAAAGGGAGATTGTTTCAATCTTAGATTTTTTTATTTACATTTGTGTAATATCAACTTTTAGTTTTTATAATTATATTCCATATATGTTTTCAATAAAACTAGTTTTTATTTTTTATTATATTTCTTTATTTTATCCGAATGAAATAAAAAAATTTAAATTTTATATTTTTATTATTCAAAAATATATTTATTCAATTTCAAAACATATCGATGTAATAAATGGATCATTCAAAGAAATATCTTGGGTATTACAATTTACCTATTTAAAAAAATCCATCATGGAAATTACATGACTCATAAGAGAACATATGTGGCTACTAATATATTTAGGTTTTTATGTTCTTTCTAAATTCCATAGATTTCCGTATAATAATTTGAAAAGGTGAGTGGTTGGGTTTTATAGTACATGGCATTACAAATCATGACCATTTTGGGTTTTGGCACAAATTTTTTGAAATCATATTATTGTATTGCATTATATTTTATTATATCTTATAGATCTAGTTTGAAATTATTCCAAATTCATACATGGATCATGTTTTCCACTTAGGAAAAGTTCCATGGTAATAATAGTTTATATGATACCATTTCTACATGATCAAGAATCTTGATGTCTCTAACATATTTAGGGGTAAATTTCACATTTCCTGAAATTTGATGATTCTTTTTTTTCTTCCACCAGACATGTTCTAAAATGTTTTTATAATTTTTTTATTCCATTTATGAATAGAGAAGTATGAGAAATATCTATCATTTATTCTTAATTTTATTTAATTTTTAAATGGAATTTAGATATACATACATTTTAAATCATAAAAGTCAATATTGTTTTATGAAAAATTCAAAAAAATTCAAGCATATTTTATAAAACTATATCATTAAAAAAAATACATATTTATTAGTAATCATTTAGATAAGGTAGTAATTCATATATTCTATTATATATCATATGTACAATATTTATTAATCAATATTGGACCTCATTTAGTTTGCATCATAGATAATGTATACTGGAACATTGTTAGGAGACCATGTTTGTTCCCAATATTTCATGGAATTCTTCCGAAGGAAAAATTACATTGTTTTCAAGAAATATCTTCGTAGAAATTTATATTTGGTAATAAAATCATAAAATAAAACAAGAAAACCAAATTTATTTTTGTACTTATAAACCCTAAAAAATATAATCAACAGATATACTATAAATTCAAAATAAATAGTTGTGTAGCTAACAACTGAATGTATAGAAGTTCCTTTCAACAATTTCAACTGAGTGTACTCAATGTTGGTAATAGTAGTACCCTACACACTAAATAATGTCATCCACATTCATACACCTCAATAAAAAATATAATTAAATTACAAGAAATGATAATTCATGCACCTAAATTTCAAAGAGGTGTAAATAAATATAATAGAATTTAATGTGATTTAGACATTTTTCCAACATTCAAAAATGGAAACATTAAAAATTAATTATATTACTAAAAAAATAAAGATAGAAATAATCTTACAAACACCACCATTAATAATTCTTTATAAGATTAATAACAAAATATTAAGCAATGATTAATAAAATTTTCTATTGGTACATTGTGAATGAGTTAGACTCATTATTTTAGATTAGTATCAACTATGTTTTATAAGAAATGAATATGGTTTTCTTGGTCAAGTTTATTCTAATAATCATAGAGAAGACCTAAAAATGGAATGTTACTATGGAAAACACATAACATTGATATGATTTTATTATTTCTTGGGAAAAAAATTAATAAATCTCTTTTATCAATAATTCCTTATAAAAGTTTCACCATAATTTAATACAACTATTGTATTTAATGGACGATACAAAATGATGATGAAACAAATTCAACTAAAGTGGTATATTGTTGTTTCATACACACTAATCTCAACCATCTATCAATGATCAAATTTCCAACGCACCAAATTAGATGACTGAACATATAATGCCTTAAACATTTGATTATATAAAATTATAACATTCATAACAATGTTTCACATCCCCAAAATCTCCCACATAAACAATAGTTCGATGTAAATAATCATCAACCCTCCTAAACAAACTTCTTTCATTCCTCTACTGATGAAGTGGTATATAAGGTCAATGTAAATTACTTTTTCATAGAATGGTTTATTTTAATCTAATATAATTTTTATTTTGAAATCATATATATGAATAACTCCTTCATGAATTATTTTTAATTATTTTAGAAACCACTTTAACTAAACGATTTTCTTCCAAGCATCCATTTCCAATACATAATTTTTATAGTTGTACTTAATATATTGATTTATTGAATTGATGATGTCAAACTAAGTACTGATCATATATATGTAAAAACAAAACCTATTTTTATATATTTAGTGTACTAATTTCTTGAGTAAGTAGAGTCCAAAATAACTTTTAGTCAATATTTTTATCTTAATAAAAGATCTTCACCTTCTGGTACATTCAAATATTTAAGGATCAACTTCACAACCTCCTAGTGGAATTTCTCAAGATTCTCTAGGTACTCACTCACTACTCCCCCTACATATGAAATAACTAGGCATGTAAAAATTATTCAATGAATTATACTTATAAAAGAAGAATAATGAGAATCATTTCTGATATACCAACACATATCTTATACTATAGGTTATAGTTTCAGGAATAGATAAAAGTATCTAGAAATTGGGTAATAAACTGTGTTTCATTCTTCCATTTAAAAAATTTAATTGATTTTCCTTGTATAATATATCTCAAATAAATCCATAGTCTGATCTTACAATATCTTCATACCCTTATCCATTATATCTTCTTCCCTTGCATGAGATATTTCATTTAAAGACTTATGAGAAAATTAATATTCAGTTCCCAAATATTTTGAAAATATGATTATACCAGCAATATTTCATATATAAACTCATTGAATTTGTTATACCACTACCACGAGAATAAATTTGGCATGAATATAATTTTATCTAGTTTACATAACATATATTGATGCCCAAGATTTCGCTTACTTATTATATATTTAATTTAAATATCCTTATCTATATAACAATGAATGAAATATATATTGACAGTCATCAACTATTGATATAGATATTCCAATTCAATCATAATTATCACCATTACAATGGTATAATTTTTAACTAGAAGTGTGATGATTTTTGATAAATCTAATCCGTTTTTCTTTTGAAATTCATTCCAGGCAATCAATTGTTTGTTTTTTTGATAGAATTGTTCTATAATTCGATTTTTTGAATAATCATATTTTAATATTATTTTTTATCCTCTTGAGGTTTTGTGATATTTAATTTTCTACAAAATAATTATAAATTCATCTCTTTATTCGTGGATGACTCCCACTACTTAGGGTCACTAATAAAATTTAGCTCCACCATATTTTTAGATTATCTTTTAGACAGTTGGTGTAGAAAATTTATATTAGTTTGAAGATAAATTCTAGTACTTCATGATTTTCTCAAATTAATTATCTATTCTAAACTTCTTGGATATAATCATTCTTTTAGTTCATAAATTTATGGTATATCTACATCCCAAACAAATAAATTTTCTTCTCCTACACAAGAATCAGAATATTATAGTTTTTTTGTATTTAAAGTGGCCTTACATCATGAATTTTGATGCTTTTACCCCCATCACATGTGTTCTTCAATTATTTTATACTATGAGTACTTTGACTGATCATGATTATTATTGCACATTCCCCTTTAGATTCGGGATCCACCAAGTTCGGATCCTTCCATAAATCTTTTTCACTAAAAAATCTATGATTTAGACGATATTCTATCTTTCACTACTGTGGAAACTCTATCCAATATTTTCATCCCCAAAACTAAGGAAAAATGTAATTTATATTTTGGTTCATGGGTTCCATTGTACATAGAATATTAGTGTAGGTATGGTAGACTACCAGAGCCATTAGGAAGAATAATTTTTTGTCATATTTAGACCATAAATCCTCTAGATGTTCTTGAAAAAATGTTCATCAAAGACTCATATATGTGAGCTAATATATCATGTTATGTTACTCTACCCAAATAATATTTGGTACTCCCAATAGTAACCTCATACATGATAATTTCTCTATCACCATCTAATTAATACATTCATCCATTCAATAATACTATTGGTTTCTGGGATTCATCTTCTCATGCCTTATTCGTTATTCCATTCATATGTTACCTATGTTGCCTCTATTATTCTCACAACAATTTTATGTTCATATAAACTTGATATTCTAACTATATTCCCTTTATGCCAATAATTTCCACTAAATATACACATAAAATTATTTAAAATAATACATAAATAAGTAAATCCATATATTCCCTGTAAAATCATCAATTACTATATAAATGTAATGTAAACCACCATATGATTAAAAAGAAGACGTTCCCTAAAAATATGAGTTTATAGGATCCAACATCTGATCCCTAGGTTGAAAAACTATTATGTTTAAAGATGCTCTAATTTACAATCCAAGCACACATCTTTCAATAATTTCAATTTTCATGTGATTAAGCTTTATTATTACCATGGTATTTATAAATTTAAAATTAAATTAACTATGGTGACTAACCCTGAAGTATAATAATTAATGAACATCAGATATCGTACATCTGACAATTATATTTCCATTTGTATTAATGGTCATGATAAGGGTCGCATACATTAAAATATTTTCAATCAACATGGATCCAAATGTAACATTTGATAACCTATTTTAAATGCTTGATCCATTACCAAAATTATAAACTTTCCCTTCAAAAATAGATATCTCTAAGGGGTTGAGATGTGGATAATTTTTGTTAGTATTAGGAATCTATTACTCTTCATTTTCATTTAGATATCTCACATATTTACAACTTCTAGGGCATCATTGTACTCTAGATATACATTCCCAAAAAAACCCAGATACATAGTTTTTCATAAATAATTTATTTCGAATAAAATTTAATGATTATCCAATGTCAACCACTAATCCTTGAATCTGGATGTTCATATATAGAAATTTCTCACTATAGATTTTAGTTTCACTAATAGATTTTGAACTTCCTATGGTTGATATATTTTAGTTTATCCTATTGTGACATTTGGAATCCTTCATGAGATTTTTGTCTACAATCACTTCTCGAAGAAAATACTAGGACTATCCCACTTACCTTAACTATTCTAAAATTTCTTCTGTTGTTATTTATATATTAATGGATTCTCCAAAAAAAATTATTTTGTTGGTTTGACCTACTATTTCAATTAGTATTAATCACACAACCAGAAGGTTCCTAAATGTTCCCTTTAGTGATGTTTTTTTTGAGTATCAAATTTTTGATATCATAAAATATTAGTTTAGTTTTTTATTTGGATCCATATATTTGGAAAAGAATATAATATTGGCAACATCCATAAATCTTTCCTAAAAAATAACGTTAATAATTATAGTTTTCCCAAAATCATGTTGACGTAATTCACATTTTCTTCCATGAGTCTTACTTACATAAGCCACCAGGAAAATAACTATTGTAACATGGAGAATATGTTAAGTGATTTCAATTTTTTATATATTTCCTCCCCCACCTTGACAAGTGTCATTTATTTTTTCATCTCATTAATATTAAAAGAACTATTTATCACTAGTGAAATTCTTATCCATGAAAAAACTTCTTATATAATAGTTCTCATTCTTTTTTCTATCAGGATTAAATTACCATTGGAAAATTTTAAATCCAAGTTCTTTTGAAATAGATGGACTTCAATATGAATTCTCTAAAAGCTAAAGTATGGTTCTCCAAATTTTATACTATAGATATTTAATTCAACTGTTTCCAAGATGTCTAGTGTTATTGGTGTAAAAAACATGATTTCCAGAGCAAACAACTCTAATACCACATATTGGCGACGAAAAAAATTATCTGAATCCCAAAAAAATAATCTCCCCTATTACCGATAGAATATTGGAAGTTTGATCCATATATCCACTATAAGTTCAAATGATGTATCTACATAGAAGAAAATTAAATCTCAATATTTTTTTTCATCTATAGAGTGTAGTAGGTGAATGTAAAAAAATTATACTCACCACAAAAATTATACCCTGCTAACACACCTAATTACAAATAAAAAAGTAACAGAGGAATAAGAAATAGTAATATATCAAACTGCATTTTATAAATAAGTAAATAATCAAAATAGAATTTAAAATTCAATGTAATTTTTTCTAACATGCATTGGATGGACCAATATGAAGTTATTATATTACCATAAGTATAAAAACTATAATCATGATATGAACACCATTAGTAATGTTTCATTATAGAATGATTTACAGATTATAAAATAATGATTTTATATATATTGCACATGAACATAATGAATTCATCATAATTTCTATTTATGGTCATTCATCACATCATTCGATATATTACATATCTAATTTTATAAGGTACATATACATCCATTAATAATGGAGAATCCTCAAAAGGAGGTGTTAGGGTTTATTTCCCATAACAAAATTGACTCGAGATGATTTCCTCGGTAAACACTTCAAGAATATTATTTCAAGATATTTCATTCCAAAAGGTACCCCAATATTTTAGACCACCATTGATTTCATCAAAAGAAACAGACACTCAATGAGTTAATTACAATTGAAAAGATGAACTTTCATTTACTAAAACATGATATCAACCATATACCACTGTTCAAATTTCCAATAAAGGTAAGTATCATTCTCAAACTTCATATGCTTTAAATTTCCCATTATCTGAATATAGATTCATATAAAAATTATACGAATAAGATAATAGTTATATATGATGGATGAAATAATTTCTCTATTATGTAATTTGGACGATAACTCTACCTCAATTCTCCAAGTTTTAAATTATAATAAACCAATAATTATTATCAACTTATTATAATAGATAATTGAGTGGATGTTTTAGTGATTGTATAATGAATGAAATATTTTTCATAATATGTTATTAAATTAGTACACCTTTAATAACTCACAAATACCACTAATATTTGGTTCATGAAGTATTTAATTATGATTTTTTTATTTATTTGTATTATAATGTTTATCATGTTTCATGTAGTTATTTATAAATGAGATAGATGGGAAATAAAAACCATGAGATTAACCACACATGATCTAATACTATTTTTTCTAGAGGAATATAATTTAATTATCCCTTATATTCATTCATTAATAAATTTATTCTATATTTAAACCATTGAATAAACAGAAATTGGTTAGTCAAGGTATATATAGAATAAAATAAAATTATTTTAAACATCTAAATGAATTTGAAATATTAATTATAATATATACCAACCTATAGGATATTTTTTTTAAAATGGCTAGATTTATTTATTTTTCACATATTCCAATTAACATAATTCACATTGTTACCAAAACAAAATATTGAAAACAACTATAATTCCCTAGAACCACACATCAAAAAATAATGCTAAAATATATTCTTTTTTACCAATGATATAAGACCAATAGAGGAGGAAAATATATTTTAAATCAAAATATATGGCTATAAAAAACACATAAATATTATATGTATATACATTGTGTTTCACATAATGATATCGATTTCATATATAAAAATTATACATAAATTAATATCTATTTAAAAATGTTTCGAAATCAGAACATGACAATTATAGTATAACAATCTCATTATTTTGGAATTCAATCTCATAATTGTTTCAAAAAACAATGATAGAAAGGTTTAGTTTCTTAAATATTAGATATATAGGAATCTTATACTACTACACTTTCTAGAATTTCATCATTATCAATCTCCTATAGACCCTTTATTAATGTATAACATGATACAATCATATTGATAATTTTGGGATTAAAAACATAAGAAAGGCGTTATTGTATGCTTTTATTATGGGATTATGTAAAAATATCTATAATGGTCAGATCATAATCATTTGAAATATCACTTCTAAGTTAAAATATCTTTTTTGAATGAACATAAGTCATTTAGTATTAACCATATAAATATCATCTCAAAATAATATAACTACTATTAAGGCATTATAAAATAAAAAATAAATTATATTACATGAACTATGGAATATAATAAATAAAGTTGAACAATAATTAACATAGGAATCTTTTATCATTGGTAACTTAGCTACTTATCAACATGTTCATTTGTAATGTTATTTTGTAGATATAAATGCCTTGACACTCACCATTTGTGAACCAAGATATGTTCTAACCTATTCAAATAAAATTTCTATATTAGGATATATAAGACACTATAAAATTAATTTAAGGGATATATATATATATTACCCATAACATAATCCATACATATGTGAACTTCTTAATAATTCAGCACATCATAAAATAACTGATATAAAGAAAATGGGTTTCGTGACATTTATAAATTATCAGATTAGGTACCCGTAAAAATAAAAAAGAGCTTCATAAAAAAATGAAAATTGAAAACCATATTATAAATAATAATATTTAAAAGGGATTTTATATGGATGAAATATTTAGGAAATAAATTGTACAACTTAAATAAATTTTTTATGAAGGGAAATATATGAATTTTGAAAACCATAATATAAATTTTTGCAAAAAAATATCATTGGAAGAAAAAATGGTTGAAAATAAGATGTGTTAAGGTATTTTGAAAATTTTAATTTTAAAAAGAATCTTTTATAATGGTACCTTGAAAATTATATAACTACTATCAAAGGAAAATCTGGACTTGGTTATAAAACCTTTTATTTTAAAAGGATGGGAAAAAATTTAAGAACATTGAAATAACCTTAATAAAAAACAAAATCATTAATATTATATTAAATATACATTCGAAAATAGATAATTAATTATTAAAATAATATAAAATAATTAATATTACCATTCTAATATGTATGATATGGACATGGAAGAAAATATCCATTGGAAATAATAACAGTTTATATTACATATGATTAAATTTTATTATTGAAAAAACATAATCAAATAAATTGATATTGATAATAAAAAGTAAATTTTCCATTAAATAAGTGTAAAAAATATTATCTCATAATATGTTACAATATATCAATCTTGAATGATTAAAATAAAATAATAGCGATTATGGCCCAATGATGTGACTTGAGTGATGAAAAACCCTTTCTTCCTATGTAGCTTTTGAATGAAGACCCCAAGTGACGTATAATATTAAATAAGAAATTTAATATCATGAAATATTAGATATTACTGATAAGAATTAAAAATTGGGTAGTATTTATAATATTATAATTTAATCCTGATGTTTATCTTAAATTTTTCCTAATAGATTCAAATTTTTGGCAAAGAAACCCTTTTAAGATGAAAATTGAATGCATTGAATGAACTTTTTGGGTAGACTATGAAATAAAAAATTATATCTCTTTAAAATTGGCTATTTATGGGGATTTAATTCATTCATTAACTAGATATTCTTCTTAAAACATCAATAATTGAATATCATTAATCTTTCTTCAATGAAAGTGAACATTAGACAACAATCCCTTACCTTGGTCCCTTCATAAGATGATGAAATATTAAACTCATATAAAACCAAAATATATATCATAATAGAATATTTCAGAAACTTAACCATAAAATTTTTCCTTTTATAATCCTTATTGTAATTATTTATTGTTATTACATTTATTATTCATAGAATATTATGACTGTTGGGTCTTTGTAAATTTAACTCTTTTATGCATGTTATATAATATTTATAAAATTACACATCATTTGACACCAATTTAATTATTTATATATCATATAATATTATATATTATAAAAATTATTTAAATAAAATGTTCTTATTTCATTATATATGAGTTTTGATAATGTTATGTGAAACCTAAATTATTAATTATGTATTTCATTAATTTTTGTAAATAAAAATTATTATATTATAATAAGATAGATAATTAATATAATCTTGAAATAACCATAAAATAATCATGATTTAATTAATATATTATAAAAATATTTATTGTCTTATTGCCATATTCATCTATAATCATTTTTTAAAGCATTATTCTTGTAGCTTCTTAAATCGACCCAAACATGAAGACATTTTAACATAATTGGAGAGTATGGTAAAGGAGGTAATTCAATTGAATTAATATAATTATAATATAATAATATTGATATTAATTTTATTTTCCCCTAATTAAGGATTATATTTTAGGTTTTTCCTAAAATTTGTAGATATATAAATGAAAAATGAAAAATATTTCACCACGGAGGCATTAATCGACGCATATAAAAATTGGAGAACCCATTTCTCAATATGTGAGAGAGGGTGAAGTTTTATATTAAATTTTAATTTAAAAGAACTTATTTTTAATATATCAAATTTATTCATCATTTCGACTAGTATTACAGTCTAAGAAGTGAGGAAATGAAAAATGAACTATGTACCTTAATGGAGATGGTAATCCATGTAATACAATAACCATGTTATTATATTCTTCATAGTGGGTGGAAATGAAGAACTATGGTTTATAAAACTAATATAAAAAATTATAATACTAATATTAATAATTAAGGCATCATATTATCATAGTTATAATATTTTTTTGATAGTACGAATCAGTTGAAATCCTTAATAAGAGATAACACTTATGTTGCAGACTTGATTTTTTCTTTAAAATTTCCCTTGAAATTAATTGGATTCGTATAAATATGAGTGATGAGGGGATTATTTTTATGGAATATAGTTATATAGATGTTAATCTAGAAGAGTTTTATGGTGGAATTAAAATTAAATGTGTTTCTTTGAAGGCTAGTATTTGTATCCTTTTATAATGGGAGAAAAGTATAACTTTAGGAAACACACATATTTTTATCAATAATTCAAAGAAATTGATGCAATGAAAATGGCACCAAAGATTCTAGATTATTTATTTTTGGGTTACTTTGGTCTGAGTAAGGTATAAATATGTTTTTACAAAATGGTTATATTCATTTTATTATATTTTTACAATTATGGTTTTCTAGTTTAGACTTATACTTTTAAATTAGGTAACCATTTTTTAACTATGTTATTTAATGTTTTATTAAACATATAAAAACACCCATATAACCAAATATGGGTGGTATAGATATTAATATAATATCTATATAATAAAATTCAATTTTGAAAATTATAAATTTAATATTATTTTGAAAAAGACAGTGTTTAGATAAACTGTTATAGTAGAAAAATGTGGTTTTTATCATTGTTGACATTTAATCTTATTTAGAGCTAAAATCCATTTAAATGAGTAATTATCTTATTGTCTATGTATTTAAAAATAATATCAGATAATATATTTAATGGTTTTACATTTTATTTATTTGATATTAATTTAATGATATTATTAATATAATAATTTTAAAAGAATTATTTCACAATGGTCAAAGTCATTTCCATTAATAAAAAAATTTATATTTTATACCAATGAACAAAAATATTATATATTAAAAAATTTTAAAATTATTATTTTGAATTTTTTCATAATTTTATCAAATTATATTTCTATGTGTGGGGATATTTGTCTTTACCTTAGTGCATGAATTATGTATAACCCATTTTTAAATTTATTTTTAAGAAAAATTATTCTTTATTTGGATGGAATTATCATTGATATTGATTTAAAAGAAATTAGTAGTTATTATACTTAAAAGTTTATCTATTTAAAAAAATAAATGAAAAATCTTCATTTCAATAGGTTAAAATTAACTAAACAATTCAGTTGAAAAACAGATTTCATTAAATCTCTACATAGATTTTAAGAATATTGAGAAAGTAATTAGATATTTCAAATAGTATTTTGAAATTATTTACTATACTTTATAATATAATATTTTATATAAAAAGGTATTAAAGAATTCAACGTATTTATAAATGTGATGTCATTAATAAATTTTGTAAATATTCACCAAGAAAACTGATTATTTTTTAAAAATAACTATAATATATTCTATGATAATTTTATTGTGAAGAATTAAAGAATAAATATTAATTTATAAAATGATTTTTTTGAATATACATTTATAAAATAAAAAATTTAATAGAATTAAAATGACATTTATTGAAAATAAAATTCTCAATAATAGCTCATATTAATTATTTAGCTCCTAATTATAGTATATATTAATGGGTTACCATCTTAGTATTTATTACTATATTATTAGAAATATCTTCTTAATATATTTAATTTTTACATAAATTGGTTGTAGTTTGTGACCAATTTACTGAAAATATTATGTATTTTAAAAGATCCAAAATACCAGGTTAGTACATTGATATGCCATGGACTATAATATGATGAGGTGTATAATAAAAAATTGGAAAATATTTAGATTATATTCTTAATAATACTAACTATATCTGACAATAATGATTATGAAATAAATAATATGATTATTGTCAATAATTACCCTAAAGACACATCAATGTTTACATTAGAGTAATTAGATGAATAAATGATTGTGGATAATGAATATATATCATAATGATATGAATAATTAATTTTGGTTATCATATACATAACATTGAGGACCAGTTCCTAAAAACATTTTGTTAAAATATTAGAATACACACAGTACCCTAGATTGTTTCCTTAAAAAAATATACCTATGGATTGAAGAACGATTCAAGGATCCATCATCATTTAAATAGGGGACATTATACACAAAATCTAAAGCTTGACACCATGTACTATACCTTGATATCCAATGAGACCAAAAAGTGAACAAAGGAGAAATTCTACCTTGAAATCATCAAAATAGACATCTAATAAATTCCATAATTTGAGAAACATATATAATAAATACATATAAAAAATATTAATATAGAAAAAAATAAAATATTTTTCTTAATAATCATTGATAGTATTATATGGGTTTCTATTATAATGAGGAATATGTTGTCACATTAATAGTTTTTATTGATCAATCAAATGGTATAATTTTTTCGAGTGAATACACATAAAAAATGATAAATCATATGGTATTTATAAGGGAATGGTAACGCAAGAAAAAATATTATTTTAAAAGGATAGTGATAATGAAGAAAAGGAAGCGATGGTTCAATCCCATAATTGGGATTTTATTTAAAAATCACTGAAAATACATAAAAATTTTGATAATGAAAAGTGGAATTATTTATTTATAGTAACAAATTTTGAAAAGGGAGTAATTAATAGTGATATAAAATAACATATATTTATCTAGTGGAATGTCAAATCTCACTAACAATGATGAAAAATCTATTAAAAGTGCTAATAAATTGAATAATTTTTTTGAATTTAATACGTAGTTGATATAAAATTTTGAAATAATGTCACATAAGGATAAATAAAATTTCAAATAAATGGCATTAAAAAGAATATTTCCATTAGATATATACTTTAAATATAACCCATGATTTGAATATATATATATTAACTTCTTTCATTGAAAAAAATATTGATATGGTTAATAGAAAATTATAAGAAAGTTTATAATCAATTTTATTGTAAGTTTATTGTATATTCAATATATATAAAATAAATATAAATGGATTCTAAATAATGGAGAAAATATAATATTATGGAATCATATAACATGTAATAAATGATAAAAAATATTAAAAATATATCTACAAAAATTAAAGAGAGGGAAAATATATATGGAATAGAATGATCAATTGAAGAGGGTGATCAAGATAAGTTTTCTTCAAATATATTATATTGTTTTATTCATATATCAATTAAGAGTTAAAAGTATAGACTATTTTAATTTATAAAATAAATATATGTGAAGGAATATGGGAAGATAAATTGAACTTTTTTGGAAATGAGGGATTCACTGTTTTAGCTAGATTAGGATGATGAGAGAATGTATCAATGTATTCAAATCATTAATCATTAATTCTTGTTGAAGTGTGAATTTAATATTTTTTTATATAATGTTTAAGACATAAGTGAATTCTATTGTTGAATTTGTTTTATCAATATATTTTGTGTAATTTTTAGATGTATTTTTGAGAATACCTACTGGTGTCTCTTCAAAAAAATGAGGCAACCATATTATGAAAGCTATAGTCATGTCATAATGGAATGATTTATAGGTGTATGTAGAAATAAGTGATGGTCATGATGAATATAATTTTGATAATTACATCACAGTGAATTATATCATACCATGGTAATTATAATATGAATTATTTCCTTTAATATTTCTAAGATGGCCATAGTGGTCATTTTTAAGAGGGCCTTTCCAAGGTAAAATGTGTACTAATTATGACTATTACAATGGATATATGACATAGTTTGTGGCCAAATATAAATACATGAAATAATACCATTTATCTAACTATCTATTGGTTTAGAACAATATGTTTTGAATAATGGGTATGTGCTATAATGGGACTAAGATTTAATGATATTTGAGACTATCATTCTATGATTGTCAAGGATTCTAAAATAGGACTCTAAAACAATGTAATGGTTTTTTAGTTTCATAAATGATGATAACTAATCATTTTTTTTCACATGATAATACTATGAGTATTAAAGACATTATAAGGTAATTAGGTTTCGAATTCACAAATGTAGTGTTTTAAAAACTATTTAGATAATTTTAATGTTTCTCTTCATTTAAATTATTGGATTTTTTTTATGGTTTAAGTTTTAGGTTTAGAGAAAATTTTGAGATTTATCAATCATTTCACATGTTGAAAATATATGAATATGAGTTTTAATGTGTTGATTAATAATATTACAACAACAAAAGATTTTATAATATATGTAGTAATTATAAAAAAAACATTTGTATTTAAGTATCAGTTGTATTCATTTCATAAATATTGTGAGTATTCATTGAAGAAGTGAGGGAATAAGAATAAGTAGGGGATTTTCATAGGATTATTAATTTCAATTTTATAATTTTTATTTCATATATAGTGAAAATTAAATACCCAAGGTATTTCAACAATTAAATTATTCATTTTCCTTTGTGTACCTCATTATTCTATGCATGTAAGATTCTCTATGCCGATGGATTAATTTTTTTCCTCTAAATCTTTGGTTGTTGTATTTTTTATGAAATGTTCATAATAATTTGACCAATATGGGAACATGATTCAGTAGGAGTTGATGAAAAATTAAATTCAATCGCTAATTTATATCGATTATTAGGTGTATTGGGACAATATTGTTTTAAGATATGGCCTCAATTTTATTTGGTTTATGGATGAAATACATGGTATATTGTTTTGGTTTTTATAGAGAATATTTTTTATTAAGAAATTGTCTACTTTATTTTACAGATAAAAATATTTAATATTTGAGAATGAAATAGGATTTCTTTTCTAAAATATAAAACAAATGAAATCACATCTCTAGTCTCTTATAACCACTATCTACATATATTCTAGAAATACAATTCATTTTAGAGATCATATAATGATTAATATGATGGAAGAAAATATGATTTTTTCTCATTATAAGGTGATAAATGATTTATCTTAATTATTATATATTCATGTATTTTTTGTTTTATTAGTTGTGAAAACTATAAATAAATTTTTAATGAAAAATATAATATTAATGCAAGGGTAATGAATAAAAATTGGAAATGAGAGAGGTTTTACACAACATATATGATTATGTGAAGATATTTTGAAATATTATTTTGATGGGTAATGTATCCGTATTATTGATGTGGTGTAATTTATTTGTATTTTATGGGAAAAAATAAAGGACACAAAAATTATATTTTTATTATTATAAGGTTTCACCATTTTTATAATATAAATAAATTTTCCTAGTGTAAATTAACCTCATAAAACAATCACATTTCATATAAATATTGTTTCCTATGAAATCTGGGTGAAATGAAAGTACACGACATACCATTTATTAATTGTTTTTTAATTTAATTGTATATATTAGATGAGTTTTCATGATGATGAAAATGAATTATAAATGAATTTTATGAGTTCTATTCCATAATGAAAAATAAATTTATGTGAAAAAATGATGGGTTATAGGAAAGCTCATGATAATTTTTTTAATTGTAAAAAAGTATGGAATATTTATATAATATGTAAATAGAATTTTAATATTTAATTTCAATTCCAATACCCAAAAAAACATTGAATAAATATTACCCTAAATAGAAACCTTAAACTAGGAAATTAATCTATAAAAGAGTTAAAATGGAAATTTTGGTGAGTATGGAAGAATATAGGGATGTGGCATATTTTCAAGAAGAGGATGTCATGTTCATTTAACAAATAAATAAATAAATTATAGAAAATATTAATAAAATTCAATGTAAAATAAAATAATAAAACCATTTAGATTGATTTATTTTCCTTGATGTGTAAGTTGAATGATCACCTTAGACGTTACACAAACAATGCATGAAGAATGGAATAATTTGAGTTTCACTAAAAGAATAATTTAATATATTGTAAATATAAGTGTTTATATAAAATTTAAAGATTAGTATATATATTAAAATGTAAAAATACATTTTATACCAATAAAAATGATTGATTTAAAGATAAAAAGAATTAATAATGTGTTCATATAATTGATGACCTTAATTCAGACATTGTATAAATAGAAATATTAAATGAATTATATGATATGAAAATGGAAAATTTAAATAATATTAAAATAACTAAAATTAAAGTTGGTGGTGGTAATTTTAAGTTATCGGTTTGAAGGTATTGTATGAATAATTTTAGGTAATACCTTAATGTGGGAATGAGAGTGATAAAAAATATAAAATGATAAAATTTACCATTTGATAGGTAAATATAGCCCTATAATTTAATGAAATATTATAATAAGTGTGATTAAAAATGAAAATTATAAGGTATAAAATATATTGTGTTTCAAATAACACACATCAAGAGATTACCAAAAACAAAAGATCGATTTATAGGTGGAAAATATATAGATAAGTGGTGAGAAATTATTTCCTCTTTTGAAATATCGTTTTTTCTACTAGGATTTTCATGCTTTGTCTTAATGTCTGGAGGTGATAAGATAAATGAAAGGATCAAAAAACTGAAATCTATACTTTTGGATTATAAAATACTATACACTAAAAAAAATAATCATTTTATATGGGTATTGATTTCATGGTTCTATATTTGCTTAAAGGGGTGCGAATTATAGGCAAGGTAGGAGTCAAAATGACTACAATGGGATTTTAATGATTATGGATTGAAGGTAAACCAATGTTATTACATTGAAATTTTAATTTCGATCATTATAATAAAAATAATAATGTTTTTTCACATTCTAGGCTAATGATAATTATCTGAGATAAACTTATGTATCAACATAACCAGGTATCTCAAGGATAGGAATAAGAGATATAGAGAAGAATATTTATGACAGAATTACTCAAAATGTAATTAAGAACATGAACAAAAGGATTTATCATAGTGGTTTTTCATCCAATTTGATATTGAATATAAATATTCTTTTGAATATAAATTAAATATTTAAAACATAATTTGATTTTGAAATGGTAGGTCCTTTATGATTGAAGTATGTATAGAATCCAAAAAATCAAGAGATGAGTTAGATAATGCTGAATTACACTATTTAAAAGAATTATTATACAACTGTATAAGTGTAATCCAACATTGTGACTCAATATTTGATGTAAAATTAAATTAAAATGTCTTTATAATTAAAATAATTTAAAAAACACTCAATTATGAAGTGGTAAAGACTAAATTGTATTTTTTTCCAAAAAAAAATTAAAATTAACCCTAACTTAATTTTTTTAAGAGGAGAATAGTGTTTAGAATAGTAGTCTTAGGAAAATTTATATGTTTCTTTTGAAAAATATACAAAAAATTAATAATAATAAGAAAAATAAACATTTTAATAATTACTAGATGAAGATATGTGATATATACCTGTAAAGGGATATGGAAAAAAATGAAAAAAATGGAATCAAATGGTTTGGACCTAATATAAACAAATGTGTGTGGTCTAATGAGTGTTATGGAAACACATGGTAAGAGAAAAGTTATCTTATTTATTAATTATTATAGAATAATAAGTTCTATCATATATATATATATATATAGAAATTATTAAATCCTTGATATAGTTTTGAAATATTATTGACAATTAGACAGAGATAATAATAAAAAGTATATAATTTAAGAGTACAATGTAGTACAACTCTATTGAAATATAAAGTTACCAAGAAAAAATGAGATTTAACCATATGCCTCATCATTAATGACCCAAAAATAGTGTTATGTAATGGTGGACCCATATCCTAAACAACATAAAAAATATATAATTATCTAATTTTTTATCATTATTCAGTCCTTAAAAAATATTTCATGTATTGGTTTCCACAAAAATAATAATAAATTGTTATCATTGAAGATAATAATTAAACATAAAAAATGGTTTAACAAAATAATATAATACATACTCACTTTATTGTGTTTGTTAGTATGTTTATATTATAAAATTATAGAAAATAATGAAAATTATATTCTTATATAAATTAATGGATATTTTTAGGATTCTTATTCAAGATTAGGGCCTTCAAATGTTCAAAAAATTGTCAAACTTATTTGGTGGCCAACAATGTGAAATTAATTGAGGATAAAACTATAAATAAATTTATTATTTTAGATTTAATTGATTTATAATATAAATAATAGCTATTTGACTCAAATTATAGTGCCTCGCATAATCTAGCTTTAAAAAATGATTTTTAGGTTAACTCAAAAAATTGATTAGGAATCAATAAAATTTCACCATTAATTATACAAGGTAATAGGAAACATGAGTTTTATAAATAAAAATATGATAAATGAAAAGTCTACACAAGTGAAAGAATATAGAATTAGTAATAGATACCACATGAATATGTTATCTCAAGTGGATGTGTCATAACTTGTGACCGCAATGATAATTTAATCATGAATAAAATACCAAAATGAGGATTTTGAAAATTTATTGGAATCGAGCATAGGAACTTGTAAAGGGTCTAATGGATCATAATTTCATTATATATAAATTAGTGTTTAGGAATAAATTTTATTTGAAGGTATGAGTTGTCAAAAATATAAGAATGTATTCAATAAAGGTATATAAATAATTCAATGATGTTTATGGGGATGAAAATATCACATTAGTGGAGATAATGGATTCCATAACACTCTAATCAGATGTAAGAATTAAATGAGGTTTCAGAGTCAATTATATGGAATTTAATATATCATTTTTTAATTTTGAAATTGATGAGGAAGTACATCTTGAGCAAGTGATGGGATTTCAAATAGTAAATAATGATTTATTAATATTTTAATTGAATAAACATTTTATTGATTGAAGAATGATTTTTTTTGGTATTAAGTTTAATTTAATTACATGAAGATGTTAGATTTTAGGAGTGTTTTTTTATAACAACCACTTTCTATAATTTACCGAGAAAGAAAAAGTTATTTTTCCCTTTTATATTAATGATTCAATGTTTATTGGAAGAAAGTATAAATTAGTGGCATAATATGGATGGCTGATAATGTCAATTTATTGTGATGATATTGATCAAATAGATCATATATTATTTTGGGTTCCAGCTCAATCAAACTAAGATATATTTATATGATTATCAAAATATATATTTAACAACCCCAACTCCTGTAACCTAGATCAAGTGTAACGACCCAAAGTTTTTCAATGGAAATTCCCTTCTTATATTTATGTCATAAAATAACATGAAATAAAAAAATAATGAACTAATAAGTGATAAGTGACCTTTAAACATATGTTTGTCACTTCTGTGTTTGGAATTTTGAAAATCTGACATACACGGTTGTGTTCAAAATGATTTTTAGAGTCTAATGAACCAAAAATAATTATTGGTGAATAGTGACCTACCATTATGAATAGTAACACACCCTTATGAATAGTAATATGAGCCTTATGAATAGTAAATCATCCAAAATAAGAGTAACATTACCTATGAACAATTAAATAAAATAAGACATCTTAGAAAGTGTCCATTTGACCTTAGTAAAGGTTTTGGTATTTTTTAAGTCGTAAATAATAAATTATAATTAATTAATTAATTTTAAAGAATATTTATTTCCATAAAATGTATTATTAAGTTATTTAATCAATGTCTTATAGTTTTTAGATAATTTTATAAGACCCTAAGTAATCTTTGAAAGCACTATAAAAACAGTTTTAATCTCAAAAACTATTTTTAAGTAAATTATGATTTTAATTAAATATTAAATTAGTAATATTTAGAAAATTATTTATAAAAAATGGACTTCATTTTTGGATTCATCAAGTCGAAAAATTGGTTGGGGTAAATGTTTTGGATTTTTCTGAGATACTTGAATTTTTGATGAATAATAGAATCCGATAGTTTTCAATAAATGCTAAATAATGGATTAATTGAGTCGTTGATGATGCTATGCTGATGTAAGCCCAATTAGTTAGGGATTACATGATAAAATTGTTACTCTTGGTCATTCAAGACTTACCATTCCTTGTCTTAGGGGAAATTAATAAACTAATGAATTTTATATTAAGGAAACCTCTCTCCCCTCCATTATAAAAGACACCCTTCACACCCTCATTTCCTCACACCTCTCAAGCACCAAGCCTTCTATAAACTCTTCCCAAACACCTTCCCTAGACCCTCCCCCACGTCCAAGAGCTTCTGGTATCGTAAAAATACCAATATTAGTCCCTTAATGAGGTTCTCAAGAGGAGGATTCAAGAGGTAATTTCCCTCCCTCTTCTCCTTTAACTTCCTTTAATGTTTAAGTTCATTTCTTAATCTCTACCCACTTATATTCATCCAAATTGTATTTTAACTCTAGTATAATAAATATATTGTAACTATATTATTATAATGGTATGTTATATCATCAAACCCCCTTTCCCTCTTCCTTTTATTTTATTAAAGAGAAAGTTGTTGGCGAGGTGGTAATTTATCACCTTCAAGAACAACATGATTTCTTCTACCATTTCTTCATTTAGATATGGTCATGAAACAATTTTATGGTTGAAACAGAACGTTTTATATGTATTATGTTCTATATATTGTTCTAAAACTTAATTATAACCATAATACTAAGTGATAAGTTAGAACACGTTTGTTATGACCGAAAAACTGCCCAAATTAACCAAAATAATCGTCACTTAATTATTATGTAATGATTCATCCACATGGTTATAATATATTTCATTATAAGATCATTAAAAATCCTGTAATATCATTAATAACATGTAATATATGTTCTAGATGTATACCCATGTACTACCCAAACTTCAATTTAAGAATACAAGTGAATCACTCAAGAAAACCATAAAAACAAACATTCCCAAACAATGTTTTCAAACTCTATAACTCATACAAAGGCACATAAAATAACTTAATAGAACTATAATTAACAATATTAATGTACACATGGTTCTGGATTTCTAATTAATTAATATAATGTCATTATGCAGGACATTAAAGAGAAGGAAGTATTCAGGTACAAGGTAATGGGAAATCTCAAACTCAATTATCTTTCTTCGGGTTCTCCATCATTCACTCCATTTTGATATGGCTACTCCTTACAAATAATTTCTTAATAATTATCTTACCTTTTTTGGGATATACATGTTTTCTAATGAAGTTTTTTACTAACCAAATGTTTTCTAAAAGAACTCTTCTTTTAAGAACTCATCTTTTACCTCTCATTCATGGTTGATGGTTCTTGTATCAAGTATGTTGTTCACTCTTTCTTCTGGGAACCCAAAGCATATGAATGTATTTTTATGAGACGAAACCCATTCCATTACATGGGTTATTTTTGTTATCTTTTGATATGTGTTCTATGAGGAAATCCTGATAATGATAATGTTATGATTTGATGGGTGCTCCCGGAAATATATAGCATAATATGGATGTTTCAAAATGATGAGTGCGCCCGTAATTATACAGCGCTCCAATGAATTGGATAAAGTGATGAATCTAATGAGTATATGTGAAATTATTTGTGAAAAAGATTCTAGCTTGGTTCACAATTATGTGTGGTAGATAACCACTAAAACATGATGTTTCATTTTTATGCATTGCCATATTTCAAGTCTTTTATTTTTTATCCTCTCATGTTTATGATCTTTTTCCTATGGTATGATTATGCTCAACCCATTCTATATTGTTCTTATCATTCCTCTTATTGGGATTCTATATCACCCCTTTTTATGTATATCCTTATGTAGCTACATGTACTTATGAGAGGTCAAGTTCCAATAAGAAGTTAGAGAAGAAGAAATTAAATAAATTTTTATGATTGATGTTGTAATTTATATGTTTGGTCCTAGTATTCCCAAGACACTAAACTACAGGATATTCTATTGTAATAATATTGTTTTGTTTACGTTTAAAATGATGTAATAGAAATGTAATAAAAGGACGGGTCGTGATAATTGGTATTAGAGGAAAGGTTTAGTTAATTTGGGAATTAGGACTAGTGAACCCTAGAGAAAACCTATAGAATGAGACAAATTACAAGTAGGCACACAAGAAAATATACCTAGGGATCCCATATGTTATGTTTTTTGTATAAATTGTTTAAATAAACAAGTTATTCATTACTTGTTTACTTATGTTTTGTTCTAACATTTTCTATTTTTGAAAATGGTGGGAACAAGGAGAAATCAGGCCAACAACTCGTGCGAGGGCCAATGCAGCGATTGCTAGAACGACATCCCCAATGATTTGGGAGGTGGAGTTCAAAACATCACGGATATTCCTACCCAATTATCTTAGGTTATGAACAATAACCATAATAATGTGGAACTTCCTCCTTCTCCAAAGAGGGAGCAACTCACTATCGAATGTTTTATGCGGAAACGACCACCGATGTTTTGTGGATCTTCTGATCCACTAGTTGTGAAATAGTGGGTCAACTCCATGGAGAAGGTATTTTCTATGCATCACTGTTCTGAGATGGAGAAGGTGACCCTAGCCATTTATCATCTAGATGGAGAAGCTGATCAATGGTGGGCTTTGATTAAGAACCCCAAGCCTTGGGAGGATATTGAATAGATGGAATGGGAAGAATTTAAGATAATATTTCTTAATAAGTATTTCCCACGAACTCCTCTCATGAAGATGGAGAGAGAATTCATAGAGCACAAGCAAAAAGAAGTAGAATCTATCACAACCTATGAAGCGAATTTCAGAAGGCTCGCAAGGTATGCTTCGAGTTCTGTTATCAACAAGATAGAAAAATTTGATAGATTCTTGAGTGGATTAAGACCACACCACCAAAAAGATCTTTCAATTCAAGACATTAAGAGTTTTGAAGAAGTTGATCAGTGTGCTCACAAAGTGGAGATGGATTTTGGAGAATGGTCTCATGGCTATGGTTATAAGAAGAGAAAGATGGAGTTTCAACCTAGTGGATCTAATGATAAAGGTGGGAAGAAAATTGACGACCCACATGCCAAAAATGTGGGAAGTTTCCCAATGGGAACTGCCTCAAAGTTATGGGGAAGTGCTTCAAGTGTGGGAAAGAAGGAAACCATGATCAAGTGTGTCAAAATGACATGAAAAGGAAGGGGAATGTTGCCAATGAAAGGAGAGAACCACTCATGGTCCAATGATACAAATTTAAGGATCTTGGGCACTATACAAACCAGTGCACTAATCCTTGAGTTCTTGAGGGTAATCAGCATCATCAGTCACCAAAGCCAAATGAACAAGGGAAGGCTTATGACATCACTACTGTGGAGGTGGATCATGATAATGAAGCTGTACAAGGTAGACTTCCTATTCACTCAAGAATGGAAAAAGTCTTATTTGATTCTAGTTCTACGCATTCCTTTATATCTTGCATGTTTTTTGAACAATATAATCAAAACCCCGAATCCTTGATGTAGAGATATCTGTAAAAACAAAAAGTGGTGAAATCATTGCAACCCAAGTGTTTGACTCTTCTCCTGTTGGCATATGTGGTATGATTCTTCCGGAAAATATCATAATACTTCCCTTGGTGTAATTTGATGCTATAATGGAAATGGATTGGTTCTCGTTATATAGAGAACATATCAACTTTCAGGAAAAGGAAATATCTTTACATATTCCGAACAATCCTAGGATCTTCTACAAATTGATGGAAGGTCATGAATCTCTTTTGAAAAAATCCTTCAATGGTGTGGGTGTTGATTCCCTATGAAGAAGAATACCTCACCTAAATGGATGAGTGGAAGGAAAGTTCCAACCTAGAGGAAATTACCATCATGAGGGAATACAATGATGTATTTCATGAAGAGTTACTCAGAATTCCCTTGGATTGTGAGTTAGAATTCTCAATTGAACTCATACATGGAGCTACTCCTATCTCGAAGTGTCCGTATAGGATGGCTCCTATAAAAATAGAGGAGTTAAAGAAGCAGCGGCAAGAGCATCTGAACAAAGGGTTCATACGCCCTAGTGCATCACCTTGGGGTACCCCAGTGCTCTTTGTGAAGAATAAGGATGAAACAATGGGACTGTGTATCGATTATCGAGAACTCAACAAGACAACCATAAAGAAAAAATATCCTCTCCCAAGGATTGATGCCTTGTTCGACCAGTTAAGAGGAGCTCAATACTTTCCAAAGTTGTATCTTTGATCTGGATATCATCGAGTAATGATAAAGAAGAAGATATTCAAAAGACTGCCTTCTGTAAAAGGTATGGGAACTATGAGATTTTTGTGATGCCCTTCGAAATTACTAATGCGCCTAGAAGCCTCATGGATTTGATGAATATAGAATTTAGACATTAACTCGAAAAATTTGTGGTTGTGTCTATTGATGATATTCTCATATACTCCATGATAAAGGACGATCATGAAGAACATCTAAGGCTTCTGTTGGCGACATTGATAAAGGAGTAGTTGTACGCCAAGTTTATCAAGAGTGACTTTTGGATGAATCAAGTCATGTTCTTGGGACATGTGATCACAAGTGATGGAATTTTTGTGGATCCTTCAAACACAATCGTAATTGAAGAAGGGCCCAGGCCCTCTAGTGTCACAGAAATCCATAGTTTTCTTGGATTAGCTGGGTACTACTGACATTTTGTGAGAAACTTCTCATGATTTTCAAGCCCTCCAACTAAGTTAACAAGGAAATGGGTAAATTATTTCTGGATAGAAGAATGTGAGGGATGCTTCAAGGAGCTAAAGAGAAGGCTAATCACTACAACTGTACTCACACTACTGAAAAGTGGAGAAAGTTTTTTGATATACAGTGATGCTTTAAAGAAAGGCATGGGTTTCGTACTCATGAAAAATTACAATGTGATAGCCTACGCCTCGCGAAAGTTGAAGATCTATGAGAAGAACTACCCGACACATGATCTAGAGCTGGAAGCCATGATTTTCTCCTTGAAAATATGGCACCACTACCTTTATGGTGAGAAGTGTGACATATATACTGATCACAATAGCCTAAAGTACATATTCACACAAAAGGTGCTCAGCATGCATAAAATGAGATGGTAAGATCTAATAAAGGATTATGATTTCTCTATTCAATATCATTCTGGAAATTCAAACAAGGTAGTTGTTTCTCTAAGTAGAAAAGAACCTGCTACTCTTTCCATGTTGCGGATTGAGAAAGACCCTATCTTCTTGGATATGAAAAGAATGGATTTAGAAATCATAAGGGATGGGGATGCATCCAACTTTTCCCAAATGATTGTGAAACCTTCCATCTTGGAGAGGATTAAGTTAACACAATGGGATGATGTGGAGATACAAAATAGGGTTAATTCAGTAATGGAAGGGAAGATGCAAGAGTTCCATATCGACTAGTATGGTGTGATTTAGTTTGGAACTCAACTTTGTGTGCTTTCATCACCTGAGATAATGAAGGAGCTGTTGGAAAATGCACATAGCTAAAACTTCTATGTCCATCCTGGGAGTACCAAGATGTATCATTGTTTCCCTCAAAATTCGGGGATGACCTCCTTGATGGGAGATTCAAACGTTCCGATGAGTTTCTAACGGGTTTGTTCGTAGAACTGGAAACATCCAATGATTCCACATCCATTCAGACCTACTTTCCAAAGGTAGGTGTTCTTTAGTTTTTAGACTAATTAGGCTTAGGAATTTGCATTGGTCGAGGGGATGAGAGGTCGGACTCATCACACCTTTTTCAGGGGAATTATTGTCTACTCTGGAACTCTCTTTATAAATTTATGTTATGTTCGGGAATCCTTATTACATTACCAAGTATAAAATGAGATTTCCTTCATTTTTGACAATCAATGATTAAATATGTAATAAATTTAGAGAATCTTTTATATGTATTCGATGTTCTTCATCAATAGAGAATCATCTATATCTATTTAGAAATTCTTGGTCAATGGTATCCTTCAAAACATTTATATAAAAGCCTCTTGGTCATTTATGATGACCAGGCTGGTTTTAAAGCCACTCAGTAGGGCAGTTGAAGTTAATTATCATTCAAAAGGACATGGATTATTTTAGAGTTGGGATTGAACCGATATATGGGATACCTACGTATCCTTTTTTTTGGAAAAGGAATCAGAACCCACGTAGTTCGAGTAAGGGAGTATGATGTTTATGATTGATGGATCAAAGAAGGATGTCATAATTACTTTTACCCTCTAAGCTCTTGTGAGACATGCTCGGTGTGAGAAATAAGAGGTATTGGTAATAAAATAGACAATTGGGCCATGAAAGATGTAATCACAAGAAATGGTTTGGGGCTTATGTATGTATGACTGCCCGGATGAATTAAGATTAGGATTTACTTTAGGGAGAAAATCTAGGAACAGGGTCCATAAAGGTATATGTGCTTCATGGAGATTTGAATACTCTAACTTGGGACTTATTCCTGAAAAGGAAGCCCAGATTAGGAGAGGATTGATAATTAGGTTTTACTCCTGAGAAGGAATCCCAGATCAAACATAAATCAAGACTGGTTAAGAGAAATTAAGGGACTTGGGACTTATTCCTGAAAAGGAAGCCTAAGTTTATGAATGTGACTTATTCCTAAAAAGGAAGCCCACGTTTATGATTGGGTCTTATTCCTGAAGAGGAAACCCAAGTTAAGGAATAAGGTCTAGGGCTTACTCCTGAGGAGGATGCCCAAATTGGGGGTTGGGGATTACTCCTAAGAGGATGCCCAGATTTGGAAACTTTAAGAATTTGGGGCTTACTCCCGGGGAAGATGCCCAAGTTAGAGGACTAATGACTGGGGATTATTCCTGAAAAGGAGACCCAGGTTAAGGATTCTCTCATCCTAAAGGATGAGGTTGAATTAATGAACTCTCAATCTTTAGTTACATAAAGATATGTAAATCACTAGGTTTTGAGAGATATTCCACAGAATTCCCTTCAGATAAGGAAGTCAAATCATGAAATCATGCCATAAATGGATTTGAAGAGTGTCTTGAAGACTGAATCTTGAATAGGAAAGGTGTAATGTCTTAAGAGGGGTAAAATGTGCAAGATGGGCACCCAAAAAGGCAGGGGTGCGCAAGTCCTGGCAGGCGCTCAGGTACTGCGTGGCGTGGGCACGCAAGTATTGGTCACGCAGGTATACATGCGTGACATGTATAGTGTACTTGCGCGGTGTTCAAACAGTAGTGTAATACTTGAGAAACTCTTGATTAAGGCTTTTAGAATCCTCTTGATGTTATTCCAGAACTGGGACACGCAATTTCTATTGGAGGAGTAAGGCGGCGCGCAAGTGTGGCCATTTCCATTAAGGGATGGCTTCTCAGGCGCACAAGTGTCGATGAGTTTCAACACTTAGGCCTCCCTCCCCCTCTTTATATATTCCGTTATAGGTATGAAATTACCGTAGAAGTGTTCCGGAAGCATTGAGAAGAGACTTGGGCGCCGGGAGCTTAAATCAGAGTTTCTGGAAAAATTCCTTCTTGAATGGGGGGCCCACAGGGTCTATTTATAGGCAGGAGAAAACCCAGGGCGGTTACCGGGTTGTTAACACTTAGGTCACGTAAGTCACTTGCACGCCAAAGAGCGTCACGCAAGTCCACTTGCGTGTCTTTGAGGAAACTTGCGTGGCCTATGGGCAATGTTCCCCTTGTTCATCCCTTTGTCGATTTTTGATTTTTTCTTCAAAGGTCGAACCATTTTAATCTCAAATCTTCCCCTTTTCCAATCTTTAGATTCTGTGACGAAAGGAGTGTCAACAAAAGTCCCCCCTTTGAGTTGGATCTGGAGAGAAATAGAGGATTTGAATCTGAGGAAATCGAATACATACAAAGGAATAGTGGTGCGCAAGTGTTTAATGCGCAAAGGGCGGCGCACAAGTGCACGTCGCGTAGGCCTTGAGCGCACTGGGTACAGAGCGCAGATAGGCCTCCTGGCCTATAAATATATAGCCTTTGGCCGCGCATAGCATTTGATCCCGAATTTCTCAAGCTATCGTCGCGCAAGTCTCTTCTTTCCATTGTTTCCTCGATGTCGCGCTACTGTCAAGGTAATAGGACTTACGTGGTGACACATGCGCGACAAAAACATGCGCATCACATGTAACACTTGCGCGACATCTCCATACTCGCGCGCCTTAATTCATTAGCCATTTTTTCGGATTTCATCACAAATATTGTGGAAAATAAATCCATTTATGAATTAATTTATTCAACTCTTGTGCAGAATTAATGTCTCCTAGACCCGGATTAGTTGATGAATTTGCTAGAAAGCGGATAGATGATATGATGAACATCATTGGCCATGATTCTTATACTGTCAAAGATAGCACTCTTCTGAATTTGGCTATGTATCTGAAGAAATATCATCTCGACTTTCCTCAAAGCACTTATCTACCATTGTATGGCTATGGTAATCTACAAGAAGTCACTATTCCAGAAGTAAAGAACTATCTTCCATTTTCATGGTTTCAGAATTATACCAACTTTGCTTCAGCAAATATCTCAGGTGTAGGAGTATTTATAAATGCTGGAACAATGGAGAAGGCCTACATAATGCATCATAGCCCTTGAACACCAGATCTGAAAAAACATACACCTGAGCTTCTACCACATTTTCATCCTTAGATCTTCTAAAATGCTCAGATGGATCAATCCAAAGGCTGGAAGAAAAGTTGGGACATCCGTCCTGGGGGAGGTGTGAAGCCAACTTGGATGTGGAAATATTCGGTGTGACAAACTTGCGTAGAGTTTGTCGAGGATCTGAAGAGATCTGCAATATACGAAGCTGTCTGGGTTGGGCAAAAATATGTTTATAGACATGATAACTTCTTGCCGGAGATACTCAGCCACTGGAGCCCAGCAACTAATTCTATCCATCTGACTCATGGAGAAGTAGGTATCAGTTTGTGGGATATCCACAAAATATCAGGGGCTCCAATTTTGGGCGATATGTATGATGAATTTATTCCTCCCAAGGTGACTTGGAATGATTCAGAGAAGACTCCTGCTTTAGCTCGGGAATTATTTAAGATCTTCCATAGGCTCAAGAGTTCAGAGACCTCATTAACTCATTTTAGAAAAGATATCCATCCGGAAGAATGGATGAATGTATTTATTATTGAGAAGAAAGAGATGGAGCCAAAAGAAAAGGGATCCAAGAAAAATAAATCCAAGGATACGAGGCCCAAACGTCCTACCACCTGTCCGAAACCTGAGAAGAGGGGAGCTCCTGGCACATTCTGTCCAGCTCTAGAAGCAGGAGAGTTTGAGAAGTGGGGATATGAAGTGAATCAATGAATTGCAAAGAAGACTTATCTGGCGGGCTTCTTGGCAATGTGGCTCAGTGTTTATCTCTTGCCGGTTAGGGATTCGAAGGGAGGCGTTAGGCTAGGGACCTTCGTCATTGTGGCACATTTGGATGAGGGAAAAATGGTTGGGTTATCTACCCCCATTTTAGCAAATATTCTTAGGAGTTTACTTCATGTTTTCATGGGTAAATCTCCTTTAAGAATAGTGGGACCATTCCATGTTTTTTGGGTATGGATCGCCACTCACTTCAAGACTTATAATGTACAGAATGGATTATAAATTATTGGAAGCTCTTTCAGGCCGTCAGTGTAAGCATTCTATGGAATTGCTCCATTAGATTTTAATGGTTATGACATGAAAGTGAGGCTGAGCATGTCTAAGGAATTCAAATTCTTTCCCTATGGAAGTCCGCCAACCTGGCGGTTTGTTGATGATGGGACATCCCATTTGGATTTGAGGGCATACATGCTAGCTTGCAGGGATGGTGTGCTAGTTGACAGGATTGACAGAGAGATCATATGTGAGGCCTATGGTCCATATAGATTTGCATGTCAATTCAAATGTCTGCGACAAATTGCTATGTCCCCTCTGGTACATGTTAGGTTAGAGCAACATCTGATGGTTGCTCGACAACTCTGGCTGCTGACATCAAGGGAGATGAATGGGGAAATATTTGATCGACCAGTTGAAAAAGCGGCACATAATTTGACTACATATTATACTGAACACTGGATAGCATCATACCCCAAAGGGATATTAAATAACCCAGTATATCAAGTGGGGAAAAGGAAGAGGACTTTAGAGAAAGAAACCCTTCCTAATGAAGGTGATGCTTCCCCACCTGAAATTGATTTGACAGACTCCTCCTCTAGAACTGATTCACCGGATTATCATGATGGGGATGATGAGGCACAACCTGTGGCAAAGAGGTTTCATGGCCGATATAATCCTCTGGCCAGAATTAAAAGACCCACTCCATCAACTCCTGGTGAGTTATTTCATTGTAGTAATTTAATCACTGATACTTTAAAAAGCAATAAGTCTTACATTCTTATTCTCTATCTTTAGTTGCAGGAGCTGGGAAGAAATTAAAGTCAAAAATTGTAGGACCTTCTTCACAGCCTTCATATCTAAGACCAGAGGCTGTCCAGCTATGGTAGAGCTTATACTGTGGTACTGAGACCGCCAGGATGGATTTTTGTGAGGGCCTACAACTTCTTGGAATAAGAAATCTTATAGCTTCTAAAAATCATCAATACGAGGATAACCGCAATGAAGTGCAAGCTTACATCAGAGAGCTGGAAATCCTCATATATGCCACTGATGACTCTATTCCTATCACCTGGCAGGTGAAGGAAATGATTGATCGTGGCGCCAATGAGGGGGCTAGTGGATCTGGAGATGAGGAGTGGAAAGAGTACATGGCTCCCGACGATGTAAGTTTTCATTCATATTTTCTTTGCAACTTGATTTCAGTTGAAGCTTTGTTACATAAGGAAGTTATTTTCTTCATCTCGTAGCTTGCAAGGAAAGGAACTGGGGTTCCTTTTCCACAGTATAGCCCTAGTGGTATGGCCATCGGGGATGCTACTGATTCTCTTCGCAAACCAGGCAAGATATCTTCAGGCCAGCAGGCCATGAATGAGGCGCTAGACATAGCCTTTTATTCACCAATCCAAGTGCCAATAAGGGAGACAACTGATACTCGCAAAAAAAAGAAGCAAAGGCAACGAAAGAGGAAATCCACAGCTAAACGCTTCATTAACAGTGGTATGTCCTTAAAATAATCTTGATTTTATAACCATGATCACATGGTTACTCATATTCTTGTGGATTGCAGGGGATTCTTCAATTTCCCCCTTGAGGGAAAGGACTGATCCTCCTTCAAAGACTGTGGAGGGTACTGTAGGACAATCACAGATCCAAGCTGACTTGGCTGCTCCTAGAGAAGAGCTAGCATCCATTCCCAGTATCCCTCCTACTGCTGAGTTAAGAAGAGAAGAAACTGTTTCTGGTAAGTCAACAATGCTTCATAAAAATGTTGAACGAAACACCCACTGACTTCCATCCTATGATACTTCAGGTTCAACTCCTGTATTAGAGCTTATAGTGACTGTTGCAACTGATGTTGTGATTATACCTGAAGATGTTGTCCAGGGTCAGGGGTTTCAAGATTTAAGTCATCAAGAAGATGTAACAAATGCTCCCACTGGTGAGACTAACCATGATTCTGAAATATCATTGGATGAAATGATGAATCGAGGAATGAATTTCTAAGAATTTTATGATCATGCTAAGTTGTCATGTGATTTAAGAGACCTTGGGCGTGAGTGCTATCCTTCACCCAATTTTTTTAAAAAAAATTATACTTCTAATCATGACTGAAAATTATATGCAGTTTCATCCGTAGAATCTGCTGAACAGCCAATGCCTGAAGATGGTGTGGACATTGATGTCAACCCTACCATTACAGAAACATTAGCTCAAGTAGAGCTAAACCCATTAAACCCTCCTGAGACCCTTCTTGAAATCTTTTTGAGACTGGGAAAGATGGGGAGAAGTATTCTCAGGTTGCTGACCCACCGTCGGGTAAGGGATAATAATATTTGTGATTGTACTTTATTTGCAAGACAATCAATTCTTTTGTTATCCTTTGAAGCTAAACAAATTTTTCAATTAATCATGCCGGGCCATCAACTACAATGTCTAGATCTTTAGGTGAGGCCTCAGCCTCTGACCCAACAGGAATTGAAAGTGAAGAAGCACAAATCAGGGGGGAAAGAGCAGGACAAGGCACTTCCTTAAGTGCATTAATCCCAGATTACATGCCCCCCTTCGACGATGATGTTGAATCAGATCCCGAGATGCTTAAAGCGTTCATCTTTTCATGACGTAAGGCATGGAAAAACATATAGAACATCATATCTGGGGTGAATTTAGAAGAAATATCATAAAAAATCCCTCGATTGTCATCCTAGTTTGTTATACTAGGACTTGGTGGTTTTGGATATGAAAAGATCCATGCCGCGGTGAAACAGATCATTTTCAGGAGGGAGTAAGCACAAAAAAGTCACGAAGATTTGATCAGAGTGAAACTGTCAGTTAGAATAGGTGAATTTGAGGCTACGGTATCCCAAGATGAAGCTGATTATGCTAACAAGATAATGGAGATGAAGTATAAAATCAATGAAAAAGTCACCTAGAAGGTGCAAATCCAGCAACAGTTAGATGCTGTTACTGGGGAACTTGATCAGCTTAATAAATCATTGGATGAAACTCATATGAATGGTATGAAATCCATCGCAGATGCTAAGAGGAATCTTCATCAAGCTTAAAAGAGTGAAGCTGGTCGAGTGCACGAGATTCAAGTAACTGCTGATAAAGCTCGTGATTCTATATATCAAATGAAGACTTATGTTGACAGTCTTTTGTAATTCCTGAAAAAGGGAAGAGACTCCAGTCTGTGGATGTCCTTCTATCTCCTGTGTATCAATGAAAAACACTTTCATCATCAATCATTTGTACCTTCATTCTTTCACTACCTACTTAGAATTTACTTAAGCCAATGGGCCTAGTAAGCATAGTTTGATTTCCACTAGGATTATTACAAATAACCCTACAAACTTTGAATCTTTTAATTGCTCGATATTACCTAAATCAAACAAAATGTACGTTAAGTGAGCTAGAACATGACTTTTATTCAGAGTTCCCTTGTCTTTTGTGGGAAGTTTAAAGTCATGCATGCCGAACATAAAGGGGATAATGTTTATGGTCGAAATAGATTTGACCAAAATGGATTAAAATTGATTCAATTCCTTGACAATTTATCTGAAAAAATATTACCATACTCAAGTATGAGAGAAAATATGTAAACTATGGCTCAAGAGTATTTGAATCTGAGGAATGATATGAAAAAGAGCTAAAAGGCATCAGAAGAAGTAGTTTCCAAGAATTAAGTTACTATTATTTAACAAACCCGTTAGGGGGTTGAATTATGCAGGGCCACCTAAGGGCATTGGCTGCATAGTCAAATAAATAGCATCTTTTGGCTGACAAGTCTATTATGTGGACTGTTTATGCAAGGCCACCTATGGGCACGTGCTGAATAGTCAGGCAAAAGAACTCTCAGAAATTTACTTTCCTAGTGCTAAAAGCCAGTGAACGTTTATGAAGAATCAACTTTTTCTAAAGTATAATGTTTTTTGTCTTGAAAAAGGTACTTGAATATGGAGAAGATATTTCCAAACAAGACTATCAAAGAATTTAATAGATACCACTCCTACGAAGGTCTGACCCAAATGTAGGGAAAGAGAATATGGAGAGTATAAACCATAGACTTGAATACTTTCAGATCATGAAATAGGACAAGGGACAAATATGTTAAGGATGGCTATTTTTGGCAAATCCCTACATACTGTCATTTAAGACAAATAAGGACAAAAGAGGCATTCTTCCCAATAATGAAGTTACCATTATCCAACAAACCCATTAGGGGGTTGAATTATGAAGGGCCACCTAAGGGCATTCGCTGCATAGTCAAATAAATAGTATCATTCAGCTAACAAGTCTATTATGTGGACTGTTTATACAAGGCCGCCCATGGGCACGTGCTGCATAGTCGGGCAAAATAATTCTCAGAAGTTTGACATTTTTTGTGACTAATAGTCATGAAAAGGGTTATGAAGATCTGAAAATATTTAGGGTTAGGATTATGACACTTAAATATGGGTATTGTACATTGTATACAGAGATACATAAATCAATGACAACCATAATCATGTTGTGGCTGGGTCCTGAATTGAAATTTTGGACTTCACTATGTATCTCATAAGAATGAGAATCAAGCCATACGTAGTTCTTGAAATGCAGTTTAATGTTGTGCAAGATGAAAGTATGAGAGATCTTAGTTTAGTGTCATAGTGCTCAGACCATAATAATGAATACACAGTGTGTGTTTTCATAGGGACGTTCCAGCCAAGGGACTGAAAGTGAAATTTGGGGTTAGGCCCAAAATACATGGGGCTGGATTCGAGGGATACTCGAACGTTCCTACGTATCCCATAAGGATGGGAATCAATCCCACATAGTTCTAGAAATATCCTTTGTACAAATTTGGTTCGTACATGTGAAGGGTGAAAGGGGACTTTAGTACAATGATGGTTTAACCTGAGATAAAAAATTTAGGCATTGCCATGTATGCACGTAGTCTTTTTAAATGAAGCATGATTGAAAAATCAATGTAAATAATGGTTCCCTCTAAAATGAGGACATTAATAAATATTTTAGTTTATTTTCATACCAGACAGAATTTTTATATAGTTTAACGTCGTATAACAAGGACGAAAGTGAATCAAATGTAAAGATATTGATTCTAAGGGTAGTTTCATGAATCAACATCATATGAGATGAAGGTGAACTGAAGTGAAGAGATTGTTTTTGGGCTTGAACCTTGGGACGTTGCCTACGCACCCAGCCTGGAAGGCAAGGATCAAAATCTGCGTAGTTAAGTTAAAGAATAAATTAATGATCAAGTTGTTCTTGGCGACAATGACCTAAAAAATTGTTGGGACTTACAAATGGTTAGTAGCCCATAGAGAGTGTTATGGTTGATGTTTTCTATAAGCTCTCGTGAGTCATACTCGGTATGAGAAACAATAGGTAGCAACAACCTTAATGATACATAGTTTAACATCATGTAGGACGTATGAAGAGACTATGCAGTTTAAAGTCTTGCAGTTAGGACTATTGGTGCTGCACAGTTTAATGTCATGTAGCAGGGACAAAGTACAGTTTTAATGTCATGTAAGACGTATCAAGGACTTTCTGTACAGTTTAGCGTCATGTAGTTAGGACGATGGGGAGAATACAGTTTAACGTCATGTTGGACGAAATGGGGATTTTGCAGTTTAATGTCATGCAGTAAGGACAAAATAACACACCCTTTACATCATGTTGGACGCATTGGGTATTTTTTCTACAGTTTAGCGTCATGTTGGACAAATGGAGAATAGTTTAATGTAATATACATGGACCGTGGATGGTTCAGTTTAATGTCATGATGGACATAAGTATAGTTTAAGGTTATACATGACCTTTGATGATTATGTAGTTTAACGTCTTTCTGGACGTAAGGGACATTCAAATTGTTTAGGGTCTTATGTATAAACCGTTGCAGTATAGTTTAACGTCGTATAGCAAGGACAAACTGGTGCTGCACAGTTTAACATAATGTTGCAGGGAAAAACTGGTGCTGCACAGTTTAATGTCATGTTGCAGGGACAAACTGGTGCTGCACAGTTTAATGTCATGTTGCAGGGACAAACTGGTGCTGCACAGTTTAATGTGATGTTGCAGGGACAAACTGGTGCTGCACAGTTTAATATCATGTTGCCGGGACTAACTGGTGCTGCACAGTTTAATGTCATGTTGCAGGGACAAACTGGTGCTGCACAGTTTAATGTCATGTTTCAGGGACAAAGGAGGTACTTTGTAGTTTATACAAAATACTTCATCAAAAATCTGGCATTAGTTGGAGTAGTAATGAGTTCTCCATCCATCGATATTAATGAATAAGCTCCATTGGAGTAGACCCTATGTATTGAATAAGGTCCTTCCCATTTTGGCTCAAGCTTGGGAGGTTTCTTTCCTGGTATCATTGGAGTTGTGAGAACTAATACCAATTCTCCCTGAGTGAATGAACGAATATGAACTTTTTTGTTAAATTCTCGTGCTATTCGATTCTGATAGATTTCCAAGTGGTGGAAAGTGCACAATCTTTTTTCATCTAAACGTTCCAATTCATTCAATCGCTTTAGAGATTGCTCATCTGTAGATAACTGATCACAAATGGCTACTCTGAGCGAGGGTAATTGAACTTCAATTGGCAATACTTCTTCCGTTCCATTTACCAACGAATATAGAGTTGATCGCGTTGGAGTGCGGGTGGTAGTCTGATAAGCCCATAAAGCATGAAAGAGTTTATCAGGCCACACCCTCTTATCTTTATCCACCATCTTTTGCAGTATATTTGAAAGTGTCTTGTTAAAGGCTTCTATTTGCCCATTGGCCACTGTATGATACCGAGATGAATGGTTGGATTTGATGTTGTATTCTTGATATAATTTCTTCACCTCAGATGAACAGAAGTTGGTGTCGTTGTCCGTCAATATGGTATGAGGGACACCAAATCTAGTAATGATGTTAGACTTAATGAAGCTAACGATGCATTTAGAATTGACTTCTTTGAGAGGTACTGCCTCTGCCCATTTGGAAAAGAAGTCAGTAGCAGTAAGAATATACTTAAATTGCTTGACCGTAGCCAAAGGGTAAGGTCCCACCACATCGATTCCCCATGTGGAAAATTGCCACGAGTATTTAGCTGTATGAAGCAACTCTGGAGATTGATGAATGATGTTGGCATGTACTTGGCATGAATGACACTTCTTTGTGAAACCAACAAAATATTGTATCATTGAAGGCCAAAAGTATCCAAACCTTCGAATTTGATCAGACAATCTATGTCCAGACTGGTGAGAACCACAGACTCCTGCATGCACTTCTTTCATGACATCCATTGTCTCTTCACCATCAATGCATCTGAAGAGAACTCCATCAAAACCACGTTTGTAGAGAATTTTCTCTAGGTGGTTTGGGCTATCATAAAGAGTAAAATTGACCACACGTCACCGGATTTGTTCTTTCTCAGCTCTATCAGGTGGAATTGTTCCATTTTGAAGGTATTCCCTGATAGGTGACATCCATCCTGTAGTATGACCATATTGTTCTAGAATGGGACTAATTTCATTAATTTCCTCTATTCTTGTTCGAACATAAGGTGAAATTGCACAACGGTGGGTAATACTGATGGTTGTCTCATCCTGACTTGGATCTTCTAGAGTTGTGGCTATATTAGCCAGCGCATCAGCTTGAGCATTTTGTGATCCTGGGATATAAGAAAATGTCAGTTCTGAAGGGAATTCCGCCATTAATTCTCTGACATAATCATACAAAGGGATTAGTTCTTCTTTTCTGATGGCATAATCCCCATTGACTTGTTTGATTACCAGGTCTGAATCACCTTTCACCTTTAAGTGATTCACTTATTCTTGAAGCGCTAACTCCAAGCCTATGATAAGAGCTTGGTATTCGACTTCATTATTTGTACCGCCTTCCCAAAATAAGAAGGAATAAGGTAACACTGTCTTTTCTGGAGAAATGAGCACAATTACTAAACCATCTTTGTTGAATTTAGGATTTTCCATTTTCTTCCCTGCTGGGCTTCTGGAAGCACCATCAAAATACATTTCCCATGTCGTGGGACTTTATTGAATATAGAAGAATTCCTCGTCATGGAGTTCAATATCTGAAGATGTGTCTTCCACTAAAGGATGTTCAGCCAGGAAAGCTGCCAAAGCTTGGCCCTTTATCGCCTTTTGAGACACATACTGAATGTCAAACTGCTGAAAAATAACTACCCACCTTGCTAGACGTCCTGTAAGCATTGGACGACTAAGGATGAATTTGAGCAGATTATTGTGAGATACCAATTGGACCTCGTGATGTTGTAGGTAGTGTCTCAGTTTCTGAACTGCAAAGATTAATGCCAGGAAGCACTTCTCAATACTTGAATACTGGGTTTCTGCATCAAGCATAGTTCGACTGAGATAATAGAGGCTATTTTCATTCCCAACATCATTCATTTGAGCAAGAAAGGCACCCAATGATCGCTCTAGAGCTGTTACATAGAGGATAATTAGTCTTACTTCAACAGGTGGAATGAGTAACGGTGGACTTAAGAGGTATTTCTTGAGAACATCAAACGTTTCTTGACATTCTTCAGTCCACTGGTAAGTGACTCACTTTTTCATCAATTTGGTAAAGGGAAAACTTTTGCCTGCCAAATTGGAAATGAGACGCCAAATATAGGAGAAGTGTCCTTGAAGTCCTCTTAATTCATTCAAATTATGAGGAGGTGAAATACCAAGGATTGACTTGGTCTTCTCATGATCAACTTCAATACAACGATGGCGTACAACAAATCCAAGAAATTTTCCTGAGGTTACACCAAAAGCACATTTTAAGGGGTTCATCTTCAAATTATGTTGTCGAAGCTTGTGGAATATGACATCCAAATCAGCCAAGTGATTAGAATGTTGTTTGGATTTAACCACCAAATCATCTACATAGCATTAAAAAAACTTCCCTAAGATAGTTTTGAAGATACGATGCATGGCACGTTGATATGTTGCACCTGCATTCTTTAAGCCGAAGGGCATCACCCGGTAACAAAACACACCATGAGGGGCTCTAAAAGCTGTAGATTTCTCATCTTCTGGGGCCATTCAGATCTAATTATATCTAGAATATCCATCCATGAAGGAAAGTACTTCATAGCCAGCCGTCGCATCAATTAAGAGTTCTGTAATCAGAACTGGGAAATCATCTTTATGACAATGCCGATTAAGATTTGTAAAATCGATGCAAACCCTAATTTCTCCATTCATTTTCTTTACAGGGACAATATTAACCAACCACTTGGGATACTGAACTTCTCTGAAAAATTTAGCTTTGATTACCTTATCCACTTCAGCTTCTATTTTAGATGCATAAGTTGGGTGTGTTCTTCTCGCGACTTGCTTAAATCCTCGATGTTCTTTTGGTAAACCTAAATGATGAGTATAAAAATCAGGATTAAGGCCAGGAATTTCTATATAGTTCCAAGCAAAAATATCTTTATTTCACTTTAGAAAAGAAATATAAATCTCTTGCTCTTAAAGGGTCATGGCCGCACTCATTAATGTGGGGTGTGGATCTTTCACTGTACCGAGATTTATTTCTTTGAGTTCATCCACAGTGGTAGAGATATCCTCTTCAAATGCTGGAGGAGCATCTCTGAGATCTTTCTTTTTTTCTGCATCTTGTGTTATTTCTTCCATTTCTCCGATGTTTCTATAACTTCTTCTGGCCTGATTGGAGAAGTATAGACCTGTTGGATTTCAGCAGATGAAATGAATATGTCACCACTTGTGCTTTCATCACTGCTTAGTAGGTCACCAATTTCTCCCATGTTGTCTGGCTTGATTGCTGTTATTGACATTATGGATCTTTCCATAAGAGTATTTTGATTTGGGCCTATCTTGTCAATTTGACTGATAGGAAACACATAATCTGTACTCACATGTGTAAATGGATTTACTGGAATCTTCTCCAAACCATATGGAGCATTAAATTTGGTAATTTCCTTTATTGTAGATTTCTCCCTTCCCTTCATGTGATAAAATTCTGAATCAATGTATTGAGACTTACATGTCTTGAACGGGGCCTTATCACCATACAATGTTCGAACATGACTATCGAAACAGTAATTGAGACATTGATGGTATAATGAAGGGATAGCCGCATGTTGATGTAGCCAGGGTCTTCCAAGAAAGACGTTGAAAGCTGAGTCTTTATCTACAATCATGAAATCTGAATTGGATACAAGATCTCCAAACTGAGTCTTGAGTGTAACTTCGACCAGTGGTTCTTGTTCAAATTTATCATATCCTTGTAACATCATGGTAGATGGAGATAAATCCGGTTCTGTGAGGCCCAATCAACTAAGTGTACGAATGGGCATGAGGTTGACTCCTGAACCATTGCCAATGAAAGCTCTTCGGACGTCTACACCATTGAATTTTCCAGATAAGTACATAGGTCTTATGTTCCCATGCACAACATCATCTTCATCTTTATCAGTAAAAGATATCACTGCATGGAATTCTGCAGGATCATTCTCTATGTGATAGACTTCAGCTACAGCCATTTCAGCTTCAAACTCCCGAGAACTAGACAAAGCTTCGATGAGTGCTTCCCAAAGATCTTTTGACAGATTCAAAGCATCCAAAATTGATAACTTGGTTGGTACTTGGGCAAAGTGTTTCAATATATCATACTTTTTATCTAGAGGTCTGCGTTTCCCAAGAGGAATATATGGTTTAGCAGGTACTTTGGAAGCAGATGCTTTTGAAGTTGATGCATCTTGTATTGGGATAGAAGTTGGCAAAATCCTTGGTTTTGGAAGATTAGACTGATTAGATCCATTTACCTGCTGAGATGAATAATATGGAACCTTCAATCGGTCTTCCAAAGTAACTGTGCAAAGACTAAATTGGCTATTGGCAGAAGAACTTGCTTGTTCTTGTTGAGATCGCTAAGGGGCTCTACCACGAGTTTCTGCTGCATACACAGTTCTAGCAGGGGTAAATTAGAGTAGTGTCTTCAGAAAGATCCATGTCTTACCTTGTATCCTGATCCTATGGAATTTCCTCAGATTCCCTTATTTGATACAGGGAATTCAGGCTCATCAAAATTAAAACTGCGACTGGCATATGGATCTGTTAATTGAATCATATTAACAGAACCGAAGATTAAATCTTCATCTGATAAAGACTCTTCCTGATTATCCTGTTTAGGCTATTCCGTTTGGTGGGGTGGTGCCCGTGGCTTTGAAGTAGATGGAATTAATTCTTCTAGAGTCAAGGAAAATTTAGGCTTTGACACATACTCGTCTTCTTCTGACTCTTTTTCCTTCTTTGAATCAAGTCATTTCTTTGAGGACTTTCCCTCTAACGAAGAGGGTTTTACCGCAATATTCATGGAAGAAGACACAATTGGTTTCTTTAATTGTGTTCTCAAAATGGCATGAGTCTGATTGATTGTCTTTCTGACCATCCAATCATCATACTTCTGTGCATTTCTACTTTTGACTTCTTGCCATTCACTTTCCTCGTCTAGAACTGTAGCAGTAACACATGCTACCTGAGTCGAAGAACCTTTCAACTTGACTTGTCCTAAGTCGACCATCTTTTGTAGGAGGTCTTTGAAGACAAAACACTCTTGGATGGGATGCCCCGACAATTGATAAAAGGGACAACAATTGGGACGGTCTTCATCTCCTTCCTTGTTTGGCCTCTTGGGAACTGGTAATTGAACCAAATTATTTTCCAAAGATGAAATAAAGTAACCAAGAACTTGCTCATTTTGGAAAGAGTATGTTTTACTCTATAAATCCTCAAATTGTTTTTGTCTTTGATCTCTTTGATCAATTGGACGAAACGACCTTTGTTGTTGGTGTTCAGTAGGTGGATCCCTTCGAGAAGATGAAGGTTTTGAAGTCGAAATAGGTACATGTGCTTGTTTAAGCATAACTGTAGCAGTTTTCGCTTTACCCATTCTCCTTCCTGGAGCTGATGGAATTACACGAGATTTAGCATTAGCCTATATAAGGGAATATTCAATCTGCTGAGCGATTGAAGTAAGGTCTCGAAACCCTCCTGTGCATTTCATAGGGATCAATGGCATGTGTAATTCGTCAAACAAATTTTCCACACAGATTGGAAACAGTTCTTCCTGAGAGAGTGCTAAACTCAGGGAATATGTTAATCCCTTCTAGTGAGCAATGAAATCAGAGACTCATTCATTCCCCCTTTGATTAAAGTTTTTAAGTTCGAAAACTATTGTCTTTGGAAAAGTTGAGCTGAACTGAAGAAGGATTTTTTGAAGAAGATCCTCCCATCCGATGATTGACCGAGATTGCAAACTTGTATACCAGACAAAAGCTGGTCCTTACAAGGTACGCACGATGCATCTGAGTTTCACTGCTTCTTGCTGCTCTGGAGTTCCCATCATAGGATCACAACAAGACACGTAATGTGACAAATGTTGTTCAGGGTCGCCTGATCCATTGAAAGTAGGGAAAATAGGGTTTCCAAAACTGGATGGAGGAGAAATTGAATCTACCCATTCAGGGTAAACATTCTTTTCTGGTTGAACATTCGCATGTTTCCCTTCCATAGTTTCTAATCGAGATGTTAATGATTCAATAGTAGTTATCAACTTTTGAGAAACATCCGGTTGAAATTGGTCTTGGGTAGGTGCAATGACTAGATCTTGGACAGATGTGGTGGTTGGTGCTACAACTGATGGTAGCACTGCCAACTGTTGTTGCGCTTGACCCATAGGATTAGACCTCTGAGGGTATACTGATAGAGAATGATATTCTTGATCTATCTCAGTAGCTGCAACAAATTCCTTTGGCTGATTGACTCCAACATGTTTAAGAAGAAGACTACTCTAAAGTTTTTCTGCTTTCAAACTTCAAAATTCCTTCATTTCTTCCTCCTGTTGTGCAAACCGTTGCTCTAATGAGATCGATTGGCCTTCTCCAGAGGAAGGATATGTAACCTGATTCTTTCCCCTCCCTTTGATGGATACTTTTCAAAGAGAGGGAAGTGGGTTACTCGAAGGATTACCTAGGTTCTGAGCAATCCTTTGATTTTGTGTACGCACACATTCTTCATTTTTATCGGTGCGTATATTTTCTTGAGCATGACGCTCTTCATCTGAGTCCCCTGAGTGTGCCTCCTCTGGTGGATCAGCAACAACGGAATTGATTACATTGATTGATGCATGATGCATCGCATCCCTTCTATCAACATTTCTGTGATATTGTCTTCTTTCATGTCTTTGATGAGACATTTCCTTTTGTTGATTCAATCCCTTGGGAACTTCTTGAAGAGCCATAAATTGGAGGGAATCTCCTGATAATTTGGCTCTTCGTTCCTCTTGAGTATTCTTCCCCAATCGAGAAAAGACTGACATTCTCTGAGGAGGGGATTGATGATTTGAAAGAGTCCCCAGTCTTGTGGACTGGGGATGTTCCTACTATTCCCGCTCAACTCCTCGAATCCTATTTGTTGATTCTGAGGGTTGGGTTAAAGGAGTCTCTTGTCTGACAAGCTGGGGTGGCTCTTGACATGCTATGACTGAGACCATCTTAAAATCTCTCTTGATCTTACGAACCTTAGTTCAGAAATTAGCTGGATGCATTAACCTGTATCCACTTTTATCACCTGGTTCAACAGACCGTTGGATGATTTCCAAAACTTCTGTCACTTGATGATGTGCTCACTCCATATAAGAGGTCTGTACAATACTCTCGCCTGCTTGATGTAGGATCAATTCAACACCTTGTTCTCTGTATGCTTGATTTTGAGAGGAACTAGCTGAAGCCTGTTTTGAGCTAGATTTTGACTACAAATAAAGCCCATTGACTGTGGCCGGCCATGGGTAATAACATTTCATGTGACCTTTTTTGGCGGGATTTGCTGACTGGAGAATACTATGAAATGTAGTGCTTGATGAACACCCCATCCTCTGATATGAACACCAGATGAGGCATTTGCAATTAACTGACGCAATTTTCTTAGTGCGCCATGGCATGAACGTTGAAGGGTTCTCTACTACTTTTTAGCCTTTAGATACCGAGAGACTGATAGAGATGCCAAATCAATCTGACGTTATAGACCTTCTATTATCTTAAGATGATTTTCATATTTATCATAAGATAATACCTTTTTCTTCAATTGACAAAGAGTTTTCCATATGTTGAGAGGAATATCATGGATTCCATCTTCCATCAACATCTTTGGAATGTCATACTGGGAGTCATCCAAAGTCCAAAACATGACTGGTACCTCACATTTTTCCAGTTGTTTTCTCATGTTCAGCATTTCCTCTTCATCATTAAATGAAGATTCTTCTACCTGTTTTGACCAGAGTTTGTGTTTCCTTGTTGCTTCATCGGATTCAACAAGATTGGTAGAGAAATCATTGATCAAACTAGAAGATGCATGACTTAGGGGTGGTTCGGAGAATAACCTACACGCTGGGCTATCTTCTGATTGAGAAACTATTTCACCTGCTAGCGATAAAGCATCAGACATGACTGTTTTCTCATTTGCAAGTGCCTCAAGATAAGAGGGCTTTCTCGGCACTACATTGTCCACTGGAGTAATTTCCAGGAAATGTGAATCACTACTGCGGAGAGGACTTTCGTAGTGAAATTCATCATCATGGGGAGGACCACCATAATGGGTTACAACAATAGATGAGATCTCTTGCTCCTTAGTCTTCTGACCACACAGAGGGTTCCTGTGGCTCTCATCTGAAGACGAAACTTCAAGATCAACCGAATTGTCACGAAGCAAGCATTCATGAGGAAGTTTCTGTTGAAGACCTTCAGAATTAATGTTCCTGTTACTGGGAACTGAGGGATTAGAATCTTGAATTCCAACAGATAAATGTCTGAGGTCTTCAAGAACTCCAGCATCGAGCAAGGCCTTATTACAGATTGGCCTTTGATCTCCTGACTGTCCTGGGCGGATCTTTTTCTTAGATGCCTTCTTACTCACTTTGGAAACCACTTGTTGACGAAAGTGGTTGCTCTGAGTAGGTGTATGTGCCTGATCAGGAAAGATGGTCAGGTTAGGCTGACGATCTCCACTCAAATCAGGTGTATGTGCCTGACTTGGTTGTCTGTTTGATATAGGGGAGTATGCCCCATAACCCTCTTGGACTGGAACATATGTGTGTGTCTGTTCCGTAGTGAATTGTTGATGTGTCACTCCACTGATAGGGATATATTTATGTGTCTTTCCCTGAGATGATGCTGAAGCTGTTATAATATCTTGGCAAGCATCCAGAATATGAGCAGGAACTTGCTTCTGCTCTTTCACCATTGACAAAATATGCTTGGTGAATTCAGCTGCCGGAACGGGGATATACCTCCATTCTAGGCTTGGAGTAGGTGTATGTGCCTGCTCCTGTCCTCCTTTTCCTGTTAGTGAATCCTGGAAGTACTCAAGTGTGGGGGAAGAGAGTTGAGTCTACCTCTAGTTTGTCGTCGAAGCTTTCCGACTGACTTCTCCATGCGCTACCAAGCGAGACTGTTGGTTGGATTGATTAGTACTAGCAGGTGTATGTGCCTGCTGATTAAACTTCACCGAAAGTAGTGGACGAGATCCATCATATGCAGTCAGAAAAGCCTGCTGACTAACTGATGATGTATAAACAGGTGTGTGTTTCTGCCTATAATACTCTGCCGGAATTGCCTGGAGGGATTGGCGTGATGCTTCCAGACGAGTCTGCTAGACAACGGAATTAAAACGCGAAGGTGTGTGTGCCTGCTCATTGTTTTCCACCATGTTAGTTTGGTGGACTTCTCCAGAGATGGCAGGGATGAGAACCTGCCCACTGTTGACCGGATTCCGCCTCTAGCGATTCGTGTTGCCTGCTCGGGTTCGAGGAACCTGAGCCGAATGCCTAGAGTTGGTACCCTCATCATGTTGAGGGTGCACTGCCACATGAGTCTGGCATCGATTGTTGATGGGATCCCTCGGGAAGTAATCATGTCTTGTTGAATTAAGGCCCTAAGGGACCTTCTCATTCACTTCCTCATAGTAAGGGAGCAAATGGAAATTGCGTTCCGGGGATAACGACCAGAAACGGTTGGAGACGGTAGTCAGCACCGCCTGCCTGTTGATCACTGGTCGTCGTTGTCTGGACGACCTGTGTGAGTTGTTCACTTAGAGGGCCTGTCGGGCAGCCTCCAGAGTTGGGATGGTACCGTGTTGACGGTACTCCTCAACCAGCACATTTGATACCCAACGTTGAAGACGCTGAGTAGGTGATGTCATCCTCAGAGCAGATGACGATCCAATAGGAATAGCAGTAGTGGTATTTGCAGCAGCAGTATTCACAGGTGTGAATTTGAGAACAACCATTATGGAAATACAGAAGATCTTTGAAAAGAGTGCATGTTTGATATAATAGACGTAATCAAGATAAATTCAGCCACTTCATCCTTTGGATGAGCACACATGTCAATGATTGTTTTTGTTGGCCCTCTTTTTGAGTTTTAAATAGGGGCTTAAAAAAAGGTAAAACATCATTTTAACTTGGTTAAGGATTCACATCGGGTTCCCCATTTTTTCCCCTCGGAATTCGGGGATGACATACTTGATGGGAGATTCAAACATTCCAATCGGTTTCTAACAGGTTTGTTCGTAGAACTGGAAACATCCAATTATTCCACATTCATTCAGACCTACTTTCCAACGGTAGGTGTTCATTAGTTTGTGGACTAATGAGGCTTAGGAATTTTCATTGGTCGAGAGGATGGGAGGTTGGACTCATCATACCTTTTTAAGGGGAATTATTGTCTACTCCGGGACTCTCTTTATAGATTTAAGTTATGTTCGTGAATCCTTATTACATTACCAAGTATAAAATGAGCATTCCTTCATTTTTGACAATCAATGATTAAATATGTAAGAAATTTAGAGAATCTTTTACATGTATTCGAGGTTCTTCATCAATAGAGAATCATCTATATCTATTTAGAAATTCTTGGTCAATGGTATCCTTCAAAACATTTATATAAAAGTCTCTTGGTCATTTATGATGACCAGGCTGGTTTTAAAGCCACTCAGTAGGGCACTTAAAGTTTATTATAATTCATAAGGACATGGATTATTTTAGAGTTGGGATCAAACCCACAGATGGGCTACCTACATATCCTTTGTTTTGGAAAAGGAATCAGAACCCATGTAGTTCGAGTAAGGGAGTATGATGTTTATGATTTATGGCTCAAAGAAGGATTCCATAATTACTTTTACCCTCTAAGATCACGTGAGTCATGCTCAGTGTGAGAAACAAGAGGTATTGGTAATAAAATATACAATTGGGCCATGAAAGATGTAATCATAAGAAATGGTTTGGGGCTTATGTATGTATGAATGCCCAGATAAATTAAGATTAGTATTTACTTTAGGGAGAAAATCCATGAACAGGGTCCATAAAGGTATATGTCCTTCATGGAGATTTGAATACTCTAACTTGGGACTTATTCCAGAAAAAGAAGCCCAGATTAGGAGAGGATTGATAATTAGGTTTTACTCCTGAGAAGGAATCCCAGATCAAACGTAAATTAGGACTCATTCAGAGAAATTAAGGGATATGGGACTTATTCCTGAAAAGGAAGCCTAAGTTTATGAATGGGACTTATTCCTGAAGATGAAGCCCAATTTTATGACTGGGACTTATTCCTGAAGAGGAAACCCAGGTTATGGATTAAGGTTTGGGTCTTACTCTTTAGGAGGATGCCCAAATTAGGGGTTTGGGGCTTACTCCTAAGAGGATGCCCAGGTTTGGGAACTTTAAGAATTTGGGGCTTACTCCTGAAGAAGATGCCCAGGTTAGAGGACTTATGACTGGGTATTATTCCTGAAACAGGGACCCATGTTAAGGATTCTCTCATCTTAAAGTATGAGGTTTAATGAATGAACTCTCAATCTTTAGTGACATAAATATATGTAAGTCACTATGTTTTGAGAGATATTCCACAGAATTCCTTTCAGATAAGGAAGTCAAATCAAGAAATCATGCCATAAATGGCTTTGAAGAGTGTCTTGAAGACTGAATCTTGAATCTGAAAGGTGTAATGGCTTAAGATGGGTAAAATGGGCAAAATGGGCACCCAAAAAGGCATGGGCGCACAAGTCCTAGAAGGCGCGCAGGTACTGCATGGGCGCGCAAGTATTGGTCGCACAGGTATACCTGCGCGATATGTATAGTGTACTTGCGTGGTTTCAAACAGCAGTATAATACTTGAGCGACTCTTGATTAAGGCTTTTATAATCCTCTTGATGTTCTTCCAGAACTGGGATGCACAAGTTCTATTGAAGGAGTAAGGAGGCATGAAAGTCTGGCCGTTTCCCTTAAGGGATGGCCACTCAAGCGCGCAAGTGTCGATGAGTTTCAACACTTAGGCCTCACTCCCCCTCTTTAGATCTTCCTTTCTAGGTATGAAATTACCTTAGAAGTGTTCTGGAAACTTTGAGAAGAGACTTGGGCATCGAGAGATTAAATTCCAGTTTCTAGAAAAATTCCCTCTTGAATGGGGGGGCCACAGGGTCTATTTATAGGCAGGAGAAGACCCCAGGCGGTTACCGGGCAGTTATCACTTAAGTCGCGCAATTCACTTACGCGCCAAAGTGCGTCGCGCAAGTCCACTTGCGTGACTTTGAGGAAACTTGCGCGGCCTATGGGTAAAGTTCTCCATGTTCATCCCTTTGTCGATTTTTGATGTTTTCTTCAAAGGTCGAACCATTTTAATATCAGATCTTCCCCTTTTCCAATCAATAGATTCGGTAATGAAAGGATCGTCAACAACCGTGATCTCTGAGAAAACTTCGGGTGGGATAACATGAAGAAAGATATTGTGGAATATATATCAAGGTGCTTGGTATGTTAGAAATTTGAAGCTGAGCGACAAAATTCCAAAGGTATGATGCAGCCATTGCCTATACCAATGTGGAAATGGGAAAATTTTACTGTGGGCTTTTTCATGGGTCTCCCAAAGACGTCAAAGGGAAATAGTGCGATATGGGTTGTGGTTGACCGACTAACCAAGACGGCCCATTTTAACGCAACTTGGGAAGATCTCTTGCTTAAACAACTTGAAATGATATATGTGAAGGAAGTGGTGATATTGCACGGGGTTCCACTCTTAAGTTTTTCTGACCATGATCAACGGTTCATAACTATGTTCTGGAGGATCCTTCAACATTCTTTGAGTAATGAATTAAATTTTAGCACGACCTATCACCTTCAAACTACGGGAAAATCTAAAAGGACTATTCAGATGCTTGATGATATGCTAAGAGATTACTCTTTAGAATTCAAAGGTGTATGGGATCAGCATCTCCCATTGGTTGAGTTCTCATACAACAGTATCTTCCACTCGAGTATTTAGATGGCTCCATATGATGCTCTTTATGGGAAGCGATGTAGAACTCCAACCTATTGGGATGAAGTTTGAGAATGAAAGCTATGTGGGCCTGAACTTGTTCAAGAGATGACAGAGAAGGTTAAAGTCTTCTAGAAACACATCAAAGCTGCTCAAGGTTGGCAAAAGATCTTTGCTGGAAACCGTCAAAGGGACTTGAATTTTGATGTTGGAGATATAGTCCTCCTTCTAATATCTCCATGAAAGAGAGTCATGCAATTCAGGAAGAAACGAAAGCTAAGCCTAAGGTATATTGCCCCATTTGTTATCCTTCACCACATAGGAGCCGTGGCGTGTCATCTTTCACTTCCACAGAATATGGATCATGTTTATGATATGTTTCATGTATCACTACTGAGGAAGTACATACTAAACCCCTCACATGTACTACACTCAGAGGTGGTGCAGCTAAAAGATGATCTCTCCTATGAGGAGCAGCCAGTAATGATTTTGGATCGGAGAGATAAGGTTCTACGCAAAAATACAACCCATATTTTCATTGTGTTGTGGAGGAACAGTATGTTTGTGGATGTAACTTGGGAACCAGAAGAGGCAATGAAGGAGAAACACCCTCACCTATTTGTGCAATGTGAATTTTCGAGGACGAAATTTCTTAAGGGGGGAAGAATGTAACAACCCAAAGTTTTTCAATGAAAATTCAATTCTTATGTTTATGTCATAAAATAACATTAATTCACAAAATAATGAACTATTAATTGATATGTGACCTTTAAACATAAGTTTTTCACTTCTGTGATTGGAATTTTGAAAATCTGACATACATGGCTGTGTTAAAAATGATTTCTGGAGTCTAATGAAAAAATAATAATTTTGTTGAATAGTGACCTACCCTTATGAATAGGAACATGCCCTTATGAATATTAATATGTCCCTTACGAATAGTAAGTCATCCAATATAAGAGTAATATTACCTATGAATAATTAAATAAAATTTAGACATCTTAGAAAGTGACAATTTGACCATAGCAAACATTTTGGTATTTTGTTAGTCATAAATAATTAATTATAATTAATTAAATATTTTAAAAGAATATTTATTTCCCTAAAATGTATTCATAAATTATTTAATCAACGTCTTATAGTTTTTAGATAATTTTATACAACCCTACGTAATTTCTGAAAGCACTATAAAATAAGTTTTAATCTTAAAAACTGTTTTTTAAGTAAACTATGATTTTAATTAAATATTAAATTAGTAATATTTAGAAAATTATTTCTGAAAAATGGACTTCATTTTTGGATTCTACACGTTGAAAAATGGTTCGGGTAAATTTTTGGGATTTTTCTAAGATACATGAATTTTTTATGAATAGTAGAATATGATAGTTTTCAATAAATGCTAAATAATGGATTTATTGTGTTATTGATGATGCTCTACTAATGTAAGACCATGTGGTTCAGGATCACATGATAAAATTACTATTCTTGGTCCTTCAAGACTCACTATTCATTGTCTTATGAAAAATTAATAAACTAATGAACTTTATATTAAGGAAACCCCCCTCCCCTCCACTATAAAAGTCACCCTTCAAACCCTCATTTCCTCACACCTCTCAAGCTCGAGGCCTTCTCTAAAATCTGCCCAAACACCTTCCCTATATCCTCCCCCACGTCCAAGAGTTTCTGTTCTCATCAAAAAACCAAGCTTAGGCCCTTAAAGAGGTTCTTAAGAGGAAGATTCTATAGGTAATTTCCCTCCCTCTTCTCCATTAACTTCTTTTCAAGTTTATGTTCATTTCTTGTTCTCTTCCCACCTGTATTCATCCAAATTGTATTATAACTCTATTATTATACATATAATGTAATTATATGATTAAAATTGGATATTATATCATCCAACACCCTTTCCCTCTTACTTTTATTTTATTAAATAGAACTTTGTTTGTGAGGTGTTAATTTATCACCTTCAAGAATGACATACTTTCTTCTTCCATTTCTACCTTCAGATATGGTCATGAAACCATATTTATGGTTTGACCAGAAATTTTTATACGTATTATGTTCTATTTAATGTTTTGGAACTTAATTATTAACATATTACTAAGTGATAAGTTAAAACATGTTCTTTATGATCGAAAAACCACCCAAATTAACCCAAATAATCATCATTTAATTCTTATCTAATGATTCAACCACATGGATCTAATATAATTCATTAGAAGATCATTAAAACTACTATAATATCATTAAAAAAGGTATTATCAATTCTGGATGTTTACCCATGTACTGCCCAAACATTAATTTAAGAATACAAGTGAACCATTCCTTTTCAGGGTTTAGTTATGTTAACTTTTGAAACCTGTTCTATGTGGAAATCATGATAATGAAAATTTTATGATTCGATGTGTGCGCCCGGAAATATATAGTGCAATACGAATGTTTCAATGTGACGGGTGCTCCCGAAATTATACAGCGCTCCAATGCATTGGGTAAAGTGATGAATCTCATGAGTATATGTGAAATGATGTGTGAAGAAGATGGTAGCTTGGTTCACAACTATGTGTGGTAGTTAACCACTAAAACCTGATGATTCATTTTTATGAATTTCCACATTTCAAGTCTTTTATTTATGCTACTATCATGTTCATAATCTTTTGCCTATGTTATGATTATTATCACCCTGTGCTATATTGTTCTTATCTATCCTCTTACTGGGATTTTAGATCACCACTTTTGATGTATAACCTCCGGTGGCTACATGTACTAAGGAGTGTTCATGTGCTAATAAGAAGCTAGAGAATATGAAATTAAATAAATTTTTATGCTTGATGTTGTAATTTCTATATTTGGCCCTAGTTTTCCAAAGACACTAGACCATTGGATCCTCTCTATGTAATATTATTATGATGTTTACCTTTAAAATGATGTAATTGTAATGTAATAAAAGGCTGGGCCGCTGTATCAAGTGTCTGCTTTGTCATATTGACATAATGTAAAAGGGATCTTTTCTGAATGGTCTATTCAGTTTATTAGCCTTGAATAACCAAATACAAAAATTTATAATAGAAGTTGAAATCAAATACTCATTATGGATTCAGTAAAAAAACCTATAATGCGTAGGTAATAAGTAATAAATATATAACTATGAATAACATGAAATATATTTCATTTAATTAGATACTTTTTAATTAATTGAATCCACATATAATATCAATGTAGTAATATAATTTATAATAGTAATTAAATTATAAATGATATAAATTCTAAATATTGGAGATCATGATCTCAGTCATCATGATATCTTTACCACCATAGCCTTATTCTATGATAGAATAATCTATGGGTAGGCATACACCAAATCCATTTATATTATTTTAAACACCTTAAAGGGGTTTTATATAAACAATATAAAAATTAAATGTTTTATAATATTAACTATGTCTCAATAGAGATAAAATTGTGACAAAATCAATTAGAAATATTTTACAATTGAAGTGATAAATATTCATTGAAGTAATTATTTAATTGAATTGTTAATCAACATTAAAAATATGAAATATTACAAAATTAAACAAAAGATCATTTCAAACATAATGATAGCACAACATAGTCAATAAAGTATTATTATAACCTAATGAATGAATATTGAGTTAAGGAATCACTTAAGATGATCATAATGTTGATGTCATAATTAATAAATAAATTGATTATGTTTATCAAATAAAAAATATAGAAAAAATGTAAATAAAAAATAAATAAAAAATTTGTCACTTCGAATATAATTTTTCGTAATATAGTCAACAATGTAGTGATTTAGCCTAAGTAAAGGAGATTACATTAAGATATATCTTACCTCAGTTTTACCTTCTGTTGAAAATAATTTAAGATTCATTATAACATTTGTAGGATTTTTATTAACTTATAATAGAAAAATATTCTTCTTTATAATATCAAATATGATCTTTTAAAGACATATTATCACATATACATTAATAACGTAGTTTTAACGACTTCTTTTTCACATGCATGTTTTGACCCATATGTTCAGGTCCTTGTACAAAAAATATTTTTTGACAATATTGTGAATATTAATAGATATATAAATATAATATATATTTATTAAATATATCATTATTACTATACATTTAAACTGTGAATTAAAAAGACATCACATCAGTCCATGGAAATGATAGTCCATAAGTATGCACGAGCGACGTTATCATTTTCTACTAAGTCGAGGGTATACACATATATATGATATTACAAATAAAAAAAATAATGTCATTATTAATATATTATATATTCATTATTTTAATATTTATATCCATATAATAAATTTTTTGATGAAGAGAAAATGACACCACTATGTGGAGACAGTAAGATGTATGTGCACATAAGTGACATTTTCTCTTTTCATGGAATGGAAAATAGTTTGAAAATGATTTCCCAAAAATCATAATAATATATTTCTTTATTAATTATAATAAATTTATTATTTTATAATGGGTACATTAGATTTTGATGATTAATATTAATATTATAATTTAATGGAGTCAGTAAAGGCAATTATTTCTTCATTGGTATACTTTTTTTTGGATATGCTCTTAAGGAATGTTTTCTTGGAACTTTGTGAGGACCAGATCCTATAGAATTTGAAAAATAATGTATCTTATTTAAAAAAAAATATTATTTTGAACTATAATGTTTTATGTGGTGTAAATAATTGAAAGGATTTATTCCTATTAATAATTGAGGGGAGGGGATGTTTAGGAATTTTCCTGGTTTAAAATAATACAAATGTCAATTCCATATTCTAATGGTTCCAAAATTACGTTTGCTATAATTTTTTATTAATATATTGGAATTAAAGCCCCATAAATGAAATAAGTTAATTTTTTGGGTTTATTTTTAATGACTGGATACAAAATTTTTATCATTAATTACCGTATTAACACTTTATTAAAGTTATAAATTTTACCACAGTTCTTATTAATAATGTCTAAAATAAGAGGGAACAATTGAACAAATTTTTACACACAGACACAAAATTTTATCTCTATTTTTTAGATTCATTTTCTAGAATTAGAATAAATTAACTTCTTTATTAATTCATAAAACTCAATGAAGGTATGTTTTTTAGAAAAAGATGTTTTTAAATCACTACATTATATCAAAATCATGAATTTTTTTTACTAAAATTAGATTATTCAAAATAAAGTGGATCATATGTCACTTTAATAAAAAATTAAAATATAATGAGTCTTTTGAATTGAATTTTTTAATCAAAAGAAATGAAATTATTTGAAAAAATTATTTTTAGTATTCATAGAAAAATTATACATTTTAGTATCACCATAAAATTTCTATGTAAGAATATTTTGGTATTTTGATTTTAAAATTAATATTATTTCTATCAATTATTTATATTTTCTACAAATTAATTACAATATTCTATCATAAGAATAAATATATAGTTTTTTAAATAAACCATATCATCATGAATAAAATCTCTATACTTAAATTTTTGTGATTGTTCTTATGTTTTTTTCAATACATTTTTATTGATTTGGTACTTTATATGTATTTCATTCTATTGTTATTCCTATTTTCACTCTATAGTTAAACATATTGATTACAAATTTTATTTCTAATTAGTGATATTTGATGGTTTGTTTATGCTTATTGTTTTATGTTGTATACACTATCCAAAATAGTGTTATTTTAATATCAAGGGATGTTATAATATATGTGATATTGTTTTTCATAAAATTACAAATTCATGATACAATATAAACATTAACACTAATTACTGTTTGAACCCATATTAGAAACCATCAAAAGGAAGTGTTGAAATGGCGAAGGCCAATTATTTAGATGATGTTTAGTTGAGCACACAATGCTTATATTGATGAGTGGTAGCATAAATTACATACGAAACCAATAATGGGTACTATAACCATATATTTATTAATAATATTGAAATTATATATATATATGTAATTGACTAAAATGTATGAACTACCTCTATGTAGTTTGGTTATATGGAATCTATATCATATTCATCTAACTATACAAATATAGTTTCTATAGAATCAGGGTTTACGGTATGATCATGTTTTTATCGCATATAATTCCATGACAGGATATGATATGAATTCTTGGATCCATAAAAACAACTCCTATAATATGATAAATTATTCTACCATATCGTATACACTGGTATTATCCCTACAACATGTGAATTATTCTGTTTTTATTCTTCTTTTTCTTGATTTTCTTTTTTTCTCTATCATTTAATCTTATTATAAATAATTTTTTATTTGTAATCCTGAAATTTTATTAAAAAACTATATCAAAGGTTTATTTAACAGTATTAATGTTGGATTTATGAAGTTGAAAGATATAATTTCCAAATAGAATGATAAATTTCAATTATTTTTTGGATCATACATTTTTGTATAGAAAATTTAGATTAAAGAAAATCATTATCAGAAAAAGATTCACCATCCACTTGATGATGAAAAAATGATATAAAATGGAATGTGTGGGAGTTATTGGATCAATATTTTTAGGACTTGTCTATCTTTTGATGGTACATAATGTATACTGTTAATAGTAGATCAGATATGAAATTGTATGGGTTTATTTAAGAATTAATGAATATATATGATAATTCATCTATGTAATACAAGGTAAGAATGATGCAACATTTATAAAGTATTAAGTAGATTTAATGTAATACTATTTATGAATATACTAATAAATTTAGTTACACCAATATTTAATTGAAATCAGTGGGAATTGTGCTATATGTTTAAATATATGCATTTTTTCCAATATTCATTACTTTATTGTTTTGAAGCCATTATATCATCCATGATTATTATTGGGGAACAAAAAATTGATGTCAAATGGTATATGATATATATCTTTTTAAACATGTAACAAAATATATATCACACATAGTATCTTGAAAGGGTATTTATCATCATTACATTGAAATAATACCTAAAAGATGACACCATTTTTATATGGAATAAAGGTACTATCAAAAAATATTTCTTGACACAACAAATCATGACCCAAATGAGGCCTTATGAAAGACAACTAAGTCACTCTAATATTACCAACAATTTTCTAAGGGATATGTAATAACACAAAGAATAGATATCACACATATATAATACCTTATCCAATGAAACATTCACACACACATACATTTCTATGAATATTTGAATAATAATGTAAATATATATAATTATACATCTAAAGTATCACATTCTTGAAAAATGAAAGATGTCATAAATTAGCATGGAATATCACCCATGTTAGTGTTTCTTTGAATATACCTATATATAATCCTCAGGAACATAAGGTAATAGAAGAAAACATTCCATCCTAATAGGATACACCTTGATATTATTTTGACAAACCACAAAATAGATGTCATGGTGGTTTCTATTCATCATAGACTAGCACTATGAATTTCATATATGAAATGAAAAATGTATTAGCTCGATTAATCAAATCATCAACGTAACAAAAACACATCAATTCCATTACATCCATATAATCCCTTAATAGTAACAACAATGGGTATTTTATGCCTTCCTGAAGAAAATATATTAATCATGGGAAAATTGACATGAATGGAAAACCAACACCTCATTATCTATAAATTGCATCCATTGATTGAATTACCTACTCCATTAGTGGACAAATGATTTTTACTCAATAATAGGAATTTACTGCTCCACTTTGTATATGGAATAACTATACCAATGATACTATATTATACCAAAGGGTTACTAACCTTGTGTTTACTCTAATCATCTTCCCACAACTACCATCATCTCAATATAAGATGAAAAATTCTAAATACAAAAATTCATTGAAAATAATACTTTGATTATTAAGATATGTGTACCATTAATTTGTACTTAAAAACATCTAAAAATAGATTTATTTTTCATTGAAAACTAATAAAAATGATATAAAATATAATGAACTCCACAAAATCTCATATAACTAGAATGTACCATTTCTATACATAGTATTTGTGCCTCGACCAATAGCTAGTCATGTGGTACTACAGCCTTGTACATACCATTCAACAATGTATATTCCACTTAGTTATAGGTAGATATTGTATAGTATTTTTCAAGTTCAAGTATTGGAATCTCATTAAACACAATGCCTCCCCTTATAAAATATATGGAATGTTTTAGAGTGACCCATTGGGGGAGTCTGATACTGTGACATGACATATACCCAGATTACACACCCAAGAGAATACTACCAAACAAATTTACATTTATCCTATAGATACATTTAATGTAATATTTATAATGTTTCATCAACAGTAGTGAGACATATCAAAAGATACACAACATGTATCCTATAAGAATAAACTTTTATAACCATGATTTGTAGTTATAGAACATTTAATGTCCTCCATCTTCCACTACAACAACCTCTATCATTCCAACATATGACAATGCCAACAACGTTTTTGGAACCAAATATCCATCAAATCATCATTAATCATCACCATATTTTCCATATGACACTACTATAACTCCATGTCTACATATATTTATTGACATACACTACAACCATTTCCCCATCCAACCAGACACCTCCAACCCCTAATTACGTTTCATATCATTTTTTATCCTTATACCTTGTTTTTTATCCTTTAAGTCTAATATTAGTGATGAGGATGAATATGTATGAAATTTTTTTGGTGAATTTTCCAACAACACATGAATAATAAAACACTTATGTTTCTTGAACATGAATGTTTGAGGGGGATAAAATAGTTTTGAAACCACTAATGAAATATTGATTTTACATTGATTTTTTTTTTTGAAAAATTGAATATTAATGTAATATAATAAAATAATAAAAATTATTCTTTATATAGACATATATCATTAAATAATTTAATTAATTAAGGTAAAATTAATTTTAATCATAAAATTTAATTCTTTATGATTAAATTGATGTTAAAATATCGTAGAACTTGTAAATTAATCCAAATATTTGATATACATATTTATATAAAAACCCATATCATGTGTTATCTTGTAATAAGTCTATTCATGAGGGAAATAATATAACATATGAAGAAAAGTTAAACATACAATATTTACATCCATGAAATGAACAAAAATAATTGTTTCATTAGTACTTCACTCACAATATGTACTTTTCATCAACTCTATAATGAGGATACTAAATATAATAAATAATATTTATAGGTTTTTCAACATATATAAAAAACCCCTTTAAAATAAATACTATCATATTTATCGAAAAAATCTATTTCAAGAATACCAATGGCCTGTTATTTTTTAAAAAACATGAAAATAATAAGTCAAGGATCCAAAGGCTTAACTAAAGGTTTATGCCACTCTAAGGAATAATCTCCCAATAAAAAAAACATAGTATATGAAATTTTTTATGGGGATCCTTTCTAGAGTTATAAATATGTTACACGTGTCAAAAAAATAAAAAATATAAATAATACATTATATATCTGGATGAGTCATGTAAAAAATTAAACAAAACCATATTTTTGGTCTCCCTTATTAATTTAAAAATGATTTAATTGATTATGTTAAAAAATATTTTTTAATTATACCCTCTTTACCAATAAAGTTTTTATCACTAAATTCATATCCCACATAATGGTTTGAGGGTACTAGGATTGAATTTGGTTGTAATATTTTCACAAGATTCCATGATTATTCAAATCTCATTACAACACACATTAAAAATTAACCACTCACCCATAAATAATATTCTTTTTCTAATCATCAAAATACCCTGTCTACTCTATTAAGGTTCTTTCATCCACAAAAACCTTCTAACCGTAGTTTATAATGAGTTTTGGAGGATAAATATACACCCTCAACTATGCTATGTTGGAAAAAATGTATACAAGTTCCATTCGTGGGGTAAATATAATGAGATAAGAACCATTTACTACCCTAATGAAAATCTGAAATGGATTGTTGAATCACAAGGATTGCATGATACCCTATTGAAATATCCTAATATTTTAATGAGGATATAACTTTTGGAATAAATTTTCTCCATCCTCAAAGTTTTATGGTATTTATTATTTTTTTGTTTTATTTTTCATGGTTGTGTGTTATCCTCATATACTCATGGTTTAAATGTACCATCCCCATAATCAATGGAAATATCTAAAACCCCTTAAGGTATTATATTCCAATATATATTATATAAAGGGGAATAATGAATGGTCTCATATAAAAAGTTTCAAATTGATCCATGACAATGGTATTATGGTGGATGTTATTGTTTTAAAAATGTGTAAATTAAAGTTGATCCTCCTAAATTTTGATAAAATATTGTATACATGATTACTACATATCAAAATAAAAATATAAATCATCCTCTTAGTTTGAATATGGGTCTGGGGGTGTAATATTTTACTAAAATAGAACTGGGTTCCAAGAGTCTTATGTAAGCTCCCCTATAGAAAATATGTTTATATAGTATAATTTTTAGAGAATATTATCATGAGTACCCAATTTATAATAATAATCTTATCAATTTAAAAATATCTCAAACATCCACAAAACTATGCTACTAAATTGGAATGATATTCTTCTATTTTTATAGTTAGTCATCCATCACCCAAAATAATTCCTGAACATTCATCTATCACCGAATTATAATAAAAACACTATCAAAATATTATCTAATTTCTAATTTGTAACTTCAAGGGGTTGGATCATATATTGGAAAACCACGTTCACATCTTTCACTTATTAATTGGTGAGGTATTATGATAAAAAATCCACAACCCAAAACCTTGTTCTCAGATATCTCTTTTACCAGCTAAGAATGAAATTTCCTATTTTTGGAAAAAGCTAAAAAAATTTCTTTCTACGGCTTAAAAACTATACCAAACTCATCATTTTAAAAGATATATTAACAACGGTTCTATAAAAAATTGAGTTTCCTCTACCAATATACATATATATATATATATATATATATATGAGGATTTTCTAACATTTGAAGAAGAAAAATTTCTCATTTAATATATAATGTCTCCAGATCATTAGGAAAACAAAATGGAAAAAATATCGAATTTTCGGTTCACATTATTCTACCCATGTATCCTAAACATCATGGACCAATAAAAAATCATGGATTTTACCTAAATTAACACAAAACTAACTCCATAAATAGAGGTTTCAAATCATAAATTATACTCTACCCCATCCTCAAAAAACCAAAAAATGACAATTCATCATTTTATTAATATACTTAAATTATCTCTAATAATGATCAGACTAGATGAATGGTTTATATTTACAGGTAATTTTATTCACAGGGGTTTTAATATGAGAATATTACTATATGACACTATAATTATATCTTACCAACCCAAGGGAACTTTTTACTATAAATACCATAATGGGATGTTCTCGATCTATCACAACCTTAACCATTGTGGGGTCATCTAAAACTATACCATCTAGAAGGACATGTCCATGAAAATTAACATCCTTATATAAGATCTTACAGATCGAGATATTTTAATATATCTGATTCAAATAAAATATATCGAGAATATTTCTCAAATTCTAAGAGTACTTTTCCAATGACCAATAACAAATGAGGATGTCATTGATGATTACCTCTAAAATATAGTTTATGTAAGGATCATTGATTTGGTTATTTGTTACATAAGAAAATATTGGTGACTGTTCCACCCTATATAACATTATAAACATATAATGGTGTCTATAGAGACACTCAAACACCATATTTTTTATATTTCCCCTTGATACGAAAGTTGAAGATAACTAGAATTCTGATCAATCTTCAAGAACCATTTTCGCTTTTCATTTTGGAAAAGAGGCCATTAATATTTATATGGGAGTATTTTTAATCAAAAATACTATAATCAAGATATGATAGTCAATAAATATAAGGTATGATTAATCCACCTTCTTATATAAAAGAACAAAAGCATCCCATGGGGTCATAGTATTTGTAATTAATCATTTTTTTTAATGATCCTCTATCTATTACTTTAGATCCATGATATCAATTTTCACCATACAAATTTTTTTGAAAGATATATGTGTAATCATATAGATGAAATTTATATGAAAAATAACCTTAATAAAAAGAGGATGACATCAGAACTACCATTGAGAAAATGTAAATTCACTTCTCTGAAACTTTAGATATCCACTCATCTATAGATTAAAGGGAGCACAAAGCTAATCAATCCAACTAATGGGAAATAATCTAAAATGTTATATCTTTTTCTACATATTTTCCAAGCTTAGAGTCTTATTAAAACTAAAGATAATCACTGACCCACATTTTTAATGAAATATTTCCATGAAATGATATAAATTTAACCATTCCAATAATATAGTTAATCATTCTACGAAGAAAATAATATTTTAAGGTAACATGTATACTATGATGATATTCCATGAATATGTATCCCTAGATTTATTTAGCTCCCAAATTCAAAAGATAACAATAAGATGATGACCCCATATAATATTGGTCTATATCTTATCATATCAGTTAAAGGGATCTATTATAATCTCTCACCTTTGAATAATGGACTTGAATTGAAATATAAAAAACCTATTGTTGTCAATATATATAAGGTATAATTTTGATAAGGCACAAATATTAACTCAAAATATATCAAATGGAACCTACTAAAAAAATTTCATCTCATGTATCTAATATTTACATTTACCTAATATACCCTATATTGGACATGAACAACCTTGAGTGGGTGGTGGAAGAAGTGGATCAAAGAGTATTGTAGTTTCTTTCAAACCACTAGGTCCTCTACTACAAATAACCAATAGATGTATACACTTTTCACTATATTAATTACCCTAGTATCCAACTCATCTATATTAGGGAGTTCATAAAATTATCACCCTTGTGAAATAGATATGAGAGTGTTGTCATATTCCACCACATGAGAAAAAAATGATATTCTATATGGGTGGAACTAATTTTATATCCCTTTGTTTCCAACATATAAGTCTTAAGTAATTAACAAAAATATTTTTTATTACATGATCCTATAAACTATCACTATTTAATTACTCTTGATAACCAAACACTCAAGAATAATGAACCATCCCTAGCACCTAACATTGAATTATAAAGAAACTATCAATTATAAAATTATAATCCAAGACACCAGAATATGTGCTAATGCAAAATGGTATAGTCCCAACATGTATCTCTTTTTAAATATACAAAATATAACATCCAAACCCAAATATATCCATCATGATTAATATATCGAGAGTATATCATGTGGATCGTAAAACATCAAATGGATTGAATTTCCATCATGATAAATTTTTTTAATTATAATATCTCTTAAACCCCACATTGAATAACTACTAAATATCCAACCAAGGTACTATATAATCACTATTAGTCAATGGGATCAATGATCACTAATGGTTTTCTATACCATTATGTAAACTTATTACAAGAACCACCAGCATTTCAATGTGTTCTCATTCTATATAAAAGAAAATAAAATTTGAATCTGACTGATCCTAAATAGATAGAATTTTTACCTCAATATTATAACTTGGTGAACTCAATATCTATAACTTATAATGATTGATTAACATATGATTATCCCCAAACTACATTATGTGGACCACAATCCAAATACAGGTAGGTATGTTCTCTAATCAACTGGTGGGGGATATACATATTTATGCACCACTAGGGGAAATATATCACTAACAAGTCCATAAAATAAATCCTTATCACTAAATTGGTTGTCGAATGGAGATTTAATTTCTTGAACGAGCTCAATAATAGTTATGAAAAAGGGATTACATGGATATCTATATGGTGTCATCCTATATTTTTAATTATGATCCAATTATTATTATAACATATCTGGAACATATAACTAAAAGAGTGTATGAAAGATAAAATTGTTAGATTCTATATGATAAATGTGCAATATTTTTTAAACTGTATAACTAATTTCATAGTGTTCTGATTTATTTAATAGGCCACCAATGTCTCATTGAAAGCATATATCGACTGACTACACCCACCACTAAGTTTCCTTATATTTTATTGGAACTCAATATCCTTTATAATTTTATCCAAAAGTATATAAACAAATAATTTCATGACTATTAACAAAAAAAATCATCTTTAGGAATCAAAATACTTTAATATCCGAATGTAAACAAACAGACTTGAACCCCACCTAAACTAGTAGTAAAATTAGTGTGTCAGCCCATTAATTCAACTAAAAGAACATGTGATAATGAAAATACCTTCTAAATGATAAAACATATAAATAAGTGATATGTGTTATCAATTTATACATAAAAAACTCCAAATAGGCTAATCAAGTGTTCGAAACTGAGACATATGTTAGAAATTATGAAGAAAACTCTATACCAACTACAATAATGTATGTTCTACTTTAATACATAGTTTTCGATACTACACTAGCTAATATTACTATTATTATATAGTCCCATCCATGTAATATGAAATTTAACATGGAATATAGTTAGTATAACATCGCATGGGGAACCGATTTTCTTAAAGGTGTGCACTCTTTGTATAATATGATCTTTCACTACTAAAATACATGTAATTTCAACTATTTGATGAGTATTATAGTTCTAATACTATAAATTGACATTCATGGGATGTAAAAACAAAGTTGATAAATCCCAAAAGACATGGAATGTATCATATAGATACGTATGATATAATATTTAATTTGATATTTATTTATTAGACATACTAATGTTTGTATAACATATTTAGTTATATTATAATATTTAATTCTCACCAAAACCAAATATTTATTATTAATGAGTATCTCTAAAAATTATTAATCAGTTTACATAATGTTTAACACATGTATCTGTTACTGAAAATTAAGCAATTTTTTGGGGAAAATTTTCTAATGTATGGAATTAATAAAAAATAAATAATTTATACAATATTACTTTTAAATAATTACAAATAAAATGATGACATAAAAAAAGCTTCTAGAAGTCTTCAAAAATTGATTTTTGGCCAAATAATGAAGTGATATGAAAATATGAGATGTTATATGAGAATTAGATAAGCCATGAAAACACAATTTCAATTCATAAGAAAATTAACAGTCATGCAACAATTAACAAAGTCATATGGAATTTTATAATTCCATAAAACCATTTATTTATTTAAAATCATTAATCCTAAAGAAAATGATGATGTCCTACAATTTTACGAATTCTTTGAAAATATATTGACCATAATGATTCATATTTGGAAGAAAGATAATTTGAAATAATTTACTAATGTAATTTTTATATTAAGATTTATTCCTATTTTGTATTTATAAAAAACAATGAGTTTTTTACTTACCTAAACTAGATTTTTGATTTGAAGGAAGTCCTCTGTCAAAAACTTTAAAATGGTTATATTTCTTCAATAAAAAGGTATTTTTTTTGAAGAAGATTATTATTGAAAAATACATTGTATTAAATTATTTACCATAAAATTTGAAATTCTATTACATGTTTATTTTCTATAGAAACAATATAGGATACAATTTAATTTTAATTAAAAAATCTCATGTCGGAAATAGGTCTCCAACTCATGTAGAAAACTATCATCTAATACTTATACACTCAAAGATATATCAATTCATTTCAAAGATGAAAAAGATATTTGAATAATATACTTAAAATAAGATAATTGAAAAAAATTCTATATAACCATATTTTGATGTTATTAATATTCCCTATAGGTCATCATTAACTTTACATTTTTGTGTTTAATTATTGTTTTATCTTTATTTCATTTAATACATATTCTCTTTACTACTATTAGTTATACATTATTAACTATAATAAAATTTTAAAAAGAATAGTTCTAATTCTAGCCATTTCGAAGAATAAAAATGTTATTATTTGGATTAAATTTTTATAACTCAAATCATCCCCTCTTTTATCATTATGTTGAATTTTTGGAACAATACATAATATCAGGGTTTTATATTTTGACTTATCATCCATTGGTAATTAAATATTATATATATATATCATTGTTTCTAAATGGATGATATATAGGAAGGTATATATATAGAAATATATCCCTGATTTATTGGATAATGTAATTGATACATGAAGGCCAAGATAGTTATCTACATGGAATATATAGGTATTAATGTCTATAATAATGTGATTTAGCCACCAAGGATTCCTACCATGGAACCTAAACATTAGATTATTGATCTAGAAGCTTTATATTGACAATATTAGAGATATATGAATTCCCAAATATTTCATTTAGGACATAATGAGTTCATTTGAGCCTCAAAATATGATATATTTTATTACATATTATAAATCATAGTATTTTTTAATGTAGGTATAAATATTGTTTGTAAACTAAAATATAACACTACCATGTTGAATTCTGAAAATATTCTAATTTTTGATGGTGAAAGAATAACCCAAATGAATGTGTGGATCAAAGTGATTTTAAATAATGTTTCTTCATTAGGAAATTACATTCCATAATATGAATAATTCATTAAAAGGATAATAAAAATGTTTATGAAATAATACTATAAGAATATTCAATCAAGGGTTATTCATATAGTTCTAATTTTTATTACAAACAATATCTTCTAGATAGAAAAATCCAAATTATATATATATAAATAAGAATCATAAATAAGAAAATTAATACATATACAAAGCTTTATTGGAATATTAAGAAAGTAATATGTGTAGATTGGATAGGATTATAAATATAAATCATTATTTTTCTGTTACATAACGAATTTTTTTATGAGCAGTGTCACATAAAATATAATTTTATAAATGAAAGGGAAAAAGGATATTAATAATACAACTAGTGTATCAAAAAACTATATTGATGACTAATCTATCGATTTAAAATATAAACATTCTAATTGAAAGGCCAATAAGTGTTTTATATGTTAAAGAGATTATGTATAATCATTTAATTCTATGGATTCTAAATCATAATATAAAAAATACACATTCAAAATACTAAATGATTTTTTTCCATTTAAAAATATATTTATAAAAATATTAATAAGAAGAACATATATATTCATTTTTACTACTTATTTAGCAAAAAATAATGTATGTCAAGTCAAATATTAAAATTAAATACTAATCTAGAAATCTCTACATGTAATTTTACTAATCATTAAAATCTGATTATATAATGATGTAGTGATTTTGATTCCGTAAAAATAGATTTTAAATTTATTACTAAGGAAGAATTATCATAATAAAAACATTCAATGAATAAATAAAATAAATGAAACCATGGAATTTTTTGTAATAGAAAAAATAAAAATCTCTATAAAATTAAATTTGTTCCATCTTTTGAATGGAAAATAATTATTAATTCAACGTTTTCTCATGGTGGAGCTAATAAAGTTAAAGATATTAACTATTTTCTTTAAAAATAATCCATTCAACATAATTAAATGTTATATTATTTCTAGAAATTTAATGAAATTCATGGTTGATAATTACATATAAGATAAATATATTTGGGTTCCCTATTTATTAGTACTTCACACAATTGGACCCCAAGATGCCTGGGTACCAAAATTTATTTTTTATTTATTCATTATTTTATAGTGATGGTCTAAGAATATTAATATAATGTAGTATATTGGGAGTATATATTCATGGAATATGTGTCTATTTTTTTTAAACATTCAATCAATATCAAATATTTATGGATGTAATGTAATTGTTGGAGATAATAAAATATCAAATATTATTTGTGTTGGATTAGATAAATATATACATTAATTTATCATAAATAAAGTTATTTATATGTAAGAATTAAATTATAATATAATAATTGTATCTAAACATTTTGGTGAACGTTATTTTTTTTAATTTTCAAATAATTCATGTTCTATTTTGAAGGATATATCACTTATGTTTATGTTTCATGGTATTAATTTTCTCATAATTTAAATCTTAATTTATTACGTGGAAAAAGTGTATTTTGTTTAAATTCTAAAATAAATTAATAATTATTTTCTTATATAGGAATCATACATTGTATTATTTATTATTTTGGACATTTAAATAATAAGAATATAATATCATATTTTATTAACCTTGAACATGATAAAAAGAATCAACATGATTCACACCAAATTGAAATGAAATAAAAATATTTTTTCAGACCAATAAAATATTTTTATATGTATTAAACCATTGATATTATACATCAAAACATTTTATAACTATCTAGGATATAAATCCCTATTATAAAATATTTTTTCTGTTGATAATTTTAAAATATTTATATGGGTTTACATTTTATCGATTAAGTGTGAAGCTCTTTCAGTTTTTATAAATCATCTCAAACTAGTTCAAAATGAAAAAATCATGAAATTATTTCATTATGAATATATCATGGAATATTTATTGAAAATCCTAAGTTTAATTCATTTTACATACATCATGGTTTTAAACACCCATTTTATACTTATAGAACACCTCCACAGAATAAATTTTTTTGAATGTATGAATATGATTTTTTATAAAATTTCAAGAATAATATTATGTGAATATATAATTCATAATCATTTTAAGAATTAATCTATTAACCCATTACTTTCTATCAATTATTATGTTTTAATAATTCTTATTATGAAGATAACATTCTATGAATTATGGAAAAATATAAATCCAAAATATTGATATTTAAAAAATTTTGATGCAAAACATTGATGAAAAGATTACATCCTAATCATGAAGGTAATCTTCAAGAATTTTATCCTAAAGAATATAAAGGAATATTACTTGGTTACTCTACATATTAAAATCATATATTTTTCAATAAAAATTAAATTATAGTTCATGAATCAAATCATTTTATATGTGATAATAGAGAAATCATTGGTCAATACAACACTAAAGTTGATGATTTTAGTAATTATCTTGATAAAATAAGACATGACCCTTATTTATACCCTACGAACGATTAATATTTTGGAATTTATTATGTAGATACTAGTTAAAAAATTATAAAAACTATTAATTTTTTTTCTTCGATGATATCCTAGAAGCCAAATATCCACCCTTCGGAGACTATTATATGAAGCCTTTATGAATGATTAAGGACTTGAAGAAATATTTTTGATCTTGATAAATTTTATGCATTTTGATCACATTTTGAACCTAAAACCATGACATAATAATTTATTTATGAAACATAGATATTATATACACAAAAATATTTCAACCAAAAAAAATTGAATTTAGGTTTCTTTGTTTATTAATGGACACTATAATTAAACTATTATTGACAGAAAATGAAATTTTAGGAATAAGTAGGATGATCATGGTGAAAAAATTATAAATAAGTCTATATTTATAGCTGATATATTAAACTAAGAGGGAGAAATATATTACCACTAAACCATTTCCAATGTTGAGAAATTAATATCCATCAGGATCCTGTTAGATTTTTTATATGATTTAATTATTAAATTATTATATATGTATATAAAATATCATTTATAAATGGTTTTCTTATGGTGGATGTTTTTTATTTAATAACTAGGTTTTTAAAATCATCATTCCTCTAACAATGTTTTTTAAATTACAAAAAATATTTGTGGTCTTAAAATTTAAAATGGATACTGATAAAAATTTTTGAGTTAATTTATATTATCAATGTTTTAAATGTAGGCATCGTATTCCACACTCTACCTAATAGAACCTCACCTTCATAAATTTTTAATTAAAATTATTGTGGATGATAATTTTTTGGTTTATTATATATAAAATGTGTAATATTTTTTGAAATATTAGGAAAAAGGAATTTTAAATTAGTGGGATGTGTATATTAAACACTTTTACAGGTTTTCAAAATATAATAATATAATATATATGTGCATGTGATAAATTAATATACTTATAAACATAACACTCTTATGATATTTTAATGCTAAAATAGTAAGGTTTGTGAAACTCCTATGAGTTTTAATATTTAGATCGACTTTTGATAAATCAAGGAAAATAGTTGGAAAAGAGCTACGTAGTGTAATAATTAGATGTTTGTCATAATTAATTTATACCAGAGTATACATTATCCTAATAGGATTTATTTGTTTTGTTATTCATGTAAATCAATTGGAAAATCATTTTAAATATAGGAAAGTAATTTCGAAATATTTAAAAGTAATTATTTTACATTCATTATTGTTTCCAAAACCTATGATTTTGATTTATTTTCACATCTAGATGTTGATTTTGGGGATTGTATGCTAAACATTAATATTACATCAGGAACCAGTAAGGTTTTAGAAAAATATTTTACTTAATGGATTCATTTTAAGACACAATATATTCCATTATCTACTTTTGAGGATCATTTTTTGTTGTTTCTAGTTGTTGTTCACAATGTGCTGAGAATGAAACACAATCTTATATAACTTTGATTCAGGTTTTATCTTCTCCCATTTAAATCTCACAATAAAAGTTCTATAAAAATGGATTAAAAAATAAAAATCTTTTATAGAATGAATTTTATTTATATAAGGAATCATTTTTTGAGGGAAAAAACTAAACAATATTGATGTAACTCTTAAATTTATTAATACATAAAATAATTTGGAATGTATTTTTCGAAATCATATTCCTAATTAAATAATTTCTTTATTTATAATTGAACTGTTTTTATTAATGTTTAAATTAATTTATTTATATTCATTGAATTATTATATAATATTTTTAAATTAAATGAGCTTTAAATTTTTCATATTTTGTCTTAATATTCATATTTTTTATTTTATATGAAATGTTTTTAGAGTACTATTTATTTTCAAATTTTTTATTTAAATTTTTATTTAGAAATATTATTTTATTATATAAGAAATTAAACTGAAGATCGATATTTAAGTATTCTTTATTTTTTTAACATTATTATTTCAACATAAGCCATGAAATTATACTATTGAGAACCTCCTGAAAACTCTATTTTATTTCTTAGAATAATACCACTTTTGAACTAAAAATAATGTTATTCACTATGAGAGCACTCTTTGATCCAATGTTAAAACATATGAGTGGTTAGATAAAATTAGTTTGTACTTTACTAGAAGAAAATATCTACAAGGAATATCAATCAATTTGTTTTGGCTATGTGAGATGAAATTTTAATAGTGGAATGTACTATTTATTTAATATTTTCATTTTTCATTAAGAAGGAAACTATTGCATTACTTGAGGGGTGAGATTTAGAGTTTTATAATAATATAAAATTTCAAATTACTTATAATTTAGATTATATTTTTTTTATAGTGTAAATTGGAGTGACATCTTGATTTCAACTTTATAATATATGAGGTATTTCAATTTCCTCAAAAATGAAAATTTTATTTTTGACTCAATGTCTTTTTATAATGTTTCTTATAGTTTTATGGATATTATTTATTGTTTTTCTAGAACTCAATATGTAAATAATATGGTTTTAGAAGATATGGAAACTGCATATAAGGTTTCTGTATCGTTTATTCAAACTGGAATATGTTTGAGAGATATATTTTTTTAATTTTTTTATAAGCCACATGTTTGTTAAATTTGTTATGGAAGTATCAAAATGGATAGTTTACACAGATACAAAATCATGTATATCTATCACTGCAACTATAGGAATTAAATGACACTCTTTATCCCTAGGAGAAGTTTCTTACCATTATTTTTAATAATAAGGATGTGGTGATCAATGATCTAGAAGGTAATAAGTGTTAGTTAAACCAAACATTTTTTGTTGAAATCCAAGTTAATATAGAGAATATGTGGGATAAATATCTAAATAATATAGTTATAAGGAAAAAATGAAAATAATCCATTGAGGCATAAAATCAAAAATAATAAAAATAGTTCAACTACATAGAAATAGAATTAAAAAGTTGTTCTTGTTAAATGTACACATGTTAGAGTGAAATAAGATTGATCTAATGGTGTTGTTTCTAATGTATTTGAGGTTATAATAAATATAGTTGAATTTATTATTTTTGAAGGATCTAAACATGATGAGAAATCATTTATTATGGATTTTTTGATTAATACTTCTTCTTGGGAGGTTTTAAATGTAAAAAATAAATAAAGATATTTTTTTATGAAAATAGTAAAATAGGAGATTCTATTAAACATATGGTTTTCAACAAAGACTTTTATCTTGAATTTTTTTGTGAACTTTTTTGAATTTCATGTTAGTTAATTTTCTAATACTCTATAATATGTTGATGGAAAGGGACCCATTTTTTCTGTCAAGGCATCATTACATCCCTATATATTTATATGGAAAGAGTATATAGTTTTTATTGAATACACGTATACACCTTTGGATATTACTTATAAATAATTTAGAACTACTTTTATTGGAAATAATGAGGATTTGGAAAATTCAAGAAAAATGAGACTATTATATAATGGAACATACCTATTTTATCTTATATCATCATTTTATTTTCGGATCCAAGTCATGCTTAAATCCAACCTAGCACCTGACTTTGTCCGTGGCAGGAACAAAAGGGCATTTTCAATCCCTATGGGATATAAACTAGCTCCTATGTACCAAAATAACACCAATGGGAATGATTTCACCCATGAAAAACAACTATAAAAAATAAAAAATAAACATCCTTCACAATATAATTAAAAAACATTTACATAAATATTAATCATCATGAGTTGGATATATACCATTTTATAAAAACAAAAATACCATCAAGGGAAGGGAAAACTAGGCAACCAAAACCTCAAGGAGGTACACAGGTTGGCACCCCATTTCACCACCACCAATAACTTCTAATTATGGAAACACTAGCACATAGATCCAACATCACATCCATAAAAATACTTTCCATTAATTAGGTAAAAAATAACAGGTTCTAAATTCACATGAGGCTGAATGTGGTGTTTGATCCAAATTCCTAGTTGGATACAACCAAAAAATATTCCTTGTATTGGAATTGAATGACTAATTAACATTATAGTTCTTTTAAAAAATAATTATAAAATTTTAAGTAAAACATCCCTTGAAATAAAAATAAAATAAATGAACAAGCTAAATGGTAAGCCGATCATGAGAACCACATGAAATCCCTAAGGAAGTAGGGCTAGAAGCATCCTAGCATACTAGTACTCTCGATGATCACATCTCTCATATGATAAGGTAATACTCAATCCACAAATCCCCATCATATAATGTTTAGTTAGAGTTATTCCATAAATCCCTGTTTGTGAGATAGGGCTTATCGATGGTGAATAGCTTAACACACTATACCTATTCTATCCAACATGGCCTCTAGGATTCCCCTATGCTAATTTTCATTCATTTTGTCACATGTAGCATACCTTACATAATAAAAACTCAAAAAATAAAAACCCACATGACAAAAAAAATTCAATTTTAAAAACACTAATAAACCTTTATACACAATAAAAAATTTGGAAGACATTTTTGAAACCAAAAAAATAATTTATATAACCCATTCAAGAAGAAATCAAGAATAAAAAATCATAAAAATATCAAATCTAATAAACACATAATACATTATTGGAAACATCCCAAATATGAATGGAAACCAAAAACAAACAAAAGAGAGACCCAGTAAAGGAAGTAGAAAACATAACCATAAATATTTTGGCCAATGAATCATGATTGAACCTTTATTAGTAAAAACTATATGGTCAATAAAAGAGAGGACAAGAAAGAAGGAAAAGAAGACCAAGAGAAGGGAATGGATAAGAAAATGAGGAACTTACTTGATGGATTCTTTATGATCCAAGACCAAATCACCCCTATAAAAGGATCTAAATGGATTAAAGGAAGGGAGAGAGGTCCACCATGGGTTAGAGTGTCAACTGGGATAAGAAATGATTGATTTTGTATTAAAATAATTGTTGGGAAACTATAATTTCTTATTTGTAAAGATAAATCTGTCAATATATATTTATTGCATAGTTTTCCCATTATTTTTTCAACTATAAAGAACCATTATCCAAAAGGGAATCTTGATTCATAGTTTTAATAGAGGGGGTTCATAACCTTTTTCTTGATTGTGAACCTCAGAAAGTGCCACTTTCCTATACATAGAATTATCCCTGTAGGTTCACATGCCAGAACACAAGATCATGTGATATGGATAGTTCTCCTAGATAGGATGCATAGTTTCTACTAGGTTGGACCACCTTTTATACTAACCATTCACCAATAGTGAACCTCCTCATATCGTTCCTTTAAACATCCATTTCCTTAAAAAACTCAATATAAATCCACATAATAAAAACATGAATAAAAATAAATGGTATAATACCTCTAAATAGAACCATCGATGTGACAATTCACCCCACCATGAAAACATACCACCCTTGGAAAGTCATTATAATGCCCGACCAAAGGATATGTTTGGATGCTACTCTTCCTCTGAATAATTTTTCTCCCAGGTCTCATGATCATCATTTTGATGCTACCAAAGGATATGAACCAATAGTATAGATTTCCCCTAATGTTTCTTTTCTTTAGAATCCAAAATCATCACTGGTCACTCAAAAAAAATAGATTTCAGCTCAAGATCATTCTAATTTAGCATGTGAGATGAGTCCATATTATTCCTCTTCAATTATGAGACATGTAACTCATCATGGATCAATATTAATTGAGAGAAAAAAGTTATGTTGTATTCCACCTTACCAATTATTTCATTAATCTAAAATTTTGGACATACCTCAGCACCATCATCCCTTTTTTGCTATGAGAATGGTGACTCGGGAAGGAGGAAAAATTCAAAAGGACCGAGTAACCCACTAATAACCCTAAGTCTCATTACCCTCAATCAGTATAAGACATGTGCTAGATTTTCTTCATCATCAATTACTACTTTATCAATCTATACTTATTAGAAGATGGATTACCTTGATGACCATAAAGTTCCTCAAAATGATCCATTTTAATTACGGATTGGTAACAATTGATATATTAATGTAATACCAATCCCAAATTTTTATCCCATGATCCTCAAAAATATAATAGATGTGCATGAAGCACATCTTCCATGATTGGAAACCCACTCCTTCTGAACATCAGTTTTAGGATGGTATGTTGTACTATGTATGATTTATAACCCCATCACATTATGGATTCTTTCTCTGAATATAGAGTTAAGACAATGTTCCCTTTTGAAAATGATTGCTAATGGAACACGATAGAGCCTCAAAATCTTTTTAACAAATCATCAATAAAACTTATCAACATTTAAAAACTCCATGATCAAAATGAAATTTCTTAAATTGTCAAGTGGTTTGTTACTACCCAAATCATGTTCCATCCCATGGATGTTTTTGTAAGGGAAATGATGAAATCCAAGACAACACCATCCCCCTTCAATCTGAGAATAGGGATTGGATGAAGAATACTATAGAAACATTGGTTCACTACATTAACCTATTTTTTCTTATAATATCTAGATACAATGTTAGCTATATCATTCCTAATACCTAGGAACTAGAATTGATGTTTCATGTTGTAAAACATATCGGTGGTACTAGAATTAGATGACCACTAAAATTGGTTGTTTTTCAACATCGTCACATTATACAAATAAAATGGAACCATAAATCTTTTCCTGAAGAAAATAACTCCCTTGGAGGATAGAAAACACTCTCTAGGAACCTCCTAAAAATTTAGGAGATTTATTGAATCCTCTTAGACCTCGTCATTTGGATGAACCTCCAAAAAATTTTCCAAAAGAGATTGGGTTAACTGGAAACTAGTAAACAATGGTCCTCCACTATGCTCTATAGTTTCTTGGTGAATATAAGAAAAATACCCATAAAATTTCACTCACTATTTGACTCTTCAATAGATTGAACTGAAACCATCCATCTAAGGGTATCTACTAGCACATGAACTTTTCTCGAGGTATAAAGTATTTCATTCACAAACCCCTATAAGCACTCCCCCCCCCCTTAGAGCTGCCTCAAATTCAGATCAATCTTGAATAAAATATAGGCGAAACACTAATGGTCTATGTAAACCAGAAATTTCTCCATTAAGAGGTAGTGAGTAAATGTATTAAGGAATGCATCACATTCGCTGGTTCAAGGTCATGGGTTGGTTAATTCATTTCATGTGTTCAAATATTGAGAGAGACATACACCACCACATGGTCATACTATATCAACACCCACATAAGGCCTAAACATGAAGAATCATTATAGAAAACAAATCCCTTCCCAGATTTTGGTAACATCAAAATATGCATAGTGGTAAAGTGGTGCTTATTCTTCTCAAATGACACATGTCATTTTGGGTTCCATTCAAACCTCACCCCATTCCTGGTGAGCATAGTAATGTGAATATAAATATGGGAGATATACCTAAAAAATCTTCTAATGTAGTGTCAAGCATGGTATTTTTTATTTCTCAATGGAATTCCAATTTTCCCCCATGAAAAAACCACTATGATTTTATTGAGGTCCACTGAAACCCCATATTCTAAGATAAAATGGCCTAGAAACATGAATACCTAATTATAGAATGTAAAATTGGTGATATTATCATAATGGATGTTATCCTAAATATTTCCTTGTACTATCATTAAGAGAAACTCACACACTTTCTCAGCCAGAGTGTAGACCTAATCGTTGTCTATAAATACTATGAAAAATGAGTTATGGTACTGAAGGAATACTCATATCTTTAGTTCCATGAAAAATTATATAGAATTTTTTAAATTGAATGGATTGAATTAATAATCAAATTGGTCAAACATAATTTTGAAGGCTGTATTAGGAAGGCTTGTCTCTTTAAACCTAACCTTATGATACTAAAGTGTAGGTAAAACATAGAGAACCAAATTTCCAACATAAATAACCAAAAAAAGTCATCAATGTGGGAAAAGTTGTATCTTTTTTTAATTTTCTTCCTATTGAATTTATTTTATTCAATGATCAACATGAGATATCTATAAATCTTTTTAGAAATCATCAGAGTGGTATTGTAGGGAGAGATTCATGGATGACTGATTCATTTATATTCTAAATCATCTAGTTTTAATTTTAATTCCCTCAACTCTGTAGGGGATATATGATATGAGGGAAGATATATTTTTTGTTATCCATGTTCCAAATTATTGGTAGACTATCCATATCACTCCAGAGTCAATATTGAGAAATAATCAAGAAAACAATATGTAAATTCATCAACCATAAGAGAAAACCTATCATGAGAACATTTATAATCAACCTCAAATATGATAAAAGGGACCTAGAAGAAAAATTCCCCCAACTCCAAAAGTATTGGTCAAATACATCTGGATTGGGGATCTCATTCCCCTTGGAAGACCAAAGTTCTCCCATCATGCATCACAAAAGATAAATTCTGGTGATAACAGCCAATGTATACATTGAAATGAACCATACAATCTTTTTTGAGGATATTCTTAAATATTCCCATTTCCAAAACCAATAAATCCTAATCCAACTCATCCCATGATATAGAGAAAGAACATGACAGACGTATAAAACCATATTCTCCATTCATTCCATGCAGCATCACAACATCATTAGTGGAAGGCATAAAATTAGTTGGTAAATTCATCATTTTCTCAAGAAGAGTAAAAATAATGGAATTAGATGCACTAATGTCTAATAAAACAATAGATTTGTATGATGAAGTAAAAAGAGTACCAAAAACAGTCAAAGGTCCTGCATTTGATTCCACTAGATCTTGATCCATAGAAAAAGGTGATTCAACATTGCTAATGCTTGAGATTGATTATTGACATATAGCTCTACCTTGTACTAACTTTACTGATAAGAAGATCAAACCTTTCCACATTTCCCAACAGATCAAGAAACCATTTACCTTAATTAACAAGATTGATATGGTAATTCTCTATTTGTTGAGGAACCTTCTCCACTCTGCTTTGGCATGAAACTCTTATATAACCTCTTCAAGTGACCCAAAGCACCCACATTGATGGTATGCTCTATGTGAAAATTGAAAAATTAACTACACATGTCCCAGAAATGCCCTGTTGGTATACAACTCACCCTCCACCGATGCTATAAAATGACAATGGACAGTAAGGATGGCTTGAAAAACCATCTAACTAATTTTTCTACACATCTCACTTACTCTTATTTTCAAATGAACGACTATCTCTATAGATCACTGTATAAAAAACCATAGATAAGACCAAATTACCTTCACAATAAAATTTCCCCATTAGATCTTGGTAAAGTACTTATGTATACATCATCATGATAAACCTGAATTAATGTGAATGAATTTCTAGTTGAAAACCCCTTTCAATACGATAAGCCTAAAACTAATCAATAAAAAACACCTCAAGTGAAAAAAACGAGTTATGCAACTTATTTGGCATACTCTTACATGGTATGATACTGCAGATGGAGGTTTAGAAACTCTTGATCCTTTCTGAGGTCTAAGGTATCAAAGAAGTACTACTCATTGAAGAAATCCTTGAATTCCTTCCATCCCATCAACTCATGTTTCCTGGTTTGGACTGTCAAGTCCCACCACCAGTGATTGGGGACTTCCAACAAAAGAAAGAACATTTAATTTTTACCACATTAAGTCTCCCAAGAAAACTGAATATCATATCTATATTTTTTAAAAAATATTTAGCTTATTGGGGGTCTATATTACCCCTAAAGGAAGGTATTTTTTTCTTGGGGAACTTATTGGTGCCAAATTCCGTGCACAACATGGAACATGGAAACTGAAAATAATCACCATGGGTTATGGCTTACAATGATCTAGCATATAGACACATCGTCACTAGAAAAAAAATGAATATTGTAGAAATAGATCATTCACAACTGCCGCAGAGCGGTGACAGAGGCCTCAGCGAGGCCGATACACACCATGATAGCTGTAGAGGAATGATAAAGGGCTCCTCAATTATGTTCCAGCCACCTCCAAATCATGAAGTCAATGTATCTACATAGTGCACCCTCATAGAATTGGGATTTGTGGTCCCTATTAATATGTGTCTCCTATCCCCCTTTAGAGGATTGATACCCTAACCTTTCACCTTTGGTGATCTTGATTTTTGAATCCCCTTTTATTCTGTAAATAGGAAAGAAAAATTTAAAACAAAAGGTATGTGAGAATTGTGAACCAGATTTAAATGTTTTATAATTTCCATCTCCTTAAAATGGGGATTCACATTAAAAATCCATATGATCACCATGATGGTTGGTGTACCTTTTTGAAACTGGAGACTTCACATCTATTTTTCCATTGAAATGTACCCTCCATGCACATGTAAACCCCTTTCCTTGTTTGGGTCATCATGCTTCATGAAGAACCTACATTTATGTAGGCCCTGGTTTCCATGATTCGTGAATCACCTTTAATTTTGAAGCTCCATGTCTTTATGAAGAACCAGAGATTTGTGAATCCCTTCTTTTTGAGGATTCATTCTTTTATAATCCTTATCCCATGTGGCCATCCGTTCTTGTATGATGTCCTTCCATGGTCCCCCAAGTGGGGTTTCATGTTGGGATGCCCTGCCTTGTTCTTCTTCTCATAGGAATGCTAATGGATATTTATTCCCCTCATAGCCTTGATAACTTGGGACCCTAGATTGAACTCTCCTCCAGCTTAATAAGAACTGAAATTTTTTATCCCTTCCTCTCACCATGTACCGGATGGTACATTTATTTTTTTCCAGAGTGTTAAGAGTGAGTCCTCATTGTCATAGCTACAAGATGTTAAACTATATATCACCCATGTCCACTAGACACTGTGCTATATAGTGATCACTGCAAATGTTAAAGGCCTAAGAGGAGCAGACATGGGATTGTACTGGGAGACCTTTCACTTCCATCCATTTCAATTCTCCTTGCCTTTACCTTTGTGCTTTGTGACATTGTGCATGTTGAGAATTCTATATGTAAGCCCTGATACAACCTGACATGGTGTTCCCCATAGGATTTATATATCATCATCGTACATCAGGTCACCATCATCATAATTACCTCATGTAGTATGTCCAAATCTTCACTATTCCTCGTGGACACATCTTTCACGACATGATTTTTATGTCCGCTAATACATCTTGTTTCTTACACAAAGCTTAAATCAAGTGGGATTAAAGAAAGTAGTGACCATGAAATCCTATTCCAGTTGATAACCTTAAATAATCCACAGTATGTATTTGGGCCATAAACCAAACGTAATCCTCATTCCTCCCATCATGTATGATTTTAAACTATATAACTCCTCGAATTACGTGGACTTAGATCTCTTTCCTCTAAACAAGGTATGTGTGAAGCCTCTCTGAGGTTCAATAACATCACATCCCATAATCCATATGTCCCAACCACTACACGTTAGATAACTTACACCCTAAATGACATAAAACTAAACCCTTTGATGTATGTGGGTTTTGATCGTGTTCTTCTACACAAGGTATGTAAGATATATCACTGAGGATCATCCGCGATTAATGGTAATCTCTACTGGTCACTCCTAGGGGTGTTCCGTCTTAAGGTGAAATATTCACTTTTTGGGACACATCATCTGAATCCTCCACCCTAAGGTGGTTTTTCCCATCCATATGAGGCTGGTAACCATGTGTAAGTCCCAGTATATCAAAGTGTAGTTTTTTCTTTGTGTACAGCCCAATTACATGTCCTATTTTTTCTAGGCTACTAACCATGAATTCACCCACACATAACTACAATCTTCCAACTTGGAGTGCCCCTAATTCATTAGGTTTCTAACCATCCGTAATCCCTGATATGTCTCTCGATCATTGTCCTTTCTCTACACCCCGATTCAATGCCCCATCCTAAACTGCTTGGACATTGATTCACTGATACAAGGATATGTAGAAAACCACCCTCATGTTTAAGACCATAATCTATTTCCCATCATGGACTTTCCTTAGAGACGTTGAGTTTCAGTAACATCATTATGTATCCCAAAGGATCTAATTCCCTTAGGTCCCATCCTTGTTTTCTTGGACATCCCACCTTTTTATTTCATAACTTTTCATTACATTTTATATTCATAGGATCTTTAAATCTACTGTCTTTGAATTTAGGAATATAAAACCTGAAAACATAAAACATTCTTATAATAAACTTGTAAAACATCATCATAAGATCATTATAAGTACAATTATTGCATCTCATAACCTGTAGATATACATTAAAGGAATGGGTGAGCAGAATTCTGAGTAAGGAAAACAATGGAATCAGTTTACTTGTGATGTCAATAAGAACTTTATTAAATGTATAAAGACATGAGAAATGGAAGTAGAGGCATAACATAATTAAAATAAAATGAAAAATAACGTGAATATTTGTCTAAAAAATCTAATTTAAAAATTCATGAACATATCACCAATGTTCATCCCCAAGGTGGCATAAAAATTACCAAGGTTATTCACCATGGTATCATGAAACTTGTCATCTCTAGAGATTTAATTATTTAACAAATGCATTGGAGGACTATGAAGGATCACCCTTAATATTTTGTTATATTAATTTGATCCACACAGATCATAATTATATATTTCATAAATAACCCATAGCGATTAAAATAAATGGGTTTCACTTCAAAATAGTGACGTTGTAAATGTACTTAATAAATGATCGTTATGTAATTTTTAACTCAAGGAAAGGGATTTACGGTTATAATTATATAAATTCTAGAATAAAATAGATCAATTTTTTGTATTTATTGATACCCATGGAAATGAAAATAGATTTGGGTATTCATGTAAATAAAATGACATAACATTTTAGAAAAAGAGAGAGAGGTTTTGAGACAAAAAATCTGCAGCATAACAACTATATAATATGGTTTTAGAAAAAGTTGAGAAGTGAGGGGACAAGAGCAACCCACTAATAAAAAACTCATAATAATTTATGGGTACATAATAAAAAGAAATAATATCATAATATTGATATTTTAAGGAAATACCAAATGAAAATGTAACTCGAAAGAAAAAAGAAGGTACAAATTCTTTTACGAAAATCCGGTAACTTAACAGCGTCAATTATAAATTCATAAAATTGGTTGATGAGAGAGTAAAGAGTCTATCTTCAATTGTACATGAAATATAATGTAATAAGGATATATAATAACATTACCCAACATAATAAGATGAAATCTAGAAGACATAACATAAATGAAGTCATTACTTAAAAGAAGTGGGTGAACAGTTCCCTTACCTTGAATAGTGACTTCGAAAGCTCGATGGTTGGGACCTTGGGGGGATTGAAGGAACCTTGGGAGGAATACATGGGAGGTAAAAGACCATATATTCTTTGATGAAATTTTTTTAATGAAATTAATGAGGTAATGGATTTTTATTTATACCAAAAGTGAGGAAATATTTAATTAATTTCCAAGGGACACCTCATCGATGGTATATGAAAAACAATGTGATTGCCCATGGTATTGTAAATTTGGGATACCTAATAGCATATATTACTATTCAAAATTCATCTATATTTATTACATCATGATTACATCATTAATGATGTCATTACACACCCATAACACAAAACTGTAATTTTACTATTCAGTGAAAATTCAAGTATTTTAGAAAAATAAAAAAAATTCATGTAACCTAATATCGATGCTCTGAATTCAAAAATGAAGCCAATTTTTTGAATTTAATTTTTTAATTTTTTAAATTAAAATTTTAAATAAACTCATTATTTATTAAAAAAATAACTCTAAAATTATAACTTGTTTTTTAACACCATGAAAAAGTAATCAAGGCCGAATAAAATTATCTTATAAACATAAAACAATAAAGTAAAAATTTATGATTACATTTTATGAAAATTTATTTCCATTTTTAATTGTTAAATTAATTATAATATTTTAAATAAAAAATTTATTACATTCAAAATATCAAAACTTATCCTATGATCATTTCTTCAATTTTAAGATGTCTAAATTTCATTTATACATTCATGGGTGAAGATTATATTATTTGGATAATTTACTATTCATTACTATTCTTAAGGGTATCTTATTATTTATACTTTAGTATTCACTAAAATCCAAGTTGATCTTATTGGTCACTAAATTTTTTACTGATCACAATTTTTGAAGACCATTTTTTGAAAATCATTTCAAATTATTACTTATTTAAAGTATACATAAATATTTTAAAATACCTCTCTTTCCAAAATTCATTAATAATATGGAACTTCATCCTACATTTTACCAGACATTTGAAATTAAAAAATTTAATAGAATAGGAAATATAAATTTTATTTATACAAATGGATTACACAATGTACCTAAGGTCTCGTTATGTAGCCCCTTATAACACCAAAATAGAACCAAAGTGTAAGGTGTGATATGGTGATATAATATTGGGACGACTCGGACAACATTTCCGAGGTGGTAATTTCTATCATTTGTAACTTCTCCCTTAGGCAATTTCGTTCAATCTTCACATGTTGGAGTTCATCTTGGGCTTGGTCCAGAGCAAAGCCCTGTGCAGCTACCTCTTTCCCAAGCTCTGAAAGATGGGTTTTGTAAGGCCTAAATCTACTGGATGAAGACATTGACTCTTCTTTCAGTAATAATTAACCAAGATGACTTGTATTTATAAAAAAAATAATCGTAACATTAAGAATTTAGTTTCTAACTGTCATATTAACCAATGATCATATAATATTCAAAACCCAATGATATCATTTTAATTATACTCACTTCATTACATTAAGGATATGGTTTTGTTGAGTATAAAATAACACACACAAGTGGGGAACAAAATATATTCAAAAGTTCAGGTCATTACATTCTTCCTCCCTTAATACATTTCATCCCTGAAATGTTTACTCATACTCTCATAAGAGAAAAGGTGTGGGTACTTCTATCTCATAGTCTCCTCTAGTTCCAAAATGGCTTCTTCACATTTGTGGTTCCCCAACAACACCTAGACAAGGTCGTTAGTCTTATTTCATAGAACCTTGTCCCTGTGATCTAGGATCTCCACTGACTTCTCCTCATAAAAAAGGTCATGTTAATGTTGTACCACCTCTAGATTTAGTACATGTGAAGAGTCAGGTATGTACTTCCTCAAGAGATATACATGGAATACATCATGAACATGTTCAATATTTGGAGGAAGTGCATCCTGATAGGCCACTGCACTTATGTGATCAAGGATTTCATAATGGCCATTGTACATTTGGTAGATCTTCCCTTTCTTCCCAAACCTCATTACTCTATTCCAAGGTGAAATCAAAATAAAGAATTTTTTTTCCAATATCAAACTCCAAGTGCCTTCGATGATTGTCGAAAAAGCTCTTTTGCCATCTCTGAGTAGCCTTAATGTGTTGCTGGATGGAATGTACCTTTTCTGTCATCTCTTTCACAAGATTAGGCCCATTAAGCTTTCTATAACAAAATTCATGCCAACAAGTAGGAGTTATATATCGCTTACCATATACCGCTTCATAGGGTGCCATTTGAATGCTCTAGTGGAAGCTATTTTTGTAAGAGAACTCATCTAAAGGAATATGTTGATCCCATCCACCATTAAATTCCATTAATCATGTTCTCAGCATGTCCTCAACTATTTTAATTGTCCATTAATATTAGCCATTTGTTTGGGGTGATAGGTTGTACTGAAATTTAATTCAGTACTAAGAACATGTTGAATACTTCTTCATAATTTTAATTTTAACCTTAGATCATGATCTGGTACGATTGTAAGAAGAACTCCATTCAGCCTTGCAACTTCTTCACATAAATCCTATAAAGCTGGTCACGAGAGAAAGCTTCCCGAATAAAGATAAAATGGACATTTTTTGGGAGATGGTCCACAATAACCCATATCGCATGGTTTCCTTTGGAAGTTCATAGGAGACTAGTGATGAAGTCCATAGTGATATTTTCACACTTCCATGCTGGTATGGGTAGTGGTTGAAAAACCCCTTTAGAAAGATGTCACTTTGTGTTCAATTGCTGACATACCATGCACCTTGAAGTGTAGTCATCAATATCCCTTTTCATATTCTCCTACCAATAATGATCACGAAGGTCCCTATACATTTTCGAGCTTCTATGATGTATAGAGAATGTATATTTAGGAGATTGATCCATTATCTCCTTTACTTCCAGAATTGATGGAACAAATATTCTTGTACAAAATTTCAGTACACCTTCTTGATCGATATTGACTCATGAAACTTTGTATCCTTCACAACCACAAACTTCTTCTGTAACAAAGGATCCCCTTTTTCAAAATTCTTGATATTTTCCAGTAATGACAGTTGAGATATAATTTGGGATATGGTTTATGATGTCCCTTCCCTTATAATTCCCATGTCTATCTTTAATAGGACATTGATTGAAGGATCTCATTGAATCCTCATCATGGAAAGAACAACTGGGTTTTTCCTTCTTAATGAATCAGTAACTATGGTTTATCTTCAGGGATTATAATGAATTTTACAATCATAGTCTTTGAGAAGTTCCTACCATCTTCTCTGCCTCATGTTCAATTCGTTTAGTGTGAAAATATACATAAAAAATTGATGCTCTGTGTATATATCACATTTCTCTTCATAATGATAGTGGCACTGTATCTTTAGAGAAAAAATGACCACAACCAACTCCAGATCATGCGTAGTATACTTCTTCTAATGAGACTAAAACTATCGGGATGCATAAGCAATGACCTTGACATTTTTAATGAGGATGCAGCCATGCCCTTTCAGAGATGCATCGCTAAAAATAATGAATCCTTCTCCACATTAGGGAAGAGTTAATATTTGTACAGTAACCTATCCCTTCTTAAGTGCTGGGAAATATTCCTCACACTTCTTGGTCGAGAGGAACTTTACCCCTTTTCGATTTAACATGGTTAATTCATTAGAAAGTCATGATTTTTTTCACAAACCTCCTATAATATCCTACTAATCAAATAAAACTAAAAATTTCAATTATTATTGTAGGTTGAGGCACTCCTCCATAACTTTTGTCTTTGCAGGGTCAACTATGATTCCTTCATTGGTTACAATGTTCCCCAAGAAAGATAATTGTTTCCACAATAATTTAGATTTGATGAACTTCCCAAAAATCCTCTCCTTATGTAGAGTTTGAAAAATAACCCTTATTAATCTTCATGATCTTCATGACATTTGAAATATATCAGAATATCATTGATAAAAACTACCACAATGATATCAAGGTAGTCATCAATGACTCTATTAATTATTTCGATAAAAATAGCAGGTGTATTATTCAGTCCTAAGGGTATAAAAACAAACCCATAAATTACATTTCTTGATTGAAAAATAGTTTTTAGAATATCTTTTTTTTTCACCCTCAATTGATGATAACCAGATCGAAGATCAATCGTAGAGAAGAATTGAGCCCCATGAAGTTGGTCAAATAAGTCATAAATCCTTTGAAGAGGTTATTTGTTCCTCTATATGATCCCATTCCTTTCTCTATAATCAATACATAACTGCATTGATCCATCCTTCTTCTTCATAAAAAGAACTAATACTCCCCCGGAGACACACTCGGTTGGATAAAACCCTCCTCCAAAAGAATGTGGAGTTGGTTCTTTAATTCCTCCAGATCCACATTTTTCATCCTGTATGGGGTCTTTCATATCAGATGAGATCTAGTTATGAGTTCAATGGATAACTCTACCTCTCTTTCTGGGGGAGGTCTGGAGAACTTCTCCAAAAATTCATCAACATATTCCTAGATGATGGGGTCGTTTTCTATCCTTAAACTCTCACCTACTTCTTCATCACTGATCAACTCCATAATGAAGGATATAGTATGTTCTTCTAGGCATAGATCAGGTTGAGATATCTCCCATTGTAAGATAACTGTAGGTTTTCAATTTGAGACTACTGAGATTTCCTTGCTTCAACATTTGATCTTAGAATTTTACATTGAGAGAAAGTCTATCCCTAGTATAATGTCGAATTCCAGCATCGGAACGACTACTATATTTCCAATAATATTGTGCTCATGAAATTAAATACTACAATTTCTAAACACTGATGATGCTTATTTAATCCCAAGAGTGTCTTGAGTGATAACTCCGTTTTTAGAAAATCATGGGTTATTCATAATTCTTTGTAAACTTGGAGGAAATAAAGGAATTCATAGAACCAAAATCAAACAAAGTACTTTCTATCTTTGAGAGAACTACAAGAGTACCTACCACCAAATAATTTGGTGCTTAAAATTTAGTCATAGTGATTGAAAAAAGAAGATATTTCTCTCTTTTCTGATGCTGAGGCTGATGGGGATTACCCTCCACTACCCTCAATTTTAGGCAGTGAATGGAAAAGTTCCCAAGTTTTACACACTTATAGCATTGGACCTCAGGTAGGGCCTTCACCGTATTACCTCTGTCTTTTGTCTTATGGAGTTGAGGATTTACCTCACAATGACTATTACACACAATATGGCCATCTCTACCACACTTATTGCACTTCCTGCTTCCGAGTAGGCAATTCCCCAAATGTTTCTTCCCACATCTATTACATGTGGGACGTTTCAATTTCTTGCCTCCTCTTCCTTAATCAAAGATCCTATCTAGTATTTTCTTCATTTACCTATTATATTCATTGGATTTATGAGACAACTACATCTCACTAAACTCTAGTTCGACCTTCATCACACATCACAAGATATCCTAAAACTATCATAGTCTGGGTGGATAAATTCATCTACAGATGAGGTCTTACTCCACCGAAGAATCTATCAACCATACCATTTGGATCCATAAAAAATCTAGATGTGTAAAATTAAAGCCTTGTGAATTTAATATTGTAGCTTCCCACAGATTCATTTTCCTTCTGCTTTAGCTCGAGAAACTCCTTCTCCATTCTTGTTCTCATCAATCAAGGTAAATACTTGATAAAGAAGATCCCTCTGAACTCTTCCCACTCCATAGATTTAACCTATACTCTTGAACTCATGTTTTTAAATAGTTCCCACCACTGATCAGCTTATCCGACTAAGTGATACAGAGTTAGGGTGACCTTCTCTTGCTCTGAATAGCGTAGCACAGAAAAGATATTCTCTTTAGAGCTGATCCACTGTTCAGAAACCAATGGGTTTATCGACCCACTGAATATTTGCGGACATTGACGCATAAAGGACTCAACAAAATATTTTTTCCTTCACTGTCAGATTTGTATCTCACCTTTATTTAATTTATTTCCAATAACTTGAGTCAGTTGGTTCATTATTCGCATCAAAGTTTCCATTCCTTCTTCCATCGAAGGGCCGTTAGCGCTTGGTCTATTGCAGTCACTATAAGAATGGTTCCTTTTATTTCCTGAAATTTTCTAAAAGATTAAAAACTTATTGAGAAAATTATTTGATTTATAAATCTTTTAACTACAAGGGATTTTATGCCTTAAAACATCATGCTTTAAACAATTACATTTCTCTATAAATCCTTTATAATGATCCAAAACAATGTATATGATTAACCAATCATATCCCCCAAGAGTGTCTTAACCAAGAGTTCCGCAAGGCCCGTGGTCATGAACTATGATACCATAGGTAAATCCTGAAACTCCTTGTTGGATTCTTCACTCCTAGGTACATTTGTGCTAGAGCCACCTCTACATACTCGTATCTAGACATGGATGTATTTTCTTGATTAACACTTACTCAATACTCACCAAAATACTAGGATGTTTTCCTATACATAATCATTTCTATATGGATCTTAATAATGTTTTCATTGCCTAATTTACATAAATAACCAAAACATCCTTTGATACCAACTATTACATCCCACCTTTTTGTTTCATAACTTTTCATTACAATTTACATTCATATGATCTTTAAAGTTTACTATCTTGGAAATCAGAATCATAAAACATGATAACATAAAACATTATTCTAATCCACTTGTAAATATTCTTTATAAGTACATCTTATGTACAATTATTTCATCTCATAACCTTTAGACATACATCAACTGAATGGTTGATCATAACACCTAGTAAGGAAAGCAAGGGAATCAGTTTACTTGAGATATGAATAAGAACATGATGAAAAACATAAATACATGAGAAATGGAAGTAGAGGCATAACATAATGAAAATAACTTGAACTATAACATGAATATGTGTCTAAAAATTTAAGTTATACATCATGAAAGAATAACTAAGGTTCATCCCCAAGGTGACATAAAAATTTCAAAGGTTATTTCCCAAGGTATCGTGAAACTTTTCATCACTATAGATTAAATTATTTACCATATGCATGTGATATTTATCAGGGTATACCCTTAATATGTATTTATTTTCATGTGAGCCACATATAACATAATAATAACTTTCAATTATAACCCCTAGAGAGTAATAGAAATGGGTTTCAATTCAATATCCGGACATTTTAAAAGTACATAAAAACATGACCGTTAGGTCTTTTATAACCCATAGAAAGGGAGTGGGAATTATATATTTGTCAATTCTAGAATAAAATAGATAAATATAAAGTATTGATTAATACCCAAGAAAATTAAAATATATTTGTGTATTTAAGTAAATAAAATAACATAATATTTGAGATAAAGAGAGAGAGGTTTGGATACAAAAATTCTGCAGCATAACAGCCAGATAACATGGTTTTAGAAAATATTGAAATGTGAGGGGACAAGAGTCACCCACTAATAAAAAACTTATAATAATGTATGAGTGTAGAATAAAGGGAAATATCATGGTATGGATATTTTAAGGAAATACCATATGATAATGATACTCAAAAGATAAGAGAAGATGTGATGACTTTTATGAAAATTCAGAAGACTAAAGGAATCAATTAAAAATTCAGGAAATAGGTTGATGAGAGAAAAAAGAGTACATAATTAATTTTAAATGATATGTACAATAATAAAGATATATAAGAACATACCCCAACATAATAATATAAAAATGATAAGAGATAACATAAATAAATTCATGACTTAAAAGAGGAGGGTGAACAGTTCCCTTACCTTGAAGAGTGACTTCGAAAACTCGATGGATGGGACCATGAGGGGATTAAGGGAACCTTGGGAGGACTCTTTGGGAGGTTAAATGACCCGAGATTCATGGATGAGAATTTTTTAATGAAAGGAATGATGGAATGACTTGGTATTTATATTAAAAGTGTGGGAATATTTAATTAATTTTCAAGGGACACCTCATCGGTGGTATTTGAAAAACCACGAGTTTTCCCATGGTATTTTCCCATAGTATTTCCCACTTGGGACAACTCATACCATATCTTACTATTAAATGTTATACTTGATTTATTACATCATGATTGCATCATCAATGATGTCAATAAACACCTAAATCTCCAAACTGTATTTTTACTATTCATTGAAAATTCAACTGTTTCAGAAAAATCCCAAAAATTCACCCAACCTAATATTGATGCTCGAAGTTCAAAAAAGAACTCCATTTTATGAAAATAGTTTTCTAAATAGTTATATTTTTAAAATAAAAGAAATATTTATTTAAAAGTAAAACTCTAAAGCTATAACTTATTTTCTAACACCTTGAAAAAGCAATCAAGGTCTCATAAAATTATCATATAATGACAAGACAATAAAGTAACACTTTAGGATTACATTTAATGAAAATAAATTTTCATTTTAAATTATTAAATTAATTATAAAATTGTAAATATAATATGTATGACATAAGAAATATCAAAACATATACTATGATCATTTTTTCACATTTAAGATGTCTAAATTATATTTATACACTCATGGGTGAAGTTTCTATTTTTTTTGTCAAATTTACTATTCATTACTATACATATGGGAATGCTACTGTTCATTCATTAATATTCACTAAAAATCAAGTTGAAATTATTTCACACAAAATTCCTTACTAATCACAACTGTAGAAAACCATTTTTTGAAAATAATTTCACATAATTTATTATTTAAAGTATAAAAAAATATTTTAAAATACCCCTTTTCCAAAATTCATCAATAATATGAAACTTCTTTCCACATTTATCTAGACATTTGAAATTCATAAATTTAACATAATAAAAAGTAACAATTTTTTAATACAAAAGGATTACACAATATAACTAAAGTCTCGTTACATAGCCCCTTATAACAACTGCATAAGACCTAAGTATAAGGTGTGTTACTCTGACAGAATCTTGGGGTGTCTCACACAAAATTTCCTGAGTGGTAATTTCTATCATCTTGAAATTTTTCCTTTGGAGATTTCGTTCATGCTTCACATGTTGGAGGTGGGCTTGGGCTTGTTCCTTAGAAAAGCCCAGGGAAGCTGCATCCTTCCCACATTCTAACAGATGGGCTTCGTACGGCCCAAATCTAATGGATGAGGCCATGGACTCTATATTATGTATTGATGAACCAAGATCTCTTGTATTTATAAACAATAATCGTAATGTTAAGAGTTTAGTTTCCAATGGTCATATTGACCAATGGTCATATAACAGTCGAAACCCAACATGGTCAATTTAATTATACTCACTTCATTAATTTAAGGATATAGTTTAGTTGAGTATAAAATAAAACAAAAAATTTGGAAAAAAATTATTAAAAATTTTGGGTCGTTACATGTTCATTTTGATGAGCCACATCTTTAGGTGACTCCTAACCCTACTCTATAACTATCATGACATTGATACTGGTCTCCTAAGAACGGTATGTAGGATACCTCTCTGAGGTTAAATCCCAAAACTATCATCTTCACATCGATTTCACCCCATTTATCTCATCAACTTCATTGTATTATAAATCATCCATCTCAACTCATACTCGGACTGCCACATCCCTGAGGGATAATACCCTTCAAAAAGCCATCTAACCTTGTATAATCCAAGACCATCTATTCCATCATTTAACCCTTATCATGGTTGGGTCATGTCATCCACCACGGATTCTAAACATGTGTAAGCCCCATTCATCCATGTGATTGCTTCACCCCGCAACACCCAGGTACTATCAGTCCATAAGCCCTAAATAAACAATTTAGGCTATGTGGGTTTCAATTCCCTACCACAGGGACATTTAGTAAGCCTCCAAAAGGATTAATCCAAGCCCATGGTAATCATTGGTGTCCCATTTACAGGGACCCAACTTCCTTGGACTTCCCCTTGTGTTGTACAAATCATCCTTAATAGTGTTAAAGATTACCCTTTTCCAAACATTCCATCATGTTCCTATCCTCGTTGGGAATTAAGATCCATCCATCGTGTAAACACTTTCGGTTCTCCCTCCTATGGAGGTACCCATTTGGTCCACGGTAAATAATGTTCTTGATGAATTCAATCCATCTTTTCTAGAAGTTGAAATCACATCATTCGCAATGTTAATCATGGTAAGATGAGAAAAACCATAGACACATGCCTCTAGCATTATATTCCCCATAAATGTGGCAGATGTTTCCCACCATTGAAAAGCAACAATTTCTTGAATGAATGCGACCATCAGTTAACATCAACACACACACACGTGGAATGACCAAGTGGAAAGAATTTGAAACAGAAATGGTGAACCCTACAAGAAATAGTTATCCTAAAATTATGGGGATTAGTAACACTCCATACCTAAATATATGATCATTTCAACATATTAAAATATCTGGTTCTAGTTCCCTCCATGAAAATAGTGGGCCCAGAATGAAACTCACCAGAATTCAAAATAGTTGATTGTTGAGCATTCCGGAATATGGCATTGTCAATGTGGATTTTTCTCACCAATCATTGAGTACATACTGATTCTAAGGAATTAGGAATTGATTTCCTAACATTTGTTTTGATGGCTGAATCTTCCAGCATTGTAGGACCAATGTTGTAGCCATAGGAAAACAATCACCTCCCTCTCGCTGGTGCATGGATGTGGAAAATTATAACACATAAACTCTTCCCTAATTTTTCTCTTCCATGATATCATTCATAAATGCATCTATTGGGATCCCACGACCCATCCTACCAACCAAGATCATCCATAGGAAATTGATTGATATTCTCGTTCATCGATATGAGAATGTGGGGGTCATCCTTATGAGTGATATGGAACACCAATATTTGGGGGATTTTGTGCCCTATCATCACTACCACCCCATGGTCTCCATAGGGATCCATTAGTGGCCACTCCATATTCCAACCAGTTTGGTAGCCTCTAACTAAAAAACTATTATGATTCACCCCCCTACTCTGAAGAGGTGTAGGACGTTCATGCCATTATGGCTTTGACTTTATCCAAGGAGATGATAAAGAGGGCTCCCAAAAGGCCATGTAAACAATTAAATGAAGTCCCCCATGGCATGGAATAGTAGTTTTACATCCCTACTCCATCGGCCCCAGTTTGGTTCACTTGATATCAAAGTCAGGTGTAGACTCCGAATGACGCCCATCGGGGGGCATCGTCTTCTACAACTTTAGGGGGCCATGCCACCATAGATGCATAAAATCAGTACCATATAATTAAATATATAGGGAATATCTTCACCTGATCTATATAGATAACCCTTCTACCCCATTTTCAGGCTGGGCTAACTCTTCTACTCACCGGTGATAGAAACAACCATCAAAGGTTGTCTCGTGGTGATGGAATTTAGTACAGAGGTCCTCCCCACACTATCTTCAACCAAAACAGGGGCCCTTCCCACTCCTACACTCTACATGGTTGTAATCCCCATGCCACTAGCTCTATTAAATGATAATACCTCTTCTGTATCATTAACACTCAACACAAAGGTCCTCCCCATTCACATCATCCCATATATGGAGAGTTTCCCCATATTTGAGTTTATCATTGTAAAGATCCTCCCCTCCTCAGGATCCATTAGCAATGAGGTCCTAACCTTGTCCAGATTGATCATCGTGAAGTCCCTGCTCATACCACCACTACCAACCAGCATTGAGATCCTTCTCATACTCTTGGTGGATAGCATGGAGTCCCTCCCCATGTCCTCTCCAGCTCTAGTGAATACCCTCCCTACACCAACACTACAATCTTGTGGATTCCCTCCTCGGTCGTCCCACACTCAGTATGGGGGTCCTACCCTTGTTCAATTCAACATATTACAAGGATCCCCATACATAGTAGAACATCCAAGCAGAGGATCTCCCCACTCTCTCATCCCACATGGAGGCCCTCCCCAAGTCCTTATCAGCACCGGGCAAGAAGAACCTTCCCTCTCCGGGGACATCAGGCATGATGGTTTCCCCCATGATCGTTCTAGCTCTAGTAGATTCCCTCCCCACTCTAGCACCATCATGCATAGAGTTCCTTCTCATGTCAGTGGTTTAACATTCTTTATGAAACCATCCAAAGGCAGAAGTGTGAACCATCACTGCTGATAGGAGAATCCTATGAAATTCCAGACCACTATCAATCTAGTATGATTTTCAGACTCTAATGTGGAGTGTGATTCAATGATGGATCCTTCATCCTGATCCTCTAGATTAGATTCTATGGAAAGTACCAAGAAATTAAGGTTCTTCAATTCAGAATGTGAAAGGCCTGGGGTCCCGAATTCCCATTGTAGGTATATGCATGAAGAGGTAGATTTGTCTCCCATCCAAGGTGTGTCTATGAACTCTCTTCTCATGTATCCAAACTCACTCTCTACAAAAAAATGACACCACATAGAGTTTTTTTAGTGTGTGGAAGATGATGATCACCAACCTAATCAACATCCAACATTTTCCACCACTATATTAGAAAAAATGTTTTTATCTCTCTAATAGGGATTTGATGATGTAGTCAATTATGTCTATAAGTGATAGCCCAATATTAAGTGGCTTATCAGCTCGTGCATAATTCGCTCCATTAGAGGTCCATATCTGTGTCATTACTAGTTCTTCAACCACCCCATGTTGAAGAGTGAGATCGCCAGATTCAAGATCTAGCTTCTAAATAGAGATTTTTTGGGGATATCCCTACAACAGATGAATTCTTTAAGATGTTATAGTTTATTTCTACACCTAAAATAAACTTCCCAGAGTCCATAAACTTGGATGATGTAACATTTTCCTCTAGACTCTCAGGATGATGCATTTTCATTTCAGTCATCATCAGTAGGTTTATCATAAGATCCATGTGCTTTATGATGATATCATCCGGTAATGTCGCATGGTTGACTCAGCTTCCCTTCCTATCAATCAACACACTCGTCACCGAATCATCATCAGTATCATCAGAAATGATGCATTGAGAGCATTAAAATGCTCTAGCATGATATTGAGGAGCTATCTCTGCATGCCCAGATCTGTGGCTAGGGACATTATGTTTCCCTCTACTTTGAACCGATCCCGTGACAACCAGATCTTCTCTATGATATTGAGGATACATAGTCAAGATTCATCAACATAAACATGGTTGATCTCATAGAGAAGGAAACTAATGCTAGGATCATTTAAGAAAACCCACCCCTAGGGATAGTACATCATCTTTTGGGCTCCCAAGAGTTGTCACTTTCCATCAATGAAAACTTCTTGACAATTGATACCCTGTTGATTCAATGCCTCTGAACTGGGACCCCAACAAGGGAAAGATGCACAATGGGACTACAAATACCTCTAACCCATCTTGTTCAGTGTAAAAGATTGAGCATAATATAGAAAGGGCCGCTTTGTGCCAACAAATCATGGGAGAAAATATGGTTATTGATGATCACATTCCCGAGAACGTTGAACATGAATTACCAGAATATGGAAATCCCCATTATGATCACAATCATCATATACCAAGGAATTAGGGGTAGGTGTTGGATCCTTCATGGAAATTGCCTCCCAGTGATCTCAATAACCCAGTATATCCCGACAGGATAAATGTTGAAGTTTATGGAAGTCTTCCATGGTATATGTTGCCAAATCTGCCCAGTTTTCACGTGGATCTTCTACAGGAAACATCTATATATTTCAATCACACTACGACACCTCAGGATTCTATTCAGGTTATTCCTCCAATTTATCCACAGGTCATTCCTCCAGCTGCTCCTTAGGTCATTCTTTCAGCCGCTCCCTAAGCCACTGGGCGTGCATATCAGGTTGAAGAACCTAATGATTCACTAGATGTTAGGGATCCTTTCTAGGATGTGGAACCCTATTAAGATGATCTGATGGCCCATATCATCCCTATCCTCAAGGCCCATGAAACCCGATAGGTGGTAGTCCCACCTAATGGAATGCCATATCTGGCATGGGTGGATGATATGTCAGTAAAACTAGGAATTGGGAATCCTAACTTTCGCCCCATCAATGGGACTAGAGACCCAATGATGCATCTTTCCCACATCATCTCAAGGTATGGAACCATTCTAGAAAATCATGGGAATCATGAGGATTCCAAATTCCAGCACTTCATACAAACATTAGAAGGGACCACATTTATCTAGTACATCCAACTACCCATCGAACATGTATCTGGTTGGGAGGATCTTCACATGTAGTTTGTTTATCAGTTTAGCCCCACCACTTGAAAGATTGGTATTGATGAAATCTTCATGTCTATCAAATTTCCAGAAAAGGATGACATATACTTTGTTTTGAGATGGAAGGTCCTCAAAAATTCACTTGATATGATGATAAATCAAGATAATCTATTGAAAATATGTAGGGGGAACTTGAAGACTAATCTAGTTCCTTCTGTCATCACACAAAACATCCCATGTGGATTTAAGGATTTCTCTAATAAGGATCAGTGCCTAGAGGAAGCCTTGAAACATGCCAAACAGGAACACTCGTTGCCTCCCACAACCCCTACATAAAGAGAATCCTAGGTTGAGACAACTACTATTGAACATATAGTGGCCCCCATGCCACTAGTGTTTCTTGCAGTAGAGCCACCCCAATAGATTCCACAAGGAAAGAAACCCTAGGCTCAGACTCAAGGTCAACATCACCAGCTGTAGAATTGGCTGACACCACCCTGTCAACCACCGCCACCTAAGTGATACTACCAGGTTCCACCTCCTTGGTTGAATCAAGCCCCTCATCTTGGCTAGGATATTAGAGTCCCTTTCCAATACAAGAGAAACTGAACCTACTATTTCGAAGAGGATAATTTCCCATCAATATTTGAAGTGCTATAAACTAACAAATCTTGACGCTGCCGGCATGGGGGAAGCTTGAGGATATTGATCTCCTTGATCAACCCAACTATTTCACTTATCATTGGTTGCTAAAATATAATTTAATGTAGTGATATGTGTTCAAGGATTGGCTCCATGACCTGGTGGAAAATAACATAGTCAGATGAGTCCCAAAACTGACATAGGTGGAACGTATTTATACAAAGCCAGATAGTGATGGTGAGGTGGAATGACAGTAAGCTTCTAGTGATGGGTCTCAGAATTATGATAACTAGATGGATCAAAAGGTAGTATATTTCACTAATGGAATCATATGTGTCATTATAAATTGGTTTAAGCCTTATAAATCATCCACACCTCCTCTCACTACCACTTCCTTGTCTGCTCTTTAGTCTTCCACCTACAATGAGAGCATGCACGAATAACAAAATGGAAGAAATAGTCCCATTCCGGTGCCAATTCCGTCCTGGATACTCTGTGAATTCATGCCCTAAATATGGATATTATACCAAAAAATCACCAAGTAATGGATTTTTCATCAAGTGATGATCAAGAGTATCATTTTATGAATGACATTGAGGATGTGGACCATTATATGGTTCCCTACACCAAGGAACTCTTGGTAGACCCTCTAAATGTTCTGATTATGCATAATAGTCAGAGAAATTGAAGGTATTTAAATAGTTAGAGTGAAATGGCTAGTACATTCCTCCATGATTTGTATGCCACTGAGACTAAATAGAAGAGTCAATATAGAGCTCTTCACTCACAATCCTCTCATCATGTCTTATCAGATTTATCCCTATCACCATTTGTATTTCTCAATTAGGAATAGTCTACACAATAGCGCTATGGTCAATGATGTTCAACTATGGGAATATCTTAGTCTTGAGGCTTTCAGACAGTATTCATTTTTCATGGTTCGACCACTAAGAAGCGGGATAACCCTAGCAATGACCAGATTCCTCTAATTTGACCAGAAGTTCCCATTACACATCCCATTTTAGAGAGGCCTCCTGTTGGTTGAAATGAGCATCTGGCATAGATGTAAGATGTTCTTTAGCACATCTCTATGAATCATAAAAATCTCTCTATTCTCAAGGATATCCTCATTTAAAATTATATGTATGAGGATTTTGAGAGGATTTGATAATTCTCCTCTTGTTTTAAATAGAGTTACCAGCCACATATTCATTTCATGCAAAGGATGTTGAGCATACAGAGTTCCATGACATTATATCATTCTCAAGAGATTATTATTATTCTCCCATATAGGGGTAATTGTCCCATTGTATATTACTATCCAATTTGATGGCATGATGGTTGGTCACTGTCTCTTCGATATAGGTTCTCGGATCAATATCATGTAGAACGAGATGCTCTGGAAGCAAGGACTAGATGAAGTAGATCACAGTCCCTCTAACCTAAATATTCAAGGTGATGATAGGACATATTAGAATCTAGTCATCAAGATATTATAAAATAACCAATTTGGTGGCCTGATTACCATCCCTGAGTTCATTATCCTCTCGCAGGACACTTCTTTAAACACATAGATGGGGAGACCATTGATCCATATCCCTATAGCGGTCCCCTCCTCATATCTCTAGTGACTGAAGAAAACCCATAATTATTGAGTGGGTGTACTCCTTGGTGTTGAATCTCAAATTTCCTCATAAATTTACGCTACATAGATGATGACTATTATAAGCACAAGGATTAGAAGGTTTATGATAGTGATAATGGACCTACCTCCTCTTTGGTCGATCTGTTCACAGACTAGGATGATCATTTTATCCTCCTAATTTAACATTTTGTGTCCACAACCCCAAATATATTACACTATTTTATTCTCTTGAAGGGGTGAGAAGCACATTCCTCATTACATAAAGTGTCAAAAGTTCACCTCATATTGACTGAAAATTAATTTTTTATTATTCAAACACTTTTAAAGAAAATTTGAGAAACCATACATAATTCAAAAATTAAAACAACCAGACCACCATGGTATAAATGTTTAAGGCCAAAGAACCTCATGATAACACACAAGAGCCCATACCCAATATAAAAACAATAAGATCAGCTTCCTTCCAGTCCTTTCTTCTAGAAAGAAAAATTTTTAGTGAATGCACGAGCCTGGAACCGATGGTAAAGCCATACCCTCTCAAACTTCCAATTCCTACGCAAATACAAAGATAAATCCCTCTACTCTAAACCTCATCTAGATAAATCCCATGTTTGATCGATGTGGAGACCCTCAAACCTCGATCCACAAGGCTGAAAGATCACATTATATTACTACAAGAATCAGGTTCCATTTATACCAGATCCCCTAACCCCTATAAGGTATCAATATATTCATCCCATTGAACATAAATATAGAAGACATGAATGTTTCAAAAAGAAGGGTGGAACAGAATCAATCCAATGTTCCAATACTGCTTTTATATTATAAGGTGTGGCCCCCTCAGAAAAATTATTAATTTATTTGGGTCATTATATTTCGTCGATATAGTTTTAGAATTATAGGAGTCTCCTAATAAAGATTCCATGCCACTCAAAATGAAATTTGAAATATTTCAGGCTCATCCAATTTAGAATAGCTACCTCTTTCAGATGATCCACTTATGGTGGATAATGAAGTGGATTTGGAGGACACCTATCCTACATTTTAGGAGGGTGTCTCCACCACTATTGACAATTTGATCTAGGTGAATCTTGGTACATAGGAACACCTGATACCAATGCTAATCAACATATCTATGATTGTGGAATAGCTCAAGTAGTATATGGATTTCATGAAGCAACACCAAGATGTATTTTCCTAGACATAAGACGAAATTCCAAGATAAGACCCTCTAGTTTCCATCCACTACCTCAGTATCCTTTTAAATCATCATTGGATTAAATAACATCCTTGAAAGATGAACCATTATCATGATGTCCTGACAGAGGATGAATTTGATTAGATCATCAAATCAAACATTGTCATGGAGGTTCAGTAACCCAAGTAGATAGAAAAAACTATCCCTATCAGGAAGAAGTATGGATAAATCAGAGTGTGGATCGATTTTTAGGATCTCAACCATCACAGTCCGATGGATGATTTCCCCTCCCTATAGAAGAGCTTTTAATTGATGCACCAGATGTGTTTACACTCTCCTCTCCATGGACATGTATTTCAGATATAATCATATATGAATATCCTATGAGGATGATGAGTCCACCACCTTCAAAGCACCATAAGGTACCTTTTATTACCAGGTGATGTATTTAGGTATAAAGAATGTAGAAGAACCCAATCAGTGTTTTATGCCTTGCATATTCATGATGATCCTTAGAACACTAGGGGAATTCTACATTGACAAATTGGTGGTCAAATCCCACCCACATTAAGACTATATCAGATATCATGAAAAAGTAATTGGCATCATAAACTCTCAACATTAGAATATGAACCCCATAGCGTGTGCATTCAAAGTTACATCTAGTAGTTTTTTGGGATTCATCATCCTATAAAGTGGCATCAAGATTGATTCAGAGAAGGTGAATTCTAGCATTCAGATACCTCCTCAAAGAAATAATGAGATCTTCCTAGATATCAAGTCCACATAGCTTACAAATGCTGATTCATTGGGAATTAGGGTGGAAGATCTAATCCCTTTTCCTAAATCCGGATGAAAGGTTCCATCTACCAATGGGATAATGAATTTTAGACTGATTTATGAGATTAATCAATATTTTTTTCCAATCTCCAGTTATGATGACACCTATTTCTAAAAAGTGGCTGGTTATTTATGTGACTGTCATGGACAAATCCCTCTGCCCCCTTCCCTCCCGATGAATAACTAAGGGATTGATAATTGTGCATACTATCTCATCTGCATGTTCCTTGATACTGAAGAAATATATTCCTCGATCAAGAATATCTATCTTGTGTTGGTCTTTGTGATGAAGAAAATACAACAATTTCTATAGAACTACGAGATATAGTTGGTGTCCCACGTCGATCTGTTGAATTATATTCTGAATCTCACTATGTTTGTAGGACGTCTAGTAATGTGGGCACAGAGCCGTTATATTTTCAAAAGTAGGTTTGTTCTAAATAAAGTTTTCAAGGGTCACTCATTAAGAGATTTTTTTGGACACCCATCAACCCCTAAAAAGCTTCCTCTAGATCATGGTTTCTTATATGAGGCCATCCTATTAGTGGATTAGACTTCACCATGTTGGAAGATGCACAATTCTAGTACATCCTGATGTCCGACGACTAGAAGGCACAATGACAATAGACTGAATAGAGATGTCTTTGGTATCATCTTTATCATGCCTACACAGGTGGTCATACCCAACTCATTCCTATTTTCAAAAAATAACAACATCAATGAAATAGAGTATCAAACCCAAATCAATGCAATGAGCTTCTCTCAAGATTGTTGTACCCCACATACTTGTGAAAGGGGACTCTATGGTAGTTATCAACAAGATCAATGGTAACCACTTCATCAAAAAACTGAAGTTCATAACCCACTTAGACTATACTCTCTAGCTGATGGCCCAGTTCCCATCTCCACTGGAGGTTACTCATGTCCCTCATTCACAAAATGGTTAAGCTGAAACCTTGTCTAGCCTTGCCTCTTATCTTGTAGAGCCTGATCAAGACAAATTTATTTTCCATGTGGCGCATCAAAGAGTCATTTCTCCCGTAACTCTCTACAATGATGGAATTTAGTAGGTAAGTCATCTTAATTCTGATTTTATCACCTATGGAATAAAAAATCCCCATTAAATAGTAGAAGGGACCCATGTTTTGAAAACTCCTTTTGGTGAGTGCCTCCAACACTGTAATCTCGCAACAGATAGAGACAGAAGTGAGTGAATCTGTCAGTGTTTTGTGCAGTTCACCCTCCAGAGTGGTCTTGTCCTTGAAAAAATACTATAAAAATATGAGTTTTATGATTTTATCCTGTATTAAATTCTAGGAGATATGATTCCCTAGGTTATGTAGGAAATTAATGTCGGTTCTTGAGGATCTAATTAGGCAGTGATAAAATTATCTCATCAGAACTGAAGGTTATGCTACATCTAGACCACCATGGTCCATGAGTGTATTAAGTATACCAAGGGGTGTCACACATGCTAGATCATTGCCAACTTTGAGAATTGGCCTCCAGAGCCCCGCCATAATACCAAGTACTCTTTGCCTTTTTTGGACTGGTGAGTCAATGTCATGGGACCATAACCACTGTAAATATATTTCCAGTGACAATTTTTCATGACTTCCATGGATTTATTTTCCATGTGGGAAGAAGCGACACTACTCAAGTATGTCAAGGCCTATTATATCGTCATGTTTGTGAACTCCAACATAATTCACTAATTTAGAGTCCCTAACATCATTCACACTAATAAAAATACCAACTATAGAGCTACCAAACTGAAAAAAAAACAAAAACCAAGTAAAACAACACATCCAGCTACGCTTCTTGTTGTCATGAATAGTAAAATGGGGAGATCGAGAAATTCAATAAGACCCCCACTAATATTTTACAGAAGATGGTCGGTCATAACAAGAAATGTTGTTTGGAAACACTACCCAATGCTCTTGGGGATTACCTGAGGACAATATGCAATTCCACCCAGGTAACCCCATGTTCCTTGGTGTACAAAATAGAGGAAGTCTTGCCCATCGAGATTCATTTTTTACTATCCAAATACCTTTTTATGAGCATAAGACATTAGAAAATGTATCAAAAGTCTATCAGGATGAGTTGGAATCCTTTAATGAGAATAGGCTTTGGGCCTTAAAAAATGTATAGAGACATGAGAAAAAGATATCCATTGAATTAAACAAGAGAGTGTGTCTTCAATCCCTGATCCAAGGGGACATTGTAATGGTCATGAAGATGCCAATAATACATATTTGGAATCCACCAATGTTGGATCCCAAATGGGAGGGACCCTGCATTATTCATAACGTGTATCAAAAAAGTTCTGAATCTATGATCACCATGGGTGGAGAGTGTACCACTCCTCCACCAATGGTATATTCCTCAATAATTACATCACATGAGGGTCTCTTATCATCTCACATAATGATAAAATACTATGTCTGGGATTCAATACATAAAAATGCCTAGCATCATCATACCACATGATGATAAATTACATCAGATGTCCCACAAGATGTTAAAATACAAGACACATTTTCCAAAATCCTTCTTACATGAAAATAATTTGTCACAACCGTCCTTAATAAATGATGTTACACTACAAGACATTCATGAACTATATGTGGAATGACTTCCACTCTTATGTGATACATAATAACGCCTCGACATTTCATCTTCAGGTCTACCCATAGGTTTTATGAATCTTTTTATACATTCATCCCCATGGAATATGTGTCAATGATTACATGGTGTTTCATGAAGCCTCTATGTCTCTCATTCACGTCTAGTTGACAATAGTTCCACCTTGTATATTCCCCTTTAGGGACCACCTATGTTTCTTGTTCAGACTGTAGAACATAAAACTGCATAGCATATCTATCTTACAAGATGTTAAACTATACTATTATACTTTTATCATGATTCTAAACTACACAAAACATTCATAAATAAATTTTTCTCAATTTATTCCCTTTAATGATATGAAGGAACACCCGAACATTCTTCTGCAGGTCTTACTCCAGGTCCATATTCCTTTCATCTTCACAGCCTAGTTGCATTATTTTAAATTCTGTAATGACCGATGTAAGAGTTTCATGATCATAAACATCAAAACAACTATCTTCTTGGTTACATGGCATTAAACTACATGAAATTTTAGTTAGAGGTATGAGACCTAAAACTGTAGAAACCACGGTAAAAGCTATGTGACCTTAAATGATAGCCACTCCTTGTCCTAATCACATGAAATTAAACTAAAAAATGCAATATCCTTACCATATGATGTCATGATATGTGTCTATGATCCTCATCACATGATGCTAATATATAGACTTACACTATGTCAATTATAGGATTCCTCATACACTGATCCTGATTGGGCTCTACATCCTCACTGCATGATGTAAAAATGTATAATTTAATGAGCTCCAAAATGAGAGAGAACTCTACATTCGACCCCAGCCCACTTCTATTCCAATTTCAAGAACTACCTCAGGACCCTCATCCTTGAAATGGTGCTCGACACCCTCCATTTTGTATTCACTATTAATGTGATGAAACATGTTGTGGCATAAAACCTAAAATGTTGGACTCCATGTAGAAATTCCCTCAATCAGTGTCCACTCTTTCTCGCATATCCTTATTTGGATCCACATCATCTTCTATGTATGAATGGAACCCACTAATGGCCTAGTATCATGAAAATTTATCTCACCTAGCATTTTGGGACTATTCCCCAAATTTCTTTGGAAGACACATTGGCCCCTTGTTTTCAAACAAGGTTAGTGGTTGTCCCTCATTTGTTGCGTCCACTTCAAGAAACATAGTATGGTTTCTATTTTTTGAACATTTTCAGCATCTATAATGTAACGCCCCGACCCCAGTTACCCAGAGTCGGTGCATTATTACATAACATTGGCATGATCACAAGAAAGATCAAATCTCGAAAGACCGATTGGCTTAGTAGCCTTGGAAACACTAGATATATTCATAAGTTTTACATTACATCATTAAACGGAAAACTACTACAACAACATATTGTCTCCATAATCCACACTCATATCCCCACATAATATCCCTGCAGGTCATTCATAACTTACTTCTTCACTTCCTGGGAAAAATAAAACATAGAAAAGGGGTGAGCTCAAATGCCCAGTAAGGATAACAATATAGTGGAAACTTTTATAAATAAGAATAAACTTTTAAGGCAATGTATAACTAAAACAAAAGCCTTTCAAACATGAAATTTCAACATGGTATGGCATAAATAAAATGAAATAATGCCATTTACTTACTCACATTGATATTCTACTAATCTAATAATCACATGAAAAAATCAATAACCACTTTTATAATGTTGGAATGCATAATGCCAGACTATCATAACCACATAGTCAAGGCCTCGTGCCAAGACTATAAATAAGATTTTGTCAAGGCCTTGTGCCAAGACACTAGTTTGTCTCATGAGACCTACCGATTCATCGAGGAGCTATAGCGGGCTCCACCCGTCACATATTAAGTCCAATGCATTCCCATATGAAAAGGTTTAAACATAACATAAACATTCGTATTAAAACTAGCATACGAAATGTCAATAATTTCACCATAAACTATGAATGGTATAAAAATAGCACATCCATAGTCAAACATATCACAAAACCTTCAATACAATATAGAAGTTTTGTATCATAATAAATCAACTTCAATTAAGCGTAAAATCCGTCGAAGGATGTTGACATAGATGAAATCAAAACACTTTTTAGAGAAATATATCTTTCTATTTTTGAAATCATTTAAGAGACATATAAAATAAAACATTTTCTTGAAAATATTCTTATAAGCTTGTAAGGGAAGCTTTGACGATTTTATAACGGCCGAAAATAACCGCACCCGCCGTATAAGTTAAAAAAACATTCTTATCTTAATTCTGTCGAAAAGGTTAAAAAGCACCTTGTTTGGAAAACGACGGAAAGATTCCCTTATAAACCTCTTATAAAAAGTCAAACAAGGGCATAAATGACTTTAACCCATATTATTTTAAATGTTAAAAATGTTTTGAAATACATTTTGAAGAAACATGGACGTGGATGATAACGAGGTCCCAGTAGATAATTATGTATAAACAACCTCAGATAATGAAGAGATTGTGAAATAACCCTTACCTTGTACTTTTCCTTTGTTGGGGTAGGTTAACCTCCTGTATAATGGTGAAATAATTGTTATTAAATTATACAAGAATCATATACATTAATATGATATCATATATGATCTTTTAACATTTCTTTATTAATAATATCTTAGTATTATCGTCGTTTCAGGTGATAATCGATTCGTTCTTCTTAAATGTTTCGTTACGTAAGACATGTTTGTAATGGATAGATTATATCTTATTCATAATCAGAATGATATTAACATTATTTTTAACCCTAAAATGAGAATAAGACTTGAATGGATACGATGGAGGATGGATCTCACCGCGTTCGTGGATACGGTAGTCCGTACGTACGCACGAACGCTACTTCCATTTAATTTTTATTTTAAAAGAATTGAATCCAAATGATACATAGGTATATTAATATTCCAGTATAATATAATATTTTATATATGTTACTTAAGTTCATTAACACCATCCTTTATACGTTCCATGTGTGGTATGAACGAGTCATATCATTTTAAGGGGGCGGTAGTCCGCACTTCCTCAAATGAAATTATCGTATGTATATACAACATGAAACGAATAATGGTATGAAATAAAATGGAATTACAGAAGCTTATATATAAAATATATATCATTAATATCATATTTAATTATAGTTCCATCATAATGGCCACCATGAGAGGCGGTAAGATGTATTTGAACAATCATCGTTTCGTGAGGCGTTAGTTTTCCATCCACAGAAACATTATGTTCATCATCCATTAGATGGAGTTGTGTGTATGTGTAGTTTGAATACTTCTTATAACAACATCCTAGTATATTTAGGATACTGGTGTTGTTACAAAAGAAAGGAAATAAAAAGAGTTTGGGGGTTGGAGAAGCAAAATAAATGAAAATAATTTAAGAGAAATCGTTACCTTTAATTTAGGTAACTCACTTTGGTTGGAACCAAAGGACTTCTTGAAATGCTTTCTGCCTAAGGGGAAGCTTCAAGGAGGAGGAGAGGGATGTGGGGAGCTTAGTTGGGCAGAGTTTGGACGAGCCAAGTGGCTTGAGAGGTGTGAGGAATGAGTAGAAGTGGTCTCCTTTTATAAGGGAGAAGAGGGGCTCTTTAGGAAAGAGTGAAAGTATTACTTTATAATATAATTATATTCGGTTTAGAATGGTCCAAAAATCATTGAGGTCGAATATAAGATGACTCATATTCTAAATAACATCAACCAATAAGAATTGGACAGGTTTTAGATAATATTTTAATCATTATAAACTTATTTATTTAAATGATTTATTAATGAGGTAAACATTGAATCATTATTGTGTCATGAGTAATTTAATTCATTTGATGTCTAAAAATTATAAATAAAATATCATTATGTAGGAAATCTTTTTATATTTCTAATGAATCTTTATAATCGAAAATCCAACATGTATAACCCTATGTAAAAATTGTTCTTCTAAAAGATGTAAGCTTATGCCATTTTTATTTTTATTTTAACTTTATTAATATAAAGTGTCCCTACCACATACAAGTGGCTCCAAGGGGTCCCCAAATTGACCCAAGGATGCTCATGGTCGGGTATGTGTCCACCAATAAGGTTAGGACACGTTTAAGGGTAATTTTGTATTATTATAATAATATTTTGTAACCCTTATTTACCGGATTTACCCTTAACCATGGTAAATAAAATATTTACCACAGTAATTATTCAAAATGTCTAAAAATAAAAGTTACCTATTTACACAATTTGGACATCCTGATTCAAAATATGGAATCCATTTTTCTAAATTCAAAACACAGAAGTGGCAGAAATTAATTTAAAATTAATTCCCGCTGTCAAAACAAAAATCGTGTTTTTAAGAGGTAATAACTATCAAAAGATTGACACTTGTTTATGTTCGGTTTAATTGTAAAATTATGTCCAATGACAAACATTAAATTGAATGGTAAAAATATATTCTAAATATAATTTAAAACCACTCAAATTCATAATTTATCAATATTAATTATTTTGATTAAAAAAGTGGTTTTTAATTAAAATTTAGTAATTTTCACTATTCATCAAAACATAAAAGTTATCCGAAAAGTACCAAAATTTCACCCTAGGCTAATTTCAATATTCAGAATCCAAAAATGAAGTCCATTTTGAAATATAAAATATATATGATTTCAAAAAGTAGGTATTACTATTCACAACGGATAGTTTAATTAGTTGTGGTATGTGTTAGAACTCGAGGTTGCGTACAACACACGCTATCGCATTATTCGAAGGGAAACGTACCGTGGAAGCTTGGGGTGTTACATTCTCCCCTCCTTCAAATAATTTCGTCCTCGAAATTTCTAGAATACTTATCACATGAAAAGACTCGGGTGGTTCTTCATCATATGTTCCTCGGGTTCCCACGTTGCCTCTTCCATCTTATGGTTTCTCCACAAAACTTTTACCAGACGCGTCGTCCGGTTTCTCAGTACTTGTTCTCTCGTATCAAGAATCCTGACGGGCTCTTTGCAATAGGAAAGATCGGGTTCCAGTTCTAATTCCTCATAGGTGAGTACATGCATTGGATCAGGCATGTATCTCCTCAACAGAGATACGTGGAACACATCGTGAACTTTGGAGAGACTTGGCGGCATTGCCAATCGATAAGCTACATCCCCAATTCGTTCTAGAATTTCGAAAGGTCCGATGTACCTGGGACTCAATTTACCTTTCTTACCAAAATGTATGACTCCCTTCCATGGATATACCTTCAGGAAAACATGATCACCGACTTGAAATTCCAAATCCTTCCTTCGATTATCGGCATAGCTCTTCTGCCTACTTTGAGCTGCTTTGATGTGATTTTGGATTACCTTCACCTTTTCCACCGTTTCCTCCACCAGTTCTGGGCCTACAAGTTTTCTTTCACCAACGTCATCCCAACAGGTTGGTGTACGACATCTCTTTCCGTATAACGCTTCATATGGTTCCATCTGAATACTCGAATGGAAGCTATTGTTATAGGAAAATTCTACCAGTGGTAAATATTGATCCCACATACCCTGAAAGTCAAGGGAGCAAGATCTCAACATGTCTTCTAAGGTCTGAATAGTCCGTTCTGATTGTCCATCTGTCTGAGGGTGGTAAGCAGTGCTCAAATGAAGTTCAGTATCCAGGGATTTCTGAAGACTTTTCCAAAATCTTGAAGTAAAACGGGGATCACGATCAGAAACAATCGATAGGGGTACTCCATGAAGTCTCACAACTTCATTAATGTATAGTCTTGCAAGACGTTCCAGGGGTAGATCTTCTCTTATAGCAAGAAAATGTGCTGACTTGGTAAGATGATCAACAATAACCCATATTGCATCGTTCCTTCTAGGAGTCTTTGGTAGCCCCATGACAAAGTCCATCGTAATATTGTCCCATTTCCACTCCGGTATGGGAAGAGGTTGCATGACTCCTCCAGGCTGTTGCCTTCCAGCTTTCACTTGTTGACAAACCATACATCTTGACACCAAATCAGCAATCTCCCTCTTCATGTTGTCCCACCAAAAATGTTCCTTCAAATCTCTATACATTTTGGTGCTCCCAGGGTGTATAGAGAAATTGGAACTATGAGCGTCATCTAGCAATTCCCTTTTTAGATCAGGTATATTGGGAACACAAAGTCTCTTCCCGAATTTCAAAATCCCATCTTCATACACAAAGTCTCTCAATCTCCCATCATTCACACCTTTAATCTTCTTCTGAAATTCTTCATCATCGGTCTGAGAACTCTTAATCCTTTCCAGTAAAGATGGTTTGGCAACCATTTGAAAAAGAATTGATGTTTCACCTTCCCTGGTTATTCCCATGTCCATCTTTACTAGATCCATGAAAATTGGATCCCTTTCAATTATCATCATGTTCAAAACTCCATGGTCTTTTCTGCTCAAAGCATCTGCCACTTTGTTTGCTTTCCCCGGGTGGTAGTGTATCGTGCAATCATAATCCTTGAGTAATTCAAGCCATCTCCTTTGCCTCATGTTGAGTTCTTTTTTTGAGAAAATATACTTAAAACTCTTGTGATCAGTATAAATCTCACATTTTTCACCATAGAGGCAGTGCCTCCATATCTTCAAAGCAAAGATCACAGCTGCTAACTCAAGATCATGAGTAGGATAGTTTTGTTCATGAATTTTCAACTATCGTGATGCATAGGCAATAACTCTATCATTCTGCATAAGGACACAGCCAAGTCCTTTCTTTGATGCATCACTATAAATAACGAACCCATCATTCCCCGATGGTAGAGTCAATATAGGAGCATTGACTAATCTTCTCTTCAGTTCTTCGAAACATTCTTCACACTCTTTTGTCCAAACTAATTTAACCCCTTTACGTGTGAGCTTCGTTAATGGGTTAGCCAATCGGGCAAAATTATGGACGAAACGTCGATAATAACCTGCCAAACCAATAAAACTACGTACCTCAGTTATACTCGTAGGTGCTGGCCATTCTTGGATTGCCTTGGTCTTAGAAGGATCAACAAAGATTCCATCTTTAGAGACAATATGGCCAAGAAAAGAAATCTCCTGAATCCAGAATTCACACTTTCTAAACTTCCCATATAATTCATGCCTCCTCAGAGTCTTCAAGATAATGCGCAAGTGATTTTCATGATCTTCGTAGGTTTTGGAGTATACCAAGATATCATCAATAAATACCACCACAAATTCATCGAAATACTCCTTGAAAACTCTATTCATCAGATCCATGAATACAGAGGGTGCATTAGTCAATCCAAATGGCATTACGGTAAACTCGTAATGCCAGTACCTGGTTCGAAATGTTGTCTTCGGAATGTTTTCCTTCTTCACACACAACTGATGGTATCCAGGTCGAAGTTCAATCTTTGAAAAGTATTGAGCTCCATGCATTTGGTCAAATAAATCATCAATACGAGGTAGGGGATACTTGTTCTTTATCGTTATAGCATTGATCTCCCTGTAGTCGATACATAACCTCATAGATCCATCTTTCTTTTTAACAAAAAGAACAGGGGCTCCCCATGGAGAAACACTAGGGTGAATAAATCCCTTATTACTCAATTCCTCTAGTTGTTTCTTTAGTTCGACTAATTCTACAGTGGCCATTCTATAAGGGGTCTTCGATATAGGCCTTGATCCAGGAATCAAATCAATGGAAAACTCAACTTCTCGTTCTGGAGGATGTCCAGGTAAATCTTCCGGAAATACATCTACAAATTCTTTCACAACAGGTACATCCTCTATTTGAACATTCCTTTCCTCACTGACAGTTATTTCATTCTCTTCCTCCCCAATAATTGAATTAAGTTGAGCTACTGGGGGTGGGTCTAAATAAGAATTAGGTGGTGACGATTCTGCTCTAAAAATAAGGTGTTCCTTATCATTATCATCATGAATCGTAACCTCTTTCTTCTTACAATAAATCTTCGCATCATAGTCCGAAAGCCAGTCCATACCGAGGATTATATCAAACTCAATCATAGGTATGACGATGAGATCAGCAGATAAAGAAAATTTATGTGCTCTAATGGGGACGGATTCACAAAACTTTGTTGCAATGATACTTCCCTTAGGAGTTTTAACTGACAACTCCCTTATTAAATCAAATTGGAAATATCTAATTTTCTTAGCAAACTGGGAAGATATGAAACAATGCGATGATCCAGAATCAAATAATGCATTTTCTAAACTTGAGGAAACCATTAAATTACCTGCCACCACGTCTTTTGGAGCTTCTACCTCTGCAGTAGTGATAGCATAAGCCTGGCCTTGATCCCTTGGCCTTTTCTGAGGTAAGTTCTCCTGACGCTTAGGACATGCATTTGCATAATGCCCCATCTCCCTGCAATTGTAGCACTGAACGTTGGTGCCTTCCTTCTTCCCTTTGCAATCACGAGCTTGGTGGCCTTTTTCACCACACTTGTAACAGACTCCCATTCCCTTCAAGCAAGCACCGGGATGTTTCTTCCCGCATTTATCACAAGATGGATATTCAACCTTTCCCTTCTTCCCCTTATTTCCATTCCCAGATTGATCAGCAGGTCTCTTCTTCTCTTGCTTTGCTTTAAGGTCATAAGACTTAGAGAATTCCTTTTCGGTCTTGATAGCACATGAGACAATGTCTTCGTACGATGAAAAGGATTGTGAGACTAATGATCGAGGGAGAAATGGTTTTAACCCATCAAAGAAACGATCAATCTTACTTCTTGGGTTACGAATATAATCACCAGCGTACCTCGCTAACCTTGTAAAGTTAGCCTCATACTTTGTGACATTCTCATCCTCCTTTTGTCTCAGACTTAGAAATTGCCTTTCCATATCTGCTCGATGGTCGCGAGGAAAGTATTTTTTCTAAAAACAGATCTTTGAACTCCCTCCACTCCATATTTGATACTTCATCGTCTTCCTTAATGTTTTGAATCAATGACCACCATTGATCAGCATCTCCAGTGAGGCGGTAAACTTCCATGATAACTTTTTCCCTTTCACTGCTCCCCAAAGCCTGAAATATTTTCTCTAGGGAATTTATCCACTGCTCGGCTACTAAGGGATTTGTATTCGCATTGAACGTTGGTGGTTGTTTCCTCATGAATCGATCTAACATTGATCCTCCACGCTGCGGATCAGGGTGCTCCATACGGGTAAGGTTATTATTCATAACCTGAGTAAGTTGTCCCAGTATGGTGATTAGCTGATCAGCACCAGTTACATCACCAGCCCCACTATAATTATCTTCAGCAGGAGGGAAATCCCTACATGGAGTGTGTGCATTGATACAGTTTCCATTTCTTCCACTAGGCGCCATTTCATAAACAATGGCATAAACTAGATCAGTTTATGAATCAAAATACATAATCCCATACTTATAAAACACTTAACATAAATTGAACTATTTATGGATATAATCCATAATCATAAAAATGTTTTCTTTGAGGAAGTATATACTCATAAACCCTTCATAATGATTTGTAAAGAAAATGAGAGTTATCCTAAGCATATCCCCCGGGAGTGTCGTAACCAAGAGTGCAACAAGGCCCGTTGTCGTGCACCAGTTCCCGTTCGAGTCTAGCTCAAAGCGGTGTTTTCGGGTTTTACCCCTAGGTACATCTGTGCCAGAGCCGCCTCTACCTGCTCGTATCCAGACAGGGATGTATTGCTCGGAAAACTCACAAAATCTATACAATACTAAAATTCTAGGATGTTCTTCTATACTAATCCTCAAAGTTCATCTTAGGTCTACGTGCTCTAATCAGAGTTTATCTAAATCTAGCTTCCAAGATTTGTACTAAACTTCCTCTGATACCAACTGTAACGCCCCAACCCTAGTTACCCAGAGTCGGTGCATTATTACATAACATTGGCATGATCACATGAAAGATCAAATCTCGAAAGACCGATTGGTTTAGTAGCCTTGGAAACACTAGATATATTCATAAGTTTTACATTACATCATTAAACGAAAAACTACTACAACAACATATTGTCTCCATAATCCACACTCATATCCCCACATAATATCCCTGCAGGTCATTCCTAACTTACTTCTTCACTTCCTGGGAAAAATAAAACATAGAAAAGGGGTGAGCTCAAATGCCCAGTAAGGATAACAATATAGCGGAAACTTTCATAAATAAGAACAAACTTTTAAGGCAATGTTTAACTAAAACAAAAGCCTTTCAAACATGAACATTCAACATGGTATGGCATAAATAAAATGAAATAATGCCATTTACTTACTCACATTGATATTCTACTAATCGAATAATCACATGCAAAAATCAATAACCACTTTCATAATGTTGGAATGCATAATGCCAGACTATCATAACCACATAGTCAAGGCCTCGTGCCAAGACTATAAATAAGATTTTGTCAAGGCCTTGTGCCAAGACACTAGTTTGTCTCATGAGACCTACCGATGCATCGAGGAGCTATAGCGGGCTCCACCCGTCACATATTAAGTCCAATGCATTCCCATATAAAATGGTTTAAACATAACATAAACATTCGTATTAAAACTAGCATACGAAATGTCAATAATTTCACCATAAACTATGAATGGTATAAAAATAGCAGATCCACAGTCAAACATATCACAAAACCTTCAATACAATATAGAAGTTTTGTATCATAATAAATCAACTTCAATTAAGCGTAAAATCCGTCGAAGGATGTTGACATAGATGAAATCAAAACACTTTTTAGAGAAATATCTCTTTCTATTTTTGAAATCATTTAAGAGCCATATAAAATAAAACATTTTCTTGAAAATATTCTTATAAGCTTGTAAGGGAAGCTTTGACGATTTTATAACGGCGGAAAATAACCGCACCCGCCGTATAAGTTAAAAAAACATTCTTATCTTAATTCTGTCGAAAAGGTTAAAAAGCACCTTGTTTGGAAAACGACGGAAAGATTCCCTTATAAACCTCTTATAAAAAGTCAAACAAGGGCATAAATGACTTTAACCCATATTCTTTTAAATGTTAAAAATGTATTGAAATACATTTTGAAGAATCATGGACGTGGATGATTACGAGGTCCCAGTAGATAATTATGTATAAACAACCTCAGATAATGAAGAGATTGTGAAATAACCCTTACCTTGTACTTTTCCTTTGTTGGGGTAGGTTAACCTCCTGTATAATGGTGAAATAATTGTTATTAAATTATACAAGAATCATATACATTAATATGATATCATATATGATCTTTTAACATTGCTTTATTAATAATATCTTAGTATTATCGTCGTTTCAGGTGATAATCGATTCGTTCTTCTTAAATGTTTGGTTACGTAAGACATGTTTGTAATGGATAGATTATATCTTATTCATAATCAGAATGATATTAACATTATTTTTAACCCTAAAATGAGAATAAGACTTGAATGGATACGATGGAGGATGGATCTCACCGCGTTCGTGGAGACGGTAGTCCGTACGTACGCACGAACGCTACTTCCATTTAATTTTTATTTTAAAAGAATTGAATCCAAATGATACATAGGTATATTAATATTCCAGTATAATATAATATTTTATATATGTTACTTAAGTTCATTAACACCATCCTTTATACGTTCCATGTGTGGTATGAACGAGTCATATCATTTTAAGGGGGCGGTAGTCCGCACTTCCTCAAATGAAATTATCGTATGTATATACAACATGAAACAAATAATGGTATGAAATAAAATGGAATTACAGAAGTTTATATATAAAATATATATCATTAATATCATATTTAATTATAGTGCCATCATAATGGCCACCATGAGAGGCGGTAAGATGTATTTGAACAATCATCGTTTCGTGAGGCGTTAGTTTGCCATCCACAGAAACATTATGTTCATCATCCATTAGATGCAGTTGTGTGTATGTGTAGTTTTAATACTTCTTATAACAACATCCTAGTATATTGAGGATACTGGTGTTGTTACAAAAGAAAGGAAATAAAAAGAGTTTGGGGGTTGGAGAAGCAAAAATAAATGAAAATAATTTAAGAGAAATCGTTACCTTTAATTTAGGTAACTCACTTTGGTTGGAACCAAAGGACTTCTTGAAATGCTTTCTACCTAAGGGGAAGCTTCAACGAGGAGGAGAGAGATGTGGGGAGCTTAGTTGGGAAGAGTTTGGACGAGCAAAGTGGCTTGAGAGGTGTGAGGAATGAGTATAAGTGGTCTCCTTTTATAAGGGAGAAGAGGGGATCTTTAGGAAAGAGTGAAAGCATTACTTTATAATATAATTATATTCGGTTTATAATGGTCCAAAAATCATTGAGGCCGAATATAAGATGACTCATATTCTAAATAACATCAACCAATAATAATTGGACTGGTTGTAGATAATATGTTAATCATTATAATCTTATTTATTTAAATGATTTATTAATGAGGTAAACATTGCATCATTATTGTGTCATTAATAATTTAATTTATTTGATGTCTAAAAATTATAAATAAAATATAATTATGTAGGAAATCTTTTTAGCTTTCTAATGAATATTTATAATCGAAAATCCAACATGTATAACCCTATGTAAAAATTTTTCTTCTAAAAGATGTAAGCTTATGCCATTTTTATTTTTATTTTATCTTTATTAATATAAAGTGTCCCTACCACATACAAGTGGCTCCAAGGGGTCCCCAAATTGACCCAAGGATGCTCATGGTCGTGTATGTGTCCACCAATAAGGTTAGGACACGTTTTAGGGTAATTTTGTATTATTATAATATTATTTTTTAACCCTTATTTACCGGATTTACCCTTAACCATGGTAAATAAAATATTTACCACAGTAATTATTCAAAATGTCTAAAAATAAAAGTTACCTATTTACACAATTTGGACATCCTGATTCCAAATATGGAATCCATTTTTCTAAATTCAAAACACAGAAGTGGCAGAAATTAATTTAAAATTAATTCCCGCTGTCAAAACAAAAAGCGTGTTTTTAAGAGGTAATAACTATCAAAAGATTGACACTTGTTTATGTTCGGTTTAATTGTAAAATTATGTCCAATGACAAACATTAAATTGAATGGTAAAAATATATTCTAAATATACTTTAAAACCACTCAAATTCATAATTTATTAATATTAATTATTTTGATTAAAAAAGTTGTTTTTAATTAAAATTTAGTAATTTTCACTATTCATCAAAATATAAAAGTTATCCGATAAGTACCAAAATTTCACCCTAGGCTAATTTCAATATTCCGAATCCAAAAATGAAGTCCATTTTGAAATATAAAATATATATGATTTCAAAAATTAGGTATTACTATTCACAACGGCTAGTTTAATTAGTTGTGGTGTGTGTTAGAACTCGAGGTTGCGTACAACACACGCTATCGCATTATTCGAAGGGAAACGTACCGTGGAAGCTTGGGGTGTTACATATAATCCATTGTAATGAAACCATCATTGTGATATAAGACTTACACATTGTGATTCACATGTTCAGCCCTTTGTATTTATGTGGAACTCCAACACACTTGGTGTTACTCCTCTATGAATCTATTTTCATTGAGAATGTAGGTCAGTGTCATTATGACGTTATTAACCTAGTATTCCATTGACCGTGATGTATTATTCCAAGTGTTAGGAATGTCCCATCACTACACCTTTTACCACACTGACTATGGCTCACGTGGGTTTAGTAGTTTTGGTAGGATGTGTATTGATATAGTTTAACCAAATAGAATCAATCATCCTGCACGATGTCTAACTGCTCATCTTCATCCAACGTGATGTTAAACTACTCATATTCATGGGGAATGATGTAAAAATACTCATATTCATTTAGTAATTCTTTAAACTACTCATATTTGATCGGTATGAAATTAAAATACTCATCTTTATCCGGAATGACATTAAAATAATCATCTTCATCCTTCATGATGTTAAACTCCAAATATTCATCTTTCCAGATTATAAACTGCTCATCTTCATCCTACATGACATTAAAATTCTCACCTTTTTCTTGTATGATGTAAAAATGCTATTCTTCATCTTTCATGAAGTAAAACTGATCATCTCTGTCCTGCATGATAGTTACCTATTCTTCGTTCTTCTATATGATGTTAAACTACTCATCTTCATCTTTTATGATGTTAAACTTTTTAAATTTATCATGAATGACCTTAAACTACTCATCTTCTTCCTTCATGATGTTAAACTAGTTATCATCGTCCTTCATGATGTTAAACTACTCATCATCGTCCAACATGATGTTAAACTGCTCATCTTTGCCATGCATGATGTTAAACATCTCATCTTCGTCCACCATGATGTTAAACTGCTCATCTTCATCCTGAATGATGTTAATCAGATCATATTCATCCTATATGATGTTAGAATCAACATATTATTCCTAATTTATGTGAAACAGCTCATATTCATCTTGAATGATGTTAAACAAATCATCTTCATCTTGCATGATGTTAAAATTTTCATATTCATCATGTATGACATCAATACTACTCATCTTTATCCTGCGTGTTGTTAAACTACACAATAATGTCTGGGATACAGGATATAAAAATGATGAGCATCAAAATCCTACATGATGTTATGTTGGAATTACATCCTTACCAAATGACATTAGACTAAATGATATCTTAGAATGACATATGGATTGATTCCCATCATGATGGGGTAGAAAGTAATTCCCAATCATTTTGTCTTTAGGTACATCCCTAGGTTCTTTAATTCTTTACAGCAAATCATTAGCTTGATATCTATCTTGGATGTATGAATGAAGTGGTGTGCATAATATTTTCCCATATTCATTTAAGGCTTTGTTTCTATTCCAGACATATTCCAATTTTGAAATAATTCTACTTCCTTACGTCTTTACTGCCTGATCATAAGCTTCATTCCATCTTAGATCTATGTGTGGATTAATTCCTTGCCACTCAGAACATGTAAGAATGTCTGAGCATTTTGAATTTGTGTCCAACCCTATATACCAACAATTTTTCCATCTACTTTTGGATTATTTTCTGGGTTCTCCCCTGGAAGTACATGGTTTAATGTGTACTTCTACTGTCCTCATTCTGGTCAGGTTTACAATACCTGCACCATGCCCCCTTTAAGAGAACTCTCCATAATTCTTTCCATACCACATGATGTTAAACTGAATGATATTTTCAAAACATCATGAAGCATAATTGCATCCCTCTAAAGATATATAATAATTACCAAACATTTCATCTTCAGGTCCACCCTTTCTCCCTTGGAATTTCTATCCCTCTCTCCTTACTCCATGATCTGAAGATGAAATGACATGGTACTTAGTCTTAGACCACTTCATTTGGGCCTATGTCATGATTCCTCTCTTGGGTATGCATGGTATGATATGGATGTATTTTTTACTTATTCACGATGGGTTTATTTTTCTATTCCATGAATGTCCCCTTTGAGACAATATTTCACCCCAATGTTTTAGCTATATGATAATAAACAGATTCTTAATTTCCACCATTAACACATTATTTTAAACATCAATACATTTCTAGAACTATGTGTGGATTGATTCCTTAACCTACATGATACATTGGAATGCATAAACATTCTACTTTTTTTATAATCCCTAGTATATCTACCTATTTTTCCTCTTTCTTCTACTCATTCTATCGAGTCACCTTCCCCTAGTCAGATCCCTCCATCTGATTTTCATCATTAGTGTGCCAAGGTACACCATGGTCTGGACTAAGAGTGTTAAATTCACAAAGGAAATTCTCTCATTACACAACCAAGATTTGTGTGCCCTGTATTTTGGTATCCATCACCTTTCATATCTTAAATGACACCCAAATGGTATGGATGCTAATAATTAAATATCACCTTCCATTCTAGGCCAACATCCCGAAGGATCTTGAATGGAATATGGAAATAGGTTCCATCCACATTTTGAATATTTTCAGCAGGTGAACCTTAGTTTTTTGTTCCCATCTCATGCTACATGATATAAATATTGTGTTTTCAATACAGTCTGAATTCATCCTCCATTTTTATGCCATTACCTTTTGCATCCTAAATATAGGTATCATAATTAACATTCATTCTCATAAACTTATGTCCATAGAGAAGTTCAATAATCTAAGTGCCATCCATCCATTCACCTTTATATGTTGAGTGGGTAGACTACTGACATAGTTTTACCATTGACTCCACCCATTTATTCCTCTATCATGTTATTCTATTCATAGTAAATATCATTTCCAACGGTTTCCCACACCCTACATGATTCACGTAAGCTTAGGGGGTCTATGATAAGGTTTATACATCCATGGAAGATTCTCTGAACTCATGTTTCAATCTCTATGATTGTAAAATTGTAATACAAGTCCTAAAGTATATGCATTATAAATATAGACTGTATAGATGTTCTCACCAAAAAAATTGATGCAATGTAGAATTCTATCATCATTCACATCGGATTTCTTCCTAGCATCGCATTGTAGGTTTCCACTTTAGGGAGCTCCTTCCAATGGTCCACACCTTGAAACCCTTAATTAAGAGATCCACCTCTAAGAGACATGCCCTCTAAACTGATTTCATCACCACTAAGGTGCCTAATCCTCAAGGGTGGGAATGATTCTTTAGATAGTTCTTCACACTGGAAATATTTAATGTGTGGTGATACAGGATTATAAAGTGTTGGATTCCAAAATTACACTTTAATACCTTCACCTCCATGCTTCATATTTCCTTTTATTGGGTCCATCATCATCTTTCAAATCTGAAAGGACAACTGAGTGGTGTGGATGCTCAGACCTAAGGATAGTTTACCATTCTGGGACAACGTCCTAAAGGATCTTGAATGGCATCTTGAGATAGGTTCCAACTATATTTCGAATATGGTCGGTGGCCGATCATCTATTGTTTGTTCCAGTATCAGGTTACACAATATATATTATTTATTTTGAATACTATTAGTAGTCATCCCCCATCATTTTCTATTCCCCGTTGTTCCACCAATATCAGGCACTGTGATTCACTTATTACTTCACTTTCATATTCTTGTGAATTTCCAATTCCCATGGTGTCATCCCTTCGTGCATTCACACATATCGAGTAAGATTGATGGAATGGTTAAATTTCCTCACATAGAACATCTATTCCCAAATTTTGTACATTCATATGTATGGGAAATCCCAATATCTAGATTTTGATACCACATTGGTCCTAAGTAATAGGGGATTAGGTGTCTTGGTATGGTTATACCCACATACGAATGTTGTGTGGCCTTAATGTCCGAGTTGTACTTCATTAAACTGATATCATTTTCTGTCCAAGAATTATGATATTAAAACTACACTAAATCATTCTTCATGATATTAAACTATTTTCCATACCATATGATGTTAAAATGCATGGTACAGTCTTGTCATACGACATTATACAATGACACCATCGTCTTGGCCACCCAATGAAAAACATCACCGCATTATGGGGTTCTAACATGAGAGGGTATCACATTTGGCACTATTTACCCACCATGCCACTTGTTAACATCTCCATACAGATTGATTCATTTAGTGACACCCAGATTCATCATCTGGAGAATTCTACTCAAAATGAATATATATAACATATATGCATAACACATAAAGGAAAAAAAGATATATATAATTTTATTTCTTCACATTCATGGGTCAGACCTGCACACCCCCAAGTACTATGTGTTGCTTGATTTCTACCCTTTCATGATAAATAGTGATACCCGTATCATCAATTTTGGGACCATAATTGTTTTTATTGCCCCGTTTTTTTCAACCTTAGTACATGATTCAAAACTACAACCATACCATGAACTAATTCAGGATATCTGATTATAATTATGGGATGCTTCAGCTTCCTCAATATCAAAGATGAGTTACCCCTAGTTTGGGTCTCTAATAATACTATTACTCATGAACTATGTTGATCATGATTCCCATTATTATGGGATACATAGAGACACCTGAACAATTTCGGTCTATGACTACCCCCATGTTCATTAACCATTCTAGAAAACCGTAAAAAATTACGATCCAAACTATGCGACCTTAGACTATGAGCCTAATATTTATAAAAATTAATTTAAACTGTTAGCCCCATTCTAGGCAGTACAACCTTAAAACAATGTGCAATTTCCTGGTTATATGATGCTAAAATATTCCCTGCAGCAACATTACAATACTATGTTAAAATAAATATCTATCATATTCATCTACAAGGTATTATACCTCCTATCTACATAGTTCTTGTCTTGAAATAGGTTTGATCCTGGTTCAGACCAACGCACTCACCCAACATTCTCTTGTCATGGTGGAGTAATTTAAAGATTGTTGGTCTCCATTTAGACATCTCATCACTCCATTCCACTCTTTTCATGCCCTTCATTTGGAGCCTCATATCCATTCACTTCTAGTGAAACCCCCTATCATTTTGGATGGTCATCCATAATGCTCACCCACTATCCTAGGAAAACATTATTGATGAAATCATACAACCCTACGAGTTTGGTCTCATGTTTTGAATATGGTAAATGGTAGTCCCATGATTGTTTGTACACACATTAGGCTGAAAAAATATGGATATTTTGTTTTGAATTCATTTAGCATTTATCCTCCATCATCATGCCACCACCGTTGGGTTCTGAATCATGGGTATTGTGATTCAATCTCCTCATTCCAATTTGTATGAGTTGATTCCAATTACATTTTCATTATCTCACTTGATTACTCAAACACATTGAGAAAGGATATTTGGCTGTTCTATGAATTCTATTCTCTAGTCACATCCCATATCTCTCAATGTCCAAATTATCTTGATGGTTAGTCTTACCCCGAGTATTCGATGATTGGTCAATTCTCTCATATTCAGAAATGATTATGTGGTCATCTGTTATATCTCACACTAGGTTTGACCCACGGGAGATTAGGGATTTATTAATTGTTTTTTCATGAATGTGATTGAGATGTTGTGATTAATGTAAAAAAAATATGTTTTCATGCCCACCACCCAAATAAAAAAATATGCATGATAAATATTTGTATGTCCTCCATACACAGCCCCAATGGATTGGCCTCTTCAATGGTGCACCACAGTTCCATCTCCCCATGGCGTGTGTCACCTAGGATATATTTTTCCTCATGTACTCCTTTTCATCATCATTGGATATGGGACAAATCCCATCTTCTCAGATCTATATTTGATATTTCTCAGCTCAATTATCTGCAAATTCATGAGATGATTTCCTCAACTTATCTTCTGCTTCACCTAGATGGGTTTGTAATTATGATATAAATTCTGATTGGGTATTGATTAATGAAGAGATCTCATTCATCCATGTTTCTGGGAATTTTATCACTTTTTAAGCCTCCTGATGTATTTGAATACAGAGAGACTTCTTCTATTTCTAGAACACACTAAAATAAAAATTTCTCTCCCTTACATTCTTAGAAAGGTAATCCGAAATAATCATGTTTAGACCTCATGCCTCCAAACCCTTTGGAGCATAGTTCATGTAACTATGAACGTTATCTCCCAATCTAGAATAAACATTATTCTTGAGGGATTTTTTCGAAAAAGCTCTTGATTAGTTTCCCTGATAGTCGATGGACAGCCAAGGAGACCACTACATATGAATCAGCCTCATCTATCTTATATGTGTTAGGATGATCATTTTATTGTAATGCCACTAAAATATTGGAAGTAGTATCATTCTCCGGCATTTAATTATATGCACGGTGATCTATTTCATGTAGTTAATCATCATCACTAGATTGTACCTCATTGATTTTGGGTTCCGACCCAGCAGTGGTTATATTCATAGCTGAGATTTCTATGAACTACAAATCTCAGGTGCCTAGTTCCATATTTTTAGGCATTCCCATATAGAAATGAGCATTATGACTTCTTTCCATCCTCACTATAAGCACACCCACTGGATGAATAACTTTTTAGAAAAAGATACTGCCATTTGGACTAGCATAATGGGAAAATAGTTATAACCCTACCAGAAAAGAACATAGAAATTTAAAATATTTGATTTCATCCTAATGTTTTTTCCTTCAGAATCCTAGGACATGAAACCTATATATGGTTGGGAACTCATAATATTCGTGAATAGTCACCCTAGTTGCCACAACCCTACTAGACCCAGTGCTCGCCATCACACCCAACATGGGTTCTAGAGATTTCCCCTTAATGTCCATTTCCACGATGGATGGGAACCTTTCCACAAGTCTCTCCTTATAAGAAAAAATTTCATATGATGAACCACAATATGTCACGTATGTAGCTCAATGTAATAGTTTAGATCTTTCCTCAAGAGTGTTGGGGAGCTCTACTTGCTCTGAGGCTGCAACCTCACCTTCCTATAAAGGGCTACCCTTATATGAAACTTTTCCTTTAGAACCATTTAATTCTCCATGAAAAGGGAACTGCTCCCTTGGAATGTTAGAAAATAGTCATGGTTGGGATGTGTAGTCAGGAAGTACTTTCACCCAATCCATCATCGGATATGGGGTGCCATAAGAATTCACTATGTCTTCCATCACAGCTACATATTGCTCCCACTCTTCCTTAGATAGCAGAAAACTGGGTATGGAATTGAAAATATTTGAAAGATCCTTCCCCGCTAGATTGAGATGGTCAGACATCTCAAAGGGACTAAGGAATTTCATATTGATGTGTCAGGTTTCCAAAGCTTTCAGATAGACATAATCCTCCAGAATGTCTACACAGTATAGTCATTTCCCTTGATCATGGGTTTCTATCCTACATAATCATATTGACGGCATCCCTTCCACCAAATTCTGCTAAATGGGGTTCAATAGGTCTGCAGTAGACACTTTCCTTGAAATGATTCATGATTAAGGTCTCAGAATTGTTGACCTCATCGCTTCTCGGCTGTCACGACGTGCACCAGCTTTACCACCACAACCTTTCCTTTCCATTGTCTGATCTTGAATTCAGGGTAGAGGGTGAACCCCATCATCATCATGGATGGTATTTTGCTTTTTCATCTCCCCATGGTAATAATTATCCTAGAGCTTTTCATACTTCTCAACTAGCCTATAGTTAGAAGTGGGTGGAGAAAACTCATTCTATATGTTCCTATCTTCTCGTGTGAACATAATCCACAACTTATTGAGTACACATGGATGGTTTTCCGGACATACCCCCAGGTAAACATGCGGGGTTAAGCTATGCATGAACCAAAACTACATGAAAAAGTGATGCATAGTATATTGCTCCTAGATATGCTCATGATATACACACGACACCAGAACTCCGCCACAAAATTCCATGAGATATGACATATGATCCTCAATCCACTCACCATAAACAGTAAAAACACCCATTATACGATGTAATGGGTGGAAATTGTATTCATTTTCCCTCCAAATTTGTTCACTGTCACCAGTGATGTTAGCTTGACTGGAAAGCATCCCAATGCGATCAGAATGGCTAGATAAAAGTCGAACCCATGGGGGAAATGGGGTTCAAATTTTTGTAAACCCTCACGTGCACAACTATCTTTCCATACGTAAATTTGATCGGTCCACATATCCATTGTGGGTTTTCACCCACACTGATGTTCCATAACACCTTGTATAATTTTTCCAGTACTCGGGTCCTAGGGTTGACGAGCTTCCCCATAGTCAACATGGATAACATGATAACTTTTCTCATTAACACACCCATGTGCACATCCTTAACTGACAAAATCCAACCAAAAATGAGTGCTGATATGAACCTAGCCAACATGGACACTAGTTTCAAGGAGCTGTTGACACTAAATCTCTATACATTCCACTAGCCTTGTTCCATGGTTTTCTAGTAAGAACCTTCCTTGTTTCGTTGGTCTCCCCTTGGACAGTCGGGGTTCCTCTTTTGCAGCTTCATAGGAGCCTCCTCCCCCTCAGCAATGTGATATGGTGGGAAATTAAATAAATATCCAAACCACTATTTAAAGTGGACATATCTCACTAACTAAATATCACTTCTTGGAACAAGATCTATCAATTTCTTTTCTGGCCATGACATTTGTTATGGATCCTCCCACATGTTCTCCGTTAAGAGGAACTCTTCATACATCACCCACAGGATTGGAATCCCTACAATATGTTGGAATTCATAGAAGCTGATGGGAGCATCCCCTTCATTAAAATGGAATGTATTTTTCCTCAAAGACCACATAATAAGAAGCTTTAGCATCTTGTTCTTCTCCAGGAAGATATAACATTGAGAAGCATATACAACCTCATTCTGGAAAACTCATCTCATCTCTACCCCCAACACGTTGAAAGGTGCACATACATAGTAGGCCCAAGACAATTCATCCATGATGTTTTCTCCATAGAACATGTTCTATATGTCCTTCAACCCATTCTACATGTTCTTTAAATCCCTCATAATGAATGGTGTGGTATTTTTGTAGAGATGCCTTTGGTTTCATCACTTTCCCATAAACATTTTTGACTTGATCTTATATGTAGTCAATGAAAAAGTTTTTTGTCTTTATCGGGATGGACATTGGAAACCCTGGACCATTAAAATTGTCATGGCATGCTATTGAACTTGTAAGTAGGTTCATCCCTACTGGCTTCATGGATGAAGACATCTTCCATGAGAATGAATTCATACAGTACTATTCTCTTGCAGAGTGTTTATCCCTTTTACACATCCATAAAAAGCACCAATAGACTCATGATTGGTGTGACAATGCAAACATTCTCTATGTTTGAGATTATTTGTCATATATTACCATCAATTAAAATCCACATGAACCTTCTGGGAAATTTATGGATTGACCTTTTGTTTTGAGAGATTGGAATTTTTTCTCCTTTGTTCGTGAAGCATATTCACATAGTATATTCATGAAGCATGAATCATGGAGCATATTATTATAGAGCCTTGAAAGACCCAATGTGTTTCGTAGAGCAATTATGGATTGCGGTGCACTGATTTTCTGAGTAGTGTTCATGGAGCACTGATTCGTGGACCTGGTTCGCAAAGAGAATTCACGGGGTTGCTAGTGATTCATGATTTCAATGCTCAATAACTTTTTCATAGAGAGAGATTCATACAACAGAAGGGCCCTGACACTAAATTTATTTCCCATGAACCTCGGAACATCACGTCACCCTCACCATCCTTGAACATCGTGGTAATCTACCCATTTTCCATGTTCCATCATCACGATCCTTCATCACAAGCCAATGTTTTTTTGATCTACCCTTAGAATTAGATAATCTTTTCCCCGCAACTCCCATTCTAAGGGGGGGGGGTGGATTATTTTTTGGCACTAAATTGCATGAAAAAATAGATATAAAAATCCAAAAAATCACCAAGGGGCCTACCTTGTGAATGTATATTGTGAATCCCCATCATCATCATGAATGGTGAAAAGCTGGAAAAAATTTGTCCTTTCAGACAACCAAAGAAGATTGACTATAAGGCCCCAGCCTTAAAAATTACTTAATCTTGAGATATTTCAAGAATACACATTGAGGATCTTTTCAGTTTTGGAGTTTTAGAGAATTATATCATAAATCATGCATTACATTCCAAATTTAAACAAAGTGGTTACATAAAAGATAGTATTCATTATTCCATCAACGGAAACATATTTAAAATAAAACATTGATTCTTTCTTGACACTTCCTTGACACTATAATCATATCATGTACCTTTCCCTTGACCTATGAATATCATTTCAAAAACATGGGATGAGCATAAAAATCTCAGTAAGGGACAGAAAAGTATGAAATGAAAACATTAATCCATCTATGAAATCATAATTTACTCATAAAACATAAGCATTTTAACATAACTCATCAAATCATGAACAACTCAAAGAAATCATAATACATAAAGGTAACTTGAGGCATTCATAACATTCTTACGTAGGCAGTTACCCTCATGGTTACATTTGGAATACCCATCATAGTATATTCCCTAAATCCCTTCGGATAAACCTTAATGATTAACCCCTTCGCATTACCCAATTCATTGGAGAGATATATCGGGCTCACCCGCCCTTAGTTTATCATGGAACCATCCATCTTCATGCACAATGCCCAAGAACCATAACATAATCATATCACATAAAACATGCATAAATGAAACATAACATTTCCACATTTCAATCACAAGATAAAAATAACACGTTGATATAATAAAAATATTTTCAAAACCATATTCAATACCAATATAAAAGGATATTAAAACATGGTATATATTTTTTTTCATTTTAAAAAAATGTTATGGCTTGTAGAGGAAGCCGAAACTCAAATAATAGTAACGGCGGTGTAGAAATCATTGTCGCTGCATACATATGACAAAACAACATTCCCTTTTGTCATTTAATAACCGCTTCGTATAAAAAAAGACTCCATTTGAATAAAAATAAAAGTAAAAAGGGTTTATACATTGTATAATATAAATTTGTGTATAAAAAAAATATGCCTCATTGAAAGGAGACTGAGACGAAGTCCCATACCTCGGGTCCGACTTGACTCGATCATTCTTTAACCTCCTAAATAATAAAGTTGAGTTAATTTCTACCAACTTAAGAACCTTTTTCAAGTTAATTAATCCTTTTATATCACTTATTACCATTTCATGAACACAATGTAATTATTTAAGTTAACAATCGTAGTTTTGTTGATCATTGGCACTTGAGTCAAAAATAAACTCTTTATAATTACAAGTTGTTCATGTGGTAAAATATACATTATATCCAGAATTATATTCATGATTTAGATATCATATATATCATATATATCAGTATATACATGCATTTATAATATTATATAACATTTAGAGGTATGAAATGAAATGCACTGTTCACGGAGACGGTAAGCCGTACGTACGCATGAACGCTACTTTCAATTCTATTTACTATTTAATGGAATTGAATCATAATGATATAAAGGTATATTATAATTCCGGTGTAATATAATATAAAATATCATTAACTCCATCCTTTATACGTCCCACATATGGCATTGACGAATCTAATCACTTTGAGGGCGCTGTTGTCCACACATCCTAAAATGAAGATATCACGTTTACCTATAATGGAAACCATAAAGGTATGCCATAAATGAAAAATAAATAATCTTAAGGAAAACATAAACATATTATATATCATATATAAATATAATGACATCTTAATGGCCACCTTTGAAGGTGTTAGAAGAATATTGAACAGTCATCGTTTCGTGAGGCAGCAATTCGCCATCCATGGAAACAGTATGCTCTTTAACCATTAGATGTAGGTGTGTGTAAGTGTAGCACGAATACATCTCATAAAAACACCCTAGTATATTTAATATACTTTTGTTGTTACAAAATAAATGAATAAATAAAATTAGGGGGTTGGAGAAGAAAAATAAAACAAAAGAACATTAGAGAAGTCTTTAACTTTAAATCGGGTAACTCCTCTTGGTTTGAACCAAAATGGTTAATTGAAGAGCTTCCTGACTAAGGTAAGGCTTATAGGATTAAGAGAGGGATGTGGAGAGATACAATGGGTAGATATTGGCCGAGCCAATGGATTGAGAGGTGTGTGTAAAGTGGTAGAGGTGGGGGCCTTTTATAAGAAGAGAGGAGGGGCACTCTTAGAAAGTAAAGAAATGTAACTTTATTTTAAAATGAGTTTCAGATTTAAAAGGTCCCACATTGCTATATGTCTAGGATAAGGTGAAAAGGTTTTTAAATATACTCATAAAATAGGTCTTTTACTAGTGTAAGTCTTAATTTTTACATTATCTTTTCATTTTATTTAAATCATTCATTAATGAGGTAATCGCTGCAAAATCATGATGTCATAAATAGTTTATTTATTTAATGTATAAAAATTATAAAAAAATTACTATGATGTATGATATCATTTTAGATTTAAAATAAATATTTATAGTCAAATAGATCATATATTTATACAATATTAAAAATGTTTTACTCAGGTGATACATTCTTTGTTATATTTAACATTCTTCAAAAATAAAAAGATAAAAAGTCATTATCACACAAAATTGATTACATGGGGTCCCCATGTTTGGAAACAGGCCTCCCATTGTCGTCCATGACACAACCAGTATAATTAGGACACATGTTGGGTTCATTTTTTATTATTATTATGTTATTTTGTTATCCTTAACTACCCGATTACTAATTAATCAAGATAATTAAAGATAATTATCGTCGTTACTATTCATAATGTCCAAAAACAAAAGAGTCCTGAGAACATAATTTGGACATCATAATTCCAAATATGGAATCCATTTTACCAAATTCCAAATACAAAAATTACAAAAATTAATTTAAAAATGATTCCTGTTGTCAAAACAAATAGATGGGTTTTTAGAAACAATATCTACGAGAAGTTTGACACTTGTTTATGCCTGATTCCAAAGTGAAATTAATCCCAATGACCACCATTGGATTACATGGTAAAAATATATTCTATTTACACTTTAAAACCAATTAAAAAGTTAATCTAACCATGTAATTAAATTAGATGAAAATGCAGTTTTGATGTAAAATGCAGTATTTTTCACTATTCATTAAAAAAATGAACATTGTCAGAAAAATAGAAAAAATTTATCCAAATAAATTTAAATGTCCCAAACACAAAGAATAAGTTTATTTTGACAAATATAACTTATAAAATTGTCCAAAGTTTGATTTAAAAATGGATTTCCATCAAAAGGTGGTAAAACAATCTTTAAAAAATATTAGATAATTCTATGCCTAATCTTGGATTTATTCTCATTTTATGCCTCTAAAACACTATATATTTCATAAATAGACATAGATAAGAATATATATTATTCCTTACTTACTTGGTATGGTACAACTACATAGTCCTGCACATGTCTAATGCACACCGTGACAGATGTAGAGGAATGAAGGAGGGATCTGGGATTACAATGGAGCTGCCTCTAAATCATGAAGTGGATTTTTCTCTATATACCTCAATCAGAGCACCGAAATACCTGATTCCTATAAATATGAATCTCACCCCTACTTAAAAGGAATGAAAAAATAACCTTTCACCTTCCAATATCTTTTTTCCTGATGCCCATTTTGCTAAGCGAACTAACAAGTAAAATGAATCTCCCAAGGTATTCGAGCATTGCGCACTAGATTACCCCTTGTTCTAATTTCCCTCCACTGCATGTGGGGATTCCATTCGTGAAGCCCTATGGCAATCACAAAACATGGAGTCCCATTTTAGCACTCAAGACATTTTGAATCATTCATCCTTTACAAAGGACCCTCTAAGAACATTTAAATCACATGCCTCCACTACATCATAATTCTTAATGAAGCTCCTCCCTTCATAGAGACCCTTCATTCCTTACTTCAAAAGCACATTTCTTTATGAAACTCCTTCTCTTCGAAAACCACAAGTGCTTTGTGAAATTCCTCTTTGTGAGGGATACTACATCATGAATCCCACTATCATGCATCCCTATATCATGGGAAAAATTTACTTTCAGGTCGACAAAGTGGTGTTTTATGTTGAATTGACCTTGCTTATACTTTGTCGCATAGGCACGCTAATGGTTGTTGCTTCCACTATTTCCCACACTAAAATGGAACCCTCAATTGACCACACCTTCAGTTATTTAAGACCTATAATTACTTGTTCCTTCCCCTACCTATGTTCAAGTCAGTACATGTTTTGTACCTCTAAGGGGTGAAGAGAGGGTCCTCATCATCTTAGCTATAGGAAATTAAACTTTATAGCCCCCCTTCACCTCCACACACAAAATTAAACTGTGAACACCACACATGTGACATGCCTGAGATGACTATAGAGGGTATAAAACCGGGAACCCTTTTCTTCCTACATTTTCAATCTTCTCTCTCTTTCCCTTCAAAAATTTTCATCCTGTTCATCTTAGGTAGTCTAAACATAATCCCTAGAACACCATAATCAGTTTTTTCCACGTATGATGGATATATCAACCTCATACGTCGATTCACCATCATCGGTCTTCCCTCCTGGTCTAAGTCCCAATATTCACCATTCCTCATGGATGCATCTTTCACGACCCAATCATCTGGTCTACCACCACCTCTTATTTATCTTACTTAGCATGACTCATGCAGTATTAGAAAATGCAGTGACCCTGACATCCTCTTTGGTCTACTGACCATGTGTATGACCCAACATGTCCTTGGGCTGAAAACCTTGTGTAAGACCCAAGCCCCTAGTCCCACATGACATTAAACTGTGAGCCTCCTTGAACTACATGGAATTTGGTCCCTATCCTCTAAACACGGTATGTATGAATCATCTTTAATGTTCAATCCCATCACATCCCATCATACATCTATCCCAACCAATTCACATTGGTTTATTTTTTCCCTATGTGATGTTAAACTACACCCTACAAACTACATGGGTTTTGATCCCTGTCTTCTACACTGGGTATATAGGACGCCTCCCTAAAGTTTAAACCCAATCAATGGTAAACCTTGGTGATACCTCTTAGGGTTGTACCCTCCAAATCTGACATAATCCCTTTTTGGGAAACAACATCTGGATCTTCCTTCTTGAGTTGTTTTGGACCATCCATCTGGGACCACTAACCATGTACAAGCCCCAACATGTAGAAGTGTTATTCTCATTTATGAACACACATTCTATAGGTCCCATATTCCTAGGATATTAATAATGAATAAGTCCCACACATCACCATAGTCCTCTAACTAGGAGTTTCCATCATGAGATGGGTGGATAACCAAGTGTAAGACCCAACTTGTCACCCGGTCACTATCCTTTGTGTACAATCTGATTCTATACACAATCATGACCTATATAAACTTTAATTCCATCCCATAAGGATATGAGGGTAGTTACCTTGTGGTTCAAGACCATCATAAATTTTCCATCCTGGTCATTCCATTGAGCCTTTGTGTTTTGAAAAGGTCATTATCTATATTAGAGGTTCTAATTTCTTTAGGTTGCATCCACGCGTCCATCCTCATGAGCCACCTCCCTAGTCGACTCAAGACCCAACCCATGAACTATGTAAACATTGATCTCTACCACCTGGGTAGGGTATGTAAGATTACTCCCTAGGGTTCAAGACAAACACTATAATCTTTGTTTCGGTTTCACCACATTCATCTCATCATCTTTATTAATTCATCCATCAACAATCCTAATTCTTACCTGGGATACCACTTCCTAGTGAGATCACACCATTAATATGGTAATATACTCATCCATAAGTCCCAACCATCTATTCCATAACCTATCCCTTATCATGGTGGGGTCAAGTGATCCACATGGGCTACTAATCACACAAAATACAAATTCATCAATGTGTTTATTTCCCCCAACAACACTTACGATGTCTTTGTGCAGAAGAACCAAATCAATCATTAAAACTATGTGAGCTATGATTACACTCCACAGGGATACGTAGGAAGCCTACATGAGGTTCAATCCTAGCCAATGGTAAACCTCTGTGTCACCTTTTTTAGAACCCAACATCCCTGATCTACCCCTTGTGGTGTCTAGATCACCTTTAACGATGTGAAGCCTTCCCATTACAGGGACATTTTATCCTGGGTCTATCCTCATTGGACGATCTGATCCATCCATTCAGTAAACACTCCAAGTGATCCCTTATAGAGATGTAACCTTTTTTTCCACTCTTACCAGTGTTTTGAGTAGTCTGTTCCATCTCTTCAAGATGTTAAACACATATTGATCCCTGTGTTATACATTGGAATGGGTGGAAAACCCTATAGAAATGACTCGAGCATAATATTTTCTACAACATCCAAGGGAAGACATGGACTTATAAGAACTTTATAATCCCACTGATGAGTAATAATACTTTTGTTTCAGTGTTCCAACATCTATAAATTCCATAGATTCCTTAGCATGACTACTACACCGAACAATGGTTGCTTCCTTGATTTTACCACTTGGAATGTCATGATAGAAGCAGCGTAATTAACCAACTTCCACAAATAGATGGCAGCAGGAATGAGTTTCATGAACAAAATTTTAATAATGGAGGGAGACACAGACTATGCGTTGATGCTTGAGGAGGAATCAATATAATGTGGAACCGATATCCCATCATCCCATTTCGATCATGGACCAAACATCCCTAAAATTCTGAAGGATTATTCTGCCTTTGGAAAGCGGGAATGTAGGGCATGAATGTGACCATAGGAGAATGTAATCATGCTCATGTGGTGTGCCTAAGTAAAAATAATCAAATAATAAATTAATACTATGTTTTTTCTTTTATTATATTTCTTCATTTTCTTGAACATGATAAGTGCATGGTCTACACTATAATTTGAAGCCCAAACATCCTGAAACCTAGCTTCCAAAAATATATGATCAACTAGTGAGTGATAATTCTCTTAATACTCTTACTATGAATTTATTGGAAGTCCCTAGTGAGGAATGATTCTATATAAATATAAAAATACATGGAAAATATAAAGAAACATCCAAAAAATGTTGAAAAACAACAACCTTAAAACTTTTCCATAAGCCAAACAAATCCATGGAATCCACAAATTAAAATTAAACCACCCTACACAACATCATGTCCATGAATAGTTTTTAGCGCGTATATCACATCTATAGGAGGTTTCAATCCAAATCTGAAACATTTCATCGTGAACCATGCTCTGTTAGAAGTTGTGCATGCCCAAAACCCAAGTTGTAAATAGAACATCATGGCTTAAAAATACAAGATCCAATCAGTCTAGACACTCCTATGTAACATGTACCCAAAAAGGTAAAAAAAACTCCTTTGATGCCAATTTTTCACAAACCAAGATCAGATTCCATCCACCCTAACACAGAACCCGACCCGTGGCATGTCCTGAAGGATGTTCCCAATCCCCATAGGCTATAAAATAATTCATGGGAATTAGAATACTCATTAGGAAATAATATATCCCATGGAATTCAATTGTATCTAATAAAGAGTAAACATCCATCACATAAGAATTATAATCAATAATCAAAACACATAACCAAGATGAGATGAACAAATATAATTATATAATAAAAACCATATCATCCAGATGGATAGGGAACAATCGAACCAAAAGATCCATGTGGAATGCAGGTCCACACCCCATGCCAGAAAAACCATGAATGTCTAACAAACTAGAACATAGTTCCTTGACCACCACCTCGATAAATTTTCCTTTAGCTAGGTTAAAAATAACAAGGTATTCCAACATCTAAGGATGTATATAGGTTGTGATCCAAGTTACCAGTAGCATACATCCAAAATTAAATCCATTAATTGACATTATATGAAAAATTAATATGATATTTTATGAGAAAAACAATGATATATTTTTAAAAATAAAATTATTTAATGTTAAAATCAAATAAATACTACAATAAGATGAATCTAAAGAATAGAACGATCACCACTGTTAAAAACATAAGGCCCTAGGGTCAGTGGGGTACAAGGATCCTTGTATTCTTGGTGATCAAATCTCCCTGATGTGAAGGGATTACATGATACACAAATCCCCATCACATAATGTCAATTTAACATTTTTAAATAAATCCTTGATAGGGATACTAGGCCTCAGTCATGCCAACTCACCAAATATACATGTCTTCCACTAACCACCTAGGTACCAAGGATCCCCTTCTGGGAAATCTCATTCCCTATACCACATGACCCTCCTGTTGAAAAATCATAATTCCACCGATTGTAATGAACATGGAAAACAACCATTTTCAATTGGAAAATACCTATTAATCATATAAACACTCCAAATTCATTCATTTTTTTAAAAGATAATCAATAATATTTATAGAACCAATATATAAAACAAATCATACATAATAAAATCATCAGTTAATGTCATATAATGGAACCACTACCCTCTTTCTTGATGAATTCAAATATCTAATAGGAAACCACAATCACACAATTTAAATTCCCTATAAAGGTAAGAGAAAACAATAACCATCAATATTTAACCCCAATAACCAATATTGAACCAAATTAGTTCAAACTATTTTTTTATAAAGCATAAGATAAGAATGAATAATGGAGAGACATAAAGAAGGGAATCAAAAAGAAAATAGAGGAACATACATTATAGAATATTAAAGATCTATGTAAAAATCACACGCAAAATAGAGCCAAAGGTAGGATAGAAAGGGAGGGAGGTGACTCTTCCGTTAGAGGGATGAATGGTTGAATACAAAGGTGATTTGGGTTTAAAATTGGGGAGTGGAGAAGTTGTAATATCATGAATTTTAAAGATCTGTATGGTGGCATAATTTGGTTTTGTTGTTTTCTAAACCGATCACTAACCATGAGAAACCTTTATCTAAAAGAAGAAATAGAAGAACTGTTTTACTAGAAGTGGTATATGCCAATGCATCTAGAGATTTACCTCAAACATCGCCACTTTTCTAGGTGTCTGATTGGCCCTCAAGGATTTCACACTCATTCACTTGGTCATGTGACGTTGATAGAGACATTGTCTAGGGTTCAAAGTTTCCTCTAGGATGGAACACGATTTCAACTAATTGTCCCCCCCATGGGTCTATTTCTGTCTGACCCAATTCTCACAATTTTACTCAAACACCATGTAATTCATATAATAAATATTGGAAAAAAAAAACTGAAAAATTCCACAAAATAAAACAAATGATGTGACATTTCAACTATTTGATGAGAAAAACTAGAAGATATGATTTTAGTTTCTATTGAGAAGTGAGACACTCATTCTAATTTTTAATGGTCTCATATTTCCCATTAATATTAATGTGTTTTATGAGTTTGAAAATATAAATTGAAGACTTATTAATTTAATGACATAACATAAGTAGACCAATAGTGAATTGTAAAACATAACAGATAGTATAATATTGAAAATAAAATTTTTAGTTGATGAGAAATCAAATGGTTTCTCAAATAATATTTGAGGAAGTAAAAGAATATTTAAAAATCATGATGGATAACATAGTTTAAATAAAAAATATGATTACATTGAATTGAAATATTTTAATTTTAAGAGAAAATAATGTTTTTAAATATGATTTAAGATCAAATGAAATGATTGTTGATGAAATAGATTAACTTTTATTATTTGTGGAAAGTAATGAAATCGAAATAATAGTTTGTTGAAGGTATGAGAGCTACCCAATTACATGTAAATTAGTTTGTTCTAAATATAAATAGGTGTTTATGGAATAATATTGAAGTTGATATCCAAATTTCAATGATTTTTATAGGTATATTAAATCCCAAAAACATGAAATTGTTCCTTTTAAGAGGTTTGATATTTGATAATAGAATTAATCACTAATATAAATTCTAATGCATCAATTGAAATGTATAATGTTTATGATATGGAAAATTATATGATCCATTTTTTCTTCTCACTGAGGAATTCCTTACATAGATGGATATCTTACTAAAACTATTATAGTTTCTAAATTTTTATTTATTACATAGAAATACTCTAAACCTCTTCTAAATAAAAATTTCATTCATTGGATTATAAAGTAAAGGAAATTTATTAAATTTTGAATCAATTAAATTCTTCTTATATAACTATACATATATGGAATCTATTTTTGAAATAATTATAATCTAGACACATTGAGAAAAAAGATTATAAATTATGGCTTATAGAGAGAAACCAGTATTTTAGACACCTAAACCTACTACTAAACTCAATTTTTCTGAATGAATCTTAGACTTTTGGAGTAATTTTGTTAATTTATTTATTGATTGATGTCATTAACATCATAGTATAAATATAGTATTTCACGTCAATAATATAGTCAGTCAAAAATGGATAGGTATAGTTTTATTAATTTTATGGGAACAAAAATTACTTTTTAAATGTATAAAATTAAAATATCAACTGATGAAAAATTTTATTATAAAAGGGATAATAAATTACATGTTTACAAATTGTTAGTTTTATTAATGTCTGGAAGAGATATTACTAAGATTTTAAATTTTCATTCCTTATATTCTTATGCCTTTCCAATCCTTGATAAAATTAAACTAAGGCTGTCTTTACATATTCCTGACCCACAATTATATACAAAAGAGAGAAAAAATTCCTTATATGATATTTTTAAATTACATTATAAATTATTTTTTCAAATTCATTAGATATTATAATTAAATTTTTTTAAGTGGTCATATTGTCTTTATTTTATCAAACTTATATACATATTTATTTTATTTAATGCACCATAAGAAATGTGTTTGGTATATTATTTTAACAATAATTTTAATATCACAAATGGGGGAGAAGATAATGGGAAAGAAAAAATAATATAATTGCTTATAGTTCTGTTGAAATAATTAATTTTACTCATCTCTATTATGATTTCATATTACAATAAATATATTAAATTGTTTGTTTTAATTTTAGGATATTTTTAATCATAAGAAATATGTATATAATTTTACATACTAATGTTGTTTCAATATAACTAATTTTTTCATTAAATTTGATACAGAAAAAACCCAATTTACATTAATAATGAATCTGTTGAAAAATATTTAACAAGAATATAAAATGATTTATGAATACTTTATTATAAATTTTTAATATATAAATTTTTCTAAATATTTATGTCTTGATAACTAAAGAAGTTATATGGGATTATTTATGTAGTCTTATGAAATGAATCAAGTCATATGAATTCCTACATGAAGTCATAAAAATGAATTTTTGATAAAAGAATCATTTCCTGTGAAAATTATCACAGTTATAAGAGAATTAGATAAGTAATATGAGGACTCAAGGAAGCCTCATAAAGGACAAGGACTATTAGGATAAAAATGAATTCATATAGTATAATTTGATGTCATGTGAAACTCAGTGAGGTCATATGTAAATCAATAAATCCAATGAAAAATGGTTGTCATATAATAAGATTATGAACTAGAATATTTTTTATCAACGGAGTGACATATTTGGAAATAAATATTTCTAATGAGTTATGAATTTTTTATAAAAAGATTAGATTATATTTTTTATGATCATAAATAAAGAGATTTTTGACTTACCTAAACTGGATTTCTGATTTATATGAAGTCTAATTCACTAATGTTTATGTTTTGGATATTTTTTAGAAAAAAGATGAATAATTTTTCTATAGAGGTTATTATTTAATTAAATATTGTATTTTATTATCTATGTTAAATTCTAAATAATTTTTACATGTATATTTAAAAAAATAATGAAAAATGATATATTATAATTTTTTATAATTAATAGTCATTGGAGAAAAATATATTAACAAAATTTAATCTACATTAATATTTTTCTCATACAATGAAAGCCTCATATGTTCATCTCAATGTATAAGAAGACTATTTTTATATAATTTGACATGGATTTCACTATTGTAAAAGATGTTTATTTAGATGATATTTTATGGTATTTATATATTTTGGAATTCTTCTCAATCTATAGTTTTCAACAAAAAATTACTCATTATATTTGATTTTAATTTCTAGGACTTTTTTACTACAACACTTTAACAATCCTTATATTATTTATGGGTGAAACAATGTGTGAATGTTTTGTAATTATGATTCAATAATAATATCATTGTGTATTTTATCATATTGTGGATTCTTATACTCATCTATTCAGATCCTAGGAAATTGACTAGAATACAAATCACCATGTCCATTATTTTGTTTTAATTGATTGTACTAGGGTATTTTTATATATTGAACCACTATAATATGTTTTTTCAAACAATTTATATTTTTATTCATTATCCACTAGAATGGTCTATTAAAAATATGTAGACAAAATAACCATTTCAATGGAATATTTTTACTTGGAGTAAATTTTTGGAACTAAATTCACCCCCACTTGAATAATTGTAGAATGATTCTGAAATGAATATTACCAAGTACTTCATATCATAACAAAAATTATAGGTATCCTAAATAACTAAACAACATATAGTCTTGTTTCCTTGATTTTAAAAATTAAAAACCCTCTCCTTCATCTAAAACATCCACCACCTCTACCTATGTTCATATCCAATATTTTAGACATGCCTAATGTTCCAAGATCATCCATCACACCTCACAAAAACCCCTATATTAAACCTATTAAAATCTACTCTAAAATGTGGATAGCAATCCACTTTATTCCGAATACCTCATGCATCAATGCACCACTGACCAAAATTTAGTATTTCCAACAAAATCATACCATCATAACACTCTTGTATATTCTTATAAGGATAACATATATTTATACAGTATAATAAAAAATTGTTTCATCATGGGTGTGACCACGAAATCATAATAATGCATCATCATTTTTTTAATAGGGGTGGGGCGGGGGAAGAAACAATTTTGAAACCATTGTATAATTTTCTTATGGGAATTGAAATTTGTTAAATAAAAAAAATTCAAGCCCAAACATTATTGCACAATTTTATTCGTTATGTGATAATAAAAATCATCATATTAAATTACAAAAATTAATTCACATAAATATTGGTTTTCAAATATTATATCTCTGGGAAAGATAAATTATTTTAGAAACATTAAATTAATTTCTCAATAAATAACCAGAAACAAAGAAATGAAAAAAATTGAATAATAAATTTCAATTATTAAGGCCTCAAAATAATATTAATTATTAAATATTATGAAAATTATTATCAATAAATATTTTATTTGTTTTATTATATTATAAATCTAGTCATGCTTTATCATTTTATGAGTATAATATTGAGGTAAAGAATTTAACAGTGGACAAATGTGGTGAAAATTAATGATATAATTAATTACCTCACTAAATAATATCCAACACTTCATTATTTCAATCATGATATATGATTATTAAAAATTTTCTTAATATGAACCAAATAACATAGAGAATATATTTTGGGTTGTTTTAGTTGAAGAATGATCCCCTCTAAAATCAATAGAATTATACTTGTAGGTAAAACCTAGGTCAAGGATACCATTCTTGGTGCCTTAAATTTCATTAAGTTTTTTTAGGTTATATTAGAAGAACAAAAAAATATATCAAAAAAATATATTAAAAATATTATACATTTTTAAATATTCACATAATGAAGATGGTGATAAGATTGATTTACTTGATATAGATATATATAATAAAATCTATATTGTTTAGTTTCAGGTATTTATTATGTTAGTAAATAAATATATAATTCACTATCATAAGAAATTATTATTTGGGATAAAGAAGATGCATAGGTATGAAAATATGAATTTTGATGTATTAATGAGTAAAAATGATTGAAATGCACTGATCAAGGACCAATGCCATTATTTAATCCCTTATAGTAATGTATCCATTATGAATTTTTTATATTGATGGAATATTATTTTAGGATCATGCAAAAATAGTATTAATGAACTACAATATTGATTGGGTAATACTTTCTATTTGAAAGATATTATAAATTTGGAATGATTCTTGGGAGGAAGATCATGACTGACTATGTAACTATAACCATGAAGATATCAATGGTTGATAGTATTAGAATGGTTTTGATTTGGTATGACTCATGTAAATTTTGATTCTATTCCTTTGAAATTATATTTATGGATTTCAATGAAGAAAAAGGTAAATATTGAAGATGTCACAGACCAACTAAGGTCGTCCCTCCATCTGATTCCCAAACCAACCCATGTTAAGACAGGAGGGCCGTTCTTGATCCCTTTATGATGGAAAATAGTTTTAGGAATCAATGGGAACCATGTGTGAATGAATTTTAACTTTAAATTATTAATGAAAATTTGTGGAAATTAGATAAAAAGTTCACCATGACACATCCATATGTCAAAAGTCCATTCCAAATCAATTATACATAAATAAAACAACAAAAAATAGACAATAGAATCTATTAAAAAAACAAAAAAAAACCATACACTTCCCCTATCTATCTCCTCCTAAAATAAAACCGTATCTACATATATTTTTTGTTGGGCCACAGAAAGGTATATGTCTACCCAATAACTATAGAAATACGTGACCACCTATGTGGTTAATGTGATTTAAGATAAACAAAAACCTAAAAAAATACAACATACATATGTATAAATTTATCATTTCCTAAGAAACATGAAATAAACAATCCCCACAAGAAGGTAGAAACAAAGAAGATTTTGATATTTGAAATTTTATAATGTTGTGAGCTTGAAATCTTAGTAGAAAATCTAGAGAAAACTAAACCCCATTTTTTATCAATAAATTAATTATCCATAACCTTCCTAATTAAATAAATTTTTAAATGTAGGTTTGTTTTAAAAACACTAATTATAAAACATATAAAAGTTATCAATATTTTAAGAAGGCAATATCCTTCAAACATGGTGGGATATTCATTTCAATAAAACAATCATTTCAAAAATTAAATACGGGAAACCATTTGTTTGAAATGAACTTATTATTTCATTAGAAAAATATAATTATAAAAATATAATTATGAAAGTTTTAATTTATTAATGTGAATAAATTGGTTTATTAATGGTGAGTAATCATAGATAATTGAATATAATTAATAATATTATTTTACTACATTTGAGGATTTAAATGTTATCTTAAATTTTGTTTTTGGATTGAAGTTATTAAGATTTATTCTTGAAACAAAATATTAAAATATTTTTAAAAAGTATTTAAGAAATAAATTTTATATATTAGGGATATAAAAAATATCTCTATGTGTGGGTTGGATATGATAGAGTAAAATTCCCCATATAAATTATAATTTTAGGGGAATTTATAAAAACATTATAATTCCACAGTGGTTATAAAATACAATAATTTAGTGAAAGTAACTAATGGATAGATAAAAAGATGGAATACACTTCTCTTTTCATCTGTCACTATCTCATTATATGTCTTTATTTTTTTACTATTAATAAATTAATCAATTTAATATTATATATTATATTTTCCCTATTTTTCAACATAATTTTTAATAATCATTAAAATAAATTATTCTAAAAATATGATACTTATGATTTTGGGTGATTTCAAAATGCATATTAAAAATATGGAATCCATTTTAATAAATAAATATTCGAAATATGATAAATTTATCATTCAAATAGAAAACCCTATATATTGAAGAAAAATTATTTATAGAAATAATTATTTCCCTAATAAAGATTGAAAATATTTTTATTTTTTAATATTTTTTATTTAGTCCTTGGATTTTTAATATTTTTACACAAAAAAAAAATATAATAATTATTGTAATGAATTAAAATGGTATACTAATAATTATACTTGTAATAAAACATATTTTAATATGAAATTTTATCACATAAATAAATAAATAAATAAAAACATTCTAACATAAACTTATATAGTCCCTTAAAAAATATACATAATACATGAGGGTGAGATATGTAATTATAGAATTTTCAATACAAGATTTGACCTCCCATATAAAAATTATATTTAAACCTCACATTTTAAATTTTAGTTGTGGATTAACCATGTGATATATATAAGGACCTAACCTTTAACAATAAATATTCTATTATATTTGGAAAAAAAGTAATTTTCTTTAGTTCAAAAATATTTTGTAGGTTTAGAGGTATATATAATTAGGTCATCACCCCAAAATAAATAAATATTCCATCACAAAGTAGATACTGACACTTAGTATCCAATTTTCCCGCAAAAAAATCAGATATAACTAGTTTTATTCTCATAAAATGTCATTGAAATTTTCATCTAAACCTCAAACATATCACAACTCATCCTTAAAGTCATATGAAAAACATTTTAATACATGGGATGGTAACAAACAAATTAGTATGGTATATAAGTGAAGAAAGAAAAAAATTATCCCCTGAATATGAACATTGTTTATTCTTCCTTTCAGAATAATATATCGACTGAAAAGGAAACTTTTATTACCTAAAAAGTAAATTTTTCTACGTAAATAATTAGAAAAAAATAATAAGATATATTAAAGGAAAAAAAAATATGACATAGTGGTTTTTTATAATTCATTAAAACTTTTGGGTATTTTTTCAAAAAGGTAATATATCTCCCTCTTTAGAAGCAATGTATACATTCTATTGAAGAAAACCTCATTTCATAACAATAATGAATCGTAAAACATACTAATAATACTATAGAAATAAGAGATAAATTATATATGTAGAATTAGACACTGTTTTTTATCACTCTTATGCAACAGTTGATTTCTTAGAACCATCTGGTTTTAATTTGATAACATGGATATTTAATGTATTATTACATATATTTCATTGTTCTACAAGACTATGATGTAATAATGTACTAGAGTATTTTTTACATTGATAAGTTCATGGTAGTTACCCACAATGATATGAACCTTGAAATTATATAATGATATTCTAATATAAACTTCTGCAGTTGGATGACATACTATTATAGGACACATATTATGCAGACCGTTAGGTGAAAGTACTTGTAAAAAGATGAGAGTTCCTCCCATGAAGTTCACACTTGGTAATCTCTATGATAAGAGATTTTGAGAAAATAACCTCTAGTAGGAATTCTGTATCTTTTCGTTTTTATTGTATATTTCTATCTGCAAACATGTGAAATGATCCTTAGACATTATGATTATCATTAATATGTGTCATGACATAGGCAATTTGATTTACTAACGAAAACCACCACGCAGATAGGTTGTAGGAAGTAGGGTACTTTGGGTGCATCACGAGTGGCATGTTATTAATGGATAAATCGAGAAAGGATTTTTCAATTCCATTTATGGAAGTTGATATCTCTACCCTTTGATTGATATATAACCATCGCACAAAATTCCCAGGCCATGGTGTAAAGGCCATTTTATTTTAGGTAGTCAAAGAACCACATATCAATCATAAAAGTTGATGACATAATCATGAATCATTCTTGATGAGATATTATGATAATGGGATTATATTACATAGTGAGAATTCATTTGTGGATTTCATTGTTGAAACTTTATGTTCTTTCTCTTGCGTTCCTTGACCCATTTCTAGACAATAATCTTGAACTTTAGGCAAACACGCACAGTGCTAACGAGAAATAATCCTAGAGTGTCACACACTATGTGTTTTTGGTGGCCCAAGTTAAATTCTATTTGAATTTAATTAAGGAAATAAATATTATTCTCGAGAATGTGGAATAATTTTATTCAAGTTAAAATGATCCCATAAATTAAATAATATATATATATATATATATATATTATTGAATATTTAATAAATATTTATTTTATTGTTTGTAAATAAAATATTTATTTGAGAGAATAAATTATTTATTGTTTTATTCAGGTATTCAGTAAATTGATGTGGGGTTAGAGTGAACCAGGGTCGGTCATGTAGTGAAATAATGATTTGCAAGATGGTAAATAATTTTTTAACTAGTTCTCATAAATTAAAATAATGCTGTTATTATTTTGTGACATATAATTTTATTTATAATTCCGTTTTGCACAAGTTGACACACCATAAATAATGACGTGGAATTATTATTAAATGCATGGGTATTCTCCAAGTTCATGAATGTATTTAAATGTTTCTATGGAATTAAATATTGTAACATATATTCCATGTATAAAAATAGAAAAGTATGCCTATTGTGCTATACACCAGACCACACGCCTGGTGAATTGAGAATTGTTGAGACAAAAAATTTCTCTTTTCAATCATATTCTCTCCTATCTCAAGAACGAGAGACGGTTATCAAGACATAAGAAAAGGTGATCAATAATTACTAACACAAGACACTCGGTTCGCTTCACTAGAACCGGGAGAATGAGTGGTGTCAATCAGAGGCCATCTGAGCATGTGTAGATCACCGCTGGAGGGATTCTAGTTTTGATCCTTACTAGTGCGATGAGATAATCGGGAAGGTTCATTCTAGATGATGAACATCATCAATGAAGAAAATATTGAAGATTTAAGTATTATTTTTCTTTAATAAATTAATTAAATTAATTATAAACATGATGTGAAATATTCTCTCTAAAGGGTTTGATCCTCTTTCTTATATATATATATCTATTTGATTATATTTTGTAGAGCCTCTTTCTCTCTAAAGGGTTTGAGCCTCTTTCTTAGAAAAGATCATGATCATTCCATTTACTTTATTTTATTTCTTTTAGTTGCATGGTTTATCATTATCGATGTGTTGTCACGATCACATAATATTTGAATTAAACAAGAATGTAAGATGGAACTAAAATTAACCAGACATATGCATAAATATTATCATGCCATGGTTTATCACTTAAATATTTTCCACGTAATATTATCAAGAATGTGATAATAATAAATTCATGCATAAGAGTTAAACATCCCTCAAATAAAATATTAAGTCATAACAAGCCTTCTGTTACATGATTAAGAAAAAAATCAATTAAACTATGTGTTTGACCAACCCTTGGTTGGACACTTACTTTTATATAGGTTGAACTTATGAAAAGGTTTAGGTTGACTTATCCATATTAAATCAAGAGGAGTAGAACAAGCTAGAACTGGTGTAATATTGGAGGTAAGGGTTGAGAAAATACAATTTCAGGATTTCAGGATTGGGGGGTCAACTCAATAGATCAAGGAGCTGCAAGACTATAGTTGGCAAAGACCTTCCTACCTAAATACCTTATAATATCTTTAAAAACCCTTGTTGTGGTTATGCGAATAAGAATATGGATCCTTACCACTATAATGTCACGGCAAGGGAACATTCCTAATTCAATGGTGAGGGTCATTGGAAATTGATAAAATAGTGGGAGACTTAATAAAATTTATTATTTCTCATATAATGTAATCATGAAAGTACAAATGATCTTATCTTTTAATTATATATGAATAATAGAAATATCATCAACCTCACTATCCCTATGATCAATTCGGGATAAAGATAACATTTTCACTGCAAGTAACTTCTATGAATGGGTTAAACGACTTTGGGATATCCTACACCATGAACAGATGTCATACGTGTTGGATTCGGCATTACCTAATCTGCTTTTCAAAGTTGCGAGTAATTAGGTTTTCATGGTCTATGAGAAACATATGAATGATTTGGTTGATGTTCAATTTTTAATGTTATCATCAATGTCTAGTGATCTCATGAAGTCTCATGAAAACATGGATTCCTATAGCTTGATCGAGCACCTCTATGGTCTTTACCTGGATAGAGTAAGACATTAAAGGTTTGAGATCTCTAAGGCACTCTTTCAGAGTAATCATGGAGAAGGTTCCCCAGTTGGGCCTATTGTAGTCTAGATCATTAGCAACAATAAGCACCATAAGGTTCTGGGAATTAAACACCTCGATTAATTGGGCTCTATTCATATTCTCACATCACTCCCTCAGAGCACCTCTAACATTTTTTTTCTAATTCAATACTAAAAAAATTGAATATGTATTTATTTGATCTTCTTATCCTCATTCTACAAGTGGACAAGGATATGAATAACGAAATTCCTTCTGTCTTTATGATGAATAAGAAGAAAGAGAAGTAAATTATCTTTAATCCAAAGATTCTTCACAACCTTCTAGGAAAAGGTAGATCAATGGGGTGGTAAGGGTACATGATGTTGTTTTTTTCTCATGCGGCAAGAAGGGTCAGTGGAAGAAGAATTGTACCCTGTGTAAGAAGCAAGGGGAAGCTTCAGGTTCATTTGTTATCGAATTCAGTCTATCTGTTTCTACAAATTGGGTGATAGATACTATATGTAGTTCTCTCATATGTATCCAATTACAGGAACCAAGTAGATTTATGAATATTTATTATGTAAAGGTAAATCTATGATCAGACAACAAATCCATATTTGATTCTTTTGCTTTCAGGGACTACCACCTCATGTTTCCAATTAGGATGATCTTGATGTTAAAGGCTTGTTTTTTTGTTCCTTATGTAACCAAAAACACAATTTATATATCTAGAGTAGATGTGGAGGGATTTTTTTTCATGTTGTTAAATGAATGTTTATTCTTTTATAAATATAAAATTTGTTTTGGTAGAGAAATTTTATACAATGATACTTATGTGTTGGATAAAAAATACCATGTAATGGAAATCGATGACAAGGATACTTCACATGACTCATAACACACCCAAATTTGGCATTACCATCTAGGTCATGTAAATGAGAAATTCTAAAAAAAAGTTACATCAAGATGGTTATTTAGATCGTTTTAAAATAAAACCACTTGCCATATGTCATGAATTTTTACATAGCAAAAAGACCAAAGCCCCATTTGGTGGGAACGATGAAAGGGCTAAAGAGATTTTTGAATTGGTTCATACCGATGTGTGTGGACCATTTCCAGTTGAGGAAAGTGGTGGGTACTCATACTTTATATCTTTTATTGATGATTTTAGTAGATATGGATATATTTAATTAATGAGGTATAAGTTAGATTCCTTTGATAAGTTCAAGGAATACTATAATGATGTTGAGAACCATATTGGTAAGATGATTAAGAAACTCCAAATCAGATCGAGGTGGGGAATAACTTAATTAGGATTTAATTGATTACTTACAAGACTTTAGGATCCTTTTTTAACTCACCCATCCATACACATCGCATTGGAATACTGTAAGTGATAAGAGGAACCACACCTTGTTGGACATGGTGAGATCAATGAGGAGTCATGCCAGTCTTCCATTATCCTTTTGGGGGTATGCATTACAAAATATGGCACACATACAAAACCAAGTACCAACTAAATCGATAAATGGTATTTTATATGAGTTTGGAGTTGAGGAAAAGCCATGTTATCAATCTTATTTGTGTGGGGTAGCAAAGTGTTTGTTAAGGCCTCTTTATGTAAAAAACTCACACCCCGAGGAAGAAAGTGTACATTTATAGGATACCCCAAGGAAACAGGGGCATAATTCATATAAAACCCATAAAAAGGTTAGTGTGGCATGAAATTCCATATTCCTTGAGAGGGAGAACATCTCTAAGAGAGATAGTGGGATCAAGATAGTCCTTGATGATGTTGAGGCTAAAGGTACCCAAGAGTAGGTACTAGAACAGATTCCAGAAAGCCCAGTGGAAGAAGAAACTGTTTTAGAGATACATGTTATGCATAGGAGTACATGAGAGGTTAGATAACTAGAAGGGTATATTTTTCTATTTATTGGGGATTATGACTCATTATTAGTTGATAATAATTATCATATAACCTACAAGGAATATGTAAGTGGCACAAATGTTGACATGTGGCATGTAGCCATGAATTATGAAATGGATTCAATGTACCAAAACCAAGTCTAGATTTTGGAAGATCATCTAGATGATGTTAATCTTGTAGGTTTAAAATGAGTATTCATGAAGAAACTAGATATGGAAGGACAATTCAGTACTTAGAAGTCACGACTAGTTACAAAAGGGTTTAAACAACATCATGGAATTAACTATGATGAATCTTTCTCACCAGTTTCAATGCTGAAATCCATCAAAATTATACTTTCTATTATGTCTTACCATGACTATGATATTTGGAAAACAGTTGTCAAAACAACATTTCATAATGGGAACCTTTAGGAAGATGTCTAAATTACTCATCCTGAACGGTTTGTGACTCCGAACGATTCCAATAATGTATGAAAGCTTCATAAATACATCTATACATTAAGGAAAGCATCCAGGTCATGAAACATTCATTTTGATGAATCCATAAAATAATTTGGTTTTATCAAGAATGAATGTGAGCCTTATGTCTATAAACGGTTTAGTGGGAGTGCAATCATTTTCTTAATTGTATATCTGGATTCCATATTATTTATTGGTAATGAGATATAGGTCTTACAATATGTTAAGGCATGGTTGAATTAATGCTTCTCTATGAGAGACTTGGAAGAGGTAGCTTATATTCTTGGGATCAAGATCCATCACGATATATCAAAGAGATTGTTGGGCATAAGCCATAGTACATACATTGATAAGACACTGAAGATATTCAGTATGGAACAATCTAATAGGGGATTGTTGCCAGCATCACATGGAATTCATCTTTCCAAGAAAATGTGATCTCAGACACATGAGGAAATAAAGACAATTGTAAGGACTCCATACACATTAACAATTGGATCAGTCATGTATGACATGCTATGTACAAGGTAGGATGTCCCCTATGCATTGAGTGTGGTAGGCAGATATCAAGCTGACCCAGGTGACTTCCATTGGATGGAAATTAAGACTATCCTAATGTATCTAAGGCATACTAAGGATATGTTCCTTGGTTATGGAGGAGATGAGGAACTAGTCATCAGAGGATATATAGATGCTAGTTTCAAGACTGATAAAGATGACATAATTTCACAAACGAGATACATCTTCACATTGAATGGAAGTGATTTGAGCTAGAATATCTCAAAGTAAAGTGTGGTCACAAATTCTATAGTAATGTCCAAGTATATCGTAGCTTCTGAAGCTACCAAAGAAGCAGTTTGGATGCATAGCTTCATCCAGGATCTAGATGTGATACCTAGGAGTAAAGATCCCATCACATTGTAGTGTGATAATACTGTAGTAGGTGCTCTTGCAAAAGATCCAAGGACACATTAGTGGACATATCACATACATTAAAAGTATCATCTCTTGAGATATTTTTCTCAGAGAGGTGAAGTTGCAGTGAGAAGTATTTCCACAGAAGACAATGTGGAGGACCCCTTGCCTAAAGACATGACTCAGCAGAAAAATGATCATCATGTGAGGTCTAGAAGATTGAACATCATAGGTAGTTAGCTCTTGTCTATGTGAGAGTTTGTTAGAGTTGGTGTCCTAGATCCAACTGGTTTAAATTTTATTACATTGATATTTAATGTATTATTAGATACTATTCATTGTTCTGCATGACTATTATGTAATAATTTCCTAGAGTATATGTTACATTGATAAGGTCTTGGATGTTCCCCGCTATGATGAGAACCTTGGAATGCTATAAAAATATTCTTTAATATTGTTTTGTTGTTGGATGACATTCTATGATTGGAAACATAGCATGCAGACTGTCAGGTGCGAGTACTCATAAGCATAAGAGACTTCCTCTAATGATGTTCACACTTGGTAATCTTCAAGATAAAAGTCTATGAGAGCATACCTGCTAGTAGGAATTTTACATGTTTTGGTGTCATCAGATATTTCTATTTGTTAGCACGTGTAATTATCCTTAGACAATAAGATTATTATTAATACGTGTCATGCCTTATGCAGTTTGATTTACTAACAAAAACTGTCACATAGATAGTTGGTGGGAATTAGGTTTCATTGTGTGCATCACGAGTGGCATGTTATTAATTGAAATGTCAAGTAAGGATGTACCTTCCATTTATGGAATTTGATGTCGTGACACCTTGATTGAAAAGGAATCATCGGGAAAAATTCCATGTCCATGGTGTAACGATGAGTTTATCTCAGGTAGTCAAAGAAAGAAGTATCAAATATAAGAGTTGATGACACAATCATGAAACATGCCTGATGAGATATTGCGATAAAGGGATTATATTACACAATTATCATTAGTCTGTGGATGTATTTTTTGTGACTTTAAATTCATTCTTTTGAGTGCCTTGACCTGTTGCTAGATAGTACTATTGGACTTTAGGCAAGCCCACCTAATGCCAATAATAAATAATTCTAGAGGGTCCCACAGTAAGTGTTTTTGGTGGTCTCGGTTAAATTATATTTGAATTTAATTAATGAAATAAATATTATTCTCAAGACCATGGAATAATTTTATTCATGTTAAAATGATCACATGTATTAAATAAAATATATTTATTTATTTTATTGAACATTTAATTAATATTTTATTTATTGGCTTGTAAATAAAATATGTATTTAAGAGAATAATTTATTAATTTATTTATTTGGTTGTTCAATATATGGGCATGGAGTTTAATCAGACCAATGTCAGCCAGGTAGTAAAATAAGTACTTTTAGAATGGTAAATAATTATTTAATTAGTTGGCACAAATTAAAAAGATGCACCTATTATTTTGTGAATCATAATTTTATTTATAATTCTATTTTTGCGCAAGTTTGTTCACAATAAATAATTATGCGGTATTATTATTAAATATATGTGTTTTCTCCATGTTCATAAATGTATTTAATTTTTCTATGAAATTAAATATTTTATCTAAAATTCCATGTATATAAATAGGAAAGTATGTCTGTTGTGCTATACACCACACCACAGGCCTGGTGAATTGAGAATTTTTGAGCCAAACAATTTTTCTATCGAATCCTCTTATCTCCGCTCTCAGAGACGATAGATGTTCTTCAAGACCGAAGAACAATTAGTCAAGAATGACCGACACAAGTCACTTGCTTTGCCGCGCTAGCACGTAGAGAACGAGTGGTGTTGATCAGAGGCCATCAGAGCATGTGTGGATCACTGCTATAGTAATTCTAGTTTGGATCCTTACAAGTGCAATGAGATAATCCAGAAGGGTCATTCCGGATGATCAACCACATCATGGATTAAAATACTAAAAATCCAGGTTTTATTTTTCTTTATAAAAGTAATTAAATTAATTATAAATATGTTATACAAGATTCTCTCTAAAGGTTTCGTGCCTCTTTCTTCTTTATCTAAATAGTTGATTATATTCCATGGAGACTAGAGTTAATCATCATATTGAAACCTAAAAAATCACTAATACCAGTAAAAATCAACCTTGGGTCCCGTCCCAACCACACTTCTGCTATGCCCAGAATGTTCATCTTATAATTAATCTTAAAAGTAAAATAAATTTCATGTTTAATTTGAATAATATTTAAGGAGAAACTAAATTGGGTAACTTGGTCACTTTACCCAATTAATTTGAGAGCTATAGCAGGATCACATGACCTTAGTTTATAATTATACCAACCTTATTTGTCTTATAATAAAAAAACACCCCTCCTTGGTCCATAAGGTATAAAAATTTCATAATATACAATACACACAAACCTTATGAAAATAATTATATATGAAATATTGTATCAAAATAATATCCTTTTCACCCATACAAAAATATTTTCATATAGCGACATATTCATTTCAATTAAAAACAATATAGCTTCCATAGGTTAACTATGGTAAAAAAATAGTTTATTCCATTACATCTATAGTGATACTAATGAAATAATTATAATTATAATACATAAATTATACTATTTATACAATTAATGAATATGGTTATGAAAAATGAACTACATTATAATACAAGTGTTGGCTAGCCTTAGTTATGAATGTGTGATGTTTCCATTTTTCCAATGATCATGATTTAAAGAGTGTAAATATTATTTTATCCTTAGATAATGAATAATATTTCATAAAAACAAAATTAATTATATAAATTTTCTTATACAAACCATCTATTTGATTTGGTGATTTAAATTGAGTCACATTTCTTCGTGGAGGTGGTAATTTATAGGTATGAATGCATGTTGTATTAATATTGAAATATATAAAAATATTAGAAAAAACAAGTTCTATTATCTTTTCAAAATAGTATTTATTCCATGAATATTTTATATTAATTTTAGAAACATCATTATTACCAGCCATAAGAGGCATTAATGGAAAAAAATTATTTCAGTTAATGAGATGGTAGTATGTTACACAAATAATTGAAAATTTTATTCCCCAATTGATGGAATATGATATAGATATACATTATTAAATTAACATAACAACATATATTTATATGTAACCAATTTTTTTATTATTTCACAATGTTGAGGAAATATTTTAAGATGTATGAATAAAAAATAAGACAAAAACCACTCTTATTTGTACAACACCAATGCTTGAAAAATTAATCCCTATAAGAATGGATTTATGCAAAAAATATGATATATAGAATTTGGGTAGGGTTGTTAGGAATATATTTGGGGATGTATTGGTTGAAATAAATTTCTAGGGATTGTTTTATAAAAGAGGATACGTGGTGGAATTTTCATAATGAAGGGATGGGTTTTGATGGATTTTTTACATTAAAAAATCAATATAATTTAATTTTCATAGTAATAATTATAAAAATGATAGAATTTGAATATAATATGTGTATGAGTCAAAATATGTCCCCATATAATAATTTTGATAGTTTTTGGGGAGGTTTGACACATATATTTTTGTTTTAATCATCTATTAACAATTTTGAATATTACCATGATTAAAAAAGTTTTATTAAAATTAAAGGTAAAAAATGTTTTTATAAATAAAATTAGCACATAAATGGGCCACATTAATCGATTATGGCTGAAATTACAGAACCCATATCTTATTAAATATATATTTTTAAATATTTTTTTAATTTTAATTAATATTTTAAAAATATTATTTTACATAAAATATCATTAATAATATTTTGATTTGATTCATTTAAGTTGAGTTTTAAAAGAACATCACATCCATGGAAATAAAATACAATAATTTTAAAAAATACATAAAATGATATATTTTTATTTACTTCAGAAAACATAATAAATATTCAAATTAAATGATTTTAATTTTTTTGGAATCATTTATTTTAATTTTCTATTTTTTGAATAAATATTGTATCAGTGGTGTATAATAATTTAAGGGAATTATTTCTTAAAAAAATGTAAAAAATATAACCTGATAAAAAAATAATTTATATTGTGAATAACCATTTATAGCTGGAAATAATTTCTTTTTGTTGTTATACAAAAATATTATCAATATTAAAATCATGAAATTGACATTGTTGAATCTATCTTTTACTTAAATATTATAAAGGTAAAAATAATAATCATTTTTGGGAAAAATTACTATATTTAAAAATATTTATGTCTATAGAAAAAATACACCCATAAAATAGGATAAATGTATGTTACATGGTCATTTCTAGTTCTTATCATATTATTTTAAAAAATAATTACATGATTTAACCTCAAAGTAGTGACAATTATTCACTAGTGTTAATATTTATAATGAAAAAAAATAAAAGCAACGTATTTAAAAAAATTAAAATAGTTATTCAAAATATTAGATATTTTTTCAAGAATAAATATGTAGAATTTTTTAAAATAAATTTACATTTACATGAAAATAATACGGTATAAAATGATTTTTAGACAAAAGAAATTATAAGTATAAATGTGATTTCATACCAAATACAACAATTAAAAAGATTTGAATAAAAATAATTATTTTATAAAAAATATAGTAGATATTGATTGACATTTAAGCTATTATAAACTAAAATTGTACTTTTTAAATTGTTAAAAGAAAATGATATTTTCAACAAATATGAATATTTTTCCTTATTCAAAAGAAAATAAATATCTTCAGAAAAATACCAAAACCTTTGTAGAAGATAATTTTAGAATGTTGATTTAAAAATTAAATTATATCTATAATATAAATTTACTAAATTTCATTAAACTAATTATTATATTATCTCATAGAGAATAATAATACCCAATTTTTTTGAAAACATATTTTTAGAGAACAAAATGACTTTTGTTAATATTAAGTGACTATTTAATAATAATAAGTAAATAAATTTTCATTGGTTATGAACATTAAATATGTAGATACATATATTTCCTAATTTGGTTAATACAATTCATACCCCCTATTCAATGACTAGGATATGATAGTTATATTAAGATAATTATATTTCAGTGTTCATTTTATCTCTATGTTACATATTTTGTATGAAATCAAAAATAAGATTCCTTCAGAAATAAATGGAAATTAAATTCTACCCCTTTAACATATTTCATCAAAAAAATTTAACTTGAGCTTTATGATCAATGAATATAAATTTGAAAGTACCTATGTTTAAATACCACATCATAAAAAGGGTCAATAAAAATTCCTCAAAAAATAAGTTAAATAGAAGTATGAATTTTCTGTTTAGAAATAGAAAATATGTTTCTTAATATAAGAACAATATTTGGGGGGGGGGGTGCAGATAACATAGTCATGATTGGAAATTTAATTTCTTATAAAATGATGGAGAATTATTTGTAACATTCATCATAATGTTGTGAATGATCATGAGAGTAGAAATAACAATAGAACCAAAAACTATAGTGGTGCGAAAAAGATTCTCAATTCATTATAAACTGTGGTAATCAGATAAAAAAAATTATTTTAGGATATTTTTCTAAATTTGGGAAATTAATATACCAGCTATAGTGAGAACATGATGAAATATACATTCCCAAAAATATTAATTCCATCCATTAATAAATTTCATCTATAAAATCATATTTTCATGAAATTTTGATTATTGAAGATGCATTAACTTCTTATGGATCAAATAATTTATTAAAATTATAAAAAGATATTCTTACTGACATTTTATTTTATCCACAACAATCCAAAATTATTATAATCAGGTGATATATTAAAAAAAATGATCAAACCATCTAATGGAGAAATACTATCACAATATCTATTATTGAATTGTATTGTAAAAAAAACTAAATAATTATATCCTAGAAACTATTCTTAGTATTCATGACTAAAATATAAACCAAAAAATTAGAATTATTAAATTAAATATTATTTCATGTCAAATTTAACATTTATGTACAAAAAATTTCAATCAGCCTTAATTTCATAACAAAAATATATATTATATTGTAATATAATCACCATGATATAGTAAAAAGTTCCATAATTAACATGAATCATATTTAAGGAACATTAAAATCATATACACAATAAAAATAAAAATCCACCATTGATTGTTAAATAAAATCCATTAAGATTCTGTTTATGTAAATTATAATACATTCACAAAAATTTAATGGTATTCTTTCAAAATTCACTTATTCACTATATCAATTTTCAGTCCCAAGAATATCTATATGTTATAACACAGGTTCCTAAAATCAATTTAATATTAGATTCAAATAATTTATGTAAAAAAATTACAATCTAAAATCGACATCTGGTAGGACTGTAATAGGCCATTCCCACTTAACACCCTTTAGTTGTTGGTTTAGGACCCATAAAATTTTCAGATATAATGGGTTGTCATAAAACATGCATGTTTTCCTTTCACTAAAAATATATTATTATAATTCCAAAAAACGTTTAAAATTATTTTAAGCATCATAAAAAACCATTATAACGTCAAACTTTGAGACTATTTTAGCCTTATTATTTATCTCATATTTTTTAGTTTATATTCAAAAAAATGAAACACCATTCATCTAAAATAATCAATACCTTTAAATGTAAAGGTTACATATACCTCAACCTAATAAGAAATATCCCAGAATATTATGAATCTTATTAATATTAGTTCAATTGAATCCTTAAAAGGGGTGTCCAATATTTTAATCTTATGATCTATCTCAAACATATAAACCTATAGTGATATCCATAACCTATAAGATGAAAACATCATATTCCACAATGTTACTGAAACAATGATCCTATAACAACATTAAGGATCTAACTATAAACAATATATATTCTTGTTTCATTATATAATAATTCACTTTCTTACATCCCCGTAGATCTTCTAGGTTTATAATTTTAATGAATTAAGTTATCGTCAATATAAGAATAAATATTACAAAATAATGTGTTCACAATATCTTTATCCATATGTGTCCTTAAGATCCTATAATTTCTTTTAAAAATGTGTTGAGCCCAAAAATTTATTATAAGTGAAAAAAAATAGATGGATGCATTTTATTGCATTTATTTTTTAAGAAGTTGAGGATCTAATTGGATGAAAGCGCTGGAGAACTCTCCTATGGGTGAATGAAGACGAAACCCTAAATCTGATACCTTCGATCAAACTGGGGTTGAGAATGCCAGATCTTTCGCCAATGTGGTTGCGAATCGAGTCCCTAGAGATGAACCGAAATCCCCTGAATCTTTTGAACCAAAGCATTTCCGCCATCGCGGGATATCAGCCATAGCATTCTCAGATGAAGAGGTATAACTAGTATCTTTATATTTGCACTATGTTCTCATTGGAAAATTTAACAAGCGCATGACTTCTCTTGTATTTTTGCAGAAAACTCTTGAGAACATTGATTTTGAGAATTTCCAGGTCGGTCTTTTGAACTCCTTGCATGTCCTGCTTCGTTTTTCATCTGAAGATGATTATTATAGGCTTTGGGCGAGCGGTTCTTGGATTTTTTGTGGTTATAGTATGAAGGTCTTTAAATGGACAACTGATTTTAGTGTTGACTTTGAACTACCTACTGTACCTATTTGGATTGTATTCTCAGGACTCCCAATTCATCTGTTTAAGAAAAAAGCTCTTTTTTCCATTGCTAGATTATTTGGACATCCAATTAATCTAGACTTTTCCACTCAAAATTTTACTATACGTTCTATTTCTCGTGTGTGTACTGAAGTTGAAATTTCACAAACTTTTCCCTCGAAATTCTGGTGGCAAAATGGTTCAAAAGGTAATGTCCAAGAAGTTGTCTTTGAAAATGTCCCAGCTTTTTGTAAGATGTGTTCTAGAGTTGGTCATTTTACTAATGAGTGTGATTATTAGAAAATATCACACCCCCTCCCCAAATAAAAACATGTTTGGATTGAGAAATACATATCCAAAAATTCCCAGCCATCTTTTGCTATTCAGAGCGATATTGATGCCTCCACCTATCATCCGATTGGGGAGGCTAATGAGGAAAAATCCCCTTTTTCAGTCTCACCTAATAACAACATTTGAGGGCTCAAATTTACACCTAAAACCCTTGATGGAAAACCAAGATAATTATTTACAGCATGATGTTCCTATAGAAACAGAACAAAGGATGATCCTTGAACCACAAGATGTTAGTGATAAGGCTGATGATGATAATAATGTTGGTAATATTCAAATGGAGGATGACTCATCAGTTGGAATTGAGGTGGAATACCTCAAATCAAGTTCTCGAAATGGAAAAAGGCATATCGTTTATGAGGATGGTTTTATTACCCCCAACTCTAAAATAATAGGAAGTGTAGGGATTACTCTGAATTAGAAAGGACAGTTGTTATCCGCTCCTTTCAAGCCTCTCGCATTGAGACTTCCAAGGAGTTGGCTGAAATGGTTCCAATTCATATGGAAGAGAACTATGACAGAAAGAAGGATCCTACATACAAGGATGATTTCCAGATACCTGGAGATGGAGATGTGAGTGATGAGGTTTGTTCTTGGATGGCTGAGCAAAATCAATTGATATATTGGAAGTACCTTTATCGCCAGATTTCTGCTGATACATATATGGATATCAGAAAAAGAATTTATATGAGGATGATTGAGGAATTCAAGAAAAATCCCAAATTCAACTTTAGGGATATCCCTTGGGTTTGAACTTTTGGTTATTGGATTTCTTTGATTTTAGATATACGCATTGTGATCTTTCTTCTATATGGATCGATTGATTGTGATGGTTGTTATAGTCTTTACTTACTTTTCTCTTCTGTCCATTTTTTGTCTAATGGTTTCTGGTGGAGATGCTGCTTTTCCGACCTCTGTTGTGACTGATTGACTACATTCTCTTATTGTTGATGACCTTTTGATGGCTTGGAGATCTGTTTGAAGTTTTTATTTTGGAGATGTACAAAAAGCAGGTGGACCGTGCTGATCTAGTCTGGTGATTACGTTTCACTGCTTCTACTCAACTCAAATGATCTTCTTGGTTGGATATGCATTGGATTCTATAATATGGTTATGAATGTTTTAGTATTTGGTCAGACCTCTGGTTTCTACCTGTTTTACATTCCTTACTGCTTTGAACTAGATTTTTGGCTGGTCAGCTTTTTGCCTCTCTACATATGGCTTCTGATTCTGAGTTGAGGATTTTTTTCTTGTAAAGATGCATTTTGAGGAAATAATCCTTTTATGAGAAAATATTCTGATGTTCTTTACTCTATCAATGGATAGATTAATCTTCATGATACACACCTACTCACTCTCTTGTTATATTTTCTGATTACTGTCAATGATGATCTGTTTTTTGTGACAGTCAGGGACTTGAATTTTATTCAGTTAGGATGTTATGAAATCTGGGTTTGCTCTTTGGACTCTAGATATTCAAGGGAGTAGCATGATGACTCTCTGGGATGATGGCTGGACCGCACAGTCTCTATGGTGATCTTTTATTTTGATGTTTTCAGATATGAGTTGTTTGTTTCTCAGTTTTGGTTTATGGTCATTAAATCCCTGCTAGTGTAAGTGTTTTACACCTTGATCTTGTACTGTTACTCTTTATTTTGTAATAAATTCCATCGGTGACATGGAGTGGGAAACCAATCCATGTCATCAATCTTCTTCAAACAAATTCCATTTATTTTTTAAATCAAATACTTTTTCAAATTAATTTTTTTTCTCAGAATAATTATTATATTACCCACTAAGTCAACTTCTCTGTGAAAATAAATTCACCAAAAAATAAAATAAAATATTAATGAAAATTAAATCTCATAAATTTATAATATATTAATGAAATCTGAAGAATTTTTTTTAATAAGGAGATATATTTTACCGTTAAAAAGTATCATATCATTTCCATTAACAATAGTCTCATTACATACAATTCTTAAATCATTACTTTTCTATAAAAATATAAATCTGGGATATATAACATTTATAGGTATCTTAAGGAATTATTTTCCTATTACACTTTTAATTATTATTTTATATATAATAACATTCACAATAAATTATAATTTTCACTATGGGGAAATGAAATCTAATTACTCCATCCCTTTAGCCAGTGAAATAGAGAAGTATTACAGGCTCACACGTCCTCAGTTCAAAACAAAACCACACATCATTGGTTTATAATAGAAATACCCATAATCTGTTAAGAGGAGATCCATAATTATCTATATTTTATTTTCAATAACCACAACATAAACATAATAAATCAAACCATGAATCATAAAAAACATTCTTCTCACCCATATGGAAATATTTTTGGATCTTCATCTGTCAATTTCCTTTAAAACCCAATTTTCAAATATAAATTCCCAAGAAAAAAAGAAAGGACAGTTTTTTTATTTAAGAACACATGATTCTAATAATGCAAAAATAAAATAAAATAATGGTTTCCATGGTGGAAAAAATCTGTTGATGATATAAAACATCAAATTGATCATTAATTTTTTCCATTTGTAAATAAATTTAAAAAACACTATATGAAATACTTAAAATTATTGCCTATGATAACCTTACAATTAATTTTATTTGGAGAGTTTCATTTTTCTTTTAAATTCATTTATTTAAATAGAAATAATTACATCAAATATATTTTTGAATATGGACATGGAATATAATGATTTATAAAATTAGTATTTAAAATATTTCAAATGTTGTTTTTAATATAATGTGTCACTAAAATTAATTCTGAATTGTCAAGTACATTATTTAACTTCATTAATAGTAAAATTATTTTAAATAATAACATTATTAATAAAAAAATTTATTTTTACTATTCTTTTTATCTGATTTTATTGTATGTATGTAAAATTCATTAATATATTATATTCTCAATGGATGTTTTGATAATACACATCTTATATGTCTATAAAGGATTTTTAGGTTAAATATGGAAAATGAGTTCATTAATCCATCATGTAGAGAATCAGAAAAAGAAAATAATTTTCACATTCATACATCAATAATGATTTTTAAATCAACCATGAAATATGGTTACAGAAAACGAACGATGTTATAACTGTGAAGATGGTATAACGTATGTACACATGAGTAACAATTCCATTATTCAAATTATCATGATTGAATACAGTTAATTATTTTTTTCGTAATTACTAAATTATAATTATTTTAAAAATACCCTAATAATTCTTTTGACATAGTTTTATATTCCATCAGTTTGATTCAGTGATGAAAAATGAATCACATCTCTCCCTAGAGATGGTAATCCATACATATGCAAGAACAACGTTATCATTTTTAGTAGTTGAAAATGTAAGAAAAAAAATGAAATAATATCCTATAAGAATAATAATTATGTCATTATTATTATATATAAACATTAAATCCATCATTATAACAAAATATGAGCGTCATTTATTGGAAACAATTTATATCGATTTGTGATGCGACAAACAATTGTACACATGAATTATATTTTCATCCCCCATTTAAAGGAAGAGGAGAAATATATGGGTTATTATATATAAATGAATGAAATATTAGTATATGTTGGATACTGTGTTGTTATTTAATATTTTTTTGAATAATATTTGATGTAGTTAAAATAACTAATAAAACAATAACATTCATTAAGAATCTATACTTTTTTTTCAGTAACTTATTTCCCTGATAGTTTAATCCCGTTATAGTTAGATTTAAAACCACTATATGTACTATTTAATCTATAGAGGTATCTTATGAAGTGATTTTGTTATATATTTTATGAAAAATGTTCTTTAATTGGGTAGATAAGAACATATGGGATTCTTTTTTTATTTAAATGTGTAATGTTCTTGGAATTTCATAAAGTAATAAATTAAAATAAGTTGATTACATAATAAATTAGATCTGAACTAATATATTTATAATATAAGATCAGTATGATTAAATATTAAATCATCCAATAAATTTTTTTCAATTTTAGCTGTGTTTATCATCTATATCGTATAGTTTTATAGCTATGTTAACCCTTCTGATGATTACCACAATAACAATGTCTTTTTGGGAATTGGGGTTCAAGATTATCACTATAAAAGAAAAATTATAACATAAATATACAATGGTTGATGTTTTAATACATATCCAAATCAATTAGATGAATATGTTATGTTTAATAATTTCAAACAATTTAATAAATCATTATTTATTATAAAATATCATCTATTTCATTTTTTAGATTATATAAATTATTATAATATAATAGGTGTCGAACTGATGTTATATAGTTCTAAAATGACATGAATTAAAATATAAGGATGAGATGGTAATTTGATGATCATTAAATCAATCTAGTATAAGGGGGGATACACTATGTGTAAGTGTGTTTCACTTATTGTATTCGAATTTTACAGCTTGTTGAGATTGGTTAATAGGGAATGTCATGATTTGAAAATTTTAGGGATTAAATCCATTGAGGCACTAAGTTTTTAGTGCGGTAAGACACCTAAAATTTTCATGAAATGTAAGGTATAAATACCTTGAAAATCACCTATGCATCATATCTTTAAATATATAATGAAAATGGTTTTCCTAAAAACCTATTGTTTTCACTCAACATCAATTGGACATCAACATTCTCAATCAATGTTTTCAGATTCCTTCATTGAGGATTGATTCCATGGACTATATCTTCAATACATGGTGATCTAAGTTGAAATAAATCTTATTTTCTAGTAGGTTATCAGTTAATGGAATTGTATCCACCCACTTCATCTCGCCACGATATAGCCCTTGATCTCCACTATTTCTAATGATGTTTATTTTTTATGTATTTATTGAATCAAATATTTAATACATCAAAATATCCCCTTAGGAGAGGTGATCAGAGATAAAAAAACATTGGTCCAGTCTCATGTGAAGAATATTGGTGGTTCTAAGGAATGTGATCCATTGCTTATCGTATTTTATTTATATGAAATTTTAAATTGATCACGGTTTACCAATTTAGATGGGAATGGAATTAATTTAATGGTAATTTGAGAAAATTAATATGAATTCAAAAAATGATCACTTGTTGATGTTCTTTATACAATTATGGTGGGTTTATAATAGATTTGATACACAATGCCATGTCTACATTTTAATTTTTTTATCATGTATATACGATTTTAGGAATCATGTTGAAATTTGTAAAGAATGTAAATGTATATTTAATTGATAACTAATTGTCTTAGGAGTTAATGAATAGGAATCACTATAATATCATGTTTATTTTAATTTGATGATGATAAAATAGATACAATGATCATATATAATTGAAAATGATCTTCTATGTGAGTAATGGAATTGAATAATAATTTGAATCATGTTTTTTTGAAATAATAAATAGAATATTAATTCAGAATGGTTCTTCTCATAGTTTCTTGAAACTGAATTAATGCTAGAGGCCACGTTTAATATTTTGGTGTCTTTTTATAGCATGATTCCCTAGGCCTCATGTTGTTAGTACCTATAAATAGTGAATCAGTTAATTCAATATGGAATAAGAACATGATAATTTTTAAGATAATTTATATGTTTTGACCTTAAATTTTTTTATTACTGGTTGAGTTCCTTGAGTTTGGAGATGTTCAATCTTATTTATGTGTGAAGTATGGATTCCGTGTTTTTGGCCAAGATTTCCCTATTGTCTCTGACTGATTGTTTTTGTCGAGTTTTGTGGTGTTCTATATTTGTGATATTTTGTCTGCAATGATATATGATCCTTGTATGACAGATGTGATTTGGGGTGACAAGGCACAGATGTGATATGAGGATGGTATGGATGAGCCCATGATGAATGATGATGTGGGGTTGGGAGGTCCAAATGATGAGGCATCAATTCTGTCCTATGATGGTGAGATGAATCATTATATGAATGTGGTTGTCAAGGATGGAACCAAAGAGGATCCAATGGGTTGATTATGGGATTACGCATTGATGTGATGATGATATCTAGTATTATATATTAGGAGTTTGTTTAGTTTTCCATGGTTTGGTTGATTTTATTATCTTAATTTCATTCCCCACTACTTGAGGTAGCTGGGTAAATATGGATTCATTGTTTCCTCTTAGTGGCTACTTATGACTAGTTAACAAAATTTTAAGGATTATGGAATTATTATAATAAATAATTATATAATTACTAACCCATGGGGTTGGTGTTGATGAAATTAAAATTATGATAGATGGTAATCTTGATAAACCATAGACCTAATTTTGATATATAGGGATAGAATGGACTTTACACTTAAATTTATTATAATCTAATGTAATGTGAAAACAATTTGATAGATAATTTATGGTCAATGAATTACTTAAATTATGAAAATGATAAAATGAAATGAATTATTTTAGTGTATAATTTGGATTTATTTTGTTCTTATAAGATATCTAGTATTGGCAGTGGATGTTTGGAGTTAAATTAGAGTTAAAAGAGTTCATTCTAAAACTATGTTATTCCCATAGTTGGGTTATAGTCTATATTTTGTGATGTATGTTTGGAGATATCATATGATTCCCTAAAATTGACTATTTGTTAAAAAAACACCCATTGGAATTCGGAAGGGTGTTTTCCCAAACATTCAGAAGGGAGGATGGATAGATGGATACCACCTATGGATTCCCTCTCTTCTCTTGTTAGTTAATTTTTATGGTTTTCATGGTGGTTAGTTTTCACATATATTTTTGTGGAGGGATGTGATGTGTTGTCGTTATTTAACAAAAATGTATTATCAGTTATTGTATCCTATGTATTATTGTAGGTCTAACGTGTATAGTCTCTGATGACTCAAGTTACTTACTCATTTTATCGTTTATAACAGAATGGTGTATAATAACTGATGTTTGATATATACCCTATGGGTTGCCGTGGATTCTAGAAAATACTTGGTTACTATATATATGGATATTATGATTGGATGATTTGATGCACATGGTGAATTCTAAGATTCCATGCGTAGTTGTCATTGTGTTGGCTTACATAGGGATAAAGATGCCTTAGGACATGCAATGTCGGGGTAGAGCGGTAAAGCAGTATAGAATTTGATGTGGGATACCCTTGAAATTTCATTAAATTATTATATTCAATGTTATATGTGATACATGAAAATAGTTAGTCATGGTGAGCTTGGGTTTTTATTATACCAAATTAGGTGACGAGTTAGTATTATTTCTGTTTACTGTGCATCAACATGATTTCTTTATGTTTTTTATGAGAGGATCGGGGGAGGATCTTACTGTACATACTATTATTCGCATACTATGTATATTTAATTTTTTTTCAATTCATCTATAGCATGTTGGGGTTCATTATGGATATTTCTTTCTCAATGTTTTTGAAGAGATGATTGGGGTTCATGGCCCCCACTGTCATTACGTTTTTAGTAAATATAGTTTCCATTCCAGTTGTTTATTACTATATGTAATTTCATTGTTTCACTTTGGATTTAATTATATACATTTCTAGGTAGGGTTTATTTTAATATCTATCTTACTTATCTCTTACACATGTTTCTATTATAGGTTTATGCCTCCCATATGCATATTTATTATACCCTCTATGATAGTATCAAACCCCAGGCTTACTAATGGTGGGAATTGGAAAATAAAAATCTCTAAACCCTCATTGTGGTATTTTTTTATGGAGGATCGTGAAAAAGTGTTATCATAAGATCATAATGAGGGACATGTTGATTTTTGGATTTAGGAACATGATATATAGAATGGGATGGAAGGGAAACAATGTGATCTGTGTTTATTTTGAAATTTAAGCATAGGAGACCAGTTGAGACACTAGTATAAACCTCCCTATGATCTGATTCTCAAACCATTACGATTACAGAGAATAGTAAAAAAATGATATTGGTTGTGGGGAAGAGACATGGGAAGGTATCATGTATCATTCTCTATTTAACTTTTAATTGGAATGGTTAGACCTAGGGATATGTTTATACCTTTGAAAATATACTAAATAAATAAATAATTAATGTTAAATATTTCATATTCTACGTCTTGGAGCTCTAACGATTCATTATTTCTTGTTATTAAGGATCTCGTTTGATGTCATCATCAAGATTATTATAATTATACTCAATATAATGTTCAACATATATCCACAATGTATAGGTCTACGATGAAGACACTGGAAGATCACACAAGAAGAGTTTAAGCACTAGAATGTTTGGAAGTACATGGGCTCCATTGGAGATTATTCCTAAAATACAAGTTGGAGGAGTGTGAAATAAATTTTAGTTTGAACCATTATAGAAAGGAGCTCTATGTTTCCTTAGCAGTGATTATGTTTCTAGGAGTAGTAAGGTAGTAGTGGTTCTTATCCATTGACCATAACAATGAGTCAACCATGATGTAGATGAATTTATGATAGTACTTATGAGAATAGTTTATTTCTTTGACAATGGAGGTGTTTAGTCTCTAGGAACTGAAAACCATTTGGAAATGGGGTTCTATTATGCAAGAGGTTGATATCAATTTTAGGTCCCTTTTACGATATACATTAGAAATATTTCTAGATGAGGATGTAAAGTAAAGGTATTTTGAGGAGGAAATATATTTGAATATCTAGCACAAGGTCACTCCATTTATACTAAAATCATATCAATAGGTTATGTAGAGGGAATAGATTATTGAGTGGGAACTGGACAGAACCAGGTCAATATGAGAGGGGATTCATCATGATTTTCCATGAATCAGAGTTATGGTTTGGGGTTCCTAGTAGTCAAAATATAATTGTTTTTAGTGAGTTGGAGTTAGAGCCTAGCCATCATCATCATGTTTCTTGATGGGAAGGGGATATCAGACATATAAAAAGGGATCAAATATGTATTTCTTTTTTAGATTCTGAGGCCATATATTGTATTAGTGTCGGGCATTTCCAAATTTCAACATGTCTCTGGCATTCTAGTTCATGGTCCACATTTGAGCATGTTTTAGCTAAGGCAGAAGCAGTAGGGTGCTCTATTTTGGGATCATTAAAGGTGATAAGGGAAAGGTAGATGACTATACTATAGTGGTCATTTTCCTCATATATCATAGAATGACCATGTTGGTGGTCATCCTCAGGGCTATAGAGTTCTTAAATAATGTCATGGTTAGCTTCATGCCATAATGTTTATCAACATTTAGAAATCCATATTTTCTTTAAGGTATTCTTTACATGTTTTCCACATGGGTTCATAGTTTTTTTGGATCATGAGTTACAATATAATTTATATCAACATACCTTAACCATGTATTGGTAACTGAGGTAAAGATACTTCCAGTTCCCATGGGGTTAACTATGTTAGTTGGAGGTCACTAGGACTTGTATGATGTATGCATAGACAATGAGCTAGTGTTGGGGCAGGACTGCTCATTGGGAGGTCTCCTATGATTATGGAAATAACCATATGACACCATACATTACAAGGATTTGTTTTAATCAATATAGGATATCATTAATTTCATTATGATTCAGGTCATGTTCTACAATGATGATGGAGATTCATTTGTGTTTTTTAGTGAGTGGTACCCTCTGATAGGTTCAATGCATGTTATGTTCGTGCCTCCATTTATGAGTGAGTTGATTATGTGGTCATTAGAGGATGACAAATTGGTTCTTTTTTTTTTCAGGAATACCATAATGTATTTATAGAGGAGGATGTATCATTACCCCTTCAATGGGAGAATGTATTTGAAGTCGATCTATAAACCGACATGTGTCATATCTTGATGTCTCCATATAGGATGGAGCTTTTTGGGACGCACAAGCTATGAGAACAACTCAATGATATATTGAAGCAAGTTTTTTTGGCTGAGTGTATCAGTATCGGGTGAACCTATTTTTTCAGGAATAATTCGAATGGTAGTATATTATGTCTACCAATTATCACACTTCAACTAAGTTACACTGAAGAACACCAATCATATTCCAAAGATTGAGGATATATTCAATCAGATAAAAGGAGAATTTTGGCTCTCAAAATTATATTTATAGTTAGGATATGATCATAAGAAAGTGAAGTATTAGGATATCAAGAGGAATAGTTTACATTATTTTCATGGGAATTATGATACTGTTGTCAGAAACTTTTGGTGTAAGAAATGCACCAGATGTGTTTGTGTGGTTAATGAAAACATTATTTAGAGACTTTTGAGATATTTCTGTTGTGGTGTTCATCAAAAAAAATCCTTCTGCCTTCAAATTTTTAGGATATGAATGATAATCATATGAGTGCCATTTTAGGTGTTCTTTTCATTATTAGGAACTTAGGAAGTTATCTAGCTATGAATTTCGGGTTTGTGAAGTATGTTTCATGGGGAATGATGTCTTCTATATGGGAGTCTCTATAGACCCTTTGAAAATAGAGGTGGTTGTGTATTGGTAATCCCCCATGATGGTGGTATAGGTGCATAATTTCCTCAGTAATTCAGGCTATTATAGAAAGTTCTTTTCTTATTTATCCTGGGTTGTGGCTCTTATGGCAGCCTTCTCCTGAAGATATCAGGTGTTCTTTTGAATTGAGCAGTTTAAGGTAGAATTTTAGATCTTAAATGATAATTTAGTTAGAACTAAAGTCCATATTTCTAATAGAGGGATGTCCATTTGATTTTTTCTATGATTCATCACATATTTGGTTGGGTTTTATTCTGATGTAGAAGAGTGATGTTTTTTCTTATGCCTTTACATCTCAATGATCATAACTATTCCAACATTGACATTGAGTTAGTGGATATTATTTTTTTTGATGTTGAGATGAAATTACATCCTTATAGATCATTTTTTGGTTCTTAAAAACCATAAAATACTAAAAAATGTCTTCACTAATAATGATTTAAACATGCATCAACATTAGTGTATGATACTCATATAGTATTAAGACTTAGGTATTTCATATATGAAAGTAAATAAAAATGTTATTGCTATTTAAATGTGAATAAATTCATGTAGTGATGTTGTGTATAAATCAAAATATTATGGGGGAGTGATGGATGAACACTCAATCATGTATTTATATATTTAGAGGATGGAGGTAGATGATGTCTTGTATAGGTAAAATCACAGTAAACATTGGTGTAGCATGAGGATGAGTCCTAATTAATTGATTCTGAGGTGGAGGTCTGGAGAGACAATGTTGTTTTTTTTCATCCCCCTAATGGATGGTCGAAGGATGGACAACATAGACTATTATTTTTGTGAATAATTTTTGTCACTTCAGTGATGTGTAAAATAGTAATCCATGATATCTATATTTTGAATTCGGTATTACATCCTGATGTGAAAAATATGTAAGGAGATTTGAGAGTTTAGTTTGGGTGGCATCAGTTAAGGCATATGGTTATAATTTTTGATTCTCAATGTTTTGTTTTTTATAAGGTGATGGTCAAGAACTATGTTCTCAGTGTGTTTCTATAGTGTTTAGATGTTCTTCAGTTGAAGTGTAAGGACATATCGATGAATTTTTTTACTAGTATACCATGATACCATGGGGTCTGTGATTCTATGTGAGTGATATCAAATCATTTTATGGAAGCATACCACTTCATGGGGATTATGGAATTGAGATGAATATGTGTTCTATCGAGGATGTATATGGAAGAGGTGGAGATAATCCCCAAATTCTTGAGGAATATCATCTCTAATTAGGATATTTAATTTTCCTCAAAGGTATGGATTTTTCCTCAAATTTTTTTTGGTTATCAGTTATGCAATAACAAAAATTTTCATCCCTAGAGAGATCGTCCAAAAGAGAAAACCATCCAGATGGATGAAGACATGTTCCACTCTTGTGTCCTAAATTTTGGAAGTTCTTAGATGAGGCACCTACAATTGGTTGAATTTTTTTTTGTAATAGATGTAATATAACATTAGTATAGATTCGTTTGAATATTCATATATATAAACATTATATTCTCCCTTGTCATAGATAATGGTAAAAGAAGTTGTGATTCTAAATTCGAAAATTGTATAAAATATTATATATATGGTACAATTAATTTCTGATAGGAATAAGGAAGAACATTAACATCAAAAATACAATTCTAATCAATTGAAGAGACCTATAAAGTTTGATGGTGGAGATCATTTGTTCTTGAATGTGACTCCATATCATGGCTAGTAAAGGTTTGGACATGGGAGTAAGCATTCACCAGACATTATTGGGACATTCAATATGTTGTATTATGTTAGTGTTGTGGCATATGGAATAGAAACTCCTTTTAAAATGAGCTAGATACATGATGTTTCTGACATTTTTTGGAACCCTTTTTATAGTTTGGATGACTCTCAAGACGTTTTTTAGGGAGAGATCAATATTGATGATGATGAATCATTTTAAGGGAAAAATGTAAAGTTTTAGGACCATTTAGAGATGGTTTGATCATGCATGATATTCTTGTGGATTAAATCTTGTGGCAGAATGGTGGCATGGAAGAGATTACATGGAAATTCAAGTTGTATATGTTCACATTGTACCCCAAATTTGGTTTATGATTTACTCTTATATTCAAAATTTGTTCCCTTATGGATGTTGACCTCTATGAATTATGAAGTGGTTTTCTCCCATTTCATGTCATAGATTTAGTCTTATTTTTGAGATATCACACCCTAGAGAATGTTTAGTATCTTGTGGTCTTTTCCATGTTTTTTCACATGCTTCCTCTGATTGAGGGGGTTGAGAGCCTATGATGGAAAAAACCTTGAGATGTATCTCCCAAGGTGTATATTAAAAATACAATCATTTCCCCCTCTTGGATGTGTTTTGAATTATATAAGAGAATAATATTTTGGGAGTAATCTAATATATGTTCTCATATCTATGTATTCCGACCATTTTATTGTTTCTAAAGCCTATGGTACTCGTAGGACACCAATATTAGTGTATGAGGAATTTGGCTGCAATAGGCTAGATGGAGGGGGAATACACGACATGTAAGTTTGTTTCACATCATGTATTCATAATTTACTACTTGTTTATGATGGTTTATGGTTTGTTACACAATGTTTATTTTTTTTGAATTAAATCATTAAATGAGGGTTATTCTTTAGCTATATATAAAACATGAAATTTACATGACATGTAGGGGTTACATGTCTTATGGACCCCAATTCAATTTATCTTCAAATATGGAAGAAGATAAGGTTTTCCATAAACCCTACCATTTACTCTCCTCTTGAAGTGGCCATTAATTCTCTCATTTGGAATTTTGAAATTCCTTCATCAGGGATTTAGTCACGGGTTTCCCTATTTGATCTACAATGATCTACGTTGAATTGCTTCTTTATGTTCCTGTGGGTTCCCCCTAATCAGTATTGTTTCTTCCTAATTATTCTATCAATGATATGGCCCTTGATTTTCAATTTATCAAATGAGTTTTTTTGTAGATTTGTTTTTGGAATGACATTGTTAAGTGTTTATAGAGTCCTTGTGGGAGAGGTAGTCATGGATCCGTAATCTTGGTCCATTGGCTCGTGAAGAATATTTAATTCTTTGAGCTGTTTGATTCATTGATTCTCTAATTCTATTTACATTAAATAAAAAATTTAGTGGATTTTATCCCTTTAAAGGAAAATATAATTGTACTAATTATTGTTTAGCTAGAATTATAAGAGTTGGACAGATGTTATATATTGATGTGATTTATACCATTATTATGGTGTTTATCTTGATTTTTTAGACAGTTTGATAACTATTCTTCGATTTTTTATCATGTTATTATGATTGGAGTAGCAGGTTATAATTTATAATGAATTTGTAGTTAGAATTAATTGATAATAAATATGCTTATAAATTAAATAGGAGGTGTGTTTGTAATCCTGTGATTTTTTTAATTTGATTATGATAAACTTGATGAATTGTGACTGTATAATTGGAAATGATCTTTCTTATTAATAATGGAAATAAATATTAATATGAATCATGTATAGTCTTTTAGAAATAATAATAGGCATGTTCATTTGGAATGGTTCTTATAATAGTTGGATGATACTAGTTTAATGCTAGAGATAATGGTTAATCATTAGGTAGAATGTTATAAATTAATCACTTTTGTATCAAATTGACGGAATATGTAAATTACTAAATTTTTAGTTGAATATAAAAGAAGAAATAGTTAATTGATAATGATAATTTCATGGTCATCAGTCTCTTGTCTACCATTCAAGGAAGCATTCCTTGATATTGGAGCTTTGATAGATCCATTATGTGTGAATGATAGATTCTATTTTTGGGCCTTGATTAGACTGTTTGATTTCCTTTTTTAATTTCAAATAATTTTGAAATGTGATCTACTGGTGAGATTTTTTATGTGAAGGGTTATGATCAGTTATATAGGATGTGATATGGAGTTGGGGACTAGGTTTGATATGATCATAAGATGGCTCCAATTGGGGAGAAATATGTTGTGGGGTGGGGAGGCCTGAATGATGTAGTAGTATATTAAGCCTGTTATGGTGAGATGCATCAGGATATGAATGTAGTTGTCATTGATAGAACCCAAGACGATGGAGTGAGTAGAAACTGGTCTTAGCCATTGAGTGATCCCAAAAGGTGTTATGCTAGAATATGAATCTTTTTATGGCTGATAGACAATTTTTTGATTAATATGCATTCATTCCCCATTTCATGAGGAATCTAGGTGTGTTTGGATGCATGATTTCTATTGGAGGTATCTTAAGATGGTTTCCCTTGTGAACCTGTCTATTGGAATAATTATAATAATGAATTAACAATTTTCAACCCATAGGGTTTGTGTAGATGGAAGAAAAATGATGAATCATGATAGCCGTGATAAATTGTGGAATCAATTCATATATTCCTGCAGGCCATATAATTTAAATTAAAATTTAATTCAATGTAATATAATGTTTAATAATGTTAATGATTTAGTAACAATTAATGAATTATTTATCAAATGGAAATGATAATAAGCAGAAAATTATTTTAATGTATACATTTAAATTCGATTGTTCTTATAGCAAATCTAGTTTTTGCAGTGGCATTTAGGAGTCCCATTAATGTTAGATACATTTGAGTCTAAAACTAGGTTATGTATATAGTGTGTTTATGATAAATATTATAAATATTATATTATTTTATTTCATACACATATCCTCCCATGATGGTTAGTTAAACTCACACCTTGTTTTTGCTCACCCCGTACATATATAAACTATCATGGGTACAATTGGAGCTTGTCGAAGATCGGTATAGATATTACTATCTCGTGGTTTTGTAGGAGATATTAGATGTTTTTTCTCACTACCAAAATTACCTTTTTAGTAAATCTATTTTCCCTTTCATTTTTAGTACTATATTTATATTCACAGTTAAACATTTAATTTATGTATATACATGCCTGAGTAGTTTTATATTCTTACATATTTCTTATCTCTCTCTTATACATGTTTCTCATAGAGTGTAATACATCCCATGTGAATGTTTATTATACCCTCTCTACTAGTCCCCAACCTGGGGAATGCTGGTGGTTAAAATCAGGATGTAACCATCTCCCCCCTCATTGAGTTATTATTTTGAGACGAGGTTGGGACATATAAACTATAGGATGAATATATATATATATATTGGAATTATTATTCTTCCATTATACCAATACTATGACACTCAAGGTTTACTATTATATATGTATTTTCCTTATTTTTTTTGTTTATATTATTTTTGAGTTTCTGTAGAGGGGTTTTGAAAAAATTAGAAATGCAAAAACTAATTTAGGCACATGGTTAGCATATTTTCAGTAGTAACCATAAATCGAAAGTGTTGATTAAGGGTAGTATATTTCTTATGAAACATTAATGTTTAAAAAACATTTATCTTATCCATGAATAAATCTAGGTAAACCGTGTTTCATTGTTTGATACGCAATACTAAGTTACATAATTAGAACATGGTTAAGAGAAACTATGTACACATGCCATATTGATGTATCTTAGATATGGAGTTCCATCCAATAACATTTACATTGTTCACAAATGTTTTTCAAAACCATAATGTTAATCCATGTGGCCTTCCCATAATTCTAAAATCATGAATTTACCATTATACCATTATAAATATTTAGACATATTCCCCAACTCCATCTTTTGAATATCATAAACCTATCTCACAACTATGGTATTTTTATCTTCATCTCCTTGGTGACTTTATTAGAGTTTGAGTGGGATTTCAATATGCTAAACGATGTATTATTCACCATTCTAACACGTCGATTATTCCCCTTTTGGATCATCTCTTATAGTTTCTATTGAATAGTATTGGTGATAAAAGGAATGACGTTTCATTATTTTTCATAGTGTTTCTATTATTTTGGGGTTTTTCTAATACTTTTAGGATTATATCTTCTCCATTTTCAGTGAATCAAAATCCTTATCAATGAAATCATTATTTTTTGTATGTAGATATTATTATTTCTAATAATTACCCAACCTTTTATGATTCTCTCTTTAATATAATTTTTTAATCACAATAAGAAATTTTTTTACCATATATGACTGTCATGTGATGATTTATCATCATTTTTCTAACATATAAGATGCTATCAATATTGTACTCCACATCATGGGGGTAGAAATATTATTAATAAATTTTTTGCAATAAAAGTGTTTAATGGAAATATTATAGTGGGTCTTCAATAAAAACAACAAATAGATATGTTTCGGAAAACTCACTGATTTATTCTAGAAAATATCGTACCAAAAATATCATAAATTATTTTAATAAAATTATAAGTATAAATGTGACTTTGGGTTATTTTAATATTTTATAGAGGTTTTTTTATAAAATTATAGATTATGTTCTATATTGTGATCATATTTAATTTCATTAAATATTATTATTTCTAAAGGCATATTTGTAAAATGAAATAAGAGTTCTCATTTTGAGTTTCTATCATTGTTGATATACCCTCTGTAGTTTATATAATATAACATAGTGTGCAATTTTATTTGAATACATTTTGGATATTCATATTATTGAAATGGGTGTATTTATATAATGGTGAATAGAGGGGAGACCTATGTTTGTGATTTTTCATTTCTGTATTGAGATGAGATTTATTGAAATGATTGTTCACCTTCAATCGATATCATGTGATACCTTTGGTGGAAGAGTGGGATTTCACGTGGTTGTTACTACACAAGTGAATATTAATGATTGACTAATTTCCATGGGTGAATCATTGCGCTATCAATAATGATCCATACCTATCAAGATTATATGAAAGAGAAAATATATTTTATGTTTAGTTTTTATTAGTATCTATCTATATTAAGAATAACTATTTAGTAATTTATTTAAACGTATCATATCTTCTAAGAGTATTTCCCAATGATATTTTATGTTTTTTATTGTATACCATCGTTTTATATAAGTTTACATTGAATTGTTTATTCTATCCATCTTATGTTGATAAACATTCTAAAATAATGTTTTATTTTATTCTGTTAGAACCATTCATTATTCAAAATGGTTATTAAAATTACTTATGGTATTTTGTAATATTATATGATCATATTTATCCATAAAACATGGTTTATTTTATAAATTTAATGTTATATGATTTTTATTACAATTTTTTTTCTTTTTAGAAATGAATATTTGATGGTGGAAATCATTTTGATATATCAATAGTATAGTTTTGTAATATTTCATAAAATATGTCAGATTGAAAAAAGGGTTATTTATTATAAAAATTTGTGGTTTTATTGGAAATTTTACATAGAATTATAATTTTCAAATTTGTATTATAGATTTTTTATTTTTTTCTTACATACAAGTGTGATAATTTAACCTTTAATTTTTTTTAAAAAATGTTTTTTACAGTGAAAACATGTAAGATTTATTTTTTTGATCTATAATGAAATAATAGATACCATAATAATATTAATATCAATTGGTGTGAATGATATGATACTAAAAATTAATAATGAATTGTTCTTGGGATATCCCACTATGTATGTTTGGATCACACATTACATAAGCACCATATGTGTTTATATAATCTTATATTAATCTCATACATGTATTAGTAGGTTCATTGGATTCTGGGAATTACTGAGAAAATATATTATGGTTGGTGTTCACACTAAGTAATGGAGTATTTTACATTACATGTGAAGATGAATATTTTTTTGATTTACATTAATTTGGTTCTTTTAATTGGCTGCTATTTTGTATCTACCATTTTATCATTCCTTTTCTTGAACTGCCATTGGTCTATGTTATATTTTTTTCTCTATTTGATGACTTCCTTGTATGGATGACTCATTGGTTTTGTAGTTGTATTTACTACATTTTTGTTCAAATTGTTAAATTTTTATATTTTTATTGGCCTTATATTTTTTGAAAAATTATTATTTTTTGTGAATAAAATATTAATATATGAAATAATCTTGCCAAACCTCTCAGATAATTTTCTTTTTTGGTTATTCTATTTTGGAAACACTATTATCAAGTTGAGTAAGGTTGATTCCATAAAACCTATTTCCCGAATTTAGTATTAAGGAACATTATTTAGGCCTTTTTGATATTTTACATAGATATATGGATGGGGTATCCTAGGTGGGTTCATTAAAAAATGGAATCATATGCTAGTTTTGTTTTATTTTGCGAATTCTAGGTTGATGGGTGATTTTATTACAATATTTCATGAAGAATTGTTGAGAGAGTACTCGATGAAATCATTACCTTACTAATCATTATGAAAATATGGGTTAGTACATTTTTTAATATGAGTATCAAATTTTATTTTCAATTATTTTTGAGTTATCATGATCTCAATTTCAGTATGATTATTTATTTTCAATTTATCTATCATATTTTTAGGTAACATTTTATTTTAAAGTGAATATATATAGAAATTTGAATCATCATAGTTCTAGATAATTATTTTTTATACAATGTTTTGACATCGGATTTTAATATGTATAATATTTTTATGATTAATCAAAATTATAGCCTATATTTGTAACCATTTATCCATATAGTCTATTGCTGAATTTTTTCCAATTTTGAATTATTTTTCATTCCTATTATTTGTATTTTCTTCTCTTTTAATTTATAAATTTTTGGGTAACATGTGGTTGTATGTGAATGTCTTTTAGTTTATAGTTATTTTTAAAGTATTAAATTTATTATTTTATAAAAGGATAAAATAATGATCGTAGAATTTGTGAAATTATATTATTGTATTTCTAATTAACCAATGACACTTTTTATGTATTTCGCATAAACTACCTTTTCAATAAGTTATTTATTGATTTGATTTTATTATATATTGATGTAGTAATAAACATTCATGGAATCGTAATTCATGGTAGGCTTGAATAGAAAATTGGTTTTACAAATAAATGATTATAGGATAACAAATTTATTCTATTAATCGGAAGATATAATATAGTGGATTTTTCTTATTTACATGGGATATAGTATATTTTTTTTGTATCAAAAGATAATTGTTCAATCTATAAGATTTAATAATGGGAGTGGGTTGAACAGTTTATTTCAATATTTATAATCTAATGTTTTTTGGTTTTGATTTATTTTATACTAAACTTAGTGAGGATGGGGGTCTTTCTCACATTGTGAATGACTACTATTCTATTTTGATTATTAATCAAATTTAAATATTTTCAGTACACAAAATTTTATTTCACATTTTGTATATTGTTAAATGTTTATATTTACTATATTGTCTTGTAATTATATAGTTTTACTACCTAAGAAAGTACATTTATATCTTTTAGATGTAGTAGAATGTAAATTGGAATGAGATGATATCTTTGTTTTTACATGTTCAATTTTATTCTCAATTCATGGTATTTAGGTTAGGTGTTATGTTTTGTTTCCATGTACACCTCATGTTTGTTATTGGAATAAATAATTTTAGGATAATAAGTTTTTCAAATTTAGATGGGTAAAATCATCCTTATAAGGAAATGAGTTGTTAAATAATTATGATGAAATCATTGACAAGATTGAGATAAAAAAATGTTTCAATCGTATAATTTCAATGATCATACATGAAGGAACTAGTTATAAATAGATCAATTATTTCATTTAGCATAAGTTACTAAAGGACCAATCATGGTATTGTTTCAATGTCTCTTACTATAAATTTTCATATCATGAATCCATTTTAGTGGAAAAGGATATAGAGTCCTATTATAACTAGTTAGGTAATTAGTTATTGTTGTAATATACTATGAATTTCTCTATGTTGGTATTTTAAAAAACTTAGGTAGTCTCAGATGATGTTTTATGGATATATGGTTTAGAAGGGGACTTAACCCTAGTATTTGACTAATGTTTTTAAATTTCTATCCACACCCTAACATTGAGTTTCTGTCTCGATCCATGGGTTAAGATTACCTGATTATTAGTTTGATAAAAAGTGATATAGTATCCTTCAATATAAGGAATGGTTATGAATTCTTTATTAGTTATATATAGATTAAATCTGGATGTGGTCAGGTTGGAGGGATTTTTATAAAAATAAAATAATTAACTTATTCTTCATGAGTCACTAAATATAAATATATAGTTTTCTATCAATGTGGAAGGATATGTCACAAGAATCCCATATTCCTTAAAGATGTGAAGTATTATTGTTGATTTATATCATTATGGGTTAGTTGAAATTAGTTGTTAGAGATTTTTTAATGTAGTAAGGTATTTGGTTGGTTTGAAGTATTCAATTTAACTTATTGTTCTTATTTTTTGGTATAATCTGGGTGTTACATTGTTTATAATTATTTATATTTGATATTTTATGGAAATTAATGGATTATTTTGAATTATGATATCCATTATTTATAAGTATAGTATATTTTATGATAGCCTCTTATTTATTGTATAAATTTATGTTTGTGATAAATGTGCATTTAAAGAGTAATTTTTTCATGTTATAAAACTAAGAAGGTTGAATGATTTATTTATCATCACATTCATTTATGCATTATTTTTTTTTCTAGTTTTCAATCCTATAAAAGAATAATGGATTTCTAAATTATGTGGAGAATATGCCCCTAGTGGTTGGTCCTAACTATCTTCAGTGGATCATTTAACACTACGTGGAACTCTATTAGGTAATTATAGATTTCATTATTCTGTATCGATCTAGTGTGTATCTAATATTCCTATACATCTAAAATCGATTGAGTGATCATATTTTTATAATTGTTCTCTATAGTAGGTAATTTTCATTATATAATGATGATTAAGTGTATATTTATATATTTGTGATAATTTGAATTTAAATATTTTTGACATTAGTTTCCAATTTATAATCCTACTCTGAGGTTGGATGTGGCGTTGTTCAGAGAAATGGGACCTCATGGGTCTCATGTAAGAATTTATTTTTACTATTTTATTTATCTATTAAATTTTATAGTTTTTAGGGGTTTGTGGTTGAAAAATATATGAAATGACAGAAATAAATATTGAAAAACTATCTATACACAATTTGTATTCCCCATTCACTAGAACTATGCATAGAGGAGATAATCTTTGTAATGTGGTTTTCTCAGTTGGCACGTAGTTTTGAAAACCATGTTTCTTTCTAGGATAACCATGCATTCTTTCCTATGTTATTTTTCATGTAAGAGTAATTTTATCAATTAGTGTATAGTTATTAGAATCATGGGTAATGAATTATATATATATATATATGCATTTGTCTTGCATTACCGACATTATTTATATTTTGTTTTAAAAATTTTGTAGCTAGACTATTAGTCTGGTATTGATGTTTATATTTTGGAATTTATATTTACACCCCTATTATATTATAACCATTTTCTTCCCTTCCATCCCCACTAAGATTAACTATATCCCTCTTTTATCATGAGTTCAATCTCTTAATCTCTATGGTTAATTTCATAGGGTTCCTTTGGGATTTCTATAAGGTAAAACCGATTCCCATCATCATTTAATCCCCCGATATTCATATTTACCTAGAATGGTAGTGGTAAAACAATTTTTGATATTTCCTGAATTTAAATTGGGGTTTCACTAATACTTTTATTGGTTTTACTTCACCTTTAATGTTGATGGAATACCATTGGATAGTATGTGGATATTTACCTATATTTTATTTATGAAACCATTTAATTCTACTAAATTAAAAATTAGATGTCCTCTTTATTTGAACTATATTGATATTTTATTATTTTAATTTATTGTTTAATAATCATATTACCTAAACCTCACTTGAAATTTTTGGTTCACTTTATATCTTATGTTTAGAAATATGCTTTCATTAATGGGCACACTCATGATGTTCTATTAAATTCCAAGAGTGTAATTTGAATGAAAATGTTTTATTTTAAAAAATTTATAGACCACTCTCCCATGACTTATGAATATCTCCATACCTAGATAATTTTATAATTGATTTAGTTTAATTTAATTTTTAATGGGGTCATTTTTCTATTCTATTATTTTTTAACGTATCTATTGGTTATAAAATGAATAATCATATCTAATATTGAGCTAATATTTTGTTTTATGGAACTCTTTAACGTATAATCATAATTTTCGTAAATGAGATAAAGTATTTTAATTATGTGGGTATACCCTTGTTGACATGTGCCTTGGTTAATATTACATTGTGATGTGGTATAATATGAAATGATATTGGAATCCATTTTGTATTGTTGTTTTTCTATGAAGGGATTGTTTCTTTAAAGGGTTATAGAGACGATTCATGTGTTTATGACATTATTTTTAGCACACTTAAATGGGATATATTGAAATGATTTCTCACTTGTATTTTAAATGGTCTGTGATATTGTGGAAGAAATTTACTCCATATCCAATAAAATGTTTTGATAAAATTCATTGGAATATTCCATAGATCATGATTTAAAAAACCATTCAATCCCCAATAAATGATCCTTCAATTATATATTTTGATTAATTTATAAAATATAATTACATATCTGGTTGCAATAATTTTTTAAGATAGGGAAAACCAATTAAACCCCATATTATTGTTTCATTATAGCATGATGATTATCTAAAAGAGAATCCCTATAGATATATACACATGTGTTCCATATGCCTCATATCATCATTGATTTATCATTACATGATATTGTCTACTACCAAAAAATATTGCATCAATATCATTGAATGAAACATTATTCCATAGAATGTGGAAGGATACTCATGTTGAGAGGTAGGTGAAGGATCATTGACAATTTAATCATGTATATTTTTTTGAGAGTGTCTACTTTTTTTATAGTATTCTCCATTGGATTTTTGTGCACAATATTCCACTTAAACATGAATAAAATATAATCAAGATTTTATATAAGTGATATTCAAAATAAAATTTCACATATGCCCTCAATATTATTGTCTACTCCTAATAGACCCATTTTAATTTAATAATAATAATTATTATATAATTATATAATACGATATTCACAATGCACATTGGTTTTTTAAAATAATTTATTTAAATGATTAGAATATCCTTTTAATTTGATCCCTAAACTTGGCCCATCCATTCTCCTCAACATCAATATAACACATAATAATAGATATTAATTTATCAAATCAATATACTTATATTATTACCAAATAATCCAAATAAATATTTTATTCACTACCATGGGGATTAATATTTATTTCCCATTAATATAATTTACATAATAATTACATGGATAATAATATAAAATGTTTATAAAAATTAATGATAATAGTGAATTATAATATATATTTAATATTCAACTCGAATTTATTATCTTTTTAATAACTGTTGGGTTAATATTTTTGATCAAATAAATATTAATAAGTATTATTCCTCATAACTACCAAATAATAATCATTTTAATATTAATTTCAAAAATAAATTTTTTAATATTTTGAAAAAAACTACCTGTGTGGTCCTTTCAACTTTTTACCTAGAGGAATTAATCTTACTTTCTTACATTCCATGATTATCTTCTAAAAATAATTTAGGAACACATATAGAAAGAAGTAAAATTTATTGTGTGAAATAACTACTATGCACACTTACCAATGTAATATAATCATTTTTTCTTAATATCATATCAACCTGATTTGGTACTTGTGTCATTAATATATATGCTTGATATGTATTTAATTGACAACTTGAAATGATCTTATCAATAAAACCACAATGGTCAACGAATTAATTTGAAAATTACATTTTAATCAAACATAGAAGATACCATCTTCTAGGAAAATAAGAATGGTTATATATTATGTTGACTTATTCATTTTCACATATCAATCTTGAATCACCAAATGTATCCTACTCTAGAGAGAGAGATATGGAATATTAGTATTATTCAATAAATAAAATAACATGATTCTTGATATGAATTAGTAATAATATAATGTCTATGTATCAATATAAATTCTAAAATATATTAATATCCATTCACATATAAAACATATGAAATTCATATTGGTTTTTCAGCTCTCGTGTCCTCTTATCTTGCACAATACCTACTGTGAAAATAATTAAAATATGGTTCAATGTTTTATAAAGTATAAAAATATGAATATTTACACCATTTTCCTATTATATTACATTATATGACAATATAACATATATTTTAGAATAAAATCATATCATTTAGTGGATCCTATAATAGTGGTTTACTGCGATGTCCTTTTGATGAATTCAATATTTTAATGTAATTATATATTTAATGAACAAACAAATAACACACATCATGGGGTTAGATATTTACTAAATTTATATCTTGAATATACATGTAATCAAAATTATAAAATTTTCAATTCTCGGGAAGTGACTCCAATAGATTCACAATTTAACTGGAGACAACTGATAATAAACTCAAGTCTTATAAATATCACAATAAATTTATTATTTTCTAGAGATGGAGATTTAGTCAAGGGGTCTAGAACATTCTAAATTATAAAAAACAAGAGTACTATAATGACACCCCTCTGTGGAAAAAGTCTAAATAAGGGATATATATATATGATGTATATTCATAATTTTTTGATGTGATCTAAGATCATTGAAAATATCCAACACCAAAACATTATAAAAATTCAATGTGGTAGGGTATTTTCTAAAAGGCCCCAAATTAAAAACCTAATTTTTTTTGTATCCATACTAATTATATAGATGCATCAATGGAAATGAAATAATCATTCTATAAAATACATTCAATGATGCTTATATTCCTTTAGTGATTCCATCACATATCTCCAATATTGATGGTATCAATAATCCTTGACTGAGATTTTATACCATGTTTATCAATATCCAAAATCATATCAACATAACCCATGGTAAATATTTCATTGTATACTCTATAAAATAGAAAAATATAGGTATCGTGCCTTAGATTATTTATGGAAAATTTTACAACAATCCAATTTTTGTTTCTTAGGAGTTCTTGATGTATATCAACATTGATGTTATCATTAGAAACATCATGCTTGATACATAGCTATACATACATTAATCATTCAATAATTGATGCATAAAGAATATGTGAAAACTATATACCTATTCTCATGTTTGAGGAAAATTTTATTAGAAATATTTATTCCATGTCATACTAGTATGAATCCTTTCTTTTATTATTCATTTTTTAATATCCTTAATTTATTATTAGTTTTCATACCTTTACTTATTCCAAGTTGTTTATTCGATTTATCCCAATGGATCAGGATACTATGTATTTATAGTGATTATAATGACTGATTCATGAAGAATTATGTGTTAAATTATCCCTTAATTGAAATTAAGAACAGTTTTAGGTTATAATTAGTAATATATAATCATCATAAGATTCTAGAGAAACAACTGCACTTTAATTATATTACTAGTATACAAAATTATCATGATAAAACTCATCATATCCCTCTTGGATGATGATAATATGAGGGTGACACCCTAACCCCTCTTCTAATAGGATACAGGTTAGAGATAAGTGACAGGAAGGCATATAAACCACATGGGAGGCCATATCTTATGGTACCAATACATACACATAATATTACAACTTCTAATAAAAATATGAATTTTAAGGTACAAGTGAAACCAAATTCCATACATAAAAATATATAAAACATTATTGTATGACATTAGAATGAAAAATAATAAAGGGATAAATACAAGCCACCAAAATAGTAAAAGTGCCTAACCACATAGTAAGGAGGGGATTACTATTAAATTAAACTCTTAGATATAATCACCATCCATCTATCCAAATTAAACACCTTGTTCTCCTTTATACCTAGGAATATTTCATAAGGTAAATTGTATACATAATCCATGATATTTGTATTTTGGGATCATACATTGGTGATAATAACATACCTATAACGAATCATCGAAATCACCAAACATAAAGCACCCAAAGAGTGTCATACCATTAAAAATGAATGTTAATCAGAAGATGAAAAAAAACATTAATAATAACCCAGAAATATAGATTATAGAAATTAACTATATCTGGTAACAAACATACTATCATCCTAGGATTCCTCGTAAGGATCCATGGTAAACCAATCCTAGGAGAACTATCTCCTTAGTTCTTTTATCATGGAAAGTTATCATCTAAGAGTTTGTTCTCAACATACCCCACTAGGAAGTTATACCCTATATAACTCATAAGAAGTATATATACAAAGAGGGATATCACCATGGACCTATGATGATTTTGGTGTCCTGGGACTAACTTTGAATTCTATTATTTCATGTAAATTCATTTTAATGAATATTATTCAAACATATTTTTTACATAAGGTTTATTATTTTCCATGAATCTAATGTAATAATGTCAAAGAGTATATGTCACGTTGATAAGGTCATAGAATTTCCACTATATGTAGTGCGATTAATAATAACTAGATAGTGATTCTTCTTAGGACAGTTTTACATTGTATTCTAAGGAATTGTATATTATAAGAACAAACCCACCATAATAAATTCTAAATGTTTTGTTTTAATAAGATATTCTTATCTACGAGTGTGTGTATTGGTACGTAAAATTCAATATTGTTATTAAAACATTTTGTGACTCATGTACGTATATGTTTTTCATAAATAGTGTTGATAACTATAAATGAAGATGTTGGATCCATTCGGTGCGTCAAAAGTGACATGTTATTTATAGATATGTTGATGACCGATTTGTCCCTTCCATCTTTATTGAAGCTATTATCTCGACCATTTTATTAGAATATCACCATTATCCTAAATTCCATGTTCATAGTTTAATGAAAATTAAAACTAGATTGTTAATGAATGATGTATCAAGAATATAGGTTCATGACATGGAAGAAAAATATTCTTGATGAGATACTATAATAAAGGGATTATATTACAAATAGAGCGTTTATATGTGGTTGTTGTCATTGTGACCTGATGTTATTTTTCACGACTGCCTTAACCTATTGATAAATAGTAATATTGGATATTAGACATGGATAAATAATTACAACTATAAAAAATCACATAGGACCACAAAATATATGTTTATATTTAACTAAATTTAATTATATTTGAATTTAATTACTTCAATATGTATTATACTTAATAATTCAAGATATTTTTATTCATGTTTAATTGATCAAAATAATATTTTGATGAATGAAATATATTAAATTAATTATTTATTAGGGTGTTCAATGAATGATTATGGATTTTTAATGGACCAAAACATTTTCTAGTGAAAAATGATAATTAAAAATATGGTAAATTAATATATTATATTTATCAGGGATGAAAATTCTCTAAAATAATAATAAAAATAAAATTATTATATTAAATGTGGTTTATGTGCGGTTATTTTATAATTTTATGGGTCACATGAAATTATATTATATTTTAACATAATTCCTATATTTATAAGTAGAAGGTTATGTCTTTTGTGTGGTTAATATTTGTGTAGTTAAAAATAATTAATTTTTATGCACAATGAATTATATCATGAATCCTACTATTCTATCCCTCTAAATAATAAGAAGCAGAATTGATAATTCATCAAGACCAATGAATGATCAATCAAAACAAAAATAATAAGACAATCAATTCAATGGCATAACACTAAGAAATAGATTTTTGTTTCTTAGAGATTGAGGAAGCATGTGTGGATCACCATTAGATGGAATCTATCTTTTGATGATCATAGTTAGTTGAAGGGAATCTAAAGGGGTATTTATGGAAAATAAAAATCATCAATGCAAGAATACCACTTTTTAAGGTATCCATTTCATTGATTATTAAATAAGTTGACTATAAATTTAATGTTCATGATCATTTCTTGATGTTCCAGGAATAGAAATTGTAAATGAAATTTTAATATATCTCCCCCCACTACATGCTTACACAGTGCTTGGAACCTTCATGTGGTATTAGAGTGATGTTATATTGAAATTTATAGTTATTTATTTTAATTTTGATCCATATGAAAATGTGGTTGAATATTAATTTATTATTATTTCTTGTCTAATTAGATTATAATTAACATGTTATTTTGATATTATAATGTTTTTTAGTGTTTCGTGTATTTTAAAACTATAATAAAAATAAATAACAATCAGATATGTCATCAATAATTGAAATTTTTTGGCCAATAAGAATGGGTTAGATAACGTGTACTCAGAAGTACATGTCATGTTCCTTAGTAAGAAAAACTAAGCCATGCCAAGGGTTAGATAGAATTCAATGAAGATGTTACATGTGGTGTAGACAAATCTTGACAGGCCAAACACACACGTGATTAACCTATTACATGGCAAGTTTCAGGGTACATGACATGTAATATACATGAGTTAGAAGCATATTTCACCCAATCCGTGTGGTCATTATACATGGTAAAACTATGCGAAAATATAAATTTTTAGAATTTATCATATAAATGACGTTTATGCAATGTACATGATGTTTAGATCATCAATTCCAAAATCCATGATACCTAACGTGTTATATGGACACATGAAATTAGAAATAAACTATGTGTAGTTGGAGTCCACATGTTGTGTAGTATATTCCTCCAAATATGCATTTTCCATCAACGAGTTGAAGGGGAGGAGAAATTCTGTCCACATGGTGTGTAGGTAAATTTTATTTAATATTTAAGCTATTGAGTTACACACCGAATAACAAAGAGATTTTCTCAGGAACACGAAAGGTGAATACACGCTGTGTAAATGGAATGTACAATCCATGTAGTATGGCGGAGTCAAAATACTGAAGCCCCAGGTGTGTGTTCTAGATACCTAGATATAGAGTCACACGACATGTATATTGATGGTACATGTGATGTAGTCTCCCAATTACTGGAAGAATTAAATTACATTAAACTGAAAATTCACAAATTTTAACCTTTTTCATTGATTGTAACTTTTAGTGTTTTTCAATTCAATAAGGGATTTAAATTAAATAATGATAACCATTCACTTTTGTAGATACGTCACTTGTATGACTGTTAATGTGAATGACCATGACTTGTTCATACATTGGATGTTTTAATTTAATTTATTTCAAGGTTATCAATTGATTGTTTTTTATTTAAATATGATAGATTATGGGTAATCCCTCCCTCCATTATTATGTAGGACCTACATGTCCAAGGATATTTAGGAAATTCCATTTCAACAAATCCATTGGTTACCCTCACCAATATTTTTGTTATTAATTTATAAAATTAATAGAGCATCCTGAGGTGCACAAAGTCTATTTTTGATGGAACTATAATGATACCAAATGAGGTGTTACACTGGTGGACAAGTGGAATGTTGTAACTCATGCCATAAACAAAAGAAGGATTTATATCCCTAATATAAAATTTTGATGTAATATATTGTCATTAAATAAACTATTAGAAAATTATAATGAATGATTCTTTTAAGAATTTATTTATTAGTTTCTATGAAATTATTTATTTTATGGATGTAAGGTTGCACACACATAAATAAATAGATTAATGTGAAAACATAGAAATTAAACCAATTATTTATCCATAAATGTTTTATACAAGATATTTAATTAATTTTTTAACATCCAGTTAATATTAAAAATATATGCAAGGAATAAAGTAATAAAAAATTTATGCATACCAAATTAGATTTCCTTAACTTAATACTAGTTCATAATAATACTTCCATGACCTTATTTGGAATAAACCAATTGACCTAACTATAGTACATGGACAATGTATGTATTGATAATTTTTTGATCGAGTTTTTAGGTTGGATTCTAGTTGAATTAACCAAACATGAAATGAGATTAATAAAAAAAAAATTAATACAAATTTTTATTTAAGTGGTATAGAAATCCTTGATTGTATTTCATGAGAAAGGAATCCACTTAATAGATAATGGATCTGAAATCTCGTAGTTGGAAAGACCACCTACCTAATTAAATTCTTTGTTTTTCTCTAATGTCTAGATCATTAAGAATTATGTTTGGGATCCTTTCCACTAAAACATATCAGCTACATTCAGATTTCAATATTGGGAAATATTATGTCTTGATAAAATAGTGAAATAATTAAAAAGATAATTTAATTATTTTTTATCATATAAATTGTAATCATGAAAAGTAATAATAATATGATCTTTCACATTTAGAATAAAATTTAAAAACCATCATTAATGTTATATCTATAATCAATATTGGATAAAGAAACCCTCTTAACTGGAATTAACATCCATGACTGGTTTAGATGCCTTCATGTTGTGTTATGACATTAATGGAAATTTTATGTTCCAGAATCATAAATTCTTGTCCACCTGCCAAAAAGTAGTGTGATGAAGATTTCCATTTATATGGTAAAAAAATTGGGAAATGATATCAATGTTAAATGTTTGATGGTTTTAACTATATATAGTTTACTCACAAAGTCTTTTTAAATTTTGAATTCTTATATAATACTGGAGAATCCCTATGGTCATTACCAGGAGAGAACTATATAGGAACTGTAGAACCACTAGTTTCTATAAAATGACTATTTATTTATTTATTTTATCTTAATATAATGATTGGTTTATGTTTTGGGAGATTTGAGGGATTATAGAATTGTTTATTGTTACATTCTATAGGTTCACTATTTGAGAATGGTTAGTAGAGACCATGAAACACCTCCTAGGAAATAGTGGAATTTTTATAGTGGGCACTAAATAAGCACAAATTTTTTACAATAATTTTTAAAGTAGTGTCGAATCCCGAGGGAAATTTTGAAAGGTTGGATAGATGGTTTTAGTATGGTTTGTGAACAATTTGTGTTACTGTATGAGCCAACCATGCAAGGGGTTTTGGGAGGTTGTGTCTAGGGAATAATTAGCGACATTTTTCTTAACCCTAGTCCATAACCATGCATTGTTATATTTTAGATAATAATTTCATTGATCTTAATTTGTTTTTGTAAACATGACTCTCATTTCCTCATATTAAGGCCATTTTACAAATATTTCTCCCTCCCAAGGCTGTGGAGTCCATTCCACTTGACCTGAGAGTGATTCATTATTTATTCTTTGTGCATTAGACGATGTATTTGTCTAAAAGTTATTGATCTTAATTATTTTCCTTAGTTTTATTTTAATTTCATCTCATGGAATCTATAATGTAGTCTGTTGGGGATAAAATCATGATGTGTGATGTAAATCATAATGATATATGGTTGTTTTTATTAAATAGAACATGATATAATATTTTTTTATGTGTTTCTAGAGGAATTTTATAGTTTTGTGTCTTTTTTTATTCAACAAAGTTTTTGAGGTAATTGGATTCTCCCTCAACTCACTTTAGATAGAGCATGGAGGACTAGTTTCAAATTGATTGAATTTATGTATTTTATGTTTAAAATTGATGTGTAATTCTTGATTGAAAATTGATTTAGTGATGGTTTTTTTAAATTAAGTAAATTAGTTTTCCTTTTGGAAAATTTATTAGGTTTATGATTTTAAAATTATGTTTTCAAAAGAATGGGTTCGTTTTGATAAATGGAAAATGTATTCGGCATTTTCCCAATAAAATATATTTTTTATTGAGATAGAATGTCATGATTTGGAAGTGGTTTTGGTATGGGTTTTGGCATACATGGTGGTTGTGTGTTCATACGGATTTGGGATAGATATTGGCATGATGTTTCCCTTATCAAAAATTGGGATGGATAAGGGAGTGATGATTCCCCCATTAATATGGTTCACCAAGTGATAACATTTTTAAAGGATAACCCTCCAATCATGAGTATAAAGAGGTCCTTAGTTTATATTAATGTGTGTATGTGTGTGTGGTTTTGTGGTGTTTTGGAAATGAATGGGTTTACCACAATGGAATTTGAGGAATTTTTTCTTTAATGTCTTGATTGTTTTTATTCTTTATAAGATTGGTTATTTTGGAAAATTATTTTTCTTTGATATAAATCATTTGTAAAAGGTTTATATAAATTAATTTATATAATTTATGCTAACTTCTTCTGTCCTAGTGTAATGAGTTGGTATGACACTTAAGATATTCAACTGAATTTTATAATTTCACCGCACTTCTGTACATTGGTGTTTTTTTAGATATTATTTATCGATAAATATGTAATGTAATGATCTATCATTTATTATGTGAAGCATCATAATACAATTTTCATGTCCAGTGTAGTCAGTTATCAGAGAATTTTGGGAGTTTTTGAGTTAATGTATTCTATATATTTTGATTTTATAGACATGGTTTCATAATTTTAGGCTGATATAATATGTTATTTGTTTGGTTTCTCTTTGAGTTGTTTAAAATTATTCGCTTGCATCATATAATGGTTGTTTGGTTATAGTTATATTGAAATGGTAGTTTTCATTAATTACATGAAAACTATACCATAGATTTTTATGAGGCCCATGGAATTTATTTTGAAGGATCTCTTTCAGAGAAATCATTGATAGGGTTCCCCAGATGATCCTCACACAGCCAATCTCATTGGTTACATTGATCACCTAGAGGATCTAGTGTTCAAACTACCAAAATTATTAGGAAACAATATCTTTCAAGAATCCTTCCCCAAGGTATAATTGATCATTTTGTTTTATCTTTTAACATGAGAAACATTGAAAAGTCTCTACCAGATTCTCTGACTCTCCATTACCAACTAGATTAGGATAAGAAATTTGAAAATCCTTATATTGAAATGGTGAAAAAAAATGGAAAGGAAAAAGATTTAATTAAATATCGTTTTTCACTCAATTCTAAAAAGAGGAAGATAATGTGTAAATAAAGAGAATATTTGGTTTTTTGTTTATATTGGGTAAAAGGGCCATGTGATGAAAAAATTAACCCATCCAAAGAATGAAGGGGTAGCTTTAGTTACATTTCTAAGAAGTAAAATTTATCTATTTATACATATTGTGTATTATATGTATCTTTTGGTGATCACATATGAATTTAAATATAGGAACCATATGGCTTTTGAAATATTTATTGAGAGGTGGTATGTCTTCAAGAATCCAATAGAGATAAAATTTCTATTATTACATTTTTGGAGTAGCACCACACATTAAAGACAAGAATGATATTGGTTTTGAAGGTTTGTTATTATGATCAATCAACAAACCGAAAATATATATTGTTTTTATATAAATACATGATATAAAGAGATTTATTTCTAATGTTGGTAATAAATTATTCTTATTTTATAGTGATATAATGATCTATGTTATAGAACATTTAAATGATAGTCTTTATGTGTTGGATTACAAGAACCATGTCACAAACCGCCCCAGGTCGACCCAAAATGTTTCACCCGAGCTGGCCCATGACATGGCCCAAGAGATGTTTCCAATCTTCTTGGGATGAAATTAGTGTCAGTGAATCATATAGAGTGATGATAGTATTGATTTTGACCAATATTAATAATCAAAAGGAGTAGAAAAAATAAAATGGTAGAAAAAACCAAATGAAAAAACATAACAGAACAACCAAAAATGATATGAATATACTATCAAGTCAATCCTGAAAAGAAAATAGATATCTGCGTGACCCTACATTTCACTCACCGAACCCAAAACCTAACATTTCAACTCTGGTGATTAAAACCAAGATGAAACCTAAACCAGAGTCTAAAAAGAAGATGTATGGTTAGGAGTGTGTTTTAGAATTCAGTAGGCATGCCCATGTATTCTATTCGAAATTTATTTCCATTAAATTAAAGATACATTTACCACTAGTTTCAAATAAAAATTATAAACATAGAATTTTTGAATTTCATTTTTTAAAAATATCATAGTTCATTTAAATTTATAATTAAAACCATTTTAATTTATAATCTAAGAAGAGGTTAGTTTTTTATAGAATGAGATGATGTGTAAGACGAATGATGTTATTATTTAAAAATGAAAAATAGGAGTAAAAATTTAAAAAAAAAATACATGAAACTTTTAAAAAGAATAATTTAATTGATAAAAATAGTTACACCACATTAGAGATATTTATTAACATGCACACATGAAGGGAAACATAGAACACCACAAAAGAGACCAAACAAGATGAGGAACCAAAAATATTTGTTTTAGATTAGGAAATTCTAATAGAACATGAGAGTACCTAAGATCTATTGGGAATGCCTAGAATATATTTAAACTTGATTCATCTTCTAGTAATTCCATACATTATAATTTCAACCAAATTGAATGCTTGGTCTCACCAAACATAGCCTAACTGAGGGGCATAATCCCATAGTAGTGCATGTTCTTTAATTAGTGACAATATCTAGAGTGTCATCTAAAATATTTTAACAAACTTTATCAAACAATATACAAATCTATTCTATATTACCATGTCATATGTAGTGTGGGGGGGATCCAAATGAATCAAACATATATAAATCACAATGACAAGCCACTGCAATATCCACACAACCAACATCACCCCCGAATCATCCAAAGCAATATCCTTTAACATAAAACTATCAAAACATATAGAATTTTTGATTCTAAGGACCCCTATTCCATTTTAAATCCATAAAGAAAAGAGATATATCCAACGAAGAGTTTTAAAAAAAATTAAATTTATGAATGTTCTAAACAGGCCTCAAGAAATCTTTGATTGAAAATAAATATTCAACAAAGAACAAAAAAATCATTTTGAAATCATTTTTTAAACTAAATGGACACTTGCAAACCATATTTCATTTTCAAAATCCAACTAGGAATTTTGATGAATTCTTTGTGGGAGAGGATTTTTAAAATAATTTCATCCAATTCATGAATAACACTAAATTTATTTAATCCATAATAATTATTCTAAAAACTGTACAACACAAATTATTATTAAAACAAATTGATAAATGAAAGGTATTTGTAATTCATTAAATTTTTAGGATAATGGATATGGAAACCGACCTCAAACTCATGATGCTTTAGCAACAACTACAGAAAATAACTCAATAATGGATAAAAATGAAACAACATACATGGGTAACCTTAACAAGAAAGAACCCCCAATTTAAACTCAAATAAACTAAAACCCTAGGCAAAATAAACAAAGGGATATGGGTAACCGACAAGAAAATAGATGAAAAAGAAATATGGATATGTAAGGAGGATATTACCTTGTGAAATCTCCCAATAACCATGAAGAATCCAAATAGAATCTGCATGGAAGAATTATGGGAGGCTTTAGTTGTAATAGAGGAGTTCCTATAGGGCCATATAATCCCAATGTGGGGAAATGAGGTGTTTTTTGTACAAATACAAGAGGTGAAGAGAATTAAAATAAAATTTTAAATCAAATACACATTGTGAAATGTTTGGTCGCATAGTTTGGGAAACCATGGACTAAATGTGAACCCCTTACTAAACACACTGAACACCCTAATAGATTGACTGCATGTTTTTGAATACCTTGTGCTAACCATGAATCATGGTTCTTTTCGAAAATGTAGAATCGAGCGCATGACATCTAAACAGTTTGGACTAACTATTCTTCATACATGTGGCCTTTACTAGAGACCCCCATGGACCCACATTTCTTATCTTGGGATTCATAAAATTGTTATCACCCCATGAACTACCCATGGAACTAAAACCATGCATGTTTAAAATGAACTCGAGAGAGATAAAACAATAGATGTTTCATGATTTCCCCTTATCTGATCACCTAAATTGTTAAATTGAAGAAACAAAATTAGAAATTTAAAATTCAAATAAAAAACATCCAAAAATTCATTGAAAATGTTAATGAAAATTGATTCATGAAAATAAAATAAGGAAATAAAAACTGGGGTGTAAAAAATATCCCCACCATAGAACATTCAAACATCATAAAGCACCAATGTTTCCAGTTTATTGAGCTAAAAGGCAAGGTTCTCACACTCACATTATCTAACTCTTCAAAGCAAGAGTACCTTAATCGTCACTAGGATGAAGACCCAAACATTGACATGAAAATAACCCAAGAAGTCTTACCATTCTTAAAACCATGACAAGAGCCATGTGTCATCAACAAAAGAAATTGACAAAGTAAAAAATCATTAGGCATACTCCAAGGGACCATTTTTTATCAATGGAGAATGAAAACACAATGTCATATGACACTAAAGGGAATAAAAAACAACCTAAAAATCCCCAAGGAAAAGGATGAAAAAAATAGAATTTAGATCATACTGTAATTAGTAAAGGAGGCCATGGTGGATTCCCCATAATTTTATGATTATATATGGATTTCTAACTGATAGCCTCAATCAACACCACACTTCAAAACCTGAAATAAATCAAACCATATGAAGAGTGTAAGGGGTGGAACATGACTCACAACTAGATTTCATTTCATTTGAAGATGATGAAACATAGAAATTCAAAAAATGATTATTAGTTAAGAAATAGATTCAAAAGACAAATATAACATAAATTTTCATTTCAAACAAAATATGACACCATAAGATAAAACCATGATAGTAAATCAGTTATTTAAATAAAAAAGGGACTACAAATTGGTCCCAGATCAGAACCTTGCTCATTCAAACAAGCAAGGGTGTTCTCTAAAGGTGCATATCTGAATCCCCATTCCTTCTTTGAAAACCCCCTAAAAACCATTTAAAGGGGCCTAGTAAATGAAAATTATAGATGGTATTTTTGATAATACTGACACGATGAATTATTTTGACTCGACCTACCACATTGATGAGACACTAGGGCCTTGCACCTAGAAGAAGCTGATTAAATATTATGATGCATTTTATTTCTACATCCATCATCACCAACATCAATCCACTTTCATATCTTCTTATTAGAATTCAAATAACTAATTTTAGAGTCTAAATTATGATTTGTTTTATCGAGATAAACTGCTAGAAGAGACTCATCCCAAAATTTTTGCCTCACCACATCGGTAATGGAGGTAGTACATTACATTGACACATTCAGCTGAAGTTCACACAAAATACCATTATCAAAATTTCCAGCAATTATAGAATAATCATCATCCCACTATTGAATAAAATTACCTATAAATAATAAATGATGAACAAATTCAATCACTAATTAATCACCCTGTAAAAGGAACCACATCCCATTAACCCTCACCATGTTCATGGCCTAAGAGAAGTACTATATGATGAATGAGGACTTGATGAATTACCATGAGAGGTTTTCTAGAATATTCGTTTTAATTACCTACTTCCACTACTTCAATCTCAAACCTTAAAGAATAAAGGTACTGACCTGAACCTTTTGTGACTCAGGAAATTGATGTAAACTAACTTTCCTATCAATTTTTTATATCCACTATTCGGCTTCAAATGGATTCATTTCACCATATAAGAGTGGAAGATTCAGATTCTAAAACTCACAGAGTAAGTCCATTGTTTGATCAATTGGAGGGTATATGAATTTGGAACAACCCATAACTTTTCCTTGAATATTCATCAAATCCTTGGCAGGGGAAAACTATAATCAACAAAAAATATAAACTCAATCAAATCCAACTCCCCATCCAAAACTCACCATAATTAATTAATAATCCTAAAAGGAATCTAAATAAAAAAATTCTATTTTTTTCAAAATCACCCTTAAACATAATTTGAAAGCCAATTTTCAAGCTTTATATTTCTATTCATTTAATTCCAAACAATAATCCAACTAATTCTATATAAAAAGCCTTTTATTCCTGTTTATACCATTTTTTGACATAAATAAAAGCTCATTTTATCAAAACCATTTAATTATGAAAGCATTTCCTCATAAATAATTTTATACAAAATATATTCCCAAAAAACATGATGAAATAAACCTGAAAACACATTAATAATTTTAAAATATAGAAACATAACTATTTAAAATCCATTTTATAAAATTTAAAATGTGGTTTAAAAAATATTAAAATGATGAAGTACCAAAATAATTTCATGAGGGAGAAAATAATTTTAATGGGTGACTTGGACATATGGTTGGAGGACACCTTCCAATCACGCCACCATCACAGAGTGTTTTTCAAGACCATTTCATCAGGGTCTACAATATTTTCCATGCCCTACAGGCTCACATAGAACACTATCCGAACTCCTAGTTCACTTCGAATACATCAGAAAACAAAAAAAAACAAAAAAAAAGGACTTAAAACCCCCAAAATCAAATGGTAACCCAATGATCGACACATATATTGGTTTATAGAAAATTATTTACACATAAACCCCATATATCCATAATTTTACTCCTTCAACCATGAAAACCCAAATAACAAAATGGTGCTCTGAATGCTAGATCCTCTAATAAACATATCCTTTAAAACCATCTTTTCCGGAACCAACCCATGTAGACTCTGAAACAGTAAATGGTGTTTTCCAGTGATATGGCCCAAGAGGAGTGACAAATCATCCCAATCTGATAACTAGTGTTGTGGAATAATAGAGAGAAACTATGGGAACAATTTCTCCCAAATAATATACTAGAGTAGTGGAAATAATAAAATAATAGCGAAAAAATAATTATGAAACCAAATAGAAAAACTAAACATAAAATGAAAAAAAGTGAACTAAACCTGATGGTAAAATAAACCTTTTTGTGACCTCGTAATTCAGTCAATGAACTAAAAACCTACCAACGGACTACGAATATTGAAACCAATCTAGTACCTTCACGTGAGGCCAAAAAAAGATTGAAATATAGGCTAGTATATTAATACTCACTATTAATTCCCAAGTATTCTATTCCCAAGGAAGTTCCTTTAAAAAAATATTCCATTTCTGATAGTTTGAAATAATGTTAATAATCATAGTCTTTCATTCATTTAATTTTAAAACTAATCATAATCATTTTTCCTTTTCAATACAAACTGGTTTGTTTTCCAAAAGGAGAAGAGGTTATCACTTTATTAATGTAGAGAGAAATTGCATAGAAGGTTTATTTTATTTATAAATGTAAATGAGAATGTGAAACATTCAAATAAACATTCCAGGAATATTTTATAAACCATAATTCACATTCAAAAAAGTGTTACCCCATATAATATTATAAGAGTAACATTTACAAAATAAGGGAAACATAAAACACAACATAAGACACCAAAATGCAAGAGAAACCTAAATTATCCACCATAGAAAAATAAGTTCTAGACTAAAATGAGAGTACCTAAGTGACCAAGGGATATATTAGAATAAAATTAAGCCTAATTCACCCTATAAGAATGCATAACCTAATGTTATAAATAAGTCTGAGTTCTCGTTGTTACCCTACCAGACCTATCCGAGGGGCACAATCTCAAAGTAGAGAAAGGTCCGTACTAAGGGAAAGTTAATGGAGTAAAATTTAAACTAGTTTAACAAATATTCTCAGATAATACTCTTGTTGTGCCAGGTTCCCATGTTATATATAATGTTGGGATGATCCAAATTAATCGATCATATATATATCACAAGCGTAGAACACCACATGATAAACACATCCAACATCACCCCTAAACCAACTAGGAGAGTAACCCTTACCATAAAACCATCAATAAATGTCTGATGTCCCATGAAAAGTATACACCATTCCCATTACCATTTATTAAGGAAAGTGATACATCCAATGTGGTGTTTTCAAAAGAATGAAAATTTATTAATGATTCAAATGGGCCTCATGTAACCCTTATGTTGGAACCCATTTAAATAAATGATCAAATAAAGAATTTTAGATCCATATTTGAAACCAAAAAATAAATATGATACCAAAATATATTTAAAAAATCCAAAGAGGAATTAAAATAAACACTTGGTGGGTAGATATTAGTAAAACATTTTCATCTAATAAAAGTATAAAATTCCATCCATTTCAAATGAAAATAATTATTCTAAATACCATACATCACTAATTAGTACAAGAAAGGTGTTAAAATGAAGAAATAAATAATTATATAAATATAAAGCCCGATTAATAGGGTATTAAACGTCAAAATCATGTCATTTTAAAAATGGAAGTTTGAAACGACCCGACAAAGGCTCAATGAAGCATGAAAATAAAAGTGAAAAATCCAATTTAAACTCAGTGAAACTACAAACCTTTTTCAATAAAATAGTGGTAGTAGAGTAACCAAAAATAAAATGAAAGAAGAAGAAAGAGGGAGAGGAGAAGAGGAGAGTACCTCGGGAAATCAGCCTAAATACATAAGGAATCCTCTAGGAGTCACTGTAAAAGGATTTGAGGATTTTTGAAGAAGGAAGAAACTCCCCATGGGAAAAAATAACAATAAAGGGGGAATTAGGTGTTTTAACGTAAAATTATGAAATGAGAAAATGCGGAATGTCTCATTTATAAGGGATCAGGAATTGTGCATAGTTTGATTGCACGTTTTTGAAAACTGTGTGCCAACAGTTCTTACCTTAACAGAAACAATATACACCCAAAATATTTGGCTGCATGGTTTTGAAAGCCTTGTGACAACCATGAAACATGGATCTAGAAAAAAATAAAGATTGATGTGGACTTCCTCCACATGGTCTGTAAAAAATATGATCAGGCCCTAGAGACCTTTTCAAGAGACACCCAAGGACATATATAGTTTCTACTGGAGCCACAAGGTTTGGATCAAACCATGTTCTACCCATGAAACTCAAAAAATCCAAGTTAAAAATGAATTCTATGGAGAACCATCCATATGAGGTTTCATGGTTTCCCCTTAACCATACAACTAAATCATTCAACTGAATGAAAACAACTTGAACAAAAACTTTTTTATGAATCATTTGAAAATAAAGAGGGAATAATGGTTGGAATAGATAAACTAGAATATAATAACAATAGAAAACCAAAGGTGTGACAGTCTATGTATTTTAAATTTATAATTAATTTTCATCATATTTCTTACACTATAGGAAACATTAGTATCATCATCTAGGATAGGAAAATAAAAACACATAACTAAATTACATACATTTTAATATTTATCTTATTTTGGAATAAACCCCCCTGGCATATGTCATGCATGTTTACATGAAAATCTTAACAAATATGCATTTAGTGGGAATGTAGAATGGGAGAAAAGATTATTGAATGAGTTCATACCAATGTGGGTGGTTTATCTTCTATTGAAGCAAGGTGTAGTTACACATACATCATAATTTTTTAAAATTTTTAGAATATATGGATATATCTATTTAATTAAGTCTAATTCAGAACCATTTTTTAAATTAATGTATTAAAAGATTTTTGTTTTGTACTATCTTGGTACGAATATTACGAATCTTTTCTCAGACTATAGTGGATAATATCTTAATCAAGACTTCATTAAATATTTAAAATATTTTCAAATACTATCTCTAATCAAACCTTGTTATATACCTCAGTTGAACAGTTTTATTGAAAGGAGTTACCACACAATATTGGAGATGGTGAGATCAATGCTAGGTCATGATGTTTTTCTACTATACTCTAAGGGAAACTCATTACAAATCAGAACATATGTAATAAACTGATTTCCCACTAACGTGACAGATGGTATACCATATAAATAATTGAATGGAAAGAAACCCATGTTATATTACATACATGTTTGGGGTTTTAAAAAAATTAGGCCTACTCAAGTAAAAATAATGCACACCAAGGTTAAAAGTGTATCATTATTGGTTATCTAAAAGACAAAATTGAATATAAACTATACAATCCATTATAAAAAAGGTTGTGGTTTAAAGAATACCTGAAATTATTGAGGAGGATATTATATATAAATGAAATAGTTATGGATACAAATACATTGAGAAATTCAAGTATTATTATACACATGAGCTAGAACATTAAAAATTCCTCAAATCCCTTGGGATGAATCATAACATGAATCACTATTTAGGTTTACTGGAAATTTTATAGAATTGTAACTATATTTTTTCTAGACACAAATTTTAGTTAGACATTATTAGTTTATAATAATGATTATATAACCTAATAGTAAGTAGTATATGGTACAAATGATTCCATGTTGCGAGAATCCCTGAAATGTGAAATGAATTCCTTTTACGAAAACAAATTATATTTTTTTTAGATCCCATAGTAGATGCAAATACCATAATTTTTAAGAAGAAAATGAATATCTAAGAGAAATTCAATTCCTTTAAGTCATGACTTCTTGAAAAATTTGTTTAAACTATGTAAAATCATTGACTATGATGATACATTTTCACCAGCTACAATGATAAAATGTAGTACCATTATTCATTAAATTATGGCTTATGATAATTATGATATTTGGAAACAGGATTTAAAAATAGCATTCCTAAAATGGAACATTCATGAATACATCAATAAGAAACAATATAAATTGATTGTGACTCCAATGGATTCCAAAAAGATATGAAAATTTCATAAAATCATTTATGGATTAAGAAATACATCTAGGTCAAAGCATATTCATTTTTTTTGAAACCATAATAAAATTTGGTTTCATAAATAAAGTCCATGAGCCTAATGTCTATAGATATATTAGTGGGAGTGTAGTGATTTTCAAAATATTATATCATTATAATATTTTACAATTTATAAATTAAATAATAGTTTTTTGGGTATAGAATGGTTGAATATATTATTTTCTATGTTGGACTTATGAGAGGCATCATATATCCATGGGATTATGATCTATCCTAATAGATCAAATAAATTTCTTAGCCTATGTCAAATTATATAGGTTTAAAATCTTATGACTAGATTCAGTATGTAATAATCCATGATTGGAATAATTCAAGCATAAAAATGAATTCATAATTTAAATTAATCATTTTTTATGAACAAAAGGAAGGAAATTGAATTGAAAAAAATCCATACACATCATCTATTAGGTCAATCATGTATTTTATACTATTTAATAGGTATGATATTTCCTACACATTATGTGTAATCGGATGATAACTTGTTAAACTAGGTGACTACCTTTGGATGGAACTCAAGAAAATCAGTAACTATAAGATGTGTACGAAAGATATGTTCCTTGTTGTCAAATGTCCGAGTATTAGTTAGTTGGGGTTAGTGTCCTTTTTATACTTTTATTACATATATATTCTATGTATTAAATATTAATATAACATCTTTTTATAGATTTTTTATTATAAATCATGAAACTAATTTACTAATGTCCTAGAGTAAATGTTACATTGATAAGGTCATACTAGTTCCCTATTTTGATAAAACCTTTGACGTTATATGAATATATTCTTAAATAATTTTTGGATGTAAGGGTGTGCTATGGAATTTGTCACAACATAGAAAAATGTTAGGTGTGTGTACTCGTAAATGGATGAGGCTTATTCTCTTGAAGTTATCAATATGTAATCTTCTAGATGAAAAATTATAAAAATAAACCCACCAGTTGGAATTCCACATGTTTTGGTGTCATTAGATATTCTTATATGTGAGCTTATGAAATTATCCTTAGATATTAAGATATTATTATTACATGTTATGACTAGTGTACATAGATGAATTTCATAAACCATAATGATAATTAATCATGGAGAAGATGGAGACATTGGGTGCGTAATGAGTGACATGTCATTAAATGATATGTCAATGAAGGATTATCCCCTTCCATATTTTTGGATGATGATATCTCATACATATGATTGGAATATAAGAGTCACCCTAAATTCAATGGAATTGGTGTAAAGACATGTCTATTTCGCATTGTTAAAGAATGTTTTATCAAGTATATTGGTTTATGAGATAGATGAGCAACCTGTTTGGTAGGTATTTTGAAATTGGTATTATACTACATAGTAATTGTCTGAATGTCTCTATCATCCTTGTGGTATTCAGTTATATCTGTTGGGTTACTTGAACCTCTTCAACAGAGTAATATTATATAATAATTAAGACCACCTAATTACAAATTTATATAATCTGAAAGGGTCACACACATAGTGTTTTCAATGATATCGATTAAATTTTATTTGAATTTAATTAATTGAAAAAATTTTATTCTCAAGATCAAGGGAATATTTTATTCACATTTTATTGATTAGAAATACTTATTGATGTATTAAATATTTTAATTTAATATTTATTCGGGTTTGAATAAATTCTAGAGGGTTTCAATAGTACCAAGAACATGTCCAATGAAAATTATTAATCAATAATATGGTAAAATAATATTTTTTATTTCACTAGTTGGCGCACACCACAATATAATAATAATAATATATGTCATGGGGTTTATTAATGTTTATTATGTTATTTATGGTATTCATTGTAATTTAGTAATATATTAACTTATAACAATCTTTATAAACAAAAATTTATTACTATTGTGTAGTGTATCTTTGTGCAATTGAAAATAGAGAATTATTCAATAAAATAATTTCTCTGTCGACTCCTCCTTATCTCTCCCTCTCATTTCTGAGAAATGAAATTGAGAATCTTTTAAGATATAAGAATGTGCAATAAAAAATAATGAAAAAAAATCGATTCACCATACTAGCACCCAAATATTGATTGCTTTTGGTTGGAGATCAAATGACCACATGTGGATCATTTCTAGAGGTATTCTATCCTAGGATAATCATAGTGAAATGAGGAAAATGTGAAATGGACTTGTTGGATGATAAAAATCGTCATTAAAAATGATCCTGAGACTTGGTATTCATTTCATCAAATATAAGATAAATTAATTTTAAATTTGGCGTTCACTAACCTCACTTCGGGTTCTAGGAATAGAAATATTAAAAGAAATTTTAATATATCTTCCATCACTTCATACTTTCACTATATGAAGAACCATACAAAATTATAGAATAAGTGACCCAAAATGAAGTAAACCACTTGGATGGTGAGATCATTCCATGGAATTCGGTAATGGTATAACTAGCCTAGACTGGGGTGGAATTATAGATGATCACATTATGCTCCACATTGAAGGATATCTGACTCTATCTAGGACTTCCGATATAGGGGATCACTAACTACATTATCCAAAAGGGATGCCTTATGTAACCTATAGGAATGTACCAAGGGGATGCCAACAAAAGAAACTCATGAATCCTGATGATTATGAGGTACATTACATGCCATATAAGACATAATCACCTTGTATAGTTATTACACGACATTCCCATGATAGCTTGGGTGTGACCGTTTCTTCCAGTTGAGGCTCATGTTTTCCAGACCAGGTGAATATAAAACGGTTTTGACCCTGTATATAGGCCATGCCTATGTAATTGGTTTTGTATGAGTATCTGGACATGTTTGAGTACTCTAGTCATGTTCGTTTAATAGGGTTGTGATCATGTACTCTTGTCATACATGTCTTATTGGCTATGTCCATGCTCGTATAGCCCATTGATACATATCGAGTCACTAATATCGGGTCACATATCATTTGATCATGCCACATGACAAGTTATATTTATCTATGTGGGGAATTTTAATCCTATATATATGGGGACCTGGAATCTTATATCCTTCTAAAGTATATGCCTCATATGTTTTTTTGATAAACTCTCTTATTCTCTATGTGTGATTCTTGAACTACCCCAACTACCGATTACATTGATAATCACACCCATATATCTTGTATCATGGGTTTTCCATTCCTAATATGTAAATGGTGGAATTATTTTAGTCACCCATCTATTCAACACTCGATCCTCATCACACCGCACCACCATGATCCAAAACCACAGATGAAAATTCTCACTCCATTCTATGGTCCATGTTTGAAATCTCTTTACACAACATCCTCCCACACTAATGATTCTGATTATGAATTTTATCTTATCTAATTTATATACTAAACATAAGTTAAATTTCATAATGATAAGTTTTTGAGTATTTTTGAAAGACTAGAAAAGTTATTACAGATAATTAATGCACAACGAACATGGGAAGATAATCGCAAAAAAATTCGAGGAATGAACCTCGACCGATTTTTTATCTTGACTCAATCCATTCATGATGAATATATTCAATGAATGGAATGATAAATGATAAAAAAAACATTGTCGATTATTATTCCTTAAAAGATAAAACAATAAATCACCATTAAATTTTTTTTCTGAATAATTCATTCTAATCTATTTTTAGATAATCAATATAGGGATATAAACAACCTAAAATATTTTTACCATGAGGTTGGATTTATATTTTAAAAGTAATGAATTATATATAATCATCAATTTCCTGACCTAATAACTTTTTTTCTAATGATTAACTCCTTATAAACCATAACATCAAACCATAATCCATTTACATTCATAAAAAAATATCTTCCATGAAACCATTAAAATCCATTGGTTTATACATATAACCTTAGATATTATATGGAAAATTATTAAACCTATATATTAATTAAATTATAAATTTAAATAAATAATTACTCTTTCATTAATCCTGTCATGACCAATATTTGGAAAAACAACCAATACACACAAAGGACATGTCACCCCTATTGTAGAAACATCATTCTTGATTTGGTGGAGGTATTTTATTTCTCATTAGAGGAATTATTTGGGAGTTCATAAATTATTTTACAGAAACTATGCACACATGATATAATATATTTAATTTTTTTTATATCAACATAGAGGCCCGCTTGGATTTAGAATCGAATGCTAACTCTATTCCATGATCCATTAATATTATTTAAAACATTAATATTATAAATATATAAAATATAATTCCATAATTATCTCCACATCAAGTATTTTTATCTTGAAAAGAAAAATCCTACCCCACTTGTGATGATATTGTGCTCATATCAAGTTGTCCCTCTTCTAGTTTCTATTTTGACGATTCATATTCTATCAATAGAGATGATCCAAGGGAATCTATCTCCCTAGATGTAATTTATATTGATGAAATTAAATCACTACTAGGAACTCCTTGATGTTTTCTCCATCCATGATGTCTAGATCACCCTAGTCGATAACATGCTGCATATTGGGCCCATACCTTCTCAACTACGATGCTAGAAGACATCATTTACCCTATCTAATTGTGGTAGTAGTTTTAAGTAAAATAACACCTCAAAAACACTATGATATATAAATAATGGGCAATTTACTACCATATATAACTATGAGTGCTGACTCTTATGGGTCATTCAAACATATTAGAGACCAACAAGGTTTCTCATGAACGTCTTTGAATGGTTCTATACAGATCGTGGAGTGGTAACTGTTGTTATTTGTAAACTCACTCATGGGTTGGTAATTCTCTAAGATATGTGAAATTTAAATCATTTAAGACAATATCAATTCTTATATAACCTAAATCATTAGAATTTTTTAGCTATCTATCTAGGGATGAAACCCCTTGCTAAAAAAACTAATTCGAAATGGACTCATTACATATTCTATATAATAATGTCATGAAGAGATTATCATGGCATAAAATTATCATTGAGGATATTATTTAAGTATATACTATCCCTTTCACATTAGTACAACCTAAAATTTAAACTGAACTCATCTCTTGGATGCCGGGGTAGTGGTACAACATGGTGAGATGATCTAGGATCACCCACATACTATTGTGATATCTAGATTACCATGGATTCCCCCCTATATTTTTCTTGGATATATCATCCCACATCAACTCTAGAGATTCTTGGGGTTAAAAAATCTAGTGGAACATTGTTTTATTTCTTCACCTAATGACAAGTGGGATATTGATAGACAAAATCATGTTAACAAATGTTTATCCACATCCAACAGAGCTGATGATGAATTTATTAGTTCATACTTTTCACCCCTAAACATTTTGGGGGGGGGGGGGATCTGTTGAAAATCCCCATAAACTCATATTTTAGATTCATTAGTACAATTATCTATCCTCATAAATGTATGACATACTCACCAAATTTATAAAATCCCTGAGGGTCTTGTTTAATCTATATATGATCATAAATTCACTAAATATTGATATATCCAAACTGAGAATATCTATAACACTGAATAATAAAGGATTTATAATCATTGATATGAGGTATGTTATAGATTCCTCTTCAACTATGGACAATTACAATAATTCCAAATTCTTCAATGCATAATCCAAAATTTTGAACAAGATCACTTATAAAGAGAATATTACACTATGTTCCCCGAATGAAGAGTATATAATATCTCAAAGTCATAATCCTAGAGGAACCGTAGGCACACAATTAATCACAAGTTAATAACCATTGTTTCAAATTATACATGATACACATATGGTTTGAGTAGACGATAAACCCCTCACCCATAACGTAGATCCCCCACATTTTTAGGGCAAACACCACCCCTGGTAGTTCTAGATCCTAAGTCTAATAGGTTTAATCATGGGATATTCACCTCTAGGATCCATAGAATATCACAACCATCCCCTACATCAGAACATATATAACCTCTGTTCAGGTGTAATCACAAAACACCAGATGCTCAACACCCTTCTCTAACAACATCAAGTGTTGGGAACTCTTCATCCTCTTCTGTAACTTCCAAAATTCCTAATGGAACATCCAGAAATCTATATGTAATGATACACCATTCTGTTTAAAGTAGTTGAGGTTTCTGATATATTAAAGAAATACATAATGAATCACTGATTTTATCATGAAAAAAGAAGGAATCTTCACACCTAAAACACACTCTTGTTTAGATCACATGATTTAAGGGTATCAAAACATTCTTATTCCCCTACTACACCCTCTTACGAGTTGAAATTTTTCATGATCTAGACCATTAAAATCTATAATTGAGACTATGTGAGATTAAAAATATAGTGCTCTGAGAGTATATATAGTTTAGTTATAAAATGTATAAATTTCCCCACCTTTAATACCAAATAAACTAGGATATCATCAGTGAATACTACCTTGAAATGGTATAGGAAAAGATGAATGATCCGTATCATAATTACTAATAACACTAATGGGATGTTATTTACACTGAGGGTAATTACCAATTACTCATAGTGACTATACTGAGATCATAATTCCATATTTAGTATATTATAATCCTAAACTTTGATCCAGTGATAGCCCAACATGAGAAAATTACTTGAGAATCACATCACCCATTTAACTCAGACAAATAGGACATAGATTCCCAAAAGTAGATTATTATTATTGATTTTCACCCTATTAGGTGACAATAATCAAAACAAATCCTAATAAAAAATTCATTTTCTTGGAGCACAAATCTCAAGATTCCCAAGGATACACACCAGGTCTAAAAAAACACATTTACTGATATTTATCCAACTAGAAATTATTTCATGAAGTAGTACATGCGACATCTGATACATTGGAATAGATATTGGGGTAGTCCCCTTGTTGAATTATATATAGAATTCAATCTTAATGAGGGAACGGGTGATGGGAATATCCTCAAGTAATACATCCTAATACTCCACCAAAGCTATATAAAGATGAAATATCATAAAAAATTATACTCTAAATGTAAAAATATCCAAATGAAGAGTAATAGACTATATAAACCTTCTCATGAGATATATCACTTTAATTGAGATATATTATTTCACAAAAACTAAAGCCTTGTTTAATAAACTTGTATGCACAACATTATTTTATTGAAATTATTGACCATTGATTGAATAGTTGATATCATAACTATACTATAAATGATTTTGAAAAGGCATCATCATGGCCATCAAAATATCCCACAAGAATATCAATCCTCTTAGAGTCTAGAAACACTATCCAAAGAAGTGTGCGATCTATGAATATTTCCTAGCAGATGCCTCCAAACACAAGGGTCTAGAAAAATTCTCCAATGGAAACTCTTAATCTCAGAAAAGGGATGTGTCAAGATTAGAATCACTCATTTATATATGTATCAATCCTATAACCAAAAAAAATACAATTAGATTATAACCTGAATAAAAAAATAAATTCTTTGGGTCATATGTCTCCTTTGATTGCAGATATTTTCATCCACAACCACCAGCTCCTTGAGTTTAAATGGACGACCTGGGGTTGGTGGTGGAAATTGGACAAATTCTTAGCCACCTCTATCTTTTAGCGTAGCTCCACTACCACGTACAACACCTGGCAGAATTCCCTATTATAGTTACTACTTCTGTCTAGGTAGTTGATTGACTGTATCCTTGTCATATTCATGGAAGGTTATATAGTTCTGCAAAAAATATCCTCATACATCACAGGAATAACACCTCCTCATCCTTGGATATATAGAACCATCTTGAGAACACTAAATTATATACATACTATTATTAGAACTTATCTCTTAGAACCTCTCATGTTTAGAACTATGATGATGATGTTGAAAACCATCTACCAAAGTCTTAGCACTTGGTTTTTCATTTGTAGCACCAAATGATAGTGGAATATATTCAAGAATTTTTACACCACCCAGGTTCTTTTGAGAAACCCAACAATGGTTGGAATTAAAAGATATATAAATCCATCCTTGATATCTTGGAAAAGTCCATAGTAGAAGGATAATTAATTAAATAACACATATCAAACTACATCTACAAAGTATAATAAAATTTTTTTAATCCATGACAGAAAAAATAAAACTTTCATGATTACCTTTTAGATCTCTAAAAGATCATGGATACGTATTTCTCCCAACATAGATAGAGAGAAATCATTTATGAAGAACTAATTGAACTCTATTGAAAGAGGGAGTCACATCATCATGTGTCTGAGTGACAAGAGTCCACCATCTTCTAATTGATTCATTGAGTATGATCTCTGATAAGACCAAATTCTAATCATGAGGGGTCCCAACTAGTTAGAAAACTCACCCCACTATCTTCAGATAGTCCTCATCACCTGGGGGACTTGATCACACCAAAAACTGAGCGGTTTCTACCTCTTAATCTCATGGAGTGTTCCATGTATAATCACATCCTCTATTGATGCTGATATATCATCTTACAAATTGATGGGTGGTATTATCCTCAAAAAATCCTTGAGGTATCGCCACCTGTATAAGACTATATAGTAAAAAACTTTAGTAGGTCGACCATCATAAAAATCTTGATATATAATCCAGGATGTTTACCTTTAAAGAGTAATATTGAAAGATACATGATGTACCATGGTCAAAGTGTATATATAGGGAGATAACTCAAAAAGGAAATGAAAACCACACACCATTTATATATGATTCATGTACCATAGTTATCCATACAACCACTTTCGACATGTACCATTTCAATAGGAAAGTTATCATATTTTGAAGGAGTGAATACATTAGCCACCATACTAAAATTATGTTACATAGTCCAAATTGAATTTATGTACACATTAACACTATTTCTCCATTTTATAACCCAAAACACTCAACTATACCATCTTCAAACACTAATTTTAAGATGAAATTCTTGGATACCATTCGATCACAACTCGACCAACTGGGGAATGCATAGCCGCAATAATCTGAGAGCCCCCCCATGAATAACTCTATTGGGCCCTTGGATAGTGAAAAGAAATGTGTAGGAATGTTATAAACAAGGGAGACCTTAGTATAAGGTACATGTACAAACACACAAATCTGACCACCAATACAAAGTTGAATGGTAAGATACAAATGGTACCAAAGTTCCTTTATAATATTATATCCTATATCTGATTATAACACATGTTTGGGAAAAAATAATTGGAAAAATAAAGTTTCAATAAATTGTAATGTATTAAAAATGATTATTAACATGTGGAATAATGTCAAATGAATTTATTGGACGTAATCATGGTTTTTCTGGAAGGATTAGGCTCAGACAACTCCTAGTCCACCTAGGACTCTATTTTAATTCATGACGCCTACATAAGACAAGAAATGTGCTTGTATATCACATAGATTGGTCAGTATAACATAGCCACTAGGAAACATCATTATCAAAAAATGTAAAGTATCATGTGAGGGTCATAAAATTATTAATAATGTATTCCTATCATAATATAAAAAAATAATATTACTAATAAACTATATATATTCACGATAGGCACAAAGTCTTAATGTAAGGTCAAAACAATACCATTATACAAGGTTTCTGCTCATATATTTAATGTAATACTCTTCTTATAGAATCAAGTCCTCGAGTATGATAACACTGATAGAACTCATCTAAGAGGTCATGTTAATCAGGCCTCTCCATGAAGAATTATTCAGTGAAACTTAGAAGATATATATATATATTGATAGGTGATATATCCTCGGGCTAATGAGGTATACCAAAACCATACCAATTCAAGCCACTTGGCTAGGGTCTAATTCCATTAAACTTGAAAATGAGATACTTCTCCCATCCTAGAGAGGAATGAAATAAGATCACAATCTAGGCCACACATTGGGATAAAGACTATATCCTAGAATATCCCATATTGGGGAAAACCATCATATTGTTTTGAAGTGATTCTTCATATACCCTCACGAAGACAGGCCAAATTGATGTACCCTAATGGTACTCATCTATATAGATGAGAATAATTCCCTCAACCTACCATAGAAGTATTATACATCGTGTATCTATAGTACATGATGTGTCTCGGCTATCACTGGTATGGATGTTTTCTATGACAACCCTTCTTTTATTACAAACATAAACATGATTTATTAAATAAACTATTCACTTGATACAACATGGAAGATCAAGAGGTATAGTGTCTTTGGGTCATAGGATCATTACATTAAAACTTAAAACATGAAAAACAACATCATTATTGAAAACATCCTTTACACAACCATTACATTCCCTCATACTTATTATTGCATGGGATAACCTGAGGACATACTAAAGAAAAGGGTGAGCTATAAAGCCTAGTAAGGGAATAATCATGGAATACACGAGGAGTACAAAACATGTTATAAAATAGACATATTAATAGAGAACAATAGAAACATTTACATAAAGGTATGATAAAGCATGATAATCCTAACATGGAAATGTGGCAACAACACTTAACATGGAATTAGCATGAGCCAGGGCTCATTGCACATAAAGCATGAGTAAATTACCATTGCACATGAAGCACGAGTAAAACATAATTTCAATTGAATTAGAATGAGTCAACACACATTGCACATTACGTATCATGATAATATACTTTACTCAATTCATTGGAGCACTATAAGGGCGCACCCTTCTTAGACATTTCATTTCATGCATAAGTGTGCCACATGGATCATAGAACATGGATTCATTAAACATACTCATTTATTCTATGATAAAGGGATTTAGAATTCATAAATGAAACATTATAATAAATAATTAAATGTTCATAAAGGTTAATACCTTTGAAGGAGAAATGGGCATGGTATTCACTACACAAACACGTTGTCTTAGAAAATCGGTGCAATTTCGGGAGTGCAACGGCGTGACATAAGAATTCATAAAAATGGTTGATGGGAGAGAAATGGGTTTCTCATAATATTTACATGTAATGGAAAGTAAGTAGGTCATATAGATACATTTACCAACAATTTTAATGGAATTTATATTCATGATACAAAAGTATTGCTTCAATGTAAATGTGGAGAGAGAAGTTCCTTTCAAAATTTCAGCATAGTAAAAGGTGTACATGGGAGGAATTTAATGAGACAGAAAGGGGTATCCCATCATTCAAACATAAAGAGTGCAGTATGAGGGAAGTGAAAAACCATACCCCAAAATTCATAATTGAAATTAAAAGGGCAAAACAACTTAATGAAAATTGGACAAAAGAGAAAGGAAGAAAAAACCCTTGCTTGGAAGTGTGCTACCAAAAGCTTAAGAGAGGCTTATTGGGAGCTTGAGGCACCATGGGTGGATTTTAGAGAGATTAGGGCAGAGGATTGACGAACTCTAAAGTATTTGAATGTGGAGTATGTTGGAGCTTGGGTTGTTTTATATAGGAAAGGTGAGTGAAATCTTCATTATTTAGGGTTGGTACCCCTTACATTAAAATAATCCTAACCATAAATCAGCTCATTGTTTTTGCCCATGGTTTTTGGAAAAGGGGAGATGAAAATAATATTTTATAAGGCCAAAGTCTGAACTTCTTAAAATAATGGGGTTGATTATGTGGAGGTGAATCACACTCCAATGGAAAATAATTAAAAAAGACAAGATGTTTAATAAGTCTTGAGGGGTCCATTAATGCTTTGAAAAGTAAGTAAAATAAACCCAAAATCGCATTATTTTAATGGTAAAACATATATTGGCCAAACAAAAATCTTATAATATTTTATTACATCACTATTGGGTCATTATTATGTCATAAAACACATTATATATTTAAACGATATTTAACTTTTAGCCCAAACTTTGACTGTCTCAGAAAATTATAAAAAATTAACCATTGGATAATTTCGATGTCCAGATTGTAGAAATATCATTTATTTTATTTATATAATTTTATAAATATGTTAATTTTCACTTTTAAAATAAGAACTGACATTTATTGAAAATTCACAGGTTTTGATAGAAATGGATTTCAAACCATAATAAAACTTATAATTTCATTTATAAAATTATATGATCATTTATATAAAATTAATTTAATAATGATAATAATATTTTATTAAATTATTATTTAATTAAAAAATCCCTTAATTTAATAAAATATATTTCTTAATTAAATAATAACTAAAAACTCTATTTGTACTTTGAAAATTGTTTACAATGTATCAATGATGAAAAGAAAGTATATTCATTATTATATACAAAAACAATGTACATGAACATATTATTAGAGATTTGTTACATAACCCCTTAAAACAGTCGCATAAGACCTAAGGGTAAGGTGCGTGATGGTGACAAACTCTTGGGGTGGCTCAGATAACATCGCTCGAGTGGTAATCTCTATCAACATCCACTTTTCCCGTAGATGGTCTCATTCGAGCCTGACATGGTGAAGCTCATCTTGGGCTTGGTCAAGAGCGAAGCCCAAATATGCAACCTTTTTTCTGTGCTCTGACAAATGGGCTTCATATGGATCAATTATACTGGATGAGGCCATCGCTTCCTATATCTGAGTAAGTTGGATTGGTTAAAGCCCTATATTTATACTAATCTTGTGATCACTGTTCGATGACTATAAAAGAAATGGTCACAATTCTTAATATACAACCAATGAAGTTGATATTTTATATAAACATTTCTCATAAAGAGACATTTAATTAGATCAATATGGATTTACATTAATAAAACATTGGGTCATTACAATATTCCCCCCTTAGAAAAATTTGGCCCTCGAAATTTCCTTTTACCACACTAAAAAAGATGTGGGTGACTCAGCTTCATCATTTCCTATGATTCCCAAGTCACTTCTTGAAACTTGTGGTTTCACCACAATAGCTTGACGAGGGGCATTGTCTTATTTCATATAACTTTTTCTCTACGATCTAATATCTTCACTGGTTTCTCTTCATAAGAAATATCATCCTCCAACTGTACCACCTCAGAAAAGAGTACATGTGAAGGGTTCGGTATGTACTTCCTTAAGAGGGATACATGAAAGACATCATGTACTTTGTCTATAGTAGGTAGAAGTGCTAGTCGATAGGACACAGCCCCAACACAATCAAGAATCTTGAATGGGCTGATGTACCTTGGCTTAACTTACCTTTTCTTCCAAACCTCATGACCTTATTCCACGGAGATATGCATAGAAAAACCATGTCTCTAATTATAAACTCAAGGTCTCATTCATGATTATCTGCATAACTATTATGTCGACTCTGGGATGCCTTGATATGCTGCTGAATGGTTTTCACCTTCTCCACCATTTCCTCGACCATTTCTGGTCCACAAAACTTACGTTCACTGACCTCATCCCAACACACTGGTGTTCTGCACCTTTTCCCATAAAGGGCTTCATATGGTGCCATTTGGATGCTTGAGTGGAAACTATTGTTATAAGAGAACTCAACCAGAGGAATATGTTGATCCCATCTTCTTTTAAAGTACATTGAGCACACTTTCAACAGGTCCTCAAGTGTTTGGATAGTCCAATCAGATTGTCCATCAGTTTGAGGATGATAGGCCGTACTAAAGTTCAGTTCAGTTTCCAGAGCATGTTGAAGACTCCTCCAAAACATAAAGGTGAATCTTGGATCTCGCTCAGACACAATAGATAGTGGTAATCCATGCATCCATACCACTTCCCTAATATATATTTGTTCCTGTTGATCCAATGAGAAATCATCCCGAATAGCAATGAAGAGTGCAGTCTATGTAAGGCGATCCACCACAACCCAGAATGCATTGTTTCCTTTGGATGTCCTCGGAAGTCCAGTGACAAAGTCCATGTTGATGTTCTCCAATATCCATTCTGGTATGGGCAATGGTTGTATCATCCCCTTAGACTTCTTACTCTCTACCATCACCTACTGGCACACTAGGCACCTTGATGTATATCCATCGATCACCTTTTCCATAGTATCCCACCAAAATATTTCTCAAGTATCTCGATACATTATTGTGCTCCTTGGGTGAATAGAGAAATTTGAACTATGTGAATCATCCAAAAGTTCCTTCTTGGACTTAGGACTTGATGAAACACATAGTATTTTCCCAAATCACACAATTCCTTCTTCATTAACATTAAACTCGGAGGATTTCCCTTTTTTATAGCTTCTACATTTTCATGAATTCCCAAAATCATCCTTTTGAGCATCATTTTAACTTTATAAAAGGGATAGTTGATCAATCATTTGTGAAAGGATTAATGATTTTATCTTCTTAATTAATTCCATGTCCATCTTCATTAAGTCTAAGAAGATTGGATCCTTCTCAATTCTTATCACTGATAGAATCGCTGGGTCCTTTCTAATTAGGGTATCTGCCACCTTGTTTGCCTTTCCAAGGTGGTAATGTATTGAATAGTCATTATACATGATAAGATATATCTATATTCTTTGGCTCATATTAAGCTCTTTCTATGTGAATATATATTTAAGACTCTTGTGGTCAATATATATCTCACATTTCTCCACATAGAGATAATGCCGCCAGATTTTCAAGTCAATGATCACCGCCGCCAACTCCAGAACATGCATTTGATAGTTTCACTCATGGATTATCAACTTCCATGAGGCATATGATATCACTTTATCATTCTGAATTAGCATAGAGCCTATGCCCTTCTTAGAAGCATCACTGAATACAACAAAAATTTCCCCACTTTGGGGTAATGTGAGCACGGGTGCAATGATACACCTCAATTTCAACTCCTTGAAGATTTCTTCACATTCATCACTCCAAGAAAACTTTACTCCCTTTCATGTTAGCTTGGTAAGAGGGTTGGAAAATCGTAAGAAATTTCTTACAAATCATCGATAATATCTATCTAACCCCAAGAAGCTACGAATATCTGTTACTAATGATGGCCTCAGCCATCCCTCAATTGCATCTGTTTTAGAGCGATCCGCAGATATCCCATTGCTTATGATGATATGTCTCAAGAATGAGACCTCCTTCAAGAAGAACTCACACTTTGTGTACTTTTCATAGAGCTTCTGCTTGCACAAAGTCCCTATTTCAGTTATTAAATGCTCCTTATGATCCTCCTTGGTTTTGGAGAATATTAGAATATTATCTATAAAGACTACCACAAATTTGTCTAGGTAATATCTAAAGACTCTATTCATAATGTCCATGAAAATTTCTGGAGCATTAGTTAGTCTTAAAGGCATTACTATAAATTCATAGAGCCCTTATCTTGTGAAAAAAGCAGTTTAGGGATATCTTCCTTCTTCACCCTTACTTGATAATATCCCGACCGCAAGTCCACCATGGAGAAGTATTGTGCTCCACACAGTTGATTAAACAAGTCATAAATTCTTGAGAGAGGATACTTGTTCTTTATCTTGATTTTATTGAGATCACTATAATCGATGCAAAGGTGCATTGACCTATCCTTATTCTTGTCAAAGAGGACTAGTGCACCCCATGGTGAAGCACTTGGGAGTATAAACCATTTATCCAGATTCACCTGTAGTTGTTTCTTTAGCTCTTCATGCTCCATGATAGCCATTTTTTATGATGTCTTGGATATTGGTAGAGCCACTGGTATAAAATTCAATTGAGAATTCAACACCTCTTCTAGGAGGAAGACCAGACAGTTCCTCGGGAAACACTTCAGCAAATTCCCTCACAATAGCCATATCTTCAAGGGTGGGTTCTTCCTTGGACTCAATCATCTGAGCTAGATATGTGTTCTCATGGATCATTAATATCTATTATTGAGATGATGGATCTAAATGAGATTCATCTTCCTCCTTACACTTGTAAATAATCGGGGATCGATTCTCCATATGGAGTGAGATTTCCCTCTCCCGACAATTTATGTTGACTCTATATAAGGAAAGCCAATCCTTTCCAAGAATTGCATTAAATTCCACCAGAGGGAGTATGAAGAGGTTTTATGGGAAATTAAATCCACATATTAGGATAGGGGAGGACTTATATTAATGGGATGCAATGATTTCCCAATTTTCCATACTCACCGACATCTTCACTTCCATGATTTGTGGTGGTGCTGGGATTGTTCTTCTATAATTTTGAGATATAAAATAATGTTTATAACCGGAATCAAAAAGTTAATTCACTATTATTAAATGAACAACTTGCGTACCTGAAACCACCTCATTTTCAGGGTTTACTTCAGAAGAAGTGATGGAAAAATCACTTCCTTGCTACCTTGGAGGTTGTTGGTTGCCTCCGAAAACCCTTGGATTTGGGAACTGATTTGAAAAATTCCCTGGTTCATTTCAGATGTAGCAATGAACAATGTGTTGAGGTTCGAATAGAGTGTTCCTCTCCTCTTTCGCATCCGCGGGTCTTTCTTGCTGACAGTTAATAGCTAGGTTCCCTTCTCTTCCCCACCTAATGCATTTCCTCATCCACTTGAGGCAATTTCCAAGGTGCTTCTTTCCACACTTTTGGAAAGTGGGTTGTTGGATCTTCTTAGCAAATTGGATTTATCAATTAGACCGCTAGAATTGAATTCGACCTTATGCTTCTAGTCCCCATGATACCCCTATTATTCCTCATTCTCCATTTCGACCTTGAGGGCAAATCAGACAATTTCCGCATAGCCATCGATGTCACGGATCGCTAATGCATTCCGCAGGCTAGGATTTTGCTCACCAAATAAGCAGTCAATCTTGCATTCAGGGGTAATGAAAAAGCTAGAATCATATCGTGCAATTATGTTGAAGTATTCCTCAGACACTCCAACAGATTCTTCATCATTTTTCTTGAGGAAAAAGAAGTTCCTTTCCATATTAAGCTGGAGGGTGCGCGGAAAATGTTTATTGAAAAACATCTTCCAGAAATCCTTTCATTCCAACGCCTCAATCTCCTCCTAAGGCTTCTTATTTTTGATCAACATCCACCAATGATCAACTTCACCCTCCATACGATAAGCCTTCTGGGGATAATTCTCTTGTTCATAACATCGAAGGATAGAGAAGAACTTTTCAATGAAGTTGATCTATTGTTCAGCGATCATGGGATCAGATGATCCACTAAATGTATGAGGACTTTGTCTCATGAAGCGCTCGATAGTGACTTGTTCCTTCTTAGGGGTTGGTTATACGTTCCTCTTGACCCATGTTTTTATTCAAAGCGTGAGTTTTCTGAGAGACAAGCGTGACAATGTTCACAATTCCCGTTTCCATTGGACTGGGCATCTCATTAGTACAATCATCACACTGATCTTCACATCGGTTGTTAGATCGAGTTCTCCTACTACCGGCCATTGGCTGGAATAAAAGGAATGTTATGGGGTAATACATAAAGGGTAATCCAAAGACAAAAGTTCATGACTTATAAATAAACATTATTTTCCTTAACTCATGAGTCTATAGGCTTTAATCTAGGCTTTTCATGATCTACTTTCTAACATATATTCTTATGGGCTTTTTTTACTTCCCTTAATATGGGTTCATACTAAGCATGTGAAGTTATCAAAAACATATCCCTTAAGGAGTGTCGTAACCAAGAGTGCAGCAAGCCCTATTGTCATGGACCCGTTCCTATTCGAGTCTAGCTCAAAGCGGTGTTTCTGGGTTTTACCCCTAGGATACATCTGTCATAGAGCCACCTCTACCTGCTTGTATCCAGACAGAGATGTATTTGCTTGATAAACCACTCAATCAGTACATACCAAAACATAGGGATGTTTTTATTATATTTATTCTTTTCTCTAAGGCTTTACTGGGGTTTTCTAATCCTAATCCCAAAAATAACTAAACCTATCCTCTGATTCCAACTATAACAACCCTACATTTATTACAAACTTAATCATGATTTATTACATAAACTATTCACATGATACAACATGGAAGGTTGAGAGTTATAGTGTCTTTGGGGATTATGATCATTACATAACAACTTGAAACATGAAATATAACATCAATATTGAAAAATTCATTTACATGACCACTACTTTTCCTCGTACTTAGCATTTCATGGGATAACCTGAGATCATGCCTAAGAAAACGGTGAGCTATATAGCCCAGTAAGGGAATAAAAATGAAATACATGAGGAGTAAAACACATATTAGAAAATAGGCATATCAATAGAGATAAAGATAAACATAGAAATAAAGTCATGATAAAGCATGAAAATCATAACATGGAAATGTGGCGACAACACTTAACATGGAATTAGCATGAGCCAAAGATCATTACACATGGAGCTTGAGTAAATTCTCATTACACATGAAGCACAAGTAAAACCTCATGGAACCTGAATTAGAATGTGTCAACACTCATTGCACATGACTTATCATGATACTATACTTTACCCAATGCATTGGAGTGCTATAAGGGTGCACCATTCTTAAACATTTCATTTCTTACATAAGTGTGCCACATGGATCATAAAACATGGATTCATTAAACAAAATCATTTATTCCACAATAAATGAATGTGGAATTAATACATGAAACATTATAATAATAAGTAAATGTTCATAATGTTGAATACCATAGATGGAGAAATAAGAATGGTATTCACTACACAAAGGCATTGGCTTAGAAAATCGGTGCAATTTAAGCTGCGTAACGGCGTGACATAAGAATTCATAAAAATGGTTGATGAGAGAGAAAGGGGTTTCACATCATATCTCCATGTAATGGACAGTAAGTAGGTCATATACATTTATGTCCCAACAATTTTAATGGAATTTATATTCAGGATACAAAATTATTGCTTGAATTTAAATGAGGAGAGAGAAGTTCCTTTCGAAATATCGGCATAGTAACGAGTGTACATGGGAGGTATTTAATGAGAGAGAAAGGGGTCTCCCATTATTTAAACATAAAGAGGGAAGTATCAGAGAGGTGAAAAATCTTACCCCAATATTCATAATTTAAATTAAAGGGGAAAAACTACTTAAAGATAATTGGACAACAAGAGAAAGGAAGAAAAAACCCTAATGTGGAAGTCTGCTTCCAAAGGCATGAGAGAGGCTTAAGTGATGCTTCATGGGAGCTTGGGGAAACTTGGGAGGATTCTAGAGAGAGTAGGGAAGAGGTTGGATGAGCTACAAAGAATTTGAGTGTGGAGTAAGTGGGAGATTGGTTGGGTTTATATAGGAAAGGTGAGTGAATTATTTATTATTTATGTTTGGGACCCCTTACATGAAACTAATCCAAACCACAAATCCAATCATGTTTTTTGCCCATGGTTTTTGTAAATGTTAGAGGAAAAGAGTATTTTATAAGGACAAAGTCCGAAATTCCAAAAATAATGGGGTTTCTTAGGTGGAGGTGGGTCACACTCCCATGGAAAATAATTTAAAATGACAAGATGTTTAATATGTCTTGAGGGGTCCATTAATGCTTTGAAAAGTAAGTCAAACAAACCCAAAATCACATTATTGTAATGGTAAAACATATATTGGCCGAAAATAAAGCTTATAGTATTTTATTTCATCACTATTGGGTCATTATGATGTCATAAAACACATTATATATTAAAACGATATTTATTTTTTACCCAAAAATTTGACTGTCTCATAAAATTATGAAAAATTCACAGTTGGATAATTTCAACATCCTGATTCTAGAAATATCATTTATTTTATTTATATAATTTTCTATATATGTTAATTTTCACTTTTAAAATAAAAATCGACATTTGTTGAAAATTTTCAGGTTTTGAGAAAAATGGATTTCAAACCTTAATAAAAATTATAATTGAATTTATAAAATTATATGATCATTTATATAAAATTAATTTAATCATTATAATAATTTTTTATTAAAATATAATTTAATTCAAAAATCCCTTAATTTAATAAAATATATTTCTTAATTAAATAATAACTAATAACAATATTTGTGCTTTAAAATCTATTTACAATGTATCATTTATGAAAAGAAAGTATATTCATTATTATATACCAAAATAATGTACATGAACATAGTAATAGAGATTTTTTACATAACCCGTTAAAATACCCACATATTACCTAAGGGTAAGGTGCGTGATGGTGATAGACTCTTGGGGTGAATTAGATAACATCGGTCGAGTGGTAATCTCTATCAACTTCCACTTTTCCTGTAGACGGTCCCGTTAGAGCCTGACATGATGATGCTCAGCTTGGCCTTGGTCAAGAGTAAATCCCATAGAAGCCACCTCTTTTCTGAGCTCTGACAATTGGGCTTCGTATGGAGCAATTATACTGGATGAGGCCATATCTTTCTTTCTCTGAGTAAGTTGTATTTGTTAAATCCCTATATTTATACTAATAATGTGATCACAGTTCAATGGTTATAAAAGCAACAGTCTCTATTCATAACATATAACCAAAGAAGTTGACATTTTATATAAACATTTTACATAAAGATACATTTAATTATATCGAGAGGGATTTCCATTAATGAAACTTTTGGTTATTATATTTTCTCTAGTCCATGCCTATGTATTTCATCCCATGACTTTTTAAAATTGAAATACCTTTATAAAATAGCTGGGACTTTGTATCTGGCCATGTCTATGTACCTGGTTGTAACATCCCAACCTGACTCACCTTTAAGACAGTGGTCAGACCATTGGGTCCCATGACAATAAGAACATCTCACCAAATGCCAGAGACTACTGACTAGCATCAAGGGACTTTTTAACATGTATGTGGGAGAGACTATGCCATCATAGGTAATAGGTAATACACAGCGGAAGAAACAAAAATTTATAACAAATAGATGAAGCATATAGATAGTAAAACTGCATCTGAAGCCACTGAATAAATTTTAAACGAAAAAGGTGATAAATGATACTAGGTATACAATGAAATCATGATACGATGTCTATGTTAATGTAAAAGTATTTCAATCTAATGTAAAATCATGAAATTGAAATAAAAGGGAAACGACGCCGAAGCAAGAACAATATCTCAATCAAAGGCTCGATCCTTAGACCCAATCTCCATCCAAAGAAGAAATCAACACTCAAACACCATAAGTTGCACACTTCCCCTTATCAATACTTTCGAGCATATTGTATAATCAGGTATCAAACAACACCAGAGCATAGAGTGATATAAAATCCCAGTAGGCAAGAACCCATGGTGTCTAAACCTCTCTATTTATTGTTATAAACAATATCAGAGTGCCATATATATATATAAACATAATAAATTAATTAAATTAAATAACTAGAATAAAATAAATGTATCTTGGTCCGAGTTTCCAACGACGCCTCTCCCAGAACACCTACTTTGGCCTAATACAAAAATCTAATAAAGTGATCTGTAATAATTTAGAAGCTGTGTGTATATATATAAAGAGGCTAGGAAATAGAAGGAAGACAAAAGGAAACATATTTAAAACATCTGATTTGGCATGGGTTTAATTCATGTGTCAAAAAGTTGCATCAAATTTACAGAAAATTGTCACAATTCACAAGGAAAACTGAAGATGCAACAAATAATGTTTTCTATGAAATTTCATTATGATGTGGTTCATATCTAGATTTGGATTCTGATCCAATCTTGAGTGTATCACTACAAAAATCTTTCCAATTACCCAATACCACTGAGCCTATCCAATGAAATCTATTAGAATACCTAGTATCACTCGATTCATGGTCTTACCATGAGTTTTGCATAATATTGCACTGAAGGGGTCGAGTATCCCCTGAGGATTGGTGTATCCTCTAGTTAATGGTCTTTCCTTGATGATACATTTGGAAATCGATGTCCCCCAAAATTATATAAATGGCATAGAGAAGTACAGGTCTAGAAAAGCCTAATATATTTCCCCCCACTGGAGAATAAAGGTAACCAGTCAGGAATGGAGAGTTCAAGCATGAGTCTTTAATATGGAACTATATTCTCTCAGCGCTCTGAATTTAATTCAATGTCAAATAATAGGTATCATAGAGTTTCAATTATAATTTCAAATAAAATGTATAGGTAACTCTACCACAACAAATGATAATTTAAACTTAGTAGTTTTATCTAATACAATTTATCATCAAAAGAATTTAAAATGAAGATATTAATTTATAAAGGCACGAAAAGATAATAATTGAAAAAATAATAAATTAATTTGTCAATTATTATCCTAAAAAAATATCATTGCTTTTAATTACAAAATATAATTCTTGTAATTAAAACTCAACAAAAGAGATCACAAAACATGTGCAATTAGTGAATTATTTTATTTGGGACTAACAGAAAATAGGCCAAGCTCATCGGTACATAGAAAACGGTATACAGTGATGTTGTAAAAATTTAAATAGGTCATATTTCCACAAACATAGGTGAAAAGGTTATGATCTATTTTATTTTATTTAGAAAGGGTAAAAATAGGCATCATCTGTAGGCCCTGACTAGCGGCATAACAAGCGATTTAAATGTCACAACAAAATAAAGGGAAAGAGAGCAGACACCCTTCCTTATACTCGTAGAGGATCCTATGGTCCACGAAGATCATTGATTTGACCGAAAACTGATGAAATCAGACAATTTTAGAAAACCCCAATTTAGGTAAAACCCTTCTACAATAGATCACACGATGGATATAGGAATAAAACGCATGATTCTTGGTGTGTGAGGTTAGCCTTACCGAGAGCTTTACAATGAAACTGAGGGCGAAGAAAAAAGATGAGAAATAGAGTTGTAACGGGCATCCAAAGGAGGAGAGGAGACGAGGGGAGGAGGTTCACCACCAAGTGGGTGCTACATGGGTGACGCATAGGGAGAGCGAGGAGAGAAATAAATGGGAATATGGAAAAAGAAAAGATAAATAAAGAAATAAATAAATAATCTAATAAAAATAAAATGGCTTAAGAAATTAAAAAATTAATTAAAATATATATACCCCATTTAATTAATTTTAAATTTCCATCCATCCATTTCTATTTTATTATTTATTTAGTTCTCCATACCTCTTTATATTCCATTAATTTTCTTTAATTTTTTTATTTATTTTTTACTTGTATAAATTATTTTTAGCTTGAACATAACACTAGTGTGTGACGTAAAAAATTTACATAAAGCCCAAACAACAATTTAATTAATTTTAATAGCTGCCCTTTACCTTTAATAGTTTGTTTATGTTCTCTCCTTGGGTAACTTTAAAAATTTGGGCTAAAAACATAAAAGGACTGCAAGTTGGTTTAAGATAAGTTGTTACAAGCATTAATGTGGAAAATTAATAATATTTCTTCTAAACCAAAAATTAATATCCCCTATATATATATGTATGTTATATATAAACACACATATATATATTAAATAATATAAACCAGCACATTATATAATACTCTTAATATTTTTATTTACCATATATATAGATATAATTCATATATATACACATAAATGTTTTTGTCCCAAAATAATAATAACAATAATAATAATAATAATAATAATTATTATTTAATATAACTCATTAATAACTACATTAATAAATTAAAAACAAAAACCACTAAAAAAGGTTTAAAAGATAATAAATAAATATTTATTGCACATTTCAATTTAATTGGAACAATTAATATCATCACATTTACTACCTTGCATTATTTTTATTTACACCGAGAAAAAATTTGTTAATTGTGAAAGTACATATTAATTTTTTGATTCTTATGAAATTAATAATATTAGTAATAAAATTATTATTATTATTTCTAACTACCCAAAAAATATTCTAACCCAAAAAAATTATCTTGGGGTGCGTTCTAAAAACAATTCTACTGCTCACAATAGTTATACCCTGCCTAGGGGAAACCTCGTGTCGTAGACCTAATGATGGAATCATATTTCTGATATGATGCAGTGTTTGAGATAAATTAATTAAAAACAAATAGGGTATTATCACATGTGAGGATTCCAAAAACCTCATGCACATTAATTTTATAACCTACCTAGTGTAATACTGGTGTTCCATTCCTAACAATAGTCTCAGATTTTCCATGTGTTATACAGTTTGAGAGTTATTTTGTTTTTTGAAAAAAACATTATTCATATGAATAAAATAAATTTCATATATTTATTCTATCAACATTAAGAGTCTACTAATCATGGAATCCCACACTGACACATCATCAAACTCTAAAAATATTTCATAGAATATTATCATGTTTTTTTATGAATTTTACCATACATTTAGTCAGTTTCAATTTTAATTTTAATCCAATTAATTTAATAAAATTTAATTAAAATACACATCACAGTGTCAAATATCAGAAAGAAGATGGTTTTGATGCTTGATTTTAAAACTAGTCTTCCCATATAATAGAATGTTTTAATTTCCTTTGATTTTTTCATTTGGTTCAAAACACATGATGTTATAACATTCCCACCATAGTACGTCTCTACCCTGATAAGTCTTCGAGAAGAACATAACTATCACTTGATATATAGGGTCATGATATATCATACAAAATGTCAGAATTCATTTCCAAACCCCCAATATATGTACAAACATTGGATATGAAAGCAGAACATAAGATATTAAGAGCTGAGTAAAAACTCATTTTCCTACCAAAACACCAAGATAGTAATTACCCAAACTCATTTAGCTACTGACATGACCATGTCATCATCTCATTAAAAATCTAGTCAAAGTTACTTCCCAAATTAGTTATTGAAATTAGAAAGGGAAAATTCCGTGTCCCAAACCCTTCCGCCATCAGAATTTTCTACAAGACACACCCTTAAGCATTCAAGAAACAATTCTCTCTTGATTTATATGATGGGTAAAACGGTCGATTCCTATTGACCAAAAATCCCATGTCAAGAAAACGTTTAATGAAAATACATGACAACCCCAAACAACACTTATCTTTCTTAATGATGTGCCAGAAAAAAGGATTTTCACTAACCACTTAATCGTACAAGAGTGAGAACTAGTTGACTCACATCGACCGACCATTTCAGAAGGTTCTTGACTTAGAAGGTCATAATTTTAAAAACAAAAGCATGATTTCTTATTGAATGGTATCTCATGTTTACCACAAACACATCCAAAAAAATTAATACATGGCTTCTGGTGACATTCATTGATTTAGGCATCACCGAGCCTGATAACAAGCCATGGGTAACCTTAGATCGACACGACATGAGTAAAGACAATAACCTATGTATATTCACACACCATGTTTATGAGTGATACATTGGAACAAGGATAAGACATCCAATAATGTTCATTGACTGAGCCTAGAGTGACATCCACTTCGTGGCCACATTAGAAGAAAATATGTTGTACGAGAGTTCATCCAAAGAGTTTCTACGAAAAAATATGATGGTCACTCAAGTCTAACCAAATCCTCAATAAGAATGACTTGTCAGCGTGCAACACTTAGAAAACCACCCTAAAAAAGGACAAAAACTTTTAATACATAAGGAATTTGGAAGACTGATTCTCCCTCACTGCATCAAGGATGAAGGAATGATAGGGAAAATTCTCATCACTTAAGTAAGAGTGCACTAATATGATTTGGAGATTATTATAAGGAAATTTTTTAAATAGTTGGGATGAAAGCCCAACCAAACTGGTTGGTGTGTTACACCACTAGAGTCTCTGGAAGTCAGCCTGAGCATTGGGATGGACTTAATTCTATTAATACATAAATAAATGTACTATAGAGTTGAACAGAAACATATTTAATATTGCATGACTTAATGATTACACTAAACTCAGCAGGTTCGTCACAACATTAATAACTTGATGACACCATGTATGTGAATTCATACTACCATGAGTTGGAATAGATGAATGATGAATTTTAACTCACATGATGACATACCGAGTTATCCATCTATTTGGAGATGAGAGGGTCAAATGACCTATGAAGAAACTAACCATTGCTAAGGCATTCCTAACATGATGAAAAAGTGCATTACCTGATGCTTAAGCCCAAAAAAAAGTCAAGGAAAACATGACCACCCATCTAAACTAGGGATTCATTTTAAGAAAGGGTGTCCAATAAGAGACAATAACATGAAAATGGTTCCATTCCAATGAAAATCACGGAGAAACCAAAACTAACCTTATACCAGGGTCTTAAATAGAGGAAAACACTACAAGATCCATATCCAATCCCATTATATATTTATCACATTTAATTTTTAATCATCAAAATATTTAATCAAAACATCATGTACCATTCTTCAAAACAAAACACAAGGTACTTGATCTTAACCAATGCCTCATGGAAAAAGTAGGAATGTTTTAAAAAACTTAATTTTAAAACATTTTACATTAAGTGACATCCCATCCTTAACAAGGCTATCTATAACATAAATTCCTTATAAGCAGATTAGACGACCTAAAAGGGTCCCACTAAGCCGACCTGGGTTCATTATAATGCATCCAAGAAAATAGTTTTTTATTTATTAAGATTTAAAATAACCGAATTGGGTTATCACATAAGGAACATGCACCAACTAGACTACTTTGTCCTAATTGTTCTATGAAGTAGTTAACCAATTCATTTGAAATTATAACATGCTCAAACACATATCAGTCTAGATATTTTGGTGGCTGTCAATCTATAAAGAGACTAAAAACATTATAGTTTTTGGAATTTGGATCCCCTTCAATGAAAACCAATTAACTTTAGAATAGAAACCAATTACATAATAGACAAGATAATAGGTCACTACAAGAAGTGAACATAGAGAGGTATATAGTATTCATAGAAGCACAAAATTATAATAACATGGACATGATAATAGGAATAGAAGAATGATACAAGGAAAAAATGTTAATAAATTGGAAGAATTGCAATAGGATAGCATGATAAATATATAACAGAAACATGGTATCTAAAAAGGCAAGCTAACTAATTACATGATATGTCTTACATTCAGGTCACAAAATTTGAATCAACAGGCAGCCTAAAATGCATCTACATGGCATGGTACTATGCATAGAAAGTAAATTTCTATGTGCCTATTATGATGTATGCAATGCTTCATCCTTAACTTAATATGCCAATGGTAAAATACTAAAAGGTTTTCAAATCATAAGCAGCTAAAATTAGACCTATCACTCAAGGTGAAATCATATCAACTGTAATATTGAAAAGCATGAATAGTAATTCAATAACTTGTACTACACGCTACACTGTGTTTAAGCGCACCACAACTTACCAAACTAGCTGTTCAAAAGAGGATAGGAATAGTATTTACTAGATTATGATCTTTATATAATCCTTATAATTTTAGAATCAATATTATGAGTTTCATAGAAATAATGAAAAAACATATACATTTTTTCAGATAAAAGAAGTAATTTTTTTTAAAAAAATGAAATTTCACCGCCTTTTAATGGATAAACCTTTTTTAATCCAATATTTTAATATTATATATAATAAATTTGACAAAATAAATGTTTTCATTAAAATTAGGACATAAGAATTTAGTTTCAATAAATTTTTGGTGTTTTTATCATAAATTTCACATTTGGGTTTATAGCGAAAAATACTATATTTTAACTATAAACAACTTTTTTAATAAAAATAATTTGTAGTGTTAAGTTATACATTTTAATATCCTGGAAGTATAAATAGATTATATTATTACCATTTAATACAATTTTATTCATTGAAAATAATTTCACCTTGAAATTGAACATAAATAGTTATCAATCTTTTGTTATTTATTGTTTCTTAAAAACACACTTTTTGGTTTTGACAACGGGAATTAATTCTAAATTAATAAATGAAACATTAATGTTTGGAATTAGGTAAAATAGAATCAATTTTTGAAGTTAGAATATCAAATTTATATTCAGGTGAAATTTCGGTATTGTTTTGAAAACATTCAATTTTTGATGAATAGTGAAAAACACTGAGTTATTGTTTAAAACCGAATTTTTATTTAAATAATTTTTTTTATTTAAATTAATTTTTGGTCAAAATATATACATTGTGCCTATATAAGGTCAATTTTATTCATTATATTCAGTTTATAATAATTTTAGACATATAAAAAGTTTATTGAACTTTTTATCGTCTTTTATCCACCTCCTAGGAACATTTGCGAATTTACATAAAACATAATTTTACCGCTTCTATGAGTTGAATTTTAGAAATTTGAGAGACACGGATAATATCAGTTTGTAAAATGTGATTCAATTAGATGAAAATAATATTTTTCTGAATAGTATCATTTGACATTTTTTTAAAATATTTAAAAGTTAATGGGGTAATTAATGGTAAAAATGATATTTTTATTACCCTAACACATGTTTTAATTCTATTGGATAAGTGTAATTTGACCAAAAACAACCTTAGAAATAAAATATAATTCTTTAGGTCCACCTGGATTAGATTATGACATTTATTATTATTTAATTCAAAGAAGAGTTAAAAGTGTTAAATTCAATGTTTAATAACTAAACCATTTTTATTATAGGGTTACACATAAGATAAATTTGACTATAAATATTCATTATAAAGATAAAATTATTTAATACATAATGGTGTTTTATTTATATTTTTAGACATTAATAAATTAAATTTACATATGACACATTGATGATGTAGAAATTACCGCATTAACGAAAGATTAAAATAATTGATATAATAAGTATCGAAATAAATATAATTTGAGTCTTTTTATGAATTAAACGAATTTTATAGGATAATATGACATATTAGGATTGGTTATATATATATTTTTGAAGTAATAATTCTATTATGAATTTAGAAAAAAATATTACCAAATATTATCAAAATTGACATAAAAGAGTTTTTAAAACAAATATTATATTTTTAACAGATATTCTATTCCTAAAAACAATGTTTTGGACGAAAGAATTATATAATGATATTTTTATCATTAATTAAACACTAGGGGTTCTATTATAAGTATATAGTAATTTTATTAACCATATAATATTAAAATACAAAGCGACCTGGTAAATGTCAAACTATTTAACTAAGTGTTAAATCTAAAATATAATGTTAATATAGTTAGGAAAACCTGTCTAAAACCTATTGTTTTTGTGTTTTGAGACCCATCCCCACTTTATAATTTAAATAATTAATGTTTGAGCCATTAGAAACCGAAAATTATTTTATTATAAAATAATTTTTTTTGCTTTTCCTAAGATAACACTCACCCCTCTTATAAAAGGGAACTCAACCTTCACTCTAATTCACACCTTGAAAGCCATTTGGGTCAGCCATCCTCTACCCAAATACCCTATAAACTATCTTCCCTTAATCCTAGAGGCTTTAATTTAGTCATAAAGCCAACCTATGAAGCCCTTTAGATAAAATAAAATGGAATAACCCGAAGAAGTGGTAAATATTTCATCAACTCTTTTAAGTACTTTTCTTCTTCCACTTATTCTTTCTTTGTTGTTTCCATTACAAAATAATATCTCTAGTATCTTCTATATACCGTGATATTATTATAAAAATGTTACAAACATATTCATTATTATATCCATTCTTTGAATGACATGTCACCATATGTGCATACGTACGGCTCACCGTCTCCACGTCATGGTGTAATTGTTATTCAATACGTTATTATTTGGATTGGTATAATAATGATGAGTAATTGATGTAAGTAATAAATATAACATGATAATTATTCTATATATATGATATACCATCCAATTATAAATTATTTTAATATTAAAATAATTATATTGTCCCTCATGCGTACGTACGGATTACCGTCTCCACGAACACAATGCGATTCATTCCCCATCGTAATCCATTCAAGACTAATTTTTATTAGATGATTAAAAATAAAATTTAAAGAAATAATATCAATCAAAATATTAATAAGATAAATCCTATCCATAACAATCAATACTTACGTAAAAAATCTTATAAAGGAAAATTAATCAGTTAAAACCCAAAATGACGATAATACTAAGATATTGTTAATAAAAAATGTTAAAAGATAATATATGATATCATATTAATTTATATGATTATTATATATTTTAATAACCATTATTTAAACATTATAGCAGAGGATATCCTACCCTCGACCAAGGAAAAGTACAAAGTAAAGGTTAATTTCACAATCTCTCTGTTATCTGAGTTTGTCTTTACATAATTATCTACTGGGACATATTTATTATCAATGAAAATGTTTCATGAAAGAGTTTTCAATGTGATCATTTTAAAGGTAGTTTTTAGTAAAACATCATTTCAAATAATTTAAATATTTATTCTTCAAAACAATTCTCATTAATTTCCATGTCTTCAAAATGGGTTTTAAGGATTTATTTATATAGCAATGAATATTTTGAAAATGTTAATTCCTTTAAAAATTTTCATAGTGGTATGGGACACTTTGAATAAAAAAATTTCTTTAAATGTCTTCATTTATAAATTTTTTGACTGCTAAATGATGTCATGAAAAGGGGATATATCTATCAAAGAGTTTTACAAATTTGTTTCATCTATGTCAACATCCTTTGAATGATTTTATACTTGTTTGAAATTGATTTATTATGATATAAATCATCCATATTTTATTGAAGGTTTTTTGATATGTTTGACTATGGATATGTTGTTTTTACACCATTCATGGTTTATGGATAATGTGCTGACATTTCTTATTCTAGTTTTAATATGAATGTTTATGTTATGTTTAAACCTTTTCATATGAGGAATGCATTGGACTTGGTAAGTGATGGGTGGAGACCTCTATATCTCCTCGATACATCGGTAGGTTTCATGAGACAAACTTGTGTCTTGGAAAAAGGCCTTGAAAAATCTTATTTTTAGTCTTGGAACATGGCATTTCCTATGTGGTTATGAATGTCTGGCATTATTCATTCAATCATTATGAATGTGGCTATTGATATTTCATGTGATTATTCAACTAGTAGAATATCCATGTGAATAAGTAAATGGAATTATTTTGATTTATTTTTGCTATTTTATAATGAATTATATGTGGATAAGGCTTTTGTTTTATTTTTATACATTGCCTTCAATGATTATTCTTATTTATGAATGTCTCCCATATATTGTTATCCTTATTGAGAATTTTAGCTCACCACTTTCTATGTTTTATTTTTCCCAGGATGCGAAGAAGTATATTATGACAGACCAGTAGGAATAGTCTATAGGATCCTGGTGTTGTCTATGGATACAACGTTGTTGTAGTTTTCCATTGTATGATGTAATGTAATCCTTATAAATGTATCTAATACTTCCAAGGCTGCTAAAATAATCGGTCTTTCGAGACTTGATCATTTGTGATCATCCACTTGATACTGAATAATGAACCAACACTGGGCTTCTTGGGTTGGGGTGTTATAGTTGGTATCAGAGGATGTTTAGTATAAAACATGGAATCTAGATTTAAATAAAATCTGACCAGTGTAGATATCCCTAAGATAGACTTTGAGAATTAGTATAGAAGAACTTTCTAGAATTTTGGAATTGTAGATATTTTTTGAGTTTTTCATGAAATACTTCAATTTTTGAATATGAGTAGGTAGAGGAAGCTCAGGAACAGATGTACATATGGATAAAACCCAAAAACACGGCTTTGAGCTAGACTTGAACGAGAACTGGTGCATGACAATGGGCCTTACTTCACTCTTGGTTATGATACTCACGGGTGATATGATTAGGATAATTCTAATTTTCATTACCAACCATTATAAAGGGTATATGAGAATGTACATCCTCAACGAAAACATTTTTTATGATTATGGATTATATCCATAAATGGTTCAATTTACGTAAGATATTTTACATGTTTGGAATTATTCATTGCAATTTATAAAGTAACCTAGTGTTTTCCATTGTATAGAAATAGTGCCCTGTAGAAGTAATGTGAACTCCAACAATACGTCTGATCCAAAGATTAATAAGGATAATATATTTCATGGTATTAAGCCAACATTTAAGAGGTATATAGTCTCCAATGTATTCTCAACATATGATGAAAAAATATCATGTGTTAATAAGATATATAAATAATTCTCTGAGTCCTACGGCTTTGAAGGGATGTAAGAGAAGAAAAGGATGGAATATATAATGATGGATAAAGGGAAGAGGGAAAAGAAGGATTTTCCCATATGTGATTACTATGGAAAGAATCACCTTGGTAAATGCATGAATGGAATTAGAGGTTGTTAGAAGTGTGAAGGAAAAGGACACAGAGTAGGTGATTGCAAGGGTAAGAAAAAAGATTCAAATGTATAATGCTTCATCTAAAAGGAGTTGGGACACTATGAAAATCAATGTACAAATCATCAAATTAAACCCCAAATGTTGTTATTGAATAATAATAAAGTCACAATACAGCTAAAGATGAAGAGGAATGATTAGATTTCATACGTTGTTATTAATGTATTGTGTCATTTGAGTATCGTATTAATGATGTACATTTTATAAGAATTATAGTGAATATAAGGATTGTACTACAATACTATTTCATTTAGGACTTGATATTGTGTGGAACCAAGAAAAATGACTCAATAGTAGGTTAAATTTTTCGAAATTATATGGTTGAGAGAATGATAAGCCATAATATGGTTATGATATTGAGGTAGTGATTTTTTGAATAATACATGATTGATTTGGATAAACTATATTGGATATTCTTGACTACCTTGAAACTAATTAATGATTTGTATATTCCATCACTGTTGGAGTTTAAAACATTTTCAGATAGAAGGAGTATATCCAGAATTGTATTAGTAATAAGGGAGCATGAATGTAATCAATAATGTTTTATGGTAATTCATGATGTTTTAGTGTTTTAGAAGAATACATGATGAAGGTGTTAACATGTTATTACATGGCCAAAAATAACATCAATGTGTTTACCTTATAAATTTTGGACTGTGAGTTTTGGTATAAGTATTATGGATAAGTTTAGTTTGAGATTATTTTTGTATTTTCTTAAAAAAGCCAACCAGGAGGTCTGGAGGTAACCTGTCGCATCCGGCAAAGCCGTGAGACTTGAACCTGCAACCGAAGGGAGAAAAGGGTGTATCACCTACCACAAGCCCACATGATGTCCTAGAATGAATAGTATTGTTTTTTAAATGTTTTGGTAGATTAATTATAAATTCATTTTTTGTGGAACACAATAAGAATAAGATAAATAGAATATTTCTTATGTTATATTACCTATTAGAGGGAAAGATGAGTTTTTGGTAAAAAATAGTTAAAGCATGGAACTCTACTTGTCCGGTATATATTTTTTCATCTTCTATTCTCAGAAGAAATTACTTCTTAAATACTAGGTAAAGTATCTTAAAACTAAAAATGTGTTATCCTAATACCTCATGTTTTGTCGAACCAATAATAGCTTAAATCTTTATAGATTGATGTCTTTGAGGCCCTTAATTCTTAAATTGTTTATTATTGATGACCTTTATCACTCCCAATAAATATTTATGTTTTTCCTTAAATTATGTGTCTCTAATATCCACCAATGTTCTCTTAATCGAGATCATAATTTTGTGGTGAATTTTTTATTCCCCTTTTCCTCTTATTAAGACTCAATTTTATTAACCCAATTTTCGATGTGGGTTTTCCAACAAAGGTATATTCTGTTTTCATCCTTTTAATTTCTAAGAACAATTTAAAATTGTGAGGACACAATATAATCAAGTAGGGAAGAATGTTACACCCCATGACTTCATAGAATTATATTTCTTCAATGTAAATCAATAACTTGCACTACACACAACACCGAGTTCAAACATTCCATGACTTAACAAACTAGCCGTTCAAAAGTGTTTATGAATAGAATAAACTAAATTTTTTACTTTAAATAATCCTTTTAATTTTAGAATACATATTATGATTTTATTGGATCTAATGAAAAAACAAATTCATTTTTTCATATAAAAGAAGAATTTATTTAAAAAATGCATTTTTACCGACTTTTAATGGAACATCGATTTTAAATCCAATATTTGAAACTTTTATATATTTTTATTTTACAAAATAATCATCTTATTTAGAATAGTGACAAACGAATTTAGTTTCAATAAATATTTGGAGTTTTTCTAATAACTTTCATATTTCGGTGAATAGTGAAAAATAATATATTTTAACTACAAATTACTTATTTAATAAAAATAATTTGTATTGTTAAATTATACATTTTAATGTATTGGAAGAATAAATAAATTATATTTTTACCATTTAATCCAATTTAATTCATTGGAAATAATTTCACTTTGAAATTGAACATAAACAAGTATCAATCTTTTGTTATTTATTATTTCTTAAAAACACTTTTTTTTGGTTTTGACAATGAGAATTAATTTTAAATTAATAAATGAAACATTAATGATTTAAATATGGTAAAATAGACTTAATTTATGGATTAAAGATATCAAAATTATATTTGGGTGAAATTTTGGTATTATTCTGAAAGCATTCTATTTTTTATGAATAGTGGAAAACACTGAGTTATTGTTTAAAGCTTACTTTTTATTTAAATAATTTTTTATAGTATTTAAATTTATTATAGGTCAAAATAGAAACATAATATATATATAAGTTCAATGTAATTAATTGGTGTCATTCTATAATAATTTTAGATATATAAAAATTTTATTGAACTTTTTATCATCTTTTACCCACCTCTTAGGAGAATTAGAAAATTTACATAAAACATAATTTTACCACTTCTGTGAGTTGAGTTTAAAATATTTGAGTGACACGGTTGATATTATAAAGTAAAATTTGTTTCAATTCTGTGAAAATAATTTTTTTCTTAATCGTAACTTTTGAGAATTATTTACCACAGTTAAAAGTGATTAGGGTAATTAAAGGTAAAAATGATATTATTATTACCCTAAAAATGAAAATATTCGATTTGATAAGTTTAATTTGACAAAAAACAACATTATGAATAAAATATGATTTTTAGGACCACTTGAATTAGATTAGGACATTTATTATTATTTAATTCAAAGTGGAGTTAAAAGTGTTAAATTGGATGTTTAATAACTAGATCATTTTTAATATAGTGTTACACTTAAGATAAATAATACTATAAATATCATTATAATGATAAAAATACTTTATAAATAATGATATTTTATTTATAAATTTTCAACATTAAATAATTAAATTTATAAATGATAAAATGATGATGCAGAAATTACAGTATTAATGAAAGATTAAAATAATTGATATTATAAATATCCAAATAAATGTAATTTGAGACTTTCTATTTATTACACTTATTTTTTAGGTTAATACGACATATTATTATTGGTTATTTGAATTTTTTCTGAATTAATAATGTTGTTATGAATTTAATAAAAACCAAATACCAAATAGCATAAAAAATGACATAAAAGTGTTTTTAAAGAAAATATTATATTATTAATTGATATTCTAATCCAAAAAAACTTAGGTTCGCACAAAAGACTTATATAAAGAGAGGTGTGTCATTAATGAACCACATGGGGTTCTCTTTAAAGTATATTGTATGTTTATTAACCATATAATATAAAAATACAAAGGGACATGGTAAATGTCAAACTATTTAACTAAGAATTAAATATAAAAGATAAAATTAATATAGGGACCCAAACCAATCTAAAACATATTTTTTGAGTGTTTTTCAACCCATACCCACCTTATAATTTAAATAATTTGTTCTGTATCCATTTGAAATGGAAAATTGTTTTATTATAAAATAATATTTCTAGATTTTTCTAAGGTTCCCCTCACCCCTCTTATAAAACGGCGCCCACCCTTCTCTCTAATTCACACCATGAAAGCCATTTGGCTTGGCCTTCCGCTAACTAAATACCCTATTAATTGTCCTCCCTTCATCCTAGAGGCCTTCCTTTAGTTAAAAAGCCGTCCTATGGAGCCCTTTTGATCAAATAATAAAGATGAACTTGATGAAGAGGTAAATATTTCATCACCACTTTTATGTTATTTTCTTCTTCCCCTTACTCTTTTTTTTTGTTTTTTCCTTTCTAAAATTTTAACTCCAGTATCTTATATATTATATGATGTTATTATAAATATGACACAACCATATTAATTATTTTATACATCCTTTTAATGACTTGTCAACATACTGGTGTACGTACGATTCACCGTCTCCAGGTTATGGTGTAATTGTTATTCAATACATTAATATTTGGATGGTATAATAATGATTTATAATAGATGTAAATAATAAATATATCATGATAATGATTCTGTATATATGATATATATTCCAATTATATATTATTTTAATATCAATAAATAGATATTGTAGTCCCTACATACGTACGGGTTATCGTCTCCACGAACATGATGAGATTCATTCCACATCGTAATCCATTCAAGACTAATTATCATTTGATGATTAAAAATAAGGTTTAAAGACTTAATATTTATCTAAATATGAATAATATACATCCAATCCATAATAAAAATTACTTATATAACAAAACATATAATGGAAAACAAATCAGTTAACACCCGAAACAACAATAATACTAAGATATTATTAATAAAGAAATGTTAAAAGATAATATATGATATCATAATAATGTATATTATTCTTTTATAATTTAATAACAAATTTTTCACCATTATACAGGAAGTTAACCTACCCACGACCAAGGAAAAATACAAGGTAAGAGTTAATATCACAATCCATTTATTATCCGAGGTTGTTTTTATGTAAGTATATACTGGGACATATTTATTATCCTTGTCCATGTTTCATGATAGTGTTTCAAAGGAGATTATTTTAAGGCAATTTTTACTTAAACAACATTTCAAATGTTTTGAATATTTATTCTTATAAATATTTCGAATTAATGTCCAAGTTTACAAAATTGTTTTTATGGATTTATTTATATGGACATGAATGTTTTTAAAATGTTAATTCCGTTCAAAATTTTCAAAGTGGTATGAGACACTTTGATTTAAAAAATATCTTTAAATGTATTCCTTTCTAAATTGTGTGATTTATAAATGTTTTCATGAAAAAGTTATATTTCTCTCAAAGAGTTTTACAAATCATTTTTATCTATGTCAACATCCTTTGATGGATTTTAAACTTGTTTGAAGTTGATTTGTTATGATACAAATCATACAAATTGTATTGAAGGTTTTGTGATATGTTTGACTGTGGATGTGTTATTTTTACACCATTCATGGTTTATGGATAAAGTATTGACATTTTTTATGATAGTTTTAATAGGAATTTTAATTTTATGTTTAAACTTTTTCATATGAAGAATGCATTGGACATAGTATGTGACGGGTGGAGCCTGCTGTAGCTCCACGATGCATCGGTAGGTCTCATGAGACAAACTAGTGTCTTGGAACAAGGCCTTGAAAAATCATATTTGTATTCTTGGGACAAAGCCTTGATAATGTGGTTTTGAAAGTCTAGCATTATGCATTCCATAATTATTAATGTGGCTATTGATATTGCATGTGATTATTCGACTAGTAGAAAATCCATTTGAGTAAGTTAATGGAATTATTTTGATTTATTTTTTCCATATTATGACTATATTTATGTTGAAAAGGATTTTGTTTTAGTTTTATACATTTATTTAAATAGTTATCCTTATTTATGAATGATTCTACTATATTTTTATCCTTACTCAGCATTTGTGCTCACCCCTTTCTATGTTTTATTTTTTCCAGGATGTAAAGAAGTATATTATGACTGAATTAATGGGACAGTATATGCTATCTCAGTGTTGTCTATGCAAATAATGTTGTCGTATTTTTCTATTTTATGATCTAATTTAAACCTTGTGAATGTATCTATTACTTCAAAGGGTACTAAACTAATCGGACATTCAAAACTTGATCATTTCTGATCATGCTAATGATATGTAATAATGCACCAATTCTGGGCTTCTAGGGTCAGGGAGTTACAATGATACATTTCTACTCTCCTATCTACAAACCAAAATATTAAGACAAAGTAAAATACCACCTATGTTATGAATTTGTAACATCCCAACCTGGCTCACCTATTTGATAGTGGCTAGAACAGTGGGGCATATGACATCAAGCGTATCTCCCTGAATTCCAGAGCATACTGACTTAAAGAATGGTCCTTCTTAACATGTATGTGGGGGATAAAATTCCATCATTGGTAATAGGTAATACACCATGGAAGAAACAAATATTTATAACAAACTGCAGAATCATATAAATAAGAAACCTACAGTAGAAGCAACTGGATAAATTATAAATGAGGAAGCTTATAAATAAAACTAGTATAAAATAATGTCATGACATGATGTCTGTGCTAATGTAAATGTAAAGGAAATGGAAATACAAGAATTCAATTAAACTAAAATGGTAATAGCGAAAAATCAATAGATGTATCTCGAGCAGAGGCTCAATCCTCTACCCTAATCTCTATCCTATGAAGCAAGAAAAAATCATGCACCAGAAGCTACACACTTCATATTATCCATACCTGCAAGCAAAAATTATACTCAGGTACCCAACGGTGCCAGAGTAGGGTGTCAGGTAAAATCCCTATAGTTCGACACCGACGGTGTCTAAACATTTATATTTAGTGTTTAAACAATATCAATGTACTATATATATAATAAATTAAATAAATTAAATAAACATAATAAAATAAATGTAACTTGGTTTGGGATCACAATGTCACCCATCCCGTAATACCTGCTTTGGCTTAAGCTGGAAATATGAACATGTTACCTATAATAAATAAATAGGTGATTATATGTATATAAAAGGATAGGAATCATAAGGTATCCAAAACAAAACATACCCTTTGTTTGTGATTTGTATTGGGTTTAATTCATGGGTCAACAAGGTGCGTCAATGAACCATAAATGTTTCATAATTCACAAGGAAAACTAAAGCTCTAACAAATAATGTTTTTCATTAAATTTAATTATAATGAGGTTCATGTTTAGAGTTAGAGTCTGAGCCCATCCCGAGAGTATCGATAGAGCACATCCTTCAATTATCCAATACCACTGATCCCATCCAAGGGAATCTATCTAAATAAATGGAATTGCTCTAGGCATGGTATTACCATGAGTTCATCCTAATATAGTACAAAAGGGGTTGAGTATCACCTGAGGCTTAGTCTATCCACCTTTAAATCGTTTTTCCTCCATGATTCTTTTCTGAAACTCGTATCACCAAAAATTATATAGAAGAGTCAGGGATGTACTTGTGTGGAAAATCTTAAGACTTTTACCCTAATGGTGCGTAAAGGTAGCCAGATAAGAATAGAGAGTTTAAGCGTGAGTCCTTAATATGGAACCCTATTCTCTCACCACCTTGAATTTAATTTGATTTTATAGAACATCCATCATTGTGTTGAATTTATAATTGCAACTAAATTGAATAGGTAACTCTAAAACCACAAATGACCATTTAAACTGAGTTGCTATAGCCCAATAAATGTATCATCAAAAGAAATTAAAATGAAAATATTAATTTATAAAGAAAATACAATATAATAATTGAACAATGAAGAAATTAATTAGGCACTAATTAACAAACACATCCAAAGATCATGGTTCACAATTACAAAAAAATACATTTTATAATTAAAAATCAACAAAAGTGATCTTAAAACATGTGTAATTTATTATTTTAAAGAATTCATAAATAATGGAAAATAGAACAAGAACATCAGTACAACTAGAGGGGTATGAAATGATGATTCAACAATTAAAATATATTAGATTTTTTCACATAAAGGTGTGAAGTTTTATAAGAAATATTTATTTAATTTAGAAAGGGTAAAAATAAACCTAACTGGTAGGCACTGACGATCAGCGCAACATGAGATTTAAATGATGAAATAAAGAAAGTGAAAGAAAGTAGATTCCCAATCTTATACTCATAGAGGATCCTACACTCCACGATGATCTCTTATTTGACATAAAATTAATGAAAATTGATGATTTTAGAAAAGCACCAATTTTTGGAAAAAACCTTCCATGGTAAACTACACAACGAATAAATAATGAGATACTATGATTCATGGTACTGTGGTTAGCCTTATCAATAGATTTACTACGCAACTAATGGAAAAGAAAACAGAAGAGGAATAGAGTCTTAGATAGCATCTAAAGGAGGATAGAAGAGGAGAGGATGAGGGGCACCGCCAAGGGGGTGCTATGTGGGAGATGTACTGGTAGAGGGAGGACAGAGAAAAAAGGAAAGAATGAAAATGAAAGGAGAAAAAAATAAAAAATAAATAAACTAATAAAAAATGGTTGAAGAAATGAAACAAATAACTAAAATAAATTTACCCCATTTTAATTATTTTTAATTTCTCTCCAACCATTTATATTTTATTATTTATTTATTTTCTAATCCCTCTTCAAATTTCATACATTTTCATTAAATTTGTTCTATTTCTATTTTACTCTTTTAAATTATTTTTAGCCTGAACAAAATGCTAGAGCGCGACACAAATATTTTACAAAATGACCAAACAAATATTTAATTAATTTTAACAGTTGATCGTGGCCTGCAATATTGTGTAAAGGTGTGATCACTAGGCCACTTTATGAATTTGGGCTAAATATTTAAATGGAACATACCTTTATTTAAGATGAGATGTTATAAGAAAGTATGCGGGAAATTAATAATGTTTTATCTAATTGAAAAATAAATATCCACCCATATATATATATACACGTGTTATATATATACACATATGTATATTCATATACATGAACTCTCACATGTTTATATAACTACCTATATATTTAGTCACCATATATATAGATATACTTCATATATATAAATAAAAATGTTTTTGTCCCAAAATATTAATAATTATAATAATTAAAATTATTATTATTTAATTTTGATAATTAATGACTCCTTTAGTAATTTAAAAACAACAATCATTAAAAAATGTAAAGTAGTTATTAACTAAATACTGATTTCATATTTTTATTTAATTGGAACTATTATAGTATCATATTTATTATATTTCTCAATTATTACTTACACTCCCTCAAAATTTATTAATTGTGGTAGTACATTTTTTTTATTTTTCAACGCTAAAAATAATATTAATAATAAATTATTATTATTATTTATGAATTCCCCAAAAAATATTTCTAATCCAGACAAATTATATTTGTGTGCGATCGGAAAAAATGTTTGATACTTGAAAATGTTATACCCTAGACAAGGTAAATCCCACATCTCGGACCTAAGAGTAGCATCATATTTATGATACGATGCACTGATTGAAAGAAATTAATTAATTGTTTTATAAAAACATATCAAAAAAATCATTAATAATAAATTGGGTATTATCACATGTGAGGTTGCTAAACATCCGACATGAATCAAAGTGATACCCTCTCTAGGGTAAACCAAGAATTTTGGTCATAACGCTGGTCTTAGATTTCTCTTATGATTCACCATTTGAGAGATATATAATATTTTTTTTAAAAACACACTCGCGTGTGAACAAAATAAATTTACTATTTTTATTCTATCAATGTTGAGAAGCTACAGATCTCAGAATCTCGTGATTTCACATCATCAAACTCTGAAAATATTTCAATGAATATTCCAGAGTTGTAATAAGTCTTTTACTATTCATTTAATTGGATTCTATTTTAATTTGAATCTTATTTATTTAATAAAAATTATTTAAAAGACATGTCAAAGTGTCAACTATAAGAAATAAGAAGGTTTTGATGCATGATTTTGAAACTGGTCTGCCCATCTAGGGGAAAAATTTAATTTCCTTCACTTTTTTCATTCGGTAAAAAACACAGGACATTGCAATGTTCATGTCTCAACACTATAGTCATTTCGTACATACTGGATGTGATTGTTTATAATGGACATAATTGTGTACTTGGCCATTCCTAGGAATATGTACCCCATGGTTACACACTAATTAAATAGTTATAGGATGAATAATGTGTGGTGTGATGACATGATATGTGATATTTATTTTTAGAGTTTTATTGCCTCTATAGATTAGGACCACATATCATTTGTTCATCTAATGAACATGGTATGAATGTCTGTATTTTAATAAATATCTTGAATAATCTAAGAATCTTACATGTTCCATCATCATAGATGATTCAACTAAGAATAAAATTCGTAGATCCAATATAAGAGGTTTACCATGCTTGTGATATTTCTAGTGGGCATATTCCTGCCACCCATCCATTTGATTCTGGTTCCCTTTAGCATTGTACCACGATGATACCAAGTAATGTATAAAGACCCATATTCAATCTGTTAACCACATTTAACTCCCATAAAAATATATCACAATTTATGTATGAATTTGATACTAAATATGAAATTGAAAAAATGATAGGTTGTGCCAAATTTCAATTACCCAATGATCAATTTCCATGTATTTTAAAAATACAAACCCAGTGAAATATTTGGGATGAAATAATGAAGAGTAAGGGGAGAAAATCACCTAAAAGAAATGTGATGAATAAACCCTGGCCCTTATATATGTTTTCCTCAACATGTCGCTAGAGAAAATATTGAATTAATGGAATAATTGATGATTAACTAATACATTATCAATTTTGATACGTAGGAGGGAAACACAAAAATCAACCCTTAAATCAATTTATTAGATTAATTGATTCAAATTCATAATGGGATAATTGAAATAGGTATTAAACATGATATAATGACTACCGTGAGGTCAGATCAGTCACCTATGAATAATGATCCTGGAATTATTGTCGTTGCCAAGATTCAAGAACTAAATTTTTAAAGACAAACTCCTTGTAAACTAGATGGTCAATACCTGATCCATTTTCATTTATCAGTAACTCTCCTCCATTATTCCTCTTGAATACTTAGGTTTATGTGGTAAACTATAGATATTTTCCATTAAATGGATTCTATATAGTATGATTAGGTCTTGAAAAAATTTAACCTATACTATTAATTAATTAATGAAATTATTTTTTAATCTGCTCATGACCACTATTGAATAAAAAATTTGATACTCACAAAGGATAAATTTATCCAAGGGTAAAACCCAGATTTTTAGTTAATGGATGTATTATATTTCCCATACGAGGTCCATTTTTAGAGTTTTTTATTTATTTTACATAAACTACATGTTCGTAATTTAATATATCTAATATTTTTATTATATAACAACAAGGCTCCTTAGGCCTAGGAATCCCATGCTAACATAGTGACTGAATATGATAATATGCTTTCAAATAATATAATGTTTTATTAGGTAAAAATAGATTTTTTCCACAAGGCTCACACTTGTTCATTATAAAACCATATTCCCCTCTATATTCATTAATTAAATTGTTACATAATATAGACATTTCTTTATCCCATAAATGGAAGCCTAAAAAATAAATGCTTTTTTAGAATCTCATTGATTCACAATATCCTCTTATTATTCTTGGAAGACATCTTCTTCAAGGATTATAAAAAGGAAAGTAGTTTTGAACCCTTTGTAAACTAGAATATAAACATTAGTTCTAACATTTTATTCTATATCAAGTATTTTATTAAATAAATATTTTTATCCAATGAGGTTTACATGAACTAGAGGATGTACTAAAAGAGATAATAAATTGTTGTACATTGAATATTCCTTAGTATTTATATCTTATAACATCCTAACTTAGGAATCTCTACTAACAATAACTATATCAGTTCACAAATGAACTCAAGTATGCATCCCCAGAACACAAAGGCTTATAACTAGATTCCATTGGAAAAATGTGGTATTGTTTGGAGACTATAACCATTATATGTATAACGCCTCAAATAACATCCTTGTGAGCATATAACACCTCAAAAAACCACGTATCAAGCTCACTATACCCATTATATCAGCGTTCACAATAATAGGAAAAATAAATAAACAAATCTCATACACAACCATCTCATTTGATTTTGTAAAATAATAAATAAACTAAAAAGGTAATAAAATAAAATATTGACATATAGATTAAAAATGAACCACCCCCTAGCCAAGTCACATGGATGAATAATAATATAAAGGATAAAATTCTCCACAACATTTATCTATTCTAAACCATTATATCCTCGTATCACCAGAACTATCTTGTTCATATATGAAAAATAGATATCAAGACTCAATCCTACCTTGGCCTAAAATAATAAGTGGGAGATACTCTAGCACCTAAGTTCCCTGCTGTTCGGAGCATGGTGTTTGTACAACTTAGTAGACCGGGAAAAATGGTTTCCCTAAAAAACAATTCTATAAATGTTGAATGTGTGAGTGCTTCTCAAAAATTGGATACAATTATAAACATTAAAATAATTAAAATTGAAAAAAAAACATAAACAAATTTGGAGGCTGAGTTCACCATAGGAATGTTACATAATAGCTCCAGCTAGTGTTAAGGTACCTCCTTGAACATCAAGATGAATATGCCAACCACTTCTCAAATAGGGTCCGATAACCCATTAATGGTCCAAGAATATAGAACTGATTATTATATACCCATCAAATAGGCTCTAGAATCCACTCAGGCGCCATTTCACCTCTGGATTAACCATCACATGCACTACCGGGTGGTTTTGATCACCCCAAAATTTACCATCCATGAGAAGTGTAAACCTAAGGTATTTAATAAACCTTAATTTAAGTGTAAACCTGGATTCCAATTGGGGGGGCCATGATTGTGTTTGGTTTTACCATCAATACCAATCATCCACCCAAGTATAGTGTTTACCCCTCATTTACCATCAAAAACACCAAAAAAATGTAGTTAATATAATGAATAATACAAAAAAATCATAATTTATATAGGAAAAAATAAAATATGATTCATTAAATACATAATGAATTTCACATTATTATACAAAACCCATTACAATTAACATTCTAAATACCAATTCCATTTAAAAAATTGTTTCTCAAAATCCTTTAAATTGTCCAATTCTATTATTTTTTCGAAATACCATTTCCAGAATCATTTTAATTACTATTTACAAAGGCCCATTCCCAGAAACAAAAAATATGGGTCCCTGACCTAATTAAACATTTACATTAAAAATAAAACCCAATTAATAATTCCTAAACCCATTTCAAATAAAATTATAAAATCTAGACAATTTTCGAACACAAAACATAATTTCTATATCATATGTCAACTTATTTACTATCAAGATTATTCCAAAAACACACATTAAAATATTTCATTACTCTTAAATTGGGTGTTATTAAATTAAAATGTAAAAATCCATATGAAATTATTGATGCCTATATTATTAAATTTCAGAACCATTGATTCGACTATTTCCCTCTTTAATCGAAAAAACATGATTATGCATTGTTCAAATCATGTATATAATTTTGATTCGGGTCAATGATCAGAAAATTCATATTGAATAAACCATTAAAATATAAAAAAAATAAAGTTTTCTGTTTAAATTTAATGGACCACATTCCTTTTTAGTATTTTGACTTAATTCATCACAGTCGGGCATCTCAACAAAGTATCTCATATCATTGCCCAAGATCATCCACCAATTATAATATTCTAACATAAATCCAATATTATTTTTTTAATACTTATAATGAATATATATTTATTTAAATCTAATTAATATTGGATTTATAAATAATTCTATTTTGGAATAGTGAACAAATATCCACAGAAGAACTTGTCTTACTAGAACCACAATAACCATTTGATAACGACTTGTAGTGTTCCCCAACATCATTATGAGGAAAATCCTAAATATGTTGAATAAAAAACATATAAATTAGTTCCAAATTGATGGATTTATTCATGGGAATCCCACCAAGAATTTTACAACCATGGAATCAATATGAGGCAACATACGAACCCTATCATAAGAGATCCCTACAGTAGTGTATTCCAAATTCCCATCATCCTCATTCTATTAAATTATGATTAAGTTGAATCAGAATTAGGATCCTAGGATGGAGACACCTATATCAACTATAAAGATTAGAGATGAAGAAGGGGAGAAGAAGGTTAAGAGAATTACCTAAAAATTTCAAATAAAACACAATAACTGACCCCTAAATAATGTTGAGAAGGAGGAGAAAAGGTGGAGGATATCTCCTGTATCCCAGAAAGCTTAATTAAAGAGAAAGGGAGTGGGCGAGGGAAAACAATCATGGGGAAAAATTGAAAATATAACTATATTAATGAAAATAGGCGTAGCCAGACTATTTGGGTACATGGTTGGGAAAGCTATGCACCAACAGTGTTGATGGTTTTTCATCCAAACTCCCCACCTTGCATGGTTTGGCCGCATGGTTTACCAAACTATTCCCAAACCATTTATGTGTATTGGTAGGTTTTCTAGTATTATCACACTGTTTCTTTAAACATTGAACATATTTTTAACATAACCATAATTCTTCAATTGGATCAATCCATTATCTATAGAAAAATTACTAAAAAAACCTCATAAACTGGGTGAATCTTAGATTCTTATAAACTGTCTCTTACATACCATTTTCAGTGAGCAGACAAATCTAGACACCCCCTGAAAGAAACAAATAGTATAAGGTTTAAATGAGTACCCATAATATAATCTCATCCATATTACTCATTTAAAAAAATTAATATATATTGTTCCACCTATTAAAATTATGTCATGAAGATCAACTCAAAATTCATCCCATATAGTAATCAAAAAAATATAAATTCCAATTGACATAAAAAATCCAAACGAACATAGATTTTCATATATCATATTTCTACCTATGATATTTTTAGATACTAAATACATTCTTATAGGTCACTAGTTCATTATTATAAACAAATTAGTAGTAATAATCATCAATGACAAGAAATCCACATCACTTTGAATCCATGTCCTATCAGGTGATCCGACGATGTACTGGTTCTATTGGGACATTATCTCAATGGGACTTTGCATAAACTATTCCCATTCAAAATATTGTGTATTTTGAGTAACAATATCATTGAAATTAACATTTATCAAAATATTTATTTTTTACATGAGATCCATGTCAAGAAATATCACTTTTCCATCCAATATTCAATCCTTATTTGAGGGGGCATACCAATAATATCATATTACCCTTTGGGCTTCATATTAAAATAATAGTCATTCCTTATTGTATTTGTTTATTTCCTAGAAAAGAGTTAAAAATTCCCCTCAACCCAAAACTTTTATATGTCATTGAACATGTTACCTTCCACTCTATAACTCATTTTTAATTCAAATTTTCACTTTTTTTTGTAAATTTGATTAGGGTTTACAAAAATTTTTGTGCTTATTATCTGTAGAAACGTAATGGATTACTCCCATGAACCATCATCATACTTTCCATGTAAAATAATATAATTTTCAAACATTTACTAACACCATTCAACTATGGCACGTAAGTATTATTGAGTTGATATGGTATCCAAGATACCCACACAGCTCCCTCGAAATCCTAGTTGAGTGAAACATTATTATAGCCAAACCAAACCTTCCTTTTCATCCTACTAGTTTTATTAGTTCTTTTATTCTTAAAAATTTTAAATTTATTGAAGTATTTTGACTTATACATTGTTAAGTCAAATAATATACATATACTAAATTTATATGTAAAATAAATGAATTATGAATAATAACCATTAGATTTTACTAAAAATTAAAGACACTCATCTATATGAAATTTTTATAGAAGATATTGGCTCTTTAAACACTACCCATAATTATGTATCTATATCAACGACTTATGGTTTACATGAAAATGATTATGATGTAACATATGGGGGTGTTATGATTCATTTGAACTAGATTAATTTTTAATTTCTATAAATTTTATTTCATATTCAAATTATTTGTTAACATTTTTTAAATATTATACATTATATATCATAAAAATGTTATATTTTATCCTTAAAATTTGTAAAAAAATTACATATCTATCCTATATTAATATATACTATTTTTGGGAACACTAAGTTCATAATTAAAAATATGTAAAACCATGATGAGTAATGTTGTCACTATAATATTGAAATACTTGATGACCATGATTGCATGTCTTTCTTTATTGGAAGTTGGTAGGTTCATATCACCTATGAACTATATGGTACTTAGAGTTTGAAATAAATGAGTTCAAAATAGTAATACCTAATACTATATTTGTATAATTTAAAATATTATATTTGATAATTAAACCACATGAAAATTTTGCTAACTTATATACGAAGGAATAATTATTTTCCCCTTGTTCATTCATACCAAAAGAATATCATAGAGCTTCATGTTCTCTAACATCCATCCCTTTTGTTTCTATTAATAGATGATATTTTTGTTGAATCATTTAAATTATAGTAAGTCTTATAGACATTATTCTTTACTTTTATAATCTTCACCAAAATAACTATAGGTTTTTTATTCCATATGTCCTTATCAACTTCACAACTGAAATTAAGTACATATAGGTGGGGATTTTCAATTTGGTTAATACTATAACTCAAATTAAACTAGGGAATCTTTGTGGGACTAAACCAAGTCTATGATATTTAGATAATTCATCAAGTATTTTAATCCAAGAAAAATATGGAAGCATAATGTATCTGATCATCTTGAATAGATATAGCCCCCCCAAATAACTTCTCCAATAATTCATATAAGTTGTTCCTTGTTGATCTCAAACATCTATTCTCCTCTATTATACCTATAGATTTTATAGATTTGGGACCATTATTTATGAATTAATTCTCTCTTGTTGCTTCTAGATCTCACTATCCAAGGATGATAACATTAAACTTCAGATATGTTCTACCATTTCGAGGGATCTCGTTTAGATAGAGGGATATTTATCACTCACATTATATGAGGTCTTATTATGAATTTGGGAATCCATCATGTAATATAATATAATATCATTATCTAGTAATTGTTGAATTGATAATCTCAAGGACACATTATTTTGAACATTATACAAAAAAATTAAATATTTTTATTTTAGTGGTTGTTAAAAATGTATATTAGATGTAATAATTTAATTATTTAATTTGTATACTACTATTTAATCAAGTCCTAACAAAATCCACAATAAAAACAAACATGTTATATCATGTGGATATTAATGTGTCAAGGATCCCAATTCCCCTTTTTATAATATATACATGGGACTATAAAATTGTTTGAGTGTATTATGTATGCTGTCCTTCCATATAAATTAACATCACAATCCAATATTTTTGGAGTGAAATCCCCAATCCTGTAATACTATACTCAGGTTTACTAAAAAATTTATCATATGTCACTCCAAATACATTCTAGAGAGTCAATACCTGATTCTAAATTTGTTATGTTAACCAAATACATTACTTAGAACTCACCAGTTGTTGAAATATCTATTACATATATTAAGAAATCCCTTACCACTATGGTTATAATCATAACTACTATAATTGATTGATTCAATGACTAATTTATATTTTATGGGATTTTATTTATTATGTGAAATTTATTCTAATTTAAATTTTACATACAATGTTAATAATATTTTTATTATTTATAATAATTAATGATGTATGGATGAATGAATTTATGCATAAATTATTTTATTTCATTTTATAATTTTATAAATGAATTTTATTTTCATTATGTGATGAACATTAATATCTATAAATATTCATCCATATGAAAATAAATGACCAGGAACTATATGGAAATAAATATTCACTATATTTTTTATCATCTATTAGGTGGTTAGTTGAGTGGATTTTAAACCAAAAAACGAAACTAAGGAAAGAATACATGAAATCATGCAATATTTTTGTTAGTTCATTCCACAAGATAAATTGCATCTCTATTGACTGTTTTCATATGGAATGGGTTCTGAAAAAAATTACATACATAGAGATTTTTATTTTAGATGTATATACTCAAATAGAGGTAACCCTAATCCATGATAAAGGATATGTAAAATAATATGTGGATATACACCGCATAAAGAATAAATGTAAGAAGAATGAATAAAAAATAATGATATTTAATTTAATAAAAAATATATCATGTTAAAATTGTTTTAGATTAATATAATATTAATTAATAATCAAACACATACATTGTTCAGTCAATCCCAAGGTTATCCACTTATTCAGTGCCTACAAATTTTAAAAATTTCAATGTATTCATTACAATTCATTATTTAATAAGATAAATTTCTCAAATTAATAAATTAATTACCTATTTAATTTATGAATTCATATATCTAAATTTTTCATTTTAAAAAACATATTGATTCTCAACCACATTAATTTTAATAAAATTTTAAAAACTAAATTTAATTACAAATTATTTAGTGCATAGTATGTACTGAAAATAAGCACAACATATATCCTCAAGACTTTATTACATAACATGCGCTAATGTTTATATGAACTATTCTATGATATATCATTTTCACAATATGAACGTTTTCAAAACTAGATATATAAAGAACAATATGTATTGTATTGATCATATGCATTGTACACACACAATATTAATGTATTCAAAGTGCATCACAATATTACACAGTGTACAGTTTAATGGGATAATATGTGTTGTCTTATGGAATTGTTATACCACATGGAACACCTTATGATGTGTGGAATATAATTTTTTTTGGGAATAACGTACATGGAAATTACAATTACTATATATGATTTCTATTTTTCATGGTTTTGATATGATATTTGTTAAATACACAATATATATTTTGATAACCCCATTTTAATGTTTTTTCGTTCCAAAATCGTGTGATTACAAGGAGTATATTATTGACAAACTATTTATACCTTAATAAACTATGTAATCTTACGTAAATGTTCACATGTTATGTAATTTATAAAGGATGGGTAAAAAAACTCATACAGCTTTTCCAATTTATCAAAAAATATCTTCATGTGGTTGAAAAAACTATACATATTGTGAATTTATATTATAATTCATGTATCCATGTAATTTCACTAGAATATTTTTATCCTTCATATGTTATCTATAATTGTACATAAGATATTATTGATTAGTTTTAGTCCATGTAAAGGTGAAACAATAAGTTATCTCAATATTCCAATTAATGAATTAATTTACAAGAAATGAAATATAAAATTAAAAGAACAAATTATCAATGAGTGTATGTAATTAAATATTAAAATTTGAACCCATTTGATATAACTTTATTGTTCTAGAGTTCAATAGAAGTGGTTACACCAATTCAAAATTACGGGTTTTCCTCAATTTCATGGGATATCTTGTTAAACTAGAAAAAAATATTAAATTCTAAAGATATGAACATTCACCTATAATTTATGATTAATATAAAATAAATAATTACATATTTTATAGGTACACATCTTATAAAAAACAAAAAATTTATTTATTTATAACAAGGATATCACTTTATCATATTTATAGGTTTTATATCTAGATTTTTTTATAAATAAGAAAAACATTATATAAGAAAGTGAGAAGTTCCATTCAAAGAAATGTTTTCAAATAGAACATGTTCATAATATTGTTATAGGGATTTCATATTGAAACAAATTCTTAATATAAGGATAATTTCCTTTACTTAGAGATATAATTCATAAGATTTCTTACTCATGTTTAAGCTTCGAGAATTTTTTTGAATATATGTGTTGGGAGAAATTATTCTCATTATTGTATATAAAAACAATGGAAATATATTACTCCATGTAAAAAATGAAACTCCATTAAAATTCATAACTTATTCATAATAACACATTTAAAACAAAAATAAAACATAACCACATGAGGAAAATCCACCTTCTATCAGAGAAACCCATTTGAAACACAATAACAAAAATATTAAAATCATAGAACATTTCACAAAAATTAGAGAACCCATGAAAATTATTTTCAATTAAATCAAAAAATATACATTGAATATGTCATATAGATTTTTATTTAAATCAATATAAATCCATTAAAACCCATAGTATTCATTTACAAATCGTCCAGTTGTCTTGTGAAATTCCATGAGTTTTTATGATTATATTATTTTAATACACTATATGTTTCTATTTATAATTGTTTTCAATGGAAATAAAATTCAATATGTAATGATACTAATAATATATGAATTAATAAAATAAATATTTATTTATAGTAAAATATTACAAATATAACTTGAAACATAGTATTACACACCATTTGTTATTAGTCACAATGGATGATTGTATTCTTTAAAACTATTTAAAATTGAAGCAGATAAAAAAGAGAAATGAATAAAATATTCAACACTGGGAGATACTGGAGAATATAATATATAATTATATAAAATTTACACATAAGAATCAAATATATCTACCATAAATATGTTCATTGGAAATATAGTCATTATGTATTTTTTTATTGGATATACATGTAAGAAATAAGTACACTGATGTTTTATATTTTCAGTAGTACATTTAAAATAAGATAACTCATAATGAAATAAAAAAACGAAATGCAGAAATATTAGCAATATATTTATTTATGAATTAAGTGTCAATATAAATATTATTAATAGTGTAAAAAATATTATATTATATATTTAAGAAATTAAAACAATTAATTTCAAATAAATGGAATTTTAAAACAAAATATTTGAATATAAATAATAGATTTTATGGGAATTTTTAAATCAAATTTATTATGAAAAACAATAAATTTTAATTCAAAGAAAAATTTGATAAATTTTTGTTGTATTTTACCTTACTAAAACAAATAGACCACATTTATATAATTATTAACTAATATATTAATTTCATTTATATATATAATGATATGAAATAATATTAAGAACATTTAACGTTTAAAAATTTTGTTTTTGAATAAAAGATGTTTTCCTATATTTTTTGTATATTAATTTAAAGGTAAATTTTTAAGTTTAGGAATTTGAATAGATAAAAATGATCATTATTTTTGGAAATATAATTACAATATTAGATTAGGATATTTTTTGATCTTTTTCTAAAATAATTTATTTTTTATGAAAATGGTAAATATGGTTTTTACCAATATTATAAATATTTATGATATTATTAAAAGATAATATTCAACTGGAAATTTATAAAACTATGAATTCATATATAAAGAATAATAATTAAAAATTATAAAATATTTGATTATATATATATAACCTATGTTTTTTTAATGACTCATGTAATATTTTTCAATAAATATTATTTTTCGTCACTTATTTTAAATAAATAATTTTATGAAAAATTTTGTAATTGATTTCATTGAAATAAATAAATATTTTATTTTATTTATGAAAAGAATTATATCATGAAAATAAGAAACATTTATATATTTAGCCAATATATTAATTTTTTTCTTGAGAATACAATTTTTATTAATGTATTTTTCTACCTTATATGCACTTTATATAAAATTTATTTTAATACATGTAGAAATTGTAACACCCAAAACTTCCATGACACACTTTTATTTGAAAAATAAAATATCTTGCGTTGTACGCAAATTCGAGTTCTAGCACAACACAACCAATCAAACTAGCTGTTCTGAATAATAATACACAATTTTTGAAATTTTATAAATTTTATTTTTCAAAATGGGCTTCATTTGTGTATTTTTAATATCAAATGTAGATAGGGTCAATTTTTTTCTTTTTGAAAACATTCAATTTTTGATGAATATTGAGAAACACTAAGTTATTGTTTAAAACCGACATTAATTTATATTATTATTATTATTATTATTATAAATTATTTTAAATCAAAAATAGATACCTAATACCTAAATTATTTTAATGTAACTCATTGTAGTCACTTTAAAATATGATTAAATATATAAAATTTTATTGAATTATTTAACGCATTTTACCCACCTTATAGGAAAATTTGAAAATTTTCATAGAATGTAATTTTACCATTTCCATGATTTGAATTTCAGAATTCAATGAGACATTGTTGACATCAATAAGTAAAATTTTTTTCAATAGGGTGAAAATAATTTTTGGTAAATAGTATCTTTTGAATTTTTTTAACATGTTTAAAAGTAAATAATGTAATTAAAGCTAAAAAAATTATATTTACCCTAAAAAAATTCTAATTCTATTGGATAACTGTTTTTTCGACCAAAAATAACATTAAAAATAAAATATGATCCTTTTTGATCAACTTGGATTAGATTAGGACATTATATATTATTTTATTTAAGAAGTGTAAAAGTGTTAAATTCAAATTTTAATAGCTAAAACATTTTTCATATAGGGATATACTCAAAATAAATTTGAATGTGAATATTTATTATTAATCTAAAAAGATTTCATACATCTTGGTTTTTTATTTATAATTTTTTGACAATAAAAAATTAAATTTATTTGTGACACAATGATGATGCGGTAAATATTTTTTAATGAAAGATTAAAATAATTGATATTATAAATATCCAAATAAATGTAAATTGAGACTTTTGATGTATTCTATTGATTTTATAGGTTAATATGACATGTTAGGGTTGATTTATTATATTTTCCTTGAAATAATAAATTTTTTATGACTTTCCCAAATAAAAAATACAAAATACGGTCAAAATTGTCATAAATTCGTTTTTAAATCAAATAATATATTATTAAATGATATAATATTACTAAAAATATAAGGTTCTATAAAATGACTTGTATAATTATATATATGTCATTAATTAACCAATTTGGGTTCTCTTGGAATTTTATATTATGTTAATTAACCATATAATTTAAAAATAAAAGAAGACATTGTAAAAGTTGAATTATTTAACTAAGAGTAAAATAAAAAAGATATAGTTAATATGGTGACATAATAATGTCTAAACCCTATTGGTTGAGAAGATTTTGACCCATCCCCACCTTATCCATGTAATAAATCCATTTGGATCCATTATAAATTGAATATTTTTTTATAATAAAATAATATTTTAAACGTTTCCTATAGTGACCCTCACCTCTCTTATTAAAGGGTACTACCCCTTATCTCAAAATCACACCTCCAAATCTGTTTTTCCTGGCCAAAACCTACTAAAATATCTTCCCAAATACCGTAAATTTATCCCAGAGACCTTACATTATTCAGAAATACACCCTATGGTGACCTTATGATCAAATCAAAAGAGAAGCACTGGAAGAAAAGGTAATAATTTCATCACCTATTTCAAAGATCTTCTTCTCTTAAACCTCATCCTTCTTTGTTGTTTACATTCAAAAACAATAAATCCAGTACCTCATACAAATTGCGATGTTATTAAAAATATATTACAAACATATTCATTATTTTATCCATCCTATGAATGAAAAAGTCTTTGTACGTTTGTACGTATAGATTACCGTCTCTATGTCGTGGTGTTGTTTGTTATTCAACAATTCATTATTTTGAGGGGAATAATAATGATTATTATTAATGTATACAATAAATATAAAATTTTAATGATTCTGTAGCAGAAATATAACATCCAATTACACATTATTTCACCATCAATATAATGATATTATTTCTTGTGCGTACGTACGGATAACCATCTCCACAATCGCGATGAGATTCAATCCCCATCGTAACCATTCAATAATAATTTTCATTTTATGATTTTAAACAACGTTTAAGAACATAATATAATATTGGATATTAATAAAATACATTTTATCCATAATAAACATGTCTTACATAAAAAAACATATAAATGAAAAGAAATTATTTAACAGTCGGTACAATGATACTACTGAAATATCATTAACAAAAAAATATTAGAAGATCATATATGATATCATATTAATATATTTGGTTCTTGTATTATTTATTAAAAATGATATAACTAGTATACTTGATGTTAACATACCATCTACTAATGGGAATTACAAGGTAAGGGTTAATTTTACAATCTCTTTATTATCTGAGGTTGTTTATATATAAGCATATACTGGGAAATCTTTATCATATTCATTCGGGTTTCTTAAAAATGTATATCAAAACAATTTTAATATTTCTTATAATATAGTTTAAAGTCATTTATACCCTTTTTTTACTATTTATAAAATGTTTTGAACTAAATATTTCTATTATTTTATAAACAAGGTACATTATGACCTTTTCGACAAATTAATGTAAGAATGTCTTTTTAACTTATGCAGAGAGTGCAGATATTTTAGCCATTATAACAATTTCAAAGATTCCATTACTATATTTTAAAAATATTTTTCAAATTAAATGTTTTATTTTATAATTATGTGACTTTTATATGATATCAAAATAGGAAAAATATTTCCATCAAATATTATTGATTTTATATATTTCAATATCCATTGATGAATTGTACACTTGTTTGAAGTTGATTTATTAGGATAACATCTTCCATATTGTATTCAAGGTATTGTGATATGTTTGACAATCGATGTGTTATTTTCACACTATTCATGGTTTATGGTTATGGTGTTAACATTTTGTATGCTAGTTTTAATACGAATGTTTATGTTATGATTCAAACTTTTTATAGAAGGAATGCATTGGACTTAGTATGTTATGGGTGGATCCTGCTATAGATCTTTGATGCATCGTTAGGTCTAATGAGACAAAATAATCTTGGTACATGGGCTTGAAAAACTATTATTTGTAGTCTTGGAGTGAGGCCTTGACTATGTGGTTATGATGTCCGACATTATGCATTCCATCATTATGAAATTAGCTATTGATATTAAATTTGACTATTAGACTAGTATAATATCCATTTGAATAAGTAAATGGAATTATTTGATTTATCATTTCCATATTATGGTGAATTGTAATTTTAAAAGTCTTGTGTTGTATTCTTATACATTACCTTAAATGTTTATGCTTATTTATGATAGTTTCTGCTATAGAGATATTCCAAGGGATATGAGTGTGTTCCAAGGGGACACAATTTTTTTATTCCATGATGTAATCAAAAACTTATCTATGTATCTAGTACATCCAAGGCTAATAAACTAATCAGCCATTCAAGACATTATCTCTTGTGATCATTCTAATGTTTTGTAATAATTAACCGAATCTGGGTATCTAGGGTTGGGGTAATGCAGTTGGGATTAGAGGAAGTTTAGTACAATCCTTTGAAACTAGATTTAGAAAATATTTGATTAGAGAACATTTCCCTCCGAGAGAATTTTAGGATTAGTATAAAAGAACATTCTAGAATTTTGGTAATGTAGATATTTGTTGAATTTTCCAAGAAATACATCCCTATATAGATATGAGGTTGTAGAGGTAGCTCTGGCAAAAATTTATGTAGGTGTAAAACAAGAAAACATCGCTTTGAGAAAGACTCGAATGGGAACTAGTGCATGAAAACAGGCCTTTCTGCACTATTGGTTGTGACACTCTTGGGGATATTTTTAAGATAATTCCCATTTTTCATTACAATCCATTATGAATGATTTATATGTAATAATTTTCAATAATATTTTTTATGATTATAGATTATATGCATAAACTGTTCAATTTATGTTAGGTATTTTACTAATTTGAAATTATGTATTTCGTTTCATAAACTAATATAGTGGATTCCATTGTTTAGAAATGGATCCTAGTGGAAGGAATGGAAACTGTATCAATGCACATAATCTATTTATGTATTTCCCTCTAACTCAAGATAATTATAGTGGAGATGGCGATGAAAGTGGTGCTGAATAGCTTATAACCATATAGGGATAACTCACTCAGGTTATTAATAAGAAGCTTACCTATATAGAGTTCCCGGATCCACAATGCAGAGGATCAATGTTAAACAGCTTTTGGGGCAACAACATTCAATGTTCAATGGAATCTGAAATCCATTAGTAGCTGAGTAAATGATAAGTTCAGTAGAGAAAATCATTCATGCTTTGGGTTGTAGTAGAAGGGAAGAAGTTGACATGGCAGTTTATCACCTCAAAGGAGATGCAGATCAATGATGGTTATTTATTTAAAACACAAAGGAGGATGAAGAAGTATAAAATATGGAATGGGGGGATTTTAAATAACTTTTATTAAAAAAATACTTTCCTCGTGAAAATCGAGTGGATATGGAAAAAAATTTTCAGAGTCTGAGGAAAAAACGAGGATGAGAATGTCGCAAAGTATGAGGCTAACATTACAATGTTACCAAGGCATGTTGTAGAATATATATGTAACCCAATGAGTAATATTGGTCTATTATTTGATGGGTTAGAACCATTTCTCTATTGAATAATAGTATCAAAATCCTTATCATCATACGAAAATATTGTCTCATGGGCAATCAAGATAGAAAATAAATTCTCTATGTCTTACGAATTTAATGTAAAGTAAGAGAAGAAGATATCTGTTAAACACACTAGGAATGGAAATAATGGAAAAAAGGGAAAAGAGGAATTTTCATCCTATTGTAAATGTGGAAAAAAAGACCCTGGTACTTGCGTAACAGGAATGGGAGTCTGTTACAAGTGTGGAGAAAAAGGCTGCCAAGCTCATGATTGAAAAGGGTTGAAAGAGGATGCCAATGTTAACTTATTTAGTTGTAAATAAATGGGGATTATACAAAAGAATTTCCGAAGGGTCAACGAAAATTACCTCAGAAAAAGAAAAAGGAGAAGGGCCAAGCTTATGTGATCACAACTGCAGAAGTTGATGTTCTGAATGATGTGGTTGTAGGTACATTAATCCTTTACTCAAATTAATCCAATGCTATATTTGATTCGAAATCATCATGCTCCTTCATATCTTCCTAGTTTTCCATGAAAATTAGATATTTTTCGATTTGATTTAACCAGGGATTTTTCAGTCTATAATCATAAAGGGAAGTATGATTTCAACAATGTTTTGTAAATTAGTTACCATTATGGCATGTAAACTTTCTTTATCTGTTAATCTCGTCATCATACCACTTATTTAATTTTATATAATCCTTGGTATGGATTAGATTTCAGACCATGATGTGAAAATTTATAGTTAAAAGAAGGAGGTTACAATTTTTGATGATGATGAGGAATACCTTATCTTTTGAAAAGAAACATCACCATCTGATTCTCATCTACATACACCCACAGTAGCTCTTCTAAATTCAATTATTTTAGAGGAAAAGAGTGAAATAACTATGGGTGAGGAAAAAAATTTCAAATAGAGGACATACCTATTGTGAAAGAATATATTGATATGTTTTCATAAGATTTACCTGAACAACCTGTAGAATGATAGATTGAGTTTTCTGTTGATTTAATTCCTTGTTCAAGGCCCATATTGGTGACCCATTATAGAATATCTATTTTGTAATTGGTGGAACTAATGAAAAAACTAGAGGAATTGTGTAATAATGTATTTATTCACCCTAATGTTTCTCAATAGGGATCCGATGTTATTTTTGTTAAGATGAAAAAGGATCTATGAAGATGTGCATTGACTACAGGGAGAATAATTCCATAACAATAAAGAACAATTATCACCTACCTCGCATTGAGGATTTATTTGAACAAATTCATGGAGCTCAATATTTTTATAAGATTGAACTTCGATCTGGATATCATCAGTTGTGGGTGAAGAAGGAAGAAATTCCTAATATATAATTTCATACCATGTATAGACATTATGAATTTACAATAATTCATTTTAGACAGACTAATTCACCCTATATTTTCTTGGATCTAATGGATAGAGTTTTCAAGGAATATATTGTTGAATTTTTAGTGGTATTTAGTGATAATATCTTTGTATATATCAAAATCTATGAAGATCATGAAAATATCTTGCAAACTATTCTGTATACTCTTAGAAGAATTGAATTATATGAGAAGTTTGGAATGTTTAAATTCTTGATTGTGGAGATTTAATATCTTGTCCATATTGTCTCCATGGATGGAATATTTGTTGATCCATCAAACCAAAATGCAATCCAAGAATGGACAGCACCGAAGATTATAACCGAAGTATGTAGTTTTATTAGTTTATAAGGTTATTATATGAATTTCATCTATAATGTTTCCCGATTGGCTATCCCATTAACAAATCTCATACGTAAAGGGGTTAATTTTCGTAATGAAGAGTGTGGATAATGATTTGAATAACTGAAGAGAATATTATTCTATTCTATTATCATGACTCTACCATCGGGGAATGTTGGGTTTGTTATTTATATTCATACTTCAAAGAAAGGACATGGTTGTGTCCCCATGAAAAATGACAGATTTATTGCCTATGTATCATGACAACTAAAAATTCATGAACAAAACTATCATACTCATGATCTTTAGTTAGAAACTATAGTCTCTTCTCTGAATATATAGAGACACTATCAATTTGGTGAAAATGTGAGATGTATACCGATCACAAGAGTTTACTGTATATTTTCTTACATAAATAACTCAACATGAGGTAAAGAAGATGACTTGAACTAATCAGGATTATGATTTCACTATACACTACCAAACGGGGAAGGAAAATAAGGTTTCAAATGCTTTGAAAAAAAGGATTAGGGAGTATTGAACAAGATAGGTGTTGAAAGGGATCCTATCTTCATGGATCTAGTAAAGTTGGATATGGTAATAATCATGGAAGGTGAAACCTCATTACATTTTCAAATGGATGAAAAAACATTTTTACTAGAAATGATAAAAAGTTCTTAGACTGATGACGAGGAGTTTCAAAAGAAAATTAATGTTGTCAATGATGGGAGATTTATTGGATTCATATATGAAGAAAGAATTCTGAAATTTGGGAAGATACATTGTGTTCCTGATATACCTGATTAAAAATAAAATTATTAGATAATGCTCATAGCTCCAATTTCACTATACTCCCTGGTAGCACTATTATGTATAGATATTTCAAGGAACATTTTTTTTGTGGGACGACATGAAGTGGGATATTGCTGATTATGTTTCAAGATGTATGGCTGGTCAATAGGTGAAGGCTTGAAGACAACATCCAAGAAGAGTTATGCATCCTCTTCCCATACATAAGTTGAAATTGGATGATATTACTATGGACTTTGTCATCTGCATACCAAAGAATCTAAGAAAAGAATGATAAAATATGAGTCGTTGTTGATCGTCTTACCAAGTCACCACACTTTCTTGTTGTAAGAGAATATTTTCCAGGTGAATGTTTAGAAAGACTATATATTAATGAAGTTGTAAGACTTCATGGTGTACCCCTATCGATTGTTTCTGATCATGATCCTCATTTCAAATAAAGATTTTGGAAAAAGTCTCCAGAAAGCCCCATACACTGAACTTAATTTGAACAATAACTACCACCCTCAAACTAAAAGACAACCAGAATAGAATATTCAAACCTTATAAGACATGATGAGATCATTCTCACTTGACTTCTAAGCAGTGTGGGATCAATATTTACCTCTATTATAATTTTTTAATTATAATAGCTTCCATTAAAGATTTTAAATTGAACTGTATAAAGCATTATATAAAAATATATGTCTCTCACTAACTTGATGGTATAATGTTGTTGAAAGAAAACTCATAGGCCCAGAACTCGGTAAGGAAACAATGGAAACGGTGAAGATTATCCAAACCCACATCAAAGCAGCTCAAAGTAGGAAAAAGAGAAATGTAGATAACCGAAGGAAGGATTTGGAATTTCATGTAGGATGTATTGTTTTATTGAAGCTATCTCAAATGGAATGGTGTTATATGATTCGTTAAGAATGGTAAATTAAGTCTCAAGTAATCAGAACATTAGAAATTATAGAATTAATTTGATATGTAGATTACTATTTTGTAATGAATCCATGTCTCTCCAAAGTTCCTGATGGGTTCCACGTATCACTTTTGAGAAAATACATGTTGGACCCAACGCATGTACTCACCAATGAAAAATTGAAATGGAACTCTGTCTGTCATATTTTGAAGATCCTGTCAAGATCCTTGATACCACAGAACAAGCGTTGAGAAACTAGACGACTCACCTAGTAAAAGATCTATGAAGAATCTATAAAATATAAGAGGAAATGTGGGAACATGAGGAACTAATCATGAAGAAACACCTTAATCTTTTTTTGTAGTAATATTATAGATATTTATAAAATGAAATTATTTGAAGGTGGGAAGAATGTAATACCCCAAACTTCCATGGTATGCTTCTCTTTAAAAAATGAAATAACATGTGTTGTATGCAACTTAGTGTTCTAGCACACTGTGACCAATAAAACTAGCCGTTATGAATAGTAATACATTATTTTTTAAATTATTTAAATTTTATTTTTCAAAATGGACTTCATTTTTGGATATGGAATATAAAAAATACCTTAGGGTGAAATTTTGGTATTTTTCTGAATACTTTTAATTTTTGATGAATTATGAAAAACACTGCATTATTATTTAAAACTGACTTCTATTTAGTTAATTTTCTTTAATTAATTTTTTTTATATAAAAATAGATACATAATAACTATATTAGTTAAATTTAATTAATTGGAGTCATTTTATAATAAGATTAGATATATAAAATCTTATCAAACTATTTAACACCTTTTACCCAACTTCTAGACACATTTACAAATTTGCATAAAACAAAATATTACAACTTTTTTGAATTAAATTTTAAAAAACAATGTGAAATTATTGACAATAGTATTTAAAATTTGGTTCAATGGGATGAAAATAATTTTTTGTGAATAGAAACATTTGAAATTAATTTACCAAGGCTAAAAGTAAATATGGTAATTAACGGTAAAATTGATATTATAATTACCCAAACACAAGTACTAATTGAATTGGATAATTATATTTTGACCAAAAAACCAAATAAATAAAATATAATCCTTTTTTATCAACTAAAATTAGATTAGGGCATTTTTTATTATTTGATTTAAAGAAGAGTTAAAAGTGTTATGTCCAAATATTACTAACCAAACCATTTTTAGTATATGGGTTTACATAAGATAATTTCGACTATAAATATTCATTAAAAATATAAAAATATTTCCAACATCTTGGTATAATATTTAAATAATTTATAAATTAAATATTTATATTTATTTATGACACATTATTGATGTAGTAATTACCTTGTTAATGAATATTCAAAATAATTGATATTATAAATATATAAATTAATATAAATTGAGACTTTTGATGGGTTAAAATAATTTAATAGGTTTATATGACATGTTAGGATTTATTTAATGAATTCATTCAAAGTAATCATGTTTTTTTGACCTTCAAAAAAAAGCAAATAATAATTGCTGTCAAAATTGACAGAAATGGGTTTTTAAAACAAATAATATATAATTAAATGTTATTATATTCATAAAAATATAAATATCAGAAAAAGGACATATATAATGATATATTTGTCATTAATGAACCACTAGGTGATCTTTTGGAATTTATTATTTATTTTATTAACCATGAAATAAAAAATTACTAGAAGACATTCTAAAAGTTATACAATTTAACTAAGAGTTAAATCTAAATGGTAAGGTTATTATGGTGAGCCAAACTTGTATACAACCTATTTATTGAGAGAACTTCTAACCATACCAACATTATACACGAAATAAATCAATTTGGAGACACTTTAAATATAAAATTATTTTACAAAAAAATTATATTTCAAACTTTTCCTAAAGTGACCGTCACCTCTCTTGGAAAAGTGTACTTCCTATTCACTAAAAATAACACCTATGAAGACATTTGTCTCAGCCAAACACAAAAAAATATCTCAAAAACTACCATAAATGCAACCAGGATTCCTTACATTGGTCTAAAATCCAACCTATGGAGCCCTTTTGATCAAATAAGAAAAGCACCCAAAGAAGAGGTAATAATTTCATCACCTCTTTCAATGTTATTTTCATCTTCCACATAATCTTTCCCTTTATTTTCCATACCAAAATAATAAATGTATTACCTTATATATACTATGTTGTTATTATAAATATGGTACAACCATATTCATTTTTATATCCATCCTATGAAGGATAAACTCAACATATGTGTGTATGTACGACCTATCATCTCAACGTCGTGGTGTAGTTTGTTATTCAACACTTCATTATTTTAATGGGTATAATAAAGAGTATAATTGATGTAAATAATAAATATAAAATATTTATGATTTTGTATATGTAATATAAAATCCAATAAGATACTATTTAACCATCAATAGAGTGATATTATCACTCGTGCTTACGTACGTATCACCGTCTCCACGAACAAGATAAGATTCATTCCCCTTCGTAATTATTCAAAAATAATTTTCATTTTATGATTTAAAATAATGTTGAATAACATAATATCAGTATAGATATGAATAAAATATATCTTATCTATAGAAATCATGACTTAAGAAACAAATCATTTAAAGGAAAGAAAATCAGTTAGCACCTGAAACAATGATTCTACATAGATATTATTAACAATGAAATATTAGATGATCATATATGATATCATATTTATGTTTTAGCTTCCTGTATAAATTAATAACAATGATTTAACTATTTTATAGGAGGTTTACATACCCACGACTAACAAAATGTACAAGGTAAGGGTTAATTTTACTATCACGTTATTATCCGAGGTTGTTTTTACGTAGGCATATACTAAGAATTCTTTATCATCCTCATCCATGTTTCATAAAAAAAGTATTTTAAATTATTTATACTATTTCAATGAATATGGGTGAAATTAATATTTACCCTTTTTTGACCACTTATAAAATGTTTTGAAAGGAATCATTCCATCGTTTTTCAAACAATGTACTTTATGACCTTTTCGACAAATTTAGGTAAGATTGTTTTTATAACTTATATGGTGGTTGTAGCTATTTTCAATCATTATAAAACTTTCTAAGCTTCATATAATTGTTTATAAGAATATTTTCATAATAAATGATTTATTTAATAATTATGTGACTTTTAAATGATTTCAAAATATAATGAAATATTTCTCTCAAATAGTTTGGATTTCATCTATGTAAACATCCTCTGATTGATTTTACAATTGTTTGAAGTTGATTTAGTAGAAAAAAATATTCCATATAGTATTGAAGGTTTTGTGATATGTTTTACTATGGATGTGTTATATTTATACCATTCATGGTTTCTAGTGACAGTATTAAAATTTCATATGCTAGTTTTTATAAGAATGTTTATGTTATGTTTCATGCTTTTCATATAAGGAATGCATTGGAATTAGTAAGTGATGGGTGGAGATTGCTATAGCTCCTCGATTAATCAGTAGGTATCATAAAAAAACAATTTTCTTGGATAAAGTCCTCCACAAAATCTTATTTTTAATCATGGAATGTGGCTTTGACTATGGGGATATGATGTCCAAGATTATGCATTCAATAATTATAAAATATACTATTGATCTTACACATGACTATTAGACTATTATAAAATCCAGATGAATAAGTAAATTGAATTATTTGATTTATCATTTCCATATTATGTTGATGTTTATTCTTAAAAGGATTTTGTTTTAGTCTTATAAATTTCTTTAAATTTTTATCTTTTTTTACAAATGTGTCTACTATATTATTATCCTTTCTGAGCTACATAGATCACCCCTTTCTTATTTTTTCTTTTTCAAGGATATGAAGTAGTACATTATAATTAAACTGTAGGGATATGCCAAAGGATATGAGTGTGTTAAAATGGGACCCATTGTTGTTTCTTATTCCATGATGTGATGATATTCTTAGGTATGTATCAAGTAATTTTAAGGATACTAAACTAATAAGAATTTCGAGACTTTATCTCTTGTGGTCATTCCAATGTTATGTAACAATGCACTGATTCTAGGTAACCAGGGTTAGGGCGTTACATAAATTTTATATGATAAAATGGAGTTAAAATTTGGAATCAGTAGTGTAACACCCCAGGTAAATAAAGAATATGAAATTTTTATACTTATCCATATTTGAAAATAAAATATTAATATTACATTAAAGGGGACGCTATGCTCGATGTCGTACCCAATACGCAACAACGAGTTTCTTGGGAATCTTATGTTGCACTTTAATAATAAAATAATATTATTTTAAATGGTAGTTAACGCCTTGCTGTTATAATGGTGGGAATGAGAAGAACTAACTACAAAATGATTATATATGTTTACTCTTTACAATAAAAGTTAGTGCATTAAAAATGTGAATCAATCCAATTTTAAGCACAAACATTCTAATATTCTTTAAAAGGTCGATTAACTGCCTTTTGATGGCGAACCTCTTTTAAATCCACCTTTTGACAATTTTATGTGTTATATTTGACAAAATAAAATTCTTCTTTAGAATAGGGACATCAAAATTTACTTTGTGTAAATTTTTGGTATTTTACCGATAAAGATCATTTTTTTAATGAATAGTGAAAAATGTTGTATTTTAATTCAAAAACTCTTTTTAATATAATTTTTTAATATGAATTTATTATCTTTTGAAGTGGTTTTAAGGTGAAATTAGAATACATTTTTACCATTGAATCTAATATTGGTCGTTGAAATTAATTTCACTTTGAAATCGGACTTAAACTAGTGTCAATCTTTTGATACATTTTGTTTCATAAAAACTCGCTATTTGCTCTGATAGTGGGAATTAATTATTAAATTAATTAATTCAACTCATATGTTTTGAATTTGTAAAATAGACATCATTTTTGAATTCATAATATCAAATATAGCTTAGGGTTAATTTTTGGTAATTTTCTGAAAAACTTCAATTTTTGATGAATAGTGAAACCACTAAGTGGTACTTATAAAAACTGATTCTCCGCTTAAATGAAATTTTGCCATATTTGTGTTTTGAATTTAAAAAATCTGACATACATGGTTGTAATTAATAAGTAAAATGTGGTTCAATGGGATTAAAATAATTTTTTGGTGAATAGTAACTTATTAAGTTTTTAATCGCGATTAGAGGTAATTAGTGTAGTTTAAGGTAAAAATAATGTTCTAATAATATGAGATGAGCTTGACAAATGTCCTACACTCATTGGATGTGTCATGTACGACCAATACAATCCATGTGTCAACTTGGGGACCCCATGGAGCCACTTTGGTTGGAAAATGACATAAATAACTTTTTATTTAATGTTAAAGTAAAAATGACAAAAACATGAGATGTTTTACTAAAACACTTTTTACATGGGGTTATAAAAGTCATATTTTGTACTATAAATATTCATTAGAAAGATAAAAATATTTAATACATCATAGTATTTGTTTTATAATTTTTAGACATTAAATAAATTAAATTACTTATGACATCGTGATGATGCAGCGATGACCTCATTATTTAACGATTTAAATAAAATGGAAAGATAATGTAAACTCTAAGCCCTACACATGTAAAAAACCTATTGTATGGGTGGATTTAGAACCCTTCTCACCTTATAATAGAATTATATCAATGTGGGACCTTTTAAATCCGAAACTCAGTTTCAAATAAAGTAAAATTTCTTTACCTTCCAAGAGTGCCCCTCCTCTCCTCTTATAAAAGGCCCCCACCTCTACCACCTTACCCACACATCCAAAGCCTTTGGATCAGCAAAACCCTGCCAATTTTGTCTCTCCACATCCCTCTATTTCTCCTTGAAGCCTCACATTGGGCATAAGTCTTCCCAAGGAAGCCTTTGAGCTCAAACCAAAGGGAGTTACCCGATTTTAAGTTAATGTCTTCACTTGAGTCCTTTGTTTTATTTTGCTTCTCCAACCCCCTAAACTCTTTTTATTCATTTCTTTTGTTAAAAATACAGTATCTTAAATATACTAGTATGTTATTATAATAAGGATTCGAGCTACACATACACACACCTACATCTAATGGTTAAAGAACATACTGTTTCCGTGGATGGTGAATTTCTGCCTCACAAAATGATGATTGTTCAATATCCATCTAACACCTTCAAAAGTGGCCATTAAGATGTAACTATATTTATATAAGATATATAAAATGTTTATGTTTTCCTTAAGCTTCTGTATTTTTCATTTATGTCATACCTTTATGGCTTCCATTATGGGTATATGCGATATCTTCATTTTAGGAATTGCGGACTACCGCCCCCTAAAAGTGATTTGATTTGTTAATACCATATGTGGCATGTATAAAGGATATATTTAATGATATTATATATGATACCATACTATAATTAAAATACTATTATGTATCATTATGTTTTAATTCCATTAAATATGAAATAGAAATGGAAGTAGCGTTCACGCGTACGTACGAGTTACCGTCTCCATGAACGGTGCATTTCATTTCTTACATCTAAATGTCATGTAATATTATAAATACATCAATATAATGGATATATATGATATATATGAAATATAAATCATGAATACAATTCTGGATATAATGGATATTTTACCACATGAACAACTTGTAATTATAAAGAGTTTATTTTTGACTAAAGTACCAATGATCGTTAAAACGACCGTTATTAACTTAAATAATAACAGTGTTCATGACCTGGTAATAAGTGATATAAAAGGAATAATGAACTTGAAAAAGGTTCTTAAGTAAGTATAAAGTAACTCAAGTTTATTATTCAGGAGATTAAAGAACGAATTAGTCAAGTCGGACCCAAGGTAAGGGATCCTCCTCCTCTCTTTCTTTTTAAGTACTCTCTTTTATGTCATTTATTTTAATATCATCATTCTTATGTTTGGGAATGTTCTTTTATATTACTCATACTGTACTTTTATGGTTCATATTATGAGATACCCTATTTGAACTCATAAATCCATTTTTGGATGTTTTATGTGGCGCCGTTAGGCTGCCGAGTTTTCGTAAGGGATTTTTCATCACACTTTTATTTCTGTGAGATTTATGCTACATTTGCCACCATTTCCTTTGAGTGGTGTATGTAGTTACCATTATTATACTCTTTGTGTAATATAATTTCATTTATCGTTATTTACATATTCATTGTATGAACCTTCTTCAATGGGGTGTACATTTTGAAAGTTACCCAAGTCTGTAAGGGAACCTTTCACCCTCCTCTTTTTAAAAGACTTATTTTGTTATTCACACACTATTATGTTTGGATATGTTCTTATATATACTTATTGATGTAAATTTTATGACCATGTTATGAGATACCCTTTTTATCTCTCATCAACTCTTTTTCTGAATTTTGAAGTGACGCTGTTAGGCTGTTGAATTTTTGCAAGGGAAATTCCTAACCCAATTTTTATTCTTTGGGATAAAATGGTACACCTTGAATATGCCATTCTATGATTATGTGTGAATGCCCTCTAATTGTTATACAATTAATACCCACTTATATTTTGTGTATTCATTTGTCACACATAATTATGTAACTGATTTATCCTTAATCTAAGGATACCGTCTTTGTGTGGGACTTCGTCTCAATCTCCTTTCATTGAGGCATATTGTGGTTTATACACAACTTTTTTTTATACGGTGTATAAACCCCATTGACATTTACATTTATTCAAAAGAATTATTTTTTATACGAAGCGTTTACTAAATGACAAAAGGGAATGTTTTTGTCATACGTATGCGGAAACAACGACTTCTCCGCCACTGTGACCATTATTTGAATTTCGGCTTCCTCTACAAGCCATACCTTCTTTTTAAAAGAAAAATAAATACCATGTTTTACTTTTCTTTTATTTTGGTATTGAAAATGGTTTTCATGATGTTTTTATATCAATTTGTTGTATTGATATCTTGTTATTGAAAGGTGGAAATATTATGTTTCCTTTATGCATGTTTTATGTGATAAGATTATGTTATGGTTCTAGGGCATTGTTATGAAGACGGGTGGTTCCGTGATAAACTAAGGGCGGGTGAGCCCGATATAGCTCTCCAATGCTTTGGGTAATGCGAAGGAGTGAAACGTTAAGGTTTCTCTGAAGAGATTTAGGGAATATACTGTGGTGGTTATTCCAAACACAACCAAGAGGGTTACTCCCTACGTAAGAATGTTATGAATGCCTCAAGTTACCTATATGACTTATGATTTCTATGATTTATTCATGATTTGAGGAGGTATGTTAAAGTGCCTATGTTTTATGGGTAAAGTATGATTTCATTCTTATGTATATATGAACTCATGTTTCCTTTCAATTTTTTTATAACCCTTACTGAGCTTTTTATGCTCATCCAATGTTTTTTTGAAATGTTTTTCACAGCTCAAGGGAAAGGTACATGTTATGATAATAGTGTCAAGGAAGTATCAAGAAAGAATGCATGCTTTATTTTTAAATATGTTTCCATTGATGGAAAAAAATAAATACTATCTTTTATGTAACCACTTTGTGAAAATGTGCAATGTAATGCAAGTGTTATGATCTAATTCTCTAAAACTCTAAACCTGAAAAGATCCTCAATGTGTAATCTTATAATAACTCAAGATTAAGTAAGTTTTAAGGTTGGGGCCTTATAGTTGGTATCATAGGTCAGTTTAGATAACTTTAGAGGTTAGGGTATTCTTTAAGAATAAGTGACATTACCATAATGGTTAGGATTTTAGAAAGAGTCCTAGTTTTAAATAAAGTGAATGAGTAAGTATATCTTAGTGTTTATCTTCCTCATTAGTACATGTTGGTTTTATTGATATACTCACATTGAACTTTTTGGTTTTAGTAAATGGCTGGATCTAGCAGGCATCAAAGTAACAGTGGATGTAAAGGAAACTGTGACAGTTTTTTGAACGAGCAACTGAATGATATGGGAGCTGCAATGAGAACTCTTGTGTTTATCACCAACCAACTATCTAGAGTCATGATTGACCACCTAAACCTTGGTTATTTCTATAAGGCATCATATATGCGAGAAACAAATCCCTACGCAACCATGGGTAATAATCATAAAGGTAAGTTTCTTCAAAAACCTATGGGTCAAAAATGTGGAAATAAACACCAAGGAAAATCTTTCAAAGGGACTGAAATATGCTATAGATGTGGAAATGAAGGTCATAAAGCAAGAACCTGCCTAGGAAAAATGAAGCATCTAGTTGACTCGAGGAAAGGAAAAGAAGTTCTTTCTGAGGGATCAATTAAATTTTTTAAATGTGGTGTGCATAGTCATTATGCAAACACATGTCTTATGAAGAAGTTTCGTGAATGGGATCACCAAGATCATACAAATATTCGTTTACCAATACCTAATGCCATTCTGATTGAGGATGAAGAAACTGAAAATGACCAATCAAAGGTATGTATTATTTAATAACTTTTGTTTTCCTATTTTGGAATCTTAGGATATGATTCATTAATTTTTTTATAGGAAAGAAGTATTTCAGAATAAGTTATAAATGAATGGTTAATGGATTATGAAGAATGTTGAATGAGTAAGAAGTCAACATATACGGGCTTCAAGAGTTCTGGTGAAATTCTTAAGAGTATTAAGTCTCTTTTGATGATGGGGATACATTAGAAGAATTTATATAGTATGTGTATACATGATGTTTGATACATGAAAATTTTATTCAAAGAATAGTAATCAGTTCTTTTGTGGACATAGTTATAAAGAACCATTTGGGTTTATATGATCCTTACTTTTGAGGTAATTATGGGTTACTATATATTATAATGGAAGTGAAAGGCATGAGATAAAATTGAGGTTAAAGTATGTTATGGTTATTTTTGATGATTTTATCTCTATTTGGGGAATTATTTGAGAATTATATAGTTTTGGAAAAAGGACAACACGCAGACCGTGTGACAACCAGTTGCGTCATATAAAGCTGCGGGAATTGAACCCACAACCAAAGTGAAACTGGTATTTATCACCTACCACTAGACTACGTGATGTCCGTGGTTAGTATGACTGATTCTTTTTAGTTAGATGATTTTATGAATTAAGAGTAAGTTGATTTTGGGGTATCTATTGAAATATATTAATCTATCATGGAGGAAATGTGATTAGGTTAATTACTTTTCAATACGAGACTTTAAGAGCAACTGATGTAGTTTGGAGATAAATGTTACGATTTAACATGGAGGACTATGTGACTAAATCCTTCAAATATTTGGGTTTCAATATTATATTGGTTTACTTTGAAGAATTTTATGGAAAAATTGTTTATCGAATAGTCCTTGTTGAACATTGGGTTTTGTTTGACAAATTTTGGAGATTAAGAATAGATTTTCTTTTTATAAAGGGTTATCCTTTTCTGAATTATCTGATCTTGTACTAACCTTTTTGGTTTTGGTTAGAGTCTAAAGACATGGAAAGTATATAGTTCTCTTTTTTGGATTAGCTGATTCTCAAGAAGTTGATTATAGTACTCTTAATGTGAACAAGGCTTCCTAAAAACTCATTTTTTGGAGAATATATTAGTTTGATTAAGGAATCTAGTAAAAGTTTAAAGTCTACATGACAAGTTAGTATGTTTCATTATGATTTAGTTAAGCTCAAAAATAAATTCCTCAATGAAAAGTAACTTAAAACAAAAATTTTGTCTGTTAACTTTTCCTACAGGGGAATCGAATACCGTTTAACCCATCACAAGTTTGTGATTTTCTTATTGTTAACTTTCTCCTAAACAAGTTTTCCATTACTCTCCATCAGAACATGACCCTTTGTTTTCTCCTCCATGTCCATGTTTTCCTACATGGAGTCCTAGCATGGGTTAACTCGGGTGACCTCTGTACATTTCTTTCTTTGTTTTAAAGTGATTGTTTTACCGACTCTTTTTTCGATAAGGGACTTTCAAGGATGTTTCCAAGCCCAATTTTAAAATTGCGAGGACACAATTCCCAAAAGGGGGGAAGGATGTAACACCCCAGGTAAATAATGAATATTACATTTTTATACTTATCCATATTTGGGAATAAAATATTAATATTACTTTAAAGGGGACGCTATGCTCGATGGCATACCCAATACGCAACAATGAGTTTCTTGGGAATCTTACGTTGCACTCTAATAATAAAATAATATTATTTTAAATGGTAGTTAACACCTAGCCATTTTAATGGAGGGAATGAACAGAACTAACTACAAAATGATTATATATGTTTACTCTTTACAATAAATGTTATTGGATTAAAAATGCGAATGAATCCAATTTTAAGCATAAACCTTCTAGTATTCTTTAAAAGGTCGATTAACTGCCTTTTGATGGCGAACCTCTTTTAAATACACCTTTTGACAATTTAATGTGTTATATTTTACAAAATAAAATTCTTCTTTAGAATCGGGATATCAAAATTTACTTTGTGTAAATTTTTGGTATTTTTCCGATAAAGTTCATTTTTTAATGAATAGTGAAAAATGTTGTATTTTAATTCAAAACCTCTTTTTAATCTAATTTTTTAATATGATTAGATTATCATCTGAAGTGGTTTTAAAGTGAAATTATAATATATTTTTAGCATTGAATCCAATATTGGTCGTTGGAATTAATTTCACATTGAAATCAGACTTAAACTAGTGTCAATCTTTTGATAAATTTTGTTTTATAAAAACACGCTATTTGCTCTGACAGCGGGAATTAATTATTAAATTATTTAATTCAACTCATATGTTTTGAATTTTGTAAAATAGACATAATTTTTTAATTTAGAATATCAAATATATCTTAGGGTTAATTTTTGGTAATTTTCTGAAAAACTTCAATTTTTGATGAATTGTGAAACCACTAAGTGGTACTTATAAAAACTGATTTTCTGCTTAAATGAAATTTTTCCATCATTGTGTTTTGAATTTAAAAAAATCCGACATACATGGTGGTCATTAAGAAGTAAAATGTGGTTCAATGGGATTAAAATAATTTTTTGGTTAATAGTAACTTATTAAGTTTTAAATCACGATTAGAGGTAATTAGTGTAGTTTAAGGTAAAAATAATGTTCTAATAATATAAGATGTGCATGACACATGTCCTAAACTCATTGGATGTGTCATGGTCGACCAATAAAATCCATGGGTCAACATGGGGACCCCATGGAGCCACTTTGGTTGGGAAATGACATAAATAACTTTTTATTTAATGTTAAAGTAAAACTGACACAAACATGAGATGTTTTACTAAAACAATATTTACATGGGGTTATACAGGTCATATTTTTTACTATAAATATTAATTAGAAATATAAAACTATTTCCTACATCATAGTATTTTTTTATAATTTTTAGACATTAAATAAATTATATTATTTATGATATCATGATGATGCAGCGATGACCTCATTATTTAACGATTTAAATAAAATTGGAAAGATAATGTAAAATCTAAGACCTACACATGTACAAAACCTATTGGATGGGTGGGTTTCGAACCCTTATCACCTTAGCCTCGAATTATATCAATGTGTGACCTTTTAACTCCTAAACTCATTTTCAAATAATGTAATATCTCTTTACTTTCCAAGAGTGCCCCTCCTCTCCTCTTATAAAAGGCCCCCACCTCTACCACCTTACCCACACTTCCAAAGGGTTTGGCTCGGCCTAACCCTGCCCATTTTGTCTCTACGCGTCCCTATCTTACTCCTTGAAGCCTCACATTGGTTAGAAGTCTTCCCAAGGAAGCCATTGAGCTCAAACCAAAGGGAGTTACCCGATTTTAAGGTAATGTATTCACTTGAGTCCTTTGTTTTATTTCGCTTCTCCAACCCCCTAAACTCTTCTAATTAATTTATTTTGTAACAAATCCGGTATCTTAAATATACTAGGATGTTTTTATAATACGTATTTGTGCTAAACATACACACACCTACATATAATGGTTAAAGAACATACTGTTTCCGTGGATGGCGAATTTCTGCCTCACGAAACGATGATTGTTCAATATCCTTCTAACACCTTGAAAGGTGGCCATTAAGATGTCACTATATTTATATATGATATATAATATGATTATTGTTTCATTAAGATTCTGTATTTTTCATTTATTCCATACCTTTATGGCCTCCATTATGGGTATATACGATATCTTCATTTTAGGAAGTGCAGACTACCGCCCCCTCAAAGTGATTTGATTCGTTAATACCATATGTGGTACGTATAAAGGATATATTTAATTATATTATATATGATACCATACTGGAATTAAAATACTATTATGTATCATTACATTTTAATTCCATTAAATATGAAATAGAAATGGAAGTAGCGTTCAAGCGTACGTACGGCTTACCGTCTCCATGAACGGTGCATTTCATTTCATACCTCTAAATGTCATGTAATATCATAAATACATTAATATACTGGAAATATATTTTATATATGATATCTACATCATTAATACAATTCTGGATATAATGGATATTTTACCACATGAACAACTTGTAATTATAAAGAGTTTATTTTTGACTCAAGTACCAATGATCGTTAAAACGACCGTTATTAACTTAAATAATAACATAGTATTCATGACACGGTAATAAGTGATATAAAAGGAATAATGAACTGGAAAAAGGTTCTTAAGGAACTATAAATTATCTCATGTTTATTATTCAGGAGATTAAAGAATGATCTAGTCAAGTCGGACCCGAGGTAAGGGATCCTACTCCTCTCTTTATTTTTAATTACTCTCTTTATTTCATTTCTTTTAAGATCATCATTATTATGTTTGGGGATGTTCTTTTATATTACTCATATTGTACTTTTATGGTTCATATTATGAGATACCCTATTTGATCTCATAAATCCATTTTTGGATGTTTTATGTGGCGTCGTTAGGCTGCCGAGTTTTTGTAAGGGATTTTTCATCTCACTTTTATTTCTGTGAGATTTATGCTACATTTGCCACCATTTCCTTTGAGTGGTGTATGTAATTCCCATTATAATACACTTTGTGTAATATAATTTCATTTATGTGTATTTACATATTCATTGTATGACCCTTCTTCAATGGGGTGTATGTTTTGAAAGTTACCCAAGTCGGTAAGGGAACCTTTCACCCTCCTCTTTTTAAAAGACTTATTTTGTTATTCACACAATATTAAGTTTGGATATGTTCTTATATATCCTTATTGATGTAAATTTTATGAATAAGTGATGAGACACCCTTTTTATCTCTCATCAACTCTTTTTCTGAATTTTGAAGTGACGCCGTTAGGCTGTCTAATTTTTGCAAGGGAACTTCCTAACCCAATTTTGATTATTTGGGATAAATTGTTACACCTTGAATATGTAATTCTATGATTATGTGTGAATTTCCTCAAATTGTTATACACTTAATACACACTTATATTTCGTGTATTCATTTTTTACACATAATTATGTAACCGATTTATCCTTAATCCAAGGATACTGTCTTTGAATGGGACTTCATCTCAATCTCCTTTCATTGAGGCATATTGTGTTTTATACACAACTTTATTTTATACGGTGTATAAACCCCTTTGACTTTTACATTTATTCAAAAGGAATATTTTTTATACGAAGCGTTTACTAAATGACAAAAGGGAATGTTTTTGTCATACGTATGCGGCGATAATGACTTCTCTACCGCTGTGACCATTATTTGAATTTCGGCTTCCTCTACAAGCAGTACCTTCTTTTTAAAAGAAAAATAAATACCATGTTTTACTTTTCTTTAATTTTGGAATTGAAAATGTTTTTCATAATGTTTTAATATCAATGTGTTGTATTGATATCTTTTTATTGAAAGATGGAAATGTTATGTTTCATTTATGCATATTTTATGTGATAAGATTATGTTATGGTTCTTGGGCATTGTTATGAAGACGGGTGGTCCCATGATAAACTAAGGGCGGGTGAGCCCGATATAGATCTCCAATGCATTTGGTAACGCGAAGGAGTGAAACGTTAAGGTTTCTCCGAAGAGATTTAGGGAATATACTGTGGTGTGTATTCCAAACGTAACCAAAAGGGCTACTCCCTATGTAAGAATGTTATAAATGCCTCAAGTTACCTATATGTCTTATGATTTGTATGATTTATTCATGATTTGATGAGGTATGTTAATGTGCCTATATTTTAGGGGTAAATTAGGATCTCATTCTTATGAATATATGAACTCATGTTTCCTTTGCATTTTTTTATAACCCTTACTGAGATTTTTATGCTCATCCCATGTTTTTTTTGAAATGTTTTTCACAGGTCAAGGGAAAGGTACATGTTATGATGATAGTGTCAAGGAAGTATCAAGAAAGAATTGATGATTTATTTTTAAATATGTTTCCGTTGATGGAAAAAAATGAATACTATCTTTTATGTAACCACTTTGTGAAAATGTCGAATGTAATGCAAGTGTTATGATCTAATTCTCTAAAACTCTAAACCTAAAAAGATCCTCAATGTTTAATCTTGTAATAACTCAAGATTATGTAAGCTTTAAGGCTAAGGCCTTATAGGTAGGTCAAATTATGTAATTATTTTCATTTTTTTATGAATAAAAAGTTATTTACTTTGAAAAACTAGATACCTAAGTAACACCAAAAAAGGAAATAGTAATAAATCATGGTGTAAGGATTGTTAACCATGTTAAAAATTATTTTAATTTAGTGGTTGGGGTATTTTCAATTTTATTTAATCCTCAAATCCAAGAATAATACATGAAAAAATCTATATTTAATTCAAAATATGTACTCTCTTTTTGTTAAGTTATCATAATAAAAAAATACCTCTCTCACCACATATAAAAGGGGCCTATCACCACCCCATCAACACAACTCTAAATATATGATTTACTATGGATAATGTACCCTATTTATTTACCCTATAATATTATTTCATTACCTTAAGATAAATGTTAAAATATTTTTTCCATATTCCCTTATTTACAAGAAATACATTTTTTAAGATGTTCAAAATTGCAATGTAAGTACTTCCCACTATCCAATATTTTTCATTCACTAGTTTTTACATTTGTTTATATTACAAATTATGACATCCAAAAATCATTATTAATTATAAAATTGATTTTTTATATGTTGTTTTCCCATTCCCCACATCAATTACAAAAAGAGAAAATTTTAATCATGCCTATGTGTAAACTGCCGCCCCCATGAAACAACATATTTTGTTTTCCTTATTTTCATTGAAATGATATTCCAATTTGGGAACAAAATATATTTGTATGGTATTCATAACAAAGTTTATGTTTGTAAATAATATACCATTTTACTTATTTCTATTGTTCTATGAGATAATAAATCAACATCCATGCATATGTGCGGACTACTGCCTCATTGGAACGAGGATTTCCATTTTTCATTAAAGTCATTGATGTCTGAATTTAAAGTGCAATTTAATAAATTAGTATTATATTTATAAAATTTATTTTTTTAGAAAAATAAAATTATGTACCTTTATCCTATTCTAAGAAAAATTAAATTTTTTTTCATACGTATATGATTTCTACCTCCTCCATGAAAACAATATATTTTGGTTCTCATATAATATTTCTTATTGGGGAAGTTATTTTATTTTAAAATTCAAAAACTCATAATAATATATGAAATATTATTATTATACTTTCATAATGATATTATTAAAAATATATACTCTCCAAATAGTACTCAGCTTTTGAATTATAACATACTCTTGTTTGGGTTCATTTAAGCACCTACATGAATCGTGCCACAGATTTTTTTCATTGATGGATATGGGAAATGAGTTTCAAGAAATATGTGATATAAGTTTTTATATAATGTGTTTTTATTAGTACTAAAATTATAATATAAAACTCAATCATATTATTTTAAAAAACACTCTTTGCTCACTTAGAATAATCAAAACATGCTCATTATAGAATTTATCATTAAAGATCATAGCCAAAAATTACATAAAATTAAATTATAAAAGATTAAAAAAATTTAAATAATACATATAAGATCCATTTATGATCTATTAATGTTAATATTTCTGATAATAATGAAACAAAACACCGCTATTATGAAACTATTACTAAACAAAAAATTGATGCCAATTAAACATTATATTTAATATGAAATATAACTTGATAATTGTTTTCTAGTAAAAAATTTAAATTATGTATGAAATAAATTTAGTCGTTAATTTGGTTTTAAAATTCGTTATTTATATTTTTACAATAATTATACAATTGATTCATGTGCTTTAGTAGAATTCAGTATTTGAGATAAGATGTTGTTAGTCTGAAATTTAGTTTCCTGAGACATATTTCATTTTGAGAACCATGCTATATTTGACATCATGTACTTAATACCTAAAAGATTTTTTTTCCAATATTCATTAAATTCAAGGTTTTTTATTATCCATGTAATTTTCCTTAATTAAATGGATTTTTCTTCAAATGATAAAATAGTTGTAAGTGTTTTATAGTGAAAATTCCTATTTCATGAGTCATACCCATTATTATGCAGTAATTTAATTATATCTAATCTATAATATGACCATTTGAGATATTATAACATGAATTATTCTTTATTCATGATATTAAATGTTCAATTTTGAGATCCATTCTTTAAGGTACTTTATTTAAATGACATTCATGTTGTAATATTTTCTTTCACAACATTATTTTAACGATGATATCTATCAAAAGTGAAAACCCATAAGATTAATTTCAAAATATTTTCCTTAAAATATTAAAATCATTCTCATCTCTTATGGATACACTTTTTGAATTAATATTCTATTCTAATTAATTTAAACTGGTGGTTTTGTAATTCTTTTAAGCAATGCAGTTTTAAATGAAAGTGTTGTAATGATACAAAATAAAAATTTCATTTATGTTCACAACATATTTGATGGATATCCATATTTTTTTTAAAATTAATAAAGGTCAATTTCAATAATATTAAATATGTTTATAATTTTTTCCAAATAAAATCATTTTATCTTTTTCCTTTATATTTTATTTTGTAAAAAATTAACCACATTTATTATTTCATTATTAACATATAATTATCCAATATTTTTCATTTTATATTAATCTTTAAATATATATTTTAATGGTTTACAATAGATATTCCTTTTATCATAGAATTTTAAAATATTAATTTTAAAATGTTTTCAAGGGGTCAATTGTATATCTCATTTAAAAAGTTATTTTATATCTAATACTACTCTAAAACGAATTTCAAGTAAGTTAATATTCATTGATGTATCTTATTCAGTATTATAGATATTAATAGTATGATATAATTAAATTTAATTGTCTAAATGTATTATGTAGTGTTCTTCTCTATTGATGGAATGATCTATCACTACGTTTATCTTTCCTAGCCATCCATAAAGGGAAATGAATAATATTTATTCAAATTCTCTTCCATAATGAATTCACTAGTTTTTATTTCATGAAATGATTCTTGCTCATCTAGAATCCATAAATAAATTTATTTGAGAAATTAATAACCATTTGATACACCTTTTATATATAAAGTGTATATCCCCTATACCTCATGATCTTTATTAAATGGTATTTACCTGTAAATTTACATAACATATTTGGATATAAATTTATTTCTCTTAAGTTCATCTTGTTATTGATGTAACAATGAATAACTTCCCTATCTAAATCCAATTTATAATTATATAAAAACTTGTTTCATTAAAAGGTTCCTTTTTGATATGTGTGATGAAAAACATTCTTTCATGTGTTACTTATTATAATGTGAATGGTATATATGATGTGACAATTACATGTACAAATGATTGTTGGTTACTTCATATATCACCCTCTAAATAATTGATTAAGAGTTTATATCTCATGTGATTATCTTTAAAAACTTATTTTTAGTTTATTTTAATAATAGTTACTATTGGAGTGGCTCAATAATGTAATGTTTCCCCATTTTTATGCCACTATTCTATAGTAATTCTTATTGACCATGTTATGATATTAGTGATAATTTTTATTAAGTCATGTTTTTACATGTTATTCTATAAAATATTCCATGAATCATTATTTATGATATATTATTTGTTGAATATAACTATATTTTGTACTTCGACTATACACTAATTTTCACATGACACTTACATCTGGAATACAATTAATGTCTATTTTGTTTATACTTAATGATAGTTTATACTCATCCTATGTAGGTGTTTCCATTTCCTTAGGTTATGAGGGTGAGTATAATAAATAATATGTAAAAAAGGTTGTCTAATGTGTCTCTATTATAGATAAATGTTCTCAAGTGTTATAAAACAAATTTCTTTTGTAGCTAGTCCTCAAATATACTAAAACATACATTCATTAGACTGTGTGATTATTTGTTATATGTAATTTCAACTATATAGAAATTTTGCCAAAAAAAGAGGAATAACTACCCATGAGTCTCTATAGTTACTATCCAACAATGGATGATTAATTATTGATAGTTATTTAATCATTTATAATCCTATGATATTAAAAAAATTAGATAAATCCCCAGGGATATGTCGAAATTTATAATAATATTCAGATGTTTTGGTAATGTTTTGAGTATATAGTTTCCAAATAATTACACAATATAGTAAACTAAAACTATAACCATGGTATCGAACTATTGGTATATCAACTAAAACTATTGGTATATGCTATACCCACAGTTCTAAGAACTGTTGGTCATTAAGAATTTGGCATAGGGATATGACTAGAGTTTCTATAGAAACAATGGGTATAACCTCTAATGTATTAAAAAAGCATGGTTTTAAATAAACTCTGGGTATATATATAACAAATCTTACGAGAACCTTGGGTATAGCTTTTCCCCATGAAATTAAATGCCTATAGTTCAATGAACTGTCGATAGAGCTCCATATCCCCAACATACAACTACATCCCATCGGGCCCCACCACAGAAACAATACTATAATATGTAATCAAAATAAAAACCATGTAAAACATTTAATGGAATACATATATTTTATAGTTATTATTGATCTAACTTCTTATTATAGTTTCAAACCATTTACGATAGTATAACATACATATATTCCCACACAGTCGATCAATTGTGGTTATTATACAACATCCACACATCTCTTACTGCTAAATGAAAAATGAAGGATATCAATATCTATGGAATAACAGACATCCTCATCATAATCATCATCAAAATAATCCTCATCACCACCATCACCAATATCTAAATTTAGATAACCAACATCATCATCATCATTATCATCACCACCACCACCACAACCAGTTGTATCATTTGCTCAAATACCAATAGGACCATCATTTAAAATCACTTAGTGTATAATATATATATTGTATTGTTTCCATATGTGATTCTAAAACACTTTAAATATATTATTATATTTATTGCCATATAACTAACACATGTTTCTTTAACTATTCAGTTACCAATTCACCTCTTTCACACACCTGCTATTATTTTCACCCTAGATTCTTTTTTATGAGGGTTTTATGGTTCAATGATGTGAGATGTTTTAGAGGTTCTTGAAAATGGAAATCCCTAGTTGGAATTATGTTTTTCCAAGGTCTACATGAGACACTCCCTGGTGCTCCTCAAATGTAACTAGTCTTAAATGATAATTTAGATTGAATCTTTCATCTTACTTCTCAGTGTGGGACTCTAGAAAACATTTTTAAAAATATAAACATTATTTTTAATTATGAATTACGTATCAAAATTTAAAATATCAATTAAAAGTCATGAAATCCTTTTTTTGTATGGGAATTTACAACACATCAATTCTTTTTTCTCATACTTGAGAAAAATAATTTTTCCTAAGGTACATATGCCTTGATAACCTATTCAACTTCATTGAAATGACATTGATTAGTATTGAAGTACATTATTGAATAATATGAAATTGATAAACCCAAAATGAATTTAAATGTTAGTTGTTTAAGAAATACAAAAAAATTAAGAAACATCTATATATACTTTTAATTAAAACATTATTACTAGTGGAGTTATATAATCAATACATTCTAATTAGAATGAAAATGATAGGTATGATGTGGATTCCTCTTATATGTTCATTTAGGATGAATTATATTTGTATCAAGTTATTTAGTTATTCATCCACTTGGTAATTTTGATCATTTAGACATTCTGATAATTTTTTGGTTTGGTTGTTTGGTAATTTGAACATCTGGTCCTTTTATTGGAGTATTTTTCATATTTTTTAGTTTGGCCATTTGATCAATTTTTGGTGTGTTTATTTCTTTAACTACTATATTAAGCCATTTTGTTCATTATCAGTCTAAATATTTTTTAATATGTGCTTATTTTCAAATTTTGCTTGATTATTGGGTTCATTTTAAGGATATAGAATTTTTTATTAGTTTATTTGGTCATATAGTCATTTTTCAGATAGAATAATTGTTTTACATGGGTTCACATAATTTTTTTTGGGTTGTGGAATTTATAATTTTAGTTTAGAATTATTTAGGATATTTTATTGTGGTTATTTTTTGTTATCTCATTTTTATGTTAGGTTATTTTGTTTTTCCTATGTTACATCATTTGTTTTTTTGTGTTATTCCTTTTTTGGGTTAAATCATTTGGTTCATTTTTGTAATTTATTCATTATTTTATTGGTTATTTGTTCATTATTTAAAAAAATTATTTTGGTTAGGTTCATAATTTTATTTTGCGTTAGGTCATTTAGGTATTTTGGATTGGTTATTTAGGTTATTTGGGTTAGGGTATTTTCTCAATATTCAGCTATGTCAATAAATTAATTTTGGGTTTATTAAATTATTAATTCATTGGGTTAAGACATATTTTATTTAGTAGATTCAGTTAATTTTGGGTTACATAATGTGGTTTATTTCAAGGGTATATAATTTTTAGTGATTTCATTCTATCATTTTAAAACTTCTTTAATGGACATTGTTTACATGGGTATAAGTTATTTGGTTTATTTTGGGTTATCAATTTTTTTGAAATTTCAGTTAGTTATTTTTAGGTTAGGAGATTTTGTTTATGTTTAGATTTTATCGTTTTTATGTTATATTATTTAGATTAGTTTGAGTTAGGTTTTTTTGGATTATGAATTTTTTGGTTACGTTTTTTAGAATTTTTTTTTCATTTGGTCATTTGTTTTTTTAGAATTAGGTCATTTGATCAATTTTTCATTTTTTCGGTTAGGTTAATTAATTTATTTTGGGATATATTATTTAATTTTGTTTATTTTATGTTATTAATTTCATTCTATGTTATGGAATTTTCATCATCTTGGGCTATTTCAAAAGGTTAATTTTGGATTTGGTTATTTGGTTCATCTATGGGTCAAGTTATATTTTAGTTAGTTAATTTAGTTTATTTTGGATTACATAATTTGGTTCACTTTTGGTTTATTTAATTTTTGGTTCATTCATTTTTCATTTGTTCATTTTTTTTAATAAAAATTTGATTAAATGGATTAGGCGCTCTGGTTTATTTTAGGTTATATATTTTTTTCCATTATAGGTTAGGTTTCATTAAGTTAGGTTTTTTAATCAATTATTAATCTATTTTTTATGTTAAATATTTTATTTTATATTGGGTATGTTAATTTGGTTTATTTTTGGGTTACATATTTTTTTGGCTACCTATTTGTGTTTATTTTGTTTCTTTTGTTCATTTATTTGTTTGGGATTAGGCCATTTGATCAATTGTTATATTTTATGGTCAGTTAATTTGTTCATTCTGGGATTGGTTATTTTTTTTATTTTTTTTATTTTATTTAGTTCATTTTTTGGCGTATTTTCTTTATATTCGGTTATGTAAATTAATTATTATTGGGTTCGGTCGTTAGGTTCATTTTGGGTTTGGTAATTTTATTCATCTGGGGTTTGGTCATTTGTTTTTTTGGTTATGTTATTTGGTAAATTTTGGGTTTCATACTTTCATTCATCTTGGTATATTTAATAGTATGTGTTAATTTTTGGTTATTTATCTCGGTTAATTTTGGGTTATGTCAATTGGCTAATATTTTGATATGTCAATTGGGTATTTTGGCATATTTTAATAGGTTAATGTTTGATGCTATCAGTTGTTTTATTTTTGGTTTTGTATGTATTTCTTTCTTGGGTTATCTCAATTGATTAATTTTAGGTTATGTCAAGTGGTTAATTTTGGGTTATGTGAAAGTTTTCATCAAGGTTTTTGTCATTTGTTTAATTTTGGGTAATTTCAATTGGTTATTTTCAGTTATGTCAATTGGTTAATCTTGGGTTTGTCTTATTAGTTAATTTTGGGGTTTTTCAATTGGTTAGTCTTGGTGTTTCTCAATTGTTTAATTTTGGTTTAATTTTGGGTTATGTTAACTAGTTAATTTTGATCTATGTAAATAGTTTAATCTAGGGCAATTTCAATTGCTTCATCCAGGTTTAATCTTGGTTTAGTTAAATTGGTTAATCTTGATTTATGTCAATTGGTTAATTTTTTGTTATCTCCAATGGTTAATTTTGGCTTATGTCAATTAGTTAATTTGGGGTTTTGTCATTTTTTTAATTTTGGGTTATTCTAATTACTTATTTTTGGATTATATCAATTGGTTAATCTTGTGTTCTGTCAATTGGTTAATTTATCAATTTGTAAAACCAGGGTTATCTCAATCGATTAATCATGGGTTATGTCAATTGGTCAATTGGTTCATCTTTGATTTGGGTTATGTCAACAGGTTAAATTTGGATTATGATAATTGTCTATTCTTCGGTTTAGTCAATTAGTTAATTTAGAGTTATGTCAATTCATATATTTTGGGATATATCTGTTTGTTAATTTTGGGTTATGTCAATTGGTTAATTTTGGTTTATATTAATTTTTTAATCATGGGTCAAGTACATTGGTTTATTTTGGGTTATGAAAATTGGTTTGTTTGTGGACATGTCAGTTGGTTTATCTTGTGTTCGGTCATTTGGTTAAATTTCAGCTCTGTCATTTGGTTAATTTTTGGATTAGTCATCATAGGTTTAGTAATTTGGATTATTTTGGGTTATGTGAGTTATGTAATTTTGGGTTATGTCAATTGGTTAATCTTGGTCATGTCAAATGGTTAATTTTTAGTAAGTTTAATGGTTTAATATTGTGTTATGTTAGTTGGTTAATATTGGGTTTTTTCATTTTGTTAACTTTTTGTTCTATCATTTGATTCTTCTTGGGTTATGTCAAAAGTTTAATTTTGGGTTTTTTTATTTAGATCATTTTTGGGTTATGTTAAATTTTAGTTCGGTCAATTGGTTTATTTTATTTTATGTCATTTGGTTCATCATTAGGGTATGTCATATTTGAGTTATGTCATTTAGTTTATTTTGGGTTACATCATTTATTTCCTTTCAAGGTTTTGTAATTATTGTTTAGTTAAATTTTTCATTTACTCATTTTTTTTTGGTAAAAATTTGTTTAATTAGCTTTAGGTATTTTATATAATATGTTATTTAATTTTTTCATATTGGGTTTGGTATTTTTAGGGTAGGTTATTATTTATATTTGGATTAGGTATTTTTAAGATAGACACAATTCCCTTTTTAGTTTAATCCTATTTGGACATGATTGTTTACAACCTATATACTAAAAAACGTTTAATCCATAAAAAGATGAACCAATTCCACATCAATGATCTAATTCATTCCAAAATTATCAATCCCTAACTAAAACAGTACCACTTGTCTTGATATAGATCATTATTATGATGTGTGACTTTGAAAATTTAATTCAAGAAAAAAATACTATATCCTAATACCAAAGAGGTATATATTATCCAAAAAAAATATTACATAACCCAATAAAAACATAAATACTTCTGTAGTTTAATTTCTAAGACATCAATCATATTCACAACTGAATATTCTTTTTTAAACATACCACTAAATTTTTTAATAAAAAATTTACATGTAAGAAATGGTTCACCAAAGTGACATAACGGTTTAAAATCACCATAAAAATTTATTGAAAATATATATTATACCTCAATATTTACATAATTTGAAATTAAATTTGAAAAAAAACTCCCCAAAATTTCATTACATAATGAAATCATTTCAATATAACTTTCAATTTTAAAAATTAATTATTATTCAAAGAAAAATTTTAGAAAATAGTTTTCCCTATAAAAAAGTATCTATATAATGGTATTCAACCCATCAAAATACCATTTCCCCATTTTAACACATAATGTTATAATAAACTCCTACATTGTTAAAAGTGGAATTATATTCTTTATATTGAAGGGATTCATGAAAAGAAAAGTTAGATTATAGTTTGGAAATCTTACTAAATAGGTAATTGACAACATTCTGTATTAAAATTCCACATGACAATATTACTATATTGGATTTTATACCTCTTAAAACTTGAAATTTAATTTCTTTATTAGTTTAGTAACAATATAAATATAAATATTACTTCTATTCATATTAATTTAACTAACGCCTCTCACGCTATAGCATTATACTCCACCCAATGTGTGAAAATGTGTTATAAAATATTTTTTCATTTGGTCTTTTTTATATAGAACAAAAAAATTCAATAAAAATAATAATAATTAAATTTTTATTGAAAACCATTGAAGATTAAGAATACATTAAACTTATTAATCAAGCAATACATTATGATTTCATGATATTTTTTTCTTAGACAAGGTATAATATTGGTACACCGTATAAATCAGAACTGACTCTACACTTCCAACCAATATGCAACTCATGCTTATATGATCACCAAATATCCCCAATAACAACCAACCATGTGACCTTACTATATTCATCATCCATAAATTTAAACCCTTGTTATAAAGAAAAAGTTAATTAAAATAAATAAATCAATAATATAGATATTAATTCATCAAATATTTTTACCTATATATCCCCCATGATTTCCCTGTGAATTAATTGTTGTTAATACTACATGATACATGTTTAACTTGAATGATATATTTTTACATGGAGAGTGTTCCCATAAAAGATCAACACTTCCTATCATTTTTTTAATCATTAGATTCCCTTCATTTTAATCCATAAAAATTTGTGTCTAAAGATTACAATATTCGCGAATATTGGTAAGACCATTTCACTTATTAGAATAAAGCACTAAATAAGATAATATAGAATGAATGTATAATTAATTAACAATGTAAAAGGAGAAAATATAGGATATAATTTTACAAAATTTTAATAATATAACCCATTGCAGGTACCTCCCTATGCCCTGATGGATTCATGGACTGTCCTACAACAGTAGCCTATAAAGGATGTCCATATTCCAATGCATGCACCAGATCGTCTCTATTCATTGGAGTGGAATCTGAAGGAAGAGACTCATTAGATCCTAGTTGGACAGTTGTAAATGGAGACTTCTTAGACATTGAAGGATAAGGATATAAGGGATGGTGGTAAATCATAGGATATAGATATGTTATAGGTGGGAACATCCCTAGAGGAGACCAAGAAAAGGTATTATATAGAGAGACTAAATGAGAAGATGATGGACTCTTTGGTAGGAAAATCCCTAAAGGATCTATTGTTGGATGAAAATTTGAGGCATATAGGGTTTCATCTGGTAGTTTAAGGAGTGAACATGTACAATGGGTGCTCTGTGCAACACTATGATCTCCCCTACTTTGACCCATATGAGTAGGATGGTGATAATTCAACTCTAGTTATAATGAATGTCCTTAAAATTTTTAATTAATAAGAACATGAAATTAAATTTAATATATAATAATAATAATAATAATAATAATACAATTATTATACTCACAAATAGAAATTGAGGAGGCAACCATGGCTCACTCATCGGTCTATTGTTATAAAATAATCCCTTCATCTAAACCTCTTCAATATCATTCAAAATACCCAAATAGATAAAATATATATTTATTAGATTTTTTTAAAATTCTTCATAAATCATTAAATAAAAATATTTTATAAACAGTTTCATATCATTATTTATAAACTATAATTTAGATCCATGGTATATATTTTTTAAAATGAAATTTTAAAACTAGTATTATGGATTGATATATAAATTTAATTAAATAAAATTAAAACGATCAATACTAAAAAATCATATCATTCAAAATTGATGAAAAATTAAATTAATTAATGTAGTACCAACCCAAGAAACTCACGTCTAGGTAAATAGAATGAATAGTGAACATATATGGTTTCTTTAATATATTACCCACCACTGTATATGGTTCAATCTAAATTATCAAAATGGGACTATTTTAGTCAGAAAATAGAATATTTTTGTCAACGATAATGGGGTGTAAATAGTGTCAATTTCACCCCCACCACCATGAAAAACATTTATCCGTATTTCAACAATAATTCCATCGTAATCCAGTCTCATAGACTCATTCACATAAAACACTTTTTTCAAATGATTCCAAAATATACGGTTCATAGGTAGATAAAAATGGATTCATGTAAAGAAAAATGAAACCAAAATTATTAATAAATGGCCTATTTCACTTTATTGAATCAAAAAATTCACATTTCATCGTGGGGAATCGACTAGGAGAGTTGTAATTCAATAAATATATTTTATCAAAAAGACAATAATAAGATACATATTTATATCTAGTCCTATAATATACTGATCTTTCATAATAGTCTGTCAATCCATTTAATATAATTCCATGATTTTGTGCTCTCATTTTCATATATCGATTAGTTGTAAAAAATTTATACCCATTCACTGTTATAGATTCCCATTCATATACAAAATAATTGGGGCCAAATCCAATGATTTTAATTTTTGAGAGATGACATCAAAATGTAAAATAAATACTTGAAATATATATTAATAACATAATTAATTGAATATCTATATTAAATGATAATTTATGTAACGTTAACACCTTTTATTTAAACCAACTTGGAAACTATTTTCTATGGAAATCCTCTATCCTTCCCAAAGGAAAATATATTTGATCTCTACTTATACTTTTCTATGTTCCCTATATATAGTGATAATAAATTTTTAAGTTACATGTTAAATGATATGAAATGAAATGTAATAAAACATTAAAAATATTTATTTTATATATTTATAAATAAAGCCACAATTATATAATATTTTTCAATGTTCCATATGCCTGTCTTTAAGAATAAATGTAAAAAATGTATATGACCCTAGAATTTCCCATACATGGGGAATATAGGGGAATAATTTCTCAATTTCCAAATACTTATCATCAGCATTTCTCATTGGTGGGTTATATCTCATGTTCACATAAGAAATATAAATTGGAAAAAAATCGATACATTATTGATCTGGATAACGTATCATTTTGGTACCTTCATGATGATTCTGGTTTCGAACATTAAATTTTATTGTGAACATATTTATATCAGTAGGATACATCCATAATAATTTAATAGGTCACCGATGAAGTGTTTTAGTTGGAATATGAAATATTAAATGCACTATCCATGTTAAAAATGTTTGATGAATTTTTTTCCAACAAACATAATATTAATAGTTCCTCTTATTGCATTTTTGTCATGAAATATTTGGCTAATATTTAAGGAAAATGGTATCCATAAAAATGGAATAAAAATCATCCTCAAACATAAATTATTGGATTGTAATTTTTTTATTTTATTGGAACTAATTCTTGAAGAAAGATGTGATAATCATGGGTTTTATTGATTTTAGTTTTAACACACATTTTTTGAATTGATTAAATATCTTGCAGGAATAGACATCATGAATCATCATATACATTAATACATCCAGAAATTGATTTTTCACCAAATGTGTCATCACATAAGAAGCAGAAGAAATATTTCATTTGTTTTCACCAATACACAGATGACCTAGTTCTGTTTAATCATCCCAATCCATTAATTCCCAGTGAGATCATAAGTCATCATTTGACTTTATATTAATATTTAGAATAATTTTAAGCATAATATTCTATATATTTTTCTCAGTGATCAGTATATCAAAACAATGAATTAACAAATTTGTATAACAATATGGAAACTCAAAAATGATACTTTAATTTTTCCAATTCTAAGTGTAATTAGTGTCAAAATTTTTATTACATTTGGATTCAATCGGTCCTTTCCTAATTGATAAAACGAAATCATTAAATTCATTGAGCACATCAAATCTGGAAATATGATGGGTGGAAATTTAGTGACAAAAGTATCATCACTCTTATGAAGATTCTTACTTTATTAATGATCCATTGGAATGAATCATTAATGGATTATAGAACTAAAACTACAATGATATTGATGTAAACTAGATTACATATTATTCATTAAAATATGAAATGATAGTTTTTTGTTTTTGATCCAACAATAGATAATTGAATAAGTAGGAAAATCATTTATTGACTATTTAAATGCATGACACATATGAATATTTTTTTATGAATCATATAATATGTAGATACCCATATCCCAATGCTACTTCAACTCTCTAATTAAATGTTTTAAGTATATGTTTATATCCTTGATAGGATCAAAATGTCAATATATTAGTATAATCAGGTATCTGAAATGTTATTTTCATAACCAGACGTGGAGGAATATTACAACCATGAATAAAAACTGTCCATGTGGTATGTTAAGTAATCATTTTACCAAAAAGAAATATACCATCACAAGATAGACCTAACTGGACATTACACACCTCAAATAAAAAATATGGATATTGTGTATCAAATTTTCATGATTTTAATCTATTATTAGTATATAACATCAAATGATTATATTTAATTCTGTATTAATCATTCAATTACATATTGGTAAATATTTCTACAAAAATAAATATAATTTGACTCTTAGGAAACAAAGGAAATTACCACATGAAATTTTCGGGAACATGATATGTTGTTCCATTTAAAATTTTATTCAATCAATATGTTCACATTATTTATAGTTATTATGTTCTTCTATTTACTCTTGAAATAAAATACAATACTTAATATAAGTAAAAATTTTATAATTAGATAATCTATAATGCATAATTAACATCCATTCCATATAAATTTTTGTTGGAATACCAGAACAATTAGAAAGAAAGTCCTATAAAAATAATAAGAATAGAATATATAGTGGTATTATAAATTCCTTACATGGGTTTTAATCAATATAACAACATTAAATCTCAATCATTTTCATTTGATAACATTCCTAATATATCTGAATTTTGGAAATATCCATTATTTGTTTACCTCTCTCAGAATCATAATCTTCATTATTTATCTCATGTGTATTGATAACATTTTGTTATTACACTTGAATAATATCTTTGTCATGATGATGCTGGAATAGAATCTGGTAAATCATCATAGTCTCTGTACCATTTCATTATTTTTAGTCATAGATAATAGAAGATTGTATCATCTATCCATTATAATAAAAAAATAATAGTCTATTTTAAATATTGATTTTTTTAAGGTAGATAACTTATTCCCATAATATCAATAGAATTGTAACAAAATTTTAAATTGAACATTGTATGAAACATCAATCTAATGCATTTTCAAATGAAAAATCTAAAATAAATACCAAAATTCTTTTGAAACGATGTTAAAATAAAATTAGTATGATACATCCTTTTTCTCTCCATACTATTATATAGAAAGAATATTTAATTAATAAATTATTGAAACTATATTTAAAAAAATCATTACCAAAAATTTTAATATTATAGTTATCAAAGAATACTAGTTGATAAAAAAATAATTCTAGAAATAAAATATGATATAGGTGAGGCATAAAAAAATAAAATAAAAAAATGCATATGAAATAGAATGGGAATCAAATGTTCAATAATACAATTAAATACATATGTGTTTAATAAATAATTATTTCTAAAGTATACATTTTTTGAACATGTAATTTATCCAATTATATTCACATGTACTTATAATGGAAGATTTTTAATCAATAATTACAACTATTTCCAATAAAAACAAAACCCAAAAAAAACATTTTATAATAATATCATAGAGATTCTACAATAATTCTTTTAAATATAAATAACAATACAATGCCCATATCAATGAAGTTATGTTTTATAAAATTTAAAAAATATATCCAAAATTTAATAAAGAATATGGAATCTTGATGTTTAATGAAATATGATATGTAATAGAAAAATTTTGGAAAAATTACTCATACGTAATTGGAAAGGAAACTATTTATCACATTCCTCCTTCTATAAAACCAAATAATATCCAATGATCGTCCATTAACCCAAATAAAAACTTTTACCTATTTAAATCAGTGTAAATTGTGTCTATATAAAAATAGTGTGTTCATAAATTATGAATAAATTTTCCTTAGATAAGGATTCATTAATGATGAATACTTTTTAAGTGGAACTTATGGATATTAGAGAAGAGGAAAATCACACTGTATGCCTTAATGATCTCAACTATCACTACATGAGTCTAGAGGAAATAGTTGTTAGAGGAATACTCCATTAGAAGAGGAAACTTGTTGAAAGGTGGAAGAAAAATGTATCAAATGTAAAGAAAATAATTAGTGGGATTATTCTCACAATGGTAATATATCCCAAGATAATAAGGATAAATATTATTATATAGAAAATTTGAATTTGAATCTTAACTTGTGGTTTTGAAAAAAATATTGTTGTTAGAAAGGCTTGGAGTATGATAATAAAATGACATTCAGTTTGACAAGAACACCTCAATCATTAACATAATGATTTTAGAGGGACCCATCTACACTTTTAAATTATTATAAAATATTAAATACTGGGTGATATTGGATGAATGCCTAGATTCAGTCTATGGGTGGTATTCATCATGTTTTTTTAAAAAAGAGTATTATAAATATAGTATTCATGATGCAGGTATATTTCTAGAAAATTTTGATATTTAGAAAACCAATAATTTAGTGTATAATATTCAGAATTTGAACATACATGCAGTAATATATATTAATCTACAGAAATATTAATGATACAGTGGATTCCAATCCTAAATTTTGGTGATCCAGGTTTCAAATTCACATTTTATTTTTACATAATAAGAAAGGAAATTTGGAAATAATTTCAAGTTATTTATTATAAACTAAAATTTTTGTATCATCTGATTGGTTCTCTAGATACAAGGGATCTAGTTGAAAAAATAATTATTCTAATAATGTTTTTTAAAACATTGGTTTCTATAGGTACAAAATATCAGGGGACATAAATATCATCTCATAAAATATTCTTAGACTCATTTGAAAGTGTAATTCTATATATTGAAATATTAAAAATGGACTTATAGTAGTGTCAAATAGCTCTTCATATGGTATGCTACTTAACCATGTTTATGGGTAGATGTAGTCATTTGATGAATCTATATATGGTTCATTCAAGGTATACAATAACATGGAAATGTGACATTAAATCTTTAACATGTGAATGAGTACACTGACCTATATAATGGAAAGTTGAAAAATTTGATGTCTACAAAAGGCTAAAGTGATCTATGTACTATTATTTCATGAATTATTCTATACAACCAAAAAATAAAATAAACCCCAAATAAATTAATAAAAAAATTATTAAATTAATTAATTATATAACAATTTAATATATATTAATGAGAAATGTAGTATATTTATGGAATAATAATGGATAGCTAAATTATAACAATAAATATATATTTTTCCTTAAAATTAATTCTGCAATACTATAAGAGAATAATATAAAATAACATTTTTTTAAAATAATTCTGATTCAATCTTGACCTAACTGTATATTGGTTAGGTTTTTATAAGTAGATAAAAAATAAAAGAATAATCTACAGAAGAGAAAAAGGATTTAGAAGTCACTAATCTGATGTCAATGAAGATCAAATATGAAAAATCCATAGGTATGGGGAAACGTTTTGAGGGGGGGGGATCATTTGGTTTTGGGGTGACTGTAGAACAGGGCTTGTGAGTGAAGGGGGGAGGGCATGAGGCTGAGGGATGTGAGAAAATTTTTTCCCAATGGTTTACATAAATTGTTGGTATAGATAGATTTTCAAAAATCAATAACCATAGATTTTGTAAAACAAGGGTATAGTCACATGGGTATAGGCTACATTTTTAGAAGTGACATCATTATTTGGATACAAGAATGTTCATATGGTATGTCCCATATACACCTTTGGGTAATCACTATGAAAAAGATAGATGAGTATCAACTCAATCATCACTCTGGTGTATGATAGGTGGGGCTAAGACTGCACACTTTGATATACAATACGGAGAGTTACAATTTGGTCAAACACATTCTCTTTACATTCAATTATTAGGTAATAATTTTGAAATGGATTTAGGTTTTGGATTGTGAATAAACATAAGGTAAAGAAACCAATATTGGAATGAGTCTTATTTCTGTTGAACGAATGCTAATGTATAAGTAGGATATATTTTTGTTGAATTTTTAATGTAATAATCTTAAAATAATCCTCATATAGGTTTAGTAGTTAATAAGCCATGATAAATTTATTTTTTTATAAATAGATTATGATCAAGTCAAGTAAGATAACATTGTATAATATATGTAATGTAGAGAATGTCCCAATGGGAAACCAAATGGAATAAGAGATGGAGGGAGAAAGCTTATGATTATTCCAAACTGAATGCCTGGTATTATTATAAATAATTTGAAATTTTTTGACAATAATGATACACCAAGGAAGAGAAGGATGGAGTATCATGGATGTTTGGGTAACAGATATGATGACAAAAAAGAATTTTTACTATAATACGTGTCGAAAATGATGGTAGAATAACCTTAGGGAATGTCTCAAATTAAATTGAACATGTTTGGAGGGTTGAATGATTGGAAATTATTCCCATGATTGGATAAGTTAGGTTAAAAGATTATCTAATACATTAGGATCCATAAAATCCCCATATAACTTTACATCCACATTACAATTCTTCAGTGGAATAAAGTTATAGAATTATAAAAAAAGATTTCCAAAACCTAAACTAATAAGGGTAATAGGCATCAATGACATCCTTGGAAAAATTAATATATAAAACCCTATGTGTTTACTCTCTCTAAAGAAGATTTTTATTTTTATTGCTCAGTTATCCAATACTAAGGGTGTAATGTCTCTGAATTTCCGTATAATTTTTGTAATTATATGGAATTATTTCGAGATAGTGAAATTTGATAGGACGTGATTCTGAGGCCCGGAGTGCCCTGAATGATCCTTCGAAGTATTGTTAAGCGTTAATTAGCACACAAAACGTGTTTTCTTGAAAAAGAGGAATAAATCTTAAATGGTTGTTTGAATCATAGATCCAAGGGCACTATTGTGTTTTGGATGGAGGGTTTATCCTAGTTGCGAGTTATGTTTAGTCGGCGCAGGCCTCCTATGTGAAAAACACAAAAATAGAATAATAGTAAATAAAATAATTAAATAACGTGATTTTATTTTTCAAATGCTTATAACTCACTAAAGGTAACTATGATTAGAAATCTGAGACCACCACTGAACTCTTGAGGGTATTCTCTCTTTAGGAAGTTACTAACATTGCCCGACACGGGCCACCAGTGAAATTTAGTTTTTGGCTGTAAATAAAATAATTAAGTGAAAATTATTTTGATGTAATAATACATAACATTTAAATGACAACATATATTTGAAATCCAAGAGTACCGTTGGGTTCATTTGGGAATTTTTCACTTAGGCAGAGCCTAACCTCGACCGGCACGGGTTGAGGGTGACTGTTAGAAATTCACTGAACTTCCTTCTAGTACTTTCAATAATTGTGTGAATGACGCTTTCAAACATTATAATCGATTCTTGGATTAAAAATATGATGGAACAATTGAATCAGTAGCAACATGATTCTCTTAAATGTGGCTTCACATTGACCACCATAGGTTTGGAGAAATAGGTAGTTTTTTGGTACTATTTAATAGAATAAATAAAATTACATTATTAATTTATTTTATACTATTTCATTAATAGAAAAGTAGTAACGTGGGACCAGTGATGTGTCAAGATTATATATGTCTTGACCCTCCAATCTAATTAACAGAAATGTTGGGGGAAATTAGGAATCTTCCTAATTAATGATCCCTATTAACTCCCTACATCACTACATATTCTCTCCCTTTTATATAAATTTAGAGCTTAAGGTAGGGGTATCAGAGAAGTTTCTCAAAGAAATGAAGTTCTGTAGGAGTGCCATAATGTCAAGCCCTTAGAGGATGGAGCTGACCCTAGTAAGAGGTGACATGCGAAACCGAAACCACGAATCAGAGTTTGACGTTCGAGCGGTGGTGAGGACATCATGTTGCAGGGATGAAGAACAACAAGACTCCCTCAACCATGAGTGTTATCCAATGTTTCAATGTAGGGGTTATTTTCATTTGCCTATCTTTTTGATTCCCTCTTCCCTATTCATGAAATTATACAATGAATGCAGGTTAACCGATAAACTGGTTAACCAGTGATTCATTCGTCTTTGTCGGGGGTTGTTTTAGGGAGTCTTATGGGGTTTAACTCAATATTTAATTCATTTTCTTATTTAAAACCCTTTAAATTTAACTATCATTATTGCAAGAAATCGTAGAGGGCACGGGCCTAACAAACATGGTTCGAACCTTCTACCACCTTGCTATATCCTTTTACCTCCACGGACGACAGACATCCTGATGAAACTGACCAACTTCGTGGTGGGCAGCGTGACGTCCCACGCCGCAGGAGGAGGCCACAGAAGAATGATGTGGCAATCATCGGGGAGGCCAGCACTGGCCGACTGCAGATGAGTTGTGGCATCCCGTCAGGTGCCGCCGCTATGCAAAGAGGTTGCGGCTCGTCAGCCACGACAGCCAGATAAGGCAGTCGGGTAATCCGCTGGCCACGAAAGGGAAGGGTGGCATACTGTCACATGACTCAAGAGAGTCGGAGGCCGCGACTGAAGCCATGACAGAGGACTCACAACCCACTCCTCTAGAAGGATCCACGGTGAACGGACATCGCCCACGTTGTGCCGCTGCTTAAAATACCAAATGATCTTTTGGCAATCAAGATATCATGGAAGACCCTCCCCTAATCCTCCTGGTGGAAGCAGCGCGGGCCGCAACCTTTGTGGCTGAACCACCATCCAGTGGGCCGCTGTCTGCAGGCCGTTGCCAGTGGGTCAGGCCGCTCCCTAGAGTGGGTCGGGTCACACCTTTTTGGGACCCTCCCTATATGACTTGGGCCACCCTTACGGGCTTCCCCTTTTTTCAGGCACGGCCAGACATCGGCCCTCCCAGAAATGGTGGGTCTGGGTCGATCCCACCTGGTCGGATCGGACCCGGGCATAGAAAAACTTAAAGAGTCTTATCTTGAGAACCATTCATCTGTTTGATGAAATGTCTGCCAAGTTTGGATCCTAGTAGAGATAATGTCTTTTTGAAATACTAAATCATATTTTTGGATAATTATGGAGTATGGATGGGTAGGATCGCACCCAAATCCAACTGAGCATTCGACACTGAAATGCCAATAACTCACAGACCAAGCGTCTGATTGATGCACCATCTAGTGTGTTGAAACCCTTATAAAATGGAAGATCATAAGGTATTTTTCTTATGAGACTTTTTACCAGTTGTAATATTACTGACGGCTTGGGGAAAGGTTCCACAAAGTGTGATACACACGGAACCCTACAGCTGGCTGAGTTTTGAAGACTGGTTGATGATGGCCAAGGTGGAAAGCCACTCTATGTGTCCCTACAGGCCCACAATGGTAAGAAAATTTGTGTGTCTCGATATGCCCAAGGTACCCATTAGGGATTAATACAACAATAGTTCATTGTTAGAGGGATGCAGCTCTGTGTGACCCGGTCGGCCCACTGTACTCGATTGAGGTGGAGTTTTCAGCAGGTGAGGAGTACATGGTTTATGACTGACAATGAAAATGTTACTACCCTAGAATATACATTGTGGTCACTTCCATGAATACCATTATGAAAATATTGTCTTGAGGAGAGGTTATTGCAAGAAACTATGTATGGAACCCTGCGGTTGACTGAGACCGAAAGACGGCTTGACAATTGGCCCAGTGGTAAGCTTCTCTGTGTGACCCAGTAGGCCCATAGAGGCGAGCAGATTTGTGTGACCAAGAATAACCATGGTACATTATAGAAGGAGTACCTCAATATGGAAAATGTAAGAAGTGGTTCTGTGTGCCCCGGAAAGCCCACGGTGGGAAGCATCCCTCTATAACCCAACATGCCCATGGTACCCATTAGGGATGGGTACCACAGCTATTCAAGGTTACTAGGAAGTGGATCTATGTGACCTGACCGGCCCACTATTATCGATAGAGGAGGAGTTCTCTAGTAGCTGAGGAGTTCAATAATATGATAAACCTTCTACCCTACACCTTAAGTGAAACTTGGTGTGAGATGACTTGTGTTGTGTACTTTTTCTTTCTGCATTGTGGTTTTTCCATTGTGAATTCTAAAAGACATATGAGGTTCTTAGGGTCCCTACTAAGTATCGTTATACTCACCCCTACATGGGCTTCACCCACTCCTTATTGTGTCTTGTGAAGACAATGAAAAAAATTTATCAAGGCTGAGGTAGCCAGGACTGGACGGTGCTCGGAGGTGGACATTCAGCGTGATGTGATGTGGAGGAGACGAGCAGACATGTAGTACTGTTGAGGTGATTTGAACCTATTATTCTAGTAGGTTCCATGGTGTATGATATAGGATATGGTTTTCACCTTTCAGCTATTTTTTACAATTCATTTGTACTTGTACTTTTCCAGTTGGGCTTGTATTCAAGACCCTTTAGTTTTTGTACACTTTTACTACAGCAGTTTACTTCTTAGTTTCGTATTGTAGTGTTATCAGACCGTGTGTTTGTATAGGTTAAATGTAATGAATTCCAATTTTAGAGAATATGTCTTTTGGTGCTAGTCGACAACCCCTGGCTTATGGAAGGCAGGCATAGGGTATTCATGGTAGGGGCCCCGGGTAGGGGTCGTGACAAAATGGTATCAGAAGAGTCGATTCTACAAAAGAACAAGGACTCTAATCTTTTCTCTATTGAAATATTGTTCAGTGTTATGAGTGTGGATTTCAGATTAGGGAATCCAGTGTTGGTGAGGATACTAATGTATCCATACACTAGGACCCTAAATTCTGATTTCTGACTGAGTGTAAAGGAAACACTAATTGTGTGTGTTTTTTAAGAGTTTTTCTTTTTATTTCTTTAGAGTAATCTCACCAAGAATAACTTAATGACTATGGTGCACCTGTTCCTTATCAGGATGTTGTGGCCTAGAAAGCTTGCTTGGATTCCAATGAGAGTACCCGATGATGGACCACCTAGTGATGAGGCTCCAGTGTGAGGCTCTCTTACTATGTTGGCACCTTCAGGTTGTGTACCAGTAGAACCACCTCCCATTGGGAAGTAGTTACCACCAGCTGCACTGGCGGATAGTGTACGCTGATTGAGCACATTTCATGAGTTTTAGTGGCTGAGGCCTCTAATGTTTTGAAGTGATACATATTATAAGGCAGCTGAGGAATGGATGGAGGTTGTGTCTAGAGTTATCCGCCTAGTTGGTACCCTAGTTGAGTAGACGATGATCCTAGCTGCTTGACTTTTCATGTATGTGACCATGACGATGGTCTGCAGGGTAATTAGGCATTGGTACTTGGATTGTTGCCCGAGATGGTACCTTTGGGTATTGTTCCATTTATATCAACGCCCATTGGTTAGTGGTTACAACCGGCGGTACTGGTAGAGGACACATATATGCTTAGTGCATTAAACGTGTCTCAACATAAGATACCCATTAGGATTCGAGGTGAACCCAATTCACATGAATCTAATGGATGGATTGAGGAGGGGGATGAGAGTTTCCTAAAGCTTCTATAGCTTTAGTAGGATGACATGTTGGTACCTGGGTATTCATCGAGGCGTAATGACCAGTCTTGGTACTCAATGAATATGATATGATCAGTGCTTCATGGATCGGACTTCTGAGTATTGTGCGTTTAAGGACATCCGAGCCATCACTATTTTTCTATGCATTCTTACTTATCTTAGGGTTCTATAGAGAACCTTTTTGGTAGAATGTAATTTGGCTGAGCGGATACAGCCAGGGAGTGTTAGCGGTATGAATGCAGGAAACTGGTGCTAGTCTTAGAGACTTGGGCATCTAAAATGATTCAGGGAGAGGAAGTGAGTGGGACAGATGAATCTGCAAGGCATTAGACATGGAATTGGATCTAGGAGAGCAGCATGAGGTGGTATACATTTCTATTTGTTACAACCACCACCTCAATGTGGCCCCACTAGGCTTAGGTGACTGGAGGATAGGGGAAGGGAGTAGAAGCATGCTATCAAGTAGTGTGACCCAAGGGCTCTAGTAATGACTCTAGGTATGACATGTTTGTACTACTAGTTTCCTTATTAATATACATAGGTACCCATCATTATTTGGTTTCAAAAATCTTGTACAAGATCTAGAGTTTCCGGTTAAATCATTGACATGACCCTCACATCTAGAGATACCTTTGGGAGGAGACTCAATAATCACACTTATGACGATGGTGTGATCTAACCCTTGAGAAAGGATTTTCAGTTAGAACCTCATGGGGGAAGCGTCGAGGCCTTACAAAGTAAGTATGGGTATGGAATGGAAATCAACAGTTCATACTTAGATTGATTATATTATGCAAAATGGTTTGGTTTTAACTAAAAAGTGTGAGTGGGGTTTTCATTGGTCGGTGAAAAGGAAACCAAGGTAGCATAGGATAAACTCAAGCATATGAGTGTGAAACCGACCACTCTTGAGTCGGTCAGCCTTACCCTCATGGCAGCGGGAGTTTTGGGTTTTCAGTTCCCAACAGGACTTATAGAGTGTGATGATATCTTTTCAAAGGATGTTTCTAAGGTTAACTACCTAAAGGGATAGGGATGGATGCTTTGCCATTGTACTACTAGAGATTTTTAACGATCTTTTCCAGAGGTGAACCACCCTTGTCAGCTTTGAAAATTAATGGGAAACCTTTCTTGTGGATGGAGAGATTCTTACAATGTTTCTCGAAGATGAGGAATACACTGACGAGTGCCTCCATATTGAGGCTACAAGAGGAGGGTGTTGGGTATGTAGTCTAATGTGATTCATCAGGGACAGGGCTTGGAAGTTTCATGATGTAGGAGTGAGTAGTGATCAATTATGGTTCAAGACAGCTGAGACAGCATGGGAAAAACTACACTACCCATGACCAAGAGTTAGTTGCAGTGGTCTTTTTCTTGAAGATGTGGTGAAATTACTTAATGGGTGAATGTTTTATTTTATAATATGATCCTAAGAGTCTTAGGTATATCTCTTCCCAAAAGGACATGAAAATGAGACAAATACATTGTCTAGAGTTCCTCTAGAAATATGACTATGTGATAGTCTATAATTTTCCGAAGGGGAATGTGGAAGCAGATGTACTCAGCATGAGGTCTGTACTGTAGTTGTTGAGTGAGGCTACAGAGCAGCTAGCCACATTGCAGTTATCATCTGTGAAAAAATATGGATCATCTACCTCTAGCCTATGACTTTCACTCCCCCAAATAATCAGCAAATTCGGGGGGGGGGGGGGGCACAACTTGATACGTTGACTGCGAGGCCCAACATCCTTAGATATCCCCAGGATGGACTTCTGAAATATTTTTTGGAGGTGGAGATCATGACATCTACTTCAGAGGATGCACCGGGGTACCAATGAAGATTTATAAGGAGTTGTTGACATAGATCGATACATCCCCTTCAGCGGTTCATTTTGAAATGTGGAAGATTTACTAAGACCTCCAACATCATTACTGATGGCCCAATATGATGGAAGAAGTGGCAGAGTTTGTATCATGATACCTCACTTGTTAGTAAGTGAAAACTGCTAAGATCATCTAAAAGTCTAATGCCGACAGAAGGAGGGAGACCAGGTCTTCCAAATTGGTCTCACCTTGATGAGGTTATTAGAGATTTGGCCAGATAGACAAGTTATATTCAATGTTCATTGGACCTTTATAGATTTTTTGCAGAGTGGGTGAGGTGGTGTACCATTTATCACTTTCACCACCGATGCATTAGGTGCATAATGTTTTCCTTATGTTGCAGCTGAGGAGATGTGTGCTTGATTCATCACACGTTATCAACTAGGGAGATTTTTACTTTGATGATGTGGATAATTTTACAATGTTTCTCGTCAAGTTTGAGGATATATAGGAGTGATCCCTTCGTGCACAGTCGATACCACTGGTGTGTGTTCACTAGCAGCACAGAAACCTCCTGGAGAGAAAATGTGAGTGGGAGGCTCCGATTCATGCTCAGTACCCTCATTTGTTCCTTTATAATGTGTTTTCACTTTTTGGGATGAAAATAACTAAGGTGGGGAGAATTAATTGTCCTGTAATTTTCGTATAAGTGTTTTAATTATATGAAATTATTCCAAGACACCAAAATTTGACAGTGTGTGATTCTGAGTCTCGGAGTGCCCATAATGACCCGTCAATGTATTGTGATGCTTCAATTAGATCATGTAAGAAATTTTCCTTAAAAAGATGAAGAGCTATTAAACGGTTTCCCGAATCACAGATCTAAGGGTAATGTAGCGTTTAGGATGGCGGGTTTACCCTAGGCGTGACTTAATATTATTCGCCGCAGGCCTCTTGTGAGAAAACCCAAAAATGGAATAAATCATACATAAAATAATTAAATAATGTCATTTTATTTTTCAAATGCCTATAATTCACTAACTGTAACTCAGATTACAAATCGGATACCACCGCTGTACCCATGAGGGTATTCCCTCTTTAGGTAGATACTAACATTGGCCGGTGCAGGACACCAGTGAAAGTCATTTTTAGGCCGTAAATAAAATAAAAATTTTACAAATATTTTACTGTAAAATTACATAACATATTAATAGTAACTAGGATTGGAAATCCAATAGTACGATTGTGTTATTTGGGGTTTGTTTCACTCAGTAAAAGCCTATCTTTGACCAGTGTGGTTCGAGGGTGGCTGTTAATAATTTACTGAACATTTTTTAGGGTGCATTCAGTAAATACAGAAGTGGTGTTTTATATCTTTTGGACCATTTCTCAGACTAAAAATACAAGGGAACTATTAAATCTGCAGTGATGGGATTCTCTTAAGGGAGGATTCACTTCGACAGCAGTTGGTCTGGAGAAAAAGTTAGTTTTTGGAACTTTTGAATAGAATAAATAAAATAAAATTATTTTTTTATTTCATTCTATTCCTCCAACAGACAAGTGATATGGTGGGACCAGAGATGTGTCAAGACAATCAATGGAATAACCACCCAATATATTTAAAAACAACATTGCGGGAAATTAAGAAGCATCCTAATTAAGGAATGTCATTCAATCCCTGTGTAATTACTTACTCTCCCCCTCTATTATTAATGTAGAGCTTGGGGGAGGGGTATCAGATATGATTTTCCAAGAAACATAGTTCTGTTGGAGTGCCATAATGCTGATCCTTAGAATATGGAGCCGACCCCCACAGGAGGTGACATGAGACACCAAAACACCAAACCAGAGTTTGACGTTTGAGTGGCGGCAAGGAAAACTTGTTGGGGGGATGATGAACAATGAGACTCCCTCTACCGTGAGTGCCCTCTAACATTTCAAGGTAGGGTTTATTTTCATTTGGGAATTTTTTTTGATTATATCTACCCCGTTATAAAATTATACAAAGAACATGGGTCAACTGACTAACAGGTTGACCCACAATTCATTTGTCTTTGCGGGATTTTGTTGTGGGGAGTCTTGTGGGGTTTAACATGTTTTTTAATTAAATTGCCTATTCAAACACATTAAATTTATCCACTTGTTTATGATCTAACATGGAAGTTGTAGGCTGAACGAACATGGACAGAACCCTCCACCACTTTGCTAAATCCGTTTTCGTCCACAGAAGATAGACAATGTGATGAAACTGACTGGCTATGTGGTTGGTAGTGCATCGATGCACACAACATGAGGAGGTCGTGATAGAATGCTTTGCCAGTCATCAGAGGGGTTGACACTAGCTAGCCTTAGAGGAAGTGTGGCACAACATCACGCATTGTTTGTGTGAAAAGAGGTTGTGTCTCATCAGTTGTGGCAGTCGGAGAAGGAGGTCGGCTCGTTGGTCAGCTCCAGAATGGAATGGAGGCCCGCCGTCACGCGCCGTTAGAGAGCAATAGACCGCGGCCGAAGCCGCGGAGGAGGAGGTGGACCCTACGTCTCCAGTGTGTTTTTTGGTGACCGGGCGGTGCCCATGTGGCATCTCCTCTTTAAAGAATTAACGACCTTTATCCTTTTTGGAACATAGGGGATATGTCTCCCAATCCACTTGGAGAACGCATTGTAGTTCGCGCCCTTCGCGGTAGGAACACCCTCCAACAGTCTGCCTCCTGCAGGTCGGGCCACCCAATTGCAGGCCCGCCCTATAGGACCGGGGATGCCATTACAGGCCACCCTTTTTTACGCTTCATGCCGGACCTCTTTCCATTGGGCAGAGTGTACCGCGGGACTTACCAGACTAGGTCGAGTTGGGTCGGTCCAACCGGGTTGGACCTGGCCTGGACCCAGAAACAATGAAAGGAACATATCATGAGAACCGGTCATCCGTTTTATAAAAAATCTACTACATTGGGATCTATGGACTGATATGGTCCTTTTGACCTAATCCATGAGAGTTTTGGATAATGTTTGAGTATGGATGGGTTGGATCTCACCCGAATCCAACTGGGCCCTAGGCAAGAAAATGCTGATAACGCACAAACCACGCGACTGATTGACGGGTCGCCTGTTGTGTTGGAACCCTTATGATATTGCAGATCATAAGGTTAATTTCTTGGGTGACTTTATAGCAGTTTTAATACAACTGATGGCTGGATATGTGGTTCTCCCAAGCAGGATACACACGGAACCCTGCAGTTGACTGAGACCTGAAGTCTGCTTGATAATGGCAATAGTTGGAAGTGGCACTATGTGACATAGTAGGTCCATGGTGGGAAGAAGCTCGGTGTGACCTAGTATGCCCACAATACCCATCTGGGATGAGTAACACAACAGTTCAATGTTAGTGGGAAATGAATCTGTGTGGCCCGATAGGCCCACTATACACGATAGAGGATGTGATCTCCGGTAGTTGTGGAGTTCAAGGTTTATTGTAAAGCCTCATCCCCAGTTACCCAGAGTCGGTGCATCATTGCGTAACATTGTCAGGATCATAAAAGATCAAGTCTCTAAAGACCGATTAGTTTAGTAGCCTTAGAAACACTGGATACATTCATAAATGTTACATTACACCATAAAGTGAAAAACTACAATAACAAGGTCTCTAGAGTCCACACTAATATCCTCTTCTGACTATCCCTGCAGGTCATTCATAAAATACTTCTTTACATCCTGGAAAATATTAAAATATTGAAAGAGGTGAGCTCTGATGCTCAGTAAGGATAATAATATTGCGAAAGCATCCATAAATAATCATTAACATTTAATTAAATGTATAACTAAAACAAAAGCCTTTTTAAACTTGAACTTCAGCATAATATGTCAAAAATAAAATTAAATAATTCCATTTACTTACTCACATGGATATTCTACTAGTTGAATAATCACATGCAATATCAATAACCACATTCATAATGATGTAATTCATAATGCCAGACTATCATAACCACGTAGCCAAGGCCTCGTGCCAAGACACTAGTCTGTCTCATTAGACCTACCGATGCATCGAGGAGCTATAGTGGGCTCCACACGTCACTTATTAAGTCCAATGCATTCCTTATATGAACAGGTTTAAACATATCATAAACCATAACATAATCGTATAACAGAAAACATGCATAAAATTTCCACATTTCAATCACAAGATATCAATACAACAAATTGATATAATAATAACATTATAAAAACCATTTTCAATACCAAAATAAAAGAAAATTAAAAATTGGTATTTATTTTTCATTTATAAAAAATTTATGTCCTGTAGAGGAAGCCGAAACTCAAATATTGGTCACGGCGGCGAAGAAGTCGTTGTCGCCACATATGTATGACCAGAAAAACATTTCAATTTGTCGTTTTGTAAAATGTTTCATATAAAAATATTCCTTTTGAACAAATGTAAAAGTCAAAGGGGATTATACACCGTATAAAAGAAATTTGTGTATAGAACAAAATATGCCTCAATGAATGGAGATTGAGGCAAAGTACCATACAAAGATCATTTTTAAATAGAATAGATATATTATGTGTATTCAGTATAAATAAAAGATAAGACATAATAATTTCATGACATAATTTTAAAGTAGGATATTAACCCAAAGAATGGAAATTGGGTTAAGAAGTTCCCTTACCTTAATTTTGTCGAAAATGTCAAAAAGTACCTTGTTTGGAAAATGACGGAAAGATTCCTTTAAAAAACGTATAAGGTCAAATAAGGGTATAAATGACTTTAAACTATTCTATAATAAATAGTACAAATGTTTTTGAAAGATATATTTACGAAACAATTATGTAGATGATAAAGAGGCCCCAGAAGATAACTATATATGAACAACCTTGAATAATGTAGATGTTGTAGAATTAACCCTTACCTCGTGTCCGACTTGACTCGATCGTTCTTTAACCTCATAAAAAATAAACTAGAGTTAATATATATTTGATTAAGAACCTTTTTCAAGTTCATTATCCCTTTTATATCACTTATTACCATGTTATGAAAATTATTTAGTCATTTAAGTTAATAACGGTCATTTTGTCGATCTTTGGTACTTGAGTCAACAATAAACTTCTTATAATTACAAGTTGTTTATGTGGTAGAATATCCATTATATACATAATTATATTCATGATTTATATATCATATACATCATATATATCCATTATATACATTCATTTATAATATTACATAACATTTAGAGGTAAGAAATGAAATGCACAGTTCATGGAGACGGTAAGCCGTACGTACGCATGAACGCTACTTTCATTTCTATTTCATATTTAGTCGAATGAAGTTATAATTATATAAAGGTATAATATAATTACAGTATAATATAATGTATAATACCATTTAATCCATCCTTTATACATCCCACATATGGCATTAACGATTCAAGTCATTTTGAGGGGGCAGTAGTCCGAACTTCCTAAAATGAAATTATCGCGTTTACCCATAATGGAAATCGTAAAGGTATTCCATAAATGAAAAATACAGAATCATAAGGAAAACAAAAACATTATATATATCATATATAAAAATAGTGTCTTCATAATGGCCACCATTAGAGGTGTTAAAAGAATATTGAACAATCATCGTTTCATGAGGCAGTAATTCGCCACCCATAGAATTAGTATGTTCTTTAACCATTTGACGAAGGTTTGGGTAATTGTAAATAAAATACTTCTCATAAAAAAATCCTAGTATATTTAGGATACTGGTGTTGTAACAAAATAAAAGGATAAAAAGTATTTAGGGGGTTGGAGAAGCAAAATAAAACAAAATGACATAAGAGAAGACATTACCTTAAAATCGGGTAACTCTTTTTAATTTGATCCAATGACTTCTTTGGGAAGACTTCTGCCCAAAGTGAGGGTTCTAGGAGTAAGAGGGGGAAGTTGTGAGAGTATTTGGGTAGAGGTTGGACAAGCCAAATGGCTTGTAAGGTGTGAATAAGGTGGTAGTGGTGGGGGCCTTTTATAAGAGGAGAGGAGGGGCACTCTTGGAAACTCATGAAATGAAACATTATTATGAAGTGCTTTTCGGATTCCAAAGGTCCCAAAATGATATATTTCGAGGATAAGGTGATAAGGGTTCTAAATATTCTCATACAATAGGTTTTTGACAAGTTTAAGTCTTCTATTTTACATTATCCTTTCATTTTATTTAAATCGTTAATTAATGAGGTAATCGCTGCATCATCATTATGTCATAATAAATTTAATTTATTTAATGTCTACAAATTGTAAAAAAATAACCATGATGTAGGAAATCTTTTTATCTTTCCAATTAGTATTTATTGTCCAATATATCATTTATGTATACAATATTAAAAATGTTTTACTCAGGTGATACATGGTTTGTTATATTTAACATTCTTTAAAAATAAAAAGATAAAAAGTCACTTTCACACAAAAGTGATTCCATGGTGGCCCCAAGTTTGGCACAAGGAATCCCATGGTCAGCCATGAGACAACCAGTATCATTAGGACACATTTTGTGGTCATTTGTTATTATTATGATATTATTTTATTATCCTTAACTACCCGATTACTAATTAATCAAGATAATTAAAGATAATTACCGTCGTTACTATTCATAATGTCCAAAAACAAAAGAGTCTTAATTACATAATTTGGACCTTATTATTCAAAATATTTAATCCATTTTACCATATTACTTACACAGAAATTGCAATAATTAATTTAAATATAATTCCCGTTGTCAAAACAAATAGCGGGTTTTTTGAAACAATATCTTTGAAAAGATTGACACCTGTTTACGCCCAATTACAAAGTGAAATTTACCCAAATGACCACAATTGGAAGAAATGTTAAAAATATATTTTATTTACACTTTAAAAACATTTAAAAATATAATATGACCATAGAATTAAATTAGATGAAAAAGCAGTTTTGATGTAAAATGCAGTATTTTTCACTATTCATTAAAAAAATGAACATTGTTTGAAAAATATCAAAAATTCAACATATGCTAATTTCGATATTCCGAATAAAAAAATGAAGTTCATTTTGAAATATAAGATTTATATAATTTCAAAAAGTAGGTATTATTATTCATAACGACTACTTTGATTGGTTGTGGTGTGTTAGAATCTCAAACTTGCGTACAATGCAAGCTATTGCATTATTGAAAGAGAAGCGTATCGTGGAAGCTCGGGGTGTTATTTTCTCCCCTCCTTCAATAAATTGCGTCCTTGCAATTTGATATTTTTCTTTGAAAATAAAAGTTTGAATGTAGCAAATTCCTTTATGGAAAACCCACATCAGAAATTGGGTTAATAAAAATATATCTTTAAAAGAAAGAGAGAGAAGTACAAAGGTCACACAAGATAGCCCATACTTGGATTCTATGAAAATATGGATATGGAGGAGAAACAATCCATCAAGGTCTGATGGAGAGTTATAGAAAACAATATTAGTAGAAATTTAACCGTATGAAAATCACAAACTTGTGATTGGTTAAATAGTCATTGAATCCCCAGTTGGAAAAGTTATCCGACAACATTTTTGTTTTAAGTTGCCTTTAATAAAGTTGAAGAATTTATTTAAGAGATTTAATTAGAACGTAAGGAAATATACTTACTTTTCCTGTAGGCTTTCATTCTTTAATAAATTTTAACCACGAACCCATGTTTCACTCCAAATGGTAACAGAACTCAAAAATATTCTATTTATCCTAATTGTATAAGGCTCCAAATATTACCACATACCATTTAGAGTAAGAAAACTATTTTGTAATAACCAGGGACATCCTGTAGGCTAGTGGTAGGTAATAAAGGCCTGTTGCACTATGGTTGTGGGTTCGATTCCTGCAGCTTTGTCTGACGTGATGGGTTATCCCCCAACCTACAGGTTGTCCTTTTCCTAAAATGTTAGTATTATAATATTCCAAAAATAATCTTCAGAAATGTTTTAACCTTAAATAATACTATCCAAGGTTCAACTTAATCCATTCCAACCTTTATATTTTTTCAAAATACCTCTGTCCATACTTTTTCTAAAAGGTCTCTAAATTCCAAAATTAATTGTATCATCAGATTCCTCAAACAAAGTAAAGTTTCTCTTATTGTCACATACTAAAAATATGATTACCTTCATTATATTGAAACAAAACGTACTGCAGTACAATCCTTATATATATATATATATATCACATTATCCTTATAACCATAATATAATCCTTGAGTCCAAAAGCACCAATACATTAATTATTCCACTTCAACTATAGTAACATCCTATGATTGGCCTTGATCCCTTGGCCTTTTCTAAGGTATGCTTCCCTGACGCTTAGGACATTCATATTCATAATGCCCCATTTCTCTACAATTGTAGCACTCAACATTGATAGCCTCTTTCTTCTCCTTGCAATCACGAGATTGGTGGCCTTTTTCACCACACTTGTAACAGACTCTCATTCCCTTCAAGCAAGTACCGTGGTGTTTCCTTCCATAATTACTACAGGGCTGATATTCAAATATTCCCTTTTTCCCTTTATTTCCATTTCCGGATTGATCAGAAGATCTCTTCTTTTCTTTCTTTTCTTTAAAGTCATAAGACTTAGAGAATTCCTTTTCCTTATTGATAGCACACGAGACAATATCTTCGTATGACGAGAAGGTTTGTGAGAATAATGATCGATGGAGAAATGGTTTTAACCCATCAAAGAAACGACCAATCTTACTTCTCGGGTTACGTATATAATCTACATCATGCCTCACTAACCTTGTAAAGTTGGCTCATACTTTGCAACATTCTCATCCTCCTTCTGCCTCAGACTCAGAAATTGCCTTTCCATATCTGCTCGATGGTCATGTGGAATGTATTTTTCTAAGAAAAGATCTTTGAACTCTCTTAATTCCATATTTGATACTTCATCATCTTCCTTTGTGTTTTGAATCAGCGACCACCATTGATCGGCATCTCCAGTGAGGCGGTAGACTGCCATGACAACCTTCTCCCTTTCGCTACTCCCCAAGGAATGGAATATTTTCTCTAAGGATTTTATCCATTTCTTAGCTAATAATGTATTTTTACCCCCATTAAATGTTGGCGGTTGTTGCCTCATGAAGTGGTCTAACATTGATCCTCCACATTGCGGATCAGGGTGCTCCATACGAGTAAGGTTATTGTTCATAACCTGAGTGAGTTGTCCCAGTATGTTAATAAGTTGATCAGCACAAATTGTATCTCCAGATCCACAATAATTATCTTTAGCAAGAGGGAAATCCCTACACGGAGTGCATGCATTGATACGGTTTCCATTCCTTCCACTAGGCACAATTTCTAAACAATGGCATAAACTAGATTAGTTTATGAATCAAAATACATAATTCCATACTTGTAAAATACTTAACATAAATTGAAATATTTATGGATTTAATCTATAATCATAAAAATGTTTTCTTTGAGGATGTATATACTCATAACCCTTCATAGTGGTTTGTTAAAAAAATGATAATTATCCTAAGCATATCCCCTGGGAGTGTCGTTACCAAGAGTGCAGCAAGGCTCGTTGTCATGCACTAGTTCCCGTTTGAGTCTAGCTCAAAGCGGTGTTTTCAGGTTTTACCCCTAGGTACATCTGTGCCAGAGCCGCCTCTACCTGCTCATATCCAGAAAAGGATGTATTGCTCCTAAAACAGACAAAATATCTATAATACCAAAATTCTAGGAAGTTCTTCTATACTAATCCTCAAAGTCTATCTTTGGGATATGTGCTCTAATCAGAGTTTTTCTAAATCTAGCTTCCAAGGTTAGTAATAAACTGCCTATGATACCAACTATAACGTCCCGGCCCCAGTTACCCAGAGTCGGTGCGTTATTGCGTAACATTGGAATGATCACAAAATATCAAGTATTGAAAGACCGATTATTCTAGTAGCCTTAGAAACACTAGATACATTCATAAATGTTACATTACATAATAAAGTGAAAAACTAAAATAACAAGGTCCCCATAGTCCACACTCATATCCTCTTCTGACTATCCCTGTAGGTCATTCAGAAAATACTTCTTCACATCATGGAAAATATTAAAACATTGAAAGGGGTGAGCATAGATGCTCAGTAAGGATAATAATATTGCGAAAGCTTTCATAAATAAACAATAACATTTAAGGCAATGTATAACTAAAACAAAATCCTTTTTAAACATGAACTTCAGCATAATATGGCAAAAATAAAATTAAATAATTCCATTTACTTACTCACATGGATATTCTACTAGTTGAATAATCACATGCAATATCAATAACCACTTTCATAATGATGGAATGCATAATGCCAGACTATCATAACCACGTAGCCAAGGCCTCGTGCCAAGACTACAAATAAGATTTTGTCAAGGGCTCATGCCAAGACACTAGTTTGTCTCATGAGACCTACCGATTTATCGAGGAGCTATAGCGGGCTCCACCCGTCACTTATTATGTCCAATTCATTCCTCATATGTACAGGTTTAAACATATCATAAACCATAACATAATCGTATCACATAAAACATGCATAACATTTCCACATTTCAATCACAGGATATCAATACAACACAATGATATAATAATAACATTATCAAAACCATTTTCAGTACTGAAATAAAAGAAAATTAAAACTTGGTATTTATTTTTCATTTAAAAAAGTTATGGCTTGTAGAGGAAGTCGAAACTCAAATAATGGTCACGGCGGAGGAGAAGTCGTTGTCGCCGCATACATACGACCAGAAAAACATTCCACTTTATCGTTTAGTAAAATGATTTGTATAAAAAGATTAATTTTGAATAAACGTAAAGGTCAAAGGGGATTATACACCGTATAAAAGAAATTTGTGTATAAAACAAAATATGCCTCAATGAATAAAGATTGAGACAAAGTACCTTACAAAGATCATTTTTAAATAGAATAGATATATTATGTGTATTAAGTATAAATACAAGATAGTTCATAATAATATCATGACATAATTTTAAAGTAGGAGATTAACCCAAAGAATGGAAATTGGGTTAAGAAGTTCCCTTACCTTAATTTTGTCGAAAATGTCAAAAAGTACCTTGTTTGGAAAAGGACAGAAAGATTCCTTTAAAAAATGAATAACATCAAATAAGGGTATAAATGACTTTCACCCATTTTCTAATAAATAGTAAAAATGTTTTGAAAGATATATTTATGAAACATGGTTGTAGAGGATAATGAGGTCCCAGAAGATAATTACATTTGAACAACCTTGAATAATGTAGAGGTTGTAGAATTAACCCTTACCTCATGTCCGAATTGACTCGATCGTTCTTTAACCTCATTAATAATAAACTAGAGTTAATATATACTTGATTAAGAACCTTTTTAAAGTTCATTATCCCTTTTATTTTACTTATTACCATGTTAGGAAAATTATGTAGTCATTTAAGTTAATAACGGTCTTTTTGTCGATCTTTGGTACTTGAGGCAACAATAAACTTCATATAATTACAAGTTGTTTATGTGGTAGAATATCCATTATATCCATAATTATATTCATGATTTAGATATCATATAAATCATATATATCTAGTATATACATTCATTTATAATATTACATAACATTTAGAGGTAAGAAATGAAATGCACCGTTCATGGAGACGGTAAGCCGTACGTACACATGAACGCTACTTTCATTTTTATTTCATATTTAATGGAATGAAGTTATAATTATATAAAGTTATAATATAATTCCAGTATAATATAATGTATAATACCATTTAATCCATCCTTTATACATCCCACATATGTCATTAACGATTCAAATCACTTTGAGGGGGCGGTAGTCCGCACTTCCTAAAATGAAATTATCACGTTTACCCATAATGGAAATCATAAAGGTATGCCATAAATGAAATATACAGAATCATAAGAAAAACATAAACATAATATATATCATATATAAAAATAGTGTCATCATAATGGCCACCATTAGAGGTGTTAAAAGAATATTGAACAATCATCGTTTCATGAGGCAGTAATTCGCCACCCACAGTAATAGTATGTTCTTTAACCATTTGATGAAGGTGTGTGTAAGTGTAAATAAAATCCTTCTTATAAAAACATACTATTATATTAAATATACTGGTGTTGTTACAAAATAAAAGGATAAAAACAATTTAGGGGGTTGGAGAAGCAAAATAAAACAAAATGACATAAGAGAAGACATTACCTTAAAATCGGGTAACTCTTTTTGATTTGAGCCAAATACTTCCTTGGAAAGACTTCTGGCCAAAATGAGGCTTCTAGGAGTAAGAGGGGGAAGTTGGGAGAGTATTTTGGCAGAGTTTGGCCGAGCCAAATGGCTTGGAAGGTGTGAATAAGGTGGTAGTGGTGGGGGCCTTTTATAAGAGGAGAGGAGGGGCACTCTTGGAAACCCATGAAATGTTACATTATTATGAAGTGCTTTTCGGATTCCAAAGGTCCCACAATGATTTATTTCTAGGATAAGGTGATAAGGGTTGGAACTATTCTCATACAATATGTTTTTGACAAGTGTAAGTCTTAGATTTTACATTATCCATTCATTTTATTTAAATCGTTAATTAATGAGGTAATCGCTGCATCATCATTGTGTCATAATAAATTTACTTTATTTAATGTCTAAAAATTATAAAAAAAATAAACATGATGTAGGAAATCTTTTTAGAATTCCAATGAGTATTTATAATCCAATATATAATTTATTTAGACAAAATAAAAAATGTTTTACTCAGGTGATACATGGTTTGTTATATTTAACATTCTTTAAAAATAAAAGGATAAAAAGTCACTTTCACACAAAAGTGATTCCATGGGCCCCCCATGTTTGGAACAAGGCATCCCATGGTCAGCCATGAGACAACCAGTATCATTAGGACACATGTTGTGGTCATTTGTTATTATTATGATATTATATTATTATCCTCAACTAGCCGATTACTAATTAATTCAGATAATTAATGAAAATTATCGTCGTTATTATTCATAATGTCCAAAAACAAAAGAGTCTTATTTACATAATTTGGACCTTATGATTACAAATATTTAATCGATTTTACCAAATTACAAACACAGAAATTGAAATTATTTATTTAAATATAATCCCCATTGTCAAAACAAATAGCGGGTTTTTTTTGAAACAATATCTTTGAAAAGTTTGGCACCTGTTTATGCCCAATTACAAAGTGAAATTAATACCAATGACCACCATTGGAATAAATGGTAAAAATATATTCTATTTACACTTTAAAACCATTTAAAAAGATAATCTATCCATATAATTAAATTATATGAAAAAGCAGTTTTGATGTAAAATGCACTATTTTTCACTATTCATTAAAAAATGAACATTGTTAGAAAAATACCTAAAATTCAACATATGCTAATTACGATATTCTGAATACAAAAATGAAGTTCATTTTGAAAAAAAATTATATAATTTCAAAAAGTATGTATTACTATTCATAACAGCTACTTTGATTGGTTGTGGTGTGTTAGAATCTCAAACATGCGTACAATGCAAGCTATTGCATTATTGAAAGAGAAGCGTATCGGGGAATCTCGAGGTGTTACATTTTTGAATGATTATTTTATGGTTAGTACACTAGAATATATATTGAGGTGATATTCATGGATATCAAGATGCATTGAGTGTCTTGAGGAGCAGTTCCCCCAAGCAGACAACGTATTGAACCCTGCGGTTGGGTGAGACCTAAAGCCATCTTGACAATTGGCCCAATGGGAAGCAGCTCTAGGTGACCTAGTAGGCCCACAATGGGGAGATACTCTTTGTGACTCGGTAGACCCTTGATAATCTGAGGGAGGAGTAACTCAATTCGGCTAAGGTGGGAAGCAGATCTGTGTGACCCGACATGCCCATAGTGGGAAGTGGCTTTGTGTGACACATCATGCCCATGGTACGCATCAGGGATGGGTACCTTAGTAGTTCATGGTTAGTCGGAAGTGTCTTTGTGTTTCCCGATAGGGCCAATGTACTCGATAGAGGAGTAGTTCTCTAGTATCCGATGATTTTGATGATGCAATAACCCTTCTACCCGTGAACTAAAGTGATACCTGGTAGGAGTTGACTTTTTTGGGTACTTTTTCATTATACTCTTTGGTTTTTCCTTTGTGGAACACTAGGAGACCTATATGGGTCTCAAGGTCCCTACTGATTATCATTTTAATCACCCCTATATGGGTTTCAACCACACCTTTTTGTGTCTTATGCAGATGATGTACAAAATTGATCGATGATGAGGGAGCCAAGACTAGATGCTTCTCAAAGGCGGACATTCGGCATGATGTGATGTGGAAAAGACAGGAGGAAAAGGAGTATTATTGAGGTGATTTGTACCTACCGATAAGGTAGGATCTTCCATTAATGATCCAGAAGATGATTTTCACCTTTTAGTTGTTTTGTACTTTTCAGTTGTACTTGAACATTTCTAGTTGGGCTTGTATTCTGACCCATTTACTTTTATTAGACTATTACTAGAAGAGTTTACTTTACAGATTCTTCTTGTTGTGTTATTGGACCGTGTGTTTATACAGGTTAAAGGAAATGCCTTCCCAATTTAGGGAATACGCATTTCAGTGCTAGTTACCATCCCCTGGCCTACAGATTGGGAGCTTGGGGTAGTCCCATCATGGTCCCCGGGGGACGAGTCATGACAAAGGAGTTATAATTCCTTTTTTTGGATTTTGATTCCATGCACTCTTGTGTATCTAGGATGTTTTAAAAGAGAATTAAATTTATACCACTATCTTTTAAATATTGAAGAAAACATTTAATTGTATGATTATTATCATTGTAGCTAAATTCTATGGGATTTTACCTAGTGAAAACCTTATAATCCTTCCTTTAGATGATTTTAATATGATTCATGAAATGTACCAACTCTCGCTATGTAGAGGAAATATTATTTACTTGACAAAGGAAATAAAATTTCCTATCAACCCATTATAGTATATAAATTAATATGTTATTATGACAGCACTAAATATATAAATAATATAACTTTTAGGATGATACCGAATAAAAATATGATCATGGATCTAATGGTGGTATAACAACATAATATTTGTGATAATACTATTATAAGTAAAGAGATATGTTTCCCTAGATTACAAGGTTGATTCCCCTCTAGAAATTAAACACCTATTTGTGTTTATGATGTAGATACCATTACTTATTTATATTGATATGTGATAATTAAAATTGATAGGATTAAATGTAATTAAGTTGTGAGATGGGAGATTGTTATTACCAATATTTTTTTGAACGAATTTATTTTCCATGAAATATTTGATAGTAAATATATATTTTTCAACAGAATCATAATTTATTAGAAATTAAGTAATTAAATGTAGTAACAAACTAACAATGATTTATTCATAGAAGAATGTTTCATAAAATATTTTAAAACATAGTATAAAAAATAATGTAATTGTTCTCATCATTTATTATTTTATCATTTAAAAGTGTATAAATAAAAATCTAACTATGAATTGAAAATAATTAAATCATTAATACTATGAGATATCTTGGGTCATCTTTATCAATGAGGACCACCAATAGAAAATGAAAGACACTAATTACGAATAATGTAATGAATGGGTAAATCATATTTTGAGATATATAATTATAAATATGAGAATGAGAAGTTTCTCAAAAGAACATAGAATAAAATTGATAATTACAACTCATGTATATATTAGACCCAAATATGTAAAGTGGAAAAATGGTCATTGTAAAAATGGTCATTAAAAATATGGCTAGTGAAAATATGGAAATTGGATATACATGTGTCCAAAAAGTATTATGATTTTTGTAATTTTTTAGTAGATTTACAATAAGATAAATAATAAAGAAAACATATAACATTAAAAAGTATATATTTTTGTGTTACATGTTAATATTAAAATGATTACCATAAAAATATTATATGATATATATGTAAAAGTCATATAAATATTTATAAAACAATTTAAGAATATAAATAATTATATTCAATTCTATTTTGATAAAACATATTTACGATAAGAAGATTATTGTCTTCAAAGAACTATTTTTTAAGTGTTTCTAATATTATCCCTATATATTAGATTAACCACTAATAAAAAATTATTTATTTATATATTAAAACTTTTTAAAATGTAAATTTAAATGAAATAAATTTAAAAACACTGAAGGTTTAAAAATATCAATTTTGAATAAGATAATTTTTTTATTATATTTTAAACTTTTATTTTAAATAAAAATTAATAAATATTAGAATTTGTATTTAACATGTTGATTTTTTTGTCTTATAATAAAAATATTATCTTTAGAATAATTTTTGATAATTTTTTTAATATAATTAGTCATTAAGTTGAATAGTGAAAAATGATGTTGTTACAAGAACTATAATATTTTTTTAAATTTTCATATGAAAATATTGGCATAAGAATTATAGAACATTTATTTTTTTAGTGAACTCTAATTATGAATTTTTTATATCTAGTCAGTAAAATCTATTATGAACAATTTAAGTGCACTAGTAATATTTTCCATTAAAAATGTTTTTTCTCTATCTATTTAAATAAACATTATATTGTTAATTTTTTTATTAATTTGAAATAAAATAAATTTTTTATATTATTAAAAATAAAAGTAATTTTTATATTTATTATAGAATATGTTGCTAATTTTATGTAGACATAATTATTATGGTTACGAATACTATTTTTTTCTAAAAATTAGTTCTTGCGTGTTTCATGAGCACGTGTTAAAAAAAGTTTTACAATCTCATTTAAATTTTATAAAATTAATTGTTTTTAATAATATTAATTAAAGGTATATATAATTTAAAATGTTCCATTTTATTTATAGTCATAAAAATGATTTTCATAGGAAAAAACAAGTTTCCACTATAAAACATAAAATGGTGAATGTAATCAATCTTGGGATAAAGAGCATGAAATAGGGAAAAACCTATTTTAAATTTAGTGGTTGAGGTATTATGATACATAACTCATCCCCTAATCAATTTTAGACTATATATTTTCTTAAAATTGTTTTTTTAAAATGTCCTCCCATTATATTAAGTTGTTATAATGAAAAAAAGACCATTATCACAAGTTATAGCTAGGGCCTATCACCAACCCAAGAACACAAATCTAAATATTCATTTTCCTATTTTAAATAATCACACATTATTTTCACTATAATACTCTTACACTACCTTAATACTCTTCTCACATGTGATTATCTAATGTAGTCCATTTCCATGGAGTACTTAAAGAGAATGTTTAAAAATGTCAAAGTAATTATAACTCTAATATATATTCATTCAATATTTTTTACATTAAAAAAATGTTAACCATTATTAAATTATAACATTTTCATGAAATATATAATATGATTTTTTGGTATCTATATTTTCAACCCTTTCACCTATTACCATAAAAAATAGAAAATGTCAATCATGAGTATGTGCATTCTAACAACGCCACTATGAAACATATTTCATATTCCTTCCTAATAATACATGGATTTTACTATAAGTGAACATAATATACAATTAGGTTATTTATTATTGTTTTCATGTTTTGAAATAATAAACTATATCACTCTTATCTCATGTTATATGATAAAAAAATAGTCATCTATTCATAAGTGCAGACTACCACATCCATTGGATAATGCACTCCATTTTTCATTAGATGCATTCATAGATGATATAAAATCTTCATTTAATAAATTACCCTGATATTTATAAATGTATAAATTTATATATATAAATTCCATTTCAGAACTTCCTCTTGTTTAGGGTAAAATAAAAATATCCCACATACATATGTGTGGACTATAACCTCAACGAAAGTGACGTATTTTTGTTTTTCATTTTACATTTATTTTTTATCCAAATGTTATAATTTATTAATCAAACCTTAAAAATTCTAAATAATATCATTCTTATTATTTTATATGTATATTATACCAAAAAAACACAATCATAACCATACTCATTCATCGAATTAAAACATGTTCTTATCATGTTTGGTCAAACAACATACAAGAAGAATCCTATAAATTAATATCATGGATCACCATGGGAATTTAATTTCTTTTAAGATATGATATAAATAATTAAAATATTTGTTTTTTTGGGTTTTAATGAAGATATATTTCTTTAATTAATTATTTAATAAATCATTATTCATTATCTAAAATTCATCAAAACATTGTTTTCCCGGAAATCATCTTTAGGGATCATAACCAAAATACCATAAAATAAAATTATATCTTTACTAATTATTATAAATCAACAATTGAAACAATGTTCAGGATATAATAGTAATAAATGTTTTGAAAATAATGAAAAACACCACTATTATGAAACTAGTTATTTGTAAACAATTAATGCTAATATCATTTGATGATAAAAACAAAATATAAATATGTAATAAATTTTCAATAAAATATTTTAAATTTTTTTTATAAAAGGTTGAAGATATTTATATGCTTCTAAAATCGGTTATTAATATATTTACTCTGGTAAAATAGAATATTCAAGGGCTTTTATGGAAGTTAGAAATTAATGTATGAGGTTCATTGCCTCAAATTTAAATTGTTCAGAAATTTATTGTTCTGATAACATTGATATCTTTGATATGGTGTGTTTTCTACCTAATTATTTTTATTGAACATATTCATGTAAATAATTTGGTTTTATTGGAAATACCATCTTCTTTATTTAAATGGATTTTCATCCAATGGACACCGTAGTTCTAATTGTTTCTTATTCTCAATTCCTATTTATTGAGAAATAAATATTTTTATTCCTAAATTTATTTTTATTTGGTGTATAAAATGACCATTTTATTTGTTATAATGTGAATCATAATTTAATTATTATATTTAATGTTGCATTTGATTCTATCACTGCCTCAATATAATTGACTAGAATGTCACTATAGACATAATATTTACTATCCAAACCACTTATTATGTAATAATCTATCAAATTTGATAAAACCTCAAGGGAATTTATAAATACATTTTTTCTAATATCATGATCAGTATTTCTATCTAATTATTCATGGTGTGATGTATTTGTTTTTACAATTTTTAAATTGGATGTTTTATATTTCATCAATCAAATGTTGTTTCCATTGAATGTTTTTAAAATATAATAGAGAACTTATTTTAAGATCCATCTACATTGTGTGGATATACATATATTTGATTAAAAATTTTAATGGTTTATAAATAGGTACCTTTAATTCAGTTTTTATGGTTTTAATATGAAATAATTATAACATTTTTCATTTGGGTTTTTTAAATATAAAGAATGCCTCTTACAGTTTGGTGTGAATTTATATTTACACCTCAATTATCATTTTAAACAAAAATTCATCTATATTTTATTTTGTTTTATAAAATAAATTATTTTTTCAATTATTTTATAAAATACTTATTTTAGTTTTCTTTTAGAAATATCATGGGTATATATTATTTAAAAATTGATCCTTTTAAAACCTTTTAAAATATTCTTTATCAATGTTAATTTTATTTTGTATATAATTTTTCTTGATTGAGGATATTAATAAAATGATATCATACAACTTACATCCCTCGATGGATTATGTAATGTTATTTTCTATTAAATTATTGATCAATCTATTTTTTTTATTACAATCAATAATGAATTGGAGTAAATTTACATCCAATTCCATACCAATGTAAATATTATATTTTCAATTTCATTGATTGATGTTTTTTTACTAGATGATATATTTTTATATGTATATATTTATTGACGAAGGCATTTACATTTAATCTATATTGAAAATATACCCAATACATTATCATCCTAATTGAAGGGTATTTCCCAAGAAAGCTAATAAATATCTTTGGATACCCATTTATTTTCCATTTGATCATCATGTCATTTATTAAAAATTTAATGGGTTCCTTATATTAATCTATTTAAAAATTATATAAACGACATTTCATTTTCATGGGTTATTTATGATCTGATGAATAAAACTAATTTCATATGTTCTTTATTATATGACGAATAAATGATTTAGAGTGGAAATCATATATAAAAATATTTATTGGTGGGGTTATATATCTACATAGAATTAATTGGTTAGTATTTTATACCTCATGAGTTAAATATATTAGAGTATGTGTTTGTTTCTCTTAAGTAATGAAACTAATTATGTGTCTCATTAAATTAATGTTTTACCATTCTATCAGTTATGAGATTTATTTAAAATTATTCTCATAATATTATATTCTTTATTTGATAATGGTTATTAACTCATGTTTTTATATATTATGTAATTAAATATATAATGACTCATGTCCTTTGATTTTTTTATTCAGTAAATATAAGATATATCTATTGAATCATGATTATTAACTCATGTTTTTATATGTTATTACATTAAATATTTCATGAGTAATGGACATTGATTTTTTATTCATTTGGTATAATTTTTTAATGTAATTTGATTAGAATTGTGTTCAGATATTATTAAATCTTCTATTATTCAATTGATGTCTCTTATATTTATCCTTACCAAGTTTTTAATATCACCCAATTATTATTCCTTTATTTATAATGGTTATGCAGGTGATTATAATATATAATATGAATGGAATTGATTCTAGTGTGGATCAATTATATAGAAATATTCAAAAATGAAGAAAATTATGTAAATTATGTAGATATTTTTCAAAAAAACTAATCCTTCCATTCTTAGATTCTGAAATTAATTGTGAGTTTTAATGTTTACCCATTCCAAATATTATAACATAATGCAATTTCTATCATGGGTCACTATATTTTGGAGAGTTACATTTATAAGATATTTTCTCTCATGATTTAAAAATTTTAAAATAATGGATTCCCATTTAATTACATATTATTAATGTACATGGCTATCTCTATTAGTTATTCCATCAAATTCTAAATAATTACCCAATATATTAATGATATATATTATTGTCACACATTATCATGATATACATCGACCAAACCGATAATCATATATGATTCCCCAAAAAATATAATTTATAAATTTATTTTAATAAATAAAAATTACATGTACTAATTTTGAATCCATAAGTATTGATAATATCAGTTTTCTGATAAAAATGAGAAGAAATATCATTTTCTCTTGGAAAAATATTTAAAAACATTTCGTCAAAAAATTGGGAATTTAATTTACTTTTTAAAACCATAAATACTTCTATTTTGTACTCTATGAATAATATTGACCATGACCATGGTAAATTGTGGTTGTATATTTATCATTTTAAATCAAACCTTTCCTCACATTGTAAAATTTTAAAATATTTTCTTATGAGAATTGTTTAAACTGATTCCTTTTAATAAATTTTAATGAATCAAATTACTGTTGAAAAGTAATTTTATCAACCATTTAAATATAAATAATATCCTCCGTGAAATAGTTTTTTTGATATGAATAAGGAGGATAATTATAAGGCCTTGGCCTTAAAACTTATATAATATTGAATTAAATGAATAATTCACATTAAGGATCTTTTCAGGTTTAGAGTTTTAGAGAATTAGGACATAACTATTTCATCTCAAAAGGTTAAAAATTAGACACTTCTACTAAGATTCCATAAAATAGAAACTCTTTAAAAGAAACAAGTCTAGTTCCATGTTTTAGATAGCATGACTTTTCACTGATCCCATCCTTGAACCTATTTGACTTTATGCCCTGTGAAAAACATTTCAAAAAATTGGGGTGAGCATAAAAAGCTCAGTAAGGGATACACAAAGAAGGGAATCTGTTAGTTTTTCAAAACAACCAGTAAACCATGAATACTTTATCAAAGTAATACTATTCACCTTTGTGAAGCAGAAAATACACTTCATTGAATAAAAGATAATTACTTACATTTATTGTAATCAAAAAATTACCATAAAACCCATATAAAAAACCCAATACATATAAAGGTAACATGGGACATAAACATAAATAAATGGAATAACCATACAGTTGACTTCCATACATATCACTTAATGGAATAGTCATTCGGCCAACTTCCATACATACTTAATGGAATAGCCATACGGCCGACTTCCATACCCAATGCATTGGAGGTTATAACGTAACCACCCGTCCTGGTATTCACGGCACCACCCGTCATATGGTTTATCACGTAACCACCCATAAAATTTCTAAGTACCATCATTACACATAAAATATTGAAAATATAAACATTGCAATAACAAAATTTTATTTGCAATCACAATAAGTAATTCCAATATATTGAATTAATCAATCCATTTTCAAAAACCATTTAAAAGAGATTTATGAATCAAAGTGTCCCATACCACTTTGAAGATTTTAATGGAATTACAATTTTAAAACATTAATGTCCATATAAATAAATACTAAAAACCATTTTGAAAACATGGAAATTAAGGATAAAGATTTAGAATAATAAATCTTTAAAACATTTAAAACGATATTTTTTGTTAAAGAGTTATTAACAAAATGAGAGACTCTTGAATACAAATAATTGTGGAATAACTTTTAATCTGAACTTTATAATATCATGAGAATAAAGGAATTCATGATATAATATTTCAAAGGATAGTATACACACCCTATAAGAGTGAATTGGTGCATAACAACAATGAATTCTCAATGGAAATGTAAATTGATATGGAATCCATTATAAAGATGGTATCCTTAAATTAAGGATAAATCTATCACATAATTATGTTTGAGAAATAAAAATTCACCCAATATAAGAGGATATTATGTGTGAATCAATCAGAGGTCATTCACACATATTCATAGGAAGACATGTTCAAGAAGTACAAGTTGAACCCAAAGAAATCGAAATTGGGTTAAGTTGTTCCCTTGTAGAAATTCGACAGCCTAACGGAGTCACTTCAAAATTCAGAAAAATAGTTGATGAGAGATAAAAATGGGATCTTATCACTTGGTCATAAAATTTAAATCAGTAATAATATATAAGAACATATCCCAACATAATAGTATGTGAATTAAAAGACATAACAAAAGAAGTCTTTTTAAAAGAGGAGGGTGAAAGGTCCCCTTACCGATATGGGTAACTTTCGAAACATACACCCCATGGAAGAAGGGTCATACCATGAAGATGTAAATACCCATAAATGAAATTATACTACACAAACTGTATTATAATGGGAAGTACATACACCAATCAAAGGAAATAGTGGCAAACATAGCATAAATGTCACGAGAATAAAAGTGAGATGAAAAATCCCTTACGAAAACTCGGCAGCCTAACAACGCCACTTAAAACTTCCAAAAATGGATTTATGAGATCAAATAGGGTCTCTCATAATATTAACATAAAAATTAATGTATGAGGAATATAAAAGAACATCCCTAAACATAATAATGATGAGATTAAAAGAAATGACATAAAAGAGATTACTTAAAAAGAAAGAGAGGCGTAGGATCCCTTACCTCGGGTCCGACTTGACTCGATCGCTCTTTAATCTCCTGAATAATAAACATGAGTTAATTTCTACTTACTTAAGAACATTTTTCAAGTTCATTATTCATTTTATATCACTTATTAACATGTCATGAACACTATGTTATTATTTAAGTTAATAACGGTCGTTATAACGATCATTGGTACTTGAGTCAAAAATAAACTCTTTATAATTAAAAGTTGTTCATGTGGTAAAATATCCATTATATCCAGAATTTTATTCATGATGTAGATATCATATATATCATATATATCCAGTATATTCATGTATTAATAATATTACATAACATTTAGAGGTAAGAAATGAAATGCACCATTCATGGAGACGGTAGGCCGTACGTACGAATGAAAGAAACTTCCATTTCTATTTAATATTTAATGGAATTAAAACATAATGATACATAATAGTATTTTAATTCCAGTATTATATCATATATAATATCATTAAATATATTCTTTATAAGTACCACGTATGGTATTAACGAATCAAATCACTTTGAGGGGGTAGTAGTCCGCACTTCCTAAAATTATGATATCGTGTATACCCATAATGGAATCAATAAAGGTATGACATAAATGAAAAATAAATAAGATTAAGGAAAAAATAAATATATCATATATCATATATAAATATAGTGACATCTTAATGGCCACCTTTGAAGGTGTTAGAAGGATATTAAACAATCATCATTTCGTGAGGCAGAAATTCGCCATCCACGGAAACAGTATGTTCTTTAACCATTAAATGTAGGTGTATGTAAGTTTTTCTCAAATACTTCTTATAACAACATACTAGTAAATTTAAGATAATGGAGTTGTTACAAAATAAATGAATAAAAATAGTTTATGGGGTTGGAGAAGCAAAATAAAACAAAAGGATTCAAGTGATGACATTACCTTAAAATCGGGTAACTCCCTTTGGTTTGAGCTCAAAGTCTTCCTTGGAAAGAATTCTGCCCAAAGTGAGGCTTCAAGGAGTTATAGACTGATGTGAAGAGACAAAATGGGAAGGGTTTTTCCGAAAAAATGTCTTTGGACATGTGGGTAAGGAGGTAGAGGTGGGGGCCTTTTATAAGAGGAGAGGAGGGGCACTCTAGGAATGTAAAGAAATGTTACTTTATTTTAGAATGTTCTTCGAGTTTTAATTTTCCCACATTGATGTGTTTTGAGGATAAGGTGATAAGGGTTCGAAATCCACCAATCCAATATGTTTTGGACATGTGTAGGTCTTAGAGTTTACATTATCTTTCCATTTTATTTAAATCGTTAAATAATGAGGTCATCGCTGCATCATCATGATATCATAAGTAATTTAATTTATTTAATGTCTAAAATTATAAAATAAATATCATTATGTAAGAAATAGTTTTAGATTTCTAAATAAAATTTATAGTCCAATATATGACTTGTATAACCCCATTTAAAATTTGTTATAGTAAAACAACTCATGTTTGTGTCATTTTTACTTTAACATTAAATAAAACGTTATTTATGTCATATCCCATCCAAAGTGGCTCCATGGGGTCCCCATGTTGACCCATGGATTTTCTTGGTCGACCATGACACATCCAATGAGGTTAGGACATGTGTCAAGCTCATATCATATTATTAAAATATTATTTTTACCTTAAACTACACTAATTACCTCTAATCACGATTAAAAACTTAATAAGTTACTATTCACCAAAAAAATATTTTAATCCCATTTCACCACATTTTACTTCTTAATGACAACCATGTATGTCGGATTTTTGAAATTCAAAACACAAAGGTGGAAAAATTTCATTTAAACGGAAAAATCAGTTTTTATAAGTACCACTTAGTGGTTTCACTATTCATCAAAAATTTAAGTTTTTCAGAAAATTACCCAAAATTCACCGAAAGCTATATTTGATATTCCAAATTAAAAAATGATGTCTATTTTAAAAAATTCATTACATATATTTTATATTAATTAATTTAATAATTAATTCCCGTTTTCAGAACAAAGAGCGTGTTTTTAAGAAACAAAATGTATCAAAAGATTGACACTAGTTTAAGTCCGATTTCAAAGTGAAATTAATTCCAAAAACCACTATTGGATTAAATGGTAAAAATATATTCTAATTTCATGTTAAAACCAATTCAAAAGATAATATAATCATATAAATAAATTATATTAAAAAGAGGTTTTGAATTAAAATACAACATTTTTCACTATTCATTAAAAATGAACTTTATCAGAAAAATACAAAAAAATTACACAAAGTAAATTTTGATGTCCCGATTCTAAAGAAGAATTTCATTTTGTCAAATATAACACATAAAATTGTCAAAAAGTGGATTTAAAAGAGGTTCTCCATCAAAAGGCAGTTAATCGACCTTTTAATGAATATTAGAATGTTTACGCTTAAAATTGGATACATTCGCATTTTTAATCCTCTAACATTTATTGTAGAAAGTAAAAATATTTGACAAAAATATATAATCATATTTTAGTTATTTCTATTCCTTCCCACCAATACAACGGCTACATGTTAACTAACATTTAAAATAATATAATTTTATTACTAGTGTGTATGTTAAGATTCCAAAGAAACTCCTTGTTGCATGTTGGGTACGCCATCGAGCATAACGTCCCTTTTAAAGTTATATTAATATTTTATTCACAAATATGGATAAATGTGAAAATTTCATACTCTTTATTTACCTAGGGTGTAACATCCTTTCCCCCTTTTGAGAATTGCGTCCTCACAATTTTAAAATTGGGTTTGGAAACTTCATTAAAAATCCCACATCAGAACAAGAATCATTAAAACAATCACTTTAAAATAAAGAAATATAAGTACAGAGGTCACCTGAGTTAACCCATAATAGGATTCCATGTAAGAAAACATGGACATGGAGGAAAAAACATAGGGTCATGGTTTGTTGGAGAGTGATAGAAAACATTTTTAGGAGAAAGTTAACCACAAGAAAATCACAAACTTGTGATGGGTTAAACGGTATTCGATTCCCCATTAAGAAAAGTTAATAGACAAAATTTTTGTTTTATGTTACTTTTTATTTAGGAATTTATTCATAAGGAAACATAATCACTTATCATGTTGACTTTCAACTTTTATTAGATTACTTACACAAACTCATATTTTCTCCAAAATATGAGTATTTAGGAAGACTTGTTCATATTAAGAGTACTATAATCAACTTCTATAGAATCACCTAATCCACAAAAGTGAACTATATACTTCCCATGTCTTTAGACTCTAACCAAAACCAAAAAAATAGTACAAGATCATATAATCCAGAAAAGGATAACCCTTTATAAAAAGAAAATCTATTCTTAATCTCCAAAATTTGTCCAACAAAACCCAAAGTTCAACGAGGACCATTCGATAAACAATTTGTCTGTAAAATTTCTTCAAAGTAAACCAAACTAGAATTGAAACCCAAATATTTGAAGGATTTAGTCACATAGTCTTCCAATTTAAATCGTAATATTTATCTCCAAATAAAATCAGTTGCTCTTAATGTCTCGTATTGAAAAGTAATTAACCTAATCACATATCATCCATGATAGGTTAATAAATTTCCATAGATAACCCAAAATCAACTTACTCTTAATTCATAAAATCATCTAACTAAAAAGAATCAGTCAAACTAACAAGGGACTTCACGTAGTCCAGTGGTAGGCGATAAATACCAGTTGCACTTTGGTTGTGGGTTCGATTCCCGCAGCTTTGTCCGACGCGACGGGTTGTCACATGGCCTACGTGTTGTCCTTTTTCCAAAACTATATAATTCTCGAATCATTCCCAAATAGAGATAAAATCATCAAGAATAACCATAAAATAATTTAACCTCAATTTTATCTCATGCCTTTCACTTCCATCATAACATATAGTAACCCATAATTACCTCAAAAGTAAGGATCATATAAACCCAAATGGTTCTTTATAACTATGTCCACAAAAGAACAGATAACTATTCCTTCAATAAAATTTTCATATATTAAACATCAGGGTTACACATAATATAAAAAGTCTTCTAATGTAACCCCATCATCAAAAGAGACTTAATACTCTTAAGAATTTCACCATAACTCTTGAAGCCCTTATATGTTGACTTCTTACTCATTCAACATTCTTCATGATCCATTAACCATTACTTTCCAACTTATTTTGAATTACTTTTTTCCTACAAACAAAATCATGAATCATATCCTAATATTCCAAAATAGAAAAACAAAAGTTATGAAATAATCCATACCTTTGATTGGACATTGTCAGTTTCATCATCCTCAATCGGAATGGCATTAGGTATTGGTAAACGAATATTTGTACGATCTTGGTGATCCTATTCCTGAAACTTCTTCATAGGAAAATTGTTTTCATAATGACCATGCACACCACATTTAAAACATTCAATTGATCCCTCAGAAAGAACTTCTTTCCCATTCCTCGAGTCAACTGGACGCTTCCTTTTTCCATGGAAGGTTCTTGCTTTTTGACCTTCATTTCCACATCTATGGCATATTTCTGTCCCTTTGAAACATTTTCCTAGGTGTTTCTTTCCACATCTTTGACACATAGTTTTTTGAACACACTTACCTTTATGATTATTACCTATAGTTCCGTAATTATTTGTTTCTCGCATATATGATACCTTATAGAAATCACCAAGGTTTAGGTGGTCAATCATGACTCCAGATAGTTGGTTGAGGATAAACACAAGTGTTCTCATTGCAGCTCCCATATCATTCAGTTGCTCGCTTAGAAAACTGTCACAGTTTTCTTCACATCCACCATTACTTTGGTGCCTGCTAGATCCATCAATTTACTAAAACCAAAAAGGTCAGTGTGAGTATATCAACAAAACCATCATGTACTAATGAGGAAGATAAAAACTAATGTATACTTACTCATTCACTTTATCTAAAACTAGGACTCTTTCTGAAATCCTAACCATTATGGTAATGTCACTTATACTTAGAGAATACCCTAACAAAGTTATCTGAACCATCCTATGATACCAACTATAAGGCCCTGGCCTTAAACGTTACATAATATTGAATTTAATGAATAATTCACATTGAGGATCTTTTCCGGTTTAGAGTTATAGAGAATTAGGGCATAACTATTTCATCTCAAAAGGTTACAAAGTAGACACTTGTACTATGTTTCCATAAAATAAAATCTCTTAAAAAGAAACAAGTCTAGTTCCATGTTTTAGAAAGCATGACTTTTCACTGATCCCATCCTTGAACCTATTTCACTTTATGCCATGTGAAAAACATTTCAAAAACTTGTGGTGAGCATAAAAAGCTCAGTAAGGGATACACAGAGAAGGGAAACTGTTAGTTTTTGAAAACAACCAATAAACCATGAATACATTATCAAATTAATACTTTTCACCTTTGTGAAGTAGAAAATACACTTCATTGAATAAAAGACCATTACTTGCATTTTTTGTAATCAAAAGATTACCATAAAACCAATATAAAGAACACAATACATATAAAGGTAACTTGGGATATAAACATACTTAAGTGGAATAACCATACATTCGACTTCCACACATATCACTTAATGGAATTGCCATTTGGACAACTTCCATACATACTTAATGGAATAGCCATATGGCCGACTTCCACACCCAATGCATTGGAGGTTATAAAGTAACCACCCGTCCTGGTATTCACGGCATCACCCGTCATATGGTTTATCACGTAACCACCCGTAAAATTTCCAAGTACCATCATTATACATAAAATATTTAAAATATAAACATTTCAATAATTATATTTCATTTTCAACCACAATAAGTATTTCCAAGATATTGAATTAATCAATCCATTTTCAAAAACCATTTAAAAGAGATTTTTGAATCAAAGTGTCCCATACCACTTTGAAGCTTTTAATGGAATTAAAATTTTAAAACATTAATGTCCATATAATTAAAAATTGAAAACAATTTTGAAAACATGGACATTAAGGATAAATATTTAGAATAATAAATCTTTAAAACATTTAAAACAATATTTTTTGTTAAAGAGTTTTTATCAAAATGAGAGACTCTTGAATACAAATAATTGCGGAATAACTTTTAATCAGAACTTTATAATATCATGAGAATAAAGGGATTCATGATATAATATTTCAAAGGATAGTATACACACCCTAAAAAAGTGAATTGGTGCATAATAACAATGAAGTCTCAATGGAAATGTAAATTGAGATGGAATCCATTATCAAGATGGTATCCTTAAATTAAGGATAAATCTATCACATAATTATGTGTGAGAAATACAAATACACTGAATATAAGAGGATATTTTGTGTGAAAAAATCAGAGGTCATTAACACATATTCATAGGATGACATGTTCAAGAAGTACAAGTTGAACCCAAAGAAATCGAAATTGGGTTAAAATGTTCCCTTGTAAAAATTTGACAGCCTAACGGAGTCACATCAAAATTCAGAAAAGGAGTTGATGAGAGATAAAAATGGGATCTTATCACTTGGTCATAAAATTTAAATCAATAAGAATATATAATAACATATCCCAACATAATAGTATGTGAATTAAAAGACATAACAAAAGAAGTCTTTTAAAAAGTGGAGGATGAAAGGTCCCCTTACTGAGTTGGGTAACTTTCGAAACATACACCCCATGGAAGAAGGGTCATACCATGAAGATGTAAATACCCATAAATGAAATTATACTACACAAACTGTATTATAATGGGAAATACATACACCACTCAATGGAAATAGTGTCAATCATAGCACAAATGTCACTGGAATAAATGTGAGATGAAAAATCCCTTACGAAAACACGGCAGCCTAATGACGCCACATAAAACTTCCAAAAATGGATTTATGAGATCAAATAAGGTCTCTCATAATATTACCATAAAAATTAAAGTATTAGGAATATAAAATAACATCCCCAAACATAATAAATATGAGCTTAAAAGAAAAGACATAAAAGAGAGTACTTAAAAAGAAAGAGAGGCGTAGGATCCCTTACCTCGGGTCCGACTTGAATCGATCGTTCTTTAATCTCCTGAATAATAAACATGAGTTAATTTATACTTCCTTAAGAACCTTTTTCAAGTTCACTATTCCTTTTATATCCCTTATTACCATGTCATGAACCATATGTTATTATTTAAGTTAATAACGGTCATTTTAACAATCATTGGTTCTTGAGTCAAAAATAAACTCTTTATAATTACAAGTTGTTCAGGTGGTAAAATATCCATTATATCCCGAACTTTATTCATTATTTAGATATCATATATACCATATATATCCATTATATTCATGTATTAATAATATTACATAACATTTAGAGGTAAGAAATGAAATGCACCGTTCATGGAGACGGTAAGCCGTACGTACGCATGAACGCTACTTCCATTTCTATTTCATATTTATTGGAATTAAAAAATATTTATAAAAAATAGTATATTAATTCCAGTATGGAATCATATATAATATCATTAAATATATCCTTTATACGTGCCATATATGGTATTAACGAATCAAATCACTTTGAGGGGGCGGTAGTCTGCACTTCCTAAAATGAAGATATCGCATATACCCATAATTGAAGCCATAAAGGTATGCCATAAATGAAAAATACAGAATCTTAAGGGAAACATAAACATATTATATATCATATATAAATATAGTGACATCTTAATGGCCACCTTTGAAGGTGTTAGAAGGATATTGAACAATCATTGTTTCGTGAGGCAGAAATTCTCCATCCACTGAAGCAGTATGTTCATTATCCATTAAATGTAGGTGTGTGTATGTTTAGCTTGAGTACTTATTATAAAAACATCCTAGTATATTGATGATACTGGATTTGTAACAAAATAAATGAATAGAAAGAGTTTAGGGGGTTGAAGAAGCAAAATAACACAAAAGGACTCAAGTGAAGACATTACCTTAAAATTGGATAACTCCCTTTGGTTTGATCTCAAAGGCTTACTTGGGAAGACTTCTTCACAAAGTGAGGATTCAAGGAGTTAGAGAGTGATGTGGATGGACAAAATTGGCCGGGTTTGGCCAAGCCAAAGGCTTTGGAAGTGTGGGTAAGGTGGTAGAGGTGGGGGCCTTTTATAAGAGGAGGGGAGGGGCACTCTTGGAAAGTAAAGAAATGTTACTTTATTTTAGAATTATTTTCGAATTTTAATGGTCCTACATTGATGTGGTTCGAGGATAAGGTGATAAGGGTTCAAAAGCCACCCATGCAATAGGTTTTGGACATCTTTATGTCTTAGATTTTAAATTATCATTCCATTTTATTTAAATCTTTAAATAATGAGGTCATCGCTACCTCATCATGATATCATAAGTAATTTTATTTATTTAATGTCTAAAAATTATAAAACAAATAGAATGATGTAGGAAATCTTCTTATCTTTCTAATTAATATTTATAGTCAAAAATCTGACTTGTATAACCCTATTTAAAAATTGTTATAGTAAAACAACTCATGTTTGTGTCATTTTTACTTTAACATTAAATAAAAAGTTATTTATGTCATACCCCAACCAAAGTGGCTCCATGGGGTCCCCAAGTTGACCCATGTATTTTCTTGGTCGTCCATGACACATCCAATGATGTTAAGACATGTTTCAAGCTCATATGATATTATTAAAAAATAATTTTTACCTTAAACTACACTATTTACCTCTAATCGCGATTAAAAACATAATAAGTTACTATTCACCAAAAAATTATTTTAATCCCATTGAACAAAATTTTACTTCTTGAAGACAACCATGTATGTTGGATTTTTAAAATTCAAAACACAAAGGTGGAAAAATTTCATTTAAACAGAAAAATTAGTTTTTATAAGTACCACTTAGTGGTTTCACTATTCATCAAAAATTGATGTTTTTCAGATAATTACAAAAAATTCACCCTAATATATATTTGATATTCCGAATTAAAAAATGTTGTCTATTTTAAAAAATTCATAACCTATAATTTATATTAATTAATTAAATAATTAATTTCTGCTGTCAGAACAAATAGCGTGTTTTTATAAAACAAAATGTATCAAAAGATTGACACTAGTTTAAATCCGATTTCAATGTGAAATTTATTTCCAATGACCACTATTGGATTAAATGGTAAAAATATATTCTAATTTCACTTTAAAACCAATTCAAAAGATAATCTAATCATATAACTAAATTATATTAAAAAGTGGTTTTGAATTAAAATACAACATTTTTCACTATTCATTAAAAAATGAACTTTATCGGAAAAATAAAAAAAAATTACACAAAGTAAATTTTGATGTCCCGATTCTAAAGAATAATTCTATTTTGTCAAATATAACACATAAAATTGTAAAAAAGTGGATTTAAAAGAGCTTCGCCACAAAAGGCGGTTAATCGACCTTTTAATGAATATTAGAATGTTTACGCTTAAAATTGGATACATTCGCATTTTTAATCCTCTAACATTTATTGAAAAAATTAAAAATATTTGACAAACATATATAATAATATTTTAGTTATTTCTATTCATTCCCGCCAATACAATGGCTACATGTTAACTAACATTTAAGATAATATTATTTTATTACTAGTGTGTAACGTAAGATTCCAAAGAAACTCCTTGTTGCATGTTGGGTACGCCATCGAGAATAGCGTCCCTTTTAAAGTTATATTAATATTTTATTCACAAATATGGATAAATGTGAAAATGTCATACTCTTTATTTACCTGGGGTGTTACAATAAGATTTTGAATGGAAATCATTATAATAGGTTTTTGATGAAAACACATTACTTGAAGCCCCAACCCATTTCTTACGATCATATACTCAAATGTATATTGAAATTATTTTGTATATTTATTTTATCCACGAATGGTTTTTGGATTATTCATTGAGAATAATTTATTAATTAATTTAGTTCTATTATTTATATAGATAAAAATTCGTAAGGTTTTTGTTTAATTCATTGAGGTTGTTCGATACATAATATTAAAATAACATTGATAGGTTAACCATGGTAAAATTATGCATAGTTTCATCATCTCCATAATTGAAAATGTGTTACATAATTATTTCATATACAATAAGTAAACATTTGTAGAAAACCACGTAAGTTAGACATAAAAAATAAAATAAATAATTTTGTAGGGATAATAGTTAGTAATTATGAAGGTGTGATGTTTGTACTTTCATCAGGGTAGAAAAGAAATAATGTAGATTCTATTTTACTTTTTTAAATATTAAATATATTGAAAATTTTATATTTATTTTGATTCTCATCCTTATGAAAAACCATTTGAGTTGTAAGAATTAGATAAATCTCATCACATTGTGCGAGTGGTAGTCGATACATATAAACATTCACATTAACATATTCCAATATATGGAAGGGAAATTTGGTTTTTTATATCTTGTAATAAAAAAATCATAATCACCTAATATATATAAATTATACATATTAACTCCATTATAATGACCATCCATGATAATTGGTTATCGAAAACAATTATATATTTATATAGATATGTTAGTCTACACATATGTACAACTAATGATGTCATTTTCTATTGGATTTTATAAATGTTGAAAATGGGTTATACCAAGAAAATAATATGTGTTTATTATATTGTAGGTATTAATGGTATCATATCATTTTTTATTTCATGTTTTGAGTATTTTGTAAAATAATTTAACAAGTAAACCCTCATTTATTAGTTATACGTGTTCTTTGGAAAAATCCGTTTGTATTATACATTAAACCTAATTGGTTTTTTTCATCCATAGGAAATATATCATGTGGTGAATGGGTTTTAATGTACTTGTAAATGGATTTAGTGATCTAAATGTGTCAATATTTTTGAGGATGGGATGATGGGTAATTTCCTTTTATAAATTAATGGAGTGAAACAACTACAATTATTATATGTTTTAAAATAATGTTAAGTTAACATTATTGAAAACTCGAAGTAAATCTATTGAATCTAGAATATGTGGTGATAGCTGTTGAAATATATCAATTAGTATCAATTTATATATATTTTTTGACCTTATCACTTAGTTGAAAGCTCTATTATCCCATCCTTCCCTTTCCCATAGTGAAAACTCGTTAATATGTTTATTATTTATTACTAGAAAGAATAATAGGGAAATCAGTAAAAAAAATACTCATGATTCCATATATGTAATGTGTTATTGAAAATTCAAATTTTATACATTTAACAATTTAATTCTAATATATTTTTTAATATTTCAATGAAACCCCATTTTAAAGATTAAAAATTATTTTACACAAAAATGATATATAAAATTGAACCTGATGAGTTTTATTGGAAGATAAATAATTAAATATATATTATGTGACCTTAAAATGATATTAAAATCATAATGTTCCATGTGAATTATTATTTAAATGAACTGTTTCATTATTTCATGGTCCAAAATTGTTCTGTATTTGCTAAAAAATAAATAATTTTAAAAATTCATTAAAATAAACCCAAATAAAAATTGTATATTCCAAAAAAATGCAGTTATTTTTAAAAAATAATTATTCAAAAAGAAAAACAATTAATTAAAACCATGTAATACATTGATATAAAGTTTATTTAAATAAAGATATTTCTTTTTCCAATTTTAACATTTTTTGATATTACTTATAAAGCTATGATGAATAATAATCCAAATAATTAATACATACCAATTATAAGTGTGATTTATTTAAAAAATGAAAATTTTGTCATGTTATACCACTTTATAAATTATATACTCCTAATTTTATTCATTTTATAAACATGTGGATGTATTTTTCAGTAATAAATTTTTTAAATTTATATCACTCTTCCATGATAATTATTTTTTTCCAAAAAACATTTACATACCGAATTAAATTGTTCCAAAATACCTATTTTATGTGATTTAAAATTTTAAATAGACATTACCGGTAGGAAATATCCTCTACCTTATATACCTCCATAGGGATAAAATATTAGAGGTGAAAAGTACATTTTTTTTAGTAATAAAACTTGATGGACATCATTTACCTGAGACAAACATAGGGCTAAATACACTTGATAAAAAATAGATCCCAATTTTACCAAAATAGCATGGGTTTTAATAAACTACAAACATAATTATTCATACATAAAAAAACTTATGGACAATTTCATAAAGATATTTTGAGAAACACAATATCCCCTACATCAAAAGAATATTATTTACTAATATTATATGTATAATTATTCTAAATTCTCTTAGATTTCCTAATTTTCTATTGGATCATCTTTTTGTTCTCATTCATTTCTTTTTCTAGTTTGTGTCAATATAACTCTCTCACACCAAATTCCTCAAAACATGATGGTGTCGGACATCATGATACATATAATTTCTTTAATTTAACTTCATATATATTAGAATGAAAACTATTTTTATATGAAAATTCAATAAATGAATTATAGTGATCATATATTTCTTCGTAATAAAATTAGAATGATAAAATCCAAAACTAAAAAATATGATTTTTTCATTGATAATACATTATATTAAAGATAAAATGATGTGCTAAAAATCATTTTAGTACCCAATTTCTACATAATATATTTCCAAAAATTAATATTAAATATTAGTTTATGACCAGATACTATTGAGAGAGGGTCTCCATATAATTTGACTATATATTTAATGATAAATCAACAATGATGACCAATGAACATTATATTTAAAATTTGAATAAAATGATTATATTTATTCAATCAATGATGAATAACCAAAATAAAATTATGAACTCAGTATATCTTTCAAAATCCTACTAGATATTCGATATATATATTCATATATTTCCTTTCCAGCATTGATAAACATTGGAGAATATATTATTGTTTTTTATATTCTATTTTGACCTACTGATAAGTTAAATATTTCATCATAAAATATATAATTTCATTCTTCATTGATTCTCATCAATAAAATTTTCGAATTTATCCATACATTATTATGTTGTGATGATGAATTGAAAATAGAGATATATGAACTACACTTTACAATTTTTTCTTCAAGATAGAGTCACTTGCAATTCATATCCAATTTCTAAATTTCATGGAACCTTCTATGTGAATATTTTATTTATGAAACATCACAATATTTTTTAATTATATATTCTTTTAAATATTAAAATATTAGGTTTGATCATTCATAAATTTATCCAATAACAAGAACTGAACTAATAGTTTTACTAAAATTGAGAGATTTCTTGCATGAAAAATTTTGAGGCCAATATTAACTAAATATTTAAGTCAATGACTATATTAAAAACAACACATGTTTAATGATGCATTACAAATTCAACTAAATGAACCAAGTAACTTATTTTTTTACCTAATTGATAAGGAATCATAAAATCATAATCATTTACATATTCCAATCATCTTATTTGGTTCTTGTTTAGAACTTTTTAAAGTAATATATATTATAATTTTTTTTGGAAAACATATATTTCACATTTCCCACCATACTATTGATATCTCCAAATTTTAATAGTTAAACTACTTTAATATGTTCTATTTCATGCAATTGGAAATTAGGTTCATGAAGTTTTCATTGTCTTAATGCTTATAAATTATCCAAATAATTTCAAATTGAAGAAATAGATGGAACTTTAATGAATAAAATATATAAATAACAAATTAATAATTCCTATTTTACAAGGATAACACTAGATCATTAACTAATCTATTTTTTATTCATGGAAAAATTTTCCACACATATTTATCTATGTGAATTTATCATATTTTTTAGTAAACATGGTTAGTTTGTTTGGAAACAATGTAATGTTTTCAACAAGCCACCAATTGTATCCTTATATCCCAAGACCACTATAAATCTCATTGATATTAGTTTGTCTAAAACACTCTTCTACCACTTTAATCATAAAATAGGAAAAAAAAATATTCCATTATTAGTTAAATTATGTCCATGAAAACAAAGTCGTCATAAAAATATTTTAAATAACTAATGTTTACATATATATTAATTTATGATAATGTATGTATAATTATCCTTAGAGTTTTCTGATGTTCCAATTTATTTTCAAAATAATCCATAATATCATTAAAGAAAACCACCATAAATTTTTCCATATATATATGAAAAAAAACTATTCATAATTAACAGTAGATAAAATATGATAATTAATATGTCCAAAATATATAACCATAAACTATTACATTCAATAAAAATTATAAAATACTATCCATGTATTATTTTCCACTTTCACATTTAATAAATGTTTACTACACATGATATCATGCTCTGAAAAATACTAATATATCTATAGATTATCAAACTAATAATTAATATGAGGCAACATAAACTTATTATTAATAATGATTTTACTATGTGATATATTATCAATGAAAATACTCATAAAATCATCATTATTTAGCCAACAGAGTAGGAGCATCCCAATGTGAATTTCTAGTATGAATGAAACACTTTTCAAGAAACTATTATGGATTGTATTTCAATTAAAAATATTCTTCTGGAACCATTCAAAAATATGTTTTGGAAATTTAATTAGAATCATGTACTAACAAAATAGAAAATCTTCCCCCCACGAAGATATAATACCTACCAAAGAATCATGGAATATATTCATATATTCATTTAAAATTTTCATATCATTAATATATATTGTTTAGTTCACTTCAATAAAAATTGAAGATAAATTTCACAACCATACATAATTTATTTTATAGTTTTATAGATATGTTATGAAATTTATTAAATCATTATAGTATGAAATTTAAAACATATTTTGGAGAATAATGAAATTATCTATGAAATCTATCTTAGTACAATAAATTAAAAATCATTCTATAATCCAAATAATATCAATTTACACAATCAGAATGATAGAAAGGTTTGTGGAAGAATATATTCGAAAAATTAGAACTTTAAGATTCCTAAATTTCGTAGTTCTTAAATACTGCCCCTATAAGTATTTACAGAAAGTTATAAAATTATATCCTGAAATTTTTTTTCCATTGTACCTGAAAATTTAATAAAATTAGAAGAATTTTTGGATCCCGAATCATATAATACATTATCATAGCCTGAGTAAATAATTAATGTTCCTATGCCCACTTCTTTTGATGGTCCAACATTTCTTTTAATAGAAGAAAACTAATTTTACATTCCATTATAATTTTAGTGGTGTTTTATAACTTTTGGACCATTTCTCAGACTAAAAATACAAGGGAACTATTAAATCTGCAGTTATGGGATTCTCTTAAGGGAGGATTCACTTCGACAGTAGTTGGTCTGGAGAAAATGTTAGTTTTTGGAACATTCGAATAGAATAAATCAAATAAAATTATTTTTTTATTTCATTCTATTCCTCCAACAGACAAGTGATATGGTGGGACCGGAGATGTGTCAAGAAAATCAATGTAATAACCACCCAATATATGTAAAAACAACATTGCGGGAAATTAAGAAGCATCCTATTTAAGGAGTGCCATTCAATCCTTGTGTAATTACTTACTCTCCCCCTCTATTATAAATTTAGAGATTGGGGGAGGGGTATCAGATAATATTTTCCTAGAAACATAGTTATGTTGGAGTGCCATAATTCTGATCCTTAGAATATGGAGCCAACCCCCACAGGAGCTGACATGAGACATCAAAACCCCAAACCAGAGTTTGACGTTCGAGTGGCGGCAAGGAGAACTTGTTGTGGGGATGATGAACAATGAGACTCCCTCTATCGTGAGTTCCCTCTAACATTTCAAGGTAGGGTTTATTTTCATTTGGGAATTTTTTTGATTCTATCTACCCCGTTATGAAATTATACAAATAACATGGGTTAACCGACTAACAGGTTGACCCACAATTCATTTGTCTTTGCGGGATTTTGTTGTGGGGAGTCTTGTGGGGTTTAACATGTTTTTTAATTCAATTGCCTATTCAAAACCATTAAATTCATCCGCTTGCTTATGATCTAACATGGAAGTTGTAGGCTGAACGAACATGGACAGAACCCTCCACCACTTTGCTAAATCCGTTTTCGTCCACAAAAGATAGACAATGTGATGAAACTGACTGGCTATGTGGTTGGTAGTTCATCGATGCACACAACATGAGGAGGTCGTGATAGAATGCTTTTCCAGTCATCGAAGGGGTTGAAACTAGCTAGCCTTAGATGAAGTGCGGCAAACATCACGCATTGTTGGTGTGAAAAGAGGTTGCGTCTCATCAGTTGTGGTAGTCGGAGAAGGAGGTCGGCTCGTTGGTCAGCAACAGAATGGAATGGAGGCCCGCCGTCACTCGCCGTCAGAGAGCAAGAGACCTCGGCCGAAGCCGCAGAGGAGGACGTGGACCCTACGTCTCCAGTGGGTTTTTTGGTGACCGGGCGGTGCCCATGTGGCATCTCCGCTATAAAGAACTAACAACCTTTAGCCTTTTTGGAACTTAGGGGAGATGTCTCCCGATCCACATGGAGAACGCACTGTAGTTCACGCCCTTCGCGGTAGGAAGGCCCTCCAACGGGATGCCTCCTGCAGGTCAGGCCACCCCATGGCGGGCCCGCCCTATAGGACCAGGGCTTCCATTACGAGCCACTCTTTTTTAAGCTTCATGCCGGACCTCTGTCCATTGGGCATAGTGTACCACGGGCCTTACCAGACCAGGTCGAGTCGGTCGGTCCAACCGGGTTGGACCTGGCCTGGACCCAGAAACAATGAAAGGAACATATCATGAGAACCGGTCATTCGTTTGATAAAAAAGCAACTACATTGGAATCTATGGAGTGAGATGGTCCTTTTGATCTAATCCATGAGAGTTTTGGATAATGTTTGAGTATGGATGGGTTGGATCGCACCTGAATCCAACTGGGCCCTAGGCAAGAAAATGCTGATAACGCACAGACCACGCGACTGATTGACGGGTCGCCTGTTGTGTTGGAACCCTTAAGATATTGCAGATCATAAGGTCAATTTCTTGGGTGACTTTATAGAAGTTGTAATACAACTGATGGCTGGATATGTGGTTCTCCCAAGCACGATACACACGGAACCCTGCAGTTGACTAAGACCTGAAGTCTGCTTGATAATGGCAATGGTTGGAAGCAGCACTATGTGACATAGTAGGTCCATGTTGGGAATAAGCTCTATGTGGCCCAGTATACCCACAATACCCATCTGGGATGAGTACCACAACAGTTCAATGTTAGTGGGAAATGACTCTGTGTGGCCCGATAGGCCCACTATACACATTAGAGGATGTGATCTCCGGTAGTTGTGGAGTTCAGAGTTTATTTTAAAGCCCCATCCCCAGTTACCCAGAGTCGGTGCATCATTGCATAGCGTTTTCATGATCATAAAAGATCAAGTCTCGAAAGACCGATTAGTTTAGTAGCCTTAGAAACACTGGATACATTCATAAATGTTACATTACATCATAAAGTGAAAAACTACAATAACAAGGTCTCTAGAGTCCACACTAATATCCTCTTCTGACTATCCCTATAGGTCATTCATAAAATACTTCTTCACATCCTGGAAAATATTAAAATATTGAAAGAGGTGAGCTATGATGATTAGTAAGGATAATAATATTGTGTAAGCTTCAATAAATAATCATTAACATTTAAGGCAATGTATAACTAAAACAAAAGCCTTTTTAAACTTGAACTTCAGCATAATATGTCAAAAATAAAATAAAATAATTCCATTTACTTACTCACATGGATATTCTACTAGTTGAATAATCACATGCAATATCAATAACCACTTTCATAATGATGTAATGCATAATTCCAGACTATCATAACCACGTAGCCAAGGCCTCGTGCCAAGACTACAAATATAATTTCTTCAAGGCCTCGTGCCAAGACACTAGTTTGTCACATGAGACCTACCGATACATCGAGGATCTATAGTGGGCTCCACCCGTCACTTATTAAGTCCAATGCATTCCTCATATGAACAGGTTTAAACATATCATAAACCATAACATAATCGTATAACATAAAACATGCATAAAATTTCCACATTTCAATCACAAGATATCAATAAAACAAATTGATATAATAATAACATTATAAAAAACATTTTCAATACCAAAATAAAAGAAAATTAAAACTTGGTATTTATTTTTCATTTATAAAAAATTTATGTCTTGTAGAGGAAGCCGAAACTCAAATAATGGTCACGACGATGAAGAAGTCGTTGTCGCCGCATATGTACGAACAGAAAAACATTTCTATTTGTCATTTTGTAAATTGTTTCGTATAAAATATTCCTTTTGAATAAATGTAAAAGTCAAAGGGGATTATACACCGTATAAAAAAAATTTGTGTATAGAACAAAATATGCCTCAATGAATGGAGATTGAGACAAAGTACCTTACAAAGATCATTTTTAAATAGAATAGATATCTTATGTGTATTCAGTATAAATACAAGATAATACATAATAATTTCATGACATAATTTTAAAATAAGATATTAACCCAAAGAATGGAAATTGGGTTAAGAAGTTCCCTTACCTTAATTTTGTCGAAAATGTCAAAAAGTACCTTGTTTGGAAAATGACGGAAAGATTCTTTTAAAAACGTATAAGTTCAAATAAGGGTATAAATGACTTTAAACCATTTTATAATAAATAGTAAATTTTTTTTGAAAAATATATTTAAGAAACATTTATGTAGATGATAAAGAGGTCCCAGAAGATAACTATATATGAACAACCTTGAATAATGTAGAGGTTGTAGAATTAACCCTTACCTCATGTCCGACATGACTCGATCGTTCTTTGTCCTCCTAAAAAATAAACTATAGTTAATATATATTTGATTATGATCCTTTTTCAAGTTCATTATCCCTTTTATATCACTTATTACCATGTTATGAAAATTACGTAGCCATTTAAGTTAATAACGGTCGTTTTGTCGATCTTTGGAACTTGAGTCAACAATAAACTACTTATAATTACAAGTTGTTTATGTGGTAGAATATACATTATATACATAATTATATTCATGATTTATATATCATATACATCATATATATCCAGTATATACATTCATTTATAATATTAAATAACATTTAGAGGTAAGAAATAAAATGCACAGTTCATGGAGACAGTAATCCATATGTACGCATGAACGCTACTTTCAATTCTATTTCATATTTAATCGAATGAAGTTATAATTATATAAAGGTATAATATAATTCCAGTATAATATAATGTATAATACCATTTAATCCATCCTTTATACATCCCACATATGGCATTAATGATTCAAATCATTTTGAGGGGGCGGTAGTCCGCACTTCCTAAAATGAAATTATCGCGTTTACCCATAATGGAAATCGTAAAGGTATTCCATAAATGAAAAATACAGAATCATAAGAAAAAAAACATTATATATATCATATATAAAAATAGTGTCTTCATAATGGCCACCATTAGAGGTGTTAAAAGAATATTGAATAATTATCGTTTCATGAGGCAGTAATTCGCCACCCATAGAAACAGTATGTTCTATAACCATTTGATGAAGGTGTGTGTAAGTGTAAATAAAATCCTTCTCATAAAAACATCCTAGTATATTTAGGATACTGGTTTTGTAACACAATAAAAGGATAAAAATTATTTAGGGGGATGGAGAAGCAAAATAAAACAAAATGACATAAGAGAAGACATTACCTTAAAATCGGGTAACGCTTTTTAATTTGATCCAAAGACTTCCTTGGGAAGACTTCTGCCCAAAGTGAGGGTTCTAGGAGTAAGAGGGGGAGGTTTTGAGAGTATCTGGGCAGAGGTTGGACAAGCCAAATGGCTTGGAAGGTGTGAATAAGGTGGTAGTGGTGGGGGCCTTTTATAAGAGGAGAGGAGGGGCACTCTTGGAAACTCATGAAATATTACATTATTATGAAGTGCTTTTCGGATTCCAAAGGTCCCAAAATGATATATTTCTAGGATAAGGTGATAAGGGTTATAAATATGCTCATAAAATAGATTTTTTAAAAGTGTAAGTCTTATATTTTACATTATCCTTTCATTTTATTTAAATCGTTAATTAATGAGGTAATCGCTGCATCATCATTGTGTCATAATAAATTTAATTTATTTAATGTCTAAAAATTTTAAAAAAAATAAACATGATGTAGGAAATCTTTTTAGCATTCCAATTAGTATTTATAGTCCAATATATAATTTATGTAGACAAAATTAAAAATGTTTTACTCAGGCGATACATGGTTTGTTATATTTAACATTCTTTAAAAATAAAAAGATAAAAAGTCACTTTCACACAAAAGTGATTCCATGGGGCCCCTATGTTTGGCACAAGGAATCCCATGGTCATCCATGAGACAACCAGTATCATTAGGATACATTTTGTGGTCATTTGTTATTATTATGATTTTATTTTATTATCCTTAACTACTCGATTACTAATTAATCAAGATAATTAAAGATAATTATCGTCGTTACTATTCATAATGTCCAAAAACAAAAGAGTCTTAATTACATAATTTGGACCTTATGATTCCAAACATTTAATCCATTTTACCATATTACAAACACAGAAATTCCAATAATTAATTATATATAATTCCCGTTGTCAGAACAAATAGCGGGTTTTTTTGAAACAATATCTTAGAAAAGTTTGACACCTGTTTACTCCCAATTACAAAGTGAAATTAACCCCAATGACCACAATTGGAATAAATGGTAAAAATATATTTTATTTACACTTTAAAAACATTTAAAAAGATAATATAACCATATAATTAAATTAGATGAAAAAGCAGTTTTGATTTAAAATGCAGTATTTTTCACTATTCATTAAAAAATGAACATTGTTTGAAAAATTTAAAAAATTCAACATATGCTAATTTCGATATTCCGAATACAAAAATGAAGTTCATTTTGAAATATAAAATTTATATAATTTCAAAAAGTAGGTATTATTATTCATAATGACTACTTTGATTGGTTGTGGTGTGTTAGAATCTCAAACTTGCGTACAATGCAAGCTATTGCATTATTGAAAGAGAATCGTATCGTGGAAGCTCGGGGTGTTATATTATCCCCTCATTCAATAAATTGTTTCCTTGCAATTTGATATTTTTATTTGAAAATAAAAGTTTGAATGTATCAAATTCCTTTATGGAAAACCCACATCAGAAATTGGGTTGATAAAAATATAACTTTAAAAGAAAGAGAGACAAGTACAAAGGTCACACGAGATAGCCCATACTTGGATTCTATGAAAATATGGATATGGAGGAGAAAAAATCCATCAAGGTCTGATGGAGAGTTATAGAAGACAAGATTAATAGAAATATAACCGTATGAAAATCACAAACTTGTGATTGGTTAAATAGTTATTGAATCCCCAGTTGGAAAAGTTATCCGACAACGTTTTTGTTTTAAGTTGCCTTTTATAATGTTGAGGAATTTATTTAAGAGATTTACTCAGAACGTAAGGAAATATACTTACTTGTCCTGTAGGCTTTCATTCTTTAATAAATTTTAACCACGAACCCATGTTTCACTCCAAATGGTAACAGAACTCAAAAATATTCTATTTATCCTAATTGTATAAGGCTCAAAATATTACCACATACCATTTAGAGTAAGAAAACTATTTTGTAATAACCAGGGAATTCCTGTAGGCTAGTGGTAGGTAATAAAGGCCTGTTGCACTATGGTTGTGGGTTCAATTTCTGCAGCTTTGTCTGACGTGATGGGTTATCCCCCAACCTACAGGATGTCCTTTTCCTAAAATGTTAGTATTATAATATTCCAAAAATAATCTTCAGAAATGTTTTAACCTTAAATAATACTATCCAAGGTTCAACTTAATCCATTCCAACCTTTATAGTTTTTCAAAATACCTCTGTCCATACTTTTTCTAAAAGGTCTCTAAATTCCAAAATTAATTTTATCATCAGATTCCTCAAACAAAGTAAAGTTTCTCTTATTGTCACATACTAAAAATATGATTACCTTCATTATATTGAAACAAAAAGTACTGCAGTACAATCCTTATATATATATATATCACATTATCCTTATAACCATAATATAATCCTTGAGTCCAAAAACACCAATACATTAATTATTCCACTTCAACTTTAGTAACAGCATAAGATTGGCCTTGATCCCTTGGCCTTTTCTAAGGTATGTTTCCCTGACGCTTAGGACATTCATATTCATAATGCCCCATTTCTCTACAATTGTAGCACTCAACATTGATAGACTCTTTCTTCTCCTTGCAATCACGAGATTGGTGGCCTTTTTCACCACACTTGTAACAGACTCTCATTCCCTTCAAGAAAGTACCGTGGTGTTTCCTTCCACATTTACTACAGGGCTGATATTCAAATCTTCCCTTCTTCCCTTTATTTCCATTTCCGGATTGATCAGAAGGTCTCTTCTTTTCTTGCATTACTTTAAAGTCATACGACTTAGAGAATTCCTTTTCCTTCTTGATAGCACACAAGACAATATCTTTGTATGACGAGAAGGTTTGTGAGACTAATGATCGAAGGAGAAATGGTTTTAACCCATCAAAGAAACGACCAATATTACTTCTCGGGTTACGTATATAATCTATAGCCTGCATCTCTAACCTTGTAAAGTTAGCCTCATACATTGCAACATTCTCATCCTCCTTCTACCTCAGACTCAGAAATTGCCTTTCCATATCTGCTTGATGGTCATGTGGAAATTATTTTTCTAAGAAAAGATCTTTGAACTCTCTCAATTCCATATTTGATACTTCATCATCTTCCTTTGTGTTTTGAATCAGCGACCACCATTGATCGGCATCTCCAGTGAGGCGGAAGACTGCCATGACAACCTTCTCCCTTTCGCTACTCCCCAAGGCATGGAATATTTTCTCTAAGGATTTTATCCATTTCTTAGCTAATAATGTATTTTTACCCCCATTAAATGTTGTCGGTTGTTTCCTCATAAAGCGGTCTAACATTGATCCTCCACATTGCGGATCAGGGTGCTCCATACGAGTAAGGTTATTGTTCATAACCTGAGTGAGTTGTCCCAGTATGTTAATAAGTTGATCAGCACAAGTTGTATCTCCAGATCCACAATAATTATCTTGAGCAGGAGGGCAATCCCTACACGGAGTGCATGAATTGATACGGTTTCCATTCCTTCCACTAGGGACAATTTCTAAACAATGGCATAAACTAGATTAGTTTATGAATCAAAATACATAATTCCATACTTGTAAAATACTTAACATAAATTGAACTATTTATGGATATAATCCATAATCATAAAATGTTTTCTTTGAGTATGTATATACTAATAACCCTTCATAGTGGTTTGTTAAAAAAATGATAATTATCCTAAGCATATCCCATGGGAGTGTCGTAACCAAGAGTGCAGCAAGTCTCATTGTCATGCACTAGTTCCCATTTAAGTCAAGCTCAAAGCGGTGTTTTCGGGTTTTACCCCAAGGTACATCTGTGCCAGAGCTTCCTCTACCTGCTCGTATCCAGAAAAGGATGTATTGCTCATAAAATAGACAAAATCTCTATAATACCAAAATTCTAGGAAGTTATTCTATACTAATCCTCAAAGTCTATCTTTGGGATATGTGCTCTAATCAGAGTTTTTCTAAATCTAGCTTCCAAGGTTAGTAATAAACTGCCTATGATACCAACTATAAAGCCCCGACCCCAGTTACCCAGAGTCGGTGCGTTATTGTGTAACATTGGAATGATCACAAAAGATCAAGTATTGAAAGACCGATTATTTTAGTAGCCTTAGAAACACTAGATACATTCATAAATGTTACATTACAACATAAAGTGAAAAACTAAAATAACAAGGTCTCTATAGTCCACACTCATATCCTCTTCTGACTATCCCTGTAGGTCATTCATAAAATACTTCTTCACATCCTGGAAAATATTAAAACTTTGAAAGGGGTGAGCTTAGATGCTCAGTAAAGATAATAATATTGCGGAAGCTTTCATAAATAAACATTAACATTTAAGGCATTGTATAACTAAAACAAAATCCTTTTTAAACATGAACATCAGCATAATATGGAAAAAATAAAATTAAATAATTCCATTTACTTACTCACATGGATATTCTACTAGTTGAATAATCACATGCAATATCAATAACCACTTTCATAATGATGGAATGCATAATGCCAGACTATCATAACCACGTAGCCAAGGCCTCGTTCCAAGACTACAAATAAGATTTTGTCAAGGGCTCGTGCCAAGACACTAGTTTGTCTCATGAGACCTACCAATTTATCGAGGAGCTATAGCGGGCTCCACCCGTCACTTATTAAGTCCAATTCATTCCTCATATGAACAGGTTTAAACATATCATAAACCATAACATAATCGTATCACATAAAACATGCATAACATTTCCACATTTCAATCACAAGATATCAATACAACACAATGATATAATAATAACATTTTCAAAACCATTTTCTATACCGAAATAAAAGAAAATTAAAACTTGGTATTTATTTTTCATTTAAAAAAAGTTATGGCTTGTAGAGGAAGTCGAAACTCAAATAATGGTCATGGGGGAGGAGAAGTCGTTGTCGCCGCATACATACGACCAGAAAAACATTCCACTTTGTCGTTTAGTAAAATTATTTTTATAAAAAGATTCATTTTGAATAAACATAAATGTCAAAGGGGATTATACACCGTATAAATGAAATTTGTGTATAAAACAAAATATGCCTCAATGAATAAAGATTGAGACAAAGTACCTTACAAAGATCATTTTTAAATAGAATAGATATATTATGTGTATTCAGTATAAATACAAGATAGTACATAATAATATCATGACATAATTTTAAAGTAGGAGATTAACCCAATGAATGGAAATTGGGTTAAGAAGTTCCCTTACCTTAATTTTGTCGAAAATGTCAAAAAGTACCTTGTTTGGAAAAGGACGGAAAGATTCCTTTAAAAAATGTATAACGTCAAATAAGGGTATAAATGACTTTAACCCATTTTATAATAAATAGTAAAAATGTTTTGAATGATATATTTATGAAACATGGTTGTAGATGATAATGAGGTCCCAGAAGATAATTACATTTGAACAACCTTGAATAATGTAGAGGTTGTAGAATTAACCCTTACCTCGTGTCCGAATTGACTAGATCATTCTTTAAACTCATGACTAATAAACTAGAGTTAATATATACTTGATTAAGAACCTTTTTCAAGTTCATCATCCCTTTTCTATTACTTATTACCATGTTAGGAAAATTATGTAGTCATTTATGTTAATTACGGTCTTTTTGTCGATCTTTGGTACTTGAGCCAACAATAAACTTCATATAATTACAAGTTGTTTATGTGGTAGAATATCCATCATATTAATAATTATATTCATGATTTAGATATCATATAAATCATATATATTAAGAATATACATTGATTTATAATATTACATAACATTTAGAGGTAAGAAATGAAATGCCCCGTTCATGGAGACGGTAAGCCGTACGTACGCATGAACGCTACTTTCATTTCTATTTCATATTTAATGGATTGAAGTTATATTTATATAAAGTTATAATATAATTCCAGTATAATATAACGTGTAATACCATTTAATCCATCCTTTATACATCCCACATATGTCATTAACGATTCAAATCACTTTGAGGGGGCGGTAGTCCGCACTTCCTAAAATGAAATTATCGCGTTTACCCATAATGGAAATCATAAAGGTATGCCAATAATTAAAAATACAGAATCATAAGGAAAACGGAAACATAATTTATATCATATATAAAAATAGTGTCATCATAATGGCCACCATTAGAGGTGTTAAAAGAATATTGAACAATCATCGTTTCATGAGGCAGTAATTCACCACCCACAGTAATAGTATGTTCTTTAACCATTTGATGAAGGTGTGTGTAAGTGTAAATAAAATCCTTCTTATAAAAACATCCTATTATATTAAATGTACTGGTGTTGTTACAAAATAAAAGGATAAAAACAATTTAGGGGGTTGGATAAGCAAAAATAAAACAAAATGACATAAGAGAAGACATTACCTTAAAATCGGGTAACTCTTTTTGAATTGAGCCAAATACTTCCTTGGAAAGACTTATGCCCAAAATTAGGCTTCTATGAGTAAGAGGGGGAAGTTGGGAGAGTATTTTGGCAGAGTTTGGCCGAGCCAAATGGCTTGGAAGGTGTGAATAATGTGGTAGTGGTGGGGGCCTTTTATAAGAGGAGAGGAGGGGCACTCTTGGAAACTCATGAAATGTTACATTATTATGAAGTGCTTTTCGGATTCCAATGGTCCCACAATGATTTATTTCTAGGATAAGGTTATAAGGGTTGGAAATATTCTCATACAGTAGGTTTTTTTACAAGTTTAAGTCTTATATATTACATTATCCTTTCATTTTATTTAAATCATTAATTAATGAGGTAATCGCTGCATCATCATTGTGTCATAATAAATTTACTTTATATAATGTCTAAAAATTACAAATAAATAACCATGATGTAGGAAATCTTTTTATCATTCCAATGAGTATTTATAGTTCAATAGATAATTTATTTAGACAAAATTAAAAATGTTTTACTCAGGTGATACATGGTTTGTTATATTTAACATTCTTTAAAAATAAAAAGATAAAAAGTCACTTTCACACAAAAGTGATTCCATGGGGCCCCCATGTTTGGAACAAGGCATCCCATGGTCGTCCATGAGACAACCAGTATCATTAGGACACATGTTGTGGTCATTTGTTATTATTATGATATTATATTATTATCCTCAACTACCTGATTACTAATTAATCCAGATAATTAATGATAATTACCGTCGTTACTATTCATAATGTCCAAAAACAAAAGAGTCTTAATTACATAATTTGGACCTTATGATTCCAAATATGTAATCCATTTTACCAAATTACAAACACATAAATTGAAATAATTAATTTAAATATAATCCCCATTGTCAAAAGAAATAGCGGTTTTTTTTTGAAACTATATCTTTGAAAAGTTTGGCACCTGTTTATGCCCAATTACAAAGTGAAATTAATAAAAATGACCACCATTGGAATAAATGGTGAAAATATATTCTATTTACACTTTAAAACCATTTAAAAAGATAATATATCCATATAATTAAATTATATGAAAAAGCAGTTTTGATGTAAAATGCACTATTTTTCACTATTCATTAAAAAATGAACATTGTTAGAAAAATACCTAAAATTCAACATATGATAATTACGATATTATGAATACAAAAATGAAGTTCATTTTAAAAAAAAAATATATAATTTCAAAAAGTAGGTATTACTATTCATAACAGCTACTTTGATTGGTTGTGATGTGTTAGAATCTCAAACTTGCGTACAATGCAAGCTATTGCATTATTGAAAGAGAAGCATATCATGGAATCATGAGGTGTTACATTTATGACTGATGATTCTATGGTTACTACACTAGAATATACATTGAGGTGATATACATGGATATCAAGATGCATTGAGTTTCTTGAGGAGCAGTTCCCCCAAGCAGACAACCTATTGAACCCTGCGGTTGGGTGAGACCTAAAGACAGCTTGACAATTGGCCCAATGGGAAGCATCTCTAGGTGACCTAGTAGGCCCAAAATGGGGAGAGACACTTTGTGACTTGGTAGAACCTTGATAATCTGAGGGAGGAGTAACTCAATTCGGCTTAGGTGGGAAGCAGATCTGTGTGACCCGACATGCCCATAGTGGGAAGTAGCTTTGTGCGACACATCATGCCCACGGTACGCATCAGGGATGGGTACCTTAGCAGTTCATGGTTAGTGGGAAGTGTCTTTGTGTGTCCCGACAGGCCGAATGTACTCGATAGAGGAGGAGTTCTCTAGTATCCGATGATTTTGATGATGCGATAACCCTTCTACCCGTGAACTAAAGTGATACCTGGTAGGAGTTGAATTTTTTTGGGAACTTTTTCATTATACTCTTTGGTTTTTCCTTTGTGGAACACTAGGAGACCTATATGGGTCTCGGGGTCCCTACTGATTATCATTTTAATCACCCCTATATGGGTTTCAACCACACCTTGTTGTGTCTTATGCAGATGATGTACAAAATTGATCGATGATGAGGGAGCCAAGACTAGATGCTGCTCAAAGGTGGACATTCGGCATGATGTGATGTGGAAAAGACAGGAGGAAAAGGAGTATTATTAAAGTGATTTGTACCTACCGATAAGGTAGGATCTACCATGGATGATCCAGAAGATGATTTTCACCTTTTAGCTGTTTTTTACTTTTCAGTTGTACTTGAACTTTTCTAGTTGGGCTTGTATTCTGACCCCTTTACTTTTATTAGCCTTTTACTACAAGAGTTTACTTTACATATTCTTCTTGTTGTGTTATTGGACCGTGTGTTTATACATGTTAATGGAAATTCCTTCCCAATTTAGGGAATACGCATTTCAGTGCTAGTTACCATCCCCTGGCCTACAGATTGTGAGCTTGGGGTAGTCCCATCATGGTCCCCGGGGGACGAGTCATGACAAAGGAGTTATAATTCCTTTTTTTGGATTTTGATTCCATGCACTCTTTTGTATCTAGGATGTTTTAAAACAGAATTAAATTTATACCACTATCTTTTAAATATTGAAGAAAATAGATAATTGTATGATTATTATCATTCTAGCTAAATTCTATGGGATTTTACCTAGTTAAACCCTTATAATCCTTCCTTTAGATGATTTTAATGTGATTCATGAAATGTACCAACTCTCTCTATGTAGAGGAAATATTTTTTACTTGACAAAGGAAATAGAATTTCCTATCAACCCATGATAGTATATAAATTAATATGTTATTATGAAATCACTAAATATATAAATAATATAACTTTTAGGATGATACTGAATAAAAATATGAGCATGGATCTAATGGTGGGATAACAACACAATATTTGTGATAATACTATTATAAGTAAAGAGATATGTTTCCCTAGATTACAAGGTTGATTCCCCTCTAGAAATTAAACACCTATTTGTGTTTATAATGTAGATACCATTACTTATTTATATTGCTATGTGATAATTAAAATTGATAGGATTAAATGTAATTAAGTTGTGAGATGGGAGATTGTTATTACCAATATTTTTTTGAACGAATTTATTTTCCATGAAATATTTGATAGTAAATATATATTTTTCAACAGAATCATAATTTATTAGAAATTAAGTAATTAAATGTAGTAACAAACTAACAATGATTTATTCATAGAAGAATGTTTCATAAAATATTTTAAAACATAGTATAAAAAATAATGTAATTGTTCTCATCATTTATTATTTTATCCTTTAAAAGTGTATAAATAAAAATCTGACTATGAATAGAAAAGAATGAAATCATTAATACTATGAGATATCTTGGGTCATATTTATCAATGAGGACCACCAATAGATAATGAAAGACACTAACTACGAATAATGTAATGAATGGGTAAATCATATTGTGAGATATATAATTATAAATATGAGAATGAGAAGTTTTACAAAAGAACATAGAATAAATTTGATAATTACAACTCATGTATATATTAGACCCAAATATGTATAGTAGAAAAATGGTCATTAAAAATATGGCTATTGAAAATATGGTAATTGGATATATATGTGTCCAAAAAGTATTATGATTTTTGTAAAATTTTAGTAGATTTACAATAAGATAAATAATAATGAAAACATATAATATTAAATAGTATATATTTTTTGTGTTACATGTTAATATTAAAATGATTACCATAAAAATATTATATGATATATATGTAAAAGCCATATAAATATTTATAAAACCATTTTAGAATATAAATAATTATATTCAATTCTATTTTGATAAAACATATTTATGATAAGAAGATTATTGTCTTCAAAGAACTATTTTTTTAAGTGTTTCTTATATTATACCTATATATTAAATTAACTACTAATAGAAAATTATTTATTTATATATTAAAACTTTTTAAATTGTAAATTTAAATGAAATAAATTTAAAAACACTAAATGTTTACAAATATCAATTTTGAATAAGATAATTTTTTTATTATGTTTTATACTTTTATTTTAAATAAAAATTATTAAATTTTAGAATTTTTATTTAACATGTTGATTTTTTTGTCTTATAATAAAAATATTAGCTTTAGAATAATTTTTTATAATTTTTTTAATATAATTAGTCATTAAGTTGAATAGTGAAAAATGATGTTGTTACAAGAACTATAAAATTTTGTTAAATTTTCATATGAAAATATTGGCATAAAAATTATAGAACATTTAGATTTTTAGTGAACTATAATTATGAATTTTTTATATCCAGTCAGTAAAATCTATTATTAACAATTTAAGTGCACTAGTAATATTTTCCATTAAAAATGTTTTTTCTCTATCTATTTAAATAAATATTATATTGGTAATTTTTTTATTAATTTGAAATAAAATAAATTTATTATATTATTAAAAATAAAAGTAATTTTTATATTTATTATAGAATATGTTGCTAATTTTATGTAGACATAATTTTTATGGTTAAGAATACTATTTTTTCTAAAATTTTGTTCTTGCGTGTTACATGAGCACGTGTTAAAAAAAGTTTTACATACTCATTTAAATTTTATAAAATTAATTGTTTTTCATAATTTTAATTAAAGGTATATATAATTTAATATGTTCCATTTTATTTATAGTCATAAAAATGATTTAAATAGGAAAAAACAAGTTTCCACTATAAAACATAAAATGGTGAATGTGATCAATCTTGGGACAACGAGCATGAAATAGGGAAAACCCTATTTTAAATTTAGTGGTTGAGGTATTATGATACATAACTCATCCCCTAATCAATTTTAGACTATATATTTTCTTAAAATAGTTTTTTTAAAATGTCCTCCCATTATATTAAGTTGTTATAATGAAAAAAGACCATTATCACAAGTTATATCTAGGGCCTATCACCAACCCAAGAACACAAATATAAATATTAATTTTCCTATTTTAAATAATCACACATTATTTTCACTCTAATACTCTTACACTACCTTAATACTCTTCTCACATGTGATTATCCAATGTAGTCCATTTCCATGGAGTTCTTAAAGAGAATGTTTAAAAATGTCAAAGTAATTATAACTCTAATATATATTCATTCAATATTTTTTACATTAAAAAAATGTTAACCATTATTAAATTATAACATTTTCATGAAATATATAATGTGATTTTTTGGTATCTACATTTTCAACCCTTTCACCTATTACCATAAAAAATAGAAAATGTCAATCATGCGTATGTGTATTCTAACAACGCCACTATGAAACATATTTCATATTCCTTCCTAATAATAAATGGACTTTACTATAAGTGAACATAATATACAATTAGGTTAATTATTATTGTTTTCATGTTTTGAAATAATAAACTATATCACTCTTATCTCATGTTATATGATAAAAAAATAGTCATCTATTCATAAGTGCAGACTACCACATCCATTGAATAATGCACTCCATTTTTCATTAGAAGCATTCATAGAGGATATAAAATCTTCATTTAATAAATTACCCTGATATTTTTAAATGTATAAATTTATATATATAAATTCCATTTCAGAACTTCCTCTTGTTTTAGGTAAAATAAAAATATCCCACATACATATGTGGGGACTATAACCTCAATGAAAGTGACGTATTTTGTTTTTCATTTAACATTTATTTTTTATCCAAATGTTATAATTTATTAATCAAACCTTAAAAATTCTAAATAATATCATTCTTATTATTTTATATGTATATTATGCCAAAAAACACAATCATAACCATACTCATTCATCGAATTAAAACATGTTCTTATGATGTTTGGTCTAACAACATACAAGAATAATCCTATAAATTTATATCATGGATCACCATGGGAATTTAATTTCTTTTAAGATATGATATAAATAATTAAAATATTTGTTTTTTGGGTTTTAATGAAGATATATTTCTTTAATTAATTATTTAAAAAATCATTATTCATTATCTAAAATTCATCAAAACATTGTTTTCCCAGAAATCATCTTTAGGTATCATAACCAAAATACCATAAAATAGAAATATATCTTTACTAATTATTATAAATCAACAATTGAAATAAATTTAAGGATATAATAGTAATAAATGTTTTGAAAATAATGAAAAACATCACTATTATGAAACTAGTTATTTGTAAACAATTAATGCTAATATCATTTGATGATAATAATAAAATATAAATATGTAATAAATTTTCAATAAAATATTTTAAAATTTTTTTATAAAAGGTTGAAGATATTTATATGCTTCTAAAATCGGTTATTAATAAATTTACTCTGGTAAAATAGAATATTCAAGGGCTTTTATGGATGTTAGAAATTAATGTATGAGGTTCATTGCCTCAAATTTAAATTGTTCAGAAATTTATTTTTCTGATAACATTGATATCTTTGATACGGTGTGTTTTCTACCTAATTATTTTTGTTGAACATATTCATGTAAATAATTTGGTTTTATTGGAAATACCATCTTCGTTATTTAAATGAATTTTCATTCAATGGACACCGTAGTTCTAATTGTTTCTTATTCTCAATTCCTATTTCTTGAGAAATAAATATTTTTATTCCTAAATTTATTTTTATATGGTGTATAAAATGACCATTTTATTTGTTATAATGTGAATCATACTTTAATTATTATATTTAATGTTGTATTTGATTCTATCTCTACCTCAATATAATTGACTAGAATGTCACTATAGACATAATATTTATTATCCAAACCACTTATTATGCAATAATCTATCAAATTTGATAAAACCTCAAGGGAATTTATAAATACATTTTTTCTAATATCATGATCAGTATTTCTATCTACTTATTCATGGTGTCATGTTTTTGTTTTTACAATTTTTAAATTGGATGTTTTATATTTCATCAATCAAATGTTGTTTCCATTGAATGTTTTTAAAATATAGTAGAGAACTTATTTTAAGATCCATCTACATTGTGTGGATATACATATATTTGATTAAAAATTTTAATGGTTTATAAATAGGTACCTTTAATTCAGTTTTTATGGTTTTAAAATGAAATAATTATAACATTTTTCATTTGGGTTTTTTAAATATAAAGAATGCCTCTTACAGTTTGGTGTGAATGTATATTTACACCTCAATTATCATTTTAAACAAAAATTCATCTCTATATTATATTGTTTTCTAAAATAAATTATTTTTTCAATTATTTTATAAAATACTTATTTTAGTTTTCTTTTAGAAATATCATGGGTATATATTATTTAAAAATTGATCTTTTTAAAACCTTTTAAAATATTCTTTATCAATGTTAATTTTATTTCGTATATCATTTTTCTTGATTGAGGATATTAATAAAATGATATCATATAACTTACATCCCTCGATGGATTATGTAATGTTATTTTCTATTAAATTAATGATCAATCAATTTTTTTTATTACAATCAGTAATCAATTGGAGTAAATTTACATCCAATTCCATACCAATGTAAATATTATATTTTCAATTTCATTGATTGATGTTTTTTTTACTAGATGATATATTTTTATATGTATATAATTATTGACGAAGACATTTACATTTAATCTATATTGAAAATATACCCAATACTTTATCATCCTAATTGAAGGGTATTTCCCAAGAAAGCTAATAAATATCTTTGGATACCCATTTATTTTCCATTTGATCATCATGTTATTTATTGAAAATTTAATGGGTTCCTTATATTAATCCATTTAAAAATTATATAAATGACATTTCATTTTTATGGGTTATTTATGATCTGATGAATGAAACTAAATTCATATGTTCTTTATTATATGACGAATAAATGATTTATAGTGGAAATCATATATACAAATTTTTATTGGTGGGGTTATATATCTACATAGAATTAATTGGTTAATATTTTATACCTCCTGAGTTAAACATATTTGGGTATGTGTTTGTTTCTCTTAAGTAATGAAACTAATTATGTGTCTCATTAAATTAATGTTTTACCATTTTATCATTTATGAGATTTATTTAAAATTATTCTCATAATATTATATTCTTTATTTGATAATGGTTATTAACTCATGGTTTTATATATTATGTAATTAAATATATAATGAGTCATGTCCTTTGATTTTTTTATTCAGTAAATATAAGATACATCTATTGAATCATGATTATTAACTCATGTTTTTATATGTTATTCCATTAAATATTTCATGAGTAATGGACATTGATTTTTTATTCATTTGGTATAATTTTTTAATGTAATTTGATTATAATTGTGTTCAGATATTATTAAATCTTCTATTATTCAATTGATGTCTCTTATATTTATACTTACCAAGTTTTTAATATCACCCAATTATTATTCCTCTATTTATAATGGTTATGCAGGTTATTATAATATATAATATGAATGGAATTGAATCTAGTGTGGCTCAATTATATTGAAATATTCAAAAGGGAAGAAAATTATGTAATTTATGTAGATATTTTTCAAAAAAACTAAACCTTCCATTCTTAGATTCTGAAATTAATTGTGAGTTTCAATGTTTACTCATTCCAAATATTATAAAATAATGCAATTTCTATCATGGGTCACTATATTTTGGAGAGTTACATTCATAAGATATTTTCTCTCATGATTTAAGAATTTTAAAATAATGGATTCCCATTTAATTACATATTATTAATGTACATGGATATCTCTATTAGTAATTCCATCAAATTCTAAATAATTACTCAATCTATTAATGATATATATTATTGTCACCCATTATCATGATATACATCGAGCAAACCAATAATCATATATGATTCCCAAAAATATATAATTTATAAATTTATTTTAATAAATAAAAATTGGATGTACTAATTTTGAATCCATAAGTATTGATAATATCAGTTATCTGATAAAAATGAGAAGAAATATCATTTTCTCTTGGAAAAATATTGAAAAACATTTCTTCATAAAATTAGGAATTTAATTTACTTTTGAAAACCATAAATACTTCTATTTTGTACTCTATGAATAATATTGACCATGACCATGGTAAATTGTGGTTGTATATTTATCATTTTAAATCAATCCTTTCCTCGCATTGTAAAATTTCAAAATATTTTCTTATGAGAATTGTTTAAACTGATTCCTTTTAATAAATTTTAATGAATCAAATTACTATTGAAAAGTAATTTTATCAACCATTTAAATATAAATAATATCCTCTGTAATATAATTTTTTTATATGAATAAGGAGGATAATTATAAGGCCTTGGCCTTAAAACTTACATAATATTGAATTAAATGAATAATTCACATTAAGGATCTTTTCAGGTTTAGAGTTTTAGAGAATTAGGACATAACTATTTCATCTCAAAAGGTTAAAAATTAGACACTTCTACTAAGTTTCCATAAAATAAAAACACTTTAAAAGAAACAAGTCTAGTTCCATGTTTTAGATAGCATGACTTTTCACTGATCCCATCCTTGAACCTATTGGACATTATGCCCTGTGAAAAACATTTCAAAAACTTGGGGTGAGCATAAAAAGCTCAGTAAGGGATACACAAAGAAGGGAAACTGTTAGTTTTTCAAAAACAAACCAGTAAACCATGAATACTTTATCAGAGTAATACTTTTCACCTTTGTGAAGCAGAAAATACACTTCATTGAATAAAAGATCATTACATACATTTTTTGTAATCAAAAAATTACCATAAAACCCATATAAAAAACACAATACATATAAAGGTAACATAGGACATAAACATAAATAAGTGGAATAACCATACGGTTGACTTCCACACATATGAATTAATGGAATAGTCATTCGGCCAACTTTCATACATACTTAATGGAATAGCCATACAGCCGACTTCCATACCCAATGCATTGGAGGTTATAACGTAACCACCCGTCCTGGTATTCACGACACCACCCGTCATATGGTTTATCACGTAACCACCCATAAAACTTCCAAGTACCATCATTACACATAAAATATTGAAAATATAACCATTGCAATAACAAAATTTCATTTTCAATCACAATAAGTAATTCCAAGATATTGAATTAATCAATCCATTTTCAAAAAACATTTAAAAGAGATTTTTGAATCAAAGTGTCCCATACCACTTTGAAGATTTTAATGGAATTACAATTTTAAAAGATTAATGTCCATATAAATAAATACTAAAAACCATTTTGAAAACATGGAAATTAAGGATAAAGATTTAGAATAATAAATCTTTAAAACATTTAAAACGATATTTTTTGTTAAAGAGTTATTAACAAAATGAGAGACTCTTGAATACAAATAATTGTGGAATAAATTTTAATCTGAACTTTATAATATCATGATAATAAAAGAATTCATGACATAATAATTTAAAGGACAGTATACACACCCTATAATAGTGAATTGGATCATAACAACAATTAATTCTCAATGGAAATGTAAATTGAGATGGAATCCATTATAAAGATGGTATCATTAAATTAAGGATAAATCTATCACATAATTATGTTTGTGAAATACAAATACACCCAATATAAGAGGATATTAAGTGTGAATAAATCAGATGTCATTCACACATATTCATAGAAAGACATGTTCAAGAAGTACAAGTTGAACCCAAAGAAATCGAAATTGGGTTAAGCTGTTCCCTTATAGAAATTCGACAGCCTAACGGAGTCACTTCAAAATTCAGAAAAATAGTTGATGAGAGATAAAAAGGGGATCTTGTAACTTGGTCATAAAATTTAAATCAATAATAATATATAAGAACATATCCCAACATAATAGTATGTGAATTAAAAGACATAACAAAACAAGTCTTTTAAAAAGATGAGGGTGAAAGGTCCCCTTACCGATATGGGTAACTTTCGAAACGTACACCCCATGGAAGAAGGGTCATACCATGAAGATGTAAATACCCATAAATGAAATTATACTACACAAACTGTATTATAATGGTCAGTACATACACCAATCAAAGGAAATAGTGGCAAACATAGCATAAATGTCACGAGAATAAAACTGAGATGAAAAATCCCTTATGAAAACTCGGCAGCCTAACAGCGCCACTTAAAACTTCCAAAAATGGATTTATGAGATCAAATAGGGTATCTCATAATATTAACATAAAAATTAAAGTATGAGGAATATAAAATAACATCCCTAAACATAATAATGATGAGCTTAAATGAAATGACATAAAAGAGAGTACTTAAAAAGAAAGAGAGGCGTAGGATCCCTTACCTCGGGTCTGACTTGACTCGATCATTCTTTAATCTCCTGAATAATAAACTTGAGTTAATTTATACTTCCTTAAGAACCCTTTTAAAGTTCATTATTCCTTTTATATCACTTATTATCATGTCATGAACACTATGTTATTATTTAAGTTAATAACGGTCGTTTTAACGATCATTGGTACTTGAGTCAAAAATAAACTCTTTATAATTAAATGTTGTTCATGTGGTAAAATATCCATTATATCCAGAATTTTATTCATGATGTAGATATCATATATATCATATATATCCAGTATATTCATGTATTAATAATATTACATAATATTTAGAGGTAAGAAATGAAATGCACCATTCATGGAGACGGTAAGCCGTACGTACGCATGAATGCTACTTTCATTTCTATTTCATATTTAATGGAATTAAAACATAATGATACATAATAGTATTTTAATTCCAGTATTATATCATATATAATATCATTAAATATATTCTTTATACGTACCACATATGGTATTAATGAATCAAATCACTTTGAGGGGGCAGTAGTCCGCACTTCCTAAAATGATGATATCGCGTATACCCATAATGGAAGCCATAAAGGTATGACATAAATGAAAAATACAGAAAATTAAGGAAAAAATAAATATATTATTTATCATATATAAATATAGTGACATCTTAATGGACACCTTTGAAGGTGTTAGAAGGATATTGAACAATCATCGTTTCGTGAGGCAGAAATTCGCCATCCACGGAAACAGTATGTTCTTTAACCATTAAATGTAGGTGTATGTAAGTTTTGCTCGAATAATTCTTATAAAAACATACTAGTTTATTGAAGATAATGGAGTTGCTACAAAATAAATGAATAAAAAGAGTTTACGGGGTTGGAGAAGCAAAATAAAACAAAAGGATTCAAGTGATTACATTACCTTAAAATCGGGTAATTGCCTTTGGTTTGAGCTCAAAGACTTCCTTGGAAAGACTTCTGCCCAAAGTGAGGCTTCAAGAAGTTAGAGAGTGATGTGGAGAGACAAAATGGGCAGGTTTTGGCCGAACCAAATTCTTTGGACATGTGGGTAAGGAGGTAGAGGTGGGGGCCTTTTATAAGAGGTGGGGAGGGGCACTCTTGGAAAGTAAAGAAATGTTACTTTATTTTAGAATGATTTTCGAGTTTTAATTTTCCCACATTGATGTGTTTCGAGGATAAGGTTATAAGGGTTCGAAATACACCAATCCAATAGGTTTTGGACATGTGTGGGTCTTAGAGTTTACATTATCTTTCCATTTTATTTAAATCGTTAAATAATGAGGTCATCGCTGCATCATCATGATATCATATGTAATTTAATTTATTTAATGTCTAAAATTATAAAATAAATATAATTATGTAAGAAATCGTTTTAGCTTTATAAAGAATATTTATAGTCCGATATATGACTTTTATAAACCCATTTAAAAATTGTTATAGTAAAACAACTCATGTTTGTGTCATTTTTACTTTAACATTAAATAAAAAGTTATTAATGTCATATCCCATCCAAAGTGGGTCCATGGGGTCCCCATGTTGACCCATGGATTTTCTTGGTCGACCATTACACATCCAATGAGGGTAGGACATGTGTCAAGCTCATATCATATTATTAAAATATTATTTTTACCTTAAACTACATTAATTACCTCTAATCGCGATTAAAAACTTAATAAGTTACTATTCACCAAAAAAATATTTTAATCCCATTTCACCACATTTTACTTCTTAATGACAACCATGTATGTCGGATTTTTGAAATTCAAAACACAAATGTGGCAAAATTTCATTTAAACGGATAAATCAGTTTTTATAAGCACCACTTAGTGGTTTCACTATTCATCAAAAATTTAAGTTTTTCAGAAAATTACCAAAAATTCACCCAAAGCTATATTTGATATTCCAAATTCAAAAATGATTTCTATTTTAAAAAATTCATAACATATATGTTATATTAATTAATTTAATAATTAATTCCCGCTGTCAGAACAAATAGCGTGTTTTTATGAAACAAAATGTATCAAAAGATTGACACTAGTTTAAGTCCGATTTCAATGTGAAATTAATTCCAACAACCACTATTGGATTAAATGGTAAAAATATATTCTAATTTCATGTTAAAACCAATTCAAAAGATAATCTAATCATATAAATAAATTATATTAAAAAGAGGTTTTGAATTAAAATACAACCTTTTTCACTATTCATTAAAAAATGAACTTTTTCTGAAAAATACAAAAAAATTACACAAAGTAAATTTTGATGTCCTGATTCTAAAGAAGAATTTTATTTTGTCAAATATAACACATAAAATTGTCAAAAAGTGGATTTAAAAGAGCATCGCCATCAAAAGGCAGTAAATCGACCTTTTAAAGAATATTAGAATGTTTACTCTTAAAATTGGATACATTCGCATTTTTAATACTCTAACATTTTTTGTAGAAAGTAAAAATATTTGACAAAAATATATAATCATATTTTAGTTATTTCTATTCATTCCCGCCAATACAACGGCTACATGTTAACTAACATTTAAAATAATATTATTTTATTACTAGTGTGTAAGGTAAGATTCCAAAGAAACTCCTTGTTGCATGTTGGGTACGCCATCGAGCATAGCGTCCCTTTTAAAGTTATATGAATATTTTATTCACAAATATGGATAAATGTGAAAATGTCATACTCTTTATTTACCTGGGTTGTAACATCCTTCCCCCCTTTTGGGAATTGCGTCCTCGCAATTTTAAAATTGGGCTTGGAAACTTCATTGAAAATCCCACATCGGAACAAGAATCAGTAAAACAATCACTTTAAAATAAAGAAATATAAGTACAGAGGTCAACTGAGTTAACCCATAATAGGATTTCATGTAAGAAAACATAGACATGGAGGAGGAAACATAGGGTCATGTTTTGATGGAGAGTGATAGAAAACATTTTTAGGAGAAAGTTAACCACAAGAAAATCACAAACTTGTGATGGGTTAAACGGTATTCGATTCCCCATTAAGAAAAGTTAATAGATAAAATTTTTGTTTTATGTTACTTTTTATTGAGGAATTTATTTATAAGGAAACATAATCACTTATCATGTTGACTTTTAACTTTTATTAGATTACTTACACAAACTCATATTTTCTCCAAAATATGAGTATTTAGGAAGACTTGTTCACATTAAGAGTACTATAATCAACTTCTAGAGAATCACCTAATCCACAAAAGTGAACTATATACTTCCCATGTCTTTAGACTCTAACCAAAACCAAAAAAAATAGTACAAGATTATATAATCCAAAAAAGGATAACCCTTTATAAAAAGAAAATCTATTCTTAATCTCCAAAATTTGTCCAACAAAACCCAAAGTTCAACGAGGACCATTCGATAAACAATTTGTCTGTAAAATTTCATCAAAGTAAACCAAAATAGGATAGAAACCCAAATATTTGAAGGATTTAGTCACATAGTCTTCCAATTTAAATCGTAATATTTATCTCCAAATAACATCAGTTGCTCTTAATGTCTCGTATTGAAAAGTAATTAACCTAATCAAATATCCTCCATGATAGGTTAATAAATTTCCATAGATAACCCAAAATAAACTTATTATTAAATCATAAAATCATCTAACTAAAAATAATCAGTCAAACTAACAAGGTACTTCACGTAGTCCAGTGGTAGGCGATAAATACCAGTTGCACTTTGGTTGTGGGTTCGATTCCCGCAGCTTCGTCCAGCGCGATGGGTTGTCACATGGTCTACGTATTGTCCTTTTTCCAAAACTATATAATTCAAGAATCATTCCCAAATAGAGATAAAATCATCAATAATAACCATAACATAATTTAACCTCAATTTTATCTCATGCCTTTCACTTCCATCATAACATATAGTAACACATAATTACCTCAAAAGTAAGGATCATAAAAACCCAAATGGTTCTTTAAAACTTTGTCCACAAAAGAGCAGATAACTATTCCTTCAATAAAATTTTCATATATTAAACATCAGGGTTACACATAATATAAAAAGCCTTCTAATTTAACCCCATCATCAAAAGAGACTTAATACTCTTAAGAATTTCACCATAACTCTTGAAGCCCTTATATGTTGACTTCTTACTCATTCAATATTCTTCATGATCCATTAACCATTACTTTACAACTTATTTTGAAATAATTTTTTCCTACAAAAAAAATCATGAATCATATCCTAATATTCCAAAATAGGAAAACAAAAGTTATAAAATAATCCACACCTTTGATTGGACATTGTCAGTTTCTTCATCCTCAATCGAAATTGCATTAGGTATTGGTAAACGAATATTTGTACGATCTTGGTGATCCTATTCCTGAAACTTCTTCATAGGACAATTGTTTTCATAATGACCATGCACACCACATTTAAAACATTCAATTGATCCCTCAGAAAGAACTTCTATCCCTTTCCTCGAGTCAACTGGATGCTTCCTTTTTTCATGGCAGGTTCTTGCTTTTTGACATTCATTTCCACATCTATGGAATATTTCTGTCCCTTTGAAACATTTTCCAAGGTGTTTCTTTCCACATATTTGACACATAGGTTTTTGAACACACATGCCTTTATGATTATTACCTGTAGTTCTATAATTATTTGTTTTTCGCATATATGATGACTGATAGAAATCACCAAGGTTTAGGTGGTCAATCATGACTCCAGATAGTTGGTTGAGGATAAACAAAAGAGTTCTCATTGCAGCTCCCATATCATTCAGTTGCTCGCTTAGAAAACTGTCACAGTTTTCTTCACATCCACCGTTACTTTGGTGCCTGCTAGATCCATCCATTTACTAAAACCAAAAAGGTCAGTGTGAGTATATCAACAAAACCATCATGTACTATTGAGGAAGATAAACACTAAGTTATACTTACTCATTTACTTTATCTAAAACTAGGACTCTTTCTGAAATCCTAACCATTATGGTAATGTCACTTATACTTAGAGAATAACCTGACAAAGTTATCTGAACCATCCTATGATACCAAATATAAGGCCCTGGCCTTAAACCTTACATAATATTGAATTTAATGAATAATTCACATTGAGGATATTTTCCGGTTTAGAGTTATAGAGAATTAGGGCATAACTATTTCATCTCAAAAGGTTATAAAGTAGACACTTGTACTATGTTTCCATAAAATAAAATCTCTTAAAAAGAAACAAGTCTAGTTCCATGTTTTAGAAATCATTTCTTTTCACTGATCCCATCCTTGAACCTATTGCACTTTATGCCCTGTGAAAAACATTTCAAAAACTTGGGGTGAGCATAAAAAGCTCAGTAAGGGATACACAAAGAAGGGAAAATGTTAGTTTTTGAAAACAACCAATAAACCATGAATACATTATCAAAGTAATACTTTTCACCTTTGTGAAGTAGAAAATAAACTTCATTAAATAAAAGACCATTACTTACATTTTTTGTAATCAAAAGATTACCATAAAACCAATATAAAGAACACAATACATATAAAGGTAACTTGGGACATAAACATACTTACGTGGAATAACCATACAGTCGACTTCCACACATATCACTTAATGGAATAGCCATTCGGCCAACTTCCATACATACTTAATGGAATATCCATATGGCCGACTTCCATACCCAATGCATTGGAGGTTATAACGTAACCACCTGTCCTGGTATTCACGGCATCACCCTTCATAGGGTTTATCACGTAACCACCCGTAAAATTTCCAAGTACCATAATTACACATAAAATATTTAAAATATAAACATTTCAATAATTATATTTCATTTTCAATCACAATAATTATTTCCAAGATATTGAATTAATCAATCCATTTTCAAAAACCATTTAAAAGAGATTTTTGAATCAAAGTGTCCCATACCACTTTGAAGCTTTTAATGGAATTAAAATTTTAAAACATTATTGTCCATATAAATAAAAACTGAAAACCATTTTGAAAACATGGACATTAAGTATAAATATTTATAATAATAAATATTTAAAACATTTAAAACAATATTTTTTGTTAAAGAGTTTTTCTCAAAATGAGAGACTCTTGAATACAAATAATTGTGGAATAACTTTTTATCAGAACCTTATAATATCATGAGAATAAATGGATTCATGATATAATATTTCAAACGATAGTATACACACCCTATAAGAGTTAATTGGTGCATAACAACAATGAAGTCTCAATGGAAATGTAAATTGAGAAGGAATCCATTATCAAGATGGTATCCTTAAATTAAGGATAAATCTATCACATAATTATGTGTGAGAAATACAAGTACACCAAATATAAGATGATATTATGTTTGAAACAATCAGAGGTCATTAACACATATTCATAGGATGACATGTTCTAGAAGTACCAGTGGAACCCAAAGAAATCAAAATTGGGTTAAGATGTTCCCTTGTAAAAATTCAACAGCCTAACGTAGTCACATCAAAATTCAGAAAAAGAGTTGGTGAGAGATAAAAACGGGATATTATCACTTGGTCATAAAATTTAAATCAATAAGAATATATAATAACATATCCCAACATAATAGTATGTGAATTAAAAGACATATCAAAAGAAGTCTTTTAAAAAGAGGAGGGTGAAAGGTCCCCTTACTGAGTTGGGTAACTTTCGAAACATACACCCCATGGAAGAAGGGTCATACCATGAAGATGTAAATACCCATAAATGAAATTATACTACACAAACTATATTATATTGGGCAGTACATACACCACTCAATGGAAATAGTGTCAAACATAGCATAAATATCACGAGAATAAATGTGAGATGAAAAATCCCTTATGAAAACTCGGCAGCCTAATGGCGCCACATAAAACTTCCAAAAATGGATTTATGAGATCAAATAGGGTCTCTCATAATATGACCATAAAAATTACAGTATTTGGAATATAAAATAACATCCCCAAACATAATAAATATGAGCTTAAAATAAATGACATAAAAGAGAGTACTTAAAAAGAAAGAGCGGCGTAGGATCCCTTACCTCGAGTCTGACGTGACTCGATCGTTCATTAATATCCTGAATAATAAACTTGAGTTAATTTATACTTCCTTAAGATCCTTTTTCAAGTTCATTATTCCTTTTATATCACTTATTACCATGTCATGAACCCTATGTTATTATTTAAGTTAATAATAGTCGTTTTAACAATCATTGGTTCTTAAGTCAAAAATAAACTCTTTATAATTACAAGTTGTTCATGTGGTAAAATATCCATTATATCCCAAATTTTATTCATTATGTAGATATCATATATATCATATATATCCAGTATATTCATGTATTAATAATATTACATAACATTTAGAGGTAAGAAATGAAATGCACCGTTCATGGAGACGGTAAGCCGTACGTACGCATGAACGCTACTTCCATTTCTATTTCATATTTAATGGAATTAAAAAATATTTATAAAAAATAGTATATTAATTCCAGTATGGAATCATATATAATATCATTAAATATATCCCTTATACGTACCATATATGGTATTAACGAATCAAATCACTTTGAGGGGGCGATAGTCTGCACTTCCTAAAATGAACATATCACGTATACCCATAATTGAAGCCATAAAGGTATGCCATAAATGAAAAATACAGAATCTTAAGGAAAACATAAACATGTAATGTATCATATATAAATATAGTGACATCTTAACGGCCACCTTTGGAGGTGTTAGAAGGATATTGAACAATCATTGTTTTGTGAGGCAGAAATTCTCCATCCACTGAAGCAGTATGTTCTTTATCCATTAAATGTAGGTGTGTGTAAGTTTAGCTCGATTACTTATTGTAGAAACATCCTAGTATATTGAAGATACTGGATTTGAAACAAAATAAATTAATATAATGTGTTTAGGGGGTTGGAGAAGAAAAATAAAACAAAAGGACTCAAGTGAAGACATTACCTTAAAATCGGGTAACTCCCTTTGGTTTGAGCTCAAAGGCTTCCTTGGAAAGACTTCATCCCAAATTGAGGATTCAAGGAGTTAGAGAGTGATGTGGAGGGAAAAAATTGGCAGGGTTTGGACGAGCCAAAGGCTTTGGAAGTGTGGGTAAGGAGGTAGAGGTGGGGGCCTTTTATAAGAGGAGGGGAGGGGCACTCTTGGAATGTAAAGAAATGTTACATTATTTTAGAATGATTTTCGAATTTTAATGGTCCCACATTGATGTGGTTCAAGGCTAAGGTGGTAGGGATCGAAATAAACCCATCCAATAGGTTTTGGAAATTTGTAAGTCTTAGATTTTACATTATCATTCCATTTTATTTAAATCGTTAAATAATGAGGTCATCGCTACCTCATCATGATATCATATGTAATTTTATTTATTTAATGTCTAAAAATTATAAAACAAATAGAATGATGTAGGAAATCTTTTTATCTTTATAATTAATATTTATAGTAAAAAATATGACTTGTATAACCCTATTTAAAAATTGTTATAGTAAAACAACTCATGTTTGTGTCATTTTTACTTTAACATAAAATAAAAAGTTATTTATGTCATACCCCAACCAATGTGGCTCTATGGGGTCCCCAAGTTGACCCATGGATTTTCTTGGTCGTCCATGACACATCCAATGAGGTGATGACATGTGTCAAGCTCATCTAATATTATTAAAACATTTTTTTTACCTTCAACTACACTAATTACCTCTAATCGCGATTAAAATCATAATAAGTTACTATTCACCAAAAAATTATTTTAATCCCAGTGAACAACATTTTACTTCTTAAAGACAACCATGTATGTTGGATTTTTTAAATTCAAAACACAAAGGTGGCAAAATTTCATTTAAACAGAAAAATCAGTTTTTATAAGTACCACTTAGTGGTTTCACTATTCATCAAAAATTGATGTTTTTGAGAAAATTACCAAAAATTCACCCTAAGCAATATTTTATATTCTGAATTAAAAAATGATGACTATTTTACAAAATTCATAACATATAAGTTATGTTAATTAATTTAATAATTAATTCCTGCTGTCAGAACAAATAACGTGTTTTTATGAAACAAAATGTATCAAAAGATTGACACTAGTTTAAGTCCGATTTCAATGTGAAATTAATTCCAATGACCACTATTGAATTAAATGGTAAAAATATATTCTAATTTCACTTTAAAACCAATTCAAAATATAATCTAATCATATAACTAAATGATATTAAAAAGTGGTTTTGAATTAAAATACAACATTTTTCACTATTCATTAAAATATGAACTTTATCGGAAAAATAAAAAAAAATTGCACAAAGTAAATTTTGATGTCCTGATTCTAAAAAATAATTCTTTTTTGTCAAATATAAAACATAAAATTGTAAAAAAGTGGATATAAAAGAGCATCTCCATCAAAAGGCGGTTAATCGACCTTTTAAAGAATATTAGAATGTTTACGCTTAAAATTGGATACATTCGCATTTTTAATCCTCTAAAATTTATTGAAAAAATTAAAAATATTTGACAAACATATATAATAATATTTTAGTTATTTCTATTCATTCCCGCCAATACAACGACTACATGTTAACTAACATTTAAGATAATATTATTTTATTACTAGTGTGTAACGTAAGATTCCAATGAAACTCCTTGTTGCATGTTGGGTACGCCATCGAGCATAGCATCCCTTTTAAAGTTATATTAATATTTTATTCACAAATATGGATAAATGTGAAAATGTCATACTCTTTATTTACCTGGGGTGTTTCAATAAGATTTTGAATGGAAATCATTATAACAGGTTTTTGATGAAAACACATTACTTGAAGCCCCAACCCATTTCTTACGATCATATACTCAAATGTATATTGAAATTATTTTGTATATTTATTTTATCCACGAATGGTTTTTGGTTTATTCATTGAGAATAATTTATTAAGTAATTTAGTTCTATTATTTATATAGATAAAAATTCGTAAGGTTTTTGTTTAATTCATTGAGGTTGTTCGATACATAATATTAAAATAACATTGATAGGTTAACCATGGTAAAATTATGCATAGTTTCATCATCTCCATAATCGAAAATGTGTTACATAATTATTTCATATACAATAAGTAAACATTTTTAGCAACCCACGTAAGTTAGACATAAAAAATAAAATAAATAATTTTGTAGGGATAATAGTTAGTAATTATGAAGGTGTGATGATTGTACTTTCATCAGTGTAGAAAAGAAATAATGTAGATTCTATTTTACTTTTTTATATATTAAATATATTGAAAATTTTATATTTATTTTGATTCTCATCCTTATGAAAAACCATTTGAGTTATAAGAATTAAATAAATCTCATCACATTGTGGGAGTGGTAGTCGATACGTATAAACATTCACATTAACATATTCCAATAGATGGAAGGGAAATTTGGTTTTTTATATCTTATAATAAAAAAATCATAATCACCTCATATATATAAATTATATATATTACCTCCATTATAATGACCATCCAGGATAATTGGTTATTGAAAACAATTATATATCTATATAGATATGTTAGTCTACACATATGTATAACTAATGATGTCATTTTCTATTGGATTTTATAAATGTTGAAAATTGGTTATACCATGAAAATAATATGTGTTTATTATATTGTAGGTATTAATGGTATCATATCAATTTTTATTTCATGTTTTGAGTATTTTGTAAAATAATTTAACAAGTAAACCCTCATTTATTAGTTATACGTGTTCTTTGGAAAAATCCTTTTGTATTATACATTAAGCCTAATTGGTTTTTTTCATCCATAGGAAATATATCATGTGGTGAATTAGTTTTAATGTACTGGTAAATGGATTTAGTGATCTAAATGTGTCAATAATTTTGAGGATGGGATGATGGGTAATTCCCTTTTATAAATTAATGGAGTGAAACAACTACAATTATTATATGTTTTAAAATAATATTGCGTTACCATTATTGAAAACTCGAAGTAAATCTATTGAATCTAGAATATGTGGTGATAGCTGTTGAAATATATCAATTAGTATCAATTTATATATATTTTTTTACCTTATCACTTAGTTGAAAGCTTTATTATCTCATCCTTCCCTTTCCCATAGTGAAAACTCGTTAATATTTTTATTATTTATTAATAGAAAGAATAATAGGGAAATCAGTAAAAAAATTCCCATGATTCCATATATGTAATGTGTTATTGAAAAGTCAAATTTTATACATTTAAGTAATTAATTCTAATATATTTTTTAATATTTCAATGAAATCCCATTTTAATGATTAAAAATTATTTTACACAAGAATGATATATAAAATTGAACTTGATGAGCTTTATTGGAAGATAAATAAATATATATATATTATGTGACCTTAAAATGATATTAAAATCATAATGTTCCATGTGAATTATTATTTAAATGAACTGTTTCATTATTTCATGGTCCAAAATTGCTCTGTATTTGCTATAAAATAAATAATTTTAAAAATTCATTAAAATAAACCCAAATAAAAATTTTATATTCCAAAAATAAAATGGAGTTATTTTTAAAAAATAATTATTCAAAAATAAAAACAATTAATTAAAACCATGTAATACATTGATATGAAGTTTATTTAAATAATGATTTTTCTTTTTCCAATTTTATCATTTTTTAATATTACTTATAAAGCTATGATGAATAATAATCCAAACAATTAATACATACCAATTATAGGTGTGATTTATTTAAAAAATGAAAATTTTGTCATGTTATACCACTTTATAAATTATATACTCCTAATTTTATTCATTTTATAAACATGTGGATGTATTTTTCAATAATAAATTTTGTAAATTTATATCACTCTTCCATGATAATGATTTTTTTCCAAAAAACATTTACCTACCGAATTAAATTGTTCCAAAATACTTATTTTATGTGATATAAAATTTTAAATAGACATTACCAGTAGGAAATATCCTCTACCATATATAACTCCATAGGGATAAAATATTATAGGAGAAAAGTACATTTTTTAGTAATAAAACTTGATGGACATCATTTACCTGAGATAAACATAGGGCTAAATGCACTTGATAAAAAATAGATCCCAATTTTACCAAAATAGCATGGGTTTTAATAAAATACAAACATAATTATGCATACATAAAAAAACTTATGGACAATTTCATAAATATAATTTGAGAAACACAATGTCCCCTACATCAAAAGAATAGTCTTTACTAATATTATATGTATAATTATTCTAAATTCTCTTACATTTCCTAATTTTCTATTGGATCATCTTTTTGTTCTCATTCATTTCTTTTTCTAGTTTGTGTAAATATAAATCTCTCACACCAAATTCCTCAAAACATGATGGTGTCGGACATCATGATACATATAATTTCTTTAACATAACTTCATATATATTAGAATGAAAACTATTTTTATATGAAAATTCACTAAATGAATTATAGTGATCATATATTTCCTAGTAATAAAATTAGAATGATAAAATCCAAAACTAAAAAAAAGATTTTTTTCATTGATAATCCATTATATTAAAGATGAAATGATGTGCTAAAAATCATTTTAGTACCCAATTTGTACATAATTTATTTCAAAAAATTAATATTAAATATTAGTTTATGACCAGATACTATTGAGAGAGGGTCTCCATATAATTTGACAATATATTTAATGATAAATCAACAATGATGACCAATGAACATTATATTTAAAATTTGAAGAAAATGATTATATTTAGTCAATTAATGATGAATAACCAAAATAAAATTATGAACTCAGTATATCTTTCAAAATCCTACTAGATATTCGATAGATATATTCATATATTTCCATTCCAGCATTGATAAACATTGGAGAATCTATTATTGTTTTTTATATTCTATTTTGACCTACTGATAAGTTAAATATTTCATCATAAAATATATAATTTCATTCTTCATTGATTCTCATCAATAAAATTTTCTAATTTATCCATACATTATTATGTTGTGATGATGAATTGAAAATAGAGATATATGAAAAACACTTTTAAATTTTTCTTCATGATAGAGTCACTTGCAATACATATCCAATTTCTAAATCTCATGGAACCTTTTATGTGAATCTTTTATTTATGAAACAAAACAATATTTTTTAATTATATATTCTTTTAAATATTAAAATATTAGTTTTGATCATTTATAAATTTATCCAATAACGAGAACTGAACTAATAGTTGTACTAAAATTGAGAGATTTCTTGCATGAAAAATTTTGAGGCCAATATTAACTAAATATTTAAGTCAATGACAATATTAAAAACAACACATGTTTAATGATGCATTAAAAATTCAACTAAATTAACCAAGTAACTTATTTGTTTACCTAATTGATAAGGAATCATAAAATCATAATCATTTACATATTCCAATCATCTTATTTGGATCTTGTTTAGAACTTTTTAAAGTAATATATATTCTAATTTTTTTTGGAAAACATATATTTCACATTTCTCACCATACTATTGATATCTCTAAATTTTAATAGTTAAACTACTGTAATATGTTCTATTTCATGCAATTGGAAATTAGGTTCATGAAGTTTTCATTATCTTAATGCTTATAAATTATCCAAATAATTTTAAATTTAAAGAAATAGATGGAACTTTAATGAATAAAATATATAAATAACAAATTAATAATTCCTATTTTACAATGATAACACTAGATCATTAACTAATCTATTTTTTATTCATGGAAAAATTTTCCACACATATTTATCTATTTGAATTTATCATATTTTTTAGTAAACATGGTTAGTTTGATTGGAAACAAAGTACTGTTTTCAACAAGCCACCAATTGTATCCTTATCTCACAAGACCACTATAAACCTCATTGATATTAGTTTGTCTAAAACACTCTTCTACCACTTTAATCATAAAATAGAAAAAAAAAATTTATTCCATTATTAGTTAAATAATGTCCATGAAAACAAATTCATCATAAAAATATTTTAAATAACTAAAGTTTACATATATATTAATTTATGATAATGTGTGTATAATTATCCTTAGAGTTTTCTGATGTTCCAAATTATTTTCAAAATAATCCATAATAAGATTAAGGAAAACCACCATAAATGTTTCCATATATATATGAAAAAAACTATTCATAATTAACAGTAGATAAAATATGATAATTAATATGTCCAAAAGATATAACCATAAACTATTACATTCAATAAAAATTATAAAATACTATCCTTGTATTATTTTCCACTTTCACATTTAATAAATTTTTACTACACATGATATCATGCTCTGAAAAATACTAATATATCTATAGATTATCAAACTAATAATTAATATGAGGCAACATAAACTTATTATTAATAATGATTTTACTATGTGATATATTATCAATGAAAATAATCATAAAAGCATCATTATTTAGCCAACATAGTAGGATCATCCCAATGTGAATTTCTAGTATGAACGAAACACTTTTCAAGAAACTATTATGGATTGTATTTCAATTAAAAATCTTCTTCTAGAACTATTCAAAAATAAGTTTTGGAAATTTAATTAGAATCATGTACTAACAAAATAGTAAATCTTCCCCCCATGAAGATATAATACCTACCAAATAATCATGGAATATATTCATATATTCATTTAAAATTTTTATATCATTAATATCTATTGTTTAGTTCACTTCAATAAAAATTGAAGATAAATTTCACAACCATACATTATTTATTTTATAGTTTTATAGATATGTTATGAAATTTATGAAATCATTATAGTATGAAATTTAAAACATATTTTGGAAAATAATGACATTATCTATGAAATATATCTTAGTATAATAAATCAAAAATCATTCTATAATCCAAATAATATCAATTTACACAATCGGAATGATAGAAAGGTTTGTGGAAGAATATATTTGAAAAATTAGAACATTAAGATTCCTAAATTTTGTAGTTCTTAAATACTGCCCCTATGAGTATTTACAGAAAGTTATAAAATTATATCCTGAAATTGTTTTTCCATTGTAGATGAAAATTTAATAAAATTAGAAGAATTTTTGGATCCCGAATCATATAATACATTAGCATAGTTTTAGTAAATAATTAATGTTCCTATGACCACTTCTTTTGATCGTCCAACATTTCTTTTAATAGAAGAAAACTAATTTTACATTCCATTATAATTTTACTGGTGTTTTATAACTTTTGGACCATTGCTCAGACTAAAAATACAAGGGATGTATTAAATCTGCAGTGATGGGATTCTCTTAGGGGAGGATTCACTTCGACATCAGTTGGTCTGGAGAAAAAGTTTGTTTTTGGAACCTTCGAATAGAATAAGTAAAATAAAATTATATTTTTATTTCATTCTATTCCTCCAACAGAAAAGTGATATGGTGGGACCAGAGATGTGTCAAGACAATCAATGGAATAACCACCCAATATATGTAAAAACAACATTGCGGGAAATTAAGAAGCATCCTAATTAAGGAGTTCCATTCAATCCCTGTGTAATTACTTACTCTCCCACTCTATTATAAATTTAGAGCTTGGGGGAGGGGTATCAGATAAGATTTTCCATGAAACATAGTTCTGTTGGAGTGCCATAATGCTGATCCTTAGAAGATGGAGCCGACCCCCACAGAAGGTGACATGAGACACCAAAACCCCAAACCAGAGTTTGACGTTCGAGTGGCGGCAAGGACAACTTGTTGTGGGGATGATGAATAATGAGACTCCCTCTACCGTGAGTGCCCTCTAACATTTCAAGGTAGGGTTTATTTTCATTTGGGAATTTTTTTTTTGATTCTATGTACCCCGTTATGAAATTATACAAAGAACATGGGTCAACCGACTAACAGGTTGACCCACAATTCATTTGTCTTTGCGGGATTTTGTTGTGGGGAGTCTTGTGAGGTTTAACATGTTTTTTAATTCAATTGCCTATACAAACCCATTAAATTTATCTGCTTGTTTATGATCTAACATGGAAGTTGTAGGCTAAATGAACATGGGCAGAACCCTCCACCACTTTTCTAAATCCGTTTTTGTCCACAGAAGATAGACAATGTGATGAAACTAACTGGCTATGTGGTTGGTAGTGCATCGATGCACACAACATGAGGAGGTCGTGATAGAATGCTTTGCCAGTCATCGGAGGGGTTGACACTAGCTAGACTCAGAGGAAGTGCGGCACAACATCACGCATTGTTGGTGTGAAAAGAGGTTGTGTCTCATCAGTTCTGGAAGTTGGAGAAGGAGGTCGGCTCGTTGGTCAGCAACAGAATGGAATGGAGGCCCGCCGTCACGCGCTATTAGGGAGCAAGAAACCACGGCCGAAGCCGCGGAGGAGGAGGTGGACCCTACGTCAACAGTGGGTTTTTTTGGTGACCGGGCGGTGCCCATGTGGCATCTCCGCTTTAAAGAACTAACGACCTTTAGCCTTTTTGGAACTTAGGGGAGATGTCTCCCGATCTACTTGGAGAACGCACTGTAGTTCGCGCCCTTTGCGGTAGGAACGCCCTCCAACGGGCCGCCTCCTGCAGGTCGGGCCACCCCATTGCGGGCCCGCCCTATAGGACCGGGGCTACCATTACGGGCCACCCTTTTTTACGCTTCATGCCAGACCTCTGTCCATTGGGCAGAGTGTACCGCGGGCCTTACCAGACCAGGTCGAGTCGGGTCGGTCCAACCGGGTTGGACCTGGCCTGGACCCAGAAACAATGAAAGGAACATATCATGAGAACCGGTCATCGGTTTGATAGAAAATCTACTAAATTGGGATCTATGGAGTGATATGGTCCTTTTGACCTAATCCATGAGAGTTTTGGATAATGTTTGAGTATGGATGGGTTGGATCACACCCGAATCCAACTGGGCCCTAGGCAAGAAAATGCTGATAACGCACAGACCACGCAACTGATTGACGGGTCACCTGTTGTGTTGGAACCCTTATGATATTGCGGATCATAAGGTCAATTTCTTGGGTGACTTTATAGCAGTTGTAATACAACTGATGGCTGGATATGTGGTTCTCCCAAGCACGATACACACGGATCCCTGCAGTTGACTGAGACCTGAAGTCTGCTTGATAATGGAAATGGTTGGAAGCAGCACTGTTTGACATAGTAGGTCCATGGTGGGAAGAAGCTCTGTGTGACCCAGTATGCCCACAATACCCATCTGGGATGAGTACCACAACAGTTCAATGTTAGTGGGAAATGACTCTGTGTGGCCCGATAGGCCCACTATACACGATGGAGGATGTGATCTCCGGTAGTTGTGGAGGTCAAGGTTTATTGTAAAGCCCCGTCCCCAGTTTCACAGAGTCGGTGCATCATTGCGTAACATTGTCATGATCATAAAAGATCACTTCTTGAAAGACCGATTAGTTTAGTAGCCTTAGAAACACTGGATACATTCATAAATGTTACATTACATCATAAAGTGAAAAACTACAATAACAAGGTCTCTAGAGTCCACACTAATATCCTCTTCTGACTATCCCTGCAGGTCATTCATAAAATACTTCTTCACATCCTAGAAAATATTAAAATATTGAAAGAGGTGAGCTCTGATGCTCCTCAAATTTAATCCTCATGCCCAAAAGTTCATCAACGGTCCACAATGGTCATTTGAAGCTTTTCCATTCATCCCAATCCCCTAAATCATAACCAAAAACACCAATTAATAAATTATAATTAATTAAAAATCATATAGTTTCATTAAATTTTATTCAAATACGCACAAGAGATGAAAAATCTATGGGAAACCACTCTACATTGAAATTACACCAAACAAAAGTTGAAATTTCCATTACATCATCCCTTTACATTGACAGAAACTCCCCAAACACTAATATATTATAATAAATGTTTTAAATTATTTTAATTAATTCAACATAATAAAATCATTCTTAGGATATACCTCATAAAAAAATGGGCAATGATTAACATATTCAAAATATAAATATAGTATTTCAAGGAAATGTGTAAGCCCCTTCATGCTCATTCAATCCCACCATGATCTTTTTTATTCCTCACTAAATATCATTCAAGAAGAGTTGGAAAATTAGAGGAGGATAAATAGGGGGATTGAGAGAGAAGATAAAATCCATACCTAGGATTCATCCTGGAAGCACAAAAAATCACCCCTGGTTATGGGGAAGAGAGAGATAGGAGGGGAGGATTTCCTCCAATAGTTTGTGAAAACAAAGTTGGAGAAAGGGGATCCCACCATTAATACCCAACTAAGAAATAAAGTAATCTCCTACCTTAAAATCCATTATGAGTTTCTATTATTGGGTCATTGTTATATGTTGTTACATTTGTGGTTACAACAACATTATTAATACAAAAAGATAGCCAAGACCACTTTTAGGGTTGTAGGTACTCCTGACAAGCCCACTAGCATTCTAGTGCAGATAAATTGTATCCCCAACCACCCTTATCTTCTTCTAATACATCAGTAGTTCTATTGACTACTTCATTAACTATATTTTTAATAATATAAAACCCCATTCTTTTCATTACATTAAAAATATACTTCAGAATACAAATTATGAAAATTTAACTATAAATAATAAAAATTAAAAATCCTAATGAATTTATTACAAGATCATAAATAAGATACATTATCAAAACCCCAATATAACACTTATTTATATCAAGAAGATCTCCTATTAATCTACTCTAACCTCTGAAATATGATGAGTCTTTATTAATTATTCAAACTATCACATTTCTATCTTAATCACTAATGGTAATTCCATGAATAATCTAGATCTGAGGTTCTTAACACTGTTAAACATAATCCATCACAGGAAACAATTCATGATATAGTAATATGGAACATTATGGCCCACATAAAACCCAATACACTGATTTGTTAGCTTCCAATTTCTCATTTGGGATATAGTAATCCCAACCATAAGGCTAGACTAAAAAATATAATTTTAACAATGGTACATCACAAAAAATTATATTTTCTAGTCGATAAATATTTCATGAAGTCCAAGAACAATATTTAAATAGTTTTAAATATGTGACACCCAAAAATACACAAGAACACAGATTGAGTGCGGATACAAAACTTAATTCTCAATGCCCAAATTAAAATATGAGTCTCTATAATCTAAGAACCTTTTAAATATTATGATTGTATCTAAAAATATTCTTTTAATACATCAATTACACCATTCATAACTGTCGTGATGGATTTGATGATGTTAATAAGCCACAAGATCCTATTACATGAATATTGACCTATATGGCCCCCTCTAACAAACTTTTTTAAAAACCACATAGCCTATCCCATCGATGTATTCCCAAATTACCCTTTCCTTATGAATCAACTCATGGAGGATACATGAGATGATTATGATAGACCTATTTATGTAAACCCCTATCATTAGGTGATATTTCATCTTTTAGAAGCTCCACTAATCCAAAATTAGGAATCATGATCTACCATACTATGAGCACAATAATAAAACATACACAATAATCCCTAGATTGTCTCTATTTATATGTATCGTATAACAAATTCCCTAACTCATTACCACTTCATAACACAATAAAAAAATATAGTGATCCATAATTTATATATCCTAATAATAGTTTCATCATGACCAGTATTCCATTATGTACCATCAGATAATTCTTGTTGTTGAAAAAATAATCCATGTTCCTAATCTTTTATGTCCACCCCCTCCATTATCGAAAATTATAGTCATAAAAGGTTAATCTCACTCAATCCCAAGAACAATTCAAAATATTAAATGTTACTTGCCTTGGTTTATAGGAACATCATTGATGAGGTTTTGGAAAATCCAGCCCTTAACAAGGGTAACACCCTCTATCATCCCATGGTGGACTCCTCCATACTCATTTATTATTAATACTTAAGTAATTCCAAAATTGGTTTCACATTAAATCATGTGTCTCTCTAGCCAATTCATGACCATGAAAATATTGGGCTACAAGGACCAAAACAAACACAGAAAATTTCTATTAGTCCCTAGTACCCTCACAATCACTATTGATTAAAAAATCAACAACATCAGACATACCCAACACATGATACCTCAACTTTATATAGAAAAAAATATTGTATTACCATATTCAAATTGACTATAGTACCTAATTCATTAAAACATTATTCATATATATTTCAATATCCTCAAAAACCATACTCCGTGAGTTATTCAAATTAGCCAAGTGTGTATAATTTTAAACATGCTCAAATGATGCCACCACACAATATATTATTTGATTATGAAAATGTTTGGTTTTATTTCAATAATATTAGTTTAAAAAACATAACCACTAACCATGATCCTTGGAATATAAATTTATTCTAAAAAAATTTACTAGGTACCCCTCTAAAATACAATGAACGTTCCTTGTTCCGTGGTCCTTCTCACATTACCCCACAAAACCACTATCGTTCCTAACCCAGATGTGACTAGATAGGCTACATGGTGTCCATGTATTATTAATCATCTTTTCCTTCAACCAGAAATAGGCAAAATCAAAACTAAAATACCAATTCTTACACAATATGTTTAAAAAACATCAATGATCTCAAGGGATATTATAAGGACCCAACTATAAAACATTACTAAATCTTGAATTTTAAACAAAAACATACATTATTACACATAGAGGATATTTTTGGGTTTATATTTTTAATTAATTGGGACTACTTTCATACATAACATACAACATTCATTCAAAGAGGACTATTTTAAAAACAGTTTCCATTTTTTCCAAAATATAAAACATTAATACATAAAGTGTGATCTCTTTGAAAACACTCCATATCAAACATCTTGAATCAATTTATTCTCTTACCCGTCCTTATATCCTATGAAAAACATTTTAAAAACATGGGATGAGTATAAAACTTAGTAAGGGATATAAAGATAAAAAGTGTTTGCCAAGTGTTAACATAGAAACCAATAAAATCCTTACCATAAAAACTAGAATGCAATAAAATAATCATATTTTTGCATGGGGAAATATTTACCATATCACTCTTAAGTTAACCCTTATATTTAGAATTACCTTTTGGTCAACTCCCATCTATGGAGTACCCAATGCAGTGGAGAGCTGAAATGGGGCTCACCCATCATATCATGAGCTATAATGGGCTCAGCCAAACATATCTTGAGCTATAAAAGGGCTCAACCCAACATATATTGAGCTATAATGGGATAAAACCAACATAAAAAATGTCCACGAAACATATCATGGTAACAAATTATCATAAAATTAGGGGAAACTAATCATGCCATACTCATAAAAAAACCTTTTGAAATTTATTAAAGAGTGTTTTGAAAGGATTTTAAAAGGAATGTCCTTCAATATATAATAGGAGTGAGAAATAATATAATTGAAAGGGTATGTATGAATATTGTAAACATTAATAATAAAAAAAAATTCATCACACTAATAATCTTAACACCATCTATTGAATAAAGAAGAACGTTAACCCAAAGAATGGAAATTGGGATAATAATTCCCTTATATCAGGTTCTTATTACTTAAAAAGTGTTTAATCCTCCTACATTATGGTTAAAATAGAGTTATTAATATCTTAAAGAAAAATTTTATTATTTAAAACACTTTATATGATCATTTCATAACATGATATTACCCTTTAATTATTAGTATTTTTTCCATCCATTGTTTGGGGAGATTTCTTTACATGTTTTCCATAATCAGTTCATGATGGATATTCATGTCGATTTGAAGTGACACTTCAGAATTGGAATGAATGGGTACATAAATTTTTTGAGTACTATAATTTATACCATTCATATTTTGATCTTTGATATGAGGATGATTCATTAGTTGAAACATTAATGATGTTCGTTTAGCGGATTTTAGTGGTTCTTTGATAATAATGACCTTATTCTATCTTATAAATTAAAACCCACAGTAAAAAGTAATTCCAGAACTATGGAGGATACAAACTAAATATATTATAACCTGGATCAACACTAAAAATGGTTTCATGACTATACTTGAAATAATTAATTTAAATTGAAATTACATCGTCCAAGTTGTCAGTAATTTGACACATAAGGGACAATGTTTTAATTCCTTGAATAAGTGGGAGTGGAGAAAAATAATGATGATAAATTTTCCATTAACATGATTAAATCCAGAATATAATTCATTTCTTGAGATTTCATGCCTCTTTGTTAAGAAGAGTTCAGTAAAGAAATGAAAAGAACTCAAAATAATGAATTGTTTTGAAATCCCTTACAAAAATTTGGCTTCCTAACATCTAAGAAATAGGGTTTTTGAAAAAATTAAAAAAAGAGGGGACAAGGCTCATACATCCAGAAATGAATGATTATTCATAATATATCAAGAATAAGAAGAAAATAAGAACATGACAAAGATTCATGAATTCTATACCACATAAAAGATAACTTGAAGGGAAAAATAAAGAAGTTGAAAATTTTCTTACATTGTAGACTAACTCCCAGAATGTGAAGGTTGAGACCTTCAGGGATTGAAGAAACCTTGCACAGACTACTAGGGAGGTAAGGATTCTAGATCTTCATTGAAGAAGAATTTGGAATAAATTTAATGAAGGAATGGGATGGTATTTATAGAAAAAATGAGGGATTATTTTAATAATTTCCAACGGACACCTCATTTGTGGTATTTGCAAAACCACGGGATTTACCATAGTATTTTCCCAAGGTATTAGACGAATGAGAAAAATCAAATATTTTCTTTTTATACAAATGTCGACCATATTTATTACATCATTAATGATTTCTTTAACACACCAAAATTCAAAACTGTACTTTTTACTATTCAACAAAAAATCAACAATTTCTGAAGAATCCCAAAAATTCACCATTAACATTTTTTGATGTGTATAATAAAAAAATAAACTTCATTTTTGGAAAATAATTTTCAAAATATTATTAATATAAATTTTAATTAATGTCATTATTAATTCAGAAATTAATAATTTTTAAACTATAACTACTTTTATATCACATTGAAAAATTAACCAAGATGTCATTATCATAAAGTCTTAAGAAAATAAGATAATAATAAAATTTTTAATTCATTATGGTAATATTACTATTCATAAGTGAATGGTTATACTCAAAAAAAAAGTTGGTTCCATTCGATTCCAAAAAATTATTGAACATAATTGTACATGACTATTTTTAAATATTCAAAACATAGAAGCTACAAAATTATGTTTAAAGGATAGTAATAAATATCTAATTAAAACAAAGTTTCATGCATTTCATTTATTTATTTTTTAAACCTTGGTGTATAACAGCTGGACAGCGAATTAGTACCTCCCTTGAAAGCCAATCCATGAAACTAAAAGATCCATATGAATCCATGTGATTGGTCTAAAACCCCTTTATGGGTATTTACATCCTTAAGGAAACCTAATGCATGATCTATATAAAATTTCTTAGTTATTCCTTTCATACATGATCATCCTCAGATCATCTCAGTTCCCATACCACATTTGATAGCAACACATGTGAGCTGTTCTCAACCAAAGGAACCAAATCATGCTTCCAATATTTGAAGAAATTAGAAACCAGGAAAGATCATCTCATGTTATTATATATAAACAACAATATAAACTGAAAAAGAATGGTTTCTGTCAAGATAAAAGGATTCACTGTCTCTTAACTATCCTTAAATCCAAAACACATAGAAACTCCTAGAAAAAAAGATGTTATCCTTGCAGACATCTAAAAATACTATATAAATCTACATTCCATAAAATTATCTTTGGTCTCAATAACACTCGAATTTTGAATCACATGAAAATTTCACTTCCGACACTAGTGTCTCAAGTACATAATTGAAAACATGTTTTTAAATCAACTACTTACCAGGAAACAATCATTATAAGCATCCTCAAATGGGACTCCTCCCTCTAGATTTATAGTATCATCAGTTAGTGTCTATAAATACAACTATTTCATCATTGAAGACCCATATTAAGTGAATTACTTTCTCTAGATCAGTTAATAAGAACTCCATTACCTGGAAAATGGATGAAAATGTTAGATGTTGTTAGTAACACATTATATACCCAAACCTGAATAACAACAACCTACCATGGGTTCCCTATTAAGTAAATTTTTTCCTTAATAGTCTACCAGGTTTGGTCCACCTATGTACACATGGGGATGATTCCTCATTACCCTCATTTGAGAGCTTATTATTATAAAGTCCATATAAACATCCATTAAAATAAAATTCATATACTTAATATATCATGGGCAAGTAGAATACTATTAATTACTTATAGAAAAAAATATTAATAGTTAATGAAACAATATAAGGATGGAATTGAATCTATCTCAAAACTAATAATAGAAAAAATACATGTCATGTGTTCCCCAATGTTCAAAGAATGATGTATTATTATTCATTTGGAATCTTGGGTCCAAGACTCAAAGGTCTTAAATCAGATCTCTTTCCAATTTTTCATTATCCCATAATCTAACAACATAAAAATCCTTACACTATGCATGTCACATTAGGTGATAATCATTTTATTCATTACAACACATACCACGACCATCAACAAAAATCCACAAGTAACCAAGAATTCCAACTCGCATCAGTGTTCTTGATTGACCATCCCATTATCAATCTAATGATTTGAAACATTCCTATATCTCATGGATTTTCTATCCCTAATGATAAAAAAATAAAAAAATAATTACTTTGATTCCATTTGGTATCATCCCAGCCTGAATCCCTCCAAATATTAATATGATCATTTCCCTATACGACCTCCATAATTTTACTTATATGCTAAAGGCTTCCTACTAGCAGTGGTGGTCTAAGAGATGTAGTGGGAGGTTATATATTGTATCATAGTTCCCTATAAATGATAAATCCCTAAGTATCATAAACATTATATTACTTAGAGAATATAGATTTATTCTAAAAATAATAAAAAATAAAATACTTTAACATGGGCATTCAAGGATTATAACAATGTTCTACCACTTAGATGATTAAATATATAGAATGAAAAATAGTAAATTAATACTCACTAAAATGGAAGTATAAGAGACTCTATATTGATCCTTGAGAATCGATACATCTTGATCTCGTAATACCATATGATATGGTCCATCTCGATCATATAATCCTAGGAATTAGTCAAACCTAAATATGTAACAAATGAGGGTTCAATAAGTACCCAAATGTGATAGAAACCCATGTATATTGTGAGTAAAAAATACTATAGGGAAGTACAAATGTATTCCATTAATAATCTTCTTGTGTTGACATATTTTTATGGGTGATACTATTATAAATTTAGCAAATTATTAGCTTAAATTAAAAAACCCATGAAAAATACTGGCTTTGGCCCAATGCTAGAGTGTCCTTGGGAATGTAACATGGACTATGCCAACAAATTTACCATGAACTGTACCTTATCAATCACTATGATTGTGACCATGGTCAACCGTAACTTATTCAACCTGTGCATGGGTGTCTCTCCACACATTATGATGATCACACCTCCCAGTATAATTGAACTTGGTTTCCTCAATATGAATATCATTTATCATGAAACTCCCATATTTGAGTCTTATCAGCTAGGGGAATAATCCCAATAAGTGTCATAATCATTGTAAATGCTTATAGAAAGCTCCATCCTAGTATTCCAGGTCATCCACATCTTCATGTTCATGTTCCCCCACTAGTAGTTTTAAAAATCTATTCTTTGAATGGTTTCCCAAAATGTTATTTCTGACCACTACTATGTGAGTTTTCTTTTCCAAGGGTATAGAGCACCTATAACACAAACATCCTATATGAGAGATTCCTTAGCTAGTAGTATTATGTGATAAAATATAACCCCTTGTTTTTATACCATTATAAATCATAAAACATCACCCAATGATTTTTTTATAAACCATTAATAACCATAATAAATAAAATCATTAGTGGATATACTTTTAACCCCCCATCACTATGAAAATGACAAACAAAAAATCTCTTTAAGGTAAAAATCTCATTTAGAAATGCACTAGGGTCCCCTAGGTCATCAAAATAGTGTGGGAACACCAAATGTAGTCACTAGTCAGGGTCATGTATCAGTATATCACTCATATCGCAGAGGGATGCATGATCCAATATAATGTTTTAATCGAATTCCCTCACAAACAACCATTGTGTGCCACATTTGTGATGATCTAGGGTGTAAGAATCATGGTCCACCCCATGTCCATAATCAAACTAGGATTGTAAAATCACTAAACCTGAATCATAGATATTTATGTATCAAAGGTATCATAGAGAAAAATAATAATCAAGCCCCATCCATTGGTGTATGAGGGAAAGTGTTATTGCATAAGCACCAACATGGATTTATCACTTTAATCTATTTTCGGAATATCTAATTAATTATCAATTTAATTATTTTCTAATTTTTTTAATTTAAATATGAAAATATGCATAGTTTTATAATAATATATCTTAAGTGCCAAAAAATTCATAAAACGCATCATTCACGTACAAAGACTACCTACCTCCTTAGATTCATTTCCAATTTTGAATCCATGGATGACAGTTCTTCCAAGGCCCTCCTGGGTATGTTGAAGCTCATCTATACATAAAATTATTTTAAATCATGACAAATATGATATTGATTATTTTTAATCATTATATAACAAATAAAATAGAACATTTAATATTGAGTAATTTTATTCAAAATTGCCATAACCATAAAAACACTCAACGTAAATTCTATATGATGAAGCATTAAAAAACTAATCCTGGAAGGATATCTCATCCTCCAGAATCTACCATGGGTATATTCACCAACAAATGTTACCACTAAGATAGATAATTTATATTATTTGTATGAAAAAACAAATAAATTCACTATTATGATCTATATTATTAGAACAGTTGTCAATGATTTACATATTCCATATATGGAGGTCTTCTTCATAAAAATTATTAAATAACCTTATTTATGACCGAATTTCCCCATCATATTGCTAAATAAATATTATCTATCAACAAGAGTTATAAAATTAGAGGAAGAGGTCAATTTGGATGACTGAGAGAATAGATGTAAGCCATAAGATAATTCTATTAAGACCAAAAAACTCCCCTTGGTCAAGGATGATTAAATGATGGATTGAGTATTGGCCCGAAGGCCATGCAAGAAAATAAAAAAGAGGGAAATGGGTTATCCCCTCAATAAAGTTATATGTTTTATTTCCCCCCATATTGTCCCAACAATTTTCTAGTGCTGCACTATTGGCTAGATGGTATCACCTATAGAAATATAGGTGCTACTAATCATGCCATCATTGAGCTGGTGGCCTACAACTAAAGGGTCTATGGTTTCGATTTATATAACCATCCAACATGACCTACCTGTGATGCCTCCTAATCCCTCTGAACATCATATTGAACATTTTTCACTTCTAAACCCCACTTTTGGGTGTCCAAAACTTTGAAAAAAATATTATAACCTTTCTTCTTAGTATAAATCCTCTAGTAATCAAAAATTCAAAAACCTCAATAATTTATAACCCTTATATATAGTATATATTTTACAAAAATCCTTGAAAACACATTTTGATCCAATAAGAAACTGTACTTCAGTTATTTGATAATAATAAGAAAAAATAATCTTATCTCTTGAGGAAAAATTTAAAACTAACAATTTCTCAAAAACAATTGGAATTTAATATATGTTTGGAAGACTGTGATTAATAATAGAGGAATAATGGTAATCAATAATTACTATGAGGGTTGGAATAGGTAGTCAAGCACTTTTAGTAAGAAAAGTTTTTTTTTTCTCATATTATAAATATTAGAAATTGTATCACCCAAAAAACATTTAATAATATTCCCAAATACCTCCAAGGCATCATTAATTTTTATAGGAAATATATTTTTAAAATAAAACTCAAACAATGAAAAAAATTAAATTGTTTTTAGTATATATAATATCTGAGAATGAAACTGAAAGGAAGGATAACAAAATTAGAATCCTTAAGAATAATTTGAAACAAAGGGTGATTTTTTATTTGTATAAATCAATTTGAGAAAGCATAGAAAAAATTATAAATAAATCTTCATGCATTATTAATGATAGATAATGAATAAATCTTAATGTTATCAATATTATAACCACAATATCCACCTATAAAGGTATAGTCTCTATTTTATAATGACTCACATTTTCTATTCAGACATACATAAGTTAATCAACTAGATATGAAATATAAAACTATATTTAATTATAGAAACACTATAACTCATAATAGTAATGGAATTAATAATAAAAATATTTTTAATTAATTTATAAAAATACCTTACTCAATCCTTAATGTTCATTGTGGAAATTTGAGAACATTATGTAAGAATAGAATAATTATTGAAAAGACTCATCCAAAGCTAACAATCAAAATACAATCCACTGAAAAAATTCTCACTTATGAATTTTTTGAGTGTAAAACATTATCATCTAATGACAATCGTGGAGTGTATAAAATTAAAATCAAATTGTTTCTACAGTCTACACATATCCACCCATTAGCCTCAATAAATTTTACATGAAGTGGTCGTCGATAATCCCAAAACATTTCACCCCTCTTATTTATTTAATAAGAAAAAAATAATGATAGATATCAATATATATTATATTACATCACCAATATTTTCTCCATTTAATTTTCAAATACCTCAAGATTTTATGAAATATTTTTTCAAAAAAATATAATTTCATTGATAGCTTTAATTATATGCAAAACCGAGTTTTAATGAATTGAAATATAATATTATTATTTTTATTAACAAATTCATAACCTAGATAAAAAACTGGGTGTTATAAATTGGAAAGACTTCTTTTTAAAAAACTAATTATGAATCCTTAATATAAATAAAATATATTCATAAAAAGGTACTTAATTTTTTGGTAAAGTCTTTATATTCCTCAAAAAAATCATAAACAATTATTTTTATTACATTGTGTCCAAATAAAAAAATTTCATTTCACCAATTTTTGGAGAATTTAATTTTTAAAATAATATTTCTGGAATCTTCGTGTCAAAATTAAGTTATTGTGAATTTTTAGTTATTTTTTAAAAAATTTAATTTTTTAATGAGTTTTGAAAAGTGCTGATTTTTATGAAAAATTATCATTTTATTTAATGAATTTAAAAGATCGATTTTGTTTTAGGATGGGTATAAAGAAAAAATATTTAAACCAAGTCATGTCATTAGAATAAATTTAAAATATATTTTGATATTAAAACATCTTATACTTGTGAGAAATTTTTCTTTCAAATTTTTTTTCCATCATATTTATGAGTTTACTTTTAAATTAAACTCTACCACATATGTTAATTGAAAATTGGAAAATTATAGAAAATTAATAATAAGAATAATTAAAATTATATAATAAGTTAAAATTATTTTTTTGGAAATAATTATTTTAAAAGTAGGTTCCCTAGACCAGAGTAAAAAATGTTATTTTAGATTACCACACCATGTATATAGTGAGTTATACATAATGTAGTCATAGAATCCTAGTGTTTAAAATTATGTGTCTACTATTTACATAAAAATGTGCATAGATTATTTTTTATATGAAAAGGTTATCATAGTTCTTAGTCTATAATGAGATCTTCGATATTCTATTTCAGTAATTTTAATCCGATGTCATATGGTCTTGATACATTATACTAACTTGAAACTATTTATTTATGACTACTAGGTGTTGGGGATCATAATAATTGATATTTATTCACATAAAGTTTTCACATAGTAATATCCATTAGGTTAGATCATGTAAACATACTTGAAAATTGAAACAGCACAGGTTTTGTGTGTCATTGGATGTTCTAAACTACAATATAGAGTATTATTCTCCTGACATGATAACATTATACATTTATAAAATTTGATAATATAATTTGGTGAAATAAATATTCCATGATATTAATTTCATGCTATCATAGATTTAGTTGGGTGAATTGTTAGCGGGATTACATTGTTTGAATGGTGAAGATAATTTTTTTCTTCTTAGTTGAGGATGTGATATCTTATCCAAGTTGTTACAAATGGTAGTTACTTCAGAAATTCTATTCTGAGGTAGTATACGACATGTATTTATAGATAGATAATAAAATAATAAATAAAAAATAGATGATGATAGAATTTTACATCCTACATTATGATATATCTTGATAAAAATCAATTATATTGCATAGTACAAGTTCATTGGAATGATTGTGATTACTATTAAATTTCCTTATCTTTTTGGAGGTGATGAAGTGTTTCTAGAATTTTCTCATGGTCTATGAATATTATTCACATCTATTGAGATATGAGACTTGACATTCACGTGCAGTAGTGAATTCAAGAATCATCCATACTATCATTTATAGGTATATAGATCATGGTGGACCCCACTATGGGGTTTCCGATTTTTCAATGTATTAAAAATCACTAAAAAGGTAAATTTTTTTATTAGTGTATAGAATAATTTGATTGGATTTACTTATGATTTGTATTCACTATTATTTTTGAAAATAAATGGAATTTATTAGAATAATATATATTATATTTAAATTAAATTTTATTTAAATATTATCAAGAATTAAATGTCAATTTAATAAACTGGGATCATCACATAATATATTTATTATATATTATAATGATGTGTAAAAATTATTTAAAGGACACATTTAGTTCTTCATATAATTTTAGTAACTTCATATTTAGTTGGTGTTTTATTACTGGGGGTAGGGAATGCTTTCAGTGTGGTTGAGCCACTCACTATATAAGCAGTACAATGAAATTCATTTGTTGATTGTTCATTCAAATTGAATGGGAGCCTTACGCCTCTCTCACATCATAGAGAATGAATGTATCTCTTTGAGTGATCAATTTAATAATAGCTTCAAAATATCAATGGGATGGGATCATGGGGATCATTGTGACCCCAAAGTATCCATTAAGTATTACCTCTTGCACCCAAAATTCATAGAATTGTGATGTAGAAGAATAGTTAAGCATTCATGGATTTTTAGAGGGGTATAAAATTAGAACCTTAAAAAACAAGCACAAATAATGATTGGAAGTTGATTATTATTTAGTTAGAATGAGGTAACCCTTTGGTTAAATTTTTTTTCTAATTAAATTCATGTGAGACCCTTATAACTCTACTATGGATTATTTCACTAGATAAAACTATGTTTTCTAATACTAGTGAAGAATAATTTTAAATCCAAAACCCAATATCCCTTGATGTGTGTCTTGATAACATAAATTTGTTGTAGAGAAATATAGTATATTTTATTAGCTGAGGGAAGTTTAATTTTCATTAAATGAAGTTGTTGTTTTTAATATGGATCATTTGAGGTATGAAAGATTAAAAATTTCAAATATATATATATTTATATTTATACAATAATGTTCTTAATTTTCCATCACTTTTCTATACACCTTGAAAATCTATCCATGTTCAGGGAAGATTGTGTCATTAGATGCTACACCAGAAAATGATTTCATTTTTCATAGTTGGATGGTTTTTATTTTATTAAAATAATAATTACCCATTTTATAGCCTTTTTAAATTTTTGAACAGATTTATAGGCGCGCTAAAGGCAAAATAAGGAAAATTAGTTAGGGGTGAGGTATAGTGACTACATCCCAGAAGCCTGGAGATGGTGTCCACATTATTATATTGGAATAATATATAAGGGATCATAACTCAATGGATCATATTGTTTAGTAGTATTCATAAACATGATACATTTTCTAAAATCATATTACATTATAAATCATTAAATTCAGAATGTATTTTTTTTATAACACCATTATTCACCTTAGAATATCCATACATATCATTGAAAATGACATCCTGGTATCCCAGGAAAAATAAACAACAATAAATTGTTGAGATCATATGCTTAGTATGGGTAAACATTCAAAAAAGGATATGAATAAATAAACAATAATCGATATGGAAATGTAAATAGATGAATGACAATCCATTTACTAAAGAATTTATATATTGTTATTCACCCAATATAGTGCTAAAAAATCCTTTATATTAATGAGATTTTGAAATAAACCCTTTCTGTTTTTTTTTGATTTTTAATGTTAATCCCCATGAACTAAATAATTTTAAATAAAACATTAAAGACCAGGAAGGTATATTAATTCAAGATATAACATATATAAATGTTAGTATATAAACCACACAAAATAAATAGGTTATGAATATGTTATATGTCTCATGGATGTAAAAGCGAGACAAGAAACCCTTACATTATGTATGACTCAACACACATGTTCTTTATTTTACTAAATAAATAAATTATTTTAAAGATTTACATTTTTAATAATTTTTTTCTATTTTATTATACAATTTATTCTAATTTTTTCTATGCTATACATGACTTCTAAATCATTTATGTTAATATTGGATGTTTCAATGATATTTTTATTATTCTTGATAAATGAATTTGGTATGTTGACTACAGTAAAATATTTATCATATAATCATACATAGAATAATTATATTGAAATAATTATCATATTTATATTTCAATTATAATTTTAAAAAATATCATGAATTATGTTTATAAAAATTAAACTATGTTATAGTCACGGAGACGGTAGGTCGTACCCATGCATGAGTAACATTTCCATTTTATAATGATCATTATGGAAAGGAGGAAAGTAATATTATTTACTCATGGAATGATAATAATATCATAAATACCATATTATATACTTATATATATATATATATATATCATCCATTTAGTTTGTTGATGAAAAGAGAGCTACATCATTTCATAAATACGGTAGTCCATGTTTACAAGAATGAAGTTATAATCATTCATTGATTGGAAAGGAAAAAATGAAAATGACTTGAATATATTATATTAAAATAATTATAAATATTTCAGAAATATCATAATTTTTTCATTAATATCACATATATTCATTAATATTACACTTATCACCTTTCATGATAAGCATTCGTGAAAGATGAATCACATCGCTTTGTGAGGCTGTAGTCCTCCGTAGACACGAGCGACATTATCATATGTCATATAGAATATAAATTCAAAAGGGATATATTTTATATAATGAACTTAGAGGTATAATTATGATATAAATATCTTGAATATATTTTAGATCCATCATAATACCAAAATGTTAGAGGTGGTAATGGAAAAACAATTGACATCGATTCAAGATGTGGTAGTCCTCTTCACAAATGAATGTGGCTTTATATGTAATTTAGTTAAAGTTTGGATGGCTGTAGGTAACTAAAATATTAAAAAAATATATGGAATATAATATTTTTATTATATTAATATTCTTTAATAATAATTGAATGAGTTGGAAGAAGAAACCAACTAAAAACACACATCGATGAACATTACCTATACTACAAGTATCCTCCTTATGTATGCAAAAATACATCATAGGTTGGATTTATATCCAAAATAAGGATTATATAATTATAAAAGTAAATTTGATAGGTAATTTGGGTAGAGATATTCTAAAAACTGTTTAAAATGTGTCAATAAGATATTAGGGTGGGTGGGCTTTAATATGAGCAATGAGTGGCACACTTGATATTTTTGAAAGAAAATGGTGTATCTCACTTTTCCGCATTCCAAAAGGTTCCAAAATAAATTATTCTCGATCTTAAAACATGGAATATTCTAAATATTTCCCTAAAATTTATTAAATACAATTTTATATGTAAATTTAACCAATATCATTTTAGTTCATCACCTGCAAAGTGCATTTCAACAATAACCAAGGTAATTTATTTTTAGAGTTTTCACTATTAATTTTGGTAATAAATAATGTTTAAATTATTAGAATACATAAACAATTTAGATTCAAAATATGGAATCCATTTCAGAAAATTGTATACACAGAAGATTAAAATTTAAAATTTAGAATATTCTTACAGATGTAGTGAGAAAACTGGTTTTCATTAAGAGAATGATAAAAAAATTACCATGTGTTTTTATCATAATTCAACCGGAAAATGATTCTTGTAAAATATGTTGGATTAATATATATATAGTTATTTTTTTTACTTAAAATCCAATTAAATATATAATTTACCTTTTTAAATAATTTAATAGAAAGATGTTTTCAATTAAAATTCATTATTTTTCAGTGTTCATAATAAACATAATAATTTAAGAAAAATACCAAAAAATAACTATACGATAATTTTTTATGGTTAATTATAAATGATCATTTTTTTTGTAAAATAATTTTCATAAAATTGGTTTAAATTAATTTTAAATTATCTGTTCAAAACCAGACTAAACCATCTCATAGAATAATTTTAGTTCTTTGAAAACATTTCATTCTCTTTTAAATTATTCTTATTTTACAATTAATAAATAAATATCCAAAATATTCATAATAAAGATATTAATTTTCATCCCTAAGAATATAACATCTAGGATATAATGATATACTATATTATGCTTTATTTTGAATCACAGAAGTGTGATATGCATGAAATCAATGAGATTAAATATATTTTAAAAGAAATATTCCTTAATGTATTGAGTATTCTACTTTATTATATGACTGTTGTTTTATTTGATAAACAATATAAATAAAAATTCACATCTTTTAAAATATATGTGTATTAAATGGGGGGCCATCAATTGATGACTAAATAAAGGAAATGAGATTTTTATTTGAAAAATTGGAGACCTGCCAATAGCCCTAAAGTTAGCAAAAAGAGTCTTCCTATTGAAGAACTCACCACCTGACCTCCTAATAATTTTTCTAGAGAAAGACTATAGACCACCAACTATGGAATATCCCACACCAAATCCATCTAGATACAGTTTTCCAATACACCTAACCACTCTCGTGGCCCCATATACGTAGCTCCATTCACCAATGCTCATAACTTATACCACTGTTGATATTTAACCACAACATAAAACTCTAATTATAGTGAGCTTTAGCAGTTCCACCACTATTTCAGGCTTCCTCCATTCCCCATCATCTAGGGATCACATAACCACCTAAGCTGTGGGAGGCACTTCTTGAACACCTCTAGTCATCAGAAATATTTTTTTGTCCTAGACATGGTTGAAATACCATACCACCTTCGCTCCCCCTTATATCCGATGACTGAGATCCTACAATAAGAACCCTATACTAAATCCTTACCACCTCTAGTTTCACTATTTGTATCCATCATCCCTATCTTTATGGTCTCTTGTGACCATGATCTTACATCTTGACCCCCTACCGGATCTGATTCCACAAGTGTAGCTATATTTGGCAACCTCCCATTCCGAATATCAACCAAGATGCTTCTTGAGTGGATATGTCTATTCCTGATAGGCTCCTCCATTATAGTATAGATGGATATCCCTTGTAGAGGTACTGTCAACATAGTTTTTCTGATGCTTAGGTAGTCAGAGATATTATATGTCCCAACTAACCCTACAATGCATCTTGGGAGATCAATATGTTTTATTAAGGGCCAGGTAGGTACGTATAGAATAGAACACCCATGTATGGGGTCTACCTATCCTTAAACATTTTTTAATAGGGTGGGAATAATATAAAATGTCCTTGCATGAGGTTTTAGGGCCTGATAAATTTTATTATAACCAATACATAAATTAATTAATTTTTATTATTCAAAATAATAATATTCATATTATTCTAAATATTATTTTAAATTTTGTAGAAAATATTAATTTAATTTTGTTTTAAAATTAATTAAATTAAACATTTTAATTTTATAATTATAAATTGAAATATTTTTGGGTCATAATTAGAATAATTTGTATTATTTAAAATTAACAAATTAATTTAATTCATTTAAATACCCTCTCACTTAAATATATTTCCTTTATGTATTTTTAGACTTTATTTATACCAATTGACTAGTATTGAATAGTTATTTGACCGTGAAAATATGTCTTTTTAAATTTATTTAAATATTTAACTGTGTTTGATGCGTTTAATTTGTTATTTATATAAGAAAAATGTTATATACTATGTTTTTAATATGTATAATGTTCTGTAGGACCTTATAAAATTGTTTTTTTTCTAATCTTGATAAACCTTCTAATTTGTGTTATTATTATTTTTATTATGATAAAGAGTATTTAATATGATTAATATACCATGTTGATGTGAATTTCCATGTGAGATATGGACACAGTGGTCAACGGATAAGCAATATCATGTGTCATGAGCTGACTTTGGTATGATACTCATAGGTCATGGTTATTCCAATGAATTCAAATGGATCAACAAAAATTATTTTATAAATAATAAGTAGGTAATTTTATTTCCTTTATGAGTATATTATTATTTAATGAATATTCAAGAGATCATGAAACACATAAAATAATAAATAGTAAAATAAATTAATATGCAATTAATGTTTATTAATTAATGTTATATTGTCAGAATGAAAAAAATAATGAACACATTAGAAGAAAATGATTAATTTTTTTGAGAAATATTATGAAACACCCTCAATGAAATATTATGTCTCTAAACATCTTCTATCATTTGAATTTGAAAAAAAAATGAGTTTATAAGGTTCTTGTCAACCAATGGTGATGGTACATTTTTCTATAGAGGACTTATAATAAGAAATTTGGGATCAATTAAATGAATTTTCCAATATATTATTAGAAATATATATATTGTTGAAAATTTATAAGAATTCATTGATTAAATCATGTTTATAGTTTTATAAGTTTGGATGTCACTATAAAAATAAAGGAACTATGAGTTATTACATTTGGGTAGTTAAATTCCAAAGTTGAACAATCTTAATAGTATCATAAACATAACTTGTAAACATTGAGAAGATGATATCTAGTTCATTAAACGTTAATACATAAGTGAAAATGTATTATGATCTTAGTAAATTGGGTTACAATTGTTCGAAAATATAGCGGTAGAAATATAATGATTTAAATAATCATTAATGTTTAGTTGGTAATAAAAATTAATGTAATTATTTACTGGATTGTGTATTTGAAGAAAATGGAAATTAAAAAAAACAAGTACACTTCAATGTTACTTTAAAAATAAAATGTCTATATTGGTATGAGTTTCCAAAGAGCAGTATAGGTGCTTTCACATAGTACTACAACATCCAAAATTCATAGGGGAGGTGTCCACAATACCTGTTAAGATACTCAAGGGGAAACAATGAGAAAAATACTTACAGGAGACTCATTTATGAATATAATGGTAGTTATTTCATAATTTTATCATCCACTTCCAATGTGGTTTTATGATACCACATCAGGGAAAGGATGACATGACATGTTTTCTCATTTCCAAGAATCTTCCATGGAGAAAGTGAAGCCTGATATGAATGGGTGATGATTCTAATGTTTATAAGTAAATATAAAATATGGGTCATGAAATTTCATTACATACCATTATTATATATGTTTCACATATTTATTCTAGTTTTGTTTAATATTATAATATGAAAATTATATAGAAAATAATTTGTTACTTTTTTGTTATTGTTCACCAAGTCAATAAGTACTTAATGAATTTTTTAGTACTCTTGGTGAATAAGTTTAATGAAAATTATAAAAGGCTAATAGATAGCATGAAATAAAAGTTATTTTTTCTTTTCCATTGAAAGAAAATATTTATTAAATAGTTTTTTATTTTTATTTTATTTTGTGAAAGAAATTCTATTGGATTTAAAATGAAAAGAACTAAATAGTAGAAGAACATAGTTTGTTCATATTTAGGTATTTTCAACCATTTCATGTATTGTTTCTATAATATTTTTTGGTTATTATATATAATTTACATATAGAACATGTGTCTAGAAATACAGAAATCATGTATGTATAGAAATGTTACAAGATTTATTGTGTTATCTCCAGGTGTCTAAGAAAGTGTGGTTCCTACATTATCTATGAGAAGAGAAAAACTCCTAATTTCCATTATTAATGAATCTAGTTGAGCTTTTGTGGTTTATTAAAAAATAACTAATCTCAAGTGTTCATTGGAAAGAAACGACATATTCTAATTATTTCATTATTTTTTTATGATTTTGGATACTTTGAAAATAGTTCTATAATTATTGAATCAATGGAAATAGATGTTAATATAAAATATATGACTTATTTACCTAGTTGTATAAAGATAATACATTTTCAAGAAATATTAAATAGTTATCAAGGATATACATAGTATTGTTTTATAATATTTGGAGTTAAATACCTTAGGTATTACGAACACACTTATATACAATTTTTTGTAAAAAACTCTAGATAAATAAAGGTATGACACAAATTATTTATAATTAGATCAGCTAGAGTGTGGGAACTATTGTAAGTGTAATCTAGTGGTAAATTGACAATAGTAAAAAACATTATGAATATATATATAACTATAATTTTATGTATGATATATACATGTACATATGTTATGTTTGGCTTCAGGATAGTGTGATGAAAAAAACATTGACCAAACATTCATCGATCATTACAATATATCATGGATTTATTCTTAAACTAACATTTCCATATATAAGTTAAAGGTATGATGTTATTATGTAGGATAAATTATTTGTATTACATGGCATAATTGATCACAATATTGTATCATGGAGTAATTCCAAATTGCACATTTCCTTAAACACATCAAAACTATGATGGATATAAATGGATTTTCATTGTTGCATCATATGTTTTTTAAACAAACATCAATTATTTTAAAGAAATTCATTGTATGTTGATGCATTATCCCATAAATTTTTTTGAAATACGATGAATTAAATTTATCATATGACACACATTATGATATAAATACATTATGTCATTCTTTTATAATACAATACGTTTTCTATGAAATAAAAAAATTTCATCGATAAAAGAAAATGTGAATCTAAACAAGTTTTCATAAAATTTGCATAATATATTCCTAAGATTACAATGATAGGAATGTTATAGTCAATGTTATAAACTATATTTCAATATAAGGGTGATCACCACTATTTTATAAAGTGGGTGTATGATTTATATGGGTTTATTCAATACTAAAAATGACCAAGTAATTAGAATAAGAGAAGGGTCAACAAGTTCCTATGTGAAGTTAATGTTGTAGAGATACACAATATATTATAACCTTACAAGCATAGTGATAGTTTTCTATTCACCATGGATCGGGTTAAATTATTCATTGATAATTATAATTCCTATATGTAATCAGTATAAGTAAATCATCTATTGTTGATAAAATAAATTAAAATTTTATAGACAATTAAATTTATTAAAGTGATGATTCTTATAATTTTGAATACATTGGAAGGTGTTCAAGTGACATTATACAAAGGTGGTACACCCATAGTACCAATATGGATTGAATGAATTTACATGTAATTTTTCCTAAAACCATTTGGATTATACTTTTCATATCAATTTTCTATGTTCATTTTATATATAATTGTATGTCAATACAACAAGTCGTGGAAGGTGTCTATATGAGGAAACTTGAAAGAGATTATGACACTATATAAATTCAATATGGGGTGAATGTTACTCAAATAATATTCAGGATTAAATTAAGAACATAGATCATAGAATATTTAATTGCATATAATTTGTTCTATATGTCTACTAGAGCTTAGTGGGAGTATTATTAATTTAAAAGTGAAATGTGTTTGGAAACATCAGAAAAATAACTATTAGACTTATAGTTATTAATGAAAATAGTGAAATAATATATCAGGGTATTTAATTATTGTAACAACCTATATTTTAGGGGATGTAATCAACTAAAGAATATATAATGGTTTATATACCTATTTAGAGTACATACATTAAAAAGTTATTGAGAAATAAAACATGGAAATTTTTTTATGGAATTTGTACCAATGTCACATAACATAAATCACTCCAAGAAGAAATTCATTTGGCATATGGGGAGATTAATGTACTGAGTAAAATTATATATTCCCTAGATATTGATATATCATAGATTCAATGTTATGTACATTTTATAATGCTTCCATCATATTCATTACTATATGATAATTTTAGGAGCATCTATGAGAACTTCATAAGATGTAGTCAGCATTATCCAAGTGCAATTGAAAGAGTATAAGGGATATGTACCTAGTATTAGAGAGAAATGTTTAATAGTTATAAGATTAAACAAACAAGTATTTATTTATATAAATTTTATCTTATATAATATCTAGAATATGTTATTGAGATAGAAAATATTAAAATACCTTATGCTATCCATATCTATTAATACAGAGTTCGTTGAGGCTTATGAGGAATCTGAAGAAGTAAGGTAAAATACAGAATTATTTTTCATATTCTTGGAATCAAACATAGTAAGTAAATTTTTATCCTTATTGTAATTCTATTCATAGTACTAGATAAATTTTCTTAGTTTGAGAATAGAAAAAAGGGAATATAATCAAGAATATCTTCTATTGAGGTGTCCAAATCAAGAAGGTGAAGTCACATATAGTATGATAGATACAAAATAGAGATATGACATGCCCATGACTAAATCCTAAACTATGTAGAAATAAGAACTTATCATCTGAGAGTGAAAAAGTATAGTTAAAATGTCGGCTATAGTGAATGTAGGAGTGTTGCAATAGAGGGTACCATAAAGCTAACCAAATAGTAATTTTTGATTACCATACCATGTATACATGGATTTTCACATGATATACACATAGGAATTTAATGTTGGTATTTATAAAACCACTCTTTACATTGTAATGTCTATATATTAGTCGTTGTATCAAAAGGTTATAATTGTTCTTAGGATATAATGTGAACCTCAGAATAATAAGGAATAAATCAAAAAAATATGTCATATGGTCTTGATACATCATACTTACTAGAAACTGTTGATGTTTGTCTTTTTGGTGTTGGGGGTATCAAAGGCATTGTGAATATTTTCATGATGTCTTCACTTTATGATCAATATTAGGTGAGATAATGAGGACATAACCTCAAATAAGATAACAACATATTTTGGGTGTCATTAGATGTTGATATCTATGGAAATGTGTATTGGTTAATTGAATTGATACCATTATAAATGTGCAAAATTTATTTTTCACACTTTTATTAAAGGAAATATCTATGACATTGAGGACATGGATAGGTAGATTTTCATGGGTTTGTTATTGGTACCATGTAATGTGTTGAATGGTTAATATACAAATTGTTGGTTCTATGTTGAGGAATTGATATCTTAGAATTAGTTGATCAGGATGGAAGTATCTTTATAAAACCTTGTCCAATGTAGTCTAAGGTCTAACTATCTATTTAGTTCAATAAATAATGAATAAAAATGGAATATTACAGACGTGATCATCCCTATTTAGAAGATATCAAAGTACAATGATATTATATTACACAATAAATGTTTGTAGGAAACATTATCACTGATATAAATTTTTTTATCCCTTTAGGGTCTTTGGTGGGTTGGTAGAATCCACTCTTGGTCTAAAAATAGTATTCACATTTATTAAGATAAGGGTCTATAGGTTCATAAAAAATAGCTCAATCATGAATTTTCTTTATTCTAGTGAGTTGGCATATAGAACACATTGGTACCCACACAGGGGATGACAATTGAAAATGTATTAATGATTACTGATAAATAAATTAATTCATTATTATTCATATATATAATAATTGGATTTATTTTATTTATTTAATATTTTTCAATGTATTTAAGAAAATACATCAAAAATAGTATACAAACAAATAATATTTTAATATTCAAGGTATATTTAATATTAGATGAAAATAAGATTCATGTTAATGAATTTGGTTTAAAATGTTGTATATTTATTTTATATTGCAAGAAGTTGAAACCAATATAATAAATTTAAATGAAACTAATATTTCATCATAACATTTCATTTACTTATTATTTAGTGGGTATTTTTTTGTGGGATGGGGAACCATTTTTAGTATTAGAGCCTCCCGCTATATAAGTTGGAGAGAGGAATACCTTCAGGGAGCATTATTTCCAACAAAATTAGAGCCTCTCCCTCCTTATATTTACTATATATTGAATGTATCTCTTCGTGAGGGTTATCCAAGAATTCCTTTATTGGATTGAAGGGATGAGAACAAGGTTATTATTGCGATGAAAAAAAATCATTGAAGCTCCATTATAGAACCCAGAATTCAATTAATGGTAATAAAAACATTCATGAAGAATGTGTGGATGATCTATATGGTATCTTCTTTAGATGTTTTGATTAAAAATCACAATTGAATAGTGGCAGTCATGCACGCATCGATTCAAACAAGTTAAATATTCATTTTAATTAATGGTTTTCTTGAACTCACGTGATAATATTGAACCTATACCCGGGATCACATCATTTGAAGAGACAACATTTTGTTTTTCTAGAGATTGAAATATTTTAATCCTAAACCCACCAGATTCCCTTTTACACCTCGATAACATCAATAATGAATATTTGAAATGAAGGAAAAGCTAATTATCATAGTTAATGATTATATGGGTTTACATGAGGATTAAACTGATAATATAAGAGATAAAATAACCTATAAACTATTAAAAATAGTATTTTTGGCCTTTTTTAGATCTTATATCATATATGTTTTCATAATGATCCATTTTTTGATCCTTTTGTTGTGTTTAAAATTTAGTTATACATTTTTCAATCCAACATTTCTATGTGTATCCTCTACCCCACATATAAAAGGTCACCCCATATCCTCTCATTTTATCACACTGAAATAATTTTTGATAGAACATGAACTACAAAATTACTTTCCTTAATTCATTACACAATTCATTGAGGGATTATTTTTATAGAGAATACTTCTTATTATGGTTTTAGGAATATTCTGATTGAGGTTCTTTGAAGAAGCGGTATAGTCCGTAACCATGCATTTTCATTCTATTTCATCTTATAAATCAATCAAGTATTTTTGAATAATCATGATATGTTAACATAATTATATACCTTATACTTATATATTATTATGCTAATGTAGTGACAGTAATCAATCTCCTAGTCAATCTAAATGGAAAAGAAACTATCGATCGTGTCTACAACAGACTACTACCTCAAAAACCGATGCAATTCATCATCCAACACTACCCATTATGGCTATAAACAATAATATATTTAATGTTTACATATTTAATTCATGAAATATTGATACTCCTATTATTATTATATCACATCTACCTACTTACCTATTAATTTATTAGAGGAATATAACATCCCCTGTGTGTACATGTTGACTACCACCTCCATAAAACGATGTTTTAAGTTTTCATCTTTTTATTGAAATAGAATATAATAATTATAGTTTTATTGAAAATATAAAATATAAATGATATGAAAATACTTATTTAATGGAAAATTAACATTTAAATTTATTTAGTAACATCTTTCATGAAAATGGAATCAATTTTCAGTCACACATATGACCTACCATCTTCATGAACCACGAAATTTGATTTATATCTCAAAATTTATTGGATTAATATAAATAAAAATATAGTGAATAGAATTTATATTTATATCATGATTAATATACTATAGATTATGTAGCCATGATCAATGTAAAATTACTGAAAATACCAAAGAAAAACATACAGGAAAATGGAAATACTTATTTCTTTACATGATTTTAACACAGAATTATTAATAATCAGATAATAAATTGTAAAATTTGAATCATAATTTTTATGTTATATATTATTTTTATTATTATAAATTATATTTTTTATAATTTTATATTTGTAATAATGTATTTTCAAATTTTTATGAGCAAAACTGTGACTTTAGGTAGGGAATTTATAGTATCTATTTTATTTATGTGGACATTTGACATATTCACCACAAATATATATTCAGTGGTGTATATACTAACCAAATGAAAAGTTATTTCATATAGTTTCCCTATTTTTATGATATTTAATTTCTAATTAAAATGTACTTATTAATGGGGATAATGATTAAAATAGATTATAAGTGGTATGTGAATTTTCATCTTAATTTATTTTCATGAGACACAAGACATATTCACCACTTGAATATTTTTGATGGTGTATATAAAAACCATTAATATATTTTATGAAAATTCATATGAAAATTATTGGTATTTAAGGATTTATATAAGGATATATCTTTCATGTGTCTTATAATTCAATCATTGCCAATGCGGTAATGGTTTTAGGTTAAAATATCATTATTTATCTAGATTGGGAATGAATAAGCTTCTCATCGTGAAATATTATGGTATTCCAATAAATAATTCATATATTATTAAATAGTATATTTATTTATATATAATAAATTTTCCCCATTCATTTTACTATTTTTATGAACTTACTTGAAAAAGAGTGTTATTGTGAAAAATCATCTTTAACTCTCTCTTAAGTCAAAAATCCTTTTCATCAAAGTCTATGATTCCCAAAATAGCTTTACAGAATGATTTTATAGTGGTAAAAAGATTTTATAAATATATGTTTGCCAATTTATTAAAAACAGGTTAAAAGGAATCCTATGAAAATTTTATAAGCAAGTCACCTATGACTTTTTACAGAAAATTAGATAGGAATAATTGATTTAACTGGTATGACATGAAAAAAAATAATCAATGACACAAAAAACATTAAACTAATGAATTCTTTTTATGTTTCCATTTATAATTCCTTGGAAATTTTTTTCATTAATATTTGAGAAATGTTTTGTCAAAGTGAAAATGTCATTTTCTTCAAGAAATGGTCCAAGTTATATTTTCATATAAATTTCCATCCAAGATGGAATCCTATTAATGTAAATTTAAATTTTATTTAGATATGATGAAATGACATGATCCTTATCCTTTATCTAATTTCATTATGATTATAACGAAAAAATGTTTATGGTACAAATATATTTTCCTTGGTTTATCTTAAAAAGACCTATTTTTGTTACTTGGGATATGCTATAATTAAAGAATAAAATGTTTATGAAACACATTAATTTTCCATGGGTTGTGTAATTATATGATGTTTATGGATTCCATTAACATTCTATGGGTTTTTCTATAAATAATTTTTTATGATGATTTGAATCACAATTTTATAATTTTAGTTTTTTCTAACTTTTGGGACATATATCTCTCTCTTATGTATTTGATATAGATAAATATATCTTGAGATAAATGTTACAGTAATCGGGAGTAATCCTTATTTAGTATAGGTATTCTTAAACAATGATAGTCATGGGAAATATCCTTGACTACTAAAAAAGAATAGGTAGTGGATCCACTCTACTGAGATAGTTTTGGAAATGAGTCATTACTAATAAATAGAGATAAAAATGTTTATTATGATTAAAATTGAAATAAATATGATTTTATATTTATGATGAGGTATAAAATATACAATATTTCAGGTTTTGTATAGGATGGGTTTAGAATTCAAGAAGTAATGAAGAAATTATTATCTATCTTGAATTTTTTTTCAACAATCTATCATTGTAAATATTAAAGACGAGGAGATGGATCATTAATAGTTGTAATATGAGGTTAGAAATTATAAATATTTTATCTTTGGTTTTTATATAATAATATGATTCTGTAATCGTGTATTTTTTCTATCCATTATAGATTTTTATAAGGAGGCGTTAGAGGAAGCTCATTGTTCATCATTCTCTATTCATAATGGATGTAGGAAGATGTATATAGATTAGAAAGAGTATTGAAGGCCAGGTGACCTAAAGATAGATATTGAAGATTATTTTTATCATTTATAGGAATGTAATCAAGTTAAGGATGTGATTCAAAAGACCATGGAGATTGTACAACTATTACCCATAATTGAATAGAAATTGGAAATCATCATCAAGGATTTTGTCATCAGACTTCCAAAATCATCTAATAGGCATAATGACATATGGGTTTTTGTCAATAGTCTTATGAATTCTACAAACATCATTAATATTAGAGAATATTTTTCTCTGGAACATCTTTCTGGGGTATATATAATAGAAGTGTTAATGTTTCATCGAGTACCACGTTATATTGTATCTGATTGGGATATGAGGATCACCATGATGTTATTTAAAATACATCAACTTGATTTGTATATTGAGTATTTTTTTACAAAAACATATCATCCTCAGAGATAAAATCTTTCACAGAGAGAAATTTGAACCCAAAAAAGATATGATAATATGTTATTTTATGGTTTTAAAAGGTGGTTAATATAAAAAAATTATTCTATTTTTGTTTTCTTACAATATTCCCTTTAAAAAATCAATTTTAATTTCTTATTATGAATTCATATATGGAATGATTTGTTTAGAAATAACATAGTATGATGAAGTTGGAGAAATAAAGTATTAGGACCTGATCATGATGATAAAATGGTAGTGAAGTTTGATCCATTAAACAATACATCGAGGATGCACAATGTTGATAAAAGAGTTATAATGACAATTTTCTATGTGATATAGCCTATGAATTTATTGAGATGTTTTTTAAAACTTCTCCATGGAATAAGGCTATGACATTTAGGAATAATGAATAGTTTATCCCAATATATATAGGCACATTCTAAATTCTTGATCAAGTAGGGGTGGTTTTTGATTAGTTGGTTGTTCCACTAAACCTCTCTCTAGGCCTACATTTGTTCCATGTTTATCTCATGAGGAAGTATGTACCTGATCCTTCACATTTACTAAAATCAGACGTCAAAGAAATTAATCATAATCCTTATTACGAAGCTTTTTTTGGCATTTCTGGTTCATAGATAGAACTTTCTATGAAATAATACCCCTCACGTATTCATGGTTTTATGGGGAAACTAATAAATTGAAGAATATATTGAGTAACATGAGGATAATATGAAATATACATTTTCTCAATGTTTTTTTAATGATATATAACTTCATGGTAGAAATTTTCTATATGTTGGGTAAAATTTAACACCCTTAGATTTTATGAAATATATATTTTTAAAATAAATTTAATTTACTTAATAGTTTACATAACATACAACACTGGGTTTTAAGGAACTATAATAATTTATTTACATTATTACGTAAACACGATCTTTATAACATATTCAGAAAACTTGGTAGTATGAATAGGAATAACTATATGATGGTTTTAGATATGTTAAATATATTGAAAATTATCTACTTGATTATTGGCTAGTTCATTATATGTTATAAAATTATTTTTTCTCTCCAGAAGATATTTTCCTTTTTTCAAAAGTAAATTTTTGTAATAAAATTATTTAAAAAAATGAATTTAATTTTTTTTAATCAACTTATGAAAAATAGTTTGGGCTCATTTTTGGGATATTATAGATAAAATTTTTTAATGGATAATGTAAATGATCATATTTATTATAAAAATAATTTTCATTTAATGAATTTACAAGTTATATTTTATGTGTAGATGAATTTAAAATATTAAATAATTCAATTATTACGTAATTAATTCAGTTTAGTTCATTAGCATTAATTTTATGTTTATTTTTTATATTAAGACATTATATACTTATGGGAACGTTTTCTAATTAATATTGTGTTTTCATTTCATTTATAGTTTTAATTTAAATTAAATTATTTTCTATATGTAAATTAAATTTCAAAAAAATATTATTCATATTTGGAATAATCATAATTAATAATATATGTTAAGGTCATATTTTTTGTGTCATATTGACTTGTAAACAAATTAAAAAATTATTACTATAGTTAAAGCGAAAATAGGTTTACTGTGAAATTTAAAAAAATGATAAGGATTAAAATTATCTAAAAACATTAAAAACACAATTTAATATAAATTTATAACCTTATCTAATATGGTTTTATAATGATGTATTTTTGAGTGTGTCAGAATTTATATAATTTTTGTATACCTTTTTCTTGTAAAAACCCTTATGTGTGTCCCAACCCCCTATTATAAAAGAGAACCGCCTATCCTCTCCAATTCACATTGTGAAATCCTTTTTTTCAATCCATGACGAAATACGATCCTCTATTCCCTCCTCAAATACAAGATGACTTTTTTCTATTATTAAATTCTCTTATGAAGTATTTAGGTGTAAACATATAGAGGTTCGCTGAAGATGAGGTATATTCCCTAACAATGTTATTTCATTTTATTTATTATTAAAAATTCTTCAAATAATATTTAAACATTATTTTAAAATAATATATATATTTAATATAAAAACTGATATTATGTTACTAGAATAAAATACCTCCATCTATTTTTCCAAAAATTAAGAAACAAAAATATCGATTTTGTGTACGTTGGAATATAACCTCATGGACCGATATAATAAATTTTCGTTCACCCCCTCTTATTGATGAAGATAATGGTATTTTATTTATTTATTAATGATATTTATCACAAATTCATACTCTTATAATTACAATATAACATCTATATTATTACATTCCAATCATATCTAAACTGATATCATTACTCGAGCATATGTTTGGACTGCCGCCTCAATGATGTGATACGATACATTTTTTACTTTATGATTACATGTATAGAAAAATTGAGAAGTTTAATAAATATAGGAGTTATAATAGTTATGAAAATGATTATGTAGAAGTGAATTAGTATTTATTTCTCTTTGGTCCCACTCATTGATAAATGGGTAATAGTTTTCATGTGTTTGTATGACCCACCGTCTATATGAACAATATAATAATTTATATATCTATATCAAATGAATTAATATAAATAAAAATATAATTAATATATATTATATTTATTTCATGATTAATATATCATATATTATGGATCGATCAAAAAACAAAACATACCAAAAATAACAAAAAACATAACATGAAAAACAAATAGATGTTACCCGAAACATTATTTAACCAAGGAAATATTGATAAATAGGTATTAAAATGTCATAATTATATCATTTACTGTATGAAATATATAATATTAATTATTAAATAGATTTATAATAATCCTATATTTATTATATATGAAATAAAAATCTATTTGATGAATTGTGATTCTTAAGATAATGGATTTATAGTCTCTCTTATATTTCTAGGAGGCATATGTTGTATTCACCACTCATTTTATTTTTGTGGGGTATATACTAAATGAATAAAATTTTAAATCATATATATCCTAATTTAAATGATTATAATTTTTCATTTTATTTTATTAATTAATGTGTGTTACGATTCAAATGTATCCAAACTAGTTTGGGGATTTTCATGTCAATTTTATTTCCATGGGACACATGGCATATTCACCACCTGTTTCGTTTTTATGGTGTATATTCTACACATTAATGTATTTTTTTAAATGTTATTATGAAAATAATTGTGAATTATACATATCTATATAAGGTTATTTCATCAATGGTACATTTAATTCAAATAATAACAACATGGTAAAGGATTCATGTTACAATATCATTGTTTATCCTATATGTTTAAGATTATGTTTTAAATGAATAAATTTTATGATCTATCTATCCTAAATCTCATTCATTTTATTATCCTAAATTTATATTTATATAAGATAATTTTAAAATTAGTTTTCCTCTATTAGTATACTCAAGATACTGAATGTATCTTTTCATAAAAAATAGTGTTTATTTTTCTCGGTAGTCGACAACAATTTTTCGTCCTTGTAAATGTTTTATTAAAATGTTTAATATAATTATTAATAAATTATCCCATTATTAGTTAAATATATTTATTACAATTTTCTAATTATTATAAAATGTTTTATAATGAATGTTCAAATGATTTTCCAAACTAGCCTCTATTGAATTTCTTCCAATAATGTGAATGTAATAATTATTTAAAACAGTATAGCATGAATAATATTTTCTCCCATAAAGACCACTTATTGATTTAAAACTTACCATACATGGTTTAAATTTGATTTTATAGGAAAACCATTTCATTATTAATTTTAGAAATATATATATATATAATTTGAGTTTTGAAAGTGGAAATGCAATTTTCCTCAAGAAATTTTCAATGTGATTTTTTAAAATCATTTTCCATTTAAGATGAAATCTTTGGATTTTAACTCAAATTTAAAGGGGGTATGATCCAATGATTCCATATTTATAATTTCTCATGATTTTTTATTATTTTCTTTAAACTAGGTTTAGGGAAACCAATTATTTTCCATGGTTAATGTTTATGAAATCACATTCTTTTCTAGGGGTTATGGTTTGACGAAATAATGAAAAGTTTATGAACATTATTTATTTTGGGAATGTTATATTGTGATTAAACATTTTTGATACCCATTTAAATTCTGTTTTATATTATCTAGTGAATTTTTAATGATATTCTATCACACATTTTTATTATTATCTTTCTACGACATGTATACCTATATCACCCTCCAATGAATTTGGTAATGATTAATCTCTACGGAGATAAATAGGACTAGAATGAAGAGTGAACTGAGTTTAGTATTGTTATTTTTTCACTATTGTTGTCTTCGGAGTGGAAATTAAATACTTCATTGGTTTGGGTAGTTAACCAATTCCCCTATGATGGTTTAGGTAATTATCCTTGATATATAAAAAATGATTTCTAGTTATTTTTTTATGTGGAAAATCCATATATTATTCCAATTTTATGATCTCATGGCTGATGTTATTTGATTTAATTATGATTAATTAGTTATAAAATATATAAAATTATGCCATGACTAATTTTTTGACCTATGATATTTATGATATGGTTTTTAAATGTTTTAATCAAGTTCTCGGACACATATCATAACATTATGTTGATATCTCCTTTGTATACTCTTAATATGCATCTGATGTCACATTTTAATATTTTTTCATTCCCATGATATGAATAATGGTACACTGTATGATATGTACACAAAGGGCTCTAGTCTTGAATTACCTGGTGGGAAATTGTTTATTTCACCTATGAACTAAATTTTTATGTATCCATGTTTACTCAGGCACTAGACCCATATGCTTCAGGCATTGATCATTATGTCAGGTAATGTATGTTGATATATTTGTATGTGATATCTTTGAATGGGAATTATGATTCATTATAAATTCTACCTAATATTTAATAGTCATTCCTTTATTCCATTTTGAATTATATCATCGTATAATTGGGAGTTAGTTGTTTGACTACACCGTAAATATTTAAATTTTTAATGTATCTTTATCTTTAAACAATATACTGAATCTATAATATTGTATATTAATATTATATTCCATGTATTTTGATATATTAAAACGCTTTTGGAGGAATTAAATTCCTTCTTTTTATAAACAATTATAATTACCATAAAAATATCAAAATTTTATAATGTTGAGATTTTTCTCCATTTGAAAATATACATTTGGATATTCATGTTATTATTGTTGAGAGTTTATTTAATCCTTGAACTCATATTATCTTACATAGGATACGCATTGGTGTGGATCTTGTATCATTTGGAAGCTATTCTATGAAAACCTAAGTCCCTAGAAAATAAAGGTTCTTGACAATATAGAGCTATCATACTCTAAAAACCCTAACTCCTATTAACATAATTTTCTAATATTATTTTATAGTGAAACCATTATTTTTATGAATAGAGGATCATAGAGAAGTGTCATCTAGCCCTTAGAGAAATCAAGGCCTTTATCATGTAGAAAAATTCTACTAAGTATACTTTATGCTTGTTGTAATCCCTTTACAAATGGAATGAATTGATTGTGGTGTGGACATCATCCCATTGTACAAAATTAACATATTACTTCAAGCACATTTTCTTCATCATATATTGTATTCCTGGATGCATCCTTCCATTAGTTCTTTTCTAATTTATATTGTCACATGTGAGATCTCCATGTTGTCACATAGTGTTCTTTATTGTCAAAATGGCCTCCCATGGAAGTTTCGAGTTGCCTATGCACTCGTATGGAAGATTCCATATTTAGCATGGATCATCCTGAGTGTGATCATTGAACATAATGGATGTTATTTGATATATATTATATATTTTTGGCACAAAATATAAGTGAGGGAATGTATAAGGGATAATTTTTTGGCTTTGAATCAATATGAAACTTATTCAGTACATGTGAACAATACCCCAACTTCTTTTATCCCAATTATTTTCTTTGATTTTGGATGTTTATGCAAAATATAAGAATATATGGAGAATACAGCACAAATGACTGCCCTGGTACCTCTTCATGCTAGGAATTCCTTTAAAGGATTCCTACCCACACATGTGCATCGCTTACACACACCATGATTTACCCCCTAATATGTTCTCTATGCTAATTATTTCTTATTTTGGTGCCCCTATATGGGTTTTCAATTTCAATGCATTTGAATTTCCTTTCAATGTTCTTGGATGGACTCCCCTCGGGAAGGACATGGTGATCACCTTGATCGAAGGATGTCTAATCTCAGAAATAATTTATTAATATATCATATAAATATTATTTCCATTTCATCCATATACACAACACAAATATTAATTTTTTAAATAAATGAAAAAATCAAATGAATTTATTTAATATTAGTATCTCTTCAAAAAATAACTACTAAAATATTTATTAATCAAGTCAAATACAAATAAATTCAATATTTGGAAACATTAATAAATTGTGTTCAATACGTAATGAATGGAAACTAATAATTTATAAATAGTTATGTCATAGAATATTCTACACCTAACGAATGATTTTTCTCAAGCATATGTCTCAACTCATTGACACAAGACACCCCTTTTACTAATACTCAATTTTAATGAAATTTATTTTAATCAATTCCTAATGAGGATGAAATTTTGAGACTCATATAATAATATATTTAAAGGGAATTAATTTTATAACAAAATAATAAATTATATATTTACATTTCCCTTTTTTAAGAATTCATGGGCTTATACCAATATCAATTTAAGAAGATTAAATCCTCATTTATATTAACTCCACTTTGTGATTTACCTCACCAAATTTTTTAACTCATCTCTCAAGATGAATGTTAAAGTATATTTTTTATCATAAAATGAATAGATAAAAATTTACATAAGTTTTCATTGGATCTCAATTATCTATATTATAGATATAAGATATTGTCACAACCCCCTCCCACCAAAGATGCCCCTCCTGAGATGGAAATGGTGAAAGGGAGATAATGACTCCCGAGTCCTGCCTCCAGTAGGCCCCGTGTTGGCGACTTGCACCAAGGGTATGAGTTTTCACAAATATGTGAGGCATTACCCTTTTATTATTTTAAGATCGAGAAATAGGACATGTCAACCAACAAAAAGCAAAAGAAAAAGTGTATAGAAATAATCCCAAACCAAGCCCCCATGCATGTTTAATCAATTTTATAACAAGGTACAACTATAAAAAAGATCAAAAGTACAATACCAAAAGAAAACAAGAGTACACCAATTGCAACAGCTCCAACTGTCCGACTAGTAGGGTTCCACACGGCCCTGGTAGTCCTCCTGGAAACTTGAAAGTAAACGTAGGGTGAGAATACAAGTATACTCAGTAGGGAAACCTAAAGCTCTCGTGCAAAAGTGGGGAGACATCCTAATGTCCCGTGAGAACAACAGAAGAAACCTAGTAAGGAATTATATCCACCCAACCTCACCATCCACATGCAACAAAACACAATCACAACAGGTAGTCGTATATAAGAACAAGAGTATTGGGTACCCGGCACCATTTAACACTAGTTAGATGCTCTTCCTAACGGTGAAAATCCTGACACTGCCACACTCTTCCCGCCCACACACACTTGGGCCTCACAACCACACATCTCGCCTGCACACACGTAGACCTCACCACCACGTATCCCGCCCACACACACTTGGGCCTCACCACCATGTATCCTGCTCGCACACACCTGGGTGTTATCCCGAAGATTTTTGGGAAATAGTAAGCATGCCCAAAGAGTCTTGGGTCAATCCACCCCAATAAAAACCTACCCAAAGAGTCATAGGTGTAAGGTCGCCTCAAGCCATCACAGCCTAGGGAAGAAGGAGCAGGAAAGAGCTAGTAACTATGGAGAAAACACCCTCTCCCATGAAATGCGAGTGTTTGCCACTAAGTGCTCAACATGGGTGGGGTGTGATAAAACACAAAAGATACAAATATATATATATAGAAACCAATCATCCCAACCTATAGCTTCTAAATAGAGAAACTGAGCACATGCATTAGCACTACTACCACGAAGCATGCTTACAACAAACAACCCCAAGCCCATTTAGGTTTTCAAGTTTTAGCTGAATTAGTTTATTAGTTCCTTAACTACTGGGAAACTATCCACAACCAACCACATTGACCATTCGTAGAACAGATCCTTTCCATCCACAAATCATGTTAAGAAAACACTAGCACAACTAATCCCTTCATATTAACCAACCAACTCATTGATTATTTATCTCGTTCTACTACCATGCCCCAACATTTATTGTCTTTTCCACTTTTTATTTATTATTCACAACCCATATCCCATTCACATTTAAACCCATCCCTACAGCCCCACTACTACCCACCATAACCACAAACACACCGAAACCCGTACATCATAATCCCTTTAATACCATTAATTACAGCCCTGTTTCCCATAACCAATATAGCATTCACACCAAGCCACAACCATGTCAACCACAGCCCCACTGCTCACCTGATCCACAAAAACCCACAAAACACCCCCATCACATGACACGTATCCAAGTCAACACCCACATGTTCATTATTCCATTTTTGGTCAACCAGAGTGATCACACAAGGGTTCCAGATTTTTATTTTATCAGCCAACTTTACGTGATTAACCAAATTCCACATTCAATAAAGTTCCATCCACAAAACGGTTTAGAAAGAAATGGCGACATTTAATTATGCATGAAAAGTCCCAAACGACTGTGATTTTCTATAGGCATAAGCCTATTCAATTCACAACATAATATCACATTATATAAAAAGTAAAGTAACAATAATCTCAAACTTCCCAACCCCATTCTTTAGCCATTTATTATCTTTATTTAATGGTTTAAAAATTTCTCCGGGAAATTAAGAGGATACCCACCCCGCATGATTCACAAATTAGAGAGACAAAGGTAATATCCCTACCTCAACACGTTCTGAAAACAATGCTCCTCCCCAGATCAACTTTAGAAGACATCCATCGGCATCCGTTGCTTCTGAAAAAACCCGGAAAAACCTCCTCAGGTGGATGTTAGAAAGGAAAGGCCAAATGAAAGACAACAGATCCAATATCATAAGTTCTGCCTCATAGTTACGATCCTGTGGCCGCTGATGGATCGTAAATCAAAGCTCGGACGAAGAAGTTATAGAAGAAAAAGGATCCCTCGCGTCTCTTGGGAGATCTCTGCTCAGAGGAGAGGGGAAGAGAGGGGTGTGTTTAAAAGGATGAGGGACCCCACCTTTTATAGGCGAGAAAAGAAAATGTACATAGCATGTACTCGACAATTTCAGACGGTCACCACGTGACTTACAACACGGCCTTCAACGCATAACGTGGCTGTTGACTGGTCAACACACGGCTTGAAGGTAATGCATACGTGGGGAGGGACTACATAGAGTGTAGTTTGGACACATAGAGTGTACCCATTTATTTCACACGGCAAAGACATGACTCCAACATGGCACACGGCCGTTGACTCGTAACGTGTACGTGGGGAGAGACTACACGGTGTGTAGTATTGGATACATGGCATGTACCCATTTATTTCACATGGCTCTAACACATCACACGACCATTGACTGGTCAACACACGGTAACGCGTACAAGGGGAGAGACTACTTGGTGTGTAGTATTGGATACACAATGTGTACCCATTTATTTCACACAGCAAGGACATAGCCTTCATCACAGGGTATACCCGGCAAGGGGGTACATGGCGTGTACTCAAATTACACGGAGTGTAGTTTCAAAATTCTGGAAATTGTGGGGGAAGTCTATTTTACCCTCTATAGAACTTCGTGGAATTATTTTTTACAATGGAATGCGATAGAGAGGTCTAGGCCATTACATTAGATACCTCTTAAAACATTATCATCCTCGAGAATTCAGAAATCAACCCAAAGGAAACCAAAAAGATACCTCTTAGGGTTCTCATTATAATAGGATCCCAACCAACGACCCTATTCATAGGTATTAGTAATTCCCTCTCTTATGTTGAGATATTATCTTCTTTAGGCGGCACTGACTCGCCTGCACGGGTTTAATCGCATCCACATTAATGTGTCTCGATTATGGATTGGTCCTTCCCACTTCTATACATTAGGATTTTTCAACTCACACTGCCCCCAACACCACACAACCCACACACTACCCGAACACGTCGTTTAGGGAAAATTCCTTTTCCTATATCGAGATATTATCCGCTTTAGGCCGCACTGACTCGCCTGCACGGGTTCAATCGCATCCGCATTAACGCGTCTCAATTAAAGATCAGGTTTTTCCCTTCCCCACATGCCCGGACATGTTACACACTACCAGAGAACAAGGAAACAAAAGTTCTCACAACCTACAAGACAATCATTCCATATATCAAAGGTACAGAGTACAAAAACAAGCTCAGAAGAAAAAGGTAAAACACAAGTCAAAACAACTCTGGGTACTGATCTTGCATCTAGGTCTCCCACTCCCAAGTGCTCTCTTAGAGGCCGCCATGCATCTAAAACACACGAACCAACAGAATGGTTCATCCACGGAGCACCTTCTCTTTACGATCCTTGTTTTTGACTAGTTTTTCATCAAAGGTCGCGTCATCTCCCATATCTAACTCTCCCTAGTCGATAACGTGAGAGTCATAATGTAAGTACCGACGAAGCTGAGAGACGTGGAAGCTCTCAGGAACGTTCTCCAACTGAGGTGGTAGGGTTAGCTGATATGCCACCTTTCCGACTCGCCTCAGCACCTCAAAAGGCCCGATGAACCTAGAGGAGAGATTAATGCCCTTCCCGAACCTCCGCTGCCCCCGTCGAGTGGAAACCTTCAAGAACACATGATCTCCCACCTCAAACTCCAAGGGCCTCCTCCGACGATCAACATAATACTTCTCTCAGTCCTGATCCACATTCATCCTCTCACGTACAAGCTGGACATTCTCTATGGTGCTCTGTACTACCTCTGGACCAAGAGCACTTGTCTCACCAACCTATTTCCGAGAAAATGGGTGAACGACATGGTCCTCCATACAAAGCCTCAGACGGTTCCATTCCAATAGTAGAGTGGAAGCTGTTGTTGTAGGGAAACTCTACTAAAGGCAAGTTTCATACCCATGATCCTCCAAAATCCCGAACGCATGCTCGCAGCATATCCTCCAGCGTTTGGATAGTCCACTCTGTCTGTCCATCGGTCTGGGGGTGGAAAGCAGTGCTAAGGCGTAGCTAGGTGCATAAAGCATATTTTAACACCCTCTAGACTCGTGAGGTAAACTGAGTATCCCGATCTGAGACGATAGTCTTTGGGACTCCATGCAACCACGAAACCTCGTCTATGTAACATTGTACAAAGGTAATCATCAGGCCTAACTTGTTAATTTCTAAGAAGTGAGCTGATTTTTCAGACGATCCACCACTACCCAGATAGCGACATAACCACCCTGAGCTCTGGGTAATCCTGTGATGATGTCCATTGAGATGTCATCCCACTTCCACTCGGGGACATCTAAAGGATGCAAAAATCCACTGGGTACACGGTGTTCAGCCTTCACTTGCTGAAACACTAGGAATTTAGCGACAAACTCCGCCACTGCCCGTTTCACCCCAGGCCACCAAAACAATTCCCTCACGCCTCAATACAGTTTTGAAACTCCTAGATGTACCACCGAGGCTGAGCTATGTAACTCATGTAGAACTCCCTCATGCATCCCCTCCGGAACAAACAACCTTCCATGGAAAAGCATTCGATTTCGGCCGTCCTATAACCATCCTTATGAATCGCTTCCCTGATTGACACGATCCCACATCACTTCCGCCTTAGAGTCCCCCCATTGATATTCATCCACCTGCTGCAAAAAGGAGTACTGCACCGTCATTTGAAACAAACAGCCTCTAACACCTTCTAAGATGCTGAACATGCTCCACCTCTGATATTGAGTAGATCTGGATGTCATTGATAAACACAATGACGAACCGTTACATAAACTCTCAGAAGACAAAGTTCATAAGTCCCATGAACATAACTGGTGCATTGGTATCTCCAAACGGCATCACTACAAACTCAAGGTGCCTATACCTACACCTGAAAGTTGTCTTCAAGATGTCACTATCCTTTACCCTCAACTGATAAAATCCCGATCGTAGATCAATCATAGAAAACCAACCTTATCCCCTCAGTTGTTTGAAGAGATCATCTATCCTTGGAAGGGGGTAACGGTTCTTGACGGTTTCCTGGTTCAACCTTTGGTAGTCTATGCGTAACTTGAGACCACCATCTACCTTCTTCACGAACAAAACTGGAGCACCCAATGGCGACACACTGGGATGAACAAAACCCTTCTCCATCAGATCATCAATTTGACTCTGCAACTCCCGCAACTCCGAAGGTGACATCTGATAAGGGGCCATCGAAATCGGACGGGCACTAGGCTGTAAGTCTATCCAGAACTCAACATCACGTCGGGGGGGGGGGGGGGTAGAGTCACAAACTCCTTAGGAATAACATCTACGAACTCCCCAACAACCTCCAGAACATCAATAATCTCTGTATCAGCTGGAACCACTGATAAATTGCCTAACAAGGAATGGAGAGGATTCACATGCCGGCTTCATACCTGATAGCTCATCTCGCCAACATAAGATACGTGATTCCCATCCACGTCAGAGAACAATAATCTTAACTTGAAGAAGTCGATAACGAAACTAACAGAAAACAACTAGTCGATTCCTAGGATGACATTGTATGGATGAATCTGTAATAGAAGAAGGTCCCCACTAGATTGATGTGGTTACAATGTCAGCCCACATCTCCGGAAAACACATGATACGCTGGTCTGGCCTCTTACTAGTGTACTTAGCACCAGTGGTATGGAAAGTCTCTCTACATCTAGTCCCAAAACATGGGCTAGACTAGATGCAAAAAAGGAGTGCGAAGATCCAGAATCGAACAAAGAAAAAACAAGAGTGATGAATAAACAAATCGTACCTCGCACCACCTCTGGTCCTGCTGGAGCTGTCAACTCTACTGTGTGCAATAGTCCACATCGAGATCCTCTGCCTCTCTGATGTCGTCCACCTCCCTGACCAAGCCCTGGTCAAGGTCCCTAAGGAGCACCTTGAGGTCAGCCTCCTCCCGCAAAGTCTACCCTCGGAGGAGCATGGTCCTGCTACTGCTTTAAGTGACTCGCCAGCAACCGGTGGTACTGAGGCAGGCGCTGAACCTTCCCACCTCCACTGTACTGAGCTTGGGTTGGGAACCGACTGTGAACGTGCCTAAAACCTCCACAAGAAAAACCCTTCGATCATGCGCTCTTGAAAAAGGGACAAGGACCAGAAGATTTGAACTAGAACAGCTAGGGCCTGCTCCCCACTGGCCTGAACCTGGAAGGTTCCGTCGCAGGAGACCTTCTTCTGTACTGCCAAGTACATCAGAAAGGTGAAGGGTGTGACAACATACTAGGGAGAAGGATGAAGCGCCACATCTAAATGTATCTCCTGTGACTCCTCATCTGGAAAGAGATCCGGAGCAATGCGCAAGAGATCTTTGAACTTGATCTCCAACTCTCATACTAACATACTCCCCTTCTAAAAGGAGAGGAACTCCTGTCGATTCACCGCCTTGATCATGGAATAAAGGAATTCCTCTTGGAATTACTTCTTAAAGTCAGACCATGGAACCTCTGCCTCTATCCTCTCTCTGAGGTAGAGCGTCCACCACTGTCGCGTCGTGCCTCTCAGCTGACTGACTGCTAGGGGAACCCAGTACTCCCTTGGAGCACAGATCAAGGTAAATGCGATCCCTAGCTCCTCAAGCCACCCCTCCGTATCCGTATCCAAAGTACTACCCTCATACTTCTTGAGGGTCTGCCGCTGAAAATAATAGAGTGTCTTCTACCACTGGCTATCTTCCTCCTCTTGGTCAATCCTCAACTGATCGACCGCCTAAATCTTCTGGTCCTCGGTAGTCTGAGCCACCCGGGGATGACGTCCATGTGCCATAGCTATATGGTAAACCAAGATCGTAGATCAATCATAGTAGGGTCCCACATGGCCCTGATAGTCCTCCTGGAAACATGAAAGTAAACGTAGGGTGAGCATACAAGTATACTCAAAAGGGAAACCTAAAGCTCTCGTGCAAAAGTGGGGATACATCTTAATGTCCATGTGAGAACAACAGAAGAAACCTAGCAAGGAATTCTATCCACCCAACCTCACCAGCCACACTCACCAAAACACAATCACAACAGTTAGTAGTATATAAGAACACGAGTATTGGGGACCCTGAACCATTTCCCACTTGTTAGATGCTCTTCCTAATAGCGATTGTCCTGATGCAGCCCCACTCTTCCCACCCACACACACCTGGGCCTCACAGCCACTCATACCGCCCGCACCCACCTAGGCCTCACCACCACGCATCCTGCCCGCACACACCTGGGCCTCACCACCACGTATCCTGCCCGCACAAACCTGGGCCTCATCCTAAAGATTCGTGGGGAAAAGTAAGCCTACCCGAAGAGTCTTTGGCCAATCCACCCCAATCAAAACCTACCCAAAGAGTCTTAGGTGTACGGTCACCTCAAGCCATCACAGCCTAAGTAAGAAGGAGCAGGAAGAAGATAATTACTCAGGGGAAAACACCCTCTCCCATGAAATTGGAGTGTTCGGCACTAAGTGCTCAACATGGGTGGGGTGCGATAAAACACAAAATATATAGAGATATATATATAGAAACCACTCAGCCCAACCTATGGCATCTAAATAGAGAAACTGAGCACCTGCCTCGGCACTGCTACCACAAATCATGCATACAACAAACAACCCCAACCCCATTTAGGTTTTCACGTTTCATCAGAATTAGTTTATTAGTTCCTTAACTATTGGGAAACTATCCATAACCAACCACATTGATCGTTCATAGAACATATCCATGCCATCCACAAATCAAGTTAGGAAAACACAAGCACAAAAAATCCCTTCTTATTAACCAACCAACCCATTGATTATTTATCCCGTTCCACTACCATGCCCCAACATTTATTAACTCTTCCTCTTTTTATTTATTATTCACAACCCATAGCCCGTTCAAATTTAAACCCATCCCTGAAGCCCCGCTACCAGCCACCATAAAAACTAACACACCGAAACTCGTACATCATTGTCCCTTTAATACCATTCATTATATCCCCGGTGCCCATCACAAACAAAGCATTCACACCAACCCACAACCAAGTCTACCATAGCCCTGCTGCTCACCCAATCCACAACAACCCAAAAAGCACCCCCATCACATGCCACGTATCCAAGCCAACACTCACATGTTCATTATTCCAATTTTGTTCAACTGGGGTGATCACACAAGGGTTCCAGATTTTCATTCAATCAGCCAACTTTACGTGATTAACCAAATTCTACATTCGACAAAGTTCCATCCACAAAACGGTCTTGAAAGATATAGAAACATTTAATTGCACAAGAAAAGGCCCCCAACGATCGTGATTTTCAGTAGGCATAAGCCTATTCAATTCAAAACATAATATCACTTGATATAAAAAGTAAGGTAATAGTAATAACAAACTTCCCAACCCCGTCCTTTAACAAGTTATTATATTTATTTAATGGTCCAACTGTTTCTCATAGAAAATAAGCGGATACCCACCCAGAATGATGCACAAATTAGAGAGATGAAGGTAAGATCCCTACCTCAACAAGTTCTGATAACAACGCTCCTCCCTGGATCATCTTTATAAGACGTCCATCAGTGTCCATCGCTTCTGGAAAAACCCCAAAAAACCTCCCGGGTTGAAGTTGGAAAGGAAATACCGAAGGAAAGACAACAGATCCAAGCTCAGAAGTTCTTCCTCGTCGTTATAATCTTATGGCCGCTGATGGATCGTAAATCAGAGCTCGGATGAAGATGTTATGGAAGAAAAAGGAGCCTTAGAGTCTCTTGGGAGAGCTCTGCTCAGAGGAGAGGTGTGGAGAGGGGTGTGTTGAAAAGGAGGAGGGTACCCTTACTTTTATAGGCGAGAAAAGAAAAATTACACGGCATGTAATTTATGGTACACGGCATGTACTCGGCTGTTTCACACAGTCACCACGCGGCTTCCAACACGACCTTCAATGTGGAACATGGCCATTTACTGGTTAACACACGACTTGAAGGTAACGCATACACAGGGAGGGACTACACGAAGTGTAGTTTGGACACACGACATGTACCCATTTATTTCACATGGCAAAGACACGGCTCCAACACGACACATGGCTATTGACTGGTAATGCGTACATGGGGAGAGACTACCCTTCGTGTAGTATTGGATACACGGAGTGTACCCATTTATTTCACACGGCTCGAATAAGGCACACGACCGTTTACTGGTCAACACACGGTAACTTGTACGTGGGGTGAGACTACACGACATGTAGTATTGGATACACAGTGTGTAACCATTTATTTCACACTGTAATGACATAGCCTTCAACACGGGTTATACACAGAAAGGGGGTACACAGCGTGTACTCAAATTACACGGCTTATAGTTTCAAAGTTATGTAAAGTGTGAAAAAAGTCTATTTTAACCTTCAGAACACTTCGTGGCCTTCTTTTTGACAAAGAAATGGGCCGGAGCAGTCTGGGCCATTACAGATATTGACATTTTCATTTGGATTTCAATAATGGTTGAATTTTATCTTAGAATATGGTACAATATGTATTGATGTAAATATATTTAATGATCAATGTTTTGGCTAATATCTTAATCATACATTAATATATACAAAAGTAAAGTCAATCAAACTTTCCACTACCAAGTGACATCAACCCCACTCCCCAAAACTCATAACAATGGTTATAGAGAATAAATAAATAAAATAATCATACACCATTTTTTTGTTTTATTTTCTATTTATTGAATGTTTAAAATTGGAAAAGTCACTCATGCACCACCCAACCCCAAATGACTAGGAACATTAGGCATGGAATGTTTTTTTGACCCTAAAAAAGAAACAAACATTTTGTAGGAATACAAATTCAATTATTTCTCTATTTTTTTACTCAACTATTTATTCCATTTTATTCATTAAATATAAAAAATTATTTATAATGAAATAATCATGAACCTTTCAAAAATCCCACGAAATCCCCCTAAAAAATTATTCTTTGGGAGTTCCACCCCTTTTCTGCCACAAACAAAATCTTCTCTGGACTTAGAAAACTAAAAAACCTGAAAAATAAAAATAATTAGGGTATGGAAGGGTTATTTTTTATTATAATGTGGATCTTCTCTAGAAATTTTATACATGATTTCTACTTGATATTTGGGATTTACTATTGGTATATATTAATGATAATTGTTTTTTGAAAAATTCATATGTTTTTTATATGTGATTTTTTTATAATCAATACACTGATCAGATCATTATGTGTGTTCAACTATATTTACATGTCATGGGTTTCCCTAAAAAACATTCACAATAACGATGATAATTAATTTCCAAGAATCCACTTAGGAATAAGAAAATATAATAAAATTAAATCACTAAAGTCATGTTTAAAAATTATAAATCAATCAAGATGAATTAAATAAATAAAAAGAATGAAAAATTTAAGGTTATTTCATCTATGTAAATTGAGTAGCATCTCTAAATAATGATTCATCAGATTAATACCCCTATTATTATCTATAATCATTCATCCACGCATATTAGTCATTAAATCATACTAATAATAAAATCTAAAACATTTCATCATGGGGATTCTATGTGGAATCTTAATTATATTTAAAAATAACCCAAATTTCAGTGTGGGATATAAATTTTTTTATTAATACTAAAATATTAAAATTAAAATAATAGGAAGAGAAATTAAATTCTGAATTCATATATTACTACCTTATTAACATTAAGAACATATTCCTTGTATTTTTTTTATTCCTTGAATGTGGTGACTTTAATCATCCTGGAACTGAAAAAAAAATCATGGTATCCTAATGCTTATTATCATATAAGGTAAAAAGGATAAAATTATTTTCTATAATCAAAATGTAATTACAAAAATAATTATAAAAAATAGACAATAATTGAACTAATAATTATATACTAAATTCCGTATAAAGAAACAAAAAAGCAATGTTTTCACGTTAAATCTCTTTCATTACATTATTTATGCTCAAAAAAACATTTATTGTCATGTAATATATGGTATAAAGGATTTTAATCAATTTATATCAATGAATGATCAATGTTGTGATTCCCCATTATAGATGGTTTCTTTTTTTCATGTATTATATTTTCATTAATATTACTCTTGTTAATACCATCGCCACCACCATGGGTCTAATACAACAAGGATTGGTAAATGTTTTAAAATAATATGTGGTTCCTGTACTACACAAACATAGTAGAAAATGTGTAAATTTTTTGGTTTAGTTGTCTCACAACTATATTTAAACATATTCAATAGTATGTTATTCTTATTTCACTCCATTTAACCTCTTTCATTTCTTTTGTATGTAGCTATATGTTCTCATTTTTCAAGTAAGCCAACACATTAAATATTGAAGTTGTTTATTTCCTAGTGTATATTTAAATTGAATTTCACACCCAATATCATTATGATCAAATCTCCATTGTGGGCATCCAAAGTCCACTCCCAATAGCTATGAATGGTTTTAAATAGATTAAAGGGTTTTTTATCTTCATCCATATCAAACATAAGTATGTGTAATGGAAAATAACAACTATCCACATTGAATATGACATCATCGGGATATCCACATGGACATCCCACTAATGGGTCAGCTAGTTATAGAATAACTCTTATGGTAATCATCTTCTCTAATCTGAGGAATCTAAAAGATGAGTATGAAATAATATTCACACTTCATCCTAGATCACATAAATCATTTCCAAATTTTTTTTATTATATTATAATATGAATTAAGAAAATAAATGTGACTTACCACTTCATCAGTAGAGTCATTGATACAAAAGCATTGCATTATAACATTAGTGGAATTGTTCCCAATTCCTCATTAATTCTTTTTTAGGACAATATCATGCATGAACTTCCCATACATGTTTGTGTTTATATAACATTATAAAAATTATTGTTAACATTTAATATTTTTAACATTTATTGAAACATACCGTTTACCCATTTCCATCCATAGGATTGGTATTTGTGGCATATATGTGGTTTGGGATTATATACTACCTTTCTTCATAGGTTGTTACTCTTAAATTCCATTTCTTTTTAGATTTCACCACTATTTTTACTTGTTCCTCCTACTACGTTATAACATTTTCTATGATATATTCTATTGGTTTTTTACTTCTCAATGTGATGGATTTCATCTTTCCATGTGTAGGGACCTCTATGTATCAATGTTGTACTCCTCTCAGTCTCTCCATAAGATGAAGGGAAATTTATGCTACTTATATATCAATATTCCCCATGGTTTCCCTTTTATCATACATAAACTATTTGATAGATAAATATTTATTCTAATTAATAAAGAAAAAGTCTCCTACAATAATGTGGTTTCGATTTAGAGAAAACACACTTATCATTAGGTCCCCAAGAGCCTTTGTTGTTACCCATGATTTATTTCTTTTATTGAGGGCCGAAATCTAAAAAAGTATTAATATGATTATAATTGAAATTATTAACATATAAATTCAAAATACATTGGGTTTAATTAATGTGAAACATTATAAAAAAATTCTATTTTAAGGATTTTATTTTAAAATCTATCCATATGATATTTTCATCAATTTTTTCTTCCCTTTTTAATATACACCTTCCCATTAGAATAAATGTCACGTTATTTCTTCTATAAATGAATGGATCTCCTCTAATAACTTTTTATCAGTGATCCTCTACCAGTTTCATTATCAACTAATGATTAACCAAATAACAACCATTTTAGAATCTTTATATTAGTAAAAAATCTCCTTCCCATGATATAACCACTTCTTAGCTATGTCTTGAACCTCTCACATGAACTATAATGATGTTTAAAAAAAATTGATTGAAATTTAATATGTTGGTATGTATATCCATTTATTTCATTGGAATAACAAAATATTTAAATATTATTCTTACTAATTCATCTAATTTTGTTATAGAGTGAAATGATAGACTTTAGATCTATTCATGAGCATTAAATTATAGTGGGAATGGAAAATAATTATATTATTATATAATCAATAGAGACATTATTTAATAGTTATGTATCACATATCCTAGGAAAATAGCCTAAGTTAGTGTTTGGGACTTTATAAGGATGTTTGGTAAATTATATAAAATTTTGATCACTTTTATTACTTCCAACATTACCTTAAAGTGGTTTTTAGTTGTTGGTGGAATAATAATTCATGGATAAACCCTCCCGATTAAAGGTTTACCTTACACCATTAGTGTTTATATCCCATGATATCTCACTTACACCACATGGTCAGATCATTGGTAACCTTTTTATGTAGACATGGTTTCTTGTGATTTTTCCTTAACATTATTCTCATTCTGTAATATTATCTTTACCTCAGGATTAGGGATTAAGAAATATTCTTATAAATGACCATGTTTTTATTGGTTATGTAGCAATGATAAATCATAAATATAAATAAATTTAATAAAAATTTTAATATCCAAATAAAACATAAAAGTATTAGAATTTTCTTAGATATCCTAAATTTTTTGAGCTACCATCCATGAAAATAGTTCCAATACAATGGCCGCTCATAGGGTTTCATTAATTCACCATGGTAATCTCGATTAGAAAATAAAACATATGAATAGATATATTTAAAATTTTATATATAGTGTAAAATGTTTGATTTTTAAATCACATGGACAGTTCGAATACACATGAAATGTTTTCGAAAAATTTGAACAAAGGGTGATTTGGGATGAATAAATCAATATAAGAAGGCGTTGCATGATTTGTAAAAAACATCATGTGTTAGTGAAATGATATATGGTTAATTAATATATATTATACTCTTATTAGAACTTAGTAAACCCCTTCTCATGGTACACAGTATCTATTATAATGATACAACTTTTTGACTCTCACATAATATGTTTAATTAAAAAGATATGGAATATAAAATCATATTTATATATTACTACCCCCAACACATCCAATGGTCATTGAATGAACAATCATATATAGTTTATTTCTTCATTGTAATACCACACTCCATTTTAAATGGCTATGGTAGGAATTATATAATAATAATTAATCATATAATATTTTATACATACAACGATCCAATATTAAGCCTGAAAACACACTCTACTAAACATAATGAACCATCTGTAATCTTATTGGCATTAAAAATATTTAACCCATATCGATAATCATGATATTGTGTAAAATAAATAATAAAATAATGCCTATAAATTGTATAACTCTATAGTAAAAACCTTCATAAATTAACCATGGAGACTTCATTGAGAAGTCCTTAGCATGGTAGCATTCCTCTGGAATTTATAGACAATAATATCAGAAAAATAACTATATGTTTTTATTTCTTCACATGTCTTTCCTTCATTTAATTTTCCCTCATATGAGTTCATTAAAATATATGGTTCTACTTTCTCCTTTTTCATGTTTTGGATTATCTCAAGTGATTTCTTACAGAGATATGATCTGATGAGAAATTAATTATAAAACCTGGATTAAATCTATAGGTAGAATATTTACCATTTAATCATGATATTAACATTCATATTTTTTTGTTCAATTTAAATCAATAGAAAGTATGTAAGCCTATTTCCATGATCTAAACATAAAAATAAAATAAAATAGAAAAATGATATCTTTGAGGGAAATTATCCCATTCCATAACATATCATCAAATTTACATGTTTGAGTTTTGGATAGTACCCTGCATCCAAAAATTTATCTCTTCATAATCTTGAACCTACAAAGGTTTTATTATATTGTATACAGTAGATCCTCCATCAAAACTCATGCCTCTAGAAAATCTGCGACATCCACAACATCAAACACCTTTATGCTTGGCATATATGGAACTTAGTGTAGAGTTTGAACCATGAAAAAAATATACCTTTATACATAAAATTAAACTATATTACAATTCCATTTCATGAGTAAATAAATAGAACCTCTAGTTATTCTATAAATTATCAATGGAAATAATGTGGTCTTGGTGGAATTTTATGGTGTTCATCATCATTATAGTTGCCTCCCATAGAGATTATGGGCTTCTATTGTATTTCAATTGTGGGTTCCATCTTCATAGTGGCTCATATTGAGTTAAATAATTGATAAAAATGAATGTCTATTATCATAAGGTAGGATTGGTAGTGAAATCTAGTAGTAATGAAATGAATGCTAGATAAGATTCAAACTCTGGAATGATGCAACACTGTTTATGTAAGACTGAACAATAAACCAACTTATGTTATCTTACATTGACTATTGATTCTATCAGAGGATGATTAGTATTATATTATTTTAGTGAACATGGTTAAAATAAATATAATGGTATCCCATTTTTTCTAATCTCCCATTGATGCTTGAAGACATATATCCATCAAGCTCCAAGACAAGATAAGATTTGTCCCCAGTATACTTCATGTCTTCAATATTCTCTATTCAGGCGCTCGTGTGTGTTCTTAAATTTTCCATACCTATTCAAGCCCTTACCAAATTCTTATATTTTAAAACCTTAGAGTTTAAATTTTTTTTCTTAGCTTGAGTCTTGAATAATCACTTGCTATTTTTTTGGTAAAGTTTCATATATTTTCATTGACATTTTTTCAATTTTAACATTGAAATATACATATATTAAAATATTTAGAAAAATTAAATGAATTATTAATTTTTATTTTCTTTTTAAAAAATAATACTAAAAATTTAATTACTCAAATAAAAAATAATTAAATAAAAATTTGTGACATTACTAATTTATTAATTTCACAAATTAATGAAATTAAATTCTAAAAATAAATTCATAAAGTGAACCCATAAATTTCTTTTCATAATTTATAAATAATTTAAGAGTTATTAGAAAATTCTATTATATATCACATAAAATTAAATAATAGCTTCCAAATAATAGATTTTACAAACATTTACATGATGGGGAAATATTTTGCGTGAAAAATTCATTAACTTGTTTTAAAAAAATGCAATACCTCATTTCTCAAATATGTTTTTCTAATTTTTAATCTCCCAAATTATAAAAATAGAATATCTTTATAATTTAATCAAATCCTTTTTCTTTTTTATTATTTAAATTTTATTTATTGTGCTAGTTTTTTAGTTATTAAACCAGTTAATTTTACATCACATGTTTTGAGGTTCATTCGTTCAAAATATTAAAACAACTTCAGTTGGATAACCGTGGTCAAAGTGTTTATGGTTAGATCCTATGTAAAATATTAAAATTTTCATATTTATCTTTCATATAAATTTAGTATAATTTTATAACCTTGTGTATAACATATTCATGAATAATTAATTAAACTATTCATGGTCATAGTAGTCTGTATATATATATGTGCGATTTTTTGATTTTTTAATTACTGGAAAAAATGATATATATAATATTTTATGATTACATATTCTTAATTATTTTATACATGTGATATTAATTCATTATTTACATTCACATTAACATCATTTTTGGGTGGTATGATAAATCGAATCACATCGCTTGACGGTGGTGGTAGTCTAAATGTACACAATCACAATATTATAATTTTTCAACCGATGGATTTGAATGATTGTAAGTATTATCTCAACATTCTAGATGCATAATTATGTCATGAATACTATATATTTTTTATATCTATCATAATAACCTACCAAAAATGGTAGTTATTAAAAAATGAATTACATCGCTATGTGTACATGGTAGTTTGTTTCTATGGCCGAGGGATGATTTGATTTTATATTAGATATAAAAGAAGATAAAAAATTGTTATATAATTAACATAATAAAAATTTAGTTTGTTTGGGATATTTATATTGTTATATAATCAAGTATATTATAGGTTTGAAGGAGGGAGAAGAATAAATAAACATGAAACACTTGGTCAAGTGTCACTAAATTAATTATTTTCTAAATATAAGGTCAAAAAAGTATATATTTTAAGATAGTAAGAATTAATATTAGATTTTATGACATTATTATATGGTTTTATCCTTAATTAATATATTTTGAAATTTATTTTGTTTGAACCTTTTCACCATAATTACTATTTATTATGAGTATAAATATTAAAATCAATAAAATTTGAAACATCTTATTTAGAATATGAATCCATTTTTTTGGATTCAATTTTTTAATTATCGAAAATTAAATATAATTTAATTTTGTAAATCCAAAATGAAAATTATTTTTTGAACGATATCTATTTTGAATATTAAAATTTAATTAACACAAAATGATTTGTCAAATTTTTTTTAACAACTTTAAGGATTGATAATTAAATAAAATAAGTGTTATTTTAATTTAAAACCAATTCAAAAATTAGATATACCTTGTGAATACCATTTCAAGAAAATTTTAGGGTATTATAAGTAGCTATATTTTTCCTCATTCACTCAATAATCAATAATTTTAAAATAATCCCAATAAATCAACAAAATAAAAAATTTATATGCTTAATCAGAAAATGGATTCCTTTTAAAAAAATATAGATTATAAAAAATGATAATTTACACTAGAAACAACGTAATAAATGCGAAAAAAATTATTTAAATAAATCTTTTTATTCATGAATAATTATTTTAATATGGTTTATAAAACAATAATCAATATAATTCCATAATATGAATACTTAAAAATTATAATATTGAACAATTTATAGGATTACCTAAATTTTCACTTATTATCTCGGAATTTTTCTTCATTGATGAAGATCAATGATAAAATCCCATTTTATTATTCTTTATTTCATCAATAGGTACGAATAAATAATTCATATTTCCTTGTCCACACATTGCACATAAATCTTAAATTACTATGGATAGAGATTATTATGCAAGATCTAAAGTCTTGATCACATTATAGAAATCTCATTGAATACATAATGAATCTGTTTAGTGGTAATGGAATATCACTTATTATTTTCTTATAGAGAAGGTGTAGAAGTATTGAAAATTCTCTAATCATGAGAGAGTCTCTACATTCATGAGATAATTATCTATTAAAGTCATTATGTTGGATAGACCCCCTTATAATATTTTATTTAATCTATTATATATATTAGTGTTAAACAAAATTCTATTGTATATATTCCCTCTAACATATTGTGTACACCTTATAAACCCCATGCTAAAAAAACACATATTATTATAATTATATCCAATTATAATCACATTACAAAAAGATTATATAAATATAAAAATTTATTTAAATGATAAATTTTTCATTTCCATATGTGTGCTTAAGTCAGCTGACCATTCCTCCTCACCATTTATTGAATATTGAATAATAACTGATGATGATAACGATTATTATTATAATCTTACGCATCAATTTATTAAATAAATAATGTAATCATTAATTGTGTAATATACATTTATTTCATATTAACATCATTTACTTAATGTTGTCATGGTTAGAGATATAATGGAAAAATTAATATTTAATGATAAATTGATAGGAAAGTAATTATTTTGTATAAAAATCGTACAAATATTCCTCCAAATAGTTTTTTATTTTATCTATTTGGTCAACCGCACCATAATATATATCATTATGTGTAAATAAAGAATATTTTCTGTTATAATTAAAAATCTAACTATAATATAATTGAGGTTCAGGGAGAAACTTTTTGTCTGACACTCTTTTATTCTTTCCCAGTGAAAATATACAAGATTTTCTAAAAAATAACATCATAATTTAATTACAAATAAATTCATCCATATTGAAATAGTGAAATATTGCATCGATATAAAAATCCAACAAATTCTCTCTAGTGTTATACTCTAACCTAGTCCAAATATCTCATTAAGCTATTTTCCAACCCATTTCATCAACCTATATGCTTGATTCATCTTTCTTTTAATTCTTGATATAATATTTTTTATAAAATATCAAAGTACCATGATATAATAATATTTTTCAATTTCAATCAAATTCTTGGTATTTCATCTTATATAAAACATTGGGGTGTAAAATCTTATCAACGGAGGTAGAACAATGCAAGGTGTTCTGTTTTCATTTTTGGCAAGCATATCGGTAAAGGAAGGGAGATTTCTAGGGGAGGGAAGGAGAATTGGAGTGGCCCTATTGGTCGCTCCATCAGTGATGTTGTCCAATGTGGGAATCATAAATTGGCTATAGCTGAGGGGTCTTTTTCTTCTACTCCAGGAAGACGACCAAGGAGAGATAATTCATGCCTTCCACAGCTGATGTGGACTAGATCTGCCTCTAAGTAAAATAGTGAGGTGAATGTGCATTTTAAGAAGGGTAGAATGGTCAAAAGGACATCACTGAAACAACCAATGCTTGATCAGAATAGGAGTCAGGGTCATTGTAAAAGCTACTAAGATGGCCAGAATTGGAATCTGCTATGGCTACCAGAGAAGAAGGATCATGCATGGGATCCGAAGATGACTATGGTTATTATGATGTGTAAGTCAGTGTTGGTTGAGCTCTATGATTTTGTGCTTATCCTTTTTTGAGTTTTTGATTGTAAACATGGAATCCAAAAACCCGTAAACTGACTTTTGATAATTGGGAAAAAATTATTAGCAGTAAAATGTTATCAATATTATTCATTATTTCAGTATCACTTATGACTCACACAATTTATCTCACTTCTTTGAAAATAAATGGAATCACCATTATCATTAATTAAAAAAATTTATAAATTAATCCATTGTAAGATCATATATAAGGATCTTTACCCACATTCACATTTAAGAATATCCACTAGCACTCAAAACGTGTGAAAATACTATTTTCATGTCAGTTATCATTGTCTTTTATTATAGATATTACCATTTCTAAAATTCATGAGAAGAAGTATCATGGTCTATATATCCCAAAAATTAGATAATATGAATCTTATATGTCCCCAAATTTGGTTTCATCAAACCATAGAATATATATTTTTAAATATTTTGATTAAAATTTAATGACCACATTATAGTTGGGAACTAATATGTCCCTTAAATCCAATAAATTTTTCAAGGTCATTTTCACATTAATGAAATACCTAAGACTACGAATAATGAGATTATATATTTTGTATATTTTTTTAATCAATATAAACATAATTTAATGTATGAAGAATTTGGATCAAGGGGAGGAACTCAAATATATTTGATATCATCACAAAATTTTGATGTTTAATAGGATTTTGACGGATGGTTACTACAGTGGCTTTGTAAACCCATTCACTATTTCTTCTTATATTATGTTTAAATACTTTCTTGATATTCTTTCCACTTAGAGAGGATATGGTATAGAAAATTGTGTTCATGTTCATTTTATTATCTGTAGATATCCATATGATAATTCATTATTTAATTGTGTGATGAAATATTAATTAATTTTATAATATGTTTTCCCATAATGATTGTTGTTTTTTATTAAATGTTAACATTAATTTTTATGTTCCAATTGTTATGACATGTCATTCATATTATTATATGAAACATTATAATAGAATGATACCATATATTTTATGTACTCTATTCATTCTTCTACAAGTGTTGTGATATTACAAAGGGTAATGTTTTATATTTTTAGAAATATTATTTATCTCAAAAACATGTTTGTATTGGATATATATAAAATAGAAATATTTTATTTCAAAAAAATTTTCTTTATAAAAATTATTTTTTTGGTACAATTTTATTGAGATATCAAAATCATTTTTTAATGTTTCTTATAAAATTATTGTTTTTAAAAATGATGTTTTGATTGGGGAGGTGATGTTTTTATAAAAATTCTACATGGATATCTTATTTAAAAAGTGGTTTTTGTTAGTTTTAGATATATATTATTAGTTCCCATAATTATTATTTTTTCTTTTCATGTTTTAAAATAATTTAATTTTTTATTATCCAAAAAAAACAAAACATAATTTTTTTGGATTTAAATTGAAAAAATATGATTTCTTTATAAGTGTTATTATTGTTAGCAACATGTTTTGAAATTAGAAATGAATTTTTAGGAGTATATACCAGGATCATACTGGGTATGTATATCTCATATTCTAAACATAAACACTATAACATTCCAGCTTGTTCTTAATAAAACCCAAGGTCCATGAAATTCAGCACAACCCATGGGATGCCCTATAGAAGTCCCATCAACCTTGATGTATCCAATGTGGATCTTGAGGGTTTCCATTTACCTTCTTAATTACCATTTTTCGAAACATGCCAAATGAGATCAAAACATGCCAAGAGACACCCAATAATGAAACCACAAATTCACAAATCCAAAAAAAAAACCATGGGATATAACATATAGACCATCTACAATGACTCTATTGGTGAAATCACTCTTAATAAATACCTTATATAAACTTGTTGATGTTATTGTTGGTGGTGGAGTATAAGCTAGGTGACTCACCTAGGATTAGTAATAACCTAAGGGATATTGCATTAACATTGAAATTATTAAAGAAAACAAAGGAATGGATTATGATCCCAGTAATGAAGCCTAATAAGTTAGGTATAATGAATAAATCCTAGTGAGATAACAACAATGAATGGATGATTAGTGAGATAGGAATAATAAAAAGTGGAATCGGCCTATGTGCCTAAATGATATGAAATGTGGTAAATGTGTTAATGGTTTAATGCATGGTATAAACACTTATGTTATTATTATGATTTATATTTTCCTTAGAAAATGGTTTTGATGTTGTAAAAATGGTAAATCGACATATATATGTATATAATGTTCTCGTGGATTGGTAGAGAGGGTATTGAATTATGTTTCTACACCCATGGGTCGTGATGGACTGAGGCTCTAAACTCCACCCCCAATTCATGGGTTGGGGAAGAGGACTGTGAATTTGATCTCATAGTTGTTTAATCCACCCAGAATGGGGATTCACATTGAGGATATGGGTTTCATGAGGAATTTTTCCTAGCGAGATGAGATAACAACATATTTTCCCTCATTCATGTGTTTGTATACTTTGACCCTGTGTAACATGTTGTGTTTGATAATCCCATGTGAAATGTGTTAGAAATGGTAAGTAATGGGAAATGGCATGAAATAGTGATATTTGGAAATGGTAATAAATATTGGTAATTGACATAAACTAGATAAGGGAACTTAATCTATTCCTTGTAATTTATTATTAATTTAACTTTTTCATGCACAATTAGTTTTACTATATATTTTGTAGACACTGTTGGTGATGGCCTACAGAGTTGTACTCACACCTGCTCAGGCCATCTTTGGGTACCTGAGCATATTTCATGTTTGCAGGTCAGGAGATGGGAAAAGGCCCTTGGTAGGTAGTTCGGTTGGCATGAGTGTGTGTGGAGGAGGACCAAGACTTGGTGTCAGGACCATTTTTGGGATTTTTCAATTTGTCTTCATTTTGGGTATTTATCACTTTTTCACTTGTAGTATGGCACGGTATATTTACTCTTAGACATGGTTGTTCCTTGTTTGGGGAATGGTTTTTTTATTTTTTATTTGGTATTATTTGTTATTAATCTTCTATTTTTTATCTCGTTTTGTGGATTACTCTAATAAAAAGGGGGTATAGTATCCCAAATTGACTATTTTTACACCTAGTACTAGTTGACAACATTTGGAAAATGATGTGGCACACTTAAGGTCATGTAACCACTTTGCTCAGAGCACCGATTTAGTGGCTCTTGGGTCAGGGACATTACAAACACACACCCACACACAAACTATATTTATGTATTTAGTTTTCCATTATCTTATATAGTTATTAAAAATATATTTCGATAAAGTGAATGATCTAGATTATATTCGACTATGGTGGTGGGACTATAAATGTGGATAATTCTTTTTGGCACTTGTAATCAGTATGTTATTTATATCTTAACTCGTTTTTGTTTTCTATATTGTAATCCAATATATATTAGTTATTTCGACCATTAATCACTTATAAATAACATGGTTTATGTTTACTTTTTTTCATGTTCTGGTAATATTTATGTATTAATTATTGGTGGGATTTTTTTCTTTATTTATTTCATTGAGATTTTTTTTCCATTATGCCATGATTTTTTATCCCATGTTCTCAAAAAATTACTTATTTGTTATGAATGGAATTTAAATATAGAATATTTTAATATAAAATGAATAAAAGGATGTTTATTTTGGTTATTAACATCAAGTAATATCATTCCTAAGTCTATTTAGTCTAATTCCCTTACAATTGTTTCTAGTCTTTGGTGATTGAGAACAAACTTTGGGCCTTACAAATAGCCGAATTGGAGGTCGTGAGAGAGTATCTTAGGGTTTTCCATCAAAATGACACTATATGATATAATGGTTTTATATAATCATTTTCATAAGGATACCTATGTGTATATTTTTTTATTTTTTTCCCTCGTGGATTTATAGATGTTTTTCATTAAAGATTCATTCATTATAAATTTTTTCCTTGATAGGCCTTGGTGGATGAAGAAATCCCTCAGAGTGGGGTGATTCCTAGTGGAATTCAATTTAAAACTATATTATATTATATCTTTTATGTCCCCTAGAACCTTAATTTATTTCTCATTTATTATGGAAACACAATTAATTAACCTTTATCTTATGCCAGTCACTTTAAATAATAAAGAATTTATTGAAAGTAAAGCATACATTGATTTTATGTAATTCACCTCAAAGAGTTAATTATCAGAACATACAATGATAATGTGATGATTTATAGCGATGTATCATTATATACTATATGTGTTTCATTATTTTTTAGAATAGAACACTGTGAATTTAAATTATCTCCATCTTATTCTATTTCATACACTTCTTCTACGTAAGAAATGATATTTTTATAGACATAATGGTTTATTAACCATATTATAGACTTGATGATCTATTTACTTTTATAATAGGTTGTTATGTTAACTTACACCATTATCACTTGTTTGTGAATTGTGATGGTGCTTTATTATTATAATATTCCTATACAAGCAAGATATAATCAAATATTGTTTTTGGGATTTGAGTCTTATGTCTTATTCTTATAAACCCATATCATAGAATAATATATAAATATAAATATATATATATATATATATATTAGGATTATTCTTTTTATTACATATATCACAAATATATTTTCCTATTCTTCACGATAAGGTAAATTTCTAACTAAAATTACCATATTTCCTTCCATCTCATCAATTTATGTACTCTAAGATGATACCTTATTATTTTACAAGACTTCTTTATATTACAGTAAACTAGACATAATAATGTATCTCTATTTTATTCTCTCTACCCTTATTCTCATAAATATATTATCAACACACCTTTTTTTTCTCCATAAATGAATTTCTACTGCTCTCATTATTGATTATTCCTTTTTTGGGATGATATATATTTTATTTTTTACATTAGATACTTATAATGTTTAGTTTCTATGTATGTTTATCTAATATGATATGTCAGACCCAAAAATTTCATGTCCCATATATCCTCTATAATTATTTTACCTAGATATGGAAATACCAATATCATCATGCGATTCAGTACTTCTAGGCTAGGCATGTTTCAATGTTTAATACCAAATTATGTCCTCTGTAGAAGATACATTGAACCAAAAAATGGTGAAATATAAACCAAAATAGAGTTATTATCATGATAAAATTATTATATAAATTAAAAATAAATTATTACAATGATTTATAATAATGATTTTAAAATACAAACTCTTCTAAATTCCAAAAAACACAACCACATTTCCTATTATATCTTATTATTAATAAATTTGAAACTCTCACCACCCAATATCCTACTAAAATAATCATATTGAAACATTATATTTTTAGAATGGTATATTAAAATAAACTAAAATATATTCCACAACGTGAACATTTTATTTTAATTATTATCAAATTAGTACCCGGTAAATTGGATTCCATAATAACTTGGTTGATAGGATCTTACCATTTTAAAATATTGATGTATGCATTGATTTCATATGTAATCCATGGTTAACTAAAATTCTATAATACATATACTGGTCTTTCCCATTCTGAATACATAAACTAATGATGAAAAAGTTCATGCTCTATGGAATGGTGAAAAACATGCCACCATTTTTCAAGCACCATGACATAGAACATGGCTTTATATAATCCTTATTCCCATTTAAATAAATATTCTAAAAGTACTACTTATACAAAAACAAAATTTTTTTTTACACTTGTGTTGTTATTAACTTTTTCTACCATTGTGTAGAATCCATTTATAATATATTTTCATGGTTCATTCTCTCAAAATAGCTGCATTCCATAAAGTGATTCCCAATTCTACTTTTTATATACTAAAATTTTAAGGGCTGCACCACCCAATATGCGATCCTCATATTCTATCGCATATTTTAAATGCTAACTAGAGATATTGTTGGGAAGTCATTATGGAATTTAACATATGTTATGGTTAATTGTTGGACACTTTTTTTCTCTCATTACATTCATTTTACATTCTATGTTATGAATTCATACATGGACACCAAAACCTTTTTAGGATCACTCCACATATATTTAAACATATTTTATTTTGATAATTTCTCCATAAAAATTATAACACGATACAAACACATTCAACACTTTAGCAATATTCTTAAACTTTTGAGTGAATTAGATTGAATTTAATTTTATAATTTCCATATGTCCATCCATAATGTTTTATTGATGTTCACTAAAATATCATCTAAAAATGTGTGTAAATAATGATTATTTCCCAAAAATACCTAATGGAAATGGAATCCAAAATAATGTTCTCTATAACATGTAAAAACTCTTATCCGAATTTTAAAATCTCCATGTCTTCATCAAAGTGGGCTCTACATAAACTTATCTTGGATGAATATACCACTAGAATTTAATGGTATTCAAAAAAAACATATAAAAATCATTATTTAGATTTATTTATTTCATTATGATACTACTATTTCTCCATCATGCGCTCCAAACCATGGAAAGCTCATTCTATACCAAACCACATCTAAATATCACCATCTGTTATGATATATTAATAACCAAAATATTTCAAAACAACACATGCCAACTAATCTATATAATCTACTTTTATACACATTTCCTATTCAATACACATTTTAAAAAAAACAAAAAACCACTATTTGAAAAAACATTCACTACAGTTGGATTTTATTGAAAATATTTCATAAAATATATCATATCCTTATCTTCCAAAAAAACCCCATAATCTTTTATAAATCTAATACGAATTAATCCCTATATCATTATCTAAAACTATGTATGTATTTTACATGATCATTTTCTCCTAATTTATCAGAAAAATATAAATGATATTATCCTATATATTATACCTTAAATCACTCTCCATATATTTCTAAACTCTATAGGGTTTTATTTCAACATCACCATTATTTTCCATAGACATTTGCAGGGGATAATTCATTGTTTATAACTCCCCCTCTGATCATGTACCAGTTTAAATAAAAATAATCATTAAATAAACAATCGAGAATGATTTTCATGAATCATACTTATTATTGAATCAATAAAAATCACTTTTTTAGGATAAAATATTGAAGCACATGATATCAATGTTCTTAAAAAAATATCAGGGATTCTTATACCCAGTATATGGATAAACAAACTTTAATCACTAATCAGAAACTCCCTATGAGTTCTATAATATATTTAACTTATATCAATTATAGAATTAATCTTTTGAATATGGTATTGATAAAAAAGATTATTTTTATTTGATAGGTCCATATTATTCTTTATAGTGGATTTATATCACATGTAGATCATCATTATATGCATAAATGAATAATAAATTTTTAATATTTCTTTTGAAATAACATCAAAATAAGATCTGGATCATCAAAAATAAAACTCTAAATAATATTATATTTTGGATTTTAAATTGGAAATATTAATTATTTGGACTCCACTTATTAAATTCATATTTTAGATAAAAAATATCATCATCAAGATGGTTCACATGAGTTATTTCAGTATAATCACTGCCAAATTTTTTTATCTCCCCTAATTCTACATCACATTGATTAAATTAAAAAAAAATTAAATTCATATGTAGCGAGATATCTTTATCATCACAAATTTAAAGAAATAATTTGGTGATAATTAAGCAATCCTTTAATTCTCACACCCATTGAAGCCTTATTTATGGCTATTGATATAATAATAGTTTTATAAATTTTATTTAGATTATGAAAATGTTTTTTTAATATTGTGATTCTCCTTTATAGTTAGACTAATCTCTCTTATAAAACATACCTTCACTATTTAATTGTACCAACATCCTTATTCATGATTTCTCTATTATGGAGGGTTTTTTAATGAGATATTACTTTATTATATGTGATATGATTTGTGAAACTACTAACGAATGCCTCATATATATCCACATGGATTTTCATAACTTTCACTACATATTTATTTATCTATAGTGAGTCTCTATTTATATAATCTTCTTTCTCTATCATACCTATACCAACATACTAATTTTGATTCCAAATTAAATATTTTTAACTATGAGACCAAAAATTAAGAGTTTTTATCATTGGTACTTGGTTCTACGTTAATTGAGATTTATTTTCACCCTTTGTATTAGTAAATATATTTTCTGTAATTATAGATATTCATTCAAAGTAAACAATCTCCTTATGTATCATGGGATTTATTGATTCCATTTAAAACATTTTGTTCACTTATTAATGGATTATCATTCCATGTATTCATGGTAATTAGAAATTAAATTTCTACCATTAATATGACACCTCATGTAATCCTGATTTGGTTATGTAGTAAAAAAATTGATCTTTTTCTTTCTTTGATACATTGTGATTATGAACACACACTCAAATATTGTAAAAATTGCCCCTAAAATTATCATTTTAATGCTACTATTTTTTTGATTCCAAATTCATTTAAATGTTAGACAAATATTGATATTAAAAACTTATTTGAAATCTTATTTTTAACATTGTTCACTTATTGATCCTACCATGGGTTAAATTATATAACTAAAAAAAATTCATTGTGTTCTATAATATAAGAGATCTTAAATTTCTATTAGAAACCAATCCATTTTATGTGAAAACATAAACAACACTTCCACTTTCACCAATATTACATTATTTATGAATTGATCTTTAATATCTGATAGATCCAATTCATTCATTGTATTCAATTGATATACCCTTTCATATAAGGCTTTGATACCTTCTTGTCCAGTGCATAAACAATCTATAGATTGATTGCTAGATAAAATTAAATTTTATTCTAGTAAATCAATAGCATTTCCCTATTCCATTGTGAAACCTAAAATTCTAGGATAGAATATATCATTTAAAATATTTTTTACATCATGTTTATAAATAATCTCAAAACTGATCACCCTATTTATATACTTTATCTTCTTATGATTATTCTTTCTCTTTTTATCCCCATTTAACATAATATAGTCATATTTTTTAGGTGTGTTATTTATCCTTTTTTATCTCCCATTGATGTCATGTAAGTAATTTTAAGTCAGAAAAACCAATATAATGTAGTGGAATGAGTCAGGTTTTTGAGTACTTCACTAGATAATAACCATGTTAAGTTCTTTTTATATGTACATCACCAATTCTTCCAATATGAATTATCAGATCAGTATTTTTTAAATATATTCCATTATATACCTTTAAAGATGTGTAATAAAAGAAGATAATTTCACATTTTTAACCATAAAATAAACATCCTTTGAAAAAAGAACGATTTGATAATATCTCTATGGGAAAAAAATAACTAAATAGATTTATAGATTAAGTTAATTTTATGAAATGTTTATCTCTGATTCTAATTTATGGGCATGGGTTAATTAATAAAACCTTGGGGGTGAATAATGTTTCTATATAAATTATTATTTATCTACTTTTTCATTTTAATTTCACTTGACCGTTTAGATCGTTCACCTTGTATATAGGAACACATTCAATATCACATTATTATATCCCTATTTCCTCGAATAATATATTAAATTAAAAAATAAGTCATATTCAAATAGGAATTTTAATTGTTTTACAACTAGGATCATGTACAAGGATTATACATCAATGTTGCTTTGACATAATAAGATATAATACATCCAATTTTAGTGTAACAATTCATCATAAAAATATATAGTTATATTCTTGGGTCACTTCCTCTTCTTTAAATCACACACAAGTAACATGAAGGCAGTGTTAGGTTAATAGACATAGTTGTCACATTAATTATTTGAATCCATGAAAATATGTTTTTTTAGAATAGTTGAATGAGAAAACATATATATTATTCTCTAGTTAAATGCACTATGAGGATCCAAGTCTATTTCAATCATCCTCAAAATAGATAAGTTCAAATACTTGTAAATTATTATGTTGTGTATCTTCTTGTTCAATATATAGAAAAGAGAATCCCATGTTTATATGGATTACTATTGTTCCCCATAGATCATAGAATAATTTGTTTCTTCTTATGAGGGAGGATAAATCCATTTGAGAGTTACCTTATTTTCTTTCTTCTATCCAAACAAGATACAATAGTGTGATAACTCCATGTTCTCAGGGGCCCTCTACCTCTCAAGATAAACCACATATAGAAATTTTATTCTCTATGTTTTCCTACTATTCTTAGTTGGATATTATAATTTTCTTAATCTATTTTCATTATCAATAAGTCATTTTAAATTATCCCTATCATAAATATACTTTATATATTTTTATGAAGATGCCAATTTTTTATATACAGAAGTACCATGGGTATTTTCTGTTTAAGGTCTCCAAATAGTTTAGGTAAACTACATGAATTTCATGCGACCTTTATTATTCATTATTGTTTTTAATAGATCGAAATATTATGATCTCAACATGTGATTAAAAATTTTAAATCATTTTATATCTCAATGATAGGTACTTGATATCCTCTTTCATAGCATGGAGATCACCACCTTGGAAGGACACATTATCAACCACTATGTGACATTTCATTCTGAAAAAATCCAAAACCAAATACTTTGTATTGAGAATAATAGTGTGGTATAGAGATTTTTAATGAAAAGTTTCCATTAAAACACCCAGCTATCTAATTTTTTTTTGAATTTAAATATTCAACCTATCAATTTGAATGTTAGCACATGGCCACAACCACTAAAACACGCATAGAATGAATCTATGATTTCATCATATATTCTCAAACTCAAATATGTTTTCCTCCATGGAGTGGTATCCACATATTTATTGTATTCAAATTAGCACCCTCTTAAACAGATTCTACTATAGAATGTCCAAAATTATGTTCTTGTTTTAGAATCTCTTGGTTTTCAATAATTTCATATGTCAACAACTAACACCATAATATCCCAAACTCTTATAAATGGATTTATATTTTACATAAGTAGACACAGAAGGAATAACATAGAGTTTAATGTCAAGGTTAAGAATTTGTGGTTTTTTTTCATGTCCCCAAAAAATGGTCCATAAAGACATTTAAGACTGCTAATTGTTTTACTATTTATTCTAAAACTCTTTTATCTACCAAACTACACATCATATATTCAATCGTAAAAGTTGTCAAATTATAATAATTTTCAATACAACTAATTATTTTTTTCCTTACATCATATCATCACAATGGGTATGATACTCCACTTATTGTGAATTTGTTGTCGCATAACATTTGACTATTTTGTCACATTATACAAATCATTATTTGGTTGGATGTATTGGGTAGGACCAATATTTTTTCATAATTATAATTTCTTATTAATATTTTATATTCATCCTTAGAATCCATAAATATTTTAGGAAACATACCCCTACATTATGCCTCTTCACGAAAATTTTTATTCTCTAATGGCCTTTGACCATGGAGTTGAAACGTCCAATGCCTCAAATGGGGTCATAAAAATATTTTCCGAAATAGATTTCAAGATGATTTCAAATTTCAATGTCTTAATTGATAATTTTGTCATCTAATTCTCTGAATATTCTTCTACAATAGTGTGTACATCTTAACCATTTCATATCAGAATAGACTATATTTGAAATGTCATCTGAAAAAACTTCTCTATAACATGGACCAATTATTCTCCCTATTTTCAAATCCCTTACCCTTCATCAATGTAAACATTAATGATTAAAAATTTTCATGAACATCATATATATTGTAATATAATTATAACACCCACATTAACTTCATCCAAAGAATTTCATGAGTTTAAAATACCTCTAATAGATTCACCATAGTGTTTTCAATGTCAGGTAGAAGAATTTATTAACTAAACTACTTCTTAAAACAACATTCTATTATAATACATCAAATACAATGTACTCTATTTCATTAAATCTTTGAAAAATTATATAATTACCTATTTTCATCCTTTGACTTTAAAATATATTTTCAAAAAATGTGATTCCAAAACTCGTAGTTTAAATAATAGTATAAGTATACCTCTATTGTTATACTTATTTAACATAGTGAATATTAGGTTCATTATTTATACATCTGAATTTATGTATGATTATTAACTTTAATTAAATATGTTTTTATATTTGATATGACTTTACATGATCCTAATAATCACATCTATATAAAAACAAGTGAGATAAAATACATTCCAATATAGAAAGGTTTAAACAGGGTAATATATATTTGTTTAGTATGAAGGATATGTAATAGATTTATATATTAAATTATTGCTTTATAAAATATTGAGTTTCATATGTGTGTGTTGTATTCATTATTTAAGGTCATTATTATATGTAAATTATATTTTTATAATGTTTCATCCATTATTACTCTATAATCATGTAAGAAATTTCTATGTTATATTTAATATTTATACTGAAATATAAATTTATTTTTGAAAAATTATGTTTTTCCTATAAATGTCAAAAAAAATTCATAGTATATATAAACTTTGGGGATATATTAATCTAATAAATATTGATTATACCATATCCAGTTAATTTTACTTCAATGTTGTTAAAAAGTAAATTTAAATAAATAAATGAATAAATGTATCATTATTAATTAAAATATTAAGGGAATTTATAATAGAGTAACGACATGAATAAAAAATAATGGTAATATATTTATGATAATAGAGCCATAAATTAAAATTTATAATCAATTTGAATATTAAAATATTTAATATATCAAATGTGACAAGTTGGATATCTCCATTAATCATTATTTTTATTGTATATATCTAATATAAAATGTTGAATTTCATATAGAATTCATATTTGGTTTATGAAATTGAATTAATTTTAAAAAAATTCAAAATACCATTATATGTATTATTATTAGAGATTATGTGATAATTAATCAATGGATTATAAAGATATTATATTAGATCTCCTTTATTTTGGGTTTCCAAACTTATAATATCTCAAATAGTAATATTGATGAAAAATTTAGTTTTCTAAATATTCAAGTGCATTTTAAGTGGAAGATTAAAATAATTACGATGAAATATTTTCCACCCGATCCTTTTAGGGTGTTTATTATTCAACAAAGGATAATAAAATAATTATTTATTATGAAGACATGATTTATTTATTTTTATAATGTATTATTATATATTATCTTTAATTGTAATCATATGGGAGTTACATTAGGGTCACATGACCAATTTTTAAAAAATAGTTGAAGGATATTATCTTATATTATTTATATTTATTTGATAAAAATTGTGCAGTTGTTTGATCCATATTGATCCAATATCATCAAGGATAAACAACATTAATAATTATGTGAAATTTTTTAAATTAATCATTTTTAATTAAATATTTAAATAATAAATTGTTAATTAAATTTAAATGTCACAACAAGAACATAGTTAATGTTTCCATCCAAATCTACAATGGAATTCATATGAAAAACATATAATATTTTTTTAAATACTTTAATCACTGAATATACCTTTGAAATTATTCATTAATTCAAAATCTCATCCCATGATACTAATTATCATATTTTAAATACATTTAATGTTTAAAATAATTAGAAGGAACAATATTAATAGAATTATGGTAATTTATATAAAAATAACAAAAAAATATAAAGCATGCGAAAACTATGATGCCTTTTGACATAACATAAAACAAAGATTGTTCTTTTCAAGGTAAACAATAAATATTAAAAATCGACAAATGAATGTACACAATGGATAAATATAAAAATAAAAAATAATGAAACTCTCATAAAATTATTGATCTATTTGTATTTTGGACACCTAAGGTGTTAATTGTTTTAGTAAAAAATGTACATGACCCTTATAAACCATTTAAGAAATGTTTATCATGATTGGATATAAAATAAGAATTATGGAGATATTTTTTATATTTTTTCAACCATTAGTTGGAATAAATAGATTCTATTCAATCTATGTTTCTAGTGTTTATGAGGTTTTTTTGTTTATTTAAGATACAATGAGTATTTTTGAAGATGATATAAAATCATTGGAATATAATAGTAATGTGTAAATTTTAGTGAAATTTTAAAAGAAATTTTTAATATTTGTTACTCTATATGAAACAAAAGTTTTTTCATAGATAATATTTAAGGTTTCCTTATAAATAGATTATTGAAAATGGATTGGGAGTAACATTTTGATTTATTTAAAATTATTTACAATCCATAAGATGTTTTTTGATATATTATTTCTTCATGTTAATTTTTATTATATCATATAAATTATATAATAAAACATGGAATGAGAAATATATTATATTTATATATATGTCACTTTATATATTTTATTTCAATGTATTGGAATGATAAGAAAAATATTATTGATATATATTACATTCAGAGCATACCCAATATTTTTATGATGTTATTTAAGTGATTATGACATGAAATTTTTGATAGATATGAATCCTCACTAGGATATATAGGCGTAAATATTTATTATATGAAGTTTATCATTATGATAGAATATGTTATTAAGGGATATAAAAATGATATGATTCTAAGCTATTTTATTACATTTAGAAATCATAGTATTTTATTTTGGTGTAAGAACTTATTTGGGGAACTTGTTTTAGTGTTGAAGAATCTAGACGATGAGGTATCTATGTTTAATGTAGAAGAATATTAAAATATTGTGATGACCAATGGTGGAAAATAGGTTAAATATTTTCATGTGAATTCAGACTGTAATAGACTTTGAAGAGAATGATGTGTTAAAATTTAATTTTTTTTCATGTTACATTATGTGATTGGTTTAAGGTAGTTTTAAAAATAGATAATGATTGTGAATTAAAAAGACAAATTTAAAGGTTTCAATACATAATGATTGAGTCAAATATGTTAGTGGCATGATGAATATATAAGAAACTAATAATTTGATGAAAATATTAGTTAAAATAGTATAGATATCGAATTATATGATAATATGGAAGATCCTATTTTTAGAAGTGAAGAATTATTTAAAAAAATAATATATTTATATTATTTTTAGGTCCGATGATCCACTATATTCTGTTGTATATAATGAATTTTAAGATCTTAATGTGGTGTAATTTTTATAATTATAAATATTATAAAGGTAAGAATATTATATTTTACTGATGATGTAATACCATTAAGCTTTATGCTGAAGACCATTTTTTTCAGATTCATTTTTCAAAATCTCCAGGAGCTAGTATAGATAAAAATTTAGAATTATATAAATAATCTGGTTGCTGAGATATTATAAGAGATACATTATAGTCATTATATTATTTATTAATAAAATTTAGGTTTGAAAACATGACCTCAATTCTGAAAACAATTATCAAGAACATTGGGAGTGAACCTTAAAAAACATGATGCAACTTCTAGTTAATTTATTTAGTAACATATAAGTTAGTGTGCGAATTTAATGATAGAGTGGACGATAAATTTAACAAATAAAAAGGATTAATTTTAAAGAATAAATTATAAAAAAATTATCACTGATTGACCCACTAATCATTTAAACATCATTATATACCTAGGATCCAAAATTAGTATTCGATAAAATCCAATTTATCATTGAGATATCCTATTTTCTCTTTTAAGAAAATAGATATAAAATCTATTAATTAAAATGAATTTATAATATTCAATGAAACCATGGTTGGAAGAATATTATGAATCCTTTTCTTCCTTATAATGGAATAATATTTAACGGTTCTACCATAATGGTTTTTACATAAGTTTTAAATGATGATCCTGAGATATCTGTAGAATAAAGTAAATTTGAGGTTGTTGGAAAACCAATGACTATAATTTTTATATCCTTATATGAGAGATTATATACTAAGATTATGGCACTCAAAAATAACAATGAAATATAGGATAATAATGATAGTGTTTTTGAGGTAATATCAAAGCGATATAATCTAAAGTACAATATTAGAGTAAAGGTTCAATTATATTAGGATACTGTATACTTTTACCACTGACTATTACTTCCCAATGGTAAATGGAATTATCAATGATATAATAGGATTTAGAGAGACTATTTATTCCTATACCATTGGTAAGAATTATATGAGAATCATCATTGATTAATTTAATAGAATGGTTTCTCTTATGGTGGGTACAGATGATTTATTTCTTGAAAGAATTATAAAAATATATTATTTAATATTAATTGATAAATTATTCTATATTCATAATTATTAACAAAGATAATAATTAAACCTAATTTAAATCTATCAAAGGAATCAAATTTAAAAGTAAATAAGGATGGATAATTCATAGATTATATAGATTATGAAGAAATATATAATGATAATAATAAAATATTTTCACTTATTTTCAAGTACAGTTGAAGCTGAAGCGGTAAATACAAATTTATGATTATTCTAATATGATTTTTTTGAATTTTGTTATTTTTTAGTTGATTTTGAAATAAATAAAAAATTATTAACTTGGGAATATAATATATTTAATGATTTTTCAATAAACAAATTGGGAAAATCTAAAAGGGGTGATGGTGGAATAATGAAATTAAAAATAATAATAAAGATAAGTATAATGATAATAATATGAAAATATTAATTTATAACATTAATTAGTGACACATATGATAAATCCAACACTAAAAAAAATATTATCCTTTATAATTTAGATGAAATAAAATAGTCACATTAATTAGTGATGAGGAGGATGAAGAAAGATAAACAAAAAATTTGTTGAAAGTTGATACTACTTATTTTCTTGAAAATAATACAAAATTAAAAAATTGATTTAAATTTTTGATAAGAAGAGAAATTATTTTTATGAATTACATAAAAATTTTAATTACCACAATTAATTTAACTAAAAACATCAAATTCAAAATTATAGAAAAGGATAAAATATTGAAAAATCTTAACATAAAATTTCGTGTAAAGTAAAAATAGTTACTTATGAAATGATCTAAAACTATTAAATAAAAATTACATTAAATATATTTAATTGAAATTATATAAATTATATGGTTTATTTGGATAAATCATCTCATGCTACTATGAAAATGAGTTTATAGAATATGGTATAAACTTCCATTTTTTATTACAAAGTTATTAAATACATTTCACCAAACAATACAGATCCTTAAAATAAAACTATTTTATATGGGATAAGAAAATAAATATAAAAAAGAACTTATAGATGTGTAAATGGGTGTGAATTATAAAGAGAGATATCATAAATATAAAAGAAATAAAAATTAATAAACATATGTGACATGAATAATTACAATGAAAGACTTATAATTTTTATGGGTGATCCTTTTTTAATATCTATAAATGATTATTTTGAGTGTATGGGAATAAGACATATATTTTTTGGTATGGCATGTTTCATTTTGAGATTGAAGGATGGAAAGAATTATGGAGGAGATATCTGATAAAAATGTTGAACTATTATGAAAATTTTAATGTGTTAAATGTATATCTATCAATATTATCTTTCTGTAAAATATTTTATTTCATGAAATAAATCTATAGACACTATGAATGTTAAAGTCATTGTTCTAAATAATGTATGAAAATGATCTTATATTAAATTTTTTACGTTTATGGTGATAAAAAGGACTTGATAAAAGAAATATAAGGGAAATGACATCTTTTATTGGTTGTATCCTAAAAATATTTAGATTATATAAAAAACATACATGATAGTGTTTGTTCAATACATATGGTAACAATCACAAAAATCATGAATAATTTTAAATAAAATATTTTTATTTCATCCATTAAAGATTAATGTTAATGTGAATATAGAGATCTGGTATCCAAAAAAATATCCCTAAGATATTCTACTTTCCAATGGGATTTAAAATATTTTGATTGAGTTTCAGTCAATATTGTGTTAATGTAAATATAATATATTTCATAATAAATCCTACAAATATTATGGGTATAATGGAAGGAAATTATATCATATCGGGAGAATGAAATTGTGTGAATATATTTTGGATTAGTAATTTTGAATATTCTCGATACCTGAGCACAAAATATTGGAGGAATAAATAAAACATATGATTATTTCATCACATTCAATGCTAATTTTACAATAATGAACAATTTTATATTTATAATGCATAAATAAAAAACATTGAAAAATTTATATTTTTTAAAATATATGTTCAAAAATATTTCTAGGTTTATATTTAGATTGTTGGAACTAATAATAGATGAGAGTTTAATAGAAAATTATTTGAATATTATCCTCTGTTTTATAGAATCTACTCTTTTTATCATTATTTATATTGAAAATAGTAGATAGGAGTTTTATAGAGGAAATATATAATTTTATTTGATATGGGAAAAATAATTCTAGTTTATACTGGATTTTAATATTTTCTTGATTGAATATGTATTTCAGATGTTTATATACAAAAATTCTTATTGTAAAATATAAATCCAACCGGAATGGTTGTGAAATGTCTTGTAACAGGAGTACTACTATAATGTACATTAATATTTTTAGGATATTATTTATAAATACTAAAACATTACATCTAATAAAAAAGGATGAAAAACTAAAGGAATGAATCTTAAAAGAAAATATATTTAATGGTAGAGTCATAAGATAGTATAAATTATGTATAAATTTATTTGGAACTTAATTATGTGTGAATTATTGAAAATAAATTAAATTTTTTTTGTTTAAAATGATAAAATTTGTAAAAAATATATGTGGATATCTTGTATATTTTAAGAAATGTGAGTGAAGACGAAAAATTAAATGAACCATATCATGTAGATATTGATTCAGATTAATCCAATGATGGAGAAAGTGGAAATGAGAATGATAAATATTATCTAGATAATATGGGTAATCATATAGAATGGAATGTTTTAATTGAAAATCATAGTGATCAAAATATTACTCGAAGGTGGACGATATATAATAACCAAACTACACCTATTTCTGAAATTGAGAAACAAAAAATTTTTAAGATCATATTGAAAAATAATTTATATGTTCAATGAATGAGGAGATAAATTAGACTGAAATGAATTCATCATGGTATATTATAAATACTCAAAAAGTGAATGATTCCATTAAAACTAATTTGGTATTCCAAAATATTATTAGCACAAAATTTTAAGTCCTAGAATTCAAAGACATGTTATTATGTAGAGGTTACCCTTTGGTTAAAGGATTTGATTTACGGACAAAGTTTCTCATGAAGCCATGATTCAAACTGTTAATATACTAATAGATATTTAAACTCGTAGAATTTATAATGTTTTATAAATCGATATGAATTTTAATTTCTTGAAGTGTTAGGTTGAGGAATAAGTATATATTAAAAAAATAATGTTTTTATAATTAATTGTCATGTAATTATGGTAGGTGAGTAAAATAATGTGTTATATAGAATAAATATATCCTCTAGAGCCTTATATTTACTGTTGGATAAATTTCTATGAGATATTAAATTCACTAAATTACTCATTGACTAAATCCTTTATATGATGGAGATGAGAACATGTACTCTTAGAATAATTATTTATAATGATAAAATGATTTTTTAGATGTAAAAGATTTTGATTATGATTAATATTAAGACAAAAGAAAACACTTTTAAATGACTATGATTTGTAAAATTAGTTTCCCATAAGGATTAAATGTTATGAAAATAGAATAAATTATCCTTCTATCCAAAACATTATTACAGTGCACTATTGAAAACACTTATCATGGTTGATTATAATGTGTTTTTCGTACCCCTATATGTTGGAGTGATATTGAGAAAGGATTCTTTTGGAAAAAATATATATTGTATAATATTTTGAAGGAATATTAGTGTTTTTCTTTTTTCTCGCATCATTATGACCATGCAATGCTTATACTATGACATTATGTAGAAGTTATCATGGAGATCCAAAATAACCAAAAATTATAATTTCAAAAAGAAATTTCAGATACATTAAAGTGAACATGTAATTTTTATAGACTTTTAAAATTGGTCCGCCCATGATCTTATATAGATAAACATATGCATTTTGGAAAATAGACCATGATTCTAAATATATATATCGGTTTGTATGCTCTATTTGTGTGAATAAAGTGTGGTATATCTTATTAGGAAAAAAATATAGTGATATTAAGCACTATAGATGCTTTTAATATTGTCATTTCAATATATTCTACTTAAATTATCTACATAAGATAGAGGTCAATAATTTTTGTGGTTCTATTTAGGAATCCATTAAGACATTCATGTGATTGTTAATGTGAAATTGAGAAGTAAATGAATTTAGATCAATAGTGAACATCTAAACATGTTTCAATGAGATATCATATTATAATTTTTATTGTTAAAAATGGATGTATGAGTTTATAATTAATTATTATATGCAATCAAATTATAGATAAATTTAGGAAGGAAATCCCCAAGTCTAAATTTTATGGCTTCAGGTGGAATATTCATGTTCATCATTTTCATATAGGTAGGTAAAATCATTCTTTCCCAATATTCCTTTAAATTATATTATCAAAGGTTGAAATTTATAAAAAAAATCTTGTGAATTGTTATTTTTAATCAAAAACTGAATTTATTGTAAAATGAAGGAGTTGTGATCGAGTGGATTTCAGGTGGGATCATCCTAATCACCTATTGAATATTTTAAAGAATCATGGTGTTATACTTCACGATAAATAGGTAATTTATGAAATAATATTAGGTTGGGAAATTTATATTTGGAAAGGGTTTAGATTTAATGAAATATAATGTGAGTTTATGTGTCTTATAATACATAAAAAGGGTGAATTAAAGAAACCATTTAATTTTTTAGTATATGTTTTACTTAAAGTCAACATTTTTTGAGAATCATTAGATATTATTGTGTATGTTTTTTGAGATGATGAGAATAAGTTTATGTTTATTTGGGATAACTGAATATTTTTGACGTTTATTTGAGAAGCATAGTATATGTTCTAGAAGTTATTTATTTTTAGGGTTTTGGAAGAGGAAGAGCTTATAAAAGGGTCCTTATATATAATAAGTAATGATTTTTTTAAATTATGTACGATTTTTTGGTATAAATATATTATAAAATGAATATGATCTTTAATGTGATACATTAAATATTTCATAAGGAATAAATTAGTTTTCTAATAACATTTTATATTTCAAGGATTATACAGAATACATTTTTAAGATTTTACACATTTTTTATAGCACAAGAACATATATGTATAAAGAAGGAAATTCTTGTATTATTTATATGAATATATAAATGTTCAAACCCCCATAATTTATATGTAATATATTTGGATCTTGAGTAATGTTTTGAAGATGGTTTGTATGCGTTGATTATTGGAAATTTTCCAAAATCTTGTATCATCACTATGATATATAAGAGTATCAATATAATATATATACATGAAAAAAATATTAGAATAATTTGGATTTATAGAGATTATAATGTTATTATAATAATATTTTCATCGAATTATATACATGATAAGGAATTTTTGAGTAAATTTTTCTACAAATAAATGATTTTCGAGTTAAAATAGAGAAAATGTGCTAGATAACACTATGATGAATTATAATATAGAAACATATATTTTTACACAAAATATTACATTATTTTATATATAAATATCCACCAAATAAAATACATGTTCGGTAATTTTTAGTGTCTTTATAAGATTATATACATAAATTTGAAGACCTCGAACTAGAATAAAACATCTATATATAAATCTATATAATGATGTCCCTACCACCATGAATCTCCTATATCTACAAAGAATAACCAAGGGAATACATAGATAAAAGGTTATATCTAAACTTTCCTATAATGGTGTACACATTGGAATAATGAATAACATATTTCTTTGAGGGAATTTCATGATAAAGAGAAATGAAAGGCACAAGAATAATCATATATAATTATATTACAGATAACATGAAATCATATAATCATGGAGAAATAGTAATGTGGAAGAAAAATATAATAGAAAAAAACATGATTTAAGGATAATTGAAAAGACTATGTCACATGGTGGAAAATGTCACAAAATAGATTATGTTTACTCCATAATATGATATATGATGACCCATTATAGTAAAAATTAAAAAATCTATTAGAGAACTATCTAATTTATCCATCAAAACATGTTCATGCATATTTATTCCACATAAAGAATCCAACACAAACAATTCACATAAGAGTTACCCACATAATGAAATATGTATCATAATCATGTCATAAGGCATAAACAAAGGGGGTTTCATAATGGTTTACCTGAAAGAATGGATTCATTAATCATTGGTCAATAATTAAAGAAACAATAGGAAAATAATAAGATATATTATATTCAAATGAGTTGTAATCTTGAGAAGGGAGTAATTATGATTCATTGGAAATGTGCCACATAGGAAATGTATTATAGGGAAAATAATAGAGTCTTTAAAATGGGTTTAGAGAATAACAATTTATATAAATACATAATTTAATTTGAATTTATTTTAAGATAAAATGATAGTTTCTAGAAAAATATGTGTGTATTAAAACATTTTATGGACTCTGCATGGAAAGGGGTATAAAATAGAGAAGTTCCTTTTAATAGAACATTATTATTAAGATGAATTGATAATAGAAACTTCTAAAACATGTATTTACCCATAAAATAACGTTTAATTAATATATATAGACATTTATTTAACATATATATATGTAATTTATGATATTTAGATAAAAATAGAGAATAATTAAATTGTTGTAAAGTGGGAGAAAGCGTAACCTGAAGGAAAAAATGAATGTTCATAGAGGTCCATTATATTACATACAAATACATTATTCACATGCACTTAATATACTATATAATAATATTAGATCCATTAATTACACAATTCATTGAATTTCCCAAATATAGTGTATTTATTATCATATTATCATATTCATTTATGACCATTATAGTGGGTTATAATGTTTAATTGTTTTCTTTTATAATGTTTCCTTACATGGTTTTATGGTCGATTCAGTTGCGTATAATTATGGGAGTCCTTGTACAATGGAAAAAAACAATAGAAGTGGAATGCATGTTTATTAATTTAATTACAAATTTTTAAATGGTCCCATTTATCATTTCTTTTCTAATATGATGATAATTAATTTCATAAAATGTTAATGAAAAGGTTTTGTTTATTTTATCGTCTTTTAAATCATTCTAAACTTGGTTTATTTAATTATTCAATATTCTACATATATATTATTTTTAGATCATGAAATAGTTTATAATATACTTATTAGAATCATATTTAACCATAAAATTTTTTTTTGACCTGCCTTGAAAGATATACCAAAAAATAAAAACACATCATCTACTTAGGTATTGAGTTGATAAATCATTATTGATATTTTCATTTTTAGAAAAAAAAAGAAACGAGAAAATATTTTAAGATTGATATTAAATTCAAATAAAATCCATTATATATATATATATATATTACTAGAGTAATAATTTTGTTTCGGATAGTGAATGAGTGGGTATGGTAGAAGAAGAAAAGAATTTAAAAGATAAAGAATATGGATTTTACATATTTAATGTCGTCTCCTTAGGAATGTACTTATGGAACATGAGGTTGGTATTATGTTGAGAAAAATGGTCTTGGATGTGTAGAAGAGGCTTGGTAAGGTAATTGGGTAGAATTTACACAACCATCAAGGATTAGGATGTGCTGTGAAATGGGGTGGTGAGTGTGGTATTGATAGGGTAATGGGAGGGTTGTTTATTATTATTATATTAATTAATTTATTGTTTTACATCAAGATTATACACAGTTTAGATTCTAATAGATAAATTTCAAAAATAGTTCAGGGATGTTCTAACCAATGTGTGATTACCTCATCCATACCTCACCCCTGACTTAAATATTCATGTTTTTGTGAAATACCACAACTTATTGTATTTCACTATTAAAAAAATTTACGTACTTTAGAAAAATATATAAAATTTACCTTAACAATTATTAAATGTGTAGATTTATGAAATGGAATTAATTTTTTGAAAATAATAATCTATATAAGAGAAATGTTTTTTATTAAAATGTTGATATATTCAATAAATTCAGAATTTTTTATTATAATTGACTTTATAACCACTTGATAAATTAATTATTCTCTCATAAATGTTTTATTATAATTATAATAGAAAATAATATTATTTTCTCAATTTATTTTCTAAAAATAAAATCTCTATTATATCATTATATAAATTATGATATTGTAAATAAACATTTAGGTTTAATAAAAATACCTATACATATTATATCATTTGGAAGTAATTTAATTAATTATATCATGAAATAAATATATAATATATTATTTATAAGATGAAAAAATTTTCATTATATTTTCATATATGTGGTTAAAATTATAATGACTAGATTACTTTTCCTAAAAGTTACATTACAATTCAATATTCAGTTAACTATTCTAATGATAAATATTACTTAAATTTTAAAAATACTCCTTATTTAATTATTTATTAAATAAAATATAATTTATAATATGGTTATACATATAATTTCACATTCAAAAATAATATTGTATTTTTAACATTATCTTTTATTTTTATAGCTTTGTTCATGAGTGTTTCCATTCTAGTGGATTTAAAAGATCCAAATTTCCCCATTCTTATTATCTTATTTTCTATTTATTATCTTACTTGAATATTTTCAATTATCATTGATTTATTTTCAGACTAACATATGATTCTTCATTTATAAGAATAATATTTTTTTGGTTTCAATAAGTGTATTTTTTTAATTATACTATTAGAAATAATTATAATAAGGGTATTTTTATTGATAAATTCTTTTTGTTACATTCTTCCCCCATTGTGGACTTTCACTCTCAAAATTTAATTTTACAAACTAAAGAGATAATATATGATGGTATTTTTAATTTATTTTTTCACCTAATTCCCATACCACCTCTTCATAATTTTGGTTTCTTCATAGTACATTTTCTAGGTGAGTAATCTTATTGTGTATGACTTTATCATTACTGTACAAGTTCTTCAATGACATCTCATCATAAGAGAGATCATTTTCTAGTTGTACCACCACTAAACTAAGTGAATGGGGGGAGTCTAGTATATACATCCTCAAGAGGGATATGTTGAATACCTAATGTACATGATACACGGTTGATGGGTGTTCTAGTTGATATTCCATAGATTTGATGTGATCATGAATCTAAAAGTGGACGATGTACATAATACAATGTTTTCTTTTGTTCCCAAATATCATAACCCTCTTCTATTAAGTTGTTTTAAGGAGTAAATTATCACAAAACTCAAACAAATATATTCGTTGATGAATATCATCTTTTCCCTTATATTTTCTTTTGGTTTCCTTGATATTTAACTAAATGGTTTTCACCTTTTCTACCATTTATTCTACTATTTTTTGTCCTAGTAGATCACATTCACTGACTTCATTGTAATATAACAGTTTTTTACAAATTTTCCCATAAAGGGCATTATGGGGGGACATTTGGATTCTTTAATGGAAACTATTTATTTAAGAAAACATGACCAATGGAATATCTTGATCCCATACTCAATATAAGTCCATAAATCATGATATCAAATGTATTCCAGTGTATGAATGGTATTCCTAGATCGGACATTAAAATTAGGACGATATTCTATAGTGAAGTTTAACAAAGTATTTAGATCATGTTGGAGGCTATTCCATAACATGTGGGTAATTCTCGGATCACAATATGTTATAATCAATTGTGTTAATCCATAAAGCCTCATTAATTATTGGATGTAAAGCTGTGCAATTTTGTTGAGTGATATGTCCTCTTGAATTTAAATAATGTGAGCTTTCATTGCATGATGATCCATTACACCCCTTATATCATTAATTTCTCTTTATGTGTTGAGATGTATGATGAAAAATTTTATGGTGGTGTTTTCCCATTTGCATGTAATAATGGGTAACAGATTAATAATCCCCTTATAGTTTTTCATTTCATCTATCTCTTTATAAAATTATAGGCACATTGATAAATATTTGGTGATCTATTTCTTCATATTTCCCCCCGATAGTGCCCTTGGATATATCGAAACATCTTTGCACTCCCTGGTTGGATAGATAAGAAAGAGCAATGTGAATCATCCTAATTTTTCTTCTTTATCACATTATTTGATGGTACAGATTGTCATGAACCAAATAATATGACTCATTTCAAATCAGTTTTGAACTTTGAGGATTTATCTTCTTTCATAGCTTCCACAATCTTCTAAATTTCAACATCATCTCATTGAGCATATTTGCACGACCCATCCTCTAGGGCCCACACCGTGACTCCCCCAAGCATGCCTTACAAAGGCCAGGGGTTGGAGACTAGAAACGATGGCATCAAACCGCATGGGGATTCATTTTCATATGTACTTATACATACAAACACACAACCACGTCCAAAACATGGAATGGTAAACATGATTTCCACTAATCAACCACTAAATAAAAGTAAAAAAAATGTGGTCAAAATAGGTGATAATAAAAAAAAAGATGAACAGAAAGCTGGAAAGTACAAGAAAAAATTGAAATTTATCCACTAATATCCCCACCTGATGGGTAGGTATCGATTAATTGTTGTAGACATAGAAGTACGCCCTGCCTACAGGGTCTCACTGGGCACCACCGGGTCCTGGGCCACCAAGTTCTCCAATAAAGAGTCTTTCATCTCAACTAGACACAACACATGAAAGCGAGGCCTGCATAGGGTTGAGTAATAAAATACTCAGTAGGGACCCCAAACCACAATGTAAGGACAAGAATTAATCCACAAAGAAATCCATGAACCATGATCACAGAGAAAAACTTGTCACATAGTTATAATCTAGCCTACGTAAGGAAAAAATATTAGTCGTAACACTGAACACCTTGGAATGTTGAGTTTCTAATCCTAGATGAGTATTGTGGTTATGGTGGGCCCCATAGTGCCACTTGTACCTGATCCACACAGTGTCAGTAGGAGTTGATCCACACAGTGTCTCTAGAATATGATTCACATAGAGTCGCTAAGATCTAATACAGACAAGGTTTCTAGGTGCAGATCCGCATAGGGTCTTTAGGAGATTATTTACATTGGGTGTCTAGCCTTCAGGTCTCAACCAGCTATAGGATTACCACAGAGAGAAAACTTGATTATAGTATAATGTACTCTTCTACCCAATCATCATATTTCATCATCCATTAATGTCTCTCTAGAGAATTCCAAAAGAACCACCTTATTGTGAGGGTTCGAATGCTACAAACAGATCATCAATTGGTCACCGGGTTTGAATTTTATTGGTGTTTTTGAAAATAGGGGCCAGTTGCATCCGAGATCGGTCTGACTCAGTCTGACCGACCTAACGGGACCAGACGGGTGGTCCATCGACCTTACATGGTAATGGATCCAACCTAGCCCTATGGGTGGGTATGGCATGCTAGGTTTCCTGTCCAGCCCACCCTCTGCCGGACCTCTAGGCAGGATAATTCTCCACCACCCGAACGCCTTGATGGAATCCATCTTGTGTGCCATGTGGTCGAACAATGCTACCTAAAATATTCACCAGCATGTGGTCGAGGGCGACATTCCATCACCATATGACATTACTCCAGTAGCGGTACAATCCTCCTTCATGGTAGAGGGCCACATCCACTATCTACTAGCCGTCTTCATGCTGCTAGTGTCTCCTGCCACACCGCCGCAGCACGAGCTAGCTGCAACGCTCCTTCTAGTGCACTATCACAACATTCCACTGTGGGCCACTGTCAGCAGTTTCCATCACCAGAGTAACTATAGGGTTATTCTCCGGACCACTGAGTTTGCTCCGTTGGTCTGTTCTTCATGTTGGTTGCACTAACAGCCTCCAGGGGATTCCATCTTCCGCGTGATGGACTCAAATTCTCATTTACACCATTTCAAAGATGCATCAATGAATAATTCACAAAAAACCACAAGGTGGAGGGGTTTGGGCCTTATTAGTTTAGTCTGGAACCCTCCACGTTAGAGTTTTAGAAGCATGGGATAATGGATTGATGTTCTATCAAAAGATAAACCCCTATGAAATACTGAGAAATGAGTACACTCCCACAAGAACAAGAAATTCGCAGATCAACCTTTTTGTGGCTTGATCTGCAATCGCTGTTTTAGAATAATGAACAAGGAAACTCAGGCACAAAGAAAAATCCTAACTTGGTGGGATTTTTCATTTTAAATGAATGGTGTTGATCCATTCGTTGTTCCATCATCCACTATTTATGGTCATTGGTTGATCATCATTAGTCATGATCTGTTTGAAGGGGGTGGGGGTTAGCTTTTGTCAGCATCAACCACTAAAGCATCAGAGAAGAACTAGGATTTGTCCAACAATCCATTGTTTTCTTCATGGACATTGAATGAAAAAACATGAATAAATGTTTCGATTCAATTTCTATTATGAATTTGTTAAACTACTTCATTTATTGAAACAATGTATTTAGTTACTCTAGGTTGGAAAAGCATTGAGATGCAATGATTTGAGAATTTTTTTTAAAAAAAAAATATTTTTATTTTTATCTGTATCGTAAAAGAGTCCGAAATATTATATTTTCCCTCAAACCATGCCAGTTTAGGTTTGATCTATTCTAGGTGAATCCCATATCTCTAAGATCAATAGTGCCTTCAGATTTTTTATTTGAGCAATGATGTAAATGTTTTAAAATACAACTTTCATGTTTATTTAAATGAACTCAGAAAAGTTCCAAATTCTATTCTTAGATATCTAGGCCTCAGAATCATGTTCCATTAGAGTGTCTGGTCTCGAAATATTTCTATATAATTTTCTAAAAATACTTGGAATTTTTGGGACATTAAAATCTCCCTATATTAGGGATTCATATCCCAAAATTCAAAAATAAATAAGAATCCAACAAATGGGGGGTACTGAGCAAGAACCTGATCCTACCTCTCCCACATGCTCTCTTGGAGATTCATGTGCTACCTATGAACATGAATTAGAGGAATTGACTGGCCACAAAGGACATGCTTCTATCGATCCTCTATCTATACTTGGAACTCCGTAAACATCTCCCAATAACCGATGTTCAACTCACCCCATTCAACGACATGTGATGGATCCAGCACATACCTCCTCAGCCTCGACATGTGAAAAACATCGTGCACCTGGTGCATCTATGAGAGAAGATCTAAGCATTATGCCACTTTGACAAATCTTCTTAGAATCTATAATGGTCAGATGAATTCTGAGATAACTTTTCTTCATAGCCAAATCACTACAATCCATGATGGAGTTAGACACGAAGGAACATGTGGTCTCCCTACTCGAACACTAAGGGCCTTTGTCTCCTGTATGAATAAGATGTTTTCCAGTTCTATGCAGTCCCCATCCACTCCTGGATTATCTACATCTTCTAATTTCAAGCCCATACCAACACTAAACTTACGAGTGTTGTCTCCCCTGGGTCTTCCTAACATAGAGTTGATCTGTAAGGACACATGTAGAATTCCTCAAATGATGCCATACAAATGGTGGAGTGATATATATTATTTTAAGAAAACTATACAAGCGGCAGATGTTCCTCCCAACTATGACCAAAATAAAGTACTCAAGTATGAAGCATGACTTCCATGGTCATTATGGTCCGTTATGTATGATCATCTATCTAAGAGTTAAAGGTTATGCTCAATCACAACAGAGTCCCAAATACCTAATATAATCCCATCATGATGTCCATTCAGATACCATCCCACTTACACTATGGTACCTCGACTGGTAGTGCCAATCCTGTAGGAACTTGATGCTCAGCCTTCAGTTTTTGAAAAATGAGGCATCAAGAAAAATACTCATCCAATGCATTGTTTATCTATTGAAATTGGTACTAAAGTCAGATATCCTGTTACATCTTCTCATCTTCATGATGTATAGATAAGGGGAAGGTATGGAACTCCCTCTAAATATCCTCTCACAATGTCATCAATACAAGTGTGTACCCTCTAAGAAGGAAGAAATTCTCCCCACCAATCTGAAATCCAATAGGAGCTCATCCGAAGGATAACATTAAACATCGAGCCTCATAGACAACATTGAAAATTTGTTGATCCCTAACTCCCTATAAGAGCGAGGGAGTTAATTTCATCGACTTAAGGTATGCTACTCCATCACTATCCTTGAAGGATATCTACATCGTGGATTGCTACTCTGTTCCCTCACTCAGTAGCCGCAGACCAGACCTTTAGTTGTGTGCATTTTCCACCATATTCATATACGCATGAGTATAGACTATCTTGATGTCATAGTCTAGTAAGAACTCTATCCATCACCACTACCTCATGTTGTGGTCCTTCTGGGATAAAATATAACTGAGAATCTTATAGTCAGAGTAAAATATAAACTATTCAAACATTAAGTAGTGTCTCCACTAATTTAGAGAAAATACCATTGCTGCTAACTCCCGATCATAGGTCACGTAGTTAAACACATGCTTCCTCAACTATCGTGAATCATAGGTGGTCACTACTTTCTCCTTCATTAGGACACAACCCAGTTTGGTCCCTGATGTGTCACAAAACACAACATACCCAATGCCCATATTTGGTAGTATCATGATGGGGTACTAGTTAGTCTTCGCCTCATCTCTTATAAACTCTGCTGGCACTTCTCCATCCACATGAATGGTATTCAATTCATTTTCAATGCTTATTAGGGTGATTCTTCCAATGAAAAGTCAGGAACTAACCTCTAGTAATATTAATCCTACCCCAAGAAATTTTTAATCTTAGTCACACTTCTTGGTGGCTCCCAAGAAAGAACTTCCTCTATAGTTCCCAGATCCACTTCAATTCCACCTTTTGAGATTTCGTGTCCCAAAAAGTGGACCTCCCCAAACCAGATCTAGCACTTCGAGTGCATCCCATAATGTTGGTTCTCTCATAGTGTATCCAAGACAATCTGTTGGTGTGTATAATGCTCCTCTTCTAGAGCTGAGTACACCAAGATGTCATCAATTGTAACCTCCCTACCCCAAAATCCTAGAGTCGGTTCATTATTACACAACTTTCGCATAATCACAAGGGTTCAAATCCCGAATGACTGATCAGTTTAGGATCCTTGTAATTACTAGATAAATTCATATGTTTTACATTACATTACAAAATAGAAATCTATAATAACATAGTCTCTATAGGCCACACCTATATCCCATAGACTATCCTTGATGGTCTTTCATAATATACGTTTTCACATCCTGGGAAAATAAAACATAGAAAGGGTTGAGCACTGACTCTTAGTAAGGATTACAATATAGTATAAAATTTCATAAATAGGAATAAACATTTATGGTAATGTTAGAAAAAAAAACCTTTTATACTTGAACATCATCATAATATGGCAATGATAAAATCATATAATTCCATTTACTTAATAACAAGCTTATTCTAATGGTCGATTAATCACATGCAATATCAATAGCCACTTTCATAATGATTGAATGCATAATGCCAGAGTTCATAACCACATAGTCAAGGCCTTATGCCAAGATTACAAATAAGATTTTTTCAAAACCCTGTTCTAAGACACTAGATTGTCTCATGAGACCTACCGATGCATCGATGAGATATATCAGGCTCTACCTATCACATACTGAGTCCAATGAAATCCTCATATGAAAAGGTTTAATCCTAACATAATCATTCGTATTAAAACTAGTATAAGAAATTTAAATAATTTATCCATAAACAATGGATGGTATAAAAATAACACAGCCATAGTCAAACATATTAGAAAACCATCACTATAATATCAAATATTTGTATCATAATAAATCAACCTCGATCAAGAATAATACCCGTAACTGATGTTGACATTGTTTAAAATGATCAGTAAAAATATTTTGAGAAATATCCACTTTTCATGAATTCATTTAAATATAATATAATGGAAGTCATTAAAATTATAGTTTTGAATCAATGTGTCACATACACATTGAAACTTTTTAAATCAATTAACATTTTAAAACATTCATGTCCTTATAAATAAATCATTAAAACCATTTTGAAAACATGGACGTTAATGAGAAAGGTTTAGAATAATTAATCTTTTGAACATTTAAAATGATGTTATAGAAAAAATTCACTTAAAATAATCCATTTTGAAACTCTTTTATGAAACATTTACATGGATAATAAATATTTCCGAATAGATATTTAAGTAAAAAATCCTCGGATAATAATATGATTGTGAAATTAACCCTGACATTGCACTTCCTTTTACCAAGGGTACGTTTATCCTCATGTATAATGAAAATAGTATGTTATTAAATTATAAAAAACAATATTAATATTTATTATATCTTACATGATTAATTTATGTCTTGATACTACCCCTTTAATAATTATTTCCATGTTAAATTAACATTTTTGATTATAATCACTTTCTTTATCGTATATGTTTTAACTTGTAATTCTTGATCATATTATTTAGAAGATGAATTAAATACATAAAAAATATAAACATTGATTTATATATCATATATATTAAGTATATAAATATTTATAATCGATATATATATTAAATGGAAGCCACTGTTTACAGAGACGGTAGGTCATACGTACACATAAACATTGTTTCCATTTTCATATCGTATTGAACGAAAGTAATTCAATAAGATATATGTAAGTACATATATATATTTATATATATCTCTTGTAGCATTAATATTACATATATTACATACTTATTAATAATATATATTTTTTTAATCATCATTGGATGGTGAACGTGGGAATGAATCTCATAACTTTTTGGAGATGATAATCCGTACGTATGCACGAGAAATGATATCATTATATCGATTGTGAAATCATAAGAAATTGGAAGGTATATTATATTTAATGAATCATTAATATGTTATATTTATTATTTACATCGGTTATACTCATTATTATACACATCAAAATAATGAATTGTTTGATGAAGAAGCTATACCACGATGTAAAGATGGTAATCCGTACGTACACACGTATGATGAACTTGTCTCTTATAGATGGATAAGAATAATGAATATGGTTGTAACATTTTATAATAACATAATAGTATTTATAATATGCTTGAGTTATTATATTAGAATTGAAACAAAAAAGAATGTGGAAGTTGAAGAGGAATAGAACTTGAAAGATGTGCTGAAATATTTACCTCTTCTTCATGTTCTTACTTATGAAATGATCAAGAGGGATCCTTAAATTGGATTTATGACCAAAGGAAGGCCTCTAGGATTATAGGAGGAATGTTGGGAAGATATTTGGGCTGGGGTTGGCCGAGCCAAAAGTCATTGGAGATGTAAAATTAAGAGAGGGGGAAGTGACCTTTAATAAGAGAGGTGAGGGTCACTTTAGGAAAAGCATGAAATATTATTTTATAATAAAATAATTTTCATTTTCAAATGGCTCCAAAATGAATTAATTATAATATAAGGTGGGGATGGTTTGGAAATATCGCAACCAATAGGTTTTATACAGGTTTAGCTCATCGTATTAACCTTATCATTTTGATTTAACTCTTAGTTAAATAGTTTGACATTTAGCATGCCTCTTTTTTATTTTTATATTATATGGTTAATAAACATAGAATAACAAGCCAAGAGAACCCCATGTGGTTATTTATTAATATATATATATATATATCATTATCTAATTCCTTTGTCGATACCATTGATTTTTAGGAAAATTATATCAATTAAAAATATAATATGTTTTTAAAAAATCAATTATGTTAATTTTCAAACTATTTAGTATTTGATTTTTTTTAAATTCCATAAAAACATTATCACTTCAAATAAATTTATTTAACCAACCCTAACATGAAATATTAACCTATAAAATAAATGGAATTCATCCAAAGTCTCAAATTACATTTATTTGGATATTTATAATATGAATTGTTTTAATCTATCTTTAATAAGGTAATTTATGCATCATCATTTTCTCATTAAAAAATTTAATTATGTAATGTTGGAAAATTATAAATAAAATACCATTATGTAGGAAATTTTTTTAGATTTATAATGAATATTTATAGTCTAATTTATCTTATGTATAAAAATATATCAAAAATTGTTTAGTTTTTTAAACATTGAATTTAACTCTTTTAACTCTTCTTTAAATAAAATAATTATAAATGTCCTACTCTTATCAATGTGGATCAAAGGGGGTCATATTTTATTTATATGATTTTTTTGGTCGAATAATAAATATCCAATATAATGAGGACATGTTTTAGGGTAATTATAATATCATTTTTACATTTAATTACCCTATTTTACTTTTAATCGTGGTAAAAAAGTCAAAAGTTACTATTCACCAAAAATTATTTTCATCTTATTGAACAAAATTTTAATTAAAAATTTCAACTGTGTCTCAAATTTTTCAAATTCAACTCATAGAAGCATTAAAAACTAGTTTTATGCAAATTTGTAAAGGCTCTTAGAAGGCGGGTAAAAGGTTGTAAAATGTTCAATAAAATTTTATACATATAATCATTTTAAAAAATCACTCCAATGAATTATGTTGAACATATATAAGTATTATTTATCTATTTTGACCTAAATTAAATTAAAATAAAATAACTAATTATTTAAATGAGAAGTCGGTTTTATATAATAACATAGTTTCTTCACTATTCATCAAAAATTGACTATTTTCAGAAAAAACCAAATATTTACTGTAAACTAATTTTTATATTCCTAATTCACAAATGAAGTTTATTTTACCTAATTAAAAAAATATAAGTCGCATTTATTAATATGAAATTAATTCTCATTGTCAAAATAAAAAAGAGGATTTTTAAAAAGTAAAAACCATCAAATGACTGACTTGATTTTATATCAAATTTAATTGTGAAATTACTTATAATAACCTAAATTGTATTAAATGATTAAAATATAAACTAATTATACTTATAAACAATTAAAATTCATAATTTATCACTATAAATTATTTCGAATAAAAAATATGTTTTTAATTAAAACATAGTCTTTTTACTATTCATCAAAATATGAAAGTTATTATAAAAGTACTAAAAAATTATCTAAACAAAATTTTATCACCCAATTCTAATGAAAAATTTAATTACATTAAATTGAATATATAATGGTGTCAAATATTGGTTCTAAAATGGGTTCTCCATTAAAAGGTGGTAAATTTACATTTTTTAAAAAAATCCATATTTCGTCCAAAAAAATGAATTGGATATATATTATGTCTATGAAACACATAATATGGATGTAAAAATTATATAGATTATATAAGATTCAAAATGCAGTTATTATTTTTCATAACCGCTATTTGAATGGTTAGTTTAGTAAGTGGTGGTGCGCTCGAACTCGGTGTATCGTGTAACACAAGCTATTGAATTAATTTAATGAGAAAACATACTATGAAATATTGTTGGGTTACATTCTCCCTTCTTTCAATAAATTGCGTCCTTGAAATTTGAAATTATTCTTTGAAATGTTTAAAAATAGAAAAATATCATTGTGGAAAACTAACATCAGAAATTTTTTAAATAAAATTTACTTTTAATAAGAGGGAAAGAGAAATGAAAAAGTCACCACTAATTTATGAATTCAATTAGGAGAAACTTTTTGGATATTAGAGACCCAAAATTAGAGGAAAAACATATATAATTATAAGGAGATATTAAAGTCATCAATCACAAAATCAGATTTAAAACGAGGCCCACAAAGCCATCAATCAAAGATGATTTAAAATATCATCTATTGAACAAAACATAAGGTGTTAGGATAACACATTTTTGGTTTTAATATCCATTACATAAATATTATGAAATAATTTATTTAGAGAATAATAGTGAAAAAATATACTTAACAAGTAGAGTTTCATCCTTAAACTAATTCCTACCACAATCTCATCTTTCACTCTAAAAGATAATATAATTCAAAACTATTTTATTTATCCTAATCATATATGGTTCAAAAAATAATGTATTTATAATTCATTTGTAAGAGTATTTAAAAAACTACATTATAAAAGAAAGTACATCACCTAGGATTGTTTTACGTGATGCACCCTTGTCACCATTCAGTTGTGAGTTCTTCCTTCGAAGCATTGCCAGATGGGATGGGTTTTCGTCTGTCCTTCTGGTTATCCTTTTTATGAAAATCCAAAATAAACTCAAGAAATTATTTAACCTTAAAAAAATTATCCAATTTATAACATAATCAATTCCAACCTTTAGACTAATCCAAAATACTTCTATCTAAAATGAGAGTCCAAAAATTTATACAGAAGGTAAACACAATGAATATCCTCTTTTACACGTAATAACAAGTGAATAACTTCATTATGTAATATTTTAAAACACGTCATCACCTTGAATTATAATATAACCGTATTTATTGCCTTCATGCTCCCTTATTCCTGATAGAATATTGGCTATGCTCCTTATAACCTAAAATGTTGTAAAATCCAACAATGATGGAATAAAAAAACCATTAACCAGTTCCAAGCATTTCAGTAATATCCAATATAATTAATACAAATCAATAATCTCTTATTCTGAAATCAATACCTCAGTATGAGGACCATATTAATGTTTTGTCTTTCCATCAACTTTGTATTATCCAAAAAAGATTAACATGCCATTTAATCTCTTTTTTTGGTTCCACACAATATCAAGACCTTAATGAAATAGTACTACAGTACAATTCCTCTATACTTTATAATTATTATAACATGTATATAATTAATAAAATACTCAAATGACACAATACTTTAATAACAACATAAGAACTCTTAATCATTCCAATTCATCTTCTGTAGTATCATAATGTGATTATTATCCAATAGTATAATTTGGTGTGTACTCTAATGATTTGGACATTGATTCGAGGAGTGTCCCAACTCCTTGTAGATAAATCATTTTTCATTTGAAACCTTTTTCAAACCCTTTAAATCATGTACTTGGTGTCCTTTCTCTCCACACTTTTAAAAAAAATCCCATTCCCTTCAAGAATTTACCTAGGTGATTCTTTCCACAGTTATCACATATGAGAAAATCCTTCTTTCCCTTATTCAATTTATCTATCTTTCTCTCTACCATCCTTTTCATCCCGACCTTCCCCTCAAAGCCATAGGACTCAAATAGTTTTTTACATATCTTATTAACACATGATATTATTTATTTATATGATGATAATTCTTAGGATACTATTTTCTTTCTAAATTTTTCCTTAATAACATTAATGATATGATCCTTCTTACTCTTTGGATCATGCGTATTGCTGGAGGTCTCATTACATGTACTGGGCACTATTTATATATATTGGCATACTCTAGGTTAATTTATGAATCACAATGTATAATTCCAAACATGTGAAATAGATTTCATAAATAGAACAATTCACGGATATAATCGATAATCATAAAAATGTTTTCTTTGAGGAAGTATTCACCCATAAACCCTTCATAGTGGTATGTAAATAAAATGAGAATTAACCTAAGAATATCACCTTGGAGTGTCGTAACCAAGAGTGTAGTTAGGGATGTATTTTATGGAAAATTCCCAAAACCTGTACGGTACCAAAATTCTAGGAATTTTTTCTATTATAATCCTTGATGTCTATCTTAGGGTTGTGTTCTCTGATCAGAGTTTTTCTAAATCTAGTTTCAAAGCATTTAACTAAACGTTCCTTGATACCAACTATAACACCCGACCCCAGTTACCCAGAGTCGGTGCATTATTACATAACATCGGCATGATCACAAGGGATCAAATTCCAAAAGACCGATCAGTTTAGCAACCTTGTAAGTACTAGATAAATTCATAAGTTTTACATTACATCATCAAATAAAAACAACAACAACATTTTTTCCACTTTTTTACACACTTATATCCTTATCCTATCACTATAGCTCAACCATAAAATACTTCTTCAAATCCTAGGAAAAATAAAACATATAATGGTGTGAGATCAGATGATCAGTAAGGATAACAATATAGCAGAAACGTTCATAAATAAGCATAATCATTTAAGGAAATTAATTAGACTAAAACAAAATACTTTTAAACATAAAATTCAGCATAATATGACAAAGATAAAATCAAATATTTCCATTTACTTATTCATATGGATTTTCTACTAGTCTAATAAACACATGCAATATCAATAGCCACATTGATAATGATTAAATGCATAATATCGGACTTCATAACCACATAGTCAAGGCCTTATACCAAGAAGAAAAATAAGATTTTGTCAAGGCCTTGTTCCAAGATACTATTTTGTCTCATGAGACCTACCAATTATTGAAAAGCTATAGCGGGCTCCCCCCATCACATACTAAGTCTAATGTATTTCTCATACTAAAATGTTTAAACATAACATAATAATTCGTATTAAAACAAGTATACGAAATTTAAAAACATTATATTTAAAACATGAATGGTATAAAAATAACACATCCATAATCAAACATATCACAAAACCTTCAATATAAAATGGATGTTTTTTATCATAATAAATAACTTCAAATAATCTAACATTCCATCAAAGGATGTTGACATAGATGAAATCAAAACATTGTTTACATAAATATCTCAATCTATTTTGAAATAATTTAAAACTCATGTAATTATAAAATAAAAAATTTGTTTTGAAAATATTCTTATAAGATTTTAAGGGAAACATCGACGATGTTATAATGGTAGAAAATATCCGCACCATTCGTATATGTTTAAAAAACATTCTTACATTAAATTTGTGGAAAGTTTCATAAGGAACCTTGTTTGGAAAATGAAAGAAATATTCCTTTCAAACCATTTTATAAAAAGTCAAACAAGGGAATAAACAAAATTTACCCATATTTTTTTAAATAGTAAATATGTTTTCGAATACATATTTATGAATCATGGATGTCAATGATAAAGAGGTCCGAGTAGATACATATGTAAAAACAACCTCAGATAACAAAGAGATTTTAATATTAACCGTTTTTCATTACCCCGGTCGAGGGTAGGTTATCCTCCTGTATAATGGTGAAATAATTGTTATTAAATTACACATGAACCATATACACTTATATGATATAATATATGATCTTATAATATTGTTTTGTTAATGATATTTTAGTAGTATCATCGCTTTGAATGTTATCTGATTCATTTTCCTTTATATGAATGGTTATGTATGCCACGTTTTTTCGGATAGTATGTATTTAATTCATATACAGAATTATATTATGTTTATAAACGTTATTTTCCATCATAAAATGAAATTTATTCTCCAATGATTATGATGGTGAATGAATCCCATCACGTTCGTGGAGACGGTAATCTATACGTACGCACGAGCGCCAATATCAATATTTTGATATTCAAATCATATATAGTTGGATGGTATATAATATATACAGAAGAATTATCATGTTATATTTTTTATTAACATATTTTATACTCATTATTATACACATCCAAATGATGACGTGTTTTAATAACAAACTACATCACGACGTGGAGACGGTAATCTGTACTTACGCACGTATGGTGAATTTATCATTTATAGGATAGATAAAATATTGAATATGGTTGTACCATTTTTATAATAACATAAAATTATATATAATATAGTCTATTTATTATTTTAGAATGGAAACAACAAATAAAGAGGAAGTGGAAGAAGAAAAGAATTTGAAAGAGGTGATTAAACATTTACTTCACCTTTGGGTTCTTCCATTTGATTTGATCAAAAGGGCTCTATAGGATGGCTTTCTTACTAAAGGAAGGACACTAGGATGAAGGGAGGATAGTTTAGATAATATTTGGTCAGGGTTTGTCCAAACCAAATGGATTTTAAGGTGTGAATTTGAGAGAAGGGGAAATTACCATTTATAGAGAGGTGAGGGTCACTTTAGGAAAAGCATGAAATATTATTTTATAATAAAATCATTTTTGGTTTCTAATGGATCAATTATTAACAATTTAAATTCTATGGTGGGGAAAAGTTAACAACCTCTCAACCAGTAGGTTTTAGACAGGTTTAGGTTATCATATTAACTGTATCTTTTAGATTTAACTCTTAGTTAAATAGTTTGACATTAACAATGCCTCTTTATATTTTTATATTATATGGTTAAAAAACGTACTATAAAATTCCAAGAAGACCAAAAGTGGTTCATTAATGACATATACAATATTAATTAATCCCTTTTTCTAACATTTAATTTTTAGGAATAGAAAACCAATTATTAATATAATATTTCTTTTGAAAACTCTTTTATGTCAATTTTCACACAATTTAGTGTTTTGTTATTGTTAAATTTATAACAACATCATTACATTAATAAAAATTAATTTAATCAACCCTAACATGTTATATTAACCATGAAAATTATTTGAATTCTAAAATGTCTCAAATTACTTTTATTTGGATATTTATAATATTAATTATTTTAAAATTTCATTATTAAGGTATTTAGTGTGTCATCATTGTGTAATAAATAAATTGAATCATTTAAAGCCTAAAAATTATAAATAAAATATCATTATGTATGAAATTTTTTATCTTTCAAATAAATAATTATAGTTGTATTTATATTATATATAACCTTATATGAAAAATGGTTTTGTTATTAAACTTTGAATTTAACTCTTTTAACTCTTCTTGAAATAAAATAATAATAAATCTCTTAATCAAATAAAAGTGGACCAAATAGTATGATATTTTATTCCAAAGGTTGTTATTGATTGCATTATACTTATCAAATAGAATTAGTACATGTGTTAGGGTAATTATCATATTAATTTTACCTTTAATTTCCTTATTTACTTTTGACCGTGGTAAATAATAGTCAAAGGATACTATTCACCAAAAAAAATATTTTTATCTTATTGAACCACATTCTACTTTCTGATATTAATTGCGTCACTTAGATTTTTTAAATTCAACTTACAGAAGCGGTAGAATCATGTTTTTTACAAATTTTTATATGCTTCTAGAAGGTGGGTAAAAGCTGTTAAAAAGTTCAACAAAATTTAATACATCTAATTTTATTATAAAATGACTCCAATGAATTAAATTTAACATATATAGGTATTATATATCTATTTATACAAAAAATAAATTTAAATAATAAATTTAATTATTTAAATAAAAAGTTGTTTTTAAATAATAACATAGTGTTTTTCACTATTCATCAAAAATTGAATGTTTTCAGAAAAATACCAAAACATAACCCAAATATAATTTTGATATTCTGAATTCAAAAATTAAGTCAATTAGACCAAAATCAAAACATATAAGTTTCATTTATTATTTTAAAATTAATTCTGGATGTCAAAACCAAAAAGCATGTTTTTCAAAATTGAAAACTATCAAAAGATTGACATGTGTTTATGTCAAATTTAAATCTGAAATTACTTATAATTACCTAAATTATATTAAATTGTAAAAATATAATCTAATTATACTTTAACACAATTAAAATTTATAATTTAACATGATAAATTATTTCGACTGAAAAAATTGTTTTGAATTAAAACATAGTATTTTTCAATATTTTTCAAAATATGAATGTTATAAAAAAAGTGTCAATGATTTATCCAAACTAAATTTTTAAGTCCAAATTTTAAAATAGAATTTAATTTCTTCAAATTTAATTTGAAAAAGTGTCAAATATTTGTCTTAAAAAAGGTTCCCCATTAATAGGCGGTAAAATTTCATTTTTTGAAAAAGACTTTTTTTATCTGGAAAATGAATTTGTTCTTATATTAGTTATAAGAAACAGATAATATGGATGTCAAAAAAATATATAATATATAATATTGAAAATGGAGTTAATAATATTCATAACCACTTTTTGAACGGTTATTTTATTAAGTTGTGGTGTGCTGGGACTCAGTGTGGTGTGTAGCGCAGAATATTGAATTACTTAAACGAGATAGTGTACTATGAAATATTTGGGGGTTAAATTATCCCCTCATTCATTAAAATGCGTCCTTGTAATTTTAAATAGTTCTTCGAATATAAATGTGTAAATATAGAAAATTACCTTTTTTGAAAACCCAAAGAAGGAATTGGCAAACCAAAATTTAGACTTAGTAAGAGGGAAAGGGAAATTATAATTTCACCACTAAATTATGATTTCTATTAGGAGAAAATTGATGTCTATTAGAGACACATAATTGGAGAAAAATGTAAAAAATAATAGGGAGTGATTGTGGTCATCATTAACAAACAAGTGTAAACTTTAGGGCTTCAAATCCATCAATCTAAGATGATGTAAAATATCACTGGTTTAAAAATAACATAATGTATTAGGATAACAAATTGTTGGTTTTCAAATCCCTTCCGTACAGTTTAAGAATTAATTTATTCATAGAATTAAAGGAATATATATATATATATACTTGACATGTATTGTTTCATCCTTCATCTAATTCCTACCATAAACCCATCTTTCACTCCAAAATATAATATAATTCAAAAATATTCATTTTTTCCGAATACTATAGGGTAAAAATGATTTTATATTAATTGATTAGATAATTTAAAAAACTAAATTACACATACAAGTACATCACATTGGCCTATCATAGGTTATGATCCTTTGTCACCATTTGTTTGTGGGTTCAAGTCTCGTGGCCTTGCAAGATATGATGGGTTGTCGCCCGACCTATGGGTTGTCCTTTTATGACAATTCAAATTTTGTCTCAAGATATTATTTAACAATTAAAATAGTATCCAATGTCAAACTTAATCAATTCCAACCTTTAGACTTATCCAAAATACTTCTATCCAAATTCACAATCCAAAATTTATAAGGATGGTAAACACAATTAAGGTCCTTTTTTCCACGTGATGACATGTCAATACCTTCATCATGTATTCTTTTAAAACACAGTAACACCCTGAATATCCATAAAACATTATTGATTACATTCATGCTCCCTTATTTCATATATAATACTAAATATACTCATTCCATCCAAAAATGTTGTAAACTCCAACAATGATGGAATAAACAAACCATTAATCAGTTCCAAGGATGTCAATATTATCAAATATAATAATTCCAATCAATCATCTCTTATTCAAAATTCAATACCTTAGTATGAGGATTATATTAAAGTTTTGTCTATCCTTCATCCATGTATTTTCCGAAAATATTATTTTTCCATTGAGTCACTTTTCCTTTTTCCATACAATCTCATGTCCTTAATGAAATAGTATGGAAGTACAATCATTATATACTCTATAATTCTTATAACATGTATATCTTTAATACAAAACTGAAATGACAATGTATTTTAATAACTACATAATAACTCTTAATCATTCTTCTTCATTCTCGGTAGTAACATAACTTTATTATTATCAAATAGAAACATTTGGGGTTTACTCTGATGATTAGGACATTGATTCACATAGTGTTCCAAATCCTTGAAGATGATGTATTGTACATTGGAAACCTTTTTCTTACCCTTGCAATCATGTACTTGGTGTGATTTTGCTCTACACTTATGACAAACTCCCATTCCCTTCAAAAATTTTCCAAGGTTATTCTTTCCACAGTTATCACATATTGGAAAATTCTTCTTTCCCTTATTCCATTTATCAATATTTATTTCTAACATACTTTTCTTCTCTAGACTCCCTTCAAAGACATAGGACTCAAAGAATTCATTAATTATCTTATTTACACATGATACTATTTCTTCATATGATAATAATATGTGGGAGACTATTTCCTTTGAAAAATTTGGCTTAATACCATGAATGATATGATCCTTATTAGTCTTTGGATCATGTGTATTGTTGTATTTATCCATCCATATACTAGGTGTAATTTCAACACAATATCATACACTAGGTTATTTTTTGAATTGCAATGCATAATTCCAAACATGTAAAATACATAACATAAATTAAAATGGTTAGGAATATAATCTATAATCATAATAATTTTTTCATTAAAGAATTATTTACTCCAAAATCCAACATAATTTTTTGTAAATAAAATGTGAATTATCCTATGAATATCCCCCAGGAATGCCATAATAATGATTACAGCAAGGCATGTTGTCGTGCATGAGTTCCTGTTCGAGTCTAGCTCAAAGAGTTGTTTTTAGGTTTTAACCTTAGGAACATTTGTGCCAAAGCTGCCTCTACCTAATCACATCCAAATAAGGATTTATTTCTTGGAAAAATCTCAAAATCTCTATAGTACCAAAATTCATGGAAGTTCATTTATACTCATCACCAATGTTTATCTTAGGGTATTGTTCTCTAATCAGAATTTATCTAAATCCATTTCCAAGGATGTTTCTTAAAATCCTGTTATACAAACTGTATCTTCCTGACCCCAGAATCCCAGAGTCGTTGCCTTATTAAATAACATTGTAATTATCACAAGGGATCAAATCTCAAATGACTGATCAGTTTAGTAGCCTTGGAAATACTAGATAAATTCATAAGTTTTAAATTACATTATAAAATGAAAAACAAAAAAAATAGTCTCCATAGGCCACACTCATATCCTTTATATTATCCCTTAGTTCATTAATTATATACTTTTCTCATCCTAAGAAAAATTAAACATAGAAATGGGTAAGCACAGATTCTTAGTAAGGATAACAATATAGCAAAAACCTTCATAAATAAGCATAATCGTTTTAGTCAATGTAAGACTAAAAAAATCCTTTTAAACTTGATATTAATCATAATATAGAAAATATATAATCAAATAATGCCATTTAATTATTCACATGAATATTCTACTAGTCAAATAATCACATGAAATATCAATAGACACTGTCATAATGATGGAATTCATAATGCCAGACTTCATAACCACATAGTCAAGGCCTTATGCCAATACTACAAATAAGATTTTGTCAAGACCTTGTGCCAAGTCACTAATTTGACTCATGATTCTTATAGATGAATCGAAGAGATGTATTAGGCTACAACAATCAATTATTATGTCCAATGAATTCCTCATACGAAAATGATTAAACATAACAGAAACAGTTATATAAAAACTAGAAAACGAAATGGAAATAATTTATCCATAAACCATAAATGTTATAAAAATAAAACATCCAAATTAAAACATATAAAAAAACCATCAATTCAATATGTAATTTTTGTGTCATAATAAATCAACTTCAAATAAGGTCTCAATCCACCAATGGATATTGACATATATTAAATCAATCCGTTTTTTATAGAAATATCTCTTTTTATTTAGAAATAATTAAAAGTAATATAATTATAAAATTAAACATTTATTATGAAAATTTTATTATTTTCTTGGAAGGGAAACTTCAATGTTGTTATAATGGATTAAAATAGAAGCCCTTGCCATATAAGTTAAAAAACATTCTAAAATTAATTTTTTCGAAAAGATCGTAAGGTACATTGTCGGGAAAAATAAGGAAAAATTACTTTCAAACTATTTTATAAAAAGTCATACAAGGTTATAAATTACTTCAAAACATAGTCTAGTAAATATTAAAAATGTTTTGGAATACATTTTAAAGAAACTTGGATGTGTATGATAAAGAGGTCCTGGTAGATACTTACGTAAAAACAACCTCGGATAATAAAGAGATTGTAAAATTAACCCTTACCTTGTACATTTCCTTGGTTGAGGGTAAGTTAGCATCTAGTATAATGGTTAAATAATTGTTATTAATTTATAAATGAACCATATACATTAATATGATATCATATATGTTCTTCTAATATATATTTGTTAATGATATTTTAGTAATATCAACATTTCAAGTGTTAACTGATTCGTTTCCCTTTATATTCTTGATTACATAAGACATGTTTTTTAGGGATAGGATTTATTTGTTTCAAATACAGAAAGATATTACCTTTATTAACATTAATTTTAATCATAAAATGAAAATTATTCTTGAATGATTACGATGGGGAATGAATCTCATCGGGTTCGTTGAGAAGGTAATCTGTACGTATGCATGAGTGACAATATCATTATTTTGATGTTAAAATTGAATATAATTGGATGATATATCATATATAAATAATCATTATCATGTTATATTTATTATTTACTTCATTTATACATATTATTATGCCCTTCCTAAGGATTAAGTGTCTGAATAACATACTACACCACGACAAGGAGAGGATAATCTGTATGTACACATGTATGGTGACTTTGTCATTTATAGGATGGACAGAAAAATGAATATGGTTGTACCATTTTTATAATAACATAAAATTATATAGAGTATATTGGAGTTATTATTTTAGAATGGAAACAACAAATAAAGTGGAAGTGGATGAAGAGAAGAACTTGAAAGTGGTGATGAAATATTTACCTCTTCTTCTGGTTCTTCATTTTAATTGGATCAAACAGGCTTCGTAGATTGGATTTTTTACTAATGGAAGGACTCTATGATAAAGGGAGGACAGTTGATAGGATATTTGGGAAGGGTTTGGCTGATCCAAATGGATTTTAAGGGATGAATTTTATGGAAGGGGAAGTGTCCTTTTATAAAAGAGGTGAGGGTCACTTTAAGAAAAGCATGAAATATTATTTTATAATAAATTCATTTTTGGTTTTTAATGGCTCCAAAATAAATTATTTAAAGTATAATGTGGGGATGGATCGAAAACCTCTCATCCATGAGGGTTTAGATAGGTTTAGGTCATCATATTAACCTTATCTTTTAGATTTAACTCTTAGTTAAATAGTATGACATTTACCATGTATTTTTGTATTTTTTTTATTATATGGTAAATAAACATACTATAAACTTAAAAGAGAACGCAAAGTGGTTCATTAATATCTTATATAATACTATATATTCCCTTTTTTAGAACCTTAGTTTTTTAAGAATATAAAAGCAATTAATAATATAACATTTGTTTTCAAAACACTTTTATGTCAGTTTTGACACTATTTTGTATTTTGTTTTTTTTAAAGCATAACAGTATTTTGACTTCGAAAAAATTCAGTTTTTCAACCCAAACATGTCATATTAACCGATAAAATTATCATAATTCATCAAAAGTCTCACATTACATTTATTTGGATATTTATAATATCAATTATTTTAATATTTCTTTTTAATGGTAATTATTACGTCATCACTTTGTCATAAATAAATAAAATAATTTAATGTCTAAAAATTATAAACAAAATATAATTCTGTAGGAACTATTTTTATATTTCTAATTAATATTTATAGTCCAATTTATATTATGTATAACCCTATATTAAAAATGTTTTTGTTATTATACTTTGAATTTAACTATTTTAACTTTTTTTAAATAAAATAATAATAAATGTCATAATCTAATCCAAGTGGACCATAGATGGTCATCTATTATTTGTAAGGTTGATTTTGGTAGAATTATACTTATCCAATAGAATTAGGATATGTGTTATTGTAATTTTGATATCATTTTTACCCTTAATTACAATATTTAATTTTAACCGTGGTAAATAATAGTCAGAAGTAACTATTCACCAAAAATAATTTTCATATTATTGAACAACATTTCACTTACTGATTTTATCCTTGTCTTTCAGATTTTTTAAATTCAACTTAGAAAAGCGGTAGAATTATGTTTTATATTAATTTTCAAATGCTCTTAGAAGGTGGGTAAAAGTGGTTAAAAAGTTCAATAAAATTTAATACAAATAATTTTATTATAAAATGACACATATTGACTACATTGAACTTATATAGGAATTATATATCTATTCTTACATAAAATAAATTTTAATAAAATAAATAATTATTTAAATAAAATTTCAATTTTAAATAATAATGAAGTGTTTTTCACTATTCATCAAAAATTGAAAGTTTTCAGAAAAATACCAAAAATTCACCCAAAGCTAATTTTGATATTCCAAATTCAAAAATTAAATCTATTTTTCAAAATTCTAAACAAAGCTGATTCATTTATCAATTTAAAATTAATTCTTGTTGTCAAAACCAAAAAGAGGGTTTTTAAAAAGTGAAAAACTATCAAAAGATTGACATGTGTTTATATGAAATTTATATATTAAATTACTTATAAAAACCTACATTGTATTAAATGATAAAAATATAATATAATTGTACTTAAAAAACATTAAAATGAATAATTTAACCGTATAAATTATCTATATTAAAAAAATTCAATTAAAACATATTATTATTCACCATTTATCAAAATGTGAAAGTTATAAGAAAAGTTCCAAAATTTTATCAAAACGAAATTTAAAAGTCTTGATTCTAAAGAAGAATTTGATTTAATTAAATTGAATATATAAATGTGTCAAATATTGGTTTAAAAAATTGATCTCCATTAAAAGGCTGTAAAATTCCACTTAAAAAAATACTTCTTTTATCTATGAAAATGAATTTGATCTTATATTATATCTAAGAAACACATAATTTGGATGTCAGAATTATATAGAGTATATAAGATTTAAAATGTAGTTAATACTATTTATAAACGCTTTTTGAACATTTAGTTTAGTATGTTATGGTGTGCTCAAACTTGGTGTTGTGTGTAGCGTAGGATGTTGAATTACATTAATGAGATAATGTGCTATGAAATCATGGGTTGTTTCATCAAAGAAGACCAACATTAAGAGATCATGGTTTGGTAGGAAGATCCTATTCATGAGTCTCATGAATAGTTCTGGGGAATTTGTCAAACCAATGGGCATCCAGGAGAACTCTTAGTGGCCATACCAAAATCTAAATGATTTCTTTTGTACATCCTCATCCTGTACCTGATGCTGATGATATCCCGACACGAGGTCTATCCATGAGAGCCACCTCACCCCTATCAACTGGTTGAAGAGTTAATAAATTCATATAAGGGGATACTGGTTCTTCACAGTCACCTAGTTCAGGTGCCAGAAGTCCACACATAACCTCAGGCTCCCATATTCTTTCTTGGAAAAATATTGGGGCTGCCCAAGGTGATACTCTAGGCCTCATGAAGACCTTTCCATGAAATTCCTCCAATTATACCCTCAATTCATGATTCTCTACTGGATATATTCAATATTATCATGTCAATAGCGGTGTCATCATGGGGTAAAGAAAATTCATAAGTCTACCTCTATGTGTGGAGGTTGTCCTGGAAAATCATTTAAAATGACATCCCCGTACTCATACACCACTATATGAAAACATAGACTCATATCATCCCATAAAATGAAGTTAAGGCTAGCCACACGTTGAGTGATCAGCTACAATCTCCTTCAAGGAAGTACGTCCTATGCTGAAAAAGATCCCATCTCACTGATGTAGGAAATTCAAATCCCATCCTCATGGACACACTGCAATTTGTCCCAAATACAATTGATGTTATCATGGACTCTAGATAAATGGTCCATATCCATGATGGTGTAATAAGGTCTTGATGCTTCTACTATGGGATCCTAGAAAAATATATCGCCTCTGAGAGTAATCTCATGCTTCTGACACGGGTGTTTGATCTTTTAATCCCTCCCATATGAGTCTCTAACTCTATGGATCGGGCCAACAGCTCCACCAGAATCTCCAAACCTTTAATAAGGTCCATGGAATGGAAAGAGTGACTAGGAAATGTGTCTATATGAACTGCTAATAAGGTGGATGAGTCACAGGTCACACTTGAAACCATCTACGGAGCATCAGAGTCATAGGACTATATCACCTGGAGCTAGCCCTTCACCTGATTGTTGGCACCTAGAGCTCATGGTGGACCACCTGGGGATGGTGTTGGAAGTACCTCGAACCATCATCCACCATCTTCCTCTCAGCCTACTCCTCTACCACGTCAACCTCCCTACAGACCACATTTCCCGAACCTCATCTACTACCTCGGTGGCCCTTCTATTTCCAGTTGATCTTCTGTGCGGAAGGCCTGGTAGTCATGATCCATGTGTCCCAGCCCACCACACGAGTAGAAAACTATGCAACTCTACAGGCCCCTGCTTCCCTGGTGGCCTCATACAACTGATTTTGTGTCCTAGGGGTTCCCAACGGATGGTCAAGCCCACGTGGACCACTATGTCATTTTTGAGCTGCCACTTTGGGTGACTCATCAACCTATCGCCTGGTGGTAGCTCTCACCATCGATTCCTAGTCCGCAAGGAAGATCTCTATTAGTAGATCTCACTCTAGCATTCCAAAATGATTGGGGATGATGAGGGTTTCATCAATACCAGGATCTCCAATTATAGTCCCTACACAATGGTCTAGGCCATAAAGAATGGGTCTCATACAATTTCCATAAATTACAGGGAGTGGTCTGTGAACCTCGAAGAGTACTCATCCACTTATATGTTTCCTTTATGTAGGTGAACAAAATCTCATATGCGCACTGAGCACAAAGTCATAGTGAAGAACTCATCTTAAATAATGCTCAAAGTCAACCTATGAGAGTTCTGCCTCATCTTGAGTTTGAATCATCAGACTCCACCATCTCCCTATCGATCCCTAAATAAGGCTCGCATCTAAGATCACCATTAGATCGAGCAACATCCTCACTAAGAAGAAGACCCACATCACTGCCTCTATCCTATCCTTAGTGTCCTGAGGAACTATCTATCTCCTGAACCTGTGAGGACTTGGTATCTAAAACTCATATAGGGAACTGAGACTACGTGCATCCTTTACTGGTAATGCCTATAGTAGATGTTGACCAACGAGTGGTGGTAACATTGGTGCACCACCCAGTGGGTAATTTTCTATCATTGTTCCTCAAACTAACACCTCATCATGTGGATGACTTTCCTGATGACCACATATTAGAGTCCTAGCTGTCTTTTTGAGTGGACGCATCCTTAAATAGATCATGATGTACTAAAGTCAATACATTATACCTGGTGATCTTACTCTAATTCAATAAGAAAATGAGATACCACTCAATCCATATATGATTCATGCAACCATTGTTTTTATGTATATATAATAAAAGAAGAATTCATGGTCCTTGTGTAGGGATACATCCACCGTCAAACCAACCTTGTACTCCCTGAATCTGGAAATCAAACACAAAAAATTTAACACTATTTCCTAAAATACAACAGACTCCTAATCATTGATGTAGAACTGACTACCTTTGACGCCTCATAGTCATGACCCATCCTTGGGGCTCGTGCAATGACTCCCCCCAATCCCACCTCTCGAAGGAGAGGGGTTGGGAAATAGTGCCAAATGCATCAACCTACATGTTGGAGGCATTTTTGAGTACCTGTATGCACAAACACACATCCACTCCCAAAAGCATAAAAAGTAAAAATTTCTTCTGCTAATCAACCACTGAGTACAAGTAAAAACTATGGATCAAATTGGACATAATAAAAATTCAAAAAAATAACTATTGAAAGTAGAATGTAAATGGAAACTCTAAATGTTTACTGTTGAAAACCCCACATGATAGGTAAGTGTAGAGTAGCTACTGGAAGCCGTAGAATTATGCAACGCCTACGTAGTCACACTGAGTACCACCAGGTCCTAGACCACCAAGTCCACTGTTAAGACTACAATCTTCTACCCCAGACACAACACCTGTGGCCAAATCCTATGTTAGGGTGAGTAAGAAAATACAATGTAGGGCCACCAAACCACAAAGTAAAGAGAATGAAAAAAAATCCACTAAGCAATCCACAATGCAAGATCACAAAGAGAGACACCTCACACAAGTGTAATATAAAGTATAAAAAGCATGAAAATCTATCCTAACTCTGAATATAATGGACTATTGAGGTACTCATCCTAGATTAGTACCATGGGGTTTTTGGGACACACATACCCACTTGTAGATAATACATACAGGGTCTCATAGAGATGATACATTCATGGTCTATTGAAGCTTATTCACACATGGTCTCTAAGAGCTGATCCAGAGAGGGTATCTAAGAGATTATCTATAAAGGGACTCTAGGAGTTGATCCACACAAGGTAGCAAGGAGATGATCCATAAGGGGTATCTAAGAGCTGACCCAAAAAGGGACTATCGGATCTGATCCACATAGTATCTCTTGGAGCTGATCCACACAGGGTCACAAGTCTTCAAGTTTCATCCAGCCATAGTATTCCCACATGAAGCGTGCTTGATTCTAGGAGAATCTATTGCTCATGCCAATAATCATATTTCAACTTATGTGAATTTATCCTAAGATCGTTCCATAATAATTTCCATGTTATGTGGGTTCCAACTCTTCAAATGTCTTATCAATCAGGAACATTGTTTGAAAGTTATTGAAATTTGGGTACACAAGGGTTGGTTGTCTCTGAGACTAGTTTGAATTGATCAGACCAACCTGAATAGCCCAACCCGGGGGCCCCATAGACCAATCCTAGTTCCAGCCATAGTATAGATCCATTCCGAGTTTGTCTCTAGTCTTGATCTGACCCAGCCCCCTGGGTCGTGGGTTGGGACCACTGGGATGCCGGTCCGACCCACTAGGCAGGTCCGTCCCACCCTCTTCTCGTCCAGCTCTGTGAGCCGGTTCTCTCCTTCTTTGTTGTCCCAACGGCATCTAGCTTGTGTTCCATGCAGCAGGCCATGCCCAGCCACACGTTCCACCTACACGCATTTTTAGGTACCGAATGCCCACACCATGCACCATGACTCCAGTCGCGACCCACTCCACCAACGTGGCCTAGGGCCGCGTCCCTTGTTAACCAGCATTCGGGCTGCTACCGGCATCTCCTCCCACACCATATAACCCGATCTGGTTGCAAAACTCTCTTTAGTGTGTTGTCATGGTGTGCCACCACCTGCCCGAGGCTGCTGCAGCGTGCACCACCAGTGGTGAATGGAGCCACCGAGGGGTTCTTCCGCAAGCCATTGGGATTACTCTAGTGGTCCATTCGTAGCACTACTTGTTCCTACAGCCTCTGGGAGATGAAATCTTCCCTATAATAGCCTTGAATCCTCTTGGAAGCCATTTCTAATTTGTAGCCATAGAGAATGAAAAAAAAATAACAATGCAGAGGGGCTCTGGACTTGTTCATGTCAGCCCACACCCTCCACATTCGAGTTTTAGAAACACTGGATAATAGACTAATGTTCTATCACAAATTAACCCTGATGTAATCCTAAGAAAAGATTACCCTCCCATAAAAACAAGAAATTTACGGATCAACCTGTTTGTGGGTTGATCCATGTTTATATTTTGAGAAAGAAGAACTGGGATACTCAAGCACAAAAAAAAACCCCAACCTAGGTTGGGCCATTTGTTGGTGATGAATGTTGCTTCTCTATTTTTCATTCTATGATCTTGTATTTATGTTTGTTGGTCAATTATTGTTATTGAAGATCCATTCGAAGGGGGGTGTCATTCATCATTGTCACCCACCAAAGCATCATAGTAGAATGCAGATTGTGAGAAAAATCATGTGTTGTCTGCTTGTCAATTAAAAGAGGATATGTGAATCAAAATTTTGGTTATGTTTCTTTTAAAAAGTCATTAAGTTGTTTCATGTAGTGAAACAACACATTCTATTTCACTGGGATGGAAATCCATTGAGCTGCCACTATTTAAAAATTTAGAAAAATTAAATAAAACAAGTTTATTTTATTTTTTACTTTTCCATTAAAAATTCCAAAAAATAGATTTCCCCTTGACTGGTGATGATCAAGGTTTGGTCCATTATAGGAAAACTACATTGTTCTAAGTTGAATGGAGCCCCTATATTTTTAATGAGCACTGGTTTAAATTTTAGAAAAACCCACTCGCAATTTTATTTAACTAAACAAAAAAATATTCAAAATCATATACCAGGATAACCGGGCCTCAGAATCAGGTGTCGTCAAAGCATCTAGTCTGGAAATAATTCCATATATTTAAAAAAATACACGGATTTTCCATGACACTATATTTTTTTTATCTCTAAATAAAATGGGTGAGCAATAATTTAAAATTGGATTGATGATAGTCTTTATGTAATGATTCTCCTATCCATCCTATGAAATACAATGAATATTGGATCCTTAATCATTCCCATCGTTGATAATGTTGTAGGACCCTTTCTACCTAGAGAATCCACTATCTTATTTTCATTATATAGATTGTGGTAAATGGATTAGTCATAATACATGATAATATATAACCATATTCACTAGAAAATACAATGATTTACATATGTAAATATATATTTTAGGATCTTGTGATCAGTATTATCTCACACTTCGTCACATAGAGATAATGCTACCTCATTTTTAATGAAAAGGTCACAGCTACCAACACCAGATCATGAATGGGAGAGTTTTTCTCATTAATATTAAACTACCATTATGTGTATGTAATCACTTATTCACTTTGAATTATTTCATATCATAATAGTTTATTTGATGTACCCATGAATACAACAAAGTGTTCTGCAATCTTGATTAGTGTAATTTATAGTGCATTAATAAGACTCTTTTTAAACACTGTAATGATGTCTTTACATTCACTAATGGAGAAACAAATTACTCCCTTATGATTATACATGGTATTTTTGATTTTATATCATGTCCAGTTACTAAAATATTAGCTATAATACTAATCTAGACCATTGAATCTATAGATATCTATTACCGATGTTATCTTGGGCCACTCATTAATTACATAGGTCTTGGATGTTTCCATAGATATGCCTTTTCAGGGGATAACATTGTCCAATAATGATACATCCCCTATCTAGAACTAACATTTAGTAAACAATGTGTAATTTTTATCCCTTCACAATGTCATTAGCTTATTTTTGAAATGCTCCACGTGTCCCCCCGTGATCATGGAGTGTTTCATAATATCATCAATAAATACTACCTAAAATCTATTGATGTAATATCTAAAGACTCAATTCATTAAATCCATGAAAATTTCAAGAGATTTATAGAGTTATATGGGAATCACTATGAACTCATAGTGGTCATACCACATTCGAAATGTAGTATTGGAAAACCTTCTGTCCTCTCCTATAATTGGTGATATACTAATTAAAGGTGCACAATAGAGAAATACATGGACCCGCGTAGAAAATAGAATATGTCACATATATATATATATGGTTGGGTATATTTTACTTTATCTTGTTCTATGTGGCATAATAAAATGAAGGGGATCATTTATCTAACATTCATCATGATAGTGTGGGTTGGTGCACCCCATGTTGAAGGACATAGGAAAACTAATCCCTTGTCTAGATTCTCTTGTTACTACTAATTTATCTACTCCAACTCACTGGTGAGGGTCAATATGTTTTCCATGATATAGGCATCAATTTAGGTATAATATCAATTGATAATTATACCTAACAATAAAGATAAAATCCAGAAAATTTTTTAGGGAACACATCTTTATATTCCATTACAATGGGAATGTCTTCAAAAATGATATTGTACATATTCAAAATTATTTGAGTTGAATATGATTATGTATAAATAAATAATATCCAAAATTTATAGGATAATTTGGAAGGATATTCTTCTTCCTCCTTAAACTTGTACAAAATTGGAGGATGACTTTCAATGTGAAGAGTGACCTCCCTTACCTGATAGTTGATGTTGGTTTTGGATCATGATAGACAATACATGCCCAATAAAACATCAAAATACACTCAATGAAGTAAAAAGAGATTTTCTAGGTGGTTTAGTTTAAAACCATTAACTATTGATGAGTTATATACTTTGGATTAAAAAATTTACACATTATTCATTCTCACATATATATCAACCTTCACATTTTGAATAAGAGATGGAATAGTTCTACAGAAATTATAGGACATGAGATAATGAATATAGCTAGAATAAAAAAATATGTTTTATATTTTTGAATAAATAACCAATGTCTCTTTCACAACATCATTTTAAAGCTCCACCTCATCAATAGAAATAACATATGACCATATTTTACCCAAGGGAGTTTTTTTTCATTGATTACATAAAATAACCCTAAACATATGGAATTAGATCACATAATGCCCATGTTCTTTGAAGTTGAAACCCATAAGTACATGATATGTTTTGGTCTAAGCATTCATTTTTCCTTCCAAATTATGAGGCTTCTTCATATACCTTCATAAATAATTTCATGATCACCCTCTCTTCCAAATTTAGAACATCACCCACTTCTCCTACGGTAGATTACAAGATGTATCTTCTAACATTTTTGACATGTTTGTGGTTGGTTTTCCAATTCTATTTTATATTTATCTTTTGATACATTGGTATTAAACTCCATTTTCCTCATTTTATCTCTAACCCCAAAATTATAATGAGAGTATCCAATTTCAATCTCAACCATAGGTGAACAACATTTAATTTCATCGCAACTACCATAACTCAAATGACTACAAATTTTTATAGAATTTAAATTAATCTAATAAATAAGAGATCCATCTTTATTTTAGTGTTCATGAAAATTATAATGGTTTATTTTAAATTTTTTATGAATTTTTTTGATATGTTTGCGCCATTGAACAAATCCCATTTCAAAATAACAAACTGCTAACATTCGTATATCTTCTTTTAATCAATAATAAAGTGATAATATATTCTAAATTTAGTAGTTCCACTAATTTATATTAAGGTTTCTGGAGATCAACCAATGATAGGAGGACATTGTTTCATAGAATATTTAACCACAAATAAGTCATTGTTAAGAGAAGGAGGTAATTCCACCTAGTTCATGTTATTATTAAAAACATGATCCCATTGATATAGTGTTGTAATTATTTTTTGGGATTCAATTCCCATCAGATTGGGCATCTCATCATGGAAATCATCTCATTGAGAATAATATTGATTTTTTGAATGTGTGATACTATTTCCCACCATTATCTAATTAAATTTATGTAAATAAAATTAGGGTGTCCTAAATACATAACTAATAATAATATAAAAAACAAATCAATTAACATAGAAGGATAACCTTAAAAATGAAAAGTATATTGTAATATATGATTCTATATGTTTCAATCTAGGTTATTTTTGGTGAAAGAATTATCCTTAGGGTTTTTGTTAAAATTTTCTAGTATTTATCACTTAAAATAAATATACTATACCTTTGATACCAACTATATAAAACCTATCCTTTTAGGAATTTTTTAATGTGATTTTAATAATAATTAACAGTGAAATTCAGATCTGGATAGTAAAAAATAAATTATTTGGATGATTAGGTACATATAATTGAAAACATAGAAATAGAATAAGAAATAACTTTATTAATATCCACAATGTTCTCATATCTAACTTTGATCTCTTGTAACTGGATAAGATAACCTTAGGAATACATAGACAAAAGGAAGGGGATAAAAATTCTTGTTAGAAAATAAATTTTTGAATAAATATCAACACAATAGATATATGTCATAGCATGATTACCTGAAAGGAATGGAACATGAATAATCATATAGAATCATAACACATATAACATGGAATAATATAACGAGGAAATCATAGTAGTGATGTGTCCATATATAACTATTTATAAAAATGATTCAATGAAACCTTCTTAGACTATATGACATGTTTGACAAAGTCTTGAAATGGATACACTTTAATCCCTAATCACATAAATGTTTTATCATGAGACTAATCTTTGAAAAATTAATTGGAGTACAATATAGGATTTCCAATCATAACAAGTTCATTCATATGTGCTCTACGTAAACAATCAATCATAATGAATAAACATAATCGTTACCCAGGAAATGAAATGGGTATAATAATCATTTCATATGGAATGAAAAAAGGGTGTATCATAGTGGATTTAATTAATAAAATGATTAAATCATTAATGGGTATTTATGAAGGAAAAATTTTTGTATATTAGTATATGTGAATCCCAAATTATGTTTACAAACGGAAAAAGAGCAATTAGGTATCGAGGAAAATATTCCACTTAAGAGGAATCTTAAGGGGAAAAGTAAAGAGTCTTTAATAGGGGGTAAGTGAATAATAATTTTCATAAATCCAAAATTAAACTAAGAAATGGGTTTCATTATAAAATAATTGATTTTAGAAAATTTTGGTTTAATAAAAACAGTTTTTGGAGTTTACCTGGAAGGGGGTATAAATAGAGATGTTCCTTTAATAGAACATGCGTATCGGGAAGAATTGAGAAGATTTACTTATCAAACATTTATTTACCCATAAAATAAAGATAAATTGAGGTATATAAACAAGATTATAAAATATATAGACAATTTAGGAAATTTATATAAGAATAAAGTAGAAATAAATTGTGGTAAATAGAGATAAAGCATAACCTAATGAAAAAATGATGTTTTGGAGAGATCCCTTACCATATGTCTAAAGGAATTCTAGAAAAAAAATTAAATTCATGGATAATAAAATTAGATCCATTAATTAATTAATTTATAATCATACCATATTATATTTTATTTATTACATATTCATTAGGATTTTTTATTTCTATTTTGATGGGTTATACTGATTAATTTCATTGTTATATAAGGGTCCATTTCATGGTTATATAGTTCCTTCCGTTGAGTATAATTATATGACTACTTCTAAATTAGAATAAAAACTCTTGATGTGGAATGAAAAGGTATTAATTATATTCTAGAATTTTAAATGGTACCAAATAATATATTTTTTCTAATATGAGTAAGATTCCATTTTTAAAATGTCATTGAAATTTTTTTTGTTTATTTTGGTAGTTCTTCGATAATCAGAAAATATTTTTATAATATTCTTAATTATTATTTATATATATTAATATAAGAACCATAAAGATGTTATTATATACATATTATAATCTTATTTAACCATAATTACGAATTTATGTCTATCCTTGATGGTGGTAATGAAAATTGAACACTCGTATTCCAAAAAAGTGGTGAATCAACACATTAGAGATAATGTTTTTATTTTTAGAATAAAAGGTTAAGATAAGATATTTTATGATGGATATTACCATAATAGATTATAATTTTTGTATATATATGATATTGGGGTTATCATGATCTTTTTTATTGGGGGTTGGGGATAAGATGGAAGAATGAAATAATCACAAGTAGAAAATTCGGCTATAGTCACATTGTAAAACTATGGAAATAGAGGTTAAAACAATTTCTATAAGCTATATCAATAGTTACAGGTAGATATTACTTCTATTGAAAGGATTATGTAAAAATTATATTTCATTAATGGAAGGAGGATATTTCCACAATATCTCCAATGTAAATAGAACATATATCTAATATTTTTGAAACCGTGGAAACATATCCCCCATATTTCCACCAGGGATATAGTTCTATAACAATTGTTTAAACCATGGATATAGTCCCAGAAAAATTTTTATATAGATTTTAAATAAATATACACAAACTAGATTTTGTCTCCAAACCTCCAGAATCATAGACGAGATGCATTACCAGTACGTTGTGGATATCTTATGCTATAAATTAAGATATATATATATATATATATCATTATATATATTCATATGAACCATGAAAATAAAAAAGACCATGAATGTGGTTCTAACCAACAAATTACCTTGATAAATTGATTTTTCACATTGATGAGGGAAACAAATAGCAACCATTTAATAAAATATTGCTTACAGGAAGAGGATATAGCCATGGTTCAAGTGAACGATGGCCACTACCTTTGAAAAAACCTCTATATCCATGTTTTTAGAAAACAATGTCTATATACTTGGTGAAAATGCCCATATCTAGAGTATTTGAATGCTTTAGCTATAGATATTTTTTATAAACCAATTTTATAGTAGTTAATTTAAAAGGTAATGTTTGAGGATTTTACAACATGAATGCGTCTCCTTGAGAATCTCATTAAGGAACCTACGTTTGACGTTTTACTAAAACTAAGAATTCATGTATGTGGGGAAGAGGTTTGTAAATGAATTATGTAATATTTTGAAAATATTCATGTCCTAGGGGGTGTCAGGAAAAGGGGTGGTGATGGGTGGGATTTATAGGGGAGGGTGTTTTTTAATATTATTTTCATTAGTTTATTATTTTGGCTATAAACTATCAATAATTTTTATTAAATTGAATAAATATAGTAAATGGTTCTGGGGAGTTCAAATAATGGGTTATTAGCTCATACATATATCATCCATTACTCAAAAATTCATTTATTTTTTAAATACCATAAATTACCGCATTTCAATATTCAAAAAAAATATCAAATAGTTCAGAAAAATTTCAAAAATCGACCCTAACCATTATTGGAAGTGTAGTTTTCAAAAATGGATTCAATTTAATGAAAAAAATTAAATATTCCAAATAAAATTTTAATTAGAATCAGCACTTGTTTAAAAAATACATATTTTTATATTATAATCTATTTATAATCCTTTGAAAATTTAACCAAGGTCTCATAAATTTATCTTATAATTATAATAAGAAATATTATGAATTTATGATCCTATATTTTGAAAATGTATTTTCTTAAAAATCATTATAATAATTGTGAAATTTAAAATAAATATTTACGTTTCATAAAATAACAACACATAATTTATCATTTTAAATACATTTACTTAATTTCACCATGATATAAATATATCATATCTTCAGTTTTAACATGCCAATACTTTACTGATAATATTATAGTTGTTATTAAAATTCCTCTATCCATATTAATATTCCTAGCAGTCACATTACTATTCCAATGGTAAAGTTATTATTGCATCAATATATATTTCTCAATTTCTATAAATACCACTTAATTCAGTCATTATTAATTCTATTATACTTTATATTATGGTTATATATAAACATTCATCTTCAAAATTAATAATTTGTTGATAATATAATGTTTTATTTCTATATCTTTGTTTTTTAGTTCAATCATTTTAGTGCATCAAATATATTAAAATTATCATATTCCTATTATCTTATTTTATATTATTTTTCCACAGTTATATTTGGAATTATATTTGGATTATTTATAGAATAATGATATAATATTAATATATGAGAATGATATTTTTTTTAGTTTCTCTAGGCAATGATTTTGATTTTTACTATATGAAAAAATTATAAAAAGGGGATTTCTGTTGATAAAAATTTTGGTCGTTAAAAAGATCATACCAGGACGTAGTCTTAGGTAGAAGAATGATTTGAAGATATTTATATGAATTATTATCAAATAACGTTATAGAGAGAAATACGGTTCATAATCGGTGATGAGGAGAGCATCGTGGGAGTTCTTCATAATGTTATAGTTTCCCTATATGTTATCATGAAAATTTATATATTATGTATATATGTATACTGTTGAAATGGTTATTTTTGATAAATCTAAAAAACAGATCAATATTTATAAAAATATATAAAAATTCATATTTGCTGTTATTAATTTAAAAATATTTAAATAACCATGAATAATTTATATTTGAAATGTGGATATTGATGGGTTTTCATAATTGGTGATTTATAATAATAGAGTAGTGAGAATTTATGTTTACAATAATATTAGAAATAGAAGTATATATTTTGGGAAATTATATAGAGACGTAACACTATGGTATTCTTTAAACACATATTTATCAAAGGTGAGAATTATTGAGAGTAACAAAATACTAATATAATGTTCTAGATAGATTATGTTTTAAAATATATCACATATGTTAGAAAAAAAGATTGATAAAAAGGGAAATATTATTTAATTTTGAATATTCTAATGAATTAAATAATATATACTATTTATTTTGGAAATTATTTTAGAATACTTTTGATCTTCTTGAATATATTTAGATTTTTGTTTTAAACTAGATTTTGAATGTATAAATAAACAACAAGATTATTTTCAAATAGTTTGGATACTAAAAAATTATGTTATAATAATTGTAATCACACTTATATTTTGTAAATAAATTTATGTCTCAAAACTAAACCCAAATCTAGAAAGGATTATATTTCCACATCTATTTTTAACCATATAAAAAACACAATCTACCTTGTAATTAAATTATATAGTTTCTTGTGGTTATATGTGAGTGATGGATTGGAGAGTCGATGATTATTACAAATTGTCATAAAAATTATATCCATAGAATAATTTCAACAAGAGATAATTATTGATTAAACACACTTTTACAGAGATATATTATCATAAATTTGAGAACATCAAAAGAAAATGGAGATTTAGATTATTTCAATGTAATATAAGTGTTCCCTTATAGGAAAAATTATAGAACACATTTCCCAATTATTTAGTGCATCATATATCATTATATAATAAGTGTTATGGAATTGTCATTACATTTAGTTTTTTTAATACATGGTTTATTTTTTTGTAAAATCCATTATTCATAAGTATTATGTGGCATGGATATGTGTTATAACTACATCCATTAAATCATTTTTTTGTTATATAGTCCATTGAATGAAATTTTCTTCGTCCTTTGTATTAAAGTTGTTTATTTTACAATTTCCATGTGTCAATTATAATAGGGACCCTTTTATGAAATTTCTAATAATATATCATGATTTTTCAATATAACAGATATCAAATATAATATATTCCTCCTTATAATAGTATTTATTAGTATTTTATTTGGAATTAGATTTTAATAAAGGTGTTTGAAATGTGGTGAGGTATTTATTATGAAATTACTAGAAACAATCCATGAAGTGGAAGGAGGAAACATCACCATTGAATAATTAAAAATAATTAATTTAATTTATGAAAATAATAAATTTAATTTAGAATGACTGATTTTTTTATTTCTTCTTTATTAGGTAAAAAATATGTGGAATGGTATGGGATATATTCCCCCTAATATGGAAAAAATTGATATAAGGCCTACCCTATATAGAATGTGTAACTCCACTCCTATTTATTTGATGGCTATTGGAAAATATGGGGTGAGAGTTTTACATCCCAACCAGAGTTCCATATTTTGGTTCCCCATGCCAGTTCGCTGCACAACCTCAGTTGTGCTTCCCACTATGCCAGTGGCTTCTGAATAGTAGTGATGATCAATCATAAAACATTGGGTGACTATATACAATTTATCAAAGAATTACAACATAAAAAATACAAAACTACAATAAATTGATATAACTAGTAACTAGAATACTAAATGCATAACATAATTACGTAAACATAAAAACATTTCCCAAAAAATAAAATAGTAGATATTTTATTACATATACGTTTCATATATCAAATGAAAAACCCAAAACAAAAACATTGAAAATTCTCTAGTGGGTACTAAAACCATGTCGATATCCCACATCTGTGCTCCATCAATATTCATCCATCCCACATAAGGCTCTCACACTTATCTTTTCTTTCTGAGATGAGTTTTATTTGGGTACTAACTAGAAATACTGATTATTGTCTCAGTATAAATCAATGGTCCAGCAACAATGACGTCTAAATAATATCAAATCTCTTAAAATGTATACATCTTAAGAAGGAATAAAATATAATAAGTAAATTAAACAGATTTCACATTAATTATTATTTAGTTAACCACATAAATTCTCAGGTGCATTATGAAACCTGAACCATCAATACTTGCATTGGCCCATGTTGGAGTATGGACATTCCCTAAAGGGATATCAAATTTTATACATCATGGGTTTTTATTAATTAAATAAGTTCAGTTTCACATTCAATTTATGGGAGCATGGACCTGCAGTTTGGCACCCTATGGGTATTTAATGTTGTATATAATATCACAAAACTCTGTGATCACATGTATACATAAATACACTGGGTTTCTAGAGTGGTAGCCAGGCTCACATTGGGTTGAGGAAGCAATAGTCCTAAAGCCACAACTCAGTCAATGATATCGCATCACATGGTTCGATATTTACATTAATTTATCTTAAATTATCAAAATTCATTAATTAAATATTTCTTAATATAATTTATTAAGAATGTAAAAGTTACAATTAAACCATTTAATCTTATTGGTACACTCCAAGGGTGGATACTAGTTCACAATTACATTAATCAACAATTTTGTAATTCCCATTATTCATCAATTTAAAAACCACACAATAAAGCAATTTTATTATCAAATTAATTGATCAAGTCCACGATTCTAATAAGTAATGAACTAATTAATTATTTAAAATCACTATGTCTTTTTAAAACATGAAAATTGATAATACATAACTACATACTTACAATTATTACAGAGACTATGAGAATTGATAATTAGACCACCATCCTCGTGATCATTGAAGAATGATCACCCCAAGACAACCCCAATTTATATTGAATGGATGAAAACAATAATAGGTATCAAGAACAAATCCATAATTATTGAATATGATTAAATAAATACAACACCATAGAGAGTCACCCTAGGGCTGAGAGACGCAAGGATGCACAAAATAATGAAAGAAAAATGAACCGCACCACACATTTAAATTTAATGTTCATGGAATTACATGGTGTGTAATTATATTAAAAAAAATGTAAATGTTTTTAAAGGATTACTCTAGAAAAATCCATCACCTCAGGTGATTTTGTCATGATTCAATATGAAATTTCATGTAACAATATTACACTACGTGTAAATTTACAAAATATTGTTTTTTTTGTTTAGAGAATATTGTTAAAATATCAGACCACCTCAAAATTATTCCAATCCAGAATAAAAACCTCGAAAACCATAAAACAAAATAGAAAACTCAAAAAATTAATGTACCTAGAAAAAGGAACATGGTCACACAAGCTCCCTTTCTTTTAAGTGCAAGTCCTCGATTTATACACCCATGCATCTATAAGATTCCAAGGTGATAATATAGCGCCACTAAGTTAATATATCTACTTCTATTTCCCATTAGATTCATGAGCATGGCCATGTTTTTTAAATACTTGACCTATCACCTCAATATTTCCGCACAAAACTTTATCACAACTATCCACAACACATATAATTTGAATCTCAAATGAATCAATTTTCTAAAGATCAATATCATCAATATAGATAAAATGAGATGGGTCAAGGTGATATAAATAAAGGTACAAAATGTGAAAAATGTATGGAATTTCACTATACCTCTATGGAAGATCCAATTATTTTTCCACTTTCTTGATTATATCCACAGTCAGAACGGTCTAACAAAACTGCATGCCAACATTCCAATCCTCCAAATCCAATGGTGACCCAATATAGGTCATATTTGAAGGACGCATGATCACCCACTGTAAAATCAAGGGGTTATCGATGTCGATAAACATATAACTTATTCATATGTTGAGCTGTATATATATGTTTCCAAGTCAAATAAACTTGATATGATGTCCCTTAAATGAGACTTGATCAAAACAACTCTAACTCACCTTCTTATGTCCATCATAAAGGAAATATTTATAGCCTTACATAAAGAGTCTCATATTGTTCCATATAAATAGTCTCTTGATAATTATTGTTATAAGATAACTCAATGAGTTATAGGTGCTTGTCCTATGAACAAACAACATATAGGACACATTCACATATAATATACTCTAAAACATGTATTGTTCTCCTCACTACTCATCTGTCTATGGGTGGATAGTTATAATCATCAATACATAGGTACCCGCTTCTTTCTAGAGGCCCTTCCAGATCTATGAAGTGAAATATGAGTCACAATCTGAAACTATACTATATAGATCCCCATGAAAGTAAACGATCTATGTAATGTAAAAGTCTCTCAAATTATACACTAATAATTTCTTCTGAATTGTAAATAAATGAACTACATTCATTAATTGATGAACTATAACCCAAATAGCATTATTCCATTGAGTCATCCTTGGGGGACCCACCACCAAATCCATGGTAACAACATCCATATTCCAACACAGAATTGTAATGGATTTAGTAAAACACAAGGTCATTGATTATTAAATATTACCTATTGATCGTTGTGATATCCTGTTGTGAACCTTGAAATCACCTTGTCCATTCCTGATAACCAATACTTATTATGTAGGTTATGTAACATTTTAGTCAATCCTGGATGCACCTTCCACTTTGAGGTGTAAAATTCACACATATTCTATTCCTAAATAGATATAGGAACACTTAATAGGCCTGAGAATAGATGATATCATCCACATATATAATCCAATATGATGGTGACTCTCCACCTCCAAGGAATTACCACAAGGATCGGTACTACAGATCCTTATACTTCCACTCTATGATCTGGCTCAAAAGTATAAACTCTACTAAAATTAATGCTAGATTAATCTCATCCTAAACTTCTTGAACCATAACATGAATCTTAGACATAAAATGCATCATATGTTTCTAAGAACTATACTCTTGAACTACCTAAGTCTGAGTTTTCCTACTTAATGTGTCAAAAACACTATTTACATTCCTAGTCAAATATGCTAGTTCAAAACCAAAACACTACATATACTCATCCCATCTACACTTTCAAAGATACAAGTATCATTGTGAAAAAGATATAACTTAATATCATATATTTAGTATACATAGTTAACTTTTCATCCAACATATAATGCTTCAAAAAAATAAAGGAATAAGTCACTATAGTTAACTTGAGGTCCAACAAACTATAATTCCATTCATGTTGCCTCAACTGCAATGACACATACAACACAACTCAACCCCCTACATCAAAAATACACCAAGTCCTATCCCATATGTGTTACATTAAAAAAATACTACTCCCTTTTCCTAGGTAGGATCAAGATCATTGTAGTAGTCAAATTTTTCATTAACTCCAAGAATGTATTCATACATGGTCAAAATCAATAAGTCATAACTCCATTTTTTCAATCATGAAAGTGTTTCTTCCAAGAGGGATAAGTCATGGATGATCCTTTTATAATTTGATGATAAACCCTTAAATACATTTATATAAAATATTTATTGGGATTCTCTCAGGAAAACATTTCATGCACCCTCTATTGATGAACTTACACACCTTCTTCTAAGATGATGTGACCTAGGGAATATATGTGTTCAGTCAAAAATTGACACATAGATAGCTTTACATATTACCAATGATCACTCAGTTCACTTAGGATGATGAAAATATATTGGGAATGATCATCATTATTCAAATAGAACACCATTATTTAGTCCATAAAACAACCAAAAACTGATCTAGGTATGGGTAAAATATACACTCCATCATGGACATAAACATAGCCAGAGCATTATTCATCCTTAGGAACATCGCAATGAACTCATGAAGGACATACATGCTTCTGAATGAATTCCATGGTATGTAAGAAGTATAAAATCTCAAATTGTGAAATGAAAATCCCAATTCATATTTTTAGAAAACACATTCTTCTCTGAACTAGTCAAATAGATCATCTATATGTGGAGTAGGATATTGGGTTTTCTCTATTATCTAGATTAACATCCAGAAATCAATATATATGTAGAAGTTTCTATTCTTCGTATTAGAAAATAATATTAGAGAACCCCAGGTTATGTACATGGATGTATAAACCTGTGATCTTTTAACTCTTCAAGCTAATTATTAAGTCCATGATGCACTATGGGTTTCATTCTATATGGTGGGATTGAAAACAACTCAACACCTGACCTGAAGTCAATCGTAATATCTACAACTCTCTCTGGTGGTATCCCTAATTAGTACATAGGAAATATGTTCAAGAACTAATCTAGTAACTATCAAAAGACATGATTTTTCATAGCTCCATAATTTATAAAAAGGTTGCAACATTTCTGGTGAGATTTCCTAGATTCAAATGAAGTGTCCATGGATGGTCTGCCTTGGTATCCCTCTATCTACGATGAAAGTTATTTTCACCCTCAATAGATGTTAAGAAAAATCTCTAGGGATAAGTATCTATATGGGCATGGTAGGATACAATACAATACATACCCATTATTAAGTCAAAAAATAACATGTCTTGTATGAAATGATCGTTATAGAAATGATACACCGCAACCTCGAGAGAAAACCACTTGCATAGAAAAATCTCCCTCGAACGTACTCCCAATAATGTGTTGATTGTCATAAAACCACTCAAAAACTAAAAATCTTGACTCAAAACATTCACCTGTTGATAATAAATATATGAATGAGGGGATCATGTATCAAAAAAAGAACTACATGGAATGATGTTGTAAGAATAGTACCTCTAACTATCGATGGTCATGGCTTGCTATCTACACGTGTATGATGAAATGATTGCAATTTCACTTAACCTCTTCCTTATGTGGTTGTATATGTCCCCTGAGATGAATCACTTTACTATTATATTCACTCATTCCTAGAAGTACCATGACCACTACATCAATTACCAGGACTAGTAGAACTCTAACTGCTATACTAATTTTTGGTTGATGACCCCTCCCTATATCTTGATTTGAACTGGATCATCTGTCAATTTCAATAGGTCGAGGGATCTTGAAATACATCATCATGGGGCCTGCTATTCCTCAGTATCGACACTCTTCTAATCTTCCTTGAAACTTTCTACAAATATTATTGAATATACCACACTGGTTCTGGTATATTTGGTCAATGGTTTGAGTAACAGACCCATCTCCCAACACGATCTTTGTTATCTCCAAAGTTGAAATTATCACATCAATGATTTATAATCTTATACGATGTACCTACTAGTGTTCTAGTGGAAACCAGATTCATTCCAAGGTTAACCTTCTTCAGGTTCCCATCAGATATGATACATAGATTCCCCACTATAGAAAACTTTTCCAAACAAAATATATTAATTCGGGACCCAATCTCACATTTAATCATATCCGAAAACCAATTTATTCTAGTATCCTATTTTACTACAAACGCTGAAAAAATAACAACAAATATTTGATGTGACCAATATTTTATATTATAGGAATAGTCCCTTAGGTTATCCTCACAAACTATGCTTCCATCTTTTTCAAAAAACTATTTTTGGAAAAGTGCTCCAAGAACTTCTCATGAAGTCCTTCCATAACATATTCTCTAATAGTATATCCTGAGGTAAAATATCCCACAAATAGTTTTCTAGGCCATGTAACATAAAATATGTCATTTAGACTATATTCTTAAAATGGTTCTCTATGTGTTAAAAAATCATCTAGATAGATTCAATTGAAATCACAGAATCCTGATGTCCAGCTTCTCTATTAAATGTCGTAGAATACTTCAAATAGAACTCGGGTGTCATGTCATACATGTACTACTCAACTTGTCCTGGGTATCTATCCATAAAATTATCAAAGTGATAAATATTATCATGTAACTAGTTTTCTAAATACTCACCCAGAACTATTGGATTCTCTAGTTCTGCTATAAGAGGATTATTCCATAACGTGGCCTACTATCATCCTATCGACAATCATCCTCATGGAAGATTATTTATAAAATTTAAAATATAAGTGTTCGGAAACATTAAAAAAAATATGAACACATTCATATAATATGAATTATATGAAAAAAATAGTAAATATTTTCCCCAAACCCTACCACACGATCAAAACCAATGCGTTATCACAAACCTCAACCATCCATGGTCTAGGTCTTTACAAAAATATGATAATAATTTCAAAAAAAATTTGTCTATAGAAACCAATTTATTCATTACATTTACCATATCATTTATAATTGTTACAATATTCAGTTTCATATGAATCACCATTTTCATTTAAATTACCCAATCTATGAATAAATTTCAATTTTATGGCTCACAAAAATTCTAATTTTCTATTATATCCTAAAATTGATGCATGTTAGAATAATTCCTATGTTCTTTAAATGATTCATGGATAATAAACATTCATTGAATACTAGGATAAGAATAATATCCAAAAAACAGCAAAATCGCACAATATGTGCATCACCCAAGTTGAGATAACATCAAACTGTAATAGAAAAATTCTATAAAAAATACCTGGATAGGTATAGTTTCTCTACTACATGGGTTACCTACTCCTAGGAACAATGCCATAAACAATTCATTAATCTTCCTAACAAACTGTCTAACATTCCCAAATAAGAATATAATATTATATAAATTAAAATGAAACCCCTATGATACCACTTTTTAATGTCCCAACCCATGTTCAGCATTCCAGTTGCACAACGTGGTTGGCTACCAGGACTCAAGAACACCACCCCATAGGTCAGAGGTTGTCAACTAGCAGTGAGGTTCTAAAGTAAATCATGAGGATATTATACCCTCTTTATTAAAACAGAACAATAGTGGAAATAAAAAATTTACAAAATAATGAAAAAACAAATAATCAGAAAAATTAGAGAACCACATGATGAGAAAAATAGGAATAAAATATCAAAAACTAAAAAATTATATATTTCATGCCACATTGTTTCAAGTATAAAATGAAAAACAAAAAATAGCCACTCACAATTTTCTAGCGGGTCCCAACACCATTTATAGATCCATCATCAATACTCAACCCCATTCCATCCATCTAACGTAAGGAATTTCACTTATACTAGCATGAAAAAATTAATTCTATTTGGGCACTAATATAACATCCCAAGTAGGGTGTGAATACCAATTAGAGGGCCACCACCAACAATGCCTAAAATATTATTCCCTTCATAACACAACATTCAAATATATAAATAATAAAATACAATATATTGTTTAAAAAATCATCACATTAAATTATTAATTAATTCAATATATTAATTTATAGATTCATGATGACACCAAAACCATAAATCCCCATTTTGGACCCTTCTAATTTCTGATTTTTTTTCCAAAGGGATATCATATTTTATTACATAATGGGTTTTCATTAGTAAAATCAATTAAGTTTCATATTAAATCAATAAGGAATTAGACCAACAGTCTGGCAGCACATTGGAATTTGGATCACTAGTCCCTTTCCCACAACTCTATGATTACATGTATATAAGAACAAATTGGGGGTCAAGATAGGTTGTTTGGAACCTCATAGAAAATTGAAGAGGAATTCTCAATCCCCAAACACATCCACTTATATCACATCACATGGTTCTATATTTCAATCCATTTATCATCAAGTATGAAAATTCATTATTCACTATTTTCATAATTTTATTTATCATGAAAAAATATATTACAATTCATCATTTCTATCTTATTACCAACACACATTATTGGACAGGTGTTTATAGTTCCATAAATCACCAATTTCATAATTACTAATATTCAACAATTTCAATATATCATAATAAACCAATTTAATAATAAAATCAATCCATAAATTCCATGATTCCAATAATAAATTAAGAAATTAAATATTATACTTTAATATGTGATTTTCAAGTGTGGAAATAAAAATTTCTCAATTATAAACCCATAAATATAACTAGTACTATGGTAATTTATAATTTAACAACATACCTCAAGATCATTGAATAATTATCCACAACGAACACCCTCAATTTATATTGAATGGATAAAAACAAAGTGATGGGTATCAAATACCGATCCATGAGGATACGATATGCATAAATCAATCCATAACCATTGGCAGTCTCCCTAGGGTAAAGAGAAGCCTACATGAAATAATTAAAACAAAATGAACTACATAACACCTTTTAATTTTATTCACAGAGAACTAAACTTTGTTTAATTTCATTAAACTTCATGTAATTATTTTTAGATGTTTAAACGTAAAAATATGTTGCTTCATGATATTTTATACCAATTAAATATTACATGGAGTGTAATTGTATTACATGTCTTGTAAGTTTTCTGTAGAATAATTTTCCACCCAAAATTTATAATTTAGAGATCCAACAACATCCAAATCCATAAAAATAAATATAAAACCCTCTCCAAAACTATAAAAAAGGTAAATCCCAAAATGGAATGTACCTGGAGAAACGAATGGGATCTTACAATCTCTCAACCTTATAAAAACTAATCGTCATGCTATTTTCCCATGAATTTCAATGATTCTATAGTAAAATGATGACGTCGATGAGTCCACATATCAACTTCGATCTCCTATGTTTCTTCATGAACATGATCATGCTTTTCCAATAATTGAACTATCAGCACAATATTTCCCCACAAAAGTTTCTCACTATAATTTACAACAAGTATCAGATCCCTCTAAAAATAATCCTTAGTATGAAGCACAATATTATGAAAAATGATGACATGAAAAGTGTCCAGGTGATACCGTTGAATAAATAACACATGATTAACCAATATAAACTCAGGGGTCATTGATATCAATTAACATAACATTTCTACCATCTATGAGCCTTATCCATACATTTATGAAGCTAATGAACCAACTATAATTTCTTCGACAAAAGACTCAGTCACAAAAATTCTAACTCGCCTCCCTCCATCCAACATAGATATGTTATTCACACCCTACCATAAAGATCCTTATATGGTGACATCTGAATAGTGTCATAAAAAATATTCTTATAGGAGAACTCAAATAGTGCTAGGAGCGTCTCCCAGGACCATCCAAAGTCAACAACACAAGCCCATATCATATCCTCCAAAACCAATGTGGTATGATTTGACTTCCCATCTGTATGTGGTTCGAAAGTCGTACTCAGTAGTACTAGGGTACCCAAATGTTTTTAGAAGCACTAAATGAATCATGATGTGAAATGGGAGTCATGGTATGAAACTATACTCAATGTAAACCCATGGAAATGGTATATATCATAATCATACATGTCTCTCAATCGATCCATGGAGAAAGTATCTCTAATATGTAGGAAATAGTTAAATTTATGAAACCAGTCTACTACCACTCAAATAGAACAATTCTTCTATATTTTCTTCAACAGGACCACCACAAATCCATGGTAACATTGTAAAACATCCATTCTGGAATAAGAAAATGATATAGTAAAACACCAGGTCATTGATGCATGACCTTAACTTATTGACCAGTGTAAAATTATTTAACAAAGCTTCTAATATCTTTATTCATTCTTAACTACCATTAATATTAGTGTAGGTCATGATATATATTGTTTATTCTTGGACAAATTACCAAATTCAAGGCAAGAAATGCATGCATCATCTCCTCTCATATACACATAAAAACCCTACACGACCTTGTACATAGATTATCTCGTCCTCATATATAGTCTAATCAAAAGTTTACTCTCCCCCATTAAATAATTCCCTCAAATATATACATTATGGGTTCTTATAATACCTCTCTCTAATCTATCACAATAGAGTCGACTCTATTGAGAAAGATATGTGGTTCATATCCTCCTAGACCTCCTTCACCATAATATGTATCTCTCTAAAAAATGTCATCATCTTTCACTTAGAACATGAGTCCAAAATTGTCTGAGTCTATATTTTACATCTTAACACATCAACAATATTGTTTCCCTTCTTTTGCATATTTGTCAGCTCAAAATAAAAATGATAGAATATATTCTACCAATCTTCACCACCAAATGTTTATGTTTCAGTATGAATATATGTACATTAAACTCCTATGATCCATATACAGGTGAAAAATTTCCCCCAATAGGTAATTCACTCAACACTTCATGTCATAGACCGTTATAGCTAACTAAAGGTTATACATTGTGTTATTCCATTAATGTGACTCCACATTCATGAACAAAAAGCGACAAATCAATACCCCTCCATTACCACTAATCTATGTCATATCTTATATGTTTCAAAAAAAATTGTATACTGCTCCCCTAGATCAGGTAGAATATATTTCGATGTGGTAGTCAAATTATTATTTAACTATTGTAAATAATTCCCACATGCTCTAGAACACTCAATATATACTCCCTACTGGGTCAACCCCAAATGTGGTGCTTCCAAGAAGGAAAAGTTTTATATGAACCTCAGATAATAGGATGCTAAACACAAAAATATATGGATATCAAAAACATATTTGGGATGGTCCTAAGAAACAATTTCTAAAACGTTCACCATATCCAATGGATCACCTTTTTCTGAGATGATTTCACCCAAGAAATATCTATAATCAATCTAGAATTTACATATAGAGAGATTGATGTATAGATAATTCAACTATAGTGTACTCATGTGATGTCAATATGCAGGGAAATATTATCATTAGTCTTTATTTTTCCCAAGATTTTATCCAAAAGAAAGACCAATGACTAGTCCAAGTATAGTTAGATGAATGGGATTATCATGTCTATAAACATTGTTAGAGAATTCATTTTCCCTAAAGGACACATGAAGAAATCTTAAAGGAAATAACATATTTTGAATTATTCCATGGTATATGATAAGGGTAAACTCTCAAATGATTATATCCACATCTCAATTAAACTTTTGAGAAAACCAAATATTCTCCGAACTGTATGAATATGTTGTTGATATATAGAAGTTGATATCCATTCTTCATTGTTCGCCTTTTCAAATTTCGTTAATCAACACATAACCATAAATATCCTTTAGTCTTATTAGAAAATAATACTGGTGAACCCAATAGATATGTAATCACACCTATAAATACCATATACATTAACTCATATATCAATGTGTTATGTTTCTTTATCTCTTTTGGAGTCATCATAGAATTTGGGATGGATAGAATCTTATCTCCAGAAATGAGGTTAATTTTAATATCCTAATATCATGTAAGATTCCACCCAGAGGAGTCCTCATGAAATGTCTCCTGGAATCGATCATCCATAGGTGAAAATATATCCTTCTTCAGACCCCCTTAATTTAGAAAAATAAATGAAATTTGTGTGGTGATATCTCCTAGTCTATCATGAACTTGCCTTGCACAACCCACCTTGATATCCCACTCTTTATGATGAACATAATTTTCTGCCTTAGGAGATGTAATGGTAACTCTCTGTGGGTATCAAGCTACATGGGCTTGATATGATACTTGAATATCCATACCCAATATCAAGTCCAATCCATCCATGTCATGAATTTAAATATTCAAGCAGGCACAATACTCCCAAATCTTGAGAAACCCAACATTCGTAAAAAAAAGTCCCACAACCATACTCCCGATAGTGTATCAATATACATAAACCCACTCAAAAACTCCACCACATGACCCAAAAGATATAATGTTTGAGAAGATATGAAAGAATAAGACGATCCTATATTAAATAAGGCACTATAAAGTATAAAATTTACATCTATAGTTCTTATATATATCGATGGTCCATCCATCCAATTCACATGTTTAGGCTAAAATACTTGTTATTATACTTCCCCATTTTATAGTGAGGTATTCTAAGTCCCTTTAGATAAACAAATCTACTGATATGAGTCCTCTTTGTGAAAATTAGAAAGTCAACTTCTTCAACTTCCTTGTCCTATAGAACTCTAACACCAAAACTGATATCTTTTAGACAACCTCGTCATTGTATTATTTTAATTCATGGAACCTCCATCACTACTCGTAGGTTATGGTTTTAAAAAATACCTTTTCATCTGAACAATAATTCAAAAAATTCAAAAATCTACCTTTTTTCACATACACTGAGTATGGATTTATCCAGTCCTACCACACTGATAGTTGTATATTGGGTTACTACTCTTAAAATTGATCCATCTACATGGCCAATCAGTTCTGTATCTCTCTGAATGACATTATCAATTAGACACTTCATAATATTAGAAGTAATACCTATTATTAATCTTATAAAAGCCACCATTATTCCATTGGAAGCCTCATTCACATTAACCTTAAAAATGAGAGCTGAATTTAGCACTTATGAAAAAAAAATTGAGCTGGAATATATAAACTTTGTAATTAATCTCACATTTAAGCCCATAGTGAAATTACATTTCTTTTGATGCCACGTACCCATACAAAGTAAGGAAAAATCATTTTAAGTATATGAATTAACTGAAATAGTCTATTATAGATATACTCTTAGAGGTCGACCTCATATTTTATAGTTCCCTCTCCTACCTTAGAGACTTGGTGTAAAAGTTCTCTAAGAGGTTCTCCTATATGTCCTTCTATACCATATTCCCTAGTAGTCCTTCCAGATTTCATATTATAGACTAATTAATTTTCTGACTATGTAACATATTATTTTTTTTGTTTTAATCTATTTTTATAAAGAGACTCTAAGTTGTATAGAATCATCTAGATATAATTAATGTAAAAATCAGTTGTTGGGGGTCCACCCAATCTAGTGAATGCTAGAGGGTGATGAATCCTGAACTCCTATTTCATGTGGAAAATGATACACACACCCTGCCATGGATATATTTCTATAAAATTCATAAAATCGGAAAATTGATCCCAGTACATATCCACAGATTCCTCACACATAACTATATGAGCCTTTAGTTTTACAAATACAGGACCATTCCCAACCATGTAGTCCAGCTGTCCTACCAATAAGTATTGTCATGGGGTCACATTTGCAAAACGATAAATATAAATCATAGGGGACATTAAAATACATTATTAACACATTAAAATATTAGTGATTTACATGAATCTATAACCATTCATTCCCCCAGACCCCACCAAACTATCAAAAGTGAGGCGCTATCCCAACCCCCAACCACCCCTTGTCTAGTTCGTGGAAAATGAAGGTTTATAATTACTCCAAATATGTAATAACAAAAAAATTTAATCCACATCTATTAATATATTTAGAATCATTTTTATACATTCAATTTTATATTAGGAAACGTTTTCATTTTAATGACTGAAACCTGGAAAATCATTTCAATTTGACAACTCACCCAGAACGTTTTTTCAGTGCATGCCTAAAAGGGATGCATTTAACAACAATTTTTTTGTATATTTAATGATTCATGTATACTAAAAATAAATTCCATAAATTTATATGGATAAATCACAAAAATATTGAAACATAAGATAAAGTGATTTAGACAAGGTGAAATAACATCCAATTGTAACAACAAACATCAATAACAACAATCTATGCACGGGTACGTGGGTTATTCTTTATATGTGGGTTAACTAATCCCATGAATGAGGATCTGAACAATTTATAACTCATAATAATATCCTATATACATTTAGTAACTAATAATAAAAATATAAATGAATGGAATATAAAAGTAAAATACATATGATAACAATTTTTCACCGCACTAACTAGGTGACACATGTTAGTCCATCAAGATGTTTCTCTACATGACCTCATGTACACCTCACAATATTCCAGAGGCTGTCAACTAGAATCAACTGTCTAATATAAAACACAAGGATAATATACCCTCTTTATAAAATTAGTAAATATATATATATAAATAATATACAACCAAATGATACAAAAAATAACTAGAATTATACTAGTATTACATGATGGAAAAAATACTAATACATTATCCTTTACTGAAATAGTAAATATTTCATTCAATATGTATGTCTAGTGCCACATGAATAACCAAAAATAAAGGCACTAACAACTACCACTTGGGTCCCATCCCCATTTCTATATCCCTTATCAATGATCCACCCCAAATCAGCCATTTAATATAGGGATCATTCCCTTATCATGTCTAACAAACATGTAGTCAATTTGAGTTCTGATCTAGAAGACCAAGCAGTGTGTGAGTGCAACTCATAAGGACACCACCAATGGAGTCTAAAACCAAATCAGGTCTATAACATTGTATGTAGAAATATCTTTAAAAAAATAATAAAAATAAATTGAACATATATCTCATTATTCTTTTTAATTAACTACATATATTACTAGGATTGAAATGACACCAAAACCATCAATACATGCTTTTCCTAGTGTCCACGCATGAACCACCTTCAAAGGGATATAAAAATTTGTTACATCATCAGTTTTCATTAATCAAATAAATTCAATTTCACATTCAAACAATGGGGGACTGGAGCTGTAGTTTGGCATCCCCTGGGTATTTTGAGAAGCATCCCTTATCCCACAAATCAGTGATCACATTTATACATGAATATATTGGGGCCTAGAGAGGTAGTCTAGCAACCCATTATTATTTGTTGTCGTATTTCCTATACCACAAATTAGTCATGAATGTAACATCACCAGCTTCAAAATTTCCAACCATTTATCTTCAATTATCAGAATTAATTATTCAAAATATTCAAAATTTCATTTATCAAGGATACATAACTTACATTTCAACCTTTTCATCTTGTTGGATCAACCCAATGGTGGTGAATAATTCATATTTACATTAATCAAAAAGTTATTTAATTTCCATTATTAATAAATTTCAATGTCAAATAATAAACCAACTTCATAATCACATTAACCCGTCAATTCCATGATTCAAATAATTAATTAACCAATGATAAATCTAATTCAAGATACAATTACAAAGTGAGGAAATGTCAATTTTACAATTACAACCACCCAATTATAACTAAGACTATGGGAATCTCCTAATTAACAACATACCTCTTGATGGTTGAGAGATTCTCTCCCCGACCCAACCCACAATTGATGTTGAATAACCAAAAACACATTGACGAGTATCATACACCAATCCAAAATCACTGGAGATTAAAAATAACTCCAAAATCAATGAGAGTAACCCTATGGATGATAGAATAAATGAAACCTAAGGAAGTAAAATGTTGATGAACCACAAGGCACTTTTATGTTTTCTTCTTGGGGTATTAAGAAACTTGAAATTCTATTACACATCATTTAATTATTTTTAATTTTTAAATTTGAAAACCTCATTTCCTTGTGTGATTTTATCCCGATTAAATATTCAATGGAATGTAACAGTATTTCATGGTGTGTAGATGTTCTCTAGATTATTTTTCACTACAAAACATATACCAAAATTATCTAACCATCTCCAAATCCTTTAAAAACAAAATCCAACCTTGGAAGTGATATTAAGAAATAGAAAACTAAAAAGGGAATTTACCATGAAAAATAAATGAAGAAATTCAATCTTTTTAGAATATAACATCCTTTCCTCGACCTATAACCCTTGAATATATATGATTACATGGAAATAATTTCAGTCCACTGAGCCCATAAATCTTGTTCTCCCTCAAATATTTCATCCTAAAAGCTAATATGTTTCAATAATTCTTGAGTTATCAACATGGTATTTCACTAAATCACTTTATCACTAAAATCTACAAAAAGTATAAAATTCTCCACAATGGTTTCATTAGTCTCACACTCAGAATAATTAGCATTCATCACATGGTATGGGTCTTGGTGATACCATTTCTATTGTGATATGTAAGAGACATTGTGAATATCAATATACATATTTTGAAGAGACATTCAGTACAGCACCATCTCGATTCTCTCCCTAATCCTGAATGGTGTACCAAGCTTGGTTCCAAATATTACTTGTCTCTAAATCCATTGGTGACCAAATCTAGGAAACACACAGAGGAATATAAGATCACCAACTATAAACTTGATAGGTAATTGGTTCCAATTAACACGTGAATTCAGCCAACTCTGAGCTATAACTGTACATTTTGGAATCAACAAAACATGCTCTAAAATCACATACACTAAACTAAATCCCAAAAACCCTGAATCACCACCCTCCTTGAATTATTGAGTCGATCATAAATGTCTAGTGGAAGGATGCTCATATGGTTACATCTTAATAGTCACCTGAAAATTGTTGAAATTGTAGAAATATAGTTCTATGTTCTTCCCCCAAGACCCACCAGATTCTTGTATTTATGTCCATAGAATTTCCTACAAAACAAATATGGTATGTTCCAATGTCCAATCTATCTATGGGTAGACATCCATATTCAGAAATACATGTGTATCAAATTCATTATTGAGAATCTTCTAGAAGAGTAAAGTTAAATGTGAGTAATGGTTTAAAACTGTACTATGAGCCACTCCATGAAAATAAAATATCTCTTTAATGAACACATCGCCCAACTAATCCACTAAGAATGTTTCCCAAACGAGCATGAAATGTGCCAATTTCATAAATCCATCCTCTATAACCTAAAATACATGATTATTATAATGAATATATGGGAGACCAACCACAAAATCCATCTCAATGTCACCCCATATTTTTTTATAATGAGAAATGGAAGTAGTAAACCACCCGGTCATCGATTTTTATATTTCACCTATTTATATGTGAATCATCGTATCCCAAACCCTACAAATTCATTCTTCATGCCCGACCACCAATACTCTCGATGTAGGTCATGATAAATTTTAGTCCAACCTAGATGCACCACCCACTTTGAGGCATGAAATTACCACATCATATCTATTAGATTACACCTTACGAAAACTACATGGACTTATACAAATAAGATCTCATAATAACTGTAGTACAATAAGAAGGTGAATTCCCACCTTTGAGGCTTTCCCTCATATCTAGAGACTCTAGATCTTCAGGTGTCCTCTCTTTGATTTTGATCAAATGGGAAGACTCTACAGAAACATAAATGATTTTGGGTCTATCAGGCCCTGCAAAACTATAGTCTGCATCTCATCTAATAAATTCATCATCACCCACAAAGAGAAAGACTCCAAAAAACCTTTAGTTTGAGGTTTCCTTCATAAATGATAAGCAACACTAGTTTCCTTCAAAGTCATATATGCTAGCTCAGAATAAAAAGTGTGAAAATATCCTACCCTTATCAGATTGTAGAGAATAAATTATGATTATGAAATGATGTAATTTAAGCATGTGTAGTTGGTATACACAGTACAATTTTAACCCTAAAGATAATTCCTCCAAAACATCAAGGCATAAACTACTACAGTTAACTTGACATCATTATTAAGGTAATTACATCCATGTAGCCGCAAATGTCAAGACCCATATGCCAAAACCAAAACCCCTTATATAAAAAATAAACGATGTACTATCAATGATTAATGAAAAAACATTTAATACTCATCCCATGGACCAGGTAGGATCAAGAGTAGTTCAATAGTAAAATGATACGTTAACTCCTAGAAATAATTATATCATGATCCAAACCACTCATACATAACTCTATTATCTGTCATTTAAAAAATTTATTTTTTGACGAGTGAAATTTTCTAGATTATTGTATGATAATATCCCACTAAACACATAATTAAATACATATCAAAAAAATTACTAGTTTTCTAAAAAGAAACCATTTTATTCACCTTCTCTGGATCCATTAACACGCCTTATTTTTAGATGATGAGACCCAAGAGATGTATGCGATCAATCAAGAATTGACACAATGATATCTTATCATGTAGTAAATGCTATATTTTTGTACTCAAGATAATTCAATGAAGGTGGGAATGATTATCATGAGTATAAAAGTGCACCATGATGTGATACACCAAAAAACAAACTGACCTAGGAATGACTGTAAATTTTTTTCCATCAAGGATATATGACCAGCTAGAGAATTTGTTATCCTAAAAGAATCATAACAAACAAAGGCTATAACTTCTTCTGAAAAAAGATTTATATTATCATACAAGGTCAAAATATCAAATGATGATATCTATATATCAATTGAATATTTTAGGAAACACAATCTCCACTCAAGTAATAAAATACATAGTTAATACATGGATGATGATATCTATTAGTCATTGTCAATTGGGTCACCTTCAAGTAATAAATAAAAAACCACAAGGTTCCATCATCCTTCTTAGAAAATACGACTATAGAACCCCAAGTCGATGTACATATAATTATAAACCCGTTATCTATTAAATAATCATGTTGTACATTATGTTCCTTAATCTCTATTGATTCCATTCTATATGGTGGGATGTAAATAGACACATATCCCCATATGATCTCAATTGTAAACTTCACATCTCTCTCAGGTGGTAGCCCTATAAATTTTTTGTGAAACATATAAAAACCATGCTTGTAATTATACATTAATATATGATTTATTACATTATGTTACACGTAATATAACTTGGAATATCAGAAATTATAGTGTGTTTTGGAATTATGTACATTAAATAACTACTTAAAATACGAATTAAAATGTATTTATTGAAAACATCTTTAGAAATATAAAACATAAAACTACATGGGATAACATGGGGGCATGCATAAGAAAGGGGTGAGCTATAAATCAAAGTATGGGAATAATCATGGAATAACATGAAGATAATAATAAATGTTCACTACTAAAAAATGGGCAAGGGAAGTGCCACCCATTTTCAGTGCTAAACAAAGCGCTAATAAAGGGGAACTTTTTGAAGTGGCAAAATAATCACTGTCAAAAGTGACCATTTATCAGTTATTTCTTAGCACTGATAATGCCCCCCCTTTATTAGTACTTTTTTGTGCTAATAAATGGGGGCTTTATTAGCTCTTTTTCCTAGAATTTATAAATTTTATATTTAAAAAATCATGAAAAATAATATATTGTTATATAAGTATAGTTTTATTTATATAAATATAATATATATTTTTTAAATATGTTTTAGATAAGTATAAATAGACTATTACATTTAATAAATGATAAATTTAGTGAAAATGGATTTAAAATATTTTAAAAAATATTATTAATTAAAACATTACTATTTATCATCGATTATTAATCATTTAATATCAATCTAATGTCACAAAAATTAAAAAAAACAATAAAAGATAAAAAATAAGTTAAAAATGTAACTCAATTTTCAAACGGTCATATGTTTTGATCTGGGTGTCCATTTGGGATCTACAAAATACCAAATTGAATCATGCAACACGCTCTACAAGATAGGGACCCAAGGGAAGTTAGGTCACATATTTCAAGCTCAAAAAGGCTTATAAGACCTCCAAAACTGTGTTTCAAATCAGGATACCCAGATTTTTTAATATTCAAACAGGTATAACTTCTGTTACGGATGTCCTCTAGGCCTGTACCGCATATCATATCAAATAGTGTTTCATTTTCATTGATTTGAGTGGTTGTAGAGTTGAAATGGACTTCTAGATTAGAATTTATGCTCATTTTAACATTCTATGGCCTTTCAAATAAACATATATATGCATTTATTCGTATATATATATATATATATATCTCTGTGTGTGTGCGTGTCTTTGTGTGTGTGTGTGTGTTGTATATATTTTTTATGTATTTATTTATTTAAATAACAACATAAAAATATATTTTATAAATGTATTTATAACTAACCTTATACATACATATTAATATACAAAAAAATGTATGGGAAAAAAATGATAGCTAAATATATATACTTATAAATAAATATAAATATAAATTAATATAATAATAAATATATATATACTAATATGTGAATAAATATATATGTACTAATATAACTAATTTTGATAATATTAATATGAATCTATATTAATATACAGATAAATATAACTATATGTATATATATAAATAAAAATATATATAAATAAACAAACAAATATATATATATATATATTGAAATGAATAAATATATATGTATTAATATAAATAAATGTATTTATATTAATATGAATCTATATTAATATATGAATAAATATGTTATATCCCAAGTAAGTAGTGAATAATAGATATTCTTATCAATGACTATTTCTGAATTAGATAGTGTTTTAGAGGCTTAAAATGAGAATAAATCCAATCTTAAGCATAGAATTCTCTAACATTTTTATAAGATTGTTTTACCACCTTTTGATGGAACACCATTTTTTAATCAAACTTTTGACAATTTTATAAGCCCTATTTTTCAAAATAAACTTATCATTTATTTTTGGAACATTGAAATTTACTTTGCATAAATATTTGGTATTTTTCTGACAATGTTCATTTTTTTAATGAATAGTGAAAAATACTGCATTTTACATCAAAATTGCATTTTCATCTTATTTAGTTATATGGGTAGATTATTTTTTTCATTGGTTTTAAAGTTTAAATTTAATATATATTTACCATTTAATCCAATGGTGGTAATTTGGAATAATTTCACTTTGGAATCAGGCATAAACAAGTGCCAAACTTTTTATAGATATTCTTTCTAAAAAACTCGTTATTTGTTTTGACAACAGGAATCATTTTTAAATTAATTGTAGTAATTTTTGTGTTTGTAATTTGGTAAAATGGATTCCATATTTGGAATCAGTATGTCCAAATTATATTATTAAGACTCTTTTGTTTTTGGACATTATGAATACTAATGATGGTAATTATCATTAATCGTCTTTATTAATAGTAATCGGGTAATTAAGGATAATAAAATAATATCATAATAATAACAAAAAACCCCAAAATGTGTCCTAATGATACTCTTTGTGTCATGGCCAACCATTGGATTCCTTGTGCCAAACTTGGGGAGCCCATGGATTCACTTTTCTGTGATAATGACTTTTTATCTTTTTATTTTTAAAGAATGTTAAATATAGCAAAGAATGTATCACCTAAGTAAAACATTTTTTCTTTTGTCTACATAAATGATCTATTGGACTATAAATAGTAATTGGGAAGCTAAAAAAATTTCCTACATCATAGTATTTTTATTTATAATTTTTGGACATTAAATAAATTAAATTATTTATGACATCATGCTGATGCAACGATTACCTCATTAATGAAGGATTTAAATAAAATGAAACGATAATGTAAAAAAATAAGAAATAAACTTGTCAAAGACCTATTGGATGAGTATATTTTGAAACCTTATAACCTTATCCAGAAATATATCAATGTCTGACCTTTTAAATCCGAAACTCATTTAAAAATAAAGTTACATTTCTTTACGTTCCAAGGGTGCCCCTCCTCTCTTCTTATAAAAGGTCCCCACCTCTACCTCTTTACACACAAGTCTCAATCCATTACCTCGGACAATATCTGCCCATTTAATCTCTCCACATACCTCTCTTAATCCTAGAAGCCTTACCTTAGGCAGGAAGCTCTTCAAGAAACCTTTTCGGTTCAAACCAAGAGGAGTTGCCCGATTAAAAGGTAAAGACTTCTCTAATGTTCTTTTGTTTTTATTTTGCTTCTCCATCCCCCTAAACTCTTTTTATAAATTTCTTTTATAACAAAAGCAGTATCATAAATATACTAGGATTTTGTTATGAGAAGTATTCGAGCTACACTTACACACACCTACATCTAATGGTTAAAGAGCATACTGTTTCCGTGGATGGAGAATTTCTGCCTCACGAAACGATCATTGTTCAATATTATTCTAACACCATCAAAGGTGGCCATTAATATGTCACTATATTTATATATTATATATAATATGTTTATGTTTTCCTTAATATTATGTATTTTTCATTTATGGCATACCTTTATTGTTTCCATTATGGGTAAACGCGATATCTTCATTTTTGGAAGTGCGGACTACCGTCCCCTCAATGTGATTTGATTTGTTAAGGCCATATTTTGGACGTTTAAAGGATGGAGTTAATGATATTATATATGATATTATACTGGAATTATAATATACCTTTATATCATTATTATTCAATTCCATTAAATAGGAAATATAAATGAAAGTAGCGTTCATGCGTACGTACGGCTTACCGTCTGCATGAACGGTGCATTTCATTTATTACCTCTAAATGTTATGTAATATTATAAATGCATGTATATACTGGATATATATGATATATATGATATCTAAATCATGAATATAATTCTGGATATAAGGGATTTTCTACCACATGAACAACTTGTAATTATAAAGAGTTTTTTTGACTCAAGTACCAATGATCATCAAAATGACCATTGTTAACTTAAATAATTACATAGTGTTCATGAAATGGTGATAAGTGATATAAAAGGAATAATGAACTTGAAAAAGGTTAATGAACGATCGAGTCATGTAGGACACGAGGTATGGGACTTCGTCTCAATCTCCGTTCATTGAGGCATATTTTGTTTTATACACAACTTTCTTTTATACGATTTATAAACCCCTTTGACTTTTACATTAATTCAAAATGAGTATCTTTTATACGAAGTGATTACTAAATGAAAAAAGGGGATGTTTTTTTGTCGAATGTATGCGGCGACAATGACTTCTCCACTAATGTGATAATTATTTGAGTTTCGGCTTCCTCTATAGGCCATAGTTTTTTTAAAAAAAATTGATAAAAAATAAATACCATGTTTTAATTTTCATTTATTTTGGGTATTGAAAATGTTTATGATAATGTTTTTATTATATCAATGTGTTATAGATATCTTGTGATTGAAATGTGGAAATGTTGTGTTTCCTTTATGCATGTTTTATGTGATAGTATTATGTTATGGTTCATGGTCATTGTTTATGCAGACAGGTGGTTCTTTGATAATCTAAAGCCAAGTGATCCTGATATAGCTGTCCAATGCATTGGGTAACTTGAAGGGGTTAAACATTAAGGTTTATCCGGAGAGATTTAGGGAATATATTGTGATGGGTATTCCAAATGTAACCATGAGGGTTACTCCTTACGTAAGAATGTTATGAATGCCACAATTTACCTTTGTGTATTATGATTTCTATGATTTGTTCATGATTTAATGAGGTATGTTAAAAAAATTATGTTTTATGAGTAAATTATGATTTCATACATGGACTAATGTTTTCATTTCGTACTTATATGTCCCTTACTAAGATTTTTATGCTCATCCCAAGTTTTTGAAATGTTTTTTCACAGGTCAAGGGAAAGGTACAAGATATTATGATAGTGTCAAGGAAGTGTCAAGAAAGAATCCATGTTTTATTTTAAATATTTTTCCATTGATGGAAAAATGAATACTATCTTTTATGTAACCACTTTGTTTATACGTGGAAAGTAATTCATGATTTATGATATAATTCTATAAAACTCTAAACCTGAAAAATCCTCAATGTGTATTCTTGAAATATCTCAAAATTAAATAATTTTTAAGGCTGGGGCCTTATAGTTGGTATCAAAGGTCAGTTTAGATAACTTTAGGAGATAGAATTCTATTAAATGATTATCCAAAAATATTTTTTTATCGTCAAATTTAAATGATATAGCATTTGAAGATTACCATGTTTCTATATCTAAGACATGTTTGTTTAAAAAGGTTTTACACAGAGGAAATAGGGAATCAGTGCTAGGAAGGCATACAGAAGGAAATGACCTTCCGAATCAGCATCCTAAGATGGTAAGAATTGAAACTGAATAGTTTTTTGCAGTAATGGCACAGTTGAATCAAGCAATAAATGGTGGTGGTATCCATGCATGAGATCAGCCAGATCAACCGAAGAGGAACATGTTAGTGGTGGAACATTTTATAAGGCAACATCCCCCATCATTCAGTGGATCATCTGACCCTATGCTAGATGAAGGGTGGATTAAGTCCCTGGATAAGATTTTCTATGTCAGTGGGTGTTCAGACAATCAAAAGGTTAGTATTGATATTTACCGTTTTAGGGTAAAGATGGTCGGTGGTGGTCGATGGTTAATAATATGAGGGATGCTAATGAGATTGATGCTCTCGACTGGGTTGAATTCAAAGGTATGTTTCTTGAGAAGTATTTTCCTAAGGATGTTCGACATAGGATGGAAAAACAATTCTTGGAATTGAGGCAAGAGGAAGACTCAGTGGCTACTTATGAAGAAAGGTTCACTTGATTGGCAAGGTAAGATCCAAATTTTATTTGCGACCTTGATAGAAAAATCAATCACTTTTACTTAGGATTAAAGACAAAATATTGAAGGGAATTGGCTTCTCTTGAATTCAAAAGTTATGAAAATCTTGTTCGATGTGTTGAGAATGTGGAAATGGAGTTTGTCAATGATCAAGTATTCTATAACAACCAGTAGAAGAAGAGACCGAGGTGGTAGGAGAAAGGGAATAATTCTTCAAAAAGGTCTGATGGTATGAAAACTAAGTTTCTAGTTTGTGATAAATGTGGTAAAAGGCATGCTAGGGAATGTCTTCTAAATTCTGTAAAGTGACACCGATGTGGTAAGATGGGACATAAGGCTCGTGTTTGCACTGAAAAAGATCATTGTGATGGTAATTACTAATTTCATTTACAGTTGGAGAAATGTTTCAAGTGTAATGAGATGGGTCACTATGCAAACGAGTGTCCGACAAAGAGCTCGAGTGATGGGAAGCAGTTAGACTACAAGCAGAAAGGGGAAGTGAAAACCTTCTCAACTACTTCAGCAGATGTTGGGCCATAAAATAAAGTGGTATCAGGTAATTTGTTTGTTTTTTCAGGTAATCCCAGTGTGTTTTTTGATTCAGGGTCTACACATTTTTCATCTTTGAAAAATTTTCTAGTAAAATGAGAATAGCATCTCAAGAAATGACTCATGGACTTGTGGTAAAAACACATGGGGGAAAGGTTGAGGCAAAAAGAATTTATATAAATCTTCCTATCCTTATCCGTGGAATGAACCTACTTGGAAACCATATTGTTTTACCTCTAGTAGAGTTTGATGTTATCCTCGGTATAGATTGGCTCTCTATTAACCATGCTAAGATTGAATGTAGAGCTCAAGAAGCTTCTTTTCAGAAAGACTTTCAGTTTGTGTACAAGAATGAACCCTTATTTTTTATAACATATTAAGAAGTCTAGAAACTTGTAAAAGATGGAAATAAATGTTACCTTGCACATATTGTATAAAACAAAGGACATGTTCAAATTAATGATGTGCCAGTGGTAAATGAGTATCCTGATGTTTTTCCTGATGAGTTTTCGAGAATAGTACCAGATCATGAAGTTGAGTTTATGGTTGACTTAGTTTCTGATGCTAAGCCAATTTCAAAACCACCTTAACGAATGGCTCAAATTAAACTTTTATATTTGAAGGATCAAATGCATGCTTTATTAGAGAAAGGTTTCATTCAATCTAATACATCACTATGGGGTTCTCCAGTTTTATTTGTTAAAAAGAAAGATGGTTCAATGAGACTTTACATTGATTATAGATCCTTGATTAACATAAATGTTAAGAAAAAAATATCCTTTTCCTCATATCTATGATTTGTTTGATCAGCTCCATGGAGCATAGTATTTTTCAATGTCTGACCTGAGATCGGGGTACCATTATTTGAAGTTAAAGGAATAAGATATTCCAAAGACCATGTTTCGTACAAGATATTTCCATTATGAATTTGTAGTTATGCATTTTGGGCTAACCAATGCACTTTTTGTATTCATGGACCTTATGAATCGAATTTTCCTTGAGTTCTTGGATAAGTTTGTGGTTGTTTTGATTGATGATATTTTGGTGTTTTATAAAATTAAAGAGGAGCATGAATGAAATTTAAATTTTATTTTTTAAAACTTAAAATAAAATAAATTGTATGGGAAATTCAGCAAGTTTGAGTTTTGGTTGCAATAGATTTCTTTCCTTGAACATATTGTCTCTAAAGATGGAATTACTATTGATCCTACAAAACAAAGGTTGTTGAATAATAGCCAAGACCCACAAATGTAACAGAGATTCATAGTTTTCTTGGTTTGGCAGGCTATTACTGATGGTTTGATAGAAATTTTTCAAGGTTATCTAGTCTAATGACTAAGCTAACTCAGAAGAGTGTGAAGTTTATCTGGACAAAAGAATGTGATGATTATTTTCAAGAATTCAAAATAAGATTAGTGAATGCTCCAGTTTTGTCACTACCTTCCTGGAATGGGGAGTTTGTTATCTACAGTGATGCTTCATTGAATAGACTTGGTTGCGTCCTAATTTAGAATGATCAGGTAATTTCTTATTCTTCACGTCAGTTGAAAACTCATGAGGTAAATTACCCTACACATGATTTGGAATTAGCTACTGTCATTTTTGCTTTAAAAATTTGGGGGGATCATTTGTATGGTGTAAAGTGTGAAATATATACTGATCACAAAAGTTTAAAGTATATATTCACTCAAAAATAATTGAACATGAGACAAAGGAGATGGCTGGAATCAATCAAGGATTATGATTGCATAATTCATTACCATCCAGGAAAAGCAAATAAAGTGGTTAATGCTCTGAGTCGAAAAAGTAATGCTTTATTAACCATGTTACGTTTGGAACGTGATCCTTTGGTTAATGATTTGATGAACATTGGCGTTGAAGTTGTTGGTGCAGTATGTTCTTCTGTTTTGTTTCAGGTATCAGTGAAATCTTAACTATCAGACAGAATTAAGCAAGCACAAAAGCAAGATATTGAGTTACATAATAAGGTAGAGCTGGTTCAGAAGGGTATGTTTCCTGAGTTCAACATTGATAAAGATTTTTTTTTTGAGATTTTTGAAGAGATTGTGTGATTCGCACTTGAAAAGAGAGTTGTTATGTGAAGCTCACAGTTCTTCATTTTCAGTTCATCCTGACAGTACTAAGATGTATAGAGATCTTCCAGAGTATTACTGGTGGGATAAAATGAAAGGAGATATTGCTGATTTTACTATGAAGTGTTTGACTTTTCAGTAGGTTAAAGAAGAGCGGAAGTAACCGAAAGGGACGATTCAGCCATTACCAGTGCCAGAGTGGAAGTGGGAAAATATATCCATGGACTTTGTTGTGGGATTACTTAAGACATCTCGAGGTAATAATGCAATCTGGGTTATTGTTGATCTCTTGACTAAATCTACTCATTTACTTACTATTCTTGATACTTTCTCTCTATATCAACTTACTCGATTGTATCTTAAAGAGATAGTCTGGTTGCATGGAGGTCCCCTATCCATTGTATCTGATTGTGATCCCAGGTTTACTTCTAACTTTTGGAAAGGCCTTCAGAAGTCGTTGGGTACTGAATTAAATTTTTGTATAGCTTTTCATCCTCAATCAGATGGGATGTCGGAATGAACAATTCATACTTTGGAGGATATGATATGTTCTTATTTGATGGATTATCAAGGAATTTGGTACCAACATCATCCTTTAGTTGATTTTTCTTTTAGTAACAGTTTTCATTCCAGTATACAGATGACACTATTTGAGGCATTATATAGGAAGCGGTGTTGAAATCCAGCTTTCTGGGATGAAGTGGGTGAAAGGAAGTTGATGGGACCAGAATTGTTAGAAGTGTTGGCAAAAAAATTTCAACTGATACCAAAACACATGAGAATAGCTCAGAGCAGGAAGAAGAGTTATGCAGACAATAAGAGAAATGATCTCTCTTTTGAGGTAGGTGATCATGTTTGTCTAAATATTTCACCATCGAAAAGTGTGATGCAATTTGGTAAGAAAGGAAAGCTAAGTCCAAGGTTCATTGGACCATATGAAATTCTGGAGAGAGTTGGATCAGTTGAATACTGAGTGGCTTTACCTCTGAGTTTATCTCAGGTACACAATGTTTTTAATGTTTCAATGTTAAGGAAGTACATGCCAGATCCATCTCCTGTTTTGAGTCCAGAGGTAGTTCAGCAGGAAGAGAATCTATCTTATGAGGAGAAATTGGTCCTGATTCTTTACCACAAGGAGTAAGTGTTGCGGAATAAGGTGATTCATCAGTTAAAGGTTTTGTGGAAAAACCACATGAGTGAAGAGGCAACATGGGAATCTGAAAATGCAATGAGGGATAAATACCCCCAATTATTCGATAAGTAAATAAATTTCTGGGACACAATTTTCTAAAGGGGGAAGGATGTAACATCAAAAGTAAATAATGAATAATAGATATTCTTATCTATGTCTATTTATGAAATATATAGTGTTTTAGAGGCTTAAAATGAGAATACATCCAATCTTAAGCATTGAATTCTATAATATTTTTAAAAGATAGTTTTACCGCCTTTTGATGGAAAACAATTTTTAAATCAAACTTTTGAAAATTTTATATGCTATATTTTTCAAAATAAATTTATTCTTTATGTTTGAGACATTGAAATTTACTTTGGATAAATTTTTTGTATTTTTATGACAATGTTAATTTTTTTAATGAATAGTGAAAAATACTGCATTTTACATCAAAACTGCATTTTCATCTAATTTAATTATATGGTTAGACTATCTTTTTAAATGTTTTTAAATTGTAAATAGAATATATTTTTTCCATGTGATCCTATAGTGGTCATTGGGATTAATTTCACTTTGGAATTGGGAATAAATAAGTGCCAAACTTTTCATAGATATTGTTTCTAAAAAACACGCTATTTGTTTTGACAACCGAAATCATTTTTAAATTAATTGTTGTAATTTTTGTGTTTCGAATTTGCCAAAATGGATTCCATATTTGGAATCAGGATGTCCAAATTATGTTATTAAGACTCTTTTGTTATTGAACATTATGAATAGTAATGACGGTAATTATCTTTAATTATCTTGATTAATTAGTAATCAGATAGTTAAGGATGATAAAATAATATCATAATAATAACAAATGACCCAAACATGTATCCTAATGCTACTGGTTGTGTCATGGACGACCATGGGATGGCTTGTTCCAAACTTGGGGACCCCATGAAATCACCTTTGTGTGATAATGACTTTTTATCTTTTTATTTTTAAAGAATGTTAAATATAACAAAGAATGTATCACCTGAGTAAAAAAAATTTAAATTTGTCTACATAATTGATATATTGGACTATAAATAGTAATTTTAAATCTAAAAATATTTCCTACATCATATTATTTTTTATAATTTTTAGATATTAAATAAATTAAATTATTTATGACATCATGATGATGCAGCGATTACCTCATCAATGAACGATTTAAATAAAATGAAAAGATTATGTAAAAACTATGACTTACAGTTGTCAAAGACCTATTGTATGAGAATATTTTGAACCCATATCAACTTATCCTCAAAATATATTAATGTGTGACCTTTTATATCCGAGACATATTTTAAAATAAAGTTACATTTCTTTACTTTCCAAGAGTACCCCTCCTCTCCTCTTATAAAAGGTCCCCACCTCTACCTCGTTTCCCACACCTCTCAAACCATTGGCTCGGCCAAGATCTGCCAATTGTATCTCTCCACATCCCTCTCTTAATCCTAGAAGCCTTACCTTATGATGTAAGTTCTTTGAGAAACCCTTTTTGTTCAAACCAAGAGGAGTTACCCGATTTAAAGGTAAAGACTTCTCTAATGTTCTTTTGTTTTATTTTGCTTCTCCAACCCCCTAAAATCTCATTATTCATTTATTTTGTAACAGAACCAGTATCTACAATATATTAGGATGTTGTTATGAGAAGGATTCTAGCTACACTTACACATGCCTACATCTAATGGTTAAAGAGCATACTGTTTTCGTGGATGGAGAATTTCTACCTCATGAAATGATGATTGTTCAATATTCTTCTAACACCTTCAAAGGTGGCCATTAAGATGTCACTATATTTATATATGATATATAATATGTTTATTTTTTCCTTAAAATTCTTTATTTTACATTTATGTCATACCTTTATGGTTTCCAATATGGGTAAACGTGATATCTTCATTTTTGGAAATGCAGACTACCGCCCCCTCATAGTGATTTGATTCGTTAATGCCATATGTGGGACATATAAAGGATGGTGTTAATGATATTATATTATAATTATAATATACCTTTATATCATTATGATTCAATTCCATTAAATAGGAAATATAAATGAAAGTAGCGTTCTTGCGTACGTACGGCTTACCATCTTCATGAACGGTGCATTTCATTTATTACATCTAAATGTTATGTAATATTATAAATGCATGTACATACGGGATATATATGATATATATGATTTATACATCATGAATATAATTCTGTATATAATGGATATTTTACCACATGAAAAACTTGTAATTATAAAGAGTTTATTTTTGACTCAAGTACCAATGATCAACAAAAAGACCATTGTTAACATAAATAATTACATAGTGTTCATGAAATGGTAATAAGTGATATAAAAGGAATAATGAACTTGAAAAAGTTTCATAAGAAAGTATAAATTAACTCAACTTTATTATTCAGGGGGTTAAAGAACAATCTAGTCAAGTCGGACCCGAGGTATGGGACTTCGTCTCAATATCCATTCATTGAGACATATTTTGTTTTATACACAACTTTCATTTATATGGTGTATAAAACTCTTTTACATTTACGTTTATTCAAAAGGAATATTTTTTATATGAAGCGGTTAGTAAATGACAAAAGGGAATGCTTTTTGTCATATGTATGCGGAGACAACGACTTCTCCACCACCGTGACCATTATTTGAGTTTCAGCTTCTTCAATAAGCCATAACTTTTTTTTAAAATGATGAAAAATAAATACCATGTTTTACTTCTCTTTTATTTTGGGTATTGAAAATATTATTGATAATGTTTTTATTATATCAATGTGTTATTGATATATTGTGATTGAAATGTGGAAATGTTATGTTTTCTTTATGCATGTTTTATGTGATATGATTAAGTTGTGGTTCATGGGCATTGTTTATGAAAACGGCTGGGTCCATGATAATCTAAGGACAGGTGAGCCTGATATAACTCTCTAGTGCATTGGGTAATGCGAAAGGGTTAAATGTTATGGTTTCTTTGAAGAGATTTAGGGAATATAATGTGAAGGGTATTCCAAATGTAACCATGAGGGTTACTCCCTACGTAAGAATGTTATGAATGCCTCAGGTTACCATTATGACTTATGATTTCTATGAGTTGTTCATGATTTGATGAGGTATTTTAAAATGCTTATGTTTTTTGAGTAAAGTATTATTTCATACATGGACTAATGTTTTCATTTCATACTTTTATGTCCCTTACTGATCTTTTTATGCTAATCCCAAGTTTTTGAAATGTTTTTCGCATGTCAAGGGAAAGGTACATGATATGATGATAGTGTCAAGGAAGTGTCAATAAAGGATCCATGTTTTATTTTAAATATGTTTCCGTTGATGGAAAAATGAATACTATATTTTATGTAACCACTTTGTTTAAATGTGGATTGTAATGCATGATTTATGAACTAATTCTCTAAAACTCTAAACCTGAAAAGATCCTCAATGTGTATTATTTAAATATCTCAATATTAAGTAATGTTTAAGGTTGGGGCCTTATAAAATATAACTATATGTATATCATTAAATATAGAAATAAAATAAAATGGCTTAGTGGTAAAGGTGCAGTCCCGCCAGGGGGGAGATCGCGGGTTTGAGTTTCGGTGGAAGAAAGGAGTTGCATGCGGGCATGTTGGGAAATGTGCAGGAAAGGTTAGTGTGCGAGAGAGTGGGAGGGGTCTGCCATGCACTAATAATGGGGTGGGGGTCAAGCATTGTTAAAAGGACCACCCCACACATTATATATTCTTTTTAATTTTTTTTATATTTTCTTAAATTTTATCAGTGCTAGAAAAATCACTGATATTCTAACCCTTTTATCAGTGCTTTTTAAGCACTGATAATGGGGTCTTTTAACAGCGCTTTTCTGTGAATTGATAAAGGGGACCCCCCCCCCTTAACTTTACCTCGATTAATATATATTTTTTAACACTACTAATGCACTTTTCTAGCATTGATAAAAAACATATTTTAAGTAGTTGTTAGACAATACATATATCAATGTGGAATAAAAATGAATATGAATAATAATGCATGATATTTCTTGATAATCATAATGGAAAGATGGGAAAAGTAAAAAAACATAAAACACGACATAATAAACAATGGTCAAGGATAAATACCAAAAAATCATGATATAGAAAGTACTATAATGAAATCAAGTTCAATCCATATCCCAAAATTATGTATCATGAGACTAAATATTACAAAATTCATTGGAGGGCTCTATAATTTTTGGTAACCCGTAACTTACATTTCATTCACATATGTATGTGTGAATCATAGATCATACAACATAGTGTAATTAATTGTAATATTTTGTCCCACGAACAAGTATTGTGGAATAAATACATATATGTCCCATGTAAAATAAGTATAAGTATATAAAGGGGAATACCAATGATATGAAATGGGTATGGAATTCACAACACAATTGCTTTTTCATGGAATATCACCGTGGAATTTCAGCAGCATAATGGGGTCACATTAAAATTCATAAAATTTGTTCATGAGATAGAAAAAGGTCTCCAATAAAATATAAATAAAATATTAATTATAAGGTACATGGAATGAAATATTCCAATAATAGGAATTTATGATATATGGTATACTATAATATAGAAGCAAGAATAAATTAGAGAAGGTGAGGATCCATTGCATGAGTGTGTGAGTCAAAATGATTTGGGGGGGCTTCATTAGAGATTGGATGAACCATGGGAGCACTCTATAAAGGGTATGGAAGAGTGAGTAAATTATTAATGAGTTTAATTGAAGAGAACTAAGATCATGGTTGGGTTTATGTAGGAAATTAATGGGGATTTCATTATTATTTATCAAACATAGGTTTTGGACGCAATATAATAAAATAATAATATCCAAAAACCCTACCATGGTATTTTCCCACGATTTCATCCAATGTGGAATGGTATTTATTATTTAATAATGAAATGGGAATAAACTAATAAAATAATTCCCTTTAATATGTGGAGTTGAGACACAATCTGAAATAAATTATTTTAAAACCTTAAAATATATTAATGGTTTTAGTGGATTTAAAATAGCTCTATAAATTTAATCAAATAATTATAAAAAACCATTATATTAAACTGAAAACATATTTGTGTTCATTGATATGTTTTATAGTATTTATTAAATCACTTCTGGTTCAATATAATGTCATAATACACAAAGTATATTTATACGGTGTTTAATTTTTATTGAACAATTTAGATATCTCAGAAAAGTATTAAAAATTTAATATTTGATAATTTAGACTATATTATTGAAAAAATATATATCATTTTATATAAATAGTCTTTTAAATATTTGAATTACACCTTTTAAAATAAATTCAACATTTATTAAAAAATAATGGTGTTTTTTTGGAAATAGCATTTTTCGAACCCTTATAAAAATAAAATTTGACTTCATAACAATTATACAGTAATTTATATTTAATAAAAATAATTTAATAATAATAGATTATTAAAATATTAATTATTTCATTAATAAATTGATGAATCAAAATAAATCCCTTAAGTGAATTTGAATATTACCCAAAAATACTGATTTTGATTTAATATATCAAAATTAAAAACCATTTATTATGTAATAATAATAGGATGAAAATATATTCATTATTATATAAAATTTAATTTATATAGTCATATTGGTAGGGTCTTTTTACATATCCCTTTAAGTCACCATCAAATCACTTAAGGGTAAGGTGCTTGACAGTGAGACTACCAAGGAGTGGTTCGGGGTACATGGTTTTTGTCCTGATCTCGATGATCTTGATATTCTACCATAAATGGTTCTGATCATTCTTAAGTTATTGGATCTTAGTTTTAGTTTCTTTTTCATGAACGAGCCAGTTGGGGTCTGACCTGTGACTACACTATGTCACCTTCCAATACGCCATGGGTTGGAGACTAGCGCCGTGTATGCATCTCCAAAAAATTGGAGTAATTAGCCTCAAGAAACTTTACACATGCACACGTGTCCACACCAACACAATGCTGAAATGGAAATCAAAAAACAATGCATGCATGAATCTAATATACAAAAACAATGTACGATAGTTAATGTACTATAAACAAAAATAGGGAAAAAGGGCCACCCAATAGTAAATAGTCAAACTATCCCCAAGGGAGAGGAAAAATTAAATTTTTCCTCTTGGTAATCCCCTCTTTCTATAAAGCTCTATCAATGACTCACCTACTCCATGTCCTCCACAGACACCATTAAAAGGGCCGATGTCTTTACAATACATGACACTTACCGGAGTAGCTCTTGTATGGAAGAGTATAACAATACTCAACAGGACACCTTGAAAAAAATAAACAATAAGTACCATGTATATTAAGATCAATACAAGATATAAAAATCTATGTATAATAGGAAAATCCCCACATATATTAATGAAAGACACCACATCACCAAGGTGTCATAGTTAACTATCAACCACCAGATTCTATTGGAAGCAATGCTTGTTTCTAGAGACCCCTCTCCAAGAGCCATGACACCTTTAAAGACACTTGAAAAAAAGGTCTTAGTAACTTGGACCTATACAAGGAAGATCACCGGTCTAAGGGGACCATGATACACAGACCTAGGGTCATACTGAGAACCACTACAGGACACCATGAACCTATTTTAGATCATCACACTCTGTAGGTGATCATATTTCAATAATTCTGAATGTCCTACCAATATGTTATTCTACATTTAGGAATGATTCCCTACTAAGAGAGGTCACAATTACCCCAAAAACTCCAACTCTAGATAATAGAGGATCACACTCTAGTATTATTGATGGACACCATAACTATATCGGAGACTTGAACTCTAAAGGTGACCACAATAAAATGATGTTGATGTAATTACACACATTAACCTTGAGGAAATGGCCAAGGGAACACACTCATCCTATATAATAATAGACTATGAAAAAAAGAACCTCAAGCCTTGTTGATGGGAGTATATGGTGGGTCTTAGGAGGTACATGACATGTCTGCTATCCCATGTCATGTTCATGTAGAAGGACCTCATACAACATTTAGTCTCAATATAAATGGAATTTAAAAGGATTTATAGGGCATGCAGAGAAACACCATATCATAACCATGTCACCTTCCCATGACCTAGTATCGAATCCATGTTAGTGTACTAGTACGTGTATGACAAGTCATTTTCATATAGGTGTATACTATGTTTCCATTCTCATGTACTCCAACCAATGTCTATGTACTTTTGAAAAACATAATTAGTCATCTAGGGAGGGACATATGCCTTGTGACAGGGGTCACAAATTTTTTCATTTTCATCTTCCTCTTGATATTCTAGCCACTCTTGAAGTGGGACCACATGCTGTGTAATCCCAGATTACACGTTGTGTTCTGTGGGATTTTTCCGAATCCCAGATTCTTCTTCTACATGCCTCAATTGATCTTCCATCCTCGGATCTATTGACCAAAATGTCAAAAAACATAATATTTTTCCTCATTTTTCTATGCCATCCCATAATCAACATATTTTATCACCAGATATACTTTCAAATTCGATCGAATCGATATTCTTTATTCTGTTATGAAGAACACCAAAGGACACAAATTCCGGAATCGTTCATCAATTGATTCACTGCCAAAACCACCATCTCTCTCCTTTCTCATTGTGATAATACTAGATCTTTAATTTCAGATCATATCTCTATGAAGGAGGTTCACAATGAATTATTGGTCAATAATAGTTGAACCCTGGGCCAATGATGAATGCCCATGGGAAAAATGGAATTAGAGGAGAAAATAGTCATCAACTAGGAGGAGAAAACCTCAATGGATGTTTTTTTTATCTTGGTTCATTTCCATAAGAATGGTAACATAATCCATAAAAAAATTAAACCAAAGGAATTATCATGATAAAACACCTGAATATAAATCCCATCCTACAGTACGCATGAACAGTGAATCAATTTGTTCATCGATTGATTCACATTCAGCATAGAAATTAAGAATGGAGAAAATTAAATAAAATAACATGCCATACCTTGATATAGATTGGTTAACTGTGATGAAAGAAGTTGTGTTGTAATTTTTTGTGATATCCTATATTGTAGATGTGCGTTGATCATCATATCATCAATCTTTCATCATTCTCTAGTAAGGATTCCCTGATCTCTCTATCCAACGATATTCTAGAAGTTTGAGAGTTATGTGGTGAACCATGTATTTATCTAATAAGGATATATATAAATAAAAACACGTCTTTTCTTCTAAAAAATTAATTAAATTTATTTTCATTAAATCATATAAGTTATTTCAGGCCTGTGACAACTTTTTCACAAACAACCCACATCGACCAGTGTTATGTCATACCTACTAAAAAACATCCATTCTAAGATCAATAGTGCCCTCAGATTTCTTATCCAGGAACCCATTTTAGAGTTATTACACTATATAAATAAAACATTATGTTCATTCTATTTAATTTATTTCAAACCTTTATTTCAGGCTCAAATTGCAACATAGTTTCACAGCATATCATCATCTACTCTAAAAAATAATCCATATACTATTTTTAAATAATACACATGAAATTGGAGATGTCATATTTTCCACACCATGGGAGTATACATCACAAAATGATAAAAAGATCTATAAAAATATATTTCTGTACTAGGAATGAATTTAAACATCCCGCTCCCATGTTCTCTCCTACATATTTATATGATACCACCAAGCACAGACCAAATGGATCAGTCACCCAATAAGGATACCATCATACTAATTATAATTCTCCACTAGGTACTCAAAACTAGTTTCCCCATCCTTGATTTTCAAATTTCCCAAGTTGATAACATGCAATGTGTCATTCACGTACCTATTGAAACACAACACATACAATACATCACGTACCCGGTCTAACTATAGAAGTATAGATAAGTAGTACACCAACTCTCTAACTCTATATAATATATGGTATGTGCTAAAGAACATCAGATATAGATAATAGGTTTAGCCAAATTTCTATAATCCATGCCATGGTGAAACCTATAGGACGACATGGTCTCCCATATCAAACTCCAAAGGCCTCTATCACGTACCAATATTCGTATTTTGACAGATCTGTGTACTCTTCATCCACTCTTATATGATATTTACCTTTTCATTAGTAGCTCGTACCAACTCTCGGAACTTGAATGACGACTCCCCTAGGCTAGTCTAGTAATGTGGTGACTTATAGGGTATCTTGTATAAAGCCTCAAATGATTCCATACCAATGGGGGAGTAGAATGTATTGTTTTATGAAAAATCTACTAGTTTTAGGTGATCCTAACAACTAGAAAAAAAAATTTAACATGCAAGCTCATGGGATATCCTCTAGAACCTGAATGGTATGTTTAGTATGGCCATCATTTTGTGGGTGAAACATTATGCTCTATCATAACATAATCACCAATGACAATTTTAATCCATCCATAATTGATATGTAATGTGATAATGAAGATCAAAACCAATCATTGGGGAAACTCGTTAGATTCTAACAATATTACTAACATTAAGGCATCCCAATATCTTTATTAAACTATGTCCTTGAATATCTAAGAATTAGGATGACATGGTGAGTAGGTCTATGATCACCTTGATTAAATCATATAACATGTACTTTTTTGGTAATAATATCATGATAAACATAGGTATACTATCCCACTTCCATTCTAGAACCACATGGGGTAGATCTATGCCTAATGTAACATGGTTATACGCCTTCAATTGTCTACAATTATGGTATTGAGAGATGAAATCTGCAACTCCTTTCTTCATTCTCGGCCACCAAAATTCATGTTGGTGGCATTGTACATCTATTCCACACATAGATGTACATCCAATGAAGATGTATGAAAATATCTCAAAATTCACCCCCACCCAAACATCATTAGTACTGATGTGCATCATTTGAAAATAACAATGTTCTCCCTACCTTTAGAAAATCCACCAAGAGCATGCCCTATGAATATCTCAGCATATAGGGTCTCGCAATATGTATCCCCATCTTGTGACTCTATGAATTAATATAAGATTTAAGGATTAAAAACCACATACAAGAGGTAAGATACACCATCTCCACACAGAAGGGGAAAAAACAATGATTCCAACATCTCTGATGCCTTATTTAGCATTAGAAAACTAGATCTTCTTCAGAAAGTATCTACCACCATGTTCCCCTTCCCTCATGTATAATTAAACTCAAAGTTGTAGTCCTAGTGTAAATTTTTTTATCACCTCTACCTCCAGTTAAGATCTGCCGGAATGAAGATATACATGATACTCTTGTGGTCAGATTACACAATGAATCACTCACCCATCAAGCTATGTTACCAAATCATTAGTGTGAAAATAATACTTCTAACTCATGGTTTTTGGCCACGTAGTTCTACTCATGTGGTATAAACTGGAATAAACCAAACGTAATAAATGCCTCCCTATAAATCATAACCCAAACAAGACCGATCCATTATGCATAATAGAAAACTTTGTACTCAATTACTTCCTCCGTTAACCAAAATATGGGAGTGAATTTCAACAACTACCTTAGCTCCTAAAAGAATTTATGGAACTTTTCCATCCACATGAAAGGCTTCTTTTTCTGAGATAAGGATTTCAAGGCTTCATACACTCTAGATAAGAAAGGTAAAAACCTCTAATAGTACCCAACTAGTCTTTGGAAACTCTGTACATTGACAACATTCAAGAGTGCCTCCCATGAAAGCGATGCCTCAACCATTATTGGATACATTAAAACTATAGACTCTAAGATGATATTTCCTAGAATATTGACCTATTGAATCCAAAACAGAAACATTAAGAGATTCTAGAAACGTTGTTTCTCTCTAAATGTTTCCAGGTCTATCCTCAAGTGTCTCACATCCTCCCCCTCAGACACAATGTATACTAGGTTTCCCTTGATGAATACTACCATGAACCGGTCTATGAAAGGTGGAATGATCCGGTTCATGAGTTCCATGATCATTACTATGTATTTTTTCACACCGAATGACATCAATATGCACTCATAGTGACTAAAATAAAATCTGAATTCCTTATTCAATGTGTCTTCATCAAATACTCCAAGCTGATGATAACCTAATATGAGGGAAATTTTTGAGAACCATTGCACCCCTTTTAATTGATGAAAGTGGTCATGTATCCTTATTAGTAAATACTTTTTCATCAATATCACTTGGTTAAAGAATTTGAAATCCACACATAACCTTTTGCACCCATATTTCTTCATGAAAATAAAACAGGGGTTTCCCATTGTGAAACACTAGGTCTTTCTATGCCCTTCATCTACAAGTCCTCAAACATCACCCTCAACTCATGATTCTCTATTAGAGGCATCTAATATTTTGGTGTATATATTGGTACAATCCTAGGGAATATATCAATGAATAGTACTATCTACCAATGAGGAGGTTAACTAGGAACATCTTTATGAAATCCATCTTCATACTTCACCACCACAACAGGGATTGAGGACTCATAACATCCACTATAATAATGGGAAGGCTCTCAAACCAATGAGTAATCTATTAGACCCTCCTATGTAACGATCAAATCTTTTATTAATGAAAATTCCTCATGATATATTTAAATGTATTATTATGTGAAATGGTTATATAAATCAAAATTCAATTCTTAAGTTTTATGTTTTTTTATTTTTAATATACTGTTAAGAATTTTTTATGTTTCCAATATAGACATTGAACAATGACAACATGATTATTATAAATATAGGGCTTTAAAAAATCCCTCTTACTCAGAAAAAGGATGTGATGGCCTCATACAATACATTTTCACCACACAAATCCCATTTGTTTGATCATGAAGAAGGGGTGACATCACTGGGCTTTTCTCTTGACCAAGCCTTAGATGAGCTTCAACATGTTAAGCATGAACCGAATCACCTACATGAGAAGTGGAATATAATAATGTATCACCATTGAAAAACAAGCCCTTAGGTTTAAATGAGAGTTATAATGGGTTATGTAACAAGACCCCATCACTATGTTTATGTGCATTATTTTTATATAAATAATATACATTCATTTTATTATAGTTACTTTTTAAATGTTTTTATAAATCCCAAATAGTTTTTTAGTTAATATTTAAAATCAATTATGAAATATATTACGATGATTTAAAATATTTTTTAATTAAATAATAATTAAATAATATATTATTGAAAATTTACTTTTTATTACATATAAATGATCTTAAAATTTTTATGAATACAATTGTAAATTTTATTAATGTTTGTAAGATTTTTTTTCGAAACCCATGAAGCTTTGATAAATGCTAGTTTTTATTTTAAAAGAAAAAATTCACATATTTAGAAAATTCTTTTGATAAAATAAATATATTTTTTGGATCCAGGGTGTCAAAATTATCAAACGGTAAATTTTTCATTAATTTGTGAGATAGTTGTGTTATTTTAGTAAAAATTAAATACCTTCTAAAAAATATAATGTGTTTTAGGACACCATAATGAACCAATAGGGATGTAATAAACTACTATAAATAGTTTTTTCTTTAATTTTTTTTTTAATATTTAAAATAATTTGATTTTATATTTTTTTATTAACTTTATGATGCCATAGTGGACCCTCTATGACTTTTAGAACATTTTAACTTTTACAATGATTTCCATGGGAGTGTGACTCGTCAACACATATGAAAGCCTAATATTTTTATAATTTTTTCCTTCTCCCATATAGAATAATTTTTTCACTTTCCTTTATAATAACCCATGTGAAGAAATAATGGATTGGTTAGTGGTTTTGATTATTTTAATTTGTGGTGTCCAAAACCAAAATAATAATGAATTCCCTATCCTTTTCTATATAAAACCACTCAATCTCTCATCCCTATACACTCAAAACCTTTTGAGGTCGACCAAACTCATCCCTACTCTCTGTATAATCCTCCAATGGTTCCACATGATCCCAATAAGTCCCTCTCAATCCTCTCGCAATCCATTGGGATCACACTTCCATGTAAGGGAGTTCTTCCTTTCTCATTTTTGTCCAAGTTTATTTATATTGTTATACAATGTATTTTCAATTACAAAAATTGTCGTATGGATTCAAAACCACCCCAATACATCCATATTTATGTTTATATTATGAGATACCATTTTATTATTCATTAATTCCCCCCATGGAGTCCCTTTACCATGCTGAATTATCATAAGAGTTAATCCCTTTCAACTCTTTCTTCAAGTTTTCTTAATATCTTACGACTTTTATTCCCATATTCTATGTGCTGGGACATATATTTATATTTCTCAATTTCATTCGATTTATTTTACATGTGATTATATATACCTTTATTTCTCATCAATATTTTGTATGAATAATTATGTGACACAATTATGCTGCTGAAATTAGACCAGGATTTTTCAAAACACAGTCATTGTTTAGTGAATACGATTCCCATTAATCTATCATGGGTATTAAACTTTATGAACATTTACATATTGATTATAGAGTTTCATATATGCATTTCAAATCCATTTATTGTGGAATAAATGATGTTCATGAATTATTCCAGGTTGTATGATCATTGTGGCACACTTATGCATCAAAGGAAATGTTTAATAAGGGTGCTCCCTAGTAGCGCTCCCATGCATTCGGTAAAAATTAGTATCTTGATTCATAACTTCCAATGAGAGTTTACTCATGCTAATTCATGTGAAATTAGTTTTCTCTAAATCTCCATGTATCATGATCATTTTCTCGTGCTAATATCATGTTAAATTTTTTTCTACATTTCCACGTTATGAAAGTCATGATATATCATGCCTTTATGTCGATGTTTCTCTTGCACTACCTTATTATGAAAATTACATAACATATACTATATTCTTCATGTTATTCAATTTTTACTCCCTTATTGGGATTTATAGCTCACCCATTACTTATACGTGTCTTAGGTTATCCCATACAATGTTTAGTACGAAGGAATGTTGTGGGAATGTAAAAGAAGTTTTCAATAAAGATGTTGTATTTTATGTTCAAAGTTGTTAGGTAATGATCCTAATTTCCAAAGACACTAGACCTCAAGATCCTCAGAGTCGTATTGATTGCGTTTTTATGTAATAAATCATGGATACATGTGTAATAAAGAGAATGGTTGTTACAGTTGGTATCCTAGGATAAGATTAGTTATTTTTTGGGATTGGGATTAGAAAACCCTACTAAAAGCCTTATGGAAAAAATGAAGTATAATAAAAACATAAATAAATTTTTTTGACTATTAGTTAACTTTATTATTAAAAAAATACATCATTGTCTGGATAATAGATTGTAGATGAGGCTCTGGTACGGATGTATCTAGGGGTGAAACTCGAAAACACTACATTGATCTAGAGTTGAATAGGAACTGGTGCACAAAAACGGCCCTTACTGAACTCTTGGATATGATACTAATGAGGGAAATGCTTTGGTAAATTCATAATCTTATTATGACCCATTATTAGTGGAATAAAAAAAATTCCCTTTAGAAACTATTTTGGGAATTAGATCAATGGTAACATATATTGAAGCCTACATATTCATACGTTAAGGAAGTAAATGTAATTTATAATTTATCCCTTCTTTTAATTGGATTCCCCTTTATGTGTTACCCCTAAAATTTCTTTTATTTCAGACAATGTCTTGTAATAGGAGGACTCGAGCTAACAACTGATGCGGTGATCAATGTGATGACTGTTCTAATCTGATTACCAATCTGATGGGAGTGGGAATGACAACATTGTCCCAAAACTCTATCAGAGAACTCATGTTTTGAATATAAACATGGATCAAGAGGAACGTTCAACCACCCATGAAAGAAAATTCTATAATCAAGAGATTAATGAGACAAAAGCCTCACACTTTTAATGAATCATACGATCCTTCAATCAACGAACAACAGATTAACTCTATTGAGAAGATCTTTTCCATCCTTCATAGTTTTGTACAAGATAAGGTAATTATTATTGCTTATCATATAGAGGGGGAAGCTGATCAATGGTGGAAACTGATAAAAAATGAAGCCTAAGGAGGAGATCTAGGCATTGGAATGGAATGATTTCTTGAATTTTATTTCATTAAATATTTTCCATGCACCCTCCAAGTTAATATGGAAAGGTACTTCCTTTCCCTCAAGAATAAAGGAGACAAATACATTAGACCGTATGAGGAAAACATCACAAGCCTTTAATGATATTCCTTCATCTTTGTCATTTCCCCAAAATTAAGGGTTAACCACTCATTAGATGGGATAAATCCTAGCCTATGGATATTCCTAGCGATCTATGACATCGAGAGCTGTGAGGAAATTGTCCGATGTTCCCTTATGGTTGTAATAGATATCAGTGAATATCAGGGTTATCATGGAGATAATAATAATTTGGTGGACTTTAATTCTGGAGGTCCTATGGACAAATCCAACGGTTCTAATAAACTCCTGCACCCCACTTTCTAAAGGTGGGGAAAAAGTACCATGGAAATTTCTTGTATTAGGGGCAATGAAATGCATTAGTTGTGGAAGAGAAGGGATCCTGGACATTAATTTCTGATTAGAAAAACCACGGTTGCGATAGAGGAGAGGAACGGTCCGTTTGATTCTCAAAAGACTATTAATTAAATCAACTGCAAATAATTAGGGAACTTTGCAAACTAGGGTCATATGCCAAAGTTTTTCAAAGGAATACAAAAACATCCAAGGAAAGAAGGATGAGCTTTTTCCATCCCTACCACCAACAAGAACCCTGAAAATGAAGTGGTAAAATGTACAGTAGTTAATCATTCAAAAATATAGAACATACATTTTTTATTCTAATTATATAAATTCTGGTATTTCTTGAATGTTTAATAGAAAAATCCAAACACCACCACTAATCATGGATGTAAATATATTGGTGAGGACGATAAATGGGGAAATTATTGTTTCCAAAGAATATAACTCCCCCTAACATAATTTGTGGGTTGACCTTCCCAGCGAACCTCCTCATACTCCCTCTAGTGGAATTTAATTCAATTCTTGGTATGGATTGGCTTTACCTATATAGATACAACATATATTTTTGTGAGTGGGAAATCACTATCCATATGGAGAAACAACCCTCGATTCTGTAAAATTACAAAGATTAGGATGAATCTTCTTTAGCACCATCATCTAAAGAGTGGATATTAGTACCCTATGAACATGCATATCTTGCTGACATTTTGGATTCCAAGAATGAAACCACCCTTGAATACATTCATATTGTGAATGAATTTTCTGAAGTGTTTCCCAAGGAATTTCGTTGTCTTCCTCCTAAAATATATTTTAATTATCAGATGATATTATAGATGGTTCATTTCCAATAACCAAGACTCATATAGAATTACAGTTGTAGATATGTAGGAGCTAAAGAAACAACTATAGGAGAATATGGATAAAGGGTTTATATACCCAAGTGCTTCACCATGGGTTTCACCAGTCCTCTTCATCAAGAAGAAGGATGGGTAAATGCAACTTTCCTTTTATTATCATGAGATCAAAAAAATCATGACGAAGAACTAGCATCCTATACATTAATTTAGGGCATGTATTATCAGCTAAGTGGAGCACAATACTTATCCTATGTGGATTTGTGGTCGGGATATTACCATGTAAGGGTAAAGAAGGAGGATATCCCCAAGGCTTATTTTTGGACAAGGTACGGGCACTATAAATCCATATTAATTCCTTTTAGAATCCCTAATACTCTATAAATATTCATTTAATTCATGAATAAAATATTTATATATTTCATTGATAAATTTTTGGTAGTCATTATAGACTATATTCTAATATACTCCAAATTGAAGGAGGAGTGTGAGGAGTATCTAAGAACTAAACAAGAGAACTTGCGAAAGGAGAATCTCTATAAATATTATAGGTAGTGTGAGTTCTATTTGAAGGACGTATCATTCTAGGATCATATCATCACAACCAATGGTATATCTAAGTATCCATCAAAGATAGTGACAATGGTGAGATGGCTGAGGCCAACATCGGTGATGGATATCCGTAGATTCCTGGGGTTGGCTGGAAATTATCATTGATTTTTGTGAAATTTCTCACGATTTTCAAATCCTCTTACAAAGTTAACTCTGAAGGGTGTCATGTTTTTAGGGAGTTATGGATTTGAAGATATCATTAGGTAGTTGAGAAGGATCCTTATCAGTGAACCCATGCTCATAGTACCCACAAGTGTAGAGATGATCATATACTATGACAACCCAATCCATTACCACCATTGAAAAGTGAACAATGTCAAAGATTCTCTAAGGATGAAGGAACCAATGATTATATCATTGATGAGAATTAAAAAGGTCCAATATTATTAGATTTCATGAATATAGACATGGTAATCCTAAATAATTGAACATCATCAATCCTTTCAGAAATGATTACTCAATCGTATCTTTTTCAAAGGATAAAGGATACTCAAAAGTATGATGTGGGAATTTAGAAGAATGTAAAAACTATTCGAAAAGGTAAATACTTGGAATTAAATCTTAATGAAGAATGAATTTTTATATTTGGGAAAAGACTATGTGTTCCATCAAATCCAATGTTAAAGAATTAACTTTTGGATAATAAACATATTTAGAATTTCTCGATTCACTATGAAAACACAAAGATCTATATTGATCTGTGGGGGAATTATTTGTGGGATAACATGAAGAAGGATATCACTGAGTATACGTCAATGTGATTAGTATGTCTCCAAGTGATGGCTGAGGGGCATAAATCTAAGGGGATGATGCAACCATTACCCATACCAGCATGGAAATGGGAGAAAATCATCATGGACTTTGTCACGGAACGTCCAAAGGCATCCAATGAAAACAATGCTATATGGGTTATTGTGGATATTTATACAATGAATAGACAATTCATAGAAATTATAGAGGATTTCTCATTGGATACACTATCTAGGATATATATCAGAGAAGTGGTAAGGCTTCATGGAGTACCACAACATATTGTATCCAATCAAAATCCAAGATTCACCTCTATGTTATGGAAGAGTCATAAACATGCTCTAAATATAGAGGTGAACATCAGTATGGCTTATCATCATCAAACTGGTGTACAATCTAAGAGTACTATCCAACACATGATAACATGTTGAGATCCTCCTTAAAGGAATTCAAAGGAGTATGGTATCAACATCTTCCTCTGGTAGAGTTCCTTTACAATAATAGTTTCAACTAAAGTATCCAAATGGATCCTTATTAAGCAATTTATGGGAATAGATGTAGAAAAAATACTTTTTGAGATGATGTTGGGGAGAAAAAACCCCAAGGTCCAAAAATGGCCGAGGAAAAGGTGGAGAAGGATAAAAATATCTAGCAGCACATAGAAGCAGCGTAGTGTTAAAAAATGATCTATGTTGAAATTAATCGATGAGACCAAGATTTTAATGTTAGAGAAATAGTATTCCTCTGCATATCACCTTGGAAGACAGTTATGAGATTTGGGAATAATGGAAAGCTAAGTCCAAGGTACATTGGCAATTTTGAGATCCTTGATCGCATTGGATCAGTGGCCTATTGACTAGAACTCTCATTGAACCTATCTCAAGTTCATGATTTATTCCATGTATCAATTTTGAGGATGTATATACCTAACACATCACATGTAATCAACCAAGAGGTGTTATCATTGTATAATTACCTCTCATATGAAGATAATTTAGTGAAGATCTTAGATCGTAGGGAAAATGTTCAATGAAATATGATAATGCCCTTAATCAAAGGGTCGTGGAGAAACCCAAATATTGAAAAAGATACGTGGGCATCAGATTAAGTGGTGATGCAGAGTAACCCTGTTTTTTTAAGTGTGGGAAACCAATATTTCTAAGGAGAAATTTCTTAAGGGGGAAAAATTGTTACCCCCCAAAATTTTATTAATGAAAATTCCACTAAGTCTATTTAAATGTATTATTATGTAAAATAGTTATATGAAACATAAGGACATCTTTTGTTTTATGTTTTTTGATTTTAAAAACCATTAATAATTGTTAATGACAGTAATATAGCCATTGAATAGTGACTGTAACACCCCAAACCTAGTTAACTAGAGTCTGTGAATTATTACATAATATTGGCATGATCACAATGGATCAAATCCCGAAGGATCAATCGGTTTAGTAGAATTGGAAATAATAGATACATTCCTATATTTTACATTAAATTATAAAAATAAAAACAACAAAAACATTGTACTCATTGACCACATTCATATCCCTTAGACTATCCCTATTGGTTAGTCATAAAATACTTATTCTCATCTTGGAAGAAGAATTTATAGAAAGGGGTGAGCTTAGATGATGAGTAAGGACAAAAATATAGCCGAAACATTCATAAATAAGCATAAAATTTTATGGAAATGTATAAGACTAAAACATAAGCCTTTTAAAGTTAAACTTCATTATAATATGGAAAATATAAATCAAATAATTCTATTTACTTATTCACATAGATATTATACTAGTCGAATAATCACATGCAATATCAATAGCCAATTTCATAATAATGAATGCATAATGCCAGAATTCATAACCACATAGATAAGGCCGTATCCAAAGAATACAAATATGATTTTGTCAAGATAGATTTCCAAGAAAGTAGTTTGTCTCATGAGACCTACCGATGCATTGAGAAGCTATAGCAGTCTCCACCCGTTACTTACTATGTCTAATGCATTCCTCATATGAAATGGTTTAAACATAACATAAAAAAGTGTATTAAAACTGGCATACAAAATGTCAATAATTTATCCATAAACCTTTAATGGTATAAAAATGACACATCAAAATTGAAACATATCGAAAAACAGTAAATAAAATATTGAAGATTTGTATAATAATTAATCAAATTCAAATAGTTTAAAATCCATCAAAGGATGTTGATATATATATGAAATGAAAACTATTTGAAAGAAATAACTCTTTTTATTTTGAAATATTTTAAAAGTCACATAATTATAAAATAAAAAATATAATTTGAAAATATTATTATAATCTTATAAATGATGATTCAAATGTGTTATAATGGTAGAAAATAGTATCTCCTGCTATATTATTAAAAAACATTCTTACCTTAATTTGTCGAAAATATCATAAAGTACCTTGTTTAGAAAACGACAGAAATATTCATATCAAAAAAATTATAAAAAGTCAATCAAGGTTATAAATGACATTAACCAATATCAAGGGAAATAGTAAAAAAATTGGATTTTTTTTTAAGAAACACATATGTGGATGATAAAGAGGTCCTAGTAGATACACACATATAAACAAAATCAGATAACGAACAGATTGTAGAATTAATCCTTACCTCGTACATTTCCTTGGTCATGGGTACATTTAAAACTGGTATAACAGTTAAATAATTGTTATTAAATTATACAAAAACTACATACATAATAATTATATCATATATGATCTTCTAAAATTTTATTGTTAATAATATTTCAGTAGTATGATTATTTCATATGTTATCTGATTCATTTTCCATTATATTCTTTGTTATGTAAGACATGTTTGTTATGGAATGGATGTATTTGATTAATATACATAATTATATTAAGTTATTAAACATTAATTTTAATCATAACAAGAAAATTATTCTTTAATGGTTACGATAGGGAATGAATCTTATCGGGTTCATGGAGACGGTAATCTGTACGTATGCACAAGAGACAATATCATAATATTAGTGGTGAAATAGTATGTAATTGGATGGTATGTCATATATAGATAACCCAAAACATTTTATACTTATTATTTACATCATTTATACTCATTATTATACCCATATAAATAATGAAGTGTTGGAATAACAAACTACACCATGACGTGGAGACGGTAAGCCGTAAGTACGCACATTTGGTGACTTGTCAATCATAGGATGGATAGAATAATTAATTTTGTTATACCATATATATTATAACATCATAGTTTGTAGAAGGTTCTAGAGTTATTATTTTGGTTTGGGAAAAACAAGGAATGAGTTTGTGGAAGATGAAAAGAACTTGAAAGAGGTGGTGAAATAATAACCTTTTCTTTGGGTGCTTCCATTTGATTTGATCTAAAGGGATCCATAGGTTGGACTTTGATCAAAGGAAGGCCTCCAAAATGAATTGAGGGTAGTAGGAAGGATATTTGGGCATGGGTTGGCCTAGAAAAATGGATTTCGAGGTGTGATTTTGAGAGAAGGGGATGTACCCTTTTATAAAAGAGGTGAAGGTCACTTTAAGAAAATCATGAAATATTATTTTATTATACAATCATGTTCAGTTTATAATGCCTCCAAAATTACTTATTTCAAGTATATGGTGGGTATGTGTCCAACAACTCTCAACCAATAGGTTTTAACAAATATAGGTCATTATCATTACCTTATCTTTTAGATTTCACTCTTAGTTAAAAAGTTTATCTTTTACCATGTATTCTTGTATTATTATAATAAAAGGTTAATAAACATACTATAAAAATCCATGAAAACCCTATGTGGTTCAATATTATTTTATCTAGCCATCTAAATTTCCTTCGACCGAAACATATATTTTTAAGCTTATTATATCAATCAACAATATAGTATTTTCCTTAAAAACACATTTATGTCAATTCTGACACTATTTGTTATTTTTTTAAAGCCATAACCACATGATTACATCAAAAAATTTATTTAAAAATGTATTATTAACCTAAAAATTAGTGTAATTCATAATAAGTCTCAAAATACATTTATTTGTATGTTTATAATATCAATTTATTTAATCTATCATTAATAAGATAATTACTACATAATCATTGGGTCATAAATTTTTTAAATTATTTAATGACTAAAAATTATAAATAAAATACCATTATATTGAAAATATTTTTATCTTTCTATTTAATATTTATAGTTGAATTTATATTATGTTTATCCCTATATTAAAAATGGTTTAGTTATTAAATTTTGAGTTTATCACTTTTAACTCCTCTTGAGATAAAATAATAATAAATGTCACAATCTAATCCAAGTGGATCGAAAGGATCATATTTTAGTCGTAAGTTTGATTTCAGTCAAAATAATCTTTTCAAATAGAACTAGAAAATATATTAGGATAATTATAATATCATTTTTACCTTTAATTATGCTATTTATATTTAACCGTGGTATATAAAAGTCAAAAGTTACTATTGAACAAAAATTATTTTCATCTTATTGAACAACATTGTACTTACTGATGTCAACTGTGTCTCTTGGTTTTTATAAATTTAACTCACTAAAGTGGTAAAATTATGTTTTATGCATATTTTAAAATTCTCCAAGAAGGTAAGTAAAAGGAAGTTAATGTTCAATAGAATTTTATATATCTAATATTATTATAAAATTACTAAAATGAATTACATTGAACATAAATTGGTATTATGTATCTATTTTAACCTAATATAAATTTAAATAAAATAACTAATTATTTAAATAAAAATTTGGTTTTAATCAATAATGTAGTTTTTTGCCCTATTCATCAATAATTGAATGATTTCATAAAATTTCCAAAATTTCACCCTAAAATATTTTTGATATTCCAAATCCAAAAATGATGTCCATTTTGAAAATAAAATTTATAATATTCACTGAAGTGGGTATTAATATTCAAAATGGATTGTTCGATTGGTTGTGGTGTGTTGAAACTCCAAGTGGATTATAGCACAAGATATTTCATTAATCCAAGGTAAATGTACCATGGAAGCATGGGGTGATACATTATCCCATCATTTGAATAATTTATTCCTTGAAATTTCTAGAATATTACTTCATAAAATGATGTGGTTGGTTCTTCATCATAAGTAACTTGAGTTCCCACATTGCCTCTTCCATCTTATGGATTCTCCATAGATCTTTTACCAGAGGTGTCACCCAATTTCTCAACACTTTTCTATGGTATCATGAATTTTGATAGCCTCTTCGCAATAAGACAGGTTGGGTTCCATTTCTATTTCTTAACATGTGTGTACTTGCATTGGGTAAGTCATGTATTTTCTCAATAGTGATACATGGAACACATCACGATCTTTGGAGGGACTTAGTGGAATTTTTAAATGGTAAGATACAACCCTAATTTGTTCTAGTATTTCAATGGGCTGATGTACCTAGGACTCAATTTACCCTTTTTACCAATTCTAATAACACGCTTTCATTAATATACATTAAAGAAAACTGGATCTCCTACCTGAAATTCCAAATCCTTTCTTTAGTTATCAGCATAGATCTTTTACCTAAATTGAGCTATTTTGATGTGCGTTTGGATAACTTTCACATTTTCCATTGTTTCCACCACAAGTTCTGGGCCTATGAGTTTTCTTTCACCAACATCATCCCAACAAGTTTGTGTGCGACATCCATTTTTATATAATGCTTTATATAGTGCCATCTGAATACTTGAATGGAAGCTATTGTCATAGGAAAATTCTACTAGAGGTAAATATTGATCCCACATAACTTGAAATTCTCGTGATCAAGATCTCAACATGTATTTTAAAGATTGAATAGTCCTTTTGTAGTGTCCATGAATTTGAGGGTGGTAGGCAGTGCTAAAACAAAGTTCAATATCCAAGTCATTTTGAAGAATATTCTAGAATCATGATGTAAAATCGGGGTCATGATCAGAAACAATCTATAGGGTAACTCCATTAAGTTTTATAACTTCTTTAATATTTAGCCTTGTGAGACTTTCAAATGGTAGATCTTCTCTTATAGAAATAAAATGTGCTGACATGGTATGACGATCAACAATGACCAATATTGCATCATTCCTTCTAGGAGTATTCGGTAGTCCCATGACATATTCCATCATAATATCATCCCATTTCCAATCAAGTATAGTAATAGGTTGCATAACTCTTCTAGGATGTTGTTTTCTAGCTTTCACTTGTTGAAAAAACATATATCTTGAAACGTAATCAACAATATCTCTCTTCATGTTGTCACAACAAAATTGATCCTTCAAATCAATATGCAACTTAGTTATACTTGGATGTATAGATAAATTGATTCTATAAGCATCATCCAACAATTACCTTTTAAGATCAGGTTTACCATTAACACAATCTCTCTTCCCAAATTTAAAAATTCCATATTAAAGTACGAAGCCACTCAATCTCCCATTATTCCCAACATTAATTTTCTTTTTAAACTATTCTTCATTAGTCTGAGAAATTAATATCATTTATAGTAAAGATTTTCTGGAAACAATTTGAAAAATTATTGATGTTTCACCTTCCATGATTATTCCCATACCCATCATTAGTAGATCCTGGAAAATAGGATCCCTTTAAACTCTCATATTATTTAAAAGTCCATGATCCTTTTTGCTCAAGGAATATTCCACCTAATTTTCCTCCCCTGGGTGGTAGTGTATAATGAAATCATAATACTTGAGTAGCCCAGGCCATCTCATTTGCCTCATGATGAGTTTTTTTGTGAGAAAATATACTTTATGCTCTTTTGATCAGTATATATCTCACATTTTTCACCATTGATATAGTGTCTCCAAATATTCCAAGAAAATATTATAGCTATTAACTCAAGATCATGAGTGGGATAGATTTGTTCATGAATTTTTAACTGTGTTGATGCATAGGCAATTACTCTATCATTCAGCGTAAGGACACAACCATGTCCTTTATTTGAAAGATCACTATAAATAAAAAAACCCATCATTACCTGATGATAATTTCAAGATAGAAGCATTGGATAATATTATCTATATTTATTCAAAACATTATTCACACTATTTTCCCCAAAAATATTTAACCCCTTTATGTGTGATATTAGTTAATGGGTTAGCCAATTATGCAAAATTGTGTAGAAAATGTCAATAACAACCTGTTAAACCAATAAAACTTGGTACCTTAGCTATACTCATCGTTGTTGTCCATTCTTCGATTGATTTGGTATTTAATGGATCAACATTGATTCCATCCTTAGAGAAAATAGGGCTATGAAAATAAAACTTCTAAAGCAATAATTAACAACTTATAAACATCCAATATAATTCATTTCTTCGATGGGTTTTTAGGATAGTGGAAAAGTGATTTTCAGGATCTTTATAATTTTTTGAGTATACCAATATATCATCAATAAATACAACTACAAATTAATCAAGATATTCTGTGAAAACTCTATCCATTAGATCCATAAAAATAGTGGGTTCATTAGTTTCTCCAAAAACTATTACTATAAACTTGTAATGACTATACCTAGTTCAAAATGCTGTTTTTGAAATGTCTTCCTTCTTCACACACAACTGATGATATCCAGATTGTATGTAAAACATTGAAAAATATTTAACTCCATGAATTTGGTCGAATAAATCATCAATGTGAGGTAGGGGATACTTATTGTTTAATGTTATAGGATTAATCTCCCTGTATTAAATGCACAACCTCATAGACCTCTCTTTATTCTTATGAAAAAAACAGGGGATCTATAATAAGCCAGAGCTATATAGTCTATTTCATTTCAAAAATATGGTTTCTAAGGTGTTTTGGGAAGTTAAGGTGACTTATCCCCAACACCTGGAAAAATTTCTAGTTCCGTGAACAATGTTTCCAGTTTTGTGAATAGTGGAATGGTGACCTTATTTGAACATTGTCATCAGTAGACATAGGTGAACAGTGCAACGTTAACTTTATGTGAATAGTTTCATCGATAAACTTTTGTGAATAGTGCAACAATGACCTTATATGAATAGTTTCATTGGTAACCTTATGCAAATTGTTTCATCTGTAAACTTATTTGAATAATGTAATGGTGGCCTTATGTGAACTGTTTCATCAGTAACATTATGTGAACAGTTTCATCGCTAACCTTATGTGAACAATGCAATGGTAAGCTTATGTGAACAATGATATCGGTAGCCTTATGTGAATAATGCAACGTTAACCTTATGTAAACATTTTCATCAGTAACCTTATGTGAACAGTGCAGTAGTGAGGTTCTAACGGTAAGGTTACAATAGTGACCACTTTTCTTTTCCAAATTTTGAGTTCATGAGCAGTGTTTCTAGAACAATAGGGTGTATAGTGTTTCCAGAATGGTAGTGTGTACAGTTTTTCTATAACGATAGGGTGTATAGAGATTCCAGAACAGTGTGGTGTATAACAATTCTATAATGGTAGGGTGTACTATGTTTCTAGAAGGGTAGGGTGTACAATGGTTCTAGAATGGTAGTGTGTACATTTTTTCCAGAACGGGGGGTTTATAGTGCTTCTAGAATAGTAGGGTGTACAGTGTTTCAAGAACGGTGAGCTTCCAACTTCTTCTTCTATTTCCTTTACCAAATTTTGAGTTTAGGAATAGTGATTCCAACTTCTTACAGTTCTCAATTTTGACGTTTCCACTTCAATAAAATGCAATTAAAGAATCGTTTTATTGACTCTAACGCTGATTCAAAATAAAAAACTCCTATATTAATTTTTACATAAGGCTTGAGATGCTTTTAGTTCATCAAACCATGTGGTTTAATGAGATATATTTTTAATGGAAAATTCGGTGTATCTTAAACTACTACACTGTTAAATCTTCTAAAAGGATGAGATATCTTTCTCCCTAGTTCTTCTCCCTTTTTATCAATTGTGAGATGCTCAAAACTTTGATTCTATCCCATAGTATCTATGAAATGAAACCTTCCTCCTCAGATTGGTTCCCCTCTGTTTCAATGCAACCAAGCAGTTTCGATCAATCTTCAGTACAAGGTATGATCTATTACCATTCTTTTGGGTTTACCTCCATCAGTTTCCCTTTTTCCTTTTATGTAATTTTACCTCATGTTCTTAATTGGATTTTCTTGGGTGTTGGATAATGTGGTGGTGTCTCTGCATCCTCAGGTGGATACAGTTTTCATAGGGGAGGATATCATAACATGTCGTGTGGCTCATTATAATATGATGATCTTAAAGTATCATGTGAGATAGGGGTTTTGTTCTTTCTCTTTTCTTTTACATGAAAATGTTCAGTTGTCATGTTTTATCCCACTGGATCATAATGGATGTGACATAATAAATATTTGAACCAGATAAAAAACATTACATCGATCATATGGTATTGCCTCTTGTTTTTCTAGATAGTGTTATATCTATGATTTCTTTGTTTATCTTTTCTTTCTTGATGTAATTTGTTAATGAACGTAAATCCATAATTAATTGAAAATAGGTCAGCTAAAGATAAAGAGGAATCTAAATGAATCTAGCTCTTATTTTTTCAATTTGATGTTAATCAAATTGGTGTAGTAAGAATATTTAATAATTTTTGATAGCTTACTATCTTGGTTTATAGAATTTGGAACCTAAAAATAATAAATTAGTTGGTCCAAGATGGATTAAAGAATTTGTTTTTTGATAAAAGATAATTCATTGTTGGGTTCTGAGTTACCCTCTTGCCCGTTTAAGATCCATTATCCCAATTTATATGATGTTTGTTTTCCTACTGCTTGTGTTGTGATGTGATCCTAGATGGCTATTGTGATATGTGGTGGTATGGAGGCCAACTAGTTGTGGTAGTAGATGAAGCCTAGAGTGGAAAGATGCATCAGTTTATGCATGTGGGTGTCGCGGAGGACACCAGTGATGATGAAATGGGTTGGATGTGAATTATTTGATTCTTTCTAATTATTTTGGTTTGTTTATCTTCATTACATTCCCCACTTCTCAAGACAGGTGGTCTTGCATACCCATCTTTCGAAAGGGGTGAAGACACATGAGTTATGCCACATACATTCCTTGTTTATCTTCTCAAGGGAGAATGAGTCTATGCTCTTGATATAGGTGGGAAATACTCAACTGTAATTTCATCTACTCATCATGTTGAGACCCCCTTGTGTTTAGTAGAATGGGATTTTTTATGGAATTCATAGGAATAGAGAAAATTATTACTGTAAATTAATAAATAAATAAATGATTTTACCCAAGGGGTTGGAGCTTGCTGGGATGAAATGCTGAGGCTACAATTTTAAGTAGATAGTGGACTTTGGGTGTGATCATAATGAAATTTAATGTGGAAATTTTAATGGTTAATCAATGTTTAAATAAATAATTAACATAAATGGGAAATGATAAAAAGGGAATGGAGTAATGTAACAAAATTCTTTAAGTGGTTGTGTTCTTATAGGTTACCTAGTCTATGTAGTGGCAGCCGAGAGTCCGACAGATGTTAGCTAAAGTTTAGTCTAAGACCAGGTTATGCACATAGTGTGGTTGTGAGATACAATATATTCTATAATTTTTGTATTTCTATACGTTACCCAACCCTGTCGCTTAGGGAAACTAACACCCTGAGGATTCTGCACCATGTGGGGTGTTTTCCCCAACATTTCTGTGGGAGGATGGATAGATGACTACCCACTTTGGCCCCTCTTTCTTCTCTTGGTATTTACATGTGCCTATAGGAACAACTGTTAGTTTTCCCCATATATGTGTATAGAGGGCCTTAATGGCTTGTGATTATTCAGACACATATATTCTGGATATATTTTTCTATGTACTACTATAGGCATAACATGTATATGATGTGATGTCTTGAGGATTCATACTATGTGGTTGGGCTATAATGTCTTGAGGTATAATGCCCAATGTATGACACACATTATGCGAGTTGTGGTGGCTCTAGAAAACAACCTGGTTACTTTCTAGTGTTGACATGGTGGTTTTGTTGTATGAGGTGCATGTTGTGGGGCTTCACCGAGGTGTCTGCAGGCAACCCTTTTTAGAGAGAGATTATTATGACACGTGATGTTGGGGCTAAGTGGTAAACTAGTGAGGAAGTTATAGTGGGGTTCATTTGATATTTTTTATTATATTATATAATCCTATTTGTGATACTTAATGACTGTAGGAATAGTGAAGTTGGGAACATAGTATACGAGTTTAGGTGATGAGTTAGTTTCATTTGTTGTTCATTGTGCTTTATCATGCTTTCTTTACTACTGCATGAGAGGCTTCAGGGAGGATCCTACTAAGTATACTATTATACACACCCTATGTGTATATAAACTGCTTTTCAGGTCACATGGAGTAGGTTTGAGATTAGGCTAGTTGCTACTATATTTGGGTTGCATGAGCTATTTGGGCTTCTTGGTTTCTCTTGTTTTTACTTTATTTTGGGTACTTGAGGTTTTCCCGTAACAGTTATAGTGGTTTTGCATGACATTAATTATGTGTAGTTGGGATTTCATTATTATTACTTTCTGAGTATGAGTTGGTTGGTGTCTATCTTATATATCTCTTTAACATGTGTTTTCTTATAGGGTAATGCCTCCCATATGTGTGTTTATTGTACCCTCAGTACTAGTCACTAACCCATGGCCTAGTGGAGGCGGGACTCAGGGGTCATTATCCCCCTTCTGACATTGTCAGCCCAGGAGGGGAACAATTTTTGTGGAGGGGTAATGACTGAGTGGTATTAGAGTTCAGGTTGAGAAATAGGATGAAGTTTGGTGTTAGGCACATGTGAGGTTGCATGGGTTGGTAAGGAAACATTGTTAGTTATGTTTAAAAAATGATGTAAACATTAGAGACTGGCCGAGACATAGGCGTTTAGAACCCCCTATGATCTGATGTACGGACCATTAAGTTTACAATGTTTACTGAATGAGGTAATACTAGTTTCAAGGTAGAGACCTAGGAAAGGATCATCCATCATTATTCTTTGATCTTGTTTTTCAATGGTTATACCATGGGATAGGTTAACCTAAAATAATTAAATGAAAACAAACAATTAATTAATAGTGAGATTTCCATATTCCCGGGTTAGGAGCTTTAACTGTTTTTTATTTTACAGGTATGGGTTAAAGTCAACGTCCTCTTCAGGATGGCATAGAAGATGTCCAGCAGGATGTGCCAGAAGATCGTCATAGGGTAGAGGTTGAAGATGGAGAAACATAGAGGAGGACACTCTAACAGTATCTGTTCCAAAGCCTAAAGAATTATGATGGATCCATTTCAGATGTCGTCATAGAAGAATGGTTGGTGGAGGTCGATATATGCTTCAATTCAATCCATGCTCGAAAGGAGAACTGGGATTATTTGGTTGTGATTATGCCGCCTGGAGCAGTGAGGTAGTGGAGGTTCTTGTTCCTCGAGGATCGTGATGAGTCAGCGATCTCATGAGAGGAGTTTCGAGAGAGGTTTAGAGTTGAGTTTCCTTCTTCGACTGGGAAGGCGTCCAGTTGTCCAGAGATTCTTACACTTTGATAGGGGGAGCTCCAGTGTGCGAGGGTTTGGAATCCATTTCAGGAACCTTTTACGATATTCTATGGAACTATTTCCAGATGAGAGGGCCAGGTCGAGGCATTTTGAGGAGGCATTGAATCCAAAGATCTTTCTCCATGTCACCCCATTTACGATGAAGACATATCTTTAGGTGCATGAAATGGTAGAGTTTTTTGATATAACTTTGGACAGAACCGGATCATCATGATAGGGGAGTTTTTATTATTACTCAGGAAGCAGAGCTGTTGTCTGGGGTTCCCTGTTTTCAGGGAAGAAGAGTTTCCATTTGTCCATGGGTAAGTCCTAGCCCTCACCATCTCGTTTCTCTGGGGTTGAAAGCTCTTAGGCCTATTCCAAGGAATTGGGAGCTTTTTTTCTTATGGTGGTCGAGGTCATCAGACTTGACAGTGCCCGAACAATTATAGCAGTCATTGTGCACCAGGTTTTCTGCTCCAGGTTCCTCAATTGAGGTAGTTTCAGTCGAGGCAGCAGCAGCATGTTGCACTGGCTTTGCATTAGCAGAGGGTAGATTTGGAAGGCATAGGACAGCCCCGTGACACTCCCCGTCCTCATGGAGCAGAAAAAAACTGTGGAGGTAATCGTAATTAGGGTCAGAGGACCATGGATGAGGTCGTGGTCAGCTTCATGCTTTAGTGTAGCTATCTCCAAGAGAGTTATACCTCTTCAATGTGCAATTTTATTATTTTCTACCATGGTTTATGCCTTGTTTCATTCAGTGGTGACACAATCCTTCAAATAACAAACCCTTTTCCATGCTTTGGGACATGAGGTAGATAGTCTTCCAGTGCCTTTGGCATTTACTACGCGAGTTGGAGGCTGATCTCACTTGTTTAATGTATGTAGAAAATGTGAGCTAGTGTTGGGATAGTACCACTCTTGGGGATATTTCATATGTTTACGAATACAAAAATATGATATCATCCTCAGCATGGATTGGAATTATTCAGTGCAGGCTATCGTGGATTGCTTCAAGAGGCAGGTTGTGCTCTTTGATGCGGATGGAGAGCCAGTGGTGTTCGTTGGTGAGTGAGACACTCAGATGGGTCAGAGGCGTGTTCTATCCCTATCATCCAATATGGATGACTTGATGCTTAGTTCTTTAGTGGATAAGTATTTGGCATTTACTATGGTCTTAGAAGAGTACCCTAATGTCTTTCCAGAAGAGGATGTGGCATTACCCCCTTGATGAGAGATCGAGTTTTGGATCGAGATACAACTAGATGCATCTCTTTTCTCTATGTCTCCATATAGGATGACCCCTTATGAGTTATTAGAGCTATGTATACATCTTGATGGTCTGTTATAGTGCAGTTTTGTTTGTCCAAGTGTGTCACCATGGGGTTCACCTATTTTGTTCATGAGGATGGTTGATGGCAGTTTGCGGTTTTGTGTAGATTATCATTGTTTAAACAAAGTAACAGTGAGGAATTTCTATCCTCTTCCTCAGATTAATGATTTATTTGATCAATTTAAGGGTGAAATTTGGTTCTCAATGATCTACTTGTGGTCAAGATATCACATATGCGTGTTAAGGATGAAGATATATCGAAGACTAGTTTCTATTGTGGTCATGGGCAATATGAGTTCGTTTTAATGACATTTGGCATGTAAAAATCTCTAGATATGTTCATGGGATTGATGAAATCTATTTTCCATGAGTTCCTGGAAAAGTTTGTGGTGGTTTTCACTGATGACATGCTTGAGTACTCCACGTCTGAGGGGGAGCATGCATAGCATCTACACGTTGTTTTGGGAGTTCTTCATCAAAATTAGTTATTTGGGCTGATGTCTAGGTGTATGTTTTGGGATCAAGAAGTCCAATTTGTGGGAAATTTTGTGTCCCAATAGGGATTAGTTGTGAATCTGTTAAAGATAGAAGTAGTTGTGCCTTGAGAATCCACCAAGACATTTTTAGTGGTGTGAAGTTTCCTTGGTCTTGCAAGCTACAACAGAAGGTTCGTAGCCGATTTCTCTTGAGTTGCAACTCCTGAAACAACATTGACAAGGAAGGATCATGAATTCATATAGACTGATCAGTGCTAGGTAGATTTTGAGTGTCTAATGGAGATGTTAGTAAGTGCTCCTGTTCTTTGTCTTCCAGCAGAGGAAGTTCAGTTTGATGATTTCTAAGATGCTTCAAATCTAGGGTTAGGTTTTTTTCTGATGCAACAGATATTAGTTGTTTCTTATGGGTCTCTACAGTTGTGTCCCCATGAACATAATTATGCCACCCATTATCTTGAGTTGGTAGCCTTGGTGTTTTCTCTGAAGTTGTGGAGACATTACCTTATTGGCGAGTGCTTTGTTGTGTTCACCAATCAAAAGATTTTGAGATATGTTTTCTACCATCATGACTGGATCATGGAAAAGCATCGGTGGATGCAATTATTACAGGAATACAAATTTGAAATATCATATACACCTAGAAAGGGTAATGTTATAGCTGATGTGCTGATTCGAAAGTCACATACTAATGTTGTGCATGAATATTGTGATTCCTAGAGAGTAATGGAAGACCTGTTAGCATTACGTATTCATATGAGAGAAGTTGGGGGTAGAGGGTATCTTATCCTGATGATGGTGCAGTCATATTTGGTGTAGCATGTGGAAGAGTCCCAGTTGGGGGATCTAGAGGTGGAGTTCTAGAGAGACTGAATTGTTTGTGGAGAGGCCCCTGATGGTTGGTCTGCGGATAAACAACAACAAGGGTTATATCAAGAAAGGATTTTTGTTCATTTGTCCATGCATGAGACGGTTCTCATAGAGTTCCATAGTTCTAATTTATTGGTGCAACCTAGAGTGAAAAATATGTACTGATCCCGATGGAGCTAGTTTTGGAGGCCTGGGATAAAGCATACAGTTGTAGTGATTATGTCTCAATGTTTTTTCTTCCAGAATGTGAAGGCGGAACACTATATTCCAAGTGGTATTCTCTATTTGTTAGATGTTCCTCAATGGAAGTGGGAGGACATGTAAATGAACATTTTTACTAGTTTAACTTGAGCTCTGGGATGACATCACGCTATTTCGGTGTTAGTGGATCGTTTAACAAAATCTGACCACTTTATAGAAATCAAAGTGTTGAGCTTAGTGGATATTTTGTCAAGGCAGTATATAGAGGAGGTTGTGAGAATACACGAAGTCCCAAGGATGATAATTTATGATCAAGATCCACATTTTACTTCTTGGGTGTGGATAGGTATCCAAAATGTTTTTGGTTCATAGCTATGTCGTCGCATTGAATTTCATTCTCAGACAAACATTCAGATAGAGCAGACCATCTAAACTCTAGAAGACATGTTACGCTCTTATGTCGTAGATTTTGGAGCTTCGTGGATGAGGTACTTACCCTTGGTGGAGTTATCTTACAATAATAGATTTCACTCAACCATTGGTATGGAACCGTTGAAAGGGTGGTATGGCTGGCCATGCCGTTCTTTGTCATGTTGGACTGGGGTCAGAGAGTCAGTAATTCTCATATCGGAACCAGTGCAGAATACAATAGAGATGTTTTAGGTGATTTTTGAGAGGATGAAGACAGCGTAGGATGGTCAGAAATCATATTCTGATCATAGGAGGAGACCTCTGGAGTATGATGTTGGGGATAATGTGTTTCTGAAGGTGACTACCCGGTGTGGGGATCAAAGGTTTTGTCTTTGGTGCAAGCTTTCCCCCAGTTTTGTTGGGCCTTTTGAGGTGGAAGCTCATGTTGGAGCTATGGCGTATCGAGTAGCACTTACCCCGCAGATGAGCTAGATTATCGATGTATTTCTTGTATCAAAATTCTATCATTAACTTTATGATGACTCTCACATTATCAATTGGGGAAAAATTGATTTTGATGTTGATGATGATTATACCTTTGAGGAGCGACGTATGGAGATCCAAGACACCAAAGTGAAGGTGTTGTATAGGTGTTCTGTCGCCTTGGTTCCTGTCTTCTTGTGACACAGTGTCATGAAGGAGAGTACCTAGGAACATGAGTCACATATACATGCTCAGTACCAAGAGTTGTTTGATGTTTAATAATTTTCATGTAATGATGTTACCATTGTGGTTACAAAACTTTTTGGTTTATGAGATGGCTTCCTTGGGTTGATTCTTGTGGCTTGCTCTATTTTGAGAGGTATCTCGATGGGTGGTTTTTTAGACTTTTATTCTGATCCCTTTTAGGTTGTCTTTGAATTATTAAGGATGAGAATGTTTTGAGAGGTATCTGATTTAATGGCTCGAACCTCTCTAGTCCATTCCATTGCAAAACACTGTTGTCTGAGGTGTTTCGGGAGGTTAAGGTGAGTTATCCACAACACTTGGCCAAATTTCCAGTATTGTGAACAGTGTTTCCCATTCCGTGAACAGAGCAATGATGAACTTGTGTGACCAGTGTCATCGATATCCTTAAGTGAATAGTGAAACGGTAACCTTATGTGAACAGTGTGATTAGTAACCTTATGGGAATAGTGCAATAGTTACCTTATGTGAACAGTGTCATTGGTAACCTTATGCAAACAGTGTCATTTCTAAACATATGTGAACAGTGTAATGATGACCTCATGTGAACAGCGTCATCGGTAACCTTATGTTAATAGTGTCATTGGAAACCTTATATGAACTGTCCAGTGGTGACCTTATGTGAATAGTGACATTAGTAGCCTTAATTGAACAGTACAATGGTAACCTTATGTGAACAGTGTCATCAGTAACCTTATGTGAATAGTGAAACGGTGAGGTTACAACAGCGACCTTTTTCTTTTCCCAAATTTTGAGTTAATGAAAAGTGTATGGTGTACAATGTTTCCAGAACAGTAGGGTGTACAATTTTTCCAGAATTATAGGGTGTACAGTGTTACCAGAACTGTAGGGTGTATAGTGTTTCTAGAACTGTAGGTTGTACAATGTTTCCAGAATGGTAGGGTGTACAATGTTTCTAAAATGGTAGGGGTTATAGTGTTTCCAGAATTGTAGGGTGTAGAACATTTCTATAATGGAGAGGTTCTAACCACTTCCTCTCTTTCCTTTTCCAAATTTTGAGTCCATGGACTGTGTTTCTAGCTTCCTACAGTTTCACCCCTTTGACGATTCTTTTAATGTAAAATTCATTTAAATCCTCTTTTAAGGACTCTAAGGCTGATTCAATGTCCATGACACCTATATTAATTTTTCCCTATGACTCAGGATGCTTTTACTAGGTCAACCCATGTGGATTAAGGATGTTTATTTTTAATGTTAAACCAAGAATATCTTAAACCAATTCTATGTTAAATCTTCTAAAAGGACAAGATATATTCCTCCCTAATTCTTCCTTATTTTTCTTAGTTGTGAGATGCTCGAACCTTTCATTCCATCCTGTATGAGTTGTGCAATCATACATTCCTCATTCGATTTGTTCCCCTCAGTTTGGGTGCAAACAAGCCGTATCGATCAATCTTTAATAAAAGGTTTTATCTATCATAATTCTAGGGCGTTCATCTCCTTTTGATTCTCCTTTGACTTGTATGAAATTTTACCCCATGTTGCTAATGGGATTTTCTTGGGTGTTGGATGATGTGGTGGGGTCTCTGCATCCTCAGGGGGATACAATTGTCATAGGGGAGGAGATCATAACTCATTGTGTGGATCGTTCTTTTATAAATAATTTCAAAATTTTTTGAGGTAGGGGATTCGTTGTATCTATTTTATTTTATGTGAAAATATTGAGTTAGAATGTTTTATCCCACAATATAACAATGGAATTGAAAAAGTAAATATTTGAACCAAATAAATAAATTTTCATTAATCATATGTTTTTGCCTATTGATTTCTAGATAGTGTGATACCTATTCTTTCTTTATTTAGATTTTCACTCAATATGGAAATTGGTAATGAATGGAAAGAAAGAATTAAGTGATAATTGTTTGGATATGGATAAAGAGGCATGCAAATGAATATGGAACATCTTGTTTCAACCGTATGTTAATCACATTGGTATTATAATCATGCTTAATTATTTTTTATAGATTACTAGTTAGGTTTCCATAATTTGGAAGCTACGAATAATAAATCGGTTAAACCAAGATGGATTATGGAATTGGTTGTTTGATAAAAGATAATTCCATGTAGGGTTCTGAGTTACCCTCTTGCTTGTTTCATGGCCAAGAGACCAATTAATATGATTTTTTTTCTACTAGTTGTGTTTTATTTTCACCTTGATGACTATTGTGATATATAGGGGCATGGTGGCCTACTGGTTGTGGCAGAAGTTGATGCCTAGATTGGAGATATTCATCAGTTTATGCATTTGTATGTCGGGGAGGACACCAGGGATGATGAAATGGGTATGATGTGAATGTTTGGATTCTGACTAATTCTTTTTTGTTGTTTACCTTCTTTACTTTGCCCATTTCTTAAGGCAGCTGGTCTTTCATACCCTTCTTCCAAAAGAAGAGAATACATGTGTGGAATTCCTTGTGATTTGCGTGTTTAGGTTCTCAAAGGAGGATGGTTCTATGCTCTTGCAATAGGCATCAAAGACTAAATGGGTAGTTAATCTACTCACCATGATGATCTCCGTTGTTTTTAGTAGCATAGAATGTTTTTATAGAATGCCTTGGATTATGAGAAATCAATGTTGTAAATAAATAATTGAATAAATGATGTTAACCCATGGGGTTGGAGTTTTCTATGATGTAATACTGAGCTTACAATTTTAAAGGAAAAGTAGACTTTCGGTGTGATGATAACTAAATTAAACGTGGAATTATTAATGGTTAATTAATTTTATATAAATAATTAATGTAATGTGAAATGTATAAAAATGGAATGATGTAATGTAATAAATCTCTTTAAATGGTTGGGTTCCTATAGTTTACCTAGTCTTAGAAGTCGTAACTGAGACTCTAAGAGACTTTAACTATAGTAGAGTGTAAGACTAGGTTATGCCCATAGTGTGGTTGTGAGATATAGTATATTCTATACTTTTGGAATTTCTATACGCTACTCCACCACATAATTTCAGGAAACTGGCACCCCGGGGAGTCTGCTCCCTGGGTGTGGGGGTGTTTTCCCGAATATTGTGGTGGGAGGATGGATGGATGACTACCACATTTGGCCCTACTCTCTCCTCTGGGATATTACTTGTGCTGGTAGGCACATCGGTTTTTTCGCATATATGTGTGTAGAGGGATGTAATGGCTTGTGGTTATTCACACACATATATTCTGGATATAGTTTTCTATGGACTACAATAGGTGTAACGTGCATAGTTTGTGATGGTTTGAGGATTATTACATGCTGTGTGGGCTGTAATGGCTTGAGGTATAATGCCTGACGTATGATACAAGTTATGAGAGAATGTGGTGGATCCCAAAACTACCTGGTTACTTTCTTTTGTGGATGTGGTGGTCTATCTACACGAGGTACATGTTATGGTGATTCACCAAGGTGTATGCTAGAAAGCTATTTAGGATAGAGACGCTTAGGATGTGTTGTGTTGGGGAAAGGAATCAAACTAGTGGGGAATCAGTAGTGGGGAAGCCTGCAAATTATTTATTATATTATATACTCTTGTTTGCGATAGTTGGTGAGAGTAGCCATAGTGAGTATGGGAACTTCATATACCTGTTTAGGTGATGTGTTGGATTCAAATATTATTCATTATTCTTTATCATGCTTTCTTTAGTGCTGCATGAGAGGATTCATGGAGTATCCTATAGAGTATACTCTTATACTCACCCTATGTTTATATAAACTATTTTTCATGTCACTTCAATCAGGTTGGAGATCAAGCTTCTTACTACTAGATTGGGGTTGCATGAGTTGTTTGTGATTCATTGTAGCTTTTGTTTTTTTACATTATTTTGGGTACTTGTAGTTTTCCCCATTCAGTTGTAATATTTTTTCATGAAATTATATATGTGTACTTGGGATTTCATTATTATTCCTATCTATGTAGTTGTTGGTTGGTGTCTATCTTATCTCTCTTATTCGCATGTGTTCTCTTAGAGGGTAATTCCTCCCATCTATGTGTTTACTATAAAATCGGTGCTAATCTCCATCCTGGGGCCTTCTGGAGGTGGGACCCAGGGGCCATTATCTCCCTTCTCCCATTATCAGCGTAGGAGGGGTACACATTGTGGGGAGGCGGTCGTGACAGGCTCTCCATGGAGAAACACTATGGTGAATAAATCCACTATTACTCAATTTCTCTAGTTGTTTCATTATATACACTAATTCCACATTGGATATTCTATAAGGGGTCATCGATATGGTCCTTGAATCAGGAATTAAATCATTGGAAAACTCAATTTATCACTTTGGTGGATGTCCCAGTATGTCCTCTAGAAATACATCAACATATTCTTTCACAATAGGTATATCTTCTATTTGAACATTCTTTTCCTCACCCATAGTTATTTCATTCTCTTACTCCCCAATTATTGAATATTGTTGAGCTAATGGGGGTGAATCATGATAAGAATCAGGTGGTAACATTTCTGCTCTAATGTTAAGGTACTACATATCATCATCAAAAATTGTATCCTCCTTCTTCTTACAATAAATTTTTACATCATGGTCCGTAAGACAATCCATTATGAGGATTATATCTAATTCAATCATTGGTATGATGATGAGATCAGTGGATAATGAAAATTAATATTCCCTAAAGGGAATTGATTCACAAAACATTGTCGCAATGATACTTCCCTTAAGATTTTTGACTGACAACTCCCTTGTTAAATAAAATTCAAAATATCTAATTTTTTAGCAAACTGAAATGATATAAAAAAAAGATATGATCTAAAATCAAATAAAGCATTGGCAAAACTTGAGGAAACCATTAAATTACGTGCCACCACATCTTTTGGAGCTTCAACCTCGGCATTAGTGATCACAAAATCTTGGCCTTTCTCCCTTAGCCTTTTTTGATGTTTGATTCCTTGGGGCTTAGAAAATTCATTTGTATAATGCCCCTTTTTTCTACAATTGTAGAATTCTTCATTGATAGCCTCTTTATTTCTCTTTTAGTCACGATCATGGTGGACTTTTTCACCACACTTGTAATAGACCCCCACTCTTTTCAGGAATCTACCAGTTTGTTTCTTCCCACATTTAATATAGGATGGAAATTCCTCTTTTTCCCTTCTTCCCCTTATTTTAATTTCCAAAGTGTTCAGAAGATATCTTATTCTCTTTTTTTTCTTTAATGTCACCCGACTTAGAAAATTCCTTTTCTAATATGATAGCACACAATACAGTATATTCGTATGATGATAAGGATTGTGAGACTAATGCTCGATGGAGAAATGGTTTAAACCCATCACAGAATCTTTCAACCTTTCTTCTTGGGTTATGTATATAATTTTCTACATGACTTGTTAACATTCTAAATTTATCCTTATTCTTTTTTGACATTCTAATCCTCATTTTTCCAAAGACATAGAAATTGTCTTTCCATATCCACTCGATGGTTATGAGGAATGTATTTTTCTATTAAAATATCATTAAACTCCCTCAATTCCATATTTGATAATTCTTCACCCACCATTGTGTTTTGATTCATTGACCACCATTGATCTGCATCTCCTTTGAGGTGATAAACGTCCATGATAACTTTTTAGCTTTCACTACTCCCCAAAGTAAGAAATATTTTCACTATGGAACATATCCATTTCTCAAGTACAAATGGATCTATAGTCCCTTTAAATTTTTATGTTTTTTTTTCATGAAGCGGTGTAAAATTAATCCTCCGCATTGTTGATCAGGTTGATCCATACGGGTAAGGTTATTATTCAAAACCTGAGTGAGTTTTCTCAGTATGGTGATAAGTTAATCAGCACCAGTTGCATCACCAACTCCACTATAATTATCAAGAGTATGATGGAAATACCAACAAGGATTACATGTGTTGATACGGTATTAATTCCTTCCACTAGGCACTCTTTCTAAACAATGCAATACAAAATATTATCTTATGAATCTGAATACATATTTTCAAACCTGTAAAACACTTTACATAAATTGAATAGTTTATTGATATAATTCATCATCATAAAAATGTTTTCTTTGAGAAGATATATACTCATAAATCATGCATAATGGTTTGTAAATAAAATTTGAATAATCCTAAGCATATCCCCCCAGAGTCTCGTAACCAAGAGTGCAGCAAGGCCCATTTTAATGTTATAGGATACCCCGAGTCAAGCCTGAAACTCATTTTCAGAGTTTTCACTCCTAGGTACATCTGTTCCAGAGCCACCTCTACCTACTCGTATCCATACAAGGATGAATTTCTTAGAAAATATATAAAATATCAACATTACCAAAATTCTAAGATGTTTTATTATACTAATCCTCAAATTATATCTTATGGTAATGTTATCTAATCAGAGTTTTTATGAATATATCTTTCATGGTTTGTACTAAACTTTCTCTAATACCAACTATAACTCCCCATCCCCAGATACCCAGAGTTGGTGCATTATTAGATAACATTGGCTTGATCATAAGTGATCAAATCCTGAAAGAATGATCAGTTTAGTATCATTAGAAGTACTAGATTAATTCATAATTTTTAACATATATTAAGAAATGAAAAACAACAGCAACATTGTATCAATTGAAAAAATTCATCTCCCTTAGACTATCACTACAGGTCATTCATAATATAAATTTTCAAATCCTGGGAAAAATAAAACATAGAAAGGGTTCAGCTCAGATGATCAGTAAAGATAAAAATATAGTAGAAACTTTCATAAATAAGAATAATCATTTAAGGAAATGTATAAGACTAAAAAATAATCCTTTTAAACATAAACATCAAAATAATATAGAAAATATATATAAAATATTTCCATTTATTTATTCATTAAGATATTATACTAGTTGAATAATCACATGAAATATCAATTGATAATTTCATAATGATGGAATGAATAATGCTAGACTACATAACAACGTAGTCAAGGCCTCGTGCCATGACAACAAATAAGAATTTTTCAATGCCTTGTGCCAAGACAGTAGTTTGTCTCATGAAACCTACCGCTGCATCAAGGATCTATAGTAGGCTCCACTTGTCACTTACTAAGGCCAATTCATTCCTCATATGAAATGGATTAAACACAACATAAACATTCATATTAAAACAAGTATATGAAAAGCCAATACTTTATCAATAAACCATGAATGGTAGAAAAATGACACATCCATAGTCAAACATATCACAATGCCTTCAATATATTATGGAAGATTTGTATCATAATAAATAAACATCAAACAAGTTTTAAATATATCAAAGGATGTTGATCTAGATTAAATGAAAACTATTTTAAAGAAATAACTATTTCTATTATGAAATCATTTAAAAGTCACATAATTATAATGTAAAATATTTATTTTTAAAATATTCTTATAATATTTTATGGGATTATTCAAAGGTGTTATTGTAGAGACCCAAAGCATGACATACATGGAAATTACATTACTTTTGCGGAATACTTAGTACAAAACAAAAACACACACACACAAGGATCGTAATAGTTTAGTGTCTTTGGAAACTCGGAATATAATCTTCTAATCATGGTGAATGATCTTCAACATCTCCCATAATGATCTTCTTTTTTTACCTAAAACCATTATTTATATCCTAGGGAAAAGAAAACATAAAAGGGTGAGCTCAAATGCTCAGTAAGGGTAAACAAAAGAAATATCAATCACATCATTTTCATAAGAACATAACATTTTGGAAATCATAACCTTCAAAAGAGAGCATAATTTCATAACATTGGATAAATCATAGTAGTGAAATGAAATCTCAATAATCATAACATAAAACATGAAACATTGTGGCATACACACATAATCATAGAGAATGATATCTTATTAGTCAAGACTCATTGCCAAGACTATCTTAGTGGACAAAGTACATTTCTGAAATGAGTCACCCTCGTTTCAGTCCTGTTTCACTGAACCGGTATAACCAACCGTTCCAGCCATGTCTATCTCATGAGATATAAAATCATTACCCAATGCATTGGAGGGATATATAGGTCCCACCAATCTCATAATTATACCATTCTTATGTGTGCCACAAAATCTTAAACCATACATCATAGCATAACCCATGTAATAAAAATGGGAATCTTAAACATCGTGATATCATAAAACAATTCATATACGGTAATGGAATTCATAAAAATAATTCCATCACAACATAACCAAATCCATGTAATAATAGGGATAGAAATAGAACCCTATGTTATCTTAGATGGAAAATAATTTTTATAAAACACTTGAAATTAATTCTTGAGGAAAATATCCTTTCTTCTTCAAAATCAATTTCTTTTCACAAAACGTCATGTAATTTTAAAAGAAAGTGATTTTATTGAAAACAGTCATGAAATCTTTTGGAGGAAGCTTCATGAAAACAAGGCTTTATATAACCATAAAAATCCTTTTGTGTTGTATAAGTTAAATAAACATTCTTTTCGTACTTTTTCCAGAAAATTCAAAAATTACCTCGTACGAAAAACGACAAAAGATTCATTTCATATCTTTTACTATAAACTCACCAAAGGGCAAAAATGGATTTAAAAAAAATTGTAGGTGGATGGAAATAATATTAGATATTGAGGAAACATGGATTTGGATGATAAAATACACCTTAGTAAATACCAAAGTATAAACAATCTCAGATAAAAATGAGATTGTGATATTTCCTTTACCTTTGATCCGATTTGCTTTGTACGTGTCCGAACCTCCTCTTCTTTGAAGTGCTTCTTTGAGACCTACTTTTAGGGCACTAAAATAGGTCATTGATGAAGACCAGAACCTCTATGATGTTTCTAGGGAAGTGGATAGGAGAAATTGGTAGGGGTTGGCCGAGCTTGAAGGCTCAAAGTGGTGTGAGGAAGAGGGGGAGGAGGTGCCCTTTTATAAGGGAGGATAGGGGCACCTTTGGAATAACTAAAAATATTATTTTATTATAAAGTCAAGTTCGGTTTTAAATAGCACCAAATTGAGTTATTTAGAAGATAATGTGGGGCTGGGTCTAAATCATCTCATCCAATAGAATTTAGACAAGTTTAGGTCATTATATTAACCTTATCTTTTAGTTTTAACTCTTAGTTAATTAGATTGACATTTACCATGTCACTTTTTATTTTATATTATATAGTTAATAAACATACCACATACATCCATGCGACCCCCAGGTTGTGTTTTATTAATATATATAACCTTATCTAAGTCATTTGGCCGAACCTTAGATTTTTAGGAATAAAATAGCAATTAATAATATAATATTTGTTTTAAAAACTATTTTATGTCAATTTTGACACTATTCAATAGTTGATTTTGTTGAAACTCATAACAGAATGATTACTTAGACTAAAGTTAATTAAATCAATACAAACATGTCATATTAACCTAGAAAATTAGTTTAGTTCATAAAAATTCTGAAATTATATTTATTTGGGTATTTATAACATCAATTATGTCACTATTTAATTAATAAGATAATTACTGCATCATCGTTGTGTCATTAATTAATTAAATTATTTAATGTCTAAAAATTACAAATAAAATACCATTATGTAGGAAATCGTTTTATATTTCTAATGAATATTTATAGTCGAATTTATCTTATGCATAACCCCATATTAAAAATGATTTACTTATTAAACTTTGATTTCAACTATTTTAGCCCTTCTTTAAATAAATTAATTATAAATGTCCTAATCTAATCCAAGTAGAACTAAATGGTCATATTTTATTCCTATGATTGTTTTAGGTCTAATTATACTTGTCCAATATAATTAGGACATGTTTTAGGGTAATAATAATATCATTTTTTCCCTTAATTACCCTATTTACTTTTAACCGTGGTAAAAAAAAGTAAAAAGTTACTATTCACCAAAAAATTTATTTTCATCTCATTGAACCACATTTATTTACTGACATCAAACATGTCTCTTGGATTTTCAAAATTCCACTCACAGAAGTGGTGAAATTAAGTTTTATGAAAAAATCAGTTTTTTAACTACCACTTAGTAGTTTCACTATTCATCAAAAAATGAAAGTTTCCAGAAAAATACCAAAAATTAGATCTAAGATATATTGGATATTATGAATTCAAAAATGATGTCTATTTTATAAAATTCAAAACATATCATTTGCATTAATTAATTTAAAAATTAATTCTCATCGTCAAAACAAATAGCGTGTTCTTAAGAGATAATAACTATCAAAAGATTGACACTTGTTTATGACTGGTTTAAATGTGAAATTACATCCAATGACCGAAATTGTATTAAATTGTAAAAATATATTCTAAATATACTTTAAAACCACTCAAATTAATAGTTTATCACAATTAATTATTTCGATTAAAAAATTTGTTTTTAATTATAATTTAGTAATTTTCACTATTCATCATAATATGAAAGTTATCTGAAAAATACCAAAATTTCACCTCAGGCTAAATTTGATACTCCGAATCCAAAAATGATATCCATTTTGAGAGCTAAAATTTCTAAAATTTTAAAGGGTGGTTATTACTATTCATAACGGCTAGTTTTAATAATATTTTAATAGCATATCGTTGTTTAGTGAAACTCAGTATTGCGTACTACACACGCTATCGAGGAAGGTCGCGATTGCGTGTAATGCAAGGCAAGTCAAAGATGAGTGTTGAGTAAGCTACTTTTGGTGTAGCGTACAACACAAGACATTAATGAAATTAAAAATAATATTTTTTTATAAAATCTTGGGCTGTTACATTCTACCCCGCTTAAAATGAATTTCGCCCTCGAAATTCGTTGGGGTTATAAATGGTTTACTACTCGAAAGATTCGTTAATAGAAACCCACATCGTAAAAAGGAATACCAAAACGTGGATTTAAAAACTAAAGTATGAAATGTAACGATTACCCAAATAAACTAATCACTGGGTTTCCACATAGGTGAAAATATGGATATGGAAGAGAAATCTAACCATCATGTTCTGATGGAGAGTGGTAGAGAAAATGGCTATGAAAAATCCAACAATCACAAAGCCATAAATTTGTGATGATCTAGGGTACCATCTGGTTCATCAGATATAAGAGCACTAGGACAACATTTTTTGTTTTTAAGATCATTTCCCTAAAGTTGATGAATTAAAATAAATACTTACATGATTTTGGTACAATCTCACTGTTGTTCGTGAATTGAACAATTTTCACTTCATATCATAAAGAAATGAAGTTGAATTTGTTATTCGTGAAGCATTAGCAGATCATGTGATAGAATGATGGGTCATTCCATCTGTTTCAAGCAAAAGTTATAAGTCCATCTTATGGTGAGATTAATCGTATATGGTTCCAAAAATGGACTTATACTTTATTTATCATACCGCTTAATAAAATAAAACTACTTTCTACTAACCAGGGACTTCCTGTAGGCCAGTGGTAGGCGATAAAGGCCAGTCGCACTTCAGTTGTGGGTTCGATTCCCACGGCCTTGTCCGACGCGATGGGCTGTCGCCCGTCCTGCAGGTTGTCCTTTTTCTAAAACTACATTTATAACATCACATAAATAATATCAAAAAAATTTCTATCCTTAAACAATACTAACTTATGGTTAACATAATCCATTCCAATCATTAGGCTTATCTAAAATACATCGGTCCAAGCTTGTAGTATAATGAAAATGATAACTTGAAATGTCGTCAACCAAGCATGTGAATACCATCATTTATCCACCATATATCTTGTTGGTCACATTCCAATCATGTGAATACCTTAATGATGTATTCTCTTGAAAAATGAATACCCATTAAACCTTAGTGAAAACATGAATGCTGTCAAAAGCTAACTCTTTCCACATACCAAAATCATAAAATTCAATATACTCAAACCATGATATAACCTTCTCCTTATATCATTCATGAGCTCATGAATACTATCAAGCATTTAATTTTTCTCCTTATCCCTTCATTATGCGCATATCATCTATATTCCAAAAATATCTGAATAACCTTTCATGGATACTGGTAACATTAATCATATACTTTCAAAAATCAAGGAATGACAATAGTGTAACAATCCTTAGATGTCTCTTTATTCCATAGTACCATGAGATTACTTATAAAACATTACACACGATAAACATGTAATCATTCCACTGCATTCTTAAACCATTGACCGAGCTTCAACAATTCTTTCATCTCACATATCATTTGTAGTCTCTTCATCATCATCCACATAAATACTACCCATACGACCATACTGATTCTCTTCATGAGACTTTTCCTTAGGGCATTGGTTTGCATAATTCGCCTACATTCCACATTTAAAACATTTAACCATTGTTGATGTCGTAGCAATACCATTATCCTCATCCCTGGTGTTAACTGAACCTTTTCCTTTGCACTTACTGGCTTTGTGTACTTCTTTTCCACACCCAAAGCATCTTCCAGTTTCTTTGAAACATTCTCCTTGATGCCTCTTCCCACATGATTTACATAGGGGAAATTGAACTTTCTTTCCTCTATGATCATCACGAAACTCCATCTTTCTCTTATTATCCGAGTTAGGAAACTTACCAAATTTTACTTTATTTATCATATTATGTGATTGATGATTCGGCATAATAATGATGTTTGGACTTCAAAATCCCATTTCATTTGGTTGCTCAGGAAGAATATTATTCCATTTTCCATCATATCCTCCAATATTGTGTATCATCTTATTTCTAGCCATTTTCTAAAACCCAAAAAGAATAGTGTGAGAGGAAAAAATCATAATAAAGGGGGAGTAACTTCAATATCTAACATCTTTGGTTTAATCTATTATCGTTACCATAGTCTTAGGACTATATCCTATACGTATACTTATCCTTAGGGACATCCCTAGACATACCTTAGAAATATCTCTAGGGATCTCACTAACGTTTTCGCATCCTAGTTTCTAAAGGTTGACTAAACTTTTCCTCTGATACCAACTGTAGAGACCCAAAGCTTGATGTACTTGGACATTACATTACTTTTGGGGAATACTTAGTACGTAACAAAAACACACACACACAAGGATCGTAATAGTTTAGTGTCTTTGGAAACTTGGAATATAATCTTCTAATCGTGGTGAAAGATCATCAACATCTCCCATAAAGATCTTCTTTTTTTACCTAAAACCTTTCTTTATATCCTGGGGAAAAGAAAACATAAAAGGGTGAGATCAAATGCTCAGTAAGGTTAAAAAAAAGAAATATCAATCACATCATTTTCATAAGAACATAACATTTTGGATATCTTAACCTGCAAAAGAGATCATAATTTCATAACATGGGATAAATCATAGTAGTGAAATGAAATCCCAATAATCATAACTTAAAACATGAAACTTTGTGGCATACACACATAATCGTAGAGAATCATATCGTATTAGTCAAGACTCATTGCCAAGACTATCTTAGTGGACAAAGTCCATTTTTGAACCGAGTCACCCTCGTTTCAGTCCTGTTTCACTGAACTGTTATAACCTACCATTCCAGCCATGTCTATCTCATTAGATATAAAATCATTACCCAATACATTGGAGGGAGATATTGGTCCCACCCATCTCATAATGATACCATTATTAAGTGTGCCACAAAATCGTAAACCATACATCATAGCATAACCCATGTAATAAAAATGGGAATCTTAAACATCGTGATATCATAAAACAATTCATATACGGTAAAGGAATTCATAAAAATAATTCCATCACAACATAACCAAATCAATGTAATAATAGGGATAGAAATAGATCCCTATGTTATCTTAGATGGAAAATAATTTTGATTAAACACTTGAAATGAATTCTTGTGGAAAATATCCTTTCTTCTTCAAAATCAATTTCTTTTCAAAAAACGTCATGCAATTTTAAAAGAAAGAGATTTTATTGAAAATAGTCATGAAATCTTTTGGAGGAAGCTTCATGAAAATAAGTCTTTATAAAACCATAAAAATCTGTTCATGCTGTATAAGTTAAAAAAACATTCTTTTCGTACTTTTTCTAGAAAAGTCAAAAAGTACCTCGTATGAAAAATGACAAAAGATTCATTTCATATATTTTACTATTGACTCACCAAAGGGTAAAAATGGATTAAAAAAAATTGTAGGTGGATGGAAATAATATTACATATTGAGGAAACATGTATGTGGATGATAAAATACACCCCAGTAAATACCAAAGTATAAACAATCTCGGATAAATATGAGATTGTGATATTTCCCTTACCTTTGGTCCGATATGCTTTGTACGAGTCCGAACCTCCTCTTCTTTGAAGTGCTTCTTTGAGACCTCCTTTTAGGGCACTAAAATAGGTCTTTGAAGAAGACCGAGACCTCTAAGATGTTTCTAGGGAAGTGGAGAGAAGAAATTGGCAGGGGTTGGCCGAGCTTGAAGGCTCAAAGTGGTGTGAGGACGAGGGGGAGGAGGTTCCATTTTATAAGGGAGTAGAGGGGCACCTTTGGAATAACTAAAAATATTATTTTATTATAAAGTAAAGTTCAGTTTTAAATAGCTCGAGATTGAGTTATTTCAAAGATAAGGTGGGGATGGGACGAAATCCTCTCATCCAATAGAATTTATAGAAGTTTAGGTCATTATATTAACCTTATCTTTTAGTTTTAACTCTTAGTTAATTAGATTGACATTTACCATCTCACTTTTTATTTTATATTATATAGTTAATAAACATACCATATACATCCAAGAGACCCCCAAGTTGTGTTTGATTAATATATATAACCTTATCTAATTCATTTGGACGAACCTTATATTTTTAGGAATAATATTACAATTAATAATATAATATTTGTTTTAAAAACAATTTTATGTCAATTTTGACACTATTCAATAGTTGATTTTTTTGAAACTCATAACAGAATGATTAATTCGACCAAAGTTAATTAAATAAATAATAACATGTCATATTAACCTAGAATATTAGTTTAGTTTATAAAAAGTCTCAAATTATATTTATTTGGGTATTTATAACATCAATTATGTCAATATTTAATTAATAAGATAATTATTGCATCATCGTTGTGTCATAAATAAATTAAATTATATAATGTCTAAAAATTACAAATAAAATACAATTATGTATGATATCTTTTTAGCTTTCTAATGAATATTTATGGTCGAATTTATCTTATGTATAACTCTATATTAAAAATGATTTACTTATTAAACTTTGATTTTAACTATTTTAACCCTTCTTTAAATAAATTAATAATAAATGTCCTAATATAATCCAAGTGGGCCTAAATGGTAATATTTTATTCCTATGGTTGTTTTTGGGCGAATTACACTTGTCCAATAGAATTAGGACATGTGTTAGGGTAATAATTGTAACACCCCAGGTAAATAAAGAATATGACATTTTCATGTTTATCCATATTTGTAAATAAAATATTGATATGACTTTAAAGGGGACGCTATGCTCGATGGCGTACCCAATACGCAACAACGAGTTTCTTGGGAATCTTACGTTGCACTCTTATAATTAAATAATATTATTTTAAATGGTAGTTAACATGTAGCCGTTGTAATGGCGGGAATGGATAGAAATAACTAAAATATGATTATATATGTTCTTAAATGTTTCTACATTTATACAATAAAATATAAAGGCTTAAAATACGGAAAGAATTCAATTTTAGGCGTATATGCCCTAGTTTTCACTAAAGGTTCACTTATCGCCTTTTGATGGCGAACCATCATTAAATATAGTTTTGATCACTCTTATACATTATTTTGGACCAAATAAAACTCTTATTAAGAATCGGGACATCAAATTTTACTTTGTGTAATTTTTTGGTTTTTTTCCGATAAAGTTCATTTTTTAATGAATAGTGTAAAATGTTGTGTTTTAATTCAAAACCTCTTTTTAATCTAATTTAATTATATGATTAGATAATATTTTGAATTCGTTTTAAAGTGAAATTATAAAATATTTTTACCATTAAATCCAATAGTGGTCGTTGGAATTAATTTCACTTTGAAATCAGACTTAAACTAGTGTCAATCTTTTGATACTTATTGTTTTATAAAAACACGCTATTTGCGCTGACAGCGGGAATTAATTATTAAATTAATTAATGTGACTAATATGTTTTGAATTTCGTAAAACGGACTTCATTTTTGAATTCGGAATATCAAATATAGCTTAGGGTGAAGTTTTGGTATTTTTCTGAAAAACTCCAATTTTTGATGAATAGTGAAACCACTAAGTGGTAATCAAGCAAACTAATTTTTCAGTTAAATCAAAGTTTACCACTAATGTGAATTGAATTTTGAAAATCCGACATACATGGTTGTCATTAGTATGTAAAATGTGGTTCAATGGGATGAAAATAATTTTTTGGTGAATAGTAACTTTTTTTCATTAATCGCGATTAGAGGTAATTAGTGTAGTTTAAGGTAAAAATGATATTATAAGAATGTGAAAACACCATTACACTTGTCCTACACCTATTGGGTGAGTCATGGCCGACCAAGACAAGCCATGGGCCAACTTGGGGACCCCATGGAGCCACTTTAGTTGGAAAATGACAATAATATATTTTTATTTAATGTTAAAATTAAATTGACACAAACATGAGTAGTTTTACTAAAACAATTTTTAAGTAGGGTTACACAGGTCCACATTTTGATTATAAATTGTCATTGGAAAGCTAAAAAGATTTCCTACATCATAGTATTTTTTTTATAATTTTTAGACATTAACTAAATTAAATTATTTATGACATAATAATGATGTAGCGATGACATCATTATTTGACGATTTAAATAAAATGGAATGATAATGTAAAATCTATGAACTACACATGTCAAAAACCAATTGGATGAGTGGATTTAAAACCCTTATCACCTTATCCACGAATTCTATTAATGTGGGACCTTTTAAAACCGAAACACATTTTAAAATAAAGTAATATTTCTTTACTTTCCAAAAGTGCCCCTCCTCTCCTCTTATAAAAGGCCCCCAACTCTACCACCTTACACACACTCATCAAGACTTTGGCTAGGCCAACACCTGCCCATTTACTCTCTCCACATCCCTCTCCTCATCCTAGAGTATTCCCTTAGCGCAGAATTCTTTCAAAGGAAGCCTTTAGGCTCAAATCAAAAGGAGTTACACTTTTAAAGGTAATTCATTCTCTCATGTTCATTTGTTTTATTTTGATTCTCCAACCCCCAAAACTCTCTTTATTTACTTCTTTTGTAACAACACCAGTATCTTCAATATACTAGGATGTTGTTATAATATTTATTCGAGCCACACTCTCACACAACTACATCAAATGGTTAAAGAACATACGGTTTCCGTGGATGGCGAAATTCTGCCTCCCGAAACGATGATTGTTCAATACTCATCTAACACCTTAAAAGTAGGCCATTATGATGTCACTATTTTTATATATGATATATAATATTTCTATTATTTACTTAATCTTCTGTATTTTTTATTTTTGGCTTACCTTTATGGTTTCCATTATGGGTAAATGCGATATCTTCATTTAAGGAAGTGCGGACTACCGCCCCCTCAAAGTGATTTGATTCGTTAAATACCATATGTGGGACGTATAAAGGATGGAACTATGATATTATATATGATATTATACTAGAATTATAATATACCTTTATATCATTATTATTACATTCTATAAAATACGAAATAGAAATGAAAGTAGCGTTCATGCGTACGTACGGCTTACCGTCTCCATGAACAGTGCATTTCATTTCTTATCCCCAAATGTAATGTACTATTATAAATACATGTATATGCTGGATATATATGACATATATGATATCTAAATCATGAATACAATTCTTGATATAATAAACATTTGGCCACACGAACAACATGTAATTGTAAGAACTCCACTTTCGACTTAAGAACCAAAATATCAGCAAAACAAATATTATTAACTTAAATGATGACATGATGTTTATGACTTGGTAATAAGTGATATAAAAAGGAATAATGAACTTGAAAAAGGTTCTTAAGGAAGTAGTAATTAACTCAAGTTTATTATTCAGGATGATAAAGAACTATCGAGTCAAGTCGGACCCGAGGTAAGGGATCTTACTCCTCTCTTTCTTTTTAAGTACACTCTTTTATGTCATTCTCTCTAAAGCTCATCTTTCTTGTTATTGGGATGTTATTTTATATTACACATACTGTAATTTTTATTTTCATGTGATGAGAGGCCTTATTCTCTCTCATCAATCCATTTTGGATGTTTTTTGTGGCGCCGTTAGGCTGCCGAGTTTTTGTAAGGGATTTTTCATCTCACTTTTATTCCCATGATATTTATGCTACATTTGCCACAAATTCCATTGAGTGGTGCATGTACTGCCCATTATTATAATATTTTTGTAATATAATTTCATTTATGAGTATTTACATCAATGATCTATTGTCCTTCTTTCATGGGGTGTATGTTTTGAAAGATACCCAAGTCGGTAAGGGAACCTTTCACCCTCCTCTTTTTTAAAAGACTTCTTTTGTCGGGTCTTTTAATTTACATATTTTTATGTTTGGATATGTTCTCATATACCCTTATTGATGTAAATTTTATGTCTAAGTGATGAGATACACTTTTTATCTCTCATCAACTCATTTTGATGTGATGCTGTTAGGCTGTCAAGGGAACTTTTTAACCCAATTTCGATTTCTTTGGGTTCAACATGTTGTCATTGAATATGTCATCCATTGAATATGTGTGAATGACCTTTTATTGTTTTAAACATAATATCCACTTATATTGGGTGTATTTATATTTTTCACGCATATTTTTGAGATTGATTTTTCCTTAATATAAGGATTCCATCTTTATAAGGGATTTCATCACATTTGACATTTCTATTGAGGGTTCATGGTTGTTATGCACCAATTCACTCATATATGGTGTATATACTGTTCTTTGGAGTATTATATCATGAATACATTTATCCTCATGATATTATAAAGTTCTGACTAAATGTTATTCCTCAATTATTGTATTCAAGTGATCTAATTTTGGTAAAACCACTTTAACCAAAATGTCATTTTAAATGTTTTAATTATTTGTTCTTATTAATATCCATGTTTTCACAATGGTTTTAAGGATTTATTTATATGGATATTAATGGTTTAAAATTTTAAGCTTCAAGGTGGTATGGGACACATTGATTCAAAAATCTCTATATTAAATGTTTTAAATGGTTTTGAAAATGGTTTTGATAAAGGATTCTATAATGATATATTGTGATAATTCCTTTATATTGGTTTTATCGTTTATGATTTTATATTGGTACTTGGACATTTTAACGGGTGGTTACGTTATAAACCATATGACGGGTGGTGCCGTGAATACCCAGACGGGTGGTTATGTTATAACCTCCAATGCATTGGGTATGGAAATAGGCCGTATGGCTATTCCATTAAGTATGTATGGAAATTGGCCGTATGGCTATTCCATTAAGTGATATGTGTGGGAGTCGACCGTATGGTTATTCCACTTAAGTATGTTTATGTCCAAAGTTAACTTTATATATGTTATGTGTTCTTTATATGGGTTTTATGGTAATCCTTTGGTTACAAAAAGGTAAGTAATGATATTTTACTCAGTGAAGAGTTTTTACTACATCATAAAGGTGAAAAGTATTACCTTGTTAAAGTATACATGGTTTACTTTTTGTTTTGATAAACTAACAGTTTTTGTTCTTTGTGTTTCCCTTACTGAGTTTTATGCTCATCCCAAGTTTTTGAAATGTTTTTCGCAGGACTTAGCGTGGAATAGGGTCAAGGATGGGATCAAGGGAAAGTCATTCTACCTAAAACATGAAACTAGACATGTTTCTTTTTAAGAGTTTTCATTTTATGGAAATTTAGTAGAAGAGACTACTTTGTAATCTTTTGAGATGTAATAGTTATGTCCTAATTCTCTAAAACTCTAAACCTGAAAAGATCCTCAATGTGTAATCTTGTAATAACTCAAGATTAAGTAAGGATTAAGGCTGGGGCCCTATAGTTGGTATCAAAGGTCGGTTTAGATAACTTTAGAGGTTAGGGTATTCTTTAAGCATAAGTGACATTACCATAATGGTTAGGATTTCAGACAGAGTCCTAGTTTTAGATAAAGTGAATGAGTAAGAATATCTTAGTGTTTATCTTCCTCTTTAGTACATGATGGTTTTGTTGTTATACTCACACTGACCCTTTTTGGTTTTAGTAAATGGCTGGATCTAGCAGGAACCAAGGTAACAGTGGATGTGAAGGAAACTATGATAGTTTTCTGAGCGAGCAACTGAATGATATTGGATTTGTAATGAGAACTCTTGTGTTTATCCTCAACCAACTATCTGGAGTTATGATTGACCACCTAAACCTTGGTGATTTCTATAAGGCATCATGTATGCGAGAAACAAATCCCTACGGAACTACAGGTAATAATCATAAAGGTAAGTGTGTTCAAAAACCTATGTGTCAAAGATGCGGAAAGAAACACCTAGGAAAATGTTTCAAAGGGACAGAAATATGCTATAGATGTGGAAATGAAGGTCATAAAGCAAGAACCTGCCATGGAAAAAGGAAGCATCCAGTTGACTCGAGGAAAGGGAAAGAAGTTCTTTCTGAGGGATCAATTGAATGTTTTAAATGTGGTGTGCATGGTCATTATGCAAACACATGTCCTATGAAGAAGTTTCATGATTGGGGTCACCAAGAGCGTACAAATGTTCGTTTACCACTACCTAATGCCATTCCAATTGAGGATGAAGAAACTGACAATGACCAATCAAAGGTATGTATTATTTCATGACTATTGTTTTCCTATTTTGGAATCTTAGGATATGATTCATGATTTTGTTTGTAGGAAAGAGGTATTTCGGAATAAGTTGGAAAGGAATGGTTAATGGATCATGAAGAATGTTTCATGAGTAAGATGTCAACATATAAGGGCTTCAAGAGTTATGGTGAAATTCTTAAGAGTATTAAGTCTCTTTTGATGATGGGGTTACATTAGAAGACTTTTTATAATATGTGTAACCCTGATGTTTAATATATGAAATTTTATTCAAGGAATAGTTATCTTTTCTTTTGTGGACCTAGTTATAAAGAACCATTTGGGTTTATATGATCCTTACTTTTGAGGTAATTATGGGTTACTATATGTTATGATGGAAAATGAAAGGCATGAGATAAACTTGAGGTTAAAATATGTTATGATCATCTTTGAAGATTTTATATCATTTTGGGGAATTTTTTAAGAATTATATAGTTTTGGAAAAAGGACAACATGTAGACCGTGTGACAACACGTCGCATCGGACAAAGCTGCGGGAATCGAACCCACAACCAAAGTGCGACTGGTATTTATCACCTACCACTGGACTACGTGAAGTCCCTGGTTAGTTTGACTGATTCTTTTTAGTTATATTATTTTATGAATTAAGAATAAGTTGATTTTGGGTTATTTATGAAAATGATTAACCTATCATGGAGGATATGTGATTAGGTTAATTACTTTTCAATAAGAGACTTTAGAAGCAACTGATGTTGTTTGAAGATAAATGTTACGATTTAACTTGGAAGACTATGTGACTAAATCCTTCAAATATTTGGGTTTCAATCTTAGATTGGTTTACTTTGATGAATTTTATGGACAAGTTGTTTATTGGATGATCCTTGTTGAACTTTGGGTTTTGTTTGACAAATTTTGGAGATTAAGAATATATTTTCTTTTTATAAAGGGTTATCCTTTTCTGGATTATCTAATCTTGTACTAACCTTTTGGTTTTGGTTTTGGTTAAAGCCTAAATAAATAGGAATTATATAGTTCTCTTTTGTGGATTAGGTGATTCTCTAGAAGTTGATTATAGTACTCTTAATTCGAACAAGTCTCCCTAAATACTCGTCTTTTGGAAAAAATATGAGTTTGACTAAGGAATCTAGTAAAAGTTGAAAGTCAACATGATAAGTGATTATGCTTTCTTATGAATAAATTCCTCAATAAAAAGTAACTTAAAACAAAAATGTTGTCTATTAAATTTTCCTAATGGGGAACCCAACACCATTTAACCCATCACAAGTTTGTGATTTTCTTATTGTTAACTTTCTCCTAAACATGTTTTCTATCACTCTCCATCAGAACATGACCCTATGTTTTCTCCTCCACGTCCATATTTTCCTACATGGAGTCCTAGTATGGGTTAACTCGGGTGACCTCTGTACTTATCTTTCTTTATTTTAAAGTGATTGTTTTACCAACTCTTGTTCCGATGTGGGACTTTCAAGGATGTTTCCAAGCTCAATTTTAAAAACTTGCCAGGACGCAATTCCCAAAAGGGGGGAAGGATGTAACACCCCAGGTAAATAAAGAATAGGACATTTTCATGTTTATCCATATTTTTTAATAAAATATTTATATCACTTTAAAGGGGACGCTATGCTCGATGGCGTACCCAATACGCAACAACGAGTTTCTTGGGAATATTACGTTGCATTCTAATAATAAAATAATATTATTTTAAATGGTAGTTAACATGTAGCCGTTGTAATGGCGGGAATGGATAGAAATAACTAAAATATGATTATATATGTTCTTAAATGTTTTTACATTTATACAATAAAAGATAAAGGCTTAAAATACGGAAAGAATTCAATTTTAGGCGTATATGCCCTAGTTTTCACTAAAGGTTCACTTATCGCCTTTTGATGGCGAACCGTCATTAAATATAGTTTTGATCACTCTTATACATTATTTTGGACCAAATAAAACTCTTATTAAGAACCGGGACATCAAATTTTACTTTGTGTAATTTTTTGGTTTTTTTTCAATAAAGTTCATTTTTTAATGAATAGTGTAAAATGTTGTGTTTTAATTCAAAACCTCTTTTTAATCTAATTTATTTATATGATTAGATAATATTTTGAATTATTTTTAAAGTGAAATTATAAAATATTTTTACCATTAAATCAAATAGTGGTCGTTGAAATTAATTTCACTTTGAAATCAGACTTAAACTAGTGTCAATCTTTTGATACTTATTGTTTTATAAAAACACGCTATTTGCGCTGACAGCGGGAATTAATTATTAAATTAATTAATGTTACTAATATGTTTTGAATTTCGTAAAACGGAATTCATTTTTGAATTCGGAATATCAAATATATCTTAGGGTGATGTTTTGGTATTTTTCTGAAAAACTCCAATTTTTGATGAATAGTGAATCCACTAAGTGGTAATCAAGAAAACTGATTTTTCAGTTAAATGAAAGTTTACCACTAATGTGAATTGAATTTTGAAAATCCGACATACATGGTTGTCATTAGTATGTAAAATGTGGTTCAATGGGATGAAAATAATTTTTTGGTGAATAGTAACTTTTTTTCATTAATCGCGGTTAGAGATAATTAGTGTAGTTTAAGGTAAAAATGATATTATAAGAATGTGAAAACACCATTACACTTGTCCTACACCTATTGGGTGAGTCATGGCCGACCAAGACAATCCATGGTCCAACTTGGGGACCCCATGGAGCCACTTTAGTTGGAAAATGACAATAATATATTTTTATTTAATGTTAAAATTAAATTGACACAAACATGAGTTGTTTTACTAAAACAATTTTTAAGTAGGGTTACACAAGTCCAAATTTTGATTATAAATAGTCATTGGAAATATAAAATGATTTCCTACATCATAGTATTTGTTTTATAATTTTTAGACATTAACTAAATTAAATTATTTATGACATAATAATGATGCAGCGATGACATCATTATTTGACGATTTAAATAAAATCGAATGATAATGTAAAGTCTATGAACTACACATGTCAAAAACCAATTGGATGAGTGGATTTCGAACTCTTATCACCTTATCCACGAATTATATCAATGTGGGGCCTTTTAAAACCGAAACACATTTTCAAATAAAGTAATATTTCTTTACTTTCCAAAAGTGCCCCTCCTCTCCTCTTATAAAAGGCCCCCACCTCTACCACCTTACACACACTCATCAAGACTTTGTCTAGGCCAACACCTGCCCATTTACTCTCTCCACATCCCTCTCCTCATCCTAGAGGATTCCCTTTGGGCAGAATCCTTTCAAAGGAAGCCTTTAGGCTCAAATCAAAAGGAGTTACACTTTTAAAGGTAATTCATTCTCTCATGTTCATTTGTTTTATTTTGCTTCTCCAACCCCCAAAACTCTCTTTATTTACTTATTTTGTAACAAAACTAGTATCTTCAATATACTAGGATGTTGTTATAATATTTATTCGAGCTACACTCTCACACAACTACATCAAATGGTTAAAGAACATACGGTTTCCGTGGATGGCGAAATTCTGCCTCCCGAAACGATGATTGTTCAATACTCATCTAACACCTTCAAAGGAGGCCATTATGATGTCACTATTTTTATATATGATATATAATATGTTTATTCTTTACTTAAGCTTCTGTATTTTTTATTTGTGGCTTACCTTTATGGTTTCCATTATGGGTAAACGCGATATCTTCATTTAAGGAAGTGCGGACTACCGCCCCCTCAAAGTGATTTGATTCGTTAAATACCATATGTGGGACGTATAAAGGATGAAACTATGATAATATATATGATATTATACTGTAATTATAATATACCTTTATATCATTATTATTACATTCTGTAAAATACGAAATAGAAATGAAAGTAGTGTTCATGCGTACGTACGGCTTACCGTCTCTATGAACGGTGCATTTCATTTCTTATCCCCAAATGTAATGTACTATTATAAATACATGTATATGATGGATATATATGAAATATATGATATCTACATCATGAATAAAATTATGGATATAATAAACACTTGGCCACACGAACAACATGTAATTGTAAGAAGTCCACTTTCGACTTAAGAACCAAAATATCGGCAAAACAAATATTATTAACTTAAATGATGACATTATGTTTATGACATGGTAATAAGTGATATAAAAAGGAATAATGAACTTGAAAAAGGTTCTTAAGGAAGTAGTAATTAACTCAAGTTTATTATTCAGGACGATAAAGAACGATCGAGTCAAGTCGGACCCGAGGTAAGGGATCTTACTCCTCTCTTTCTTTTTAAGTACACTCTTTTATGTCATTCCCTCTAAAGCTCATCTTTCTTGTTATTGGGATGTTATTTTATATTACACTTACTGTAATTTTTATGTTCATGTGATGAGAGGCCTTATTCTCTCTCATAAATCCATTTTGGATGTTTTTTGGGGCGCCGTTAGGCTGCCGAGTTTTTGTAAGGGATTTTTCATCTCACTTTTATTCTCATGAGATTTATGCTACATTTGCCACAAATTCCATTGAGTGGTGTATGTACATCCCATTATTATACTCTTTGTGTAATATAATTTCGTTTATGAGTATTTACATCAATGATCAATTGTCCTTCTTTCATGGGGTGTATGTTTTGAAAGATACCCAAGTCGGTAAGGGAACCTTTCATCCTCCTCTTTTTTAAAAGACTTCTTTTGTCGGGTCTTTTAATTTAGATATTTTTATGTTGGGATATGTTCTCATATACCCTTATTGATGTAAATTTTATGTCCAAGTGATGAGATACACTTTTTATCTCTCATCAACTCATTTTGATGTGATGTCGTTAGGCTGTCAAGGGAACTTTTTAACCCAATTTCGATTTCTTTGGGTTCAACATGTAGTCACTGAATATGTCATCCATTGAATATGTGTGAATGACCTTTTATTGTTTTACACTTAATATCCACTTATATTGGGTGTATTTATATTTGTCACGCATATTTTTGAGATTGATTTGTCCTTAATATAAGGATACCTTCTTTATAAGGGATTTCATCACATTTGACATTTCTATTGAGGGTTCATGGTTGTTATGCACCAATTCACTCATATATGGTGTATATACTGTTCTTTGGAGTATTATATCATGAATCCATTTATCCTCATGATATTATAAAGTTCTAACTAAATGTTATTCCTCAATTATTGTATTCAAGTGTTTCTAATTTTGGTAAAACCACTTTAACCAAAATGTCATTTTAAATGTTTTAATTATTTGTTCTTATTAATATCCATGTTTTCAAAATGGTTTTAAGGATTTATTTATATGGATATTAATGGTTTAAAATTTTAAGCTTCAAGGTGGTATGGGAAACTTTGATTCAAAAATCTCTGTATTTAATGTTTTAAATGGTTTTGAAAATGGTTTTGATTAAGGATTCTATTTTGATATATTGTGATCATTCCTTTATATTGGTTTTATCTTTTATGATTTTATATTGGTACTTTGACATTTTAACGGGTGGTTACGTTATAAACCATATGACAGGTGGTGCCGTGAATACCAGGACGGGTGGTTACGTTATAACCTCCAATGCATTGGGTATGGAAGTCGGCCGTATGGCTATTCCATTAAGTATGTATGGAAATTGGCCGTATGGCTATTCCATTAAGTGATATGTGTGGGAGTCGACCGTATGGTTATTCCACTTAAGTATGTTTATGTCCAAAGTTACCTTTATATATGTTATGTGTTCTTTATATGGGTTTTATGGTAATCCTTTGGTTACAAAAAGGTAAGTAATGATATTTTATTCAGTGAAGAGTTTTTACTACGTCATAAAGGTGAAAAGTATTACCTTGTTAAAGTATACATGGTTTACTTTTTGTTTTGATAAACTAACAGTTTTTGTTCTTTGTGTATCTCTTACTGAGTTTTATGCTCATCCCAAGTTTTTGAAATGTTTTTCACAGGACTTAGCGTGGAATAGGGTCAAGGATGGGATCAAGGGAAAGTCATGCTACCTAAAACATGAAACTAGACATGTTTCTTTTTAAGAGTTTTCATTTTATGGAAATTTAGTAGAAGAGACTACTTTGTAATCTTATGAGATGTAATAGTTATGTCCTAATTCTCTAAAACTCTAAACCTGAAAAGATCCTCAATGTTTAATCTTGTAATAACTAAAGATTAAGTAAGGTTTAAGGATGGGGCCTTATAATAATAATATCATTTTTACCCTTAATTACCCTATTTATTTTTAACTGTGGTAAATAAAAGTAAAAAGTTAATATTCACCAAAAAATTATTTTCATCTAATTGAACCACATTTTTCTTAATGACATCAACCGTGTCTCTCGGATTTTGGAAATTCCACTCACAGAAGCGGTAAAATAATGTTTTATGAAAAATTCAGTTTTTTAACTACCACTTAGTGGTTTCACTATTCATCAAAAAATGAAAGTTTCTAAAAAATACCAAAAATTAGATCTAAGCTATATTTGATATTATGAATTAAAAAATGATGTCTATTTTTTCAAATTCAAAACATATCAGTTGCATTAATAAATTTAAAAATTAATTCCTGTCGTCAAAACAAATAGCGTGTTCTTAAGAGATAATAACTATCAAAAGATTGACACTTGTTTATGACTAGTTTAAATGTGAAATTATATCCAATGACCAACATTGTATTAAATTGTAAAACTATATTCTAAATATACTTTAAAACCGCTCAAATTAATAATTTATCACTATTAATTATTTTGATTAAAAATGTTGTTTTTAATTATAATTTATTAATTTTCACTATTCATCATAATATGGAAGTTATCCGAAAAATACCAAAATTTCACCTTAGGCTAAATTCGATACTCCGAATCCAAAAATGAGGTCTATTTTGAGATCTAAAATTTCCAAAATTTTAAAAGGTGGTTATTAATATTCATAATGGCTAGTTTTATTAATATTTTAATACCATATCGTTGTTTAGTGAAACTCAGTATTGCGTACTACACACGCTATCGAGGAAGGTCGCAATTGCATATAATGCAAGGCAAGTCAAGGATGCGTGTTGAATAAGCTCCTATTGGTGTAGCGTACAACACAAGACATTAATGAAATTAAAAAGAATATTTTTTTATAAAATCTCGGGCTGTTACAGTTATAACTGTGGAAAATAGAAGCACCCACCGTATAGGTTAAAAAACATTCTTACCATACATTTTCAAAAAGGTCATAATGTAACTTGTTTGGAAAACTAAAGAAATATTCCTTTTAAAAAATTTATAAAAATTCAAAAAAGGGTATAAATGACTTTAACCCTTATTATAGTAAATAGTAAAAATGTTTTGAAATAAATTTTTAAGAAATATGGATGTGGATGAAAAAGAGGTCCCATCAGATACTCACAAATAAACAACCTCATATAATGAAGAGATTGTAAAGATAACTGTTACCATGTACATTTACTTGGTCGAGGGTACCTTAACCTCATGTAAAATTGTTAAATAATTGTTATTAAATTATACAATAACCACATACAAAAATATGTTATCATATATTATCATCTAATTTTTTTTTATTAATAATATTTTTGTAGTATCATTTTTTTATGTGTTAACTAATTCATTTTCCATTAAATTATTTATTACGTAATCCATGTTTGTTATGGATAGGATGTATATGATTCATATCTAGAATTATATTATGTTATTAATCATTATTTTTAATCATATAATGAAAAAATTTCTTGAATGATTATGAGGGGGAATGAATCTCATCGCGTTCATGGACATAGTAATTCGTATATACGCACGAGCGACAATATCATTCCATTAAGGGTGAAATAGTTTGTAATTGGATGGTATATCATATATACATAATTCTTAACATTTTATATTTATTATTTAAATCAGTTATACTCATAATTATACCCATCTAAATAATTAAATGTTTGAATACCAAACAACAACATGTCGTGGAGATGGTAATCCATACATACACACATATGGAGAATTTTTATTCATAGGATGGATAGAATAATGAATCTGGTTGTACCATATTTAAAATAACTCTACACTATATATAATCTATAGGAGTTATTATTTTTTATGAGAAAAAAAAAGAATGAGTATGTGGAAGAATAAAGGAACTTGAAATAGCTGAAGAAATAATTACCTCTTCTTTATGTGCTTTGTTTTTATTTGATAAAAATAGATTCTTAGGTTGGATTCTGATCAAAGTAAGGACACTAGGATGATGGGAGGGTAGTTTGGAGGATATTTGTGTAGGTTTTGGATGAGTAAAATGGCTTGGGATGTCTAATTTTGATAGAAGGGGATATAACCATTTATAAGAGAGTCATTAGTAGAAAAATACCCTATACCAACGGTTTGAAACCATTGGTATAGGCCTCCAAACCATTGGAATATCCCATACCAACAGTTTGGAGAACCATGGCGAAGTAAGCCATGGATATAGGTCTATACCAATGGTATCCAAAGAACCGCTGCTATAGACCTATACTGACGGCTTATAAAACTGTTGGTATAAGTAATCAAAAAAATCTATACCAACATTTCCATAAAACCATTGGAATATGTATTTCAAAAAAGAATAATTTGGTTGGTGTTGATCCCAGTACCTTCAGTTTATTTTTTAACAACCTAACCACAAACCTAAATTAACTTTGGTGATCATAATTTCATAAATATATATATTTATTATTCTAAATATATTATATTTTGATTTATTTAATGTTATTTGTAAGAAGATTCCATAAAAAATACATGTAACTATATTAACGGTTCTCAAAACCATTGGTATTAACCTATAACAATAGTTTTGAGAACCATTGCTATAGATTCTTTTATTTTAGGACCTATACTAATGGTTTTGGGAAAAACCTTTGTTATAGGTCAATATAAGCGAACTATACCAACAGTTTGCCCAAAATTGTTGGCATAGATCTTATTTGCAGTAGTGAGGTGAGGGTCAATTTAAGAAAAGATTGAAATATTATTTTATTATACAATCATATTCGGCTTATAATCTCTCCAAAATGACTTATTTTGAGGATAAGGTGGGGATATGTTTAAAACTTTTTAAACAAAAGGTTTTAGATATGTTAAGGTCACTATATTAGCCTTATCTTTTAGATATAACTATTAGTCAAATAGTTTATCTTTTACCATGTATTCTTGTATTATTATAATAAATGGTTAGTAAACATACTATAAAAATCCAAAATAACTCCAAGTGGTTCATTATTAATATATATAACCTTATCCAAGTCTTTTGGCAGATCCTTATATATTTATAAATATTATATCAACCAATAATATAATATTTTTTTAAAACCCATTTGTGTCAATTTTGACAGTATTTGGTAATTTGTTTTTGTTAAAGTCATAGCATCAATATTACATCAAACAAAATTCATTGAAACATTTCATATTGACCTAAAAAAATTTGTGAAATAAATCCCAAGTTTCAAATTACTTTTATTGGTGTTTTTATAAAATCAATTATTTTAATAATTCACTAATAAGGCAATTACTAGATCATCATTCAGTCATAAATAAATTTAATTATTTAATATCAAAAAATTATAAATAAAAAATGATTATGTAGGAAATTTTTTTATATTTCTAATGAATATTTATAGTCAGATTTATCTTATGTGTAGCCCTATATTAAAAATGGATTAGTTATTAAACATTGAATTTAACACTTTTAACTCTTCTTGGAATAAAGTAATAATAAATGTCCTAATCTAATCCAAATGAAAAAAATATCATATATTATTCCTCAGGTTGATTTTGGTCGAAATAAATTTATCTAATAGAATTAGGACATGTTTTAGGATAATTATAATATCATTTTAACCTTTAATTACCTTATTTACTTTTAAATGTGGTTAATAAAACTGAAAAGTTACAATTCTCCAAAAATTATTTTCATCTTATTTAACTACATTTTACTTACTGATGTCAAATGTGTCTCTCATATTTTAGAAATTCAACTCACAGAAGTGGTAAAATTATGTTTTAGGAAAATTTTTAAATGCTACTAGATGGTGGGTAAATAACTGTAAAAAGTTCAATAAAATTATATATATATATTTATAATATTATTATAAAATTATTCCAATTAATTAAATTGAAAATATATACGTATTATTTATCTACTATTAACTAATATAAATTTATATAAAATAACTAATTATTTAAATAAAAAGTCAGTTTTAAACAATAATTTAGTGTTTTTCACTATTTATCAAAAATTGAATGTTTTCAAAAAAATACAAAAAATTCAGAATAAGTTTATTTTGATATTCCAAATCCAAAAATGATGTCCATTCTGAAAAATAAAATTTATAAAATTTCAAAAAGTTGGTATTACTATTCATAATGACTAGTTTGATTGGTCGTGGTTTGTTAAAACTCCATGTTGCATACAATAGACGTTATTTCATTAATCAAAGGGAAATGGAATGTGGAAGTATGAGGTGTTATATTTACCACAAGATTAGTATATATATAAGGCTCTAAAAAATACAAATAATCAGAAAACAGATGTGATGGCCTTATCCTATACAATTGCTCCACACAAAGCCCATTTTTCAGAGCTCAGAAAAGTGGTTGGGTCATTGGGATTCGATATTGACCAAGACCAATACGAGCTTGAACATGTTAAGCTTGAAATGAATATCTTTTGTTAGAAGAGTGTGTTAAAATAGAGTACCACCTAAGTGATGTTATCCGAGCTAGACCAAGAGTCTATCCCCATCACACACCTTACCCTATGGTCTTATAGAGGTGTTATATGGGGTTATGTAACAAGAACCTGGAACTATGTTTATGTGCATTATTTTTTGTATAAAAAATATACATTCATTTTATTAATGTTACTTTGTAAATGTAATTTTAAGGCACTACTAATATTTTTTACTTATTATTTAAATTCAATTAAGAAATCTATTTGGATGAATTAATGAATTTTAAATTATGTAATATTTTAATAAAATAATATTAATAAATTAATATTTATTATATATAAATATTTTTATAATATTTATGAATGCAATTATAAATTTTATTAATGATTTAAGGTGGTTTTTTTCAAAACCTATGAATTTTCAACAATTGTAGGTTTTAATTTTAAATGAAAAAAGTAACATATTTAGAAAATTATTTAGATTAAATGAATATTATTTTTTGATAAAGGATTTCAAAATTATCTAATTTTTATTTTTTCATAATTTTCTGAGACAATTGAATTTTTGGGTAAACATTAAATATATTTTAAATATATAATGTGTTTTATGACATAATAATTACTCAATAGTGATGTAATAAAATACTATAAAAATGATTTCAATCCAATATTTGTTTTACCTTTAAAATAATTTGATTTTATATTGGTCTTATTAATTTTATGGTGCCTTAGTGAACCCTCTAAGACTCATAAAACATTTTAACTTTTAAAATGATTTCCTCAATAGTGTTTCTCACCTCCACATAAGCAAAGTTAATATTTTAATAAGTTCTAAAATTGGCCTTATAAAATAATTTTTTTCCAATTACCTTTTTAAAAAACCATGAGAATAAATCATGGGTTGGTTGTTGTTTTGATTAGTTTGATATGTGCTATCCAAATCCTAAATTATAAAGAATTCTCTCTCCTTCCCTATATAAACCCACTCAATCTCACATTCATCTATACTAGAAGCCATTTGAGCTCAACCAAACTATACCCTCTTCTCTCTAGAATCCTCCCAAGGCACCCCAAGATCCCATGAATCCTCTCTCAAGCCTATCTCAAGCCTTTGGGATCACACTTCTATGTAAGTGATTTATTTTTTTCCCATTTTTGCCATAGTTTTTTAATATTTTGATACCATTTTATTTTACATTATAAAATTTGTGGTATGATTTCAAACTACTCCAATACTTCTATCCTTATGTTTAAATGACAATATACAACTTTGTCTCTCATTACTCCCTCCCATGTACACCCGTTACAATGCCAAAATTTCATAAGAGTTATTCCCTTTCTACTCTTTCTTCATGTTTCTTTTATATGTTACACTTTCTATTTCCACATTCCATATATAGAAACATGTATTTATGGGACCCCATTTCAGTCCATTTCTTGTACATGTGATGAGATTTCCCTTTCTCTCCAATCAACCATTTTTATGTATGATCATGTCATGTCGTTATGCTGCAGTAATTGACAACGATTTTCCAAGCCAAAGTCATTGCGTAGTGATTACCATGGCCATTTATATATCAAGTGCATTCACCTTTAAACACATTTACTAATTGATTATATAGTTTCAATTATGTGTATTACATAATTTTTCTGTGGAATAAATGATGGCGTTGAATGATTCCATTTAGTATGATCCTTGTGGCACACATATGCGTGAAATGAAATGATTTATATGGGTGCACCCTGAAAGCACTCCAATGCATTGGGTAATGATTAGTATCATGATATGTCAAGCTAAATGAGGCTTTACTAAATCTAAATCATATTTAATGATGGTTTACTCCTGGTCCATTGTCAATTAGCCTTGAATTACACTAATATAATGCCAAATGTTGTTCCCCCAATTCCATGTTATGATAGTTATGCTATATCATTAATTTTTGTTCATTTTGTCTTACATTCCATTGGTATACCTATTGCCTAACATGTACTATATTATTCATGTTATTCCTTGTTTAATCCCTTTTCAGGCTTTATATCTCACTCTTTTCTTTGGCATGTTCTCAGGATATCCCATTCAATGATAAGTACGATGGAATGTTGTTGTAATGTAAAATAAGTTTTTGATAATGATGTTTTATGTTTTGTTTTATGTTGTTATATAATGTTTGAAATTTCATAAGACACTATACCTTTCGATCCTCATAGTTTTTTTCAGTTCATGTTTATTTAATAAATCATGATTAACTATGTAATAAAGAGAAGGGTTGTTGTATCATATACGTGAGTCCATCCTACACTTCCTAGGTTTCTTTTTCACTAGAAATTTAAAACATGGATTCATTAATGCAGAAACACAACACCCTTCACCTAAAAGTATTTAATCTGAGAATAAATAGTGGAAAACTTGTCCATACGAAGAATTAAGTTGTAAGGCCCTGATGACACTACCCTAAGATCCTAGTCAAAAACTCACCTCCATGAGTAAGGTAACATTGTGTACACCTATGTTTGATTATTTAGTCTAATTCAATAGGTGTATCAATTTTCAATAGTGGACTTAATGTTTCAATTGGAATCTCCAAATCTCAAAAAAATATGTGGCAAGAAAAGAATGACTATAATGTGTGTCTACCAATACTTCATATAAGGTTAAAAAGACACATCTCATACCACATATTATCCCTAAAGCATTGGGGTCATAATCCTTTATGGAATATAGGTGGAAGTTTCCCAGACCACAAGATCCATGAGCCTAGAATTGACAACCTGGGGGTAGTGGTGATAATTCGTCAAACCTATGACCACCTCTTGCTCCTCTGCCAACCCCTCTACCATATTTGATGTCCTATTGACCACCCTAATCTTGCCTCTATAATTATCTTGGTAGTCCCTCAACAGAATCCTAATTAGTTTTATTAAAGGATATGAAATATTAATCCATATATTCATGACATTCGCAAGAGAAACAGCACCTATCCATTGGAAAATTCAAATGAATCTAAGAGCCCTACACCATTGTACATGAGTATTTGGATCTCCTCCTAAAGCATTTGACATACCTGGATCATGGTAACTATCATCAGCTACCCAATGCCGATATCTAATTATTTGGTATCCCACTACTAGATCCCAGTACTGGGGTTTTTGTTCAAATATAATTTCTACCAACATGGCATGATCTTTTTCCGAAAATTAGGTGGAAATGATAACAGATACCCCTAACACCCTGATGTCCCATTTTTACCTATGTTCAAAGGTAAAAGCCCTGAAGAACTGGTCACATTTTATATCTATGGAGTATTGACAGATATTAAAAAACCTCACTGAATACTCTTCCACTTTCATACATCACTGTTGTAGATGAAAAATCTCATGTATGCATACCAATAACAATGTGGTTCGATAGAACTCATCTCTGAAGAGACACATGAAGAATGTATCAAAGAGAGTTATCTCGTTATGTGACTGAGTCACCCTGATCTACCATCTCCTAGTAGATCACCAATGAAGAGTCACTGTGAGGACATCTATATGTTCTGTAGGTGTCCTTCAAAGGGAGAAAAGTTGAGGTACTACCTATATCCATCCGTCAGCCACCTGTGTGTCTGGATCACACATATCCCTTCGATTTAGAAACATCTAAAACTATGAAACACACTCAGTATGAGTGAATTATCATCTAGTAGTGTTGGTTTTATATGTTTCTCAATAGGTGGTGGTATAGATGGTAAACCACACAGAGGTGTTATCTCCGATACAATATTCTGTACAAATGCCTCGTTAATAGGAAGATCATCCACAAGATCACGTGGCAGAATCCTAGATTTAAATATAAATGGATCCATCCCAAAATAAAACAATATGTATGACATTGAAAAGATAAAATCTATAGAGTTGTATCCATAAGTACATATATATCTCAACCATTCTTATATGATGCATGTACCATTGTTTTCCCTATAACCAGAGTTCTCATGTACTTAGTAGAAAAGCATGTGATCAGAGTCCTAGGGTATTGATATGTTGTCTACGACACCAACACTAGGTTTTGTGGACTAAAATAAAACTCATAACAATTAACAATATTTCCCCAAAACAATCTCACCAACAAAAGTCATAAGGTGGAACAAACTCCTTTTATACCACTCTGTCACGACCTGACTGGTTGGGTTATGACCTGTGACTACCCCACGCCTACCTCTAATGGGTCAGGGGCTGGTGACCAATGCCGAGTACGAATATCCCAAAAATTGGAGGCATTCTCCTAATGTACCTGTATACATGCACACATCTCCAAGAATTCACAATAATGAAATGTAAAACAACTAAAACAATGCATGTACGGGTCTAATATGCCACAACAATGTAAAATAATGAATATATTGTAATAGAAAAAGAGGAAAAAAACAACCCCACCCATAATAGTAAATAGTCCAACATACTCCAAGAGTGTGTAGTATGTCAAAGTATGATGATTGTAAACACCTTAGTCTGTCATGATCCATATATTCTCCATCCACTCCATGTCCTCCAAGGACACCATCAGAAGGGCCATTGTCTGCACAATATACGACACATGCGGGAAATCCCATGAAGGGGTTAGTAGAACAATACTCAGAAGGACACATATAAAACAGTAAAAACAATCATGTATAGTTATCTCAATATAGAATATAAAAATCAACGTGTAACAGAAAAAGAACCAAGATATAATTAAGAAAAACACTACTCTACTAGCCGTTCATAACTAATGGTCAATCACATGAGTCTCTTTGAAGAAACTTTCATTACATGAGAATCCAATCCACAAGCCATGCATCCATTAGTGACACTCAATGAAAAGTTCTGGTTTATTGGCCCCTTTACATGGATTCTAATTGTTCTATGTAGGGAATGATACAACAAAAGGGGGTTACACCCAAAACCGCTGGGGGACACAAAGAACCCACTCTAGATCATCCCGCAATGTAGGGGATCTCATGCCAATGATTCAAAAAATAGTACTGATACAAAATGCTATATGGAGGATCGATTAACTTGTTAGGATGGTCTCACTGATTCCAAAAACTATAACTAGATTTGATTTGGGATCACACTATAGTCTCATTGAGGGACAACACAACTCTATCAATGTGACTTCCTCTTGAGGGGATCCCATTATGGTGATTTGGAGTAATATAATATATTATCCTCAATGAATAGGCCTATGGAATACAATCAAAAAATAATGGACCATACTTGGAAAGAGAATATCCTCATGCACTCTTGATTGGAGTACATGGCGTGTCCTCGTGGTTACACACCATTGTCAACCATCCAATGTCTTTCCTATGTGGAAGATGCTCAAACAACATGTAGTCCACAAATAAAATGCATGTAAAAGAATCAACATAGAAGGTAGAGTCACACGATATCCTTCTTATGTCACTTGGTCATATCTATTTTTTGAATTCATTCTCATGTACAGGTCTGTGTATGACTTGTTGTCTCTATGTGGGAGTACATGGAGTATCTGTTCCCATGTACTCCATCTCCTATCAGTTTACTTCCAAAGTACACCCATTGTCATTTGGGTTGGGTCACACATTGTGTGATAGGCGTAACAAGAATTTTGATCAATATATTCCTCCTGGAATTTCAGCCAACACTAATTGGACCCCACATGCTGTGTAATCCAATATTACACAACTTGTTTTATGGGATTTTCCAAAATCCACGATTTTTCTTCCCAATGCCTCCAAAAATCTTCCAGACTATGATATTTTAACCTCCATGCCACGAATCTCAAGATCCAGTCTCATTTTTCCATCCCATATCCCAATCAAAAAGTTTGATAGCCATATCTTCTAGAAAAATGAATTAAAATGATGTTCTTTATTCCATGATAAAGAAATCCGAACAACATGAATTTGGGAATCATTTTTCATTCGGTTCACTATTTCAACAACCTTAAAACCACTATTTCATTGTACCAATCCAAGATCTATGTTATCATATCGTTGCACAATGATATGTGTGGACAATGATCGATTGAATAGGAATAGTCAAACCCCAGGTCAATGGAAAATGCTCACGGTGAAACATGGAATTATGGGGGGAGAACCATTAATAAATATAAAAGAACCTTCATCTATGTCCATGTTGATCATGGTTAGTTATTCTATAACAATAAACAAATATGTGAAAATATTGAACCAAATAACTTCTCCTGGTAAAAAAATCCACAAAAATAAAACCAATCCCGCAATACATGCGATCCTTGAATAAATCCATTCATTGAATGATTCAAATTCATCATAGAAATTAATAATAGTAAAAATTAAATCAAAATCAGACTCCATAACTCAATTTGGATCATATTATGATGGAAAATATATCTGTATTTTTTTGGATGAGATCCTTTAAAATAGATGCACAACAATCATCAATCCTTGACCTGCCATCGCTCACCGTTAGGGGCTCCCAAAACACTCTCTCAAATGATCCACTAGAAGTTCCAAGGTTATGTGTATAAAACTATAATTATTATTTAAAGATATATTTAAAGAAAAACAACTCTTTTTATCAATACAACTAATTAATTTAATTTTTATTAAATTATTTTTTTCATTTTTGGCCCTTGAAAAATTTATCATAGATGACCCACACCAACCATTGTTATGTCACACATAGGGTAAAAATTCCATTATGAGATTAATGGCTCCCTTAGATTTCAGATCCAGGAACCCTTTTACAACTTATTCAACATTTTCATTAATACCATGAAAATGTGCTTGATCATATATTTCAAACATTAATTATGGGGATATCAAGCCTCAGAATCAAATGTTGTATTAACACATAGTCTTGAAAATAATCCATATAATATTTCAGAAATATATTTGGTAAATAATAAACATTACATGGTTAATGAAAATCCATGTTAAGCTATCTCCCTCAGAAGCTCTGATAAATGGACTACATAGGGTATGATCTTATTGAATGATGCCATCACATCATTTGTTTGTGTGAATGGGATTTTATATAACCCTATATTTATACTATTCATGTGATCACAATTCAATAGATATATTATCAACTTTAATGATTTTTAAATATATTTTAAAACATACAGGATATGAAAAATCCAAATAATTGAATGTTTTTTCTATAACCATATTACATAATAATAAGTTTGAATTAAATCCCAAGGATAAATATTATTTATAATTGTTTGGGTCATTACAATATCCAAAACTTCAGAAATTTTGGCCTCAACATATTCATTTAACAAACTAAAATGTTGGAGGTTATATCACTACCTATAGTTCCCACACTTCTTCTTCAATCATGTGGTTTCTCAATAATAGTTTGACTTATATAATTGTATTATTTGGTAGAACATTGACTATAGGATAAAAGATCTTCACAAGAATCTCATAATAAGAATGTTCATTATCCCATGGTACCACCTCAAGATTGAGTACGTGTGGGTGGTCTGTTATATACTTTCTCAATATAGATATGTGGGATAAATCATGTACATAAGATAGTCTATGAGGTTGTGCAATGGGGTATGACACTGCTCTTATGGGATCAAGGATCTCAAAGGGGCCAATGTATCTTGGACTAATCATTCCCTTCTTCCAAAATCTCTTAAATTTATTCTATGGAGATATATATAAGAATACCATGTGTACAACGTCAATCTCAATGTATATTTTAAGATTTCAAACATTGATCTTTTTTCAATTCTGAGTAGCCTTGATGTGCTGCTTAAGGGTATTATCCTTTTACACCATTTCGTAGACCATTTTTAGACCTAGATGTTTTCATTCCCCAACTTCATCCTAGCATGTAGGGGTTGTACACCTCTTCCCATAAATGGATTTAGAGTTAGAAATTTTTTTTCTTGAGTTGAAACAGTTATTGTACAAGAAATATTGTAGATGAAGATGATGGTCCCTTTTACATTTAAAGTTAATTGAGAATTCTCTTAACATGTCCTCAGTATTCTGGATAGTCTTCTCAGATTGAAAATCATTTTGAGGATGATATGTCATTCTACTATTTAAATCAATTTTTTAGCATATTGAATTCATATCTTAGACAAATAGTTGAAGCTCGGATCTCAATAAGATATAATTGATATTTTTACTCCAAGTGGCCTCACCATTTCTCTAATGAATATTCATTCATGTTCATCAAGTGATAACTCATCTTTAATCACAATGAATTGTGTTGTGTTTTTAAGATGATCCACCACAACAAAGATATAATTGATTCCCCTAGATGACATCGGATGTCCATAGAAAAATTCCATGGTTTTATTTTCCCATTTCCATGTTGGAGTGGGTAGTGTTTGAATCATCACCTAGGATATATTCTTTTCTTATTTAACAGGAAAAATTACATGACATCATAATGTATATTTCACAATTTAATTCTTTATATTTTCACACAAATAGTTTTCTATGAGATCTCCATACATATTTCTTCTTCTTGGGTGGATGGAGATGGTTGAGCTATGTTTATCATTAAACAAATAATTCATTAACTCAATATTTGGTGGTGTAAATTTTCTTGACCCAAATTTTACAACTCCTTAGTCATTAAAATTTAAATATAAGGATCTACCTTTTCATATAGCTTCTAATATCTTTTGAATTCCCACATGTACTTTTTCACCTCCATTTATCCTCTCCTGATGTTAATTTTTATGAATATTTTGTGGCTGGACAGATGATGTTCCTTCCATTACGATTTCCATGTCTATTCATTTTAAATATATGATGAGCGTATACTTCTAAATTATCTTCAATGATATAATTTAGGTATCCTATTTATTTAGATCATCTTCAAATTTATTCTCTTTTCTAGGAAGGTAGTGAATTGATTAGTTATAGTCCTTGATCTTCTCTATCCATCATTGTTGGAACATATTTATATCTTTCTAAGTGAATATATAATTATCGGTTTTGTTATCCATATATATTTCACACTTCTCCCAAAGGAGATAATGAAACCATATTTTTAATGAAAATCTGACTGAAAAAAATTCTACATCATGAATTGCATGGTTCTATTCATGAACATTCAACTTCCATGAAGAATAGGCTATATTTATGTCATACTTAATTTACACAAATCCCATTCCATTCTTCTATGTGTCACTATACAACATGAAAATGAATCTACTGGTGGGTACTGTGAGAATAATTGTAGTTATAGGACTCCCTTTTATCCTTATTGAAGTCGCTTCACATTCATCATTCATAGAAAATAGGACCCCCTTCTGATTTATCCGGGTTATAGGTTTTGATGGTTCAGTGAATTTTCTTAAAACTAAATTTTAATAACCAGATAAACCAAGTAAACAATGAATTTCTATAACATATGAGGGAATTAGACTTCTTTCAATTTCTTATATCATTTAAGGGTCCATAGATATTCTATTTCCTGTGATGATATTCCCTGAGAAGGATACCTCATTCAAACATAACTCACATATACTATAATTTGATTAAAGATTCACCTTTTATATGTTCACTATCCAAGTGATCATTTTCTCCCCATTCTCTTATATTTTTTTAGAATATTATATTATCATTTATAAGACTACCGCATATTTGTCGATGAAGTCTCTAAAGGATCTATTCATCATTCCCTTGAAGGTTTATAGACCACTAAGAAGTCCGAATGGAATTTTTATGAACTAATGGTGCCAGTAACTTGTCTAAAAAGTGGTCTTAGTGGTATTCTCATTTTTCAATCAAACTTAACAATATCCTGACCAATGAACAAGCATGGAAAATTATTTTACTCCGTTTAGATGATAAAGAAATACATCAATCTATGGAAGAGGACACTTTTTCTTTATCGTTATCTCGTTGAGATCATTATAATTAGTGCACTAGCCCATTGAACAATAATTTATCTGGACTAAGAGGTCTAATGAACCCTATGGTGAAGAGCACATGCATATGAACCATTTATCCATATTATCCTATATTTGATTCTTTAACACCTCAAGTTACAAAACATAAATTATATAATCATTTTTGTATAATGGTAATGCCCTAGGTATGATATTAATAGGAAATTCATCCTCTATGATAGGAGGAATATCAAAAAATTCCTCTGGAAACACATTACATTATTCCCTCATAATAAGAATGTCTTGAAGAATGATGTTTTCCTGAGACTCAATAATTTTATAAATATATTATTGCTCATATTAATATAATATCCATTCTTCATATGTTTCTATTAAAAAAGATACTTTCTCCTCTTTGTACTTGTAATAATCGAATAATGTTTCAAAATATGAAGAGTGATTTCCATCACACAATAATTTATTTTCCCTCTATATAGGGAAATCTAATACATGAATAGATTTTTTTTTAAAATTGACCAATGGAAGTATGAAATGGTTCACTGGAAAGGTCATGCTACAAATGTTGATAGTGTAAGAGTTATATACTTTTGATGCAACAATTTCCCCATTTTCCATTTTGACCAACATCACTAATTCTGTTATTTTTTGTGGTGTTTTTATTGTTATAATAAACATTCATCATATTAAGGAATTTAATTAACTGGGATCAATTTTTTTCCCTATACATGAATGAATAACTGGCATACCTATCACCACTTCATTTTCAGGATCCACCAAAGTGGTTATCATGGAAAGAGAACTCCGTTTCTACCTTGAAGACTATTGGTTGTCTCCAAAAACCTATTTCATAAGTGGGGTTGTCCTTTCAATAAAATTTTTCTATGTTCCCTTCCATCCCAATGCTAAATCATTTTCTTGTCCCCCATTAGAAAATTTTAAGGGATCTTGTTTCCATTAATTTGACAAGTGGAATTTTTAAATTTGGTTCCACCATTAGATTCATCCACATGACCACCAGAGTTGAACTCCAATTTAGGAATATTCTCCCCATGATACCCTTGAAATGTTCTAAAATGCATTTTGACTTGGAGGGAGCATCGAGAAATTTACTCATATATATCAATGTCTCGAATTTCCATAGATATTCATATTCTTGGTTTTATCCCACAAAAGAAGCGGACAACCATGTATTTGGGGGTAATGATAATGCTGTAGGTGTATCGTTCATGTCCAATGTTGTTTTCATCACACACTCCGATAGATTCAACATCTTGTTTCTTATGGGAAAAGAATCTCCATTCTATTTTATGATTGATATTGTGAGTAAATTATTTTTCAAAAAACATTTTCTAGAATTCCTTCCACCCCATCACATGAATAACTTCATCAGGCTATTGATTGTTGATCAATGTCCACCAAATATCTTCTTATCCTTCCATATGACTAAATTACATTATAACCTTTTCTTTTTTAGCACATTTAAGGAGAGAGAAGATATTCTGAATTGATTTGATCCATTGTTCAACAACTAAGGGGTCATATAATATATTAAATTTCAGAGGCCTTTGTTTCATAAATCCCTCAATGATAACTTGTTCAATCCTAGGAGGATTTAGATGCTCCCATAATCCATGTTATTATTCAAAAACTATGTCATATGAGAGGGTATCGTCATATAGTTCTCGATTCCTGCTCCCATATTGATAGACACCTAATTTGGGCATGTCATCAGATTTCCCATCACATTAATTATTTCCCTTATTCCTCCTATTTCTGGTCATTGTCTAGAATAATGGGAATATTAGGGTTGATTATTTTTAAACATTTAAACACATAAAATGAAATTCAATTAAATTAAATGGATAATATATAAATTGCATTTATTTCCCAAACTTGTGAGTTTATAGGTTTTAATATATGTAATAAATGATCCATTTACTACCATATACTCTTATGAGAATTTTTTTTCCCTTAATAATTTTTTGTAATGAGAATTAAAATTTTCTACATCTTATCCCTTGGATGTTCTAAATGAGGCTCCCAGTATGGCCCATTGTTGTGTACCAGGTTACGCAATGTTCGGCACAATGCACATTGTCAAATTTGTTAACCCTATGTACAACTGTACTACAACCGTATCAAATTATAGTATCCATAAAGGGATGTATATCTTAGATAAAAAACATGACCTAAATTAACAAAATTTGTTGATGTTTTCTTATACTTAGTATTATCTTTAAGGTTTTAACTAAATTTTTTTATTCCTCATCACAAAAATACCCAAACTTTTCCTTTGATAAAAACCATAAAAACCATTATCATGATAAAAAATTAATATATATTTTATTAAAACAATCCAATCTTAATATAACCTGGAATATCATGAATTATAGTTTATTATTTAATTATATACATTACATAAAAACTTAAAACAAGAAATATAAAGTTTTAACTTAAATGGTTATTAACATTATTTCACTTAAAACAACATGGGATGACATGGATACATGTATTGGAAAGGGGTGATATATAAATTCTAGCAGTGTAATAAACAGGGAATAACATGAAGAGAAGAATACATGTTACACAATAATTATATCAATTGGGGAGTGTAATGGAATATGAACAATAAGTCATGATATAACATGATAATTATAATGGAACCATTAGAAATGTGTAAAAAACATTTATTAATTTATTATAAACATATGTTATGCTTATATAAGAAGGATCCAATATGAAACAATTACCATAAAATAATAAGTTTCATTCCTTATCCCAACATGAAGTCTCAGGATTCTGAACATTACCCATGGCATTGGAGTGTTATATAATTCTGGTTGCACCAGTCACTTTCATTTCATTCTCAGGCTTAATAGTGACACATAGATCCTACACCAGGGTTTCATTCATCATTGTATATTATTTAGTGGTTAAGGAGTGAGGAATAAATACATTTAAGTCCCATTATAATGAATTATAGGTTTATAAAGGTGAATACCTTTGATAGTAAATTGGTATGGTATTAATTAAATGGTTTTTTTTGTTATGGAAAATTGTGGTAAACATTATACAGCATAACGACGTCACATAAAAATTAAAAAAATGGGTTGATGAGGGTGGAAGGGGTCTCTAATCATTTGTAAATAAATATTTTTGTACCTAGGTCATGAAAACACATATCCCAACAATATAATTTAAAATATAAGTAATAATGTAATAAATAAATTTAAATAATGAAGAGAAGGTGAGGATCCCTGTCTAGAGTGTGTAACACCAAAATGGATAGGATGAGGATAAAGAGTGATTGGGGGAACCATTGGAGGAATATAGATAGGGGAATTCAAAGTAATTTTATGTGATAGGGAGTTATAGTAAATATAATTGGGACCTTGGGTGGGTTTATACATGAAATCATTTTTGAATTATGTATTATTTCTCAAACATAGGTTTTAGACCCAATATAATAAAATTACCAAAATGATAAACCATGGAAGGATTTTTGATAGTGGATTCATCTAATTGGCATTGGTTTTAATTATTTTATAAGTAAAAGGGAAGAAAATAATAAAATAATTCCCTTCAATTTATTGAGGTGATTCACAATCTTAAATATATGATTTTAAAAAATTATAATATTTTAATGGTTTTTGGAGGTTTCATAATGGTTTATAAAATTTAAAAAATATACATAAAATCTGAAAAGTTTATATGTAATACATAGATTTAGTCATGGTTTCCTTTTATAGTATTTATTACGTCACTTTTGGGTAATTAGGATGTCATAATACACTATTTATATTTATAGAGTATTTAATTTGTCCCAAAAATTTGACTATATCATAGAATTATGAAAAATTAAAAATTTGATAATCTTAATATTTTTATTAAAAAAATATTATTTTGTTTATCTAAATAATTTTCAAAATATATTATTTTTAATTTTCAAAATGTAATCAATATTTATTAATAACAGATGGGGTTTTGTTTGATAAAAATAATTTTCAAACCCTCATAAAAATTAAATTTTAATTCTTAAAAATTATCTTATTGTTTATTGTTAATAATAATTACCCAATGATAATATTTTTTTATAATATTATTTATTTGTAAATCCATTATTTCATCAAAATAAATTCATTAATTGAATTTGAATATTAACTAAAAACACATTTTCTGTTTTATTGTATCAAATATAAAAATTATTTATTTTGTAAATATAATAGAACGAATATCTATTAATTATTTTGTAGAAATTAATATACCTAATCCTATTTTTAGGGTCTTAATAAAAATAACTTTAATACACCCACAAATTCTATATGAGTTTGGTGTGTAACAAAAACAACTATCATGGGCTGGTTCGACATACATGTTTTGGGCCATGATCTTAATGAGCTTAAACATCTACCATAATTGGGTTTTCTCATTCTTTAGATATTGGATCTCCGCTTGGTCTTGGTCAAGAAAAAATGTTAGTGATATGATCTCATTCCAAATCATAGACAAATAGGATTCATATGGTATGATACAATTATTTGAGGCCATCACTTCCTTCACCCATGTTAATTGGATTGGATAAACCCTGTATTTATACTAATCATGTGATCATTTTTCAATGTCTATATTATCAATGGCATTGATACATAATAGTCTATTAAATTTGATATTTTATAATAAATCCAAATAAGTGTATGAGTTTTCAATAACCATATTTCAAAATAAAACATTTCATTAAATTAGAAGGGGAGTTTTAATTTATAATTGTTCAGGTTATTAAAAAACATGTAATGAAACTGATCTACTATTGGTGAAATGTCATCCTACATCCAACCACGATAATATAGAAATTTAACTTATACCTGGGTGGGGAGAACCCACAGTTTCTAATGAACTTTCCCTACACGACCAACCTTGATAACCCAATCTCCACAATAAATATAATTGTTTCCCTTAAAATATGTAAAGGAACCTCACAAGTGGTAAAAATCTTTGATGGGTAAATAAAATACAAGAAAATACATACCCAATATCAAGATAAAAACCCTAAATCTGATGTTTTAAATGATACAATGTAAGACACCATATCCACAGGGATTGACCCTTGGTGCATTTCTGAAGACAAAGGTTCTTGGAGGAGGCTCATAGTATGTTTGGAGGAGTTATACTGCTAAAACCATGAAGCAGGGAGATTTCATACTATTTTAAAATTTACATTATGTAAAAGTAGATTTCATGACTCGTATTAAATCAGGGTTTAATACAAAATAAAAACAGAAAGGTTTATGTGTTTTTCAATAGAAACAAAACCTTGATAATTACATGATGTGAAAGGTGATTACATAGCATATAAAACCACGATGTTGTTTGTTTTAAATGTTTTTAGGATATCATTTTTGTCATACCCTATGGGTATAGAACCTATCTTCCAATTCTATGTGACCTAGAAACCCCTATATTTTATGTTTTTGGGATTCCTTTGTCAAATATCTATCTCTAGCTAAGCTCCATTGATTTTTATTTGATCCAATGTATGTTCTACCTTAGTTCATGTGGTTTCTTTGATATGGTTCCTCCAATTTATCAATTCCATGAAATGGTTCTTGATATCCATGTTTCAAACTGATTTTTTTCTTTTTTTGTCAGAACATGTGTGGCACAAAATCCTATGGTAGATGCAATTCTTACTATAGAGGTAATCAGGATCCACATTTTTGATAAATTCTCATGAAAATTATAATGAATTCATTTTAAGTTAAGGGATATTTAATTATTTTATTTATCTTTACTCAAATTACTATCATGATTTATCCATTTTTATTATAATTAAATTAACCTAATAAATACCTGAACCAAATTAATGAATTAACATTTATTGCATGCCAATGTTGTAGTTTTGTAACATGATAACAGTTTGACTCTTGTTTTTTCAGATAGTGTGACATCTATGATATTTTATTTATTCTTGTATTTGAATTTGTAATTTTTAATGAACATAAATCCAAATTTAATTATTAAAAAAATTGATAAAATATTATTTAGATAGGATTAATTAATCAAGTGTGTTGTAGTTTTTTTGCTTCAAGAATGCTTAATTTAATTATTAATTTATGTGTCAATATAATTTAATAATGGTGTAAAGGATGTTAATTATTTTTGGTAAAATAATTAAAGGAATTTTATATTAATTGTTTAATTAATTTTTGACAACATGGGCTAGATTTCTGGTTAGGTTGCGTAAAGATGAAAACTGTAAATAATGAATTTTTTAATTCAAGATTGGATAAGATTTAGTTTTGTGATAAAGATAAATATGTTGTAGTTCTAGATTTACCACCTTTATTATATAGTGTGAGGGCCTTGTTATTTGGGGAATTGAGTGCTTGTTGTTTGTGTAGGTAGTATGCCTTGATTTAGGGAAAAGAGCCCAGTTTCTGTGATTGTTATATACTACTTGTGATATGGTGTGAGCCTTGGATGGATGATCCTAGAGGGATATTGTTGTATGTGGGGAGGGGAGGCCAAGATGACATGTGAACCTGGGAAGTACAAGAATGTAGGGTTATTCTGGTATATATGGTGGGGAGGCCTTGTTTTTTTGGTAATGATTGATGCTTCTGATGCCATGATGAATCAGTATATGCATGTGGGTGTTGGTGGGGGGACACCAGGGGTGATAGAATGGTTTGAATCTGGGATTACCTATTAGTATGAATGTTTTTTTATTTTAATATTTATGGACTATTTGATTTTTTATTTTCTTTCCATTCCCCACTACTTGACACATATAGATATTACTTGTTGTATACCTTGTTTTGTAGTTGATGATGCATTCCTAGAGTACCTAGTAATATGGAGAGTAATGATTTTAATAAATGAATAAATGTTTAACCCTTGTAATTGGATCATTATTGTATGCAATTTAAATGTTATAATTCTCTGAAGATGTGGACTTAGTTTTCTTATACCTGGAGGGAATGAAACATTGTTGTAATGGTAATAAAATGTAATATGTAAATTTTATTGAATAATTAATGGTTAATGAATTAATTAACATATTGTGAAACTAATTATGAGTTATAAATTAATTGAATTTATCCCATTAAATGGTTGTGTGCTTACCAGATTGTTGGTCTTAGCAGTGGAAACTGAGAGTCTGAGAGAGATTGGATAAAGTAGAGTATGAGACTAGTTTATTCTCATAGTATTGTTTTGAGCTATATTATATCATACACTTTTGGTGTTTTTATATGATACTCCACCCTTCCAGTTAGGGAAAGTGACACATTAATGATTCTGAAACCCTTGGGGGTGTCTTTCCCATAACATCATGATGGGAGGATAGATGGCTTACTTCCCCCTATTTCATGACTTTATTGTTTTTATATTTAATTGTTACAATATGCATGGTAGTTTTTTTCAAATATGTATATATAGATATGTAATTGATTATAGCCCCTTTACACACATATATTATGAATATAGTTTCTAATAGACTACTATATGTTTAACAGGTATATGATGTGATAGATGTAGGGTTGTTTCTCACTGTATGTGTTGTGATCACTTTAGGTACAATATATGATATAAAGTTGATATTTTTTAGGATTTGGGTTCTCTTAAAAACTACCCTATTTATTTTCGTTACATGGCCATGTTCTATGATGCACTAGGTTCATGTTATGGTACGTTGTCCAGGTGTCTGCAGGTTGGTGCTTTTAGATAGAGATGCTCAAGATGCATTGGGGAAGAACATAAAACTAGTAGGGAAGCGGTAGTGGACAACCCTTGATATTATTTATTATATAATATTACCTTGTATGTGATACATGGTGAGAGTACCCTTTGTGTGTCTAAGAATTTAGTATACCTATTTAGGTGATGAGTTATTTTAACTTGTTTTCAAAATTCATTAACATTCATTCCATAACTTAGGAATTACATGATTCATATAGGATATTACTAAGAATATTGTTATACTCAACCTATTTATATATATACTATTTTTGGGTTATTTGTTTGATATTGGAGATTATACATGTAACTATTATATTGGAGTTTTGGAGGTGTTTTGGCTTTGTCGTCACTACCCTCCATAAATATTTTTGTTACTTGAAGTTTCCCCATTTTTTGTGTAGTTATTTTATGTCATTACATATGTGATCTATGTATTTTATCTATATTTTATTCTATGATGGTGTGGGTTGATGTATTTTTTATCACTATCTTTCTCATGTGTTCTATTAGAGGGTAATTTCTCCTTTCTCTGTGTTTACTACAACACTAGTGCTAGATGCTAACCATGGACCTACTGGAGGCCGGTATCAAGGGTCACTATCTCTTTTCTACCAATGTCAGCCCAGGAGGGGTAAACGTTTTGGGGAGGGGTCATAAAAGTGTGGTACCAGAGCTCTGTTTAATGGATATAATGGAGTATCAAGTTAGAAATATGTGAGGATGTGTGGGATGGTAGAGCAATAGTGTCATCTATGTTTACAAAGAACCATAAACATGAGAGACTAGATTATAAATGATTATTTAAGGCCCCCTATGAGCTGATACATAGAAATTTACGCAATTTGTGGATACTAAATATGGTGATACTGGTTCTATAGTAGAGGCATAAAAAAAGATCATCAATCTATAATCTTTAATCCTATGTTTGAATGATATAACATGGGATAGTTTGACCTGAAATTAATAAAAGAAAATAATAAATTAATTTTAAGTTCTACAATATTCTATACATATGAGCTCTAACTCTTTATTCTTTTTTAGGCATGGATCGAAGTCAATGTCCCCATCATGTTCATTTATAAAATATTTGACATGTTATGCAAGAATATTGCCATAGAGTGGATGATGAAAACGAAAAAACTTTGTATAGGACCATACAAGGGTTCAAGTGCCCAAATTTATAGAGTTATGTGGACATTGTTTCATATAAAATCACATAAAACTGGTTAGGGGTGGTTGAGATTGCCTTTAGTTTAATTGGTTCTCATAATAAGAACTAGGTATCGTTGGATTTGATGATGCGTCATAGTGTAGCAAGGAAGTGGAATTTCTTGTTCCTTGGGGATCACAAGGAGTTAGAACTCTCATGAGGGGATTTCTGAGACCAGTTCAGAGCCAAATTTCTATCTATGGCAGTAAAGGTGGCTAGTTTCCAAGGGGTACATACCCTTCAGTAAGGGATCTATAGAGTGAAAGAGTTTGGCTTCTATTACAGGAACCTTCTATGATACAGTACATACCTACTGATAGATGTGGATAACGAGGTGGGGAATTTCAAGGAGGTGACCCATCTATAGATCCCTCTTCAGGTCACCCATTTTATGCTAAAGATGTATCTCAAGGTGCTAGCAAGAGTAGTGGGGATCGAGAGGATGTTAGTACAAAACAAATCTTCATGAGCATAGATTACTCATGATTCCTTACAAACTAGAGTTGTGGTATGTGGTTCACAGTATTTAGGATAGAAGACCTTCCAATCAGACAGGAGTAGGTCCCAACCATAAATGTCTAACTTTTCATGGAGAAGAAATTGTGATTCCTATTTTAAGTGAACATTAAAGGATTTTCTTATATGGGATAATGTCATTAGAGGAGAGAGTGCTCAGCCTTTTTGAGAAGTTAACATGTGCTAGATGTTCCACTTCAGGCTACCCATCTAAGGTTGTTCCAGTAGAGGTAGTAGTAGTAGTTTGCGTCAGTTTGGGATCAATATAGTGTATATGGGGCAGTAATAGAATATCCTAGAGACACTTATCATTGTTAGAGCGCATAGAAAGACCATGTATATGGTATTTAACATGGTTATAGGGGTCATGGTGTAGGTTGTGGTCAGCTTCATGATTTCATGTTACAATCCCTTGGTCATCCATGTGTTGTTTGAGGTACCCTTTTCTTGTTTTCTACTTGGGTGCATGAATTTTTTAATCCCATATCAACACACTCCTTCATATCACCTTCTATTTTCAATACCTTTGGACATGAGGTAAAGAGAATTACCATTCCCCATGTGTTGAATATGACATTTGGAGGCCCTACTGACTTATTTGTTCTATGCAATGAATGTGAGCTAGTGTTGGGGTAGCATAGTTCTTGGAGAGATTTACTATGTTTTTAGATACAACCATATGACCTCACCCTCAACATGAGTTGTTTGTATTAACAAATCGATATCATGGATTACATTAAGAGACATGTTTTTTTATTTTACTCAGATAGAGATCCAGCACTATTTGTTAGAATGTGAGACCCTTAGTTGGGTTATAATTGTGTACTTCTATTTTGATTCATGATTTAGGATCTAATAGTGTGTTCTTCACAGGTACAATAGTAAAGAAGCTGATCGTATTGTTTTAATGTGTGGTAGGGTCTCTTATGTGTAGACATATGTGGTTTGGCCTTGAACTCTTGTACCATGGTGGTTCAATTTTTTTATGTCATGAATTCATGTATGGTTTCTCCCTTTTTCCATAAATGTGTTTGAATAATTTAAAATTTAATTTTTAGTCAGTCACTTATATGTAAAATGGTCTTTATTTTCTAGGACTATGAAATATTACCCAGATGTATTTACATTGGATGATGTATTGTTAACCCCTCAATGTGAGATTGATTTTCATATTGAACTGAACCCATTCATGTCTCCTATATAGGTGTCTCCGTATATAATTCCATCTCTTATCTATTGATATATTTGTATATAGATTTATGGTTTTTTAGGGTGTTTTTTTAGCCCATTGTGTCATTGCGGGGTGTAATAGTTTTTTGTGTGGAGAAGTTGAATGGGAGTTTGTGGTTGGGTATTGATTATCTTCACTTGAACCAAGTGATAGTGAAGAACCACTATCCTCTTTTATAGAATTCTGAAATATTCAATCTAAAAATGTGTATATGTTGGTTCTCAAAGATTGGAAAGCATTTGGGTTATCATCTGTTGCATGTGAAGGATGAGGATATCCTAAAGACTAATTGCCATTATCGTTATGAGTATTACGAGTTTATTGTGATTCTATTTTTTGTGGTGAATACTCCATCGATATTAATGGGGTTAATCAAAACTGTGTTCTATAATAACCAATAAAATATCATGGTGGTTTTCATCAATGAAATTCTTGAGTACTCAACATCTGAGGAGGATCATGTATATTATTTTTTTGCCATCATGGGAGTTCTCTATCATGATCTGTTTTTTTGGGACATTTCCAAAGTGTGAGTTCTAGGGTCAAGAAATCTATTTATTAGGGAATATTTTATCCTAATAGAATGTATCTATGGATCCATTAAAGATTGAAGAAGTTTTATGTTGGGAAACCCTCAAGATAGTGGTAGATGTGAAAATTTACATTGCCTTGTAGTATATTTAATGAGTTTTGTTATTTATTTCTCTCTAATTGTGAATCCAATGAAATTGTTTACTAGAAAGGATCAGGTGTTTTTGTAGACTGATCATTGTTATCCAGCCTTTGAATATTTTATGGGGAAGTTGGAAAGTGATCCACTTCCTTGTGTCCCATGATATAGTGTTCAGTTTAGGGTTTTCTATAATGCTTTGTATCTTGGGTAATCTTGTGATCTGAGGCAGAAGAGATAATTATCTTCTTATGGGTCATAGTAGTTATATCCCCATGAGTATAAAATTTCCACCCATGATATCTAGTTGCAAGTGGAAGTGTTTTCCCTGATTTTGTGTATACAATACCTCATTTGAGATAGTTTTGTGGTCTTCACCAATCAATAAATCCTAAGATAGTTTTTCTCCCAATGTGACTTGAACATGCACCAGCATCAGTGGATGGAGTTCTTATAGGAATGTGACATAGAGAGTTCATATACACCTGTAAATAGGGATATTGTTGCAAATAATTGAGGAATGAAGTCAAAAAATGATGGAGTGCGTTGATCAAGATATTCCTAGAGAGTGATGGAATAACATTATGTATTGGATTTAGATATAAGATAATGTAGGGGTAGAGGTTGTATTTTTTAGATAATGGTGCAGGCATATCTAATGTAGTGGGTGGAGAAATACTTGTTGGGGGATATTAATGTGGAGGTCTGGAGTGACAGATTTGTTTTTGATGAGACCTTTTATGGGTATTCTGATGATGAACATCACTGAGTGTTGTTCCAGTGAAGGCTTTCCCTTCCATTAGTGATACATGAGGTGTTTCTTAAGGAGTTCCATATTTCACCTTTAGTGGATCCGTCTATAAGTTACTAGATTTATATATCCTTGAGTGGTTAGTTTTTGTGGCCTTAATTAAAGTGTACTGTTTCATATTTTGGGTCTTAATATTTGGCCTACTATAAGGTAAAGCCTAAGCACCATGTTCTGGGTGTTTTCTCTAGCCATTATCTATTCATCAGTAGAAGTGGGAGGACATATTGATCGATTTTGATTTGTAAATTTTCCTTGATAATAGTGAGTATATGACGCTATACGGGTTCTAGAAGACCAAGAAAAAAAATAAACTCACTTTATTATGATCAAAGAGTTTAGCTTAGTGGATTCTTATTCAAAGATCTATCTGGTGTTGGTGGTGAGACTCCATGGGGTCCCAAGGATTATCACTTAAGGTCGAGATCCACATTTTACCACCAAGGTATGGAGTGGTATTTGATATTTTTTTAAGTTATTAGCAATTGATTTTCATTGATTTTAATCAAAAAATGAATATTCAGATAGAGAGGACTATCATGACTGATGAAGACATTTTTCACCATTGCGTCCTAGTTTTTTAAGGTTCATGGATGAGGCCCCATCCCATAAAATATATCTCTTACAAAAAAAAAGTATACACTCCACAATAGATATGGAATCATTTGAATCCTGGAATGTCCAACCATTCAAATCTCTATTGTGCTAAACTAGAGTCTGAGAGTCAGTAATTATTTGGACAAAATTTGTATAGAATACAACAAAGTGGGTTTAGGTGATTCTAAAGATTATGAACATAGCACAGGATCATCAGAATCTGATGTCAATCACAGGATGAGACATCTGTAGTAGAATTTTTGGGATCATTTGTTCTTTAAGTGGACTCCCAATCATGGAAAAAGAATGTTTGGTCATGGGATTAAGATTTCAATATGATTTTTTGGGACATTTGAGGTGTTATCTCATGTTGGAGTCATGGAATATCAGATATAACTTCTCCCAATTATGAAATGGATAAAGGATTTTTTTCATGCTTCATAACTATGTTGTTGTATTCATAATGACTCTCTCATCATCAATTAGGAAGAGATTGATTTTGAAGAAGACATAACCTTTGTGAAGCAGAGAATAGTGATCCAGAACCACCGAGAGAAGGTGATGTGAGGGCGTGCTATCCCCATGGTCTGTGTCTTGTGGTAGCATGGTGGCATGGAAGAGAGTACCTAGAAGTGTGAGTCATTGATACAAAATTAGTACCACTAATATATTTGAGGTTTAGTTCATCTCTTTTAACACTATTCATATTTTGATTTTCGACCTTTTCTATTTTAAGAGATGACTACTATTTATTTCTTGTTGTGGATTCCACTCTTTTGAGAGGTATCTCCCCTGGGATAGTGTTTTGGAGAAGGCTATGGTTTTTTCATAGTTTCATGCTATTTATGGGGTGAGGTGGTTGAGATCTTGTGGTGGTGAGACCCTTAAGATATATCTCATGGATTAGTATTTCACATAACCCTATTGTATTTACCCTATAAATTGGTTTTGGATCCATTATGAATAGAGTATTTTGATATTTATCTAAGGTAAGATATCTGATCCCCATAGATTGACCATATTCATTTTTCGGAAGATTAATGTTCTTGGATGATGAAAAGAGGAAGGTTGGAGGAGTTCAACAACTAAATGTTAGAAGAATGGAAATTTCATACAGTGTAATCATTTAGATAGAGTGAATGTTGGTTTCACAACTTATAGTAAAACATTGTTTAAAAATAAATATAAATTAGATGGATGACTCATTTTTTATCAGAAACTTGATTTTGAGGATTAAATGATGTGAAAGGGGATTAAACATCATGTAAATCCTCGATGCTATAGGTTTTAAATGTTTTTAGCCACTCGTGTTTGTCAAACACTATGGCTGAATCGCCTCCAACCTGATTCCAAGTAACCTAAAAACCCCCTCTTTAATATTTTTGGTAATCCATTCTGAATGATTGATATCTAGACTCCCTAATTCAATCCATATTAAATCCCAGGTATGTTCTACATCCATTCTTATTGTTTCATCGATATTTTTCTTCATGTTTCTCTTTTCCATGAGATGTTGCCTGGTCTCCGTGTTTATAAAGGATTTTTCATTGTTTTTTGTTTGAAAGGTTGTCTTGAATCATCCCCAAGTTGATGCAGTTCCAACAAGATAGGTGATCGGGGTCCACATCATTGATTCATTCTTGTGTAAGAAATGATGATAGTCTTTTAAGGCTGGGGATTTATTTATTATTTTATTTACATGAAATCATAGACCTAGAATGACTTATCACCTTGGATTGAAATGAAATTTACCAAATAATTACATAAAATCGATTAAATAGTTTATATCGATGACATGGGGATGTTGTTTTTTGTATCAGTATAATAGTTTTCCTCCTGTTTAACTAGATAATGTTACATCAATTTTCATATTTTTATACCGGTATTGGCATTTGGAATTTGTAAGAAACATAAATATGTAATTCATTATAAATTAAATGTCTAAATGATTAAATTGGAATGTTTAATAAACCCAATGTTTCATAGTTTTAATGATACAATAATGTTTAAATGAATTAATTTTCTACGTTCTAATGTAATTGAATAATTTTGACAATTTTTTTAATTATTTTTGGTAAAATAATTAAAATCATGTTAAATTAATTGATTTATTTATTTATGACAATGTGATGGTTATGATTCTCACATTTGGAACCAATTATTAATGAATAAATTAATTCATGATAGAATAATAATCAGTTGTGTTATAAATATAATGCCTATATAGGACACAAGTCTCCGACTTTCTTATAAAGGTTGAGTGCTTTGGGCTTTGGGGTTTTGATGTATCGAAGTGTGTTATAGTTTTATGTGTCAAATTAGTTTGATGATTTCAATTGCAATGTTTGTGTCTTGATGATTGTGTTTTGATGTGAGATTGGAGTGGCTGGTCCTAAGGTATTTTTTTGGTATATGGGATGGAGAGGCCTAGATGTGATGCCATCTAGGGATGGCTAAACCTATAGGGTATTGTGGCATGTTAGGAAGGGAGGGATGGTTGTTATGTAAATAATTGATGCTTGCGATTGTGAGATGCATTTGTATATGCATGTGGGTGTTGGGGAGAACACCAGAGTTTACAGAACAGGTCGAATTTGGGCCTACCTTTCGATATGAAAGTGGAATTTATGTTTGAATTTGTTTTTTTCTTATGGACAGGTTATTTGTTTATCTTACTTTCAATCTCCATTTATTAATGAACATGAATGTTATTGTTTTAATACCTTGTTTGGTAGATTATATGTTTTCATAGAGTACCAAGTTATATGGAACATAATGTGGATAATAAATGAATAAACGTTTATCCCATGGAGTTAGATCTTGATGGGATTTAATGGCATGCTTATAATTATAATAACTCATGCGCTCAGTTTTCTTATGCCTAGAATGAATGAAACATGTTTTTAATAGTAATGAAATGTAATGTGAAACCTAAACGGTTAATTAATGGTAAATAAATTAATTTAATTTAAGTGCAATGGATGAAAATGAATAAAATAATTTAATTTAGCCCTTTAAATGGTTCTATTTTTATTGGAGATCTGGTATTATAAGTAGAAATTGAGAGTCCACTAGATGTTAGATACAATTTATTCTAAAAATATGTTTCTTCCTTAGTGTGGATGTTAGATATTATATAATGTACTTTTTTTTGTTTTTATATACTAATACACCCATTCAGGTATGAAAACTAACACATGGAGGGTTCTAATCTCTGGTGGGTCTTTTCACCAACAACCCAATAGGTTGATGGATGGATGACTTCCCCCTTTGGCTTCACTTTATTCTATTTGTACTTACTTGTGTTGGTATACATGATTGTTAATTTTCCCAATATATCTATTTTGAGGGATGTAAAATATTTTTATTATTTAAAATAATTATATTTTTGATATAGTTGTAGATGTATTACTATAGGTACAATGTGTATATAATGTGATGGATCAAGGATCCTCACTCGGGGTATTGGTTTTGATGGATTAAGGTATACTACCTGATACATGATACACATTACGTGGGATGTGGTGGTTCTCAAAAACATCTTGGTTACTTATTTTACATGGACATGGTTGTGTGATGCACACGGTGCATGTGGTGGTGCATCTCTCTGGTGTCTACAAGCAAGCATTTTTTGAGAGAGATACTCAGGATGTGCGATGTTGGGGAACAGTGACAACCCCACAGGGAAGAGTTTGTGTGGTTTCCTTGATATTATTTATTATATTATTTTATATTGTATGCAATATAGGGTGAGAGTTGCTTTCGTGAGGCTAGGAAAATAGTTTACCTGTTTAGATGATGATTTTGTTTCGCATGTTGTTCAATGTTCTTTATCAAATTTTCTTTACCTTTTTTATTTGAGTCCCTGAGGAGGATGCTACTTGGAATATATTTATACTCACTCAAAATATATATAATTTTTTGTAGGTTAGTTGGAGAAGGTCGGATAATAGGCTGGTTACCACTAGTATGGGGTTTTGCAGGAGATTTTTTGGCTTCATGGTCACCGTCATCCTTACATTTCATTTGGAACATACTTTTTTTTCATCAATGGTAATATTTCATGAATATCATTAGATATGTTAACATTGGATATTATTTTAATTTTTATTATATTAATTATTTGATTGGAATTTGTATTATCTCCCACTATCACATTTATTCTCTTAAAGGGTAATCCCTCCCATCTATGTGTTTACTATGCCCTTGGTGCTCATCGCCAATTTGGGGAATACTGAAGGTGGGACACGGAGGTCACTATCTCTATTCTCCAATTACTAGCCCAGTAAGGGTATAATTTTTTTTGAGGGGGTCCAAACAATCCTATAATAAATGATACTCTCCAACCTTTAGATAACACCCATTGAATAAATAGATGCCTTTTGACTATACTTCGAATGGTGTATCGATCATCATATCCCCACTCTAAAACTCAACCATTAGAATCAATCTATTGATAAGCTGATAAGATATAAAATAATTAGAGTATCTTGAATCTAATAAGGCAATTGATATTTTAGAATTGACATGAATCATACCTATAACTATTTATGGCCTATCCTTTGTCTCCACAAGTGTTGTATGAACTGTACCACTATTCAATGTGATGTTGTCTGAGTCCCAAGAGATTCAACACTCTGTTTTTATAGGAACACAATCCTTGATGAACCATAACCCTTGAATATTCCACAATTACTCTTACTACTCAAATTTAGAGACTAAAATGGGAAGATAACCCCCTTACACTATTCTTACTCTATCTGGCTCCCCTAGAAGTACCCATATGTTGATGGATTATGTAATACCTCAATAAGTGACTGATTGTTCCAAAAGAACATCACTCTACTGGTGGTAATAGATACTCGCTCTGAATATTTCTTGACCTACCACCCTAGTGGTAATATGTTGTGTTAATTCTCTATGTAACTGATCCATCTACACCAAAACACTATTTTTTATCTAGTTGGATGAAATTCTCAAAGTGAAGCTTCCTACTCTTGGATGTCATACCTCACAGTATTTTACTAAAAAAATACCTTCATTACTATGGAAACCACTTTCATGTTCCTGTAAGATACATGATACTAATTCACTACTTCAGAAAACCTTTTCAGATGATAGTTATTAACCTATTGCATTATTTCACATTGAAGCATATCCTCAAACCACATTTTTGTAGTATCCTCATACTCAGCCAATAGTAGCACAAAGAATTGAAAATCAATTAGGTGAATGGAATAGTCCATGAAATCATAATCCCCTAGTTAAAACACATAAACACTGTTTCCCTCTCCTTCTTGGTCGTTTTAGTATAATAGTGTGGCAACAACTTAGTTCGAAGTTCTTCCATACAATATTCCATTGTTTTCTATCCCTAGTTTAAGTGTCCCACTAATGATTTTCTTTACCATATCATATATAATAATTTAGTGTGACTCTAATATAAGAAGGAGGGTCTTAGTGGTAATTAATATCCTAGATGGATTCAATCTATAACTCAGTTACCTCAGCTCGACCCTCTCTGGTGTAATTCCAAGGGTGCTACAACTTGAACTCCTGTGTAAATTCAGACATGTTCCACAAAACTTACCCTAGGTCTCTTTCCAGAAACTAAATATACTAAGAAATGTGTACATGGATATTCTATTTGACTTCCACATCTATAACTGTCAGATCCAGTAGTTTCACTACTGGAGGATCATTCCCAACCATGTCCCTGAGTCATCATATCACCAAGAAACATCATTCAATCATATTTTTACAATAACAAACAAAATTCTTAGTAAACAATACAATAAATTATTAATACATATACGTATGTTGGATTCAAAAGAATACATAATAATCATTTCTCCAAAACCACGCGAAATGATCAAAACTGTGGAATTATCACTACCATCCATGATCCCTCATATAGGTCAAAACTGACATAGGGTGAAAATTTTCACAAAAAATGTTCTCTATATACACCCATTTATCCATTCTATTTAACATATTCAGCATATATTCTCAATTTTAAATTTCATTTTAGGGACTATTTTCCTTTGAATTACCCAAACTAGGAATAGAATTTCATTATAACAACTCACCCAAAACATGCTTTCCCATACATTCCAAAAACCGATGCATGTCATAGTAATTAATGACATAGAATAGTGATGAAAGTATAATCAAAATTCATGCCATACATATCCATTAATAAAATCATAAAGGATAATAATAAAACAAAATTAGTGTGTCAACTATGGTGAAATAACATACAACTATAATAAAAAACATAAATTTCAAGAATCACACCCTGGGTACTTGGGATTTCCCCATGCATTTATTATCTACTACAATACATGATATCATGAACATGGCATGAGTCTTCCTAATATTGTTTCCACCACTCCCAATTAGTATGTCAAAATAAAATAAAATAAAATAAAAACCCTCTGATGCCACTTTACAACATTCCAACCTTGGTACAACATGCCGGTGGCCCGAATTGGATTTCTATGTGACCTCAGGCGCACCGCCCCATATGCTCGAGGATCCTGACTAGGAGAGAAGGTCTAATATAAATCATTAGGAGAATATACCCTCTTTATCAAAGTTTCACAACATTAGAAAAAAATAAAGTACATCCAAATGATATAAAAAATAACCCTAATAACACCGGTATCACATGATGGCCAAAATTGAGATACAATATCCAAAACTAATATTATGTATTCGTAATTAAAAATATGTTTCAAGTGTTAAATGAAAACAAAAATTAATTACACTAAAAACACTCTAGTTGTTCTCAAAACCATGTACAGATCCACCATCCATCCTCCACAAAAAATAACCCATCTAACATAAGGATATTTTCCGTATCCTATCCTATAAATGTGATGTTTATTAAGGTAATGATCAGGAAACACGAGTAGGGTGTGATTACAACTCAATGGACCCCCACCAATGGTGTCTGAAACAATATCTAGTTCACAATAGAATATATAGTTGTATATGTAACAAAATTCAATAAATTTATTACATAAAATTAACATAAAATTATTTTTAAATTATCCATATTAATTATTGTGTTCACGATGACACTAGAACCATGAATACTAACACCCTACAGTTCTAGAGTCTAAACTGTCCCTAAAGGGATATCAAATTTCATTAAATTGTTGTTTTTTATTAATAAAATAATTTCAATTTTACATTAAATCAATGTGGTCTAATAGAAGTAGTCTCTCACCCAATTGGTATTCAGAGCAACATTCCCTACCCCACAACTCTACGATAACAAGTATACATAAATATATTTGGATCCTTGACCTGAATATTGGAACCCTAAGGTTATGTGGAGTAGAAAAAAAATCCTAAAACCTATTCAAATATATCACATTACGTGGTTCTATATTTCTAATAGTTCAACTTCAGTTATCAAAATTCATTATTCAACTATTTCACAATTTCATTTATCAAGAAATCACAGATGAAAATTTAAACTTTTAATCTTATTGGAAAAATTGAAGGTTGTAACACCCTATGAATTTACTATATTTTCATTTTAGAAAAATTATTATTCTATTCAAAGAATGATTTATATGAAACACTTTGTGATGCCTATTCTATAAAAATGGAGTTATCATGGGCTTCCTTGAGGAATAAGTTTTATAGAGTTGTAATGGCACACTAATTTTAAAACTAAATTTTGATGATTTAATAATTATTATTTCCCAAATAAGACATAATTTTATAATTTTTAATTTCAAAAATTTATTATCGTGAATATTTGAAATTTCTCTATGAATTTTCATTTTTTTATGAATAGCGAAAAATAACAAATTTTATTTGAAAACTCCATTATCTTCTAATTAATTTTAAGTATTAAATTATATTATAAATTTGTTTTAATGTAATAATAGATCATTAATATATCTACTAATAAAAATTAGGTTACTAGAATCATTTTTATATTTAATTTATTTATTAAAACATAATAAACATTTGAACATTTTCACTTTAAAACCCTCCTTTTTCTCCATGTATATGGATTAGTAGAAAACATAAATTTTTTTGCTCATATGAATTGAATTTGGAAGAATATAAATACAATATTTTAATAAGTAATAATTTATTAGTATAATATGATCAACTTATTTTTTTTACAAAAATGATTTGTGAATGTAATTCAAATAAATTATGATGGTTAAGGTAACATTATGCTTAACAAGGGACTAAACCACAAACATAAGGGCATACATTACCTAGAAAATTGTCCAATAGTTATTTTATTTTAATAGTTATACCATATACCTTCTTGTTTTGTGTTTGATGAGTTTTGGGGATATTATCCCATGAATATGACTTATATAATATGTTCAGTAAAGAAAAAGTCAAAAAGGAACCTCATATACCTTTATCATTTATTATGATATAGACTATGGAATAAGCTACATAGAGTTGTTTATAAATTTTTTAAAGGTAAATGATTTTTTATAATGATAATTTAATAAAAACAAATTAGATGAATTAGTTACATTAAACACTTAACAAGCCCTAACACATAGATTATTAAGTTAATAATTATGTAAAATTAATGATGGTAAAAAAAATATATTTGATGTAAATTTAATAAAATAGTTTTTTAAATTAAATTTTTATATGGATATATCATGTTAAAATATTTTATACTAAAATAGTTTAATTCAAATATTGTTTTTATATTATTAAATTAAAATTAAACAAATAATGGTTAAATGGACAATAATGTTATTTTATAAGAAATGATAATTTAGTAAATGATTTGAAATTAATTAAAATAATAAAATATAAAAAATTATTTTTATGTATTATTAAATATAAAAAAATTTACTTAATGGGAAAAATTATCTTTTATAATTAACATATTGACCCATAGATAGTAAAATGTTATTAGTATCATTTAAGTTAAAGTCATATTTTAGCGCGTTACATGGTATTGTTTTATAATAAATTTCAATGAAATGTGTGATTTATATTTTATAAATTATTTACAATATTTAAGATTATGTGAATCTATTTTTTTATAGTAAATATTATTTTAATTTATTCTTACTGGTAACATTACTTAGGATATAATGTGAGTTACTTTAACAAAAACTGAAATGATTAAAATAATGAAACAAAATGACTAAGGAAATAAATAAATAATATTGTATAATTTTTTTGTGATAGTTTTTATAAACCATATTTATAATTTAATATTTTATTTTTCAATTTCCTAATCATAGGAGGTAACAAAGACCTCTTGATAGTATTTACCTTTTAGTATTTACAATAATGTCACTCGTCAGCCACTATAAAAAGGCATCCACTCTTCCAATTCCTCAAACCTCTCAAGTCACTTTGGAATGTCCACACACACCCCATATAATCTACCAACATCACTACCATAAACCAAGAGTCATCTAATTGGGCATGAAGCCAACCCTGGAATCCCCTTGATGTAAACCAAAAAGAATTACTCGAAAAGTGTTAACATTTTTCAATCATGCATTTATGTTTTATTTCAATCTCCACCAATTAAAATTTACTTATTTAAATATTATATAATAAAATTAGTATCAAAAATGTAAATATATGTTTTTATGTGAATTTTTTACCTACCCATACACATACATCTATCAAATGGGTAATGAAATTACTATTTGTGTATATAGAACTAACACCACGTAAAATTATGTCATTAATTTTTCCTTTACCACCTCTCATGGTTAGTCATTATGAGGGACACACAGTATTCATATGGTATATATGATATTTTTGTTGTCTTAATTGTTAATTAATTTTTAAATATAATAATTTATGTGTTATATTTGATAGAAATATGATAACATCATTAGTGGAAATGTAAATTAAATTCTCCTGAAACTGATGTTATATGTTCACACAAAACAAAAAATTCATAAAGGATGAGATTAATTGAAAATATTTTATAAAATTAAAATCTATAATAAATTCATGATATAATGATATTTTTAAATAAAAATATATATGTTTTCTTTATTACCATTTTCACAATCTAAATAGTGATAATGTTGTTCATGGACATGTATACTACCACATTCTCAACATGATCTAACATCTTTTAATCCAAATAACTATATATATAAGTATATATGATTAAATAAAATTATATTCTGTTATAATGATCATTTTTAATGATATAATCTTTTTTACATTCTTAATATGATTGTCATTGAAAAAGGTGAATGTTACTCATGTGTTAGTATGGGATTCCATCTCAAGGATAGTATGGTTGAGTCATTTTTCATAAAAATCACTAATTATTGGTTTTAAAATATAAATTTAAGTATAAATATTATAATTATTTCATGATTAATATTTTGGATATGTTTATATAATGACCCTTTGACTATAGAAGATCTATAAAAGTTGTTTTGGATTTGTGAACCGAATTTTGTCAAAAGTAAACTCAATGTAATTATAATAATTTAACTATTTGCAAAAAAAAATTTATATTTGAAATAAAAATAATATTAATATTACTTTTTATTAAAAGAGTAAATAATTAAAATGTGTTTATTATTCAAGAAGATAAATATACACCTGACAAGTCAGAATCAAGGAACTAGATTTCATTTCAATTTACATTTCATTAAGACTAGTTTATTATTTATGCCCCAATTAACTTCAATGTTGTGAGTATAGTGTCCCTTTTAAATAAATGATTCACTTTTTATTCAAGTCATTTTATGTTTCAATTTTATTTTTCTCATCAAAAGGATTTGATTTTAAAATTACCAACATGGTAAAAGTTATCATTGAAATATCACATTCATTTTTGATTTTCATCTTTATTTTGAAATATCAACATTATTATAATGTTTTTTAGCATGAACTTTATATGTAATTTCAATTTAATCTCTACTGTTATTGATTATTACCTAAGCTTTATCCCATTTTCACACAGGGTGTTCACAAAAATAGTTATTTGAGTAATTGGAGAAATATTAATAAATATGTATCTTATATTCAATATAGGTATTTGATGATAAGGTAATTGATTAATTAAATTTAATATTATAAATGTGAGGAATGTATTTTATTTAATATGTGATGGATGGGGCCCAAAATATCCCCTTGTTATATATACATGTTCTCATTAGGTAAATAATTCGTCTAAATTATAATGGTTTCACCCAATATTTTTGAACAATCTAGTGAATGTTCTCGATGTTATAGGTTTTTATGTGCCTTAGAGAAGATGTCCAAAATTTAATCATTTCCTTCATTTATATTTTTGTTATCATTGTTGTTTTTCATTATATTTTCATGTGATAAAGTCTATTAATGCGTTCCATTTTCAATTTAATGTTTAAATGAAATGTATTTCTGTTGTTTACATTTCCATATAGATTATTCCAAATCCAGAAATTTAAATGACATGTTTTCTCATTTATTGACATATCTATATTGATTTATTTTTATTGATTCATTATTTCTTTCACATTACACACCCTTACTGATCATTTTATCTCACCCTTATTTTGTACTCTTTAATAAGGATGTGAAGAAGATTCTTATGAATGTGCTTTCATGGATACTATTCAATTAATTTTAATATGTATCATATATTATTTTCAGTTTCCCAAGGTAGTACTGTAATCATGTATGTAATATGGTTTTCCAAAATATCTAATCTAATTGGTCATTATGGATTTGATCCATTGTAATCATGCAAATTTAAGAGACTAATGCTCCATTTCTATGATTCTGGGGTCATGTTACTATAGTTGGTATCCAAAAAAATATAATAGAGACCTGGGACATTGTATTTAGGGGAAAATATTAGATAATATATGCTTATTATTTAATTTGGTGATAATTATAGAATAAAATCCCTATAAAATCATGTTAATCATTATAGGATTAAATACAAAGTTATTTTTTAATTTCTGTTATATATTTAACTACTTCTTTGATTATAAATGAGAAGACCTAATTAATTTTATTTTATCATTGAGATAGGGAATCAAGAAGAATTAATGTGAACATCAAGAATTAACATTATCCAATGAGTAAGAATGATCATTTTTTATTTTCAAAAGCTAATATTTTTAAAGGAACAAGTCTCCAAAGTATTATCAACAATGGAGGACATTGTATCATCTTATAATTAGATAGGGAATGAAATATCTAAGAATCATGGATTCATAGGGTATCTTGAGAACAATAGGAAAGCCGTTGAAATATAGATAAAGTGAATAAGGCATATAAGTACACCACCACAAGTAATAATTGTGTAAATAATCATCCTGGAACATTCTTAAAATGAATGGTTGTTTTCTAGGAGTGTGGAAATAATTCCCACCATTCATATGATTTCATGGATAAGTAGGGTGTAAAATGTTTCAACATCATTGATATAGGAAACTACCCAAAAATAATGTGTCGTGTTTCCAAAGAATATACCCCAAAAGTGGCCAATATATCATGGTGATGTTTATGATTCTACCTCATATGAAGAAAATGATTAATGCACTAATGTTTGAATTCAGGAATTAGGTCATTAGAATGTTTTACAAATGATTTAAGGGTTATAATAATTATGTAATATGAAAGGATTTTACACCAGTACTTTTTTATTAAGTATTTGAGATCAAATGTTAAATGGTACCAAGAAAAGTGATTTGGTTAAAAGTAAATATTTTTTTAAAACACCTGGTTAAGGGAAATAAAACCCGTAATATGTACTTGATAATGAGATAATTTTATTTGAATAAAGAGTTAATTGTTTTAGAAAATGTAAATTGGATAGTACCGACTACATTTGAACTAATTAAATAGTTTTTCAAAAACTCGTTTATTCCATCATTAATTGAGTTTACAACACTTTTCGAATTAAACAATCTATCTAATCACATTTTTCTTAAATAAGGAATATCGAATAATGCATGTTTTCAATAAGGTTTACTGATAATTAATATTAGTTTATTGTTTCAAGAGAATACAATATGAGGCTACTCACATATTTTTTATATGATTATTATATAGATACTTCATGTTCGTTGGATTAATTGTATGTTTATTTTAGAAATTTAGTGATGTTATTTCAAAATGTATTTGATCATAACCGTTTGGAAAAGTTTAACATTCATGAATTAGTTTATGATGATATTTAAATAAGGTTTTAGTGATTAATGTATTAATGCACTATATGAACCATATTGTTCTAAGAGATGAAGTTGAAATATTTAACGGAGTAATCAAAATAAAAGATTATAACAAACATATTTTTACATATATTCATAGAGTGTTATAGAAATTTTAAAATATATAAAAAGGGTCTTAAAAAAATGAAGTCCTATTATTATATTTTTTTATGATATCAATGAACCTTTTCATAAATCTAGTTTATGACTTTGTTGTCATCAACATTCAACTGAATATGTTATCTATCACTCCCCATCAGATCATTATAGACTATTCTTTCTTCAATTTCCATGTTTTAACTGACATTATACAATGTGAAAGGATAGTTTTGTGATTACATTAAAATTTTACATTCATTATTATAAATATGATGTTTTATTAACCCTATGTATGATTTAGGGTTTCCAACAACATTATTTTCAAATATTAAACCACTTATTAGTAAGATGATGTAAAAATTATGAGGATGGAATTTATTTTTTGGGGAGGGAATATAACACCGCAAGAAATTATAATAATTTCATTTAAGAATAATTTTATTCTCTATTACTTTATGCACTAGACAATATTAATCATACAGTACACACACCACTAAGATACATTTCATTTCTCAGTAGATATAGTTTTATTTCTTTAATTGAAGGAACTATTTTAATATTGTATTTTGAAACATTAATAAATTTGATCAATAAATATAAACTGAATTTTGTAATTATAAATCTAAAAATAGATTAGGGTGTATTTTCGTTATTTTTCAGAGAGGATTCATTTTTTTACGAACTGTAAAAAATACTTCATTTTTGTTAAAGATCACCATTTAATTTAAATTTTCATTAATGACATATAATATTTTAAATTTTACATAAATTCAACACAGTGAAATTAGATATCTATTAATAAAATATAAGTAATTGAAATAATTTTTTATATTTAATTTAGATAAAAAAATTAATGAAGATTTGACCATTTTCAATTAAGAAATACAGTTTTTCACATTGATAGTGGGATTAGCTTTATACAAAAGTTTTCCATTTCACTGATTTTTTTATAGAAATTGAAATTCATGGCTTTAGTCAGTAAAATAATTATAATCTAATAATATAAAATTGGTTATGGACCAAAAAATTAAGGAAAATATTTAAAATTATTTACAATTATTATGATAAAATTAATCTCAACAAGGGTCTAAACCTGTATCTTATGTCCCTGAAATTTCATGGAATCATTTTAGAAATCCATATGATACTAATAGTTCAACCATAACCCATCTAGGTTAATTTTAATGAGTTAATTGTATAGTATTCCCTGAATGTGACCTATGTAATCACATTAGTAAACAAAATGAAAAAAGGGGCCATCCTTTCCTTTAACATTTATTAACTTTTAGAATATAGATGGAGATACAAATTTTCAATAATGAAAATTATTTTTAAGGTAAAAGTGTTTTTTTTGTATAATTTATCTTTAAGTTTTGAATGTGACTTAGTTACCATAAATGTATAACAATATTTATGTAATGTATTATTTAGTTAATAATTAAATTAAATAAATGATTCTAAAAACAGTAGAAGGGATGTAAATTTAATGAATTATTGTGTAATATTATTTAATTTCATGAATATACCATGTTTATATTAGTGAACATAATATATTTTAATACCAATAATTTTTTTGATTTCATTACATTAGAATGAAGAAAATATTGTCAAAATTGACCTAAATGTTATTTTTCAATAAATGACATTTTATTAAATGTTTTAAAATTAATAAAACCCATTTATTCTGATAATTAATTTATTTGTGATATAATATATAACATATGGACCATTAATTATCCAATGTTGTTTTATAATTAATAAAGTGACCTTTATATAGTAAATACATTGTTATCATGGTTCAGTTTAAAGAAGTGATTTTGCGTTCTATATACTGCTTTTTAACATAAATTTCCTAATCACATGGTATTTATATGATGTAAATTAGATATAGATGTTATAATCAGTGGGTATATATATTATAATAAATTTAATTTAAATTTATACATAATAATAACATTAATTAGGATAGAAAACTAGTTACATTAATAATAACATAAATGATAAAAATAATAAAATTTAAATACTAAGGATGAAAATGTTAAAAATGATTTCAGTTTTAACTAGTGTATGTTTTTATTGACCATAATTCCCATTTAATCCATTATTGTTTAATTTTTTATGTACATGAGGTCAGGCAGGCCCCTAGTATTATTTATATTTTTGGTATTTATTGGAATGCCACTCCTCCTCCACTACAAAATGCATTCACACTTCCCCTTACTAAAACCTCTCAAGACACATTGGATCAATGATGATATTCCAAAATAAGAACCATAAATCCATCCACAAATACATGATTCCTCACATTGGGATTAAATCCAAACATGGAAGCATTTTTGTGCAAACCAAAACGAGTTACTTGAAAATAGGTAACATATTTCTAACATGCATTTATGTTTTATACATTCTCCCCCAATTAAAATATTATTATTTAATTAATTTATAATAACATCAGTATCCTAAATATAATGATATTTTTTATGTTATCGGTTATACCTAGAACTATAAAAAAATACATCAAATGTGTAATTGAATTACGGTTCGTGTATGGAGAACTAACGCCTTGCGAAATGATGTCATTATTTTTTCCTTTATCACCACCCTTGGTAGGTAATTGTAATGTTCATAATTTTTTATATAATTTATGTGATATTTTTTTCTTCACACTTATGAAATTTCTATATAATTAATACCCTTATGCATTTCATTCTGTGTAAATATTATAACATAGTTTGTGGAGGCATGGTCTACCGCCTTTTTAAAGGGTTGTGATACATTCAAACATTACATGTAATATATTAAAGAAGTGTTTAATTAAAAATATGAGAAATAAATGAAATATATAAGATATTTATGAAATAATTACCATTATGTAAATAAAAAAAATAATTTTTTATTACCCTTTTCAAATACACAAAAAGATATAAAACCCTTTGTGGACCTGTTGACAACCACCTCCTCGACACGATGTGTTTCCATTTAAATCGAAATAATTATATATATATATAAATATAAAAATGTATATATGATTGAATAATATTTTTTATAGAAATTTATATTTATTTAAGGTTATAATGCTACTTACCTTCATTTCATGATGATCTGTAAAAAATATAAATGTGACTCATGTGTACGTACAACGCACAGTATCCATGATAGTAATTATGGTTCATTTTTCATAACCATATTTAATTATTGATTATAAAAGTAAAATTTATGAATAAATATTGTTATTGATTAATGATTATTTTTCTAGACATGATTATATAATGACCCCTTGGACCATTGTTGCCATACTAATGTCTTTCTAGACAAATGAACTGAATTGGTTCCAAACACCACACAAAAATATAATTGTTTAGGAAGTTGAATTAAAAATACTAATAAGTGAAATAAAATTAGTAATAATGTTTAAAAATATATAAATGTATTAAAATATTCACATAATTTTTTTTATTCATGAAGATAAAGACAAACATGAAAAAGTAGACTCAATGTATGTGATTGGGTCCTAATTTACATTTCATTGAGAATTATTTATTATTAATTACCCAATTAAATTATATATTCTATATATTGATCAATTTAAAATTTAATATTAGGATTCCTTCATTAATCATTTTATTATAATTTTCAATTACAATTATATCATGGAAGAGGTTTTATTTGAAAATTACCCAAGTGGGGAACAATTAATTGAAATATCACTTACTTTTGTGATTAATAACTTTTCTCATGAAACAATCACATTATTGTAATATTATTTCATTAATTATCTAAAAAATATATATATAATTTATCAGGGTATTATTATTAGGTAAATTGTTTACCACTTTTACAAATTATATTATATTTGATGATGATTTGAGTAATTGGAGGAATATTGATGAATCTGTATCGTTTATTCAATACAATTGATTGATGATAATAGGTATTGATTAATTAAATCCTTTATTTTACATATTATGAATGAATTTTATTTCATATGTCATGGGGGGGCCCATTTTTGACCCTTGATGTATCAATATGATCTTATTAGATAAATAAATTGTCCAAATTAAATGGGTTTCTACCCATTATTTTAAACTGTTTTGTGAATCGTCTTAATAATATATGTATAGAAGAGACCTATACATGAAATAAAAAATTTAAGAATGTTATTTATATATATTATATTCATAATTTTTCTTATCCATGATATTTTTATATGATAAAATCTGTGGATACATATCATTCGTAGTTTATTGACTAATTGTCATGTGTTTCAGTTATTTTTCTTGAAATATTGATTATGCCTTATCTAGTTATTTAAATGGAATGTTTTATCAGTGATTTAACATTACATGTTTATTAATTCTTATTCATTCATCATTTTTTTCCACTTTACATGCCCTTATAGAGTGTTTTTTATCACCCTTTATCTTTTACATTTGACAGGATGTGAAGAAGAAATTTATTAATGAGGTTTCATAGATGTCATTTATTTGAATTTATTATTTATCATGTTGCATTTTCTATTTACAAATATAAAATGTTTGTCATGTATGTAATCAATTTTCCCAAAACTAAAAAACTGATTTGTCTTTAAGGATTTAATTCCTTGTAATCATGTAATTGTAATAAATTAATGCACCAAATCTAGTTTGATGTGGTCCGGCCCCTACAAAGGGTGGTTACCAGTTCAGAGTTCTATGAATTTCCAATTGCATAATTCCCATTATTAATCAATTTTAATATCACCTAATCTATCCAATTTGATAATCAAATTAATCCAAAAATTTAATGATTCAAAAAACTAAATGAATAATTAATTTATCTAATTGAAGAAAAAAAAATTAATGTGAGTATATTTAAATTTCACAATTAGATTCATTTAATTAAAACCAATACTATGAGAATTTATGATTAGACCCCCTAACTCAAGATTTTTGATGAATGATAACAAAACCTAAGTCATCAGTTGATGTTGAATAGATGAAAACACAATTGAAGGTATCAAATATAAATCCACGATTATTAAAGATAAATAAATTTATCCAAAACCACTGAGAGTCATCTTAGGGTTGAGATAAGAAAGGATGGATGGTGGAATGAAAAAAATGGACAACACAAAACCATTTAATTTGGTACTCATGAAATTACACGACATGTAATTCCATTTCACTTCATGTAATTATTTTTAATGGTTTACATCAAAAACTCGTCATATGATGTTATTTCATCCAGATTACATATTACATGGTGAGTAATAGTATTAAACAGTTTTTAAAATTTATAATGAATTTTTTTCCTCCCTAAAATTATATTAAAAAGATTAAACCACCGATAAAGACTTCCAAACTAATATATAATGCATGTTAACCCTTGAGAAAAAGTGATAACTAAAAAGGCAACATACCTAGAAAAAATGAAATAAATCCAAAATAGTGTGAATGAAGCACTAGGGACATTGATAATGAGGTTTTCTACTGTTTTGAGGAATATTCATGGACCAAGACATGATAATAGAAGAGGGACATTGATGGGAGGTTAGGATAAAGTGATTTTTGTGTCCATGAATCTAATAACATTTAATAATGATACATCACATCTCCCTATCTTACACATATACACACTAACCCTAGGAAATGCATTTCCTATATAGATTGAATATTATTTCTATGATTCTAGGTTCCTTAATGTTTTCTAATTATTAAAAAAAATATTTTATCAATTTATATCAGTATTATAGAAATTATCTATCCATTCATATTTTACTGTAATGCATTCCATAATGATTATTCTTTTAAATATAGTTGAAGAAATAAGAATATTTTTTATGTTTGGAATATTTAGACATTATTTTTTATGGAAACCAATGTTGATAAAATAAGAAAAGTATAATTATGTTTTTTTTCTTGGTTATAACCTAATTTTGTCTTGTTTTGGTCCATTAATTCCTCTTAAGGACGTTTTTTCACTAATTTAAGATTTTGAATATGAATATTTATGACGGTAATATTAAAACTATTCTAATTAAAACTACTAATGATGAAATTCAAATAGGACCTTGGATATTAATTATGACATTGGATACTCCATGATATTGATGATGGAATATGACATAATATTTTGGATATGTTCTTATAAAAAATAACTAGTTAGTAACACTTTATTGGTTTTATGGTATAAAATCCTTTACAATGTTTTGTTGTCTCAGAGAAGATCATTATAGAAATCTAAGATGATGTAAATAATTCATTTTGATAGTATAATGAAATGATTATTAGATCTTGTTTGTCTAATATTATAGAATTTTATTGTTTATGGATTGTGAATTTATGAAAAGTAATGGTTATACATAGGCCGTTATAATAATAATGATGATACAACTATCATTTCAATTCCATTGGTCCCTAAAATAAAAAATATCATAATACCATTTTTCAATATACATTTATTAAATAATTATGAGATTATGTTTGGATATATTCATGTATAGAAAATACCCTTGTTTATAATACCTTTACACTCATGAGAAATATATAATGTGTTGATAAAATCGTTCAAGAACGAACTAATTAATTGATAATACCAACAAATAGTCATAGGTTGATTCATGAACCATATTTCATGTTTGAGAATAATTGTGGACATAAATGTGAATGGCTTTGTAACATCCCAAGTAAATAAAGAATAATACCTTTTCTTAATTATTAATTGTAAAGACCCAGAATTTCCATGTAATTTTTTTTAATATATGGGAATTTTACGATTCTGGGAAAATTGACGGTGCGTGATTTAGAGACCCAGTGTTCCCGAAATGAATTTCTGATAATTTTCTCATGTATATTTAGTAAATGTTAGATAATGCTTTTTAACTTCTGAAACAATACTCAGAAATGAAATATGAGGGCCCTAATGAACTCGCAGGGCTGGTAGTTGCTTAAGGAGATCCTCACCTTGACCGCAGTAGGTAGAGGATGGATGTATGTTTTTCACTTATTCGTGAAAGAATAAAACAAACTAAATTTGTATAACATTTTATTTCAATTTGAAACTCCCATGTGGATGATAAGGAGTTAAGGACCACTGAACCTAAAACTCACAATTTGGATTTATGGTTGGGGACCACTTGAAACCTCCTAATGTAAGAAACCTCTTGACCTCCCTCTTTAATAAGGGAGGTGACATTTAGGTTTCCCCAAAATTTATTAGGACAACCTCAATGTAATTATGGTTCCAATATAATGTGTGCCAAAAATTAAATTGGAGAAACATATCATATAGGACACCTTTAATTTTTAGTGGAATTGGGGTAAGGGTTGGAAAAGGGAAATTTGGAGAAAACCTTGGAGGAATTCCTCTACTCCAACGAACAAAGCTCCTCCAACGAAAAACGATGAAACATGACTTCAACTTCTTCCTCAGGGAATCTTTCAATCTGGGACATCTTTATTCGACGATCTCCCTTCCCTCCTCATCGACATCATCTATGATGAACTGATGGACGAGCCTAGGATTGGAAGTGTGTGGTGGGCACGATGAATGTCGACATCTTCGAATTCATTCTCGCACTATCATCAAAGAACCTTATAGGTAGGGTGGTTGTTTGAATTTATTCCCCTTACATGTTCTTGATAATTCATCATAAAATTAGGAAGGGATTATTTCCACATTCAACCACTCTAACGCGGAGAGTGGAGGCCCAACAAACACGGTCTGACCTCTCTGAAAATGTTTTGTTTAATTATTGTGTTCTTCATGATGGTGGATTACAACAACTAACCTCAGTGTGGCATGAGAACGACGGCCGGAACCACCACCGACCACGACATAGGCGATGGTGGCACCCCACTCCCAACATGCAATCTGCGGCCTCCGCTACCCCGTGACCTCTGCCGCACTGCGGCCTCACGCTGCATGCAACTTCTACCACCCCGCGGCCTCTCACCACCCATGTCCTCTGCCGCCCCACAGCCTTGCGCCTCCCATGGCCTCCTGCTGCCTACGGCCTCGCTCTGCCGCCAGCCTCTGCCCCCCCCCCCCCCCCCCCCCGACCTCGCCCTGTTTGTGGCCCCCACTGCCCCATGGCTTGGAACTGCCCACGACCTCCACCACCCTGCTGCCTCACACCGCCCGCGGCCTCCGCTGCCCGGCTGCCATGCGCCGCCCCTGGCCTCTACTACATCCCAGCCTCACACCGTCCGCAGCCTCCGCCGCCCCGTGGCCCTGCGCTTCCCAAGATCTCTGCCACTTCGAGGTCTCACCGTCCGGTGGCCTCAAGGCCCCCACAGCTTCACTGCCCACTGACCCTCCATGGCCCATGCGACCTTTGTTGTCCCATGGAACTCCACGGCATGCACGACCTCAACACCCCACGGCCTCACGCCCCCCTTTTCCTTACTGCCCCACAGCCTTTCCCACCCCCCGCGGCCTCACCGCCCTCGCGGCCTCCGCGCCTCCCTCACAGACTCCATGCCGCCATCGTGGCCTTGGCTGATCCATGGCCCCCAGGCCTCCCAGTGCTGGCCAGGATGGACCCAGTGTAGGCCATGTCAGACCTAGCGTGGGTAGAGCCGGACCTAGCAACTCGGGTAGGTCTGACCAGGTCAGACTGGACCCGGACCAACAACGAGATCTTCACTCTATCCACCATAACATTGGTACCAGGAATCCATTTGACAAACCATCAATGGAACTATAAACCATCATGTGAGCCGATCCCTTTGGTATACCCCAGTTGAGATTTGTATAAATTTTGATACGGTCATGTTGGATCGAACACGAATCCAACCAGTCCCTTGGGACTAAAAAGCTAATAAATTACAGACTGGGCGTCTGATTGATTCACCGTCTGTTCCATTGAGACCCTTATGAAGTTTCATTCCTTTGGGAAACTTTTCCATGGTACTTCATGGTATTTTTAGTATTGACTAGTGTATTGAGGAATATAACCTCTCGAAGATGTGGAAACTTAGCAAGAGAACCCAGTAGCTGGCTGTGACGTGAAGAATAAATAGTAATCCTGTGTGGGTCAGCACCGAATGATCCTGTGTGGGTCAGCACCGAGTGATCTTTTGTGGGTCAAAACCTTTCAATACTGTGTGGGCCAACACTGTGGGATCTTGTGTGGGTCAGCACCGAGTGATCCTTTTTGGGTTAGCACCAAGCGATCCTATGTGGTTCAACACCTAGTGATCCTATGTAGGTCAGAATCTAGAGATCCTATGTGGGTCAATACTGAGCAATCCTATGTGGGTTAGTAACAAAGCCTATTAATATAGTAAGATGATTCAGAAGTTATATCTAGACATTTTTACTTCTGTACCAAAGTAATATCTGGTGTGAGTTTAATCAGTATCTTTGTGGTATTCATTTGTGTGGTGTACAAGTGTGGTACATACCATCATGTTACTCTCTCCTTTGTATAACTATTGGGATTTGGGCATTGAGTTGGACTCTGTGTTTCGTCATGATTGAGATTGGTATACTTGATAAGTTAGGTATATGTATGGTAATATATCTATGTAGGGTTGTCATTTGATTTCATGCTTTGTTCTATGGCCATTGTGGATTTTTTGAGACCTTAAGGGTCTCAGGGTCCCTACTGAGTATCGTTATAATCACCCCTACACGAGCTATGCCTGCACTTCATTGTGTTTGGTGTAGACAATGGACAATTCTTACTGAGGGAGAGAGTACCATGACTGGAGGTTGCTTAGTGGTGGACCATAGATGAGGTGTACCACATAGAGGACCAATTGAGAGCTTTACCTACCCTTCAGGATGGATTCTTGGTGGATGTTTATAGAAGATGTTGCAGTTTACTTGTACTTTTTGTTTCTTGTACATTCCAATTGGGCCTGTATTCTGGCCCCTTTTACTTACTAGTCTCACCCTATTTAACATTCAGTATATTTGAGTTCGTATCTTTTTGTGTGATTGGATACGTGTACTTACAGGTTATAAAGGAAATGCCTTCCTAGTTTTAGGTAATACGCCTTTAGTTCTAGTCACCAACCCCTAGCCTACGGAAGTCAGGATTGGGGTAGTCACGACACGATTCCCAGCAGACTGATCATGACAAATTGGCATCAGATAAGTTATTTATACTGTAGAAAATAGGACTCTGATATTCTTAATGGAAATAGTGTTAACTTTAGTGAGTGTGGTTATTAGTTTATGGAATCCCATGTTGCTGCGGTGACCAACGTACCTATACCCCAGGACCCTGACATCTGATTTCTGACTCAGTGCATGAAAACAATGATTGTGTTTGTGTTTTGAAGAGTTTTCTTTGTGATCTCTTTGAGTCGGCTCAAAAGGTATAACTTATTGATTGTGGCACACCTGTTAGTTATCAAGATGTTTCCACGTAGATAGCTAGCTAGGATTCTCTAGATATTACATGGTGACAGCCCACCGAGAGACGAGGCTCCGGTGTAGGGCCCTCTTGCTATTTTGGCACCTTCGGGTGGTGTACCAATATCACCACCACATGTTGGGAAGTAGATACCACCAGCTACAATGGAGGATTATGCACACCAAATGAGTATGTTTTCTTAGTTATAGTAGTATAGTCCTATGATGTTTTGAGGCGAGATAGATTCCCCCAGAGCTGAGGGCTGGCTGGAGGCAATTTATTGAGTTTTCCGCCTAGTTGAGACACTAGTAGGGAAAATGGTGAACATAGATACTAGCCTTTTTTAGTGAGAGACCATTAGGATGGTCTGCATAGTGATGAGGCTTCAGTACATGGACCATTTCCTTATATTTTACCATTGAGTACTATGTCTGCAATGTCATTGCCCGTTGGTTAGATGTTAAAACTAGCTATACCGGTATATGACACATATAGGCTTAGTTCCTTAAGCATGATTTGACATCAGATACAACTTAGGTTTCGAGACGAACCCAACTCATAGGTGGATGAGGACTGCCTTGAGGGGTTGGCTGAGAGTTCTCTATAACATCTATAGCTTCGGCAGGACGACATGTTGGTAGCTGAGTATTCATCGAGGTGTACCGACCATTCCTGGTACTCAATGAATTTGATACTATTTGTGCTTATAGGATAATACTTCTAAGAGAAGAGTGCTTAGAGACATATGAGAGAAAACTATTCTTCTATGAATTCCTTCTTATGTTAGGATTCAAGAGAGAACCTTTTTGGATGAATGGTCTTTAGGTGAACGGATACAATCAGTGAATGTTAGCAGTGGGAAGCCGGAAACTGGCATCTGTCTTAGAGGCTTGGGCATGTAAAATGTTTCAGGAAGAGGATGTGATAGGGATACATGAATATACATGGAAGGAGACAAGGATGTAGATCTTGGAGAGTAGACTGAGGTGGTATACATTTCGACATGTCACAACCACCCCCCATTTTTTGTGGACCACACCAGGATCCGGGAGTTAAAGGAATGGATAAAGGAGAAGCTGCATGTAGTTGAGGAGTGTGACCCAAGGGCTCTAAGGGTGATTCGAGGTATGATCTATGTCTAATACTAGCTGCTGTATATACAGACATAGGTAACAATCGTTCCTTCTTTCCATGAATCTTGTTCGAGACCTTCAGTTTCCAATAAGGTTGTTGACTTGACCCTCACGTTTGGAGATAACTTTGGGAGGAGGATCAATAATCACACCTACACGGATGGTGTGATTTGACCCTTGAGGTGAGAGTTTCAGTTAGAACCTTTATGTGGTAGTGTTGAGGCCTTACGACACTAGTTTGGGTACAGACTGGGCAACAAAATTTCATACTCATATTGACTATATTAGGTAAAAAGGTTGTGGTTTCTCTACTAAATTGGAATTGGGTTTTCCTTGGTCCGTGAAAAGGAAACCCAAAAAGCACAGGATGGACTCATGCATAGGATGGTGCTTCTATTCACTCATGAGTCAGCTGGACATATCCTTGTGGAAGCAAGAGTTTTGAGTTTTCAATTCTAAACAGAAGTGGTAGAGCATGGGGACATCTTTTCGTAAGATGTTTCTGGGATTACCTCCCCAAAAGAAGAGGGACATCTTCTATGACTATGTACTACCGGAGATTTGTGCTCGAATTATCCATATTTGTAGCACCTCTATCAGCATTGAAGAAGAAGGGAAAACCCTTCGTGTGGTTGGAGAGATGGCAGAGGAGTTTTCAAGAGCTGAGACAAAGGCTGACTAGTGTCCCCAATATTGAGGCTACCGAAGGAGGGTGTAGGGTACACAGTATATTGTGATGCATCAGGGACTAGACTCGGATGTGTCATGATCCAGGAGAGAACAATGATCTCATATTGTTCTCGACAACTGAGACAACATGAGAAGAACAACATTACCCATGACTTGAAGATTGAAAAGGTTGTATTTTCCTTGATTATGTGGTGATATTACTTGATGGGAATGAATTTTACAGTGTACTCTGATCCCAAGAGTGTCAGATATATCTTCTCCTAGAAGGACCGTAACCTGAGACAAAAACATTGGATTGAGTTCTTCCAGGACTTTGACTTCATGATAATCTATATTCTTGGGAAGGGGAATGTTGTAGCAGATGAAATCAACATGAGGTCTAGTATATAGATCCTAGACGAGGTGATGGAGCAGCTGTCCACTTGGTAGATATCCTTTATGGACCAAAAGGGATCATATTTCCTTCAGTATCTTATTGTCACTCACCTACTTCTTCAGTGAGTCAGGGAGGTGCAGCACGGGGACACTGACTGCGAGACTTGATGTGCTCAGATATCCACGGGACAAGCAATTGATGTATTTTACGAAGGTGGGGAGCATGTCATCTACTTTAGGGAACGTACCATGGAACCAATGTCACTTCGAGAGGAAGTGTTGAGGAGTTCCATACATCCCCTCTATCGGTACATCCAGGAGTGGCGAAGATGTACTGGGATCTCTAACGACAACACTGGTGGCCGGGAATGAAGAAATCAATAGCACAGTTTGTCTCTCGGTTCCACACTTGTTAGCAAGTGAAGGCGGAGCAATAGGTACCAGTAGGATTGGTTTAGCCTTTAGAGGTTCCAGAGTGGAAGTGGGATGGGATTTCCCAGTACTTCGTGATAGGACATCCACCTACATCTAGAGTTCATAATTCTATCTGGGTGATTGTCGACCGACTCACCATGTCGTCCCACTTCTTACCAATCAGAGACCAAGGATCAGTAGAGAGCTTGGGACACCTCTATGTGCAGGAGATTTCATGGCTAAATGGAGTACCCTTGATGATTGTCTTAGATTGTGATGCATGTTTTACTTCCTGGCTATGGAAGGGGTTCTAGGAGGCCTTAGGGATGCAGATTAATTTGAGCACAACCTTCCATCCTCAGATGGATGGTCAGACTGAGGGGACCATTTAGAACCTTGATAACATGATATGTGCTTGCATCCCCAACTTCAGTCGTAGCTGGTAGGAAAAATTTCCTTTGCTGGAGTTTGCATAAAATAACATCTATTATTCCAACATTATGATGGAACCTTTTGAGGAATTGTATAGGCAACTTTGCAAATCACCTTTGAGCTGGAATGACCCTGGGGAGTTAGAACTAGTGGGATTAGAGATGGTATGAGCTACCATAGAGAAAGTGCATATCATCCAGGAGTGGATGAAGACTGCATTGAATAGGAATAAGTCTTATGCCGATAGTAGACAGAGACCTCCGATGTTCAAGGATGGCAACCATGTCTTTCTATGGGTCTCACGACGATGAGGTTTACAGAGATTTAGTCGAGGAGGAAAGTTTTCTATGAGGTTCATCAAAAATTTTCATGTTCTCAATATATTTGGCGAGGTGTGTTACCACTTAGCACTTCCCACTCAGTTGCACCGGGTGAATGACTCCTTCCACGTATCCCAGTTGAGGAGATACATGCACAACCCTTCTCACGTCATCGACCATAGAGAGCTGGACATCGACGATGGGATCACATTTTTGAAGGTTCTAGTTGAGATTGAAGATCTACATGAGTGGGTCATTTATGGGAGATCGATACCTCTGCTGTGAATTCGTTGGCAGCATGGGAACCTCTAGGAGAGCACATGGGAGCGGGAGGTTTAGATACATGTTCCGTACCCCCAATCGTTTTCATAATTTTTTGATTTGCCTTTCGGGGACACAAAGCCCTGAGGGCACCGTTGAACTTGCAGCACTGGTAGTCTCTTAAAGAGATGATCAACTTGACCGGAGTAGGTTAAGGGCAGATGTTCGTTTTTCACATATTTGTGAAAAAATAAAATAAAATAAAATTTTGTAATATTTTATTTTCATTTGAAACTCCCATGTGGATGTTAAAGAGACGGGTACCACTGAACCGAAATCCCCCAATTTGAATTTTAGGGTGGGGACCACCCGAACCCTCTTAATGTGAGAAACCTCTTGAACTCCCTCATTAATGAGGGATGTGACCTTTAGGTTTCCCCAAAATTTATTATGCCAACCTCAATGTAATTATGGTGCCGATTTAATTTTTTGAAATAATTAAATTGGGGAAACATATCATATGGGCTATATTTCCTTTTGGGTGAAATTGGGGGAATGGTTGGAAAAGAGAAATTGGGAGAGAACCTTAGATGAATTCTTCTTCTCCAACGAAGAACTCTCCTCCAATAAAGAACACTGATTCAAAACTTCTACTTCTTCATCGGTGCATCTTCAAATGTGGGACATCTTCAATCAACGACCATCTATCCTTCCTCATCAATGTCAACTATGGAAAACCGACAAATGAGCTTAGGAGTGGAGGTGTGTGGTGGGCATGACGAATGTCGACATCATTGAATTCTTTCACGTGCCAACATCAAAAAACATTTTTGGTAGGTTTGTTGTTTTAATTTCTTCCCCTTACCCATTTTTCATAATTCATCATAAAATTAGGAAGAGATTATATCCATTTACAATCTCTCTAACACGGAGAGTATGGTTCAAACATCAATGGCCTGTCCTCTACACAAATCTTGTGTTTAATTGTTGTGTTCTTTGTGATGGAGGAGGACATTAACCAACCTTTTTGGGGCACGAGAATGGTGGCCGACACCACCGTCTCCCACAACAATGGCGATGGTGCTGCCTCACGGCCCCAATGCTATCGGCAGCCTCACACCACCCGACTACCTCCGCCGCCCCGCGGCCTCTTCCACCCCATGGTCTCACGCTGGTTGCAGCCTCTACCACCCAAGGGCCCTCCATGGCCCCCGCGGCCTCGCCTCCCCATGGCACTCTGCGGCTACCGCAACCATGCCATCTTGTTGCATCGCGGCCCTCGCTACCTCGCCTCTTAGAGGCCCTGCAGGGCCCCCGCATCCTTCACTTCCCCTCGGCCCTTAGCGGCCCTTCGCAGCCCCCATGGCTAAGCCAACCTCACGGCCTCTATGCCACCCCCACGAACTCCCGTTGCTTCATAGCTCCCATGGCCCTTCATGGTCCCCGTGTCCATGCCGCCCTCACGGCCTCACCTCCCTTACGACCTCCGCGCTGCCCTTGTGGCCTCGCATTGCTCCGCAGCTATGACAACCATTCTTTTTATTACAACTTAAACATGATTTATTACATTAAGCTTCACTTGATACAACAATTAATATCGAGAGGTTTAGTGTCTTTGTGGATTAGGATCATTACATAAAAACTTAAAACATTAAATACAACATCCTTATTTAAAACATTCTTTACATGACCACAACATTCCTTCATACTTAACATTGCATGGGATAACCAGAGGACATGCATAAGAAAAGGGTGAGCTATAAAGCCCAGTAAGGGAGAACACATGGAATAACATGAGGAGTACAATACATGTTGGAAAATAGGCATATAAATAGAGCATAAAAGAAACATGAACATAAAGTCATGATAAATCATGATAATCATTACATGGAAATGTGGCAACAACACTTAACATAGAATTAGCATGAGCCAAGGCTCATTGCACATAGAGCATGAGTAAATCCTTGTTGAACATAAAGCACAAGTAAACCCTAATTGCACTTGAATTACCATTGGTAAACACTCATTTCAAATGACGTATCATGATACTATACTTTACCCAATACATTTGAGTGCTATAAGGGAACACCCTTCTTAAAAATTTCATTTCATGCATTAGTGTGCCACATGGATCATAAAACATGGATGTATAAAACATAATCATTTATTCCATGATAAAGTAATGTGGAATACATAAATGAAACGTTACAATCAATAAGTAAATGTGCATAAAGGTGAATACCCTTTATGGAGAAATGGGCATGGTATTCACTACACAATGACATTGGCTTAGAAAATCGGTGCGATTTCGGCAGTGTAACAGTGTGACATTAAACTTCATAAAAATGGTTGATGAAAGAGAAAGGGGTTCAAAATAATATTTACATGTAATTTAAAGTAATTAGTTCATATAGATACATGTCTAACTATTGTAATGGAATTTAGATTCATGATACAAAAGTATTGGTTGAATGTAAAAGAGGAGAGAGAAGTTCCATTCGGAATTTCAGCATAGTAACGGGTGTACATGGGAGGAATTTAATGAGAGAGAAAGGGTCTCCCATAATTCAAAAATAAATAGGGAAGTATGTGGGATGTTTGAAACCATACCCCAACATTTATAATTGAATTTAAAAGGGCAAAACAAATTAAAGAAAATTGGACAAAAATGAGAATGGAAGAAAAAACCCTTACTTGGAGGCGTGCTTCCAAAGGCTAGAGAGAGGCTTGTGAGAGTCTTCTTGGAAGCATGGGGCACTTTGGGATGATTATAGAGAGAGTACGGAAGAGGATGTACAAACTACAATGGCTTTGAGTGAGGAGTAAGTTGGAGCTTGGGTGTGTTTATATAGGAAAGGTGAGAGAATTCTTTATTATTTAGGTTTGGGACCCCTTATATTAAATTATTCCAAACCACAAACCATACCATGGGTTTTCCCATGATTATTTGGAAAAGGGAAGAGGAAAAAAATAATTTATAAGGAAAAAGTACAAACTTCTTAAAATATTAGGGTTGCTTATGTGGAGGTGAGTCACACTCCCATGGAAATTAATTTAAAAAGGAATGGTGTTGAATATGTCTTGAAGGGTCCATTAATGCTTTGAAATGTAATTAAAACAAACCCGAAATTACATTATTTTAATGGTAAAACATATAATGTCCGATCATAATGATTATAGTATTTTATTACATCACTATTGGGTCATTATGATGTCATAAAACACATTATATATTTAAACGGTATTTGATTTTTACCCAAATAATTAACTGTCTCAGAAAATTATGAAAAATTCAACATTGGATAATCTCGACGTCCTAATTCGAGTAGTGACATTTATTTTATCTAAATAATTTTCTAAATATGTTAATTTTTACTTTTAAAATAAAAACTGACATTTATCGAAAATTCACAGGTTTTGACAGAAATGGATTTCAAACCATAATAAAAATTTTAATTACATTCATAAAATTATAAGATAATTTATATTTAATAAAAATTAATTTAATAATAATATTATTATTTTATTAAAATATTATTTAATTCAAAAGTCTTTTAATTTAATAAAATATATTTCTTAATTAAATAATAAATAAAAACACCATTTGTACTTTGAAAACTATTTATAATGTATCAAAAATGACTTGAAATTATATTCATTATTATATAAAAAAATAATTTACATGAATATAGTACTAATTATTTGTTATATAACCATTTAAAATAGCCGCATAAGACCTAAGGGTAAGGTGTGTGATGGTGACAGACTCTTGGGGTGGCTCGAAAAACATCACTCGAGTGGTAATTTCTATCAACTTCCACTTCTCCCGTAGACGGTCCCGTTCGACCTTGACATGGTCAAGCTCAGCTTGGGCTTGGTCAAGAGAAAGTCCCAATGACACCACATATTTTTTGAGCTCTGATAAATGGGCTTCGTATGTGGCAATTATACTGGATGAGGCCATCGCTTCCTTTGTCTAAGTAAAATTGGATGTGTTAAAGCCCTATATTTATACTAATCAAGTGATCACTGTTCAACGACAATATTAGAAACAATCAAAATTCTTAACATAAAACCAAATAAGTTGACATAAAGTGAAATTTAATTAGATCAAGAGAGATTTACATTAATGAAACATTGGGTTGTTACAATATTCCCCCATAAGAAATTTCGCCCACGAAATTTTCCTTTCCCCACACTAAAACAGATGTGGGTAACTCAGCTTCATCACTTCCTCTGATTCCCAAGTTGTTTCTTCAAACTTGTGGTTTCTCCACAACACCTTGAAGAGGGGCATTGTATTATTTCATAGAACTTTTTCTCTACAATCTAAGATCTTCACTAGTTGTTCCTCCTAAGAAAGATCATCATCCAATTGTACCACCTCGGAAGAGAGTACATGTGAAGGGTTCGGTATGTACTTACTTAAGAGGGATACATGAAAGACATCATGTACTTTGTCCATGGTAGGTGGAAGTGCTAGTCGATAGGCCACAGCCCTGACACGATCAAGAATCATGAAGGGGCCGATGTACCTTGCACATAACTTCCCTTTCCTTCCAGAACTCTTGTCCTTATTCCATGGAGATATGCATAGAAACACAATGTCTCCAATGTTAAATTCAAGGTCTCATAAATGATTATCTGCATAACTCTTCTGTCGACTCCAGGCTGCCTTGATATGTTGCTGAATGGTTTTCACCTTCTCCACCATTTCATCAACCATTTCTATTCCAAGCAGCTTACGTTCACTAACCTATCCCAACATGCCGTTGTTCGGCACCTTTTCCCATACAGGGTTTCATACGGTTCCATTTGGATGATTGAGTGGAAACTGTTATTATAAGAGAACTCAACCAGAGGAAGATGTTGATCCCATCATCCTTTAAAGTCCATTGAGCATGCTCTCAAAATATCCTCAAGTGTTTGGATAGTCTGCTCGGATTGGCCATTAGTTTGATGATGATATGTCGTACTGATGTTCAGTTCAGTATTCAGAGAAAGTTGAAGACTCTTCCAAAACTTAGAGGTGAATCTTGGATCATGGTCAGACACAATAGATAGTGGTACTCCATGAAACCTTACCACTTCTCTAATATATATCTGTGCCAGTTGATCTAATGATAAATCCTCTCGAATAGTAATGAAGTGTGAAGTCTTTGTAAGACGATCCACAACAAGCCAGATTGCATTGTTGCCTTTGGATGTCCTTGGAATTCCAGTGACAAAGTCCATGGTGATGTTTTCCCATTTCTATTCAGGTATGGGCAATTGTTGCATCATCCCCTTAAACATCTGCCTCTCTGCCTTCACTTGCTGACACACTAGGCACTTTGATGTATATTCAGCAATCTCCTTCTTCATATTATCCCACCAAAAGTTTTCTCGGAGATCTTGATACATCATTGTGCTCCCTGAGTGAATAGAGAAATTTGAACTATGTGCATCATTCAAAAGATCATTCTTCAGTTACAGACAAGATGGAACACATAGTCTTTTCCCAAATCGCACAATTACTTCTTTATTAACATTAAAATCCAAGGATTTCCCTTTTTTGATAGCTCCCACTTTCTCTTTAATTCCCACATCATCCATTTGAGCATCCTTTAACCTTTACAAAAGAGACGGATTAGTAATCATTTGTGAAAGGATTGATGATGTTCCCTTCTCTATGATTCCCATATCCATCTTCATAAAGTCTAAGAAGATTGGATCATTCTCAATTCTCATCATTGATAAAATCGCTAGATCCTTTCTACATAGGGCATCCGCCACCTTGTTTTCTTTCCTAGGGTGGTAATAGATTGAACAGTCATAATCATTGATGAGCTCTGTCCATATTCTCTGGTGCATATTAATCTCTTTCTGTGTGAATATATATTTAAGACTCTTGTGGTCTGTATATATCTCACTTTTCTCTCCATAGAGATAATGCTTCCAAATTTTCAAGGAAAAGATCACCACCACTAACTCCAGATCATGTGCTCGATAGTTTCTCTAATGTATTTTCAACTACCTTGAGGCATAGGATATCACTTTATCATTCTGCATCAGCACACATCCTAAGCCCTTCTTCAAAGAATCACTGAATACCACAAAAAGCTCCCCACTTGTGGGTAATGTGAGCACTGGCACAGTGATAAGACTCCTTATCAACTCCTTGAAGCTTTCTTCGCATTCATCACTCCAAGAAAACTTTACTCCCTTTCGAGTTATCTTGGTAAGAGGGTTGGACAATCATAAGAAATTTCTCACAAATAATCGATAATATCCAACTAACCCCAAGAAGCTACGGATATTCATTACCGATGTTGGCCTCGACCATCCCTCAATTGCATCTGTTTTGGGGGGGTCCATCGATATTCCATTGCTTGTGATGATATGGCCCAAGAATGAGACCTCCTTTAACCAGAACTCACACTTTCTATACTTTGAATAGAGATTATCCTTGCACAACGTCTCTAGTACAGTTCTAAAATGCTCCTCAGGATCCTCCTTGGATTTGGAGTATATTAGAATATAATCTATAAAGACTATCACAAATTTGTCTAGGTAATATTTAAAGACTCTATTCATTATGTCCATGATGATTGATGGAGCATTAGTGAGTCCGAAAGGCATTACTATGAATTCATAGTGCCTGTATCTTATACGAAAAGTACTCTTGGGGACATCTTCCTTCTTCACGCTTACATGATAATATCCCGACCGCAAATCGACCTTAGAGAAGTATTGTGCTCCATACAGCTGATAAAAAAAGTCATAGATTCTTGGGATAGGATACTTGTTCTTTATCGTGATTTTGTTAAGTTCACCATAATCAATGAAATCCACATTGACCCATCCTTCTTCTTGATGAAGAGGACTGGTGCACCCCATGGTGAATCACTTGGGTGTATAAAACCTTTATACATATTCTCCAATAGTTGTTTATTAAGCTCTTCAAGCTCTAAAATAGCCACTCTATATAGAGTCTTGTATATTGGGAGCACCCTAGGTAAATGTTCAATTGAGAATTCAACATCTCTTCTAGGAGGAGGACCATGCAGTTAATCGGGAAACACTTCAGTGAATTCCCTCGGAATAGGTATTTCTTCATGGATGGTTTCTTCCATGGACTCAATCATCTGAGCCAGATATGCGTGCTCATAGGCTAGTAATATCCATGCTTGAGATGATGGAGCTAAATGAGATTCATCTTCCTCCTGACACTTGTAAAGAATTGGAGGTCGATTCTCCATATGGAGTGTGATTTCCCTCTCCCAACACTTTATATTGGATCTATATAAGGAAAGCCAATCCACTCCAAGAATTGCATCAAATTCCACCATAAATAGTATGATGAGGTTCGCCGAGAAATTCAATCCATAGATTATAATAGGGGAGGACTTATACTCATGGGATGCAATGATTTCCCCATTTGCTGTAGTCACCGACATCTTCACTTCCATGATTTTTGGTGGTGCGGGGATTGTTCTACTAAACTTTCGATATATAAAAGAATGCATAGAACCTGAATCAAAAAGTACTTTCTCTATTCCTGAATGAATAACTAGCGTACCTGTCACTACTTCATTGTCATGGTTCACATCGGCAGAAATGACGGCAAAAGTTCATCCTTGCTACCTTGGAGGTTGTTGGTTGCCACTGAAAACCCTTGGATTAGGGAACTGATTTGCAAAATGACCCAGTTCTTTGCATTTGTAGCATTGAAAAATGCGTTGAGGTTCGAACGGAGAGTTCCTCTCCTCTTTCGCAGCCGTGGGTCTTTCTTCCCGATAGTTAACATCTAGGTACCCTTCTCTTCCACACCCGAATCATTTTCTTGTCCCCTTAATGAAATTTCCAGGGTGCTTCTTTCCACACTTTTGGAAAGTGGGGTGTTGGATCTTCTTAGAACCGTTGGATTTATCCATCAGACCACCAACATTGAAGTCTACCTTACGCTTCTTGTCCCCATTATACCCCTGTGATTTCCCGATCTCCATTTCAACCTTGAGGGCACATCGGACAATTTCCTCAAAGCTATCGAAGTCACGGATCGCTAATTCATTCTGCAAGCTAGGCTTTAGCCCACCAAAGAAGCTGTCAACCATGAATTCAGGGGTAATGAAAAAGCCATAAGCGTATCGTGCAAGATTTATGACGTTTTCCTCGTATGCTCCAACAGATTTTTCATCTTATTTCTTGAGGGAAAGGAAGTCCCTTTCCATCTTAAGTCGGAGGGCGCACGGAAAATATTTATTGAAAAACATCTTCTGGAAATCCTTCCATTCCAACACCTGGCTCTCCTCCTTAGGCTTCTTATTTTTGATCAACGTCTACCACTGATCAGCTTCACCCTCCATATGATAAGCTGCTAGGAGAACCTTCTCTTGTTCAGAAAATTGGAGGATGGAAAATATCTTTTCAATGGAGTAGATCCATTGTTCAGCTATCGTGGGATCGGATGATCCACTAAAAGTAGGAGGCCTTTGTCTCATTAATCTCTCGATAGCGACTTGTTCATTCTTAGGGAGGGTTGATCATTCCTATTGACCCATGTTTCTATTCAAAACTTGAGTTAGCTGAGAGAGAATCATGAAAAAGTTCGTGATTCCCGCTCCCATTGGATTGGGCATCTCATTAGTATAGTCATCACACTGATCTTCACAACGGTTGTTAGCCCGAGTCCTACTATTACCTGCCATTGGCTAGAATAAAAGGAAAGTTAGGGGTAACACATAAAGGGTAATCCAAATACAAAAGATTATGACTTATAAATAAACTTCCATTTCTATAACGCATGAGTCTATAGGCTTTAATCTAGGCTTTTCATGATCTACTTTCTAATATATATTCTTAGGGGCATTTTTTAATTCCATTAATATGGATTCATACTAAACTTGTAAATTTTGTAAATATTATCCCCCAAGAGTTTCATAGCCAAGAGTGTAGTAAGGCCCGTTGTCGTGCACTAGTTCCTATTCGAGTCTAGCCCAAAGCGGTGTTTTCAGGTTTTACCCCTAGGATACATCTATGCCAAAGCCGCCTCTACCTGCTCGTATCCAAAGAGGGATGTATTTGCTTGATAACCCAGTTACTCAATACTCACCAAAACATAGGGACTTTTTTATTGTACTTAGTCTTGTATCTAAGTCATTACTTGGGTTTTATAATCCTAATCCCAAAAATAACCAATCTTATCCTATGATACCTACTATGACAACCCTGCTTTTTATTACAACTTAAACATGATTTGTTATATAAAAAATAACTTGATTCAACAAATTAGTTTGAGTGGTTTAGTGTCTTTGGGGCTTAGTAACATTACATAAAAACATAAAACCTGAAATACAATATCTTTATTGAAAACATCATTTACATGACCACTACATTCCTTTGTACTTAGCATTGAATGGGATAACCCGAGGACATGTATAAGAGAATGGTGAGCTATAAAGACCAGTAAGGGAGAACACATGGAATAACATGAGGAGTAAAATACATGTTAGACAATAGGAATATCAATAGAGCATAAAAGAAACATGAACATAAAGGCATGATAAAGCATGATAATCATAACATGGAAATGTGGAAACAACACTTAACATGGAATTAGCATGATCCAAGGCTCATTGCACATAGAGAATGAGTAAATCCTCATTGAACATAAAGCATGAGTAAACCCTCGTTTCACTTGAATTAGCATGAGTCAACACTCATTGAACATGACATATTATGATACTATACTTTACCCAATGCATTGGAGCACTATAAGGGTGCACCCTTCTTAAACATTTCATTTCATACATAAGTGTGCTACATGGATCATAAAACAGGGATTCGAAAAACATAATCATTTATTCAACGATTAATGAATTTTGAATTCATACATTAAACATTAAAATCAATAATTAAATATGCATAAAGGTGAATACCCTTGATGGATAAATGGGCATGTTATTCACTACACAATGACACTGGCTTAGAAAATCGGTGCGATTTTGGCAGCGTAACGTCATGACATAAAAATTCATAGAAATGGTTGATGAGAGAGAAAGGGGTTCCTAGTCATATTTACATGTAATTTTTATTAAGGAGGTCATGTTGATACATGTAACAAAATTTTTAATGGAATTTAGATTCATGATACAAAAGTATTGCTTGAATGTAAAAGAGGAGAGAGAAGTTCCTTTCTGAATTTCGGCATAGTAATAGGTGTACATGGGAGGAATTTAATGAGAGAGAAAGGGTCTCACATCATTAAAACATAAATAGGGCAGTATGAGGGAGGTGTGAAACAATAACCCAACATTTATAATTGAGATTAAAAGGGAAAACCGACTTAAATAAAATTGGGCAAAAATGAGAAAAAAAGAAAACACCCTGACATGGAGGTGCGCTTCCAAAGGCTAGAGAGAGGCTTGTGAGAGGCTTCTTGGGAGATTGGGGCAGCTTGGGAGGATTTTAGAGAGATTAGGATAGAGTTTGGACGATATCAAAGGGCTTTGAGTGAGGAGGAATTGGGAGCTTGTGAGGATTTATATAGGAAAGGTGAGAGAATTCTTTATTATTTATGTTTGGGACCCCTTATATTAAATTAATCCAATCAACAAACCATCCCATGGTTTTTGCCCATGTTTTTTCGGAAAAGGGAATATAAAAACAATAATTTATATGGAAAAATTCCATACTTATTAAAATATTAGGGTTGCTTATGTGGAGGTGAGTCACACTCCCATAGAAATTAATTTAAAAAGGCAAGGTGTTGAATATGTCTTGAGGGGTCCATTAATGCTTTGAAATGTAAGTCAAACAAACCCAAAATAAAATTATTTTAATGGTAAAACATATATTTGCCAAAAATTAAGATTATAGTATTTTATTACATCACTATTAGGCCATTATGATGTCATAAAACACATTATATATTTAAACGGTATTTAATTTTTACCCAAAAAAATTGACTGTCTCAGAAAATTATGAGAAATTCACCATTGGATAATTTCGACATCCTGATTCCAGAAATTACATTTATTTTATCTAAATAATTTTATAAATATGTTAATTTTCACTTTTAAAATATAAACCGACATTTATCAAAAATTCCTGGGTTTTGACAGAAATGGCTTTCAAACATTAATAAAAAATTTAATTGCATTCATAAAATCATAAGATCATTTATATTTAATATAAATTTATTTAGTAATAATATTATTATTTTATAAAAATATTATTTAATTCAAAAATCCCTTAATTTAATAAAATATATTTCTTAATTAAATAATAAATAAAAACACCATTTGTACATTAAAAACTATTTACAATGTATCAAAAATGACTAGAAATTATATTCATTATTATATACAAAAATAATGTACATGAACATAGTACTACTTATTTGTTACATAAAAGCTTAAAACAGCCACATACGACCTAAGGGTAAGGTGTGTGATGGTGACAGACTCTTGGGGTGGCTCAGATAACATCGCTCGAGTGGTAATTTCTATCAACTTCCACTTCTCCCGTAGACGGTCCCGTTCGAGCTTGACATGGGGAAGCTCAGCTTGGGCTTGGTCAAGAGTGAAGCCCAATGATGCCACCTCTTTTCCGAGCTACAATATATGGTCATCATATGGGGAAATTATACTGGATGAGGCCATCACATCCTTTGTCTAAGTAAACTTGGATGTGTTAAAGATCTATATTTATACTAATCATGTGATCACTGTTCAATGTCTATATTAGCAATGGTCAAAATTTTTAACATAAAACCAAAGAAGTTGACATAAAGAGACATTTAATAAGATCAAGAGGTATTTCCATTAATGAAACATTGGGTCGTTACAGCAGCCCCCACACCACCCAGCATGGGCCGAGCCAGACCCAGTGCGGGTCGGGCTGGACCCAGCGGGTCGGGTTGACCCAAATCGGGTCATGTCAGACCGACCGGGCCACACCAGACCCGGACCAGCCCGGAGATTTTCACTCTATTGTCCATAAAATTGGTACCAGGCGTCCTTTTTACAAACCATCAATGGTTCTATAAACCTTGAAGTGAGAAGATCCCATTGGTATACCCCAATTGATATTTGGATAATGTTGGGATACATTCGGGTTGGATCGAGTATTAATCTAACCGGACCATTGGAACAAAAATGCTAATAACTTACAGAAAATGCATCCGATTAAGGTACCTCATATTGCATGGAGTCCCCTATGACGTGGAAGTACTTTGGGTATATTTTCGTAAGACTTCTTGTTAGATTGAGTATCGACTAGTGGTTTGAGGAGCCGACCCTTCCAGAGATGAGAAAGCTTAGCGAGGGAACCTAGTAGCTGGTTGTGACATGAATAATGAATAGAGATTGTGTGTGGGTGACCACAAAAATATCCTATGTGGTTATGTACCGAGTGATCTTGTGTGTGTTAGCACCTAACGATCCTGTGTGGGTCAGCACCAAATGATCCGATGTGGGTCAGCAACGAGCTATCTTGTGTGGGTTAGCACCAAGGGATCCTATGTGGGTCAGCCCCGAGAGATCTTCTATGGGTCAACATCTATAGATCCTATGTGGGTCAGCACTGATCAATCTTGTGTGGGTAAGTAGCAAGCCTCTTAACAGAGTAAGATGATTCAGAATTTAGATCTAATCATTTGTACTTCTGTACCTAAGTTATACCTTGTGTGAGATGAGTCTGTATCTATGTGGTATTCTTTTTTGTGGCATATATGTGTGGTACATAGCATTATGGTGCTCTTTACTTTGTGGAACAGTTCATCTTTGGGTTTTGAGTTGGACTATGTGTTTCCTCATGATTGAGATAAGTATACTCGATAACATAGGTATATGTATGTCCATAAACCTATGTTGGGTTTTAAGTTTATTTAATGCTTTTTGGTTTGTACTTTGTTGATTCTCTGAGACCTTTAGGGTCTCAGGGTCCCAACTAATTATCATTATACTCAAACCTGCATGGGAAATGCCCGCACTTCATAGTTTTTGGTGGAGATGATGGACAATGCTGACTGAGAACGAGAGTACCAGGATTTTGCGATAGATCGGAGGTGGACCTTTGACGAGGCATACCGTAGAGACGACCAATCGAGATCTGTACATACCCTTTAGGTAGGATCCTTGGTAGGTGTTAATAGAAGATGTTTCACTTTACTTGTACTTTCAGTTTCATGTACTTTCTAGTTGGTCTTGTATTCTGGCTCCATTTACATACTTCTCTCAGCCTATTTACTATTAAGTATACTAGAGTTCGTGTCTTGTTGTGTGCTTGGTTGTGTGTGCTTATAGGTTATAAAGAAAGTGGCTTCACAGTTTTAGGCAATACGCCTTCGGTGCTAGTCACCATTCCCTAGCCTATGGAAGGCATGCTAGTGGTAGTCACGGCATGAGCCCCGGGGTATGGTTTGTGACATTAATATTTGTGAATTAAATATTTATTTTATTTTAAAGGGGATTCTATGTTTGATGGTGTACCCGTTACGCAACAACGAGTTTCATTGAAATCATACGTTGCATACATGGCTGAGTCATACTAAAAAAATAATGGTATAATATTATTATATTAAATAGTAATCAGCACCTAGCCGTTGTAAAAAATTTATTGAATAGAACTAGCTAAAATATGATCATACAGTTTTGTTAAAAGTTTTTACATTTATCCAATAAATTTTAGAGGATTAAAATGTTAATTAATATAATTTTATGCATAAATACTCTAATATTCTTTAAAAGGTCGATTTACCACCTTTTAATGGTGAACCCTCATAAAATGTAGTTTTGGACACTTTTATAAGTTCTATTTGGAAAAATAAAACTATTCTTTAGAATCAGGACATCAAATTTTTACTTTGGGTGAATGTTTCGGTATTTTATGATAAAATTCATTTTTCAATGAATATTGATAAATAATATAATTTAGTTCCAAAAAACCATTTAATATAACTTATTTATATAGTTATGTTATCATTTAATTGGTTTTATTAATTAATTAGATTATATTTTTACCATTTAATACAGTTTTGGTTATTGGAAGTAATTACACATTAAATTGGACAGAACCAAGTGTAAAGCTTTTGATAGTTAATATTTCATACAAATTCGCTTTTTGTTTTGACAACATGAATTAATTTTAAATTAATTATTGAAACTTCTTTGTATTGAATTTTCTAAAATAGAAATCATTTTTGAATTTGTAATATCAAATATATCATTGGCTGAAATGTTGTCTCTTTTCTAAAAAACGTCAATTTTGGATGAATATTGAAAACACTGAGTAGTAGTTAAAAAGATAAGTTTTTAATTTATATGAAATTTTAAAACATCTATGAATTTAATTTCAAAAATATAACATACATGTTTTTCTTTATTATTTAAAATGTTGTTCAATAAAATTAAAATATTTTTAGTGAAAAGTACATTTTGTCTTTTATTTACCACGGTTAAAGGTAAATATGGCAATTTATGGTAAAAAAATTATTATAATAATATAAAAATACCTTAAAACTTTTCCTAGCCTTATTTTATGAGAAATGTAAGACCAAAGAAATCCCAGGGTAAGACTTTTAGCCATTGAATGCCACTTGGGTAAGATAATTATATTAATAACCTTTTATTTAATATAAAAGAAAAAAATATTATAAACAATTATTTTTTTACTGAAACAATTTTAATGTGGAGTTATATAATTGATATATTTGAATATAAATATTAATATTAAATCTAAAAATATATTCTACATTTTGGAATTTTTTTATAATTTTTTAGACATCAAATAAGTTAAATTATTTATGAAACAATAATGATGCACTGTTTTCCTCATTAATAAATGATTTAAAAAATAAGATAATATAGATTTAAATAATATCCATAACCTGTAGAATAATTAATGGATGATTTTATGTCAACCATGAGCCATCTTATCTATGAATTTAATATTTTTTGTACATTTGAAAATCTAAAATCATTATATAATAAAATAATATTTTCACACTTTTATAAAGAGCCCCTTCTCCCCCTTATAGAAAGCCCTCACCACTATCCCATTACTCACACCTCTCAAGCCACATGGATCATCCATCCTCTGACCAAAATAATCTTTCAAGATCTCTATCTTCCTCCTATAAGTCTTACCTTAGGCGTAAGGCACTTTGAAAAACCCCTTTGGTTTATACCAAATGGAGTTACTTGATTTTAAGGTAAAGTCTTCTCTTAAGTTATTTTGTTGTATTATAATTATCCAGCCCCATAAATAATTTTTATTACATTATTCTATAAAAACACCCTTATCCTCAATATACTAGGTTATTTTTATTATATGTATTAAAAATACACTTACAGAAACCTCCATCAAATATGCAAAGAACACACTGTTTCTATGGACGACAAACTAACGCCTCACGAAAAAATGATTGTTCAATCTTATCCTATAACTTCATATAGTGGCTATTATGATGGAACTATATTTATAAATGATATATATTATTTTTATTTTTTCTCTATTCTTGTGTTATATTTATTTACAAACATACCTTTATGCTTTCCAATATGTGTATATACGATAATTTCATTTGAGAAAGTGCGGACTACCACACCCTCAAGGTAATATGATTCGTTCATTCCATAAAAGGAATGTATAAAAGATGGAGTTAATGAAATTATGTAACATAAATATCATATGATATAATACTATAATATTAATATTCCTATATATCATTATGTTTTCATTCCATCAAATATGAAATAGAAATGAAAGTTGTGTTCATGCATACGTACACATTATAGTCTCCATGAATGTTGCATTTCATTTCTTATCTCCAAATGTTATGTAAAATTATAAATACATACATATACTGGATATAAATGATATATATGATTTGTAAATCATTAATATCATTTAAGAGATAATGGACTATTGACCACATGAACAACTAGAAATTTTAATAAGTTTATTTTTGACTCAAGTACGAAATATCGACAAAATGGCCATTATGAACATAAATGACTGCATAATGATTATAACACGGTAATAAGTGATATAATAGGAATAATAATTTTTAAAATGGTTCTTATGAAATTAGAAATTTACTTTATCTTATTATTCAAGAGATTAAAGAACGAACGGTTCAATTTGGATAGGAAGTAAGGGGTTTCTTATCTCACTTTTAATTCTGTGAGATTTTCATTTTTCATCACTTATTTATTACACGAGGTGTATTGTGTACTGAAATTTGATATATATTATCATCATTATCATTATATTCATGGTATTATGTGATTAATTTGGTTTTTATTTACTTTTGGTCTTATCACTCGATTGATTACAATGTTGTAAGGTGTTTTCATCCCACTTTTTATTCGTGGGAGATTTATGCTATGTTTTCCACTATTTCTTTCTATGTGGTGTATGTATAGACCATAATTGTATTCTTTGTATAATATAATTTATATTTATAGGTATTTAAGACATAATTTTATGATCCTTCTTTCATGTGGTGTATGTTTTGTATGTTGCCAAATCAGTAAGGGATCTTTTTAACCCAATTTGCACTCCCTGGGTTATTTTTTAAATTCATAATTATGTCATGCTATGATTATGTATAGAATCACTGTTTAATTCTTTATGTTTTAATTTCCGCTCCCCTTTTTTTGAAATTATTTCGATACACATAATCACTCCATTTATAAATTATCAAGTCCTCATTATGAATTTGATAAGAGTAATTTTAAGTCAATTTCCATTCATTGAGTTAAACATCCAAGTCATTGGTGTTGTTTTTAAAAAAATATGTGTGAATATTCTATTACTGATTTACACTAAATATCGATTAATATTGAGTGTATTTATATTTGTGACATGTTATTATGTAATATATTTATCTTTAATCTAATGATACCATTTTTATAAAGGATTTCATTACAATTAACATTCAATTGAGACTTCATTGTTGTTATGTTCCAATTCACTCTTATATGTTGTATACACTGTCCTTTGGAATATTATATCATGAATACCTTTATTATCATGATATTTTAATGTTCTGTTTAAATGATACTCCTCAATTATTTGGGTTCAAGCATCTCTTATTTTGTTAAAAACTCTTTAACTAATATATAGGTTAAAATAATTTAAATATTCATTCTTATAAATATTTCTCATTAACTTATGTGTTTCCAAAATGGTTTTTAGGATTTATTTATATGGAAATTAATGTAACACCCAATATTCCATGGTACACTTCTCTTTGAATAATAGAGTAGTGATTGTTGTACGCAACCTCATGTTCTAACACACTGAGACCAAACAATGTAGCCGTTATAAATATTAATACCCACATTTTGAAATTATATAAATTTTATATTTCAAAATGGACTTCATTTTTGTATTCGGAATATCGAAATTATCCTAAGTTGAAATTTTTTTAATTTTCAGAGAACTTCCAATTTTCTATGAATATAAAAAATACTAAAAAACAACCGTTTTAATCAAAATAATTTATAGTGATAAATTATAATATTGAGTCATTTTAAAGAATAATTAGAATATATTTTTACAATTTTATCCAATGGTGGTCATTATAATTAATTTCACTTTGAAATTTGACATAAACAATTGTCAATCTTTTGATATATATTGTTTCATAAAAACACACTATTTGTTGTGACAGTGGGAATTAATTATAAAATTAATTAATGAAACATGTATTTTTGGAATTGTGTAAAATAGACATCATTTTTGAATTCAGAATATCCCTTATATATTAGGGTTAATTTTTGGTATTGTTATGAGAAACTTCAATTTTTGATGAATAGTGAAACCACTAAGTGGTAGTTATTAAACTAATTTTTTGTTTAAATGAAACATTACCACTTCTGTGAATTGAAGTTCAAAAATCCGATATACATGGTTGCCATTAGTAACTAAAATATAGTTCAATGAGATGAAAATAATTTTTGGTGAATAGTAACTTTTAAGTTTTATTGATCGCGATTAAAGGTAATTAGTGTAATTTAAGGTAAATATAATGTTATAATAATATGAAATTACCTTTACACATGTCCTACCTGTATTGGATGAGTCTTGACCGACCAATACAATCCATGGGTCAACTTGGGCACCCCATGGAGCCACTTCGGTAAGAAAAATATATTAATAACTTTTTATTTAACGTAAAAATAAAATTGTCACAAACATGTTTTGTTTTACTAAAAAAATTATTACATGGGGTTATATAAGTTAAAATTTCTACTTTATATATTAATTGGAAAGCTAAAAATATTTCCTACATCATGGTAATTTTTTTATAATTTTTAGGAATTAAATAAATAAATTTATTTATGACACCATGATGATGTAGTGATTACCTCATTAATGAAATATTTAAACAAAATGGAAAGATATGGTAAAATCTAAGGCTTGAACTTTTCTAAAGCCTATTGGATGGGTGGATGTCAAACCCTTATCACTTTATCCTCGAACTATATCTCTGTGGGACCTTTAAAATCTGAAAATAATTTCATAAAAATGCAACATTTCATGACTTTCCAAGAGTGCCCCTCCTCTCCTCTTATAAAAGGCCGCCACCTCTACCACCTTATTCACACCTTCAAAGAAATATGGCTCGACCAAACTCTACCCAAATACTCTCTCAACATCCCTCTCTTACACCTAGATGCCTGAATATGGGAAAAAGTCTTTCAAAGGAATCCTTTGGCTCAAATCAAAAAGAGTTACATGATTTAAAGGTAATTCCTTCACTTGTGTTCTTTTGTTTTATTTTACTTCTCCAACCACTTAAAGTATTTATATTCCCTTATTTGGTAACAACACCAGTATCTTCAATATACTAGGACGTTTTTATGAGAATTATTTGATTTAAACTTACACACACCTTCTTCCAATGGTTAAATAACATATTGTTTCTGTGGGTGGTGAATTACTGCATCACGAAACGATGATTGTTCAATCTTCGTCTCAATCTCCTTTCATTGAGGCATATTTTGTTTTGTACACAACTTTATTTTATACGGTATATAAACCCTTTGACCTTTATGTTTATTCAAAAGGAATCTTTTTATACGAAGTGTTTTACTAAATGAAAAAAGGGAATGTTTTATTTTTCGTACGTATGCGGTGACAACAACTTCTCTGCCGCTGGGACCATTATTTTAATTTTGGCTTCCTCTACAAGCCGTAATTTTTTTTAAATGAAAAATAAATACCAAGTTTTAATTTTCCTTTATTTTGGTATTGAATATGGTTTTGATAGTGTTATTATTATATCAATGTGTTGTATTGTTATCTTGTGATTGAAATGTGGAAATGTTATGTTTCCTTTATGCATGTTTTATGTGATACGATTTTGTTATGGTTTATGATATATTTAAACCTATTCATATGAGGAATGAATTGGACTTATTATGTGATAGTTGGAGCCTGTAATAGCTCCTCGATACATCGGTACGTCTCATGAGAAAAACTATTGTCTTGTCATGAGGCCTTGACAAAATATTATTTGTAGTCCTGGCACGAGGCCTTGGCTACGTGGTTATGATAGTCTGGCATTATGCATTCCATTATTATGAAAGTGGGTATTGATATGGAATGTGATTATTCGACTAGTAGAATATCCATCAGAATAAGTAAATGGCATTATTTAATTTTACTTTTTCCATATTATGCTGAAGATCAAGTTTTAAAGGCTTTTGTTTTAGTTATACATTCCCTAAAATGTTTATGTTTGTTTATGAATGTTTCCGCGATATTTTTATCCTTACTGAGCATATGATCTTACATCTTTCAATGTTTTATATTCCCAGGATGTGAAGAAATATTTTATGACTAACCTGTAGGGATAGTCTGAAGAGAATATGAGTGTGGACTATGGAGACTATGTTATTGTGATTTTTCACTTTATGATATAATGTAAGACTTATGAATGTATCTAGTGTTTCCAAGGCTACTAAACTAATCGGTCTTTCAAGACTTGATCTTTTGAGATCATTCTAATGTTACGTAATAATGCACCGACTATAGGTAACTGGTGTCGGGGTGTTACAATTATTGTTTTCAAATTATGAATCATTTAAGGGATTCAAAGTGGTATGCAACATTTTAATTAAAAATTCCAATTATTAAATGTTTTAAATGGTTTTTGAAAATGGTTTGATAATGAATTGATTATGTCAATATCTTGAAATAATATATTATGATTGTGATGGGGAAAAGTTATCTTTACTTTATTCTTGTTTTATATGTTATGACTACGTTGTGGGTTTTCAACACTATTTACGAATATGGGTGGTTCCATGAAAAACCTTGGTCGGGTGAGCCCGAGATAGCTCTCTAATGAATTGAGTAACATAACGGAGGTAAACGTCAATTTTTATCTTAAGCGATTTAGGTAATATACTATGATGGGTATTTCAAATGTAACTACCAATATAGTTATGAAGGATTCAATGTATGTATATTATGGATGCCACAAGTTACCTTTATGATTTTTGTTTACTATGTAAATCTTATTATTTCATGAGGTATGTCAAAGAGATTATGTTATGCATATACTGATGAACTAATGTTTTCATTCTTTGTTTTATAACCCTTACAAATCTTTTTTATGCTCATTCCATGTTTTGAAATGTTTTTCACCAGACATAAAGATGACTAGGGTAAATGATTGGATCTATGAAAAGTCATGCTATCTAAAACATGGGACTATACATGATTCTATTTTTCAAGAGTATTTATTTTATGAAAAAAATGGAAGCTGAATCGAAGTGTCTACATTGAAATTTTTGAGATATAATGTAATAGTTGTTTCCTAATTTTGTAAAACTCTAAACCTAAAAATATCCTCAATGTGAACTATTCATTTAATTCAAGACTATGTTATGTTAATGGTCGAGTCCTTACTGTTGGTATCAGTGGTCGGTTTAGAAAACATTATGGATTATGAGTTTTTGTTAAACACATGGTTTGTCCCTATGTCTATTATATTAGTTAAATATTTTATTTATAAATTTTTCAGATCAAGTAAATCCATTTAAAAATGGATGGAGGAGAATATCAAACGACATTACTATGTCTTCCTCATGACATGCTTGAAATAATTATTGCAAAGTCATGTTTATATGATTGTGAAACTTTTTAACGTATAAAACTCACTTGAAACCAGTTGTTTGAGATATCAAATACCTCCTCTATACTTCAGTATCATCATGGATCAAGAGTTATATATAGTCAAATCCTATTTTCTCAATATTCTCATATTTTCTAGAAAGGTAAATATTATCAAGGCATTTTCAAATATTTTACCTTATCACCTGATTTTGATGTATATTATGATTTTGAAAAATGTGTTGAAGAAGGAGACCCTTGCACATTATTTTTATATTTTCTTTTACAATGTAGTCTGTTAAAACACACTTATGGTATTTTAAATGGATCATTGATTGAATGTTTCAACTCAAATTTGCTTCAATGGTTTTATAAAAATAATGTTTTGTCCTATTTTTTGAAATTATATGTCATACATGATTGTTTTCCAAAATTATTTTTCTACGAACCCCCATCTGACCCAAGTTGTACATGGTGTATTTGGATAAAGGAATCAAATGATTTTGAAAAATCACTAAATCATTGTTGCAATGCATGGACATTCAACCTAAGTGAACAAGTTGATGATGAAACCATATGGACACCATGATAATGGTATGATGTTCTTTCTATTGGCAATATTTTTATTTTATCATATGGGGGTGAAACAAATGACAATATATTAGATGTTGAGGACTTAAAATTTTAGGATGATAATGAAAGGTATAATAAAGCCTTTGAGGTAAATATATGTTAGGGTTATTTTTTAGTTTTATAATAAAATATGTAAGATTGGTGAAAAACTTTCACATCTAGAAAGGTATCAAGAATCTATCCCATGAACGAAGGGTGACAAGGGTGCATCTCCTACCACTTTCCTACATGATGTCCTTAGATTGCATGACTTATTATTTTAAGTTAAATGATTTTATGGATCATGAATAAGTTGATTTTGGAAACATATGTTTTATCAAATGGATATCATTAATATAGGAAATGATTTGGTTAGTTAGTTATTGAGGATATTTTAGAATATGTTTTCTATTTTGGAAACATTATACCATTAAGGGAAATAGAATACTATAGGATATCATCTGTGGAGTAATGGTTGAAATTTTATTTTGGAAGAATATATGTATTTATTATAGATATATGAAAATTTGGTTTATTTATGGAAATGATTAACCTATCATAGATAATATGTGATTAGGTTAATTACTTTTTAGTATGAAACATAAAGAGTAACTGATGTTAATTGGAGATAAATGTTAAGATTTATCTTGTAAGACTATGTGATTAAATCCTTTGAAAATTTGGGATTCAATCATAGTTTGGATTATATTGAAAAAATTTATAGAAAATTGTTTATTGAATGGTATTTGTTGATCTTTGGGTATAATTTGACATAGTTTGGAGATTAAGAGTAGTTTTTCTTTTTGTAAAAGATTATCTTTTTTTGGAATTATCTGATCTTGTACTAACCATTTTGATTTTGGATAATGTCTAAATACATGGGAATAATATAGTTTATCTTTTGTGGATTATTTTATTCTATATAAGTTTATTATATCATTTTCAATGTGAACAAGTAAAATTGAATACTCATCATTTGGACAAAAGATAAGCTTGTGGTAGAAATATAATAAAGGATGCTAGTCTGCATGAATATTAAGTATGTTTTCTTTATTTTATTATTCAAGCTCTTAAATAAATTCCACGACATTAAGAAAAGTAACTTAAAACAAAAACATTGTCCGTAACTTTTTCTTGTGGGGAATCAAAGACCGTTTAACCCATCACTAGTTTTTTATTTTCTGGTCGATAACTTTCTCCAAATTATGTTTTCTTCCACATTCCATCAAACCATAATGGTTTGTTTCTCTTCCATATCCGGGTTTTCCTACGTAGATTCCTAGTATGGGCTATCTAGAGTGACCTTCTATTTCTCTTTCTTTCGTTTAATGTGATATTTTTGTTGATTCATTTTCCAATGTGGGACATCTAGTGAAGCTTTCAAGCCAAATTTTAAAATTGTGAGGACGCAATTTCAAAAAGTGGAGAATAATGTAACATCCTAAGTAAATAAAGAACAATACAATTTCATAATTATTAATATTTTTGAATTAAATATTAATTTTAATTTAAAGGGTTTTCTATTTTTGATGGCATACCTGATACGCAACAATGGGTTTCTTTGATGTTTTATGTTGCACACAACGCTGAGTCATACTAAAATAATACTAAAATAATAATATTATTTTAAATGGTAATTAATACCTAGTTTTTGTAATGGTGGGAATGAATAGAACTAACTACAATATGATAATACATGTTTTTTAAATTTATTAACATTTATCCAATAAATATTAGAGCCATAAATTTAGAATTAATCAAAATTTAAACATAAATACTCTAATATTCTATAAATTGTCAATTTACTACCTTTTAATAGCGAACCCTCATTAAATCTACTTTTGGTAACTTTTATATGTTTTATCTAACAAAATAAAAATCTTCTTTAGAATTGGGACATCAAAATTATCTTTGAGTAAATTTTGGGTATTTTTTAGAAAAAACTTCATTTTTAGGGATTTGTTGAAAATACTGTATTTTAATTCAAAACTGCTTTTTATCTAATTTAATTATATGGATAGATTATATTTTTAATTTATTATAATGTGTAATTAGATTATATTTTTAAAATTTAATTAAATTTTGTTCATTGGAAGTAATTTCATGTTGAAGTTGGACATAAACAAATGTCAATCTTTTGATAGTTATTATTTCTTTAGAACACGCTTTTTGGTTTTGACAACAAAAATTAATTCAAAATTAATTAATGAAAATTATATGTATATGATTTTTTAAAATAGACATCATTTATGAATTCATAATATTAAATATATCATATGCTGAATTGTTTGTATTGTTTTCTGAAAAACATCAATTTTGGATGAATAGTGAAAACACTAAGTAGTATTTAAAAAACTAATTTTTTTATTTAAATTAAATTTTACCACTTCTGTGAATTGAATTTTGAAAATATTAAATACATGTTTGTTATTATTATGTAAAATTGGGTTCAATAAGATTAAAATATTTTTTGTGAATATTTATTTTTAACTTTTATTTACCATGTTTAAAGGTAAATAGGGCAATTCAAGGTAAAAACAATATTATAATAATATAAAATTACCTTAACACCGGTCCTATCCTTATTCTATGTGGAATGGATGACTAAGAGAATACTTGTGCTGAGACGTTTGGGCTTTGAAAGCCACTTGTGTAAGATAATGATATTAATAACTTTTAATTTAAAGTAAAAATAAAACTGTCATAAACGTGTATTGTTTCTCTAAAAAAAATAATGTGGGTAATATAATTGATTTATTTGACTATAAATAATCATTAAAAATAAAAAATAATTTCCTACATTATCCTAACTTTTTTATAATTTTTATACTTCAAATAAATTAAATTATATAAGAAACTACAATGATGCAGTGTTTACCTCATTAATAAATGATTTAAATAAATAAGATAATAATGATTAAAATAGTATCCAAAAAATGTTCAATTATTATTGGATGATTTTATTTCGACCATAATTCATCTTATCATCATCTTTAATAAGTTTTGGGCATTTTTCTATCGAAAATAATTATATAATAAAATAATATTTTCACACTTTCTCAAAGAGACTCTCCTCCCCCTTATAAAAAGCCCCCACCTCTAACCCATTACTCACACCTCTTAAGCCCCATGGATCATCCAACCTATGACCAAATAAGATCTAAATATCCCTATATTACTTTTATAATCCTTAGCTTAAGTAGAAGGCACTTCAAGACACTCTTTTGGGTCAAACTAATGGATGTTACCCAATTTAAAGCTAATGTTTTCTCTTAAGTTCTTATGTTTTATGTTACTTCTCAAAACCACTATAATATTTTTAGTGTTTTATTTTTTAACAAAAACTATTTCCTCAATATTCTAGGTTCTTTTTATGATAATTATTTGAATTACACTTACACACACCTCCATCTAATGGGTAAAGAACATACTGTTTTTGTGGATGACAAACTAATGCCTCATTAAATGATGATTGTTCAGTCTTCTCCTACCACATCTTATGGTGGACATTATGATGGAACTATATTCATATATGATATATATTATGATTATATTTTTTTAATGATTTTGTAATTTTTATTTACCAACAAAACTTTATGCTTTCTAATATGTCTATATAGGGTAATTTTATTCCAGGAAGTGCAGCCTACAGCCCCCTCAAGGTGATATGATTCGTTCATAACATAGATGGAATGTATAAAGCATGGAGTTAATGAAATTATGTAACATATATATCATATTATATTATAATATAATTATAATATACCTATGTATCATATATTTTCATTCAATTAAATATGAAATAGGTATGAAAGTAGTATTCATGCGTATGTACAACTTACCGTCTCCATGAACGGTGAATTTCATTTCTTATCTCTAAATCTTATATAATATTATAAATACATATGTATACTGGATATGTATGATATAAATGATATCTTTATAATGAATATAATTCTATATATAATTTACTTTTGACCACATGAACAGTTTGTAATTATAAGAAGTTCAATTTTTACTCATGTACCAAATATCAACAAAACAACCATTATTAAATTAAATGATTGTGTAATATCTATAACATGGTAATAAGTGATATTAAAGGAATAATAAACTTCAAAAACATTATTAATCAAGTAGAAATTAAATTTTTTGTTTTATTCTGAAGATTAAATAATGAATGGGTCAAGTCGACATGAGGTAAGGGGGTTCTTATCTAACTTTTAATCTGGTGAGATTTCCACTGTTCACCACTTATTTATTTCATGTGGTGTATTTTTTAATACCGTTTGATATATAGTATAATTATTAAATTTTTATTCAAGGTATTTTGTTATTAATTTTGTGTTTACTAACTTTTGGTCTTATGACTCGATTGATTACAACGTGGTAAGGGGTTTTCATCTCACTTTTTATTCCAGTGATATTAATGCTATGTTTTCCACTATTTCATTTTTTGTGGTGTATGTACTTCCCATGTTAGTTTTATTTGTATAATATAAATTAATTTATGGGTATTTACTTCTTCATTTTATGATCCTCCATTCATGTGGTGTCAGTTTCATAAGTTACCAAATCGATAAGGGAACTTTTTAACCCAATTTCCATTCCATGTGTTATTCTTCTAAATCTTAATTATGTAGTGATTTCATTATGTGTAGAATCACTATTCATTTACTTATGTTGTAATTTACACACCCCTTAGTGTGGATATAATTTTAATACACATAATCACTCCATTGATAAATTCTCAAGTCCTCAATATGAACTTGATAAGAGTAATTTTAACTCAATTTCCGTTAATGGAGTTAAACATCCATGTCATTGGTGTTGTTATTTAAAAAATATGTGTGAATTTTATCTGATTTATTTAAACTAAATATCCTATAATATGGAGGGTATTTATTTTTGAAACACATTATTATGTTATAGATTTATTCTTAATATATGTATACAATTTTTATATGGGATTTCGTCAGAATTTACATTCCATTGAGACATCAATGTTGTTTTGAACCAATTCAATATTATATGGTTTGTATACTATCATATGGAATATTATATAATGAATAAATTTATTTTCATGATATTATAAGGTTCTGATAAAATGTTATTCCTCAATTATTTGAATTGAAGCATCTCTTATTTTGTTAAAAACTCTTTAACTAAAATATCGATTTAAATATTTTAAATATTTATTCTCCTAAATATTCCTCATTAATGTCCATGTTTACAATTTTTTTTTTATTTATTTAAATGTATATTAATTATTTCAAATGATGATTCATTTAAAAGTTTTAAAGTGGTATGGGACACTTTGATTCAAAAATATTTGTATTAAATGTTTTAAATGGTTTCTAAAAATTGTTTGATAATGAATCGATTATGTCAGTATCATGAAATAATATATTCTGAAATCAATGTGGAATTGTTATCTTTAAATTATGCTTGTTTTATATGTTATGACAATTTTATTGTTCTTTTCCGTTGTTTTGCAAATACGGGTGGTTCGGTGATAAACATAGGCCGAGTGAGCCCGAGATAGATCTCTAATGCATTGGGTAACGTGACGGAGGTTAACATGAATATTTCTCCTAAAATATTTAAGTAATATAATGTGATGGGTTTTCAAATTGTAACTCACTATGTAATTGGGAATGCTACAACGTAAGTATGTTATAGATGCTTCAAGTTACCTTTATAATTTGTGTTTACAATGTAAATCTTATGATTTCATGATGTATGATAAAAGAGCTCATGGTATGTCTGTATTGATGAACTAATGTTTTTTTTATAACCCTTACTGAGATTTTTATTCTCATCCCTTGTTTTAAAATGTTTTTTCACAGGACATAAATATTAATAGGGTCTAGGATGGGATCATGGAAAAGTCATGTTGACTAAAACATGGGACTAGACATTACTCTTTTTTTTCAAAAGTTGTTATTTTATGAAAAAATGGACACTTTGTAGAAGTGTATACCATGTAATTTTTGAGATGTAATATAATAGTTAGAACTAATTCTCTAAAAATCTAACCATGAAAAGATCCTCAATGTTAATTATTCATTTAATTCGAGAATATGTTATGTTTAAGGCTGGTTCCTTACTGGCTTACTAATTTGGTTTTGAGTTCCTCTGGTGGGATTTTCTCCTGAAGAACTTGAATTATATTGGGCCCCAATTTGGATATGTTTTGGATATCATAGCAAACTAATGGTAAAAAAATATCATGGAATAAGTGTCTTAAAATACAATTAAGTTATAGTTATAAAAAAAATCATTATATAAGAGTTATTAATTTAAAAGCCATACAATAGTTGTCTTAGGAGGGTTTCGATATGGGGTGCCTAGCACATGTACACTAGAAAGAGAACATATGTTGATGGTGGAAAATTATTCTCATATATTTCCATCATCATGGGAATTACAACCACAATTTTAGTTTTTTATAGAATAAGTCAATCAAAATGAGACTCCATACCCATTGTAGAATCTCTTCACAACACCGACCACCATGGTTGATCACGCCCCTTGTAAAATATTACTTACATAATCCACAATGAAAATATATATGTGTTCCTATATTGATATATGCTTTCCATAGTAACAAATGTTTTATTTTTTTAATTTATAATTATTATAAATAAATAATATTTTTAATATTAAAAAAATACACACACACACATATATATACATGTATATATATATGAATGAATAATATAATATAATTAAATGTTAATATTCATAAGTGGTGGTGGGCCTTTTCTCAGAAGCGAGTTGGTATTGGATTATATCATGACACAAATATGAATTTTATTTAATTTATTTTTATAGGAAAATCCTGTGGTGCTAATCAGGCTTACATCACTAGGACATGAAAATGTTTATATATACATTATTCCTTAGGTACATCACATGGAAATATCTCATGATGTGGTTGTGAGAAAGATTTTATTTTGTCGTTATAGTAATAATTCCATAGGTTATTTCTATAATGGTTTTCATGGAATGTCACCATTATAGTAGCAAGAATGAGAATTACCAACAAACAATTGAAATATCCTTCTAGGATATTATCTCAAATATAGTAGTCACAAAATCAATATGAATATAAAAAATCTATAACCATTGAAATACAGTCTAGTGCCATTATTTTCTCTCATATTCAATGTAAATTTTCAAATAGTGGTCTATATCAAAATTTATCAACCAACACCATTAAATATATGTGATTAAACATTATTGTTAATCTACCAAGATATTTATAAATATCATGGGATATTATATTAAATATTTTTATGGATTCTTTCATGAGACAGATGGATTTATTTCAAGAATAAAGGATTTTGATGTTGATAATTTTTAATATCTTGGATAGATGTGTTTTTATAGAGTACCTTGTTATTTCCCTCTAAAGAAAATCATTGGTATGGGATTGATTTGTAATCAATGAAATATTATTATCACACCAATGATTATAATGTATTTCGATAACAAATGGATTTAATCTCATTAATACCCAAAAAATATGACACATTTTAATTGTAATCCATAGAGGTTATTTTCACATTGTAACACCAATAGATTTTGGGAAAACCTTTTTTCAAATTAATTTAACTTTTTTGATTTTTTTTTTGATTTCATGTGACAATAGATAAAGTATTATATATAGATATTTATATTGAAAAACTATGTCAAACATTCCTTAAACAGGACAATAATATTCATTGCGCTACACCCAAAACTTACAACACTTTCACATTACACAACACTAACTTCGCTTGCGCTACATGCCACACCGACTTGGCATTCATTACACGTAATACTGATATTTTACAATACATCATTTTTTTATTATAATTATTTAAATTATTTAGTCATAACATATCCAATAAATAATATTAATATGACTTTTAATAATTACTTGTAAATAATTTTTATAATGGTTTTATACAGAAAAAATTCATAATGAAAAATATGATTTTTATAATTTCTTTACAAGATTAAATATAGTATTTTGTCAAATAAACTTCTTACCACCTCCTTCTATAATGAAAAAAAATTAACTTTATACATAGAAAATTTTAATTTTATAAAATAAACGTCATTTTTTAATTTATAATGCTGAAATTATCTTAGGGTGAATTTTTTGGATTTTCTAAGAAACATAATTTTTTTAACGAATAGTGAAAATACGACATTTTAGTCAATAACCACCATATTTTTTAAATAATAATTAATGTAAAATTAAAATGTACATTAAGTTTAATGTCACTTTAGATAAATTATTAATCTATTAATACAATTTAGGTAATACTAATCTATTACACTTTGATATTTAGTATAAAAAACTAACAATCTTCTGAATAATTTTCTACTTACAAAACCTGTTATTCCATACAATTTTTTGGGATTTGAATTAATCTTTATATTGTCACAATGGTGAATTGATTTTTTTAAAAAAATACATACACCATTGTAGTAAGTATAATATTTTCTTTATAATTAGATCATGTTAGTTTTTTACCAAAGATATTAGTAAAAGTGGATAAAATTATTCACGTTGATTAAGGTCAAATTAAGCTTAATTTGGGACTATACATTAATCTTAGGGTCCCAATTGACCTAGAAAAATGACTAAAAAGAATTATATGGTTATATTTTATCCATTAGTCATATATCATTGATTTATTTGGGTTTTTATGACCATTTATAGTTAATAAAATTTTTAAACCTAACTAGTCGTCAAAAATACAATGTGAGTCCTTTTCATTCTTGATAAAAGGCCACCACATATCCCTTATCTTCAAACCACTGAAACCACCTAGGATAGGAAAATATCTACCCAATAAAATTATCGACATTCATCATTTAATTTTTGAATCCTATAAATGGGCCAAAAGGATTCCAATGAAGTCTTTTGGCCCAAACCAAAAGGAGTAACCCGATTAAGAGGAGGTTTAAACGAGTATGACAAGAATAACGACCCCAGGTAAGGGGATTCCATATCACTTTTTATTTCCATGAGATACATTTTTTATTCACAATACATTCCTTTTTTTGGTTTTTATACAACATATGGATTTATTCTATAGTTCTTGTTCTTAAACTTATGGGTACTTACATGTCAATTTGATTATATTTCTTTCGTTGGGACTATGTATCAAAAGATACCAAATTGGTAAAAATGATTTTGTATAAATTTTTATTCCTTAAGAAAAATGAAATTTTATGCACCTATATTTCATTCATATGGTTTATATAAATCATTTTAAATGTTACAACCGAAATATCATTCTTTTCATGATTGTAAGGATCATGTAATTTCATTTTCTTACATGGGGAGGAGGATTCAAAGTTACAAAGTGGTAAACATTTTCTAAAATAATATCATTTCTTATTGAGATTTTTATATTTCTGATTCATTTGATGAAATATTAGGATCTATATCTCAACAAAATTCATAATTATTCTTCTCTTTTGTATAGTGAAGATATATTCAACTATTAGTTTCGTTACTCCATTTTTTGGTATATAATATAGTTAATAATTTGTTTTTAAGAAACCCCAACTTTATTTTCTATTTTTTCAAAAATAAATGTTCCTTAAAATACAGTGTTTTCTATAATGATATTCCATAAATATTGTACTAATATCCTATGATCATTAAAATAAACTTCTACCCTTTTTTTATAATTTTTCTAAGGAATCTTCTTGACTCTTTCTAAATGATGAATTTTTATAACCTTTTTTATTGCAAAAGTAATTTAAGTTTTACCTCAAGAAACATAAATAGATTTACCAATAATCAATTCTATGAAGCACTCATTTCATGTTTTAAATGCTAATTTTTTTAATAATTTTTTTAAATGATACATTAAACGAAATGGTTTTCAAAAGGTTTTCAAGATTATTTTATATGTTTTCAAGGAAATTTGTCATAAAAATATATATAAACTTATTTTATAAGATTCCAAGGAAATATTTTTTCATGTTGTTTTAAATATTCTTTTATATGTTTTCAAAGATATTTGTTTCATTTTTTTCAGAAATTCATTATTAATTATCATGGAATTTTTTTCAACAAATTTTCAATGTTATTTTATAAGTTTTCAGTGAAACTTATTATCCAAATGTTTTCAATTTCACTTTATATTTTTTCAAATATAACATATTAAAAAAGGGGTTTGACCATTTATTTACAAATTTTCAAGATTATTTTTAGAGAAATGGATTTCAAAGGTTTGTTGTTTTTTAGATAGATTTTTCAAAGAATAATGGATATTTTACTCAAGGAATGTTGTCAAAATACAGTTCCAAGTAATTTTACATCTAAAATGAAATATTTTGTGGTCACTCATTCTATTATAAGAATGGATCCAAAGGTTTTTTTTCATAATCCCACTTGATTATTTTATATTTTTATAAAATAATACTTATGAAACCAAATTCTCTTCTAGGGGTTACATTCTTTTGAAACTAGCATTTTTCAGGGGTTATGCTTTTAGTGAAATGATTATAAAACATGTATTTTTTATATGTTGAGAAATTATTTCATGTTTATAACACCCATTTAATTTCATGGTTTATGATATGATTGTTTATGATTTTGTGCACATGTATGAATGGTTTCATTATGATATGGGTGGTACCTATATCTCCTTCTAATGAATGGGTAGTGATAATTGTTTTACGAGCTGAGTGGGTACACGGTAGGTCATCTTTAGATCAAAACATGATTTTATGTGGGAGTAAATACCATGCCCAAAGTAAGAGGTTACATGGGAAGGAATCCCTATCCTGAAAAATGATTTTTTATAGGATTACATCCCAATGCTGAAACAATTGAGTAAATTGGAGGACATCCTAAGCCCAAAACTAGAGGGTACAAGGGAGGACATCCCAAACCAGAAACAAGAGGTTAAATAGAAGGGATAACCAGTCTTAAAGGTGGTACATGGGTGAATAAACAAATAATAACATGTTACAAAGTCCTTGGTTTGCTGCGTGGAAATTGTGTTTTTATGTACATATGTATTTTCCACAATTCATTATTCTATTATAATTTTATTATTTCATGCATTATGTTCATTATTTACTTATGATTCACATATTATGAACTATCAATATTTATTATGATATTTGATATGTATGTTATGATATTAAAATGGTATTATCATGTTACACACCCTTTTGTTCATGTTATTCCTACACATTTCCATTATTTACCCTTACTGAGCATTTGAGCTCCCACTTTCTTATGTTTCATTTTCCTTGGTAATGATTAATGGTTCGTGATATATGTACTATAGGTGGAGATATTTATAGGATATTTTGTTGATATTTTACTTGGATAGAATATTCTTTTTCCGTGTTTCAAAATTCATTGAACTATTATAGTCCTCAATCATGTATTTTCATTAAGTAATGAATATTGATATAAAATGGTTTAATATCAATGTATTCCAAGCCTATACCTCTATAGATTATATCAATTTAATTGTTTATTAAAAATTCTAAACAATGATGATAAATTTATAGTGATATCTTAATAATTATTTCTAAGGATATTATTACGGGTGTCTATTAGGATATGTATAAGGATGATTTGATGTTTAGGAAAATGTCCTGGAATTTTGGAAATAGATAGGGTGAATGGTATCATAGAAATATATTCTTATCTGAATACTACAATATATGTTCCTCTAACACATATGTACTTATGAGTAGAAACTCCAAAAATATGTTTTGGTCAAGACTCAGGTTAATATAGTACATGAAAACAAGCATTTTTGTACACCTGGTTTGACATTCCCAAGGGATATTCTCTGGTAATTCAAAAAAATCTTCACAAACCATTAATAAGGATTTAAATATAATATGATTATGAATTACCAAGTACAAATCTAATATGTTATTTAATAAAAGGTAGGATTTATTATTAAGACATTATATTAGTTATTTTCATTATTATGTGGTTTTCTTCTATGATATAAGTTTCTCACCCCATGATTTTTGGTTATAGATAATTTTTGAAACTGTAAGGTACTAGATTAACATTGTGTAGATTGGAAATTCTGATTATTATGATAAATTAAGAATTTTAATGACTAGAGATAATGATATTATAGTTATTTTGAGTTAGCTATCATGATATTTGATTAACAATGAAAAAATCGGTGATATTCCTAACACGTCATATAAGAAGATGATGTTTTATTATAAATGTTCAAATTATAAGAATCATAGAAGAAAAATTGTTTCACATCCTACATGTCATGAATAAGGGAAAAATAACCTTGAGGAATACCTCAAATAGTGGGTGAGATGTTAAAACTATAATAAAATAGGTCCTAAGGTGATGAATTTTCGTCGATTTCAATGTATCATCTTTATAGAACATGATTATTACCAAAATCAACGCCTAGAATTAATAATTTTCATTGCAAAATTATGTATTCCACGCCAACCTCTAATGTTTAAGTACTGAAGTATTTATTTATTTGGATCCAAGAATTATAAATGGTGAATTATATGAGGAATTTTCATTTTATAGTTTTCTATAAATATTCTCAAGAGAATGATGAACAGTAATATTGGACATGAAAATTGATTTAATGACAAGTTGATATTTATTAGAAAAATAATATTAAGGTAAATAAAACCCATATTGTGTTACAAATGTTAATATAATGATTTTTTTGGCAAGAATCATTTTGAATATAAATAAGGGAATTGGATGGTACACATTACCCTGGATCTGATTATCAATTGGTTGAAAAAGTGGTCTATGTCATCAAGGATGAAGTAGATAACTTCATTTATTTAAGGAATATATCCATTAATATTTGGAATTAAGAAGAATGCATGTTTTTGAAATGGATTTTTGGTAATTTTATTTACTACCATCTTTCATTAGAAAAGATGAAGAGGGTATTCCCATGATTGCAATTCAACCACTAATTGTTACATTTTGTTTTATGGGGGATCAATTTTATGCTGATTTAGTTTACTTATTCTTCATGTTTTGTAATTTAATTTTTTTATGGTTTATAATGTTAACTAATCATTGAATGATTATGTTTAACATCAAATGAAGTTTTTGAGGTTAAAGAGATATCCCACAATATGAGGATTTATATATGATGGATAGCTTGTGCAAATAATTTTGATGAGATGTTAATTGAAGGAAAATGGAATGAAAAATATAGAACCTAGAGAAATTACAAAAAAATTTAATATTGAATTCATGAGACACTAAATCTCTATGAAACAACACATTATTGTAACCTAGACAATGAACCTAATTTTTCTGCTACTGAGATATGAATTTTCAAAAAATGACATACATAGTTGTGATCAATAAGATATTTAGGGTCTGATATGATAAACATAAATTTTTGGTGAATTATAATGCACCCTTATTAATAGTAACATAAACTTATGAATATTAATTTAAACTTATTAATAGAATCCTCACACATGATAGTATAAATACATTTTAGCACCGTAAAAATTATACTGAATATTTTAAAATTTAATAATTAAGTGTTGGTAAATTTATGATTAAAATTTTTAAGTGAAAATTTAAAATAAATAAATTATAAAAAATTATTTTTAATAAAATATGTTCATAAATAAATATCTTAATTGTATTATGATTTTAGTGAAATTTTGTGAGACCTAAGCTAATTTTTGAAAGTATTATAAAATGAGGTTTAAATTTAAAATATGTATTTACATGTAAATAATGAATTTAGTTATGAATTAAATCTATCTTATTTAGAAAAATATTTTGATAAATGGGGTTATATTTAAAATTCATCTTGCTTAAAAGTTGTTTGGGTGAGTATTTGGATTTTTTCTCAAATACCTGAATATTTTTGGATTGTGAAATTCGATAAATTACAAAATATACTAAATAAATAAATTTCTTGCAGCATGCATGAGTCATGAATAATGTAAATGACCACTAGTAATAACTATGATGCACTTATTATTGTGTTTGGTCAAAAGAATCGACATTATTTCTTTTCTTGAAAAAAATATAAGAATAATGAATAAGATATTCAAAAATCACTCTTCTTGTCCATTATAAAAGCACCCACTCACTCCCTCTCCTCTTCACTCCTCTAATCCTTGAAGATTATAAAAGTTCTATGCCAATATTATTTCCAAGTGCCTCCTCACATATATTATCCATTGGTCTTTCTAATGGACCAAAAGCCTTTTCCTTAAGGAGGTTCTCAAGGAGTTTATTTCTAGAGGTAAATCCTCTACCTTTTTCATTTAATTTCATTTCAGTTTATATTCATTAATTATTATCTCCTAAACCCATCTATATAACTTATCATTATAACTCTATTATATTCTATATAAGTTTACAATTTCATTTTAATTAAATAACTATTATCAAACTCTTTACTCTCCCACTTAAATTTTATAAACGAAATCATCATCCGGGAGGTGCAAATTTACAACCTTCAAGGACGACGATGTCTCTTTCGTCAATTTTTTTTCAAATATGTTATTAAAACCAATTTAATGGTTGATATAGATTTTAGAATTTATAATATAACATTTTTTAGTTTCTTTATGTAACATATTTACATAATAATAAAATATAATACAAAATTAATTCGTTATGATCCATAACCACTGTAATAATCTTTATGATAATCAGTAAATGTATTATATAATAATTCACCATCATAATAATTAACCAAATGATATATACAACAATTTACATTTCAATAATCTAATTAACATCATGAGACTAAAATTCAGGATAATTTTACCAATTTTAATTGAACTTCATTACATATAATCAAGAAAACTAATCACAAAATCATGGAAACAAACACTCTAAAACAACAGAATTCAACCATATAACTTATCAATAATGTTATAAATTAAATTAATACAAATTTAATGAAGAAAATTCATTTAAATACTGTTTTTAAATTATTAATAAATGGATTTAATTTTATTATCTTTTATGTTATGGTTAATTTATGAACATGTATAGACATAAGGTAAGGGTTTTCTACAAGAACCACCATTTTCATTGGGTTACTATTATTCTCTAAAAACCTCAATGAAATTTTTAAGTATTCTTATGTACTAGTCGTAAATTTCATTTTTATGTCACATATATGTGTACCAATTAGAATTATTCTTTTTATGTGGAGTTGTATTTTTTAAAAGGATCATTAAAAATTCTTCCCCATAAACAAGAATGTTTCATAGGAACGTTCCATATTCATACATATTATTAAATTCACTCTATAATCTATTTTTAGCCACTATTATATTACTAAAATCACCCATTTTATTATAAAAACTACATTAATTCAGTTCTAGTTTTATGAATTGTTTTTTCGAAAAGAAATATTCTTTTCAAAGTGAAAGAGTATTTATCTTAAAAATTACTCAATCATTCTATAAAACTATTCCCATCTATTTCAACACTCTTGATAATTATTATGTTCAATTGAATTTAAACATTAATGATACTATCTACCATATTTTATTGATTTTTTTATGATTAGTATGAATATGGATGTGCTATCTTGATACCATTCATCATATTAATTTGAATGGTCAGTTTTCATATTTAATAATTGTGGAAAATTATTTACATTTGATATGTTAGTTTCAATATGAATGTATATGTTGTTTATGTTTACGCCATTCATATGAGAAATGAATTATAATTATTACATGATTGTGTGGTACCTCTATAGACCCTTTATGCATCTGTAGGTCTCATGACACAAACTAGTTTATTTTTTTACGCATTTATTTAGGGTCTTGGTTTGGGGCATCGAAAGAATGATTATGCTATCCCACATTATTCATTCCTTCACTATGAAACTAATGATTAACATTCCATGTGATTCTTTGACTAGTATAATATCCATGGTTCTATTTTATTGATTTATTTAATCAATTTTTTCCACGCATATTATGCCCTTGTTTATTTTTAAAGGCATTTGTTTTTGTTATTCATCATGCATCGTGCTCAGGTTTATGATTACTTCTGCTAGAGCATTTACCCCTACAAAGAATTAGAGATCACCCCTTTATTATGTTTTATATTTCCCCAAGATGTGAAAAATTGTATCGTGTATGCCTTTTAGGGATAATCTAGTTTTTATGTGAGGTACTAATAGATCGAAATTATAGTGTTTCATTTCAAGTAGTGAGGTAGAAATTATGTATATATCTGTTTTTCAAAAAATACTAAACTACCTAGTCAATCAATATACAAAACTCCTGTAATAATTCCAATGTAAAGAAATAATTCCCTAGCACTAGGAAAATACGGTGGGGCATTAAAACTTATTATTCTATTTATGGATCTCATGACATGTTGGTTCTTTCATAATGAAAAAATCACCATCATTCCCGAGAATAATAGGTCAATTGGGAACTGATCAAGGAAAAAACCAAATGGTGAAATTTTATAAATGAAAAGGAAAAAAATCAAGTATGATTGTTTACATTGGTTTCAAAATAGTATAATAATTTCTCACGTCTAGGAAATTAACATTGAAAAATATTTATCCTAGAACATTTATTTCGAATAAATCAGATGGTCAATTAGATCATCATGGATTTATGGTTTTTTGATCACCCACATTTTCTAATCAAGGTTCTCTATCAATATTCCTCAATAACTGGACTGTTAAATTGTTCTTTCATGTCCACGTTTTCAAATCCCACCTACGTTATCCTATGTCAAAGTCTAGTTATATGTTATTTTTGGTAAAAGGTATTCTTGAAACCTTCCCTTCTTAGTGGATGTTTTTGTATTCATTATTACTATGTGGGATTCTATTAAATAAACATTAAAGTATTAATGTATCGATAACATAGACGAATTATGAGGGAGAAATTCATTTTAAGGGGTGAAGAATGTGACAACATGAGATATTGTGAAATATAATTTTTAGTATTAATTTATCTTTTTGAAATTTTTTTCACGTGACAATAGTAGTAGTTATATATATTTATTAAAGGACTATATCAAACGTAACATTCAAATTACACTAAAATATATTATGCTAACACAAAAAGTGACTTGGCTTGCACTACTGGAGACATCGACATTAAATCCATAACACACAACATAGACTGGCCAATGTTACTTACAATACTAAATTTCTACAAAATATCATTTTATTATTATAATTATTTAAATGAGTTAGTTATTACCTAGCCATTAACACATAGTAGTATGTATAGTAATAACTAATTTTTAAATATTTATATAATTCTCTTTTATAAATAAAAAATATTAACAATGAAAACTATAAATTTTAAAATCTTTATATGTTCAAAAAAGCTCTTCTCTAAAATGAAATTATTTTTCATGACTTTCTATGAAGGGAAAAAATCATTTTAGACCCCTATGAATTTTAATTGGATAAAAAAATTAATTTTCAAAATTAGAATGCCGAAATTATATGGGACGACTTTTTTTTTGTTTTTTTAGAAAACTAATTTTATGAAGAATAGTGAGACATACTAAATTTTAGTAAAGAACTACCATTCTGAATAAATAATTATTGAGAATAAATGGGGACTAATCCCTAATCTTAGGGGCCAAAATAACCTAAACGCATGTCCAAAACCTATTTTCTGAACATATATCATCCATACACATTACATTATAGTTTTTTTGGAGTATCGTTTTTTATGAATGAAGATGAAGAAACCAAACTTTAAAAAAAATTATAACTCTATCCTATTCCATCCCAATTAAAGGCCACCACCTCTCCCTCTTTTCCACACCTCTCAAACCCATTAGGTTCAGCCAAAATATGGCCAATAAACTTCCATACATCTTATCCTTCCTCTTAGAAGAATCTCATTGAGAATAAATTAATCTAGTGTCGTCTTTTGGAAAAAATGAAAAGGAGTTACAAGATTAATAAGAGGATATAATGAATATTATTAGTAAAAAGTCCCATGTTAAAAGAGATTTATTATCACTTTTTATTTCTAATAGATACATGATTTATTCACCACCAATTACTTTTTGGTGCTGAGTATACTTCCCATAGATGAATTTTATGAATATTATACTTAATTTATTGTCTATTTAAATATCAATTTGATTATTTCTTTAATGAGGAGAATAATTTAAAAGTTACAAAATCCAGAAAAATGATTTTTTTCTAAACATCCCTTATTTGAGACACATACCATGTCATAAACCTATATTTTTTCTATTAGGTGTATATAATGTCTATGTAATGTTATATCATATATCTAATTATTATCATGATATTTTAGTATTCATGTAATTCTATTTTCTTACTTGGGGTGTGTGGTTAAATGTTACCAAGTGGTAAGATTTTATTAAAACAATCTCATCATTTATTTAGACTATTTATGTTTATGCTTCCATTGATTGAATCTTATGAACCATCTATCAGAATCATTAATGAAATTTATTATCCTTTATATATTCATGAAATAATCGTGTGTTGATAATAATACTACACTCTTTGGTATATAATATAGTGTAGATTGTTTTTCAGAAATCCAATCTTTACTCGCTCTTCAGATGAAATTCTATGTTTCTTTAAACCCATGTTTTCTAAAAATGGTTTTCTAAGAATATTATAATAATATAAAATGATCATTAAAATAAAATTTTCCCCTTTTTCCCTTTAAATTTTTTTTTCTATTAAATTTTCTTGTGGCCTAAAAATGAGGCTTTTTTTCATTTTTACAGTGTAAAAGGAATATTAATTTTACAACATACGATATGAATAGGTTTACTAAACATAAATTCATTGAAGCATCCAATTCATGTTTTAAAGCTTATATTTTAGTAAATTTTTTCATAAATAGATATTCAAAAAATTGTTTTCAAAATTTTTTCAATATTCACTTATATGTATTCAAGGATTTTTTTTTCAAATTTTTTTTAGACATCCATTATAAGTTTTAAGAATTTTTTTCAAAAAGTCCTCATATTTTTTTCCTTTTTTCAGGGAAATGTTTTTAAAAAAATATTTAAAAAATAAATTATATACATGGATGTAATTTTTTTTTCAAAAATATTTTTAGACTATTTTCTATGTTTCTATGTATTTTTTGGAAAAAAATTTACAATCTCACTTTATATGTTTTCATATAAATAGGTATCAAAATGGTTTTAAAATAATTATTTCTAATAATCGATGTTTGTTTTCATGAAAATGGTTTTCAAAAGTTTTTTAGTTTTTCAAGATTTTTTTTAAAAGAATAAATGATATTTGAATCATAAAATTATTTCAAAATACATTTCTATGTTATTTTCCATCTATGATGACATATGTTAATGTTACTCATGAACCTATAAGAAATGACCCAAAGGTTCCATTAATAATCCTTTTTAATGGTTTATGTTTCAATGTAATAATTCTTATGACAGCCAATATTCGTATACAAGTTTTTGAAACACACTTCATTCCATGTGGTTTTATTATGATAAAATTATTAAGAAACATATATTTTTCTAGAGGTAAAATATGATTACATGTTTATGAAACATATTTCATCTCGTCGATTATGATATGATTTTTTATGATTATGTGTCACATATACATATGATTTCATTATGATATGGTTGTGGTCTATATCTTCCTCTAATGAATTGAGTAATGATAAACGTTTTATGAGATCAAATTTTACATGATATGAAATCCCAAGACCAAAACAAGTGGGTATATGAGAGGAAAACCCAATCCCATAATAATAGGGTTCACTAGAGGGAATCCTAAGCATGAAAAAGGAGGGTATAAAGGAGGAAATCCCAAGCCTGAAACAAGAGGGTAAACAGAAGGATATACCATGACCAATACAAGAGGGTATATGGGAGGATATCCCAGTCCTAAAAAAATGGGTAGACTAGAGGGCATACCATGATCTATTTAGGAAAATTGGTGATTAATTGAATATATACATGTTACAAATTCCTTGGTAGACCACCTTGACCGATTTTTTTTACATACATATGTGTTTACCACAATTACATGTTCTATTACTACGCTATGATTTCATGTATTATATACATTATTTCAATATTATTGATGTCTTATGAACTTGAAATATTTATTATGATATATTAAATAAAGGGAATGATCTTAAAATTTTATTCTCAATTTCTATACCATTTTATCATATCATGCAAATGCAATTACATTATTTTCCCATACCGAGCATTTGAGATCACCCCGTTCATATCGTTCCTTTCCCATGGTCATGAAGAAATGTTTTAGTTAGAATTAATAAATGTGGAGATATTTATAGAATTTTTTGAAGATATTTCACCGTGAAAAAATATTTTCGTTCTATATTTCCTAAGACTCTAATTTATTACGTTCCTCAAGCATGTATTTTTGTAATGTACTAGATATTCATATAAAATGATGTAATATCGATGTATCCTAATCTTAGGTAACTATATACATATATTAATGTTATCCATATAAATGATTCATAGCTTCATGATATAGGATCCATAATTTGAAAAAATATAATTTTAAGACATTACTCTATATTGGATAAAATTTGAAACTATTTGATCTACAATAATGGAGTTATTGTATTTCTTTAATTGATATATATAACTAATGTTTTTTGGTCCCAAGTCATCCTATATCATTTTCCATTAGCATATAGTTTGGCCATGGGGACAATATTTTTTGCTTCTGTACTTCTTGACCAATCTTATTAACGGATATAATGTTTATAACGATATTGCGTAATGTTTCATTTGTGAGATTGATATGTAATTTATGAATTATATTTCAATGATTATATTAATTAAAATATTATATCTTGTTATATTTCGAGGACATGACATTATCTTATAGATATTTTGACAATGAATACCAATTTAAAGGATTCACTAGTGAGGTTACGAAAATATATTTATATTGATTTCAAATAATTATATAATTTTTTATACATGAACTATTATTTATTACTTCATAGAACAAGGGATGTTTTATTGTTTTTTTAAGAAACTGTGCATGAAAATATTTATGTACTTATTGTTGTGAAATCATTTGACTATTTATAAGAGTGTGTAAATGTTTTAGATCTAGTTCTTTAGATTTAAAGAGGTGATCCTGATGATGATTTTTATATGTATCATCACTTATTAGACTTTATAATTTTTTTAGGATATTGAAATTGTGTTTTTCAATATATGTTAATGATTAATATTTGATCAATGGATTACATTATATATATTTTTATCTTGAAATTGTTATTTATTATGTTTATCATTAAGAATGGTTTAAAATGTATACATTCATTCATAATATATAAAAGGTATGTATGTAAATTAGATATTTTATTTTCATTACGGATATTTTTTGGTTAATATGATGATACCTACCATTATAAGTTTTCTTAGTCTTGTTTCTAGTCATTGATCTATATCCAATCAATAGAATTCATAAGGAGGTAATCCCTGGCTTTCCACTAACACATGTAATGTATTAGAAGGTTATTATTATGTCAAAGTGGTTTCAATGTTTGTTTATCATAAGAATGATGATTTAACATAGCCACATTTTTAGTTTCTATTTTAAATACCTTGGAAATAGATCTTTTGAAAATTCATCATTGTCATTAAAGGTTTTAAACACATCCATAGTGTGTGGAGGATGATAAATTCCATTGACATAAATTTCATAATTTTATAACATATTTAAGTAGATAAAGAACAAATTATAAGGTATTTTTATATTAATTTTTTAGTACATCTCAATACCCAATAGTTTTTGAAATAAACATGAATCCCCTGATTGTACTGATCAATATTAGTACTAAATAATGAACTAATAATACCCCAAAATGAGTATATCTTAATTTATTTTTTTCAATGATTATGGGTAGTGATTTTGATAGATCTATGATAGAAAATAAAATATGCTTATTCCATTAAATGAATCCACTAATCACATGAATTATTGAATGTTTTGGAAGAACATATTCTCAATAAGGATGAAGTAGATTCAGTTTTTAAGAGTGAAATAAATTTAAGTGAATAAATTGGATATTTATCTAACAAATAATGTACTTTTGTGCACCCTAACAAGGTCCTAAAACTCATTATTATTTGATATTTTTATTTAATAAAGGAGTCTCATGGAGTTAAAATTTTTAAATGTTTTAAAAAATGCATTCGATATTGTAATTCTTGCAATATTAACAACATTAAATAAATCAATTTTTAAAAATCGGTTTAAAATTATTTTATTTTGATATGTGTTTATATGATTTATATTTATATAAAATTGTTTATGAAATTCAAAAAGTAAATTTGGCCAAATTTTATTGTATATTATTCTATATGAGCTTTGTGACATGGTATAAAAGGCTATGTTAAGACAATGGACATGACATAATATCTTTTACAGAAAATAATTATTCCAAAATTATTGATATTCAAATCCTTTTGTGTGACCTTGTAATATTTTGTTGTAATGAAATAAATTATTAATTCCTTAATCTATAAATATATAAAAAGAGTTTCCTACTATATAATTTCATTGGAACTCAATCTATAAAAGGGTTTTGTTTTTTCCGGGTCAAATTCATCCATTTTTCTATATGAAACTATCAAAAACAAGATGTATCTATATTCAATGTATTCAATATTATATAACATTACTGTTTAATAATTTTTCAGACCGCATTTAATTGAACTAAGTAATATAATTTATGCCATATCATATATTATTGGATCATCAAAATTGTCCGACATTGTAAAATAAATACAAAAAAATAATTAATCCATTCAATTAAGAACATCACATGATATTACCATTAGAATAAATTCTCATAGGGAAGTTGTTTAAAAACACATAACATTAATGTTATGCACAAAAATCTAATAATTTGTATCAAGTGAAAAGATTTATTTCAATCCTACAGAGATGGTTTTATGTTTATTTTGTCAAAAATTATAAATTAAATAAAATGATGAAACATATATAAATTATTCAAGTGGAAGAATGGAAAAGGTATAATAGTTTTATGTTTATGAAATATCGATGCGAAGAGATAACTAATTTCCTATGTTATTAATAGAATTTGGTATTGGAAATGCCTTAGTCATTAAAATCACTCTATAAATAAAAAGATTCCATTTTCATTTGGACATTTAGTTTTGTTAATAAGTCGAAACGGTAACTACAAGTGATGTTTTAAACATGAAAATCCCTAAATTTAAAAATGTTAATCAAATAACAAAATTTTATTAAAAACATTAAATAATAAATATGAAAACCTAAATTTTAATAATTATATAACAAAGAAAAATCTATTTAAACCACTCCCACATTATAAAACTCAATGAAAATAAACACACCCATTATTTAATCACTAATAGTAAATGGAAATTTAAAACTATTATATACCAGAGTAGTAGTATCTGACGAAAGATGAGAACTGTATCTTCTAGGAATAAATGATATAAATAAACAAGAGTCACTATATTTATAAAACCTATTCCCAAAAATATAAGAATATTTTTATCCATATATCAACTATATCTATATATATATATTAAAAAAAATTATGTTTTCTTAAAACTATATGATCCATGGGTAAATAATTATTTAATATTAAAAAACCTCATGACTTAAATAATACATCACACAATATTCTAAAAAACACTATAACTAGAGGTTTAATGTCTTTGGATGTTAAATTTATAAACACTTATCTTACATCACTATGAAAATTTCACCATTTTATAACTCCACTAAATCCCCTTACATAATTCTCTAAAACAAATTATTCTTCATTTATTAGGGGAAAAAACATAAAATGAACGAGAAAGAATACCTATTATGGAAATACTTATATAGAAATCATATTGAATAATTTATAAAAATGATAAATAATTATTACTTGTATATAATTAATTGATTAATGTAATATTGAAACAATAGTAGTTGTCCATAAGAATAAAAATATTACTTTTAGCATCAAATGATACAAAATCATACATGGAATATGATAACAAAATATAAGGAATAAATCATGATACATGGGGCGTAACATAAGAAAAATAATAAGTAATATATATGTGTTTCAAACATATAGAAACTTTATATAATATTTTAAACAAATAATATCCTTATGACACATCACTACCACCTGATATATAAATCCTTACCCATTGCATTAGAGTGATATAACATACACAAATGTATTAGGGAAATAATGGATCACACATTTCACAATGTTAAAATATAACCACCCATCAATAAAACATACATAAGATTTCCAATTGAAACCCCTTTTCAATAATACCTCAAAAAACTGAGGAAATTAAATAGGTATTATAAAATTAATAAATGCACTATTTTTAAATTGTTTCATTAAATAAAAAAGTAGGTAAATAAAATTTATTATCCAAATAAAATAATTCATAAGGTATAATAATGGGATAATCATAAACCCCTAAGAGATATATTGTTTTTATAAAAGGAATAAAAATGATGAAATTTTTTAAAAAATAATTTCATTATAAATTTATAAAAATATTTTTTATAACATTGAAATAACTCATTTATAGGATAAAATTAAATTTGTTTTTAACAAAATATTTTTTAAAAAATCATTTTTAATTTTTAAATTTTGTAGTATTTAATGAAATATATAAAATTTTATGAAAACATTATTTGTATGATAAATTCCCAAAACATTGAATGAAAATATTATTAATATATAAAAATAATCTATTTGGAAAACAAATCATTAAAAAGGCTAATAAAACATCCAAATAGGAAATGTGTAATATTGTTATCATAAAAGATAAATAATATCAACATTTCTATATAATAAAGATGAGAATTGGTAGAAATAATTAATATAGGCATTGATGAGAAATAATCATTTAGAAATATGAGAATTGTTTTTAGAAACATATATTTTTTATAAGTTCATTAATGAATAATAATTTATGTAAAAACATTTAATTTCCAAAAAAAAACTAGAAAATAATTCATAATATAATCATAGTATAAATAAAAATTATTATTTAAGAATAATTTTCAATAACACATAATATAAATAATTGAAATGAATGTAAGTAACCCAAACCATTACAATGTATTCCATCTTACTCGATCATGGTATATCCTGGTGAATAATAAATATAAATAACCTAATAAATTATTCAAAAAACTTATTCATGTATAATTCCTTTTATAACATTCATTTACATTCTAATATAAATATATTAATTAGTTATGGTTTATTTTAATCATCTTGTGTTTCAAATTTCATTTGTCTATTTTCAAAAACATCAATTTTGATGGTGGAGAATATTTTTTGATAGAACATCCTTTGTATCAAGGTAATTTGATATAATATAATAATTGTGTTTCAATGATTCATTATTTGGTATTTTAAATTAGTACATGATAAATGAATTGTTTGTAAATATGGAAACTGTAATGAAAATGCTTAAGTGAGTTAGACAATCAAAATGTGATATATTAAAAATTTTCCTAAGACTAAATAAAACCATTATAAAATAATTAAAAAAATAAAAAAAAATTAGTAAAATATATTTCTTTTATGTAATATTATTCCGTTACTATAGATACTAGTGATTACAACATCATTCCTGTATGTTTTTTAACTAACCTATGAAATCGAATATTTTAATGATTGAATAATTATGCACATTTTATATATAATGATAATATAACATTTATAGAATCTAATGCATGCCATATATATAGTATATCATTATTAAATTTATAATTACGACCATAATTGTAGGTTTGTCATGAAAAATTAAAAATTTCATTCATGGAGGTGGTGTTTGGTAGGTATATATGAGTAATGCTTTCATATCCCAATGAATGGTAGTAAAATTTTCGATTCATGGATATGGTAGTTCAAAAGTATACATGAGTAAAAATTTCATTTCCCAATTAATGGAAGTTAAATGAAGGTATTTAAAAAATTATCATATCTGAATTGTAAATATCTGATATTGGATATATAACCCCAAACCCTCACAACCGGATTCAACGATAATTTTTTTTTTTTAAATTTTTGGATTTAATAATTGTAAATGTGTCCAAATTTTATCGTTGAAAACCATACAATGTAAAATATATATACTATAAACCATATTTACCAAAATAACATTTATATTGAATGTTTTATAGAAATTGAAAAACTCTTACATATTTGACATTTCCCAACAGTATCATTGTATTTCATAAAAACTATAATTATAAATTCATTATTGGTTTCAATGAGTTAACTTCCATATGAAGAAATTTAATTTTGTTAAAAAATTTATTCATCCTTAAAAACATTGATTATTCATTTGAAAACATTTTTTTAGAGAAAAAAAATCATATTTTCGGTGATATTAACAGAATAAATGAAACTTATTAGTTTATTTCAAACCATGAAATTATATAAGAGAGGTTTTCATTGACATAATATCCTTTTATCTGAAATAATAATTTATTTACCCATGAAATCATATATACTTACAAATTTTTTTTTTATTTCACATTATAATAAAATATAATTTAAAAATTACTGTTAATAGGTTGTATTTGTAAACAAGATATCCCATGAAAAAATTTTATATAAAAGTTATAATGTTTACCCTAAAACAGAATTCTAATTCCTCTAAAAAATAATTATCTTAACATGATAAATAAAATAAGTCAATGAAAACTCATTATGTAACATCCCAAGTAAGTAATGAATAATAGATATTTTTTTCTATGTCTATTAATGATCAAGATAGTGTTTTAGAGGCTTAAAATGAAAATAAATCCAATCTTAAGCATGGAATACACTAATATTCTTAAAAGATTGTTTTACTGCCTTATGATGGAAAACCCTTTTTAAATATATCTTTTTAAAATTTTATAAACTATGTTTGTCAAAATAAACTTATTCTTTATGATTGGGACATCAAAATTTACTTTGTGTGAATTTTTGATATTTTTCTGACAATGTTCATTTTTTAATGAATAGTGAAAAATACTGCATTTTACATCAAAAATGATTTTTAATCTAATTTATTTATATGATTAGATTATCTTTTGAATTGGTCTTAATGTGTAATATGAATATATTTTTACCATTTAATCCAATGATGGTCATTGGAATCAATTTCACTTCGAAATTGGACTCAAACTAGTGTCAATCTTTTGATACTTATTGTTTCATAAAAACACGCTATTTGCTCTGACATCGGGAATTAATTATTAAATTAATTAATGTGAATTATATGTTTTGAATTTTGTAAAATAGACTTCATTTTTGAATTCGTAATATCAAATATAGCTTAGAGTGAATTTTTGTTAATTTTCTGAAAAACTTCAATTTTTGATGAATAGTGAAACCACTAAGCGGTACTTATAAAACCTGATTTTCTGTTTAAATAAAATTTTTCCATCACTGTGTTTTGAATTTTAAAAATCCGACATACATGGTTGTCATTAAGAAGTAAAATGTGGTTCAATGAGATTAAAATAATTTTTTGGTGAATAGTAACTTATTAAGTTATTAATCGTGATTAGTGGTAATTAGGGTAGTTTAAGGTATAAATAATGCTTTAATATTAGGAAATGACCTAGACACATGTCCCAACCTTATTGGTTGTGTCATGGCCGACCAAGACAATCCATGGGTCATCTTGGGGACCCCATGGAGACACTTTGTTTGGGAAATGACATAATTAACGTTTTATTAAATGTTAAAATAAAAATGACACAGACATAATATGTCTTACGAAATGAATTTTTATATGGGGTTATAAAGATCATATTTTTGATTATAAATAGTCATTGGAAAGCTAAAAATATTTCCTACATCATAGTATTTTGTTTTATAATTTTTAGACATTAAATAAATTAAATTATTTATGACATCATGATGATGCAACGATGACCTCATTATTTAACGATTTAAATAAAATGGAAAGATAATGTAAAATCTATGAACTACACATGTCCAAAACCAATTGGATGAGTGGATTTCGAACCTTTATCACCTTAACCTCGACGTATATCAATGTGGGACCTTTTAAAACCGAAACACATTTTCAAATAAAGTAATATTTCTTTACTTTCTAAAAGTGCCCTTCCTCTCCTCTTATAAAAGGCCCCCACCTCTACCTCATTTCACACACTCCTCAAGCCTTTGGCTCGGCCAACCCCTGCCCATTTACTCTCCCCACATACCTCTCCTCATCCTAGAGGATTCACTTTGGGAATAATCCTTTCAAAGGAAGCCTTTAGGCTCAAATCAAAAAGAGTTACACTTTTAAAGCTAATTCATTCTCTCATGTTCATTTGTTTTATTTTGTTTCTCCAACCCCCTAAACTCATTTTATTTACTTCTTTTGTAACAACACCAGTATCTTCAATATACTAGGATGTTTTTATAAGATTTATTTGAGCTACACTTTCACACAACTACGTCAAATGGTTAAAGAACATACGGTTTCCGTGGATGGCGAAATTCTGCCTCCCGAAACGATGATTGTTCAATACTCATTTAACACCTTCAATGGTGGCCATTATGATGTCACTATTTTTAAATATGATATATCATATGTTTATTTTTTCCTTAAGCTTCTGTTTTTTTCATTTTGGGCATACCTTTATGATTCCCATTATGGGTAAACACGATATCTTCATTTTAGGAAGTGCGGACTACCGCCCCCTGAAAGTGATTTGATTCGTTAATACCATATGTGGGATGTGTAAATGATAAAGTTAATGATATTATATATGTTATTATACTGGAATTATTATATACTCTTATATCATTATGATTCCATTCCAGAAAATACGAAATATAAATGGAAGTAGCGTTCATGCGTACGTACGGCTTACCGTCTCCATGAACGGTGCATTTCATTTCTTACCTCTAAATGTGATGTAATATTATAAATACATGTATATGATGAATATATATGATATATATGTTATCCAAATCATTAATATCATCTTGGATATAATGAACCTTTGACCAAATTAACAACATGTAAGTGTAAGAAGTCTATTTTTGACTTAAGAACCAAATACCGACAAAATGAACATTATTAACTTAAATGATTACATGATGTTCATAACATGGTATAAAAGGAATAATGAACTTGAAAATGGTTCGTAAGAAAGTAGATATTAACTCAAGTTTATTATTCAGGAGATTAAAGAACGGTCGGGTCAAGTCAGATACGAGGTATGGGACTTCGTCTCAATCTCCTTTCGTTGAGGCATATTTTATTTTATACACAACTTTCTTTTATACGGTGTATAAACCCCTTTTACTTTTACGTTTATTAAAAAGGAATCCTTTTTATACGAAGTGTTTACTAAACGACAAAAGGGAATGTTTTTGTCGTACGTATGCTGCGACAACGACTTCTCTGCCGTCGTGACCGTTATTTGAGTTTCGGCTTCCTCTACAAGCCATACCTTCTTTTTAAAAGAAAAATAAATACCATGTTTTACTTTTCTTTTATTTTAGTATTGAAAATGGTTTTCGTAATGTTTTTATATCAATGTGTTGTAATTATATCTCATGATTGAAATGTGGAAATTTTATGTTTCCTTTATTCATGTTTTATGTGATATGATTATGTTATGGTTCTTGGGTATTATTATGAAGACGGGTGGTTCCGTGATAAACTAAGGGCGGGTGAGCCCGTTATAGCTCTCCAATGCATTGGGTAACGCGAATGAGTGAAACGTTAAGGTTTCTCCAAAGAGATTTAGGGAATATACTGTGATGGGTATTCCAAACGTAACCAAGAGGGTTACTCCCTACGTAAGAATGTTATGGATGCCTCAAGTTACCTTTATGTCTTATGATTTCTATGATTTATTCATGATTTTATGAGGTATGTTAAAGTGCCTATGTTTTATGGGTAAAGTATGATTTCATTCTTACGTATATATGAACTCATGTTTCCTTTCCATGTTTTTTATAACCCATACTGAGCTTTTTATGCTCATCCCATGTTTTTTTGAAATGTTTTTCACAGGTCAAGGGAAAGGTACATGATATGATGATAGTGTCAAGGAAGTGTCATGAAATAATCCATGTTTTATTTCAAATGTGTTTTCATTGATGGGAATGAAGAATACTATCTTTATGTAACCACTTTGTTTATATGTGGAATGTAATGCAAGTTTTATTATCTAATTCTCTAAAACTCTAAACCCGAAAAGATCCTCAATGTGTAATCTTGTAATAACTCAAGATTAAGTATGGTTTAAGGCTGGGGCCTTATAGTTGGTATCAGAGGTCGGTTTAGATAACTTTAGGAGTTAGAATTCTATTAAATGATTATCCAAAAATATTTTTTTTAAATTATAATGCATTTGAAGATTACCATGTTGCTTCATCTAAGACATGTTTGTTCAGAATGGATTTCCGCAGAGGAAACAGGGAAGCAGTGCTAGGAAGGCATACAGAAGGAAATAACCTTCCGAATCAGCATCCTGAGATGGTCGGAATTGGAACTGAATAGTTTGTTGCAGTAATGGCACAGTTGACTCGGGCTATAAATGGTGGTGGTATCCATGCACGAGATCAGCCAGATCAACCGCAGAGGAACATGTCAGTGGTGGAACATTTCATGAGGCAACATCCACCATCATTCAGAGGATCATCTGACCCTGTGCTAGCTGAAGGGTGGATTAAAGCACTGGAAAATATTTTTGATTTCATGGGGTGTTCAGACAATCAAAAGGTTAGTCTTTCTATTTACCTTTTGGAGGGTGAAGCAGATCAGTGGTGGTCTATGGTTAAAATTATCAGGGACGCCGATGAGATTGATTCTCTTGACTTGGATGAATTTAAAGGTATGTTTCTTGAGAAGTATTTTCCTAAGGCTGTTCGACTTAGGATGGAAAAGCAATTCTTGGAATTGAGGCAAGAGGAAGACTCAGTGGCTGCCTATGAAGAAAGGTTCACTCGATTGGCAAGGTATGCTCCAAATTTTATCTGATACCTTGATAGTAAAATCAATCGTTTTTACTCAGGATTAAAGCCAAAATATCGAATGGAATTAGCTTCTCGAGAGTTTAAAAGTTATGAAAAGCTTGTTCGATGTGCTGAGAAGGTGGAAATGGAGTTTGCCGATGACCAAGTGTTCTATAACAACCAGCAGAAGAAGAGACCGATGTGGCAGGAGAAAGGTAAGAATTCTTCAAAAAAGTTTGATGGTAAGAGAACTAAGTTTCCAGTTTGTGATAAATGTGGAAAAAGGCATGCTGGGTAATGTTTTTTGAATTCTAGAAAGTGCTACCGATGTGGTAATATGGGACATAAGGCTCGTGATTTCACTGAAAAGGATCAAGGTGAAGGTAAGAACAAATTTGATTTACAACTACTGAAATGTTTTAAGTGCAATGAGATGGGTCACTATGCAAATGAGTGTCCGAAAAAGAGCTTGAGTGATGGGAAGTAGTTAGACTACAAGCAGAAAGGGGTGGTGAAATCCTTTGCAACTACTTCAGCAGATGTCGGGCCATCAAATGAAGTTGTATCAGGTACTTTGTTTGTTTTTTCATATTATGCAAGTGTGTTGTTTGATTCGGGGTCTACACATTCTTTCATCTCTGAAACTTTTTCTATTAAAATGGGAATACTATCTCAAGAAATGACTCCTGAACATTTGGTAAAAACACCTGGGGGAAATGTTGAGGCAAAAAGAATTTATAAGAATCTTCATATCCTTATCTGTGGAAAGAACCTGCATGCAAACCTTATTGTTCTACCTCTAGTAGAGTTTGATGTTATCCTGGGTATGGATTGGCTCTCTATTTTCCATGCTAAGATTGACTGTAGAGCTAAAGAAGTTTCTTTTCAGAAAGACTTTCAGTTTGTTTACAGGAATGAAACCTTACTTTTGATAACATATCAAGAGGCCGAGAAACTTGTAAAACATGGAAATGAATGTTACCTTGGACACATCGTTGAAAATAAAGGAACTGTTCAGATTAATGATGTGCCAGTGGTAAATGAGTATCCTGATGTTTTTCCTGATGAGTTGCCTAGAATAATACCAGATCGGGAAGTTGAGTTTATTGTTGACTTAGTTCCTGATGCTAAGCCAATTTCAAAACCCCCTTATCGAATGGCACAAATTGAACTTTTAGAGTTGAAGGAGCAATTGCAAGATTTATTAGAGAATGGTTTCATTAGACCTAGCACATCACCATTGGGTGCTCCTGTTTTATTTGTTAAAAAGAAATATGGTTCTATGAGACTTTGCATTGATTATAGAGCCTTGAATAATATCACTGTTAAGAACAAATATCCTTTGCCTCATATCGATTATTTGTTTGATCAGCTCCAAGGAGCTCGGTTTTTTTCAAAGATTGACCTGAGATCGGGGTACCATCAGCTGAAGGTAAAGGAGGAAGATATTCCGAAGACTGTGTTCCGTACAAGATATGGCCATTATGAATTTGTAGTAATGCCTTTTGGGCTAACCAATTCACCTGCTGTATTCATGGACTTAATGAATAGAATTTTCCATGAGTTTTTGGATAAGTTTGTGGTGGTTTTCATTGATGATATTTTTGTGTTTTCTAAAAGTAAAGAGGAGCATGAAAGACATTTAAGGGTTATCTTGCAAACATTAAAATAAAAGAAACTATATGGGAAATTCAGCAAGTGTGAGTTTTGGTTGCAACAAATTTCTTTCCTTGGTCACATTGTTTCTAAATATGGAATAAATGTTGATCCTGCAAAAACAAAAGTTGTGGAAGAATGGCCAAGACCCACAAGTGTAACCGAGATTCGTAGCTTCCTTGGTTTGGCGGGCTATTACAGAAGGTTTGTTAGAAATTTTTCACGGTAATCTAGTCGAATGACTAAGATAACTCGAAATGGTGTTAAGTTTATCTGGACAAAAGAATGTGATGATTGTTTTCAGGAATTGAAAAGAAAATTGGTGAATGCTCCAGTTTTGGCACTACCTTCAGGGAATGGTGAGTTTGTTATATACAGTGATGCTTCATTGAAAGGACTTGGTTGCGTCCTAATGCAGAATGATCAGGTAATTGCTTATGCTTCACGACAGTTGAAAACTCATGAGGTAAATTACCCTACACATGATTTGGAATTAGCTGCTATTTTTTTTTGCTTTAAAAATTTGGAGGCATCATTTGTATGGAGTAAAGTGTGAAATATATACCGATCACAAAAGTTTAAAGTATATATTCACTCAGAAAGAGTTAAACATGAGACAAAGGATATGGCTAGAATTAATCAGGGATTATGATTGTACAATTCATTACCATCCGGGAAAAGCAAATAAAGTGACTGATGCTTTCAGTCAAAAAAGTAATGCTTCATTAACAATGCTGCGTTTGGAACGTGATCCATTGGTTAAGGATTTGATGAACATTGGCATAGAAGTTGTTGGTGCAGGAAGTCCTTCTGTTTTGTTTCAGGTATCAGTGAGATCATCTCTATCAGATAGAATCAAGCAAGCACAGAAGCCAGACAGTGAGTTGCAGAAAAAGGTAGAGCTGGTTCAGAAAGGTAAGTTTCCTGAATTCAACATTGATAATGATTGTGTTTTGAGATTTGGGAAGAGATTGTGTGTGCATTGTGATTCACATTTGAAGAGAGAGTTGTTATGTGATGCTCATAGTTCTCCGTTTTCAGTTCATCCTGGCAGTACTAAGATGTATAGAGATCTGCGGGAGTATTACTGGTGGGATGGAATGAAAAGAGACATTGCTGATTTTACTGTGAAGTGTTTGACATGTCAACAGGTTAAAGCAAAATGGCAGTTACCGAAAGGGATGCTTCAGACTTTACCAGTGCCAGAGTGGACATGGGAGAATATATCCAAGGACTTTGTTGTTGGATTACCAAAGACATCTCGAGGTAATAATGCAATCTGGGTTATTGTTGATCGCTTGACTAAATCTGCTCACTTCTTTGCTATACGAGATACTTTTTCCCTAGATCAAATTTCCCGTTTGTATCTTAAAGAGATAGTCAGGTTACATGGGTTTCCTCTCTCCATTGTATCAGATCATGATACCAGGTTTACTTCTAACTTTTGGAAAGGCCTTCAGAAGTCGTTGGGTACTGAATTAAATTTTAGTACAGCTTTTCATCCTCAATCAGATGGACAATCAGAACGAACAATTCAGACATTGGAGGATATGATACGAGCTTGTTCTATAGATTATCAGGGAAGTTGGGACCAACATCTTTCTCTGGTTGAATTTTCATATAATAACAGTTTTCATTCCAGTATACAGATGGAACCATTTCAGGCATTATATGGGAAGTGGTGTCGAACTCCAGCCTTCTAGGATGAGGTGGGTGAAAGGAAGTTGATGGGACCAGAATTGGTAGAAGAGATGGCAGAAAAAGTTCAGCTGATTCAGAAACACATGAGAACAGCTCAGAGAAGGCAGAAGAGTTATGCGGATAACCGGAGGAAGGATCTATCTTTCGAGGTAGGTGATCATATTTTTCTCAAAGTATCACCATGGAAAAGTGTGATGAGATTTGGTAAGAAAGGAAAGGTGAGTCCAAGGTTTATTGGACCATATGAAATTCTGGATAAAGTTGGATCAGTTGCATACCGAGTGGCTTTACCTCCGAGTTTATCTCAGGTACACAATGTTTTTCACGTTTTGATGTTGATAAAGTATATGCCAGATCCATCTCATGTTTTGAGTCCAGAGGTAGTTCAGCTGGAAGAGAACCTATCTTATGAGGAAAAAACGGTCCAGATTCTTGACCACACGGAGAAAGTGTTATGGAATAAGGTGATTCAGCAGGTAATGGTTTTGTGGAAAAACCACATGATTGAAGAGGCAACATGGGAATCTGAAAATGCATTGAGGGATAAGTACCCCCATTTATATGATAAGTAAATAAATTGCGGGGATGCAATTTTCTAATGGGGGGAAGGATGTAACATCCCAAGTAAGTAATGAATAATATATATTTTTATCTATGCCTATTAATGATTATGATAGTGTTTTAGAGGCTTAAAATGAAAATAAATCCATTCTTAAACATGGAATACACTAATATTCTTAAAAGATTGTTTTACTGCCTTATGATGGAAAACCCTTTTTAAATCTATCTTTTGACAATTTTATAAACTATGTTTGTCAAAATAAACATATTCTTTATGATTGGGACATCAAAATTTACTTTGTGTGAATTTTTGATATTTTTCTGACAATGTTCATTTTTAATGAATAGTGAAAAATACTGCATTTTACATCAAAACTGCTTTTTAATCTAATTTATTTATAAGATTAGATTATCTTTTGAATTGGTCTTAATGTGTAATATGAATATATATTTACCATTTAATCCAACGGTGGTCATTGGAATCAATTTCACTTTGAAATTGGACTCAAACTACTGTCAATCTTTTGATACTTATTGTTTCATAAAAACACGCTATTTTCTCTGACAGCGGGAATTAATTATTAAATTAATTAATTTGAATTATATGTTTTGAATTTTGTAAAATAGACTTCATTTTTGAATTTGGAATATCAAATATATCTTAATGTGAATTTTTGATAATTTTCTGAAAAACTTCAATTTTTGATGAATAGTGAAACCACTAAGTGGTACTTATAAAAACTGATTTTCCGTTTAAATGAAATATTTCCATCAATGTGTTTTGAATTTCAAAAATCCAAAATACATGGTTGTTATTAAGAAGTAAAATTTGGTTCAATGAGATTAAAATAATTTTTTTGGTGAATAGTAACTTATTAAGTTCTTAATCGCGATTAGTGGTAATTAGGGTAGTTTAAGGTATAAATAATGCTTTAATAATGTGAAATGACCTAGACACATGTCCCAAACTTATTGGTTGTGTCATGGACGACCAATACAAGCCATGGGTCAACTTGGGGACCCCATGGAGATACTTTGGTTGGGAAATGACATAAATAACGTTTTATTAAATGTTAAAGTAAAAATGACACAAACATAATATGTCTTACGAAAGGAATTTTTACATGGGGTTATAAAGATCAGATTTTTAATTATAAATAGTCATTGGAAATCTAAAACGATTTCCTACATCATAGTAGTTTTTCTATAATTTTTAGACATTAAATAAAGTATATTATTTATGACATCATGATGATGGAGCGATGGCCTCATTATTTAACGATTTAAATAAAATGGAATGATAATGTACAATCTATGAACTACACATGTCCAAAACCAATTGGATGAGTTGATTTCGAACCCTTATCACCTTATCCTCGACTTATATCAATGTGGGACCTTTTAAAACCGAAACACATTTTGTAATAAATTAATATTTCTTTACTTTCCAAAAGTGCCCCTCCTCTCCTCTTATAAAAGGCCCCCACCTCTACCTCATTTCACACACTCCTCAAGCCTTTGGATCGGCCAACCCCTGCCCATTTACTCTCTTCACATCCCTATCCTCATCCTAGAGGATTCCCTCTGGGAATAATCCATTCAAAGGAAGCCTTTAGGCTCAAATCAAAAGGAGTTACACTTTTAAAGGTAATTAATTCTCTCATGTTCATTTGTTTTATTTTGTTTCTCCAACCCCATAAACTCTTTTTATTTACTTATTTTGTAACAACACCAGTATCTTAAATATACTAGTATGTTGTTATATGATTTATTTGAGCTACACTCTCACACAACTACATCAAATGGTTAAAGAACATACGGTTTCCGTGGATGGCGAAATTCTGCCTCCCGAAACGATGATTGTTCAATACTCATTTAACAGCTTCAAAGGTGGCCATTATGATGTCACTGTTTTTATATATGACATATAATATGTTTATGTATTCCTTAAGCTTCTGTTTTTTTCATTTTTGGCATACCTTTATGGTTCCCATTATGGGTAAACACGATATCTTCATTTTAGGAAGTGCGGACTACCGCCCCCTGAATGTGATTTGATTCATTAATACCATATGTGGGATGTGTAAAGGATAAAGTTAATGATATTATATATGTTATTATACTGGAATTATAATATACTCTTATATCATTATGATTCCATTCCAGAAAATATGAAATAGAAATGGAAGTAGCGTTCATGCATACGTACGACTTACCGTCTCCATGAACGGTGAATTTCATTTCTTACCTCTAAATGTGATGTAATATTATAAATACATCTATATGATGAATATATATGATATATATGTTATCCAAATCATTAATATAATTCTGGATATAATGAAACTTTGACCAAATTAACAACATGTAAGTGTAAGAAGTATATTTTTGACTTAAGAACCAAATACCGACAAAATGAACATTATTAACTTAAATGATTACATGATGTTCATAACATGGTATAAAAGGAATAATGAACTTGAAAAAGGTTCATAAGCAAGTAGAGATTAACTCAAGTTTATTATTCAGGAGATTAAAGAATGGTCGGGTCAAGTCGGATACGAGGTATGGGACTTCGTCTAAATCTCCTTTCGTTGAGGCATATTTTATTTTATACACAACTTTCTTTTATACGGTGTATAAACCCCTTTGACTTTTACGTTTATTAAAAAGGAATCCTTTTTATACGAAGCGTTTACTAAATGACAAAAGGGAATGTTTTTGTCGTACGTATGCGGTGACAACGACTTCTCCGCCGTCGTGACTGTTATTTGAGTTTCAACTTCCTCTACAAGCCATACCTTCTTTTTAAAAGAAAAATAAATACCATGATTTACTTTTCTTTTATTTTAGTATTGAACATGGTTTTCATAATGTTTTTATATCAATGTGTTGTAATGATATCTCGTGATTGAAATGTGGAAATTTTAGGTTTCCTTTATGCATGTTTTATGTGATATGATTATGTTATGGTTCTTGGGCATTATTATGAAGACGGGTGGTTCCGTGATAAACTAAGGGCGGGTGAGCCCGTTATAGCTCTCCAATGCATTGGGTAACGTGAAGGAGTGAAACGTTATGTTTTATCCGAAGAGATTTAGGGAATATACTGTGATGGGTATTCCAAACGTAACCAAGAGGGTTACTCCCTACGTAAGAATGTTATGGATGCCTCAAGTTACCTTTATGTCTTATGATTTCTATGATTTCTTCATGATTTTATGAGGTATGTTAAAGTGCCTATGTTTTATGGGTAAAGTATGATTTCATTCTTATGTATATATGAACTCATGTTTCCTTTCCATGTTTTTTATAACCCATACTGACCTTTTTATGCTCATCCCAAGTTTTTTTGAAATGTTTTTCACAGGTCAAGGGAAAGGTATATGATATGATGATAGTGTCAAGGAAGTGTCAAGAAATAATCCATGTTTTATTTCAAATGTGTTTTCCATTGATGGGAATGAAGAATACTATCTTTATGTAACCACTTTGTTTATATGTGGAATGTAATGCAAGTTTTATGATCTAATTCTCTAAAACTCTAAACCCGAAAAGATCCTCAATGTGTAATATTGTAATAACTCAAGATTAAGTAAGGTTTAAGGCTGAGGCCTTATACATTATATATCCTATAATGGTCATATTGGAACCTTGGGACATTATCTTCATAGAGTCCATACCATAACCATTATAAACAGATCAAACATCCCAACTAATTCCAACATAACACTACACATAAAATAATAATTCCTAAAAGAATTAAAGATCTATTTTTAGAAAAAATAAAATAATAAAAAATATTAAGGACCATAAAATGAATAAAACAAAAGGAATTATGAATTTCCAACATCAAAAACTGAAAATTATACATCTAATACCACTATGAAAATAGATATTAATATGGATATATGTATTTTCTTCAAATTTTGATAAAATATAAATACCAATAACTAATGGAATGTAGGATTTTATTTGAATAAATTGTGAAGTATTTTGAAGGATGATAAATTTTTAGTAATGACTGTGGTTGATTCTCTAATGGCCCAGACCTCTCTGGTCCATTCCTTTGTAAAAGTGAGATATGGTCAACACGGCGCATGTAATAATGAAAATTATTAATGATAATAATGAAGAAGTGTTAATAAAATTAAAGGTGTTTTTATTATTATTATTATTTAAAATAATAATAATAAAGGTGGTGTAAAAATATGCAAGGTTTATTAAATTGAATGGTTTTAATTTAATAAAAGTGGTTTCAATTTGATCAGGGTGAAATAAAAGAACTACAATTAAATAATTAAATTGACGAATGTTACGTGACATTGACGTGGCACGGTCGGATTCAAATATCCAATGGGGTGGTTTAAAGTGGTCAATGTGACGAGCGTGAATATTATTGTTATTAAAAACAATAATGTCGGGGAGTTAATAAAATAAGTTGATTAAATGTTATTGTTATTGAAAAGCAATAAATAACAATGATGGCATAAAACTATGTGCGAGAGGTTAATGAAGTTAAATGTATTAAAATAAAGGGGGCGTTGAATATGTAAGTTATATTAATTTTACCTTTTCGCTTCCTATATAATAAGGGTCACAGATCATTTCCTTACCGATCGATTCTTCGTCGCACAACGATGCTTTTGGAAGATCGAGATGTCTTCCTCCTCTAACTTCTTCCTCCAGACTCCGATCGGCAATCCGTCAGTGACTGTGGGATCATGTCTTTGAGGAGAGCACCATACACCCTGTTCCATTCCCTATTCTTTGACTTCCCATACATAGATTCCAACTGAGTGGACTGCTAATAATTGATGGGAACAACGATCTTTGACGAATGAATCTAAAAAGGAATGTTAAACCTCTGTTCTTGTATTCTCTTTTTGATCCTACTTCTACCATTTTCATTCCATGCTACGACATGAGATCTCCGTATTGAGGGATTTTCTTGTGTTGCTTATTTGGTGGTTCTGCGATGTCCTTGGTGGGTGCAGTCATTCTAGGAGAAACCTTGTGATCGTGGTGGTCGTGTTCATAGTAGGACATTGGAACCTGTTGACGTAGGAATCATACCTTCGTCTCTCTAGATTGTGCCTCATGCGGGGTGGGTGTCCTCTTGTTTACGTGAAACACATTTGAACCGGTTTAGTAAAGATAATAACTGGCTTATATAACGAGGATGGGAAGTTTGTAAATGCAGTTACATTATTTATATCATGTGATATTATGTTGTGAATTGAATGAGCTTCTGCCTACTGAAAATCAAGGTCATTGGGGGTCTTTACTTACACAATTAAATTTTTCCCTCTCCTTCTAGATTTTCTTATGGATAAAAATTTTATTGAATGCGGAAATTAGTTAATCACGTAAATATGGATGATTAAATACTCAGAACCCTTGTGTGAACATCTCGTTTCAACAAAACTGAATAATGAACATGTTGGTGTTGGGTTGGTTTTGTTATGGGATGTGTGAAGTTGTAATTTTCTGGGTTGTTTTGTGATATGATGTTTGGAAGTGGGGCTGCATTGATGGGTGTAGAATATTATTAAAGTGGTTATTAGTGGATTATATATGGGGAAAAGTAATGGAAATGTGGAATGTTAAAAATGAATATATAAGTGGAACTTGGGAATAAATGAACGGTGGGGTTTTTTGATCGAAATGAATTAACAATGGATATGATAATGAAATTGTTAAGGACTTGGTATGTGATTGCTTGTGTTTTTCCTAACATTTTTTGTGGTTGGTAGGGATATGTTTTATGAACACTCTATTTGGTTTGGGATTTGATAGTTGCCCAATAGTTAAAATAATTGACACCTAAATCTGTTGAACTTGAAAACATAAATGGGGTTGGGTTTGTTTGTCGTATGCATTCTTCGACATAGCAGTGTCGAGGCACATGCTCAGTTTCTCTATTTAGAAGCCATAGGTTGGCCAATGTGTTTGGTATACATATATATATTTGTATCATTGTCTTTTGTCGCACCCCACCCACGTTGAGCACATAGTGCCAAACACTCCCATTTCATGGGAGAGGGAGTTTTCCCGTTAGTTATTAGCTCCATCATTCTCCTTCTTCCATATGTTGTGATGGCTTGAGGTGACCTTACACCCAAGACTCTCAGGTAGGTTTCGTTTGCGGTTGCTGTGGCCCAAGACACTTCGAGCATGTTTACTATTTCCCAAGAATCTTCGGGATGAGGCCCAGGTGTGTGTGGGTGGGTTACATGGTTGTGAGGCCTAGGTGTATACGGGAGGGATATGTGGTGGTGAGGCCCAGGTGTGTGTGGGAGGGATACGTGATTGTGAGGCATAGGTGTGTGCGGTCGGGATATGTGGTTCTTGAGGCCCAGGTGTGTGCAGGGGGGGAGTGTGATAGCGTTAGGACGTTCACCATTAAGAAGAGCAGCTTACTAAGTGGGAAATGGTGCGGGGTACCCAATAATCTTGTTCTTATATACTACTACTACCAGTTGTTTTGTGTTTTGGTGAGCGTGGCTGGTGTGGTTTGGTGGATATAATTCCTTGATAGGTTTTGGATTCTTCTATTGTTCTCACGGGACATTAGGATGTCTCCCCACTTGTGCACGAGAGCTTTAGGTTTCCCTACTGAGTATACTTGTACGCTCAATCTACATTCTCTTTTAGGATTCCAAGAGGACTACCAGGGCTATGCGGGACCCTACAAGTAAGGACAGTTGGAGTTGTTGCAGTTTGATGTACACTTGTTTCTTTTGGTATTGTACTTTTTGAGATTTCTTGTAATTGTACATTATTTCATAACTATTTAAACATGCATGTGGGATTGGTTTGGGGTTATTTATATACACTTGTTCTTTCGCTTTTTGTAGTTTACTTGTCCTATTTCCCGATCTTCAATAATAAAAGGGTAATGCCTCCCATATTTTTGAAAACTCATACCCTTTGTGCTAGTCACCACCCCGGGGCGTACTGGTGGCAGGACTCGGCGGTCATTATCTCCCTTTCACCATTGCCAGCTCATTAGGGGCATCTTTGGATTGAGGGGGTCGTAACAGAATGGTATCAAAGGTGATGGTTGAGAGATATGATGAAGTCTGGAGTTAGGCATAGTGACGATTGCATGGGATGGTAGGGCATTAGTGTTAGAAGATCTTGGTACATGATATCAGCTAGGGAAGACCGGCTAGGACATGTGATTTTAGGGCCCCCTGTGATCTGATGTAAGGACTCTGAGCGTATCGAATGACCAAGTGAGACAGCATTGATTGTTGGGTAGAGACCCCAGGAAAGGTACATGCATCATAATGACTTGTGTTTTTACATGATTTGGGGGTTCTGGGCAAGAAATTGAAAATGATAAAATGGATCTTAAGAATATTTTCCTTGCTACTCGGGCTTAGGAGTTCCTTGTTCTACGTATAGTTATGGCACATGGATGTCATTCCTGGGTGACTCGAGTAGTCAAGGCCCAGCAGATTCAGGAGGTCGATCAACAAATGATTGACCAAGAGGAGGAAGACAGCCAGTGGTAGAAGACTCTCTGTTCATTCCAGCGGAAAACCCTCAAGAAGTATGAGGGTAGTACTTTAGATATGGAGACGGTGGGGTGGCTTGAGGAGCTAGAGATCACTTTTACTTTGATCTGTGCTTTGAGGGAGTAATGGGTTCCCCTAGAAGTCAGTCAGCTGAGAGGTGTGGTGTGCCAGTGGTGGATGCTTTACCTCGGTGAGAGGACAGAGATAGAGGTTCTGTGGGTTGACTTTGAGAAGGAGTTCCTAGAGGAATTTCTTTTTTCCATGATCAAGGAAATGATGCTTCAGGAGTTACTCTCGTTTCTACAAGGGAGTATATCAGTATGAGAGTTGGGGATCAAGTTCAAGGATCTCCTACGCTTTGCTCCGGATCTCTTTCCGAATGAGGAGTGTAAGGTGAGACATTTAGAAGAGGCACTTCGTCCTTGGCTCTAGTATGTTGCCACCCCTTCACCCTTCCGAAATACATGGAAGTACAGATGAAGGCAGATGTTTTAGATAGGATGCACTCGTAGGGAGTTTCACCACGGGAGAGGATCCAGCCGAGTTCATCGAAGGGGAGGGCAGTCAGCAGCAGGTCTCCTACGACGGGACCTTCTTGTTTTAGGATAGTAGGGAGCAGGCCCCAGTAGTTCCAGTTCTGATTTTCGGGTCCTTGTCACTTTTTCACAAGCCCGGGACCAAAGTTTTTCTCTTGTGGAGGTTTCGGGAACATTTAGAGTTGGTGTCCGACCCAAGATCATTACGGTGGAGGTGGGAAGGTTCAGTGCCCGCCTTAGAAGCACCAGTTACCGGCAAGCCCTTCATGAAGCAACATGCTCTAGTCTCTCTGAGGGGTGATAGAGTAGGTGGTGGACAGCCACAAGGAGTTCCTAAATGATCCCAACCGGGATGTGGTCGAGGAGGCGGACATCAACAGAGTTTCAGAGGAGCTGGGCACAGATAGTTGCATGCAGTAGAGGCAGCATCTCTAGAAGGACCATGGATCGATATAGATGTATTTGGGTTTTCTTGAATGCTATCCTTTATGTTTTTTTGGGAGAATTACACTCCATTGTTGGAACTCTATTTTTCTCATACTTTGGTCCTTGAACTTATTTTTGTGAGTTTATAATGCTATGTTTTTTCCCTATTTTTATTAAATGTACGTGAAGAGCCCTATCATGTGGGGAGTGGAAGACCTAATCCCTAATCGAGACGCATTAATGTGGATGTGATAAAACCCATGAAGGTGAGTCAGTGCCGCCTAAAGAGGAAAATATATTGACATGGGAGAAAGAATTCCCCAAGCCATGTGTTCAGGTGATTTGTTTTTTGTTTATACGATGTTAGGGGCAGTGTGAGTTTGAAAAATCCAAATATATGGATGTGGGAAGACCTAATTCTTAATCAGGACGCATTAATGTCGATGCGATTAAATCCGTGCAGGCAATTCAGTGCCACCTAATGAGGATAATATCTTGATATAGGAAAAGTAATTACTTACTCATATGATTAGGGTTGTGGGTTGGTTTCCATTTATGATGAGAGCCCTAAGAGGTATCTTGCGGGGTTTTTGTTCGTAACTCTTCTTCTTTGACTTGGTTTTTAATTCTCAAGGATGAGAATGTTTTGAGATGTATCTGATGTAATGGTCCATACCTCTCCTATTCATTCCTTTGTAAAAGTAAGATATGGTTAACATGACGCATGTAATAATGATAATTATTATTGATAAAAATGAATAATTGTTATTAAAATTATATGTGTCTTCATTATTATTATTATGTAAAATAATAATAATAATGGTGGCGTAAAAATATGCAAGGTTTATTAAATTGAATGGTTTTTATTTAATAAAAGTGGTTCAAATTTAATCAGTGTGAAATAAAATAAATAGAATTAATTAATTAAATTGACGGATGTTACGCGACATTGACGTGTCATGGTTGGATTCAGATATCCAATGGGGTGGTTTAACATTGGTGATTTCAATGAGCGTAAATATTATTGTTATTAAAAATGATAACATCGGTGAGTTCATAAAATAAGTTGATGAAATTTGATTGTTATTGAAAAGAAATAAATTACAATGATGGCATAAAACTATCTACGAGAGGTTAATGAAATTAAATGTATTAAAAAATGGGGGGTTGAATATGTAAGTTATATTAATTTTATTGTAATTTAATTCTATTAAATGAAATGGTTTTGAGTCACATGGAATGGTTATTCATGGGTTCTCCGTAAAATTGAAAAATGAAATTAATAACATTACTAGTATAATAATATGATAATACAATTAAATTAATAATTTATAAAAGATAAGGTAATTAATATTATTTTTATTACACTTGAGTCGCATGAAGAATACTTGATTTGTATATACTATATACCCTATATAATATTAATATAATATAATATTAAAAAAATCAATGTTTGTTAATGGAAGGGGAGTCGTGCCCCTTTATACGCATGAGGGGTGAGTATATTGAACATGAGGTGTTCAATTAAAATAATAATAATAATAATATATGTAATATATTTATTATATCAACGATGCATGTGCATGATGTATAGGAGAATGAGGAGCATGAGGTGCCTTAAAGAGGGTGAGGCGCTATACATGGATCTCCCCATGTATAATATAATAATAAATCATATGGATTAAATGAGATAATAAATGAAAATAAATTAATTGAAAAATAAAGGGGGGGTGTGATGTGTGTGTAAATGAGGCGTAAGGGGTTCTTTTTTTCCCTTAAATGAATAATATTCATATAATAAAATTATTATCATAATAAAATAAAAATAAAGGTGATTAATGGGTGGTGGTGAGATCTGGGGGTGAAAGAAAAACAGGGAGTTAGTTTTGAGCATATAAGCTTCAAGGAAAAAAAACAAATAATAATAATATAAAATGTTATTATTATTTTTTGGGTTATATAATCTTAATTCGACCGTAACATGATCATATGGTGTCGAAATGACGAACCGTAAGTGGAAGTGTAATCGTGAAATTAAGACGGTCATTTTAAGACCAATGATGAATACCTTTTCATGACTCATTCCTCGGGTCAATGAAACACCAAATATTAATTGAAATAGCATTATTATTAAAATGCATGAAAACTGCGTAACGTGTCGTGTGTTGACCAGCCAAAACGCGTAACGAGTGTACGGTCACACCGTTTATTCCTTAATACACACTGCATACCTTTTAACCTTTTCGTTGCCAATATAAGAAAGGGTTGTGGATTATTTCTATACAGATCCCTTCTTCGCCGCATGATGATTCTCTTGGTCGATCGAGAAGTCTTCCTCCTCTAACTTCATCATCCAAACACCGATCGTCGATCTGTCAGTGACTACGGGATCATGTCAGTGAGGAGAACACTATACACCCTATTCCGTTCCCTCTTCTTTGACTTCCGCTCCACAGTTTCCAACCGAGGAAACCACTAATAATTGACGGGAACGACGATCTTTGATGAATGACTCTAAAAAGGTATGTTAAAGCTCTGTTCTGTTATTCTCTTTCTGATCCAATTTATCCCATTTTCTTTCCATGCTATGGCATGTGATCTCTATGTTGAGGTAGTTTCTTGTGTTGTCGATTCGGTGGTGCCGCGATTTCATTGGTGGGATTAGTCGTTCTGGGAGAAGCCTTGTGATCGTGGTGGTCGTGTTCGTAGAAGGACATCAGAACCTGTTGAGGTAGGGATCTTACCTTTGTCTCTCTAGATTGTGCATCATGCGGGGTGGGTGTACTCTTGTTTACATGAAACCCATTTGAACAGGTTTAATAAAGATAATAACTAACTTATATAACAGGGATGGGAAGTTTGTGAATAGAGTTACATTATTTATATCCTGTGATATTATGTTGTGAATTGAATGAGATTCTGCCTACTGAAAATCATGATCGTTGTGGGCCTTTTCTTTTGAAATTAAATGTTACCCTCTCCTTCTATATTTTCTTATAGATGAAAGTTTTATTGAATGCGGAAATTGGTTAATCATGTAAAGTTGGCTAATTAAATACTCGGAACCCATGTGTGAACACCCTAGTTCAACCAAACGGAATAATGAACATGTTGGTGTTGGGTTGGTTTTGTTATGGGATATGTGAAGTGGTAATTTTCTGGGTTGTTGTGTGATATGATGTTTGGAAGTAGGGCTAAAATGATGGGTAGTGAATATTATTAAAGTGGTCAGTAGTGGATTATATATGGGGGAAATGTAATGGAAATGTGGAATGTGGAAAATGAATTTATATGTGGAACTTGGGAATAAATGAATGGTGGGGTTTTGTGATGGAAATGAATTAATGATGGATATGATAATCATATTGTTAAGGATTTGGTATGTGATTGCTTGTGTTTTTCATAACTTTATTTGTGGTTGGAATGGATATGTTTTATGAACACTCAATTTGGTTTGGTTGTTGATAGTTTCACAATAGTTAAAAGAATTGACAACTAAAGCTGTTGAACATGAAAACATAAATGGGGTTGAGCTTGTTTGTCATATGCATGCTTCGACATAGCAGTTCCGAGGCACATGATTAGTTTCTTTTTTTAGAATCCATAGGTTGGTCTGTGTGTTTGGTATATATATATATATAAGTATGTATCTTTGTGTTTTGTCACACCCCACCACCGTTGATCACTTAGTTCCAAACACTCCCATTTCATCAGAGAGGGTGTTTTACCCATAGTTACTAGCTCCTTCTTGCCCCTTCTTCCATAGGGTGTGATGGCTTGAGGTGACCTTATACCCAAGACTCTCGGGTTGGATTTGTTTGGGTTGTTATGGACCAAGAAACATCAGGCTAGTTTACTATTTCCCAAGAATCTTCGAGATGAGGCCTAGGTGTGTGCAGGCAAGATACGTGTTTGTGAGGCCCAGGTGTGGGTGGGCGGGAAGAGTATGGTAGCGTCAGGACATTTTCCATTAGGAGGGGTAGCTAACTAAGTGGGAAACAGTGCGGGGTACCCAATACTCTTGTTCTTATATACTAATACTACCTGTTGTTTTGTGTTTTGGTGAGCGTGGATGGTGAGGTTGGGTAGATATAATTCCTTGATAGGTTTTGGTTTCTGCTGTTGTTCTCATGGAACATTAGGATGTCTCCCCAATTGTGCACAAGATCATTAGGTTTCCATACTGATTATACTTGTATACTCAGTCTACATTTACTTTCAGGTTTCCAGGAGGACTACCAGGGCTGTGCAGGGCCCTACTAGTCGAGATAGTTGGAGTTGTTGAAGTTTCATGTACTCTTGATTCTTTAGGTATTGTACTTTTTGAGCTTTCTTGTACATGAACTTTATTTCAAATATATTTAAACATACATTTGGTATTTGTTTTGTTTTATTTCTATACACTTGTTCTTTTCCTTTTTGGTTGTTGGCTTGTCCTATTTGTCGATGTTAAATAATAAAAATGGTAATGTCTCCCATATTTGTGAAAACTCATACCCTTGGTGCTATTCTCCACCTCGGGGCCTACTGGAGGCGGGCCTCGGGGGTTATTATCTCCCTTTCACCATTTCCAGCACAGGAGGGTAATCTTTGGTGTGAAGGGGGTCATGACAGAATGGTATCAAAGGTTATGGTTGAGAGAGAGGAAGAATTTTGGAGTTAGGCACAGTGACGATTGCTTGGGATGGTAGGGCATCAGTGTTTGCTGATCTTGGTACAGGAAATTGGCCAGGGAAGACCGTCTAGGACATGGGAATTTAGGGACCCCCATGATCTGATGAAAGGACTCTGAGCTTACTGAACGACCAAGTGAGACTACATTTATTACTGGGTAGAGACCCTTAGAAAGGTACATGCATCATAATGACTTGAGGTTTTACTTGATTTGGGTGTTTTGGGCAAAAAATTGAAAATAATAAAATGGACCCTAAGAAAATTTTCCTTGCTACTCAGGCTTAGGAGTTCCTTGTTCTACATACAATTATGGCACCTGGATTTCATCCCTAGGTGACTTGGGTAGTCGAGGCCCAGCAGATTCAGGAGGTCGATCTATAATGGATTGACTGAGAGGTGGAAGATAGCCAGTGGTAGAGGACTCTTCATTCCATCCAGTGGTAAACCATCAAGAAGTACGAGGGTAGTATTTCAGATATGGAGACGGAGGGTTGGATTGAGGAGCTAGAGATCGCTTTTACATTGATCCATACTCTGATGGAATACTGGGTTCCCCTAGCAGTCAGTCAGCTGAGAGGTGCAGTGTGCCAGTGGTGGACGCTCTACCTCCACGAGAGGACAGAGACAGAGGTTCCGTGGGCTGACTTTGAGAAGGAGTTCCAAGGGGAATTTCTTTCTTCCATGATCAAGGCGGAGAAGCAGCAGGTGTTAATATCCCTTCAGCAGGGGAGTATGTCAGTACGAGAGTTTGGGATCAAGTTCAAGGATCTCCTACACTTTGATCCGGATCTCTGTCCAGATGAGGAGTCTCGTATGAGACATTTGGAAGAGGATCTTCATGCTTCACTCCAGTATGTTGTCACCCCCTTAACCCTTCTAACATACTTCGTAGTACAGATGAAGGCAGAGGTTGTAGAAAGGATTCAATCGCACGGAGGTGCACCACGACAGGGGATCCAGCCGAGTTCGTCGAAGGGGAAGGCAGCCAGTAGCAGGTCTCCTGTGACATGACCTTTCAATTTCAGGCTAGTAGGGAGCAGGGCCCAGCTGTTCCAGTTCAGATCTTCTGGTCCTCATCCCTTTTTCACAAGCCCAGGACTAAAGTTTTTCTCTTGTGGAGGTTTTAGGCACATTCAGAGTCGGTGCCCGACCCAAGCTCGGTACAGTGGAGGTTGACAGGTTCATCACCCACCTCAGCAGCACCAGTTGCCGGAAAAACCCTTCCAATAGCAATAGGCTCCAGTCCCTATGAGGGGAGATCGAGCAGGTGGTGGCCAACCACAAAGAGTTCCTCAAGGATCCCAACCGGGACATGGTCGAGGAGGCAGACGTCAACATAGTGGCAGAGGAGCTGGGCGCAGATAGTTGTATGAAGCAGAGGCGGCATCTCTAGAATGGCCATGGAGCTACAGAGATATGTTTGGGTTTTCTTAAATGCTCTCCATTATGTTTTTTTGGGAGCATTACACTCCATTGTTGGAACTATAATTTTCTCATCCTTTGGGCCTGGACACTGTTTTTTTGATTTTTTAAAGCTATGTTGTTTCCCTCTTTTCTTTAAATGTACGTGAAGAGCCCTATCATGGTTGGAGGGGAAGACATAATCCCTAATCGAGACACATTAATGTGGATGCGATTAAAACCATGCAGGCAAGTCAGTTCCACCTAAAGAGGATAATATCTCGACATGGGAGAAAGAATTCCCCAATCCATGTGTTCATTTGATGTGTTTTTCGTTTATAAGCTGTTGGGGGAAGAGTGAGTTTGAAAATTACTAATATATGGTTGTGGGAAGACCTAATTCTTAATCAGGATGCATCAATGTGGATGCGATTAAACCCGTGCAGGCAAGTCAGTGCCGCCTAAAGAGGATAATATCTTGACATAGGAAAAGGAATTCCTTACTCATATGATTAGGGTTGTTGGTTAGTTTCCTTTTATGAGGAGAGCCCTGAGAGGTATCTTGTGGGGTGGTTGCTCATACCTCTTCTTCTTTGACTTGAATTTTAATTCTCAAGGAGGAGATTGTTTTGAGAGGTATCTGATGTAATGGTCCAGACCTCTCTGATCCATTCCTTTGTAAAAGTCAGATGTGGTCAACACGGTGCATGTAATAATGATAATTATTAATGATAAAAATGAAGAAGTTTTAATAAAATTAAAGGTGTTATCATTATTATTATTATGTATAATAATAATAATAATGGTGGTGTAAAAATATGCAAGTTTTATTAAATAGAATGGTTTTAATTTAATAAAATTGGTTCCAATTTAATCAGTGTGAAATAAAATAAATATAATTAAATAATTAAATTGACGGATGTTACGTGACATTGACGTGGCATGGTCAGATTTATATATCCAATGGGGTGGTTTTACGTGGTCAATGTGATGAGAGTAAATATTATTGTTATTAAAAACAATAACGTCGGTGAGTTAAAAATAATAATTTGATGAAATGTTATTGTTTTTGAAAAGCATTAAATAACAATGATGGAATAAACCTATGTATGAGAGGTTAATGAAATTAAATGTATTAAAAAGGGGGGGGGGGGAAGGGGGGGTTGAATATGTAAGATAAATTAATTTTATTGTCATTTAATTCAATTAAATGAAATGGTTTTGAGTCACATGGAATGGTTGTGCATGGGTTCTCCCTGAAATTGAAATATGAAATTAATAATATTACTAGTATAATAATATGATAATATAATTAAATTAAGAATTAATAAAATACAAGGGACTTAATATTATTTTTATTATACTTGAGTAACATGAAGAATAGTTGCTTTGTATATACTATATAACTTATATAATATTTATATATTATAATATTAAAACAATCAATGGATGTGAATGGAAGGGGAGGTGTGCCCTTTTATACGCGTGAGGGGTGAATATATTGAACATGAGGTCTTACATTATTATAAAAATAATAATATATGTAATATATTTATTATGTTAATGAAGCATGTGAATGATGTATAGGAGAATGAGGAGCATGATGCACCTTAAAGAGGGTGAGGTGCTATACATGGATCTCCCCATGTATAATATATTAATAAATCATATGGATTAAATGAGATAATAAATGAAAATAAATAAATTGAAAAATAAATGGGGGGCGTGATGTGTGTGTAAATGAGGCGTAAGGGGTTCTTTTTTACCCTTAAATGAATAAAATTCATATAACAATGTTATTATCATACCAAAATTAAAATAAAGGTGATTAATGGGTGGTGGTGAGATTTGGGAATGAAAGAAAAAGAGGGAGTCACTTTTGAGCGTATAAGCTTCAAGGAAAACAAATAAATAATAATAATATAAAATGTTATTGTTATTTTTTGGGTTATATATTCTTAATATGACTGTAACTTCTTCATATGGTGTTGGAATGAAGAACCCTTAATGGCAGTATAATCTTGAAATTAAGACAGTCATTTTAAGACCAATGATGAATACCTTTTCATGAATCATGCTTTGGGTCAATGAAACACCAAATATTAATAGAATTATCATTATTATTAAAACACGTGGAAACCGCTTGACGTGTCGTGTGTTGACCAGTGAAAATGCGCAACGAGTGTACGGTCACACCGTGTATTCATTAATACACACTGCATACCATTTTACCATTTCATTTCCTATATATGAAAGGGTCACGGATTATTTCCTGACTGATTGCTTCTTCGCCGCACGATGACACTCTTGGACGATCGAGAAATCATCCTCCCCTAACTTCTTCATCCGGACTCCGATCGTTGATCTGTCAGTGACTACGGGATCATGTCAGCAAGGAGAACACCATACACCCTATTCTGTTCCCTCTTCTCTGACTTCCCCTCCACAGGTTCCAATCGAGGAGACTGTTAATAATTTATGGGAATGACGGTCTTTGACAAACGACTCTAAAAAGGTATGTTAAACCTATGTTCTTGTATTCTCTTTCCGATCCTACTTCTCTAATTTTCCTTCCATGCTATGACATGTGATCTCTGGGTTGAGGGAGATTCTTGTGTTGTTGATTCTGTGGTGCCACGACAACCTTGGTGGGTGTAGTCATTCTGGGAGAAGCCTTGTGATCGTAATGGTTGTGTTCATAGAAGGACATCGGAACCTGTTGAGGTAAGGATCGTACCTTCATATCTCTATATTGTGCATCATGCGGGGTGTGTGTCATCTTGTTTATGTGAAACACATTTAAACTGGTTTAATAACAATAATAACTGGCTTATATACCAGGGATGGGATGTCTGTGAATGCAGTTACATTATTTATATCATGTGATATTATGTTGTGAATTGAATGAGCTTCTGCCTACTAAAAATCATGGTCATTGGTGGCCTTTGATTACGCAATTAAATGTTGCCCTCTCCTTCTGGATTTTCTTATGGATGAAAATTTTATTGAATGATGAAATTGGTTAATAACGTAAATTTGGCTGATTAAATACTCGAAACCCTTGTGTTAACACCCCGGTTCAACAAAATGGAATAAATAACATGTTGGTGTTGGGTTGGTTTTGTTATGGGATGTGTGAATTGGTAATTTTATGGGTTGTTGTGTGATATGATGTTCGGCAGCGGGGCTACAATTATGGGTGGTGAATATTATTAAAGTGGTTAGTATTGGATTATAAATGGGGGAAAGGTAATGGAATTGGGGAATGTGGAAAATGAATTTATATGTGGCACTTGGGAATAAATGAATGGTGGGGTTTTTTGATGGAAATGAATTAAATATGGATATGATAATCAAATTTTTAAGGAGTTGATATGTGATTGCTTGTGTTTTCCCTATCTTTTGTTGTGGTTGGCAGGGATATGTTTTATGAACACTCTATTTGGTTTTGTTGTTGATAGTTTCCTATTAGATAAAATAATTGACAATTAAGCTATTAAACCTGAAAACATAAATGAGATTTGCGTTGTCTGTCGTATGCATTCTTCGACATAGAAGTGAAGAGGAACATGCTTAGTTTCTCTATTTAGAAGCCATAGGTTTGGCTATGTGTTTGGTATACATATATATATATCTCCATTTTTGGGTTTTGTCGCACCCAAACCACGTTGAGAACTTAGTGCAAAACATTCCCATTTCATGGGAGATGGTGTTTTCCCCTTAGTTACTAGCTCCTTCCTACTCCTTATTCCATAGGCTATGATGGCTTGAGGCGATCTTACACCCACAACTCTCTGGTTGTTTTCGTTTGTGGTGGTTGAGGCCCAATACTCTACGGGCAGGTTTACTATATCCCAATAATCTTCAGGATGAGGCCCATGTGTGTGTGGGCGGGTTACGTGGTTATGAGGCCCAGGTGTGTGCGGGCGAGATATGTGGTGGTGAGGCCCAGCTGTGTGATGGCAAGATACGTGATTGTGAGGCCCAGGTGTGTGCGGGCGGGATATGTGGTTCTTGAGGCCCAGGTGTGTGCGGGCGGGAAGAGTGTGGTGGCGTTAGGACGTTCTCCGTTAGGAAGAGCAGCTAACTAAGTGGGAAATGGTGCATGGTACCCAATACTCTTGTTCTTATATACAACTACTACCTATTGTTTTGTGTTTTGGTGAGCGTGGCTGGTGAGGTTGGGTGGATATAATTCCACGATAGGTTTTGGTTTCTTTTGTTGTTCTCACGGGACATTAGGATGTCTCCCCACTTGTGCACAAGAGCTTTAGGTTTCACTACTATGTATACTTGTATGCTCACCATACATTTACTTTCGTGTTTCTAGGAGGACTACCAGGGTCGTGCGGGACCATACTAGTTGGGAAAGATGGAGTTGTTGTAGTTTGTTGTCCTCTGGTTTCTTTTGGTATTGTACTTTTTGTGCTTTCTTGTACTTGTAACTTGTTTCAGAACTATTTAAGCATTCATGTGCGATTGGTTTGGGTTTATTTCTATACACTTGTTCTTTTCTTTTTTGGTGGTTTACTTTTCCTATTTCCAGATCTTAAATAATAAAAAGGGTAATGCCTCCCATATGTGTGAAAACTCATACCCTTGGTGCTAGTCGCCACCCCGGGGCCTACTGGAGGCAGGACTCGAGGGTCATTATCTCCCTTTCACCATTGCCAACTCAGGAGGGGCATATTTGGTGGGAGGGGGCTGTGACAGATGTAAATTATATCGACATCATATAGATTAAAATAGGACATTCCTTTTTCCTTTTGTTAATAAAATCAATGATGTTATATAAAAAATATATAAAAGTATTCCATTTGAAAACCCTTAATATAATTTTAAAAAAGATATAAATTTACATTATTTTTTATTTATGTTCTCATAAAATCAATCCTAAATTTATTTTAATAATAAGTTCATAAAAGAATAATATTTAAAAAAAAATTCATTAAATAATTTAAAATGTGATTTTATTGTAATGTGTCCCTTACATCACGTATAAATTTCCATATATGTTCATTACTTTTTAAAATAATAAAAAAATATAAGTTATTTAATTTATGGAAAACATTTTTAGGTTTATTTTTTCCTTTTAAATAACTTATATCCATTTCATACCTAATCACATTGTTGATTAATTTTACTTCAGATGTTTTGAGGATGTTTAGTTCATATTTCCAAAATTACATTAGATGTTTAAAAATTATCAAATAGATCATGTTTAAATAATTTATAGAATTATAATAATGTTATAAATATTATTTTATAAATTAATTACACTTATTAAAAATCTATATAAATTTTTTAGTGATATTATTTATGTTACAATGTTGGAGATGGTAGGTCATACGTACACAGGAGTAACATTTCCATTCATCAACAAAAAAGTTGGAAAGTCGATAAGTATCATTTATTCTTTATATAATTATTATTATATCATAAATATAATATAAATTTTTAAAATCCATCTATATATATATGACATGTTATAAGATGATGGAATATAAAATAAACCATTCAATGAAGTAGTAGTTCCCATAAACACACAAGAGACATTAAATTTTTTTAGTTAGATTTTAAAAAAAGAATTATAAAATTTATTTAACATATTAGAATATAATTAAAATAATATATATTATTATTTAAATTTTTTTCCATTATTATGATGAATCATAAGAGTTTGTGATGAAAAAAATATATATCATCTACTATGGTGGTTGTCCGCACCTAAGTATGCCTGATGTTTTAATTATTCATTAGATGGAAAGGTAGATGAAATGGGATAATTAAATCATCATTATGAAATTATAGTATTTAGAATATCACAGTGCTATAATTTTATAATTTTTTAAGAGTATTTAAAATAGGAAGATGAATAAATATTATGAAATCCCTTGGTTAAGAACTGTACCTTTTCTTTGAACAATCTCTTTATATTGATACATATAGCCTACTAGGATATTATTATGATCAATATAACACTTTTAGGAAACGGATAGTGACATTAAAAAATTAATTTGGAAGATATTTTCTAATATAAGAGGCTCTCTAATTTTTTATAGCAGATAAGAGGGGGTTTTGTTTTATAAGTGGGGGAGAGGAAACCCTTGAATCCTTTTAAAAGATAAAAATATACTAATGTATTAAAAAATATTATTTGATCCAAAATGAATCATTAAAAATGAATAGATAACATATGGTCAATATAATAACTTTAAAAATCTTATAAAAAATTTAGGTCATTTTAACAATTATCATTCCACTTTTAACCCTCTAAAACCATTTTAACTTTTCCCATAATGAATATTATTTTTTACCAATGTTACTATTTATAATGACCATAAATGAAAGTGGACTAATGGAGAAATATGAAAATTATGATTCAGGGATATTTTGATAAACTTATCGAATTATATTTTTATAAGTGGAAGGAATTATATCTAATATAAACCCTCAGAATGTAATGAATTTTTTTAAAAAAAATACATTCTTATGTACTAAATGTGATTAAACCAATCTAAATTATAAATTTAATTAAAATAAAAATGATTGAATTATGGTTAATCAAATTAAACTAATGAAATTCTAAAATCATTTTAAAATAAAATGGGACTGTAAAAAACTAAATAGAAATGTTTTTTCTATAAAATCAGTATTTTCATAATTATTCAAAAAAAAATTATTCTATATAAAATATCAAAATTTAAACAAAATATAGTTTTTATATTCAGAATATAAATAAATTTCATTAAATTTTTATAATAAAACATGTAATTTTTTTGAAATAAATTATTATATCTGTATAGAAAATAAAAAACAAATTTTTAAGATAATGTATTTTTAAAGAATACAAAAAATTTATACGGATTTTATATATAAAAGCACCCATAAGATAAAGGATAATAAATTAGTTAAAATTTTAAATGATAAAATATTTTCATTATTTTATTTTTAAAGTGATTAATTTATCATGATAAAATACACAAATAGATAACAATATTTCTTTGAGAAAAAAAATTAATTTTAATCATATTAATTAAATTTTATTATATTAGATTTGTTGGTATTATACAAAAATAACTATGAAATCCTATTTATCATATAGGTCCCAAGACTATATAATCCCAATTACCATTTAAGACAAATGAAAATATAATCCCAAGAACTATAATACATTCTTATATAATAACAAATAAATCCATAAAATCCTTACTTCTTTCTCACCATGATTAAAATATTTACATTTATTTTATTTTTATCCGTTGATGTGCTTAGTGTTATGATACTTATAGAAGTACACAAGGATAAATGTTATATTCAATTTATATATATATATATATATTAATTTTATTTTTCAAACAATTTATTATTATAAAAACCCTACAATGTATTAATTTTTTATCTATATTTTTTATATTTAAATCAATAAAAGAGTCATGGTTCATTTAGGATGTTTTCATATATATCAGAATATAATAAAAATTATATTATGTCAACCTAAATTTATAGGGTACTATTCAACAATTTTTCCAATATAATTGTGAATTGATAAATCAAAAATTGTTCATAAAAATAATCATTTTAATGATTAACATAAAAATAAATTATTTCAAAAAAAATTCAACATCACATATGAAGATAATTTTATCATGGTGAATTGATATTTGTGTTTTATTTTATCCTATTAAACTCCAAAAACTGACCAATTTTTTAATAAATGATTAAAATAAAGAAATAAAAGGAAATGTTATATACATTCTTAAATTTATTTAGAAAATTTATTAATTATTACTTTTTAACATTCTCTTAAATTATATGTATAAAATTATTTAAAATTTATTGGTAATATCTATTGTATGACATGATATTATGATAGTCACGATTTGTGATTTTTCTAGGATTTATCTAAATTTGATTTCAATATAATTAATGTTTACTTATTAAAACCATTTATCTCATGTAGAATCTATTGGAGGTTAGAGTGGGAATGGTCTTGGGAAAAAGTATTGTTGAAACTTATATTTGAAGCTTAAAAAACTCAGTTTCATAAGAAACAATACAACTATTTGATTATAGATTTCATGATTTTTTATTAATTTAATATATATAGTTATTCCTATTTATACATATAAAAAAGATGCTGTTATTACAATGATAATATAATTTTATTTTATTTTAATGTATCATGGTCTCATTTTTGTTTTTTGTTTGAGGTAATGTATTAAAAAAATATTTATTTGAGGGGAAATGTTTTCTAAACTTTTGGGTTTTTAAATTTTACCAAACATTAAGAATTTCTTCCAAAAAATTTTATTACATTGATAAAAACAAGTAATGTAATTTTTGTCTCATCACATTCTTAAGATCCCATGTAGTTTCCTCAAAAACAAGATTCTGCAATAAAAATTTCACTATATGTGTATTCATATTTCATAAAAAATTTACCTTGTATCATGTGTCTTAAGAGATTATTCTTTATAAGAGAATTTATATTCTAGGAGAACCTATTCTTATTTTAGTACCTTTGATGGGTCAAATATGTACTGTATTTAATGTTATACATTGAATACAACTGGTACTTGTGAAAAGTATTGAGTGAGTAATTAGAGATAATTCATAAACCCAATATGATAAAGGATTGAAAAGTGACTGATATTTCATAGCCTCAAGTTCTATTTCATCCAAATTTTTATAACCCAATTCCATGGTAAAATGACTTGGATAACCATTTCGTGTACTTGAAACTTTTTTTCATATCAAATATTATAAAATAAAATTATTTATTTTATTGATTTCATGTGCCCTAGATTTATTTAAACCATCTTCTTAAAATTAAGTAAATTAATAAGCCATATCAGCTTCCCCTCAAGAAAATCATCCCACTATGTTGGAGTTCTGCATATCTCAATAGAAAAAACCTTATATTGTTCCATTTGAATTCATTAATTGAAACTATTTTTATATGAGAACAATATTAATGGTATTTTTTATCCATAAATCCATGAAAATAATTTTAAATTGATAATAATATATCTCCCATTGATTGAGTTTTTCATTTAGACAAACCATCAATCGGAGGGTTATAATTATTGTTAAAGCAAAATAATGTCTCCCATTATACATGAAGACTTATCCCGAACCACATGTTCTACAACATATCTTGACCACATTTAAATGAGAGTGTTACCACATGATTTCTAACCAGTTTCTTTATATTTTTAAAGGTCTTTTAATTATGGACGATATATTTTGTAACTTCTTTAAAATAAACTGATTTGTTATGTGATTTACTATAAAAAAATATGGTATTCTGACATTTATATGTTATGGGGAGATCTATGATGAAATAAATGGTGTTTTTCTAAAATTTGGATATAGGTTTGGTAAATCATTGCATCATCCATTTTTGCATTTAGCATTCAACCATAGCTGATTGAAAAAACAAACATCAAGTCATATACTAATCCATCTCAATATTTATGATATCCCCCAGAAAGGATACTCATGATAACCGTACATCCATTTGATTATTTGATGAATATAGAAATACGAGTTATTTTCGTCATCCAAATGTTACTTATTTTGTTCTATGATATATGGGATACTTATATCCATTCAAGAAATTATAACTCAATATTTATAAAATTTTAACTACATAATTTTCTCTGCATTCATTTATAGTTGAACGTAATCTTTATAGATATAAATGATATTTGCGTGGATAGATGGTTTCTTATAATTTTCATATGTAATGACTTATCCACCTCCCTTACATAATAATGAATTATCATTTTAGAATACATTAGTATTTAGTAATTTCCAATCTTTATATTAGATTAGGTAGTATGATATATTCAGCTCTAAAGAAAAAATTCATTATTTATCTTTCTTAAGTGGAATTATACTGACCAGTCATAGAATTTTATTATCACAAACCATGCCTTGTGGGTTACGTTGAACATATTTTTTCAATATATATATTAAAATTTATTTTTTTTATAATATATATAACCCTTTCAACCATAGAGATAATGATGTCAAACATTTAATGCACAGATCATTGTATACATTTTAAAATTATTGAGTGGATGAATTTATCATGAATATTTAATTGGTGAAATGATTTATAAATTACATTATAAATTTCTATGATGGTGTATCCTATGGAATTTAATGATGTATGGACATATATTTCAATATTTCTCCTCTACAAGGTAATTAATATATATGTATAGTCACTAAGCATTCCATCAACTCCTTGATGATTTATATATATTATTTTTCTAATATAAATTAACTCCTTTAATGTTATTTGAAATTGGATTTCATATAAAAGAGTTTTTTTATCAAAAAGAAATTTTAATATCAATCCAATATCATAAAAATATAAATATAAGTTTACACGGTTGTTCTAGGCTATTCTTCAATAACGTTTTCCTTTGATGGATCAATATTTATACCATATCAAGTGATTTGATAACACAATAATGATACACATTGTATATATTGTTTATAGCTAATTAATATTGAATATATTTTAGCCATCCCCAATTTCTTTAATAAAATCCTTGAGTGATCATCATGTTCTTCCTTTATCTTTGAATATCTAGAAATATCAACTCTAAAATGTACCAAAAATTGATCCTTGTAAATTTTAAAGCATCGATAAATTTGTATAATGATTAAATTGTAGAGAATTTGTATGTACGAATGGTATCCCTAAAATTTAATTTTTTGTATACCTCTTGCAAAAGGATATACTAGAAATATCATCCCTTTTGACTCATAACTACTGATATCATGATCAAATGTTATTATATTATAAATACAAATCCCGTATAATTTGATCAAATATGTCATCCATATAGGGTAGTCGATATTATTTAATTGTCATGATTTTGTTAATGTAGTGGTAGTAAATGAAAAGATACATTGATCATTCCTTATTCTTGAAAAATTTACTAGTTTACACCTTAGTGGATGATTATGGACAATATATACCTTTTTAGATTTTATTGTAGTTTCATAATTAATTATTGTAATTAAAATGAAAAAATTCTTTAAGGAGACTTTGAGATAGGAATGGATATTGCTATAAGATTAATTGAGAGATAAACATCTTTATCATGGAGAATAACAACTAGTTAATATGAAAATAAAATAATATATTCCTATAAAATCCATGTTAATTTAATGTTCACATTTTCCTCAATCATGTGAGATAAGATTCTATTTTTTCTAGTCATCTGAACCCGTATTACATGATTTTATTTCAATTGGTGTTGATAATAATACATTCAATAATACTTGCAAATTAGTTTATTTTGGATATGAAAATAGATTTCCCTTTCCCAACAATTGGAAGGAGGTCTATATTAAAAATTCCAATGAATATATAGTAAAAAAATCAATGATTTATTAGTTAATAAAAATTCATAGAAAACATATATAAAATATATGATAAACTAGAATAAAAAAATTAGATATATATTGGATTTTTTTACCATTTATCGATTAAATTTAATGATTGACTTCACTATTAATAATTCTATATTACCCTGCATACTCCCATGGTGGAAGTGGTTTATTATGTTTATTAGCTTCAATAGACTCGGGTGTATGATACTTATTATAATTATTCCCAAACTAGTAGAATTTTAAACACTGAAGTGTGGATAGAATAATAGTTGGGTCTTTCTTTTCCTCAGTAGTATTATTTTTCCATTTTACATAACTATGATAGTTTTGAGAAAGGTGGCATAGTTTTCTAAACATTAAACATACTCTAGATTTCTTGAGGAAGTTACCTAAGAGATACCTCCCATATATATATAACATGTTGGTTGTTTAACAATATTTCCCACAAGAGACATATCATTATAGACTCTATGATAATCCATTTTAATATTTAGGTGTTTATAATAAAAAGATTCAACTGCTTCCATTTCAAATTTATGGCCATAGTGAACAAGTTATTTAGTTCTATGAAATTATATTTCAGCTAGTTCCAGTCATAGACATGGTTTTAAATAAAAATAGAATTATTATATATTTTTTAATGGTAGATGATATACACTGAGTCATGTATTGTGGGTATCAAGAGGTTATATTCGTAATATCCCATAAACTCATCTGCATTTATTTTTAGATCTGGATATTATCATTTAATAACTTTCAGAAATAGTATGATGAAAACATTTAGTGTAATATTTTTTTTGAAATCCACACGCTTTGTAGAATTTAATTTTTCTTTTTCTATAATATTATTAATGTGATTCCACCCTTGTTTTTCCTCAACCTCTAAATGATATATTTCTAAAATAATATTCTCATTCCTTGAGGACCTTATAAAGGAAACTAAATTTTCATAACATTATTCTATTTATCAATAATTAAACTTTTAGAATTCACACTAATGTATTGTGATAATTGAAGAAAAAATGAGTTGAAATATGTTTTCATTTTTTCTTTTGGGAGTTGAGTGTTCATCACAATTGAAGTTATAGTTAATATCATGTGAGAGTTCAATAAGCCTTTCCACCAATTTTTTAAATCTATATCCCATCATGTTTAGTTATACAATAGGAAAATAACTATATCACTCATCACATACTTTTTTATCAATTTAGTTGAATTAATATCCATTAATAAAACCAAAAAGTGTAAATCATAATATAAAGATAACATTTTAAATGAAAAATATAAAATATCAATATGAAATATCAATCTTATGTAGCATTTATTTACTTCATTATTTAATAAATAAAATCATGTTTTCCAAATCATAAACTATAACAGACCCATGCTTGATGTACATGGACATTACATTACTTTTTCAGAATACTTAATACATAATAATAAAAATGCTCAAGGCCATATATGTTTAGTGTCATTGGAATATCAGAAAATAATCTTCTAATCATAGTGAAGGATCATAAATATCTCCCCTAAATATCTTCCCCTTTCGTTTTATTACCTAAAACCACTATATAAATCCTAGTGAAAATAATACATATAAAGGGTGAGCTTAAATGCTCATTAAGTGTAATCATGGAGAAAATAAAAAATAAATAAATACATTTGAACTGAAAAACATGAACATAAAATTTAAACATTAAAATCATGACTTGTGAAATAAATCACGATTGTTTGCAAGGAAAATATTACAAAATAACATTAATCATGATAAAATAGAATGGGAATAAAACATGTAATTGTGTAAAACCATTAAGAAAAAGATATTATTTACATAGTACCCAAGGTATTGCTGCCAAGACCATCATAGTGGACAAAGTCCATTACTAAACCGGATTTACATGTCGTTCCACCCCTATATTAATGAATCAGATTTACTTGTTGTTTTAGCCTCGTTTATCTCATATGATATAAATCATTAACAAATGCATTGGAGGGAGATATATGTCCCACACATCGTATAAAAACCCATTCTTATTTGTTCCACAAAATCATAAATAATACATCACAGCATAACCCATTAAATAAATGGGGAATTTTAAACAGCATGCCATCATAACATAGTCCATATAAGATAAAATGACTTCATAAGAATAATTTCGTCATAACATAATCAATTAAAATTAATAATAGGGATATAAAAATAGCCCTATATCATTTTAAAAACAAAATAATTTTGATAAAACACATGAAATTAGTTCTTTAGGAAAATAACTTTTCTTCTTCAAAAACATTTTATTTTCCCTATATGTCATGCAATTTTAAAAAAAAATTAAATTAATTTAAATTAAACGTGAATTATTTTAAAGGAAGCTTCATGGAAATAATTCTCTATAAAATGATAAAAAAATCCATTCATGCTTTATATGTTAAAAAAACATTCTCCTCGTACTTTTACCAGAAAAGTAAAAAAGTACCTTGTTTTGTAAACAAAAGAATGATTTTTCCATACCAAATAGTAAAAGCCTAAAAGTGGTAAACAAGACTTTAATCATGCATATGTGAATTTTAAATACTTTATGAATACATTTTTATAAAACATGGACATGGATGATTAATATAACTCCGATAAATACTTATATTTAAGCAATCTCAAATGAAAATGTGATTGAAAAATTATCCATAACCATTTATGATTGTTGGAATTATACATGCCATAAAATAAATTTTTATTACATGCATATATAAATATCATTTCAATTATAATAAAAATGATAATACATTCATGGGAATCATAAACACCATAAAAAATAAATAGATGGCGATTAAGATATATGTCTCACAGAAATAAAAGAGAGACGGAATAATCCCTTACCTTAGGTATGATTTCATCCTTATGTGTCTTAACCTCCTGTATAATGATTTAAATGATTTAATTAACTTATTCAATCATCATAGTCATTTTTATGATATCTTATATGATTCACTTGTGAATTTATACTACCCGTTTATTTGCAATTCCTTGTTGAAAAAATGTTTTGGGTAATAATAGTTTTGTTTATCGTACGTGTTTGGACTTTTTTTCCTGATATTATTATTTATATCATGATTTACTTTCTTTTTGAATTTAAAAAAGTATTTATATATTATAAGAATAATAAGTGTATATTTATATATATAATAGATAGATAAATTAAATGAAATACACCGTTTATGGATACGGTAGGCCATATGTATGCTTGAACGTTGTTTTCCTTTCCTTATTAACTTTAATGAAAGTAAGAAGATGACATATATTTAAATATAAATAAATCAGGTATCATTATTATGTCTTATATCTCATTATTATTCACTACATATACTTTATAATCATTCTTGAATGGTTAACATAGAGAATTAATCTCATCACATCATGGAGACGGTAATCTGTACGTACACATGGGTGATGATATCATTCCCATAATTATTGAATGGAATTAGAGTGGATGATATAATATATCATTATTAGTATCATGATATAATAATCATATATAGTTATTATTTAAACCATTATACCCATCAAAGTAAGGTGGTGGTGGAGAGAAGATTACACCACAGTTTGGAGACTGTAAGTCGTACGTGCGCACGCACGATGATTTCATTTTTCCTATGAGGGGTATAAGGTGAAATATGGTTGTTTCATATTCATAATAATATATAATTATATAAGTGATAAAATATTTATTACTTGTTAATTAAACATATCACATAGTGGAAGTAGAAGAAGTAATAAGTTTGAAAGCATCAGTAATGGATATTACCTCTTCTTCGACGCGCCTCTTCTAAACCACTTTTTAGGGCACTAAAGATTGTCTTTGAAGAAGAACAGTACCTCTGGTATTTTTTTAGTTAAGTTGAGAAGGGAAAAAGGTAGGTTTTGGTTGAGTTTTTAATCTCAAAATGGTGTTAATAGAAGATAGAGGCGGTGCCCTTTTATAAGAGAGTAGAGGGGCAGTTTTGAATCCTCTAAAATATTAATTTATAATAAAACCAAACCCCACATTGAATCTTCCAATGTTACTCATATTTAAATATTTGATATTCTAGGGATTTAATCTCATACAACTATTAAATTTAGACATTTTTTTAAAACTTATCATTTTGATTTATCCTTATTTAATATATTTAATTTTATTTGTGGTAATAATATTCTAAATTTTTAGTGGTTATATATACTTACATATATGTTTTGAATTTTACATAATTGGGTACTTTATGAAATTTTTGACCATATAAATTTCAATTTTTAATTTTTGATCATATTTGTGATATGTATACAATTTAAAAATATGTTATTTTTATAAAATATCAATAGTGTCAATTTTGACACTATTTATTTATATGAATTTATATAAACTCCAAACCGATGATACATTCAAAAAATAAAATTTAATAGATTTATAACATGTCATATTCATCTATATAATTCATAGTTCACATTAATTATTTCATATATTTTTTACTTTAAAAATTTTAAAACCATTCCATCTATATTTATTTTAAAAAGACAATTACTATAACATTTTTGTATAATTATTTAATATACTTATTTTTGCATAAAAATTAAAAATAAAATACAATGCGGAAGATAAATCTAATATATTTCATAAGAATAATTTTAGTTGTATTTATCATAAAAAACAACTAACTTTCAAAATGTTATTATTAATAAATTATAAATCAGAAAACTTTGACATCCATTAAAATAAAATAATATAAATATCATAATATCTTTTATATGGATCCAAATGGTCTAGAAGTCAACACATGTATTGTTATTGTGTATATATACTCAATAAATAGGATTTATTCACGTGTTTTAGCCGTTTTATTGGTATTATTATTTTAATAAAAACTATATTATTGATTTTTCACATAATAAATAATTTCTGTGTCACTAATGTATAAGATATTAAGGTAATTATATATTTCTTAAAAATTTAAAATAAATTACCATGATAAATAAATACATTTTATATTTCAAATTAGTGTTTATAATCGGATTTATATTTCTTTTATCCTTATATTAAATATAATTTAATTATTAAATTTTGAGTAACATATTTCACTTTCCTTTAAATAAAATAAATTTAATGTCTCAATATCATCAATGTGGGTTATAATAGATACCATTTTAACCCAATTATATTTTAGGACAAAATATAATCATCCAATTATATTATGAAAAGTGTTAGGGTAATTGTATAATATTATTTTTACCCTCAATTACCTGATTTACCTTTAACTACGGTAAATAAAATTTACCGTAGTTACTATTCATAATGTCCAAAAATAAAAGTAGTCAATTAACATAATTCGAAACTGCAGATTCCAAATATGAAAACAATTTTCTCGAATTCAAAAAAAATAAGTTGTAGTAATTAATTTAAAATTAATTTTGTTATTGAAAAAACGGGTTTTAAAATTTAAAACAGTGAAAAAGATTGAAATGTTTTTACCTATGAAATCAATATAAAATTAATGATAATGACATAAATTATATTAAATGGTAAAAATATATTTTATTTAGACATTAAAACCATTCAATATTATAATTTTACAATATAAATTATCTTTATGAAATAAGATTTTTTAATTCGATTTTAGGGTATTTTTACTATTCATCACACAATGGAAGTTAATAGAAAAATGTCAAAAAAAATTCCAATGTAAATTTTTATATATTGATTCAAAAGAAGAAGTTTACTTTGTCAAATGGAACTTTTAAATTTGTCAAAAATTTAATTTAAAATGGGTGTGCCATCAAAAGGTGACAAAACTGCAATTTTTTAAGAATACTTTTTATATTTGAAAAATTAATTTTGTTCTCATACCATGTTCTAGAAAATATGTATGGTTAATGATAATGTAATAAAAATAAAAATGTGGTTATTACTCTTTATAATGTCTAGTTAATAACAATATTATAATAATATATTTGTGTTTAGTGAAACTCATTATTCCGTACAACGAATGTAATCGAGGAAGGTCTCTTTTGCGTGTAATGCATTCCAATTCAATGCTTCATGAAATATTCCTTTTGTGTTTTGTATAACATAATCTAAATGAATAAAATCTATATTTATTGTTTAATTCTATCAAAAGTATTCGCAATTGTGAGTAAAACCATCCAATAATAGTGTGGCGTATACTGCAAGCTAATACGGTGTTGCATATAGCGCAAGCCAATCTTGGTGTAGTGCGCAAGAAAAGGCCTCAATAAAATTAAAAAGTATATTTAGCATAAAATTTATGGGTGTTACATATACATATAACTAGTTTATTTCCCAATGGTTCACCTTTAACTTAAAATAATATCTATTCACCCAAAATAATTATACCCAAATTTAATCCCTACTATAGAGACCATAGATACAAATTTATTTAATTTATATCATATTAAATATTAAATATTATATCTCTTAATATTATTAATAATCATGAGAATTATTTTATTGAAGTCATTGTATATTATATAGAAAACACATAATTTATAATTCTATGATCATTAATCCATTTTAAAACACCACCAAATACCCTTATATAATACTCAAAAGAAAAAACAATTTTGATTTATTGGGGGAATGAAAACTAAAATGGAGTGAGGTCAAATTATTTTTATGGGAAATCCTATTCAAGAAACAAAATGAATAGTTCATAAAAATGAATGAATATCATGAATATGGAATTAATGAATTATTGAAAGATACTTTAAATAGTACAAGTTGTTTATAATAATTAAATATAGATATATTATATCCAATGATCATTAATCATCAAAAAATGTAGCGTCCTGGTACTGGGAGCCTCCCAGAGGCACCTTGTACCCGGTTGGTCACATGGCCACAAGAGCATCTCCCCAAACACCAGAAGCTGCTGACTAGCAATGAGAGCCTTGGGTGTGATAGTGGGGAAACTATGCCCTCATCGGTAGAGTAACACAGTGGAAGTAAAACAAATATACAATAGTAGAAGAATAATAATAATGAGAAATTGAATTGTGGAAGACTAGAAAAAGTAAACTAAAGAACTCATATATATAGGAATGATGCATGATACATTTGTCTAGTAAAGTAGTCAAACAAATCACAATGTTGGAATACAAATAGTACTAAACTAAAGTAAAAAGGAAAATAGATAACCGCTCCTCAACGTTACAAGAATCAGCCTGGTCCCATGCTCTCCAACTCTACAACACTCATGCACCTGAAGTAGAAGGTATCTTTCCCTTATCTATACCTTCAACAATATAATCTCTTCGGGCAAAAAAACATGGCCCAAACAGGATGTGAGAATAAATCCCAATAGGCAACCACCACAAGATCTGTGCCTAACAGTCAGTAAATATATGGAAGGTAATAATAAAAATAATGTAGTAAACAAGGATGTATTCAGTAGTAACTGATCCTACAGTTTCAAAGCATTAAGTTTCATATATCAAGTAAACAGCTAGTCATGCAGTAAAAGACAAATAGGTAACCCGCTGGTAAGTACTCACTGCATATCCCCTTAGTTCCTACTGAGCAACACAACAAACCCTCTAGGAAGCACACACAGTCTACCCCACTTGATTAAATTACAAGGATAAAACAAAGACTCTCTAAAAATTCCCTCTCAATCAATTCCCATCATAGTGTAAGGATTTAAAGACTCTCTAAGGAAGCTCACATGGTCAATTCACCTTATAGTAAAAAGTGATAAGTACTCTCTGAGGAATCTCACATGGTCAATTACCCTTATAGTCAAAAGTGGTTAAAGACTCTCTGAAGAAGCTCACATGATCAATTCTCCTTATAATCTACTACACCCCATTCTGACAGCCCTGTGTAAGTCAAACAAGCATAGAAATGTAATACATCCAATGTATAACCCAAGATCTACTTGGCTAAACAGTCATCATCATATCAAGCATGTCAGATAAAAATAATCACTCCAACCTACAGTACTAGGCATGGGAAAACATCATGGAAGCCTAAAGGGCTAAACAGGACCAAACAGTCATAAAAAGAACATGCATGGGAAAACACTTCCAACGAACAGAAACCTTGAAAATTCACATCCAATTAACCTCTACTCATGCATACAAGAATCACAGGAAATTAATAGGGTTAAAATGGTAAAAACACAATACATCGTTGAAAGGTATTGTGTAAAATTTCAAAAATTACTCAATTAATTTCAATAGAAAGTCAAAAACTAGCTACTTTGGTGTTGGGAGATATCTATACGTGAACCTCAAGACTTGAATCACTCAAGAGCATCATAGTTGTACAAAAAACCTCCAAAACCTTCAACCCACGATATCTCATGAGAGAGAATAAAACATAAGAATGGATTGATGAATAACACACAACTCACTGATGCGATTCAAACACAACAGACAGAGTTCAATTCAGAGAACAGATACTCGATCAGGGGCTCGGGGAAGAAACGTGGTTGTACGGGCACTCTCGGTCGAAGAAGGCTTTGAAGAAGGTGTTTCTATCAATAAGACATGAACCTAGTCCATTTAATGAAAAAAGTACACTACGTGAACTTTTGAAGTACATGGCATGTACTTTCCCTTACTGTGCCTTGCTTTAGGTGGCCTCCAGGTCTCCATACATTGCCATGTGCATGGTTGCTACATGCCCAGCACATGGCTACCCGCAGTAACCGAGTACAAGTCATTACACATAATATACATGATGTTTACTTCAAAAATTTCATGAAATTCCACTTTTTCTAAAAAATGACAAGAAAAGTAAAGAATTCCTGAAAAGAAGATCTAGTTTCTTACAAACTTTCCCCCATAACAAAATTTTTCCATGAATTTCCCATGCAAGTTCGAGTAGAAGAAGAAACCTCAATCAGCTCCAGCCACTAGAATTGTACATCTGCCTCCCATTTTGATGTCTCGTCCTGTACTCGCCCTTGCTACCACAACACCCATACAAGATGAATAGACTAGCCATAGGGAACCTTCATACATCGATCAGAAATCCGAATAGGATGCTCATCAAAGGATGCATCCACTTCCAACTCATCCTGCATGGGTTGGAAGACATGAGACATGTCTGAGAAGTAACGTTGAAGCTATGAAATGTGGTAGACTTCATGAATACCCCAGTATCTCTGAAGTAATAACAACCGATAGGAAAAAAGTCCAATTCTCTAATACCTCAAATGGCCCAACATACCTCAGCAAAAGATTACCCTATCTCCTAATCCTTTTATGCCCCAACCTCGTTGCGACACGTAGGAAAACCTAATCCCTAAGCTTGAACTCTAGAGGTCTTATCTAAAAACTAGCATAAGATTTATATTTCAACTATGCAGTATACATCCTCTTTCGAATCAACTCAATTTGTTATGTGGTATCATGAACAAGACAAGGTCCCATCATAGCTACCTCTCCTACCTCTAGCCAACATAAGGGTGATCAGCATGGCCTACCATACAAAGCCTCATAAGGTGCCATCTGAATTGTTTTTGAATAAAATTATTGTTGGAAAACTCCATAATATGTATGTGCTTCTCTCAAGAACCTCCAAAATCTTGGATACATGCTTGAAGCATGTCGTCAAGCACCTGAATCATACGATCGGACTGGCCATCTGTATGGGGATGCTAAGTCTAACTCAGAAGAACCTTTGTACCCAAATCCTTCTAATGCCCCTGCCAAACCAGAGAAGAAAAACGAGCATCCCTATCTAAGATAATGGAGTTTGGAACTCCATGTAAATGTACAATTTCTAGGATTTTCATCCTTCACAGCTCATCAACACTGAATGTATCATTGATCCGAACGAAGTGAGTAACCTTCGTGATCCTTTCAATGACAACCCATACATAATCATTTCATCGAGATGACCTCAGAAAACCTATCAAAAAATACATTGCGACATCATTCCACTTGCACTCTAGAAAGGGTAACTGCTGAAAAAGACATGCTCATCGCTGATGCTCTGCCTTCACCTACTAACAGGTGAAACACCTCATGATGAAGCCAGTAACATCTCTCATCACACTAGGCCACCAAAACTAATGGTCTAGATCAAGATACATATTCATTACTATAGGATGAACAGATCAAACTAAGGAATGAAATTCATTCATCATCTCCTTGCGTATGTCTGATGGAACCCATACGCTCCCTTGAAAACACAATAACTCATCCTTACCTACTATCCTTCCATGAATAGGGTTCTCTTCTAACACAATATCTTGTAGGACTAGGTCTTTAGAATCTGATAGATGCCTCATTCACACTAGATCAAGAAAAGTAAAGGTAATAGTTATAGAAGAGAGAAACATATGGCATTGTCTATCGTGCATCTCCATATGCATCTCAGATAATAGAGCCATAAACTACCACTCATTGCTGGCCTCCTAATCTAGATGCATCTATGTCCTCCTGCTCAGTGCATCAGCCACTACATTTTACATCCCAGGCATATAGGCAAGCAAAATGTCAAAATACAGAAGGTACTAAACCCACCTTCACTGTATCCAATTCAGGTCATGCTGAGTGATGATATAATCGAAGCTTTTTTGGTCGGTGAAAACCAAAAAATAATATCCCCAAAGGTAAGGTCTCAAATAGCATAAGGCATGAACAATAGCAGCCAACTCGAGAACGTGTGTCGGGTAGTTCCTCTCATGTGGCCTCAACTACCCAGACCCGTACGCAACGACTACTTCCACCTACATAAGCAGAGGTCCTAGACCAATACCTGAAGCGCCACAGAACACTATATAGCTCTTGCCCAGCACTGAAAAAACTAGTATCGGTTTTGAAGTCAACCTCTCTTTCAACTCCTAAAAGGTTGTCCCGTAAGATTCTGACCCCATGATCTTTTCAACTTTCTTAGATAGGCCCGTCAGCAGTGCTTCTAGGCGTGAAAAGTCTTGAATGAAATTTCTGTAGTATCCACCCATTCGTAGAAATTTTTTACCTGAAATATGTTATTTAACTACTCCAAGGAAACTAATACTCTCACTTTCACTGGGTATAATGATACTCCTATCCCTGAGATAACATGACCCAAGAAGCTAATTTGGTCCATTGAAAAGTGGAATTTTGAGAGGTTATTATATAACTGATGCTCCATCAGCATACTCAAAATTTTCTCAAGATGGGTAGCATGGTCGTATTGAGTGTTAGATTACACCAAGATATCATTCGTGAAAACTACAATGAAAGAATCCATGTTTGGATAGAACACTCAGTAAATCAGTGCCGCGCTAAATGCAGGTGAGTTTGTGAGACCGAAAGGCATAAACATATATTCATACAGACCATACGTGCTTCGAAAGGCTATAAGACGAATATCTAACTATCTAACGCATAACTAATGGTAAACGGACCTCATGTAAATCTACGAAGACACCCGGGCTCCATGAAGCTGATATAAGAGATCATCAATCACTGGCAAGGAATATTTGTTTTTAACTGTCAATTATTTCAACTTCTAGTAATCCAGACAATGTCTAAGGGTACCATCCAAATTATTTGTAAATAGGATAGGCGAACCCCAAGGAGAAGTCCTGGGTCGAATGAAATCTGTTGCATGTAACTCCTCTAACTGCATCTTAAGCAAACAAAACATAGGTGTAGCCATCTTATAAAAAGGAATGGACACTGATTCCACTCTTAGAACAAGATCATTAGAAATTTCAACCTATCGCTGTGGAAGTAAACATGAAATGTCCTCTGGAAAGACGTCCCTAAAATGATCCACCATGGGAGGAATGTCTAACTATGAAATCCCGTAGTCATCTAAATATAGACTAGAAAAATGAGTTGAAACTCCTTCCATCCCATGATACTCGAGTCCCACTCTGCTCCCCTGAGCATCCCATTCTCCCTTATGAAAAAACAATCTTCCCACTGGTAATGTAAAACTCACCCTATGGTGATAGCAATCGACAACCGCCTAGAAGGGAACTAACCAGTCCATTATGCGAATGAATTCATAGCATGCCATCTCTAAGACATAAAAGTCCCATTGGATGTGACACCCACCAATATCTAAAGGTAACTCCTTAAACATACATACACTAGTCGTTATAGTCCCCAACAGAGTGTCAAACTTCAAGATATCGGTAGAAGAAAAGATATAGATCCCAATTCTCTTAACAACAGAAACATATATAAAGCTATGGGAAGTCCCAGTATAGAAAAGAGAAGAAGCTAAAACTGAGGAAACTAATATCATTTCATGAACTGTAGAGGGTCTGGGTTCCTGATCCTTCTAGGTCTACTCCCCTAAAAAGTTTTGGCATGTACCATAGCCCTGTGACCATGCCTGACCACTCATAGCTGATCCGCCTTGTTGTCGTAGAAATCATGGAAACTGGACGCCACGACCACTACCTCCCCCTAGTCCAAAATGGCCGGAAGAACACCAGTTCCAATATTGATGAGAATCTGGTGGTGCTGAACCTAAACGAGGAGTCATATAAGAACCCTTGTCACCAACTGCTGGGGAGAAAAACTGACAGAAACACTAATGATGGACCATCTTGCTGCATGATCGACACTCCACTATGTCTCTCGGGAAATGTGGCCTCGTATTCCCACTCTTTCCACACTAGTAACACACCATGTGGCTACCCGAAGAAGTGCTCTGCCTCCTCAGCTCTCCACACGAAGACTCCCTGTGGCACTTCCGGCTGTCAGTTGGAGGGATACTAACCCCGAATTTTGAGCCTCCTTGGCTCACTACCCTATAATCCCGGAGAATTTTGCTTTGTGATTAGTACCACATTGACGATAGATGTGATGGAAGTAAAAATTAAAATGTTCACCTGAGATCAGATATCATTTTTGAGACAATCCTCAATCTTCTATGAATGGAAAAACTCATCTCCCCCTAGATAGGGTGTATAGCATTGTAGCTTGACGAAGCAAGATGAGTCCTCCATTATAGAAAAAGTAACCTTCTCTAGACTCATGAACTCTCGGGCATGATTGTCCCTTAACGTCTCTGGATAGAAGTAATCATAGAAGATGTGATGAAACTCATCCCAAACCATGACATGCTTACGTCCTACCTTTGAGATCATATCCCACCACCTATTGGTGGAGTCTTGAAGAATGTAGGTCGCATGCTTGACCCTCTTATCTAGATGAATCTCCAGAAGCTCGAATATCATCAGTGTGTCTTCTAGTCATGACTCTGCCGCCTAGGTTCCTCCATCCCCAGAGAAAGTGAGGGGATGCTACTACTAGAAAACCCACGTCAGCTCTGCCATAGAAGGGGAAAGATGCAGTACTTCATGGAAGTTTTTTAGGAACCTTATAAAGCCCTCTCAGAACTCTGAATCAGCACCTATATCCGGAAAGATTGCGGGTTCCAAGACAGGCACAACTGGAGGATCTGCTCGTAGTCACTGATCAGTCATGTCTGGCGTCTGATCACTAACCTGTAACTGGTAGACAACCAGAGGATGTAACGATGGCATGAGTCTGCATGGTCATGTGAATACCTTAGATAAAGACTAACATGGACTGGATCCTTGAAGTGTAAGAATGAAATAAGAGAAATAAAGAATTCATGTTTTTTAAAACATGGATACACAACGTGTATAATGCCTACCTGTTGTGTTCCCTTAAACCTTTCACATGGGAATGTACTCCTGCCACAACTGGTCATGTAACACCCTAAACATATGGAGTGTACTTGAATCCTCTTCCCCTAACATATTTCTTCTACATGGATAAGCCACATTGTTCTCCTAAAACATGACTACACAATATGTTCTGGCCAGCCACTGTGTGTAATATGTGATTTTTCCAACCAGTGTTGTTCGTTACACGGCTAGGTACACAGTTTATAGTACATGGTGTGTTCTAGATGGACACAACATGTATTAGAAAAGACTCAACTGAATCGTGTTGTTATTGACACGGTCGGTTACACGGTTCTAAAATACAACGCGTACATCCAGTACATGGTGTGTTCAACCAATGATTCCAAACCCTGTGTCCCAATCCACAGAGTCGAAGACATGGTTAGCAACTACATGGTGTGTACATCCGTTACATGGTGGGTCCTCCCAAGGATTCCAAACCCCATGTCCCCATGTATTCTGGGTTTTTTCATACAGTAAGCCTCATAAACTAATTGGAAACCTAGAAAAACACTAAAAAGAACATTAATGTTCCAAATTACAATCCACGAGGGCCCATACATACCACGAATCAAAGCTTGTCATCTTGCACAAATCATTCAAAAGAAAGACAAGACTATGATCCACCAAATATTGGTCTATAAGGGCCCATAACACATTAGGAACAAAAGGATAGCGTTAATTTAATGACAGCCTTACACAAAGAAATATCCTATCAAAATCAGGTATTCTATCTAGGAATCTATCACAACAACATGGATATCTAGCACAACATCTATCACAAAAACATGTGATAACTATGCATCCTAAATGGCATGGCATGAATGCATGACATGTGATTTCTAACAAATGACTATTTGATGCCTGAGATGGTATACCCTCTTCTCATCAGGTTGAAATAGAAATAAAACCTGAATATCATCAGCAATATTAGAACAAAACATGTGAATCACCCAATGGTGAAATCAAATCAATTGTAAAATTGAAAATCTAGAAAAATTGCAATAAACGATGAAGATTGGCTTTTCCCTGTAAACATGTTAAATACTCTCGAGAACAACATATTTTCAAGTACCTATTCCATCTTATCCCTTGATATAGTCTCCAAATAGTTAGGCAAGAAGAAAAGAATCCTCTAATACAACTTTTTAACATCTCGATTTTAAGTGTCACCAAGAGGCACCTCGTACCTGGTTGGTTAAATGGTCTCAAGGGAATTTACCCGAATGCCAGAGGCTGCTGACTTTTTGTGAGGGCCTTGGGTATGATAGAGTGGAAACTATGCCATAATTGGTAGAGTAAAACAGCTGACGTAAAAAAGATATAAAGTAGTAGAAGCAGTATATTAATGTGAAAGTGAACAACGGAAGACTAGAAATAATAAACTAGAGCACACATATATATACGAATGATGCATGATCCATATATCTAGGAAAGAATCCAAACAAATCAAAATGCTAGAATACAAACAGTACAAAACTAAAGTACAAAAAAACATATAACCTCTCCTCAGCATCACAAGCCTCAGCTCGGTCTCATTCTCTCTAGCTCCATTACACTCAGGTACATGGAGTTGAAGGGGGAATGACCATATCTATACCTGCAGAAATATAATCTGTTTGGGCGCAAAAGCATGGCCCAAATAGGGTCTGAGAATAAATCCCAGTAGTAAACCACCAAAATACATGTGGAAAATAGTCATTTTATATAAGGCAGGTAATAAGAAAAAGAACCCTCTAATAATCACACATAGTCTACCCCTCGGGTTCAAATTACAAGGATATAACAAAGACTCTCTAAGGAAGCCCTCTCAATCAATTCCTATTATAGTATAAGGTGTTAAAGACTCTCTGAGGAAGATCTCACGGTCAATTACCCTTATAGTCAAAAGTGATAAAGGCTCTTTGAGGAAGGTCACAGGGTCAATTCCCTTTATAGTCAAAAGTGGTTAAAGACTCTCTGAGGAAGCTCACAGGGTCTATTCCCCTTATTGTCTATTACAATAGGTTCTCAAGGCCCTTTTTTTGTAAAACGAGCATAGAAATACAACACGACCAAAGTAAACCTCATGAAATACTTGGTTGAATAGTTTACAACATATCAAGCATGCCATATTAAAATAAACACTCCATCCTACAGTACTAGGTGTTGGAAAACCTCAAGGAAACCGAACAGGCTAAATAATACCAAACAGTCATAAATAGAACATGTGTGGTAAAACACTTCCAAGGAATAAAAATCAAACCTATTATTATCCAATTAACCTCTACTCACGCATACCTTTATAGAATGCAATTAACAGGGTTAAAACAGTAAACACACAATACCTCATTCAAGGGTATTGTAAAAAATTGAACATATAACTCAAATGCAATCAATGGAAGGGCACAAAACACCTACCTTAGTGTAGGGAGATTTCTATACATGAACCTCAAGACTTGAGTCGCTCAAGAACACTATTGATCTACAAAAACGTCAAAAACGTTCAACCCATTATATCTTATGAGAGGGAATGAAATAGAATCAGGTGTTCATGAAGAAGGGAGAACTAATTACTGTAATTTCAATGCAACTGACAGAGTTCGATTCAGAGAACGGACACTCGATCGGGGGATCAGGGAAGAAATGTTGACATACGGGTGTTCTCGGTCGAAGAAGGCAAAGTAGAAGGTGTTTCTACCGATAAGATGTGACCTCGGTCCGTTTAATGAAAAGAAAAGAAACTATACGGCGTTCACTTTCCCATAATGAGCCCCTCTTTAGGCGGCTTTTAGGGAACCACACATGGTCGTGTGCAAGGAAGCTACACAGCCAGCACATGGTTACCTATAATAACTGAGTACACTACAAGTACTCATAAAGTACATGACATGTTCTTCAAAAAGTTTATAGAAATTCATCTTTTTCTCAAAAAACGACTAGAAAAAGACAAACATACATGAGAAGAAGATCCAGGTTCTTAAAAAAATAATAATACTGAATATTTTCCATACATAAGGATCCAATTTGATTAATTAAATAAAGTAAATAAGTTATAAAAATTACGTACATTCATTATAATTTTATGTCATAACGATAAAATAATTTAAAACACATGAATAACTATCAAATGAAATATAAAATATTTCTTAATGAATTTTAGATATATAATGGACCTAACCAAACTAGGTATGAAAAATAACCCTCATGTATAAGTGTTTTAAAATATCTTTTAAGAAATTATCCATTTATATGTGTTCCACTTTAAATCAATCATTCTTCATATCACCAATTACCCAAGGAAGGAAATATATTTCATTTCACTATAAAATTTTACATAATAAAATAAATTCATGAATAAATATATTGATAATAGAAAATTATAATTAAAAAATACATCATAAGATATAATATATGGTGATCCGTGAATCACATAGCCATTAAAAATTGAGAATTTAGATATAGAGAATAAAATAATTGGAAAATATCAAAAAAGAATATATTTAAAACATCCATATAAATTTTATGGAAATAATGTAATAAATCATTTTTATTATAAAATTAATTTACATTTCAAGAATAAATTTGAATATTTAATTATTGAAATATATAATTTTAAAATGTTTAAAAATATTCTTTTTTATTAAAAATTTGGTTGAAGATTATACATAAAAACGTGAAATGAAAATCATTATAATATCAAAAAAATAATTTTATTGTAAACAACCTAACAATAATGTTAATATATAATTCAATATAAAATAGTTAATGATAAATATCATAGTGAAAAAAGAAAAATAATATTCATTTTTTCAAAATAATAAAGGAGGGATTTTGTGGGAATTCAGAACATAGAGGTGAATAAATTATTAAAAAGGATGATAATTTTTCATTACAACTTTATCTTTTTATAATTTAATTTTGGAAGAATAAAATATTGTAAAAAACATAAAAACTTCAAAAAATAGGGATAAAATAGTTCATATTATCAACATAGAATATCACAAATCAATATTTTAAGAAAAATTATTAATAAAAAGGAATATAAATCAATAAAATAAAATTGATTTACGAAAACCCATATCATGTATTCTCGCTTACTTAAATGTTGTGTAAATTACAATATAACAAATAATAATATATTAATGAATTATTATATAATAGTTTCAGTATATAAATTATATTATAAACAAGAGTATTAGTATCTAATGCATATATTAATTAGTCAAGGATTATTTTTATTATATAGTGTTATAAATATCCAGTGATTGTTTCTCACATATTCTATATTAGCGAGGATGATGCTCATTTAATGATTTAAATTTTATAATATCTAGATATATCTTTTTTATAATATTTTGATTTCATTATTCATGAAAAATAATTTTTATTTGGATACTGATAAATATTTTATTTATAAATAATTAAATTGCAATTATCATGTTTCAATGTGTTTAATGAATTAATTGTGATATATAAGTAATTATTTCAATTATATATACCACCACTCTCGAATCATAAAATCATTTTAAATATATCGTTATTAAATTTTACTAATATTATATACCATTTTTTAGTCCTTAAGTACATAAACATTACAACATCATTAATGTTTGTTATAAAACTAACCTTAAAAAGATAATTTAATAGTGATCGAATCGATAAAAACATGCTATTATATAATTTTAATATAAACATAAAATAATATTATAAATCTCATAAATATCATATATCTTAATTAAATTCTTTATGAGGAACATTCATTGGGGTGTTGATCATAAATGAAATTCATTGTTTATGGAGGCTATAGTCAAGATGTACGGATGAGAAACATTTTCATTTATCAACGAATGGAATATAAATGATATGTTTTAAAAAATTATAATTTTAAAACTAATATAAAATAATATATAAAATATCTATTTTGATAATTCATCCTTTTTACAATCCATTGGTGGTTACGATGAAAAACAAAACACATCGCTTCATGGAGGTGATTTTCTTCATGTATTAATGATCAATGTTTTTGTTTTTCATTATAGATGGAATGAAAGAAATAATGGATGATAAATTAATATAAAAATGTTTTATTATATTAAAAACCCATATTTAATTTTACTAAAATTCATTTGGTGTTCATTCAGGGAGAATATGTGTAATAAAAACTAAGGTTTATAAAGATACTCACATAGAAATATTTAATCATCTCTTCAAAACCTCCACGGTTTTGAAATAGTTATGGAAATATTATTGGACCATTTACCCAATCATGTGGGATTAGATTATTTGGGATGTTAATAGATAATATATGCAAGATATATTCATTGGATATGTGTGTAATGATGTTGTGGATGTCAGTCCTAAATATAAGTGAATATAATTGAATTTTAATAAATACACATTAATTTTAAATGATGGCATGAAACTATTCAAGGGTAAAGGACCCAAAGCAAAAGAATAATATATAGTTGTGTTTTAATTTAAAAATATCCCATCCAATATTTTTTTAGAAAATATTATAGCGTTTTAATGATATTATGTTATGTTTTTAACTTTAATAATAGTAACTAATTTAAGAACATGAAAAATAAATTTAATGACTAAAATTAAAATAGATTGAACTACCATGTTTTAACATGATTATTTAAAATAAAAAAAAATCATTTTTATTTCCATGGGATATAAATTTTAAAAAAACACAAAACTTTTTCAAATACAATTCAAGAAAATGATTATTTTATCCTTTAAATTTATGTGTAGAATATAATTTTCAATGTTATTGATTTTAACCACATAAATTGTTTTATTATAAAAAATATATATTTTTTTTGTTTCAAATCCATCCAGAAATGAGTTTTAACCAACAAATAAATATAAATATAAAAGCGTAAAAATATTTTTTATTTGAGTAAAATTTTAACCACTAAAGTGTTAGTGATATTCCCCCCATGTTAATAAATAATGGCTTATTATGAATAGTGTTTATTATTATATAAATATTTTAAAAATTAAAATATTTTCTAATCCTATAGTTTTTGTTTATATTTTGGTGAGGTAATGCAAGTTATTGTAATTAAAATAATTCTCTTTTCTCACTATTTAGATAAAAATATATTATTTCAAAACATCTAAAAAAATTCTTATTGTACTGATTTTGACATGATGAATTCAAAAATAAATAATATTTAATTTTATAAATCTTTTGAATGTGATATTAATTAATTTTATTAAAATTTAATTAACCTATAAAACAATAACTATAAAAACATTTATTATTAATTGTATTTTAGATTAAATTTGTTAATATATTCATGTGTACATTACCCTAACTCCTATAAAAAAACACCATAAAATATTTTCATATAGTCTTGGTTTAATATAAATTTTGGAAACATTCTCATTGGTGAACCATCTAGAATAGAATCCTTGATAATTTCCATGTGCATATGATTTATAACCAAAGATTTAACTCAACTCATCTCTATTAGAGTTTTTCTTCAGATTCTTCTAGAGAAAATTCTATTGATGAAACCTATTTTACAAGATTAGAAAAATATGTTCCATAAGAAATACTTTTTCTATTCATTATTGTTCTTACCCATTTATATAATTTATACTTAATATAGCTACTCTTATTTATACTGACCAAAACAATGGCTATATTTACATTAGTCATATTATATAAATTTTAGTTTCTAGTGTCATGGAATCATTTTAGTTATGCTATGCATGAGAGATAAGAAATAAAACATAATATTTTTATGGGAAACATTTACCAAAATCATAGGTTATTTTATAAACACCTTTAGATATAGGTAAAAACATGTATACCGAACACCATTTGAATCTTCAAAATTATATTTCCAAAACAATAATTAGAGAGATATAGTTTGCGATATATATCTATTAGGTACTCTACTTTGAGATTCATACTATTTTTTGAGGCATAAATATGTTATTTTCCATGAAATTCTGTACACATCTAGGTAGAGATATGGAATATTTGATTGTATTCATAGAGTGGATCCTTGTTTATATATTAGATATTTTATTGTCTCTATTTTCATTATAGACATCCCACCAACAACCAACACATTATATCATGTACCTTACTATATTTTTCAATCATATATATTTTTAGTATGAGGTATCCATACAAGTGGTAGTATGAACACTTCCACTCACTATCTACATCAATTAATATATCATAAATCCTTCATTATGAAACTAAATAAAATCTATCTTCATTGTTTATTTTCAATATACTCACAAAAATGTACACACAATGAATATATAATCTCCTTGAATATCACGATTGGATATCCCTCAAGTCGTCAAAGGCTTCAGAGACCTGAAACTCATGATCCATAACATATGAATCATCAAATGCATGTATCCTCTATGTTCCAACACTACCATCATCGGGGTGACTAGAAGAAAAATAAGTGAAATGAACTTCAAGGAAGATAAATTTGGTGTCCATCATATATTTCCTCCAAATTTAGTGTTTAAATTTTTCATCACATATCAATTACTCATGTACCTCTCAATAAACAATGGTATATATGCAATTTAGTAACCCAAGGCACAACATGGATTACCTTAGTAGTGCGTCAGGTAGGGGAAATGTGTTATATGACATCCTTTGAGTTAAAAACCCAATAATAACAATTTATATTTTCCACATTAAATATTATAATAGATAACCAGTTCTATATCATCCTAATTGTAGACTAAATCTATCATTTATCTCTGATGGTACCATCCCGTACCATGCCACTTTTCATCAATTTACCCCCACACATGTTCTATTAGCATGCCAATTGTTTCCATAGAGTATGCATGATTCGTCTTTTATGAATGTTATAATCCCTCTACTACCCCGTTTAGGCCATGGTTTAGCTTGAAATTTCTCCCCCTCATGAATGGATACTCTATCACAGGTTAAGGGGTCAAGATAATTTTTTTTCAATTTTCCTTCCATTTCCCTTAACCATGCCCTAATTCTATAAATAATATTATTCTTTATAATTTATCATTTTCATATGAATGAATATTTAAATGAAATGTATTTTATTTACTTCCATATACCTAATAAAAATATTTTATTTTGTCTATATAAACATTTAAACAAATAAAAATACAAAAAAGTATTTTTTTTATATAACATTTCTATAAAATCCTTCATATTGAAACACCTTTTACTCCTCTAGAATGAAATAATCACATACACATAATGAAATCCCATTCAAAAAAAAAAGAATAAATATCAATTTCCATTAGTTAAAAAATTATCATCCAATAAAAAATAGTTTATAAATTTCATAAGGAAATATCATCACCCCCCATTTTTTAATTAATCATAGTTCACCGTGTATTCTACTTTCACAATTAGAAATTATGATACTAATCATAACATCAATTTATAATTTCCAATTAATTTTTAAAATGTATGGCACAATTTAGAATACATCGACATAAAATATTTTTCTATCATCATTAAAGGTTAATATTTTCTTAATTTTACCTTATACCTCATATGTATAAACTATATCCATAAGCATATAGTGACTAATAAATATCCACCCATAAATTATAAAATCAAAACTAATCATGGAGAACTCAATAAGAGGATCAAATTAATCATATGATGAGGGTTGAAAAGTAATGATGTGAAAAACAATGAAGGGTCAAAAGGAGGTTGAATATAAATTAAATTTTCTGATAAAAAAATAAAAATTCTCAATAAAAATTACTTCTAGAATAAATGAAATCACACGATATAACCAAGAACAATGAAGAGGATGACAAACATAATAAGAAGTTTAATAAAAGGTACATGAATTTTAAAAAACAAATCCATTCATGTTTTGTTTTGAAATTATACATAGAATAATTATCACAAAAATCAACTAACTCTTAGATGATAATATATTAAAACTATTTATAGTAATTAAAAAAAATCATTAGTTGGTTAATAGTGGGTTTTTAGATACTAAAACCCGTTTTCAATTTTTTCTGTTAATTTTTTAAGACATTGTTTTAGAGGGTAGACAATTAAATACAATAATTAATAATAGGTGGACAATTACCCACACCAAATGACCACTCCCTACAAGTTCTCCTAAAAACTATAAATTCCATCCCAGCCTGTAATCGGCTTACTATAAACATAATCCAAAATATATGATGAAAAATTATAAGTGGGGGATATGAAAGATAAAAATAAAATTTAATGGATCTTTCCCTATCATTGTAATTCATGGTTTCTGTTGAATTAAAACATGAACAAAATTTAATGTAATATATCAAGGATAACAGGAAATAAAATGTCCATCAATCATATATTTGTTGTTTTTTAATTAATATAATAAATAATATATCAAGGTATGTTCTAGTAATACACCTACCACATGTATCCCCTAATAAATTGTTATTATAAAGACTATGTAAAATATTGTATAGAATCCTCTAGGTAATATGAGATGTTTAAAAAAGACAATCAATCAAGAATACATTTTAAGAACCAAATAATTCACATGAATTTTAGAAAACCTAATCATGAAAAAAGTGTAATAGCAATTTCATCTATAGAAATTATTTACTCCCTATAAATTAAATTTCATATATTTGGTAACCCCACGATTATATCTTATAACACATCCCATGTTTTATATTATAGATATTATTACAAATATCATAAAACATTAAAGTAAGGTATTTTTATGTAATTAGTTTTAATATATATTAAAATTAACATAGTAAATATAATGGTAAAATAGAAAATCTTCTTAGAAACCAAAAAAAAAGATGACAAAATATATGGGCATAAAATAATATGAATTTAATTAAATAACCCCCATCACTATTAGAGTTCCCTCCCTTATAATATTTTTTAATTCCTTTATTATGAATTAAATACTTATGATTAATTTAAATTTACACACCTATATTAAAATTAATTAAAAGGATGATTAAATAAACATCCTATAACAAATATATAATCTCTGTAAGAAAAATTAATTTTTATGAAAAAATGAAAAGAACTCAAGTTCCCACATTGGGGTGTTTTTTTAATGGTCTACATGATATAACATGCCTCATGTATCTTATTTGATATGAGGTTTGAATGAGGTTACCATGTCATATAGATGAGTGGTCAATATTAAGATTATTACTTGTGGTTGGGAATTCTTCCCTGTTTAGAGATCAACTTCACTATTCTGTATGGTAATTCCTTTTCCATTCATTTGGGCCAATACAGTGATTCATATTTGGTCATGAAAAAAAATCATACATCTTGAACTAAAATAACATTGTTTCCCTCTTCAAACTCTATATTTATATTATTCTATCCATAATCATTATTACTTTAAAAAACCTTCAATCCTACTTTTCAACTATTTTAGATTTATCATACTTCTCCCAAATAGTTCTTCATGTTATATCATTAATGAAAGCTAAAACGTGATGATATAGATTAAAACCATACATTAGTCATAACACATTAATTTATAACTCTATAGAATTTCAAATTCACTTTTACATCATCAAACATTATTTATTGCAAACTACATATTTGATTAACCAAGGTCCTAACTTTTCTTAAAAATATACTCCATAAAATAAGGTGTTCTATATCATAGTCGGTATCAATCATAAGGAGGTCCACAAAAAAATTGAAAATATCATGTGAAGAATGAGTGATATATTCAAGGTATGTAATTGATGAATTGTTATTATTCAATCATGTTGTACCTACAAAACCCGAGATAATGGATGATAGATTACTCAAATTCATTAATTTGTAAGGTGGCCAAATATTGGGATTAAAACAACTATTTATTTTTTCATGTAAGTTTATATATAGAGTGTTTTGGTCACTATGGAAACATAAACATCAGTTTTGAATAGAAAACATTATTACGATATATGTTACTATTGATAAGAATCATAAATTATTTACCAATATACCTGACATGAATTAAATTCCATTTGAAAAAATGATGTCCATTCACTCATCTCATAAACTCTCCTAAAAATATAACAAACCTTTATTATTTATTGTTAATTAAAAAAATTTTATTTTCTGTATTAAATTATTTACTTAGATAACATGTGAATACCAAGAAAATTAGATTAATTCATTATTATACAAAAATTCATAAACATAATTGAATTATTTTTTACTTTTAATCATTCATAAACAAAACACCAACCCCTATATATAGAACCTGCATCACATTAATCACATATAAATCTGAATAGGGGGAACATATTGATAAAAATTATATGTGAACCTCTATTAACATATTTAAATAGTATTGATCCATACCCATAGAAAAATTGAAGTATCTACTAATACGTCATAGTCCCAAAAAAGATAAATAACTTTATAGATACGAAAATAACATATGAGCAATTTTTTTGTATTAAAATAAAAGTGTCCAATGATAACTCATAAAGGATGATTCTCACTCATAGGTATTATAATTTATTGTATTAATTATTCATTGATCATAGTAGATAAACATTCCTTCAATCACCATTTACATAGTATTAACTATGGTTCTACTATCTTGATTGACTAGGCCTAAGATATGTCTTCCTTAAATGGGATGGAAAAAATACCATCTTGATCATTCAATAAGTTTCATAAAACAAATGAAACACCCAACACAAGACAACTCACCAAAACATAATTTCCTTGGTTTTTATCTTGCGTCAATGCATGTGTGAAATGGAAGTCATTGATTATGATCTCATTTCAAGAGACCAATACACATGCCCTTTTATAGGAGAAACCAAAGAAACCTAAAACTTCAGGTGTTAACTCTGCATGGATGCATGCACTCAAGATCAAAAGGTAAAAAATTCATGAGAATAAGTCTTAAGACTTTTGAGATCATAACTATAAATAATTAGACATCACATATATCCCTTCAATATGATGTACATAGACCATTGAATATAAATTTAATATTTCTATCATAGTATCATAAGGATATTTTATATCTGGGAACATCAATTTCATTTTTCGGTTATAAATAATCTTGGGAAATTAAAATGTAAATAGTAGACTTAGTAATATAGATTTTTTCTTATATATATATATACTTCATAATTGTTATGTTAATCAATGTACATAAATAAATTGGGTACAATTAATCCACTAACCACAATCCAACATTCACCAATGAAAAATAATATCTAAATTCAATTCTTTCTCTCTCACTTGAGAAACATGATTCTATAGAGATATAGATTTAGTAAATGGGTCAGAACTATTGTACTATTTGGATAGTATTTCAAATAAAAATCAACCTTTTGAGTAAAATCCCTTCATGAAATGAATATTATAAGGTATATTCTTCGTCCTTTGGTGTGAACATGGTTTCTAAGTAAATTCTACTAGCACAGTATTATCACAATGAATTGCGATATGTAATACACTACTAGGTACAACACCATGTGGTGAGACAAATATTTTTATCCATACAACCGTCTGAAGTATATCGAAAGATATTATATGCTCATAATTCATTTTAGAATCAGAAAATATAGACTACATTTACCAATACCAAATTAATTCAGAACTATTAAGACAAAAGAAGTATCTTAACCTAGATTTCATGTTATATTTATCTATCTCAAAGCTAATATCAATGTATCCCCTCACAAAAAGATGCATTCTCATATATAAACCTTGAATCTATCCTTTTTACATCAATATTAGAATACGATAGTTTTTACAGACTCCCAGTATAGCTCTCCTATATTATCTTTATATCTACCCTTTATTATAAGGCAACAAATACAAAAAACCTAACACATAACATTTCATAGAAGATATAACCTACTAACAATGACAGTGATATTTTAAACATCTATTGTGTGACATTACCTATTTATGAAAGAAACTTTTTTTAGGACATTACTTCTAGGAGACATTAGAGAATAGAATTACTTGGATTGTTCTATATTGTACCTTTTGAGTATATTGTGAATATTTATACTTTTACATAGCCCAAGAGGCCTCTATGTTCAAATTTAATTGATCATAATCCCTATATTATACGATATATCACTTAATTTATTCATGGAGAAAAATTTAATTACTTATCCTACAATGATAATAGGACTTATACTTTGTTTCCCAGGATTAATAGTTCATAAAAGATAAAGATAAGGAAAAAATTGAATTTATACTAAACCTAATAGATTTTAGTTGGTCTCAATGAAACAAAATTATCATAAAGTAACATAAAAAAGGAACATTATAAAATCATGATGCATACATAAACACATAAAAGGATCTCTATATTTTATACAAATTATCTACATATTCTAGATTTTCATCTGATACATTTTTTTTTTATAAAAGCTCTAGATTTATACTATGTCTCTATGAAATCCTATGAAATTTATTTAGATGTATACTCACAAAAATGTTACTAGTAATCAAGCTTTGAAATAGATTCTATCAGTAAAATATGGACACATAAAAACTAGTGTGACCATAAACAAAAGTATCATTTCATTACTATAGAGATTCTTCTGAAACACCCCCCCCCATTTTTCAACAATTGCTTACATTGTAACAATTATGATAGTGGTTCCACATATCACCTTTATGGATGGTCTATTCCCCCTTACCTAATTTATATAGACAATAATCATGGGTTTTTAGATGGATTATATCTTTGTTCAACATAAATAGATGTTTTAGTAGGACCTCTAGTCAAGGATATTCTGCTTCATCATCTGCATTTTTTTTCGGTCCACCATTCCATGATTCCTGAAATTTGGATGGTTTCTTCCCAGTTAACCTATGTAGAGGGATTCCCATAGTTCATCTTCCCAATTAGGTCCATTATCAAGGTCTAGTCTGGCCATAGAAGGACGGTGGGAAGATATTTTTTCTCACATTTCCCTTATATTATGGATATTCTCTTAGGTTGTGATCCCCATAGAGAAGTGGTTTTGGTGATGCTCATGAGTCTCCATCTTCCTTTTTATAATAAAAATTTCGATGCACGCTTAATGAATTATCTAGTTTTTTTTTGGAATGATTAAAATTATCATTCGGATCCAAGGAAATTCAATTTCTCATATTGATGTTGAATTGGAAAATTCCACTACCTCTATCACATATCCTCCTTTATTTGGGGGATTTTATTTCCTGGATAAAATATTAACTTTACCCCACACATTCATAGTTTATCCAGCATTCCACCATTACAGTCACTCAATAATAGGGTATGTGAATGATCAGGAAGATTCCAATTCTCCTCTTATTGAGTCCCTAGTAATTTATCATATTATTACATGATTTTAACAATACTTATACATAAAATACAAACCATGCAACAAATAGTAATTTGTATTTGAAATATTAGTTTTATAATACATAAACCAAGGTCAACCCACGTGCCTGAATGGTTCATCTGACTAATGACAGTCCCCACAAGCCAACACATGTTCTTTCCTGTTTGCTTTGTCCTCATCCACACATACCCTGGAAAACTTCCCAGAAGGTCACCCATCCTGATCACTACTCCAGGCCAAGCATGTTTAACTGTGGAGTTCTAATCGGATAGGCTCCCAAAAAGGAAGGTTCACTTTGTTGACATGAGTCATATCATTTATTCATTTAACCCTTTATCATTTGAGGATGTTACAATCACCCCCTCCCCTTAGAGCACAACTCCCTCATTTTGGGCCCTACATATCTACCTAGGAAGTTTCCCCACAAACATGTGGGGCCCACCCCAAGGTCCACCCACGTGCCTGAATGGTTCATCTGATTAATGATAGCCCCCACAGGCTAACACATGTCCTTTCATGTGTGCTTTAAGTCCTTTCCTGTGTGCTTTGTCCTCACTGACACACACCCTAGTAAACTTCCATGAAAGTCACCCATCCTGATCATTACTCCAGCCCAAGCATGCTTAACTGTGGAGTTCTAATCAGATAGGCTCATAAAAAGGAAGGTGCACCTTATTGATATGAGTCATATCATTTAGTCATTTAACCCTCTATCATTTGGGGATGTTACGATCACCCCCCCCCCCCTTAGAGCACAACGCCCTCGTTTTGGGCCCTACATCTCAACCCAGGTAGTGCACCACACTTAAGGCTAGGTATCACCTCTGATAGCAATTGTGACAATTGGGCCCCGATGACAGCACATACACCCCGCCCTTAACATGGCTGTGGGGTCCTGGACTACTAGGTACCACCAGTTGCCCCGCAGACACATGGGGCCCACCCCAGGGTCCATCCACGTGCCTGAATGGTTCATCTGACTAATGAAAATCCCTATAGGCCAACACACGTCCTTTCTTGCGTGCTTTGTCCTCACTCACACACACCTTAATAAACATACCAAAAGGTCACCCATCCTGATCACTACTCCAGGCCAAGCATGCTTAACTATCTAGTTCTAATCGGATAGGCTCCCGAAAATAAAGGTGCACCTTATTGACATGAGTCATATCATTTGGTCATTTAACCCTTGATCATTTGGGGAAGTTACACATTAGCCCTCATGAGACTAATATCTAACCAATGAATTAGAGAAATATCTAGGTCCGACCATCCTATCTTATTCATTCAAATTTCTGCCACATTTAGAATAAAAAATACACATAATGGTTAATCATGGAAAAAAATGAGTATCGTAAACATTTCATAAGGAAAAACTAAATGTTGTATCAAAATGGTATCCATAAAATAATACATTTATATCACACATAGACATTCATAAGGTAAAATAGGCATATATCATGATAAATAATATCTAAATAAAGTGGAAACATATAAATATAGTGTTCAATAAACATTATAAATGAGACACTTATGGTGTAGTTTAAGAAAATTATTAAACATTCTATAAACAAAAAATAGAAATTTTTTTTATATAAAACTACAAATTGAATAAGATATTTTTTCATTATAAAATGAGTGATATTAATAAAATAATAGTGGAGTAGGAATTATTATAGAGTTTATTTGAAAATGGTTATTTAATAGAGAATTTATTTCTAATAAGGATTTCATATCGAATAGGATATATAAGGGAACATTTTAAAACATGTATTTCCACCATCAAAGAAAGATGAATGGGGATTGATGCAAAATATTCTAAAATATAAATATAATTTAGAATAAATATATAAGAATAGAAAATAAATACATTGAGACAAAGAGAGAGAAAGTGAAACTCAAAGGGAAGATGGAGGTTCCAAGAGATCTATTTCATTATTTATGAATGTTTTTGACAATCACGCATAATTTCAAGGTTAATAAAATAATGTAAATTAATACATTATTATAGAATATTTTAAAAAAATATTTTATTTATTATAATTTTATAATTTTCATTTATGTTCATTTCAATGGGTTATAATAATCAATTTTCATATTCTGGAAGTATTCATTTTATGTTTCTTGGTCAATTTCCTTGAGTATAATTATTTGAGTTCTTGTGAAATGGGAAAAATTATAGAAGTCAAAGGAAGTACAAATAAAATACATCTACACTTTTAAACGATCCCATTTTTTGAATGGTTAGATTTCTAACAAACATAAGGGTTTACTAATTCCTATAAATTCATATTATTTTATTCATTAATCAGTATTATTTTCTTTAAATGATATATATATAATTTCATATTTTAAAATAATATTTTATTATTATGTTTTTTATAGCCTCTTTTGTGATTGAAATAATTCTAGAATATTGATAAGATTTAAATCAACCTTTTCTTATCATCATATTTTTAAATTGTTATCAAACTATAATATTTAGTATTCATACTGGTTTATTTGAAAATTAATGAATCATTATTAATTTACGATAAAAATATTTTTTGGTTTAACAATGTGATGTTTATGATTTATACTATATGTCCAACTTATAAGAAGAGTATTTCCATTGATAAAATTACATCATGTTACTCCTGAGACATGTGTTGGATCTATTGTTATTCCATATTTGGTGAAAGTTATGGTAAATCAACATTGATTGGTTCAAGTCAAATCATGTGTGATAGAGGAGGCTTAGAAGGGATCTATCACTGCTTAGCCACTAAATGTGATAGGTTTTATTTATCAAGGATTGCATCACATGGACTCAGGATTCATAGTAGATGAATGAGTTCTCTATTCTTTGACCCCAAAGCGGTTTTCAAAATATCAAAATATTTCTCTTAATTATAGTATTTAATTATCCCATTTAAAGGTCCCATGTCATGTTCTAGTGATTTATTGGCATGTTATAGTGTATCATTGTTCATATGATATCTATATTTTCATTTCTATGAATCTTGGGAGGATTTTATCTGAAGAAAGGGATTGAAATCTCCTCACCACATGCAATTGATATAAGGGACAGAGTAATTGGTCTATTTGAACATTACCCGTTATACATTCCCATTAATTAAATTCATTATCACAATACTTTTGACCTATTCCTGTATCTATGACTCAATTTGGCCTAATTTATCCTCCTTTCATCAACTCATGGAAATTTCAGAAAATCCCACTCCAAATGAGAGTTAAAACATTTTCTTATATGAAAAGGTGACATCTTATGAATGGGGATAAAAAATAGAATGGCCTTCAAAAAATACCTCACTTATTATCTGGAATGGATGTTTCATTAGATCTTGGGTGAAATAGAGTTTCATAGTTATTTAAATTCAACTCACTAATTCCTATTTAGTAATTTTAGAGAAATCCTCGAAATAACCCTCTAGAATCATTTTTTATTATCAATGGATAGGTCACCAGAACTCCAGATATGGTGAAACTTCTAATATTCATATGGTTATTTCTTTTGTATGAACAAAATTTCTTCTTAATATATATATGTTTCAATCCAACACATTTCTACTAAGTTTGGAATCGATAATCATAATTAAATTTTTTCATTCGTTTATGTAAAATGTGATGCACCAGAAATGGATTCAATATGGAAGGACATATTTTTTTCTAGGAATGTATTCTTAGATGGCTGGGGTGATTTGAACTCAACTTTGGACTTTTTTTGGAATTAGTTTAGTGGGACATATCATTCGATGTCTAGGCATTACCACTCCTCCTTTTTGACAAATAATGTGCTAATGGTCATGGGTTTCTTGTGTCTTATATTCACATAGTGTAATATCAAAATGGTGATTTGATGCACCTGATTTTGTCTAGATCAATTATTTTCAATCATTCATTCCTTATCATCCTTTCCTATTGAAAGATTTACTCACCTTGTTCATACCCTTTTAGAGAACTCACCTATCTTTTTTTGTATTCTGTCAAGTTATCATACAAAAATCACTTCTTCTCAACCAGTTTATGTACATGAGATCCCAGTTATCAAAAACAAATAATGTACTATTTATAAAAATACTATTCCAGATAATTTTTGGGTTGGATTCAACAATAAACAGTAGTGGTAAAAATTATAAAATCAAATATAGAATAATGACCATATATTTTGTGTTCTAGATTCTGATTCATTGAAAGTTAATACAGTCCCTGCTATGGAAATATGTGAAGATACCTAAGATTGAGAAATATTCAGTGATATTGTTTTCAAAAAAATACATATATCATGATGGATCCTAGAAAAAGAGAGAGTTACTCATATATGGTTCCATTTTTCATTTCATAAGAATGGGGACAAAAATACATGATTTTTTATTCCTTTATTAAAGAGTAAGATCATCCTGGAATTCCCAAGATTATCAGGGAAGATGGATCATTCCCATTGGATATTGAGATTTTCTGGTGCATCCATATATTAAATCTATTCACGTGGATACTAATACATACATGAAGTATGTGTATTTTAGTGGTCATTAATACATTTTTTATTCTATTTTTATTGTGGTATTCAATACTTTTAAATCAGTCTATTGTAGTATACTAGAAGAGGAAAAGGGTTAGAAGTTTGTCCTATTTCATAGTAAAGAAATCCCACATGTACTAGACGTGATTCAAGGATATTTATAAGTGGATTTATTGGACCATATTGAAGAAATTTTAAAAATAATTCAACAATATGTTTAATAAGGTGAACATAATAGGATGGTGTACAAAAAATTCATTTTCATTTTCAAGGTTAATTATTAATTTTATAATCAAATGTTTGGAAGCATAAAAATGTGAAATTTTCCATATATGATTCTAGAATTTTTTTAAAGAGTAATCTCATTATAGTTTAACAAATGGTTTTTTAAGGAACAACACTGAATCAATATAGGGAGATCTATAGAAGAATATTTTTGATTAGTATTGTAAATTATTGATAATATTAACATTAAAACTATTAGGTTCAACATAAAAATAAACGATGAAAAGAACAGGGCATATGATAGAATGTATTGGAGATTAATTTTCATGGTAATTAGTTTCATGATGTTTTCTATATGGATTGTGGACTTATTTTCAAGGTTTATCAATTATAAAAGGATTTTTATTACTCTTTTGGAAAATAAATGTGGGATCTATAAGTCAGTTTTGGGGTTATGGTTGGATAACCCTTAAAGGATCGTGATTTAATCCTTGTAACATGCACCATTATTATAATTATAACTCTATGCCTAAATAATGGGACCAATCATCCTTTTTGGTGCATATAAAATATTATTTCTAATTATCATTCTGAAAATTTTGATGAGATGATGATCTCTGTCAATGGAAGAAACAAGTTTAGTTGAAATTTTAATAAGGATATTGAAGAGTATAGTATATGTATATTCATGTTTATTAATAGGGATAAAAGTGGAATTTAATGTATAAATGGTGTCTAAATAGGAGGGAAAAAATAATGAGACAAACCATAATATTATATAATACATATTCCCTATAGAATACATGGGTACTCTAATTTTCCCATGTAGAGTTTCTATCCATAACATTGATCTATTGGTTGATAAAATTTTTAATCACATCAATAATTGGAAAAATACTTTCATATCCTTCGGGGAAACTATTTCCCTTATTAATTATATTCATATATCTACTCCCATGCTTGTTTTTTATATCATCCATGTTCCCAAGGCTATCAAGAGGAACAAAAAATTACTAATTATTGCATTCATTTTGGATGTGAACTCGAATGGTCATTGTGATTGAGCTTCATGGGAGAGAGTACTGATTGTGTAGGAGTGATGAGGTATTAAATTGACAATCATTGAAGGATCTATACCCATGATATTAAATTTGGAATCTAATTCCTTGGAGGATTTTCCTATATGGGATATGTTAATTTTATTCATTATCTAGAAAATCTTATCAAAATGATAGAGAAAATCGTTTTACAGTTGAAAATGCATTAATGTCATGATATTAAACTCCAACCATAGTCATAGTTGATTATTAGTGTTGGTGATATTAATATTGGGAAAAAAATGGTGTCAAATATCCATTGGTATTTTTGGGGTGTGTGACTAAAGATCTATCTTTTTAATACAAGAGAATATATATGTCACATATTATAGTAATTTTTAACTAAAAACAATTCCAAATCTTCCACAATATCATGTTTTATAATTAACTAGATAAACTATTTATTATGATATTATTATTGGGTCAATTGTTTTCAAAATATTATCTTCTATTGATGCACATGAACATTTTTGGGGTCAGTGGGGGGGGGGGAGGGTAACATCCCAGGTAAATAAAGAATAATACATTTTCATATTTATTAATATTGGTGAATTAAATATTATTTTTACTTTAAAGGGGTTTTTATGTTCGATAGCGTACCTGATACGCAACAGAGAGTTTCTTTGAAATCTTACGTTGCACACTAGTAATAAAATAATATTATTTTAAATGTAAGTTAACACGTAGCCGTTGTATTGGAGGGAATGAATAGAAATAACTAAAATGTTATTATATATGTTTGTTAAATGTTTTATACTTATCTAATAAAGGATAAAGGCTTAAAATACGAAAGGAATTCAATTTTTGGCATATATACTCTAATTTTAACTAAAGGTCCACTTATCAACATTTAATGGTGAACCGTCATTAAATATAGTTTGGGTCACTCTTATAAATTCTATTGGGTCAAATAAATTTCTTCTTTATAACCGGGACATCAAAATTTACTTTGGGTAAATTTTCTGTATTTTTCCGATAAAGATCATTTTTTAATGAATAGTGAAAAATGTTGTATTTTAATTCAAACCTCTTTTTAATCTAATTTTTTAATATGATTAGATTATATTTTGAAGTGGTTTTAAAGGGAAATTAGAATATATTATTACCATTGAATCCAATAGTGGTTGTTGGAATTAATTTCAACTTGAAATTGGACTTAATCTAGTGTCAGTCTTTTGATACTTATTGTTTCATAAAAACACACTACTTGCTCTGAAAACGGTAATTAATTATTAAATTAATTAATTAAACTCATATTTTTTGAATTTTTTAAAATATAAATCATTTATGAATTCGGAATATCAAATATAGATTAGGGTGAATTTTTGGTATTTTTATGAAAAAATTCAATTTTTGATGAATAGTGAAACCACTAAGTGGTACTTATAAAAACTGATTTTCCATTTAAATGAAATTTTACCACCTTTTTGTTTTGAATTTCAAAAATCTGACATGCATGGTTGTCATGAAGAAGTAAAATGTGGTTCAATGTGAATAAAATAAATTTTGGTGAATAGTAACTTATTAAGTTTTTAATCGTGATTAGAGTTAATTAGTGTAGTTTAAGGTAAAATTAATATTTTAATAATATGATATGAGCTTGAAACATGTCCTGCCCTCATTTTATGTGTCATGGTCGACCAAGACAATCCATGGGTCAACTTGGGGACCCCATGGATCCACTTTGGTTGAGAAATGACATTAATAACTTTTTACTTAATGTAAAAGTAAAAATGACACAAACATGAGATGTTTTACTAAAAAAAATCTAAATGGGGTTATAAAAGTCAGAGTTTTGACTATAAATATTAATTGGAAATGAAAAAGTATTTCCTACATCATATTATTTTTTTTATAATTTTTAGACATTAAATAAGTTTAATTATATATGACATCATGATGATGCAACAATTACCTCATTATTTAACGATTTAAATAAAATGGAATGATAATGTAAAATCTAAGCCCTAAACATGTCCAAAACCTATTGGATGGGTGGATTTCGAACCCTTATCACCTTATCATCGAAACACATCAATTTGGGACCATTAAAATCTGAAACTCATTCAAAAATAAAGTAACATTTGCTTACATTCCAAGAGTGCCCCTCCTCTCCTCTTATAAAATTCCCCAACCTCTACCTCCTTACCCACACCTCTCAAGCCTTTTTCTCGGCCAAACTCTGCCCATTTTGTCTCTCCACATCCCTCATTTACTCCTAGAAGCCTCACATTGGGCAGAAGTCTTCCCATGTAAGCCTTTGACCTCAAACCAAAGGGTGTTACCCGATTTTAAGGTAATGTCTTCACTTGAGTCCTTTTGTTTTATTTTGCTTCTCCAACCCCCTAAACTCTTTTTATTCATTTATTTTGTAACAAATCTAGTATATTCAATATACTAGGATGTTTTTATAATAAGGATTCTAGATACACTTACACACACCTTCATCTAATGGTAAAAGAACATACTGTTTCTGTGGACGGCGAATTTTTGCCTCATGAAATGATAATTGTTCAAACTCATATAACACTTTCAAATGTGGCCATTAATATTTCACAATGTTTATATATGATATATAATATGTTTATGTTTTACTTAATCTTATGTATTATTCATTTGTGGCATAAATTTATTGTTTCCATTGTGGGTAAACACGATAATTTCATTTTAGGAAGTGCGGACTACCGCCCCCTCAAAGTGATTTGATTCGTTAATGCCATATATGGGATGTATAAAGGATGGATTTAATGTTATTATATATGATATTATACTATAATTATATTATACCTTTATATCATTGTTATTTTCTTTCCATTGATGTATGAGATAGAAATGAAAGTAGTGTTCATGCGTATGTACGGCTTAACGTCTCCATGAATAGTGCATTTCATTTCTTATCCTCAAATGAAATATACTATTATAAGTACATATAATGGATATATATGATGTATGATACATATAAAGGATGAATATAATTCTGGAATTAAAAATATACATATCTCTCATTTAGTTTTAATTCCATTAATATGAGATAGAAATGAAGGTAGCGTTCATGCGTACGTACGGCTTACCGTCTCCATGAGCAGTTCATTTCATTTCTTACCTATAAATGATTATGTAATATTATAAATACATGTATATGATGGATATATATGATATATATGATATCCAAATCATGAATATCATTCTGGATATAATGATCCTTTGACCACATGAACAACATGTAATTGTAAGAAGTCCACTTTCGACTTAAGAACCAAATATCGACAAAACAGATATTATTAACTTAAATGATTACATAATGTCCATAACATGGTAATAAGTGACATAAAATGAATAACGAACTTGAAAAAGGTTCTTAATCAAGTAGAAATTAACTCATGTTTATTATTCAGGACGTTAAAGAACGATCGATTCAAGTCGGACCCGAGGTAAGGGACTTCGTCTCAATCTCCTTTCATTGTGGCATATTTTTTTTTATACACATATTTCTTTTATACGGTATATAAACCCTATTGACTTTTACTTTTATACAAAAGGAATATTTATCTACGAAGCGTTTTACGAAACGACAAAAAGGAATGTTTATTTTAACGTATGCGGTGACAACGACCTTTTCCGCCGCCATGAGTATTATTTGGTATTTGGATTTCTCAACAAGACGTAATGTTTTTTTAAATGAAATAAATACCATATACGCTTTTATGTATTTTGGTATTTAAAATGGTTTTTATAATGGTTTTGTTATGTCAATATTTTTAATGATATATCGTGATCAGAGTGTGGAAATGCTTTCATTCCATTATATTTGTTTTATGTCTTATGATTTTATAATGGTACTTGGACATTTGACGGGTGGTTACGTGATGAACCATATGACGGGTGGTGCCGTGAATACCAGGACGGGTCGTTACGTTATAACCTCCAATGCATTGGTTTTGGAAGTTGGCCGTGTGAATATTCCATTAAGTATGAATGGAAGTTGGCCGAATGGCTATTTCATTAAGTGATATGTGTGGAAGTCGATCATATGGTTATTCCACTTAAGTATGTTTATGTCCAAAGTTACCTTTATATGTTATGTGATCATTATATGGGTTTTATGGTAATCTTTTGGTTACAAAAGGGTAAGTAATGATATTTTATTCAGTGAAGAGTTTTTACTACTTCATAAAGGTGAAAAGTATTACATTGATAAAGTATACATGGTGACTTGTTGTTTTGCTAAACTAACAGTTTTCAATTTTTGTGTATCCCTTACTGAGCTTTTTATGCTCACCCCAAGTTTTTTTGAAATGTTTTCCACAGGACTTAATGTGAAATAGGGTCAAGGATGGGATCAAGGGAAAGTCATGCTATCTAAAACATGGAACTAGACATGTTTCTTTTTAAGTGTTTTTATTTTATGGAAACTTAGTAGAAGTGTCTACTTTGTAATCTTTTGAGATGTAATAGTTATGTTCTAATTCTCTAAAACTCTAAACCTGAAAGATCCTAAATAAGAATTATTCATTTAATTCAATATTAAGTAAGGTTTACGGTCGGGGCCTTATATTTGGTATCAGAGGTCGGTTTAGATAATTTTTGGAGTTAGAAAAGTGTTAAATTACAAATTAATTTATGGTATGATTGAAATGATATTGCATTTATGGATTACCATGTTGCTTCATCATTGATATTTCTGTGTTAAGAATGGTTTTTCATAGAGGAAACAGAACAGATTTTCCGGGAAGGCATATAGAGGGAAATTACCTTTCAAATAAGTATCTTGAGATAGTCAAAATCAGAACTAAACAGTTTGTTGGAGTGATGGCTCATTTGACTCAGGTGAAAAATGTTGGTTGTTTTTATTGATGATATTTTGGTGTTTTCTAAATGTAAAGAGGAGCATGAAAGGAATTTAAGGGTTATATTACAAACCTTAAATGAAAAGAAACTGTATGGAAAATTCAGAAAGTGTGAGTTTTTTTTACAAAAAATTTCTTTCCTTGTTCATATTGTTTCAAAAAATGGCATCACTATTGATCCTACTAAAACATAAGTTGTTGAAGAATGGCCAAGACCCAAAAATGTAACTGAGATCTGTAGTTTTGTTGGTTTGGTAGGTTACTACCGAAGGTTTGTTGAAAATTTTTCCTGGTTATCTAGTCCAATGACTAAGCTAACTCTGAAGGGTGTAAAGTTTATCCGGACAAAAGAATGTGATGATTGTTTTCAGGAGTTGAAAAGAAGATTGGTGAATGCTCCAGTTTTGGAACTTCCTTCCAAGAATGGTGAGTTTGTTATATACAGGGATGCTTAGTTGAAGGGACTTGGATGTGTCCTTATGCAGAATGATCAGGTAATTGCATATGTTTCACGTCAGTTGAAAACTCTTGAGGTAAATTACCCTACAAATGATTTGGAATTAGCTGTTGTTGTTTTTGCTCTAAAAATTTTGAGGCATCATTTGTATGGAGTAAAGTGTGAAATATATACTGATCACAAAAGTTTAAATTATATATTCACTCAGAACGAATTGAACATGAGACAAAGGAGATGGCTAGATTTAATCAAGGATTATGATTGTACAATCCATTACCATCCAGGAAAAGAAAATAAAGTGGCTGATTCTTTGAGTCGAAAAAGTAATGCATCAATAACCATGCTACGTTTGGAACGAGATCCTTTGGTTTTTGATTTGATGAAATTTGTCATAGAAGTTGATGGTGCAGATAGTTCTTCTATTTTGTTTCAGGTATCAGTGAAATCAACTCTATCAGATAGAATCAAGCAAGCATAGAAGCAAGACAGTGAGCTGCAGAAAAAGGTAGAGATGGTTCAGAAAGGTAAGTTGCCTGAATTCAACATTGATAATGATTGTGTTTTGAGATTTGGGAAGAGATTATGTGTGCCTTGTGATTCACAATTGAAGAATGAGTTGTTTTGTGAGGCTCATAGCTCCCTGTTTTCAGTTCAACCTGGTAGTACTAAGATGTACAGAGATCTGTGCGAGTATTACTGGTGGGATGTAATGAAAAGGGATATTGCTGATTTTACTGTGAAGTGTTTGACTTGTCATAAGGTTAAAGCAGAGCGACAGTTACCGAAAGGGATGCTTTAGCCTTTACCAGTGACAGAGTGGAAATGGGAAAATATATCCATGGACTTTGTTGTGGGATTACCGAAGACATCTAGAGGTAATAATGCAATCTGGGTTATTGTTGATTGATTGACTAAATCTGCTCATTTCCTCCCTATTCAAGATACTTTCCCTCTAGATCAACTTTCTCGTTTGTACCTTAAAGAGATAGTCAGGTTTCATTGAGTTCCTCTATCCATTATATCTGATCGGGATCCCAGGTGTACCTATAACTTTTGGAAAGGCTTTCAAAAGTCGTTGGGTACTGAATTAAATTTTATAACAACTTTTCATCCTCAATCAGATAGGTAGTTAGAACGAACAATTCAGACATCGGAAGATATGCTACGGGCTTGTTCGATGGATTATCAGGGAAGATGGGACCAAAATCCTTCTTTGGTTGAGTTTTCTTATAATAACAGTTTTCATTCCAGTATACAGATGGCTCCATTTGAAGCATTATATGGTAAACGGTGTCCAGCTTTTTGGGATGATGTGGATGAAAGGAAGCTGATGTGACCAAAATTGGTAGAAGAGATGGTAGAAAAAGTTCAGTTGATTCAGAAACACATGAGAACAGCTCAGAGCAGACAGAAATGTTATGCAGATAACCGGAGGAAGGATCTATCTTTCGAGGTAGGTGATCATGTTTTTCTCAAAGTCTCACCATGGAGGAGTGTGATGCGATTTGGTAAGAAAGGAAAACTGAGTCTAGGGTTCATTGGACCATATGAAATTCTGGAGAAAGTTGGATCAGTTGCATACCTAGTGGCTTTACCTCCAAGATTATCTCACGTTCAATTTTTTTTTCATGTTTCGATGTTGAGAAAGTATATGCCAGATCCATCTCCTGTTTTGAGCCCAGAGGTAGTTCAGTTGGAAGAGAATCTCTCTTATGAAGAACAACCAGTCCAGATTCTGGACCGAAGAGAGAAAGTGTTGCGAAATAAGGTAATTCACCAGGTAAAGGTTTTGTGAAAAAACCATATGGTTGAAGAGGCAACGTGGGAATCTGAAAATTCTATGAGGGATAAATACCTCCACTTATTTTGATAATTGAATAAAATTGTGAGGGCGCAATTCCCAAAAGGGGGGAAGGATGTAACATCCCTGGTAAATAAAGAATAATACATTTTCATATTTATTTATATTTGTGAATTAAATATTAATTTTACTTTAAAGGGGTTGCTATGTTCGATAGCGTACCAGATACGCAACAGAGAGTTTCTTTGAAACATTACGTTGCACACTAGTAATAAAATAATATTATTTTAAATGTTAGTTAACACGTAGCCGTTGTGTTGGTGGGAATGAATAGAAATAACTAAAATGTTATTATATATGTTTGTTAAATGTTTTGATACTCATTAAATAAAGGATAAAGGCTTAAAATACGAAACGAATTCAATTTTAGGCATATATACTCTAATTTTCACTAAAGGTCCACTTATCAACTTTTAATGGAGAACTGTCATTAAATATAGTTTTGGTCACTCTTATACATTCTATTGGATCAAATAAATTTCTTCTTTATAATCAGTACATCAAAATTTACTTTGTGTAAATTTTCTGTATTTTTCGGATAAAGATCATTTTGTAATGAATAGTGAAAACTGTTGTTTTTTAATTCAAAACATCTTTTTAATCTAATTTTTTAATATGATTAGATTATCTTTTGAAGTAGTTTTAAAGTTAAATTAGAATATATTTTTACCATTGAATCCAATAGTGGTCGTTGGAATTAATTTCACTTTGAAATTGGACTTAATCTAGTGTCAATCTTTTGAAACTTATTGTTTAATAAAAACACGCTATTTTCTCTAACAACGGGAATTAATTATTAAATAAATTTATTCAACTCATAGTTTTTGAATTTTGTAAAATATACATCATTTTTGAATTCGGAATATCAAATATATCTTAGGGTGAATTTTTGGTATTTTTCTGAAAAACATCAATTTTTGATGAATAGTGAAACCACTAAGTGGTACTTATAAAAACAGATTTTCCATTTAAATGAAATTTGTCCACCTTTGTGTTTTGAACTTCAAAAATCCAACATACATGGTTGTAATTAAGAAGTAAAATGTGGTTCAATGGGATTAAAATAAATTTTTGGTGAATAGTAACTTATTAAGTTTTTAATCGCGATTAGAGGTAATTAGTGTAGTTCAAGGAAAAATTAATGGTTTAATAATATGATATGAGCTTGACACATGCACTACCCTCATTGAATGTGTCATGGACTTCCAAGAAAATCCATGGGTCAACTTGGGGACCCGATGGAGCCACTTTGGTAGGGAAATGACATAAATAACTTTTTATTTAATGTAAAAGTAAAAATGACACAAACATGAGATGTTTTACTAAAACAATTTTTAAATGGGGTTATACAAGTCAGATTTTTGACTATAAATATTCATTGGAAATCTAAAACGATTTCCTACATCATATTATTTGTTTTATAATTTTTAGACATTAAATAAATTTAATTATATGTGACATCATGATGATGCAATGATTACCTCATTATTTAACGATTTAAATAAAATGGAATGATAATGTAAAATCTAAAACCTAAACATGTCCAAAACCTATTGGATGGGTGGATTTCGAACCCTTATCACCTTATATTCAAAACACATCAATGTTGGACCATCAAAATCCTAAAATCATTCTAAAATAAAGTAACATTTTCTTACTTTCCAAGAGTGCCCCTCCTCTGCTCTTATAAAATCCCCCCACCTCTACCTCCTTACCCACACCTGTCAGGCCTTTGTCTCGGCCAAAATCTGCCCATTGTGGCTCTCCACATTCATATATTACTCCTAGAAGCCTCACATTGGGCAGAGTCTTACCATGTAAGCCTTTGAGCTCAAACCAAAGGGAGTTACCTGATTTTAAGATAATGTCTTCACTTGAGTCCTTTTGTTTTATTTTGCTTCTCCAACCCAATAAACACTTTTTATTCATTTATTTTGTAACAAATCCAGTATCTTAAATATACTAAGATGTTTTTATAATAATAATTAGATCTAAACTTACACACACCTTCATCTAATTGTTAAGGAACATATTGTTTCTGTGGATGGCGAATTTTTGCCTCACGAAACGATGATTGTTAAAACTCATATAACACCTTCAAAGGTAGAAATTAAGACATCACTATGTTTATATATGATATATTATATGTTTATGTTTTACTTAAGCTCTTGTATTTTTCATTTGTGTAATAACATTATCGTTTCCATTGTGGGTAAAAATGATAATTTCATTTTAGGAAGTGCGGACTACCGCCCCCTCAAAGTGATTTCATTCGTTAATGCCATATGTGGGATGTATAAAGGATGGATTTAAAGTTATTATATATGATTTTATACTGGAATTATAATATACCTTTACATAATTATTATTTTCTTTCCATTAATGTATGAGACAGAAATGAACGTAGCGTTCATGCATACGTACGACTTACCGTCTCCATGAACGGTGCATTTCATTTCTTATCCTCAATAGTAATATAATATTATAAGTACATATAATTCATATATATGCTTTATGATACATCTAAAGGATGAATATAATTCTGGAATTAAAAATATACATATCTCTCGTTTAGTTTTAATTCCAATAATATGACATATAAATGAATGTAGCGTTCATGCGTATGTACGGCTTACCGTCTCCATGAACGGTGCATTTAATTTCTTACCTCTAAATGATTATGTAATATTATAAATACTTTTATATGATGGATATATATGATATATATGATATCCAAATCATGAATATCATTCTTTATATAATCAACCTTTGACCACATGAACAACATGTAATTGTAAGAAGTCCACTTTCCACTTAAGAACCAAATATCAACAAAACAAACATTATTAACTTAAATGACAACATAATGTCCATAACATGGTAACAAGTGAAATAAAATGAATAATGAACTTGGAAAAGTTTCTTAAGAAAGTAGAAATTAACTCAATTTTATTATTCAGGATGTTAAAGAACGATCGAGTCAAGTCGGACCAGAGGTAAGGGACTTCGTCTCAATCTCCATTCATTGAGGCATATTTCGTTTTATACACAACTTTATTTTATACGGTATACAAACCCATTGAATTTTACTTTTATACAAAAATAATCTTTTTCTATGAAGCGTTTTACTAAACGACAAAAAGGAATGTTTATTTTAACGTATGCGGCGACAACGACCTTTTCCACTGCCGTGAGTATTATTTGGTCTTTGGCTTCCTCAACAAGCCGTAATGTTTTTTTAAATGAAATAAATACCATATACGCTTTTATGTATTTTGGTATTGAAAATGGTTTTTATAATGGTTTTGTTATGTCAATATTTTTATGTGGTATATTGTGATCAAAGTGTGGAAATGTTTTCTTTCCATTATATTTGTTTTATGTCTTATGATTTTATAATGGTACTTGGACATTTGACGGGTGGTTACGTGATAAACCATATGACAGGTGGTGTCGTGAATACCAGGATGGGTGGTTACATTATAAACTCCAATTCATTGGGTATGGAAGTCAGCCATATGGCTATTCCATTAAGAATGAATGGAAGTTGGCCGAATGACTATTCCATTAAGTGATATGTGTGGAAGTCGACCGTATGGTTATTCCACTTAAGTATGTTTATGTCCCAAGTAACCTTTATATGTTATGTGATCTTTATATGGGATTTATGGTATTCTTTTGGTTACAAAAGGGTATGTAATGATCTTTTATTCAGTGAAGAGTTTTTACTACTTCATAAAGGTGAAAATTATTACTTTGATAATGTATACATGGTTACTTGTTGTTATGATAAACTAACAGTTTTCATTATTTGTGTATCCCTTACTGAGCTTTTTATTCTCACCCCAAATTTTTTTGAAATGTTTTTCATAGGAATTACTGTGGAATAGGGTCAAGTATGGGATCATGGGAAAGTCATGCTATCTATAACATGGAACTAGACTTGTTTCTTTTTAAGAGTTTTTATTTTATGGAAACTTAGTATAAGTGTCTACTTTTTAATCTTTTGAGATGTAATAGTTATGTTCTAATTCTCTAAAACTCTAAACCTGAAAAGATCCTCAATGTGAAATATTCATTTAATTCAATATTAAGTAAGGTTTAAGGCTGGGGCCTTATAGGGGGTTATTTCTTGTGCTGTAATTTTACTATGAAATGTTACTTCATTTTTTAGCGCACTTGATCACAATAAAAATAAATTGGCATAGATGTCTCGTCCTAGGGGATTCCTATCACCTCCATGTGTTCATGTTGCATTATCTCTAAGGAAGTCTCATCTCCGTGGATAATGGGGTGCTACGATATGGGGGTTTCTTGGTGAGTTTTTTTGTTAAATTTCTATAATTACACAACTGGAAATTTTCATAGTATCCAATTTAATGGTTTGAAGGGAATAATTTTTAGTATATGGTGAGGTTGATATTCTTGAATATAGCCTACTGGTGCATTTGGAATCCTTGTAAAGTGGGATGACATGAGGGGGTTTTAGATCACAATTGGCCTATGTGGCCAGATCTTGTATCCTTTTGATAGATCTGGGAATCCTATAAAAATAGTTGGATAACTTTCCTTCTATAATAATGATTATTTTGGGAAAATATCATTCCCCTACACTTATAGGTTTTATATAATAGGTGGTTGGGTTAAATGGATCCCCTAATAATAGCCTGAAACTTAATATATATGGTTATATGAATTCATGCACACATGTGAGGGGAGGTGTTGTTTGAGACTATAGAGGTTTCATATTTATATAATTATATGGTTATTATGTTTACTGTTATTCCCTTCTCATAGAGACATTCACAATGATCAGTGGGATTTTGGTATTCCATGATTAGAACATAATGATGGTTTTATTTGAAATATATTCCATTATCATCCCCAAATTTTTTTATGTATATTAGTATATTACATGGTCAATTTTTTATTAAATTCATAGAATAAATCATTTTCTGAACAACTAGGTCGTGGTACATCACACATGGTATGGGGGGATTAAGTTTTTTATTTACGTTTTTCTTAGATCACACATGATACAAAAATTATTTAATTTTCACTCTAGGGATCTCATTCCCTGAATGTGATAATATTATAAGGGTTGATGCTTGTAGAGTTCTCTATTTTCTTCCTCCATATATTTTATTTTATTCTGTTATATTTTGGTTCTCTAATAAAAACTCATACTTTTGATGATATACACAATTGAATATCTTCTTTTAAAGAGGGAGGGAGGATACACAAATCATCAAAACATATAAAATAACTCCATTTTATAAATAAAATGCAATAATTAGAAAAGTAAAAAAATAAATCAAAATTTTAATTCATAGTATAAATTCATTATCCATCAACAATTTAAAAAATCCATATATAAATTTAAATCATTTACTAAAAAAATTAAGTTGTTTTTAATTTATTACATTGAGATAAAATAATTTTTAGTGAAAAAATTATATGACCAATCATAGATGAATTTTGATTACTAAATTAAATCCAATTAAATTTAACATATGTAATTGAAACTATTTTTCATGTTTATTTGGACCTAAAAGGCACCTATGTATTTATTTTTTGTTTGTAGAATCTCTAATGAGCTAGAATTATTCGGTATGGACTATGTTGTTTTTCCCTAAGATGGGTCTACCATGATGAGGGCAGAGGTTAGTACCAATGGGATTAGATGGTTTCCCAATAGGTTTCCATACATATTCACAAATATACACAATATCTATGTATAATATATATATATATATATATATTGAATTTATTTGAAGAAACATCACATAATTTCTACTTAATGGTTTATATGGAATTCCCCTTAATTTAACTATATATTATAGATAGATAGATATATATATATATATAGACACCCACATACACACGTTAGATTTAGGTCATAATTTTTCCTAAAAATCTATTGATCTTAAATCAACCATATCATGGCTATATAAACTAAGATCAATGGGCCATTAGTTTAATTGAGATCATCTTGAAACCCTACTTTTGAAATTTGAAATATCTAATCCAAATATAGAAGTATTCAACATAAATAATTTCATATTACTTCTTATAGAATTTTAAGGGTCCCATGGCTATGAAATTTTGGTTTTAGATTAATTCTAAAAACCATTAATCTAAAATGCTGCATTTCCCATATTTATCATGGATCACATGAAATTCTATTTATTCATGAATAAAAAAATTGAATGATACTATAACTGGTACATTTTTTCGAAATAACAATTATGATTTGATCAATTATGGTGTTTCATTTCTTGATGACACAAATCAATATATCATAAAGATCATTAAAATATTTAAAAAATATTGTATCATTCTTATTTTATTCCTGAGTGCTAGCATATGAAATTGTAATGTTTTAAGAGTTTCCATCAGTCACATGTATAACAGGTTATAGTCTCAAGATATAAAATTATTCAGACATTATCCTTTATTTATTTTCTCCCTCATAAAAATGATAAAAAGGATGAGAGATCTGTCAAATTTTTTGAATTTTATGATCACATAATATTGTGGTTAATTAATTAATTTATATTATTTTATCAGTATATATATGTTGTGTTCTATTCACAATGAAACATTATCCTTAAAAAACACCCCCAAAATATAAATATATGTTAGTTAACTAGTAATTATAGTCATACATATTTCATCAATATCTTGATAAATAAATTACATGTCACATGAGAAAATGATATATATTTTCTTTCATTTTAATCTCTACTAAAATTTTATTCAACTATGACTATTACACATGTGTTTGAAAAATTACATTTTCATGTATTCAATTTTATTCAAGATAACTAATGAATACCTAGATAAATTAATTCAACAACTATAAAAATAATCATGAATAATATATTTTTTTTACCTGAGATCGCTCACACTCAGAGATTCCTTAGTAGCTGCATATAGGACCCACTATGTCCAAATCTCCTATTCATTAGTATACGTGGAACATTTGAATAAAATTAGTGAGAATCTATCTTCACCATTTTATGAATAGTATTAAGTCATACACAAAGGTCATGATCATTATCTAGAAACACATTATTTACTATATGGATATAAAAACGAAACGTCCATGGAAACATCCTAGAAATATATATTGTGTAATAGAATCTCATTAAATCATTTTATCTAGTAGAGGATGATGCAACCTCAATTCCATCATAAATTTTTAGTTTATTTATTCATTGATAATAATATATAGACATATGGTCAATATCTAATCAGATGGAATTAATAAATGTTTTTCTATCCAAATAAACTTGGCCTGAGATATCTCTTCAGTGACTATGACATATTAAATCCTATATTGATCATAAAAATGTTACTATAATGGCCCCAAATGATCATAGAAAAATAATAATTTTTAATATAATGTATTTAATTACATTACATAACCATCCATATAATAATTAGTTAGTTCTGGATTATTAGGAATTTTGGATATAATAACAACTGGTCTATAACTATGCTACATCATCTCACACTAAGTCCTTCATAACTAGGAACATTTTTAGACATATCATACATAATACATTTATCATAATTTGGGGAAAGGTAACATAATAATGGTTGATTGTGGATTATTTTAAAGGGTAAAAAGGGAGATATCATCATAACATGAGCATAATATAATAAGAAATAGATAATTTCATTTTGAAAATAATACCCTACATATTATAGGTCATAAACATAAGTCATATAAAAAATATTGGTTGTGCACAAGACATGAATCATATTGGAATCAAAGAGCATGATACATGAGATTATATCATTGACATAATATATATATATTTGTGAAAATAATAAAATATAATAAAATCATATTATAAGGAAATCAACCATAACATTCATAACATTTTAGGAATATGAAAACTATTTTTGTACCTACTGAAGTCTCAGGAAGAAATCATATATACCCTCTATTAGGCTTTAGATAACCTCATTTGTAAACTCTTTAATGCCTGTGACTACATACAATGTTCCCTATTATAGACTTAATATAACCTCCCATGTACCCTTTAAGATTATATAACATTAGATATTACCGAATTTTTTGTTGGGATATATAGGGCCTACCTGTTACTGAAGGCATACATTTTTTTCACAATAGTAATAAAAAATCATCACATCATAAAATATTAAAAGAAATTGTTTTCATAAACAATTAAACATATTAAAACTCATAAAAGAGAAAGGATTTTCCAAAACATTTCACTATTTCAACATATCATAACCCATGGAAAAGGAATGTGTTTCATAAAAATATTTTCAAAATAGAAATAAAACCTAAAAAAAGAATATTGATGAGAAAAGTCGATCATATCCTTAATAAATATTATGTAGCTTTAAAATATTTCATCATAGATGAATAGTTATTTTTAAAGAATACATGGATAATTCTTTGAGGAAAATATTATTCCAATTTTGAAAATATGTATTTAAAATATAAAATTTGATAAAATATTATATGATTTTTTTTAAAACACCTGTCATTTATTTAATGTAATCTTCAAATAACTGAGTGTTTATGAAGAAATATATCTATTTTATTATATTTATGTTAAAATATTTCTTTATTTAAATTTTTTAATTAGAAGTCAAATTTCAATCCTTAAAAAAAGTGATTTGGAGTTGCTATTTTTGAAAAATTAAATCATGGGAATAAATGTTATATTTTATCATAGGAAAAAATGTAAAAAATGTCATTTAAAATAAAAATAAAATGTTTGAAGAAAATGGATTTCAATCAAAGAGAAAAATGAATATGAGTTTTATTATAAAAATTATTTTCATACAATGAATAAATAAAAGAAATAAACACATGTATTTTCATTAAATATCCATTGTATAAAAACAATCATGAGATTATTGAGATATATATCAATTGATTTCATTATCAGAAACTAAATCATAAGGAATCTTGATAAACAGTGATATTGAAACATAATATTTTTTTACCAATTTTTTATCTTCTTAATCATAATCCCCATGAAATAAAGAACTTTATATTGATATTTTAATCCCATAATTCAATTACAATAATAATGAAATAAATTTATGGGTACTATATATGTCACACTAAAGAGAAAAGCGATGAATATGGCATGTGTACAATTAAAATAAAATGTGACGAAAAATTCCTTAACATAATTATGAACATATATCATAAACATTAAAAATTAACATATAATTAATAAAGGTTTATTATATATTTATTAAAAAATTATATTTATTATACCATATATGATGTAATTATAACATTTTATTACCCATGTAAGAACAATATTTTGTTAACATCACATTTCATGTAATATCTGCTTCATTTTCAATAGATGTTTTTCCAGGGAATATTTTGTCCTTTAATATTGATCATGGTAACAACATATCCATGTTTTAAACCATTATATTAATATAAAATATATTCAATATATATTTATTTAGAGAAATCCATAAAATTTAGTTGTAAAAATATAAAAAATTGTTTAGGAAGAAAGTAGGCCAAATGTATGCATGAACACTCATTATTTTTTTTGAACGATATAATGAATGAATGGTAAAAAAATTACTATTATATAAACATTTTTTTCTCATATAAATCATAAATTTTCATTAAAACTATCTTTATTACCTTCCATGTAATGTTTCAGTGAGAAACAAATCACTCTACATCGTGAGGCGGTAGTCCACCATACACATGACCAACGTTATTATATTTACAGAAAAAATAATGTAATAATATATAAATTATATAATAATTTTATATATATGAATATTTATTATATTACCTATTTTAAATCCATTATTATATCATTTGGTGAGAGGTGGTGATGGAAAATGATTTACATCAGTTCGTTAGGCAGTATTCCTCCGTACACATGATCGACTATTTCATTTCACATTTAATAAAAGTTCCAATATATATTGATTATTATAGGATATAATACTATCTTATTATATTTTATATTTTTCTTCCATTATATTTTACTTGTTTTTAAGTGAACGGAGGTGGTAATAGAAGAACTAAAAAAGAAAGTGTTTAGTGCAGAAAATTACCTTCGATTTGAACAACCTATTTTGGATCTCTCATTAAGGACATCTGGGTTGGTATTTTTGGATAAGAAGATAAATTATAACATTTATATATATGTTTTAGAGTGATTTTTAAAACGTTTGATCATTCCAATTTACATAGGAGGTGTGAAGAATTGAGGGTAAGAGGTCACCTTTTACAATTGAGGAGGTGTGAAATTTTTGTATGTACCAAAAATCCATCAATAATGGTATGCCAATATCAACCCTAGTGACTCAAAAATTGACAATTAATGTAATATATGGTATATACTATCAATACACACCTCCAAAACACACTGAAAAATCATTTTTTATACATGTAGTTTTGTAACATTAATGTTTCTTTATGTTTACCATTATTGTTATCAACACACTGAGTTGTACTTTTTACCTGAGTAATTTTTCATTTAAGATAATAGATAAATGATCCTAATTATATAAGTTGTATCTACTAGTTATAAATATGAATTGTATTTTTTAAAATAAAATAAACCGATGTTTTTGGAAATCAATTCCCATATAATTGCATGTAATGGATGAAACCCATTAAATCCTTTACAGTGATTATGATATTTTTCAAATATAAGATTGCATATATTTCATATAAAGGGACTATTTTTTCATTATTTTTATATGGATGATATTTTTAAACATATAGAAACATCCTGGAAGGATAAATATTTTGATTTAAAAAACACCAAGAAGATTGTGTAATTTGTTAATATAATTTTTAAATACTTTATATAATGTTATATTTATCTAAAAAATTATATAATAAAACAATTCATTAATTTTATATTACATTCAATATTTTTTTATCATTTAAATTATTTTCCAACTTATTAAATAATTATATTCTTGGCGTTACCTATGAATAAAAAGTATTTTGATTATTTTAAATAAATGAAGCCATATTTACCTAATATAGGAAATTAAATTATTCACAAAATTATTATAAATTTTAGTTAATATATTTTTTTCCAATATGAGCTATAATTTTAAATTTAAAATCAAGAGGGTGACATTTTGTCTTTTTCTGAACATAAATTATTATATTGATCACTTTTATGGAAAACATCAATATAAAACCTAAAAATAGATCCTTTGGCAATAAAGGATGACGTATTGAAATAAAATGTGAATTTAAAATGTGGTTAGGTCATTTTGACCCTTATCCTCTATGTTTAGCCCAAGTAAACCTCCTTTAACCATAACCATGATGATTAGTTCTTTAATTTTTGGATTAATCATATTGACCAAAAATTTGGTTGAAATTATTATATAATATCAATTAACAAGATTCCTAATATTTAATCAATATATAAATGTATTAAATTAAGAGAAATGGATAATTTTAATTTAAAACGATTCTTGTAAACTCGATGATAAAAGATTTTTCTATAATGAAAAGATTCATAAATATAAAATGATTAAATACGAAAATTTAATAAATAATTGGTACCAATGATCAAAATTGGTTTAACAAATATATAATTTGTATAATTTTATTTTTATTTTTTTACATTATTTATCATGGTGTATTTTTAGAACGAAAATTCATTTTGTAATGAAAATCAATACTATTCACTATTCATTAAAAATTATTATTTTCATAAAATTATAAAATATTTACGCCAAGATAATTAGTACCCTTCTATTGCAAAAATGAAGATATTTTTTTTTAAAATTATTTTTTTATAATTTATAAAAAATTAAATTTCTTATTTATTTAAAAAATCAATAAAAAACATTTCCGGAGAAAATTTATTTTCGACACATAAAATGTATTTAATAAAAATTCAGTACTTATTAGTTAATATATTTTTTTAAATAAAATGTGAATACCCCATTTTAAAAATATATTTATTCATAACATTACTTCAAAATTTAGCAGATATGATATAATAATCAAAATTAAATAATATCTTAAATTGTATATCATGATTCGTTAAATCTCAACATTCTGTGTAACACATTCCATCAATGAAATGAGATTTATTTGAAAAAATAATTAAATTTTCTGTGTGTTACATTCTACCCCACTATATTATTTTTTTACTTCATTATTTAAACCTAATATTGATAATTAGGGTTTTGAAATATGAAAATTCGAACATGGGAAACCCCCATCATATTAATCGTCAATAAAACATACTCTTGAAGGGATGAAAAATATACCATGAATTTTATCACAGGAATGGATAACTAAATAAAAGAAAACTAGAGGGAAGTAAAAATATTGATATCAATGAGAAAATAAATGCACAAATATTAATAGAGAGATATATAGTAATTGGCCTGGATAAATTTAATGAAAAAAATCCATAAATCATTTATAGGAGAAAAGTCCATTCATTCAATAAAAACGAATGTAAATTTATAAAATTTTTATTTTAATATATTCTTCCAAATGTAGATTAATTTTTATTAGAGGATATTATAACATTATTTTATTCCCTTTCATAATCAGAATCTCATCTTTTGGATGTTCTTTAATAAATTTTTCTTCATATGTCACAATAATAAATGAAGATAATTTTTTTACCTAAATCACTAAAATATAATAAGATTAATTAAAAAATGATAATTCATTCATTCAATATCTGGTTATTAAAAAACCAATATAATTATTACAAGTTATCTAATATGAATAAATATTTATATGGTGAAATAATATATCAATCTCTAAACACTTATTCAATGTTCAACTAGAACCATTCAATAGATGGCAAACAATAATACCCATGGAAAATTCAATAATTTAAACATATGTCCCTAAATATAATAATGATGCACATAGTTTTCACCTTCCAAACATGATAGTACATCAGTCTTGTGTTATCTTAAAATGTCCCAAAAACCAAAATTTCCTTAATATATTAATGAAAACATACATTCTCCCTCATTACTAGAATAAATTCATTGATTACTAATTATATTCAAAACATCCTAAAATTATATAAACTCCACCGATGATATCATAACCCAGTTTATAACCAAATTATTAATCCGTCCCTAGGCTATCAATACTATGAAATTTATATTATACATATCACTCCTCCATGCTTCTAAAAATAAGCACTAATATAATAAAATTCAAGAACACATTAAGGGCCATACTTTTCATAATCATTTATTTTCCACAAATATATGTTTTCCAGTATAACACATTTCTCGTTTATCATAACTATTTAACATATTCTTTAAAATATGCACTGTAAAACTTCTATAGAAAAATACATCTATAATTTGTGTTTAAAAAAACATAAATTCCTATATATAAACTTTTAAATCATTCATATTCATTTTTAAAATATTAATTGGGATTAAACATCTTATTACTTAATAACTCCTTCATTTCATATGTCTTTTTTAGTCTCTTCAGCATCAACAAAAAATTACATATACCACATTGCTGATTATATTCATGATCTTCCCACATATAACATCAGTTTTAATAACACCCAAACCTTCCAAATATTCAAAATTAAACCATTTATGATTTAATAATAAAACCATTATTCAAATCCCCTAAATTAACAAAAACATTATTTTACATTAGAAATAACATAATTTGGGACCTTCTTCTCAATAAATAAAACATATTATTATTATATAGGGATATTTATTAGAGTGCATCATCTCCCATTATCAATATATGGGAAACAGCGTATTGTTTCCTTAATTTTATGCACAAACTGAGATCCCAATAATCTATATACATCTATTGTTTGGTGAGTCCGAGAGTTAGTTATGGTTTATTTTGTTAATTTTAAATTTTGATAACTTATTTTTATTAATCAAAATATAAAGCACTATAGTAATAATTTAATTTTGATTCTCATCAACACATTGAATATAAAATTAAATCTTGATTCATTTCAATCGGCTTCCCACCACAGGGAATAACAAAAAATAGTAGTGTGAATAATAATATTTCTAATGGAAGACCACATAATTTTAAATATAATTTATAGTATTATTAAATATTGATTCCATATTTTTTATATATAAAAATGAAGGAAAAAATTATGGTTATCCTTGATTATAATATATTAATATAATTCAAAATTATTCTTATAGAAAATATAGATGATCGAAATCATATCTTATGATAGTTTAAAACCATGTTATTTGTAAGGACACACTCACCATGCACTATAATGATGAATTATACATACTCAAATGTTAGTTTTTGTGGTGATTGAACCTTGATGGATCTGTGAGAAAAAAATTCATCTTGTAGTATCCATATAGTGTTTTATTGCTATAAAACAAAACAATATTTTCCATTATAAAATAATATGATGATATAATATCTATAGACTCATACTATGAGTTCATCAACAAAGTTTCATCATCCTAATTTCCAAAGGTTAACTAAAACAATCTTAGGTACCAACTATAATGAACTAAAATTTTCATACTTAACTATTACATCTTAATTTATGAATATTAATTATAAAAAAATAACAATATATTCCAATGTAATTATGTCTAATTCCTTATGAAACATGGACACATAAAACATAAGTATACCAGTGAGTTGAACCATCTCCCTATATGTTTTAATAACTTTAAAACTTCTTAATCATATCATAAAAAATATTTTTAGTAAAAAATTTAGGAAATTAAACATAAAAAAGGGTGATATTATACCCTAAATATACTTAAATGAGGGAAAAATAAAAATTATATGAGTATCACGTTTTTATAAAATGAGATTAACATTTGAATAAATAGAATGCATATCCTAGATCATAAAACAGATTCATGAAATAATTATTTTCATTTCAAAATACATGAATCATAAATGCATAAAATAACATAATCTATGGGATGATAACATTTTAATATGAAATAGAATTTTTTTAATACTTGTAAGAATATACCAGGAAAGCTCGGTCCGAGGAAAAGCCTCAGACCATTTATTAAGAAAAGAAAAGTCCAGTGAATAGGAAAATAGACAGGGGAAACCAATTACATGTCATAAAAGTCATACCTGTCTCCGCACCCATGGAATAACATATTAGGTATGTGAAAACCACACACGTACCTTGTTCTAACATGAGATAACATCCCATGTATGATCACTAAATATTATGGTAACCTTCCTATACTATATTTTGGAGTTGGGATAACTACTAGTGGACCACTTTTGGGTTTAGTGTAACCTCGCATTTACCATTTGATCACATAAAAAATAATCAATATCCAATGCATTGTAGCAAGATATATGTCCCACCATTTTCATAAAACAAATATTTGGGTTTCAAATTATCATAAAACATTCCTCATTTCTTAATTCAACAAAATAAATTGGTTTCACAATCATTTAATCATATTATAATCCATGGAAATAAAATGAGTTACAAAAAAATTACAACAATTATTCATAGAATAATGCATGGAAAATTAAATTGTTTTATAAACATAGTTCCATCATAGATATTAACCATAAATAGATAGTATAAATATGGTATATTTTGATCATACCCCTAAAAATACTATGTATCATCGAACAATGTCATATTTGATGGAAAATAATTTTAAAAGATTACTTGGAACATTTCGTGATGAATGTATAAATTCTATTTTGAAATCAATTACTTACATATAAATATTTGATAAATTTTTCAGAAACCTGTTTTTTGTGAAACTAAAATAATATTTTATTAAAATATTCAAATTAATTAGTGGTAATGATGAGTGAATATTTTTTTATGTGGGATATGTAAAAACATAGATTCCTTTCACATTTTTAGGAAGAATTCAAAATTAAAACTATCATAAAAATTAACACGATTTAATTAAACTCATTTTTAAATTACTAAAGCATTGTTAATTTTTTTTAAAAATCCATTGAATAATAGGAAAACATTCTTTAAATTTTTTTAAAGACATAAATAAGTTATAAAAATGATCTTTGAGTGAAGAGATAAATAATGTCGATTTCTCTAAATGAAATTCTTTTGAAATTTTCATTACATAAATAAAATAAGCACATGTAATTACATTACATGATCATAATATAATAATTTTTAATAGTTGATTGAGATATATATTTACATGATTTAATAATTATAGTCATAGTCCTAAAAAATCCCAATAAACTAGGACATTGTAACAAAAATCATTTACTGCATTTGAATCTTTTTAATCATACTCCCTAAGAAAGAAAGAACATTATATATAAATTTATATACAATAATTTAATAAAACAAATAAAAAATTCATCAGAAGAATATACCACATTGAAAATAAATTAGTTGTGAATATGGAATGTGTCACATGGAAATAAAATTGAGATCCAAATCCCTAATCTTAAGTCTCATATTACATCATACAATTTCAGACATAATGTATAATTTTTTTTCTATTATAAATTTATTAGATATCCATATTAATTTTTATCATAAAATATATTATTTTCTCATTATATTTAATTTCTCATTAATTAAAAATTCATTGTTAAAATCAATTTTTGGGTTATAACTACTTCATTTTTCAAGTATATATTGACATGGTATTTTGGCCCTTTAAATTTTATCATGTAAACATCATATCTATGTGGTAATGTTTTTATAAAATACTTAAATATTCATTATATATATATATATATATATTAATCTATAAAATTTAGATTTAGATAATAAAACAGACCATTCATTGAGACTGTATTCCAAATGTATACATGAATGCTTATTCCATTTCTCGGATGGATGGAAGAAATTGAAGGTAATATTTATATTAATAGTCCTTAATCATTTTATAATTTTATACATAAAATATGTTGTTTGAATATATCCATACCACCATACATGCAAAGCACAAGTGATGAAAAAATCACACCACTTTTAATAGTAGTAGTCCAGCATATATAGGAGCAGCATTATCATATTTCTTAATAATTGAATGTAAAAATATATATGTGATATTATAATTCAAAAATTAAATCTATTTCCTATTTATAATATTAATTTTTTAACTCCATCATTATATCAATCTGTGAGAGGTTGGTATTGAAAATGAATTACTTTAGTTCAGGAGGTGGTTGGTCACTGTACACAAGATACATTATTTTATTTCCCATTTAATTGAATAGGATATTTAAATAGGTTATTAAATTAATATAATAACCTAAAATTACATTTTATATACTATTTTTATTAGTTTGAAATTATTATGAATTGGATTTAGGTGGTAAGAGATGCATTAAAAAAGGAATCTTTTTAGTTAATGTAATTACTTTCTCCTTGAACAACCCCATTTTAATATATTATAGAGGTCCATATGGAATGCATTTTGGGATAAAAAAGATAAAAAACATGGGTAAGGATATGGGTGATGGATGTTAGTAGGATTCTATTGGGAAAAATGGATTATGATGTTTGAATAAGTTTGGGTAATATGCGACCTTTTATAATTTATTGGGAGTGAAATTACTCGAAATAACCAAACTCAATTAATATTGGGGAGTCATTCTCACACCAAGTGCATCTAAAAATAATAAATAAAGTACTTTAGGGAATAATTAGTCAGTTGAAACATTCAATGCATAAATATAATAGGTTTTAAATGTGGTTTTGTTTTAACTTATATGTTTCATTATTTTATCACTTTAGTTTTCATTACGGTAACTAGTTTTTTACCTAGATAATTTATCAATTAAGACTAAAGACAAATGAATATGATTAGGTAACATTTTAAAACAAGTTATAAATATAAAATTTAATTTTTAAATAAAAAATCTTATTGTGTAGAAAAGTATCTTTAACACAATAACATGTAGCATGTAGAACCCTGTTTTACCTTTTTATCATGGTAAAAATTATTTGACAATTGATGAGTAAATATAATTATTATAAATGGGTGATGGTTCTACTAGTGGACCATGTTTTAAACTATTAAAATATATAAAAATATATTGGCAGTAGATTTGTTTTTTTAGGAATTTCATATCCCTTAATGAAGTATTATTTATTTAAAAATAGCATTAATGTCTATTTCGAATACATTGAATATATATAACATTAATTCCCTTAAGAAAATGTTTTATTGCAATATATAGTTTTCACTCTTATATATCATGTTATATATATATCAATAATAACATGAAATTAAATAATTATTTCAATTTATATTATGTTTATTATTTTTAATAATATTAATTATTATTATTTTATTAATTAAATAATTACTTTGATGGAATATCATTAGAATTTAAAGTAATTATGTAACTAGTAAAACATTAACATAAATTATCCTCATAAAACTAAATTAATTATTTCCATTATGGAATATTTTTTTAATTTACAGTCATATATGATAAAAAATAATAGTTAATATTAAAACATTATATGTGAAGAAAAATTGACCTGGTAAAGAGAACATTATCCTAAGTATAGAATTTTTATATATAAATATGTAATTTTATATTTATAAAAATGATAAATATTATATTAATCAATATATTATTGAATTAATTTTACTATTAATGAATTTTTAATAGATTTAGAAGTTTGTAAATACTTTAAATAAAAATACATGTTTTTAATAAAAAAATTTATCATTCACTATTCAATGAAAAAATAATCTTCTTACATAATTAAAAAAAATTAAATCTTAGATCAATATTACATGTTTATTATAAGCATGATTTTATTTTTTTCAAATGAATTTTGTATAATTTTAAAAAATTAACTTTATTATTTTTTCATAAATTTAATAAAAATAATTATTTTGAGGAAAAGTTATTTCCCAATATATAATGGATTTAATTGAAAATATGTAATTATTTTTATATTATTTTTTTATATAAAACATTTATAGTCAATTTAAAAAATGTTATTATTCTTATTAAAACCCAAAAAATTAGCATAAAACTAACAATTTTCTTGTTTTGAAAATAATATTTATAGTATATCATGAATTTTAAAAACTCAGTGTTTTGTGTAACAAAAACCATCAAGGAAATAAAATATATTTAGAATAATTTAAAAAATTGTTACAATTACCATACCACCAATAAAATAACCATTGCATCATTCCATCTCACAATATCTATTCTGTGGTTTTCATCTTGCATCAATGTATCTAATCAAATAGTACACATTGATAGTGATCTCATATTAACATACTAATACACATTTTCATAGATAGGAATAACTAATGTGAAAAAAATAGTTTTTTAATATTTGGGTTAGTCCTCATGATCTATTCAGTTTGCGATCACCATGTGAAAACATCATGAGTAGAAGTCTCCATTATTATGAGCACCATACACCTAATAATCATGAATAATTTGGTGAGGTTAGTATGAAATATATAGATTATATGATATATATTATTATTATAATCATAGTATTTTAGTTTTACATTTTAGTCAAAAAATTATATATTATATCTATAATATGAATAATAAAGAAAATTATAATATAAAAAGTGGAAACAAATATATAAAAACTATTATGGTAATAATAAATTAATGTATATTTAAAATATTATTCGCATAATATTAATAGATATACATATAGTGCTGTAGTTTAGGGAACCAAACCAAAAAATGTTTCTGCCTATTTCTCCATCTAAATTATATTTTCCATCAATTATTTTTTATTATATATATAATTATCCTGTTTTTTATCCTTTCATCCATTTTTTCAATCATAGTTTCTCCACATATCAATGAGACGACCTTTAGAACCTGACATGTGGAGGACATACTATAACTGAATAATCTTTCTATTGTTATATCCTAGAGTTGGTTGGAATTGTTTCAAAAAAAATTACATACTACTCATAGAATCCCTTTGTCATTTGAATCACACTTTAATCCTTGATGACTACCCTGGTGGTTATCATGAATTCCGTCAATAAAAAAACTTATACTTTAAAAAACTATGATCACATGAATTAAAATTGGGGTTGGTCCTTTGAACACTTAAATGATCTTTATGGTTATGTTTTTTGGACTATCAAAATTCCATAGTCATGTTTCATTCATGAAGCAGTTGCTTAATTCCTCAAAAATTTCATTTATCTAGATATGGGAACCATATACATTATTACACATCCTTGGGGCCTATGGATGACAGTTGTAATTGTAGTATATGAAATAAAATATCATAGTAAAGGATATAAAAAAAATTGAAAACCCATTATACCTTATAAAAACAAGAAAACCAATATGACAATTTTCCTTTTCACTTAATAATATTTAAGCATAAACCAATAACTAAAACACAAAATAAATTCTTTGCAAAAAAGATTTGATAATTAATTTCATAAAATTAAATATTTAAAAATAGACAATAAAAAGTGTTTCTTAGAAAAGAAATTATTTCTCTATAATACAAAACATTGACCCACAAAAATTCATATGTTTTTTTAAATAATAAGATAATTCTATTACCTTATGAAATCAACAGTTTTCCATAAAAACCAGTAAATGATAGAGTCATGAAATATATCCAAGCATAATAATTTATTTAATCACAAGGATAAAAATATATAATATTAAAATGATGGAATTAAGAATCATCAAAATTAAAAACGTACAGTTTGGGCCACCTGACAAAAATCATACATAAATAGGTAAGGCAAATTAAAAATAAAATAGTTATTTTTCTCATTAGATCTACTATTTAATTGAGGGGGGAATAATGGAACACTCCCATCACATATAGTGTAATGTTTATATATCTTATAATATAAGTTAATATAAGTCAATATATAATCAACCTAAAGAATCGTATTGAAAACTACCATATGTGGTTTTATAATTTTCTATTTTCTATAGATATAATAAAATTATCATTACCCATACAAAAACATAAGCTTGAAAACACCATTAATATAAATCCAATTTGAATTAAAATAATCCCTTATGGATGTTTATTAAGATGAAAAAACAATTTTTTTTATATAAATGAAATTCACTTAGAATATAAGATTAAATATCATTTTTTTAAAACATTTTTAAAATAATCATTATAAGATCAATGTGGAAAATATCAAGGATGAAAAAGTATAGAAGCTATTAAAAAATGAAAAATAGTCAACAATATTAATATCTAGGGGGTATCATACATTTTATATATATTAAAAGAAATATTATTTTCAAATATTTACAAAAAGTAAAAAATAAATTGTTTGGAATAAAAATAAAACCATTCTTTGAATACTTTATAAATAAGGATTATGTGATTTTAAAATGACCATTTTATTTTTCTTAATAAAAAATATTAGGTCTCGAGAATCCTTTTATGAACATATATATTGATTTAAATAATTTATGACTTGTTAAAATAATGTTTGAATGATACAAATCCCACACCTTATGTATTTTCTACATTTTTATATTCTCTAGCTCAAAAATAAAAAAATTATTTTATTTTTCAAAAAGTTGAACATCCTTTATCATGTTCATTAATGTATGATTATTATTTTTTTCATTTATAACCAATTTTTATTTCGTTATTTAATTAGATAAGAATACATCTGTCTTTTTTAGGATGTTCAATTCATAATCCTGAAACAATTTAAATATGTCTACTGTGGTCAAAATTGTAATTATTCCATTATCTATATAATATTAATCATAATATTACTTTTATTTTTATAAATTAAATACAATTTTATAACATCATGATACAGAGGGTATAAAATAGTAATTACATCATTTTTTGGAGATGGAAGTCTATATGTATGGATGAATGACATTTTCATTTTTTTTATTGGTGGAAAATTAATTAAGAATATAACATTTTATTTTTATGAGATCATAAATATTGTATATATTTCATATAAAATTTTTAATTTTTTTATCAAAGCTAGACATGTGAGGCAGTAACATTAAATGAATCACATCATTTCATTGAGGTTGTAATCCACACATATTCCAAAGGGACATTGTCATATTCCAAAAAATGGGAGGGTATAATGACACAAAATATATTTTAAATATAGAATAACAATTTTGTTTGAAATATCACATTAATATTTTAATCTTTCAAAATAACCTCCAACTAATTATGTATATATAGAATTCAATACATCCAATTTTAGAGATGATTTTCCGTAGGAATACTTGAGAAATGGATTCATTTTCTATTAAATTAGAAAAGAGGAGAGGGTTGCAAATTAAAAATAATAACATTGTGGAATATAAACTATTATAATGTCATTATATCATCAGGGTTATTTAAACTTTTATGGAGTTGTAAGATGTAGAAAATGAATGAATTCGATTAAGAGATATAACTCTTCATTGAAAACGCCCTCTTGGGAAACACGTTAATACTTTAGTATTTTTCATTTTATGAGATGAAGAACTATAAGACATGGGGAGAAAGGTTTTTATTGGATTTGGTATAATAATGTTTGAGTAAAATGATATAATATTTTTGAGTAATAGAGTAGTGATTGGGCCCTTTTATTTGTGATGTGGGTTGAAAACATGTAAATAACTTAACTATTAATTTAAAATATACAAAACAATCTCGTAAAAAGGATCTAAATAGCCATAGATTAAACATAATAGAGGATAATGTTTCAATAAAATCAACTATTCATTTTTATATTAGACTAGTAAAACATCCTGCCCCACCTATTGGGCTTGACAAGTGATGGGTGTCCTATTAGGACTTATGTGACATACTAAAGCTAATAAGGGATGGAAATAAATGTCAAGGGACTAAATACCATTTCATTAATTATTAACCCATTGAATGTTAAAACTTACAAACTTTATAATTTTTCTTTTAAAATACTCTATATAATTCATGATTACAAAATAAAACTCATGCCTATCCAAAACAAAAAAAAATCATATTAGAGTAAAAGTTGAAGCAAAAATACATACTCAAAGAGAACCAAAAGACTATAATGCTCAAATATCTCAATATATTTCTACCAGTAACACGCAACCTTCTCCAAACCATAACCCTACATAGAATTCCAAATCTATCAAGAAGAATAAATAATGAACTTGCAAACCTAATCATTTCATGTTTCTAGAAAGATGGCATGAACAAGTTATCAATAGTTCTGAGGAAGGATTTTGAGTCTAAACTTAGTAGGATTTCAACTCTAACATCCCAACATATGTAAATAGGATACAAATGATTATCCCAATTTATAAAAAATAGTTTAAAATATTTTTAATATTTTATATCAAATAATTAATTTTATATCCATGGAATATAATAACACTATTATTTCAATCAATTATTTTATTTATTTAGAATACCCCTAACCATGTCTCCATACTAACACAAGGAAAGACCAGTCTGTATTTCTAAACTCATTAGAGATCTCTCATCAGTCCACCAATTCATTACAAGGTGGACATTATCAGCTTGAACAGTAGAAAATTTCCCTTCCACAAGGTCATGTCTAAAGAAAATAAATCAAAACAACCATATAGTCAATATTTCACAAAAACCCATTCCATGTAAAACATTTTAATAATATAAATCATTTAAAAAATCATTCGTTCATTAAAAACATATCATAATTTTAAAATAATGATTTAAAATTATAAAAAATAGGGCATTTCCAAAATCCATCTATTTTTTCAAAACTAAATATCTATAGAAAATGGGTTTCCAAAAAGAAACACTAATTTATTTGACAACAATTTCAACCAATTAATTTAATAAAAGTAGTGACCTTAAATTTGATGTTATGTGGAGATAAGAGAGAACCAACCCACCACACAATGGTTGGAGAAAATGAATAATGAAATAAAAAACTCTAGATATATCCATCAATCTCAATTCCTTCAATAAATACAGAAATAAAACATAAATATTCTCATAAAGGAACAACAAAATATCCATAATGTATAAGATATAACATTATTAGAGAGATTAGAGAGATAGATTTAAAAAATAAGGTTTATGAAGAATGACTTACCAATAAATCAAAGCCACCCAAACACATTCGACAACTTATTAATCAATTCTGAATCAAAATGAAACGTATCTCAAGCCAGAGGAGTAGAATGATTTCAATTTAAGAAGTAATTATGGAATTATTTATGATTAAATTTGTTAGTTATGTTAGGATCTAAATTTTATGTGGTGAATACTATACTCCTCATTGATAGGGGGAAATATTTAGAAAACCATGTTCCAACTATGTTTCACTATTATCTTAATCTAACCATTTTGTGGATGGATCACATAGTTCAAAAAACTGTGACTAAACATGAATTTTACACAATTTTATAAATCACGGTTTCCCCAGGTTACTCAAATGATTTGGAAAAACCATAAGCCAATGGGTCACCTTCCTAGTGTCCAATATCTTCCCATGCCTAATTTCCTAGATATGGTTTATTTTTTTCTCTAATCATGAACAAACCACACACCTCTATAAAATACACCATGTGGTTCTAAAACCCCATGTAACCACCCAAAACACAATGTAATCCTTATATATAATCAAAATACTTGAATAAAGTGACATGAACATAAAAAATGTTTGATCAATTCTCAATCTCATGTTTCTTCTCCAATATGACTAAGATTCCATAAAATCTAAAGTGGAATAATGATTTTCCCACAAAATATCATTTTCTAACTATCCAAAGTTTGTACTGAATCATGCATCAATTTAGCATCTATATCTAGGACATTATGGTCCAATAAAAATACATGGTGAGGATATGGTTGGAACTTATTCAAATAAATTACATGTAACATGATGTGTGCATAAATGAACCATGGAATAAAATATTAAAAATATTCCACCTCACCAAATCATTAAAATATCTTAAAAGGGACCTTGTATAGAAGATAAAAATTTCCAAATTTACAAAAATGATGATTCACAATCATTGAAGATATGCACATAAACAATTTATCAATCACCTCAAACCACAATGGTCATTGATGATGAGCACCATACGATTTGTGAATACATTGAGGCATCTCCATAATTTTTATTATCAATTGAATATCTTTTTTCACAAGGGTAGGGGATATAAATGATGTCTCATCTTATCCAACGAATCAAATTAAATAATAATAAGGATTACTATATGATGCTTTTAAAATATCCAATTTTGTCAAATAATAATAGTTTTTATTGTATATTAATTCTACCATAGGTTTAACTCCACCCTAGTGCAACCAAAATTCATCAAAAAATAAAAAATCATGTCTTCCAACGTTTTGATTTCCCATTTAGAATATACATTCATTTTGTGAAGATAAAACCAAACATACAGCGAACTTTATTCCATGGTATTTCTATAATGAATCCAAAAAATAATAAATCAAATTGGGTTCTTAGTAAAATAAAATTGATTTTGGAATGATATTCGTGTTTAAAATTTCATGAATGTAGACTTTAGAAATGACTTACCAATTATAATTTTCAATAATATGGATAAATCGATCTATATTTTTAAGCTGACCCTCTATCAACCACATGGAATCATATTTCATATCATACCATGGTAGACATGTTACAAAATAAATTACTATCTTGTCCCATTTCTATATGAGAATCATTAAATATTGAAACATCCCACTTTTCATTTATTACCTACCTTAACCTACAGATAGGTGAGGAATCTCAATAAACAATTTTCTACATCTTATTTCATACCCATCAACCAAAACTATTTTTTCAACTATTTATACATATCCTATATTCCTAGATGAGTATTCCATATCAAATGGTGGAATACATTAATAACATGTTCCTAACAAGTTGATTGTATGAACATCAAATCTGTAAACAACAACATGAAACTCCTATCCAAATTAAAATTCTCATTTTTATCATTACCATTTATTTCTTAGCTCATAGTAACACAATTGGGAACATATTTCTGAGAAAATATTACTTGTTCATAAAAAATATGGAGAAACACTATTGGATTTAAAACTACTATATCACATCGGTCTGAGAAATATAGATGAATATATTCTAAGGAAAAAATTAGTTTCCACTAGTATGAGTCCCTTGTATCTAACTAATTTGATGAATAATTTCTTAGTTAATCATCCAAAAAAATCCATTTTCCCGGTTTTACATCCTATTAATGTCAAAGATCTATAGATACTCTATCCATCATTAATATCTTAAAATTAAATCTCCTTGTGAGGAATTTGATTTAATCACCTTTTATCCATAAACCTAGTGAATTTATCACTTAAGAGGAACGTAAAACATTAATTCCAATGATTGATCCAAACAACTAGCTCTATATTATAAATTTTGTAGTTGTTCCTATACAACCATAACATCCATTAGCATTAAGCAACGACATAATCTCCCTAAATGAGAACACATCCTAATATTGACCCTCATGCATCATAATAGACTACATAACCATGTCCAGAATTTGGTAGTATGAGTATTATTGGTTATATAATTATTACTTTAATTTCATGAAAGGATCTATAAAATTAATTATTCCATTAGAAAGATATTCCTTTCCTTATATAATATATCATAAATTATTCCAAATGTGAAAAATTACATATCATACTACTGTGGTATCACCTTAAGCTAAGGAAATAATGAAACTGAAATACATTGTTCAGTGGCTTCAAATATAAAATATCTTATTTATTTTCAGGATTAACATAAATTCATTTTTCATAAATGACATAGATAAAAAAACATATATCTTTTGTCTATAAATAACTCTTTGATAGATTGGCATACAATTGATGTCCTGAAACACATCATGATGATTTATGAGAAATATGGGAAATTTCAATTTTCTCTTTGGTTGATTTTGGGTGAATAAATGGTAATTTCATAAATTAGAATACCCTATATTATATATATAACCCTTAAATTGGTCCCCGAATATAATTTTTATCCTAAGACATTTGTTTTTTGGAATTATGAGTTGTTTTATAATGTATGAATATTTAATATTAATTAATTATATTTTATTTATTAATGTATATTAATCCTATGATATATTATTTTTGGAGAACCATATATTAATTATGAATTTTTGGAATATTCATTAATGGGGGGGGGTTCCAATGAGGGGAATAACCTCAGCTCATGCGTCAGGTCTGGTTCAAGCCCCATTCTCTCCACAATTTTATTTTTTTCTTCTCATTTTTTGTTTTGTTTTGTTTTTTCTATTTATTTTTTACTCTGTTGGTGTGTTGAGTATTCCAAACAATTGGGGATTTCATAAATTAATAGATAGAGGAGTGGGATAGAGATAGAACGAGTGTCCACCATAGAGCTCAGCTCATGCCAAATCATGGTACTGTTACTACGGAACATGAAATAGATAAATTCTTCTGAGGTTTACACTAAAAGGTAGTTTCATCTTTATTTTTCAACTAGTAATCCTCATATATATATTTTTAGTTTATAATAATGTATGTGAGAATTTAGAGAACCATTATATGTTTATTTTTTTGTTTCCTCCATAATTTAGGTGATTCATGGAGTTGGGATGGATTTATGTTTGGGAAGTCCTTTTCATATAAATTTTTGTTCGAAGAAAAAATATCCCTTGTTATTACTATTTGGGGAATATGAGTTATTGGGAAATAAATACCATTCATTGGGGGTACACACTATATAGTGGGCTCCTGGGGTGTGGCCATGTACACAAATAGTCACATTGTGTAGTGGTACATGGCTTTGTAGGGTACATGACTGATGCCCATATGGATTTCAAACCATGTATTTTTATAATTCCAAGTGGGCTAAATGTTCTAGTACATGATCATGTACCCATGTGGTGTACATAATCACTGTGTTTTGTACACTTCATGTTTATAGGTGTGTTAGATGCTGAGTGAGACTAAGGTACAAGGTAAGTAACTCAGGTTTTATAATAGTCCATGCAACAGAATACATTCCATGTAATATAGAAAAGTACACACGGAGTGGTATAGAAAAAATGACCAAGCAGGACTCTCTGGTGTACACACTGTGTACCTGAGGTTTACACCCTGTATGTCTCCTTCCATGGGATATTTAGAAAATATTTCCCCCACTCTTAGAATTGTATTCTTTAACAGTACAAAATGACTGTTTTCTATATAAATCAATGTGGTGTATCCATTTCATCATTTAGAACTCATATGTATTGTGTTTTGAAATGATAGATTTTTTTATGGGGATTCTTTTGAGGTTGTGTTTCTTGAATCCTTTTGGGTGTTGGGTTATGAGTTGTCAGGATCATGTCAGTATTTTCCCTATTCAATCATCTTGTCTTGAGGAAAATAGGTGGGTGTTATTTAGTTTATTTTTATAGAATCTACAACGGGAAAAAATGTGACTTACTTATTGGGATCAGTAGCATAGTTTCTTGAGGTTTTGGTCTGATCCCCTGATTTTGGGAGCAGTAGGAGCCTTGCTGGTGGTTTGACATCACTGGATGTTATTTCCAGTTGGTTCCCATTACGAAATGTTTGAGATAGGTTTTAGGGACAAATTATGATGTTTTTATTCTTGGTTGGTATAGCTTTAGGTTTCCATTCTAGATTGGTGTTGTTTTGGTATATTTTGGGAGTCTAGGCATAGTTCTTTTGACCTATCATTTCCCAATGAATGGTTTTACAAAACGATGCCCTTGTAGGGTTTCCTTTATAAACTGTAGTTATATAGAGGAATCCTTTATATGGTTTTCTATTTTTCTGATGTTTATGAAACCATGATGGTTACCCTATGTTGGTTGTCATTTGTGGTGGTCGGTTCTAGCTCAATGATATTGGATAGAGGGTATGAGTGTTATTTGACCGTAGTGTTTGAGCTTTGTCATGGTGTTTTGAGGTTGTTATTCTAGAAGATTGTATATAAGAGAGTATACCTTTAGGATATTATTGGACATTTAATTTTCCAAGAGATTTATTTTTTCTTCTATCTTCTCTTGTTTGGTTGGTTGATGTTATTAAAGCCTTGGGAGATGATAGATAATCATTTATTAGTAGAACCTATTTAACTCAACTATAATCCCAATTATAGTGTTAGTGGACCATGGATGTTATTTTACTCATTATCCAGATTTATATGATTAGATCCTTTTCAGGTAACCCATTGAATTAGTGATAGGTTCATTAACCTAGTTAGTTCTATATTTATATTGGGTATGGTATTGTACAGCATGGTCGGTTGGGAATCCCTACTGATAATTAAGATCACACCATTTTATTCCTTTTTCATAGTAGATATGGATATATATTTTTAATCCTAGGGTGAGATACTAGGGACTAATATGTGTTCATTTCCTTCAATTGGAATTTGGATCTTCTTATTCACTAAGCAGGCATGCAAGATGTTGTGGTTTCCTTGGCCTGGTGTTTCAATTCCTCTAGTGAGTTCAGAGTGAGGGTAGATTATATGTGGGTTTTAGGATAGGACAAGAGGCTTACTATTTTACATCCCCCACCCCGTTTAGTTTAATTTATATCTTTTGTTTCGTGATTTCATTCTGGTATATACATTCGGTAAGGATGGACATGACTCGTGCTGCATGGACATGTTATAATAGGACAAGTATGCCCCACATTGGGGGATCAATATTGATATTTTTTCTCAAAAATACATATTTACCTCACTGTAAATGTATACATTATGTGTGATATCATTTTGATCATAGACTAGTGAATTGGGTTATGCCCAATGTTAAATGATTGAGAAGTGCTTTTGTTTTGGAGTTTTGAGGTCGTTCGAGAACAATTCACCCGCCGTGCAGACTGGGTATGTAGTTCGACTTAGTGTAATAGTAGAGACTAGTTTATTTTTTTCATTTATTTTATTCATTATATTTTTAGAATTGTGGGAGACTATTGTCATTATGTTATATTTCTTTGATTCTATATGTATCATTACATATATTTTTAGTTTTTCTAGGTTTCTAGTTATTCGTACTCTGATGTTCATGGATTCATAAATATTTTCTTTCTTTCCAATTTTATTTCTACATAATCGGACTTAATAAACACCACACTACACCATTTTAAAACATTTCTTCTATTCAGTGGCCTATTGTGTATGAGAATGTTCTGTTAAGGCCTTCTTGCTGGCCAGATCAGGTGATTGGTCGATTCGACCTAGTCCAATTCACGAAAAAATGGTATCAAAGGGAGGTTTCATATTCTTCATACAATATTTAGATTCATAGATATTATATATATGAAATATTTTATATCATGTGATGGATATAGTGACTTTGCATCTAGAACACCTATTATGACCTTATTTCTAGTTTATGAATGTTATGTGATTGATGTTCTTGGTTTTCACTATTAATGTTCTTAAATTTTCTCTTCTGTAATGCACTTGTATTAGAGGAAATTACAATTTATGAGTTTTTGAACATTTTTCTAATGAAATGATTCATGTGTTGATGAATCATTATTGGAACATATGATGCATGTTCCTTTATATGTGAGTTTTACATAGGATATAAGATCAATTAATTAACGAGTCTGAAACTTCTTCTTTAGTGTTTTCTCATATATGTACTTGATTGAATTTTACTCAGCTAACCCATGGGTTCCATTAGTTTTATTAAAGGATATCAAGATCCTCTTTCGAGGTGTTCTCACGTATTGGGGATGCATTACCTTCATTGAGGGATGCATGGACGCCCATCTAGGTTGGTGTGAGATTTGGGTTCCCATGTTGCCGTTGACAGGGATGGCTCAACAAATGTACAGATTTATGAGGGATGATTGTCTTAGGGTGAAGTTTACTGGATACATTGGTATTCATGGGATTTAAGAGACATATATTTATATGTATACAATATCATTAATGTAGAAAAAATATTTCATATATATCATCTAGGTTCACTAGAACCATCCTTAATACATTTCATGTAATGTGTGAATAAATAACATCACTTTAAGGAGGCGGTAGTCCACAAGTCCACAAATGATGTTATTATATTTACAAAAAATTTAAAGAGTCAAGGTATGTGTTATATGAAAATTAAATAAGGGAAAATAAATAAAAAATATCATATATAATATATAAAACTATATTGTACAGCATAATTCCAATCCTTGAGAGGTGGTAAAGGAAAAATGGAACAACGTCGTTTTGTGAGGTGGTAGTTCACCTAACACAGGAATGGTGTGTTCGTTACCAATTAGATGGAAGTGTATCTAAGTGTTGTTAGAACCCTTAGAATACAAACACCTTATAATATTTAAGATAATCTGGTTATTATATAATTATGTAACAATAACATATAAGAGGGAGGATAATGAAAATATAATAAATGATCTTGAAAAATGATGGCACCTCCTCTTTGGGTAATTAATTTTAGTTGCCACCAAACAACTTCCTTGGATATCTATCCATAATGGGAGGATTTTAAGATTATTGTCACAACTCATCCCTCGGGGCCCTTTCAGTGACTACAGCAAGCCCGCCTTCCATAGGCCAGGGGTTGGGGACTAGCACTGGAAAGGTGTATCCCTAAAATGGGAATAAATTGCATTTAATCCTATAGAAACACATAGACCAAGAACACAACAAGACGAATACAAAAAGTAAAACTGGGGTATTAAAAGTGTGTACTGAAATTAAAGGGGCCAGAATACAAGACCAACTAAATTATATAACTACACCAGAAAATAGTAAACAAATCCTGGGATCGACCAGTAGAGATCCTACCTATGGGGTAGGTACAACTCTTCTCCAAAGCTCTCTATGTTAACTGTCACCATCTTCCACATTCAGGTCCTAACTCCCTGAGTCCTAGCCAAGGATACCCTTTAATCTACACCAAACACAAAATGGGGTGGGTGAACCACATGTAGGATTTAGTATAAAAATACCCAGAAGATACCTCAAGACCCCCAAAGGTCTCTCACAATTCCACAAAGGGAAACCACAAAGCATGATCCCAATCACAAAGCACGAAACAAAATATTCAGCTCAAAATAGTCATTCAACTCAGTGATCAGGAATAAAGATGATTATTCCTAAGATATATTATTCTATTCAATTAGGAAGCTATCCAACTGAGCCACAAAGAAGTTTTCCATTTCCAATCCACACAAGTTTTTATGTCACTGATCCACTATAGGCCACTCTTATGATAGTCCTTGTCGGGTTGCAAACTACTGATCCACATAGGGTCTCTAGAATGTTGACCCACACAGGGTCGCTATAATGTTGATCCAAACAGGTTCACTTGATGCTTATCCACGCAGGTTCTCAATTATGATGATCCAAATAGGGTTAGTATATACTGATCCACATAGGGTCACTATGTTTCTGATCCACACAGGGTCCCTATATGCTGATCCACATAGGTTTCCTACTCATATGAGAGCCAGCCATAGGATTCCCCGCACCTGATGCTCTTGAATTCACTACTGGAAAAAAGGCCTATACCCACGGTTCAAAACCGTGGGTATAGCCCCCAAAACTGTGGGTATAGGCTATACCCACGGTTTTGGGAACCGTGGGCTGGAACGCCGTCGGTATAGGTCCCCAGCCTATACCCACGGTTTTCCAAAACCGTGGGTATAGGTGTTCTGCCACCGTGTCAAAAAAACATTCCCAATTTCCACGGTGTCAATGGCTTTTACCCACGGTTTCAAAACCGTGGGTATAGATCCTAAAATGAAGCTGCAAGCGGGTTTCGATCCCACGACCTCTTCGCTGCAAAGTACCGCGTCTAACCACTACCCTACTATCAATTATGTGTATATATATTTATATTTAGTTAAATATAGTTATATAAACCGTGGGTATAGAGGGAAGAACCGTAGGTATAGGACTCCCGCCAAAAAAAAATCTTTCCCGCGGAAATTTTTTTTTTCCCGCGCACACATGGGAAACCTATACCCACGGTTTTTCAAAACTATGGGTATAGGTTTTTTATCCTATACCTATCCCCACGGTTTTCCTCAAAACCGTGGGGATAGGTACCCCTATACCCACGGTTCTTGAAAACCGTGGGGATAGGTCAATTTTCAAGACCTATCCCCACGGTTTTGGAAAACAGTGGGGATAGACCCCCCTATGCCCACGGTTTTTGAAAACCGTGGGTATAGGTCTTGAAAATTGACCTATCCCCACGGTTTTCAAGAACCGTGGGTATAGGGGTACCTATCCCCACGGTTTTGAGGAAAACCGTGGGGATAGGTCCATTTTCCAGTAGTGATTCCATTTTATCTTCTCCTATGGAAATAATTCATGCCTCACCAGAAAATAAGATCCATTAAGGAGTAACCCAAAGGGTTTTCATGTCATATGGGTTCATATAGAATAGATGGAACATCAACCGGACGCTGAGTCTATGAGTTAAAGGCATTTCAGTACTGAGGATCGGGTTGTATTCAAGTACGATCCAAACCATTCATACTCCAACATTCTCCAAAATCCATGGGGTGTATCTCAAAAGCATTTTCTCACTCCAATGATCCCAACGATGTAGATTGTTCATCAAATAGATGTCCGGTTCGGAAGGTATGACTCGTTAAGTGAAACTGGGCCCTAATGGGACCAGCTCTGGCCCGACCTGGTTGGGCCGATCCAGTCTTGGCCACCCCAGCCTGCTCTGGGTCCGACTCAACACATTCCGAACTGTCCTAGGCTCGGCATGTTGGGTGGTGGACTGACCCGACACACCCTGGTTGGGCTACGACCCGACAGGCTTAGCCCACCGGGCGACGCTACCCAGTGCGCTGACGCGACTCGTCTGTTGGATGACTACCCAACTCCACAAATGGCTGAAAGAGCAGTTCAGATCCTCAATCAGCAGCACCACATGGCACCTCCATAGGATCCATGGGACCCGTGGGGCATGGTTCCCCCACCATCGCGGCTTCAATGCCATGACCCATTCACTGCGGCGTGTGATGGTGTGCCACCTTGACAACGTGGCTGTCTAAGTGTCGGCCACCCCTTTTGGTTTGTCGTGGCACTTATCGGCACCACCCTCTTCTACATCTGGAGAGCACCGACCACTACCTTTGTTGCCAGCATTGGTCCCCGGTGCCGCACTAGTAGATCATCCATGGCCCACCGGGTGAGATTTGATGGTCCGTTTTCCATTCTGCTCACGCCTACCGGCATACTAGGATGTCACCATTGCTGCTCAACTCCCATGTGCAAGGTTCTTCCAATTTAGATATTCATCCTCTGAAGAGCACAACAAAAAAAAAGCGGCAAAGGGTCAAATCATTGTTTGTTTGGCCCGCGCCCTCCACATTAGAATCATAACAAGCGGGTAATAATCTACTTATCATAAAATCATAGAATTAAACCATCAAAAATCCCTCTACGTTGAGAATCATTCGAGTCATTGTAGTGGTGGAAGAATAATCCACACTTTGATGAAGCCACCAGCATTTGTCTTTCCTGGTTCAATCCCTATGATGCTACTATCCAAGCTTCCATTCCTCATTGTTGGAAGACGTCACATCACTTCTTTATAGATTTTTATCTTCTATGAAAAAACACACACCTGAGCTTCAATTAAATATGTGGAAGAATCAACTGAGTTGCACAATATTAATGTGGTCCTTTCATGAACCGAATTTAATGTTTCAACGTTGTGGTTACAAAAAAAAGAGTCAATCTATTTAATGTCTTGACAAATCAGTGGTCCTTCCATACCGCTCAACCACTGGAGATAAAATAAAATAACATTACCATGTTAATTTATTATTCTTTTAAAAGTCTGAAAACTTTCTTTTTCTCTTGACCCAATGTGGTCGAAGTGAAGATTCCCTTATGTGAATCATGGAACTATGGATTCAACAGTGTCCTTAGATTTCAATATCTTGTTCCAATTCCATATTTAAAAAACATCACTCGTACGTTTGCTAAACGCACCTTAAAATAATGTCAAATTTCAGTTATGGGCACACTAGGCCTCAATATCAAGCACAATCAATTTTTGTGTACTCCTAATATTCCCAAATAATTAAAAACAGAAACATGGAATTTATGGGTCTTTAAATTCTCTTCAAATTAGGGATTTTCAACTCCAAAATCTACAACAAAACTAGGTAAAAAAATGGGTGTACTGAGCACGCATTTGAGCCACCCACTCTAATTTACTCTCCAGGAGACTCTCATGCTGCCAATGAACTGGCTACGGAGGAATCGACTTCCCACAAAGGACCCACTCATGTAAAGCCTTTATCTCCAAATGGAACTCTACAAACTCTGCCCCATCTTCGATGTATAGATTTTTCCAGTAAATAACATGAGATGGGTCATGCACTTATCTCATTATCTATGAAACGTGGAAGACATTATCCAACCCATGCATTTTTTGGAAGAGATTGACAGTACACCACCTCGCCTACTCTTGTGAAGATTTGGAAGGGTCCAAAGAACATCATATATAGTTTTCGGCCAAGTCTAAACCTCTGTAATCCCATCGACATAAGTCTTCTATAGGCTCTGTGTAGTTTTCATCCTCTTCTGGATGATTTGCACTTTCTTTGGGGTAGCATGTACCAACTCTGGACCCATAGGTGTTGACTCCCCTGGGTCTATCATGCATAGTTTTGATCTATAAGGTCTCCTATACAGGCCCTCAAACAGAGAAATTCTGGTGTTGGAGTGATAAATTTTGATGTAATTGAACTCTATTAGTGGTTGGTGGTCCACCCAATTACATCAAAAATCAAGGACACAAGAACGAAGCATGTCCTTGAGTGTATGTATAGTACATTCTGTCCGACCATCTTTCTGAGGATGAAAGGTGGTGCTCAAGTGTAGCTGATTTACAAATGCCTCTTGTAAACACTTCCACATAATAGGATAAAAAACAAAAATCATGGTCTAAGACAATTGTTTATGTCACCCCCATATGTCATACAATCTTTTGTATATAGAGACCTCCCAAGCTCTCTACTGATCCCTACTCTCGAATGGGTAGGAGGTGGGCTGACGTGGTGAGTCAATCAACGATCACCTAGATTAAATCGTGGCCCCTGGACTTATGTGGTATCCTTATCATGATTTCCATAGAGAAAACATTCCTTTTCCACTATGGTACCTTAAGGGGATGCTCTGAGAACACTGGTAACAAATGCTCGACATTCGCATGCTGACAAGTGAGGCATCGAGGTACAAACTCTTCCACAGTTCTCTTCATTCTTGGACACCAATACTGACATCAGAGGTCTTGGTACATCTTTTTTACTCCAGGATGTACATACAAAGGGGATGTGTGTAAATCCTTCAACACCTCTTCTCATATCATCACAAGTATCATGGTGTGTCCTATTAAGTGAACAACATGCTCTCCACCTTCAAAAATTTTTCATGTTTATGTCCAAAGGATATCTAAGTATGGCAGGCCTCACTTTTTATGTCCCCAAGCTATACCTCCCTGAATGGTTGATGGAGGGGGGAGTAACTATCATAGGCTAGTGATATGTTGCTCCATCACTTTTCACAAATTTAAGCCCATTTGTGAGAATATATACCTGAGACTCTTGTGACCAGGGTAAATATTACATTGTTAAACCATCATGTAGGGCCACCACATCATCAGTAAAAATACCACTATTGAAAACTTCTGATCATGGTTAGCATTGTTTTTCCCATTTTGTCTAAACTATCATGACCTGTAGGTGATATGTGCTCTCTCTTACATCAGGACACAAACTAGTCTGATCCCTGATGGGTTGTTGTAGAATATATACCCAAGGACCTCTTATGGTAGCCTCAAGATAAGGAAACACATCAGCCTCTGCCTCAGCTCCTAAAAACTCCAATGTCATCTCTCTGTTGAGTCAAAAGGATGTCCCTTCTTTTTCAAAGATGAAAAGTGTGTCAAAACTCTAGAAACGTCGAGTACGAATCTCAGGTAGTACCCAACCTATTCCAAGAAAATACACACCTCAGTCAAACTCCTGGGTGACTCCCATGCAACCACTTCCATTATCTTCACTGGATCCAATACATCTCCAGCCTCTGAGATAACGTGCCCCCGGAAGTGGACTTCCTATATTTTTAATTAGAACATCGAGAGATTTCCAAATATTTAGTGCTATCAAAAGGGTATCTTGAATTATATGAAAGTTTGTGGCATGATCCTCCTCTGATGTAGTGTATATGAATATTTATTCAATGAATACTACTATGAAGTGCTCGACATATGGCTAGAAAATCTTTTTCATGATCCCTTGAACTTTTTCGGGGCATTGGTTATGCTGATGGACATCACCAAAAACTCATAATGGTCATACTGACACCTGAAGTCTGTCTTGAGTATGTCCTCATCCAGAACCCTGAGCTGGTGATAGCCTGATCTGAGGTATATCTTCGAAAACCATTGAAATTACTTTATCTAGTATTAGAGGTCATCAATCTTGGGGAGTGGATAATTATTCTTCATGGACACCTAGTTCACGCAACGATAGTCCAAAAAATCCTCAGACTCCAATTTTCCTTCTTGGTGATCAAAATCGGGGAAGCCCATGGAGAATCAATAGGAATTATGAACCCCTTCCACTATTAGTCCTCCAAATTTATCCATAACTCACGAAGCTCCACATGATCCATCTTATATGATGGTGTAGATATTGATGTTGTCCTAGGGTATAAATTGATGTAGAATTTTACCTTTATATGGAGAGGTATTCACAGAACATCATCAGGAACGACATCAGCATTTTGTTCCACCACTACAGGATAACTAAGACTCCTCATGTCAACAGATCTGAGGGTAAGGGTAGACAATTTATTAGTGATCAGTTACACCCTCCTCTGAGTCTATACATCATGTGCAGAAAAGGTTTCCTTCTCAGTAGTGAAGAAAAAATTTGTCCCATCCTCAAAGGAATACCTCACTTTGCACCTAAAACATTCCATATGAGCATTGAATGTGGATAGCCAGCCCATACCCATGATGAGGTTGTAAGGCCTCGACGCTACTACTATGAGATCCCAGCCAAATGTCTCGACTCCAAGAGTGAGCTCACACTACCTTAAAAAGTGTGAAATCATTGAATCATCTCACATAAGAGTATATAATTGCATGGATCGTGCCAACGACTAAATTGGAATCTCTGATCTATGAATGAGTGTCATAGCAATAAAAGAGTGACTAGCACCTTTGTCTATAAGAACTGCAGGTAGAGTGGAATACACAAAAAACATACCTCTAATCATATCTAGAGCATTGTATTGATAATCCTCTATCACCGGATGTGTAGCTCTCCACTATCCCACGGGTCCCCGTTGTCTGCGTGGACCACCCGGGGGTGGTGGTGGTTGAACCACAAACGGTTGTCCACCTCTTGTTGCACGACCTACTCCTCTGCCATGTCCGCTGCCCTGTGGGCCACCTTGATCAATCCTCGGCCACTACATCATAGGTCCCTCAATCGTCTGTTGATCATTGGTATGGTGGGTCTGGCAAGCACAAGACTTGTGGCCATGCCCGCCTCAAGTGATGCATAGTTTGCTTCCCTGCTGACCACCTCAACCTCGCGATATTCACACCTCCAACCATACGTCCTAGGGTTTTCCACTAGAGGGTCTAACCTGCATGGACCACTGCATCATCTGCCTTCTGCCTATTTAAGATGACACGACTACATGTTGTCAGGTGGAGGCTCTCACTGTTGGTGCCAGCTCAAAAAAATAAGCTCTTCACCAATAATGCTCACTCGGGCACTGTAGACTATGTCAGGATATTGAGCGATATCATTGAAGTAATGATCTCCCACCAAAGACCCAACTCAATGTTCTAGGCACTGAAGAGGAAGGTTCACTTAATATTTGAGTGTAGTTGTATGAGGGGTCATTGAATCTCACTAAGTACTGGGCCACTAATAGGCTTCCCTGCTATAAGTTCAGCAGCTCCTGGATACACAATGTTCATAAAGTCACTGGTACGAACTCCACACTAGACAGGGTCTCAAAGTACAACTAGGTGACTGTCACATATTCATGTGTCTAGAGTGTCAGACTCCACCATCTCAATGTTGTTCCCTATAAAAGGCTAGCAGCTAGGATCACAATTTGCTCTGCGGGTGTTCCAAATAGGTGGAAAACTCTCTCCACAACCTCAAGACAGTCCCCAACTTCCTTGGGATTTATCTCCCCTTGAAACTATAGTGGAATTTTTCTTTGGAACCCTTGCAATGTGGTTTGTCAATATGAATGGTCTGCCAGTGGGGCCGGTGGCAACTTCTGCCCTCAGAGTAGTGGTGCTGCTAGTACACCACTTGAAGTTTCCAACACAGTATGAGGGCCCTCCACTGAAGCCTCACCACTCGGTGGTCCATCATTGTGAACTTTATTAGGAATCATGGTTGTCTATCTATTTGATGGCTTTGTATAAAGTTACAGGTGTTCTATTTTCAATAATTTATACTTGGTGAGTAGACACAAAATAGTCAAAACTAAAACATTTCCTAAAGACACGCATTCGGTGTTTTCATGCACCATGTCGGAAATCAGAATTCAGGGTCCTGGTGTAACACCCTAAGATTATATGAGAAATATTTTTTTTATACGCAACAACAAAGGAATCTTTCACTACACACAACAGGAGCTTGGATTTCTTTACACGCAATCACGGCCTTCCACGATAGCTTGCATTGTACACAATATCGAGTTTCACTAAACAATGATATGCTATTAAATATTATTATAACTAGCCATTATGAATAGTAATACCCAGTTTTTGAAATTTAGTTATTTTATCTTTCAAAATAGACTTCATTTTTGGATTTGAAATATCGAAATTATCCTAGGGTAAAATTTTGTTATTTTTTTGAAAACATTCTATTTTTGATGAATAGTGAAAACACTGGTTTACTATTTAAAAACAGAATTTTTATTTAAATAATTATTTATTTTATTTAATTTCATTTTATTTCAAAATTGTTAAATAATACCTATATAAGTTCAAAGTAATTCATTAGAGTCATTTTATAATAATTTTAGATATATAGAAATTTTATTGAATTTTTCACCGTCTTTTACCCACCTCCTAGGAGAATTTGCAAATTTACATAAAACAAAATTTTACCTCTTATGTGAGTGGAATTTTTAAAATCCAAGAGACATAGTTAATATCAAGGAGTAAAATTCGGTTCATTGAGATGAAATTTTTTTTTGGTGAATCGTAACTTTTTACTTTTATTTACCACGATTAAAAGTAAATAGGGTAATTAAGGGTAAAAATGATATTATTATTACCCTAACACATGTTCTAATTCTATTGGATAAGTGTAATTCAACAAAAAACAACCTTAGGAATAAAATATTTCCATTTAGGCCCACGTGGATTTTATTAGGACATTTATTATTATTTTATTTAAACAATAGTTAAAATAGTTAAAATCAAAGTTTAATAAATTAAACATTTTTAATATAGGGGTATACATAAGATAATTTCGACTATAAATATTCATTAGAAAGATAAAAATATTTTATACATTATGGTATTTTATTTATAATATTTATATATTAAATAATTTAATTTATTTTTGACACAATGATGATGCAGTAATTATATAATTAATGAAATATTGACATAATTGATGTTATAAATACGCAAATAAATGTAATTTGAGACTTTTTATGAATTAAACTAATTTTATACATTAATATGACAAGTTATTATTGATTTAATTAACTTTTTTCGAACTAATCATACAGTAATGATTTTCAAAAAAAATCAATTACCAAATAATGTCAAAATTGACATTAAACTGTTTTTAAAACAAATATTACATTATAAATTGTTATTTTATTCTTAAAAATATATGTTTTGGACAAATGACTTAGATAAGGATATATATATATATATTAATAATAAACAACTTGAGGTCAGTTTTGCTTGTTATAGTATGTTTTGTAACCTTATAGTGTAAGAAAACAAGAAGACGCGGTAAAAGTGAAATTATTTTACTTAAATTTAAATCTGAGTGATACGGTTAAAATACATTCCTAAACTTTTCCAAATTCTATTAGATGAGAGTATTTTGACCCATCCCCACATTATCTTCGAAATAAATCAATTTTGAGCTATTAAAAACTGAATATGACTTTATAATAAAATAATATTTTTAGTTTTTCCAAAGGTGCCCCTCTCCTCCCTTATAAAAGGGTACCTCCTCCCAATCCTCCTCACACCACTTTTAGCAATCGAGCATAGAAAAACCCTGCCAATTTCTCATATAAACTTCCCAAGAAAAATCCTAGAGGTCCTGGTATTCTTAAAAGACCAACCCTAGTGCCCTAAGAGAAGGATAAGAAGCAGCGCGTCATAGAAGAGGTAATATCCATTACCGATCCTTTCCAATTTCTTTATTCTTTAACTTATTCTTCTTTAGTTGTTAAATTATGAACTAATAACATCAGTATATCTCATATAATGATATGTTATTATAAATATGAAATGAACCTATTTCAACTTCTGTCCATCCTAAGAAAATTTAAATAACCGCACGTGCGTACGTACGGAATACCGTCTCCATGTTGTGGTGTAATCTGTTTTCCACCACCACTTTACTTGGAAGGGTATAATGGTGTAGAGAATAAATATATATGATTATTGTAAAATGATATTGATTCTGAAATATTATACCTACATTACAATACAATTCCATGATCATGTGAACGATATCATCGCTCGTGCGTATGTATGGAATACCATCTCCACGATGTGATGCGACTCGTTCTACATGATCTTATTTTCATAATGACTATATAAATAAATTGATTAAATAAATATGATATATATTACACAAATAACATTCTTTAAATTAGGTATCTATAACCTAAAAATGAGAATAATAATTTATTTGACAAAACACGCATAAGAACAAAAAGTAATAAACACCCAAATAACAAGTTGCAATGAAATATTACTAATAAGAATCTAAGAATATGACCATATATGATATCATAACAATGACTAAAATTCTGAAATATGTCAATAACATTATTTAAATCATTATACAGGAGCTTCAGACACGTACGACGAAAATCAGACATAAGGTAAGGGAAAATCTCGCAATCTCAATTTTTATCCGAGTTTGTTTATACTTCAGAATTTACTGGGAAATATTTATCATAAAAATCCATGTTTCATCAATATTTAATATTATTTATATCCTCCTACATTTTTTGAAATCAAATTTAACCCTTTGGTGAGTTTTTAGTAAAAGATATGAAAGGAATATTCTGTCGTTTTTCATACAAGGTACTTTTTGACTTTTCCAGAAAAAGTACGAGAAGAATGTTTTTTTATATTTGACGGAAATAATGGATTTTTAGAACATTATTTCCAGGAAGCTTCCATTAAAAGTTTTCAAGTTTATTTTTAATCAACTTCTTTTGGTTTAAAATTATATGACATGTTATGAAAGGAAAAAGTTTTTGAAGTAGAAGGGATATTTTCCTCAAGAATGGAGTTCAAGTGTTTTATCAAAATTATTTTCCATCTAAGATAATATAGTATTCTGTTTCTATCCCTATTTTTACATTGTTTTGATTATGTTATGATGAAATTATTTTTATGATGTCCTTTTATCTTATATGGATTGTGTTAAGATGTCATGATGATTAAGAATCCCATTTTTATTACATGGGTTATGATATGATATATGATTTAAGATTTTGTTACACACATAAGAATGGTTTCATTATGAGATGGGTGGGACCTATATCTCCCTCCAATGAATTGGGTAAAGATTTATATCTCATGAGATGTACATGGCTGGAACGGCAAGCTAAACCAGTTCAGTGATACAGGACTGAAACGAGGAGTGAACTCGGTTCAAAAATGTACTTTGTCCGCTAAGATAGTCTTGGAAATGAGTCTTGACTACTAATAAATGATTATCTATGATTATTTTTGTATTATACAAAGTTTCATGTTTTATGATATGATTATTTACATTACATTTCACTACTATGATTTATCACATGTTATGAAATTATGATTTCTTTTGTAGGTTAAGATTTCCCAAATGTTATTTTCTTATGAATATGATGTGATTGATATTTATTTTGTTTACCCTTACTGAGCATTTGAGCTCATACGTTTGTATGTTTTCTCTCCCATGGTCTGGAAGAATTTTATTAAGTAGGATATGCAAAAAGGGACTCTAGATATGATGAAATAAATGGGAGATAATGAAGATACTATATGAACAAGTTGTTTATGTTTCTGAGTTTTTAAAGACACTATACCTATACGGTCCATTCATGGTTTTGTTTTATGTTGTTATAAGTTTGATTCAATTTTGAATAAATAACAATGTATGCAAAGTATGGGTCGTTAGAGTTGGTATCAGAGGAAATGGTTGAAGGAATGTATCTGATCCTTGGGAACTCTCAAATGTGAGTGTTGGACGAAGAATGGCTCTCCTCCCAACGACTTCATGAGGAAATGGCTACCACTGGGGATGGTGGTGTGTCCTGCCCAGGGGGAGTAGCCACCCATGGAGTGCCCTGATAGGTATCAATTATAGTCCACTGGATGTAATTCTATACTGTTAGAGTTGGTATCAGAGGAAATGTATAGTCAACCTTTGGAAACAAGGACATGAAAGCCTTAGTAAGAACCCTAAGGGTAAGTCTAATAATAGAACACAATCTTAGTTCTTTAGAAATGTATATGAACAAACTATGATAAGACTTTAAGTGTGAAATTTTATCCTTGATTATGTTTTTTTTCCTTTTATAATTTGTATTTCTCACACTTTTATTCTTGGTTTGAGTCAATGGCTGGAACCCGAAAGAAATTGTGCTAATGCGGAATGCGATGGGAAATGAAATGATTGTCCCCCTAAGCAACCAAAATATATGGGAGATGGAATGAAAAATCTTGTAGCCATGCTCACACAACTTTCTCAATCAATGAATCACGCAGGACTTCCAAATGAGAAAAGGAAGGAGCAACATTCTGATGAATCCTTCATGAGGCAGCGTCCACCATCATTCAGCAGGTCTATTGATCCATTAGTTTCTAAACAGTGGATCAGAACTACTAAAAAGATATTTTCAGTTCTTCAATGTTCTGAACATGACAACGTCATCTTAGCAGTGTATCGTTTGGAAGGTGATGCTGATCAATGGTGGAATCCTATAAAGAATACGAGGCAAATTGGTGAAATTGAGTCCATGGAATGGGATGAATTCAAGAACTTATTTTTCAATAAGTACTTCCCTCTTATTCTTCGATCAATGATGGTGAAGGATTTTCTTGAACTAAAGCAAAATGATGATGAATCGGTTTGTACCTACGAAGAAAATTTTACATGACCTGCAAGGTACGCTTCTTGGATTATTATCCAACCTAAGAGTAAGATTGATTGATTATTTAGTGGCTTAAAACCAAGTCTTTGAAGGGAATTATCCATAAGGGACTTCAATAACTATGAGGAAAAAGTTCGATGTGTTCCCATGGTTGAGATGGAGATTGGAGTAACCCATCAGTCATATAGGTTTGATAAGAAGAGGAAAATGGAATTCAATGGAAAATCTAAAGAACACACTAAAAAGAATATGAGTTTTCCTTTATGCTCAAATTTTGGAAAGAAACATGGAGGAAATTGTCTGAAAGGGACAAGAAAATGTTTTATGTGTGGAAAAGAAGGTCATCGAGCAGTTGAATGTCGAAATACTGGGAAGAAAATGTCTAATGATGTGAACAAAGAAAGGGATCCACAGAATGCACCTCCTAAAATTCAATGTTTCAAGTGCAAGGAGATGGGGCATTATGCCAATCAATGCCCAAATCCAAGGGTTGTTGATGATGATCGACATCAACAAACTCTTAAGGAAAAAGACAAAGAAAAGACACATGCAATTACTATCGGCGACGTGGAATACGATAACGAAGTGGTGAAAGGTACACTTACCATCCACTCTAAAGTAGCGAATGTTTTATTTGATTTTGGATCCACCCACTCTTTTATTTATGAAGAATTTTCTAAGGGTATCACCATTTTACCTCAACAATTAGATGTTGAGTTAGTATTGACAACCCCTAATGGCACAACAGTCGCATCAAAAGTTTACAATTCTTCTCCGATTGATGTTTGTGGGAAAGTTCTTCCTGCAAATCTTGTGATCCTTCCTATAGTGTAATTTGATGTGATTCCTAGAATGGATTGGCTTTCTTTATATGGAGCTCATATTAATTTCCAATGAAGGGAAGTCACATTTCATATTCTAGATTAATCTATGATTGTCTATCGATGCATGGATGAACATAACCTTCAATTGAGAATTTATTCCATATTATGGGTCTTGATTCCCCTAAATGAATGTTATTTATCTCAAATAGTTGGAGAGAAGCTCACAATTAAGAATATTCCCACTGTATGAGAGTGTGATGATGTCTTTCTAGAGGAATTTCTTGGTCTTCCACCAAATCGTGAAGTTGAGTTTTCAATAAAACTCGTACCAGGTGCTTTACCTATTTCAAAGACACTTTATAGAATGGCCCCAATTGAGTTGTAGGAATTGATGAAGCAACTCCAAGCTAATCTTGATATTGGATTCATACGCCCTAGTGCAACACCTTGGGGATCACCTGTTCTATTTTTTAAGAAGAGAGATGGATCAATGAGACTTTTCATTGATTATTTAGAACTTAACAAGATCAAATTCAAGAATAAATATCTTCTCCCATGAATTGATGACTTATTTGACCAACTAAGTAGAGCTCAATACTTTTCCATGATTGATCTTTGTTCAGGGTATCATCAATTATGGGTTAAAAGTGAGGATATACCAAAGACGTCTTTTCGTACAAGGTATAGACACTATGAATTTATAGCGGTGCCATTTGGTCTTACTAATTCCCCTGCTATCTTCATGGATCTAATGAATAGAGTCTTTAGAGACTATCTTGATTAGTTTGTGATAGTCTTTATAGATGATATTCTTGTCGTTTCAAAGAGAAAGGAAGAACATGAAGATCACTTGATAATTGCATTGAAGACCCTGATAAAGGAGAATATTTACGCCAAATTTACCTCGTGTGAATTTTGGATTAAAAAATTTTCATTTTCGGTTCACATATTTTTAAAAGAGGGGATATCTATGGATCCAGCAAAAATAGAGGTTATCGAAAGATGGTCGAGACCAACAACAGTAACTAAGATCCGAATTTTTCTTGGTTTGGAAGGATATTATCAACGTTTTGTGAAATATTTTCCAGGATTATCTAACCCACTTACCAGGTTGACTCAAAAAGGAGTTAAGTTTGTGTGGATGGAGGATTGTGAAGAGAATTTCAAGGAGTTGAAAAGAAGGTTATCCAGTGAACCTATGCTCACACTGCTTTGTAGTGGAGAAAGGTTTGTGATCTACAGTGATGCATCCAAGAAGTGATTGGGGTGTGTTCTCATGCATAATGATATTGTGATCGCTTATTCCTCACGATAGTTGAAAATCCATGAGCAAAATTACCCAACTCATGATTTGTAGTTAGCTGTGGTAATCATTGCATTAAAGATTTGGAGGAATTATCTTTATGGAGAAAGGTGTGATATTTATACTGATCATAAAATTTTAAAGAATATTTTCACACAAAAGGAGATGAATATGCATCAAAGAAGACGGTTGGAGCCGATAAAGGATTAGGATTTCTCAATTCATTATCACCTTGGGAAAGAAAATAAGGTGGACGATGCATTAAGTCGACAAGACAATGCTAGCTTATCCATGATGAGGATCACAAAAGATCCAATATTTATGGTTTTACAAAGGATGGATCTTGGAATTATTATGGAAGGGGAGAAATCTTATCTTTCACAAATGAATGTTCAATTATCTATACATGTGATGATTAAAGAGGCATAGAATGAAGATGTAGAGTTACAAAAGAAGGTGAGAAATGTTCCTGAATTCAACCTTGATTGTGATGGAATAATAAGGTTCATGAATCAGGTCTGTGTTCCTCCCATCCCAGAATTAAAGAAGGAGCTACTGGATGAGGTTCATAGTTCTTCATTGTTTATTCACCCTGGAAGCATGAAGATGTATAGAGACCTGAAATATTACATCTGGTGGGATGGAATGAAAATAGATTTTGCTGAATATGCCTCTCGATTCTTGGTTTTTCTGCAAGTTAAAGCTGAGAGATAGAAGTCTAAGGGGATGTTACAACCATTACCCATACCATAATGGAAATGGGAAAACATCACTATGGACTTTTTCACTGTACATCCTAAAACATCCAAAGGCAATAATGCTATCTAGGTCATAGTTGATCATCCTACAATGTCTACACACTCCATTTCTAATAGATAGGATTTCTCTTTTGATCAGCATGCTGGGATATATGTAAAGTAAGTGGTAAGATTGCATGGAGTAACACTTTCCATTACATCTGATCAGGATCCAAGGTTTACCTCAATGTTCCAGCGAAGTCTTTATCATACTCTGGATACAGAGTTGACTTTCAGCACTGCCTATCATCCACAGAAAGACGGTCAGTCTGAGAGAACAATTCAAACACTAGAAGATATGTTAAGAGCGTGTTCTATGGATTTTAGAGTTGGTTGGGATCAGCATCTACCTTTGGTTGAATTTTTTTATAATAATAGATTTAACTCCAGTATTCAGATGGCTCCTTATGAAGCTCTCTATGGAATTAAATGAAGGGGTCCAACTTGTTGGGATAAAGTTAGGGAAAGAACGCAATTAAGAGCTGATCTTGTTGATGAGATAATAGAAAAGGTCATATCTATTCAACAACACATAAGAGCATCTTAGAGTCGACAAAAAAATCATGCCGACAATCGAATAAAAACCTAGATTTGAAGTGGGTGATAAAGTGTTCTTATGAATATCTCCTTGTAAGAGAGTAATGAGATTTGGAAAGAAGGGAAAGTAGAGCCCTTAGTATATCGGTCCTTTTGAAATACTGGATCGTGTTGGGAAGGTGGCATACCAATTGGTGCTTCCACCGAATCTCTCTCATGTTCATGATGTGTTCCATGTATCTCTCCAAAGAAAGAACATACTTGATCCTTCACATGTACTCATCTCAGAAGTCGTACCGCTGGAGCAAGATCTTTCTAATGAAGAACAACTGATAGAGATTCTGGATCGTAGCGAAGAAGTCCTATGGAAGAAGACCACTCGCTTGGTGAAAGTGTTATGTAGAAACCACCAATTAGAAGAAGTTACATGGGATCTTGAGGATATGATGAGGGAGTGGTATCCTCATCTGTTTGTAATGAATTGACGAATTTTGAGGGAAAAATTCATTTTGAGGGGTGTAGAATGTAACACACAGAGATTTTATGAGAAATAATTTTTTTATACGCAACATCAAAGGAATATTTCACTACACACAACACTAGCTTTGATTTCTTTACACGCAATCGCGACCTTCCTCGATAGCTTGCGTTGTACTCAATATCGAGTTTCACTAAACAACGAATTGCTATTAAATATTATTATAACTAGATGTTATGAATAGTAATACCCACTTTTTGAAATTTTATTTTTTTATCTTTTAAAATGGACTTCATTTTTGGATTCGAAATATCGAAATTATCCTAGGGTGAAATTTTTTTATTTTTCTGAAAACATTCAATTTTTGATGAATAGTGAAAACCCTGGTTTACTATTTAAAAACCAACTTTTTATTTAAATATTTATTTTATTTTATTTTATTTTATTATAGGTCAAAATTTATACATAATACCTATATAAGTTCAATGTAATTCATTAGAGTCATTTTATAATAATTTTAGATATATAAATATTTTATTGAACTTTTCACCGTCTTTTACCCACCTTCTAAGAGAATTATCAAATTTACATAAAACAAAATTTTACAGCTTATGTGAGTGGAATTTTGAAAACCCGAGAGACACGGTTAATATCAAGGAGTAAAATTTGGTTCAATGAGATGAAAATTATTTTTGGTGAATCGTAACATTTTTACTTTTATTTACCACAGTTAAAAGTAAATAGGGTAATTAAGGGTAAACATGATATTATTATTACCCTAAAACATGTCCTAATTCTATTGGATAAGTGTAATTCGACCAAAACCAACCTTAGGAATAATATATGACCATTTAGGACCACTTCAATTAGATTGGGACATTTATTATTATTTTATTTAAAGAATTGTTAAAATAGTTAAAATCAATGTTTAATAACTAAAACATTTTTAATATATGGTTATACATAAGATAATTTTGTCTATAAATGTTCATAAGAAAGATAAAAATATTTTTTACATAATGGAAATTTATTTACAATTTTTAGACATTATATAAGTTAATTTATTTATGACACAATGATGATGTAGTAATTAACTTATTAATGAAATATTGACATAATTGATGTTATAAATACCCAAATAAATGTAATTTGAGACTTTTTATGAATTAAACTAATTATATAGGTTAATATGACATGTTATTGTTTATTTAATTAACTTTTTTATGAACTAATCATTCAGTTATGAGTTTCACAAAAATCAATTACCAAATAGTGTCAAAATTGACATAAAATAGTTTTTAAAACAAATATTATATTATTAATTGTTATTTTATTACTAAAAATATTTGTTTAGGCCAAATGAATTAGAAAATGATATATATATTAATAATAAACAACTTAATGTTCGTTTGGCTTGTGATAGTATGTTTCTTAACCTTATAGTGTAAAACAACATGAAGACACGGTAAAAGTGAAATTATTTAACTTAAAGTTAAATCGAAATGATAAGTTTAACATAATCACCTAAACTTGTCCTAATTATATTGGATGATATTATTTCGACCCATCCCCACCTTATCGTTGAAAGAAATCAATTTGGAGCTTTTAAAAACTGAATATGACTTTATAATAAAATAATATTTTTAGTTTTTCCAAAGGTGCCCCTCTCCTCCCTTAAAAAAGGCACCTCCTCCCTCTCCTCCTCACACCACATTGATCCATCATGCTCGGCCATCCCCTGCCAATTTATCTTCTCCACTTCCCTAGAAACATCCTAGGGGTCCTGGTCTTCTTCAAAGACCATCCCTAGTTCCCTTAGAGGAGGTTAAGAAGAGGCACGCCATAGAAGAGGTAATATCCATTACCGATCCTTTCCAATTTCTTTCTTCTTAAGCATCTTCTTATTTAGTTGTTTCATTATGAAGTAATAACATAAGTTTCACTAATATAATGATATGTTATTATAAATATTAAACAACCCTAATTCACCTTCTATCCATCCTATATAAAATGAAATAATTGCGCGTGCGTACGTACGGAATACCGTCTCCACGCCAGGGTGTAATCTGTTTTCCACCACCACCTTACATGGATGGGTATAATGGTGTATAGAATAACTATATATGATTATTGTAAAGTGATATTGACTATGTAATAGTATTCATACACTCCAATAAAATTCCACGATCATGGTAATGATATTATTGCTCGTGCATACGTACAGAATACCGTCTCCACGATGTGTTGTGACTCGTTCTACATGATCTATATTTAATAATGATTATATAAAAAAATTTAATGAATAAATATGATATATATTACACTAATACCATTCTGGAAATGAGTTATCTATAATCTAAAATGAAAAATAAGAATTTATTCGTCAAAACACGCATAAGAACAAAAAGTAATAAACACCCGAATAACAAGTAGCAATGAAATATTACTAATAAGAAGCTATGAATATGACCATATATGATATCATAAAAATGATTAAGATTATGAAATAAGTCAGTAACATTATTTAAATCATTATACAGGAGGTTCAGACACGTATGAACAAATTGGACCTAAGGTAAAGGAAAATCTCACAATCTCAATTTTTATCCGAGATTGTTTATACTTCAGAATTTACTGGGGAATATTTATCATCCACATCCATGTTTCCTCAATATGTAATATTATTTATATCCTAATAAAAATTTGTAAATACATTTTTACCCTTCTGGGGGTTTTTAGTAAATGATATGAAAGGAATATTTTGTCTTTTTTCGTATGTGGTACTTTTTGACTTTTCCAACAAAAGTAAGAGAAGAATGTTTTTTTAACTTATACAGCATGAATGGATTTTTAGAACATTATTTCCATGAATATTACATTAAAATTTTTCAAGTTTATTTATAATCAACTTCTTTTGGTTTAAAATTATATGACATGTCAAGAAAGGAAAATGTTTTTGAATTAGAAGGGATATTTTCCTCAAGAATTGAGTTCAAATGTTTTATCAAAATTATTTTCCATATAAGATTATATAGGGTTCTATTTCTATCCCTATTTTTACATTCTTTTGATTATGTTATGATGCAATTATTTTTATGATGTCCTTTTATCTTATATGGATTGCGTTATGATGGTATGATGACTAAGAATCCCATTTTTGTTTCATGGGTTATGCTATGATGTATGATTAATGATTTTGTGGCACACATAAGAATGGATTCATTATGAGATGGGTGGGCCCTATATATCCCTCCAATGCATTGGGTAATGATTTATATCTCATGAGATAGACATGGCTTGAATTGCAAGTTAAACCAGTTCAGTGATACAGAACTGAAACGAATAGTGAACTCGGTTCAAAAATGGACTTTGTCCGCTAAGATAGTCATGGCAACGAGTCTTGACTACTAAGAAATTATTCTCTATGATTATGTGTGTATGCCACAAAGTTTCATGTTTTATGTTATGATTATTGGGATTACATTTCACTACTATGATTTATCCAATGTTATGAAATTATGATTTGTTTTGCAGGTTACGATTTCCAAAATGTTATGTTCTTATGAATATTATTTGATTGATATTTCTTTAGTTTACCCTTACTGAGCATTTGACCTCACCCTTTTGTATTTTTTCTCTCCCCAGGTTTAGAATAAGGTTATTATGTAGGATATGCCAAAAGGGACTCTAGATATAATGAAATAAATTGGAGATAATGAAGATGCTTTATGAACCAGTTGTTTATGTTTCCGAGTTTCTAAAAAAACTATACATATACGGTTTTTCATGGTTTTGTTTTAAGTTGTCATAAATGTGCTTCAATTTTTATGTAATAACAATATATTTAAAGTATGGGTTTTTAGACCCAGTGTATTGATATGTTGACTGTTGCACCAACACTGCACTCCCTGAAATGTAATCCACACTCAGAAAACATAACATTATTGCTCCATTGTAAATATAGTAGTCCTAGATCCTTTGTAGAATTGACTCCATTGATACCACTTTGTCAAACCACGTCTCCCACGGCCCGTGACGTGACTAACCCAAGCCCACCTTCCATATGATAGGGATTGGCGACTAGCACTAGAATGGAGTATCCCTAAAACAGAAATGCATTTCCTTTAAATGTATTAAAACACACATAACAAGAACACAACAAGATGAAACCATGATGCAAAACTATAGTTGAAATAGTGTGTACTGAAATTAAAGGGGCTAGAATACAAGCCCAGCTGAAAGATACTACAACAACAGAAAATAGTAAACAACTCCTATGATCATTCACCAAGGATCCAAACTGAAGGGTTGGTATAGTTCGTCTTCACAACTCTCTACATCAACTATCACTATTATCCTCTGTTAGGTCCTAGCTCCCTGAGTCTCAGTCAAGGATGCCCATCATTTACACAAGTCCCAATAAGGTGCTGGTGAAGCCCATGCAAGTGTGAGTATAAAAAAAACCTATAGGGATGCCGAGACCCAAAAAGGTCTCTCATAATATGAAAGAGGAAACCCAAAAAAGCATGATCTCATTCACAAAGCAGAAATAAATAGACTCAGCTGAAACTAGGTATACAACAGAGAGATCAAGAATATAGACGATTAGTATTAAGATATATCATTTAATTCAATTTGGATGTTCCACAACAAAACCATGAAGAAGTTGTTCCATTGTTGATCCACATAGGGTCGTAGGTCGATAATTCATGATGGGCCTCTCTAGGGCTGGTCCTTATTGGGCCGCGCACTGCTAATCTACGTAAGGTCGTTAGAAAGATGATCCACACAGGTTCGCTTTAATGCTGATTCACACAATTTCAATAGATTCATACCCACACAAGGTCTTTATGATGTTGATTCACATGGGATCTCTAGATGCTGATCCACATAGGTTCACTATGATGTTGTTCCACATAGGGTCACTAGATATTGATCCAAATGATGTCACTACTCAGATGATAGCCAGCCAAAGGATTCCCCACACACGGTGTGCTTGAGTTCTGTAGTATATGCTCTTAGGGAAATCATTCATGCCTCAAATACTAAAAATATCCAAGATGGGTGACCAAATGGACCTCTATGTTTTATGAGTTCCTATGCAATAGATAGCACGTCAACAAGATGCACAACATGTGAGTAATAGGCATTTCAGTGTTGAGGGTTGGGTTTTATTCAGGTACGATCCAACCATGTCATACTCCAACCTTCTCCAAAATCATTGGGGAGTATCTCAAAAGGATTTTCTCTCTCCAAGGATCCTAGATGCATAAACGGTTCATCAAAATGAATTTTGGTTCGGATGATACATCTCTTTTTGAAAAACATTTTCCAAATGGGTCAGAGACTGGGATGACCCAGCCTAGTCCGACACGACCCATTTCGGGCCAACCCAAACTTGTTAGGCTAGCCAGACCCACCAGTCGGGAGCAGCCCATCACGCAATGTGACTAGGTGCACTGGTGTGGCTTTCTTTTTGAGTGGCCTACCAGCTCTCCAAAGGATCAAAGAGCTATTCGACTCTTCAATCAATATTGTCATGTGGCAATATCACGTTGTCTGCAGAACCCGCAGGGTGTGGTTCCCCTATGCTGCAGATCTGATATTATGGCCCCTTAGCCATAGTTTTAAATGGCATGCCACCTGAAAATGAGGTTTCTTGAGTGTCTGCTGCCCCTTTAGGTCCACCGCGACGCCAAACAGCACCGCCCTCTTCTGTGGTCGGTGATCATCAACTGCATCCTTTGCCGCAAGTGCCTATCTCAGGTGTCGCCACACTGGTCTCATGTGTCTCCACGCTGGTTCCACACAAGAGGATCTTTCGTGGACCTCCAAGTGATATCTGGCGGTACTTTTTCACTTCCACTCATGCCTATGGGTTTCCAGGGATGCCACCGTCACTAAGCGGATCCCGAGTTCAAGGTTTTTTCATTTTGGAAATTCATCCCCCAAAGACCATGACAAGAATGAAGCGAAAGAGGGTCTGGTCCTTATTCGTTTGGTGTATTCCCTTCGTGTTTACATCATAACAAGAATGTAACAATTTATTAACCTTCAAATCAATGAATTAAACCATGGAAAAACCCATTCCTCGAGAATCGTTGGAGGCATAGTAGCGGTGTAAGGAGAATCTACGCTTTGATGAATCCTCCGACGTTCATCATTCCCAATTTGATCCCTCTAATGTTGTTTTCCAAGATCTCATTCCTCGTCAGTGTAAGACACCACCACAACTCATCAGAGGTTCATCTCTTCCATTCCAAAATCACATGCCCGAGATTCAATTTAATAGAGGGAATAATCAACAAAGTTATACAACATTAATGTGGTCCATTTATGAACCCCATTTAATGTATCAATGGTGTGGATACAAAGAGCAAAAGTCAATCCTTAAAATGGCTTGGAAACATAGTTTTCCTGCCATTATTCTCAATAGCTAGAGAGAAAACAAAATAACATGTTCATGTTATATAATAATTCTTTTCAATGTCTAAAAACTATCTTTTTCTTCCAACCCACTATAGTCGATGTGAATCCTCTCTTAAGCGAATCCCAACAATGTGAAATCAATGGTGTCCTCAAATTTTAATTACGAGAACCAGTTCAAATGTTAAAAACACCGCCCATAACATTACTGAGCGTACATTAAAAATTATTCATAATTTGATTCTGGGTACACCAATCCTCAGAATCAAGCACTGCCAATTTTTTCAGACTCGTAATAATCCCAAATAAGTAAAAAAAGTAACATGGAATTTTTAGATTAATACAATGATGTTAGGAATTTTGGGAGATTTTTAGGGATGATTTTAGTGGAGAAAAATAGCTTTAGCGGTTTTTATAATTGGGTAGGTTGAGTTTATTTTCATAGTGGTGGAGAATTGGTATTCATTTAAATTTTGATACATGAATTACAAAAAACGTTTTTTCCAAGCCATGTGGCAGATAAATTTTTTCAAATTTGATCTGATGTATTATAGGTTACAAATATAAACAATCTTGGGATTCATTACATGTTTTGAGATCATTTTGATCCTTATATTTATTGTTTGGTCATTTGATAAGCTAATTTTCTCTTAATTTCTGTAATAATTTATAATCATGTTCACTTATATTTTTTATTAAAAAAATAAGTTTACCATAACATAACATATGAAATATGTTCATTAAAAATATATAATAAATTTTTTCAATTTCCAATCACATAAGTGGTAGAAATTTATTTAAATTTAATCTTGTAGATGGGAGAACAATGTAGGATTTTAATGTAAAAATATTCCCATGTTCAAAATGTTTTAATATAAAATTTCATTGTGGAATTAATTTATATGACCTAAATGAGATTACTTTATGTATAATTTGACAAATTAAACATTAAAACCAAATCAAAATATAATTTAACCCTATAAATTATGTAGATGAAAAACATTTTTTGAATTAATATTCAACGTTTTTCAATATTCATCAGAAATAAAGTATCTCAGATAAAAATAAAAAATTCACCCAAAGTAAATTATGATATTATAAATTTTAAAATTTATGTTTATTTAATCAAATAAAAATTATGAAATAGTAAAGAATTATATTTAAAATGGGGTCTCCATTAAAAGGCTGTAAAATTTCCTTTTATAAAAATAATACTTTGTATTCATAAAATTAGATTTATTTTTATTATATACCAATAAAATATATTATATGAGTATATAAAATATTTATTTAACATATGATATATCAATGTTATTGAAAAAATTATCAAAATTTATTTCTCTAATTTATTTTGGTAAAATTGGCTTTTCAAATAGATAAATAGTTTTCCTAGAAATATAATTTTGTTATTTTAAAATAGTTATTTCTTTCACTTCAAAAAATTTATAAATAAAAGATTTATTTTATAGAAATATGTAAATTATATTTTAAAAATTTATTTAATATTATTCGCAACTTCCATTTGAACCACTATTTGGTAGGAACAATAATATTTTATTATTTCTGTTAATTGTATATTGATTTTTGGTATGACATGAAATTGCATGTTACGAATGTTATTAAAGGAAATACTAATTGAGTAAAACATAGTACAAATATAGTGTTTCGTGTAATTCATTTTAACCTATGTGTTTCATGTTTCTAAATAATCTCTTACTATTTTATATATGTAAATACAAACATTATTCTTTAAAATAACATAACCTATATTTTGTGATGTATGAAATGAAAAAAATATATATAGAAGATTAAATTTATATAAAAAATATTGATAAAACCATAGGGTGTTTCATGGTTTAAAATGATAATGGTTTGGAAAATTAAATTTTTCTAATATATTTGATGTTATAGCACTGAACGAATTGGGGATAAATATGTAACTTGTTTTTTCAAATTATACCAATTCCTTATTAGATTATAAGTCATAAAATTCCATCATTTAAGGTAAATTTTCATTTAAAATGGTAAGATATATATAAATGTATTGTGAATATAACATTTTATGGAAAAATTGGGTTTAAAAAAAAAATCACCCAAAATTGATAACAATTTTCCCATTTTTATTAGTAGAATTTTAATTCCTACTAATATTGTGGAATTTGCAATTAAAGGGTTTGATATCCTTTATGGTATGGAATAGATATCAATTTATCATGATAAGATGGATTATTGAGATAATAATGTTTTATTCAATGATTTCTTCTTTGATAACATACCTATAAAATTAGAAATTATTTTGAGATGGCAAGGAAATTTGCCCTGCTTTTATCATTGAAAAGAGATAAACTATTTACATTAGTGATGCGATAGTTGTGAATGAGTGCCTGCATTTTACTTATGATATTTTTGTCTAAATATAGGATTGGGGGATGGATTTAATGTTAAAGTTGTAACTAATTTTAATCTTTTTCAAAAAACTCTTAACGAAGGCCCTATGAAGGCCATTTGGAATTGATAATTATGTTGGAGGAGCTACTACAAAATCGTTTCATGTGACCTAGAAGTTCACCATGGTGTTCACTAGTTTAATTTTTTTAATATGTTTTTATGAGGATTCTCATTGATTATATATATTTTAATAACAAATATGTTAAGAAAATGTAAATCTTGACACATATAAATGTTATTTTGAACTACCAAAGGGGGTATAATATTTTTCAACTATTGATATATAGTTGGCATACTTTCATAAAATTGTCAGGAAGGAAGATATTCACAATGATTTCATTTCAAAGTATATTTATCAGATTGTAGTAATTATATTTTAGGGCAGATGATGGAATTTCATTATTTAAGAAATATATGAATAAATTTCTCCATGACATGACTATTTTATTGGAGGTTATGTTTATTGATGATATTTTGGTATATTCTAAAATAAACTAGGAACACAGAAGATGCATAAGGATTACTTTGATGACCATAAAATGGAATGGAACAATATAAACAATTTATTAAGAATGAATTTTGGTTTATATAAACTTTTTCTATGGGAATATTTTTTCTAATGATGGAACAACTGTTGACATTTCTAAAAAAGGTATTTAATGAATAGATAAGACCCTCAAATATCATTGAGTTTCATAGTTTTCTTAAATTAGTATCTTACTACTAATTTTTGTTGAAAATTTTTCTTAGATTTATATCCTAATGACTATGTTATATCAAAATGGAGTTAAATTCTTCATGAATAAAATATGTGAATACATTTTTTAGGAAATCAAATTATTATTATTTTTAATGATTTACTTTTCTCCCTACACTCTAGAAATGGTGAATTTGGTATCTAAAGTGATGCTTCGTTGAAAGGATGTTTTTGTGTCCTGATGAATAATAGACATTTTATTTCTTAATCTTCATTTAAAATGAAACTACATTTGTAAAATCATTATATAGATGATTTAAAATAATATTATGTTTTTATTAAAAAAACTAAGGCATCATTTTTATATGGTAGTGGTTGAGATGTATTCTGGTAAAAATTGTGTATAGGATATTTTTATTAAGGATGAATTAAATATAAGATAGATAATATTGCCATATGTGATAAAGGATTATGATTTCATGAATCATTATCATCATAGAAATAAAAACAAAGAAGTATCATATTTGAGCCAGAAAAATATGCCTACATTAACCATGTTACTCTTGGGATAGGACCCTTTGGATAAAGATATAATGAATGTTTTCCCTAAAATTGCCCATGAAAGTACTTGATATTTATCAGGATTCATTTCAATCATACATATAATAAAAACTTATGAAATCTCAGAAGGTGAAACATTTTCTATAAGAAAAGATATAATTTATTAAAAAGTGTATTCTACCTGAATTTAATTTTGACAAAGAAGGAATTTTGATTTTTGGAAAATGATAATGTGTGCTTTTTTATTCTTAGTTGATGAATGAATAGTTTAGGGAACCTCATAGTTACCATTTTCTTTTTTATCAAGTAAACAACAAGTTTTATAGATACATACTTGAGTATTATTGATCAGATTAAATGAAAAGAGATATTTCAATCGTTATAAAGAAATATTTTAATTGTTAATGGGTAATTTCAGTGTGAATTTACTAAAGTTAATTCATTTTCATACTCATATGAAAGAGTGAATATGGGAAAAATATTTTATTTGAATATATATTATGATTATTAATAACTTCTCCATGTAAAAATTTTATTTTGTTTACTATTTATTGATTAATAAAATATACACATTTCATTCCCATTTAATATACTATGTTTATTGATCAAATTTCATGAATATAAGCAGAGAATATACTCAGGTTATATGGTGTTATTATATCTATTGTACCATTACATAATCACAAATAATGTTTTAATTTTTATTAAAGGACTTCAGATGTCATTGGATACTAAATCAAATTTTATTAAATCATTTCATCCTCAAACTAGTAGACAGTCCATACAAATTATTTATAAATTGGTTGATGATGGTCTTCCTTATTCACATGATTAACAAGTATATTGGGATTAACATTTATCATCAGATGAGTTTTCCAAACGTAATAGGTTTCACTCATATATTAAAATTTCACCTTTTTTGGAATTATATTAGAAGTATTGTTAGACTATATCATGTCGAGAATGGGTATCTAAATAGAAATAGATATGGAAAGTTTTGGTTGATGAAATTGTTAAAAAGGTTAAATGATTCACTATAATATGAGGATGGATTAGGATAGTGAGAAAAATTATTCAGATAACATGTGAAAAGATATCTTTATCAAATTAGGGGATAATGTTATTATTATTTAATATCCATGGAAAAGTTGTGTGTATTTTTTAAAAAAAATGGAAAGCTAATTAGTCTGTTCATTAGACCATATTAAATCCTAGTGAATTATTGATTAGATTTCTTTAAATTTTAATTGATTTTAATAATATCCAATGTATTGAACATATTTCAAATTTTGATGTAATGTAAATATATGCATGATTAATCTCATGTTTTGATACCTAATGTAGTTCAATAGTATGAAAATATTTTTAATAACATCTCGAAATTTTAAAATATGAAGGTCATATTTGCTAACATGTGTTACAAAAATCAATAAGTACGTAATGAAATATAACATATGAATACATTATGTCATATTTAATATTTCAAACAATTTTTCTAGCATGTGTTACACACAAGACAAAGTTTTACAAAAAAACAATATATTATTAATATTCCTATTTAATAAGATATTTATTACCTATATATTGAAGTAGAGGGTTTGAATATAATTAAATCACTTATTAAAATATATTGATCAATTAATTTTTTTTCCAATTAATAAAAAATGATCATAAAAACTAATTGAATATAAAGGAAATATTTTTATAAAACACTATTTTTATATGTCAAAAAAATATATACTTATACATTAAATTAAATAACCCTAGTGAATGATCATAATAATTTTTTTATATATTAAATAACTTTTTTGAGATTAATTTTAAATATTTTATTGTAATAATATAATAAAATATCAAATTTAATGCATGAAATTATGCATATTTCTAAAACAAATGTTTCAACCATTTAACAGTGCAATAGTTTTAAAACTAAATTCTGTTATTTGGAAGAAAAAAAATTATTTTACAAAATAAACATAATTTTTAAAATCCGAATTTATCAAATTATTTATGGTGAATTATTGTTATTTCATTAAGAAATTTCATTTTTCTATGAAAATTGAAAAATGTGTGTTTTTAATTTGAAACAGTGTTTTCCTCTAAATAATTTGAAAGGATAAATTCTATTTTTAATTGGTTTTAATGTCACAAGAGAATAAATATTAATAAATTAATCCTATTTATTTAACTAGAATTATTTTTATATTTAATTTACATATAAAAAATCGTAATCTTTTGAAGAGTTTCACAATAAAAAACATTTCTCGTCCAGTCTATCTGATTAATTTAAAATCAATTTTTATTGTTTTTGTGGTATGAATTAATAATACTAGAATCAATGTTTTGAATTATAAAAATAAATAATTTATATAAATTTCAACTTAATTTTTTACCAAAATGATTAGTAAAATAAGATAAATTTAATTATAGAGATTAATAGAAGAAAGAGCATACCATGAGTCTAAACATCAAGTTTAAGGGGCCAAATAACCGAGAAACATTTCCAACACCACTTTAATGACAATATTTACAAATTATAATTTATAAAATTGATTATATTTTCTTACTAGAGCCACATGACATGGAAACAATGTGGGTGAAATTATTCTTTTTAAAATATTACATGAGTTCCACTAACCCTACCTATAAATGGCCAAAAACTCTCCTCTCTTATTCACACATTAAAACTAAATTGTTTCTTCCAATCTCCATTTAAATCACACCCCAATGTCCCAAAAATCATATAATAATTAGTGTTTGAAAAAAAAAACATCCATTGAATTCTTTAGTGAAAACCTATTGAGGACACCTAATGAATTGGCAGTGACCTTCTTTAAGTATTATTATTTTATTACTTTCCTCAGAGCATTAAATTATTATTATGAAATTAGTCTATAATAAACATATTATATTAACTATATTGACATTTACTATGATAATTTTAAAACAATCATCCTTACACACATCCATCAAATTGATTACGAAATCATTTTTCATGTGTATGGTGGAGTAGTACCATGACAAACGATGTAGTTCATTTCCTCATTACCACCATTCGTGGTTTGGAATTATGATGTATTTATTTTTTTATATGACATATATTATATTTATGATTTTATTATTTTTATGTAATGATTATAACACATTGATCTTTTTTGTTTCCATTTTATGATAATATGATAATGTCTCTCCTGTGTATTGTGGACTACTGCTTCGCGATGCGATGTGACTCATTAATGATTTATGTGGAATATATAAAATATGGTTTTAATAAAAAAATATTATATATATAACATAATAATCATGATTTAATAAAAATTATTATATATATATATATATTATATATTTTTGTTTCATTCAATAGAACAAGAAAATGGAATCATTGTTCTTGCATACATACGATATACCAACTCGATGAAAGGTGTATTTCATTTCGTATCACCAAATATTATGGATTAATAATAATAAATCTATACATAATATATATTATCTTTATATAATTTAATATGTTCTTGATATTATTAAATAATGATCGATTTAATAGGAATAAAAATTAACAAGTCCCAACAAACTCGAAAAACAAGGCAATTAACAACTGAAATAATGAATATAATGAATGATTATTGAGAAATGATTGATAGTATGTTATAAAATAATCGCATATTATATTATAAATATTAATTTAGTGATGATATATTTTAATATTGTGTTTTAATCTATTTCATTTCATTAAGGAATATTATAATATTATTCACCCAATTAATTTAATATGGTGTATATACTTCTCTATGACATGTAATATCATAAATAATTTATTTTAAATGAAATTTTTTGTTTCAATTTGAATTATTTAATTTAAGGGTATTAGAATTAAATATAACCATGTGGTGAAGAATTTCATAACTCAATTCTATTTCACTGGGTTATTTTTTTTATTCCTTATCATTAATGTTATATGATTATTAGCGTAATGAGTTTTTACTATATATTTATGTATTTATAATTTTATTTGGATTTATAATTCATAAACACAATAGATTCATTGATTAATTATCACCTCAATAATTTTATTATTTTATAATTTTACTTAACACTGTAATTCTAATCATGATTATTTATTATTGAATTTGAATTAAAGGAAATTATATGATTTCTATTTAATAAACAATTTATATTTTTTATCCTATGGTTATTAATGATTATTTTAATGAAATATTTCCATTGTCCACTCTTTGGTACTTAAAAAAATTGATAAAATTTAATGACCCAACCCTTTATTAATGAAAATTCATCTTTATATAATTAAGTGTTTTATTATTTCAAATCATTTTATAACACTTCCAATTACTTGATATTATGTTTTTGGATTTAAAATACAATTAGGAAATGTGACCATAGCTAAAATATACATTGAACATAGATCATGTGATTTGTATAAATATAGGGCTTTAATAAATCCAATTTACTCAGACAAAGGAAGCAATTGCCTCATCCAGTAGGCTTTCCCTGTATGAAGCTTCTTTTTCAGATCTCGGAATGGATGTGTTATCATAGGGCATCAATCTTTACCAATCGCATTCCAAGCTTCAACATTTTATACTCTAACGAAACTGCCTATGGGAGAAGTTGAAGTTGAAAGAGATTACCACTCGATCGTCATTATCCGGGCCACCCCAGGAGTCTATCTCCAACGCACACCTTGCCCTTCAGTCTTATTCCAGGGTTATAAGCGGTTATGTAACAAGAAGATATCACTATGACTATGTACATTATTTTTTTATATAATAAATAATATAGATTCATTTTATTATTTTTCTTAATTTATAAATAGTTTTTAAAGGGGAAATTTTATTTCTAGTTAATATTCAATTATGATATCTATTTTAATGAATTAGTTTTTTTAATGACATGATATTTTAATAAAATATTATTACTAAATTAATTTTTATTAAATATAAATGATTGTATAATTTTAAATAATAAAATTGAAATTTTTAATAAGGTATGAAGTCGTTTTTTCCAAAAGCTATGAATTTTCGATAAATGAGGGTTTTTATTTTAAAAGTATAAAGTCACATATTTAGAAAATTATTTTTATAAAATGTATTTTATTTTTGGAATAAAGTTGTTGAAATTATCCAGGGCTGAATATCACATAATTTTCTAAGACAGTCGAATTTTTGGGTAAAAATTAAATACCGTTTAAATATATAATGTGTTTTTTGACATAATAATGACCCAATAGTGAAGTAATAAAATAATATAAACCTTATGTTCGGCCAATATATGTTTACCAATAAAATAATGTGATTTTAGTCTTTTTTGATTTATTTTACAATGCTTTAGTGAACCCTTTAAGACTTTTAAAACATTTTACCTTTTAAATTTATTTCCTTGAGAGTGTGACTGACCTCCACATAATCAAACCTGTTATTTTAAGAGGTTCTGCCATTGGCCTTGTAGAATATTGTTTTTAATCACATTTTTCAGAAAACATGACAAAACTCCATGTGCTGGTTTGTGGATTGGATTACATTAATGTGTGGTGACCAAAACATAAATAATAAAGAATTTACACTCCTTTCCTATATAAACCCACCCTATCTCCCACTTCCTCTCCACTCAAATCCCTTGTATTTCGTCCAAAATATGTCCTCATTTCTCTAAAATCATTCCAAGTCACCCCAAACTCTCAATAAGCATTTCTCAAGCCTTCCCAAGACTTTTGGATCACACATCCAAGTAAAATATTCCTTCCTTTCTAATTGTATCCATGTTTCTTAATATCATTATGTCATTTTATTTTTCATTAAGAATGTTCTAGAATAGTTTTAACCTCTATAATACTTCCATATTTATTTTTTAATAATTATATACCCCATTTTTCTCTCATTAATTCCTCCCATGAACACTCGTTACAGTGCCAAAATTTGTGAGGAATTTCTCTCCCCTCATCCACATTATAGTAATTATTTTTTTATCATGAATCTCAATTACATTCAAAATGATAATACATGTATATATATTATCTAATTACTATACACTTTATGTTAATATGATGACACAACCCTTTATCTCTCATCAACCATTTTGTATGAATTATTATTTTATGTCGTTATGCTGCCGAAATTGCAATTCAATTTTCCTAGCCACTGTCCTTTTCTGTGAATCGCATGCCCATTTAATTATCAAGGGTATTCATCATTATAAATATTTAATTATTGATTAAAGAGTTTCATGTATGTATTATACATTCATTTATCATTTAATAAATGATTATATTGAATTATTCCATGTTGTATGATCCATGTGGCACACTTATGCATGAAATAAAATGATCTAGAAAGGTGTTCCTGGATAGTGCTCCAATGCATTTGGTAATGATTAGTATCATGATACGTCAAGTGCAATGAGGGATTAATCATGCTAATTAAAGTGAAATGAGGGTTTACTCTTTCTAATTCAAGTGCAATGAGGGTTTACACATGATCCATGTGCAATGAGCTTTGGCTCATTCTAATACCATGTTAAGTGTTGTCACCACATTTCCATTTTGTGGTAATTATGCTATATCATGACTTTATGTCCATGTTTATATTATGAACCTATGATATTCCCATTTACTAAAATGTATTGTATTCTTTATTTTATTCCTTGTTTACACCCTTACCGGGCTTTATATATCACACTTTTCTTATGCAGATCCTCAGGTTATCCCATGATATGCTAAGTACGATGGAATATAGTGGTAATGTAATAGAACATTTCAATTAAGAGGTTGTGTTTAATGTTTTATGTTTCTATGTAATATTCCTAATTCCCAAATACATTATTCCTCTATATCTTCTATGTTGTATTAAGTGAAGAGATTATGCAATAAATCATGTTTATGTGTGTAATAAAGTGCAGGGTTGTTATAGTTTGTATCATAGGATAGGTTTAGTTATTTTTTGGATTGATATTGGAAAACCCTACTGAAAACATAGAGACTATACTAAGTAAAAAAATCCTTAAATTGTGGTGAGAAAAGATTAAGTGGTTTATCAAGAAAATACAACCCTATATGGATATGTGCAGGTAGAGGCGGCTCTGGCAAAGATGTACCTAGGAGTAAAAACTCTAAAAAGGAGTTTTGGGCTTGACCTGGGTATCCTAGTACATGATAATGGGCCTTGTTTCACTCTTAGTGACGACAATCCCGGGGGATATGCATTGGTAAATTCCAAAGCTTAGTATGAACCATTATTAATGGAATAAAAAATGACACTAATAATATATGTTAGAAAGTATATCATGGATAACATATATCGAATCCTATAGATTCAGAAGTTAAAAAAATATATGTTATTCATAATTCATCCATTTTTCCATGGATTTACCTTTATGTGTCACCCTTAACATTCCTTTTATTCTATAAAATGCCCAGAAATAAGAGTACTCGGGCTTACAACTAATGTGAAGACCAATGTGATAATTGTTTTAATGAGATTCCCAATATAATAAGTGGAGGAATTGTGAACTTTGTCATGAAACACTTTTAGTTACCTCATGATTTAAATTGAATCCTAGGTTAAGATAAAATTTCAAGCACCCCTACAAAATTACATGTCGCTATCGTGTGCTTCATGAGACAGAGGCCTCCTACTTTAAATGTATCATATAATCCCTTAATCTCCGAACAATCGATCAACTCCATTGAAATTATCTTCTCTATACCTCAATGTTCCGAACAAGAAAATGTTCTTCTGGCTCCTTATCATATGGAGGGTGAATCCAACCAATGGTAGACATTAATATAAAATAAGAATCTTGAAGAGGATATTGACGTATTGGAAATGAAGGATTTCAGAAAAATGTTTTTCGATAAATATTTTCCTCCCACCCTCCCACCCTCCTACATAATATGCAATGAGACATTCTATCCCTCATGAAAAAATAGGATGAATCCATTAGAGAGTATGAGGAAAACTTCACAAGTCTTGAGCGATAAACCTCTCGCATTGTAGTTACCCCTAATGCAAGGTTGATCGCTTATTTGGTGGGCTGAAACCATGCCTGTAGAAATCCGAAGCGATCTTTGACTTCAAAATCTATGAGGAAATTTTCTGATGTGCCTTCAAGGTTGAAATAGTGATCTATGAATCTCAGGGGTATCATGGGGATAGGATTCATAATATAGACATAAATTTTGGCAGTCATATTGATAAATCCAATAGTGTAATAAAAATACAGCACCCTACTTTCCAAGGGTGCGGAAAAAAACATCCTAGAAATTTCCTGAATGGGATGAGAAAAAGCATTAGGTGTGGAAGAGAAGGGAACCAAGCAGTTAACTGCTGACTAGAAAAACCAGCAGCTATGATAGAGGGGAGGATCCCTATTTTAAACTATTAACACATTGTTCATTTTTTCAATTTCAAAGAATCATGTCCTACTTCTAATCAGTTCCCTAAGACAATGGTTTTTAGAGGCAACCAACAACTTCCAAGGCTGCAAGGGTGATATTTTTCCCTCATTACGATGGAAGTGAACCCTGACAACAATGTGGTTCCAGGTACACTAGTAAATCATTCATGAATAGGGAACATACATTTAGATTCTAGTTCACACATTCTTTTATGTCCCGAATGTTTATTATATTAATCCCCATGTCATCACAAATCATGGAGGTAAAGATGTTGATGTGTATAAGAAATGGGAAAATCATTGTATCCCATGAATATAACTCCTCCCCTGTCTAAATTTTTGGATTGAACATTCTAGAGAACCTAATAATAATCCCTTTGGTGTAATTTTATTCAATTATCAGCATGGATTGGCTTTTCGTATATAGATCCACCATAAATTTCAATGAGAGGGAAATAAATCTCCGTATATATAATCGACCTCCGATTCAAAAAAAGTGAAAGGAGAAGATGAATCCCCAATAGATAAATTAATCATATAATGGATATTAGTGCCCTATGAGCATGAATATCTTGCTCAGATGATTTAGTCTAAGGAGGCAATCATCTTTGAAGGCATGCATTTTGTGAGGGAATTTACTGTGGTGTTTCCTGAGTAATTTCCTTATCTTCCTCCCAGAAGAGATGTTGAATTATCAATTGACCATATACTAGGTACATTGCCAATATCAAAGATGTTGAATAGAAGGGCTGTTTGGGATCTTGAGGAACTGAAGAAACAACTATAGGTTAATCATGATAAGGGGTTTATACGTCCAAGTGCTTCACTAGGGGGTGGACTGATCCTCAATGTCAAGAAGAAGGATGGGTCATTGCACCTTTGCATTGATTTCCATGAGATTAACATAATCGTGATAAAGAAAAAGTATCCTCTTTCAATAATTGATGAATTATTTAATTATCTATGTGGAGCACAATAATTCTCTAAGGTATATTTGCGTTTGGGATTTTATCAAATATGGGAGATGAAGGAAGATATCCAGAAGAATACTTTTCATATAATATATGGGAACTATGAATTAATAAAAACTCCATTTAGACTCACTAATGGTCCATCAACATTCATGATTTGATGAATATAGTCTTTAGAGATTACCTCAAAAAAAATTATGTAGTCTTTATATATGATATTCTAATATACTCCAATACCAAGGAGGATAATGTGAAGCATCTAATTACTGTACTAGAAACCTTTTTAAAGGAGAAGCTCTAAGAAAATTACAAAAATTGTGCATTATGTTTAAAGGATGTTTCATTATTGTGTTATATTATCATAAGTAATTGGATATCTGTGGATCCAACCAAGACAACTTCAATTGGGGGATGAATGATGCCAACATTAGTAATAGATATTTGTAGCTTCTGGGGGCTAGACAAATATTGTCACTGATTTGTGAGAACATTCTCACGATTGTCAAACCCTCTTCCCAAGGTAACTTAGAAGGGAGTCGAGTTTCCATTGAGTGATAAATGAAAAGAGAGCTTCAATGAGTTGAAATAAAGGCTTATCACTGAACCCATTCTAACTTTACCCACAAGTGGAGAACATTTTGTGGTGTTCAATGATCGTTGATGGTGGGTCTGGGTTGTGTGTTGATGCCAAATGATAAAGTGATATTCTACACCTCAAGGTAGCTAAATATCCATGAGAAAGACTATCCCGCACATGATATAGAGTTGGAAGCTATGCTCATTAAATTTAAAATCTAGTGATAATATCCTTATGTGGGGAAGTGTGAGATATATATTGATAACAAGAGCCCCAAATAAATATTCACACAAAAAGAGCATAATATGCACCAATAAAGATGGATAGAACTCATTAAGGACTATAACTGCTCGATTCACTACCATCATGGTAAGGAAATCTAGATGGTGGATGCTCTATGTTGAAAGGATCCTACATCATTATCAATGATAAGAATTGAAATCGAACTATTCTTATTATATTTTCATAGGATGGACATTTGAATCATTAGTGGAGGAACACCATCCATATTTTCTCAAATTATTACTCAACCATCCCTTATGGAGATAATAAAGGATGCTCAAAAAAAGGATTTTGAAATTATGAAAAGGGTGGATGCTATTAGAAATGGGAAATCCTTAGAGTACAGTGTTGACAAGGATGGAATTTTGATAATTGGGTCATGATTATGTATACCATCCGTTCTAGAGATATATAATGTGCATCTAAATTACTCACTTAGATCAACCTTTTCTATTCACCTAGGGATCACAAAGTTTTATTGAGATCTACAAGAAAACATTTGGTGGGACAATATGAAAGAAGAAATTGTAGAATATACATCAATGTGACTGGTAAGATAGAAAGGGAAGTCTTAGAGGAGAAATTCTTATTGGATGATGCAACCACTAACCATACCAACATGGAAGTGGGACAACATTACCATGGACTTTTTAATTATACTTATAAGGACATCTAGAGGAAACAATATTTTATGGGTTGTTGTGAATTGTCTTGTGAAGACCGCTCAGATTATTATGATTCAACAGGACATCTCATTGGATCAACTTGCATGGATTTACAATAATGAATTGGTAAGGCATTATAGAGTACCACTAACTATTTTATTTTAGTGTGATCCAATATTCACCTCAATTTTCTTGAAAAGGCTCCAACATTCTATTATCAATAAACTGAACTTCAGTACAAACTATCTTCCTCAAATTGGTGCCCAATCTAAGCAAACTATTTAGACACTGAAAGATATGTTAATATCATGTTCTATTTACTTCTATAAAAAATGGTACCAACATCTTCCATTGGTTGAATTCTCCTATAATAATAGATTCCACTCATGCTTCTTAATGGAACCATATAAAGCCCTTTATAGGAAAATGTTTAGAATACCAGTGCGTTGGGATAAAGTCGGCGAGTGTAAGATGCTAGGACCTGAAATGGTCAATGAAAAGACCGAGAAGGTGAAAACTATTCAGCATAATATCAAGGCATCCAAGATTCAACATAAGAGTTATGAAGATAAATGTTGTCGAGAACTTGATTTAAAAGTTAGATACATGGTATTTCTATGAATATCTCCATTGATGATATTTATGAGTTATGGAAAGAAAAGGATGTTGTATCCTAGGTACATCATCCCCTTCGCGATTCTTTATCGTGTCGGGGTTGTGGACTTTCAACTAGCACTTCCCCCACCATTTCTAGAGAACATGATGTCTTTCATTAATCCCTATAAAAGAAGTACATACCAGACCATTTACATGGACTCTCTTTAGAGGTAGTATAGTTAGTGGATGATCTTTCTTACATTGTCCAACTAGTAAAGATCATAGATCATATGGAAAATATTCTACGAAAAAAGAAAATTCCACTCATTAAGGTGTTGTGGTGAAACCACGTGTTTGATGAACCAACATGGTAATCAGAGGAAGTGATGAAGCTGATTTACCCATATCTATTTTAGTGCGGGAAAATGAAATTTTGAGGGCGAAATTTCTTAAGGGGGGAATATTGTAATGACCCAAACATTTATTAATAAAAATTTCTCTTGATCTAATTAAATTTTTTATTATCTAAAATGGTTATATAACATATTAAAATCCTTGGTTTTATGTTTTTGGATTTTAAAATACTTGTTATTTTTGAGAGATTCAAATATAGACTTTGAACAGTGATCATATGATTAGAATAAATATAGGGCATTAACAAATCCATTTTACTTAGACAAAAGAAATGATGGCCTCATTCGGGAGAGTTTCCCTATACGAATCCAATTTTTCAGAGCTCAAAAAAGTAGGTGGCTTCATTGGGCTTTTCTTTTGACCAAGCCCAATCCAAGCTTCAACATGTTACGATAAAATGGAATTGCATACTAGAGAAGGGGATGTAGATAGAGATTACCACCCGATCAATGTTATCCGATCCACCCTAGGTGTTTTTCACTGTCACAGACCATACCCTTCAGTCTAATGTAGGAGTTATAAGGGGTTATGAAAAAATACATTAGAAAAATGATTATGAGAATTATTTTTGTATATAATAATGAATACAAATTCGTTTTTTATTTTAGTTACATTATAAATAGTTTTTAAAGCACAAATAGTATTTTTAGTTAAAATCAAATTATGAAATCAATTTTGATTAATTAATAGATTTTTGGATTAAATAATATTATAATAATATATAATTACTAAATTAATTTTCATTAAACCTAAATTATCATATAACTTTATGAATACTATTTTAGTTTTTATTAATGTTTGAAAGCCGTTTTTATCAAAACCCATAATTTTCAGTAAATGTCAATTTATATTTTAATATAAAAAAATCACATATTTAAAAAATTACTTAGATAAAATAAATATTATTTTTGGATTCAGGATGTCTAAGTTATCCAATGCTGAATTTTTTATAGTTTTCTAAGAATGTCATATTTTGGGTAAAAATTAAATACCCTTTAAATATGTAATGTGTTTTATGACATAATAATTGACCAATAGTGGTTTAATAAAATACTATAAACATTATGATTGAAAAATATATTTTTTAGTATTAATATATTGTGATTTTATTTTTTTTTTATTTATTTTACAATGCTTTAGTGGACTCTTCAAGACTTAAAAAACAATTTACCTTTTAAATTTATTTCCTTGAGAGTGTGACTCACCTCCACATAAGCAACCCTATTATTTTAATACATTCATCCATTGAATTTATAAAATATTATTTTCCACTCCTCATTGTAAAAAAACCATGGGATGGAAACATGAGATGGTTTGTGTTTTTCATTAGTTTAATGTGTGGTGACACAAACCTAAATAATAAAGCATTACCTATCCTTTCTTATATAAGCCCAACCTTGCTCCAACTTCCTCTTCACTAAAAGCCCTTTGAGACCATCAAACCTATACCCCCATATATCTAGAATCCTCCCAAGGTTCCTCATACTCCCAAGAAGCCTCTCTCAATCCACTTTCAAACCTTTACGATCACACATCCATGTAAGGGTTTCCTTCCTTTCTAATTGAATCCATGTTTCTTAATATTGTTATGTCATTTTTTTTCAATTAAAAAAGATTGGGGTATGATTTTTCACCTATACCATACTTCCATATTTATTTGTAAATAAATAAAGACCACCTTTATTTCTCATTAATGCCTTCCAGGTACACCTGATACCATACCAGAATTACGTATGGAATTTTTCTCCTCATTTACATTCAACCAATTTTTTGTATCATGAATCTCAATTCCAATATATTTGATAGGACACATATATATATATATATATGATACACATACTATCCATTTAATTTAAATATTATGAGACACCCCTTTCTATCTCATAAAACATTTTTATGAATTATTATGTCACGTCGTTTTGCTGTCGAAATTGCACCACAATTTTCCAATCCACAGTCATTGTGTAGTGAATGCAATGCCCAGCTCATTATCAAGTGTATTCAATTGACTGCACATTTACATATTGTTTTAAGAGTATAATTTATTTATTTAACATTCCTCTATCATGTAATATATAATTATGTTGATGGATTCCATGATGAATGATCTATGTGGCACACTTATGTATGAAATGAAATGTTTAAGAAAGGTGCCCCCTGATAACGCTCAAATGCCTTGGGTAAAGATTAGTATCATGATATTTCAAGTGAAATGGGTGTTTACTCCTGATAATTCAAGTGAAAAGAGGGTTTACTCTTTATAATTCATGTTCAATGATGGTTTAATCATGCTCAAAGTGCAATGATCCTTGGAACATGCTAATAACATGTTAATTATTGTCGTCGCATTTCCATGTTATGATAATCACGACATATCATGCTTCTATGGTCATGTTTCTATTATGATACTTTATTATTAATATTTTGTAGCATTAATTTTATTATTTATGTTATGACTTTTTTACTCATTTACTGGGATTTATAGGTCACCCTTTTCTTATTCAGGTGCTCTTTTTATCCCATGCAATGCTAAGTACGAGGGAATGTAGTGGTCATATAAAGAAATTTTTCAATAAATATGTTGTGTTCCATATTTTATGTCATTATTTAGTGTTCCTAATCTCCAAAGACACTAGACCATTCAATCTTCCATGTTGTATCAAGTCAATAGTTTATGTAATAAATTATGTTTATGTGTGTAATAAAGAGGATATTTGTTATATAAATTGTTTTAAAAAATACTAACATCATCAATATGCTCTGTCAGAAATCTATCTTCATACAAAACAATGTTTTCTGAAAATGTTATAAAAAATTTATAATTATTTAATAAACATTTAAAAAAGATTTATTAAAAATTATTTTTAAATATTTTTTATGTTTAAAAAAAATTCAATGGAATCTTCTTAACACTTTCTAATGAAGGAACTTTTGTGACGTTTTTACCATGTAAAAGGAATGATTTTATGGAAAGTATAGAAATACCCACAAATGTTAATTTCATTTATTTGAAGACTTATTTTCATGTTTATGAGGATTTATTGAATAAAAATATATTAAATGTGATTTTAAATTAAATGTATTTGTCAAAATGTTTTTAAAAATGAATATGATATTTTCGATAAGAATGGTTTTTATATCTTTTTTCATGGAATTTATATTTTTCAATGGAATCCACCCTTTACCCTTACTCCATTGGGTATATATTATATTGATATAATCTTTATTCTTTCTCAACATGGTTTCTAGTATATTTAACATGGTATCTGATATTTTTATACCATTCACTTTACTATAAATGGTTTATGATTATGATTATTTATTGGGGAATGTATTTACATTTTGTATTATGTTTTTAAGAGAAATATATATGTTAAATAAATTTTATCCATTTCATATAGGTAAGGAATTGTTTTTTTATTTTCTATATTGGGAATAATACAGACCCATGATACATTGGTAGGTCTTATAACACAAACTAGCTATGGTTTTGGCAGACACATTACCATTTATTATTTGATTCAAATAGAACCTTGAATGTATTATATATCCAGCATAAATACATTAATGCATTAGATTTCATTCCATGAATACTTGATAGTTTGTTTTAGATATCCATCAATATAGATTACCCTATTTTGAATTCCGTTATTTATCCTCCATGTGAATATTCAATTTATTAGAATATTCATTGTTAGCTTTCATTCTCAATTTATTATCTATATGAAATTATGTGTTCATAATTAATTTGTTATATATGTTTATCATGTTATTACTTGATTGGATTGTGTTTCAGTTATTTACCTCTCCCTATTGATGATTCTCATCGATTCATTATTACTTTGATTATACTTAATTGTTACAAATAATTTAAGCTCACCCTTATTTTGTTTCTTTTACCCATGACACCATAAAGATTACTATGATTGAAATAATAGGATTATATACAATGAATAATGTTATTCCTTAAAAAATATGTTTTAATTTCAATAATGAAATATAATTTGAGAATCATTTATGTATCATGTTTATGAAGAGTAGTAAAATATTCAGTGCTTCAGGGCGTGTTTACTTATATCATGGAAAATATAATGATAGCATGCACTAACCCTAGGATTTTGTGTTTGGGGTCACTATAGTTGGTATCCTTGGATTTGTATTTGAAATTTTGGAAACCATATTTAGGAAACAATTAGATTGGGAATATTAAACAATGGATGTCTTTGATGAGAAGAATATAATTACATCCTAATGTTCTTATAAGGTATATATTATGTAGTTTTACATGAAATATGGATATATATAGATTATATGAGTGGTTGTGGTTTTGTAACCAACGTATCTTGCGGTAACAACACTAAAAATGTCATGTTTGTATTTTCTCAAGCATAACCTAGTAAATGAAAGAGGGACTTACTACGAACTTGGTTTGACACTCCTGGGGGAAATGATTAGCGTAATTCACATTTTATTCAAAACCCATTATTAAGGATTTTATTAGATTATTAAAATAAATATCCTAAGTTATGATTAAAGAGTATTAGATCACAAAATAAGTATTCATGATTTAGACGTCCTATAATTGATTATATGTTTTTCCTTATATGATTTTTTTGGTCAAACAACACTTTCTTGTTTTTGTCAATTGTTGAGTCTTGAAGGAATCATGTTAACACATAATATAAAATTAAAACATGGTTGTTTTAAGATACCAAATTAGAAGTTTATTGGAGTGAAAAATATCATTCTTAATTCCAATAAATATTAAAAATATATGATTAACAACAGATATGTTAACCAACTCTTGGTCTCACCAAAAAAGATAATGAAAGAGTTTTCGAAGAGATCTTGGTTTGGGGACTATGTAAATTTTTTTTCTCAATTTCCATCGAGTAAGGAATGTAGATTATGACACTCAATATTGTGTCTCAATGGAATGGGTAAAGGATTTACATGTAGAAAATAATATAATAATAAGAATAATATTTGAAAAAAAAATTATGAGTATGATCGATGGACATAAATAACATCCAAAGGATCAATTTATTATTCAGTTCCTTAAATGTGTGTAACCAGAGAATTATCAGAGTCAATAACCATTTATAAAGGGTAATATATAGAAAATGCTAAGACCTATGTGGAAAACATGAATGAATTTTCTATGAATGGTTATTTAAGAATTTAATTGTTTATGCATTTTACTAATAGTATTTTTCTTATATGAACATTGAAATATATAAGTATTCTCATATTTTTTAGAAACAAATATGTCTTAAATAATATAAGATTTATGAATACTATCACATTTTTGTGAGATCATGTTTGATCTTAATTGCAAAGTCTTAAACACCTCTTTTTAGGTATTTTGTGATGTGAGACTTTCAAGATTAAAGAAATTTTAATATATTTATGGTTGGAATATGTATTAGCAGAAAATTTATTTTAGGAATAATTAATTTACATTTAATGGACACAAAGATAAAGGCAGAAATATCATTATGGTTTAATATTATCACTAATAACATTACAATAGTAATTAAATAACAAAATTATATTTTTTTTAATATATAAATAAACAATTTTTTATATTTAAAACAATAATAAATAGTTATTTAATCATTAATTTTCATTAAAATATGACCATCATATTTGTTTTTTTAATTTGATTTAAATTTTGCAAATAAAGTTTTAAAAAATAGAAAACATGCATATAGGGTGACTACCCATCATGTCTTGTTTGCAAGAGGGGATTAAACAATTTTCTGAAGGATGATAAGGATTTCATGCTTACCACTGGACTATGTGATATCCTGGTCAATTTTTCATTATTTTTAGTTAAAAAAATTAAGGAATAATTATTATGTATGAACCATTAGAATTGCATATTTATATTTATAGATTATCGTATCAACAATTTATTTGGAAGATATTTTGTGATATATGAAATGAGATGTCACAATTTTATTGATCTCATTATTTATAAAAGTGATTTTTATAGATTTGAGAATAAAAAAATTATTTTTGGAGGCTTATATCTTGGAATAAGTGAATAATTTTAAATCAATCAATGAAAAAATAAGGGGTGAAATAGTTATTATATGATAAAAACATACCAAGTAAATTTATTTGCTCATATTCTTAGGTCATAAATTAATTTATTAACTTTAGAAAACATGATCCTGAATTAAAATGTTATCATATTACATTCATTTCAGATGATAAAATTGACCTTTATAGACCTATTAGATTTATGGATTTGATCCCATAAATCTTCCTTTGAACATTTAATTTCATGTGATCAATGATTTCAATTACTCTATAATTTTTTCCGATTTTCCTATATGTCCATATTTTCAAATTCCACCAGTGTAATCCTATATAGAATCCTAGTTATATTTTATTCAATGTGACTTTTGTACTTCCCAATATCTCTATTATTAAGTGGATATTTCATTAACCCTTTATCGATGTGCGTTTCTTAACAACGGTATTTTCAAATATCAAATCCATGATACCTATGATTTATTTTAAATTGTAAAGTAAAAAACTTGTTTAATGTATGGATAATGTAACACCCCATAACTATAAATTTGGAACATAATATTTGATACCATGTATGACATGAAACAATAATCATAGAATATAAAATAATATATGGAGACCAGACTATATTTTTCCAGTTTAAAATAAATGAAATATATTCAATATATTAAAATAGACACAATATCAATTTATCTTGTGTTTAATCAAACAATGAGTATCTTTGGTAAATTGAGTTACACAAAATAACAGTTTTATCAAAAAAACAATAATATTATTTCAATCATTTAATATGATTTTTATCAGCTAAAAATTGGAATGGAGGGTATGAATAAAATTAAAAAACATACGAAAATAAATATTAGAATTCATCAGTTACAAATTGAATAAAAATTAATATAAAAACTAATTGAATGTTTTTATAAAAAACTATTATAATGTACTAAAGTTGTTTTTTCATAATAAATTAAATTAATTAATATTTTATAAAGATATTAGAGAAATTAATTTGATATATATTCAATAAAAGTTTTATAAATTAATTTGACACATTTTATATACATATGCAAAGAGAAAACCTAATTTTACACATTAAAAGTTGTATATTTGTAAAGGCAGGGTAGCCACATTTTAATAGGGAACTTTTTTTAAACTAAATTTCAAAAATGTATAAGTATTATTTTAGAAAATCAAAATAATTTATAACATCATAATTTAAAATTTATTTTAGGGTTATTTTTGGTATTTTTTTGAGTTGCTTCATTTTCTATTGAATAATAAAAAATGTTTGATTTAAATTGGAAACTACATTTTTTTCTAAATAATTTTAGTTCTTAAATTTAGTTTTGAAGTTATTTTAAAGCCAAAATATATCTATTATAAATATATTAATCCAACATAGGTCATTAAAATATTTTTTATATTTAATTTATATATAAAAACATACTTCACATTTGAGTATTTTAACATAAAACCCATCTTTGTTGTGCTATTTGCAGGATTAATTTTAAACTAATTATATCCAATTATGTTGTTGAATCTGAATGAATTTAATAAAAATATGAAATAATCACAATATTTAATTATTAATAATCTTGAATTAAATTTTATTGAATATTCTAAAAGAATTCATTTTAAATTAATTACATCGAATGAGTGAAAAACAAGATTTCCTACGGACTGAGCAAAAACATAAAAAGCCAAATGAAAAAAGAAAAATTTCAAAATCTCATTATATGGACATATATAGACCTTATAAACTATTTCCTCTAGATTTTCACATTATTGGATCCAATTTATAGGGATTGAACCCATCTGAAATTCTACCTTTTCAAAAAATTCCAAGAGTGCCACTCACCCCACTTATAAATGGCCACCCCCTTTCCACCCTTTCACTAATATTAATAACCCTTTATTTGAGGAAATTTCTTCCAAAATCACTCCCAAGAATCTATAAACTCATCTTAAAAGCTTTATTTTTTTAATAAACATATAAATTAATTAATTTATTTAAAACCTAATAGGATACCGGATGGAGAAGAAATGATCTTCTAAAAGGGTTTTAATTTTATTTCCTTCACTAAATCCTTACTTTTTATTATACCCTTATTGTATAATAACTAATGTATTTTAAATATATTTATATATTTTTATGATATTCTTAAAACATAAATATTCAGTCTCTTCCATCCATTGGTTCAAAAAATCATCATTAGTTTATACATCTCACAACTGCCTTACGAACCAATGCTATCTGTTCATTCCATTACATATTTTCATGGGTGGGAAATGATGATAACTATATAGTTTATATATTATATATATTATATATATTATATTTTAATTATTCTAGAATTAATATATCACACATTTCTTCATGCTGTCCATTTTTTGGAAATATGATAAAGTCACTTATGTGTACTTTGGACTACTACCTCATGAAGCGATGTGAATCATTCCCGCTTTACATGTAATGTAGAAAAGAAGTTTATAAAAAAATATGGGATATATATAAAATTATGATTATACTATGATGATATATATAGATACAAATAATATTATTTTCATTATTTTAATAAAATATAAAAATTGAAATAATGTTTATGTGTACGTATGTCGTACCACCACCATTAAGAGGGTATTTAATTTACAACCAGAAAATTTTATGGATGAATATACATATATATATATATATAATGAATATAAATTTTATTTATATCATTTTACACATTTAGTAAACTATTAAATAATGATATAAGTTAGGGAAAAAATTACATGTCAAAACAAACCCGAATAACAATGTAATTAACACCCGAAATAATGAAAATAACTAAATATTATTTCCAAGGTGATGATAAGATGTTTTAGAATAATCATATATGACATAATAAATATTAATATGGCTATGTTAGACGATATTAAATTTTTTTAAACCACTAGAAATGATGAGAAAGAAATTTTGATCAAAAGGAAGCGTGAGGTATGAGATTTCATCTCAATTTCATTTCATTGATCCAAATTGTTATGTTATGCACCTAATTACATTTAAATTTTATATGTAATTTGATTTGTCATTTAATATCATGAATAATTCAATTTTAATGGTATTTTATGTTTCAAATTGATTTATATAATATGAGTGCACTTAAATTAATAGTTATCTGGTGGTAAATAATTTCATAACTCCATTCATTTTTATTATGTTTTATTACTTCATCATTTTCACTAGTATTATATGATTATTTGTGTAATGATTTTTTCATACCAATTGAAGTATTAATAATTTTTTATGTGGTTTCAATGTTAATACACATAATAAATTAATTTATTTTTTCCCCTCCAAAAAATGATAATTTTAATGGTTTATTTCATAATCCCATTCTAATATGGATTGTTTAATCTTGAATTTATATTGAAGTTAATTATTTCTTCATTTTTTAATAATTTATAAAATTTTACTATCCTAATTTCATTCATGATTATTTTGATGTAATATTATTATTTCCCATCATCTGTACATAACATAATTGAGATAATGTTTTAATAAATACCGTATTAATTTCTATCTTTGGTAAGAAATATTTTTTCTAACCCAGGTTATCAAATTATTTTTTGAATTCTTTTTAATAGTTTCAAAATTATTTAATAAATTACCTTTTTACCCATTTTTTGTTTTTATAATATTTTTTTCAGAGGAATATTCTTATCATTTTATGGAAAAATAACTTTTTAATATTTTTTTACCAAGATAATGGAATTATATTTATGATGTGTACTGAATTACCCATTTACATTACCATTATTTCAGTGATGATTACATTTCAATATTATGAGGTTATTTTTTCATTTTTTGAAATTTACATTAAAATAAAATTATTTTTCAAAATGTTTTTCAAAATGTAATAGAGAGTTTCCTATGGATTTTTTTAAGATCATTTTATAATATTAATATTCATAAATGAGAACAACCCTTTAAACATACTCTGGTAGTTATATATTTTAATGATATAATCCTAACTATTTTATTGGAATGTAGATGATCAATTTATCCAGGGATGTACAATTTGAATACCTTTCACTTTAATCTGTATGATCGATTATTGTGTTTATTGATTGGAGAAGTATTTACATTATGTATTCTAGTTTTAATAAAAATCATTATGACAATTATGTTTCAACGCTTTCATATGAATAATTAATTGGATTTCATATGTGATGGGTGGGGCTCCCTATATCCCCATGATGCATCTATATGTTTCACGATAAAATTAGACATGTGTTTAGTAGAGGTACTCACATTTATTAAATTGATGGAGCCCGTCACAATATTAAATGTTTTAGAATGAAGCCTCAGCAATATGATTTACACACCCATCATTGTACATTAAATCATTTTAATTTGAATTATTGATTTTTTAAATATTTGATTAGTTAGAATATCCATGATTAAGTATCATCATCATGTGATTATTTATATGGACTTATTTGGCCATTGTTTATTCCCTCTTTATTATGGTTATGTTATTTATTAAATGACTTTTATTTCAATTATTTTACTTTCCATATTGATTATTCTCATTGATTCATTATTTATTTCATTTTACATCCCCATTACTGATTACTTTATCTCTACCTTATATATTTTTCTTTTCCTAGGATTCAATTAAGGGTACTATGATAAATACTTAAGGATTATCTTGAAGTAATAAGGTTTTTCTAGAAAAATATTATGTTGTAATTTGAGTATTCAAAGTTACTATGGGTTATTTAATGTATCTAGTTTACAAATACAACTAAAATCTTTGGATATTATGAATTTATTTTCTTGTATATTATGATAATGTAATTATAGAAGGAACCAGTACCAGGCATATATTTTCGGGTTTAGTATATTTTGTATGAAGAATATCCTGGTAAGATTCATGATGATAGATAGAATAAGTTTTAGAATAAGGTAAGTCATTAGGTTAATGTTTTATAAAAACACATAAGCTTAAATAAGAAAAATTTTAATATAAAAATTCAATAAGATAATGGAACTATAACTTATTTAATAACTAAATTAAATTTAAGGATATAATTTACAAAAAGGGTGGGAATAATATTTTAACAATAAAGGATATTAAACAATTTTAAAGTACATATTTTTTCTCTTTTATAATTAATTAAATTAAATTATAATTAGAAAAGTTTTAAAATACATATTTAAATTATTTTCAGATAACTTTTAATTTAAATTAATAAAGTGATTATTACTATTATATAGTTAATATAATATCATCTTGTGTTTGAAAAATAAATTTTTTGAAAACCATTTATTGACGCATCTATAGGTTTAATTTTAAATTAAATTCTCAAAATCCTTTGAATTTAATTTTTAAACATGGATTTCATGCATTAATTAATAATAACATGAATAATATCTTATGTTCGACATAATTTTCACTCAATGTGAATAGTGAATACAATATGAAATCTTTTTATGCTTGTAAGGTGACAAATGATTTATCAGTGGTTAGACAAGAATGATAAAGATTAAAAATACATAAAAATTTATAAAATATGTTGGATGTAATTTTTGTGAGGTTATATTATCTATTTCTTAATAATTAACAATTTTTTCCTTGTGGAATATGAATGTAATGGATATCACTTTTTCTTTTCAAATATTGATGGATTCCTCTCTCCTCCACATATAATGATAAACCCATGCTTTTATCCTCTTTACAGTATCAATGAATTTTGGTTAAGAAAATAACTAAAAAATACATTTTTATAATACTACATCTTTGCCTAAAGGAACTTTTTTATCATAAAAATAATCTTGTTTTTATTTAGATATAATCTAAAAGAAGTGTCCGAAAGAAGAGGAATCTTTCATAACCAAAATGATTTGTTTTATATCATTTTATCCCAAAATACAAAATTATTCAAACATGAATGTAGTATAAAAATGTATGTACCATATAATTATAACTTATTATCTCAATTTCACAACCAAATCGCATATCCTCTTTCATTAAATGGGAAATAAAATAATTATTTATGTGTGTGATGAACTTCCACCTAATGAACCGATATAATTTGTTTTCCATCATCAACTCTCCAAAAATATTATTATGATGAAATTAATTTTTTTTATAGTATTGATGAAATATTTTTAATTCTTATGATATACTATATAATGTATTTTTTACCTTTCTATTCACCAAATATTTATTCCATCATCCGTGCGTATGTATAGACTAATGCCTCCATAAAGCAATGTGATGATGTTTTCATCACTTTATCTCATGAATGATATATATATGGGTATCTAAAGAGATGATTTTTTATAATATTATAATAATTATTTAAATATTAAATAACATTTACCTTATTTCCATAATAATTATTGAAAAATTGAAATGTTACTCATGTGTATGTATTTCCTACCATCTCCGTGACTATAGAGTACTTCATTTTTTATATGTATCATTCATGATTAGTTTTGGAAGGATAAATTATTTTAAAAATGATAATAATGACATGTTTTTTATTTTTTAAATGTTTAACAAATTAATTGTTTGAGCACAATTATCTTACCAAAGTCATTTTAGACATATGAGATGATTGTCATTAAAACTCCTAATGTGAACACAATTAATTATTTGATTGAATATAAGATAGAAATAAAGTAATAATATTGATAAAAATTATTATTATGTAATTATATAATAATTATTATTTTTTAATTAGGAATATAAAGAACGAACAAGGCATGATAGACCTAATGTAAGTATCAAATTTACAAAAAATCTTGTTTAAAATGTTTCTATGATTTATTTTCAAAATATATATCTACTATATATATGTTGATAAAATGATTTTATGAATTTAATTATATGGAAATTAATGTTTCAAAAAGTAAATTTTTTATTTTCTATTAAATAATTTCCAAAGTAATTTTATTAATGATGGTTTTGTGTTTCTTTATAGAAGGTAAATGTGATTTTTAACATATAAAAAGAGAATTAATTTCTATTAAATCATTCCATTACATAATATATGGAATACATTATAATGTTTACATTTTATTCATATAGAAAACCAAAATCCTGATGTCTATATTGGTATTGAAGATGGGGTTTTTAATTAAAATGGCATTTCGATATCAGATTGGGTTATCCAAATGAGTTTGAAAGAGTTCATAAATTATTTATAATGAAAAAGTTAAAAAATAATATGTTTTAAACATTACATGTAACAAAATAATTATATATGATAAATTGAGGATGCTGATACTATTAATCAGAAAGGTTGAGCCCCATCATAACTCACAGGTGAGCCAGAGTGTGTTTTAAATAGGTTATTAATATTAAACATTATGTTTCTAAATGGGGAATTTATTTTTCATGTTTTAATAGATTCATTTCCCAAAAAAATTCTTTGTAATTTTCATGTGGAATTTATCTATTTCAATTTGTCAAATAACATTGAGATAATAGAAAATCATTCATAGTTCTTTATGATTTTCACTAGATTAATATATTTGTTATTTTCACATCCCTTACTAAACATTATGTTCTCATCACAAATTTGTAATGTTATTTATGTAGGGGTAAGTATGAGTAATGTAAAAATACAATTCATTTTTATTTTCAAGATTATTTTTTTATAAAGAGAAAACAAATAATATTTTTTGTATTTTATATTTTAGAAAAATAGATACAAATTGGATGTGTAAAATTTGTAATATATAGATTTATTATGTATGTTTTAAAAACTAATTATCTAAAATAATAATCCTAAAAAATATTTTAGAACGAAATAATATTAGTAATAATCTAAAGACACAAGTATCTATAATTGTTTTTGTAGGGTTGTTACACTACCCCCATAAAGAAATTTCATCATCACAATTTTATCTCATTTATGAAAAAATATTTTAATTTTATTTTGTTAAAATTAATTCTATTAATTTGAATATAAAACATATGGTGATAATTTGGAAATAATTATTATTAAAAAATAATCCTTATTGAAAACTCATATCAAAAAAATATATTATAAAATGTTTTAATTATGTGTCAAAATTAGAAATATGAAAGGCACCTACAAAAAACCATAATCAAGTTTCTCAATAAAGAGAAAATTATTTGAAAGTGAAAAAGTGTATTGAAGGAGATAAATATATTTTATCAAGAATAATAGATTGTTATAGTTATCAAGATAATGATAATTCTAAAAAATCCCTAAATCTTTATCAGATGAATAAAAACATCAAATCATTGGAAATAAAATAATATTTTAGTCAAAAGATTTTGTTTTCAACACAATCATATAATGTTCCCAATAATTTTAACTTCTTCAAAAATAACTTCTTATCAATTCATCACTGGAATACTTATCAATTACATGTTTTTTTATATTATAAAATATATATTCCCAAAATGTAATAATCATTTACCTGAATTAATAATAATATATCATATTAAATATAATAGTTGTGAATTTATTTCAATATATTTGGACAAGTTATAGTATAATTCTTCTTTAAAAAAACCATTTGAATTATTCAATTTAAGGGTTAGATATACCTAAAACATCTACTAACACTTAATAAATGTCTCTAAGGCACATTGATAATATAAATTATAAAGTTTAAGAATGAATTTGAAAATTTTACTAGCATTAATATCATCAATAAAATATCACCATATCATAACTACTGAAATCCTATAGGAATACACTTCAATCATTCTAATTTTTCATGAAAAAATTTCCATGAATTATCACATTATTCCTTTATACATAATCCATAAAATAAATTTTTTATTATCACACAATATTAATAAATTCCTATAAAAGTTAGTTTCAAACATAATGTATTGTAAAAATGTTTAAAATAATTCATAAATTCTTTCTGAATATTGAATCTTATTCTTCTTCATCAAAAAAATATATTTCCTATAAAAGCTTTTATTTTATTTATTCTGCTGATTCTCTTCTTGAGAAGTTATTTTTCTTTGTATTTTTATTTATGTGTGACATTTTTATAATATATGAATCATATTTTTGATCATTTTATATTTTTCTTTAGGAACATATTCTCACATTCATAACATGTATATAGTTGAATATATTTTACATTTATAAACATTACCACCCAAAATATAATATAAAACCATTTTTTCAATTATTTGGTATAGTTATAACCTCATTCAGGTTCATGTTGCTAATTATATCATGATATATCTTGTTATATATAAATAGAATATTTTTCACATTAAAAACTATAAATTTTGGTTTCTTATTCAGATATGAATTATAAATTTTTTCACACACATTATTTGTTTGGTTAATTAAAATTTAATTTATTTGAATTAAATTTTACAATTTATATATATATATTTGATAAGTCATAATATATCAAATTTTCTACCATATTTTCACTTTTCTCTCTATAGAAAATGGCGGTTTTTACTCAAATATCGACTATGATAAACTTTTTCTCTAAAAAATGATCAATGTTTTGAAGAAACAACAAAATCTTATAAAGATACTATTTCATCCATTTCGATGTTCATTTTTCCCAAAAATGTTTTTACTCCTTTATTTTGAAACTAATATAGTTGTTTACTCATGTGTCATCCACATTTGAATTGAATTTCTGTTAAGATGGTCATTTAACTACCTCTATTACTATTTTGGTTTTTCATAATGATATTTCAAAATATTCAAATAATTTTCCATCATTTGAAAGTAATTTTTTTATATTCTAATTTATTTTTTATAAACATTTGTTCATTCAAAGGTTATCTGTTAATTTTTATATTCTATTTATGTTATTTTTTTTACAATTTTTTCACAATTCCTTTTTTAAACTATGATTAGTTTTTCGAGGACCCCTTTTGAAAAATATATTTTTTAAATTTAATGGATTTCAAAAAATCTTGATGTAACCTTTTTGAAACAGTGATTTAATTTTCAAGGATAAATTATTTTTTATTACATATGAAAATAATCGTGATTTAAATATTTTACCATAATATTTTCAAAAATCTATTTTAAATTTGAGTAAAAAAATTATCTTCTAAGATAATGAAAAAATTACATTTAATAAAAACAATTTAATTACTTCTCTTTCATATTACTACTTATAACACAGCCATCAGAGACCCAAGAATCACTCAGAGAAGAAGAAGCCACTAGAGAAACCAATCAGATCTAACCCATGCCTCCATGGAACACCACACTCCAAGAAAACCAAATCTATAGACCTACACCAGGGATCTACAAGACCAATTAAAAAAACTAAACAACTTCTCCCAGAAACTGCAAAGCCGTGTTGAGATCCGTGGCCTTATTTTGGCCATCCTCAATTGTGGATTTGAAGTAGATCGTTTAAAAAAGAGATGATTTTGAAGTCACTTTGCAGTGGTGGAAGGGGATTCAATGATGGCTTTGGAAATTTCATAGTGAGGATACATCTTGCATTTTAAAAATAAGGATAGATGAATCTTGTTCGCTTACCCGTCATTATTATGGTTCTGGGAAAATGGTGCTCGTTACTGTGTTTCAGGCCATTGAATCTGTTAAAGAGGTGAGATTAGATTTACACCATTTTGTGCAAACAATTCATGTTTGTTTTTCTAGATTCTCTCTTTCGGGTCTATCTCATGATAAGGATGAAGGGCTCATTATGATTTGTTTCATATTTTCCATTTTTTATGGTGGTTTTTTGTTTGGTGTCTTTTTTGGTTGATATGTGTTGTGGATGCTAGTTTTTTGTTTTGTGGAGTGGTGGTGGATGCCGCTTCAGGTGGTGCAGTTGTGTTATTGACATGGTTATTGGTTTCCCCCCATGTTGTTGCCGAAGTACTGGTTAAGTTGTGATGTTCCATGGATACTATATTGGTTTATGGTCCTATGTGGTGTTGCTGGTCTCGTTGTGAATTAGAATGGATGTTGTACTTTGTTTCTATTGATTGGTGATGGATTCTGTCTTGCCTATTGGTGCTGCAGATGTGTTTCCGGATGTGCTACTAGATGTGAATTTTTATAAGATGACTTGAATTTTCTGTTTCGTGGTGAATTAGCTGAGGTGATACATTTGACATTAATTCTTGCGGTTCTATGATTTTGGTTGCTAATATGCTTGGCAAGGAGCTGATGGTCGACAAAATTAGTGTTGAGTGATGTTGGTTGATATATGGTTGAGAAATTCTACTGGAAATGATCGTCTGTTTTTGCCTTTTCAATTTTGTGTTTTTCATGTCCTTTGGATTTTTAGGGACTCTTTAGTTTTGTGGGGTTGTCCCGTGTTTTTTTGTGAGGGTTGTTTGACCCCGCCCCTCTCTTGTCTTTTTTGTCTGTTCTTCTGTGTCTATTTATCTAATATATTGGGGGGGGGGGTCGGGAATAGCCTCATCTCCACATCTTCGTTCCAAATAAAACATATATATGAAATATTTTTTTGTCTAATTTAATTTTTAGTATATATCAGATACATTATTTATGTTAGTTTTTGTGTTTCTATCTGAAAATTATGTGCAATCCACTATACATTACATAGGTTATGTATAACGTTTTTAATGATTTTCTTCAATCGATTCTATATTTATGGATGATTAATGTACAGGGAACTATATTTACTTCTAATTAAATTATATGGTTTTTTATTACATGATACATAGATGTTATTAAAGTATATTTTCAATGTTCATAAATTGAAAGATTGTTATTTTTTCAAAATATAAATCCGAAACATTTTTGTCTTCAAAAAATGAATCTTGGGCATATTTTTATTCACAATTAGATGAATTGGCATTTTCTTCATTCACAACGTGAAATGTGGGAATTTGTTTTATATAATTATGAAATTAATTTTTTATTTTTCATAATTTTATTTTTTCCCTATTGTTATGTTTTTTCTAATGATCTTTTTTTGTGATAAATTTCAATGGAATTTGACATTAACATTCCAAATGAATATGATTATGCTATCATGGTTTATTATTATTGACTCATGTTTTCATAGATTTTTGATTCATGACTTATAATATACACATAAATATTAAATGAATTATGATCTATTCTATATAGGGTATAATATTCTTTGTATCCTGATTATAAATATATTCATATCATAAGATCACTTATGATTTTTTTTGTAATGATAATGTTTACACTTACTGAGAATCTATGATAACCCCTTTCCCTTTTCTCAAACCCTTATGTTATCTAGATAATAAATATATGTAATATATAGAAGATTTTACTATTTGATTAAATTAATAAAGATGTTGTAGAATATTGTTTGATGAATAAATTTTAGTCACGGTGGATATAAAATCTATTTTAGCTAAAAGATAAATGGTTTTTTATCTGTTGTTCTCTCTGAATTCTCTTAAAATATAAAACTAAATGGTATGGAGAATGTACTATCACTAAATAATGTCTTTATGCCATGAAATTTATATGGTAATGTTTTTGGGTTTCTCTCATTGGTATCATAGAAGGGATATGCAACATTATAGATTATTAATTTATCTATTGAGGATAATTTAAGAGAAATATATTTTTTATGTTTTATATGTTATAGTTTATCATAACTTCAAATGTATAGATCATCCATTATTTTAATTAATATAATATTGAGTGATTTGGTTAATAAGAGAAGATGAAATTAGTGAAAATTTATGGGTATGTCTAATGGATAAGTGTTTTTATATGATAGCATCCCAATCATAAAGTATAAATTGTGTTGATCCACTGAAATTTTACATCAATGACTAGGTACTTAAAAGTGGATGCATCTATATAATATATTCACCTAGGGGTAATCACCATATATAGGTTGGTTGATCATTGAATTGATCATAAATATAGTACATTATTGGGTAAGTAAGACATCACACCTAGTTAAAAAATTATTATTGATATTCTTTGTTCTATCACATTCTCCTTACAAACAATTATGGAGGATTTGTTCCTTAATTACATTAATGTATCAGTTTAATATTTATTAAAGGTTGAAACATAAATTAACCGTGGTAAAAAAAAATTTATATGATTTAATATACATTAATATGATTCATAGGATGAGATGATGTTTTCAATATAGAATACATCATAGTATTGTGCCTTCATATTCATATAAAAAGAATATTTTGTATAATATCATATCCTAGTTTGTTTTATTCTTGGGTTAAAACAATATCAAAGAAATAATGCTAGAAATGTTACATATCTATGAAACACTATGTCTTATAAAATAATAAATAAGAATTATATTTTTTTATAATATTGGTATTTTTTTATGATGGATAAAGACAGTTTTAATCCCCAACCTAATACAATGTGGTTTTAATCTAAATTTTAATTTTAATATGGACATTGTTAACTATTTCTATTAGTTATTGATATTTATTAAGGATATTCTTGTATAGTCTAAAATGTATGGGTATTATGTAAAAGGTATATGGATGGATCTTTAGTTGTTTCTATTTAATGGGTAAAAAATATATAATAAATGGTAATAAAAAACATGAATTATGATTTTTTAGATGGTAATATTTTGGGGAAAACCATAGAGGAGCACATGATTGAGTTATTGAGAGGTTATAGGGTTAAAATATTGTTGATGATGATGTAAAATATGATTTATTAATTTTGATAAAAAAATTTCTCAGTACTAATAAACTTGAAATTAATTATTAATTTATTGATGAAGTGATACGAGATATTTCTTTTTTTAAATTTTTTTCTCAATTTTAGGATTAAGATAAATATGTTAGGTTATGTATGATTTTCTAAATTAGTTATTAATACATTTGAGTTTTATAGATAATATACCTATTCCGATGAATATATGATTTCCCATTGGTTTAATAACTTGGCGAGTGTAATAGTTTTGCTAAATGATTATAATTTGTTATATACGATTATGGTACATACAAACTAGGGTGCATTATTTTATTGATGAATAATGTAGTTTGTCAAGAGATAAAAAATTTATAATAGTTTAAGAATGTAATTTATATTTTATATTAGAGGTTATATAGAGAATGATTGAAAAATCATGAATACCCTCACCTAACTTCATTTTCATGTAATAATAAAAATTGTGGGGATGAAATTTAATTTATAGGGGAGAATATAACTAACAAATATTTTAGAACCATTAATTTAATGGTATATTTCACCACATGTGAAAGAGGATATACCAAAAAAGAAAATACTAGATATAATAGATAAATTAAATATTAAATATTAATTTTATATATATATTATGTAGTTGGCCAATTTTTTTATAATAAATTATGTTAATTGAATATTATTATTTTCTTTGATTAATGTATATAGAAGGATGCCTTCTGAAAACCTATTTTAAAGCAAGGGGGTGTATTGTTGGACAACATAATAATATAAGTATATGATCGTAAGGAGTTTATTTTAATTGGTAATATTTATATTTATAAACTATTATTTCAATATCCAGTTATATTAAAATCAATATGATAAAATATTCAATACACTTGATGTATAAAAATATTATTTTTTTATATTAAACTTGTTTTATGCTATATGTTTCATTTTCATTTAAAAGATATTTTATAAATTTTAGAGATGTTATTTTAAAAAAATAAATTCTTTTTTTGATTGAATAGGTGAATATTATCTTATGATTTTTTAAAAGAAAATTAATATTTTTGGTGAATAATCTAAAATACATTTTTTACAAATAATATGGATTTTGTGACTTAATTAGTATATATGTAAAAAATAAAAATTCCAGAAAAATTTTATAAAAGTCAAAATAAATATTTTATAAGAGTATTTAAATTTTTTAAAATATTTTTGAAATCTAAAACCCCATATTTGACATTGTAGAAAATAAGTTATATATTTTAAATACATTATATGTTTTATATATGAATATTAATTTATATCATATTTATATAATAATCGAGTTATGTAGACTTTAAATTTTGAATCATTTATTAAAAATTATGTAAAAATTACAATATTATTTTTAGTTACATGGATATGATACCAAATGTAAAAACAAGTGACAATAGAAAAATATAAAATGGTAAAATTATGTATTGAAGAGTGAAACACATCAACCATGTTGATAACATTTATGTGAATGTTTGGTTGAAGCAAAGATTGACTTTATCACATATTCTATTAATCATATATCAAGTATTGAGTCATTACACATTATTGTGAAATCCCAATGTAGAAACATTATAGGTATTATTAAAAATGCCTTACATTTTCACTTATAATAGGGTCACACCCCTCCTTACACCCACTACCAAAAAAAATGATTATATTATAATTATATTCCCCCAATAATCTCCTCAAAATTACTCTCCAATTTCAAAAGGTTCTGATATTCTCAACGGAAAATCTATCAAAGTTCAACCCCTACATAAAATAGATAATTTTTTTAAGAGTAATAAATTTTTGACCATATTTTTTTAGTTATATTGATTTATATAGACTCCTTATTAATTACATTAAATTAAATATTCCTATAATTACAAAATAGTTTATTGTTTTATTTATTTATAAATTCGATTCAATCATTAACCGGTATTTGAACATTTTATATTATGAAAAATGAAATCATTGACTGTGCATCATGTTGACAACCTTCTATATGATTTGACATGTTTTATTCCATCACTACCAATGAATTATAGTCATATTATAGAATTTATAATATAAATATGATATTTATGTAATATATTTTATTATTAAATGATAAATCATATTTTTTTCTTTCCAAATTCTATAAAAAATTAAATCATATTCCATAAATCTGGGTGGACTACCACTTCCATATAATGATTAATTTGTATTAATCTTTTCAAAACCATATTATAGGTTTTTTCATAAACCAATTTTTAATTTAAAATTTGAGATATATTTAACTATTATTATTTATTACAAAAAAAGGAAATACTATATCTGATATGTGTAATAAATAACCCTGTAACATTAAACTATCCAAAAGTGAATTTATGAGAAAATTTGTTTTCTAAATACTATGAAATAACATTATATATGTTAGTTTATTCTTTTGTTTATTTATAATTATCATGTAAAACAATAATAAAAATTAATATTATCATTATGATTATGTTATATTTAAATTACAACTAAAAACCTATTTAATTATCTTATAATAATAAAATTTCAATGTTTGGTTATGTTTGAAAACATAAAAAAACTATAATATAAATTTATATCATGGATGACTATGTTATATTTATTTTAAATTTTTTTTTCATAGATAACTATATAATATGTTTCTTTGATTTTTTATTTGTAATATATAAAAAATTAACTCAATTTTTTTTAAAAATTGACTTCTTCTACAAGGATTCTTTGGAACAGTATCATCACCAAATTCTTCTTCAAATACGATAAAAAACCATAAAATTAAATTAAAAAATTATAAATAAATACAAAAATTAAATTCTTTACCTCTTATAATCATGTATTTATGATTACTGAGATTCTGATAAATGAAAACACAACAATAATGAAACTAGTTCAAAATGACCGTGGTTACTCACACATGATATTGAAATTATACAATATTGTAATAATTATAAATGAAATAATTAATTTCAAATGAATTTCATAAATGGTTATGTATAAGAATAATTTTTAGAAATCTATTGTTGAGTTAATTATTTTTTAATAAATTATCTTATAGTGTATTCAACAAAGTATAAAATCAAGGTATGGTTTTTATTTTCTCTTTTTCAATCCCATGAGACATGTTTGACCTTGTGCAATTTATTTTATATGGTGAATTAGCTATCATATTTCCTTCTTTTGTAATTATAATAACTTATTTGTTGATATATATAAATTTCAATTTTTTATTAACCCTCTAATTCTTATAGTACAATAACCTTAGTGTTTTGGGAAACAAAATTTTATGTTAATTTATATTTATTTGGGGATTTAAATTTCTACAATTAATCCCATTCAAAATGTACTTCTTTTATGAATTTTGGCTTCTGTAAGGGGTTTATTTGAATTAAATTTCAATTCTATGATTGAAAATCTAATTCATTGGGAATCATTATTATATATTAGAAAAATCATTTAATTTTATATTTATTAACATCTTTAATATTTTCACCCATCAGAAAATTAATATTTTAATTGAAATATACATTATAGATGTATTTTTTTCTCAAAAAATTTATATTTTTTAAAAATAAAAATATCACAATCTTTAAAGATCGATTTTCATCCATTCACATTTTCACTTTTCCAAATTCTCTCCCTTTCAAGTTTTGAATCTAAAATATATTTTTACTCATTTTACCTCTATATTTATCTTCTCATATATTAAATTATAAATTTTAAATTCTATTCTATAAATTAGTATTTTCCCAAAAATATTTCTAAATATTCTAAATTTTTTCTATCCTTTCCAAATCACATTCATTATCATAAAATCCGCATTTATCTTCGATAACAATTTATAAATTTCAGGAAACATTTACTTGTTTTTTTAAATATAAAATTTCTATAGTTTTCACATTTCCTTGTTGAAACATTTATTAAATTTTAAAAACACATTTGAAAATAATTTTTTTTGAAAGAGAGTTTTTCTTATATCACCATTTTGAAATAATGATTCAATTTTCAAGGTTAAATTATTTATTATTCATTTTAATAGTAATTGTTTTTTATAAAAATTTCATTTACGTTTTACAATTTTTTAATGTGATCTATTACTTCAAAATTTTCAAAAATGATAAAAAATCTCCTAAAAACATTTTAGGGATTTTGGTTCCATTTTACTCTGTATATATAAATGTATTATTTCCGATGAGGTTTTCTATCATTTATCACATACTAAATGTTCTTAAGAAATAATAATTTCTGATTTATGGGGTTTTTAATGTACAAGTTATATTATTGATATCAATATAGTTGAAACCGTCTAGATTTTTTCTAAAAACTATATTTTCCCAGGGTTATTTATTACGAGTATAATGAAATTTACTCAAGTTAAACTATGTGTATAAATGATTTATGCTTCATTTCATGTATAAATATCCAATATATTTGTGTTTAAAATATATATCATAAGATAAGGATGTCATGTGGGGAAATTTTTATTGTTCAAAATATAATTTTGAATAATTTTATTTGTATAAAATATGACGAATGAAGATTTTTTACCAAAATGAATAGAGGGAATCTTTTTATCCAAATACAAACCATGTGAATTTTGTTTTTCTACAGCATTAAACATGGGTGTTTTTTTCCTAAAATAAAAGGTGTGAATATTTTTTTTCATAAACTTATATTTTTCATGAGTTTATGATTATTCCAAAGATATTCATTATGAGACGTTTCATGTGAATGCTATTTTTAGGACTTATTCGCATATTGATTATTTGATGGATAATGTCTATTTATTATGTTTCCATTCTATTTTTATTCATGTATTATGATACTACAAGCCTTATGTGAAGAAAAATGACTAATCCTATGTTCGATAAAATATTATTTTGTTGAATGAAAAAACCTATAATTTTATCTTACATTCACTTATGAAGGTAAAAAATATTATAGCATATGATGTCACCAATTTCTTATGTTTCCTTCCACTTGGTTATGAAGGTAAAAAATATGTAACATATAAAAGTGTCTCCTATGTAGAGAATTTATGATTTATATTCAAGATTCATTAGAAATTAATAATTCCACCTGATAGTTTATAAAATTTCCATGATTTAAAATGTAATGAATTTTTATATTTAATGTTTTTCCAAATTTGAAAATTTATAAAAACAAATTATTCTGAATATATTATAGTGCAATAGTTCTTCATTTTATGTTATTTTGATTACCCAGTTTATAAGATTTTTTTTATGAGATAAGGAAATATAACACATGAGGAGGAAGGATTAAAATGGATATGGGAAGATATTTTTGGTGACAGATGGCTCTATAGGTGTAAGGCTAAGAGAAAATGAGGTTCCCTTTTATAGCTGATGTGTGTGGGAACCATTTAAATATTTGAGAAATTCATATATAATTTATTTCTATCCCAATTATAATTGCTCTGAACTACATTGAATTCTAAGATATAGAGGTTAAGGACTAATTATTAGCAAAAAATAAATTTTAAATATATTTAGTTATTATTTGAATCTCCATCCTCTAGTTTAATCTCATCCTTATCCATGTTTAATTATAAATATTATAATAAAATTTCCACCTTTTATGGCCCATGACTATTATTTTAAAAAATTTAGGTGGCACATACATTAACCCTTAAGGATATTATCGTCAATACCCTAGAAACTTCATTCAATTAAGGTATTTTTAATTCTTTATTTATTAGGATTATTTAAAAAATTTAAATACAATTTTAGATCATTCCTCTAACTATTCAGATTTCATGATTTTAATGGAATAAAGATTACAATGGAATTTGAATATATACTGTTTTAATCAAAATTATATTGAATAATTATCCCATAAATTAGTTTAAAATCATAATAAATAATATATATATATATATATATATTAAATCATATATTTGATTTTTTTAATATATCTAGAAGCTCTGCGTTAGTTTGGTATCAGCATTCAGAGAAATAATACTATCTCTATTACTTAAAAGTAATTTACTATAATAAAATTAAATTAATCATATTATAAATAACTATTTATAATTAATCTCATATTATTGTTATCCACAGAATAACATACTATAAATTCTCAAAGGTAGAGGAAACAATTTTGTAATTTCACTAAATAAGAATTAATATAATGACCAAAATCAATGACAATGGGTATAAAAAATCAATAAATTTCCATGTGTTATTCTTATTGTCGAAATAATCCCATTAATTTAAATATAGTAATGTTTGGGGTTTATATTGAAAAATCATCATATTTATAACCATAATTAAACTATTTTACCGATTATTATGGTGATAATATTTTACTATTGTTACAATTAATTGTGACTAAAAATTGAATTATATTATTTATGAAATTTCAACCTATAGGTTCTAAATTAGAAATGCATTTTTTCAATGTCTAATTTATAAAATTTTATAATTTAAAAATTAATATGTGAGTCTCAAATGTAATGAAAAATAGTTTGTAAAAAATATATTTATATTTATATAATATAATTTTTAAAAAAATAAGTATAAATAATATTTAGATTGAATTAATTATATTTTTTAGTAAAAGGATCTTCATAACCAATATATTTTCATGTTTTTTAAACAAAGTAGAAATTTATTTAATCATTTTATTTTTAAAAGGTCTAAGGTCATTTAAAGAGTTTCCCATGGTGATTTGGAAGTCAGTTATGTTCATATTGAAATGATTTTAAAATGGTAAAATATAATTTTCGTTTTGGAGGATTTATAAGGGATTTATAAAATTAATTAAGAAACATGAAAAAATTATTTTAATAGAAACCATATTTCGATGAATCATACAATTTTTAGGATTTATTTCATCACATTATAGAAATTATGATTTTATAATGTACACCGTATATTTATTCCATATTTAATTTCTACTAAAAAACCTGGTTGTCTTGAAAAAATATTAACAAAATACCCATTGGATAATTTGTAATTATAATTAAAAAAATAATATATATTTTATCAAAATTAATTTCAATATATTTTAATTTTAAAATTTAATATAAAATCAATATTTATTGAGAAAGTTTAGGGTTTTAACAAATAAGTCTTTTTTCACCCTTATAAAAATTTAATTTCACATCATAAAATTATATAATCATTTATATTTAATATCTAATATATCATATATCATATTTAATACTTAGTAATAATATTTAATTTCAATATAATTTATTTAAAAAATTAATTAATTAGATAAAAAAATATTTAATTTATTAACACATAATATTTCTCATAATATTATTAATGTTTTAAAAAAACAAAAGTATAACATCAACTAATATAACTATTTAAAAATTTATAAATTAACCAAAATATAATCCTTAATTTTTCTAAATAAATATATTTATATTCATAATATTAAAGTTAATTATTTTTTTATTTCTTTTTAAATTATTTTTAACTTTAATTAACTTATTATTAGTTTACGGCGCTAAAAGATATTTACTATGGTTACTATTCATATTGTCCAAATATTGAGTTTACATTTTAAGTAATATTTATTATGATGATTCCAAATATAGAATTCATTTTATCTAATTTATTTCTCCTAGGTGAAATAAATTATATTATTATTCAACCCATAAGTGTGATGGAAAAATGTTTTTTGAAAAATTAAAATTTTAACGAATATATGATTTTAATTTAATAATATAACTATTAATCATAATTATATGATATAAAATTCATAAATAAAGATACATAATAAAAATTTTCATTTATTTTATCCTCATTATGTCTAATATTAATTAGTTATAATATATAATCATTTTTCATTTAGAAACAGTTCCCAAACAAATTTAAACCTAAAAATTACTATATAAAAAAATAATATAAATATGATTTAAATATAAATAATTGAATTAAATATAAATAAATTATATAAATATTAATTTAATTTAATATTAAAATAATAATTTAAGTTTTAAATTACTTAATTTTTCAAACTAAATGACAATTATGAAAAAAATAAAACAAAAATCTATATTCCTAGAAAAATAAATATTTCCAGCAATATCCATAAAATTTCTCCTTATCTTAATTTTTAAATGATTATTTAAAAAAAATTAAATTTTAAAAAATATATTTTTTAAATTACATATAATTTATTAATTCTATTTTTTCAAAAAATAATTAACAATAATTTTTCAGGAAAACATATTTATAAGAATACAATGACATTACTAAAAATGGTGATATTTTTTACTAATACTTTATAAATAAAATTATGTTGTGTATGAAATTTAAATTTATATATATATGAAATAATTTATTTCAACCTATTCATATCATAAAATTTAATATCAAGGATAAGTTGTTCATATTTAAATAATCCCTATTTGTTTGGGTTTGGAGTTTCGTATCGCATAGGCTGAAAAATTTAGTTTTCTCTTCCTAAAAACTAAAGGCATTAAAAATATAACATATGAGATGATAAATTTTGATAATTTGTATTTATAAATGTGGAATTCCATAGATTAATCATTCAACTACATGATTATTAAAACGAAATAGGATGTAAGGGAAGACGGAAAAGTAGATGAGGTAATTTTACATCATTTTTATAATCTACAAAGGGGAAACTAATAGTTTAAAGGGATAATTACTCACATATTATATCAACATCAAATGGTTATTAATATTACAACCTAGTATCAAAAAAAAATTCAAGAATATTAAGAAGACGATGTGAATGATTCCATGAATAGTCCTTCATCTAGTAAGAAATGTTCTAAAAATAATAATTGATTTGTTTTCAATAAGATTAACTAGCTTTCAAAAGATTAATAGTATTCAGAAGAAAATATGAAAAAATAGATTAATGGATTAAAATACCACTGGGAACATTCAATTTGTGTGGTTGAAATAAATTCTAATGAAATAGAAGAGAGTCAGTATGGTGAAGGGGAAATGGAAGGGTAATTCATCTACCAATTGAATTTTTTTCTTCTCTGTTGGAGATATATTATTATAGTGAAAAATATTAATTATGATATAGTGATTCATGATGAAAAACGCTATATTCTACATTTCAATGATGGAAATTTTCATATTAATGTAGAAATTTAAAATCTCAAATAAAAAAATCTAAAATACTCAAAGAGACCCATTTTGTGTGTAATAAATTTTGAATAACCAAAAAGTTTTATTGAAGGAGTGGAAAATATTATGAAGGATCAATTAAATCATATAAATGAACATAATGGGTATGTTTTCTTATTGTGTTCAAATTTAAAAAACAAGAGACACTATTGGGCCCCATTATCACACCATGATTTTGGGCCATATAGAAAATAGAAAAAGGGCACCTATAGTATAAAAATATATCAAAATAGTTCATAGAATTGTCATGAGAGTAATATGAAACATCTAAATAAAACTAATGGTGTAAGGATTGATCACAAACTGATTGTGGTAAGGATTGATCATAGACCAAAATCTCCTTCTGTGAGACATAAGTTTGATTTTGTTATAAATAAGTTGATAGTAATCCAGATATCTCGTGAGACAACTGGTGTTGCATTAATGAAATATAAAAATTCAATGATTTTTTTTAAAATATGGTATCTTCTCAAAATTTATTCAACATATAACAGAGGAAATTAATAGAATAATTGAAAATAAGGATGACAAAATGCATTCAATATTCGATTGATTATTTTTATGGTCATTACTTTTGGTATGGATGGTTAAGATACATTGACAAACATTAATCATCTACAAATGAAGTGGAATTTCTTGAAGCATAGAAAATTTGGTAATACGCAGTAGCCTAAGGATCATATAATGAACTGAAATTGAAAAATCATCCTGCCACATTGAATATGATTACAATATTAAATTATTTATGGTCAATCCATAATGATAGTCAAAATATGAGATGAAGTCAACACCATGTATAAATAATAATCAAGTTTAGAAGGAAGTGGATATATATATAATTAACTTAATGAATCAGAACATATAGATATATGGATCATTAATATTTGATACACTTCCCACATGATGAGAAATAAGGATATCTTCACGGGTGTCATGTACAAAATAAATGGTTTCATAAAATTATTAAATGATTATTTCTTAAATATTTCTATTTAGAAAAAATAATAGTTGGGGGGAATGATATGTGACACATAGATGTGTTGGATATTAGATTTCTTAATAACACAGTTATTAGAGTTATAAAATAGTGTGAAATTATATATTTAATAATTTTTGCTAAGAACATATAACCCATCAAGGTAAAATATTGTTCTATAGAAATTCAATATAAATTCATGAATATGAATCGCTATCTTGTGTGTGGATAATAAGATCTCTAATTTAAATACATATAAAAAGAAAATTGGCTATCTCATAAATATCCAGTCTATTTGAGAAAAAAATTCTTGCACGATCTAGCGAAATGTTATATTCATCACGATCTCATTAAACTATAATTTGATTTTACACATAAAATATATTCCAACCAAAAATGGTTGAACAGTTGAATGGTGTACAAGGTGAACGTAAAAAATGTGAAAAGGTGTTCTTGAACTAGTTATATTAATTTGTATAGACCTATATCACCATGTTCTATTATGGAAAAAATATAAAATATTATTTTAAATAATTATTTCATAACTATTAGGTGGATTATGGTTACCAATAATATATTTGGTGTGTTATGTTTCATAACACAATATTAAAGTGAAGTTGAATTTTTTTATTGAAAATTATAAGATTTTGAACAGACAATTTTACAAATATTGCATATAGCCTAGTAAATGATTATATTTAAAACACGTGATAATTAACCTAGTTATAAAAGTGAGAACTCCTTATAAAAATAGTGATGATTAGAGGAATGAACAGATCAAAAACCACATGGGAATGATAATTATTTTTTAAAAATAACATTTTAAGAAGTTATGTAATGAAAATTAATTAACACAAATCATAATTTCAGAAAAAAATTTACATTATATTATTGGAGACATGACTCAATATGAGAAGTGTTATAATAATGGAATATTTGGGAAATATATTCAAGAATTCAGAAGTGTTTTTATTTCCATATATGGAGAAATAGATGAAATTATAATCATATATATAAAGATGGTTAATTTTTTGGAGGAACTAGAAAAAATAAAATAAAATAAAATAGTTGGTAAGAGACTGGGAATTTTTTCGAGTTAAATAATGTTCTTGTAGTGAATAATGAGTATAATTATTAGAAATATGGGAGATAATTTAAGGAGGATAGTGTTTACTAGTTGGAAATCATTTTGGATGATTATGTTTCTGTGATTGACTCAAAAACTTATTTGAAAATTTATATGATAATGTATGAATTTAAGTTTCACAATATCCAAACAGTTGAGTTGAAATCGATATTCATAAAATAAAAACTGATTTTACACTAACCATATAGATAATAATATTGATTAATTTATAGATATTTTCTTTCCCATCACTGGTAGAGTCAAACTAATTTGACAAAACAATAGTAAATTATTATGGGGTTTTGGTTGAGGAAGAGAAAAACAAATAAAAACAATCAGGGTAGTTAGATTATTTGGATTCTAGTAAAAAAGAATTTCATCAGGACAAAATGGATCATCCAAAATATGATGAATGGTGAAAACCATAATATTTGAAAAGAGGTAAAAAAATTATATAAAATGGGTACTCCCATATTGATGAAAATTTTCAATATCAGATACCTGATGTTGTTAAAATGTTAGAGACTATTATATTTTTTCCATTACTATACAATAAAGATTAAATTATTTACATATGGATTTCGTGTTTTAATTTCTAATTATAACTCTAGAAGAGTATTTATAGATAAAACAACAATATTTTTTTTACAATTATAATGATGAGAACAATTTTTTTAATAATACATTGAATATATTAAAATACACATCAAGATAATGGTATTAAAAAATTAATTAGTATTTGACAAAGCTCATTGACCACCATGGGTGATTTGATTAAAATGTCTATTTAAATAATGATAATTATAACATTATTGTAATGATAGTTTATGTTGATTACAGATTAATTGAGGGATAAAATTATTTCAAATGATAACAATTTTATGAATTCATGAAATGCATTTTGGAAATGTAAAATATTAGTGAAATGATGTTATTCCTTGAAATATAGGAGAAAAAAAGATGTTTTTGGAAAATTAGGTTATTAATATAAATCTGACAATGAGGTTATGAGATGATTTGAAAAAAAAATTCTATAAATATTAAAACATTAGTTTCTATATAGATTAATGATTCTAGGTATGAAAAGGGAAACTTTTTCAGTACCATAGAATATATACAGCTCATCGGAAGCAATTTTCACTTAAAATTATGTGAACCCAACACTGTAATTTTACAATTTTTGGTGAACATTACAAATATAATCCCACATAAATAAAATTTCATATGATGAATGTAATAATTTTTCATATCAATGGAATGTTGGATTTTAGTTTCGTATAAAATGATAAATCTCACTTATAGTTATTGGGGTATAATGAAGTAGATTTGCTCGATTGAGAAAATGAAAAATATATGACCTCAAGTAGTTCATAATATGATGGTGGAAAATTTATTTTTGGATATAAAGAAATTTATATTTCATTTACTTGAGCTCTATCGAAAAATAATACACTACGTCTACACAAGATTGTAAAATACTAATATTGATAATGAAAATAGTTATAAATATGGTATTTGGTGTGATGCAACTAATTTCTATAATTGAAGATAATTATAGTCATATAAACCTATGAAAAAATGCATTATTTCACTCAGTTGTAATGAAAATTGAAATCAAGTATCATTTTATAATGGAAAATGTGGAACATGGGTAGGTGCTGTTGGAGTACGTTTCTACAAAACATTAGGTTATTGACAATTTGGAAATGTCTATAAACAAAGAATGTTCCAAAACACATTGTTAGGCTCTCAGAATTTTTTGAAACCCTCACAATTAAATAGTTTGGATATGAAATCCCCTCTTCCATGCTACGGTATGTCCATCCTTATGTGCTTTAATTTTTTAATTATCATTGTTTCATACATCAAAGTCCTTTGGGTTTATTAAAGAATGTGGATAATTTTTTTTCATAAAATATGAAATTGATAGTGGGAATTTATAAGTTCGAGTACATTAATATATAATTATACTAATGTTTTTTGTAACATGGAGACATATCATGAAAGGGTATTCCATGGGATTGTGATGTTATCTACTGATAGGTGTGGTTGGATAAGTGTTCTGAAGGGATGACTGTGTTTTATCATTGGTTATCAATAATGTATGGGATCATGAAGAAAATTATTTATCAATTAAAATTACATAACACTCTTCTTTTATGCTGATATTGAGTCTTTTTAGTTTAGTGTATGTGAAAGGATGTTTCGTATCACTATTTCGGGATAGACAATCCAAATGGTTTGTAATTTTTATATAATATAAAGAATGATCAGTTTATCTTTTTGATGACCAATTAAAAAATATAAAGGGTATATTATTAGACTAAATCACACTAGGTGGATTTTTTGATATTTTTTTAATTTTAAAAGTTATTTAAAAAATGTATTTGACAAATGATGGTTGATGTTGTTTGGATTTGGAAAATAAATTCGAATAGATGTGGGTTTATTGTGTATGTTAGGAAACATTACATGACTAAGAGAGTGTTTGGAGATAGTAGTTCACATATTCCATTACTTATTAAATAATCTCATGAAATCAAGGTGATCATGCAACAACACAAGTTAATCTCATGATTGAAGAAACACCAGGTAAGGAAGAGATGTAATGATGTCAATTAGATTGATAATAATGTGTATGTTATAATGAATCATGTGGCGTAACTAAGAAAATCATATAATGGGAGATACTCTATCTATGTTGTTGAGGATTTTGAAATGTGATTAAGGATTTGAATATATTCTTGAAGAGACTTGTTTATTGAAAGAGGCAATGCACACTTCCCAAGACATTGGTTTCATTCATACATAAAATCCCAATTTCAAGTATCTATTTAGAGGAGGGGACTTGGAAGGAATTAATTTAAATCACAGTACCTATTATCAGGTTTCCTAAAATGACTGTGATTCACTCTGTAATTTAATTAATGAAAAATCTATTCAATACATTACAATATAGGTAACTCCAATCTTAATCATTCCCTGAAATGTCATTAATTATATAATTTTTAAAAACCCAGATATTTAATTTTAAGGAATTAATAGGATTTCAAGAATTAATAAATATTAATTTGGTTAATAATAATAAAATAATTATTTATTAATATCAATTATTAAGAATTACAAATTTATTCTACTAATTTTTATCAAAAAAATTGTTTTATTCAAAAAATGTTTTTATTGTTTTTTGTGAAAAAAAATTAATTTATTTCTCCTACTTCATGAAAATCTCAATCATAAAAATTTAAATTTTTTTAAATAGGAAAAGAAATATTTGTATGTTAATATTTTATTATATTTCTATCAAGATTTAATTTCTAATTAATAGTAGAACAATTCTAATTTTTTTGAAAACTATATTTTCTTTTAAAGAACATAAAATGTTAAAATTGTTATTATACATTTTAAATTGTAATAATTTCATTATATTTAATCAAATTCCAATTATTTTAATGATAATGAAATTTATACATGAATATTTTATAAAATCATATTTATACATAAAAGTTATTTTTAAAATAAACTCCTATTTATCACATTTTGAGGGATAAATTTTAAATTATATTCTGATACTTGTTGAAATTTATTCAAGAACAATTGTTTCAAAAATTTTATTCAATAGGTCCAAAATTGGTAAATATAATCCTTTTAATTTATATTACTTTTAAATTTAATTATAGAAAATTTTACATCCATGGTAATGATAAAATGAGATAAATAAGGGTAAAAATTATATTACAAGGAATAAATATTAACCATAAATCTTTCATAATTTTTTTTGATGTGTATATTTCATCTATAACTATCCCAAATACTTAAATATGAAATTTATCTTACATTTGTTCATGATTTTGAAATCCATAGTATTTTATTTTAATAAATTTAAAAAATACACATCTATGAATTCTTGTATCATTATATTATTGACATTGGAGAAAAATAATAGTTCACTTATAAGTGGTTATTTGAATCATTAATTATTTTATTATCATGGAAATTAATTATTAATTTTTAGTTATGTAATAATAAGAATAAATTCTTAGAAAATGATGACATAGTTCTTATTTTAGGAGTATAAAAATAAAATAAATTATTTTAAAAACTATTAAAATAATAAATGTTCACAAGTTAATGTTTCCTATGAATATTGAATTTATATATTTCATATAATTGTTCGTTAGAGGTATTATATTCTAGTTACATGAGTGTAAGGTTTTCTTCATGGTAAAACTATGAGAATAATTATCAAAATGATAGTTATATGTTATTTGTTTTTATAAAATATTTTATTAAAATATTTTAAAATTATAAAAATTGTGAATATGGAAAATTTGGACTAAGAATGATATGAAATTTTATCCCTTTTCCCTTTTTGAACAATTTTTCAACTTATATGAAAAATATCAAACCTTTGATGTTGTAAGAACCTAGTTTTTCACTTAAGTGTTGATCTAATAGATTTTGGTACAAATCATATTTTGGATATAATATGGATGAATAGTGAATCAAAAACGGTCTCAGGGATTTCTATGTAATGTTTGGACTAGGGAACCTTTTTTTTCGGGAACCTGGCATTGTCACATAGTTAGTGCACAGTTAGCACATTGTTTGGAAAACTACGAGGGCATAAATTTTTGAACAAAACCATATTAAATAGTTGATGTCTACTAATGAAGCATAACCATACTAGTTCCCCTTATTTCTAGGTAATCGTTCACGGTTTCCACATGGTTTTTCAAATAGTACAGACAAACAGTGCACCTGATAATTTTTTGCGTAAATTTTCTTTTTTTCCTTAATGATATATTTAACCTCCTTCTTCCTCATAATATTAGTTCTTATGTGATTAACCGATTTCTATAAAAAATTATTGATTTTTTATGTCCAAAGATAGAAATTGAAAGATCTTATTCATCTAATATCTGAACGAGCATCTGTTCATCAGGTTGGAAGCACTATGATATGTCCTCGAGTCTATTAGAACCTCTCTCCGTCTCTTTTTATCTTGACCTAATTATCTAAGTGTTAGTGTTTTTTCCTATTTTCATGGATATAATCCAATATTATCTAAATAATTGTCCAATACCAAATGGGGAGAGTTAATAAAGTATAATGTGTGTGGTCTATAACTCATCCCTCATGTTCGTTGATTTTGGAATTGTCATGTGAGGCCCACCAATTTCACTGGGTGTTTTAACAGAACATTTATGCTCTGATTATAATAATTAGAACTGTATGGATGTCATCTTTCAATATATGGGATAATTGTTGGTGGTTATTCCCACAACTACATCCATCCCATGTAGTATGTTATTCTATAGTTGGGTTTTTAGTATTTGACATGATTGAACAATTGTTCAGGTGTAATGAGGCATCACCATTATAAGGGTAACATTTTATATATTAAATTCCTTGATTAATTTTTTGATTTTTTAATGGAAAGTATCAAGTATTATCACCTCTTTACTCATGTAAGGTAACAAAATCAAATTGAAAATTAAATATGAAGGGAAATATTAGTGTATATTAAGTATATGACTTGACCAGATTAAATGTGAATGACTAATAGGTTTCTTGTATGTCGAACCCATTACCAAATTAATGGAATGTAGAAGAATGAACCATAATTATTGAATATTATATAAATAGGATGAATAAAGGTTTCATAAAACATTTCCCTATCACACTAGTGAAATGAAATGCTTGAACCAGATAAACATACTTATTAATTGTTACATTATTAAAGGGTTGCATGATATATGAACTAATCAAAAAAATTAAAGGTAAGGACTGTACCAAAATAAATATTACATGACCTCAATATAAAATAGGGGTGTCCTAAGTCGAGATCGCATTTGATTATTTCAAGGAATTACTTGAGTAATCGAGAACCCCATTTTGATGACTGTGATACACTCCTTGGATAAAGCATTAACAAATAGGTTTCACGGTTACAACCCACAGGGCCCTGTCACTTCTATGACACCTTTTTCCTTGGATCATCACCTTGGATTCAGTAGGCATATAATTATTGAATTACATGGAATATTCTCTATATATTACACTCTTAACCTCAAAAGGCTATATTTATCACTGAGTTTGCAACCCTTGAGTTATGTTTTTCCTTGTTTATTACATTGGAACGCCATTATTAACTTTAATTATAGGTTTCCTTGTCATAATTTGGAAACTTAACTATTATTAACAAGTGACTCATTTAAAACTAGTAATAAAAAATAAATTATTATAATAGTAATTTTTAGACCCTCGTTGGCGGATGAAGCATGTACTTTGATATTTAGTTACATTGTATTGATTTACATTATATATACATGCCTATACACTGTTAAATTTCCATTATATAGGCTAGATGATATAGATATTTTTGGTTTTGGCCCACTACGATTTATGTCACTCCATATTTGGTCACTATTTGTTTCCATGAGTAGATTACATTGTATAAAGTGTTTACAATGGGAAGTATATGACTTCAAAGACTTTATTTATTTATATTTAGTATGAAGATTGATAACAGATGACTGAGTTGGTTCTCCAGATGCTTGGTATTGGATTTAATTTTCTTGATACGTATGTGTAACATGTTATTATATCTATGTTGTATCCATGTTTTCTATTTTTCTAGTTACATGAAATATCATCATTTGTTGAATTCTATTTCAGTTATTTCATTTATTTTTTTGTTGTCTCTTTTTTTCCATTGAGCCTTATGTTTACTTTTATTGCTTCCACTATTTACCTCTGTTTATATTCATCTAATGTGATAAGACCTACTAATGAAGGGATAATATCCCCATAGACACACCCATGGCCCTACCAGGTAGTTGGTAGCCTCTGGAATTTTAGGGAGATGTACTTCAGGCCATGAGTCCCACCGGGCATAGGGAACTTATTAAGTGGCATCCAGGTCTGAGAAATCAGCAAGTTATATCAGAGGTAGTTGTATTTCATGCCAATCTATTTGGAGAAAAAATATTGAAGATTATGAATGATGTGAACTTGTAATTAAGCAATTTGTGGGGGTCGTGAACCCATTTTTAGGTTAAAAAGACATTTCACAAATTAGAATTATTCTTATAATTTTTCCTGTTATAGATGATATTATTTCACCATTGGGTGATTCTCATTTGGGTGGTGTTGTTGATTGTTTCCCTATTTGAGGATTTCATTTCATCCTTGTCCTGATGAAATGAGGGCAATGGGAATTATTACATGCATCATTATAGGAAACCTATAAATCAAATTTCAAGCATATTTCCATGCCATATTGAAACATTTTACATCATTACATTGCTTGATATGCCTGTGATTGTTGAGTGATGATGAGACAGTTAGAAAATGAATGTATTAATCTTTGTTGTGATTGAGTTATTTCCTTTGTCAATTCATTAGTTATATGGGCAGTAATGAGTTGGGATCAGTAATTTACAGAGTCAATCCATTACACTATAAATAAGTTGGTGTCATTTCTTATGATATGTGTATGATCATTGATTCGCCAGAAATTGCTATCCATTATAAATAGAATCAGGGAATCCAAAATGAATTGGTTGTACATAATTATCCCCCCTTGTCATGTTTATGAAAGGTAAATAGTGAACCTATAAATTAAATGTAATGTAAATTGACACAAAAACTTGAGTACATACCAATACATGGCCATCTAACAGGATGTTTGCGCAATATCCCTTGGGTAGTGAGATTTATAACAGTCACCTTCCACTAGTTATGTTTTATTTTTGATTAATCTTGTTCTGAGACATGTTCTTGGAATTTTTAGACCAATACATCCGCAAAATGTTTGTATCATATGCCAGCATGGTTACGACAACCATGTTATAGATGTGGTGGCCCTATGCTACCGCTTTTAACTCTAGTAGTGACACTCATGGGACCACCTACAATACTGGATCATGGAAATGATTCCCAAGTTCTCTATATTTTCCTAAATATGATTATGACCAAGTATGGTTCGTTACATCTTACACCTACGATCACTGATCTGACTTGTGAGTTCTAGTAGAAGCATCTACCTACCTTTTCAAGGGATGGTGCTCTGCAGGGTGTTGATTCTTGGATAGAAGCCGCCCTATCAATCATTGAACATATGGAGATTCATCCAGAGTTTAGGGTCAATATTTCCACATTAATGCTTATAGACTTGTCCATGATTTTATCGGAAGTCATCATCCATACTGGTCATCATCAGGTCATGTTATGGGTTTTTTTTTCAAACAGCCACATATGATTGGTTCTTTCTTGAAATGCTAAGATCTGAAAGAGCTAGAGAGATCATGGATATAAAGTAGGGTTCTATATCTTTTATGGAGTATTCAATGTGTTTCCTGGAGTTTTAGTGATGTCATATTTTCTATTGAGTGAAAATAATTCTCATCATAGATGATTTAAGGATGGGATTGTGCATGCCATCTGTATATAGGTGAATGTATTTCACTTACCTACCTTTTTTATAAAAGTCTATCAAGATTTTATCATTGAGGGAAACCGAAGGGACTGAAATAGTATTAAGAATAGAGTAATAGTGCCAGATTAGTCTAATATTACTTCCTGTGGGAAATAGTGTTGTCTTGAGATTTATCATTATGTAAGTTTCAACAAGGGTGCTTGTTTCAAAAGCTCCAAAGTGTGTCATCAGTGTGGAAAACATGTGCTCTAGATTCCTCAATGTGATAGAAATCCAATGGAATGTTAGTCGTGTGGCTTTATGGGGATTTTATAGTGTTTTTAGGACCATTCCATTAGATTTGAGTATAAAAGGATCCGAGACATCTACACCTTCAGTAGAGGATTCTTTCACACCACGTCAGATTGGAAGTAATAATAGAATTAGCAGGTCTTGCCGAGGATATAGTCATGGTCATGGTATCCATAACCCTAATCACTAATAGAGCTAGAAGAGTAGTTATGATCAGGGTAGCCTATATTTTTCACTGGTCCATGGATTAGGATAATTGAATTCACTACAACAACACCCAAGGAGCATGTTGTGGGGCCATCTAAAGTACAAGGTAAAATTATTTTTGCATCTACTATAGTTTCTTCTTTATTTAATCCAGCTACTCCGAAATCTTATTGATCTATATCAATCGTTGAATATCTCGTAGAAGGGAAAAATACTACTATAATGTAATGACCATATATAAGCATTTATGGGTACAAAAAAGTGTATATTACAGTGTAGGGACTATCTCTTTGTTGTCAGCAGTTACAATTTTATAGGTAACCTCTTCATTCTAGAGATGAAAGGATTTATTTTCATTCATGGGATGGACTAGTTGATTTACTATCATGATTTTGTAGACTACCACAACTATATGGTAACATTTACCTCACTAGAGGGTAGTAGTAATCTACATGAGTGTGAGTTGGATATCACGGATTATAGAGTGGGACCAGAACATCATGGGCTAGATGAAGTTTCCACCCAGGTTACAAATCTTTTCATATAGAATCTTGGGCTTTGAAAATTTGATTTCCCATTAGTAGTGGAACATTTTCGGGCATCTATCCTAACAATTTTCCATCTTACCTCCTGAAATAGACGTATAGTTTAAAATCGAGCATCTTATAGGATCGACCCTAGTGTGTATTCCACTGTACATGATAGCACATATAGGGCTTCATGATCTTATGCTTTAGTTAGAGGAATTATAGTCCAAAAGCATTATATGACCAAGTAAATCCTATTTTGGATTGCCCATATTTTTTCCTAGATGGTCTTTATAATCTTACATATATGTGTGGATTACAGAAGTTTCAACAATATTGTTTCATAATAGTTAATATCTGTATGAGTAGAAAATTATGTCATTCGGAATTACGATCATGCCCATCATTTTTATAGCACAGATGAATAGGGTTTTCCACCAGTATTTAGAATCTTATTTAATGGCCATTGTAAAAAAATCATTGTCTATTATTATACTTGTAGAAATCAATCCAAATATCTTGGGGTTGTTTTGAGTACACTTGGAGAACCTCATATTAACACCTATCATTCTATGTTCCCCTTATAGAATGAAAAGGTTCGCTTCATGGATCATTTAATTTCAGAATCAAAAGTATCTATTAACCTAGAAAAGGTTTTTGATGTTGTTTCCTGTGATCGGCCCAATAGTTTGTTTGAAATATGGATATTATAAGGGTTAAACGAACATTATAGGCATTTCATATAGGACTTTCCCAACCATGGTTCACCTCTTATTGGTCTTTTAAATAAGGGTGTAAAGTTTATATGGTTTGAAGCACGTGATAAATACATTCAGGAGCTGAATTGGAGGCATGTATCAACACTTATTATGAATCTTTCAGAGCCTGGTATAGGTTATTCCATATTCTAAGATATATTAGACATCATCCTAGTAGAAGTGATAATGCATGAATATAGATTCAATGCATATGAATATCAATAATAGAGGCATCATGAGAGAACTGACATTATGTACAACCTTATGCTAGTAGCATTTTTCTACGCCTTACGTTACTACAGACACTATATTTTGGGTGAGTGCTTTGTGGTGTAAAAATACCACAAGATCCAAATATATATCATTTCTCTACTTAACAAGATCCTCATATATCATAGATGGGTCAAATATCTATAGTCTTGGGATTTTGATCATTCCTATATGCCAAGGATGGGAAATTTGGTTGCAGATGCATTGATTATGAAAATAGGGGAACATGTCATACAAAAAGTTAGTGATGAATGAAAGATAATGAACATCTTTTTTTAAATGCATCAATAGTTTCATGATTTCCACTAGTAGTATTATCTCCCATCTTTGGAAGTTACCTCTTACCTCCCTAAGAAGTGGAAGGGTAGACAATATTCATATCATGAAGTCTGGGTTCTCTGTGAGTGTATATAAGGACATAAACCCCCTTCTAATTGGTTTATGGACAATGATGTTGTCCTATGTCTATGTAGACATATCTGGGTTCATATATATATGGGAGAGTAGTTGATTAATGATTCCCTTGCTTCTCAATTGTTAGTTTATCCCAGAATATCTATGATGTATTGAGATATTCGATGCTAGTATTAGAAGAATGAGATAAAATGTCAGATATTAGTCTTTATCATTGGTCGTTCCGCCTGTTAATAGGTGGAGGCAAAGCACCAAATACCTACTATATTTTTAGATCAGCTTCCAGTCCTAAAATAGAAATGGTAAGATGTTACTATTGACATTTTAGTTGGTTTTCCTAGGTCGCCAAGATGTAATAACATTGTATGTTTGTTTCATTGATAGAATAATGAATTTAGCTCACATCATACCTATTCTAGAGACTTTCTCAGTTGACTAGAAGTGGATCCTATTTGTAATGTAGATTATATGACTCTATCAGGCCCCATGTGCTATTGTTTCAGATTAGTATTCATTTTTCACATCACTATTCTGGTAGGGATTGTATAGGTCTATGGAAAAATAGTTTCCTCTAAGCATAACTTTTCACGCTCAGACCAATGAAAAATCAGAACGAACAATACAAGTTCTAAAGGATATTATCCAAGCATGTGTCCTAGATTTTGGAGGTTCTATGGATGTGTATCACTATCATCTAATTATTCTATTTTAATAGGTTTCAGGTGAAAATTCATATGGCTCATTTTGAGGCCATATCTAGTAGGCTATTCTGTTGACCCCTATACTGGATGGAGGTAGTTGATGCAGCCCTACTAGTTCCTCATCTCATTCAGGAGGATTTTGATCAAGTACAACTGATCAGAAAGCTTATTACTACTTCTTAGTATAGAAAAAAATATTATGTCAACCACCATCGAAGGACTCATGAGTTTGAGGTTAGGTATCATGTTTTCCTTTGGGTATCACTCAAGCTCAGGCATAGGTGGTAACCAAAGTATGGGAAGTTTTCAACTCATTAAGTAGGTCAATTTGAGATTCAAAATGGGTTGGTCTGGTATCCTATCAGTTATTACAACCTTATATGTACTATGAAATTCATGATTCCATATATGTTTCACAGCTTCAATAGTATCATGTTGACCTATCCCATACCATTCATCCAGAGGATTTTGAGTTAGATGCAAATTCTACCTTTGAGGAGTAACATGTACACATCCTAGACTAGAGAAAAAAGGTTCTTTGCAGTCAATTGTTCATTCTATTTTGAGGGATACGGTTTCATGGTTATATTTTGGTTGAGATTTGGGAGTGGGAGACCAAAATACATGATTAGTGAATTTTTTTTCTCAGACCTTGTTTCTACATGCTCTGACGGTGAACTCGGGGACAAGTTCATTTAATGGGGGAAGATTGTAGGAACCTAGTTTTTTAGTTAGGTATAAATTCATTAAATATTTGTCAAAATAATTATTTTTCCCCTAATATAGATATGTAATTAGTTAGAAATGTTCATAGTGGTTTCCGGGGCATGTTCATATCCTGAAACATTTTTTTGTAGAAACTACCCATGTCATACGGTTAGTGAATGTTTGGCACATATTTTGGCTAACAATGAAGATAATTTTTTTTTGATATAACTATATCTCAAAGTTGGTACAAGGTCATCCGACCTAACAGTACACGTTCCCTTTTTTCCCATGTATACATGCAGACCCACTGTATATAGGTTAATTTTTTAGATAAATTTTCCTTTTTTCCCTTAATGATTTGTCAACCCTCATTATTCCACATAATACATGTTTTTATAATAATAACATAATTATATCACAAATTGAATATTTTCTAAGGAAAATGATAGGTATTGAATGATCTTATTCATTCTATATCTAATCAATATTCCTTTCATCCCATTTTTTCACAAAGGTAAGTATTGTAGTCTGTTTGAAACATTATCCTTGACTCATTATCTCGACCTAGTTGTCATTTTGTGAGAACATTTCCTATTTTTTATGATCTAATCTTATATGAGCCAAATCAAGGGTCAATACTGGAGGAGAAGAGTTGTACAATCCTATGCTGGGTATTCTATAAACCATCCCTCGTGTTCGTTGATTTTGTAATTTTGATGTGCGGCCCATAGATTTCATCATGTCATATTTATAGAATTTATATTCCATACTTATAATAATTATAACCATATGGTCATTCAATTTTTATATATTTTATTAATTTTTCGTGGTTATGGAGAAATATTCGTCCATCACATGTAGGACGTTATTCCATAATTGGGTTTTTAGTATTTGACATGTTTGATACAACATTAAGGTGTGACATAACTTAACCCTTCCAAGGGTAATATTTTATATTTTAAATGGATTTATTTATATTTAGAATTTATTAATGGAATGTACCATGTGTTCTCACCACTTTACCCACCAAAGGTATGTGATTTGAATTCACAATTAAATGTGAAAGGGAAAATAGGACGTAGATCTAATATTTGAATTTACCAAATTTAATGTTAATTATTAATAGGTTTCATGTATGTAGCACACCTTAACTCATTAATGTGACGTAGATGAATGACCATTAATTATTTAATATACCTTAAATTAGATTAATAAATGTTGTATGCTACTTTCCATTGTCACAGTAATTTAAGGAAATGATTGAACCTAATAGGATTATTGACTAATTATGACATGATTAAATGGTTCCATGCTACTTGACCTTATCACTCCAATTAATAGAGAGGCTTGAACCAAGAGAAATATTACATGACCTTAATATCAAATAAGAGTTACCTAAATTGATCACACCATGTATTCTTATCAGGGAATTGCTTGAGCACATGGGAATCCCGTTCCAAATCAGGGATACAACTTTCCTAGGTTAATACCCACCTAGATACCGATACTTGTAAATTATTTGTATTCCTAGTATGAAACAGTATGATCCCTTAAATATCATTAATGTATACCTTAGATACACTCATGGAATCCATCAATGAAAAGTTGGTTCTATGGTTACCGCCTATAGGTCTTTGTCCCTACAATTCTATGTTTTACCTTAGACAATCATCTTGGATTTGGTAAGAATATTATTAATTATTTCCTTGGAATATACTCCTTGGATTACACTCATAGCCTTATCTAGGTTAAATCTTTAACAGAGATGGAGAACCTTGATGTATATGTTTCCTTGGTTATTACATTGGAACATAATTATTATATGTCAATATAGGTTTCCTTGTAATAACATTGAACCTATACTATTGTTAATATGCGACACCTTTATAAACTGGTAATAAATAATAAATTAATGGACCAATCATGTTCATACACCATCCAAGGGATGAAGCATGTACTTGGGTATTTAGTTACATTGTACTATTTTATACTATATATTCATTCATATACACCGTTACATTTCCATTACACCGGATGGATTTTATAGACACTATTGGTCATGACCCACTATGATTTATCTCACACCCACTCTAATAACCATTTGGTAATTAGAGTGAATTACATTACTGTAGGTGTTGAAAAAGATAAGCACATGACATCAAACACTTGATTGGTTTCATTTTAGTATAGAGCATGATATTAGATGACTATGTTAGATCACGAGAAGCCTGGTATTTTCTTTAGTTTACATTAAACATATATGAAAAATATTACTCCTTCTATCTTGTATTAAGGTTTTCCAGTTTTCTTGTGACCTGAAAAATCATTAGTTGTTGAATGATATTCTAGTTATTTTAGTTGTTGTTACTATTGATTATATTTTTCAGATTTCCCTTCTATTTACTTATTTTACTTCTATAATTTACCTTTTTTAATATTCATTCGTTGGGATATACATTTCTTACGAGGGTATAGTCTCCCAATGAACACACGTAGGACACACCATGCTAGTTGGTAGCCTTTTTAATTTTGGCAGACACTCTTGATGCCATGTGGCTCACTAGGATTGGGGAACCTATTAAGTGGGATCTATGTCTCGGATGTCATATAATGTTAAAATATTCATTGTCTTGATTACGGTTAGAATATTAGTAATAAAAAGTTAAAAAACTGATAAGGATTAAATATTAATCCTTAGATATAAATATTTATATATATACTTATATTCAAAAAAAATATTTTTTATTTAATGATCCATGATATTTTGGAAACATTTTAAAATAGTTAGACACAAATTATATTATAGTATTTCATATATTTAAGAATGTGATTGAAATAAAATTTAACAAATATTAATAAATGATTTAAAATTTATAAATATATGATATCACGATATTTCATACATATATAATTATAAATGTAAACCATGATCCACTTGTTGTTCAATTTTCATCTTATAGTAACATTCCTGACACAAAAAATTTCAAATTAACTTATTTACATAGTAATCACAAAAGGGCTAATGGGTTGATAAAACAAAATGGAAATGGTGAAAACGACACCTAAAATTTTACATCTTTTATTAGATAATAATAAATAGACTCATTACCATACAATATTGAAATTATATCAATTTTTACTATTTTAATTAGAATGCTATTTTATATTAGTTTAGTATTTGATATACTTCATATAGTTCCACTCCCCACTGTTAAAAAAGGGAACCTCCCCTCTAATGTTCATATCACTTAATATTCTATTATCATCAATAAATCTCCACCATAATACCTAAATAGAATCTCTCCTTCCATTCTAGATTTATTTTTAGTGGATTCTTATATAATTTGTAGTTTTTATGATCAAAAAATTCTATCTGTTTTATATTGAATATGAGTCCTGATAATTTGTATTATGTTTTGAATAAAGTATGAAATACTTTTATTAGAATATAATATTTCTATGAAAAAATAATATCATTTAATATAATGATTTTATTCATCATAACATGTTAGAGAAATTTCATATGGTATTCCTAGACCAGATAAGTCATCTTGGAACTTTATATACCATTTTAGGTGTTTCTTATAGTTCTATCATTGAAAATTAAAATATCTAATTATGTGACATAGTTGACTCTCCAATGTAGTCAATATATTTTTCACCATACTTCATATTTTCTAGAATCTTTTAACATCATTATATTGACCATAACATGTGCTATAGAACTAAAAGCTATTTTATTATTATTGTTCTTGAAAGATAAATGATTTTTTATTTAATTATAAGACATAAATTTATAAACAAAATCAAACAATTTTCAAAATGATGTAATAAATCACTATATATATTTTATCTAAAATGTACATCATTACGTAACTAATTTTGAACAATATTTTGATGATATATTGAGATTAACTTAAATGAATTATGTTATTATTAATTATATAGAGATATGATGAAAATATTTAAATATATTTAAACTATATATAAAGCTACTTCTTAATTTTTAATGTATTTTTTATGTAGGAATATGTATCATCCAATCTTTCTAGAGTTTTCATCTTTCAACTCTATAGATATTTTGTATGTGTGATAAATTTTTTTATGTGGTGATTCCACCACGTGATTCTCCTATGTGTATCTACTATGTAAAACCCACTAACAAATCCAATAGATGGATTCTCCTACATGGTATTATTATTTTAAATAATATATTCTAAAACCTTTAAATTTTATATATTTCACATATTTTAGGAAATTCGAATTTTATTCTTCTTTATGATTGATAAAATCAGCTTTCTCTCTTTTGTAATTACATATTTATTATTTAAAAGCCACCCCCAAAAATATATAGTTTTTTTATATTGAATTAAAATATATTAACATGAGTCAATGCATGCATGGAAATTCCTGCTTAAATTTCTATATTTAGATATTTAAATTGAAATAGAATTAAAAATGGTGTGTTAGTCTTGAATATTATAATGGAGTACATCATGGATATTAATAATTATTAATAAATTATATATTATATGTTCTAGTGGGAACCAATGTATAGTCTCTTATATAATATCAATGTTAGATTTCATAAATATTGATTTTCAATTTTAAATGATATACACGTCAAATATTGTTTTTTCAAATAGTAGTGGGAAATTCTAAAGTAGTTTATTGAAGATACATGAATTATTCCTTCTTTAGGGAATTAAATGATGCAATTATATTTATATTTTAAAAGTTTTTGTTTACCTTGAAAATTTATTTATATAGATTTTTAAAAAAACCAATGAGACACTATAGAGGCTAGTGATATTAATGAATTCTATATAATATAAAAACATTCAAGATACCCTTTCACTCGTAACTAAAATTTAAATATATGATCCTTTTCTTCTGGATAGTTCTCTACAACCACAAAAATCAAACACTAAATATGTTCATCAGGTTTTTTGGTTCTAATTATTCAAATAAAATATATGTGTGTGTAATTATAAAGGGTTATACATCCCATTTAAAGTTAAAATTGTTGTATTTTAGAACTAACCAAAATCCAGACATTTATTTTGTGATTCCATCATTTAAAGATGTAGGACGATTTTCAGTTTTCCTCCTTGGGAAAATTTCTTCTATTGGGGTAGTGAGTCCAAGTGTCAATAAGGAATTATGTATTGGGTTTGGTCATATAAGGGTAAATGAATTTGTAATTATTTTTGAGCCTCTAGTGGAAAAAAAATTTAAAAATGGGTTGTCACTCATGGTCTGAAAATGTAACTATAGGATTCAATAATAATGGTTACAGTGGGTTCAAAAACTCTTAGTTCATGAGAGGGGTGCAGAGTGGAGTGGGATAAATTAGATTTGAACACTACAAAAATCCATTGTATTCGTTTTCTTTTATCTTCTACTATGATAATTTTTATTTAATCTAATATAACATTTCATTAATATATTTTATAAGGAAATCTTACCCCTAGTATTCCCATTATTACAACTCATCTTTGGACCACTAATTTGTACCAATGTTATAACCTATGCTAAATATATGATTTTTTATCTATGATAAAAAAAATTATAAAATAAATAGGAATTGGAATAGTTCAATTTAAGATGCTAGGAACAATCTCAACTGGTGGATGGATACCTCAATACCACCTCATTTTGAAGATACATATTTGGGATATTAAAAATACAAGATTGATTATTTCTTTATTAAATTAATTTTTTATAATTGGAAAGCAATAGAAAATCCATAAAACATATATAATATTGAAACTGAATATTTATTTTGCAATGATACAATAAATAATGTTATAAATTATAAGGTGAATAGTATTATATACTATGGAATAAATATGAATGATTATGGTCATAAATGTTCATGTAAAACTTCTCATTACATCAAAAAAAAATCATGCTACACTTACTGGCTTTGATAAACTTATTTCAACTATGTTGTCCATGTTAGGAGATGTATATCTAAAAAATAATTTTTTCACGAAGAAACTATTAATGAAATGTTCCACATTTTTACTATTATTGTAAATGGTATTATTTATTTAGAGTAGACTCTAGAAAATCATTTTACTATTGTAATTATTTATAAAGAACTTATAAAAAAGTGGGATGATAAAATATTTGATATGTATTACTCGGATAATTTCATAGAATGTAGTATTGATGTTATTATTGAATCATTATTTTATATAGAGTTAGAAATGAAAATTATTTCTATAGAAGATAATTCAATTTTAATTGTAAATGGTTTTACAAAAAATATATCTACTCTTTATTAAGATTTTTAGTTAAATTATAGTGATACAAATGACAAAAACTATATAACAAAGTTATATATAGAAGGGAGAAAAGAGACACAATGATATTTCTAAAAAATTATGATTTGGATGATCACGGGGAGAAAAATAATTTTTTTAATTTAATTCCTAATTAAACTTCATATGTATTTTTGTATGATATTTTGGAAATGGAGGAATATCTACAATGATATCCCAAGTGTAAAAAAATAAATTTTTAAAATAATAAATATATGAATGAAAATAATGAAATGAATGATGGATGGAGTTTTATAGAAGATTAATTTATTTATAATGATTTTGTATCTATAAATGTTGTTGAAAACATTATTTGGTTTCCACTTCAAATCAGGTAATTAACTCAACTTCTGATTCATCTTTGGAATCTAAATAAAAAACAAACATTTGGTGAATTTATTAATGAAGGTGATATAATTGAACAAAAAATTTAAAATGAAATTGGTCTATAATGTAACATTAACATAAAACATATGTATTCTTTTATTAAAAATTAAATTATAATATCTATCACCACTCACAAAAAGCATTCCCATATAGAGTAAGAAAATGGTCATGAAAATATAAAAAATTCACATACTAAAAATGATAAATTAATTAGAGTGGTAAATTTTATTTATATTTTTCATGAAGATAAAATAATTAATTTTTTATGTTATTAATAAAAATAATGACCATATTAAAAATGAAATTGAAATTATAATGTCAAATTTATCCATTTTATAGTGGAGGGAAAACATTGAAAAAATTATTTGTTTTGATAAAATGAATTCTAGAGTTTTTTATGATTATCATTTACATAGAGGGTACTAGATTTTAATTCTTATGTAATGAACTGAATATAAATCTCCTACCAATTGTTTTAGATTTCACATGAAAGGACATTGTGCTAATGAGTGTTCATTGAGATTCCCATAATCTCTTCAAAATACTATGAATTTTATATATAATGAAATTTATTCAAGAATTCATATGAAAAAAATTTTGAATCTAGTTTGACTTCCAAAAATTCATATCCTAAAAATAATAGAGGTAAATATTCATTGGTACATAAGATTTCTTAAATATGTTTTGCGAGAACAATGACGTTAGAGAATAAAAAATGATATTTGGTATGTAGAAATTTGATTATTAGTAAAAATTAAACTATTAAATTTATATTTTCTATAATTCAAAAAATATAATGAAGTTAATGTTGGGATAAGAGAATGTTATATGGGAATGGAAAAAAGGTTTAGTTAAGGTCGGTTTTTTTATTTTGTTATTATTTCATAAGTATTTTATGTTGAAGTATTGAAACATAAATTAATAGTAATTTTATAGTTATGTGATGATGGATTTTTTGTTAAATTTTAAAATAATAAATGCATAGTATTTATGGATAAATATATATTATATAAAATTTAAAAGATAACATTAATTAAATTACTTTTCTTGAATTAAATGATGAAAATATAAAATGAATAAATGTTGAATGATCTAAAATAAAATGCCGCATAAGAGGTTTGGACATGAAAATATCATGTTAATGGTCAATATTTCTTTAAACCAAAAAATTGCACAGCCTCAGGAATAGAAAGTAGACAACACCTCTTTATTTGATTACTAATTGAGAGGTATTCAATAAAAAAAGTTTTAATTCCATTAAATATATATAAATTGTAATATTTCTTAATATAATTTACTTATATTAATTTATCCCTATTTGTGATACTAGATCAGGAGGTAAATGATATTTTTTAGTTATTATTAACGATTTTACAAGATGCACGTTATATTACATTGTCTCTCTTGACTCTAAATATATTTCTATTTTAATTATATTTTGAAAAGTGGTTTTAAAGGGGAAAGGAATATTAACTAATTAAATTATAATTTATTAGGGTAGAGAATTTTAGAGTCTTGAATTTATACTATTTTTTGTTGTACATGGATATGTTCAAATTTCATCTTCCCCTATTATACCAAATCAAAAAATTTATCTTGAAAAAAAATAATAACTCGTAAATAAATATATAAAAACATGAAAAATTATTATAATATACCGAAATATTTCTAGGAAATTTTTTTAAATTCTTATTGATATGTTCCTAATAGTTATTTTAATAACTAAGAAAAAAATTACATAGTATGGATATTTTATGTACAGAAATCATAAAATTTCCATATTTAGATTTTTTGGGTGTAATGTTTTTATTCTTAACTCAATGAATAATTTGGATAATTTGGATGAATAAACAGATGAATGTGTTATTTTTGTTCCCATGTTGGATCGAGACGACATAGAGGGGAAGGGTGAATCAGTGGTTCCGTTTTGTTTCATAGGAAATATTCATAAATCCTTAATGAAAACATTTTTAACATATGAAACCTATTTGAGATATGATCTACTAAAATATTACTCCCAACCTCAGCTTTTATATGAATGATCTATAATTGTAAGGCATTAGATGATATTAAAATGGTGCGGCAAAAGTCCTACTCCATTCAATGATGGATAGTCAAACCAAAATTAATTCATTCACTATCATCTTTTGTAGTTCAATGAAATAAGCAATGAACAATTCTATAATACTAGTAGGTTCATTCTTCCTATAGTTTTTTATACCCCCAATGTTCCTTTCCAGTATCCAATTCCCATAAACATTCCCTTTCACCAACTGGTAACTGTCTATAGTTACAATCATTACTTTATTCTTTTTTTTCAGATTAATTTTAGAAATTCTTCATGTCCTCCCAAATATTGTTATATCAAATTCAACTTATATGCCTTTAATAAAAACATAAAAAATTATCTTCAGGATTTTTTTGGTTAGGAATAATATTTCAAAAACTTAGCCTGAAAAAATTCCTCAGTAGGTATAGTTAGATCTTACTGCATTGTTAACCCTAGTACGATAGTGTATATCAGATGGTTAGTCTGTTCAGATTCCCCTTTTGTACATAATTCATTATTTGAGTAGACAACCATTTGAAAGCTCAAAATTCTTGATCTGGTGGAACTTAGTCTGATAAACATAGATATTATGAATGTCACTATGATGGATAGTCCAATCCAATTATCTTATTCTTCATATACATCATTCTTAGATGATCATATTGAACGTCAATACAATGATCCTCCTCTAATTCAACCTGAAATAAACAATATAGTTGAAAACTCAATACCTCTTCCAAAAAATTCATGTGCTTGATTACTTAAATAGTTTGGAGTCACATTTACAAATGAACTCATATATCTTTTTATTAGGACATTATAAATGGTTTAGGTGTGGTTATGAAAAAATTTCCCACTTTACTAAATTACCTCAAATCTGTAGTTCTACTTAAATGTCGGATCTATATTTGGCACATTAAATACCATTATTAATATTTGTATCTCGTTTTTTAGATCACCTTTTAACTCAATTATTTCCTTATAGATCCTCTGATATCCTTGATTTTCCATTATGATTTCTATGTAATATTTTTCATTATAAAATCATAGTTAAAAATTTTTATTATAAAAACCATGTTTGATTTTCTCCATATGATATCCCAAAAATCCCAGTATGATTATTTCCTTATGAAATTATAGAAATTCTAGTATTATTTTCCTTTAGAAATCCCAGTATGATTTCATCATTATAAATTCTTCAGTACAATTTCCGTAGTATGATTTAATCTATAAAAATTATTTAATACTAATTATTTACTATTAATAGTTTAGTACATTTTTTCAATATGATAACTCAAGTACAAAAATCTAAATATGTAAATTTGAGTTTGAAAATATGAGTATGATTTTCCAAGTACAGAAATATTAGTATGATTCTCCTTGTATGATCATTTCCTTAATAATTCTCTACAACTTCTATTTATCCATCAAGATAGTATCATAATTTTCATAACATACATATAATGTATGAGAAATACATAACTCCAAAGCATATTCATATTTTTAATGGAAAGTGTTTGATATTCACAAAAATCTAACAACCATTCTTCTTTACTACACATCCTAAATTTAATTTTCATTATTAATTTGTTCTGAATACTAAAGAAATGATTATTATTAAGATGATTTTTATTAGGAAATTCATTATTGGATAAATATGGTTAACAATATCTTTTAGCATAAATCCCAATATGATATATCATATTGACACATGTCAATGTATAGATCTAATGCTTATGATTCTGAATTGGATCCTCCTGGATTCAATTATTATCTTTATTGTTCTAGATCTTATTTTATAAAATTACTCACACCCTTCTTCAATCCAAAATTCTCTTACTTTTTCAACATTGTTTCCTCCTTCAACATACCCATCGTATTGATCAATTGACAACTAATATAACCAAAACCCTACTGGGGTCCAACAATCAACCCCTTAAATTTTTTTCAACATGCACTTCATTATATACATGTAACCTCTTTAAAACAATATTTGGTATTGTTGTCACTTCCCACTTATTCTTATCCATGTCTTATTTTCCTTTCTACCTCTATTCCATGTCTCTCCCTAAACATATTCTCTCTCAATTATTGATAATAGATTTAAATGGGTCATTATGAAAAGTTTCCTTCCACATTTTCAAATTTTCACTTTTTAAAAGATTTGTATCTTTTCATCTCAAAAACATGAAACTATTATTTATAAAAATATAAGAGTCACATGAGTTTCTTGAAAATGTTCCTTTAACAAAATAACATAATTTCAATATAGAAGAACATGGTGTAGAAAAAATGCTTCTATAATCATGGTTATCAATATAGTCTATTACACAAACTTTATATAATATCATTTCTTGTTTCCATCAAAATATTAAATTTTTGAAAAATCGTGAAATGAATTTATTGAAGATAAAATAAACCTGTATCCATCTCAAAAAACATAGTATAATGCTCTAGAGTATAAACAAAACATTCAAAAAAATTTGTAACATCATTACATTCTTTTGAAAGAATACTAGGAGACTCACCATCTGCTTTCTTACATCAACTCCTTCATTTACTACAAGTTATTACAAATAAATTTTTTTTTGAATGAATAATAATACCATTGCATCTCAAAAACAATGTTCAGAACAAGATTAATATATTATTATTATCCTTTTCTTCTTTTTATTGTATTTTTCATTAGAAGTATCTTCATTATTTAGTACATCCTTATCGAAATTATTAAAATGATTCAATTCATCTATTGAATATTGTAATAAGAGTTTCTTATTTTTATCCTTGTAGGATATTTTTTATTATATTTGTATCAATTATTTCATTATTACATATTTTTATGTTAGTATAATCATGAAACTCTGAGAAACACATACTACTTGCTCGCATTTCATGCATATACCCTATATTTTCAACCCATAATCTATTGATACCTTTTTACTAAATTTTATAAAATCATCAGAGACCTTCCCCTCTTCAATATCTATTTTTTGGATTTCATATTACTTTTTTCCTTATCATTTTTTTTTGGAAAAATTACTATGTTATATTTCTTTTTTGATTCAGCATGTATATTTCTATCCACTTCTTTAACGTACTCAAATTTCATAATATAGTCATCATTATCCATCTTCTGAGTTTCCATTTTGGTTCCATATTATTTTTAAGAACATATTATATTCTTTTCTCACTATATATCTGCCTGGATTCTTTCATATTTACAGGTAGAGACATGTTATATCAAAATGAATAAGCTATATGTATTAAAATTCATCAACACTGAAAATTACTTATGAATCATTTTCTTATATGATTAGAGTAAAACTGTTTATTAATTTGTTATTGTATGTTATTCAAATAACATGGACCAATTTTCATAGGTGGATACATTCCTGAATAATTATAATATTTCATGATGAAATATATTTTCTCAAAGCCTACTTTGGTAATTCTTTCATGCCATATTCTTTTGAAGTTTCATCTTTAAATAAAATCGACTTAGTGAAGTTTTATCTCATCTTTCATATCTCACTCTATGCTGTAAGAAACAATGATTATGTTTTTAAGAAATATTCATCATTCTCATTTAAATTTATTTTCAAATCATAATTGATTTTGTTTCAGATTCATCTATATTGAACTTGTTCTATTTACATTCTTCAAAAAAATTACATTCTATCATATTAAATTTGTCATTACTCACAGAATTTTTTACATAATAATTATGTTTACATTATTTTTCACTATTCTTAATAGATATTCATTAAAAAATATTTATTCATATTATTTATTTCTTTCTTGAGTTGCCTATTCTACTCAAAATTATTCTCAAATTTTTTTTAAAATCCACCACATTTAGGTTATCACATTATTCACATCATCAATGCTTGATTAATAAAATCTCTTTCGCACTCAAGGAATAATGTTGAGATGATGATCAGATTCATAATCATTTGATGAATCATTCTTTTTTATATGCTATGATAAATTTTCTTATTTTCATCGTAACTGAATCATTATGTATATTTCTTCCTCTTTTTTCGAGTGTTTATCATCGTCATATTTAGACACATATTCTTAAATTTTATTCCATGGAAAATTATGTAAAAAATTATTTTCCATTCACAATTCCAACATTTAAGAGTATTAAATTTCTATTTTTTTTATTTTTTCTCCTTGAACTAAGGAAAATAATTTTTATTTCAATACTCATATTCACCTTCTACTTCTAAATCACTTGATTCTTCTATAGGTTACATATCATTGTTTTTCACTTTTATTAATTATTTGAAAAAAAATCCAGATAAAAAATTTCTTTGTTTTCCATTACATTCTCTTTTCTCATTTCATGAGTGATAATAATACTACATAGATAATTTAGATATAGGGTTTCAGGACCTCTATAATGCAATTATGAAACATAGACATCAAAGTTATCTAGAATAATTATCATGATCATTTTGACAATAGTTCATCATTTCAAATTCTCACCAATACATCTTACCGTGCTAACAATATCAATCACTATTGTTACAAATTCACCAATAGATTTATACTAAAGAATTTAAAGAACATTATATTTCGGCAACAAAAGTTTTCAATTTTCTTTATTCACCTTTGTATTTCCTTCATATGTATTTTAAATATTATCCCAAATACATTCATCATTATAAAAACCCTTGAACCATAGAATCTCACTTTATTTAGGTAATGAGAGTAAATAATTATTCACTCTCCCATCATTCTATGTATTTCTATTATCAATAGTAATAAGAGGAGTTTTCTCAATATAAGGAGGAAAACCATCAATAGTATCTTCAAATCATTATACCCATGTGACATTCGATATGAATGATTTAAAATCTTCTTATATGTGATATTTATTTCCATTGAAAAAAAATCCACTTAGAGGTCATGGATTTGAAATTCTCAATTCTTGATATGGATATTTTAGAGAGAGCATCCAATGATACAAATTTTTGTTCCCATGTATGATCAAGGCTACGTATGAGGGGGGGGGGGTTAAATCATTGGTTACTTTTTCTTTTATCATAATGCCTATTAACATGATAAGGAAAACATTCTTAACCTTAGAAACATGTAAGATATTCGATCCACTAAAATATAACTCACAACCTCACTTTTAGTGTAAAATTATATAATGAGAAGGGAACATGTGATATTAACAATCCTTGGTACAATGGCTTACTTCATCCCATGTTAAATTTTCCCTCCAACAATGATTGTATCACTATCTTATTTCTAGAATATGAAGGCACAATCACATAGCTATTCTAAAATACAAGTAGAAACATTACATTTATAGTTAGTTAAACCCACCAACTATCCTTTCAAGCATCATCTTCCCACATATAAGACATTTTAATAACTAGTAAGTATTAATAGGTACAAGCTTCATTTTCTTCTTCTTTTCTGATTTACATGAGAAAGTATTCACTTTTTCCATAAGTAAGATGTATCAAACTCTTATTTTGTACCTTCTTCATGAATGTCAACGATTCACATATAGATTATATTGGTCTTGAAAAATCATAAATAATGTTATTCTAAAAGGTTTCATCAGAAAGATTAGTCCAATCTTCCCAGTCTGGTAAACCCAGTATGATGGTCTCTATCTGATGGTCACCCATGTCCTATTCTCTTTTCCAACTTCATTATTCAATTGAGTATACAATCAATGGACAACGCACAATTCTAAATCTGATGGAACTTTGTACAATGAAACTAGATCTAATGGATGTCACATTGATGGCCACCTATGTATGATTATTCAAATTTCCAAATGTGTCTTTCTCCAATGAACATGTTGAACGTCAATCCAATGATCATTCATTATTTTAACCTAAAACACAATTCTTGGTTGGAAAATCAAAACTTATTCCAAAAATTTTGGATCTCGAGTACATGACTAGTTTAGAGACTCATTTATAGATGAACTAAAATCTACTTTAATAGTGACTAAAATTTTCTTTAGGATGTGTTGTGGAATACTTTCCCACTTATTGAAATTTACAGAATCTTTCATTCTCCTTAAATCACATATTTATCTTTGATAGATTCATTTTCTTTTCAAATATTAAAATATCTTTGATTTTGGGATCTCCAATTTTCTTATTCAGTTCCTTTTATAATAATCAAATCACCATTACAATCTATTAGTATTTCCACGTATGATATTTCACTAAGAAATTATAGTATAACTTTTTCATTTAGAAAATCCAGTTTGATTTTTCGTTAAGAAATCCCAAAAATCCCAGTATTAATTTTCATCAAGAAATCATAGTTCGATTTCTTAAGTTCTATTTCTTCAATAAAATTTCATCGGTGAAATTTCATCAGTATGATTTATTCATTAGGAATTAATAATTATAAATTTATTAGAATAATTTACTAAAATTGAATATTTTTAAATGGAAATAATAGTACAAAAACCAGGGTATGAAAATCAGTATGATTTTGCTTTTACAAAATCCTCCATATGAAATTATATGTATGAAAAAAAATAGTACAATTCTCCTGGTATAAAATTTATCTTCCTCATGCTCAGAAATAACTTTTCTTTATCTTTATTTTGTCTCATGTTTCATTACATACATATGATTTATGAGAAACAAAAACACAAAAACATTGTTAGATTTACAATGGAAAGTTTTGCAAAATACAAAAAATAAAAAAATAATCACTATTTCTATCCCATCCTGAATATGATTCTTCAGAATTCATTTTGGGTTGAATATGATAGAAATTGGTATCATCACCATGATTATGATCAACACATTCATTTTAAAATCAATAAGATTTCAAGTGAGTTTTAGTAGAAATTGCACTATAATAAATCAAATTGACTCATGTTGATGTATGGATCTGATGTTGATGATTCTGAATCTGATCCTCTTAGATCTGATTACAAACCTTATAATTCAGGATCCAATTTTATCAATTTACTCACACCCTTTTCCAATCCAGAGGTCCATTTCCTTTTAAAAATATTTTTCTTCTTCAACCTAATAACCATATTGTTATATTTAAAAAATATAACAAAAACTCTACTAGGGTACAACATTGTTTTCTTAGGATTTTAAAATAATAGTAATTCATATATATTATACATTTATATGACCATTTATATTTATGAATCATTGAGTATAATATTTAATGAAATGTCATATAATCAAAAAGTTGCTTATATTTATCAATATAATAAAGAATTTAGAGAAATTAATTTTTTTTAGGAAATAACTAAATATAATGATACACATATTTTGGGGGATAATAATTTTTCTCAGTCAAAATATATACCTGAAAATTCTTGTAACAGTCATAGTGATTAACCCATAGATAACATTATTATATTTGTTAAAAAAAATATCATTATTTATGAATATTTTTTCTTATGAAGTTCTTATTTAGGATAATGTATTCAAAAATATTGATGACTTTTTATGTGATGATAATTGGATTTTGGATATACAAGATGAGTTATATCAGTTTACTAGGAATAATGCATGTTCTATAGTTTTCCACTAGAATATTCTCTTGTCAAAGAAGATGGCAACTCCTGAAGAGTCAACCGGAGAAATCCCTAGAACCAAGCAGAGTGATGCTGATAAAGTAGGGAAGGATGAGATTGAGTTGAAAGATGAAGATCTGATAGGGCATCGGGATCTCTTCGGTCACTGTGCGATGTTGAAATCGGAGAAATTGGCCACTCAAGACAATTTTACTATAGGGAAAAGATTCGTTGATGTAAACAAGAAAAATAGTGGTTTCTCCTTCTTAGATTTTGATGCGGAAAATTTAGGGAGGATTATCAGAAAAGGGTGCATCGCACATGATGCTGCGAATCAGGCTGCAGTTGAGGAGCGAGTCAGGCTATGTAAATTCTCCATTATTTTTCGAGTGATTATCCCAAAAGGTGTTCGACCATGGAACTTTCATGAGCTTTCTAATAGGATTGCAGAGATATGGGGATTTAGTTACTGGAAGATGACGGCCATGGGGATGGGGTTTTATCACATTGTCTTCCCCTCTGATGAATTCAAGCGGCGTGCATGGAGTTTGGGATCTATCCCTTGTAATCCTGGATTCCTTCGAATTCATGAGTGGGATCGGAACTTTGATCCTAGATCTGTGAGGAACTCCTTTTCACAGGTATGGATACGTATCCATAAACAGAGTTGGTTATATTGGCATCCACAAATTCTATGGGATATTGCCTCTTCCGTAGGGAATCCCATTAGACTGGATAAGCAGACTAACAATCCCAATTTTGTGCATTATGCAAGAATATTGGTGGAGGATGACATGTTTAACAGTTTAGTTTAGGAAGTTTTCTTCACCACCAGAGATGATAGCATCAACCTTGAGATTGGTTATGAGAGGAAACCCAATTTTTGTTGCAATTGTCACATTTTTGGGCATCTCATTGCAGAATGTAACAGGAACAAATTTTTCTCAATCTGTAACATTACGGGTCATGATGACTTACATTGTCGAAGGAAAGAAAAAGATCAGGGAATTACATCCTAGGTGTAGATGAAGCAGGTAATGAATGTCATGTTGGGGGCTCAGGAGAACCCACTGAAAGTCAATGTTGCTGGTGCTAGTGAGCATGGTGATAATAATGGTTTGGATTCATCCAGTGATAGGAAGGATGAGGAATATCAGTGTAGGGCTGATATAGGGAATACTCTAAATGTTTTACAGGACTCTGGAACAACCAATAATGATGCTACTATGATACAAGGCTAAACAAGTGAGAATCTGGAATAGGGGACTTCTCAAGGGACTCCAGAAGGTCAGGATGATAATGAGCTACCTGGTGGCAATGAGGGATTTCCCAGTTTGCAGAAGCCTAGGAAAGAGGCTCTTGAAATTCTTGATAACACTTCACTACACATTAATAAACCAGTAACGGAGGATGGTGTAATGGATGGAGTTTTTTCATAGGTACAAGCTTCGATGGTTTCAAAAAGGATTCTTCCTGCCACTTTGACAGGACCAATTATTTCGGAGAAAAGGTTCATCTCCTTATCCACTAACGATGATGCTCGTGAATCTACTGGAGGATATTCATCTGATATAGAAGGGGATAACCTGGTAGAATCAGAGAAATGAATTGCAACAGGATATGCTCGCCCCTGTACCAGGCAACAGTCCTCTCATCAATGAATGTCCTATTCAGGAATTGCCAGGGCATTGGGAACTCTCACATAGTCAAAGCCCTGAAGCACATCATTTTGACCAATAATCCAATGTTAATTGGCATTGCTGAACCTCGAATGAAATTTTATAAGTGGATGGCCTTTAATTGGTCGGCATTGAGGTACTCTTTCTTTACAGCCAATCAAATGGATAATTAATCAGAATCCTTATGGGCTCTAAAGCATTATACTGTAACAGTGGAGTCCTTCCAAAGTGATCAACAGTCTGTCACCATGAACTTCTGCAATCAATCTAATCCCTTGTGTGTTAACATCGTTTATGCATTCAATTAGTACCCAAGAAGAAGAAGCTTATGGGGGAACCTCATGGAATGATCATAGGACAATGACATGAGGTGGATGGTTCTTGGTGATTTTAACACGGTTCTGAGGCCTGAAGAAAAAAATGGAAGTTATTTCTATAGGGCATCAGCAAGAGAATTTTCCTTATGTATTGACCAATGCAGAATGGATGAAGTGCCTATCTCAGGTGCTGCTTTTACTTGGATTTGATGCACCCTTAATGGAAGGCAAGCGAGTAAAATTTACAGGTGCCTGGTGCAGTTGGGTGAGAAATGTGAGGAAATGGAAGTGTCTGGCATGACCCTCTCTAGATTGCACTATGATCGTCATCCCATATTAATTTATATTTGTTTTTGAAGTCTGAGATCAGCTCCACTACCATTTAATTTCAACAATGCATGGCTAGTTGTGCCAGGGTGTATAGAGAATGTTGCAGAATCCTGGAAAGAGGTTTCTAAACGAAGTGCTTTGTACAACCTCACTAGTAAATTGAAAATTTTAAAAGCCAGAATAAGGTTGTGGAGTAAGAAGTCTTTCTCCAACCTTGATCATGATATTAAATAGGCTGACTCACTTTTGTCTGAGTTCCAAAAACGTAATATCCTTCAAGACCTGCCATCCCAAGAGGGGATACAGGCTACCTCAAGGATTGATAGTCTCTTGTCTCTTAAAGAAAACCTGGCTCGAAATCATTTCAATGTGAGATGGCTGAAGAAAGGGGATAGGAATTACACGTTATTCCGTTGTGTGCTTAGGGAGAGGAAGTTAAGAAGGAATCTCAAGGATTTAAAAATTGATGATAGAACATTTACCTCTGATAATGAAATTTCCAACGCTATGAAATGCTATTTTGAAAAGCTTTATTCTGATTGTGGGGTGAAAAATTCAGATAAAATCATTAGATACATTGAGCCTAGTTTGGATGATGCAAAAAACAAAAGAATCACTGATATACCTTCCACCAAAGAAATTCATGATGCTCTTTTCTCCTTAAACATGGACAGTGTCGGTGGGCCAGATGGATTTTCCAATATGTTCTTTATCTTTTATTGGGAAACCTTTCATAAGGAAGTGACTGAAGCTGTAAGGGAATTCTATCTTCATTCCTACATGCCATTTGGGATGAACTAAAACTATATTTCTCTGATTCCAAAGAAAGATAATGCTTTGTATATTAAGGGTTTCATGAATTTTTCTATTAGAAACACTATTCCAAAACTCATTAGTAAAATCATGGCAGTTCGGCTTGGTGAGATTGTAAGATCTATTATTTCTTTTAATCTGTTTGGGTTTTTCCTGGCTGGAATATTCAGAAATGTCTATTCACTCCTTCAGAGTTTGTTAACATTAAGAGGAATAAAGTGAGGGATGGGAATATGGCACTAAAGGTTGACATATCAAAAGCATTTTACACCATCAGATGTGATTTTGTCTTCAAATTTTTGAGCATGCATGGCTTCTCAATTAAATTTATTTGTATGGTGCAATGTATTTATGAAAGTTCTAGGTTATCTATTCTGGTCAATGGATCACCTAGGGGATTTTTTCAATTCTTTCGAGGTGTTAGGAAAGGTGACCCCTTATTTGGGTTGTTGTTCTCTTTGGATGAAGACTACTTGAGCATATGCCTTCATGATCATGTCAATCATGGGATATATCAGAGGACGACATATGGGAGGGGTCTCTTTACCCCTTCACACCTATTCTACACTGATGATATTTTTCTCTTCTCCAAAGCTGATAAGAAAACCATATCTTTCATAAATGTTATATTCAATCACTATGAGGAAGTGGTATTCCAGGTTATCAGTTGGACGAAATCCTTTGTTGTCTTTGGGAAAGAAATTCGAATAGCGAGGAACAATAGAATAGCTAGAAGGCTTGGCGTTAAGAGAGGTACACTACCTTTTATTTACCTTGGTCTGCCTTTGTTTTGGGGGAGAGTGAAAAGAGTCTACCTAGAGGTTATATCACATTAGATCACAAATCAGTTAACCAGTTGGAAAGGGATGAACACGTCTCAAGCTGGTAGGATTTTTCTTGTGAATTCAGTTATCACTTCAATGATTGTTTATTAGTTTTCACTCTATAAATGGCCAGTTGCTCTACTCAGGGAGCTTTGTGGTATGGTCAGAAATTTCATTTGGACTGGATCGATACAACAGAGGAAACTTATAAATGTGGCATGGAAGGCCTGTATAAGGCCTGTGGAAAGGGGAGGGATGGGGGTGAAAGATGTTCGGATTTTCAATGATTCGTTGATTAAAAACTTCACCTAGAGGATTTTATCTGGAACTGACCCTTCTCTTGAGTTTTTGTCTAGCAGATTTGTTGGCAGGTTACAGAAGAACTCAAATGTGTATAGGAAATCCTCTGTTTGGCCATCCATCAGAGATGCATGCTTCTCCATTATGACACAAGCAAAATAGCTGGTTTGTGCAGATTCTCAAATGAATTACTAGAGCACGCAGTGACTTTCCTCCCAAATAAATCACTCCATCACCATTCCTTTTTCATTAAAGAGTCTTTCCATTTCTGATTTTCAGGGGAATCCAGAGGCTTTTTCCATCATCCCTACTTAGCTACAGACAAAGATCTCTAAGTATGAATATGTCGACTATGACATCCTCATATGGGAACCAGCGCCTAGTGGGTGCTTCTCCAACCCTGACTCATATATGATTCAATGTGGCAATGCGACTGGTGTACCTGCTTGGGTCGAGGGCGTGTGGACCCCTTACATTGCTCCTGCTGACGCACTCCTGATTTGGCACATTTGGAATCAAAGGCTGCCTCTACAATCTGCTTTGCAGCGATCTGGAATAACTGTTGCACCGGTATGTTTCCTCTGTTTGGCTACGGATGAGACCATCAATCATGTGTTCATTTGCTATCCTTTTTCTGTTCGGTTATGGGGTTATTTGAATGAAGTTTTCCACTTTCAATTAGCCTCTCACTAGGTTAGTGCATTGCTAACCTTGGCCATGCAAGCTGACCACAGTGAGAAGGTCAAGTCCCTACTCATTGCTGCTACTGTCTCTTTTATTTCATCCATCTGGGAGGCCCACAATAGCATTGGTTTCAACAATGGAAGGACCTCATTCAAGGAGGGTATGATGATGATGCACCGATACATTAAGTTTTCCATGGTAAATCAATCTGGGTCAATGAATAATGAAATTTCTGATTTTCTTCTATTGAGATCTCTTGATGTAAGTGGCAGAGAGCGGAGGCCCAAAGTAATGAAATATATCAGGTGTATCCCACCTATAACTGATTGGTTAAAGGTTAATGTGGATGGGGCAGCTGCTGGTGCACCTGGACCTGCTCGAGGTGGTGGTGTGTTCAGGACGTATCGAGGATTTGTAAAAGGATTCTTCTTTCATTACATAGGTAATGGCAATGCAATTGAGGCTGAAATATGGGAAATGATAAAGACGATTGGATATGCGGCTCGTTATGGTTGTCGGAAGCTGTGGATCGAATCAGACTCTTCTATTGCAACACAGATTCTGAAGGAACGATCCAGGAACGTGCTATGGACGATGCTTGCTATGTGGGTTAATTCTCTGCATCATTCTAAGTCGATTTCTCTGGATGCTTCTCAAGTGTATAGAGTGTAAAATCATGTGGCAGATGACCTTTCAAAAAGGGAAATTATGGAGGCTAGCCCATGTTGCTAATTTTTACTTCTTGATTACTAAAATGAGCTTGTCTACAATGATAGGATTGGTACAAGGCTGACTGGGGCCCCCTTCTCTGAGTTGTCTTGTACTGTTTACTCTTTATATATATATATTATTGGGAGCAGGTGCTCATCTGGGTCTTAGACTTTTTGGAAATTCTCATGTCAAAAAAAAATTGATATTTAGAAATAATCTAATTGAATCTGGAAATATAGATTAAAATAAATCCATTTTAGTTTTTCAGTATTTATCTCAAGATCAAAGAATTTTTTTAAGTATCTTTTACACCTACTCTATAGTTATATGAGATTTAGATATTATTAGATTATACATAATTTCATTGCTTAAAATTATTTGAAATGAATGTAAAAACATAATTTACAAATTTATTTAAATTTGGGGATGTATTGGTTTATCACCACTTGGTTTTGAAAATTAATAGCATCATGGTAATGTTTTTATGCTTTCTATGGAATTATAGAGTTTGAAAACTAGCTCCTCGAGCTTGGTATAAAATAAAAATTAGTTTTCTTTTGAGAAATATTGTTGAGAAATTAAATATTTATCATAGTTATTTATTATGAAATGTTTAAATCCAATTTTTATTGTAAAAATATGTATTTATAATATAATATTAGTATCATGAAAAAAATATATGTAATTAATTTCCAAAATTGACGAATTTTCAATTTATGTGATTATATTGGGGGAATTGAAATTATTTTATTTCTTAAAAATTATTCAAAGTAATGATGGTATTTTTATAATTAAATATATGTATGATAAAGAATTAATTATCATATATTTCATTGAATATCATAAAATTTACTATTTATCAATTTGTATAACTTGTGAGTTAGAATTAGATAAATCTTAAAAATATGACAATGTTAAAACCTACTGGGGAATGATTTGATGTTTATTATAATTGATTGGTTTTAGGCTGTGTTTAATTTCCTCTATTTGAATGAGTTCTATATAACTAATTGGACCTATGTAATGTATCATTAAATCAATTAATATTATTATTATATATTTTATGTGTTTTATGAATCAGGGATTATTTTTCCCTTAAAAAATTAATTTTAATTTGATAATCTATTTAGTTTCTTGTTTTATTGGATGTAAGATAGATTGAATGAGAGCATCATGTGTGTTTCATTTACATATTAAATCATTATTATCATAGTCTTAAACAAATTGTGTTTACCTTTCTACTACTGAATTCAAATATATTGTTATTGAAACATATCATTCTAAATCATTCTTTATAATTACTCTTTCAAATTATTATTGCCAATTTTTTTCATTATATTATATTTTTATGAAATAACCTAAATTATACAGGCTATTAAACTAAATTACACAATATTAAAATTTAAAATTAAATTATATTTTATGAAGGGTTTTTAAATTTTTTAACAAACTTGGTTTTAATTTTTTCATAACATATAGTGACTACATAACACTTATTTTGAAATATACGTGATTTGAAATATTGCTTATATTTCCGATATTTATTTTTCAGAAATATAATATGACAAATAAATTAAATATGAAATTTCATTATTTTATATATAGGATAAGTTAATTATTTATTAATTATATTCTCAATAATTTGGAAAAGGGTGATACATTTTAAAATTAAACATGAAATTATAATTATCAAAAGGGGGAGAATATTGAGTTGCTTCTAGAAACACATTATGAATTCATAATTAAAAGTATATTTATATTTTTCTTTCCTTTGATATACATGATGACTATTATTTTGTTTTAAATAATGTATTCTAATATTTAATTAGATCATAATATTTATTTTCATAAAAATAACATTAAATATTATGTTTTGATTGTTCTTATCATTTTTTAGAAGTTTCATACAATATTACTTAGAAAAATAATTTATACAGAACCTTGAGATTTCATTTTAGAATTTTTTATTATTCACAGACAACCAATTCAAGTATCCAATGGTTTTATGTATTGTATTCAAATAGCTGATTCTCCCATGTATTTGATTTACTATTCACATAATTGCTAATTTTTCAAAATTGGGTACCTTATGTTTTTTTACCATAATGTGGGATATAAACTTCATATAAAATGATTATGTTTCCATTGTTAGGATAAGTAAATTTTATAAATTAAATTGTAAGAAGAAAATTGTAAATAATACAATTTCATTTCTTAAATTAGGATATAATCATGACATATATTATTCTAAAATATGATTTTTTTCAATATATAATTTTATATTGTATTTCATTGATATCATGAGATATGTAGATGTCCAAATAAAAGTATTCCTAGTTTGATGGAATTAAAATGAAATTATATATATAATTAAACTTGATATATTTCCCATTCTACATTTTTTAAGGTATTTTTTTGTATGAAATGTTATATGTAATGTTTTCTACTATTTTCATAATTTTGCTACATTGATTTTGTTTGATATGTAATAAATTCACACACATGTTGATTCTACTACATTATTCTATCATATGAAACCACTAAATGAATCCCAAAACCGAATCCCCAAAGTGAATTTTTCTTCTTCAATTTTTATTTTTTATTTAATATTCTAAAACCGGTAATTTTTCTATATTTGATGTAATTTTTGACATTTCAATTTTTCGAAAGTTAATAATGGATAAAATTAATGTTTAATTTGTTTTATAAATAATTATTAATTTTTTATAAGACATGAAAACAAATTTTAAATGTTATTATATTGAATTAAATGAGATTATCATGGGTACAAGCATTCATGGATATTCACCCAAAAATTTCAAACATGAGATATTTAAATTCAAAAAAAAATTAATTATGAAGTGCTGGTCTTGAATATTATTAGGTAGTATATCTAAGATATGAATACTTATTATTTTATTCTATACAAAACTTTCTATTATGTTCCAATGTGTAATTGTTTTACTGAATATCGAGGTGGTCATTCAAAAATTCAATTTTTCATTTATAAAAGACGTACACATGAAATATCATTTAGGAAAAAGGCATGGAAATTGTGAAATAATCATTAAAGAAGAATGGAATATTATTTCATGGTAAAATATAAATTATGAAATTATCATTATATTTTAAATGTTTTTGTGAACAAAAAACACCATTCATATAGAGATGATTGAACCGATGACACACAAACATATGCTTAGGATATATTAAAATATACAATGGAAGAAAACATTGATGAAATATAATAACTATCATCAAGGCATCAAATATTTTCTAATTTTATACTATAGTGTTAACAAATATCCTACACTCAAAAGCAGAATATGTTTATTTCTTGTCCTGTGGTTCTATATATTCTCATCCTCTTTCTATATTCACAATAACAAAGGGTTATAATACCCATTTAAATGTAGTATCGTCAGTTTTGACTCCCAAGAAAAGGAAGACATTTTTGTTGTGAATCTAGTGGTTAAAAAAGAATTATATTTTGCATTGGGCATCTAAGGGGAAATAATTACTATTCTGGTGGTGGCTATAGGGGTTAAATGTCGAAATTAAATGGGTTTTACCATTCAGGGGAAAAAGTATTTACAATAGAGTTTGATCCCCCATGGAAAAATGTCTTTATAATTTGATTGTGAATTCATGTTGAAAAAATACATTGTAATATTATATTTTAAAAGTTATATAGTTTTAAATCACTCTTATTTAATGAGAGGGGTGATGAGTGGAAGAAAATCGTTTATATTTGAAGAAATATAAAAATTTATTATGTACATTTTCTTTTATTTTCCTCTTCACTAATTCTTATTCACTGTGACATAACGTTTCCCTAAAATATTTTTATAAATTGTATTGGAAACCCCATTGTGGTATTTCTTCAATCCTAAGAATATACCATCAATATTTTCTTCGTGTAATACTATCTTAAGGGTCTTAAGATGTAAATTAAATAATATCGTGTGACGAAGATGTATAGATTTTAACAAAATGCTTTAGATTTATTTCTTCTTCAACCTCATTCAAATATTCATCAAACATGTCGAAATAATAAAACCCATATCATATATATACAAATATGTAATTAAATTTTTGTCATGATCTATATCTAACTCCTATTCCATGAAATGGGAAATGAAAAAAAAATCATTCTTGTCTATGAGGGCTACCTCTTCATGATCATTTGTAATTAATTTTACATAATCACTTATCTGGAATTTTTATAATAATGGGTTATAATATATATATATATATATTCGTGAAATATTTATCATTATATTAAAAAAAATATGACATATATTTTCATACATTTCAATACATTAAAAAAATAAAAGGTTTTTTGTGTGTATGGGTGGACTACCAAATCTAAGAAGAGATGTGATTTGTTTTTCATCCTCGTGTCCCACTGATAATATATATAAGTATATATAGTTTTTTTGTATTTTCAATATAATTACTATTATGTAGGGAAATAGTAATATATACTATTTCTCCATCAAGATCATTGATAAATGGAAGAATTACTCATGTGTATGTGAATACTATTATCTATATTATTTTAATGTTGTTCATTTTCCTTAACCATCAATAGTAATTGTTTTTAAAATTATAATTGATGTAAGGAAATTAAAAATATTTTATTATTATAATTATTCAGATGCGGGAATAATAGTCTCACTAACCATTGTAAACCAACATAACTCATTTTGGACATTTGAGTTGAATATATTGAAAACATCCAAAATGATCTGAAATGATTATGTTATTGAAATTTTCATGGAATTAAATTAAATAAATGGATTAATAAAAACGAAATAATTTATACATATAAAAATTAATTGACATATATTTATTATTTAGGATGATAAGTAATGTACAAGGTAATTCATGCAGATTTGGGGGGACTTCTTTTAAAAAACAAGTTTTAATGAATATGTAATTAAACATGTATTTGAGCCAATGTAAATTCTAAGGAATTTATTTATGCAATTAAATGATGGGTCATTTTCAAAAATGAGCTTCAAATCCAAATCCCAGGATTTGGAACACCTTTTCGAGTTGTGTTTTATATAAATAAATTAAATTCATTATATTAAAATTAAAATTAAAATAAAAGAGAAATGATAATACAAAAATGTTTTAATAATAATAATAATTTTAATATAACGGTTGTTAAAATACAACTAATAACATTTATTATTTTTATTAATTTAGGTTTCAAGAAAAACATAATGAGTGATCACCCATCTCCTACTATATATCATGTTATTTTTATAGGCATCTCCATGGCACGTGAATCCCCCCCTCTTAGACACCTCTCATTAAACCAATTGCACCCAGATTTCATACCATTTCTTTTTAGATTCTTGGAGGTAAGCTCTCTCTCCCGTCCTTATTTACTATTGCAGCCATTTTTTCTTATCTCTGTCATTCGGTGAGGTTTTTCCAAAGCCTTGGTGGAGGATTAATCGACTTTTTTTGTCTTACTATGATTTTAGGTTATGCAATGTGTCTCTCGGGTGAGAAATGCATGTGATTCTACAACCACCACTAAAGGACAATTAGGTTGAAGTGTTACAGTTCACCACCATATTTTTGGGGCATTTTTATCCTTTTTTTGTCTTTTTATCCCAATTTACAATTTGTGAGTTTATAATTTTTTAGGATTAATTAATTTTTCATTGTTGTGTTTCTCCTTTCGGTAAAGATTTTATGCTTTAGTATTGTTTATAGTGTATTTGGTTGCTCTTGGAACTATTTCAATCATATATATAGATGTAGAGATATATATATATTTCATCCTTGTATATATTACCTCTTGGATATGGGATTGTGTAAATTATATTACAAGGTATATATATATAGGAAATGTATGTGCATGCATGTATGGAGAGGTCTTCTTTAAAAAATCCACTGTAAATGTGTCCAAATTGGTCTACATCTTGACATATGATTTCTTGCCTATTCACTTCCATTTATAACTATTTTAAAAATATTATTTATATATTATGACATCTTGTTTTGGTAGGTTTTTATTAATTTATTTATGTCATTCCTTGCTTTTAAGACTCACAAACCACCTTTTGTTGTGTCTCATTCTATAAACCTTACAAATTAAGATGAACGAAACACATTAAATTTAATAAAAAGAATTATTATAATACAATTTCATGTTTTATAATAGAAACCTTCAAAGAGGTTCCATATTTTTAATTAAAAAATAACATGTGAACTTCCTTTTAGTAGGCTGACTATGCTTCTTTCTTGTCATTTCTTTGATATTTGACATCACGTCATTGTGCCACTCATGAGAACCTTTCGTTGATGATTTTCTCAAATATTAAATTGTTAGGATTTTATAGTAGTATTTTTAGTGACCATATCATAGGTAAGTAATCATATTCAGGGTGTTCTCCTTTGATTTGGGTCACCCCATTGGGTGCACCATCCATTTTAACATATGCATCCATATGCCATTAACATGGTTTCACTATTTTTTATTGTATTAATTTGATAATGTTTATTTCGATAGGGTTTGAACTAGGAATTTGATCCATTTCATTTTCCCTATAAATTTATGAATTTATAAATTTATACTTTAAATAAGTTGAATTATGATTATCTTTGACAAATTGAATTATGATAATTGAATAAATTTTTTTGGAAAAAGTCCCTCAAGGTAACATTGATGCATTTTTTGGATGATCATGTTTACAGAAAAATAGGGTTTCTATGGTGTATTATGGAATTCTAGAGGTATTATTGACAACCTATGTTGAAAAATAACCCAAAAAAATGAATGACTAATCTTGAGGGGGTAGAAAAAGAATAGATAAACTATAGCCCCATTTTTAGGTGCATGCATGATTGAAGGTGGAATAGAAACTTGTGTTCAAGGCATGTTTCAATATCTGATCATCAAAAAATGAAAAATGAATAAGGTGTGCAAAACAATGGGTAATGTGCATGAAATATGAGGTTTTTTGAATGAAACTTGTCCACCCAATGCGTTGTCAAATTAGGTTTCTTCCACCCAATGGGGATCTTTCACGGCCTGGGGAATCATCTTTGTTGGGGTCAATGATGCCCATAAATAACAGGGGACCACACCCCTAATTTGATGAAGCTTAACACTTTGAGAAAATTTGAGCTCTGGATCCCATAATAATTGTATATCAAGGGATTTGCATGAAAGAATTTTTGTTGTCCACAAGCTAACAAGGTTTCACGTAAGATTTGATTTCACATAATATTAATGTTGATCACAAGGGGTGTTACGTGACTAATGAGGAATCCTGTGTATAGGGCATTAATGTTGTGCAAAGGTACAATATGTGTCGCATGAAAGATTTGAGTATTCCTAGTAATACTAAAGTAAAGTTATATAGATCAATGGATGAAAGTTGGACATTAATATATAATATACATATAGTAGAGGATGTTTTCATTGAAGATAATGAAACAACCTACATATCTATAAACTATGAGCGGATATTTTGAAGGACAAGTGATCACACATCAATTTAGAGAGCATTGAGCTTTCAAATTGTGAATGGTTGTATACTAAGAGGGGCATTGAGTCCACTCCAAATGTTTTAAACAGCATTACTCTTTTAGTGGACTGAATACATTATCACATGACCGTTTAATTCCCATTATATGTATCCCAAGGAGGGTGAACCAAGTAAAATCTTTATGTCATGTGCATGATTTAATTTCTATCGAAACCATACTAAAAGAAAATGATAGAAGATAGTTTTTTTAAAAACAAAACAATATCAAATGGGGAAGTTGTGTTAATCTAGCATTCTAGGATTCAACCCCATCCATGTCAAGGTATTTGACATAATGAACCTAATAGAAATGCACAAATATGATAAATTATTTTTTCAATAAAAAGTCATTTATTTCAACAAAACCCTCAAATAGTGTTGTGATACCTTCTAATCTCAAGGTAATGTTGATTTATTCAACGCTTTCCTGTTCATTTATCATTGATGTTTCATTATGATTAATATAGTATACAATTTATCACTTTATATTATATTGAGTATCTTTTTTTGTAGTGGTCTTTAATTAAGTAATTTAAATGTATTTAATTTTCTTCATTTTTTTAAGATAGATATCTTGCACTAATGAATGGAATTTGATTATATTAAATTGTTAAAATGGTATGAAATTCTTTTTATTTCCATGCTATATAAATTAATTTAATATTTATTAGAATAAATTTAAAATCTCTATCATATGGTAAGTAAGTGGTATTGAAATTATTTTCTACTAGCATGCTGATCAATATTATCGAAAATGCGTGGCCTTGAAATTGTGATGCATTGATCACGCGTCTTTGAGTGGTCTATTCGTATGACCTCATGCCTCATAGTGTGGGATCTTCCCATACTAGCTGAGGGATGGAAAATGTAATTAAAAGATCTAAATATATATATTTATGAATTTCCCCGATATGTGCTTTTATTTTTTGGTTCACATGTTATAACCCAGGGATAGAATGTGGGTTCATTATTATTGACTCATGGATGTAATCTGTATGGATGGTGGGTAATGACCAGATGTGTCGGGGGTGATTTAGCATTCTAGGATAGTTCATTTGAGGTAGTTATTATACTCTTTAGTGATACAAGTTACCTAGGGGAGAAAACATGGATGGACTCATTGGTAATATGGATACACTATAAAGTATGTGATACTCAGTCCCCTATTTCATATACTGGGTAGAGACTCAGAGTCTCCATGCCGGGATTGAAACATGGGATTCCATATAGATCACCATGGATAGAATTATTGGTATTGGATTACATCAGATGTACCATAATGATAAATGGGATTCCTTTTAGATAACTGTGGATGGGATCAGACTCCATTACTAGTTTTTAAGGACTTTATTGAATTTCTTGAATTATATGATATGGATCTATTATTATTTCTATGAGCATGATTCTGCACTTGTGATATTTCTCATTTATTACCATACTTCTATGATGCTATATGGATTTAACCACTAGCCTATGAATAATCTTTGGTGTTATGACCTCTATTGTTACCTTGTTTTCTCTAGGCCTTACCTAAATATTATGACTTTCATAGGTACTCTATCTAACACCCAGATTAGGATGATGTAGGTGGCATGGGATGGGTGTCTATTTAGGAACCCAGAATAATTCTTTCTTATTTAATTTTTTATCACAAAATAATTTATTATATATGGAACACCTTCTAATTTATATTAGAGATGATAGATTAGAAAAGACATTGTGGGTATTGTCTTATAAGATTTATATCCCACAATCTTCATGGGATGCCATTGTAGTAGTCTACCTAAGTAGTATTATTTCATTTCAAGGATTTGGATTGATTTCTTGTGCAATTCTACATACATTATAGTTAGGGAGCATATGAATGAGCTTTTACGCATGATGATTAAGAATATAGTAATTGTGATATTCCATTATTGCATTTCACTATCTAGAGTGTCTCCGAATAGTATCCATCAGCATCACCAATCATGAATTTATTCTTATAAATTTGAATGATCCACTTTTTCATTCATTTCCCTACCCCCTCACCTCTAGTTGGTAGCCTATAGTGTTTGGGGTGATGTACTTGAGGTCATATGGTGACATGTATGACTATCTGTTTAGTGTTCAATCGGGTTTGGATGTTACGAAGTAGTATTAGGGATGTTTTATATTCCATTTTCTTACTATTTTGGTCTAGTTTATATGATACTAGAAATGTGTTGTTTCATGGAGAATAACCATGTTATGACTGATCATCCAACGTATGCGGAAATGACCAAGTGGATGATGTTGGGATTGATGTTCTTGATGTTTGTTATTATAGATGATATGATTTAACCTTTAGTGAATGTTTACATTACACTAATTATTGATTTATTTGATTTATTGTATATTCCCTTGTCTAGGTATGGAATGGATGAAGCATACATTCATTATTATAGGATCATATAAATTCACATTTCATGTATATACACTAGTGTAGAAAACTTTATTTACATCACCATTTTTACGTCGGTTATATATAATCGACGTGATAATCTGTGAAACGTGGTTTTTTACGTCGGTTATTTTATATCCAACTTAAAAAATGCGGCGAGAAGATTTTTAACGTTGGTTATTTTAATAACCGACGTTACAAATCGCACCTGTTCGGTTTTTACATCGGTTATCTTATAACCGACGTAAAAAACCAATCCTTGGGGGGTTTTTTACATCGGTTATTTGGAAACCGATGTAAAAAACCCGATATCTACGCGTTTTTTACGTCTGTTACGAAATAACCAACGTAAAAAACCAAAGCGCGGGGGTTTTTTACGTCGGTTATAAAATAACCGACAAAAAAATGAGATGTCTACGGGTTTTTTTGCGTCGGTTATAAAATAACCGACATAAAAAAACCCCGCACTTCGGTTTTTTACGTCGGTTATTTGATAACCGACGTAAAAAACGCGTAGATATCGGGTTTTTTACAATGGTTTTTAAATAACTGATGTAACCCCCCCCCAAGCATTGATTTTTTACGTCTGTTATCTTATAACCGATGTAAAAAACAAGATATCTACGCGTTGTTTACGTCGGTTATAAAATAACCGACGTAAAAAACCAAAGCGCGGGAGCTTTTTTACGTCTGTTTTAAAATAACCGACATTATAAATTTAAAAAATAGTTTATAACGTTGGTTATATAATAACCGAAGTTATAAAACTTTTAAAAAATTAAAGCCCCGTGGACTGTCATTTACGATTTTTCGATTGACAGTCCGCCGGCTCGTCTCTCTCGCGCGGTAAACCCTAATCGGCTCGTCGATCGACCTATGTTAAACTCATTTTGGCTTCATTGTTCTTCTTCTTTACTCCTCTCGGATCTATCTTCTCAACTCACAACACTCAAGTAAGCCTTCCACGAATTTATTTCGTTCATTTTTTTTTCACGGATAGTCTATAATTATGTTTTGTGATTTTTGTACATTTAATGTAAACAAGATGTAGTGGTTTCCAAGTATGCACCTCATTACTATTTTGATAATATGGTGGTGAGATAATCTAAGATACATATTCTTCCCTGATGGAAGTGATACAATTTCACATGGTGTAGGATGATTTATGGGCGGGGTGAGACCATGACATTAGCATTGGGGTGTGAGAGGAAAACTAGTGGATAAGTGGTATCCGAGAACCTTAATTTTAATATATATATATATATATATATAATTTTTTATACAAAAAGGTTTATTTATATGAATTATTTTGTGACTGATCCATAGTGAGTATATGAAACTATTTTTCCATGTTTAGGTGATGATTTAGATTCCTTTTTTCATAGGGCTTTAGTGTGCTTCCTCAACATTTTTCATGAGATGTTTTAGGAAGGATCTTACTATGTATACATGTTATGCCCACCATACATAAATATAAACAATTTTTTTGGTTTTTAAAAGCAATTTTTAGTTTTTTATAGATGTTAGTAGCATGGAAGTGTTGCGGAGTTGCGCATTGGGGTGTGAGAGGAAAACTATTGGAGAAGTGGTATCCGAGAACCATAATTTTAATATATATATATATATATATAATTTTTTTATACGAAAATGTTTATTTATATGAATTATTTTGTGAGTGATCCATAGTGATTATATGAAACTATTTTTCCTTGTTTAGGTGATCATTTCGAGTCCTTTTTTCATAGGGCTTTAGTGTGCTTCCTCAACATTTTCATGAGATGTTTTAGGGAGGATCTTACTATGTATACATGTTATGCCCACCATACATAAATATAAAACATTTTTTTGGTTTTTAAAAGCAATTTGTATTTTTTTATAGATGTTAGTAGCATGGAAGTGTTGTGGAGTAGCTTTCATGAGTATATAGAGTTTATTGTTTCTTCCTAGTTTTACTTTTAGTAATAATAATCTTCTTTTTGGTTTTTTACAACAATACATGTATTTTGAATAATTATTTTATTTATTGTTTGTTTTTAGTGATTCCTCTATTCATATATTTTTTTAAGTAAACATATATAGTAGTAATTTCCTCTAATGTTCTTGGTTTAAATATCATCGGTGCTAATCAAAAAACCATGACGTATTAAAGGAGGGATCCATGCATAATTATCTAAATTTATTCATTTAGGGCTGAGGAGGGTTACGTTTGGTGCGAGAAGATCCTAAATGATATGGAATGAATTCATTCTATCATAACCATAAATAAAATATAGTTGTATTTTTTTTATTATATACATCAACTTATACTCTTCATTTTCATCACAAACCCTTTGAGAATAAAAAACCAAACTAAGGGCTTTGGTATCCACATTGCCTTTTGTTATAGAATATGGGACATCAAAATCAAATGATTGAACATATTCCTCCCAAAAAAACTTCCATTGATTTTTATAATTGTGTGAAAACATATACCAAATGGATTTAGGGTCTACAGAAACCATTACTAACTTGTTAAATAGCTAGTTTATCAAATATATTAAAACATCAAAACCGCAATCAATATTAAGCTATGTAGGCGTCATGGTTTTCGTCGATTCAATGAAATTTAAAACTGTTATATCTAACTATATTTTGTTTTAAAAATAATATTCAAGCATATTTTTTTAAATACCCATAGATTTGTTTTATATTTTAAATTGTTTTACATTCAAATTATGATTTGTTTCATATAAACATATATTTGTCTTATCATAAAAATATAAATTTTTTGTTGATATTTGTTATAGGTGATAATGAGTCGAAGCTGGATTACATCACATCAAATGAGCAATGAATTTGAGGAAGGTGTTGATGCCTTTTTGGAATTTCCAAAACGAAATGTTCCAAGTAGTGACATTTTTTCTGTCCATGCCTGAAATGATTGAATATGAATAAGTTGAAAAGTAGAGAGATAAAAGATCATCTGATTTGTCATGGTTTTAATCCGAGTTATAGCCCTTGGATTTGGCATGGTGAAACTGGAAGGAATGTCACTGATGATGATGATTCGCAAGATGGTAACTCCAATGGAATTGAAGAAATTATTCGCGATATTGTAGAAAAACAAATTGAGATAGAACCGATAGTTGCGCGTCTATATGGTGATGCTGAAAAACCATTATATCCTAGTTGTACAGATTTTACGGTTTTGTTGGCGGTGTTACGATTGATTAACCTAAAGTAGAAACATGGATGGAGTGACAGAAGTTTTACAGAGCTGCTAGAATTGATGAAAGACATTCTTCCAAAAGATAACGATATTTCATATTCACATTACAAATCCAAGAAAATATTATGCCCGATGGGATTGGGATACAAGAAAATACATGCCTGTCTGAATGACTGCATTATATATAGGAAGGAATATGAATTTCTGTCAGATTTTCTTAAATGTGGGACATCACGGTATAAGTTGAAAGAAAAATCGCAGGCTGATGTAGAGATTACAAAGCTCCCTTCAAAGTTATTTTGGTATCGTCCTATAATTAATCGTTTAAAACGTTTATTTGCTAATTCACATGATGCAAAAAGGTTAGGATGGCATGCTGAAGAGAGGGTATGTGATGGAAAAATACTTCATCCAGCTGATTGTCCACAATGGAAGAAAATTGATGTGTAGTATTCTACAATTGGAAATGAAATTAGAAATCTCAGACTCGGGTTGTGCACAGATGGAATGAATCAATACTGAACACTCAGTAGCACACATAGTTCATGGCCTGTTTTATTGGTAATTTACAACATCTCTCCTGAAGTTTGTATGAATCGCAAATATGTCATGTTGAGTACAATGATCTCTGGTCCAAAGCAACCCAGTAATGATATTGATGTTTACTTGTCACCGTTGATTGATGATTTGAAACTGTTTTGGGCTGATGGTATTAGGGTGTATGATTCTTATAAAATGGAATATCTTCAACTATATGCAGTTCTTCTTTTCACTATAAATGACTTCCCAACATATGGAAATTTGTCTGGATATAGTGTTCAAGGGCATAAAGCATGTCCAATTTGCGAACAACAGACGTCATATTGTCAATTGCATCATGGGAGGAAAACAGTGTACATGGGTCATCGAAAGTTTTTTCCTATGGAACACCCTTATAGAAGACTAAAAAAGGCATTCAATGGCTCACAAGAATTTGATACTGCTCCAAAAACTTTATCCCCTGATCTGTATTTTGAGAGTATGAAAAACCTTGACGTGACATTGGGAAAGACACAGAAATCTGGTAATGATAGACATATTTTGAAGAAAAGGTCAATTTGTTTTGAGCTACCAAATTGGAGGTATCATGATGTTAAACATAATATTTATGTCATGCACGTGGAGAAAAATATATGTGATTATTTGATTTGAAAATTTTTAGATATTAAAGGAAAGACTAATGATGGGTTGAGTGCAAGATTAGACTTACTATCAATGGGAATACGTTTGGAGTTAGCTCCCACTCCTAAAGGAAGACGAACATTTCTTCCCTCGGCTTGACATACATTATCGAAGAGGGAGAAAATTAGCTTCTTCTAGTGTCTTCATGATACCAAAGTGCCTCAAGGTTATTCTTATAATGAAATTTTTTTTCTCAATGAAGGACTTGAAGTTGATAGGTATGAAATCACATGATTGTCACGTCATGATGCAACAAATTCTACCAGTTGCATTGCGTGGAATATTGCCCATTCGTGTCAGAAAGACTATAATGAAGTTGTGTTATTTTTTCAATTCAATTTGTAACAAGGAGATTGATGTGAATGCTTTGAACATTTTGTAAAAGAATGCAATTTTTATACTTTTTCAATTGGAAATGTATTTTCCTCCAATTTTTTTTGATATAATGGTGCATTTAATGATTCATCTGGTTCGAGAAATAAAGCTTTGTGGACCTGTATATCTTTGTTGGATGTATCCTATTGAAAGGTATATGAAAATATTAAAGGGGTATGTTAAATATATATATCGACCTGAAGCCTCCATTATTGAAAATTATATTTCTGAGGAGGTAGCAGAGTTTTGTACGAGCTACTTGGTTGCGGCGCAACACATAGGATTGCCTCCATCTCGCCATGAACGAGTTAATAATGAGGGAAAGGGGATTTGCGGCTTGAAAGTAAAATCATTTTCAGCTGAACATATGAAGAAGTTAGAATCATACAACTTGAATAACATAACTGATGCTCAACCGTATATCAGATTGCATATTAATGAGTTCAAACAATGTCATCCAAAAAAGAAAGAAATGTGGATTTTGAATGAGCACAACAAAACTTTTTTGTCATGGATTAAAAAGACTTTTCTTGGTAGATCAGATGTATCAGAGACATTAAAATGGATAGTGGGTGGTCCATGTTTAAATGTGATAACATGGTCCGGTTATGACATTAATGGTTATACATTTCATACAAAAGCTCAGGACAAAAGATGTGTAGTTCATAATAGTGGTGTATTGGTGTTTGCAGAAGCAATGCATTTTTCGAGTGCTGTGGACAAAAACCCAATTTCTGCATCAAGTGCATATTATGGAGTGATTGAAGACATATGGGAGGTTGATTACTTTAAAATTAATGTTCCTTTTTTTATCTGTAAATGGTTTAATGGTAACAACAGTGTCAGACAAGATGACTTTGGAATGACACTTGTTAATCTGAATAGATTGGAAGACACAGCTGATTCTTTTATAATGGCAACACATGCAAAACAAATTTTCTATGTAGTAGATCAATCAGATATGCAGTGGGCTGTTGTTTTACAAGGGGAAAAACAATATGTTGGTGAGGATGAACTTGATGAATATTCTGATTTATGTGAGATCCCTACTTCCATGGAAATATTAACCGAACATACTGATGATCATGTTGAAGACACAGTTTGTGCCATAAGGAACGATCACGATGAAGGAATTTCGGAAAACAATCCATTTGTACATTCCTAAAATTACAGGTAACATATTTTTATTTCTTGTTTACATTTATTTTTTCCATAAATGATAGAAATTTTATGTTTTTTATTTATTAAAACATTTTTTAAAACAAAATAAGTGTATGTTTTTGTTTGTTTTAAGTTTGTTTAGTTTAATTTATCATGTTTATAACCATTACATGAATTATATATCTATTATTTTTGTTCACTGACAATTACATTACCATGTTTACAATGTTTACCAAGTTTACTATTTTTACCATTTTTACCATCTTGTCCATCTTGACCATCTTTTCCATCTTTACCATTGTTTAACATGATTACCATATTACCAATGTTTACTATTATGTAACTTAGTACAATTTTCTATATTCTTGATTATAGTAGTATTAAAATATTTGAATTTGTATATTTGTGAACTGACGTTTGTTTTTTTGATTTTAAGGATAATGAAAGATCATTCAGATGATCAACCACATGATTCTGGAGAGGAGCATATTGCTGGTCATACCTCTGGGGATGAACATTCACATGCTCCTATTATGACAAAGAGTTCAAAGGTTATTAAATGTTGGTGCACACATTTACCAAAATTATCACTTGCCCGTACGTAGGATCAAAGGATAGTTTTTGAGTTTGATGATGATGATATTCCTAGAGGTTAGAATGCCAATGATTTTAAGAGTTTTGTTGCAACTCAGGTTAAGACCAAAGTAAGAATTCTGTATGATGATTGGAGAGGTGTGGATAAAGATATTATCTCTCAGTTGTGGGAGACGATTTTGGTAAGATCTTTTGTCATTGTTTGACCATTCTTTTAATGTTTCTAGTATATATAATATGTTTAACCTCTTTTTTATCAAATTACATTTAATATTCCTGACACTGGAGGAGTCAGGAAGAAATGATTATCGTTGGCTGCCAGGAGATGGAGGTATTTCAAATCAACCCTCTCATTTGATTTCATTTATGGTTATAGGAGTCATGAAAATCCATGTCGTATATATCCTTTTATAGATGAAGACACATGGAGATGGTTTTTTGAAAGTAGAAAAAAAGAGTCATTTCTGGTAAGGGAAATGTAAACTTTTATAAACATTATTATATAAATAATTTTATTAATGTTTTGTTAATGATTTCTTATTCTTAAATTACAGCAAACAAGGAAAGCTCATCAAGAGATCCAATATAAAAATTTGTACCCTCATAGTTTATCTCGGGGAGGGTATGCATTATTGGAAGAACAAATGATGGAGGAAAAATTTCAACAACTAAGAGTTGAGTCTTCAAGCTCTGGAGAGGTGGCCCCTCCATCCCCTCCATCTAGACATGAAAAATGGAAGAGAGATCGGAAGGGAAAAAAGGGAAATATCTTTCTGAAGAATCGAGAATCGTAGCTGAGAGGATAGTAAGATTTATATTTAATTTATTTAAGTTAACTTTTTTCTCCATATAGTTTCAATCATTACAGAAATGATCAATTAATTAATACAGGACTCTCTCAAGGAGAAGAGTTCAGAGGGGACATTTACAGCTACTCGGAGGGAAGATAATTTATTTGCATCATTGGGAAGGCTTGAAAATCCTGGTTGTCTAAGAGGATATCCGGCAGGTGTATTGGTAAGAAAAGTGTTTCCACGTTCTTCAACATCTAACATTGAGGGGGATTATAAAAAAAATAGAATCCTTGGAGGCTGAAGTTCAAAATATTAATGCGATGATGGAGGACAAGATTAGAGAGTCGGTGCGGTCTATGTTTGCATAAATGCAAAGACAATTTCAGACTGCAGCTCCTACTCCTCCACCTCCCCCTGCAGACCCCATTACTTATCCTCCACCTCTGCCAGTAGCTCCCACTCCCCCACCTCTGCCTGCGGACCCCATTTTTTATCCTACGCCTCCTCCACAACTTCCTACATATTGCGAGTTGTATATTGATGATTCTCAACATCATATAGTAGCATACGAGTTGGTATATTGTATATGACATAAAGTTCATCATCAATAATTAGAGGTAGAGAATCAGAGGGTCACTGTACAGGATATTATAGATAGATCAGCTAGGGTACCAATACCTACAGATGAGGTGGCGACAGTTGGACAGAGTATCGGCCATTTTTTATTTTGGCCATCCAGACTTCTTCGACTCATTACTATAGAGGTATGAATGTTATATCTTTTATTTTATTTTTTTTATTAAAGTTGTTTTATCATTTGAAAACGACTATATTTTTCAATTTTTTTACAGTAATACTTCAAAGGTAAATAAATATTGTATAGACAACAACAAAGACAATAGGCTATGACATCAGATACAGATTCCAGGGGTCTTGACAGATTATCAAGATATTCACATTTGTTGTTGGGTTATTATGAGGTTCCAATGGAATCTCATGTTTGTGGGCGTGAAATAAGTGTGGGGATTATAAAAAATGATATCACGGAGCTTGTTACTGGAGATAAGTTGGGCATCAACGTGTTGCAAATTTTTTCCATGTAAGTCTTAACACCTTTTCCCTGCATTATATTTATTAAAAATGTATACTTATGTATGTTTTTTATTAGGTATCTTTATATAATTTGTGAGAGGAATGAGCTGACATAAGTATATGGATTCATGGACCCGCAATTTATTTCCCCTGAAGCATGTGAATTGAATGTGGAACAAAGAATGGTTCATATTGCTGAAAGATTTGAAAAGAATATAATCACACAATGTTGGATGATGCCTTTTTGTGAGAGGTATGAAACACATTTCTCTCAAAGAGTTAATTATCTTTTAACATAAAAACCCACTAACATTAAATTTCCTTTTATTAGTGATCATTGGATGTTAGGGGTTTTTTGCCCAAGGGAGAAAGCTCTTTATTGGATATGCTCTGTTCTTGGTAATGTGCGGGAATGTTTTAAGAATATATTGGGAAAGTAAGTTTCAATTTCTCAATAGTTTTATATGTTATAATGAATTTTAAATTTACCCCATTCATATTATTTTCTAACAGTGCATGGGCCTACTTTCGAAAAAACACAAAGAATAGAAATGCAAAGATCAAATATGTAAATTCAAAGGTAAATTTCCATTTATAATTTGTACTTTTTGTTTATTACATAAAAATAATATTTTGAATTTACACTCATTCAAACAAAATTGTCATGAACAACAAGGCGTCATCTAATGCGGATATTATATGTTAAGATTTATGTATGAAATAATAACAACTGGGACAGTTGTGAATTTTGACCTGGTACGATTTCCCCTTAAACTTTTCCATAATATTTCAATTTGATTTATTCATTATACACGTTAATAATCTTCTTTTTCATTTGTAGCTTTTTGATGAACCTCAACCCTATACTGCTGAAGACATCAAACACGTACAAGTGGAGTGGTCAAATTATTTTATAGGTATGATTGAATTTTAGTTGTTTGTAATGAAAAATGTAATTTTGAATATTGTCATTGTAATTGTGTATTTGGTAGTTGTTTAGGTAGGATTTAGTTTTTTTTTGAAGTTGACAGTGTATGTTTTGAATGATATATAAGTGAATGTTTAATTTTTCTCTACTTCTTGTTTTGGTCTACTTTTGATGGTTTTTCTAGTATGGATTTGGGTCTGTGGGGAGGGGTTCCATGGGTGTAGGGGTGTGTTCATTGGGGTTGGGGGGTGTCCAATGGTCTGGGAGGGCTGTTCAGTGGGGTGGGGGGACAGTCCTGGGGGGTGGCAGGGCTGTCCAGGGGTGTGAGAAGGCGGTCCAGGGGTGTCAGAGTGCTGTCCAGGGGTGGGGGTGGGGGTTGTCTAGGGGTGTTATGGGATGTGCAAGGGTGTGGTGGGGGCTGTCAAGTGGGGTGAGGGGGTGAGGCGGTGCTGTTCAGGCGGGTGGGGGTTGTCGATGGGTGTTTGGGGCTGTCCGGGGGTCGGGGGGTAGTCCAAGAGTGTGGTGGGGGCTCCAATGGGGTGGGGGAGGGTTGTCCAAGTGGTATACATGAGGGTGGGAGCTCCAATGGGGTGGGGGAGGGCTGTCCAGGGGGTATACATAAGGGTGTGGGCTCTAACGGGGTGGGGGGAGGGCTGTCCATGGGGTATAAATGAGGGTGGGGGCTATCTAGGGGGTATGTTTTATATGTTATCAATGTACATGCTTAATTTTGATCTACTTCTGTTTTTGTGGTATGATTTCTTGATTTGTTTTCTGGTTGATTCTGGTTGAGATAAGATGACTGCATTTAGGTTAAAAAAAATTGGGTTTATCACATCGGTTATTTAATAACCAACGTGATAAAATGCCTGGAAAATAGTTTATCATGTCGGTTATTTAATAACCGACATGATAAAATTCCTGGAAAATGTTTATCACGTCGGTTATTTAATAACCGACGTGATAAAAGGCCTGGATAATGGTTTATCACGTTGGTTATTTAATAACCAATGTGACAAAAGGCCTGGACAATGGTTTATCACGTCGGTTATTGAATAACCGATGTGATAAAAGGCCGGGAAAATGGTTTATCATGTCGGTTATTCGATAACCAATGTGATAAACCACCTCCCGCTGGTTTATCACGGCGGTAATATAATAACTGATGTGATGAACTCCCCTCCCCTAGTTTTTCACGTCAGTTATATAATAACCGACGTGATAAACCACGCTCACCTCGGTTTATCACATCGGTTCTATAGGAACCGACGTGATAAACACCCCTCCCCCCAGTTTATCACGTCGTTTCTTAAACAACCGACGTGATAAATCCCCCTCCCCATGGTTTATCGTACTTTTCTCACGTCGGTTTTTTAATAACCGACATGATAGACCATTTTCCAGGCCTTTTATCATGTCTGTTGTTAAATAACCGACGTGATAAACCCTTCCCATTTTCTTTATCACGTCGGTTCTAAAATAACCGACGGGATAAACATTGTAATTTTATGTTTTTGACGTCGGGTTTTAAATATCTAACGTCAAAAACATTATTTATAATGTCACACGTATTAACGTCGGCTAGAAACCGACGTAAAAAATGAAAAATAACCGACGTCAAAAACGTTTTCTGCATTAGTGATACCATTCCATATAAATAAATTAGTAGGATTCTTTCTATATAAAAGTGGGTTCCTGTAGTATTATGACATTCTCTTATTTTATATTTCATGATTGATTGTATAACATAATTGATGTTTTAATTATCATTATAGTAATTAATTGTTTAATTCAATATATTCTAGGATACATAGTTGTTTAAAATTCATTTTCACACTTATTTTCTATGCTCTTATGTTATAACATTTTTCTTTGTTACTTCATATGAAAACAATATTTTTTTGCTTCAATATGGAATTGGATGAGAGTGATGGAAATACAAGGGTTATGAATGAATTGGAATTGGTTTTTGATAATATGGTGTATTTCAACATTCTAACCAAAAGGTTACCCGGTATATTCAAACCATGTTGAGTAATCAATACGTAAATATAAATTATATCTACTGTAAAATTAAGTAATGTTGCTAAATATTAATTGATAATGTAATTTAGTAATTATAAATAGGATCAAATTCTCAATTTATTTTTTATGATCACTTCATCAACTAGGATATAGAAACCCATATTATATATCATGTCATGACGTACCATGAAATGGTTAATATGTAATAGATATTTGTTTTTAAATATGAAAAGAATTGTTCAAATAGTTAAATGCTTAACTTTACCCTTATAGGATAATTGGGAATGTTTCTTATGAGATGACCATTATGGTGTTCAAAACATAAAAACTAGGAACGTTCTATTGAGATTCATTCTATTTTTCCTAGGTTTTTTTGTGGGACCCTCTATAGTCTCCTTATGTGTTCAAAAATTTACATTATATACTGTCTCTTGATGACTATATTTCAACTAATATAAAATCTTTAATGATAAAAATTATATTTAATGAAACATGACAATTCTAATATTTGAATATTGTCAAATAATGTGGCTTGTACTATTGCTTTAAAAATCAGTACTATATGTTTTGTATTAAATAATTATGGGTATGAAGATTAAAGGTGAAAAACTGTAAAGGGACTGGAATTTAGAATCATGAGTGGTGTTCATAGCTCAATCCAACAGGTATGTGTAGTGGATTTTCTCATGAGGTCACTTAGAATAGAAGTGGTAAATAAATTATATTCATTTTTATTTTTAAAAATGGCTTAAATGATTACTTATTGATCCTAGTAACTTTTTTTCAGTGTAACCTCATTATGGGTTGATATTTTCTTCTCTCATGAGGGGATATCATGTTGTAGGTATCACCCTTATAGTATAAATTCCTTCTTCATACAATGAGAATTAATTTTTTTTGATGTTCGAGTGGTGTTGTCATGAGTGGGACTATTAACTTGTAATGAGACCCATTTTCAATTGGTGTTCATGTCATTAATAGATTTTGATATGAGAATGTGAATCAAGTAATTCACAGTTTTAGCAGGTTAGGTATGCCTTGGGCATGGTTAGTCATTTCATTGGTCATTTGACACTTTCTCTTTTACTGAATCAGATGACCTGGCATGGTGTTGTCAATGTTAGAGATCATATGGTGATGTACGAATCTATTGTAAATCTATTGTTTGGACCACCTATTACATGAATGTGTTGGGTAGAAAAATTATGGATCGTATTGAGTAGGTTCCATTTGGTCGTGTAACCTTGGGGTAATCCACATTGATATATGTGGTACCAACGAGTTCCAAATGATAAATATAACTATTTGAGTTTGGTGAAATAGTCAAGAATTGTGCTATTTTTCATGGTCTTGGGTCATCTCCATAGTAGAGTTACCTAAGTAGAAACAATTTCATCTTAATGATCAGAAGTATATCTTGAAACATAGGTGTTTTAACACTCCGATTGATTCAATTTTGGTTTCCTAGTCTAACACCTTTATGTTTTTGAGTGTGTCCTGAAGGAGAATCAAATGCTCATTTAAGGTTTATACATACATTTTTGATTTTTAGTGGCTGGTTTGTTTCATAATTATATAATTTTTACACTGCTAAGGTGGTGATCAACATGTCCGTTCTAGATATATTTTTCCATCCAAGTAATAGAATAAGAATTTAGTAATTCCATTTATAAAATGGATGGTCTCAAGTGAATACCAATAGGGATTGTATGTTTTAAAATTTGTATGTGCTCCCTTGGAGGCACAAAACATTTATGGTTGGATGTTGTTTCATCCTTTGAGGAAAGATATTTTTTTGGACTTCAGTGGATTAGTGTTAGAGATCACATAATGTATTGAGTACAAAAAAGGAATTGTGATTAGTTGTAACGATAAATCTGTCGGTGAAGATGATCTTCTTCTTTGAAAGATAACCTATTTTGATTATATTGTTCTTTTTTCCAGTAACCTGTTATTAATGACTAGAAACTATGAAAATCCTCTAATTTTAATCTTATATGTGACGAGAATATCCCCTATCATAACATCATCCATGATACTCTATGACAGTGTAAATCATATTTCATACTGAGGATATAAAAGATATTGATCATTTGTGGTGGTTTTATATAAGTATTTCATAATTTCAAATGGTTTTCCATGATGAATGGTGTATTAGAGTGATCCTTGGGTTCCCAAGTAAGATCTCCCTAGAAAAACTCTTGGGCACAAAATTTTTCTTCTAACTTGACAGTTTAGTAGGTGCCACTATGGGCTTAATTGATACTCTGATAGGGATGCTATCTCATTTTCCAACACATAAATTGTAAACAATAAGTATGTAATAACATGTAATAGTTCCTTAGAATTCAGTTCTAGGAATAAATGGTGGCCCTTTAAATTAAGTTTGGATGAGAGGTGTTTTTAATGGGTAATGATGCAAGTGGGATGGGTCTGGGTTGCCCCTTGGTTGGGTTGAGGAATGAAAGTCTAAATTAAATGTATTTAGTTTTACCATGGAACATCCCTAAAATAATGATATGATATTTTGTGAATGGTTTCGCTGTAAACAAAAAGTTCCTTGGAAGAAGGAATTGTGATTCTGTTTGTAATGCACCAGTCGTCTTAGCATGTATTCATCTAGATTAGCTGACACGGATGGTTCGACTTATTTTTCATTTCTTGTTTGATGTTTATGGTTGGTGAATATCCATTTTTCACAATTTTTTATTTGTATATGAGTGTGTTTTTTGGCATTCATGGATTTTCATGTGGAGATGGATCGACCTTAAAAAATAAAGTCGGTGCCAAACTAACTGATTGGTCATATCAGAATCATAATAGGTAAATTAGTGAAATTATTAATGGAGTAGATTGAATAAAAATTCCAATAGTGGAGAAGTCATGTCCTGGAATTTTCCCCTTATAATGTCAAGGCCCAATGTAGGAAGAAATTTTTTTCAGATGCTTGATGACCTGACATCCTGATCATTCCTCTAGCTAAATGGTATAGGGTATGTGTTGTTTAGGTGATTCTGTTGGGAAACGAGATTTCGCATTGTTTTTTTGGATTATGTGTCATATATAATAAGAAATTATTAATGGTGTGTAGAGAGTTTGGGAACATAACATGACTGTTTGAATGAAATAGTAAGACCCTTGTATGTTGGATGATGTTTCTTGTTATTCTTGATGGCTTATAGGGGATGAGGTGTTCTATGGTAGGAAGGTTGTAATGAATTTTTAATTTCGAGAAGGTAAATTCTACGAGAATTTGAAATATTAGAAATTACTAGCAGTATAGTTTTTAAAACAATGCTTTGGAACATTATTTGGAGAGTTGGATCAACATTGGGAGATATCATTTATTTAATGAAACTAAATTTATTAAATTAAAATAAAAATAAAAATAAAAGGGGAAATAAAAAAGAAATACATATTTTAATACTAATGATAATATTATGATTATTATTATTGTTATTATTATTATAGGTTTAAATAAAATTCTAAATAGGACTCACCCCTCTCGACCTCTATATCATGTGACGCCCTACGTGATCCTCTATTGCGCCTAACTCCCCACCCCTCTCAACATCCTATCTTCATGTTAGTTAGACCCTAATTTCCAATAGTTTTTTGCCTGATTCTTTTAGGTAATATCTCTATCCCTTCCTTATTACCTATTGCATCCATTTTTTCCTCTCCCCGTCATCCAATGAATTTCAGCCAAACCGTAGGTGGTGGCTCACCAAATTTTTGGTGTCTCCCTCTAATGTTAGGTTATGAGAAGGGTTTATTGGGTCAGCCTTTATCATGTTTTGGCAACCACCACCAACGGTGGATAATTATTGGTAATTATGGTTCACCATCGTCATTTATGGATAATATGTTCCATCATACATCATTTTATCTCAAATTATTTTTTGGGATGTCCCAATTATTGAGGTTCTGGTCATTTTCCTTAGGTTTCTTTGTCTTAACTGCTGTGTTTTTTAGTTCATGGTATTGTTTGTAGTGTGTTTTGTTGATCTATTAAATCTTTCACTTATATATATAGTTATATATATATATATATATATTTATTATAAATATTCCCTCATGGAGAGGGGATTATGTACATTTTATTAAGGTGTATATATATACGAAATGTATTTGAGTTCATATATGTAGAAATCTTCATCAATGTATCCAGTTCCAATGTGTTCAGCTTGTTCTTCTTCTTGAGGTAGGATTCCTTTCTCATGCCCTTCCAATTTCCACTTTTTAATATATTCCATAAATCATATTCCATCTATATTTTTCATTGTTTTAATTTCCTTATGCATGTTAAATATTTCAATTAAGAAACTCTTCATACGCTTACTTGTGCCTTAATTTATACACCATACGCTTTCAAATGAATTGAATAAATTTAATGAAATAAATTTTTTTAATATAACATCCTGATTTTTTATAAATACCCATGATGAGGTTCACTATCTATAATTGAAAAATGATATGTTAACAACCTTTTACTATGATGCATCTGATTATTTCTTTTCAGTTCATTGATTTTTTACATCTCTTTATTATGATGCGTATTGAAAACTTCCTTTAATGATTATTATCTAAAATTGAATTGTTTGGGTAGCAAGTTAGTGTCTATAGAATATAAAAAATGTGTTTAGGGTGTTTTTCTTGGATTCAAAACCCCCCACTGAGTGCACCATCCATTTTATATTAAGTTTACTTTTTTATTTAATGGGGTTCAACTTTTCTTTAATGTCTTGATTTGATAACATGTTTTATGGTTAATGATTAACTAAGAATAAGATCCATTTCCTTTTCCATATATATTTAAGAATTGATAAAGTTGTTCTTTATAAAAGTTGAATTGAGTTTTCCTTTTATTAATTAAATTGTGGTTATTGAAATAAATTCTTAAATATTTTAAATGTTTTTTTATAAACAATGTATGGTTTTTATTATAAAACCCCACCAACAGAGGTGTGATGTCTTATAAAATAATATAGTTATTAGTGATTAATTATTTCTTTAATGTTTTGTGTTGGGTTATCCTTATGATTTATATCATGTGAATTATGTCACATAATATTATGCTCAGTGCCTTGTTTTATATAGTGATCTTATTTTTAACCATTTAAATGGGTTGAAATGTATTACATGTTTTGGTACTTTTTCTAGCTTGAAGTGTTTAATTTCATGTGATGATATGCAGTTGTTTAAATTCTATGCATTTTTGCTTTATTCTAAGCTATATAAATTATTACATAGTTAATTGGTTTAAGTTGTATAGAAATAATAAATGGTATTTATGGGATATTGAAATTATTCATTTTAGAATGAAATTATACATTTATTTATATCCAGGATTTGTGCATTGATTAATTGGTTCACTTATTAGAGGATAGAAAGTGAATGTGAGTTTAGTATTATGGACTAACGGATGGACTCTCTGTGCTTGATGGGTTATGCCCCAATGCTCTGGGGTTAGTGTGTTTTATTTCTAGGATAGGGCTTCCAAGATCTTATTATACTTTTTAGTTATATTGGTTGCCTAGGGGAGGAACCATGGACGGACCCACTAAAAATATGGCATTGCCTTGCCTCAGGGGATACTCGATCCCATAGTTGAGTTACCTAGGATAGACTCAGAGTCACAATGCCTTGATAGATAAAAGATATTTCTTCTGTATTGTGTTGGATAGACTCAATGGTATTAGATTACATTAGAAGTATCATAGAGATACATGGGATTCATTCTATGATTTGTCTTGTGCACTTTAGATATTTCTCTATTACTATACTAGCATAATAGAGTAAGGGCATGTGAATTATCCCCCATGTTGAAGCAAAAGCTCTAGGGTATACCTTCTGTATTTTCCTTGATTAAATTGGGCCATGAATACATATTATTCCTTACATAGGTACTCTTTTAGACACATATCTTAATCTGAATTAGGTTTTATAGGATGGGTGTCCATTAAGAAACTCGGACCATGATTCTATTATTTAATTTGTTATCAATATGCAATGATTATATTTTTAACACCTCTAAAATTATATTTCACAAGATGGTTAGGCCTAGATTCTGTGCTTGCCAACCAACTATGATTTATATCTCATGCCCTACTCAAGACACAATTTCACTTTTGTACCTGAGAATTTATACATGTTTGAAGGAATTTGGATTGACTGTTTGTGTTATGTTATGTACATGGGATCTGGGAAGCATAAAACTATGATATTAGTCAAGATTCTCATGGAGTTATTCATTGGTATCTTCTTTTATCACATTTTTATTTTAGTTGTATATTCTTTTATTAGAATGTAGCATCATGTGTCATAAATGTATCTGTTTAAATAAGAGTTTACCACTTCTATCTTAGTCATTATATTATTATTCCTATGTTTTTTCTTTTAATATAATTTCATTTATTTTTGTTAATTTATCTATTTTTTATACTATAAATATGTTACATTGGGCATAATCTAATCTATAAGGGAATATTATCCCCATAGACACACCATATTCTCTCCCTTCAATTCGGAAACCACTATCATTTGGGGAGATGTTCTAGAGTTCATTTGGTGACTACTCTTGTTTCCATTCTAGTGGTCAGTCGAGCCAGGATGAAACAGATTACCATATTACCATTTTTTATTCTTATCAATTTTAAATTTAATATTTTCAATAAAATAACTATTTATCCATAAATGGTTTAAAAATTATCTTTTTAAAACACTCTAGTCATGTAAAAATGTTGGAAAATGATTCTTGTAAGGGTTTCCATGAGGGACACTATAAGAACCTCAATTTAAATATCGTAGGGATTTATTTTGAAAATATTATTTTGGTTGTTTATATCTAAAAAATTATATCATGAAATTCCTTATATGAACATAAATGATTTATAAATAGAAATTTATAACTAATTTAATTTTAATTATATGTTTTTTAAAAATAATATTTTTATGTATTTTATATGGAACATTTTGAAACAATGAAACATGGAATGACCTATTTTAACATATTCAGTGTCCATTATTATCCCCAATATATTATATATTATTTGATATTTTACTTTAATTATAAGATTCCATATTTTTATAAAAGAAAACCTACATATTGTTCAAATTGTTATAAATGGAATAGATATTTCAATATCTGGAAATGTTTCATTATGGATGGAGTAAATATTTTTTACTATAATGTTGAAAATAAAATCATTAATGTCATCTAATTATGTTATATTTATTAATAATTTCAAGATAGGATGAGTGTTTCCTTTGTAATCTATGGATGAATGATCATATTATCTTCACAAGATGTGTGATTTCATTATAACCTAATGATTTGTTGCCATGTTATAGACCTCTATGTCCTGGGCTTCCTCAATGATTTATGGATGATAACTATATTGGTTATTCAATATGTTGGTGTGATATAGAAAATGATGTCCCATGTTACCATAATGATATATTTATTCAATATATGGATTTGAATGAAATATCATCATTTCATAAGCTATATTACAGAGCATATTTTGTAATGGAATATATACTATATTTCATAATTATTATTAGTTTCACTTTTTAACTTTTTTCATGACTTTTTTAAGATTGGATAGATAAAATTATGAGTTTTATTTAGCCTTCAATATATATTATAAAATGGTTTGTGAAATTATTTGGGAATAATGTATAATTTTTATTTTATTAATTTTTATCTGTAATGATATGATACATTTGAAAATGGAAAATTATTAAAATTATTCATGGAATAATAGGTATATTTCGTTATTATTAAGCCTCTGAAAATGTTTTTTTGTTATCATACAAAATTTTAGAATTATTTTCCTATGTTTTTATGATCAGTATGGATAAAGATGAGTTTTAGATGAAAATTGTGAATATGTTCCATGAAAATATAATTTTTTATATAAGAAAAGATTTTTTATTAGAAAATGGATACCAAGGGAATGTGTCAACATTATAATTTAATCATTATTTTTATTATGAAATAATTATCTAAAATTTAACTTCTAAAAAGTGTCCAATAATGAATCAAAAATAATTGATTCCCAAATACACTACAATATGATATGTTTAAATTCATTCTCTTACTATTAGAAACATAATAGATATTAGATAAAATTGGATATTATTATGTTATTGTTTTTTTCTAATTAAGTGTTTTAGATACTTTTATGGGTTTATAAAATTAACTATGATCATATGTTTAGTGACATATACACCTATTTTGAGTTTTTAAGTGATATTATTTAAGGGTTAATAATGATATTTTTGGAGAGTAATTCGGTTTATTCCATGAGACACCTATTTTTAACGAGGTGAATAATTAATGAAAGAGTGATTTTATTGTTGATGAAATATGTTTGATATGATTGATGAAATTTATGGTATACATGACATTTGATATTGATGATGTTATGGGTTATTTCAATTAAAAAAATATTTTTTATCATATAGATAACAAGGTTATTGATAATTAATATGGTGATTAAGTGATTAATGTTATTTTAGAATAATATCACAAGGGTTTTAGGGACCAATATATGATATGATGGGATTTTTTGATGAATCGAGTTTGAATTTTATTTTTGAGGAATATATTATTATAATGGGGATTTATCGTTATATAAGTTATTTATTGTAGTTATTAGTATATTTTTTGTATTAAATGATTGATTCATACCCATGTTTTTATGAATATGTCTTTTTTAGTTGTTGTTGTTGATTTTCTCTAAGTGTAAAATTTATTATAGAGGAATATATGATCATGTTTTTATAATCATGTGGTGTCAATCAAAATAAGTAAATAATTTGATTATCTTTTAGGATAGTGATTTATACAATCATTTTTATGAAATATTTTTAATACAATTGAATTTCAAATTTAATGATTTATTTATTTATATAAATGAATGTTTTATCGGGGAACAATTATACATTATGCTAACCATTTTTTTTAATTTTTTATTTATAAAAGAATAAAATATAGCTTGATATCCCTTTGTTCATTTACATGATAAATTATAAGATTATATGTGTGCTTCATGAAACAATGTCCATCTTCAATAGACATTGATTGTAGAAAATGATTATATTGTGTTGGAAATTCAATAAAGGATGAAATTTCTATTTTCAATCAAGTAAATTTCATTATTCTATTAATCTAGAAGGTAAAGGAGTTATTAATATTTTTAAACTGATCTTGATATAATAATTTAAGGATATAATATTCATTTTTTAGAAATTGGTGGCTTTTTACATCTATTTGCTTTATTATTTTGTGGTTATTTTATTTTTCATGGTCATGAACTACCATTTCATTAAAGTTATTTATTAGTATCTTCTATTATTTGGACATTAAATGTTTCCATCATGTCAATATTTTCACCACCCACTAATTATATCTTACATGTAAACCTAGTTATGTGTTATTCAATATGACAATCGTATTTCTTTTTTTCTCTTTCCTAGAGGTAGTTTTTGTAATATTTTTTACGATGTAGTATTTCAATTATGGTATTTTCATACATAATCCCCTCTATTACCAGAGTCACATTAAATGTGTAAATATATAATGTATACAAGGAGGGGTAATGTAACACACATTAATTTCAAAATACAAGAATATGTTTGATATAAAAAATTTTAAAGAACAATAATCCTAAGGAACAATGAAATATTATTATTTAAAAATGAATTTCATATCATATATTTTGGTTAGGTGGTAAAAAAGGATAAAAAAAATTATGAGATATAATAAAGGTACTAATCAATAAAAATCTTTTGAATAATTTACAAAAACTATATCTTTTTTTTAGTAAACTAATTTTATTCTTCAAACATATATTTTCATAAAAAATTGATTCAGTTTACTTTTAAGAAAAAATTCTATACATAATTTTAAGATCGTGTGGATATAATATTTGATAAAAAGGAAACTATATTTTTTTAATTAGAGTAATTAAATTATCATACTGTTAATTTTTTTTATTTTTCCAAGAGGTATGTTTTCTCAATGAATTATTACAGTCAAATTTATTTTTTAATGTAAATTCCTTTAAAGTACTTATAAAATTATATTATATTTTATATATGTTTTACAATTTAATTGGTTAATTTTTACAAAAATAATCTAATTATTTCATATGGAATGATTTCTATACATGAATATTTTATAATAGAATAATACATAAAATATCATTTTTCTAAGAAACACTTGATATCACCTTTTGGAGGTTTATATTTAAATTATGTTATTAAATATCATGAAATATAATATTTAATACTTGGATGAATTTTTTGATTAAGGATGTCTATATTTTGAGAATATTTCCACTTAATTATGAGTCTATATGAATATAAATCATAGTAAATTTTATTACCGTGAAAAAACATGAAATTGAATAATTAACCATGAAAATAATTTGATAAGGACTAAAATGTATCCCTAACACATTAATAAATTTCATTTTATGATTATATTTCATCTAATTCAATCATTAAATCGAATATATGAACTGTTGTTTCTATTTGGCTATTATATTGACTTTAGTTATGGTTTATTTAATTAATAGTAAAACATTTCCACATAATTATTTTATTATATATAAATTTTTTAATTAGGGATAAAATGGGTTACTTTTCATATGTAATAATCATTTTAAAGATTATTTATATCTTGTTAATTTATTTTTTCAGATTTAATTTTCAAATATTTACTATAAATGCTAACACAATGATTACACTGTGCTTGTTCAAGGGGTAGAAAATTAAAGTATTATTTTTTATAATATAAAAAGAAAATTTTATGATTATTTAAAATTTCAAAATTATTTTTACGCTTAATTTAACATATTTGAGTATTTTGGATGGTTTGTATTCAAATTTTATTTTCCATGAAAATATTTTCAATGTCACATAACTTTAATAGTCCGAAAAATTATATGACTAATATTTTCTATTAAATATAATTTTGTTAAATTACATTAACATTATAAAAAATATTAATAAATATAATTATTATGGTAAATTTTCTAAAATATCATCAATAGTCCATTTTTTCTGATTTTGACCTTATATATAAACTTAAAATAAATTTATTACTAAAAAATTCATTTCTCAGTTTAAGGTATAAATTGTTTAACCACAGGATTAACACAAAATATAAGGATTATAATGGAAAAAACAATAAAAAATTTCAACTATTATTTTGGTAAACCCCTATCATTACTAAAATATTACCATGTCATTTTTTATACATTTTTTTAGTAAGATACATATTATATTTTCATATTTCATATATTTTATAAAAATAAATATAAAAAAGTTTATGGTTTTTAATCAATGGATTTAACATTATTAAAATTTCTATGCTAAACCATTTGATTTTTAATTGGTTGAAAATATCAACCAATTTTCATTTATGGGCCAATTTTTAAATTATAGTATCTATAATGACTTCTACAGATTAAAAAACCATGTTGTAGTGATAATCATCAAAAGAGTTAATAGTGGGTTAAAACAAAATGGTAAGGCATAAAATTATCTAAACATGTCAAATTTTTATGTGATGGCTGTATTTATCTCATATTTATCTAATTTTTTGATTACAACAATTTTGATATTCATGAACCTGAAAATAAAAATATATTAATTTAATGTTTTTGTTAATTCTAATATTGTCCCTCCACTCTATTATATAATTACACAACCTATCCTTTTTTATTCACATATTGTATGCCTTTTGTTTTGGAAAATACCATCCCAAATACTATCCCAGTATCCATTACATCATTCTAGAGAAACTTTTTATGTAAAATACAAATCTATTGGTCTTATTTTTTAAATAAATGGAGGTTCTCCGAAGAAGATGTATATATTATAATATGATGTTTTAGTTTCGTTTTTTCTTCCACCTCTTTATAATATTACAAAATAAATCCAAAATAATGACCACAGTATCATACATATATATATATATATATATATATATTTTATTAAAATAATGTCATATTCTATATTTATCTCATATTTCACATATTGATAGACAAAAAAATTATTTTATTGTACCAAACACTACAACATCACGAACAGATGTAATTAATTTTTTCGAAATGCCTCTCAAAGACAGTAATAATTACAGATTTAAAGTATATAAATATATTATTATTTTTAAATATTTTAGTCATTATGGATGATTAATATGTACTTTATTTTTTTACATTTTCATCCTTTGAAAAATGATAATGTCGTTCATTCATAGGTGTGGATGACCACATACATGAAGTGATGTGATTTTTTTTCTTCCCAAGATCATATGGATTATATATATAGTTATATTTAAAGAAATAATATAATATTTATGATATAATAATAATTATATAATGATAATATAATACTTACCATTATTCCATCTACTTAATTGAGAAAATGAAATGTTTCCCTTATATATGTGTGAACTAGTGTCTCCTTGATTATAATATAGTTTATTTTTCATAATTGAAATTCATGATTGGTCTTAAAAATATATTTCAAGAATAAAAATCATTATTATTTCATTATTATTTTTCTAGAGAAGATTTAATAATGGCCTAATTGACTATATTCAACCTGAGGAAGTCATTTTTTACATATTAGCGGAATATCATTAAAATGTATAACATGAACATAAATAATTATGTAATTGAATATGAAATGTGAATGAATAAATTTTAAAAATTGGAAAATATATTAATGTTTATTAATAAATGAAATAATATACATTAGATTATTATTATTGAATATATTTATTTCATTTTATGAGTTAGACTCAAGGTAAGAGACGTTGTTTTAAAAATTTTATTTTAACAATTCCTTGACAAGTATTTTAATTTCATTTCTTTATTTGTGTAAATGTATAAATAAATTTTTTATTCATCTATAAATTTTATAATGGTTCATTAATGAATATTTCTCACTCTTACTATAGTGCTTTCAAATTGATTCCTTTGGTGTTTTTCTATAAGAAACTATTTACTTTATGATACATGATATAAATATATTAATGGTTTATTTTGTAAATCATTTTATTTATTTTCAATATCATTAAAATTATTTGATATATATATTTATATATTCATGAATTAATTAAAAAAAAATTTTAGATCCATATTATCTTTATTTTAGTGGTCTTGAAAGAAATATTTTTATCTATTTTATATGGAATATTTTAACTACAAGATAAAAAATAATTGTTTTATTATATTGTATATGTCATTAATGGTCCCCCCCCCCCACAATTACCATTATTGTAAATTTTAATAAATTTATAATATTAAATGTTTTTTGATATAAAAACTATTGATTCTTTTGTTCTGGTTATTTCTAAAAAACATTTTAAATATAATTCATCTTTCAATATTCCGAACTATTTTTTATGGGTAAAAATAATATTACCCAACCATGAAGGTTTTATGATTATATTATGGTTCATGGGAATTGTTTTTGGGGAATTTCTTTATGTTATCAAATAAGGATTTTTGTCACATTATTAACCTTGGATAGGTTCTTCCATTATAACCAAAAGATGGGGGACTCAATTATATGTATCAAGTTAATTATGTTCTCTGTATAATTAAGATAGATATTGGTTATTCAATTTGTATTAATGATTTAGAAAATTACACCCCAATTACTTAAATATTTTAATTATTCTTGATATGGTTTTATAGAATTTTCATTATTTTACAAGGTAAGCTAAGGAGATCATGTTTTCAAAGTAATCATTTTAAATATCATAAGGGTCAAATGTGTAATAATTTGAAAAGATGAGGAGGATTTTTTTCATAACAGAACATAATTTTTCATGTGTTTTATTTATTCATTTCAGATTTATTATGACATGTTTTATGTGTTTTATTTGGAAAGAAATTTTTATTTCATTAGTATTTTTTTCAACTAATTGATTATCTTGAAAAAGGAAAATAGTAATATGTATTGTTGTACATACACGTTTCTTTATTTTATTTTATGTCCTTTACATATATTTTGGTTATTATCTTTCATTTTAAAATGTTTTTATAGGATTTTTTGGATGATTTTAGATAATGATAATGGTAAGAGAAACATCTTGATCATGTGTTATGAAAATAACACTCATTAAACCATAGTATTTTTTGTTGCAAAAATGGATACTATGTTGAAGTGTCCAATTTGTGTTCTATATTTATATATTTATTTTTAAATACATATTTCCCAAGAACTATAATCCTCACATATCATTGGGAATTAAGTAAAATTATTTTTTGTTTAATAAATATAAATTATGTGATGTTTAAGGGTCGGTCCTTGAAGTTGGTATCAATGTAAGGATTAAATGACATTATCTTTTAGTATATTTTCATTTGAGTTTAACTATAGAGTTTGGGAAACATTTTGGGTATATATATTAATGTTTTATCATATTATTAATGAAATATACACCCCTATATGTTTTAATATATTGGATTTTAAGGTAAATAATGAGATATTTGATAGATATTTAATTGGTTTGTTGTATATGTTATCCATAGGTTAAATGATAAGTATTATTTTAGGATGAATTAATTTATTTTTTATATCGTTATAATGGTATTGATGTCTATTATGATTTTATGATATGTGCTATTTAATTAATTAGTGGTTTTTAAAATTTGGGAACATATCTTTCATCATATTCATAGTCGTGTGTTTGTTTACTTAATTTTATTGTGGATGAAGATCAATAACTTTGGGGAACATTATATGATATTTTGCTATTATTTTTGAGCTATAAAGGATATATTTGAATGGTAAAAATTATACAATGATATATAGGTGGTGGGGGGTGAATTGTGTATTTCCACCAATCTTTTAATATTATAGATTCTTGTATACATTAATATATATGAAGATATAAAATATTCTCTAATATATGTAATTTTAGATTAGTATAAAATATAAATAATAACACATGATTTTTTAGTGGTTCAGGGCACAATGATTTTATAGTACACTTCACCAATACTATCCCTCTAGGCTTTGGAATTTTCACTAGAATGGTCATCTTATCATTAGTCCTTCAAAACAGTGTTTACTCAGTTAATACACTTGTAATGATACTTTAAATATCAATTATGTCCTTCAAATATGAAATATTTTCTCTACCTCTCATTCTAAAAAGATAGTACTCTTCTATAAATGAGTTTGATGAGTCAATAGCTCAAATAAATGAAAAGAGTTTGGTTTGATGAATTGGTAGGTTCGTTAACATAGTTGTAGCTAAAAATGATATCAGAAAAATATTATTAATAAATGATGAATTTCATCTAGGAATAATAGGTTCGAAGATATCCTATTTTTGAATGATCTAAATATATAATATAAATGTACAAACAACAGTGATTACACAACATGATGAGGTTGTTGTATGCATATTTATGAAGTGTATCTTATTAAGAAAATTACTAGGACACATTATATTTTTTCAATTTTTAGGTGTTTTATTTTCATAAATATATTTCAAAATGTATATTTATATATATAGAATAAACATTATTGATATTATGTTAAAATTTTGGATTTATTTTTGTTGATAAGATCCATGAATATATCCTGATTGATCATAGTAATTAAAATTCAAAATATCCATGGGAGTCATAAATTCCCTTGGAAATTAGAAAGATTTGCACTGTTGAATAGTTTCCTTTGAATCAGATGTAAGACAGCTTTAAAACAATATTTACATCCATCAAGACCACTAAAATAATAACAATACATTTTATTAAAATCAATATTCATTATTGAATAGTGCAACAATTGGTTGCATCACGTGATGACAATTCTCAGAATGTAGTGTTGAATATAGATGGTAAATAAAAAATTCATTGTTGATATTCTGTATGTTTTATTCCCCAAATATAGGTTTCCTTATAAATTTGGGATGATAAGAATACTTTTTCAATAGTGTCAGGTACATGATCTATCAGTGTTATTTCAAACATAGTGTTTCTAAACAATATGTTATGCATATACATAAAAATGTATTGTATGAAAAATATTTCCAAAATAATTTCAAAACACATTAAGAATAATTTAATAAAATATCATAACCCATAACTAAGAGATTTATCTAATGAAATATAATCCTGCAAAAGTACATAATTCATCATTATTAATACATGAAAAATAGATATTTGTTACCATCAAAATCAATAATAATTGAATAGTATTGTTGAGACAATAAATTCCTAACAATATCCCCCTATTTGATGATCAAAAAACCATACCATAATTTTTATAACATAAAGTAGTTGTAAAACTAAAAGAAATAATTTAAAAGATACATATATTATAGGTACTAACATACAATGAATATTCATTACTTTTTTTTGAAATAAAAATTTTTATTTTAATATTTAATGTTTTTTTACCAAATATTCTACCGATTTTTGAGATAAAAATATAAAGTTGGTAAAAATGTATAAAATCATATTTGATGTAAAATGTATCAACTTCTGAATTTTATAGTCTTCCTTAGATGAAAATGATATTGTTGTTTTGGTAGAAGAAATGAAAATAATATTGGGTCCATAATTATAATAATCCATTTATTTTTAATTAAAAAAATTAGAGAAGAGTTATTTTGGATGGGAAATAGATTAAAAAGATAGCACAGTTGATGTTAAAAATATTAGTTCTGTAGAGGATGATGGTTCTGATTAATATAAAAAATACTAAAGAACTTACATGAACTGTTTCATATATCATCGAATTCATTATAAAATATTGTGAGCCAGTTGTTTTAAAAAAATTCACAATTTCTAAACTACATTAAAACATTAAATCCTATGGAAATTACAAATTTAATTTATATTTTACTTGATTTCATGAAACCTAGTAATATTATCACTTAACCGATTGAGATGTAGTCTAATTCTTGGTATAATTGATTTTAACTTCACGAAAATGTATCATTAATTATCAAACTATATCGTTTGTGGTGCACTGTTACACTAATTTGAATGAATACTATAATTCATATCATACATCACTGAAGTAATTCCCTAAAATATTCAAATTAAATTTGGATAATTTGGTGGTGAGGAATTGGATGATTTGGGTTGATTTCCACTTTTTTTATTCAAACTAAAAATTCCGATATAATTTTAAATCATTAAAATAAATCTTTGAGATCGATTATTCATACAGTTTACAAAATTGATCTAACATTTATTTTTGAACTTCATGAAAATGTCTTATAGAAATAGAATTCACTTTAATATTTTGGAGCTGAGTTTGAATAGAATATAATTCCACTCATGTAATAGTTGAATTTCCTAATTCATCAAATGATTTTCTTATTGATTCTTGTTTTTTTGAAGACTACAATTATCCTCCATTAATTTTTTATTTTTATAAATAAATATTATATCTATTTTTTTCAAGAATTAGATGTTTCTTCTTATTGATTTCTTGATGAAGGAGTCTATTTCTCTACAACTATACAATATCTGAGTTCTTTTCACTTGATTAAAAAGAGTTATTATCAAAAAATCATGCCCCTCTCTAAATATAAAATCTATTTTATCCAAGGGCTATGCTGCAATAGAAATATTTCGATTTTCAACAACTTTAGTGTTTAGATATATATAAATTTTATCTTTCTCATCACCTTGAGAATTTGTATTTAGTAGTTCCACATTAAGAGAAATTCTACTATCTTGTGCTTCACTGTCATCTTGTTATTCCTCAAGATTAATTGTTATCTTCTATGTTATCATTAATAGGTGATTCACTATCTATGGATCATGGCACAATGACATCATTAGCTATTTAATCTGTATGTACCTCCTATTGATTAGTAGTATTATATCTTAGTATGTTTATTGTTGTTTGAGCATCGTCTTCTATTTGCGATTCTCTATAATCATCATTTCATAGATGACGTGATCCAGATTATTTGATATTCCCTTACTGCTTGATCATTTTGACTAGAATCATCTTTTCTATCTTCTCCAACAAGAAATATTTTAACTTTTGAAATTCATTAAAAGATACCAAACTTCCATAAGGTTACAACCATAAATATGTTGACGCGATGACATTTAATGTGACCCTATAGGTGGAGAATATTATTATTTCAATACAGAAGAAGATAACTATTTTAACCATATGGATAGAAATCCATTTGTTCTTATGTTTGATATAAGTGATTCAGTTATGATTTTATATACTCTGAGATATTTTTTCTAACAACACTGATTAAAAAAATATGATATACATTTAAAGAAAGAGAATATTATCTAATTATATAATTATTTTAATTTTGACCTCATGATTTTTGAAAATAATTTTCAGAATCATGTACAAAATGAATATAAATGAAGTTATATCTTCAGACTTGTGATCTTGATATCCAATTTACCTATGAACAAAATAGAATACTCTATCTTGAGGAAAATGAAAGAACATTTCCATTTTTACATAGGAGATGGAAAATTGTTAATCATATACCCATGAAGAGATGGCATTGTTTGTTTCCCAACAACTAAATGAATCATTATTATAGAACCTATTAATTTCAAGATCTAGAATAAATCAATTATATTTATCCTTAAAAAATTACAATTTTGAAAGGTGAGGGATTTGATTAGTATAATTTCTTCTTAATACCACTAGTCAAAGTGGACAACAATCCATGAAGGATTATCTTGAAGGAAACTCTACGTTGTTTTCAATTTTATGGTTCACCTTCATCTAATTTATTTTTATTATACATTTCTAATATTGTAAATCTTTAAGGTCTATATTCTTGGGTTTCATGGAATGTTCAGAGCTCTGAAAGGTGGAATGGTTCATTACCTTTGTATACATAAGAGAGAGAGAGCGTTTTCTAATGGTTTTGGGTGTAACAGTTCTATATTTTTAATACAATTTACTGACCATAACTTTTATTAGTTCTTAAAACACAGACTTAAGAAAATGAAACAAATCCATGTTTTTATTTAAATAATTAAAATGAAATAGATTAGTATCTAGATAAAAACAATCAATTCATAAAATATTTAAATAAATTGAAAATTATTTATCTGAATTTATATATTCTTAACTACCCTAAAAAATAATACCATTAATTGGGAGGTGGTTTTTAAAAAATATTGGTAAGTTGAAATTAATTATTTACAAATTCTAATGATATATAATTTTTATGAAGATGATCACTAAGAAAATGATTCTTTATATAAATATGATTTGATATTGAATAGAATATATGACTTTTGGAAAACATAATATCACTTTTATTATCACATAATATAGTTATATTATTAAAATTATGTCTCATGTCCAAAAAGTGTGTTTCATCCAGAATACCTGAGCAGAAACATTTCCTGCATATATATATTCTACCTCAGATGTTGAAGAGGAAAATGAATTTTGTTTCACACTCGACCATGACACTAAATATTATCCTTAAAAGTGAAAGGTTCATGATTTTATTTGTTTATTAATCAAAATCCTCTAAAATCATCATTTAAATATGAAATTATATTAAAATCATATGTTTCTTTGATAATATAGAGCTTAAAAACTTGTTCCTTTGGAATATCAAATTTTTTTACAACAGTAAGATGGAATTCTTTTGGGTGTGATGAAAATCAAAAGAATAAACAAAAAATTAAATTGTGTCATGTTTTCTAGTAATAGGATACAATAAAAAATTCTCAAACATGATCTATATAAATTTTTGTGAACTTGTTTTATAACTTCATTGGATTCAAGTTTTACATTATTAAACATGGTAGTTGCATAGTTCTTACTATTTTCTTGTCCAATATTTTTCAATAAATTCATAATGCATATTTTGATTTAAAACATTTGCATAAATTTTTTGATAAATTCAAAATCCTTAATAGAAATTAATATCTTCAATCATACTCAATTCATATTAATTTTTTATAATAGTTTGAAATTTTCAAAATGTTTTTATCCTAGAATAACTTAATACAGATAGATTTATACTAATAATATATTCAAAAATCCTATTTATTAAAAAGATTAAGATATTCTAATCTATAAAACATCCATTTTATAATAAAAAATAGATTAATCTCTTATACCATGATCTTCGAGTTTTTAAGGATGTAATGTGATTTAGTTAATTTATAAACCAAATCTAGTAGTTGATTGTTTTCATAACCAGGGGGATTCTATATATAAACTTATACCATTAAATACCAATTTAGAAACCAATATTTCACTCCTATAAGATATAATTTAAAATTAATATGAGATAAATAAACTAAAAGAATCTTAATTAATTATAATTTTGGAAGAGGTTCAATGATTTTATCATATTATATTAATTTTCCCCAATTGTATAATTTTAATACTAATCATTATTTATTTCTAGTAATGATCACATGATTATCATAGTTATTCCTCAAAATCCATTTCGATCATGTTACTAGATAATTAGTAGGCTTGTCATCTAATTAAAAATCTTTATATCTCCTAAATTTGTTAATCTTCTCTTGAATAACCAACACTCAGAATTAATCATTCAAATCACTATATATTTTATAAGTTTCTAATTGTGATATAAAGGAATAAAATTCATTTATTTTTATTTTATTTATTCAAGTTCATACTCCGACATCTGAATTTTTTTATAAGAGTTTCATGGGAATAATTTTTTTATGTTGTAGACTATAAAGGTATGACATTTTTAGGTTATTCAATCTAATGTAATACTAGATAAGATTGAATTTATTTTATTTATTTTTCTAAATCATACTTCTGTTACTCATGCCACATATTTTCATAAAAGAAAACAATTTCATCTGGTTGAAAATTCTTTTTTATCAAAAGGATTAAATTAATCAAATATAAAATTAAATGATTCTATAACAATCCTTAATTATTTTTATTCACAATCTATAGGCATTAAAAATAGCATCATATCCTAAAAAATATTCCTTCACAATCCTTTTGATCTAATTTACCAAGGTTTTCCTTAGTATTCAAGATATACACCTAACATCAAAAACATTTAATGTATTTTAGGTTAGGTTTTCTGTTATTCAAAATATTATAGGTTATATTTTTAATATGAGGTGTTATTATAAGTATATTCATTTAAAAAAAATTCTTTGATATTCTTCCCAAAGATATGTTAGGAGACTATATTCATTCAACATAGTCCATTTCATATCTTGAATTTTTCTCTTTCATCATTTTATAATTCAATCCTATTGAGGTGCTGTTGGTGCCAAGAATGTTGGGTTACCACCAACGGTTGAAAAAAATATTTAATTTCTTGATTATTAAATTCCCCATTATGACCACTTATTAATGAATTTTTTATAAATGTTTTTCATTTTTAACAATTTTAAAAAAACACTAAAAAATATGGAATACATTTATTTGTTCTATTTGAAACAAATAAGTAAATCAATGATAAATTTTCAATAAATATATAAATTTTTTTTATAGCCAAACACCAATGATGATTCAATAAAATATATATTTATAAGTCCATGTGTTGGGATTTATAATAAATTTTAATAGATTGGATGGATGATTTGTGTTGTTTGTCAATTTGAAATGCCTAAAATAATCTATTTTTATCATGTTTAAGTATACTAAAAAAATAAAACAAATGATTCATTGAAAATTTATATAAATTAAATAACATTTAGTGTCTAAGTATTTTATTCTAGATCCATGACTCAATTTCCACCAAAATTAAACAATTCACATTTTTTTAACACAATTAATTAAGATACAATATATGAACATTTTTAGTTATAGGTATTCTAAATATAAGAAATTTATCATTGAATACATATAAATATTTTTTTCGATAATTCAACATTGAAACCATCATCATTGAGTTGAGAGTTACTTATCAGGTTGTTCTTTATTCCTTGTACATACAACACACTGTTTATTGAAATTGGCTTTGGAAATGAAATTGGACTAGATCAAACTATATTCCATTTTTCATTATCTCAAATAGTTAATAGTCATCCATCCACCATTCATAGTGTATGTAAAGTGGATGAGTCTCAAATCATGTGTCAAGGGCACCAATTGTTCGTATACCATAAAACATTTCTATTAGAGCAGCCTTTTCCTTCAATGATATTTAAAAAAGTGTTTATTTTGGTACCCATATTTTTATTGGTCTAGTTGTGTCAGCTTGCATGGAATTGGGAATCCATATATTCCTTATTGTTTTAAAAATGAATAATATTTTTCATTAATATGGTTAGGGAAATAAATTATTTTTCAATTCTACTTATTTACGGATTAATTAAATAAAAGCTATTAGAGTAATGTCTTTCCTTATACACTAGAATAACTCCTCATTTTTATATCATGGAATAAATCAATTCTTATATATATTTGATTTTATTCATTTATTCATATTCCATATTTTTCTATTTTCATAACATTTTCCAAGAATATCATTTGGGAGATTTATCTTCATTAATTAAAGTACTATCAACACACTTAAATGACATGAAATTTTCTTGTAATCATGTGATCTTATTCCATGAACAATATAATGAGTTATAACTATATTAATTTTTTTATTTCATGATGTTGATTTAGAATTGAAACTTTTTCACTGAAAAAAAGTGAATATTTTTTGTGACATGTGATTTATTTCTAAATATTCATATATTTTTTTGAATCATTGAGAAATTTTAAGATAATTTTATACATTAATATATATTATAGTCAAGAGTAAATGAGTAATAGATTTTTACATTATATATTTCTATATCATTAAATAACTTGATCAGTTTTAGATTTTTTGAACCCTTTTCTAAATCATATTTGGAGGAACTTTGGATAAGTTATATATAGACCATGTTAATGTCATAGCTCATTCCCTTTATATTCTTAAGCAGTTTTTTTATAATTTTTATTTCTCAAATTTATTTTTTCATCCTTTAGATTGGGAAAATCAAGTCTAATATAAACCATCTTCTTTTATTCATAGCATTATACTTTTTTTGATAATTTATCATCATTATTGATGTATTTTTTTTTGAATCCTCTCTTCTTTGTATAAAATATGATAGATTTTCTTACTGACTGAACCAAATCCATTTCACAATCTGAGATGTCAAATTATTTGGAAATTTTGACATGTTATTGTGATTTCCGACCATTCGTTTGATATGAAATTTTATGGGTAATGTTTACCCTTTTCCTTATGTTATGATCTTTATCTTAATTATGCATTTCAGCTTTGAACATAAACAGGGTTCCAATCAATTATTTCAATTTCATATTTGGGATTAGTGATGGTTTTGTAATAGCAGTAGATATTCCATTCCATTTTTGGTTAGTTCTCTAAGTAATTTCATCATATGATCTAATTGATAAATTCAATATCTAAATGTCAAAATATTATCAATATATTCTATAATATGTATGTTCATTTCAGTGATGCTTTCAGTATCATATATTTTAAATGTGTCAAAAACATTTGTAGCCGAATATGTAATTATTTTGATATTTCCTATTCCTTAATATGTGAAAGTTATTTTTTTGTCACATTTCATAAATATTAGTACATTGAAATACATTATTAAACTGATTAGGATTATGTCCATGAATGATTTCATTCATATCTTTTCAATTGACATAATACTCATTTTCTTTTGTATCATCCCATGACTATGGTTTATAAATAATTATATAAGGTGTGATAGTCTTCAAATATAATTTCAATCCATGATTATATAGATATATGATATTACACGATTTTAGAATTAAGAGGTATCACCATTGATGTTTGGTCAAAATATCATTGAAATTCCTTCTCTAGAATCTGGATTTAGCATCTGCATTTTCGATAATCTGGATAGATTATTTCTTTTGTATTAAATTGTGGTTCATATAAGTATGAAACTTTCTCTAATATATTGAATTTTAGCAATAGATAAATAACAAATAAGAACTCATCATTTTTTATAGTTTATTTATGGAAAACCCATAGTTTACTCCACCGATGCTCTCTCTTTGAGCTTGATGATTTTCCCTAGAATAGTACTCTTATCATAATTCCTTCCCAACTAAGCGTAGGCAGTAGATATCTTTAATATAATGCATTATAGTGTCTTTTGGTTCTTATATAGGGAATATATTTCTCCACAACATTTTCTGACAAGTAGATATTAATTCATGACTATGTTTGAGCAGTCAAAATATCAATTAAATAAGGAGTCTTATTATTTGGATTTAAAAGTTCATGAATGTAGTTGAATTAGTATCAAATAGAGTACAAATCATCATCATCAAAAAAGAATTTATTCAAGTAAAAATAGATTTTAAGATATCATAGTTTTGAATGTTATTTATTAAAAACAATAATAAAATACAGTTGTGATTGCACATCAACATGAGATTAAAGTATTTAAATCTAAAACCTATTTCTTGCTTACCAATAACGGTGTCAATCAATCATTTGTTTCACTGTAGCAGTTATTTATATTAAAAATATATTGTACAAAAATATAGTTGTATATAAATCAAAAAACCTATTGATATTATATTGAAATTCTAGATTTCCTTAAATAGAGAAGATCTATGAATATCCCATAATATATCATAATCATACAAATTCAAAATATGCAAGAGAGTCTTAACCAACTATAGAAATTTGAAAAATTTACTATATTGAATTGGATCCTTTAAATCATATTTAAAATATCTTTAATATTATATTTACATATATTAATACCATTTTAGTAATGATAGAAGTTATCTATCAAATAAAACTCAAACATTGAATAGTAAAACTTTGGGTTCCTTCATGGGATTAAAAAAATCCAAATGTGTGGTTGAAAACATACAGTTGATCACGCAAGCATGTATGATTTAACATAGTTTTTTTTCCTCAGATCTAGGGTTCTATAAAAATATACAGTTGACAAAAAATACTTTCCCTATAACATACGGTATATGCTCTATAAGAACAGTTTCAACAGAAGGGTTTTAGAAAAATCTAAAACACTTATAATTACAATTTTAGATTATGAAAAGTGTTCATACAATTCTCTAAAGCACATTTAGAATAATTTAATCATATATCATAACCCATAACTAAGATAATATTTTCAAGATATATATTATTTATAAAAACATATAATGTAACTTTATAGAAAACAAATAGGGTACTTGTGAGAATACAAATTAATAAGATTTATAGAGTATGTTTGAGAAAATATATTCCCAAAACAATTTTCTTTCAAAATAATTTAATAATTATAATTTTGTTTATGTTTATATATTTTATTAAATGAAATCATTTGTATAGTTCAAATATTATATTATTTGGGAAAATGAATTTTTTAGATTATGACTTCTTCAATGACTACAATTTATTGGAGACAAATGATAAATTTATATTTTAAGAATATTTTATCAAAATTTTAAAATATGTATGGTTATAAAAATTTAATTAATATTAGTTGTAGATATTATATAAGGATTTATTTTTAACATTGTGTTTTACTATTTTATTTTTTATATTGATGTATATTTCATCATATGAATGTTTATACATTTACAAAATTGTATTTCATTATTTTAGAAAATATTATGTTTGATTAATGTAGATGTATATGTGGAATATCACTTCACCCTTTTGTGGGATTATGTGATCTATTAAAAGTTTAATTTACTCCATCAATAATAAATAAATTATTTTCAATACTCATTATTTGGCGAAAATGATTTGATTGTGGTAGAAATTTATTAGAGGATGAATTTATACATTTTTAGATTGTATATTTCATTATGTTATTAGTATTTAGGTAAAATAACTTCATCAAATATTGAAGGTAATCTAGAAATAATATTGTAATCATGTTACCATCATTTCCAATAAATTGATGCTATTTTTCACATAACATTGTGTTATTGTATTATGTAAATTTATTTCCCCATGATAATTCACATTTTTATGATCAACGATATCTTTGAATATCCATAATTATTTAGGAATTATTATATTTCAGTATGTTTATATTTTCATATACCACTATTGTTCTCTTATTTGGATACCTAGTTATGTTTTATTCAATATGACCATTGTATTTCCTTTTTCCATCTTTTCGAGAGTACGATTATGTAACCCTTTTTATGATATAGGATTTCAAAAAAGGTATTTTCTATTGTAAACCCACTGAATACCAATATGAATTTAAAATTTTAACAATAAAATTGATTCTTGGGTGAAGAATATAAATCTCCAATATTTAAAAAAAGTCTATGTTTAATAGAAAAAAAATACACAACTCTGAGCATAGGAAAACCATGAAATATTATTATTTAAAAATTACAATTATATCATATACATTGATTTGTGAGTATTTATTGTAACTGTTAGACCCTCTAGGATATAGTGATTTTCATAATAACAAATAATGTCAATATCCAGATTCAATTATCTCTATGTAAATTAATTATGCCACAATTTACAATAAATTTCAACAAGTCAATAAACAATATTTATGCTTCAATATTTTTAATAGTGTAAATTTACAAGTATTTGACACTTAATCTAGTAGTACTCTTTGTAAGATAGACCCTTAATAAGTTTATCAGAGTCCCTAGAACCATTAGTTCAAATCGAATCACTGATGAATGACACACCACCGATCGACTCACTGATAAAAGACACACCATTGATCAACTCAACCATGGAAGAAACAAAAATGATTGACTCGCTAATGGGAGACAAAATGATGATCGACTGACCTATGGACAACACATAGATGATTGACTCATCGATAGGTGACACACTAATGACCGATTCACCGATAGACTAAACACTGATGGTCGACTCACCAATGCTGATAGATAGATTACACAAACGACTAACTAATTCACAATGTCACCTATGCTGATGAAAATAACTCACCGATACTTGGAGTCACCAATGCTGAAAGAATGATGTTTACAAACCTATGTTGTCAGACCGATAATGACAGACTGATGCATATGAGTCACTTATACTTATGACTAATCGATTTTCATAAATACTATTTCAAATTTATCAACTCAAATTTATTTCTACCAGTCATATTTAGAGAAATTAATGTTTCTAACATTATTTAATGTTATCTATAGGACTATCCATAGAATGTACAAGGTACATGTATGTGGGGAGATCTTCATTCATATTAGACCTTGAAGTATAAAAGGATTACAAGCTAAACCATGCGTATGTGGGAGATAAAACAGGCCAGTGTGAAAAATAGTGAAAATTGAACAAATCAAAAAGATATGTTTAAAATTCCAAGAACTCAAGAATATAGTACACAAGGAGTTAAATAATACAATAAATAACATGATGAGTTTCTTTGAAAATCATAACATCGAAGAGCTTCACTATTAACACCTAGAAGAGAGAGTACATAGGCTGCAATACTCTGTTCTACAGTCCTCTTCTAGAAGAGAACTTGAATATCATTTGGTCTACATCAATACGGTCCAGATCATTACTGTATAACACACAACGATTTCTAAACACTGTTCATAATATATAACTATATTGTGTTCGGATGTTCAATTTTTCGGGTCAGTTTCTTTATATGTTTATTTCACACACATTGTCTTCTATGCATAACCGTTGGATACTCAATATACTCACAATCACTCTCTTTTTATCATGTATGCCACAAATAATAGTAGAAGAGAATATGTGTGATATATTTGTTGATTTTCAGTTGTATAACTATTATAGATGTCATGTGGGTCCTGAACAACATTGTGTGCTATTGTGAACCCCGATCCAGTGTGTGGATCAAAAGTTTTACTAATATAAACTTATTTATTGCAGGTGATAACCATGTAGAGAGGATTAACTCTTAGCATGAGACCAATCCTCTTGTTTTTATCCATTATGTATTTTCTTCTTTGTTTAATCTAATCTATGTTTATTTAATTTCAATTAAAACTCTATTGAAATTTGGTAGTTTTTTTATCATGTTTTTATATCTATTATGAATCAGTAGATTAGTTTCAAAAGATTGACAAATCGTTTTATTGGTAGTGTTGAGAACTAATCAATCTTCAGAGAAATTAATTGAACATTTAGGACATTTATAAATTCAATGAAAACTGACTTTGATAATATTTTAATTGGGGGATATTTATTTTAAGAACCAATTATAACAGAAACTCTTATAGATACACAATTTAACCCTTCTTGAGTAATCTACTATGACCAACATTTAGTATCAAAGGTAGTAAAGTTTTTTTTTTCAGTTTTCCAATCTTTTCAACTATTATTATAGATATTTTTTCAACGACCTTATAATTTCAGTTATTTTTTAATTTTTATCTCTTTGATATAATTTTAGAATTTATATCCTGGATTATAGATTAGAAGCGGATGATACCAATAGACCAACTTTCTTTAATGGAACTAAATATGCTTACGGAACCATAAAATGAAAATACATCTAGAAATCATGGGATTTGAAATCTGGACTACTATTAAATGTAAATATGAAATTTCTAAAACTTCTAGAGACACTAGGGATGAACCTACCAACACTACCTAAAAAATTATAAAGAAAAGAATTATCTGAACTGTGCAGTAGGAGATGAATAGTTTAATCATATTTCTTCTTCTAAAATTGCGCATGATATTTGGGACACTATGTCTGTTTCTCATGAGGGAACATATAATGTTAAAGAAATGAGATTAAATACTTATACTATTAAATATGACAACATCATAATGAAACTTGAAGAATATATTTCTGATATGTATCTCAATATCAATGAAATTATTAATACAATTATTTCCTTGAGAAGATATGTTATAACCAAATATTAGATTATGAGTATTCTGTGATTCTTAATAGAAATATAGCGAGGGAAATATATTTCTATTATATAATAATGCAGAATTGATAAGATTCCTTTGAATGAATTGATGACAAAATTAATGAAGTGTAGAGAGGAATTGTAGGTAAATAATAAAGAGGATGAACCAAAACAGAACTGTGTATCCTTCAAGACTACTACCTCTAAAATTAAAGAAAAATAAAAAGACCAAGTTATTTTTGAAATCATTAGTAGTGAAGAATCAGTTTCATATAGTGATGAGGAAATGGCCTAGGTGGCTAGAAGATTCAAGAAACTTTATAGGGAAAATAAATTTTTTAGAAAGTAAAATTACAAAAGAATGTATGATAATAAGGGAAATATGAAGAAGGGTTAGAAGAGAAATGATAAATTAGAAGAGATAATTTTCTATAAATGTAAAAGGAAAATACATTTCATGGTTGACTATCCAAATATGAAATAAAAGAGTAAGTATGAAAATATGGATAGAATGTATTAGAAAGCAATGATGGCCATCTGCAGTGCCTCTGAGGATTACTCCATGTAATCTTCTTCTACTTAGAATGAGAAGGATGATACGGTAATATGTATTTTAGGACAATCACAATTATGGTAACCATAGAATCTACTTTAGATAATAATTATTATTATGAAAAATAAATTGAATATATTAATATAACAAAAGATATATTATTTGAATATTGCATGATCATAGAAGAGACATGAAATGAGTTAAAAGTTATGTATAAATCATTGAAGAAACAACATTCTCTTACTATGACTACTGAATTTGAATTTGCAAATGAAAAAGAGAAAAATGGTCTACTGATCAAGAAAGAAAATGAGTTAAAAATGCCTAATGAGCAATTGAAGATGGACATAGAAAAGTTTACCAATAGGAAAAATACCCATACTCAAATTCTTGGTAAACAAATTTCTTATAAGCATACTGATGGTATAGAATATCGACTAGATCAATAGAATTTATCCAAACCACATTTTTTAATAAAATCTGTAATATATGATTTCTTCTTCAAAAAGCAGAATATTATTGAATGTTTTATTTCCAAGAATTATCTTACTGCATCTAATTCTTTAGGACCAAACATAGATTAATTTTTAGATAAAATATTTTTTGAATATAGAAAACCCATAATATATTTAAGGGTTCCTGATTCTTATATTACTAAGGTTTGTAGACCCAGACAAATATGGGTACCAAAACAGTTTAATAGATGAACTTCTTTGTAGGTAAACTTCCTAAAGAGATCATATAGAAATATATGGTACTTGGTTTGTGGGTGTTCAAGATATATTATAGGGGACTATTCAAGCTTTAAATGTCTTATCATGATATATGGAGTACATATCACATTTAGTGACAACGATAAAGGAAAATTCATTGGCCTAGGCCAGACTGGTAACCCTAGCACTATTTCAAATTCCAAAGTACTTTATTTTGATGTATTTAAGTATAACCATATCATATTATCTCGATTGTGTGGTGATGTATTTAATTTAAAATTAAAAAAGGATTCATTCCATATTTTTTATTCCAAGAATAAATTAGTATTTACTTCTACAAGAAATGATAATGTATATGCTATAAATCAACACACACTAACCTCACTGAATTTTTCTTGTCTAAATTCATTTCACCAAGAGTCTTGGATTTTGAAAATAAGACTAGAAAATTGATATATAAACTCTCTTAAGAATTCTACAAGAAAAATATTAGTTAATGACATGCCAAAAATAGTGTTTCCTGACAATAAGGTGTGCAATGTATGTTAAAAATGAATGAAACAAAAAATATCCTTCAAGCCAGTGAAATAAGTATCTACTTCTCAACCTTTTGAGTTGATTCAAGTGGATTTGTTTGGACCATCTACAATTTCTAGCCTCAATGGGAAGCACTATGTTTATGTTCATGAGGATGACTTCCCTAGGTATACCTAGAACATCTTATTAGCTCACAAGAGTGAAGATTGTTCTCACTTTACCAAGTATGCTAGTACTATAGAAAATCATAGTGGCTTTAAGATGAAATCATTATGAAGTGACCATGGCTCTGAGTTTGAGAATCAATATTTTGAATCTTTTTGCTAACTTAATGGCTATAATCATAAATTCTATTCCCCTAGGACGCCTTAACAAGTTGGTGTGGTAAAAAGAATAAGTAGAACACTATATGAAATTTCCCAAACTAAGCTTAATTAATATGACCTATCGATTTTGTTCTGGGTGGAAGATATTATTTCATCTTGTTACATAATAAATATAGTCTTAATTAGACCCATCTTCATAAAAAATCTTTATAATTTATGGAATAATAGAAAACCTAATTTAAGTTATTTTAAAGTGTTTGTATTTAATATTTATATTCTGAATAGTAAATACAATGTATATATAATTTACCCCAAATGTGGTGATGGAATATTTCATTGATCATCTACATTAAGAAAATCCTATAGAATCATTGATAAGAAAACCATATGTGTGGATGAATTTGTACATGTCAATTTGATGAAACATACCCACATGATCCTAAGACCTTACTATAAATTATTGAAGAGGATATGTCCAATCTGGACATTAATAACAAAAACTCAAATCATCATATGAAGGATGTTGTGAAAACTCCCAATTATGGAAATTATCAAAATCCTAGACATAATGAACCAGATAAAAATGAAGAACCTAAATTAACTAGTCCTATCATTATTACACCAACTATAATCCTTAAAAATAATCTCTTAGATGTTTTTTTGGAGATTTAGATAGAGGAACACAAACTAGAGCATCCTTAAGAAAACAGGTTGAACATAAAGTCTTATTATAACAACTAAACCCTAAAAATATAAATGATGCAATAAATGATGAATTTTGGGAAATGTCCAATGCAAGAAGAAATTATCTAGTTTGAAAGAAATAGTTTTCGGATACTTGTAGATAGACCAAAGGATACCTTGACCACAGAAACCAAATGGGTGTTTAGAAATAAAGTGGATGAAGTTGGAAATATAGATAGAAACAAAGCTAGGTTGGATAAACAGGGATACAATCATGAAGAATGAATTGATTATGAATAAACCGTTGTGCCAATAGCTATGCTTGATGCCATTAGTATCTTACTAGCCTATGAAGCACACATGGATATTAAAATATACATAATGGATGTAAAAAGTGCATTCTAAAATGTTTATATATTTGAGGATGTTTTTTGGAACAACCTCCAGGTTTTACAAATAGACATTTAATAAACCAAGTGATCATATTATATAAAGAATTATTAATTTTGAAATAGTCTCCATGAGCTTGGTATGAAAGGTTAAGTAATTTTTTTATATCTAAAGGCTTTACCAAAGGATTTTTAGGTCCTACTTAGTTTATAAAAATAATTTCAAAAGGTGTTTTAATATCTTAAATAAATGTAGATTTTATTTTATTTGGATCTTCTAAAAATTTCTTATTTTATGATTTTAAAAAAATAATGCAAAGTATGTTTGAAATGAGTTTGATGGGTGAAAATAAATATTTTCTTGGATTTCAAATATTTCAAAATAAATATGGTATTATTTTAAAGCAAAATAAGTACCCTAAATATCATCTAAAATGATATGGTCTTGATTGAATAAAGAGTATTTAAACTCCTATGAGTTAAATATGTATGTGATATCTTAATGAAAATGTAAAAAATGTTGATTGAACTGCATAAAGATGAATGGTTGGGAGTTTGGTGTACATAGCCTCTAGTAGGGAAGATATTATATTTAGCGTGTGTATGTGTGAAAGATTTAAAGAAAACCAAAAATTGTTACATTTAAATGTTGTTAAAAATCTTTTCAAATACCTCAAGTACACAAATAATTTAAGACTATTTTATCATAAAGGGAAGTTTTTTTATTTTCTTAGTTATTAAGATGCGGAATTTGGTGGATGTAAGTTAGATTGAAATAGTACCTCTGGAACATGTCACTTTTTGGGAAAGTATCTAATTTCATGGTGTAGTAAAAAGAAAATTTTAGTTGCATTATCAACTACTCAATCTGAGTACATTGCTGCTGATAGTTGTTGTGCATAAATTTTTTGGATGAAGCACACCTTATTAGACTATGGATTTTAGATCTCACCCATAAATTTTGACAACAGAAGTTCTATCATCATTTATATGAATCCAAATTCCCATTCTAGAACACAACATATTGATCAAAGACATCACATTTTGAGAGATAATTATCAAAAAGTTGATATAAATCTTGAGTTTATCGGGAATGAGAATCAATTTTCTAACATATTCACTAAACCCTTAAACTATGAGTGAATGAACTACATTAGAAATGAAATTTGAAGGATAAATCTTTAATGCATTTTCAATCCTCTGTTGGCTTTAAAAATATCTGTTGATCAGTGAAACCGATCTGGTGAAACACATTTGGTAAAACTAATTTTGTTAAACAAATCAGATGAAACCAATCCGGTGAAACTAATCACGTGAAACCAATCAGTGGAAACCAATAAGATGAAATCAATTAGTGAATCAGATCATTGAAACCAATCAGTTAATCCGATCAGGTGAAACCAATTAGGTGAAACTGACCAGGTGAAATCGATCAGTGAAACCAAATAGTGAAACTGATCAGTGAAACCGATCTTTGAAATTGATCTTTGAAACTAATCAGGTGAAACTGATCCAGTGAAATCAATCTGTGAAGTGGATATGTGAAAATGATCTATGAAACTGATCACTTGAAACCGATTGTGTAAAGCTAATCCTATGAAACTGGTGCCTCCAATGACCCTTTTTTAATTCTATCTGTTTTAAATAAAACAACACATTGTGGTGTTTTTTTACCGATTTTTAGTTTTGTGATTTACGATTAAAAATCCCAAAATGATATAATAAATTATATCCATCTCGTTCTTTCACCTTCCTCTCAAACTTTGACCATTCAGCTCTACTGCACTCTACTTCTCTACCAATATCCTTTTGACTATCCGTGAATCCAAACCCTCATAATTGAAAAGGTAAAGCCAGTGATTGAATAGCTGAGTGAATCTCCATCATATAAAATCATAAGGTTGAATCCAGTGGTACTACAAAGCCTGTTTTGGGAAGCCTAGTAGTTACAGTCGATAAATAAGTATTTAGATAATGGATTTTATCAAGTAGGACACCCATGCTAATGGTGATAGAATCTCAAGGGTAGATAATCTTGTTCTAAAACAATGAAATATCATTTTATCCCCAGATTGTTCATGAGTTTTATCTCAACATGAGGATATCCATGGATAGAACAGAATAAGTGTTGATAAAGTCTGTTGTAATGGGAAAATAGATAAATTTTTCATCAAAGGAATGAGATGAATGTTTTGAAATTCCTCAAGAAGGAGTCTATGGTAATTATCAGGGTAATATTCCTCCTTCCTCTGATTCTATTTCATATAAATATTCTCCGAAAGAGTTGACTAGAAGTGATGAATCATGGATAGTTACTGCCAGTGAAATTGAGGGAGAGGCAAGATTACTTTTTAAGTTTCCTCAACATATTATCTCACCAAGGATGGGAGATTTTTCATTGAAATGTATCAGGATGTATTAATGATTTACCAATTAAAAATGTTATAAAGGTAAATCATTTTAGGATTCTAATGGGACAAATTTTTGATATGATTAACCCCTCCACAAAAGTTACTTTTTTGTACTATCGTAGAATGATCTCTACAATGAAAAAGAAGTTGGGCTATGTGGAAGATGGAGTTGAAATGATCAGTTCCTGCAGCGGTTTCTACCATCAGAAAGTGATTTTCAAGATAATGATGATTTTTTGGAACATATGGAAGAAATGATTGGTAGGAGATGATGAAATACTATATGAGAAGTTAAATCTGATTGACTATCTGACCAGGCTAAAGGGTCATGTTGACCAAGTCCTAAAACCAAGAGATGGAGTAGTCTATTCAGATGTGGAAGTTGAGGATGAGTTTCCAAGGGAAGAAGTCTCTCCTATTAATGACATGAGTGATCTTAATATTGTTGAATCCCCAAAATACATGTATTATGGACCAACTAGTCCACCATTGGTCTTAACCTCAAGGTAACCCTTATTAGGTGATGAAGATGAGGAAGAGATAGAAATCCCTAGTGTGGATGAATATGTAAGTAAGTGAGATGAAATGTTAGATGATGAGGACGATGATGATGATGATGATGAGGGATATGATGATAATGTATGTGATTCTTTGAATGTGGGTCAACAAGTAATTAATAGATCTAGTAAAGAATCAATACATGGATCTACTAATGGTGCTGATCCTATTGAACTGGATGCTATTGATCATGTGGATGGTGGTAATGATGATAGAACTCAACATCCAGAGGTTGAAATTTATGAAATCATTCAGGAGTTAAATGAAATTATAGATCGTGGCTATGAGGAAGAGGCATAGGATTAGGTGCCTCAAATTTTGGAAGTGCCTAAAGAAGCTGACGTGATTGGAGCACTTGTCAAACCTCATGTACAGTTGGTACCTATTCTCAAAAAAGATATTTTTTCTAGAGGTTAGGAAGAAGAAGATGATGATGATGAATTTATAACCGAGCCTTAGGGAATAATATAGAGGATTGACGTAGTTGATCCAAGAGACTGGACCTGTAATCATTAGTGTGATAGAGATACATGATACATTCTTATTTGGTTTGGAATATAACTCTAATGAGGAGATATCAGCACATCCTTCTAATCCTCAGGTTCAAGTAGAAGTAGAACCTATTGTATCTGATTCATCAGTTGCACCTCCGGCAGTTGACCCAGTTGCAGAACCATTTCCCACTGACTATGTAACTAAGGGTGATTTATAGGAATTCCAAATTGACATCATTGATTCAATGAGAGACACAGTTGGATATTCAGGTAAAGCCTACACATCAATGAGTGTTTCAGATTTTGATGCTAAAAAATTGAAAGGATAATGATCCAAGAGATTTAACCTAATCCCATTACCATAGCCAAAACCATCCTTAGACATAATAACTTGCTTATTAAATATGTAGGGAAGATGAGGAATGAATTAAATTCAATTACCACTGATTTGATGACCACTTTTACTATTTTGAGTGATGTTATTATACACTTAGTGAAAAATCTACTGAGTGTAGATTGAAGAAATTAGAATAGGGGCTTCACAAAATGATCATTATTCCATCTAATTCTAGAGGTGGTAAAGGTGTTGTTTCTGATTTGGAATCCCTCAAGGATATGATAAGAGATAAACTAATGAATATTCATAGTTAATCATACAATGAAACTCCTTCAAGGGTACAAATAAATATAGACCTTGTTTACAATATTTTAAGACAATGCACAAATAATGCCTCGGATTCTCAGAATGATATTAGAGAGAATGTGGATAATTTTTTTACCATGATCTATACAATGTATGAATTCATTAATAGATTCATTTTTTTTGAATAAAATCTCAAAATTCCTCTAGTAACATAAGCCTTCAGGAAACAAGTTGCAAAATTGAAGGATTATACACCTCTAATGAATAAATTCCTAGAGAATAAGGATTATTTCGAGAAGGTCTTGCATTATGGTGTTGAAATCATTAATGATTTCATCAAGCTCCTCTATCCTTATCTGTATATTCATGTTGATGACTTTTTTTCATACTACTACTTCTATTGGCACTACCTCATGGCCTCTTATTTAGATGAGCTTCTCTCAGGACCCTCCCCAGATTCGACCAGTTATTGGTGAGAAACCTCAGAGGTGTGTGTTGTTAGAAAATAGACCTAGGTTTTTTGAAAATGTCCCTACAGGTGTTTCCTTGCCAGGTGTTGTCCTCATACCACCTCTTCCCACTACTAAACCAAAACCTTCTGATCATACTCATGATCCTTCGCATAAAGGAAAATCACCTCAGAATCCATACCCTTAGTTATATATAGTGTATTTGATGGGGATTTGTCTTTATTGCTGATTATACTCTAGTGAAGTTTAATGGAAATCCAATTTTTTCTTCACTATAATTCTCAATTTTTATGTTTTTTATCTTTCTTTTTCCCATTCTCTTAGAATTAATTTCTAATCCCAAAAGTTGGAGAAAGTTATTGGCATACATTATTAATTATAGGGGTAGGAACTCTATCATAGGCCACATGGAATGTACTCAACATATTATATATATATATATATATATATATATATATATATATTTCCACTGATCCAATAATTATTGGGGGATTTGTTTTGAAAACATAAACTATGGTATGTTTTAGTTATATTGAACAATCACATTTAGTGAGGTAAGTATATTCAACTAATTATTATTCCTTAACATAACATTTATGCCATAATTTGTGATTTTCTAAAAGGGGAGATTGATGGACAATCTATGATATAGTGGTTTTCATAATCACAAATAATGTCAATATATAGATTCTATTCTCTCTAAGTAAATCAATTATTCCACACTATATAATATATTTCAATAAGTCAATAAAATATATTTATTTTTAAATATGTTTATATGTGTATATTTATATGTATTTTTCACTTAATCAAGTAGTGTTATGGGTAAGACAGACACTTCATAAGTTTCTCAGAGTCCCAGGCATAGTTAGTTCATATCGACTCAATGATGGATAACATATCGATGATCAACTCACCGATGGATGAAACATTGATGATCCACTCACTGATGATCAATTCACCAATGGACGAAAAAACAATGATCGTCTCACCGATGGATGACATGCCGATGATCGATTCACCAATGGATGACACAATGATGATTGACTCAATGATGGAAGACACACCAATGATGGAATCACCGTTGGACGACACAGTGATGATCGAGTCACCAATGATCACATACCGATATCACTAACAACTCACCATTACACTCAATCACCGATACTGATAGAATTAACTCACCGATACTAGGAGTCACCGACACTGATAGACCAATGCTTAGAGGTCAAGTGTGACCTCGACAGCCATGTGGGAAATTATGAACCTCGATCCAGGTTGTGAATCAAAAATGATATTAAAATAAACTGATTCTTGGTAGGTGATATCCATGTAGACAGGACTAAGTCTCAGATTGAGACTGAACCTCTTGTTTTAATCTACTATGTATTTGATTTTTAGTTTAATATGATCTGTTTTTATTTCATTAAAAAAAACTAAATTGAACTTTTATATTTATTTTAGCATGTTTTTATATCTATTTTGAATCAGTATATTAGTTTCAAAATTCTGACTAATGTTTAGATTGGTAAAGATGGGAACTAATCAATTTTCATAGAAAATAATTGAACAGTCAGGACAATTATAAATTCAATGAAAATTAAAATTGATTATATTTTAATTGGGGGATATTTATTTTCAGAACCAATTCTATGAAAAAAATTATACATAATTAATTCACCCCACTCTTGAGTAATCTACTCCTGCCAATAAGAATAAATTAATTCTAAAATGTAATTAAATTTTTAATAAATAAATTTTTTTTGATTGATGCTCATGAAATAAGACCACCATTTTTGGTAGTCATGTAGTTTCTCAAAAATATACTTTCACTGAAAATGGGTTTTACTGCTTCTATTGAGAAAATATTATAAATAAATTTTTGACATTTATAATTTTTTTAATTAGATTTTTATTAAATCGTGAGATCAATAATTATACTATAAAGCAATATTTATATATTCCTTAAAATAATGATTTTTAATGATTTTTAAAAAATAATGATTTTTATTGAAATTTTTTTATATTAACATTAATAAAAATTAAAAATTATAGTATATATTAGTATTGAATTATTATTATTTGAAATTTATTAAAATTATATTTTTATAGTATTTTAATGTCATTATAGACAACAATTCCTTATAAAAACGATTTTATATTTAAAATGGAATAGATTAAAAAATGAATTTTTTCATATTTTTTGGGTTTAATTTTTTATTAAACAATACCACTACAAGACAGTAAATCTTGAAATACGATTTCCATATTTTTAATTTGGATGTCAAATTTTTTTAAGTAGTTTAATTTTATTTTATGTCATTTGAATATTAAAAATAGTTATTTTTTCAATGGTAAATATATAATGAGTTATTTTTGGATAAAATTATGTAATAAGTTATAAAAATCATCTCTTACACTTTCATTAATTTTGTTGGTTCATTATATTTCTTCATAATAATCCAAAATTTGAATATATGAAAATAAATTACATTGGACCATGATTTTGTCATTTTTTATATTTATTGTTAAAATATAAACATTTCATTCTCTTTGCTTCTCTTATATTCAAATTTTAAGCATATGGATAAAAATATAGATTTTTTAGTCTAAATAATTATTTTAATGATAAATAAATTTTTCAATATGGTTATTTATTTCTAGATTATGTAAGTAAATTATTACAATATATTCAACTCAACACTTACATAGTGATAGTCCACATACTATAAATTTCAATTATAATGTTTTGAAAACATGAAAATAATATGTTTTCATTTTTTTGAATTGTTCGATGAATGTTTATAATAAAGTTATAATTTTTGAGTGTATGGTACATTTAATATTGAATTCCATTTTTGTAATTTTTTTAAAATCGAAGTGTGTGAATAGTGGTTAAATTGATATTAATAGAATTTATTGTTTTATAATATTTTAATAAATTATATAAAAATAATAAAAAAAGAAACATGATTATCATTAAAATTATAAATGGATAAATATCTCTCATTTTCCATTTATAAGAAAATTTTAATCTTAAAAATAAAATTTAATAACATTAATATTAAAAAAATTCAATACAATGTTTTAGGATAAAATTTGTAAAATAAGGAGTTAATCCAATACGTAAGGTTTAAAATGATAACAAAAACTAATATAAATTTAATTAGATGATTATATAAAAAAAATATTATTGAATTCATGTCACATGGGAACCATTTTACATGAGTTATGCACATATTTGATTTTAATATTTCATTAATTTCAAAAAATGGAAGAAATTAAATTTTAAAATAATAATAATTTTGTTAAATTATTTAATTTCCATAAATATTATATCCCCAAGAATAATATATATATATATATGGTTTAAAATTTAATAAACAATTCATTCATGTACATATAATTTTTTTATAGTAAATATTATGACTCTAAAAGAGTAGAACAACATTTATATAATAGTAATTGTCAAAAGGGAATATAGGAGGCTTGAAATTAAATAGATTATTATGAAAACATCCCCTAATATATTTATTATTATTTTTGTATGATTTTTTTGGGCCTCAATTAATTATAAATTTATTTAAATATGGGATAAATTTAAAATGAAAATTTGTTTATATTAATTTTATATTTTAGTTAATTCTATGAAATCACCTACTTTAACTTATAAAAGGGTACCTATAATCTTCTTTCCATCAAACATAATATGAATTTTCATTTAGAAAATTACATCCCATGTTACTCACAATAATTACTAACCTTATTCTATAGGATTTACATTTGTTGAATACTAACCATAAAGGTGTTAATGTGTAAGGAAATTGAGATTGATTGAAGAAGAGTTATAGTTGTTAAAAAATGTTTTAGTTTTATTTTTTCATCCCACTCTATATATTCTCCTAAAAATATGATAGTATAATAAAACAACTATGATCCATATATTTATATTCTATTATATTTGTTTTATAATATATATCTAACTTATCTTCAATGACATGGGAAATGCTAATTTCATTCATGTGTATGGTAGACTTCCGCCTCACGAATTGATGTGTTTCATTTTCTATCACTGCCTCCAATGACTAGTTATCACTTGAATTTAATGTATATATATGATATTTTTGAAAAATATATTATTATATAGAATTAATATAAAATCTTTTTTCTTATATTTTTACCAATTTAAAAATGACGTTGTTGTTCATTAGTACGTGTGGTATAACACCTCCAATAGGTGATGTGATTCATTTTTCATCACAAAATCACCTTGATGATATATATAGGTATATTTAATGAAGGAATATTTTATTTATGATATAGAAATTATTATTTAATGAAAAATAAATAATTATATTTTTCCATCATGATCATTCAACAATGAAAATGTTACTCAAGCATAGTTATGACCAACGACCTCAATGATTATGAGGTAGTTAGTTTATCACAACCATCATAAATGATTTTTTTAAAATTATAAATGATATATGAAAATGATAAATTCTTCCTGATAATATTTTTTACATGATGTAATAATGACCACATTGATAATAGTTAACATATGGTAGTCATTTTAGATACATGTTCTGAATATCATTAAATTTTCCAACATGCAATTAAATATATAAATATTTTAATATAAAATCGTAATGAATAAAAATATAATAATAAAAAACATGAAAAAAATTCCTAAAAATTAAAATATATTATATAATGTTATTATTTTGGATGATAAAGAATATACATGATGAGTTAGACATATGTAAGGGAATTTCACTTCCAACCCCGCTTTTGTGGATTCCCTTAAAAAAATTTATTTCATTTATATATTATTTTTATATTTTCATGGACGTTATTAATAATGATATAATAGATGATAAATGTGAAATTTTTAAATATCATACTCTCTTTAAATTTTTTTAAAAAGACATATTCGTTATTTTTGTATATTTGAAATTTCACCATAAACCTACATTTAAATATTTAAAAGAATTATTTTCTATTTAATTCTTCTTCCATGTCCTCATCATTATAATTATTTTATGTAATTATTTTTATTAAAATAAATTAAATTTAATGAAATTTTTTTATATTCTTTCAATTTTTTTCTAATTTTTCAAAATTAATATTTTTTCTTATTCTATACGTATTTTTTCACAAAAAAGAAAAATATAATGACATTTTTTGACCAATATATAAAATATGGATTTTCTCAAAAATATTAACATTATTTGATATTTGGATTCACTTAAAATATTACATATTTTTTTGATTAAAATAAAACCTTACATATTTTCTTGTTATTTTTATAAATATTTTTAAAAATAATAGATATTTCAATATATATAAATACTTCTATATGGGTAAAAAAATTTATATTATTATATTTATGAAAATGAAATATATTATACATTATATTTTTTGTTTCAATTGTAATTATTTATGATTTTGGGTGGTTATATTATATACCAAGTATATATGATCAAATTATTAACCTAGAATGGGTGATTACATTATAAATCGAAGATGAGTGGGTTTTTTATTTACCTTCGATGCATTAAGTTTTTCAATTAATTATGGATGTTTACTATATTGGTAATTCAATTTTTAAATATTAATATAAAAATGATTTCTCATGTTCAATAAATTATTTAATTATTATTTTAATGTTTTTACACAAATATCACGATTTTACAATGTATATTAATGAGTCTATGTTTTAAAAGTAATTATTTTATCCATCTAAACAATGAGAAGTATATCATTGTGATTTTTTTAGAGATTAAATGTTTTAAATTAAATCATAAGAATAATCATTATTCCTTTAAAACATATAAAGAAATGTATTATGAAATTTTACTGGAATAGAAGATGATTTTTTAGTTATAGAAATTTTTATCTTTATACAAATGTTTATTTTGAAAAAAGGAAAATTATTTAAAATTCATTGAGTAAAATGTGTTTTATTTCATTTTATATCCCATAATATGATTTTTGTACTCATAAAAGAAATTAAAGTATTTATCATAAAGATTTATAAATGATTAGGTATATGAATTAGTTAATAACAAATATTTTGAAGATGTGCCATGAAATGAAATCTTTTTACATAATAAAAGTTCTATTTTGTAAGAATAATTGATATTAAAAGTATAAACTATGTGATGGAATATTTTTTATACATGTTTGAGGAAATAATTCAACAAAATAATAAACAAAATATATATTGTGGAATCCAAGATACTTATTTCCTTTACAAAGACTATATATTATGTGATGTATAAGGCTAGATCCTTGTATATAGAAAAGGCATATATCTGAGTTTAAATATAGGACAACTTAGAAGTATTTTCAAAGTTAAGGTGGTGGATTTAAGACTATAAATATCCTATTAACTCATTATTAATGTTAGGAATCATTTATAAATAATTTCAACATAAAAAAATTATAGAGATGAAATTTATTCCATAATGTTAATGTGGATATGTTTTTGATGTTGTGTTAATGGAAGCAGACAATAATTTTAACATGAAGAGAAGGATTTTATGAAACCAATGTTGTATAAGATGGAATTCATTAAGAATTTTTTTCTGAAGACAAATAAGATTCATGATCACATATATATGAAATGATGTTATAAACTGATGATTCATGATGGCATTTAGAGTTGAGTTACAGATCCAGAAAAACACACATAATTATATAAGATTATGATTACAAGATAAAGTTTCTTAATGGTTGTTTTTATTGAGGTTATGGTGTTTGGTTCTATTGATTGTATTCAAGCTATTACATAAGGTAATATGTGATATGTGATCATGGGACAAAATATATGAGAGATTGTTTTTTTATATTTTTTATGAACAGGGATCATAAGGATAAACTCTTTTATGTGTGTACCGACCCAGATATGGTCATTGGAAGAATCTACTAGATTATAAATTTATTTTATTTATTAAATATAGATAATGATCTTTGACATTGTTAATGGTTCTAAATTATGAGGGATTGTGAGTCCGATACAAACTAATTATTTATATGTCTCACAATATTGAACCTGCTAAGAAAATAATTTATATTATAGGTAAGTGGTCAAGTTAGTCATTATCTCTCAGAATAATCAATGTAAGTTATTAAAGGCAATTGGATTCCAATATTGGATGGAAAAAAAACTTCTACTCTAGAAGATTCAAATAAATCACTAATTTATATCTTAAGGAAGAATTTTTATTCAACACTCATTTATGGAATTTCCCCTAGTTTAAACTATGTTTTTTTATCAAAATATTAAAAAATTTAATTAGATTATGAACCCATAGGAATACCTGATATATAGGGATTCTTATCTAACACAATATACATTGAGGTATTATAATGTTAATGATTAAATTCCATATCATAAGACCTAATAAATTTCAATGATGGAAATTAAAATTATCATGAAGCGAAATTATAGGTTTTGAGGAGGTGGTAAATGGACCAAATGATGCAAGAATATTATATTATTGAGGAGTTCCTTGATCAAATGAATGTTTTTTTGAAGTATTTAAATGATATTAGATAATTTTTTGATGAAGATAGTATTTTTTAGCACATTTTTATGATACATCATCCTAATTTAATTCCTATTAACTATGTACTAGATAAAAAATGTTTAATCGAGTTGATATTATATATCTTACACATTTCTATTGTCACATATGAGATGAGAAATTATGGAAATGAGGCTCTCTATGTAACAACCCAGGTAAATAAAGAATATAACATTTTTATATTTATTTATATTTGTTAATTAAATATTAATTTTACTTTAAATGGAATTCTATGTTCGATGGAGTAACCGATACGCAACAAAGGCTTTCTTTTAAATCTTTTGTTGAACAGAACATTGAGTTATACAAAAAAATAATTTAATATTATTATTATTTTAAATGTTAGTTAACGCATAGTCATTGTATTTGCGGGAACGAATAGAACAAACAAAAATATAATTACACATGTATGTTAATTTTTTACATTTATCTAAAAAATTTCAGAGGCTTCAAATGTGAATGAATCCATTTTTAAGCATAAATACTCTACTAATCATTAAAAGATAAATTTACTTCCTTTTGATATAGAATCTTATTTAAAGTATTTTTCACTTTTATATGTTCTAATTGAAAAAATAAATTTATTTTTTTGAATCGGGACATCAAAATTTACTTAGGATGAAATTTTGGTATTTTTATGATAAAATTCATTTTTATAAAGAATAGTGTTAAATAATGCATTTTAATTCAAAACAACATTTTAATCTAATTTATTTATATGGTTACATTAACATTCTCATTGGTTTAAAATTTTAATTGGATTATATTATTAACATTTAATCCAATACTGGTCATTGTATGTTATTTCACATTGATAGTAGACATAAACAAGTGTGAATCTTTGGATAGTTATTATTTATTAAAAACACGCCTTTTGTTTTGTAAATGGAAATTAAATTTAAATTAATTTTTGAAAATTCTATGTTTGTAATTTGTAAAAATAGATTCCATATTTTGAATTAGGAATACCAAATATGTATATAGGTAAATTTTATTTGTAAACACAATGAATATTTACTTCAGTATATATTTTATTTTCTATGGTTATATGTTAAATCTGGTAAATAATGTTAAAAAATAATTTAATAATAATGTTATAATTTTCTTACTCTTTTTATAACCCTATTGGATGGGATATTTCCAACCAGGGGAACCCTTGGGTCAATTTTGGGACCCCATGGAGCCACATGTTAATGATAATGACACTTTATATTTATTAATTTATGGTAAGGACAAAAATAACATAAACATATATGTTTTAGTAAAAAAATGTAATTGGGGTTATATAATTGATCAATTCATCTATCAATGTTATATTGTAATATAAAAAGAGTTTATATATCATAGAAATTTATTTATAATTTTTATACATTAAATAAACAAATATAATTATAATGTAATGGTGATGCAGTAATTACTTTATTAATAAAAAATTATAATAAATGATATTATAAATATTAAAATAAATTTATTTTGAAACTTTTGATGACATCCACGAATTTGGGGGATAATAATGACTTGTAATATTTTTATTAATTTAGGTTTTTTAAAATAATAATGTCGTGAATGATATTTTAAAAGTCGATATGAATAGTTTCCAAATTGCCATGAATTAGTTTAAAAAAAATTATATTTTAAAAAATGATAAAATAGTCCTAAAATCAATTATTTGGCCAACAAACATATTTGATTTTAAAAACAACAATAATGATCCATTTAGGATTTCATGTAATTTTATAGTAAATATATTAACAATATAGTATGAATATATTAGAGGACATAGTAAAAGTTAAACAAGTTTAAAAAGGGTTAAATAAAAATTATAAGGATTAAAAATATTAAAAAACTATCCATTTATTATTAGATGATTTTATTTCAACTTATATACACCATATCATTGAATTATAAGTGTTTTTAAAATTTTAAAACAGAAAATAATTTTATAATAAAATAATACTTTCAGATATTCCTAAAGATCATGTCCTCCCTCTTATAAAAGGCCACCACCTCAAACCCATTATGCACACCTCTCAGGCCACTTGGCTCATCCAACCTATACTACAATAAGCTCAAAAAATCTCTTTATTCATCGTATAATCCTTAATTTTGGAATAAGGGATTTTAATAAAGCTGTTTGTTCTAAACCAAAGACAGTAACCCGATTTAGAGGTGACGTCTTCCCTAAAGTTCTTTTCATTTTTTCTTCTCCAACCCCCTAATATAACTATATTCTATTATTGTATAACAAAACCAGTATCTTTAATATACTATTATATTTTTATGAGATTTATTCAAACTATTCATCCACAAAACTCCATCCGCTGGATTTTGAACATACTGTTTCTATGGAAAACTAACTACTACCTAAGGAAATATTGATTGTTCGATTATCTCCTACCACCACTCATGGTGGAAATTTTTGTGGAACTATATTTATATGTTATATATATTATATTTAAATTGTCTATATACTTTTTTATTTTCCATTATATCATACATTTATGGTTTCAATAGTGGGTAAACATGATGATTTCATTTGAGGAAGTGCGGTCTACCGTCCCCTCAGAGTGATATGAATCGTTCAGGCCATATGTGGAACACATAAAGGATGGAGTTAATGTAATTATATATGGAATTATACTGGAATTATAATATACCTATTCAACATTATGTTTTTATTACATTAAATTTGAGATTTAAATGGAAGTAGCACTCATGCGTATGTACGGCTTACCGTCTCCATGAACGATGTATTTCATTTCCTTAATCCAAATGTTATGTGATATTATAAATATATATATATAATGGATATAAATGATATATATGATATTTAAATAATTAATATCATTATTGAGATAATGAACTTTTGACCACATGGACAAATTTTAATTATAATAAGTTCATTTTTGACTCAAGTATCAATTTCAAAAAAATGACCCTTATTAACTCAATTGATTATATAATGTATATAACATTGTAATAAGTTATATAAAACGACTAATAAAATTTCTAAGGGTTCTAAATAAATTATAAATTACCTTTAGTTTATTATTTAGTAGATTAAAGAAATAACGAGTCTAGTTGGACACAATATAGTGGACTTTGCCTCAATTTCCTTTCATTGAGGAATTTTTTTACTTCTACACAAATTTCATTTATATTGTTAATAAACCCCTTTGAATTTTCATTTCATTCAAAGGGAAACTTTTTTGTGTGTAATATTTTACAAAATGACAAATTAAATGTTTCTTTTTAATGAATGTGGTTACACCAATATTTCTGCTGCTCGATAATTAATTGATATTTGGCATCCTCTACAAGTCATAATGTTTTTAAATGAAAAAGTTAATACCATATACTATTTTTTTGTATTTTGGAATTGAATTTTTTTTGAGAATGGATTTATTATTTCAATATCTTTGAAATGATTTATTGTGATTGAAATATGGAAATGTTATATTTCTTTTATGTTTATTTTATATGTAATTAACATGTAATGGATCTGGGGAACTGATTATGTATATGATTGGTTCCATGATAAACATAGGGCGGGTCATCACGAGATATCTTTCCAATGCAATAGGTAATATAAAGGAGGTAAACACTAATGTTTCTCCCAAGAGATTTAGCGAATATACTGTGATGATTATTCCAAACATAACTCTCTACGTGGATATGAAAGCTACAACACAAGTATGTTTTGGATGCCACAACATACCTTTATGATTTATGATTCCAATGTGTTATTCCAAAATATTATGATCATGTGTGGTATGTTAAAGATTTAAAATTATGATTTCATTGATATGTATGTTTTTATGGAATGATTTTTTCTTTCTTTTTTTATAACCCTTACTGATCTATTTATACTCATCCCAATTTTATGTAATGGTTTTCACAGGATATAAGGTATGGTAAGATAAACAAATAATTCAATAAGATTTATATCATGAAAATAATTCTTTTATTATTTTTAAAGAATTAATTTAATGAAAAAACAGATAGTAAGTATATGTGTCTACTTTGTAATATTTGAGATTTAATGTCATAGTTATCGACTAATTGTCTAAAACTACAATCCTAAAATTATCCTCAATGTGAATTATTAACTTAATTAACGATTTTTTATTTTTTATGGATGTGGGATTATAGTTGGTATTAGAGGTCAGTTTAGATAACATTAGGAGTTATGATATTGTTAAATAAATAACTATAAATTAATATATGGTAAAATTGAAATGATATAGAATTAAAAGATTACCATATTACATATTTTATAATATTCTTATGTTAATAATGGTTATTTGTAGAGAAAACAGGGTAGTTATGATGGGATAACATCAAGATGAATAAAACCATCCAAATTAGCAACATGATATTGTCAGAATCGAAACTGCATAGTTTATTGTAGTGATGGCATTGTTGACTCAGGCTACAAATGGTGGTGGTATACATGAAAATATCATCCAGATCAACCATAGAGGAATATGTTAATAGTGGATCATTTCATGAGTCAACATCCCCATCATCCAGAGGATCATCTAAACCTGTGACTGATGAAGGGTAGATTAAATCAGTAGAGATGATATTCAATGTAATGGTGTCTTCAGAACATTAAAAGGATAGTCTCTCTTTTTACAGTTTTTACGGTGAAACCGATCAGTGATGGTAAAGGATTAAAAATATCAGGGATTATGAGGAGATTAATGATCTTAATTGGAATGAATTCAGAGGAATGTTTCTTGAGAAATATTTTCCTAAAGTTGTTCATCTTAGGATAGAAAACATTCCTTGAATTGAGGTAGGATGATGACTCGGGTGGCTTCTTATGAAGAATAATTCAATCAAAATGTCATGGTAAGCTGCAAATTTAATATGAGTTATTGATAGTAAAATAAATTGTTTTTATATAGTATTAAAGCTAGTTTATCAAAGGGATTTAGCTTCTCGTGAGTTCAAAAGTTATGAAATATGTTTTCAATATGAGATGAAGTTATAAATGGAGTTTTCTGATGATCAAGTGTTCCTTAAAAAACAACAGAATAAGAGGAAGAGTTGGTATATGAAAGGGAAGAACTCTTTAAAAAAAATCTAATGGTATGAAACAGAAGTTTACAGTTTGTAAGCATTGTGGTAAAAACATGATGGGGAATGTCTTATAAATTATAGTATGTCATACTGATGTGGTAAAATAGGATCTAAAGCTCAAAATTGGAATGAAAAAATATCAAGGTAATGGTAATATCAAATCATATTTATTATTATTCAAATGTTTTAAGTGCAATAAAAATTTTCATTATGCAAATGAGTTTACAAGGAAGAACTAAACTAAGGGAAACCATCCAGACTACAAGAAGAAATGGGTGGTAAAATCCTTTGAATATACTTTAAGAGATGTTTGGACATCGAATGATGTAGTATCAAGTAAAAAAACTTTTTATTCAGATGATTCCACTATGTTGTTTCATTTAGGGTCTACACATTCTTTCATTTCTTAGAGGGTTTCAAGTAAATTGTAAGTTCCATCTCATGATATAAATCCTAAACTTATGGTAAAAACATTGAGAGGAAATGTAGAGACAAAAAGAAATTATAAGAATCTTCATGTCCTTGTGTGTAGAAAGAATCTACATAAAAACCTTATTGCTTTTCCTCTAATAGAGTTTGATGTTATTTTGTATATAGATTGGATTTCCATTTATCATGTGAAGATTGACTTTAGAGCTAAATATTGTCCTTTTCAGAATGAATTTCAGTTTGTGTACAGGAATGAACCCATACATTTGATTACATATTATAATGTTGAGGAACTAGTAAAAGATGGAAATGAATTTTACCTAGCACATATTACAGAAAACCATGGAACTATTCATATAAATGATGTTCGAATAGTAAATGAGCGCCTTGATGTTTCTACTAATGAGTTTCCATCTATAATACCTGATCGACATGTTGAATTTACTTATGACTTAGTTCCTCAAGATAATCCAATTTCAAAACACACTTATCAAATAATTTAAATTGAACTTTTACAGTTAAATAAGCAATTGTATGAGTTATTAGATAAAGGTTACATTCGACCTTGCACATCACTGTGGGGTGTTTCAGTCTTATTTGTTAAAATGAAAGATGGTTTAATGAGACTCTGAATTGATTATAGTGCATTGAATAACATCACTGTTAATAACAAGTATCATTTTCCCCATATCAAGAGTTTGTTTGATAAACTCTAGGGAGATCAATATTTTTCGACGATTACATGCGTTCGGTGTACCATAAGTTGAATATAAAATAATCAGGCATTTTGAAGATGGTGTTACATACTAGATATAGCTATTATGATTTTCTAGTTATGCCTTCTTGTTTAACCAATGAAACTGATGTATTAATGGATCTTGTTAATAGAATTTTTCGTGAGTCCTTGAATATGTCTTTGGTTGTATATATTGATAATATTTTGGTTTATTCAAAAAGTAAATAAGAGTATGAATGTCATTTGAGGGATTTCTTGAAAACATAAAAAAAAAGAAATTTTGTGGGAATTTTAAAATGTGTGAGTTTTGGTTACAAAAAAAATCATCCCTTGTCACATTTTTTCAAAAAATGAAAAAAATCTTGATCTTGCTAAAATAAAAGTCGTTGAATAACGGTGAAAATCCAAAAATATAACTGAGATCCATAATTTTTAGTGCTTAGAAGGTTATTACTGGAGGTTTTGGAAATACTTTCATAGTTATCTAGCCCAATGAATATGTTTACTAAAAAACGTGTTTTGTTAATTTGGACAAAAGAATGTGATGATTGATTTATGTTATTAAAAATAGGATTGGATAATGCTCTAGTTTTGGAACTATCTTCTTAAAATAGTCATATTATTATCTACTGTGGTGGTTCATTGAAAGGACATGGTTGTGTCCGTATGTAGAATGATCAGTTAATTTCTTATGATTCACCTATGTTGAAACCACATTAGTTAAATTATTGTCCACGTGATTTGGAATTAGATTTTATTGTTTTTTTCATTAAAAACATTGAGGCATCATCTGTATAGAGTAAAATTTAAAATATATATTGACCATAAATGTTTTAAGTATATATTCACTCAAAAATAATTGAACATGAGATAGAGGAGATGACTAGAAATAATAAAGTATTATGATTTCATGATTCATTACAATTAATGAAAGGAAAATAAAGTGTATGATGTGTTGATTCAAAATAGTAATGAAAAATTAACCATGTTAGGTTTGGAACAAGATCCTTTGATTAATGATTTGATGAACATTACAATAGAAGTTGTGGGTGTAAAAACATCCCACGCTCTGATTCATGTGTCAGTGAACATATCTCTATCAAATAGAATTAAGGAAGATCAGAAGGAATACATTGAGTTATAGAAAAATGTAGAGTTGGTTAAGAAGGATATGTTACTTGATTTTAACATTGATAAAGATTGTGTTTTCAGGTTTGGCAAGAGATTATGTGTGCATTTTGATTTAAAGTTGAAAAATTAGTTGCTATATTAAGCTCACAGTTCACTATTTTCAGTTTATCCTCAAATTATTATTATGTATAGAGGTCATCAAGAGAATTACTGGTGGGATGGAATGAAAAGAGATATTGCTGACATTACTGGGAAGTGTTTGACTTGCCAAGTGGTTAAATTATAGTAGTATTTACTAAAAGGGATTCTCCATCTGTCACTAGTTCTAGATTGGGAATGGGAAAATATATCAATGGATTCATTGTGGGATTACCAAAGACATATCGAGGTAATAATGTAATCTGGGATATTTTTGATCGATTGACCAAATATTATAATTTGTTCCTAATTCGAGATACTTTTTCTCCAGATCAACTTTCTTTTGTTGTATATTAAAGAAGGAGTCAGGTTTCATGGATTTACCATCTCCATTTTATATAATAATCATTCAATGTTTACATCAAAATTTTGGAAAAGACTCCAGTAGTCATTGGGTACTAAATGAAATTTTAGTATTTCTATTCATCCACAATCAGATGGGCCATCAGAACGATCAATTCAAAAACCAGAAGATTTGTTATGTGCTTTCTCAATGAATTACTATGGATGTTGTGACCAACATCTTTAATTGGTTTAATTTTCTTATAACAATAGTTTTCAATCCAATATATAGATGTATCCATTTAAAAAATTATATAGAAAGCAGTGTCGAACTCCAATTTTTTGGGATGAAGTAGGTGAAAGGAAACTGATGGGACCAGAATTGGTAGAAGAGATGGCATAAAAAAGATCAATTGATTTAGAAGAACATGATAATAGCTAAGAGAAGGCAGTAAAGTTAAGCGAATATCTAAAGGAAAGATCATTCTGCTAAGGTAGTGGATCATGTGTTTCTCAAATTGTTTCCATGTAAATGTGTGATGTGTTTCCATAAATGGGAAACATGAGTTTGAGGTTCATTGGACCCTATGAAATCCTGGAGAAATGTATACAACTTGCCTAAAATGTGGCTTTACCTCTATGATTATCCCAAGTACAAAATGTTTTTCATGTTTTAATGTTTATAATTTATATTCCAAATCCATCTCATGTTTTGAGTCCAGATGTAGTTCAGTTGGAAGATAATATTACTTATGAGGAACAACCTGTCTAGATTTTGCACCGTAGATAACAAGTGTTACAGAATAAAGAAATAAAATAAGTAAAGGATTCATGGTATAACTATATGGTTGAAGAGGTAACATGGGAATCTGAAAATTCTTTGAGGGATAAATTCCCCCATTTGTTTGATATGTGAATAAAATTGCAAGGACACAATTTCCAAAATGGAGGAGGGATGTAACATCCCAGGTAAATAAAGAATATGGAATTTACATATTTAATAATATTTCTGAATTATATATTAATTTTACTTTAGAGGTCATGCTATAATTTTTGGAAAACCTGATACACAAGAACGAGTTTCTTTTAAATCTAACACTACACACAATATTGAGTTATAAAAAAATTTATATAATATTATTTTTATTTTAAATGGTAGTTAACTCATAATCTTTGTATTTTAGGGAATGAACAAAACTATCTAAAATATAATTACACATGTTTTAAAAGTTTTTTTATATTTACCCCATAAAATATAGAGTCATAAAAGGTGAATGAATCCAATTTTATGCAAAAATACTCTAATATTCTACAAAAGGTAAATTTACCACCATTAGTGACAAACCCTTTTTAAATATATTTTTTGTCACTAATATGTATTCTATTGAAAAAAATAAAATTTTTCTTTAGAACCAAGATATCCAAATTTCTTTTGGTTGCAATTTTGGTAATTTTCTGTTAATGTTCATTTTTTAATGAATAGTGTAAAATACTATATTATAATTGAAATCATCATCTTAAAATAATTTATTTATATGGTCACATTATCCTTTTTACTGGTTTTAATGTGGATTTTGTTATTATTTTTACCATTTAGTCCAATTTTGGTCATTGTATGTAACTTCACTTTGAAAGCGGACATAAACACGTGTCAATCTTTTGAAAGTTATTATTTCTTAAAAACACGATTTTTGATTGGACAAAAGGAATTAATTTTAAATTCATTTATATAACATCTCTGTTTTGAATTTAGAAGAATTGATTTCATATTTATAATTAGGATGCCAAAATTTTTTAAATAGTTATCTTTTTTTTAGACACTAAAAATATTTACATCACTAAATATTTTATTTACAATGGTTAAATAGTAAATCTGGTAAATAAAGTTACAAAAGTAATATTATAATAGTATTAAATTTACCAAACACTTGTCCTAATAGTTTTGGAAGAGATAAGTTCGATCAATGGCACCCTTTGGTTGATTTGGGATCCCATGGAGCCACTTGGTAGTGATAATGACAATTTAGATTAATTAATTTAAAGTAAAGACAAAAAAGACATAAACATATATCATTTAGTAAAATAACTGTATATGGGGTTATATAAGTGATCTATTCAACTATAAAAATTCATTTTAAAGACAAAAGTATTTTGTACATAGTGGTAATTTATTTATAATTTTTTGAATTTAAATAAACAAATTTATTTGTGACACAATGGTGACGTAGTAATTGCTTCATTAAAAATGGTTTCAAATAAATGATATTATATATAATAAAATATATTTATTTAGAAAATTTTCAGGAAATATACAAATTTTAGGGATAATAAGGTATTTTTATATTTTAATTAATGACGTTTTTTCTAAATAATAATGTTGTATTATATTTTTTAAAATCATGATATGAATAGTTTATAAATTGATACAAATGAGTTTATAAAACAATTAATATTTCATAAATTGATAAAATAATCCTAAAAATATAATATTAAGCCAACTAACTTATATGATTTAAAAAATATTATTAATGAAATATTCTGGGTTTCTTTTAATTTTATTGTTATTATATTAATAATATAGTGTGAATATATTAGAGGGCTTGGTAAAAGTTATAAATGTTAACAAATGGTTAAGTAAAAAAGATAAGGTTTAAAAAATATCCAAAACCTATAAAATTATTATTGGATGATTTGAATTTGACTTATATGCATCATATAATCGAAATAAAAATGTTTTGGATATTTTAAAACTAAAAATAATTTTATAATAAAATAATACTTTCAAACATTCTTAAAGAGTCTCTCCTCCCTCTTATAAAAGAACACCAACTATAACCCTTTACTCACACCTCTAAAGCCACATTAATAGTCCAAGCACTTATAAAATAAGCTCCAAAAATCCCTCTCTTCCACCTAGAAGCCTTACTTTGGTAATAATGCATTGTAATAAATCTTTTTTGGTTCAAACTAAAGAGAGTTACCTTATTTAATGGTGGCATCTTCTCTCAGGTTCATTTCTTTTTTCCCTTCTCCAACCCCCAAAACCCTATTTCATCCATTATTTTATAACGAAACCATTATAATAAATATATTAGGATATTTTTATCCATTTTACTGGAAATACATATCCACACACCTTCATATAATAGATTTAGGATATAATGTTTCTATGGACAGTGAACTACTATAACACGAAATGATGATTGTTGAATTATCACCTACAACCTCTCATGGTGGCCATTAATCTGACACTTTAGTTATATGTGATATATATTATATTAATATTGTCTCTATAGTTATGTATTTTTAATTTATAGAATACCTTTATGGTTTCCATAATGGTTAAACACAATAGAATTATTTGAGGAAGTGCGGACTACCATCCTTACAAAGTGATATGATTCATTCATGCCATATATAGGACATATAAATGATGGAGTTATTGAAACTACATATGTAATTATATAATAATTAAAATAGAAATATGATTCATTATTTTTTCATTCCATTAAATATGAATTTGAAATGAAAGTAGTGATCATGCGTACGTACGGCTTACCATCTCCAAGAAGGGTTCATTTCATTTCTTATATGCAAATGTTATGTACTATAATAAATGCATATATATAATGGATATATAAGATATATATGATATCTAAATCACTAATAGCAATTTGGAGATAATGGAATTTTGATCTCATTGACAACTTATAATTATAAGAAGTTTATTTTAGACTCATGTACCAAATATTGACAAAATGACCATTATTAATTCAAATGGTTATGAAATATTTATAACATTGTAATAAGATCTTTAAAAGAAATAATAAACATGAAAATGTTTCTGGAAAAGCTCTAAATTAACATTAGTTTATTATTCAATATATTAAACAATGAATGAATATTGTCGAACATGAGGTAAGGGACTTCATCTCAATCACTTTTCATTGAGCCATATTTTGGTTTCTATATGACATTTTTTATACATTTTATAAAAACCTTTGTATTTTCATTTCATTCAAAGTTAATATTTTTCTACATATTTTTTTACTAAATGAAAAAGGGAATATTTCTTTTTAATGTACGCAGTGACAACGTCTTTTCCACCACCATTAGCATTATTTGATATTTGGTTTCCTCTATAATTTGTAGTTTTTTTAAAATGAAAATAAATACCATATAAACTTTTTACATATTTTGGTATTGAAAATGGTTTTGAGAATTTATTGATTATTTTAAAATATAGAAATGATATATTGTGATTGAAATGTGGAAATGTTATCTTTCATTTTTGTTTTATTTATATGTTATGAATATGTTACGGTTCTAGAGAATGTTTTATGTATATGAGTGGTTCCGTAATAATCCTAGGGCAGGTGAGCCCAAGATAGGTCTCTAATGCCTTGTGTAACATGAAGAAGGTAAATGATAATGTTTCTCACAAGATATTTCGAGAAACTTTTGTTATGGGTATTCCAATTGCCACACCCTATATAGTTGTGAAAGCTACAATGTAAGTTTGTTATGGATTCCACAAGTTACCTTTATGATTATTGATTTCAATGTATTATTCATAAATCTAATGATTTCTTATGGAATATTAAATACTAAAATATATTATTTCACTAGTTATATGTATATGTGGGCAAAGGTTTTATATCATTGTTTTATAACCCTTATTGAGATTTTTATGTTCATCCCATGTTTTTGAAATGTTTTTTTATAGGATACAAGGGAGGATAAGAGAAAGGAAAAATTTAAGATGATTTAAATCAATATAATAATTCTTCTATTCATTGAAGATTTTTTATTTTGTGGAAAAAATAGATAATGTGTAGAAGTATCTACTTTGTAATATTTGAGAATTAATGCAATAGTTAAAAACTAATTATATAAAACTCTAATATGGAAAAGATCCTCAATTTGAATTATTATCTTAATTCAATAATGTATAATGGTTTTGTTTGGTGCCTTATACAAGAAATAGGGATGCCTAATGAGGTACATTTTTTCCATTAATTTACCCACTCTAGTGGATGGTCTTGAATAAAGGGAAATTGATGAGGTGATTTCATTTCATTACTCTGATAAACAATAAGGAAAATAAATGATTAATGGGAAAATTCCACTAAAATTATTTATATTTGGAATGGTTTAATATATTGTAGATATGTGGCCATATAAGTTTAATGATGATGATGTTGAAGGTCAAATGATGATTTTTGAGGACGTTAAATGGGTTGGAAAATATATAAGGAAAAGTTCATCAAGAAGTAGATATTATGTTCAAAATAAAATATATTTTTATAAGAAAATGAGGGAAAATATATTTATGACTATAAAGAGAACATAGAAAATTATATAGCAGTGGTTGTTGGAAATACCAAGAAAAGGGAAGAGATATAAATCATAAAGGATAAGTGGAAGGGATTACTGATATCTAGAATTAATTAGATGCTTCTCTTTGAGAGATAGATGTCTAGAAATACAAAATGATTAAATTCAACGGTACATTTTCTTAATCCAAAAAAGATATATATATTATATTTAATATGTTATGTTTCTTGATAAAGGTAGTAATTGAAATTCAAAATTAGGGATGACTTTAAACACATAAAACCCCCATAATTATAATATCAATATTTAATAGAAAATATTGTTTATCAAAGGACTGAGTAAACAATTGAGGGATCCCATCAATCTTATAAAATAATTAGAGGAGTAAGTTATTGGCCTAAGAAATGAATTTATTGAAAAATATAACATATTGACACCCAATAGTATAACATCATGAAATATGATTAATTATGATATAGAAAAAAATGGAAAAATATATTATGAATATCCATAAAAAAGGCATCAAGTATCTGATATAATCTAATCAATAAAAAACAACAACATATATTTTATGGGCCATGATCATAAATAAAAGTAAGTGGTAATTAATTCTTGACCATAAGAACCCGATCTATAGATGATGATTGATTTAATTTTAAACAATTAGATGAAGATTATGAGAACCCAAGGAACAACTAGTTTTATAGAAATTACATACATGAATTCAGCCCATATTAATTGATATTATTGTGAAAAGATGAGACATTCCCATAATTTCTATTCCATATCCCAGAGGTAATGATGGGAATAAGAGCAATAAATGAATTAAAAAAAATATATGTATTAATATAATCTATATGATGTTAACTATTTATTATATCAAGGACTCAGAAATATGTCAATATATATCTCCTCAACATTATATTATAATGTACCAATTCAGAAGCAATGTGGATATACATAATGGGTTAATGGCTTATCTAAAGAACAAAAAAATAAAAAATCTATTTTCCTATAATCTTGATAAAGGTGGCCCTTTATACATTAGTTATGATAAAGTGTAGCAGTAAACATCATGTATTAACTAAAATACATTTATTAAAAAGAAAATATTCATGTAGGTAGAAATTCAAAGGAGTTCCCAAAATGAATTTGATAGTTAAGAGGTATATAAACTTGATAGTGGATACACATTTCAAATGATGTTAAATAAGGATATTCCAATCGGAATTTAATATTAAAGGATAGTGTAGTCAAATTAGGAATTAAAGATAAACTAATGATTATTATCTTACAAAAATCATTTTTTGTGGGAATAGATATGCGATGTGTAGTTATAGTTGTTTTTATAAGACACAAACAAAACATTATTTGTAGATATTTATTGCATGGTATAGATCATGGAATATTATTTAACAATTAAATGTGAATAATCATAATGTTTTATAAAATATATAGAGTTTATGTATAATGAATTTTTTTTACTAGAACGATTTTAAAAAACAATTAAATTTATTGTTAATTAATAATTAGTTGTACGATAACCATGTTCTCAACACTACTATTTTTATTTTAAAAAATATAATACATGGGAATAAATTTTAATCATTAAGCATATATATGCATATTAATAATATTATAGATCATATCTAATTAAACATGTATGAATAATTTCTAATTTCACATATTTGATGTATATATTATTCATACAATTATAAAAAATAATATTAAATTAGTGTTTTACTGGGAATGTTATTTGAATATCTAATTATGGTATTCCTGAAAACAATTAATTAATATAATAAAATAAAAAATGTGATTCATTAATTTATAGATAAATATTGGAAAATATATTTGAATAAATCCTTGAGGAATTTTATATGGGCTAGAAACACATATCAATGAAATAGATTAAAGGAGTATCCATTAATATTCTAAACCCCCATAATGTATTCTTAAAATAAACAAATTACATTCCATAAGTATCTATAATAAATTTCCCGATAAATAAATAAATTCTATATAATTAAATCCACTAAAATCTTTCTAAAACCAGATAATATTAATCTAAAAATTTATTAGTAATAAAAAAGAAAAAAAGAAAATTTAATTTTAATAAAATATCCCATTATGAAAACTCAAAAAAATTTATCATTTTATAGATTTTTATTAAAATAATAAATAAACACAAGTATATTAATAACATAATTCTTCCCTATACAAATAAGGGTGAATCCAATGAATTAGGATTTATTTCATGTATAATTTTTTGAAATAGTAAATAAAATATTCAAATTATTTAAATAGAAAAATAAAATGAATGATATTAAAATAATTATAATTATAGAAAATTTTAACTTTGATTATGTGAATGAAACACCATTGGATCATGATTATACTAATACATAGATTGGGTAATGAATAATTTGAAGAAGTATAACCATGATGATTATTAAAGGCAATGGTTGGAATAAAAAAATTACTATATCATTAGGGTTAATATAATTTTAATATAAAAAAAATTCTAAGCATAGAGTATATTTAAAATTAAATCTTTAGCTAGTCAGTTGAGAACCAAATTAACCACCACAATGTACCCAACTCCACTTGCTGTCTTAAAAATACATGTTTCATCAGAAAAAATATCCTCCAATTTTATAAACTAACCTTAAACCCAATAAATGTATTATAAATAGATCAATTTTAATCCTAAAAGATAAATTTTAATGGAAAATTCAAAAATAATAATTATCCCCTCCAATTCATCAATTTTTCTTATAATTTTCTAAATATATTTAATAAAAACCAAATAAACAATGCCATTACATTGCAATAGTAATTAAATAGTATGAAATGATTATAGTATAAACACATAAATATTGAAATATTATGGGTAAAATTCATAATATTCCTATACTCCTGATGAACCCCTTGGATTAAACATAACAAAAGATCACATACTGGCATACCAGTTCATTTCAATTTTAAAAGGTATGTGGGATAGAGTGAAACCACTATACGACCAGGTACCTATATACTATAAGAACAAATGATAATATTCTACCTTCAGAACAATTTTTATAGTTGTTTTAACATATCATCATCTATAATATAACACTATTAGAGAGATTGATGATAGATAACCACTAGTATAATGGTAAGTCAACTAAAACTGTATTAATATTTTGAATAAAAATCGGTTTGAAAAGTATATAACTATCTAATGTAAAAATAAACTATTTAAATTATTTTTTCCTCCATTATCGTTCATTCCCATCTTCTTGATCTCCCACCATGAAAACATTCTTCCGAAGAACACATATTATAAAATGAAACTCTTTTTTCAGCAACATGTTGTATATTTATTACCATCTCCACATTACAATGTATCATTCATCATCTCTATTATCAATCCAAGTTCATAAATAGGCCAACCCTTTAATAATATCACACAAATTCCCAAAAGCAACTAAATACCATTTATAACATATATAAAACTGTTAATATACCCTTCCATATAATACCAAACTCATAAATCCTCATGTTAGTGAAGAACATAAAAGCCTACAAAAAATGGGTCCACCACCCATACAGTAACATAATAACATTAAAAACTCTATGAAGAAATAATCTAAACTAGACTAACAACTACTTCTTATATTTCTTCTCCCCAATATAATCCCTAAATTGATCCCCTTATCTATCATATATACATCTCTCTCACATACAATATGAAAACTATCCACTTCCCCCCCCCCCCCCACACACTCATAAATGATATAGTATCCATAACAGAAACTCATTAAATAGTTAATATGAATTACCAAACCTATAAACTACAAGAGGCTAGAAATTTTTTAGATTATGATAATTTAAACTAATAAAAATTTAGACATCTATATCATTTTGAATTTTGGATTTAAGGGAAAATTCATGATAAAATTATATGAGACACACTTGGAAGAAATAATCAATGTGGTGGATGAGAACATATAAAGTGTTGAAACTATATTTTTTATTGATTCATCACTTTTACTGAGTGGGTGATCTATTTAGTTAGTACGAAAACATTAGAGCATGTTATTCATAGATTTCCTGATTTATATGAGTGTTTATAAATATGATTTAATAATAAACAATAAAAATGATAATAAATTGATCCTCCATGGGATATGGAAAATCATATTTATATAATAGTTAACATTGATCGAATGAATAAGAATGACCCAAAAATAGACAACAAAAAATCTACTAATAATTATAAATAATTTTTTTCAAGGTATTTAATTGGATTTTATGAAAATATGGATTCATAAGGGCCAATGAATTAATCACTTGTCCAAATTATTTATGAAACATTCTAATTCTAGAAAAATAAAATATAAAATAAGATTGTTCATTACATTTATGGCTATTAATGGAAATAAATTCTGATTATGTTGGGGGTAAAATATGTCACTAATCTAGAAAACAATTGGGAGTTAAGTAGTCTTCATTATCAAATTTATTTCATTAAAATGTTACACATATTGACCGTTTATTATAATTTTTTTAATGAATTTTTAGAAGGTTTATTACTATCTTATAGAGTTATCAACAACTATGTTGAAGGAAAACTTTGATGTGGTTTAATTATAGATTACATTCCACTACCTAGATTACCTCACATAGAGAATGGTATATAGTTTCACCTTAAAAGAACCCACCACTGTAGATTCATTATTAGTAAAATAGAAATATTTTTAAAATTTATCTCAACCTGCACTATATCATAGAGCTTAAATATGGGGACCATATATTTTCCAACATTTACCATCACCCATCCCACCTAAAATTTATCTACATAAAAATGACAAATGAGCTCCACTATAGATTTTACTCGACCATCATTTTGACTGTACTCACTAATATGATTCTATTTTATACATCAATCTACAAACATCCCCATCTAAGAACACCGAATATAGAAACTTGGTCCCTGATAATGCCCATTCCTTGAGAGACATTATATCCTCTTGTGTAGGTTTTCCCCCACCATCCCCCATAGTCCCATTATATGATTAAGGTAAAGATAATGTTGATAAAGGCACTTCATGTGAATAAAATGTGTTTATGAATATACACTTTTGATAAAAACCTATTAATTTGATAGAATACAAATAAGTTTGATATTCAACAAGAACTCACAAAAATATTTTTCCTGACCACCACCACCACTACAGAGAGAACGTCTATTGATGTTGGTGCTGAGAAACCCATTGGGGATCACACTGAGATTTATTTCACATACGGTAAATATGAATTATAAGAAATCCATAAATTAGGTATTTATAATAAAAATGAACATAAAATTTATAATTAATTACCCATAGATGTAACGCCACAATATTTCATAGTACGTTATCTCTTCAAAGTAATTCAATAACTTGCGCTAAATGAAACACCGAGTTCAAGCGCACCATGACTTACCTAAATAGCCTTTCAAAAGAGGTTATGAATATTATAAACTAAAATTTGAATTTTATATATTCTATAAAATTTTATTTATCATATTATATGTTTCATAGACATACTATAATAACAAATTCATTTTTTCACATAAAGGATGTATTTTTTTAGAAAATAGAATTTTACTGCCTTTTAGTGGTGAACCATTTTTAATACCAATATTTGACACTTTTATATATTCAATTAAATTAAATTAAATTATTTTTTAGATTCATGACATAAAAATTTAGTATGTATAAATATTTGATACATTTTTTACAACATTTATATTGTGATGAATTGTTAAAAATATTAAATTTTAATTGAAAACATCATTTTTAATAGAAATAATTTATTGTGTTAAATTATGCATTTAAATGGTTTTAAAGTATAATTAGATTATATTTTTATCATTTAACATAATTTAGGTCATTATAAGTATTTTTCACATTTAAATTTGACATAAACACATGAAATTTTTTTGATAGTTTTTACTTTTTAAAAACCAGATTTTTTGTTTTGAAAGTGACAATTAACATTAAATTAATTAATTCAAAATCTATGTATTGAATTTGGTAAAATAGAATTCATTTTTTAATTTAAAATATTAAAATTATCTTAGGGTGAAATTTTGTTATTTTTACGAAAAATTTAAATTCCTGAGGAGTGCTGAAAACCACTATGTTATTGTTTAAAACAGACCATTTATTTAAAACATTTGTTAATTTATTTTATTTTATATTAGGTCAAAGTAGATACATAATACCTATATATGTTCAATGTAATTAATGGAATTCATTTTATAACAAGTTTATATTTATAAAATTTTATTGAACTTTTTACTGTCTTTTACCCACCTTCTAGAAGCATTTGAAAATTTTCCTAAAACAAAATTTTACTGCTTATGTGAGTTGAATTTCAAAAATCCGAGAGAGACTATTGAAATTAGTATGTAAAATTTTGTTCAATAAGATGAAATTAATTTTTGGTGAATAGTATCTTTTGACTTTTACTTACCATGGTTAAAGTAAATTGGGTGTTTAAAGGTAAAACTGATATAATAATTATCTTAAAATATGTCCAAATAGTATTGGATATGTGTTATTTGATCAAAAGAATTCTTTGGAATAAAATATGAAATTTTTGGTCATCATAAATTAGATTAAGATATTTATTATTATTTTATTTAAAGAAATGTTAAAAGTGTTAAATTAAATGTTTAATAACAAAACTATATTTAATATAGGGTTATATATAAGATAAATTCGACTATAAATACTCATTAGAATCTAAAGATTTCCCTTCATCATGTAATTTTTTTTATCATTTTTATAAATTAAATAATTAAAATTATTTATCACATAATGATGATGTAGTAATTACCTTATTAATGAACAAATCAAATAAATGGTATTATAAATATTAAAATAAATATAATTGAATTTTTTTATGATGACCATGAATTTTCTAGGAGAATATGAAAAGTTTTATTCGAATCAATTTTTCCTATGTGAATTAATAAAGTTGTGATGACTTTCACAGAAACCAAATACTAAATTGTTTCAAAATAGACATAAAAGAGTTTTTTAAAAAATATTATATTAATAAATTATATAATATTCCAAAAATTCTAAGGTTCTTCCAAAGGGCATAAATAATATTATATATGTTAATAATAAAACACTTCAGGCTCTCTTGGAAGTTTTGTGTATGTTTATAAACCATATAGTATAAGAATACAAGAAGACACGGTAAAAGTTAAAATATTTAACTAACAGTTAAATATAAAAGATAAGGTTAATATGGTAACTTAATCTTGTCTAAACCTATTGCTAGAAAAGATTTAGACCCATAACCACCTTATCTTAGAAATAAATTAATTTGGATCCATTATAAACTGAGGGAGATTTTATAATATGTTTTTTAAACTTTTCCTAAAGTGACCTTCACCCCTATTATAAAAGTGTACTTTACCTTCTCTTAATTTCACACCTCCAAATCAATTTTGCATGCCCAAACCCTAACCAAATATCCTCCCAACAACCCTCAATTAGTCTTAATGTCCATACATTGATCTGAAAGCTAGCCTATGGATCCCTTTTTATAAACTCAAAATCAAACACCCGATGAAGATGTAATAATTTCACCACCCTCTATCATGTTCATTTCATCTCCCACATCCTAATTCATTGTTTTTTCCATACCAAAATAATAACTCTAATACATTCTACATTATTTGATGTTATTATAAATATGATACAACCATATTCATTATTCTATCTATCCTACAAATGACAAAGTCACTATATGTGCACACATACAGCTTACCATCTCCACGTCGTGGTATAGTTTGTTATTCCAACACTAAATTGCTTTTATGGGTATAATAATGAGTATATCTGATTTAATAATAAATATAACATGTTATGTATTCTGTATATATGATATACCATCCAATTATATACAATTTCACCAATAATATAATGATATTGTCACTCGTGCATATGAACGGATTACCGTCTCCACGAACACGATTAGATTCATTCACCACCATAATAATTTGAGAATAATCTCCATTTTATGATAAAAAATAATTATTAAGAACATAATATCATTATTTATATGAATCAAATAAATACTACACATAATAAAAATGTATTAAATAACAAATCATATAATTGAAAACGAATCAGTTAACACCTGAAATAATGATACAAATGAAATATTATTAAAAACAATATTATAGGATCTTATATAAAATCATATTTATGTATTTAGTTCTTGAATAATTTAATAACAATGTTTTATTTTTTATACAAGAGGTTAACATGCCATCTACAAATGAGAAGTTCATGGTAATGGTTAATTTTACAATCTATATACTTATCTGGGGTTGTTAAAACGTATGTAACTTCTGGGACCTCTTTATCATCCTCATCCGTGTTTTCCTGAAAATTTAATTCAAGAAATTTTTACTATTTACAAGACAATGGGTTAAAGACATTTATAACCTTATTAGACTTTATATGTATCTATAATAATTCCATCGTTTTCCGAACAGGGTACTTTATGACCTTTTGGACAAAATTAAGGTAAGAATGTCTTTTTTAACATATATGGCGGCTGCGACTATTTTCCACCATTATAACATCATGAAATAATCCCTTACAATCTTATAAAAATATTTTAAAAATAAATGTTTTCTTATATTATTACATGAATTATAAGTTATTTTAAAATATAAAGTTATATTCCCCTCAAATTATTTTGATTTCATCTATGTAAACATCCTTTAACAGATTTTATACTTGTTTAAAGGTGATTTGTTATGATATAAATATTCAATTTTGTATTAATCGTTTTGTGATATGTTTGAAGTTGGATTTGTTATTTTTAAACCATTCATGTTTTATGGTTAATGTATTACATTTTGTATGCTACTTTTAATATGAATTTTTATGTTATTTTCCAAACTTTTCATATGAAAAATGCATTGAACATAGTAAGTGATTGGTGGAGCCCTATATAGCTCCTCGATGCGTTGGTAGGTCTCACGAGAAAAACTAGTGTCTAGGGACAAGACCTTGAGGAAAACTTATAGGTAGTATTGGCATGAGGCATTGACTATGTGGTTATGATGTCTGGCATTATGCATTCTATCATTATAAAATTAGCTTGGATATAACATGTGATTTTTCCACTAATAGACTATCCATGTGGATAAGTAAATGGAATTATTTAATTTATCATTTCCATATTAAGATTATTTTTATGTTTAAAATGATTGTTTTTAAGTATTATAAATTGCCTTAAATTTTTATTCTTATTGATGAAATTATTCTCTATATTGTTATCCATACTGAGCATATGTGCTCACTGCTTTCTATGTTTTAATTTTTCAAGAATGAGATGAAGTATGTTATGACTGACCTATATAGATAGTCTAATATATATGAATGTGGTCAATGGAGACAATTTTGATGTTGTTTTTTATTTTATAATGTAATGTAAAACTTATGAATGTATCTAGTTGTTCCAAATATAATAAACTGATCAATCTTTTGGGATTTGATCTCTTGTGATCATGCCAGAGTTATGTAATAATCCATAGACTATGGGTAACTGGGGTAAGGGAGATATAATTGTTATCAGAGGAAGTTTAGTACAATCCTTGGATACTATATCTTGATAAACTCTGATTATTGAACTTTACCCTAAGATTAACATTAAGGATTAGTATTGATGAACATTCTAGAATTATGGTAATATAGAGATTTTGTGAATTTTTCATGAAATTCATTCCAATCTAGATATGAGCAGGTAGAGGTAGCTATGGCACAGATGTTCCAAGGAGTGAGAACTGTAATGAGGTATTTCGAGCATGACCATGGTATCCCGGTACACGATAATGGGCATTGCTGCACTATTTGTTACGACACTCCTGGGGAATATTCTTTGGATCATTTAAATTTTCATTACAAGCCATTATGAAGGATTTAGGAGTAAATACATCCTAAAATAATTTTTTTGAGTATATATTATATGTTTAATCCCTTCAATTTACATTAGGTATTTTACAAGATTGAATTTATGCATTTTGGATCATAAACTAACCTAGTGTACGCCATTGTTTATAAATGGTTCCTAGTAGAAGGAATGATAACTCCCACAATATGCATTATCCAAAGATTATGAAGGATCGTATCATTAATGGAAATAATCCAATATTTAGAGGGGAAATAGTCTCCCACATATTCTCAGAAAATGAAGAAATAGTATCATGTGTTAATAAGATAAGTAATGAACACTTTGAGTCCAATGGCTTTGAAAGTAACCAAGAGAAAAAAAGTATGGAAGAGAAAAATATGGATAAAGGGAGTGGGGAAGAAGGATTTTTCCATATATGATAACTATGGAAAAAATATCCTTGGTTAATAATTGAAGGGAATGGGAGTTTTTTATAATGTTGGACAAAAAGGACACCAAGTACGTGATTTCTTGGGTAAGAAAAAGGTTTCAATTGTACAATTCTTCATCTGTAAGGAGTTGGGACACTATTCGAATCAACATCCCAGTAATTAAAGTATACCACAAATGGTGTTGTTAGATAATAATTATGTTATGATATTACCACAAATGAAGAGTAATGAAAAGTTTTCTTTTGTTGTTATTAAATAATTATGTCATTTTAGTGTTGTATCAATGATGTACTAGTCATAATAATTATGTATTATATTAAGATTGTACTGCAGTACTATTTCATTATGGACTTGATATTGTGTGGAATGAAGAAAAGTGACTTAATACGAGGTTAATGTTTTTATAGAATATATTTTTGAGAGAAATATAAACCTTAATATTGTTCTAATTCGGTGGAATTTATTTTGGAATAAGTTATGATTGATTAGGATAATTAAATTGATATTTTTGACTACCTTGAAACTGATTAATGATTTTTATACTCCATCATTGTTGGAGTTTACAACATTTTTGGATATAAGGAGTATATCCATTATTCTATTAGTAATAATAGAGGATGATTGAAACCAATAAGTTTTTATGGTAATTTAGGTTGTTAGTGTGTATTAAAAGAATAGATGATGACGGTTTTCACAAGTTATTATGTGGAAAAAAGGATCTTCATTGTGTTTAACTACCTTATAAATTTTGGACTATGAGTTTGTATGAAATTATTTTTTATTAGACTAAATTATGGAATGGATTATGTTAAACATTGGATAATATTATTTAAGGTTAAAAAAATATTAATATTATTTTTTGGATTGTTATTAAAAGGAAATCCCAGAGGTCGGGCGACCACCTGTCACATCCGATAAGGCCACGAGAATTGAACACGCAGCCGAAGGGTGGAAGGAGTGCACTACCTACCACTAGCCTACTTGATGTCCTATTTTGAATAATGTAGTTTTTTAAATTTTCTCACAACTAAATTATAAATTAATTATTATTATAACCCTATATGATTGGGATAAATAGAATACTTTTGAATTCTATTATCCTTTAGAGTCAAAGATGTGTTTGTGGTAATAAGTAGTTTAAGGATGAAACTCTATGTGTGATGTATATTTTTTTCTCTTATTCTAGGTATAAAAATATTCTTAAAATTTAGGGAAGGATTCTTAAATTAAAAAATATTTTTTCCTAATACCTTATGTTTTGTTGAACCGGTGATATTTTAAATAATCATAGTTTTATGGCATTGAGGGCATTAATTTTACACTTGTTTTTTATTGATGGCCTAAATCCCTCCATATAAATATTTACGTTTTCCCTCTAATTATATTACTATAATTTCAACCATTGTTACTCAAATCAAGATCATAAATTGGTGGGGAATTTTTCATTTTCGTTTCCCTCTAGTTAAGACTAAATATTATTAACCCATTTTCGTATGAGGGTTTTCCAAAAAAGAAATTTTTCTTCTTTTAACATTTTATTTTCGAAGAACAATTTCAAATTTAGGGGATGCAATTTATTGAATGAGGGGAGAATATAACACCCCAATATTTCTATGTTTGTTATCTCTTCAATGCAATTCAATAACATGCGCTACCAGCAACTCCGATTTCAAGCACACCACGACTTACCAAAATGTCAATTCAAAAGTCGTTAGGAATAGTATTAACTAAATATTTAATATTATATATTCCATATAATTTTAGCATCCATATTTTGTGTTTTATAGACATAATATAATAAAAAATTAAATTTATCATGTAAAGAAAGTATTTTTCAGAAAATGAAATTTTATTGCCTTTTAATGGAGAATCATTTTTAAAACCCATATTTGACAATTTTATATATTCATTTTCATGAAATTAAATACTTATTTAAATGATGGATAGAAAATTTTAGTTTATAGAAAATTTTTGTACTTTTTTGATAACATTCATATTTTGATGAGTAGTTAGAAATACTGAATTTTATTTGAAAACAAATTTTTTAATTGAAATAATTTATAGTGTAAAATTATTAATTTGACTGGGTTGTAAGAATAATTAGATAATATTTTTTTATTTAATATAATGTAGGTCATTATATGTAATTTTACATATAGATTTGACATAAACACGTGTCAATATTTATATAGTTTTTACTTTTTAAAAACATGTTCCTTAGTCTGGACAATGTGAATTTATTTTAAATTAATTAATTCAACTTCTATGTTTAGAATTTTGTAAAATATAATTCATTTTAGAATTTGGAATACCAAATTAGCTTATGGTGAATTTTTTGTATTTTTCTGAAAACATTCAATTTTTGATGAATACTGAAAAACACTAAATTATTGATTAAAACTGACTATTTTATTTAAATAATTAGTTATATAATTTTAATTTATTTTATATAAAAATAGTTACATAATACCTATATATTTTCAATGTAATTCATTGGATTCATTTTATAATATGTTTAGATATATAAAATTTTATTGAACTTCTTATCATCTATTACCCACCTTCTAGGAGCATTAGCAAATTTGAATAAATCTAAATTTTAACACTTTTGTGAGCTGAATTTCAAAAATACGAGAAACACTATTGATATCAGTAAGTAAAATGTGGGACAATAATATGAAATTAATTTCATATGAATAGTATCTGTTGACTTTTATTTACCACGGTTAAAAGTTAATAAAGTAATTAAAAGTAAAAATGATATTATAATTACACTAACAGAAGTCCTAATTGTATTTGATAAATTTAATTTTACTGAAAACAACTTTAGGAATAAAATATAATCATTTTGGTCAAATTGGATTAGATTTGGACATTTATTATTATTTTATTAAAACATGTATTAAAAGTGTTAAATTCAATGTTTAATAACTAACCATTTTTAATATATGGTTATACAAAAGATAAACTCAACTTTAATTATTCATTTGATTGTTAAAAAGATTTCCTAAATCATGGTATTTTTCTTATAATTTTATTTATTAAATAACTAAATTTATTTATGACATAATGAGGATGCAGTAATTACTTTATTAATGAAAGAATCAAATAAATGGTATAATAAATATTAAAATAAATATAATTTCAAAGTTTTTATGACATACAAAAATATTATAAGAGAATATTACATGTTATTGTTTAATAAATTTATCTTTTTCTAAGTAATCAAGTTGTGGGGACTTTCAAAAAAACTAAATACTAAATAGTGTCAAAATTGACATAAAGTAGTTTTTTAAGGTTATATTATAAAATTTTATTATATTCCTAAAAATATAAGGTTAATCAAAAAGGCATAAATAATTTTATATATGTTATTATAGAGCCACTTTCTATTCTGTTAGTTGTGTAGAGTAATTTTATGAACCATATAGTGTTAGAATACAAGAAGACACGGTAAAAGACAAACTATTTAACTAATAGTTAAATCTAATTAATAATGTTAATATGGTAACCCAAACTTGTCTAAATTCTATTGGTTGTGATTATTTATATCCATACATACCTTATCTTCTAAATAATTAAATTTTGATACATTGTAAACCTAAAATGATTTTATATTAAAATAATATTTTAAACATTTTCCTAAAGTGACCATCACCTCTCTTATAAAAGGGTACTTCACCTTCTCTAAATTTCACTCCTCCAATGACATTTGGATCTGCAAAAACCTTCCCAAATATCATCCTAATTATCCTCAATTCTACCTATTGTATGTAAATTTATCAAAAATCTATCGTAATGATCCCTTTTGATCAACTCAAATGGAAACACCCAAAGAAGACGTAAAAATTTCACCACCTTTATTCAAGTTCTTTTCTTCTTCCACTTCATATTTCTTTGTTGTTTCCAATAGAAAATAATAAATCCAGTACCTTCTACATACTTTGATGTTATTATCAAAACGATACTACCATATTCATTATTTTATCTATCCAATAAAAGACAAAGTCACCATACGTGTGTGCGTACGGCTTACCATCTCCACGTCACGGTGTAGTTTGTTATTCAAACACTTCATTATTTTGATGAGTATAATAATGAATATAAATGATGTAAATAATAAATATAACATGTTGATTATTATTTATATATGATATACCATCCAATTATATATGATTTCACTATAAATATGATGATATTGTCACTTGTGCGTACGTATGGATTACCATCTCCATGAATGTGATTAGATTCGTTCCCCATCCTAATCATTCAAGAATAGTTTTCATTTTATGATTAAAAATAATGTTTAAGAACATAATATCAATCTCTATATGAGTCAAATACATCCTACCCATAACAAAATGTCTTATGTAAACAATCATATAAAGGACACCAATTCAGTTAACACCCAAAACAATGATACTACAAAAATATTATTAACAAAATCAATATTTGAGGATCATATATGATATAATATTTATTTATATATTCCTTGTATGATTTAACAACAAAATTTTAACTATAATACAGGAGTTTAAAATACCATCTACTATGTAAAATTATAAAGGAACATTAAATTTTACAATATTTTTACATATCTGAGGTTGTTAATATGTAAGTATCTACTGCGACCTCTTTTTCATCCACATCCATGTTTTCTTAAAAATGCATTTCAAAACATGATTATAATTTACTAGAATATGGGTTAAAGTCATTTATACCCTTATATGACCTCATATTATTTTAAAGGAATATTTTCTTCATTTTCTAAATAATGTATTTTATGACCTTTTTGACAAAATTAATCTAAGAATGTATTTTCTAAATTAAACGCCGGCTGTGACTATTTTCTGCCTTTATAACATTGTCGAAGAATCCCTTACAATCTTATAAAAATATTTTCGAAATAAATATTTTCTTTTATAATTTCATGGCTTTTAAATTATTTCAAAATAGAAATATATATTCCAATCAAATAATTTTGGTTTCATCTATGTCAACATCCTTTAAAAAAATTTATACTTTTTTTGAAGTTGATTTATTATGATACAATTCATCCCTATTGTATTGAAGGTTTTGTGATTTTTTTACTACGATTGTGTTATTTTTTACTATTCGTGGTTTATGGTTAACTTTTTAACATTTCATATGCTAGTTTTAATACAAATGTTAATGTTATTTTTCATACTTTTCATATGAGGAATGCATTGGACTTAGTAATTGATAGGTGGAGCCCACTATAGCTCCTCAATGAATCGGTAGGTCTCATGATAAAAAATAGTTTCTTGGCACAGGGCTTTGAAAAAATATTATTTGATGTCATTGCACAAGGCCTTGAGTTTTTGGTTATGATGTCTGAAAAAATGCATTCCATCATTATAAAATTGGCTATTGATATTACATGTGATTATTCAACTAGTAGAATATCTATTTGAATAAGTAAATGGCATTATTTTATTTATATTTTCCTTATTTTGACGATTTTTAAGCATAAAAGGCTTGTGTTTTAGTCGTATACATTGGCATAAATGTTTATGATTATTTATGAATGTTTCGGCTATATTATTTTCTTTTCTGAGAATCTGAGTTCACCCCTTTCTATGTTTTTATTCTCCAGGATGCAAATAAGTATATTATGAATGACATATATGGATAGTTTAATGGATATGAATGTGGTAAATAGAGACAGTGTTGATGTCATTTTTTATTTTATAATGTAATGTTAAACAAATGAATATATCTAGTTCTTCCCAGGCTATTAAACTGATCAATCATTCGGGATTTGATCCCTTGTGATCATGACAAAGTTATGTAGTAATGAATTAAATCTTGGTGTCTAGGGTCGGGGCATTATAATACAGGAAAAATAACCCCACACTGATGTAGATTCCACTCACCCCTCATTATTCCCATGAAACCATCACCCTAATTGAAAACAAATCATTAAATAAGTTATCATTTACCTTGGCTATCACTAATGGTATAATAAGGGTGAATGAGGAGAATATTTAACACTGTTATTAGTATATCCAAATAAAAATAATAGAGATAATTTAAAACCCAATTTCTGGGGATAAGGATAGTAATTGTGTGTTTTTGGGGGAATATTAGGACTGCATAATAAATTATTAGTAATTCCCATTACATATTTTTTTGGTAGTTTTATTTTTTTCCCTTTTTTATTTGGATAAGATATATATATTTCTATATAATTATTATCTATTTTATTTCATCACAATTCCTTAATACGCTCTCATTCTCAATATATGTGGTATTTTGTTTGAATCATCTTTTGTTTAATATTCTTTAATATTTTTTATTTTACTATCATTTGTCAGAGTGAAGAATTTTAGGTTTTAGGGAACCCACTTTAAAAATTTTAAATAATTTTATTTATCCAATGGTATAGGAAATGATGCATCCTAAAACACATAATAATTTTATTTTTTATCACATGTCAATTTCCATCCATTATTTCATATAACTATAAAACTTTAATTCAACTCGACCTTTTTATTTAAAAATTAAAGACAACATTTGATACATATATAGAGGAGGTATCCTTGGACCTACATTAAATTTTCTATATTTTTAAGCCATAAAATAGAAAATATCAACAAAAAATAACGAGAGTTATGAATTTTTTTATTAATTTAATTTTATAATGTACAATACTTATGTTAAAATCTATAATGATATATTCTCTAACCAATTTGGAGATTTTTTTTAAAAAACTTCTTATATGATGAATGATTTTTTTCTCTATTTAATTGAACATTAAGTATTCTAGACATATTAGTTTATTTTGTTAAATAGAATAATTTAAGTACATTTTAAATTATAATTATATTGAGATAATCTAATCCCTTAGGATATATCCAATATATACCCTCCATTTAGAGTGATTATATGGGTATACATATCGTTTCGATGATTATTGTAATAATTTTCAATGAATTATGATTTTAAACAAAAAATAAATCAGTATAACCATAAATTGAATTATTTTCATCCTCAATTATGTTTATAGCTACCCTGTATCTAATGACATGACAATAATGTTATGACTGTTACCTCCCAAATATGATGTCATTTTATAAGAAATTTTTTTATTCCTGTCCTAAATTTCTATTATAATTGAATTATTTTTTCCCTCCAAATGGTACCATGAGTGACTAATGATTATTCTATGATATTGTTTATAGAAATAATCATGTGTTGATTTCATTCTTATTTTTATTGATAAGGGTTTCTAATCTATATATTTATTTTTTGTATATGTCTTCATTAATTTTTTATAAAATTTTGAGTTATAGGAAACATAGATTGTAAAATTTTCAACATATAAAGCCTTTATTATTCTATTTGTGCAATACATAATTTGAGTGGATATTGGTGTTATGGATTGATGTCCATCATAGGATTTAAATCTAGTTTTTTGAGATTTTTTATTTCGCAATCAATATTAAAAAAAAACAAATTAATAAAACTAGATCATTTCATCATGCATATGAAATATGATACTTATATCCCATTAAAAAAATTAATGAAAATTTTTAATGTTATTTACCTAATAAATAAAAGTAATATTTTACCTAGAAGGTATTAATTTTGTTAGAAAGGATTCCCTTAGGCTCTATTGATTTCTTCCCTTTATATTGTTTCCATTGTTATACTTCTCTTTCTTTTTGGAACCATATGATTTTTTAGGCTATTAAGAACATCATAACAGATTTCATCCAAAAGATTAAAGTAGAATATATTGATTACCAAAATTGGTATAATATTTTTTCTTTCAATGTAATAATTAAGTTAATATTTTGATCCATAAATATTAAAGTTTTATATTATAAACCACCAGTATTAATCCAAAACAAATCCATAATTATGTTAACGATTTTTGGGGTTTGACAAATATATTGGAAATAATATTATTTTCAAGCCCGTGGATTAGGAAAATATTCTTTTTAATATGAATAAAAATAATCAAATGATATCGAATGATGTGAATGATGGATTTATGTTAATGATGTTAATTTGGGGGATAGGTAATGATAAAAGGTTAGTCAAAATGAGTTAAATAAGTAAATGGTTAGAAAATAGAAATATAAATGTGGAATTATATGGATAAATTTAAACAGTGGATATTTGTTAATATAAATTTTATGTTCAGATTTTATGTTAAATTTAATTAATATAATGCTTCCCTTATAAAAATTGGGACATTATTTTTCTGAATATTGAGTTCTTTCAGGGGGAAATGAATATGTTCATGTGTAGAAACATTTGATACCATAAATTAATAAATAAAATTTTTTCCATATTATTTATAAATAAGTTGATCCAATAGAAACTAATTATTACTCTTTTCTGACGTTTATGAGAAAAAATATTGAGAAATGGTTTTCTAGATTTTAAATAATTTTTGACTATTTAATGAGATATCATGTTATAACAAGATCCTAAATTTGTGTTGATTTTTATGTAGAGATATAGATGAATAACTAAAATATAATATTTGGAGAACACAACTTAAATTACCATAATACAGGAATATTTAGTATCTTATGAATAAGTCTGAATCGATTACATCATGGTCATGGTCATATTGGTGATATACAATATTTCTTGTGGTTAAAATTATAAAATAAAATTAAAAAATATCTTTAGTTCTGATTAATGGATCTAATAACTACCTAACATGTTTCAATTGATGCAAAAAATGAGGTATAAAAATGCACTTCCTAGTATTAATATTCATTATGTTCATCTAAAGACATTGATTGGAGTGTAGCTAGATGAAAATGAGCCCAAACATAACATTTCCTTGATATCAATAGGTAATGAATAAATGTTTGTGTGGTTAAGTATGAGAAATGTGTATTTCACCGAATGAGTGGCCCCACCTAAATGACTAAAACTATACACAAAACTATACATGGAGAGGTAATCTAACATATTTTGGTTTATAAAAAAGCAATCCTACTTATATAATTTATAATGTGGGATATCAGAGAAGTGAAATGTGGGATCAATGATTCATTACTATGATCGTTATCATCATTTAGCATTCTCTCTAAATCGTAGATTCCATGAGGATATGAGAAGAGGATATATTAGGACACATTATCTCATATTTCAATCATGGGATGAATAATGAGCTATTAAATAAAACAATTCTCAAAATATAGCTAGACCCTTATTGTTTCGTGCCATGTTCGAGTTAATATATATGTAAATTCAAACCATATATAGAAAAATGAGAGTCCATATAATGAACATTTGGTTATTCATAGATTTGAGGATTATATGTCTTTTATCATATTTTTTCCCTTATGATTTGTACTGTGACAGAGGTCATTTGAGGATATATATTCACTGTTTTAAATACATCACACTATAACCCAATTAATTTTTCTATGAAGATTAATAGGTCTATTAATAATTTTCCTTTATTACTATTTTTGTGAGATTATAAATTTTTATTATTTCAAGTTTTTTTAATATTAAATTAGTGACAATATTATTATTATTGATTATAGAGATGACTAAACAATAATATTTTAATTTTTTTCCTCTATTTTTTAATAGATTTTGTTTTCTCTTAATTTTGCTTGACACCAATACCATATAAGAAACATTCCCAACACCTGATTGATATTAATTATATCAAGTTTGAATAGTTTCATCGGGTATTAGAAATCAAGACTATAAAGTTAGATATTTCATATATTCGATTGATTTTTCATAAGTAATGATGTTTTTAAGAATGACCTAAAATGTCATATCATTAAATATTAATAATTTTTTATAATAAAAATTATGTTTTAATAGATAATGTAACATGGAATGATTGACATGTGTTTATATTAATTTTTTTACATTATTTTTGACATTTATACATAATAAAAAACAATTTAACGAGGGTTATTTTAACATTATAAATTGAATGAAATATTTTATTATTAATTACAATTGATGAAAATAAATTTCAATACAACTAGGTAATATCAAAATTAATCAATTCATTGCATTTTAAAAGTTATGATAATAATAATATTTGGTAAAAAATCATTAATTATTATATAATAGTCTCTATTTTCAATATAATTTTTTTTCAAAATAGATTTAATATTTTTTATCAAATTCAATATATTTGTTTTTAATTACTAAAAAAGATTGATTTTTTCTTTCATAATGGCCAAATAATCATGGATTTATAATGAATTACTTTTTTTATACCCTATCACAATCAAAATTCTTATAGATTTATTGATAAAGTATTGTGTATATTAACATATAATCATTGTTAATATTCCCTTGAGTGGTGAAGATGCTCTAGGTAATATTAATTGTTCATTAGGGTTAAAGGATATAGGAAATAGGACAATATTTTTAAATGGCTGTAAGGATTAGGAAAAGGGAAGAAATTGTATAACCAGACACTAAGTCAGTCTTTCTCCATTGATGTTATCTAATGTCTTAATGAATATTTAATTATTTGTATCTAATTTAAAATAATCTCACAAAAATTCTCACAAATAATTGGGTATATATTTGATGAAAAAGGGATCCTATAATATGAAAAAATCTCAAGTGTGAAATTAGATCGAGATATGTTATGTTTCATTGATTATGAGGTTGGTGATTTCATTTTTAGAATAGTGGTTACACACAATAATAGTGATATTGTTGGTTAGAGTAGATACTCAATGGGGGGGGGGTTAATTGTGTTCCTATTAAAAATTTCTGTTAAAAATATTTATATTGAAATCCCCCAAATCATAAAACAAGCTAAACTTTAATTATTGGTTCACAATAATTAAAAATAGTTACTTGTTCAACTATCAGAGTTACTCTAAAATAGATCTGAATTTTAAAGTAATTAGAAATAAAATATTAAAAATATTTTAAACTATAATATGAAGAACTGTAGTTTTAACCAAGAGGTTCAGTCTCAAGCTGAGACTTAGTCCTCTCAAATAGTATATATAAAACATTTATCCCCACCCTGGATCGGGGTTTACAACAGTTCTCAGACTATCCAGGTCCTTAGACCTCTACCACAGTTCTACGTGGGAAAGAAAAAATAACAGCACATAGGATGTCCAGGTCCTCGGACCTCTACTACAGTTCTCCATAGAATACAAAAAGGTCTATGGAGATTGGTGTGAGGATTTTAGTATCCTTTATTTTAGCCTAGGATTCAGTGTGTGTCTAAACAGACAGAAGCACACACACTGCTCATAATGTAATAAAAAATGATCACATTAGAGAAATAATATAGAGATGAGTTTAGAATTATCTTGCGTGATTTCAATGTAGCTCTGTACTCCATTGGATCAAAGAAGATTAAGCTTTGAGTTCTTCTCTAGAGGCTTTCTAGAAAACAGAGTGTCGTGGTTTGGTTTTTTTGCTTCCAATAGAGGTGTTCTTCTTGAATCTGGGAGTATTCGTTGTATCACTTGAACCTCATCTTTTAACTTCTGTTATTGATGTGTGTGAGTGTTCTACAGGTTCTTTGGGTGTTCTTCTTAGCATGTACATGTGTATATTCTTGTACGTGTCTCGTATATATCTTCTGTTCCCCCTTACGTATATGTCACAATATGTTTTTATAGTAGATCGATATTCCTTTTATTTTTTTTCTCTGGAAATTGGAATGATTACCTTTTACAGGTATGAGGTACGGTCCCCTGATATGAAAACAACCCAAATTAATTAATAGTAGTTTCATCAAAAGCACAAAATATGACTGTTGAAAATTAAGTTGAAAGACAAAAAAAATTTATGAAATGGTGTCACGGTAAGTCATGGAAACGGTGTCTCCTTCACACATTTCCTAAGTGTCATGGTGTCTCATGGTCACAGTGTTTCATGGTCACTATGTCTCGTGGTCATGGTGTCTCGTGGTCACTGTGTCTCACGGTCCCGGTGTCTCTTTTTCACGGTGTCTGTTTTACGGTGTATTGTTCACGGTATCTCATTTCCTATGTCTGGATTCACGGTTCGAGAAATACAAAGCTAGTTTCAGACTCCCGGTGTCTTAGAATTTTAAAATTAACTATTTTCAGACATAAATAAAGATGATAATAAAATGTATTAGTCTTAAGTATTTTTCATATAAGTTATCTTGGGAGTAGATCAAAGATAGTAAGTAAAATTAATATAGAGAAATTGAGATCTTTCGTGGCTCTTCTTAAATCAAGAGCAAACATTAAACATAAATACACTTGATTGGATATAGTTTAAAAGAGTTAACTAGGTTAAATAATATTTCTAATCATTAAAACATGATTAATACATGAGGAGTTCAAAAATCTCCCCCCTTTTGATGATCTCACATCATGTATATGTAGAGTGTATATTGGATTCAACTATAGAGTTAAATGGATAACATATATAATTGAACTACAGAAATAAATGGCTAACATATAGAAATTTCTCTTCTTTTTAAGATTATCAAAAATATAAAATATGAAATTTAAAAAAAAGAAACATTACATTAATATCAAACAATGATAAGTACAAAGAAAAAGAGTAATATTTAATCAATAACATCCCTATCAAGAAAATATTAATCACTATTCTTCTTCATGGGATATCCTTCTCTTTTTCTTTAGTACCAGTGGCAGAAGCGGAAGCCATAGAGGCAGTGGTTGAGGTAGAGGAAGGCAGAGAGGTGGTTGATAAGGAGGGTAAAGGAGTCCCTTTAATGACTAAGGGAGCTATGGTTGGAGTAGTAAATGATATCGATAGTCACTGATCAAGAATCGCATGCCTGATCTGACTAATTGGTTGGCCAAAAGACATAGTGGTTGAGGCTAGGGTAGAGAAGAAGGTTGGAAGCCTATGTCTGAGAGGTGCAGCTATAGGAGCAACATTGGGTGTACACTGAACTTGAAGACAGGGCCCCAAGAGTTTGATGAAATCTGTAATGATCTCTCCACCATACTGCATGGCTTTCTCAAAATAATCCTTGTTCCCTATAAACTTGTCAAACAATCAAGTAAACTCTTTGAGCTTCAGGGATTGGGTCTTGAAATCTTGAGTCACAGAAGGAATCCACATATTTTTTAGTAGGTACTCGAAATGGTTTGTCTTATTAGTCTTGGAGAAGATTCTGCTGAAATATAAATCCACTTTCGAGGCAATCTCTTGATGAGCATCATTAGCACTTTTGGATTGGATTTGTACTAGGTCAAGAACTATATCACTGTTCATGATTACATCAGATGAAGAAGTCATATTGAAGCCACTGAGTACATTCTGAATCTCTTATTTGACTACAGTTCCAAGCAGATCACTATCCAAAGAGGGTTCAGATTATTTACATGATGCTTTGAAAGTAGTTTTCATATATTTTAGTTGATTCATCACCTTTTGAAGACACAATGTATACTCATCAGTGAGTTTTTTGGGATTGGAAGCAAGATATTTCATTTCCTTCACAATTTGTTTGTTCCTTTCAATGATCATTTTATTTAAGGATGCTATATAAGGTTGAATTTGAGACACACCACCTCGTGGGATTTGAGGAGAAGTAGGTTCTATTAGAGGATAAATAGATTCAGATCTCGAATGTAGCTCTCTCTCCATGTCTTCAACCATACACCTTAGGGTCTTTAGGTCATAACTGAGCAACTTATTTTCAACTCTTACTTCTTGAATCTCATGGAGCATCTTAGGTTGTATTTTCCAAATAATTTTCTCCAATAATATTGATGCATCTTTCTCAATTAAATTTTTCATTGGATGAGGTTGGGTAGTCATGAGTTTCTCTACTCCAGATAAGAGAGTAGCACCAAATTCCTTCAAATCATCATTATTTATAAAGGGTGGTTGTTCTGACAAGGGTTTAGGTGTATGGACTTGAACATTCTCAGGTTCATTCTCAGGTGCAATATTGGAGACTGATTTTAACTAAAAAAGAGAGGAAATATCATGTCTGGTTTTAGTAACCTGTAGAAAAACATGCAAATCATAGAAACTAGGAAATTTATACCTAGTTTATACAGGATTTTACTCAGTAGGAATTGAGGCTACAATAGTCTCTTGATATGCGGTTCTCTCCCCCTCAACAAGTGCCTCCTCCTCAGGACTGAGAGGCTAAGGATATTGGTCTCATTCTACTGACTCAGCTCTAATTTCCTCTCTCATTGCCTATCTATCTAGCTAAAAATCTAGCTCCATTTGTTCATTAGGTGTAAGTATGATTTCCTGAACAGATTGTTCCATAGGGAGTTCCTCAAGATTGACCTCTTGCAAAAATGTAGCTCCTCCACTATAGGCTCTTCAACAGGAGGCTCTTCTACTGTATTCTCTTATATGGAATGTTTTTCATGTTCTTTGGAAACATCTTCTATTTCACCCTTGGGTTGAATTTCTAGATTAACTGCTTCTATAGGAATAGGAATTTCTTCTTCAAGAACTTCAGGAGGAGCAGTTGTCATGTCTTCATTAATAGTAGCATCTTCCCAAGGTAGAAATACAACCTCTTCCTCCACTTCTTTAGGATACTCAAAAACATCATTTGGTTCCAAACCAGTTTCAAAAATTTCTTTAGGTATTGAGGTATAATCCAAAGTATTGAATTTCTCGTAAATTATATCATTGTCTTCCTCCCATTCAATTTTCCAAGGAATCCAGTTTTTCTTCATTCTTTTGATGGTGTCTTTTGAGAGACAGTACTCGTGGTCCTTAATCACTTTTTCAATTGTTCCAACGACCCCTTTGGCAAGAATCATGGATGAGATTAGCCATGAGTATAATAGAGAAGTTGACTTGGATACAAATTTGATCAACTCACACATGTGGTGTATGATATACTTTCATAGGTTGATCTTATGTCCATTTCATATAATGTGAATCAAAAACATGTCTTGGTATTTTAAAACAGAAAAATCAAATTTTCTTGGACTAACCAAATTCTGTATATAGTTCAACAAAATTCTTGATTCTCTTTCTAATTTAGCAGCAACAACCCTCCTTTGGCTACCATTTTTAGTTATTGTTTTTAGTGAATCTTATAAATCAATGAAATTAGTTGAAGGTAGAGGCCCTCTCTGATAATCTCCATAGATGCCTTCATGAGGTATCCTAAGGAATGCAACCCATAACCTCAAAGAGAATGAGCATCTCTGGCCATTGAATCAGCTTCATAGAACATAACTATCACCAGAATCAATGGATAATTGAACGTACTGGTAAAACTGAGCCACTAACCTAGGTAAGATGGGTCTATTATCCTTAGAGAACCATTCTAACCAGCATTGTTATTCTAACACATTAAAAACTAGAGACTTAATAGATAGAAGCTATTTGGGGAAAATCTCTTTCTCAGGTACAACAATGCAGTTTTCTAGATTCAGATGTAAATTTCCTTTAGGTGTTAGCATAGGTGCAATCTTATTCTTATTCGAGCAATGCATCTAAGGTGTTGATGATGATGGACATTTCATTCTTGGCATTCACTAAAGGATAAGGTGAGAAAAGGGTTACAGGTAAGAAAAGGGTTAAAAATGAGTAGGTAGAAGAAACCTTGGGTAAAGAATCGAGTGATACTTCCTTTGTTCTATCATTTAAGAATACCAAACATCACAAAAATAAAAATGCGGGAAAATAAAAACGGTGAAATGGATAATTACCGAAATATTGGTTTAATGAAAAATATAAAGATTTTTTATGGTGAGACTGTATCTGGTCATTATGGTGAGACAGTAAATGAGCAACATGGTGAGGTCGTGAATGAATTTTTCAGTGTGTGTTACGGTGAGACAGTAAACATTAGACAGTAAGTACATATTACTAATAATGATACCTTAAACATAATCATTTACAGTGAGATAGTAAATGTGAGACACAGTAACTGAGAAAACCTAATCATGAATCAGTAAAGTATAACACAATCATATATTGAATAGTAAGACTTGAAACAGTAATAGGAAAGGTATCTATTTGAGATTTATCATTCCTAGTTCATGCATGATATAGTCTATTCTCTTAGAATTTAATGGTTTTGTTAACATATCATCAAGTTGATATTCGGTACTGATGAATTCTAAAGTGATGTCACTTTTTTGATAATGATCTCTCAAAATGTCATGTCTTACATCATTGTCATTTGTCCTAGAATGTGAAACATGATTCATTGAGATGTTAATAGCACTTGTGTTGTCACAATTTATAGGTACATGTTTGAATTGATATTAATAATCTAGTAATATGTGTTTTATTCACAAAATTTGTGCACAACAACTGCCAGCAACTATGTATTATGCTTCCATAGTAGATAATGCAACAAAATTTTGTTTCTTATTACACCATGATAGTAGTGACTTGCCTAAATGTGACTTGTTCCATTGGTGCTTTTTCTATCTAACATACAACCACCGAAGTCAACATCTGAATAACATACTAATTCAAATGATTCTGCATTAGGATAAAATAGTCCAATATTGGGTGTATGATTGAGGTATTTGAAAATTTTCATTACATCATTTAAATGATATTACTTATGGTTTTTATGAAAATTAGAACTCATACACACACTAAACATAATGTCAGGATGACTATCAGTTATGTAGAGTAAACCTCCAATCAGTCGTCTATAAGTGGTTTGATCAATAGATTTTCCATCTTCATCAAGATCCAACATACAATTGGTATTCATGGGAGTGTAACTACTTTTAGGGCTTTAAAATCCAAAATGATTTAGAATATCCTTTGTTTGTTTTCTTGGATTCAAAATAATACCATTTTCATTTTGAAAAACATGAAAGCCAAGAATATATTTGAGTTCCCCCATTAATCTAATTTCAAATTCATTTTTCATTATCTTAAAAAAAATCAACACATAAAGAATTATTTGAAGATCCATAAATAATGTCATCTACATTGATTTGAATAACTAAAACATCATTATAAATTCCTTGTATCAATATCGTTGGATCAACTATTTCTTTTAAAAACCTTTGGAAATATCAAAAGTACTCTATCTGTCATACCAAGCTCATAGATATTTCATCAAACCATAAAAGTGATTTGATAGTTTAAAAATATGATTCATAAAACATGGGGTTTTAAATTCAGGGGGCTTTTCAGCAAAACATCTCCAGAAATATACCCATCTAAGAATGCACTCTAAACGTATATTTGATATAGTTTGAAATTCAAATGTGCAGCATAGGAAAGCAAGATTCTAATGGCTTCAAGTCTGGCTTCTAGTGCAAAGGTCTCCTCATAGTCACTTCCTTCTTCATAACAATAGCCTTGTTTCTAACTATGTTACCAGCTTCATCAACATTATTCCTAAAAACCCATTAATTGCCTATGGTCAAAGTGTCTTTAGGTCTATCTACTAATTCCCAGACATTGTTTTCTTAAAATTGGATCAATACATCTTGTTTAGCCATCACCCAAAATTCATCATTTATTGCATCATTGATATTTTTAGGTTTAAGATGTGAAGAAAAGGCATGATGTCCAACCTGGTTTCCCATAGGAGCTCTAGTTTTTGTTCCTATATCTACAAATCCTACTGCCACATCTAATGAATGGTTTTTAAGGGCCCCAGTTGGTCTAGAGAAGGTTGGCCTAGAATTTTCAGTTTCATTTATAGGTTCGGGTTCTACAAACACAGATTCATGAGAATTTCCTGAACTGGTTGTCTTAACAACAGGTTCACTTTTCTTGTCATTAAGATTAAGAATAGAAAATTCTTCTTCATGATTTTCAAGAGGGGTCATAGGTTTAGGTGGATCGGTTTCATCAAATTTCAAGTGTATAGAATCTTCCACACATTTTGATCTCTTATTGAATACTCTATAGGATTTTCAAGATATAGAAAAACCTAGAAAGATTCCTTCATCGCTTTTGGAATCAAATTTTTCAAAATTATTTTTAGTGTTTAGAATAAGAACTTTGAAACAAAAAACTCTAAAGTAATTATTCATAGTCTTACTATTGTTCCAAATTTCATAAAGGGTCTTTTCAAAAACATTTCTAATCAAGAATATATTGATAATGTAACAATATGTATTAATATCATCCGCCCAAAAGTAAATTGGTAATCTATATTCCATGGGCATTGTCTGAGAAATCTCTTGAAGAGTCTTGTTTCTTTTTTCTACTATACCATTCTGTTGAGGTGTTTTGGGAGCAGAGAAGTTGTGACTATAACCATTTTGTGAGAAACAAGATTCAAACTCTTGATTTTCAAACTCAAAGCCATGATTAATTCTCATGGTACTGATCCTAAGTCCACTAAAGTTTTCTACACACTAGGAATATTTGATAAAATAAGAACAAGATTCACATTTGTGAGCAAGAAAGTCTACCCAAGTGCACCTAGAAAATTAATCTACAATAACATAAACATAGTGCATCCAATTTATACTTAAAACTTTTGATGGTCCAAAAAAATCCATGTGAACCAACTCAAGAGGTTGAGATGTAGAAACTTATTTCTTTTATTTGAAAGAAACATTGTGTTTTTTACAATTTGAAAATGATTAAAAACATTGGTAAGTGGAAATTCCATTTAAGGTAAGTATCTAACTAAACCATTCCTAGTCAGTTTTCTAAGTGAGTGGATGTTACACTATCCTAGCCTTCTATGCCATAGCCATGATTTTTTAGGAAAAGTATTTAAACCTGTAGCATTTTGTTTATCTGAAGAATTAAAATCTACAACGTCTACATTTTCATTTATTAATTCAGTAAATAATAAAACATTTTTAGAGTTAAATACATTAACTGAATAATTTTCAAATTTTACATTGAAATCATCATCGCAGAACTGAGAAATACTTAGAAAATTTTATTCTATTCTATCAGAAAATAGTATTTTAAAAATTAAATTGAATCATTGTTACAAATGAAACCTAAGCCGATGATTTTACCTTTTGAGTTATCACCAAAGGTGACATGTCCTCCATCAACATTGACTAGGATCTTAAAGCATGAGTAGTATCATATCATATGTCTTGAACATCCACTATCCAAGTACCATCTCTTCCTATAGGATATTTTCAATCATGTTTCCTACAAAACAGATTTAGATAGAAGATAATTTTGGTACCCAGCTTTTCTTGGTTCGAGAAAGGTTAGAAAATAAAACATTAAGCACCCATATTTGTCAAATGGTTTTCCTATAATTAATAGATTCAAATGATGTTGATAAATAAACATTATTTGGTACATTAGGATTTGAATATCTAGATTAAGCATAAGAACTTCCATAATTTGATCTAGCATCATACTATCTGGATTTTGAAATAAATTTATTTTTAACAAACTGTCTCTGTCCAGGTTGGTATCCTAGAACAGTAGAATACTTTCGTGCAACTTTTCTTCCATGAATTTGATTTGTAGAGTTCTTTCCATTTGTTAACTTCTCTATTTCTTTTCAATGTTTCTCATTAGATAGTTTGAGATCATTATTCCCCTTTAATAGTTGAGCATTCCATTCCTTTTCTATACTAAGATCTAATTTAGTTGTACTAGTCAAGGAATACTATTTCATCAATGATTTGTACTTATCTTTTAGATCATTACAAGAATCTTCTAACACATTATAATATTCCAATAATTCAGATGTAGAGATATTATCTTCATTATTTGAATCACTCTCATTCCCAGAATAATAATCATTGTAAATTGGGGAATTAAGTGTTACCTTGGATTTTCAGTCATGAAACACATGTTTCCATGATTTTTTTCCTCAGAATTAGAAGCATTAGATCCACTTGGGATATCTTCAAAGCCACTCCATGTCGATTTAATGGTATTCTTATATTTTTTGTCCTTATAATCATATTTCTTCTTAAACTTCAATTTTGGACAGTCAGTATTAACATTTTCTTTTCATTTTGCATTCATAACAGACTATCTCATCATTTTTATCATCTTTCTTCCAATATCTCTTCCAATTACCTTGTTGGTCATACACTCTCTTATAATTTGATTTTCAGAAAAATTTCCTCTTTATATAGATTTTTTTTGAATATCATGATTATACGTGCCATCTCTTCATCATTATCTGAATCTGAACATTTACTTGTTGAGCCATTGACTGGTATGTGAACTTTCTCCTTATCCTTCATCTTTAAAGAAGTAGACTTAAATGCCACTGACTTTTTCTTAGGTTCATCATCTTCCTCTTTGTTTACCTTCATCCCTTCTTCATAGATCATCAAATTACCAATCAGCTCCTTTACAGGTAGCTTGCCAATGTCACATGATTATTATATAGAAATAGAGGTTCCTCTAAATCTGTTTGGTTAACATCTCAGTATAATCATGATTTTCTCTTTTGCTGTAACAGCTTTTCCATGTGTGCTCATTGTACTGACTATCTCATTAATCTTGTGATATATATCAGAAATAGATTCATCATATTTAATTTTAAAATTATCATACTTAATATTGTATGTATTAAGTCTCATTTCCTTAATATTGGTTGTTCCCTCATGGGAAATAGCTAGAGTATCCCATATTTCATAAGAAGTCATACATGTAGATATTTGATTAAATTCATTATCTCTTAAAGCATAATACAAGGCATTAATTTCATTACAATTATTATTGTATGCAGCTTTTGTACGTTCATCCCTTGTTGTTCTAATAGTTTCTACAATCGTATACTGAGTCTTTATAGAATTCCAAATTTTAAATCCCATACATTCTAAATAGATTTTCATTTTTATTTTCCATTGGGCACAATTAACACCATTAAAGAAAGGTGGCATGTTGGTAGCTACACCTTCTAATATGTTATCTATAATAACTAGGTTTTAAAAAGATTCTAAAAATATAGAATTAATAGAAATTTCGAGATCTTTAAGATACAACTAAAATCACAATTGAAAACTTTTCAAAAACAGAGTGTTTTGACAAAATTTTTACAAACAGAGTGTTTTGAAAAACTTTTAACCTCCCCCTGATACCAAATGTTAGTCGAAGGGGATACTCAAGTGGGGGGGGGGGTGAATTGAGTTCCTATTAATTTTTTTTTAAATGATTTATATTGAAATTCCTCAAATCATTAAACAAGTTAAACTGAAGTGATTTTATAAATATCATAAATGTTCAATTATATTCTCAATGATTGATTATTTCTTGGTTAACTTAATATGAAGATTAATTTATCTTCGGAAACTAACTCATTGGTTCGTAATAATTACAAAAAATTGCTATTTAAATTTTCATAGTTAATCTAAAACATATTTGAATTATAAAGTAATTAGCAGTGGAATATTGAAAATAGTTTAAACTAAAATAAGAAGCACAACAGTTTTGACCAAGAGGTTCAGTCTCAAGCTGAGACTTAGTCCTCTCAAACAGTTTATATAAAACATTGACCTACACCCTAGATCAGGGTTTACAATAGTACTCAGACTGTCCTGGTCCTCAGACCTCTACCAATGTTCTATGTGGGAAAGCAACATAAAAAAACACAGATTGTCCAGGTCCTCGAGCCTCTACTATAGTTCTACATAGGATAAAAAAACGTGTAAAGAGTTTGGTGTGAGGATTTCAGTATCCTCCAGTTCAGCCTAAGAGTCAGTGTGTGTTTAAATAGATAGAAGCACACACGTTGCACGTAATGTAATAAAAAATGATCATAGTAGGGAAATAATATGGAGATGAGTTTATAATGCTGTTATGTGATGTTAATTTAGGCTATGACTCCTTATAATTAAAGCAGATGAAGCTTTTAGTTCTTCTCTAGAAGTTATATGGAAAACAGAGTGTGGTGGTTTTGTTCCTTCGCTTCCAGTACAAGTGTTCTATTTGAATGTGAGAGTATTCTTTGTAGTGCTTGAACCTCCACTTTTAACTTCTGTTCGTGATGTGTATGAGTGTTCTTCATGTTCTTTGGGTGTTCTTTATAGTATGTACATGTGTATCTTCATGTATGTGTCTCTTATGTATCTTCTGTTCTCCCTTATGTATAAGTCTCTATATTTTCCTACAGCAAATTGATATTCCATTTATTTATTTTTCTCCAGCAATGGGAATGATTACCATTTATAGGTATGAGGTACGATTGTCTAATACGGAAACAACCCACATTAATTAATAGCAGTTTCATTAAAAGCACAAAATATTACTGTTGGAAATTAAATTAAAAGACAAAAAATTAATTTAAGATATGATGTCACAATAAGTCTTGTTAATGGTGTCTCTTTCACACGATGCCTAAGTGTCACAATGTCTCATGGTCACGGTGTCTCATGGTTACAGTGTCTCCTGGTCCCAGTGCCTCATGGTCACGGTGTCTTTCGGTCACGATGTCTCGTAGTCACGATGTCTCATTTCACGGTGTCTGGTTTATGGTATCTTGTTCACAGTGTCTCATCCACAGTGTTTGAAATCACGGTGCTAGAAATACATAGCTAGTGGTCGACTCGCGGTGTATTAGACTTTGTAATGTAACTATGTGCAGACTTAAATTAAGATGACAATAGAATGGATTAGACTTTAGTATTTTTTATAGAAGGTATATTGAGAGTAGATCAATGTTAGTAAGTAAACTAAATATATAGAAATTGAGATCTTTTATGGCTCTTCTTAAATCAAGAGAAATATTTAAACATATATACACATGATTGGATATAATTTGTAGGATTTAACTAGTTTGAATAATATTTGTGAACATTAAAACATGATTACTAAATGAGGAGTCCAACAGATATATTCTCATAAAATTCTATAAAATGAAAATTAATTTGGGATTCAAGGGAATCCATGGTCTACCCAAATAAATGTGGATTCATTATTGTATTTCACAATGACCATTATGAATTTTGTTAATCATACTCTCTCATTTAACTGTAGTTGATCTCAATGTGTACATTATTTTCAATATGTATAAATATCACTAAAAATTTCATGGATTGTCATTCATATAAACTCACTTGTATGGGAATGAAAAAAATGGTTTTTATTATGATTTAATGGTTTATATTTTAGGGAAATGGTACAAAAATGAATATAAATTTGTGAATGTAACAAGGAGCGACAGGTTGGGAGGAGTTTTTTTGTTATGAAATTTTCCATAATTTTTTATGCCCATTATCATTATTGAACAATAAAATCCTATTCAAATTAATTATTTTATTTTAAATATTAGAAGGTCTATCAATCAACATATTTAAAAAAAATGCTTCAAACAATCAATATAATACCTAATAATGTTTTTGGTGGTCTCATTGAATTGGAATTTACCCACGATAAAATTTGAAAAATCATAAATGTAGGAAGTTATTAACAAAAATGTTACAAACCTGAAAGATGAATAATTAGAACTATTTTTTGATGATTTTTATTTCTATATAACTATAGAATACTTCTAATTCTATGGTCTATCATTCAGATAATAATCTTGAAAAAATTCCATTTTTTCATCCATTAAATAATGGAGGTATTGAAAATTAAAATTAGTAGATTATATATAATATTTAATTATGTGAATTATATATATATAATTTAATAATTTAATGAAACCATATATACATCTATTAATATGACTGAAATCTAAAATTGAATTTTACGCTCCAATTTATCACCATACAGCCATTGAATAACATCAATGATCGAACACTAGCTGAGACCATCACCTCGGAGGCTGATTCTTACAAGAAGGGTTATGCATATTTGTGGTTAGGAAGATATATAAAGAGTCTAAAATATAGTTACTTTCATGGAAATATAAAAATATTTTGTTCAAAAGAATTATATATGTATGAGAATATATATTTTTTGACTGATCTTCTCTTCCACTAGAGCTCAAATATAGATACCTACCAAATTATTTTTGATGAATTAAAGATTATTATCGATGATGTATTAGAAAATCCTGAAACTGATCCTAGAGGACATGTATTGTGAATTTTTCACACACATATGTTCTTAAGGAGACATTTAATAAACAAAAATACTGAAAGACACATTATTGAAATAAGTTTAATAGGACACTATTAAAGACCTAATCTATATATTTATATATGATTTGATACAAGTATGATGATATTGTTATTTCACTATGGAGAGGGGTTGACCAATCTAAGCCTAATGACATGCCCTACCCAAGGGTTGGCCATGTTGGGCCTCACTGGGGACGTGCGACACGCAGGTGGGTAGGCTAGCCCAATACCTTGTTTCCCATCAACACGTTTACTATGATCAAGGAAGGATGGTTCACGGGGAACCCTATGAAAAATTTAATCCTGATGAAGAAGATGATTCCTTGAATCCCAATCAGGGGATGCGCGCAGATCATGCTAGTGATAAGAGACCCTGTGTTGAGCCGATCAGTCAAAGGTAGAAGTTCTCAATTAAAAATAAGGGTGAGGCTATCAAGGTAGTCTCTTCGAAGGGACCTGCGGGGCCTAGGAGAAATTTTGCAGAAGTGGTGAGCAATGCGGTGGGACCATCCTTATCGTACTTCAAAGAAACCCCACTCGGGAGAGTGATAAAGAATGGGAGGATTTCCCATGTATCGGCCAATCAGGTAGTGATTGAGGAACAAGTAAATCTTTGTCTGTATTCTATTATTGTGAGAGTCGTTATTCCGAAGGGTGAGCATCTGTGTAAATTTCAGGACCTGACTAAGCGGTTTGTAGAGGTTTTGGGTTTTGATGATTGGAGAAGATTACGATGGGAAGGGGATACTATCAGGTGGTCTTCCCCACGGATGAGGGTAAGTGGAAAGCATGGATAATGAGAACCATCTCCTTGAACCCTATTTTCGTGAATGTGTAGGACTGGGATCATAATTTTGATCGCATGAATGTCCGGAATACCCAAACACAATTTTGGATCTGAATTTACAAGCTAAATTGGCCGTATTGGTACCCAAGTATCCTATGGGACATTTTTTTCTCTGTAGGAAACCACATTCGCATGGACCGACAGATAGACAATCTGAGGTTTGGACATTATGTGCGATTCCTGGTGGAGGTTGACATGTCGAGTACGCTGATTAAGGAAGTGGTTCTTATAATAAGTGATGACAGAATGAAGATTTATATTTTTTATGAGAGGGATCCAAAGTTATGTTTGATCTTCTTATTCATCGGGCATATGATGACTGAGTATAAATGGGACAAGGAATGAAATGTGTGTAAGCTGAATGGCCATGACTAGAGTATGTGCTGATGACGGAAGGGGAAGGATAAAAGTTCTTTGGATCCCATTAAGAATAAAGGAGATGGCCAAAGGATTGATCCTAGGAAACATGAAGATAAGAATATAGGGGGATCTTTATTTGCTACTAGGGACACTGATCTTCCTAATAACGAGGCATCGATTGGGTCTACACATGTGGTGGAGGGCAGGGCTGAGGAGAATCTGGTGGCACATCCTCCCTGTAGGGGTCCGAGGGTGGTTAGGAAAGATTTCCTAACTCAGTGTGCCACTGCAGAGATGGGTTCACTTGATGGGTCGGGGGGTTAGAATGATGAAACACAGTGTTGATCACCTATTCAAGCAGAATCTGAAGTAATTGGCGGAGGTTTGGATCGCCACCTAGCTTCTGACCCCAAAGGGAGCTTCACCCAAATTTCCCCCTCCAAGGCTGCCTAAAGGAGAGTTATGGTTGGTAGTGATCCCACTCTAAAATATGGGAATACCTTCATGCCCCTAAGTGGAAGGCTATGTGTTAATGATGTGGAAGAGGGTCATTTTAATAAATCTTCTTTTCCCATGACAGGGGGTGACATTGCTTCCTCCAGCAGTGGGTCGGATGGGCAGCCGATTGATGATAATGGTGCAAGTCATCATGAAGACACAACCTACCCAGAAGAGAATACTGTTTCATTCAGTGGATGTAGAAGTGATGAACTGATTGGGATGGTGCATGATGGCAGCAAGGAAATGCTGGTGAAGGGGAATCATGTTGCAGAACATGCAATAGTTGGCCCAGATGGGGATACTATTTTCCCCAGTGATAGGTTGGAGTAGACTGGTACTACTGATCCATCGATTCATTACACCGGTCAAGAAAAGGGAGACAGTGGGGCATGCCAGGTGACCAAGGAATTTCATAGAAGCATTGCTTCTAGACAGTAGCAAGGGTAGGGTGGTCAGGGGAAAAAAGGGAAAAAAACAAGTATCGCTGGAATAGAAAGGGGGGCCTCTGACAAGAGGCATGGCTAGTAAAAAATGAAGATCATTTATTGGAATTGTCAAGGTCTGGGAAATTCCATCATGGTCAGGGCCCTTCGACATTATGTTGTGACATACAAACAGATGTTTGTTATTATTGCAAAGCCAAAATTCCTCTTTGAATATTGGAAAGGATTAAAATGGGGTTCTCTAGGATATAGCTTTGTCTCTAATAATTAGCATGAATCTCATATTGACCACTTATAGATTCTAAGGCATGATGACATTAAGATAAATTATTGTAATAGTAGTCCTCAAATTGTCTTGGTTGACTTTACCTTTTATTAGTAGGACTTATCAGTTTCCATTCATTATGCCTCTAACTCTTATATCTAGAAGAGGGAGCTATGAGAGGAACTCAAAGCCACAACTAGGAGGATGGAGAAAAAATTGATGCTTGTTGGTGATTTCAATACACTACTGAAGCCTGGGGAGAAAATTGGAACAAACTTCATTAGGGTTGCTGCTACTAAATTTTCTGAGCACATTGATTATTGCATCCTGGAACAAGTTAGCATAGCTGGATCAGATTTAACATGGTGCTGATACACGTGGTAGGGGAAACAAGCTAGTAAGATTGATAGGTGCTTCCTCTATATTGATGATCATGCTACATCTCATGGAGTTTCTAGATTCATTCTTCCTAAGCATCATTCTAACCACAATCTAATGTTTATTAATTTCAACACAAGTTCACAAGGTCCGCCCCTATTCCCTTTCGATTCAACAATGGATGGCTTGTGACTCCAGGATTTAAGGAGATTGTCTTGGAGGCATGGAAATGTGAATTCATTGGAAGTCTTATTCAGAGAATTTCTTTGAAACTCAAACATTTTAAGGCGCTTCTCAGGAAATGGAGTATGAAATATTTTTCAAAGATTGATGAGGATAACAGGAAGTCAGAGGAAGAGCTGGCCAGGATTCAGTTTTGTCATGAGCTGCACCCTACCTTATCCAGAGAGGATGTATCAGCCTATAATAGGCTTGATGATATTTTTATCGTAAAGGAATGATTGGTTAGAAATCAACTGAATGTTAACTGGTTAAAGTATGGGGACATAACCACCACAATCTCTTAAAGTCTACATAAGGAAAAGAAGGCGTATGTAGGGAATCAAGCGATTAGCATTGATGGGCACCTCTACAATGAAGAAAATGAGATTTTATGGCTGTTGTTGAACACTTCAAGAGAATATATTCTGATAATGGGTAGTCTAGAACTTACCGCATTGTTGATAACATCAGCCACTATATTGATGATCACTCAAATCAATTTCTAACTGCTCCCCCATGGAAGGAGGAGATCTGATATGCTCTTATATATCTCAGTCATGAGAGTGCCCCAAGACCTTATGGCTTCACTAATAGATTTTTCATGTTCTACTGGGATATTTTTCAGAATGATATTGTGAAATGAATTAAGGATTTCTTTTTTTCATTCATATATGCCCCATGGAATGAATTCTTCATTCATTTCTCTCATTCTTAAGAAATAGAATGCTCTAGACATTAAGGATTTCAGGCCAGTTGCACATGGGAACACAATACCCAAACTTATCTGCAATGTTTTGGTGAATAGGATGTGTGGGTTAGTTAATATCATAATTACTTTTAATCAATTTGGATTTTCCCCTTGTAGTAGCATTCAAAAGTGCATATTTATGGCCTCTGAGAGTGTCAATCTTATGAGAAGGAAGACAAAGGATGGGAATTCTTCCCTCAAAATTGATACCTCCAAGGCTTTTCACACTCTTAAATGGGGTTTCCTTCTTGATGTCCTTAGAATGAATGGATTCTCTATTGGATTTGTGGATTTGATCTATATCATACATGAGTCTTCCAAGTTATTAGTTCTTATCAATGGTGCTCTGAGGGGCTTCTTCCCTTTCACCAGGGGTGCGGTAAAGTGATCTTCCTTCTGGTCTGCTTTTTTCCATTTGAGAGGATTACCTGAGTAGGTGTATTAATGACCTTTCCCAAATGGGATTATATAAGCGGATTAGGGCTGGTGTGAGTGAGTAAGCCACATCTCACTTGTTGTATGATAACAACATCTTTCTCATTCATCAAGCATCAAGGAAAACTATTTCTTCTATAAAATCCCTTTTCAATTATTATGAGGAGGTCTCAGGCCAAGCCATTAGTTGGGACTAATTGTCCATTATTTTAGGGAATGTAATTTCAGTTTGGAAAAAGAACAGAATTTGAAGGCTTCATGGGGTGAGGAGGGGATCCATACCTTTTCAAGTCCATGGGGTCCAACTGTTTTGGGGAAAAGTGAAAAGACAATACTTGGAAGGTATTTATGCTAGAATAGTACTTCAGATGGCTAGCTGGAAAGGGAAAGCTATGTGCCTGGCTGGGAGGGTCTGCCTTGTAAACTCAATGATCACATCGAAGTTTTTCTATTCCTTCTTTATCTATAAATGGCCGAGAGGACTTCTCAATGAACCTCAGATCAAGGTACAGAATTTCATATGGATGAGGTCTCCACATGATAGAATACTAATTATAGTTTCATGGAAGGATTTCATAAAGCCTGCAGAGTTTGGGGGACTATGACTCAAGGATCTTCGTACCTTTAATGATGTATTGATTGTGAAATTTACTTGGGACCTTCATTCTCATGAAGCAGATGGTGAATTTCTTTCAAACAGAATTACAAGGAGGGTTTTAAAGGGATACAAATATTATCTTGCTTCATCAGTTAGGGCCTCTATCAAGTAGGAACAAGTCAGAATTATGCAGTATTCTCGATGGATGGTTTGTAGGGACTCCACACTAAATTAATGGAACAAAAAGTGGCCCACACAGCCCCTTTGTGATCTAAATATGACATCAGAAGCAGCCCCTTGGTCTGTTTCTGTGTTACTCTCACAAATGCAATCTTCTAATTTTAGTGTTCCTATGCAGGTTGAGACTGAAATCAATAATTATGTCTTTATGGAGTATGACACTTTTCACTGGATCCATAACAGACAAGGGAAATTCAATTGTTGTGATTAATATATGAATATATGTGGGATCAATCTCCTCCACCTACATGGCTTATGAAATTAATGGTCCGGTTTATTAGGCCTTCCAGATTCTCTTTAATCTAGAGAATCTGGAAAAGTCAAATTCCCACAACTGAAGTTCTGAAGAGGGCCGACATTCAGATGGATTCCATGTGCTCCATCTGCAACGTTGATGAGGATTCTGTTGATCACATCATTATTGGCTGTTGTCATGCTAATCAGTTGTGGTCATACAATGGTTCCTTATTTAGGGTTGTATTTAATACATGTGGTTCGGTTCTGCAATTACTGTTTTCTCTCTGTTATGGCCACTTTAGTGAGCAGATTGCTATTTTGTTTTTGGATTCTATTTCTGATACTATTGTAGCCATTTGGGAATCCCGGAACACTAGAGTGCTCACTTGTGTTCATTACACGGTTCAAAAAGGAATGGTAATAGTTCACAAAGATGTTTATGCTACTTCCCTTGTGCAGGATGGAACCATGTCTAATACTGTTTCTGATCTTCAAATTCTGAGAATGCTTGGTGTTTCTTGTTGGGCACACAAGCCTTGGATTCGAAAGTATATTCGATGGATCCCACCCATTGGACATTGCATCAAGGTAAAATGTTGATGGGGTAGCATTGGGTGCACCAAGCCCATAGGGTTGTGGGGGTGTGTTCCGCACCTTTCAGGGGTTTGTAAAAGGATGCTTCCACCACACCATTGGAGATGGAACTGCCTTTGAAGCCGATCATTTGGCAATGATCTATGCCATCAGGTAGGATATCCGATTCAATTGGAATGATATATGGATTGAGTCTAACTCTCAGACCACGGTTCATGCCTTGAGCACCTAGACACGCCACGTTCCTTGGTGTATGTTGCTTCAGTGTATTGGTTGCCTTAGTGAGATTGCTCAGATTGGGGTGGATGTTTCACATGTCTTCCGGGAGGCTAATCAAGTAGTGGATGCACTGGGAATGTGGGAGATCACTAATCCTAGAGAGATTTGGTCTTTCACGGCCCCAGAATATGGTTCCCCACTGTTGGAAGCAGATAGGTGTAGTGTAATGCACCCTCGTTTATATAATAACCCCTTGTATGCCTGACTCGTTTTCCTTTTTATTTAATTTTATTAGGACTGGCTTCCACCGGTTCTGGGATTTTATGGTATTTATATATATTCTTTATTACAACCTACTAATTTTTATGAAATGTGGAATAATATATATATATATATAACTAGTCTATAATTACCAAATAAGTTTATTAATTTAAAACATTATGATAGAGGAATGATTTAAAAAATGAAATCTTATCTTCTTGGCGATGCCAATTCTATATATGGTAATTTCAAGTATCCTTTATATAAAACAATGGATGTTTATGCTTATATTGAGCCGTTTCATATGAAATATCAATTAGATTATGAATTCATTTAATTGAATATATTCTATAATAAAATCTAAATCTTATGGTGTAGATTTCACATTAACCTTAAATTTATCACCAAGATTTGACCATTTCTATTAAATGACTGAATAATCATCATGAATGTTTTGAAAAACATTATGTATAATTTTTTCATGTATAAATAAATCTCTAATAAGATAATTATTTGTTATTTAATGACTCAAATATCACTAGTGTAGTCCTTTGGATATTTATTTTATATTTTAATATTTTCTCTTAGAGTGGGTGCCCTGATATGGTGCTAGAGGCCCCAAGAATTATTATATTAAAAATATTAATATATATTAAATCATTCCCACAAATATTGTAGAAATATTTTTTTACCATTTATTTTTACAAAAATGTAAAATCTAATACCATTTATCTTTTAGGTATGTGGGGTTAACTTAATCATTCCACCAGGTTGGTCATATTTGGGTGTTTGGTGGAAGGAAGTCATTTGTGGACAAGAAAGGTAAATAAATAATTATATTTAATTGATTATTTTGGAGGGGTATAATAGTCATAATACTATTATTTGGATTTCTATTCATGGTTGATAGAAGGCTATAATGACCTAGTCTTTTCATACATGGACATGAAAACATATTATTTTCATAAAGTTTCATACATAACCCATGAACATGCCCAATGACCATATTAGTTTAGTTATAATGGAAATATGGAACAAAAACATCTAATATAGTTAAATTTCATAAATTATCACAACAAAGTCTCCCCTTTATTATTATTTCAAAAAAAATATTCATGATGATCTATGGAATGAAATAATTTAAGGACTGGTGATCTCAGATGATTAGTAAGGATAACCATTTAAGATACATAATCATAACATGATAATAAAATAATTAAAACATGAGATTAGAATTTTTCGATGAACCATGCATAATAAAGATCATATACATTAGTTATTACATAATGATCGGTAGCTAATAATACATGAATCACAAGTCAATCAAATAACATAATCCATGAGATTATTACATTGCAATAATATATGAAATTGTGGCATACAATTATATTTTTATCTTTGTGAACATGTATAAATTGTAACACTTAGCCTCATTGATATAGCGTGATAAAATCGGGCCTTTTCATAAACATTGGTACATGATTTCTATTTCCAGACATAAAATTATGACAAGAAAACTATAAACAGAAGTAGAACTGTTAACATGAGATGAGGTTCTAACATGACATATATACATCATGTGTAACCAATCATTACCTAATAAATTGGAGGGATATATAGGTACTAATAGTCACATTAGTAAAAACATAAAAAAAATTTCATCAAGAATATAAATAATTCATCATATAAGAGAATATAACAATAATTATGTTTCATAAACACTTAATCATAACATAACTCATTGAGAAGATATATTTTTCATAAAAATAATTCCATCCTAAATATAAATCAATCATAGAAACATTATAAAATTATATAATATGATCATATCCTTATTAAAACATATGTAACATAAAATAATAGTGTATTATGTGGAAAATAGTGTATAATTATCACTTGAAAAAAATTATTGTAGAAACTTTCCTGTCCATTTTCAAAAAATATATTAAATAATAAAACAATTTTTAACCCTTTTTAAATGAAAATATATTGGAATACATAAAAAAAGATCATGGAAAAAAATTTTAAACATCTTTTAAATAATTTTCCTTTATAATTATTAAAAGAAAATTTATACACATATAAAAAATTATAATTATAAAACATTGTTTTTAAGGAAAAAAGATTTACGATCAAAGGGAGAATTACATTAAATGAAAATTATAATATCATAAAAATATGTATATTCGTTATAAATCATGTAAAAGTTAATTATATACACCATGTAAATCAATATAGGGGTATAACATTATATGTGTGTCAAATAATGAAAACCGAAACAAAATTCAATTTCTGATTTTCTAACATTGGAATTGTAAACCCCATGAAAAATTTATCATAAAATGGATATTAAAATTACCCTAAACATTTAGAAAAATATTCATAAATAAATAAAATTAATGTATATACATGAATCCAAAGAAACTATTAGTGTATATGGAATGTGTTCCACAGATATAAATGTGATAGATAAATCCCTTCCCATATGTCTTGACACGCATCATGCTCATAGATACATCCTGAATAATAAATATAATATTATTATAAATTTATATAAGAAACATATTCATATATATAATACAGAAAATTACATACATTTGACTTTATATTACAATCATATTTACAATTCCTTGTTTATGATATATTTTCGTTAATAACCGCTTTGTTTCTCTTGCATATTTCAACTCATTATTTTTCCTATAACATAGATTATGATTTTAATATATCCATAATTATATCCAATATATAAATTTATTTTATATTAATTATATATTTATTTATAGTTATTAATAAAAATAGAAATTGAAAATGATATAAACTATTAATGGAGACAGTAGGTCGTTCTAATGCCTGAACGCTGCTTCCATTTCATGTCTTATTGAAAGAAAGAAATTAATTGAAATATATTTATATATATAATATCATTGTAGTATAATTATAATTTCATTTATATTATATATATTTAATAAACTCATCCTTAAAACATTCCATGTAAATGGTGAAAGAGTCGCATCACTTCAAGGAGGTGGTTGTCCAAATGTCTTCAAACGACGTTATCATATTTCTAAAAAAGGGAAATCATTATGGTATGTTATATATAATATTTATATTAGTAAAAACGTTATCATAAATACCATATATATCTTATAAAAACCTATTTTATATCACAATTACCTACCATGAGATGTGGTAAGGAATAAATGAACAACATCATTTCATGTGGTGGTAGTTCACCATATACAAGAATAGTAAGATTATTACCCATTTATTGGAAGTTTGTGTGTGTTTATGTATAATTGGAATTATGATAACATATATTAATATTGATTATACTATGGTTATATTATATAAACATGTAATAAAAATAAATTTTTTTGTTTTATGATGAAACAAAACAACAATGTTCATCGATGAGTATAACTTATTATTTTGGCATCTCTTATTGATTTACCCAAAATTAATCCTTTGGTTATATTTCATCCCAATGAAAGGATTCTTTTATAAAGGTAGTTATGTTTTGAAATATTTATGCAGTGGTTCTCTTAATAGGTCAAAAAATGTGAAGCGTATAGATGTAAAGGTGTCCTTTATAAGTGAGGGGCTGGGAACTTTTGGAATTTTTCAAAATGTAAATTTATAATAACATAAATCTCAATAAAAGTACATTAAAATGTCAACTTATTTCGAATATAAGATATTATAATGATTTAAAATAAAAAAAAGATATTTTAAATGTTTTGATGTTATGTTCTTCCTTATCATTTCAATTTACCTCTACATAACTCGTTTTAAATTTAACTATAGTAACAATGATTTCAATATTAATAGGATTTAATGATTACAAATAAAGTTTAAATTGAATTATAAATAGAAACATTTTGATATTTTTGACCATATAAATTCCCCTTGTTATTATTTTACATTTTTGTGGTTTATAAATAATTTAATTAAATATTATTTATATAAACTATTATAAGTGTCAACTTTGACTCTATTTATAAAACTGACTTTATGAAAATCTATACAGTAAGATAACATCAAACAAATTCACTTAATACACCCCTAAAATTTCATATTATGCATTAAAATTTAAGGATATCCATATAAAAGTAAAATTAAATTAAATTAAATATTTTTAATTTCATTTAATTGATTGTTTCATTAATTTAGTAATTATTCCATAATCATCATGTAATTATTCAGGATTATTATTTTTGCACTAAATATAAAAAATGAAGTTCTATGATGTATAAAAACCATTTATATTTCATACTGATATATATAGTCACTCATATATTTGATTTCATTAAATTTTAAAAGGATTGAACATATTAAAACTAAGAGTGTGACATTATATCACTCTTTTTGATTTTAATAGTATCTATGTCATTTTAATGGAAAAGTGACCACTAAAATAATAAAATTTCAATAAATAGGTCTTAATGGTCTCATTAACATCATACCATATAATTTAATTATGTGATAGGTATTTTTATAAAACTTACTATGATATTTTTACCCTTAATTACTTGATTTACCCTTAACCGTGGTAATAAAAATTAATAAAGTTATTATTCATATTGTCCAATAATAAAAGGTACATAATTAAAAAGTTTTTTACTTATATTAAAAATATGGAATCCAATTTTTACATTTATATACATTGAATTTAATTAAATTAATTTAAAATTATCATTGATGATTTAATTAGAAAACATGTTTTTATTTTGAAAACATTCAAAAGATAGAAATGTTTTTATATATGAATTCAATGTGAATTTGATTAAAATGACCTAAGTTGGATTAAATTATAAAAATTTATTTAATTATATATTAAAATAAATTCTATACATAAGGTAACAATATAAATAAGTTATAATAAATACTATATTTGTATTAAAATTCAAAAAAATCATTATTCATCAAAACATGAATCTTCTTAAAAAAATACCAAATGTTTACCTAATGTTAATTTTGATATCCATATCTGAATATAGAAATTTAATTTTTCAATTATATTATATAAATGTTTTGTAAATGAGAATTTAAACAATTACTCCATCAAAAGGAGACAAAGTTTCATTTAAGATAAATAATTCTTTTATGCATAAATTTGGATATGTACTTATAACATATCTATAAAACACATAAGACCAATGTTAAAAATATATTGAGTAACATATATATATATATATTTCATTAATATAGTAATTAAAAATTTATTTCATTCATTACAATTATAAAACACTAATGTACATGTTTAATTAATTTTTTGGAAACCATTTCATTTTATTTTAAAAACGTTTTACCTTAATTTATAATTAATTGATCGAAGAATTATATTTAAACAATAATTTAATAAGGTAATTAATCTTATTCATATCTTCTATTATAATGTTGAGGTAATAATTATCTTCTTTAAATAAGTATAACAATAAATAGATGTTTTATATAAAATTAGTGTTATATTTAAAGAAATCTATATCAATTCTACTTATAGCACAAACATAACTTTTTATATCACATAACTCAAGAAATAAAATAAATATAAATTTTTTTAGTAAAATAAAAGTTTCTTAAAAACATTGGTTGATACATTCTACCCCCATAAAAATGATTTTCTCTCTCGAAATTCATCATTCTACTATAAATAAATGAAGATACTTCAACCAAAATGTATCCTGAAGTTCAATGAGTCTTATTCAATCTTTTTGGTTTCCCCACAACAATGTAACTATGTGAGTGGTATTGGTTTGTATTATTTTATCTCTATGATCCAAAATTTCTATTGGTTAATATTAATAAAAATTATTTTTTCCTTATGGTCTAACCTTAGAGTTTATTACATTTAAAGGATCGTGTATATACTTCCTTAGATGAGGTATATTGAACAAATCATGAACATGATATAATTTTTTTAATTGCCAATGGATATGTTGCCTTTCCTATGTGACCATGAATTTGACAAGGAAATTCCATAATTCAAATTTCAAATTTACATACGATATAAAAGCTATATGTTTTAGTATCTCTTTTTGGAAAACCCACACATTAACAAATGTAAATAAAATATCATCTTTAATTGTGAAAAATTAAAAGTCAGAGATCTCCACATAACCTAGATTATAGAATACTGAAAACATTCATATAGAATAGAATTCCAACTATCATGTTTTGATAGGGAGTGATAGAGAACATTGTCATTATAATTTTATTCATCATATAATGATAAATATATAATGATTTAAGGGACTGTTTGTTTCATATTTCATTTAGTCACTAAGATATATTTGTTTGTTTCAAGAATATTTTCCTAATGATGATAAATTATAAAAAAAATAAACACTTTCTTGATTTCATTCAATTTTGTAAGAATGATCTCAACCATCGGTTTTTCCTTGATCAATTTACACTTTATCTCTTACTCTATGGTATGTGATAATAATATATATTCCTCAATAAATTACGGATCATAAAATCAATAACTATAAAATAAGTCATTCATCTGGTCCCAAGTAATCATAAAAAATGGAGAGAACATGTTATCCAATATTCATAAATTAAAACATAAATATCTATATCCTTATAAAATTTCATTGTGAACTGTATTATAAATAGTTCCCTAATAAACCCTCCAAAGATTAAAATCCATTAAATTAGAAACAGGGTCCCTGGAAATATAATTTATCTCTTAAAACATGATTTAGCTCTTTATTTTTACATACCAAACAAGTGAATACAATCATCAAGTATTCGACTGACACTAGCTAACTACCAGTAGTATTTATTGAAAATATACATTATTTGTTATTCTAATTACAAGGGGATATATTCCTAATGTCTGAAAATTTCATAAATTCCATCTATGATAGTATAATGTTTTAAAAAAAATCCTAAATCAGTTCTAATGTAATCAGTACCTTCCAATTTAATTATTCATATCCAACATATCTTAATCTGAAAACCATTATTTGAAAATTAGAAACATATTAAGAGTTATGTTTCCATTAATATTTTTTTAACATGAATATTACATTTCCATTATATAATTTTTCATAGTCTCCAGTTCTATTCAACATATCATTTTCAATTATTAATGAATATATTTTTCTTAAAATACTTATTCAATTCATGAATCAAGAAAAATAATCATTGAATTCCATGACATTTAAACATCTATAATAAATTGTTATTGCTAAACCATTAATTAATATTCATTATCATATTTTTCCTAGAATATTAAATGTTAATCATGTATTACGGTTCTTCAACATCAATTTAATAATTATTATTAGGTGTAATGTAAATCATACCTTTAGAACATATCATACATTTCACATATCATCTGTGATCCCTTTATCCTCATTAGTATAACCAATACTCATACCACCTTCATAGTTCCCCTCATGATATTTCTATTGAGGATATATATTTTCTTAATTCCAATACATTCCCCATATGCAACATTCAACTATAACATTTTTCCTTCTAGTTTCCACAATTCTGTAAGATGAGAACCCATTTTTGAGAGAAATAGTTATCATAGATGAAAAGAACATAATCATGAAAAATTCCTTATAGAATACCTCTGTAATGAAAAATAATTTCAAATATATTATAGTTTAATATTACCCATAGAGGAATCCCAATATGTTCCGTAAAAAATATCCTTAAAAATCTCACAAATATTTTCTTATCCCAGTTCTCAATGGTTAACTAAATATTTTCTATAATTCCAACTATAACAACCAACAATTTTGAAAAATGGAAGTTAAATTTTTATAAGTGAATATTTATTAAATAAGAAAAAGAAATGATTGTGGACCATAATAGTTTATTTTTATTGGAAACATGGAACACATTATTCAAAAACTGTGACATATAATTTACTTCTATCACAAATATTTTCCCCTTCAGTACCCCTACATAGAAAATATTCTTTATAACTATATTAATGTAAACATTAGAAAGGGTGATCTTGGATTCTTAGTATGGGTGAACATGGAAGATAAATAAGAATAACATGATCATAAGGGTATGAAAACAGGATAATAGCATTATTGTATCATCCTTGGATAATAATGGTCATATATAGAAGTCATGGTATTAATATTCTCAATTCAATAGACAAGAATGAAAATGGTATAAAATAACACTATCCATGAGATCATAACATTTACATAAGACATGAAATTGTGGAATTCACATAAATATTTATCTATATTGTAATGTATAGATAGTAAAAATCTTCACACATTAAATTAAGGGCATTTAATCAGGCCCTTCCAAAATCATAAGGACATAAAAACCAGGTCCCCATAATAAATCATGGACTAGAAAATTATGTCCATTCATTGAATTGTGAACATGAAATTATGTTCACACATGACATATATACATCCTGAGTCATCAATCATTAACTAATTCATTGGAGGTAGTTATAGGTCACAACTATAAAATAATGGAATCCTTCTATATTTGTTTTATAAGAACCAAATTAATTCATAACATTACAACCCATAAAAAGAAATGAGTTTCATAAACTCTTCATCAGAACATAACTCATTAAAAGGAATTATTTTCTTAAATATTATTAAATCATAAATATATACCATTCAAAGAATGAATAAGATGTTTATCATTGGATCATATCCTCGATAGAACAAAAGTAACCTTAAAATATGTTTTCTGAGATGGAAATTGATTTTGAAAGATCGCTTGATAAAATTCATAATGAAAAAATCATTTATATTAGTTTAAAAAAAATTCAATAATAATACATTTAGAAAGTTATTTCTATTTAAAATAACCTTGAAAATATATAATGGAATATGTGAAAACAATTTTAAAAATAAATGAAATAATTTTCCTTTATAATTCATAATAGTTTAATTTAAAATAATTTCAATTTTTTTAGAAAATAATATTTTTAAGGAGCACTGATTAGTAACCGAAGTGTGAATAAAATTACATGAAATGTATAATAAAATAAATATAAGGAGCATTTATTGGATATTAATGTATATAATTATTGAAAATTAAAAGAGGTGGGTTAATTATTCGTTTAAAAGAATACATTTTTAACATTGAAAGTGTATTGATTAAAAGAATTTAAAATAAAGGAACTCAAAAAGACTCTAATAAATAATAACATACTAGACATTGGATTTTATTAAAAACATATTGTAATCTATTTGAGGTAGATATTTATTCCCTAGCTCATACTTTAATTATATTTACTTTAAGCCTAGTAAGTATCGTAATCACAGTAGTTATGATAATTAAAGTAAAACAAAATAATGATTCTGTCATAATGTTTATAGAATCAAACTATGTAATTGAAGAGATAATAATCCTAGATTTCATATTAATGATTTAATAATAATTTATCACAATCATATCAATTATGATAAAAAAAATAACGAATAAAAAAATAAATATATAAAACAATTAACATTCTATTAAAATAGTAGAGGAAATTAGATATAATTATATGAATAAAATTCATTTATCCTAAAGATAATGGTACCAAATAACCTAGAATAAATGTCCCTTGATTTATACTTTCAAAAAATTATGTCTTACCCACACCGGGGTAAACCGTCAGTATGATAATAAGAGTTGGACTATCTACCTATCCCTGAAAGCCCTCGATAAAGAAGGTGATTAGCACCTTTGACATTATATCCTTTAACGTATTCAATCCACAAAACATCAACACTAACATATTCTTATCCATTGAATCCCACAATATTAATCATACTAATATATGTCTCAAAAATAAAAAAACACCAGAATACTACATGTATATGGAAATAGAAGTTCACAACTTGAAAACAATTATAGTTTTCACATGTATAATATTTAGAAGATCTCTCACACAGTGTATCAAAATACACCAGAATGTGTGGCTATGAGATCATTCAAATAAACTTGTATTTATATGAATTTGTCCCAATGTTAAAATTGATCTCCAATAGTTTTATTTTCTACTAAACGCTTTGAGGGACATAGACACCTGTCACAGAAATGGTCATATTGATACTAAAATTATGACATCATTTTGATTTGAAAATAATAATCAACATCATTTCGAGTAAAAAGAAATCTATCATTACAATTTTTTTGCATATGATAAAATTGAATTTGAATGAGTCCAATGATTTTAATTAAATGATTTATAATGATTTATATCACTATGAAAATATTTTTAGTATGAAACACTGGAAAATGTGTATGATATTAATCATATTTTGTCTGTGAGATAAAAATAATATTTGCGGTGTATGATAAAATTCATATTTGTTATATAAGATATATATTGTATCCTGGTTGTTTTGATAATCATGGAATGAATAATTAGTTAAATTATGATAGTATAATATTTTTCCTATGTACTATGAAAATTGCAAGGAAAAAATATGAATTCATTTTTGTAAAAAAAATCTATGAAAATAATGATTTAGACACAAAAGGTATTTTAATTGATTATTTATGAGAGAGTTTGTGATTTAATTAATAGGTGAAATATAAATAAAAAAATAAAGACTTTTGACATAATAATCCCACCCTTTTAGAATCTACAAACCACAATATATATATTTAAAATTACTTGGTAAAACATAATTCCAAAAAGAGTTTAAAGAATTTTTTTAGAAGTAAAAAAATTTACTTCTCACCCCTTAATATTTTAAAAGTCCTATGAATATAGTATTTAATAATACCAACTCCACATTAGGATAAAAAATTCCATAAGGATCATATTTTAATTATTTTAGAAAATTTTACTCCCCTTCACTATAGAACTCTACCCCTTTATTTGTCATTATCTTATTTTCAATAACATCCTCGCCTATCTAAATCATTCTCCCCCTTTTTGAATAAAAAAATAGATAAAGTATTATAATTCCTAAAAAGGTTTTGGAAAAATAATATAACAATAAATTAAGAGTTTTATCATCTAGAATAAATGGTTGGAAAACATTCAATCAAGTTGTGTGTAGGTGAAAAAAAATATTCATTGATGTTTTAAAAAAAAATACAAAAAGTGTTTATACATTCATTTCTTCTCCTTATATCTACCATTATATAAGAGGTCTAATACAATTTTATTCATCTTCTTGAAATCCATAATACATCCAAGATCTTTTCAAGAGATTCCTACTGATTCTAGATCTTCTCATTATGTTCTCAAAACAATTGATGCTATTTATGATTAAATTTATTTTAAGATTGATAATAAACTTCTAGAGTATGAATATAATCTTCCCATGACCTGAATTTATCTTCTTGATGTTCAATTATGTTTTCTATGACTTTTAGATCGGTTCTAGAACTATAATTCTTTCAGTTAACAAAAGATAATGATTTTGCAAATAAATAATCTCATCCTTGTATAAAATCATCCTTGAAACTTCTTATTGAATGATATTAAAATTATTTATAATTCATGATAATTCTTCATACAAGGATACATCTAGAAATTTAAAAACATTCACTTTTTGAGATGTATCTTGAGCCAATTTGTTGAAAGAAATAGTGACCACAGTCCCAAGCCTTCTTATATCTTCAATTAAATCATCATGGAATATGATAATTTCATCAGTATTATGGTACCTAATGAACACATTGTTTCAATAATATTTTTGTTCCTTGTATGTTAATTCAAACACAATGAAATTGGATTCCAAATTTTATTTTTCATTTTATATATGTTTTATCAAATCAAATATTTTGTATTGGTGTTCCAACAGCAAATCAATCTTTATATCAAGCCTTAGAAATAATGGAATTGTCTTTTAATTCTCTTTAGTTCCTTAAATAATGTGATGAATTATTTTTAATGATATAGTTTTTTAGTGTTATATTTTTCCTCAAAACTATGAAGCTCAAAAAATGAGTTCTAGGAGAATCCACTTTCAATTCATGGTTCCGATTTTCAATTGGTCTGGGTATCTTACTCTTTATCTAAAATTTTAATGACATATTTTTTCATGACCTGCCTTCACCAGGATGAGAGAAGGGGATGCATATTTCCAGACCCTCCCTTATTCATGTTGAAGAAGAGATAGTGACCCTCGAGACCCACCTTCAATAGGTCTCGGGGTGGCGATTAGCACTAAGGGTATAGAATCACACACAAGATGGAAGACATTACACTTTTTCATTAGTATTATCGAGATATAAGATATTAAATCCCAACAACACCAAAACCGGGGGGGTCAAAATTATGCCAAAGAAAACTATTCCCATATGCATGTTACAAAAGTAAATGCCACAAAGTACAAGAATAATACAATGGTAAAGTACCAATGAACGAAAAATAGCAACTATAACTGTCCCAATGCCCGAGCTAGTACGACCCTAAATGATCCCTGAAGTCCTATTGGAAACCTAAATGTAGTTTTTTATACATAGGGTGAGCATACAAGTTTACATAGTAGGTAAAACCAAAGACTATCGGGTACAAGTGAAGATGAATTATAATGCCCTATGGGAAAAAAGAAAACCAAAGCACCTAGCAAGGAAAACTATCCACCCAGGCATCACCAAGGAAAACTCCACAAATAAGACAAGTCAAGTAATATATAGTAATATCACATCGATATTTCGGTACAAAGCACCACTTTTCCATTGATTATTGATGACATCTTATGCATCGAACCTCTCCTATTATTCTCACCACAGTCCATCTACCACACCCCGCTCGCACACACCTGGGCCTTAACTACGCATCCCACCCGCAAACACCTGGGCCACAACCACCATCCAGCCCACAAACACCTAGGCCAAAACCACCAAGCGTAACCACTCCAGTAAACCCCTAGGCCAGAACAACTACCGTCATGCCTGTAGACACTTGGGCCTCATCCCGAAGACTCGTGCGAAACAACCTTCCCGCACACACATGGGCCAACCCCAACAACTACCCTGTCTGACAAATCTTGGGATATAATGGACCTCAGGCCATCAAACCCTACCCAAAGATTCATTGGATATTCTGTAACGATAGCAGAAAACGAGCTAATAACCATCCACTAATAGGAGTGGTGGGAAAAACACCCTCCCCCATGAAATGGGTGTGCTTGGAACTAAGTTCTCAACTTGGGAGGGGTGTGAATAATAAACATAAGAACTACAATTATATGTATAGGTAAGAAGAACTCATCCCAACCAAGGGATTCCAAATCCAACCTAATAACAATCACCCTCATTATTATTCATTCATAAATAAAAGGCACATCACCCACGACCAAGTCACAACTCTTTCCCAAAAACAATTCCCCATTTAACTCTTTCATTATTTCATGTTCAAGTGATCCCATTTAGTTGAATTCTGCCGTATTGGGAAACTAACATGCCTAACCACAATCCAGAGGAAGAGAAACAACCAAACAACAATTTATGCATTCACACCTGGTTCTCCAGTGAAGTCACAATAATAAAGGGATCAGTGAGATTCCTCAAAGTACTGGAACCAGGCCAAGCCTTGAGATACATCCCCAAATAGTTTTAGATTCCCAACCAACAACCATGCAACAATAGAGGATCCCATCCTCATCCACATCACTCCATAAGCATCAAAAAGCACAACACACCTTCTACCATGATAGAGTAGGGAAGCTTCCAGGTTTTAGCACGTCATTCATTAGGTTCATCTTTTTATGGGTTAAACGGGGTGAGCACAAAAGGATTAATGTTCACTGGGTATCCATTTAACCATCCAAGTTTAGGTGATTAACCAATTTCCAAATTACAGTTATTTAATCATCACAGAAGACAAGAGTTCATTACTGTGCAAGGAAATACTACCAATGACCATTATTTTTAGTAAGAATAAGACCATACAATTCAAAACATATGGAAATTATAAATGAGTATAGCAGAATTGTCAAATTCACCCCATCATTCTTTAACAGTATTTTTATTATCTTTGATAAGGTTTGGATTCATCCACTCCCACAAAAATCTTAGCGTACCCACCTCACTTGATACAAAATAAGAATATATGAAGGGAAATCACTACTTGGTTGATCAAGGATCGAAGTTCTTCTCCATGCTCCAAGAACTGGGGATGCATGACTTGTAGGGGAGGAATGTCAGGGACTCCAATGGTGAGTAGGAATCCTCTGGCACAGGCGCACCACTTGCCTCGAGAAGGGGAAAACCAAACGCACAAGGAAGAAAAAGAGACCAGCAAAGAGGAAGAAGAAGAAAGAATTCATGTGTGATATAAGGATAAGGTCCCATTGTTACAGGATATGGAAATTTGAACAACTTTAAATTTGGATCGTGGTTCCCCACAAGGTTGGGAATTTACGTATGATGGAATTAATTGTAATTTAACAACTCTCCTCAGAGGGGTGGTTATAACGGCTATATGTTAAATAGTTTTATTTAACTATAAGGAAACACGTAATAGGGGCGGAACTGGAAGGTACAGGGAAGGGTGTGCCACCGAGGAAAAACATGATGTTTTGGTAAGTTAAGGTTTGTATGAATCCTTGGGGATTTTATATATTATTTATGGTCATTAAATGGCTTGAAATAAGGCATTAAATCATATTTACATCAAAAGATATGTTTCAGGAGTGGAAAAGTTGGGAATTGGAAAACAACACCCGGTGAGGACATGATGCAATTATCACGGTGCCACCGTCACGGTGCCACTTTCACCTTATCACCCTCATGGAATCGTCGTCACTGTGTCACACTTACGGGGACACTGTCATGGTGCCACTGTCACGGTTCCACTATCAGTTGTGCCTCCTTTACTGGTGCCACCGTTTCAGTGGAGCCGTGTTTTGGAAAAATAATGGACAAGGTGGGTCTGGGCCATTACATCAGATGACTCTCAAACTCTTCTCGCCCCCGACAATCAAAACTATACTCGATAAAAAGATAGGATCCAAACAACCACCTCGAATGATACCTCTTAGGATTTATACTAATCGACATCTATGAACACCTCTCCCTCCAGTAACCAGGAAACACTTGAGGGTCAAAATTTCTAGTCAAATGGGTTAGGGAGAATCTTCCTCCATGTCAAGATAATATCCACTTTTGGGGGAACTGACTTGCCCAAACAGGTTTAATCGCATCCAATTTAATGCTTCTTGATTAGGGATTGGGTCCTCCCCTCCCCATAGTCAGGACTCTTCACACATATCCACATAATATGGAAAACTGAATGTTCCATAGTTAACAAGGTAAAGTGTTCCATCACAAACAAGTACAAACAAAACAGAACAAAACTCAAAACAACTTTGGGTAATTGGTGTACATCTACGTATCATGTTCCTAGGTACTTTCATCAAGCCCTCCCTGCCTCCACAACACACAAATCAAATGAATGGTCCATCCATGGAGCACATTCTCTTTGCGATCCTCGATCCTCACTGGTCTTTCCATAAAAGCCACGTATTCCTTGATATCTAGCTTTCCCGAGCTGATGATGTGTGAATCCTCATGTAGATGTCATCAGAGCTTTGAAACATGGAAGAAATCATGTAGTATCCATTGCGGCGGTGGAATCCCTAGTTCATAACCCACTTCACCGACCCACAATAGAACTTCGAACGTTCTGACAAACCTGGGAGAAAGCTTACTCCCCCTGCCAAACCGTCGTTTCCCACACTGAGGGGAGACCTTCATGAACATGTGGTCCCAAACCTCGAACTCGAAGGTTCTACTCCTATTATCAGCATATGACTTTTCTCAGTCCTGGGCCACCTTCATCCTCTCCCATATAAGATGAACCTTCTCTGTCGTTCTCTACACCACTTCTGGGAGATGAATACCTGCTTCCCCAACCTCGGTCCAGCACATGAGAAAGCGACATGCCCTTCATTACAAATCTTCGAATAGAGACATTAAAATGTTAGAGTGATAGCTATTATTTTAGTCAAACTCTACCAGAGTCAAGTGTCATTCCCAAGATCCCCTAGAATCCAACACACATGCTCGTAGAATATCCTCCATTGTTTGGATGGTGCACTCTGTCTGCCCATCTGTCTGGTGGTGGAAGAAAGTGCTAAGACATAGCTGAGTGTCAAAATCATGCTACAATCCCCTCTAGACTCGTGAGGTAAACCATACATCTCTATCCAAGTCTATGGTCCTCAGAACTCCATGCAATTTCACCACCTCATCCATGTACCTTTGTGATAAGGAATCCACTGCACCCGACACCTTGATCGCCAGAAAGTGAGCCGATATCGTCAACTGGTCCGCCACTACCCAGATAGCGTTGCAACCTCCTTGAACCTTGTGTAGCCCTGTGATAAAATATTCCAAGATTGCATGCCACTTCCACTCGGGGACATCTAAAGTTTGTAACAGACTGCCTAAAACACGGTGTTCAGCCTTCACCTGTTGACACTCTAGGCACCTATCCACGAACACTGCCACCGCCCGCTTTACCCATGTCCACAAAAACTAACTCTTCAGACCCTGGTACATCTTGGAAGCTCTCGGTTTCACTGTAAGGTGTGAGTTGTGGAACTCAAAAATAACCCTATACTGATTCACTTCTAGAACATATAACTTCCCTTGGAAAAGCATCGGATTCTGACCATCATCCGTCCATGATTCTGGAGCATCGCCTTGGTTAACTCGGTCACACATCACTTAACTTTCTGAGTCTCCCCATTGAGACTCCTCTACCTGCCGCAATAGAGAAGACTTCACTATCATCTGATACATGCAACCCCTACCACCATCCTTCCTCACATCCAGATACAGGGCAACCAATTCCTCCATCACCTTTTAACCATCTGCCGAATCTCGAACCACATCCTTCTACCACTTCATTCTCAAGGCATCGGCCACCGCATTCCATTTTCCTAAGGTGTAGGATATATTGAAGACGTAGTACTGAAGAAACTCCACCCAAATTTATTGTCGTATGTTTAGGTTCCGTTGGGAGAAGATATATATCAATCATTTGTGATCCGGGAAGACCACGAAGATCTACCCGATGAGGTAATTCTGCCACAACTTTAGTGATAACACGATTGCCGCAAGCTCCAGATCATTGGTGGTATAATTACATTCATGGGGACATAGCTGTCTATACCCATAAGAGATCACCTCTTGTCGTTGCATCATAAAACACCCAAGTCTTTGACCTAAATAATCACAGAACACCTTATACACCACTCCTTCTTCTGGAAACCTTAGCACTAGTGCACTTACCAACTTCTCCATCAAATAAATAAAGGGATTCTTGCACTACCCATCCCATATGAATGCCCGGTCCTTTCGGGTCAATTTTACCAAAGGTGCTGAAACTTGGGAGAAGTTGGGGATGAACCTTAGGTAGTAACCTTCCAGTCCAAGGAAACTACAAACCTATGCCACAATATTTGGTGCTCCTAAAGAAACTACGCCTCAACCTTCGATGGGTCCACTGCTATTACCTGCTCAAACACCACGTGCATAAGGAAGTTCACTTCTCGCATCCAAAACATGCACTTTGACAATTTCCATTAATGTTTTTGCTATCGGAGGTCCCATATAACCGTTCTTAGGTGCTCAGAAAGATCCACCTCTGATCTTGAGTAGATTAGGATGTCTTCAATTTACATGACTACAAAATGATATAGGTATTCCTAGAAGATATAGTTCATGAGCCCCATGTACACAGCTGCAGCATTCGTAACGCCAAACGACATGACCACAAACTAAAAGTGGACATATCTGCACCTAAATGTGGTCTTTGATATTTTACCCTCATTCACCCTTATATGGTCATATCCAGACCACATATCAATCTTAGAGAACCAAACTTCTCCCCTTAGTTGGTGAAAGAGATCATCTATGCTCGAAAGATGGTAGCAATACTTGATTTTCACTTGATCCAGTCTGTTATTGTCTTTGCATAGACTGAGACCACCATCTACCATCTTTGCGAACAAGAATGGAGCACCCCATTGTGACACACTTGGTCAAACAAAAACCATCTTCATTAGATCGTCAATCTGAATTTGCAACTCCTGAAACTCATAAGGTGCCATCCGGTAGGGATCCATCGAAATCAGAAATGAGCACCAGGTTGCAATTCTATCCCGAACTCAACATCACGTCTAGGGGGTAGAGTTTCCAACTCTTCAGAGAAGACGTTCATAAACTCACTGACAATACCTAGGACTTCTACCATTTCTGCATCCACTGACTCCACTGATAGTTCAGCTAACAAGGAAAGGAGGGGTTCCTCTCGCCTGCTGCATTTCTGGCAACCCTGGTCGCTGATGAAAGTTACACATCGGCCGACCAAATCTGAAAACATGATCCTTCCTCGAAAGCTGTCAATGACATTATATATAGAGAAAATCCATTCAATGCCTAGGATGGAATCATATGGATGTATCTGCAACAGTAGAAGATCACAGATCAACTGATGTGGACCTATCATCAGTCTACACCCTTGGAAAACATAAAACAAGTCGGTATGACCTCTGATTGGTGTACACAAAACTAGTGGAACTGGAAGTCTCTCAATATTTATTCCTAGAGGAAGGGCAAAACTAAGCAAAAAAATAGAGTGCGAATCTCTTGTATGAAACAATTCATAGGCAAGAGTACTAGACAAGATGATCATACCTCGAACGACTTATGGACCTACTGGAACCGCTGCCTCCATGGCATGTAATTGTCCACGCCCAGCTACTCTACCCCTCGGTTATCATCCACCTCCCCGAATGCACCCTAGTTGAGGTCATTGAGGAGTTCCCTGAGGTCTGCCTCCTCCAGTAATGCCTACCATCAGAGGAGCGGGAGCTTGCTTACACTAATTCTACTGGTGAAAGGGCCTTGTTGGAAATTGTTAAGGCTGGGGCGGGTGCTACACTAGCCCACCCCTATTGTACTGTACTCAGTTCAGGCACATATTCTGAAGGTGCCCATGGCTGCCATAGATGAAACACCTCGGTCCAGGGCCTGAAAGGAAATTGCGAGTATCGGGGGATCGAAATTGGAACTGTTGGATCATACTCACAACATGTCAAAACCTAGAGGGCCCTTATTCTAGAGGCATGCTACTGACTTCCTTCCCTATCGATGAGCCCAACATGATTCCATCTAGCGATACACATCCCAACGTGTGCATTATTTCTACAACTTCAGCTTTGTTTTGCACCTCCATGTATATCGGTATATTGAAGGGAGTAACCGAATAATGGAGAGATGGTTGAAGTGCCTCCTCCAAACAGCTCGCCTGAGACTCCTCATCTGGAAAGCGGTTGGAAGAAAATCAAAGAAGATCCATGAACTCGATCCCCAACTTTCTCACTGACATATGCCCATGATGGAGGGAGAGTAGTTCTGGCCTCTTCTCAGCCTTTAGCATGGAAGAGAGGAATTCATCCTGGAACTCCTTCTCAAAGTCCGTCCATGTCACCTCATCCTCACTCTTCTCCCCAAGATAAAGCATCCTCTATTGATGCATTGCTCCATGCAACTGGCATACAGCCAGAAAAAACCCAGTACTCCGTCGGAGGCCAAATCAAGCTGAAAGCTAACACCATCTCCTCTAGCCATCTCTCTTTAACCACGTCAGAGATATTTCCCTCGTACATCCTGAGGGTCTTCCAGTGAAAGGCATGAAGCATCTTCTTCCACTTATCATCCTCCTCATCTTGGTCAGCCCTCTGTTGATCAGCCAAGTCAACCTCCTGGGGCTCGATCAACCGCACTATTTGTGGTTGTCTCCCAGGTGCCATAGCTGCAAGGTAAACAAGGAATTCTTAAGCCCGAGTAGTGTATAATATTGTACAAAAATTTTATTAGACTTCTAATTCATTTTAAATCCCCAAAATAACCATGAAACAAAAGAACAAAAGTCATTATGAAGCATGTAACTTTTCTAGGGTCTCTACCCTAAAATCAGTACAACCTCACATGGTCGTTCGGAAGACCCAGATTCCTTGCATCAGATCATGGGGGGCCCTAAAATCCCGTGTCCTAGCCGGTATTTTCTGGCCTATTTCACACACCACGATTTTCCAACAATGTTTCCCTACCATCCCATGAAAACCTCACTATTCCTAACCCCAGACTCCATCCTATCACTAAACATCCCTCTGATACCCTTCGGTTACAACCCACCATCACCAAGATGAAAGAAGGGGTGGAAGATTTCCAAACCCATCCTTCTTTATGTTGAAGGAGAGATAATAACCCCCAAGACCTGCCTTCAATATTTCATGGAGTTGAAACTAGCACCATGTGTATAGAATCACACATAAGATTGAAGGAATTACCTTTTTTCTTTAATAGTATCGGGAGATAAGATAGTAAATCCCAACATCACCAAAACTGGGGGGGGGTAAAAAGTAATCCAAGGAAAATAATTCCCATATTCTTGTTAAAAAAGTAAATTCTATAATGTATAAGGAAACTACTAAGGTAAAGTACCAAAGAAAGAAAAACAACAACTACAACTGTCCCAACACCTAATCTAGTACGGACCTGCACGATCCCAAAATTCCTCATGGAAACTTGAAAGTAGTTTTCTATACAAAGGGTGAGCATTCAAGTATACTCAGTAGGGAAAACTGAAGACACTTGTGCAAAAGTGAGGAGACATTCTAATACCATGTGGGAAAAGAGATAACCAATGAACATAGAATGGAAAAACATCCACCTAGGCTTCACCAAGGCACACTCACCAGTAATAGCACATCAATATTTGTGTACCCCGCATGAATTTCCAATAGGTTATTGATGACATCCTATGCATCAAAACTCTCCCGCCATTCTCACTGCAGTCCCACTACGACACCCTGCCTGCACAAACCTGGGCCATAACCATGCATCTCACCCACAAACACCTAATCCACAACCACCATCCTGCCTACAAACACCTGGGCCACAACTAAGACATGTAACCATGCACACAAACACCTAGGCTAGAACAACTACTTCCACGCCCGTAGACACCTGGGCCTCATCCCGAAGTCTCTTGGGAAACAACCTGTTCGCAAACACCTGAACCAACAACCACAACTACCCTACCCAAAGAATCTAGGGATATAATGGACCTCAAGCCCTCACAGCCTTCTTGAAGAGTCTTGGGATATTTGGGAAAGGGGGAAGAAAAGGAGAAAATGACCATCCACTCATAGGAGTGTTGGAAAAAACACCCTCCCCCAAGAAATGGGGGCGTTCGGAACTACGTGATTAACTTGGGTGGGGCGCGAATAAGAAACATAAGAACTGCAATTATATTTATAGGTAACAAGCACTCATCCAAACCTAGGGTTTCCAAAGCCAACCTAAGAAAAAACACCCTTGTTACTATGCATTCATAAAAGAAAGGCACAGAACTCACGACCAAGTCACAAATCATTCCCAAAATCAATTCCCCATTTAACTCATTCTTGCTTTCATGTTCAAGTGATCCCATTTAGGTGGATTCTAAACTATTGGGAAACTAGGAGGCATACCCACAAGCCAGAGAGAGAAATAGCCAATCAGAAATTTAAGCATTCACACCTGGTTCTCCTGTGAAGTCACAAAAACAAAGGGATCAGTGAGATCCCTCAATGTACTAGAGCCAGACCAAGCCTCGAGATACATCCCCACACAGCTTCAGATTCACAACCAAAAACTGTTCCACAATAGAGGATCCCATCCTCATCCACATCACCCCATAAGAATAAAACAGAAAAACACACCGACTACCAAGACCGTGTAGGGAAACTTCCAGGTTCAAGCACATCATTCATTAGGTTATTCTTTCTATTGGTTAACCGGGGTGACCAAACAAGGATTTATGTTCACTGGGTATTAATTTTAACTGGGTATCCATTTAACCAACTGAGTTTAGGTGATTAACCAATTTCCATGTTACAGTTATTTAATCATCACAGAAGAGAAGGGTTCATTAGTGCGCAAGGAAAGACCCCCAATGACCATGATATTCAGTAAGCATAATCCCAAACAATTCACAATATATGGAAATTATAAAAGAGTATAGTAGAATTGTCAAACGCACCCCATAATTTTTTAACAGTCTGTTTATTATATTTGTTAAGGTTTGGTTTCATCCATTCCCACAGAAATAGTATCGTACCCACCATGTATTATACACAATAATGAGAGATGAAGGAAAATCCCTATTTAGTGATCCAGGATCAAATTTCTTCTCTATGTGACAAGAACTGGGGATGTGTGACTTTTAGGGGAAGAATTTAAAGGACTCCAAGGGGGAGCAAGAATTCTCCGGCACAGGTGTACCACTTTCCTTAGGGAGGGGAACTCCAAATGAACCAGGAAGAAAAAGATACAAGCCATGAGGAAGAAGAAGATGGAATTCCACTACGATATAAGGATGAGACCCCTTTGTTACAAGATATGGAAATTTTTACGAATTTAAATTTGGATCGTGGTTCCCTATGTGGTTGATCAGTTATGCATGATGGAATTAATTGTCATTTAACAATTAACATCAGGAAGGTGGTCATAACTGTTATGTGTTAAACAGTTTTCTTTAACCATAAGTAAATGCATAACAGGGGTGGAACTGGAAGGTATGAGGAAAGGAGTGCCACTGAGGAAAAATCACACATTCTGGTATGTTAAGGGTTTCCTGAATCTTGGGGGATTTTAGATATTATTTATGGTCTTTTATTGGCTTGGAAGAGGTCATTAAATCATCTTTACATGAAAAGATATGTTGCAGGAGTGGAATAGTTGGGAACTAGAAAAGAACGCTCAAAAAGGACATAGTTCCACTGTCAAGATGCCACTGTCATAGTGTCACCCTCACAGTGCCACTTTCATGGGGTCACCCTTACGGTGCCACAGTCACTGGTGCCATAGTCACAGTGCCACTGTGACCAGTGTGCGACTGTCACACTGCCACCGTCACTGTTTGTAATGACCCAAAGATTCATTAATGGAAAATCCCTCTTGATCTTATTAAATGTATCTTTATATAAAATGTTTTTATGAAGTTTCAACTTCATTGGTTTTATGATAAGAACGGTGACTGTTACTTTTATAGATGTTGAACTGTGATCACCAAACTAGAATAAATATAGGGCTTTAACAGATCAAACATTACTTAGACAAAGGAAGTGATGGCCTCATCCAGTATAATTACCCCATACGAAGCCAATTTATCAGAGCTCGAAAAAATAGGTGGCATCCTTAGGCTTAGATCTTGACCAATCCCATACTGAGCTTCACCATGTCATGCTCAAACGGGACCGTCTACGGGAGAAGTGGATGTTGATAGAAATTACAACTCGAGCAATGTTATCCGAGCCACCCCAAGAGTCTGTCACCATTGTACACCTTACCCTTAGGTTTTATGCAGCTGTTTTAAGAGGTTATGTAAAAAATAAGTAGTACTTTGTTCATGTACATTAATTTTTTTTATATATTAATGAATATATTTTCTAGTCATTTTTGATACATTGTGAATAGTTTTTAAAGTACAAATGGTGTTTTATTTACTATTTAATTATGAAAGATATTTTATTAAATTAATATATTTTTAAATTAAATTATGTTTTAATAAAATATTATTATTATTAAATTTATGTTTATTAAATATAAATGATCTTATAATTTTATGGATGTAGTAATAATTTTTATAAAGGTTTGAAAGCCATTTCTGTCAAAACCCGTGAATTTTTTATAATTGTCGGTTTTTATTATAAAAGTGAAAATTATCATATTTAGAAAATTATTTAGATAAAATAAATGTCATTTTTGGAATCAGGACATCAAAATTATCCAACGGTGAATTTTTCATAATTTTTTGAGATAATCAAATTTTTGGATAAAAATTAAATACCGTTTAAATATATAATGTGATTTATGACATCATAATGACCCAATAGTGATGTAATAAAATACTATAATCTTTATTTTCAGACAATATATGTTTTACCATTAAAATAATGTGATTTTGGGTTTGTTTAACTTACTTTTCAAAGCATTAATGGACCCCTCAAGACTTATTCAACACCATGCCTTTTTAAATTAATTTCCATGGGAGTGTGACTCACCTCCACATAAGCATCCATAATATTTTATGAAGTTTGGACTTTCTAATTATTAAATATTGTTTTCCTCTTCCCTTTTCCAAAAACCATGGGCAAAAACCATGGGATGTTTTGTGTTTTGGATTAATTTAATGTAAGGGGACCCTAACTTAAATAATAAAGAATTCCCTCACCTTTCCTATATAAACCCACCCATGATCCCACTTAATACTCAATAAAAGCCCTTTGAGTTCGTCTAACCTCTACCCTATCCTCTCCAGAATCCTCCCAAGGTGCCTCGAGCTCCCAAGAAGATTCTCACAATCCTCTCTCTATCTTTTGGAATCACACTTCCAAGTAAGGGTTTTTTGTTCCTTTCCCATTTTTTTCAATTTTCATTAAGTTGTATTGACATTTTAATTTCAATTATGAATGTTGGGGTATGTTTTATAACCTCCCCCAAACTTCTTAATTATTGTTTGAATGATGGGAGACCCCTTTCTTTCTAATTAAATGCCTCCCATGTACACCCGTTACTATGCCGAAATTCCAAAAGGAACTTCTCTCTCTTCTTTTACATTCAAGCAATAATATTGAATAATGAATCTAAATTCCATTAAAATTCTTGGGAAATGTATCTATATGACCTCTTTACTGTCCATTACAAGTAAATATGATGAGGAATCCATTTCTCTCTCATCAACTATTTTTATGAATTCTTATGTCACGCCGTTACACTGCCGAAATCGCACCGATTTTCTAAGCCAATGCCATTGTTTAGTGGATACCATGGACATTTCTCCATCAAGGGTATCCACCATTATGCACCTTTACGTATTGATTACAAAGTTTAATATTTGAATTCCACATTCCTTTATTGTGGAATAAATTATTATTTTTTATGAATCCATGTTTTACGATCCGTGTCGCATATTTATGAATGAAATGAAATGTTTAAGAAGGGTGTGCCCTTATAGCGTTCCAATGCATTTGGTAAAGTATAGTATCATGATACGTCATGTGAAATGAGTGTTGGCTCATGCTAATTCAAGTGAAATGAGGTTTTACTCGTGCTTTATGTTCATTGAGGATTTACTCATGCTCCATGTGCAATGAGCCTTGGCTCATGCTAATTCCATGTTAATTGTTGTTTCCACTTCTCCTTGTTATGATTATCATGATTTATCAGGCCTTTATGTTCATGTTTCTCTTATGATCTATTTATATTTCTATTCTCTGACATGTATTCTTCTCCTCATGTTATTCCATGTGTTCTTCCTTACTGGGCTTTATAGGTCACCCTTTTCTTATGCATGTCCTCAGGTTATCCTATGCAATGCTAAGTACGAAGGAATGTAGTGGTCATGTAAAGGAAGCTTTCAATAAAGATGTTGTATTTCCTGTTTAAAGTTTTTATTTAATGATCCTAATCCCCAAAGATAGTAAACCTCTTGATCTTTTTTGTTGTATCAAGTGAAGTTTTATGTAATAAATCATGTTTATGTTGTAATAAAAAGCAGGGTTTTCATAGTTGGTATCAAAGGATAGGTTTAGTTATTTTCGGGATTAGGAAATCATAGTAAAGAATTTGATACAAGACTAAGTATAATAAAAACATCCCTATGTTTTGGTAATTACTGAGTAAGTGGTTTATCAAACAAATACATCCCTATCTTGATACGAGCATGTAGAGGCGGCTCTGGCATAGATGTATCCTAGGGGTAAAACCCAAAAACACCACATTGAGCTAGACTCGAACGAGAACTGGTGCACGAAAACGGGCCTTGATACACCCTTGGTTACAAAACTCCCAAGGGATATGTTTTGATAAATTCAAAAGCATAGTATGAACCCTTATTAAGGGAATTAAAAAAATGCCCCTATTAATATATGTTAGAAAGTAGATCATGAAAATACTAGATTGAAGCCTATAAACTCTTGAGTAAGGAAATAATTGTTTATTTTTAAGTCATCAACTTTTGTCATTGGATTACGCTTTATGTGTTACCCCTAACATTCCTTTTATTCCAGCCAATGGCCGGTAATAGGAGGACTCGGGCTAACAAACATTGTGAAGATCATTGTGATGACTGTACTAATGAGAAGGCCAATCCAATGGGAGCGGGAATAGCGAATTTTGTCACGCTTCTCACTCAGCTAACTCAATTTTTGAATAGAAACATGGGTCAAGAGGAATGTTAAACCCCCCTAAGAAAGAACAAGTTGCTATCGAGAGCTTCATGAGACAATGGCCTCCTACTATTAGTGGATCATCTGATCCCACAATCACTGAACAATGGATTAACTCTATTGAAAAGATATTCTCCATCCTCCAATGTTCTGAATAGGAGAAGGTTCTCCTAGCGGCTTATCATATGGAGGTTGAATATGATCAATGGTGGACGTTAATAAAAAATACGAATCCCGAGGAGGAGATCGAGGTGTTGGAATGGGAGGATTTCCAGAAGATGTTTTTTGATAAGTATTTTCTGCACACCCTCTAACTAAAGATGGAAAGGGACTTCCTTTCCCTCAAGAAAAAAGATAAAGAATCTATTAGAGTGTACAAGGCTAACTTCACAAGGCTTGCACGATACGCTTCTGGCTTTTTCGTTACCCTCGAATGCAAGGTTGTCCGCTTCTTTCGTGGGCTAAACCCTAGCTTGTGGAAAGCATTAGTGATCCATGAATTCGATAGCTATGAGCAAATTGTCCGATGTGCCCTTATGGTTGAAATGGAGATCAGGAGATCACATGGGTATCATGGGGACAAGAAGAGTCAGGTGGACTTCCATGCTGGTGGTCTGATGGATAAATCCAACGGTGCTAAGATGATCCATCACCCCACTTTCCAAAATTGCGGAAAGAAGCTCCCTGGAAATTTCCTTAAGGGAACGAGAAACTGCTTCAGGTGTGGAAGAGATGGGCACCTATCTGTTAACTATCGGCAAGAAGGAACTGTGGCTGTGACAGAGGAGAGGAACACTCCATTCAAACCTTAACCCATTGTTCAATGGTACAAAGTCAAAGAACCGGGTCATTTTTCAAATCAGTTCTATAATCCAAGGGTTTTTTTAGGCAACCAACAACCTCCATGATAGTAAGGAAGAGCTTTTTCCATCACTTCTGCTGAAGTGAACCCCGACAACGAAGTGGTGACAGGTACGCTAGTTATTCATTCAATAATAGAGAACATACTTTTTGATTCAGGTTCTACGAATTCTATTATATGTCGAATGATTAGTAGAACAATCCCAGCACCACCAGAAATCCTAGAAGTAAAGATGTCGATGAGTACGGCAAATGGGGAAATTAATGCATCCAATGAATATAAGTCCTCCCCTGTTATAATATGTGGATTGAATTTCCCAGTGAACCTCTTTATATTCCCTCTGGTGGAATTTGATACAATTCATGGCATGGATTGGCTTTCCTTATATAGATCCAACATAAATTTTCGGGCGAGGGAAATCACACTCCATATGGAGAATTGACCCCCAATTCATTACAAGTGTCAGGAGGAAGATGAATCTCCTTTAGCTCCATCATCTCAAGAATGGATATTAATTCCCTATGAGCACACGTATCTGGATCATATGATTCAGTCCAAGGAAGAAACTGTCCTTTATGAAATTCATATTGTGAGGGAATTCGCTGAAGTGTTTCCTGAGGAACTGCCTGGTCTTCCTCCTTGAAGAGATGTTGAGATCTCAACTGAACTTATACCCGGGGCTTTACCAATATCCAAGACCCCATATAGAATGGATGTTTTAGATCTTGAAGAGCTGAAGAAACAACTACAATAGAATCTGGATAAAGGGTTTATACGCCCAAGTGCTTCACCATGGTGTTCACCAGTCCTCTTAGTCAAGAAGAAGGATGGGTCAATACGGCTTTTCATCGATTATCGTGATCTTATCAAAATCATTATAAAGAACAGGTATCCTCTCCCAAGAATTGATGACTTGTTTGATCAGCTGTGTGGAGCACAATACTTTTCCATGGTGGACTTGTGTTTAAGATATTATCAAGTAAGGGTGAAGAAGGAAGATATCCCCATGACTCCTTTTCGTACAAGATACTGGCACTATGAATTCATATTAATGCCATTCAGACTCACCAATTCTCTAGAAATCTTCTTGGAAATAATGAATAGAGTCTTTATTGATTACCTTTACAAATTTTCGGTAGTCTTTATAGATGATATTCTAATATACTCCAATCCCAAGGGGGACAATGAGGAGCATTTAAAAACTGTACTAGAGACTTTTTGCAAGAAGAATCTCTATGGAAAGTACAAAAAGTGTGAGTTATGGTTGAAGGAGGTCTCATTCTTAGGCCATATCATCACAGGATAAGGGATATCTGTGGACCCCTCCAAAACAGATGAAATTGAGGGATGACTGAAGCTAACATCGGTAATAGATATCTGTAGCTTCTTGGGGTTAGCTGGATATTATCGACGATTTGTGAGGAATATCTCACAATTGTCCAACCCTCTTACCAAGCTAACTTGAAAGGGAGTAAAGATTTCTTGGAGTGATGGATGCGAAGAAAGCTTCAAGGAGTTGAAAAGGAGGCTTATCACTGCGCCTGTGCTCACTTTACCCACAATTTGGGAACTTTCTGTTGTTTTCAGTGATGTTTCAAAGAAGGGCATAGGGTGTGTGTTGATGCAGAATGATAATGTTATATCCTATGCCTCAAGGCAGTTGAAAATCCATGAGCGAAACTATACAAAGCATGATCTGGAGTTGGAGGCAGTGATCTTTGCCTTGAAAATATGGCGACATTATCTCTATGGTGATAAATGTGGGATATATACTGAACAAAAGAGTCATAAAAATATATTCACACAGAAAGAGGTTAATATGCGCCAGAGAAGTTGGATAAAGCTCATCAAGGATTATGACTGTTAAATAAATTACCTCCCTGGGAAAATGAACAAGGTGGCAGATGCCCTATGTAGAAAGGACCCAACAATTATATCAATGATGAGAATTGAGAATGATCCAATCTTCTTAGACTTGATGACGATGGACGTGGGAATCATAAAGAAGGGAACATCATCAATCCTTTAACAAATGATTGATCAACCATCTCTTTTAGAAAGGTTAAAGGATGCTCAAAAGGATGATGTGGGAATTCAGGAAAAAGTGGAAGCTATCAAAAAACAGAAATCCTTAGAGTTTAATGTTAATGAAGAAGGAATTGTGCGGTTTGGGAAAAGACTATCGGTTCCATCAAGTTCGGAGCTGAAGAAGAAACTTTTGGATGATGCACATAGTTCAAATTTTTCTATTCACCCAGGGAGCACAAAGATGTATCAAGATCTCCGAGAAAACGTTTGGTGGGAAAATATGAATAAGGAGATCACTAAATATACATCAATGTTCTTGGTGTGTTAGCAAGTGAAGGCAGAGAGGTAGAAGTCTAAGGGAATGCTGCAGCCATTGCCCATACCAGAATGGAAATGGGAGAACATCGCCATAGATTCTGTCACCGGACTTCCAAGGACATCCTAAGGCAATAATGCAATTTGGGTTGTAGTGGAGTGTCTTATAGAGACTTCACACTTCATTTCTATTCGGGAGGATTTCTCTTTGGATTAACTGGCATTGATATATATCAGGGAAGTGGTATGGTTGCATGGAGTACCACTATCTATTGTGTCTGGCCGAGATCAAAGATTCACCTCTATGTTTTGGAAGAGTCTTCCACATTCTTTGAATATAGAACTGAACATCAGTACAGCCTATCATCCCCAAACTGATGACCAATATTAGTGGACTATCCAAACACTTGAGGACATGTTGAGAGCATTCTCAATAGACTTTAAAGGAGGATGGGATCCACATCTTCCTCAGGATGAGTTCTCTTATAATAACACTTTCCACTTGAGCATCCAAATGGCACCACATGAAGCCCTGTATGGGAAAAGATGCAGAAAACCAACATGTTGGGATGAGGTTGGTGAACATAAGCTGCGTGGACCAGAAATGGTCGAGGAAATGTGGGAGAAGGTGAAAACCATTCAGCAGCATATCAAGGCAGCCCAGAGTCGACAGAAGAGTTATGTAGATAATCATCGACGAGAACTTGAGTTTAAAGCTGGAGACATGGTTTTTCTATGCATATCTCCATGGAAGAAGGTCGTGAGGTTTGGAAAGAAAGGGAAGTTAAGTCCAAGGCACATCGGCCCCTTGGAGATTCCTGATCGTATCGGGGTTGTGGCCTATCGACTAGCACTTCCACCTACTATGGCCAAAGTACATGATTTCATTCATGTATCCCTCTTAAGGAAGTACATACCGGACCCTTCACATGTACTCTCTTCTGAGGTGGTACAATTGGAAGATGATCTTTCTTTTGAGGAGAAACTAGTGAAGATCTTAGATCATAGGGAAAAAGTTCTACGAAATAAGACTATGCCCCTCGTCAAGGTGTTGTGGAGAAACCACAAGTTTGAAGAAGGAACATGGGAATTGGAGGATATGATTAAACTGAGTTTCCCACATTTGTTTTAGTGTGGGACAAGGAAAATTTTTAGGGAGAAATTTCTTAAGTGGGGAATATTATAACGACCCAAATATTCATTAATGAAAAACCCCTCCTGGTCATATTAAATGTCTCTTTATATAAATTTTTTTTATAGAATTTCAACTTCATTGGTTTTATGATAAGAACTGTGACCGTTACTTTTATAGACATTTAATAGTGATCACCTTATTAGTATAAATATAGGTCTTTAACACATCCAATTTTACATAGAAAAAGGAAGCGATGGCCTCATCCAGTTGAATTGCCCCATAAGAAGCCCATTTATCAGAGCGTGGAAAAGAGGTGGCATCCTTGGTCTTCGCTCTTGACCAATCCCTAGTTGAGATTCACTATGTCATGCTCAAACAGGACCATCTACAGGAGAAGTGGTGTCACGAACCAACCCGGGTCGACCCTGAACCGGTCACCCGAGCCGGTCCGCGACATGGCCCGAGAGGCGTTCCCGATCCTCCCGGGCTGGCGACAAGCGCCTGGGCATCAACAGAAGCTATGGGAACGATTTCACCCAATATAAATAAATAAGACAGCGAAAATAATACAGAGCAGCGCAGAAAAGATAAACCAAATAAAGTGACTAAACAGGAACAAACAGGAAACAGACTAACCAAACACGACGTCCGAACAACTCCATGCGACCTCATGGGTCGCTCTCCGTCTCAACGATCAAGTGTCGCCCTAGGCGAGCGCACTCAAGATATAGCCTGCACAAACACTAAAAATAGATATTAACTATAGGCGTGAGTATTAAAACTCAGTAGGCCAGCCCGATTATCTATTCCCAATGCACTTCCTTTAAAATAAAAGAAACATCATTTCAAGTTTGAACTACAATTTAAAAAAGTATGTCTTTCTAAGCATTTTACTTAAAAACAAAGTACGAACCATTGCCCTTAGCCATTTCAAAATTCAGGTTCACTTCATTAGTGTCAATGACATTTCAGGAAAGGGGGAAAGTGATGTTTAAATTTTCAAATTTGTACAAAAGGGATTAAATACTTTCATTTGAAAACAACTATTAGAAAACCTAATCAAAAGAAATTTAACATTTTCCAAAGAAAACAATACACCAGAATGCACAAAGTAAAACACACAGCAAGGGCAATGTAGGTATACATGTGAGTATCATAATCATTACTGCAAGCTACAAAAGCTGAATAGACATGGGTGAACCTAGGAGATCGAGAATAAACCAGAAGACACCAATACATGAGAAATCATCCTTATTGACATGTCACGATGAAATCAAAACGCACAATACGCTCGACCATCCACTCACGGGCAGGTCGAGGGAAAATCCCATAGCAATAAACCCAATATATCCACCTACTATGGGCCACTGGTCAGTACCATAACCAACTAGTGCAGTAATCGTTCTTAGAATATTCTCTCAATATGCCAGATTCCCATGTCTCAAGTGTTTAAGAAAAAGGGGGTGAGCCAACCGATGCCAACCGAGCATCCAATCAGATATATCTATATATAAAGAACAACAGGCATTCCTCGAGCCACTCCATGGGACAAACTCTTGCCTTTAACTACTCAAGTACCCGGGAGCCTCTAGGCGCGGCCTCCCAAACAATCAATTGCAACCAAGGCATGAGAGTCGTCCTAACAGGTTGCCAATATTTTTATAAACCAAACCAAACCATTTTCTTTTTCCAAATCACTTTAAGAGCCAACTAGGAAATTTCTCAAACGAACCAAAGTATTTGTTCACGCTTCAAAAGAAATCAATTCTCATTAAACCAGAACACTATTTTATATTCCGTGAATTGTGTTTAAAAGCCAAACAGGAATTCTTTCATTATTGGGTGTCCGCTCGTCAAAAGGATGTGTCATGTGTTGTGTATAAAATAAACAGCTCCTTTTGACATTAAATAACCATTTAAAAATTAACCATCTTATATTAAAAATTAATTATCGTAAATTATCTCATATTTTTTACAATTAATAAAATGTTGATTTTGAACAATTAGGGTGCGCAAACAGCATGAAATAATCTAACTTAAACTTTAAAAGCAGTGCAAAGGGGACCTACCTCAAGATCAAGCGCGTCAACAAAACAACCTCGAATCCAAGGCGCGATGACACGACGTGTGTTCGAAACCACGTGACAAAGTCTAACACTCTGCATAAACAATATCAAGGACATAGACACATCCGAAAACTCACCAGAGCATGCCAAACCAAGCGTTGGGAATAAATGCTCACCTTGAAACTAAAGCACGGCGACGACGAAACCTCAGAAACAAGGCGCGGCGGTGGCGCACACTTGGAAACGCCCTGCGCGGGTCCTCAAACAATAGTCCTACCAAAAGAAACATAAATTGATAACCCTCTACAGAGCAAAGGCCAAAGCAGGAATAGTAATAATAATAATAATGAAATTAATAATAATAACAATAATAATAATAATAATAACAAAATAATAATAATAAGAATAATAATAATAATAATAATAATAATAAATAATAATAATAACAACAAAATAATAATAATAAGAAGAATAATAATAATAACAAGATAATAATAATAATTACAATAATAAGATTAATAGTAATAATAAAATTAATGATAACAGTAAAAATAACAATATTAATAATAATAATAATAGTAAGAATAATAATAATAAATATAATAACAGCAATATTAATAATAATCATAAAAGTAAAAATCAAATAAAATAAAAAGAGACATGGATGGGGGGTTTGCTTCAAGAAGCCCGGCGGAAGGGAGTCGGCTGCTATGATGGGTCTTTGAGCAAGAAGGGAGGAGTTCGGTCGAGCTGGGAGGTGCAGGCGGAGATCGTGACGGGTCAGCCGGGTGCGCTAGGGGACGACATGCTGCTAGAGAAGAAATTGGTCGGGGGAATTGGTGCTGGAAAAAAAAAACTGCAGCAGGGGAGGTACGCCGAGAAGGAGCAGAGATGGAGGTCTGGGGGGTTGGCCGGAAGGCTGACAGCCGTGAGGGAGGAGGAGGCCGGGACGACGCCGGCTAGGATGGCCGGTGGAGTTAGGTCCGCTACAAGGGAGGCTCGTCCGGGTATTGGTTCACGGTGCAAGGCTGAAGGCAGCAGTGGTAGAGGGAGAGGAGGGTGCAGCGGCGCGCTGCAGGAAGGGGGCGCGGGGCAGGCAGGGTGCTGGGCTGAGTGCGGCGGCGGACAGAGAGGAGAGCACCGGCAGCAGGCAGTGGATACGGTGCGGGTTGGCTAGGTGCAGCAGCGTCGGCTTCTGCGCGAAGGAGGAGAGGAGGCGGCGGCTCCCGCGGGGAGAAAAAAAAATATAAAGGGGCGGCCCGCTAGGGTTAGAAGAAAAGAGGGGGAAATAAAATAAAAAGAAAAAAGAAAAGAAAATAAACAAAACAAAACCAAATCATAATAATAATAAATTACCATATTAATAATAAGATTAATGGCAGACCATATTTAATAATGATTACACTATTATTCACAGCATTAACAAAACAAAATGATAAAAATACAAATGATAAAAAAAAAATATATTCATTTCGTCTTAAACAATAAAAATAATTATTAATAGCCATAAAAATATTAAGACAATCTAAATTGACAATTTCTAATTTATTTTTAATTCTTCTAAGCTGAAGAGGCCACGCAGTTGCATGGGCGAAGCCGCGCGGTGTCGCGCTCTACCCGTGCTTCTGACGACGTCGAACCCAAGATGCATACTTTTTATCAAAACTCAAAACTTTCATCCGAGACTGAACGTGAACCACAACAAAAATAATTTAAAGCCAAAGAAATCATTAAATAAAATAAACGTACGGTTTGGGGTGCGACAATTCTCCCCACCATAACGCTTTCCGCCCCCGGAAAGCCACAACACCAACCAGTCGATCGATCAACACCTAAGGATTTCACAGAACACGATCCAACCTCTTATCCCAAGGACATCACAACGACTACCAGCGAGACTGAACCTCATTGCCCAAAGTAAATCACCAACATAGGAAAGACCCGAACGGGCTCCCCACCATAAGAACTCCACTAGAATTCGATAACTATTTTAGAAAAAACCCAATGAGACTCATAGTGGGTCTCCCCACCATAAAAGGACTGACCTCTTAGCGACCAACCAGGAATCCAACTTAGGTCAGAACCGGGCATTACTCAAGCTATAAAAGCACAGAAAAAACATTTAAACCACTCACTCCCGTCCGAAAGGGATAGAAGCATAAATGGATACTTTGCGCAACTAAAACCCTAACCCCATGGGCGGGGAGGGTGGTCCCAAGGATCAAATCCCTAAAACTACGATGTATGACTACTCACGACCCATCACTTCGGGATGGACACAAACCAGGGCCGCAACTGATTTACATCAGTGGCCCACGCAAGGTCACTGATCAGCAACTTACATCCAATAGGCACAATTCCCGACGTTACATGAGGGATAAGTCCATCACGCGCTTTGCGACAAGAGGAAAACTACAACGACAAAGAAACCAGAGCAACAACACCAAAACTATCTCACCACGATGATAGAGGCGCGACTTTAACCGGACTCTTTAAAATTTTCCCCCGAGGGGGTTCCTGACTACGCGCTGGCTTCACTCCGAGACCTTTTGGCTGGAGCTCTGATGGATGAAGCATCTCATGCCTCGCAGTCAGGTTCTGATAATCGCAACAAGATACATACATCTTTTGATCTGACAGATTGAAGGACAAGATTTCAAAATTTAAAAACACACCAGCATTGAAATCTGAGGTTCATCAAAAGACCCATGAAATTCCCATACATTTCAAACCCAAAACACCACCAGTATAACTACAATGATAAAAGATCCCTTAAACTGAAAGGAAACTTACACCAAGAACTCTGAACAAAGACCCAATAGCACATTACTTCTGAGAACACCCTCTGAGACGCTTTCTTGCAACGCCCCGACAAAATCGTCGCAAGTGACACAGACGTCCACACGCCTGGCAGGGCTTCGGAGCGCTTGGGCACGATGACTTCTTGTGACCCCGCTTGCCACACTGATAACACACAATAATCTCTCGCTCCGAAGAGGTCGATGAAAGATCTCGAGGCCTCTTGATTCCACAACCTGATCCATCCACTTCCATTTTCTTACTCATCTCCTTTCCAGAACCTTCACCGGTGCTCATAGGGATCGAAGGAGGGAGAACTACTTCGAGCACTCCTGCCATCGCGGCTTCGATACGAAAATCTTGTCTTGCCACATCAACAAAAGAAGTCAGGGTGGACTCTGAAACCTTCGACTGTAAATCAGGGCGGAGACCTGCCTCGAAGCGTCGAGCCTTCACGGGGTCATTTGTGGCATACTCTGAATCATAAGGTACTAGATCTACAAAGCACTGGAAATATTCTAACACGGATCTGTCGCCCTGCTGCAGACAACACATTTCCATCCCCTTCCTCACCTTTTCTTCCTCAGAGAAATACTGGCGAATGAACGAGGCCTTGAAAAACAACCAAGTAATCTTTTGACGAGACGTGTTCCGAGACACTGACTTCCACCACATCCACGGTGAACCTTCAAGCATGAAGGTCGCAAACTTGACCTTCAACGAATCGGGCAACTCAATGAGGCTAAAGACCCTTTCAATCTTCCGCATCCACTCCTCTGCCACAGAAGTTTCTACTTGACCATAGAAGAGAGGTGGATCCATCTTCCGAAACTCAAGCATAAAATCCTTAGGTTGATCAACCGCACTACGATCACCCATCGAAGCCTCAAAGGGATAACCGCTGGACAAGGAAAGGTCAAAAATCCAATAAAGTCCAACTCAAAAAAAATGAAGAAAAACCTCAAAATCAAACACTGCATAGGTGAAAAGCTCAAAATACGAGAAAACAAGTTATCATAGCATCAAAAAATTTCTCTTTGAAAACATCTTTAATTTAGAACAAGCTTAGTGGGTTAAACCCCTGCCATTGGTATTCTTTAGAGCCTCACTCGCATGCATGTATCCGTGACACCCAGGGCATCCATCCACCATACCAGAAATCCATCCACATTTCCAACATACCACAATGCATTTGAGTACTCATCGGAACACCAAGGCCAAAACAAAACAACTTCATTTTCCAAAAACAATTTATTCATACCACTCCTTTTAAAACAAACTACAAATTAAACATGTCATTTCAAACAACATTTTTTTTTTCAAAACCAACTTTTCTAATTCAAACCACTTTCAAAAATCAAGGGGGACCCAAAACAACTCAAACAGGGGACTAGTGTCAGTGGGTGTCTTGACCATATGGTTGGCGGCCATATGCCAGATACGTCACTAACAAAGAGAGCCTTCTTGGACCATGCCCCTAGCTCTGCATGGCTTGCCAGGCCGTGCAGGTTAGGATGACTAGTGGCCCAACTCCCTTTGTCGTATCCCAATCGCAAAACATTTCCATAAAAACCCAAACAAACAAATTAAACCGGACTTCCCATGGAAACCTGAGGATCGGTACGGGCAAGAGTTCGCGACGCTCTCCTCGCACCTACCCCTCAAGTCCCGACAATCCTACTCCATCTACCTTGACATCCCAAATAACAAAGGGCGCTCTGAAAAGTGAGGTCTGCTAAGAGCAAACCTCCTCTGATACCATTTTGTCACGAACCAACTCGGGTCGACCCTGAACTGGTCACCCAAGCCGGTCCCCGACATGGCCCGAGAGGCGTTCCCGATCCTCCCGGGCTGGCGACAAGCGCCAGGGCATCAACAGAAGCTATGGGAACGATTTCGCCCAATATAAATAAATAAGACAGCGAAAATAATACAGAGCAGCGCAGAAAAGATAAACCAAATAAAGTGACTAAACAGGAACAAACAGGAAACAAACTAACCAAACACGACGTCCGAACAACACCGTGCGACCTCGCGGGTCGCTCTCCGACTCAACGATCAAGTGTCGCCCTAGGCGAGCGCACTCAAGATATAGCCTGCACAAACACTAAAAACAAAAAAGAACTATAGGCGTGAGTATTAAAACTCAGTAGGCTAGCCCGATTATCTATTCCCAATGCACTACCTTTAAAATAAAAGAAACATCATTTCAAGTTTGAACTACAATTTATAAAAGTATGTCTTTTTAAGCATTTTACTTAAAAACAAAGTACGAACCATTGCCCTTAGCCATTTCAAAATTCGGGTTCACTTCATTAGTGTCAATGACATTTCAGGAAAGGGGGAAAGTGATGTTTAAATTTTCAAATTTGTACAAAAGGGATTAAATACTTTCATTTGAAAACAACTTTTAGAAACCTAATCAAAAGCAATTTAACATTTTCCAAAGAAAACAATACACCAGAATGCACAAAGTAAAACACATAGCAAGGGCAATGTAGGTATACATGTGAGTATCATAATCATTACTGTAAGCTACAAAAGCTGAATAGACATGGGTGAACCTAGGAGATCGAGAATAAACCAGAAAACACCAATACATGAGAAATCATCCTTATTGACATGTCACGATGAAATCAAAACGCACAATACGCTCGACCATCCAATCACGGGCAGGTCGAGGGCAAATCCCATAGCAATAAACCCAATATATCCACCTACTATGGGCCACTGGTCAGTACCATAACCTACCAGTGCAGCAATCGTTCTTAGAATATTCTCTCAATATGCCAGATTCTCATGTCTCAAGTGTTTAAGAAAAAGGGGGTGAGCCAACCGATGCCAACCGAGCATCCAATCAGATATATCTATATATAAAGAACAACAGGCATTCCCCGAGCCACTCCATGGGACAACCTCTTGCCTTTAACTACTCAAGTACCCGGGAGCCTCTAGGCGCGGCCTCCCAAACAATCAATTGCAACCAAGGCATGAGAGTCGTCCTAAGAGGGTTTTTATAAAAACATTTTTCATCGCTTTCCATAAAGTGCCAAACGGGCATTTAATACAGTTCACAACCACTGACAAAACCAGTTTAAAACTATTTAAAGAACCCGCAAAACACTACTTCACAGGTTGCCAATATTTTTATAAACCAAACCAAACCATTTTCTTTTTCCAAATCACTTTACGAGCCAACCGAGCAATTTCTCAAACGAACCAAAGTATTTGTTCACGCTTCAAAAGAAATCAATTCTCATTAAACCAGAACTCTATTTTATATTCCGTGAATTATGTTTAAAAGCCAAATGGGCATTCTTTCATTATTGGGTGTCCGCTCGTCAAAAGGATGTGTCATGTGTCGTGTATAAAATAAACAGCTCCTTTTGAAATTAAATAACCATTTAAAAATTAACCATCTTATATTAAAAATTAATTATCGTAAATTATCTCATATTTTTTACAATTAATAAAATGTTGATTTTGAACAATTAGGGTTCGCAAACAGCATGAAATAATCTAACTTAAACTTTAAAAGCAGTGCAAAGGGGACCTACCTCAAGATCAAGCGCGTCAACAAAACAACCTCGGATCCAAGGCGCGATGACACGACGTGTGTTCGAAACCACGTGACAAAGTCTAACACTCTGCATAAACAATATCAAGGACTTAGACACATCCGAAAACTCACCAGAGCATTCCAAACCAAGCGTTGGGAATAAATGCTCACCTTGAAACTAAAGCGCGGCGAAGACGAAACCTCAGAAACAAGGCGCGGCGGTGGCACACACTTGGAAACGCCCTGCACGGGTCCTCAAACAATAGTCCTACCAAAAGAAACATAAATTGATAACCCTCTACAGAGCAAAGGCCAAAGCAGGAATAGTAATAATAATAATAATGAAATTAATAATAATAATAATAATAATAATAATAATAATAATAACAACAAAATAATAATAATAAGAATAAAAATAATAATAATAATAATAATAATAAATAATAATAATAACAACAAAATAATAATAATAATAAGAAGAATAATAATAATAACAAGATAATAATAATAATTACAATAATAAGATTAATAGTAATAATAAAATTAATGATAACAGTAATAATAACAATATTAATAATAATAATAATAGTAAGAATAATAATAATAAATATAATAACCGAAATATTAATAATAATCATAAAAGTGAAAATCAAATAAAATAAAAAGAGACCTGGATGGGGGGTTTGCTTCAAGAAGCCCGGCGGAAGGGAGTCGGCTGCTATGATGGGTCTTTGAGCAAGAAGGGAGGAGTTTGGTCGAGCTGGGAGGTGCAGGCGGAGATCGTGACGGGTCAGTCGGGTGCGCTAGGGGACGACATGCTGCTAGAGAAGAAATTGGTCGGGGGAATTGGTGCTGGAAAAAAAACTGCAGCAGGGGAGGTACGCCGAGAAGGAGCAGAGATGGAGGTCTGGGGGGGTTGGCCAGAAGGCCGACAGCCGTGAGGGAGGAGGAGGCCGGGACGACGCCGGCTAGGATGGCCGGTGGAGTTAGGTCTGCTGCAAGGGAGGCTCGTCCGGGTATTGGTTCACGGTGCAAGGCTGAAGGCAGCAGTGGTAGAGGGAGAGGAGGGTGCAGCGGCGCGCTGCAGGAAGGGGGCGCAGGGTAGGTAGGGTGCTGGGCTGAGTGCGGCGGCGGACAGAGAGGAGAGCACCGGCAGCAGGCAATGGACACGGTGCTGGTTGGCTGGGTGCAGCAGCGTCGGCTTCTGCGCGAAGGAGGAGAGGAGGCGGCGGCTCCCGCGGGGAGAAAAAAAATATAAAGGGGCGGCCCGCTAGGGTTAGAAGAAAAGAGGGGGAAATAAAATAAAAAGAAAAAAGAAAATAAAATAAACAAAACAAAAACAAATCATAATAATAATAAATTACCATATTAATAATAAGATTAATGGCAGACCATATTTAATAATGATTACACTATTATTCACAGCGTTAACAAAACAAAATGATAAAAATACAAATGATAAAAAAAAATATTCATTTCGTCTTAAACAATAAAAATAATTATTAATAGCCATAAAAATATTAATACAATCTAAATTGACAATTTCTAATTTATTTTTAATTCCTCTAAGCCGAAGAGGCCACGCAGTTGCATGGGCGAAGCCGCGCGGTGTCGCGCTCTACCCGCGCTTCTGACGACGTCGAACCCAAGATGCATACTTTTTATCAAAACTCAAAACTTTCATCCGAGACTGAACGTGAACCACATCAAAAATAATTTAAAGCCAAAGAAATCATAAAATAAAATAAACGTACGGTTTGGGGTGCGACAAGTGGAAGTTGATAGAAATTACCACTCGAGCGATGTTATCCGAGCCACCCCAAGAGTATGTCACCATCGCACACCATACCCTTAGGTCTTATGCAGTTGTTTTAAGGGGTTTTGTAACAAATACGTTGTACTATGATCATGTACATTATTTTTGTATATATTAATCAATATAATTTCTAGTCATTTTTTATACATTGTGTATAGTTTTTAAAGTACAAATGTTGTTATTAGTTATTATTTAATTAAGAAATCTATTTTATTAAATTAATGGATTTTTTAATTAAAAAATGTTTTAATAAAATATTATTATTATTAAATTTATTTTTATTAAATACAAACAATATTATAAATTTATGAATGCAATTATATTTTTTATAAAGTTTTGAAAGCCATTTCTGTCAAAACCCATGAATTTTTGATAAATGTCGGTTTTTATCTTAAAAGTGAAAATTAAAATATTTATAAAATTATTTAGATAAAATAAATGTAATTTTTGGTATCAGGACATCGAAATTTTCTAATGGTGAATTTTTCATAATTTTCTGAGACAGTTAAATTTTTGGGTAAAAATTAAATACCATTTAAATATATAATGTGTTTTATGACATCATAATGACCCAATAGTGATGTAATAAAATACAATAATATTTATATTCGGCAAATATATTTTTTACCATTAAAATAATGTGATTTTGGGTTTGTTTGACTTACTTTTAAAAGCATTAATGGACCCCTCAAGACTTATTCAACACTTTGCCTTTTTAAATTAATTTCCATGAGAGTGTGAATCACCTCCACATAATAAAACATAATATTTTAAGACGATAGAACTTTGGCCAAATTAAATATTTTTATCCCCTTCCCTTTTCCAAAAACCATGGGCAAAAACCATGGGATGGTTTGTGGTTTGGATTAATTTAATGTAAGGGGACCCAAACCAAAATAATAAAAAATTCCCTCACCTTTCCTATATAAACCCACACAAGCTCCAACTTCCTCCCCACTCAAAGCCCTTGGAGTTAATTCATCCTCTTCCATACTCTCTATATAATCCTCCCAAGGTTCCCTATGCTCCTAAGAAGCCTCTCACAAGCCTCTCTCTTGCATTTGGAAGAACACTTCAAAGTAAGGGTTTTTTCTTCCTTTCTAGTTATTGTCAATTTTCTTTAAGTTGTATTGCCCTTTTAATTTCAATTATGAATCTTGGGGTATGGTTTTTCACCTCCCCCATACTGAACTATTATTTTTTAAATGAGGGGAGACCCCTTTCTCTCTCAATAAATTCCTCCCATGTACACACATTACTATGCCGAAATTCCAAAAGGAACTTCTCTCTCTTCTTTGACATTCAAGAAATAATTTTGTATCATGAATATAAATTCCATTAAAATTGTTGGGAAATGTATTTATATGACCTCATTACTGTCCATTACATGTAAATATGGTGAGGAACCCATTTCTCTCTCATCAACCATTTTTATGAATTCTTATGTCACGCTGTTACGCTGCTGAAATCGCACTGATTTTCAAAGCCAATGCAATTGTGTAATGGATAACATATCCATTTCTCCATCATGGGTATCAACCATTATGCACCTTTACTTATTGATTACAAATTTTAATGTAATAATTCCACAATCCTTTATCATGGAATAAATTATTATGTTTTATGAATCCATGTTTTATGATATATGTGGCACACTTATGCATGAAATGAAATATTTAAGAAGGGTAAGCCCTTATAGCGCTCCAATGCTTTGGGTAAAGTATAGTATCTTGATACGTCATGTGTAATGAGTGTTGACTCATGCTAATTCATGTGTAATGAGGGTTTACTTGTGCTTTATGTGCAATGAGGATTTACTCATGCTCCATGTGCAATGAGCCTTGGCTCATGCTAATTCCAAGTTAAGTGTTATTGCCACATCTCTATGTTATGATTATCATGCTTTATCATGACTCTATGTTCATGTTTTTCTTATGATATATTGATATACCTATTGTATAACATGTATTGTACTCCTCATGTTATTCCATGTGTACTCTATTACAGGGCTTTATAGCTCACCCTTTTCTTATGCATGTCCTCAGGTTATCCCATGCAATGCTAAGTACGAAGGAATGTAGTGGTCAATAAAGGAAGTTTTCAATAAAGATGTTGTGTTTCCTGTTTTATGTTTTTATGTCATGATCTTAAGCCCCAAAGACACTAAAACTATTGATATTCCTTTTTGTATCAAGTGATGTTTTATGTAATAAATCATGTTTAAGTTGTAATTAAAAGCAAGGTTTTCATACCGTTGCCACCGTGACCGATGCCACCCTCACGATTCCATTGTGACCAGTGTGCCATTATCACAGTGCCACCGTAACCGATGCCACCATGACTAGTTCCACCATTTTGGTGGAGCCGTGTTTTGTAAAAGTAATGGACTAGGTGGGTCTGGGCCATTATATATATTTTTTATTTATCTAAGTGGATTTTAGTGAAGACTATACTTAAGAGGATTGTAATTTTAATGAAAAATCATATGAAGATCTTACTTGTATTCGATTATAATTATATTTTTCATTATGACAATCCTCTTTTAAATTATAAACATCTTCATTTTATTATTATTCCTTATCATTTCTCTCTTACAATTCATTTTTTATTTCTATTCACTATGATACTAATATTTCTCTCTCATTTCACTATCATATTGTTCTTCTGAGAATTCTTCATGAAAATATTTTTTTTGGAACCGATTATTCACCCACTTTTTACTTCTTCATTCACTATTCTTGGATATAGGGAGTAACTAAATCTTCATGAAGTGCTTCCCTTAAAAAAATTCCATCAATCGACATTTCAACTCTATTAATAAAATTATCTTTATAGAAAACATCATATTTTCTCTATTTTGAACTCATTTTCTTCTCATCATCTTTAAGAGTATATTTAGTATCAATTTTCTCAACAACGGATTTTGAAGGGTCCAGAACAAACAAAGGGTCACATTATTTTCGTTCAGATTTTTCTTTTTTTCTACATGGAAACAAACTCATCACAATAAAACTTCTTCTTCTTTGTTTTTACATAATATTCAGACTTTTTTCAGAAAAAATCATCAATTTTTTTTAACACCCTATCATCCTCCAAAAACTTCTTTTGAAACCTCTTCTACAATATCATTGAATAGTTTCTTTGATTCTCAATAGAAATAAAATTTCAATATTTTTATCACATCATCATTGATCAATGTTACTTTTATATTCCTAGATAATGACTTGATTTCAAGATTAGAAAACATTAAATATTCATAAATAATTGTTTTGGAGTCATTGGAATCCTAATCAACTAAAACACCAAGCCACCAGACATTAGACTATTTATGGTTACAAAGATATAACCCATCTAATTTAGCTTCTTTTGGTTACCAAATATTCTAGGATGAAAACATCTGATATATTCAAGGGTTCGCTATCTCCATTTCAAGTAAATATGTATCCTTGTATACAGAGATAAACAAGGAAATTTTATTATGAAATATGATACCTTTTCATTTTATTCTCATGAATCTCAAAAAGATATTACTTGTCTCTTATATTATTTAAGGTCTCTTTTTCATTTGGTAGCTTATGTGAAGGCAAAAATCTGCCACCCTCTGAAGATACACACTTGGAATTTTTACCTTGTTTTTTATACATTCTAATATCTCTATAATACATGTGAAAGGATACTTTTAAATAATTATCAAACATTACAGAATAAAAAAAATTCTAACATAATTGAGGATAATAGGAACGTGATTTGTGTTTGGTATTTCTAATAAAATAGATTATCGTACTTAAATGTTGATAATTATTTTCAATTGAGAATCATTATTTTCATAAAATTATTTTATTTCTAACCTATCTTTGAAAATTTTCATGGATGATAAATCATTAATGAATCTAGTTCAGTGAACTAGAATATTTAAATAGATATGTGATAGAGTAAGGGATACATTAAATAAGATATGTAATGTGAGTGTATAGATTACTCATCTCAAATTCAATAAAAGAGATCATAGAGTTGAGAAATTTGAACTCCTGTGCACTTTATTTTTTTAAATAGATTTTCATATTCAAGAATAATTTAATAATATATTAAAATAAAATTATATACCCACAAATATAATTGAATTGAAAAATTATTTTTAAGAAAACAATAGTTTTCATGTTTCAATATATATGTATTGTTTTTAATATTTGGTTCTAAAAAATTGAATAGTAAGTTTTGAGTATCAAAAATTTGAGAGTATGAAAAAGAAGAGTACAAAGAATTTAAGTATTAAAATTTTGAGTAAAAATATCATTTTAAAATTTTTTATTGAGTGAAAAACAATTTTGGGTATGGAAATTTAGAGGATGAAAATTTCTTCTGTGAAAATATATTGAGTACGAATCATTTTTGAGTAAGAAATGTTTTTGAGGATGAACAGATACTCAGTCTAAGAAATTTTTTAATATGAAATATTTATGACTATGAAAATAATTATGAGTATTAATATTGAATAATTATAATATATTTATGAGTATGAAAAATGTCTAAGTATGAAATGTTTTTGAGTATGAGGAAATTTATTGTAAGAATTGTTTCTGGTTATGAAAAATTTCTATGTATAAATAATTTTATGTATAAAAAGTAATTGAGTATGATAAATTTTAATAGGAAAATAATATAAAGTATGATAAATATATACCCCAACACACCTTAAAATATGTAACATAATTTAAGGATATGGTTGAAACATAAAGTATATATGAATGGTAATTTAGTAGTTATCATTCTTATAATCTGTTAAATGTATTATCATATATCAAAAGGTAATGGTTTTTTGAGAAATGTGTTGTTTCTTATTTAAAAATTGTAAAATTATTTCATGATTAAGTGTGTGATACCGATGAAAGTGATACATAATATCTATGTGTTTTGAAAATTAGTGATGTGAAGGGTATTTACTTAAATATATGGCATGAGTTTTATCACATAACAATTGTGTTTTAGTAAAACTAATTCTATAATCAGTGATTGTGTGTTTCATCGAAAACACATGAGGATAATAACTTCAAGAAAAAATATACTTTTCTTTAGTAGTGGAAAGTTCAACTAAGTATTATTTCTTAAAAGTATGAGAAACTAGAGAATCGCCTTAGTAATGAAATGTTCTAAATCCACTTTCTCAATCCATTATTCAATGACTAAAGTCAGTATCTAAAAATATATTCTAAACCAAATCACATCCATAAGAATAGAATTCTACTACATTTTTAGTTACAGTTAAATAACAAAAAAATATTTTTATAGATTTTAAATGGGATTAATTTGTATTTTATTGATACTTAGAACATAAGTATATTGAAAAAATTTATTCTAGATAAACAAATGTTAATTATTTTACACTTCCAATCATACCACTAATTTTTTTAATCTATTGGTTTCCCAACTTCATCCAGATCAAGTGTTTTTGAGGTACTTATTAGAGTATTAATACTTTTTTGTATTATGATAACCATACATTTTAATATGGTATTTAATATATTTAGGTTGGTAGATATAAGTCCCTTCTATTTTTTGAAAAATTGGAAGACCAGAAAATAATTTTAACTCACCTATAAAACCCATTTAAAACTCTGATTTCATAATATTTTTGAAATAATCTTTAATTAGTAGTTATTTAATCCAAATATAATGTCATCAACATAAATTTGAAGGATCTTAATACTTTTTTTCATTATTTATGAAAAGAGTTGGATAAGTAGTTCCCTTAACGTAATTGTTTTATATAAAATATCTTATTAATTTATCATACTAGGATCTAGGGGCTTGATTACATCCATATTAAGATTTGGTATGTTTAAAATAATATTCAGGATGTTTTCCATCTTCAGAACCAAAATTTTCTTCAACAAAAACATCTCCTAGAAAATATCAATTAAATAGAGCCCAAATTTCATCCTTTTGAAAATGTTTGAAATTAAAAAATGATGGAATTGGTAATGGAATTTAAATAGATTCATTTCTATAAGATAACTTATATGTTTCTTTGAAATCAATTCTCGATTGATGATTATAAAATTTAGAAGATATTTATTCTTTATTTCAAATAATTTTTCCAATTTCATTACTTTTGTTTCTGAAGACCACATTTACTCAAATTACAAAGGATTTTTTAGGACATTCAACCAAGGTCTAGAAATTGTTCTTCATAATTTCTTTAATTCATCTCGTAGTGCATTAATCTAATATTTATCTTTTAAAGCCTCATTATGAATTTTAGGTTTGAATTGTGAAATAAATTTTAGATGTTCTACTTAATTTTCAAAGAAGATCTACTCCTTACTGGTTGATATGCATCACAAATGATACTACCACTAGGAAGATTTCTATGATATAATTGATTTGGTTTTCTTAAAACATGTTCTTCAACATATAGTAGAAATTATTTTAAAGTGAGTACTTTAAAAACAATTTCATGAGTATTTTACTTATTAGAAAATTATTCTATCAATGTTTAATAATATCTTCTGGAAACACATTAAAAATGTTGTTTGGGATTTTTTTAAAAACAAAAGGATCAGTTTCATAAAATTTGATATGTAATGTTCCCTCAATAATACATTAAGTTTTATTAAAAACTCTATAAACCTTAGATGTAGTATAATATCCTAAAAATATAAATTCATTAGATTTATGTGAATTTTATCATATATTATCTTTTTAATTCAAAATAAATACATTGCATCAGGAAACTCTAAAGTATTATACATTCAGTTTTCGGCCATTCCATATATCATAAAGTGTTTTTTAAAAAATATTCTAATTAAAATTTTATTTATAGTATAGAAATTAGTACCCACAAATTCAAACCAAAACTGATTAGTAATTGATTATTTATTCCACATGGTTCTTGTTATCTCATAGAGAATTTGATTTGTTCAGTCAAAACAAATTTTATGATGGGGTCTAAGAAATAAAAAGTTATGAGTAGATCCTTTCATACTAAAAAAATTACAATGTTAAATTTTCAAATTCTCCACCATGATAACAATGTGTATTTATCAAGGGTGGGTTTTCTAATTTTTTACTTTAGATACAAATGTTTTGAAATATAAAATGGATTCATATTTTATTTAAATAAAATACACCTATGAATAAATAGTGTAATCATCATCCAAAACAAATATATATTACTTTCCACCAATACATCCAGTTTTTATATGAAATAAATATACATGTGCACTAAATTTAGATAATAGATAGTTGAGAATTCACTAATTGATCTAAATTAAGAATACTATTTTCTTCCATACAGACATGGGTCAAAAGTTTTTAAATAATTAAATATATATTCTCATAAATCATTGAAAACTATTTTCATAGTTATTTTAGATAGTTTCCTATGATTATATTGTATTAGCCTTCTATTCCATAGAAAAAATTGATCTTTCATTGAACTGATGTATGTTATGTCTCGAATGTTAAGGTATTCTATGTTATGTCAATAAAAGTTATAATGCTGATGGGCGGAAAGAATGAATTCATTCTTGGAATTGTGTACTAAAAATTTATCATTCCTAAAATTCACATGGTTACCTTAATCACATAATTGAATGATGTTTATAAGGTTGTTCTTAATACCATTATCAAATAAATCATTTTAAATTAGAGCTCTTCTAAGAAGAACATTGTTACCTACACCAATAATTATAGTTAAGCATTGTCTATGAATGTAACTCTTCCACCATTAATTTCAATAATAATTTTAATGATGTTTTTGTTACTATTCATATGCCAAAAAAACAACTATCCATGTTCCATATGATATTGCCGCCAGTATATCCATTGTTTCATTGATGAAATACAATTAGAATTTTGGAACCCAAAACTTTTTGGTTCCAAAAATAATAGAAAACAAGATTTTGGGAATCCACATTAGTTTTGAAAAATAGTCTTTATGGAACCATAATGATTTTATATTATTTAAGGAACAATTTTTTTCCAATCACTTATACATAGAATTTTTTTGGAAAACAGTTGTTTTTAGGAATAAAATAATTGTAACTAAACAATTATTTGAGTAATTATATATAATTCAAAACTATTAATTTATGGATGAAGTTGTTTTCAAATTTTATCAAATCCTTTTCTACCAGTGGTAAATTTGTTCAATACATTCTATAAATAAAAATTTTCAGAAATTAGTTTTATAACTATATTCTTACCAAGATTATTATCAGTTTAAAATGTGTGTTTTTTTCATTAACATTATTCTCAGAAATAAATTTTTTAAAATATTTAGAAATGTTATCCTTTTTAGAATTATCATTTCAGAGGTTTCTATATATAGAATCAGTTAAAAAAAATGTAATCAAGGTATTTTAAATTATCTTATAATTATTTGGTTAGAATATTTATTATAGAATTTTATTTTTCAAATTTCTTACATAATTTACAATTCTCATTTTTAAGTAATGTATAAAATATAGAGAGTTCTTCTAATGAAGGTAAGTAATTATCTTATTCTGATAAATTGTTTCTATTAGAATTAATATAAAAATTCTCATCAGGATAGTTTTCATTTAATGAAATATTTGATAAAGAATCAAAAGTGTGTACCTTATCCAAAAGTCATTTATATTCAATAGGTATTATGGAAAATAGACCAATATTAATAGGTCCAAAATTCACGTTGTCTGAAAAATAATTAGAATAATCACCTCCACTAGCACTCCCTGAGTAATTATATTTCTAGACATTAATTACTATTTTCATGAAATACTTTTTATGATTTTTTAGTATGACTTTATTTTCTGCATTTTCTTTTTAATTTTGGATAGTCAGGTCCTATATGTGCAACTCTTTTATATTCATAAAATGTAAGTTCAAAATATTTATTTTCATTGTTAACTTTGTTATATATATAATTAAAAAAACTGTTTACCTAAAAAAATTCATTTCTTTAGATAGATTGAATAACTCATTCATTGAATGTCTTGAAGCTTTTGAGTGTGATTGAATAATAACATTATTTTTATTTCAAGACATAAATATATTTTCAGGAGTTTTAGATTTTACAAGAATTATTGTATAAGTAAATGCAAATCCACCATTTTCAATATCCCTTTCTAGAATATTATCATATTGAAAAATATTTCAAAACAGATTATCAAGGGTGACATTAGTAATAATTTATGATTCATAAACTACTTCTCTCATTGATTCCCATTCATTGAAACGGATGTCAATAATCATTTTCATTATGATGCAATCATCGAATCCATTTTCAACCATATCATGTATAATATTAACCAATTTTATGAACCTCTATTGAACATCAATAATAGTTTCTCCATAATGGAATTGAAAATACTTATAATCTTCTCTTTTCCATGGCTCCTCTTTTTCAACAAATTTAGAAGTACTGAAATAAGTAATCGATTGATTTTCAAAATACATTTGGTTTTTTCTCAAGACGAATTATTTATATATATTTAATTTCATGGAACAATGAATAGAATATTTTACCTCATAAATTGATTTATATTCTTGTTTTTATTGATTGGAAATTGTTTTAACTTAGTTTTTAGGAATTTTATAGTTTCCATTCAACATAAAAAAGTTATCAACTCTAGTGTTGATTTAAATGTTCTTCATTATATCTAAATAAGATTCATAATCATTAACATAAAAAATAGATTGTCTTTTGGGATTTATAATGTCAATTGAATAGACATTGAGTCTTATTATCCTTAGAACAAAAAAAATTCCTTTCTTTATAATATGAGTAACTTTATAATGTATTTATTAAAAAATTATAAAATAAATTAAAGTAACATGAAAAAAATAACTAAATAATTATAAAGTAGAAGAATTGGAATCCTCCCCTAATACCAAATGTGTGTATTTGTATTTCTGATACTTATCTCTCCTATCAATTGCTGGATAATAATTTATATGTCAATGAAAAACTATAATATGGGTGAATAGTAAGTTTAATGACATTCTTTAGTCTTAAAATTATTAAAAAAAAATTATTCATTAAACTTCTTAGAAATAAAAATGGTTTGTCCCTTGTTTCCATTAAAAATATATTCTAATTAGATTGATTCCAATAGTTATTACATAGGACTTATTTTAATTGTATTCATAGTAACCACAGTATGAATCATAATTATAGTTTCTTTTTAAAAAATGTGATGCCTTGGTCAAAGTCCAAGGCTCAATTTATTAAAAAAGGAGGGAAAACAAAAAAAGTATGAATGAAGGGATTTTATTACAATCTCTATCAAAGAGAGTAAGAAGCTCAGTCGGGAGGTCCTCACACTAAGTAACACATTGGTTAATTCCCTTATTGGCATGACCGTTAGCTTCCATATTCATATCACGATAAGCATGGATGGCATTGAATTTGATCTCTCAGAGCGAGTCAAGACAGTTCATCCACCGGGCAATAATCTGCCAGGTAAGGTGAATCACTCCATTCCAAATGGCTTAAATAATGGTGTTTGAGTCACTTTCAATCCAAATGTCATTCCAGCCTTTGATTTTGACATATTCAATTGCCTAAATCATATCCATCATTTCAGCTTCTAGCGAAGTGGCTTTGCCACAACTACTATAGAAACATCCATGACAGTGACCCAGTGAATCTCTAAAAATAGATCCAAATCCTTCTGGACTCAGATTTCCTTTTTAAAACACCATCCACATTGACTTTGATCCAACCTGGAATGGGAGCCTTCCAAAACACTTCAATTTTGTTCCTCGGTTTTTTTAAATGCATTCAATTATAAGATGCCGATGGATCATGAAGTCTCTTACGGAGATGTCAGAGTGAGATTTTTGTGTCAAGGAGCATCCTCGATAGCAATGAGAATTCTCTTCTTGCCTGCATTTAGATTAAAGGACTGTTTATGATGAATGATATTATTTCTATCATACCAGATAACAAGGAAGAGTTTCTCAATATCATAAATTAAGATATTCATGATTTGTCGCAAGAAACCAACCTCCACACACCACTTTAAATGAGCAAGAATGGAGTCAGAGTGAAGTCGTTTGTAGTCAAACAAGTTTGTAATATAATAAGAAAGAGTAGAAGTTGTGCTACAATATAAGAAAAGGTGATTAGTATATTTTCTATGTTTATGACACATCTAAAATTGAGAGTAGAGTTGGATGCAAAAGGAATGAAGGGAGACTTCAGTATGAATGCGATTATGGGAAATGTGCTAGATAAGGTTTAATCTGGAGGGTTCAATACAAGTATTGTCCAAGTGTTTCATCCAGTTAAAAAGGGGGTCATAGTTTGACAAACTATGATTGTAAAAACATTTAGAGTCTAAAATAACATTTCGATACAGTTACCAATTGAGGAAATAATCCGTATTATAGAAGGGATGATTACCAAAAATATGCTTAATAGACTCAAGGAGGTTAGGGAATTGGTAATGCATCACCACCTGGATAATGCAATTGAGGTTATCAGGGGGAGAGTTAGGAGGAAACAAGGCAATAAGGGGGTTCCAGATTAATTGTCCTTCCAATAAATAATAGATTAGTTCATACTAACCATCCATATAGAGTTATTCCTAATGTTGGAAAAAGATTCTCTAATGGAGGGCTAGATCAAAGAGTTTACATAGCTCAAGATTCCTTTTTTAAATTTTTCCAGGAATTTTTTCTGAAGAAAATAAATGGAATCATCATTATTATTTATTAATTCCCAAGTATGATTGGCTTGAATGGTTGAATTAAAGAGCATGAAGTTTTTTATGCCTAGACCACCATTCTCTAATGGTTTGCAGTAGGTAGTCTAAGGGATGGTGATAAGCTTTCTGTCAAGGAAGTTTCCAGTCCAAAATAAGGATTATTTATTAAATCATGTAGAATCAAACTGAGTAATTAAAGAGATAGTAATCACGAATTCATAATTATGATTTAATAAAAAATAATCATAATAATATCAATTATAATAAACATAATACAAAATAAAAAATTGAATATTAAAAACAGTTGACTTTATATTACAAATGAAGTGGAAATGAAATAAATGTAAATGGATACAATTTTTTAACCCAAAGAAATGGTACCCAATAACATAGGATAAATGTCCCTCGATTTTTACTTCCATGAATTTATTTCCATCCCAAAATAGTGTAATCCCTCAATACAATTATTGGCTTTGTTCTATGTGCCTTTCTTCGATAGCCTTCAATCAAGAAGGTGATTATCACCCATATCTCCCTTGCCTTAGAAATCCTCAATCCTCACAATATTGTCACCACCACATTCATATCCATGGAAACCATAAATCATAATAAAAAATATCAGCATATCACAATGGAAAAAAATATTGAATTATACAAGTATATGGAACATGTAATTCACAATTGGAAAAAAAATCAATGCTTTTAAATATAGTAAATTTGGAGGATCTCTCACATAGTTTCTAGAAAATACAACTGCTTTTGTGACAATGTTCTTGTAAAAATGACCTATTATTGGTAGGGATTTCCACCAATAGTCATCTTGATCTCAAATGGATGGATATTCTCCAAAAATATCATAGGGCTTAGACACTTAGCACTCTAACGGTCATTTTGAAACTAAAAGCATGACATAATTTTGATTAGAATCTAATACATGGAATATTTTTTTAAAAGAAATAATTCATTAAAAAATAGTTTTTTGGGAATGATAAAAATTATTTTTATCGAGTCCTATGATTTCCATTATGTGAGGAGGTTTTATTTTACCATTAAAGAAAATATTACTACTACGAAAAATCATAGATTTTGTACAATATGAATCGTATTTTGTGTGTTTGATATAAATCGTAATTGGTTTGTACTATATAAATCATGTCATGGTCATTTTGATAATCATGTAATGAATCATTACTAAAATTCTCATGTGTATGATTCTTATCATATGTACTATAAAAATTGTAATGATAAAATATGAATTCAGTTTCATAGAACAATGTATGATAAAAATGATTTGGATATAAAAGGTATTTTAATTGAGTATTTGAGAAAGAGTTTGTGATTTCCAAAATTAATGAAATAGAAAATTAAAAAGGATAATTTTGAAATAACAGATTCTTGATAAATCATGTCAAAAGAAAGTATATATACGTTTTAAATGAATATAAGTGCCTAACAAAATTTTTGTCTCCAAGAAGGAAAATTGAAAAAAAACCCCTTACGCATTTGCTAAATTTTGAACCATAAAACCAATGAAAAAGTTATCATAAAATAAATATGTAAATACCCATAATAATTTATAATGATCCTTATAAAATAAATTAATGGAATTTATATAAATAGGCAAATGAAATGAGTAGTGTACAAGGCTTGTGAACCATAGAAAAAAAAACTCACAAAAAATTGACATACCTTATGACATAAATGTCTTCATACTTGTAGAAAACTATAGTATAAAAAATATAATTTTATTATAGATATATTAAATAACCCTACTCATATCTATAATACAATATAGTAATTAATTATGACTTTATATAATCCTATTATTGAAATTTCCATGGTTATGTTCGGGTTCATGTAATAACCTCTTTGTTTCTTATAAATGTTTTGATTTGTTATAATTTTTCCTCATACATAGAATATGATTTAATTCTATCTTAAATGATACAAATAATGTTAATATCATATATAGTAAGTATATATTTATTTATGTTAATCTATTAGTGATATAAATAGAAATAAAAATACACTATTCATGGAGACGGTAGGTCGTACATATGCATTAATGTTTCATCCATTTCATGCCATATTGAATGAAAAACATTAAATTAAATATGTGAATATATGTATATAATATATATTTTTTGTAGAATTAATATTTCATATTTACCATATAATTTCACTAAACACAACCTTAATACAATCTATTGAATGTGTGAATGAGTCCCGTCACTTAGAGGAGACTCTTATCCATATGTGCACAAATGAAGTTATCGTATTTCAAAAAAATGGAAATAAGGATGGTTTGTTATAAATTATATTTAAATAGGTAATGTGAGATCATAAATTCCATATATATTGTAATGCCCCGATCCTATTCACCCAGAGTTGGTGCATTATTTTAAGATATTGGAATGATTTAATGGAATCATGTCCTGAAGGACAGATCGGTTTAGCAGACTTGGAAAATAGATTACATACACGATTGTTACATTACACTTTAGAAAATAAAAAACAACATAAAAAAGTCCTTTATAAATTCCATTATTCTCTTGGCTTAACCCTATATATCAATCAAAATAAACTTCTTAGAATCCTGAGAAAAATAAAATATAGAAAGGTGTGAGCTCAGATGCTTAGTAAGGATTACTATATAGTGGAAACTTTTATAAATAAGCATAAAAATTTAGGAAATGTATAACTAAAACAAAAGACCTTTAAACTTGAACTTCAACATAATATAGAAAAAATTATAATGAAGTAATGCCATTTACTTATTCACATGGATATTCTACGAGTCTAACAATCACATGAAATATCACTAACCACTTTCATAATGATGGAATGCATAATGGGAGACTATCATAACCACATAGTCAAGGCCATGTACCAAGACTACAAATAATATTTTGTCAAGGCCTTTTGCCAAAAACTAGTTTTTCTCATGAGACCTATCGATGCATCAAGGAGCTATAGCGGTCTCCACCCGTCACATACTAAGTCCAATGCATTCCTCATATGAACAGGTTTAAACACAAAATAAAAATTCGTATTAAAACTAGCATACGAAATGTAAATACTTTCTGCATAAACCATGAATGGTGTAAAAATAACACATCCATATTCAAGCATATAACAAATTCTTCAACCCAATATGGAAGTTTTGTATCATAATAAATCAACTTCAAATAAGCATAAATTTCATCAGAGGATGTTGACATAGATGAAATCAAATTTATTTGATAGAAATAACTCTTTTTTTAAATCATTTAAAAGTCACATAATTATAAAATAAAAAATTTACTTTGAAAATATTTATATAAGCTTGTAAGGGAAGCTTTGACGATATTATAATAGCAGAAAATTTCCACACCCATCGTATATGTTAAAAATGACATTCTTACCTTAATTCTGTCGAAAAAGTTAAAAAGGACCTTTTTCGGAAAATGACAGAAAGATTCCATTATAAAATTATTATAAAACGTCAACAAGGGTCTAAATGAATTTAACCCATTTTCTATAAAATAGTAAGAATGATTTTAAATACTTTTTAAGAATCATGGATTTTTTTGATAATGTGGTCCCAGTAGATAATTACGTATAAACAACCTCAGATAACAAAGAGATTGTGAAATAAACCATTACTGATTTGGTAACATACAAAACATACACCCCCTGAAAGAGTTATCATACAATGAATATGTATATACACATAAATTCAGGTGTATTACACAAAGAATACAATTATGGGAAGTATATACACCACACAAAAGGTAATAGTGGCAATATTGCATCAATCTCACAGGAATAGGGAGTGAGTTGAAAACCCCTTACCTTGGACTTTCCTTTAGTCGACGATATGTTAAATGTCATGTATGAAGACTATAGTATGTTATTAAATTATAAAAGAACCATATTAATATATATAATATCTTACATTAGTCATTTATGACTTTATACTAGCCATTAAATAATAATTTTTATGTTATATTAATATTTCGCTTAATAATCACTTTCTTTATCGTATGTGTTTTAACTTGTTACTCTTGATTGTATCACTTTTGTCATGATTTAAATACTTACAGAATATAAAACATGATTTATATATAATATATATTTAGAATATAAATATGTATAATAGACATATATATGAAGTGGAAAACATCATTTATGGAGACGGTAGTCCGTACGTACGCATAAACGTTGCGTCCGTTTTCATACAGTATTGAACGGAAGTAAGTGAACATGATATATGCAAGTACATAAATACATATATATATATATATATATCTCTAGTAGTATTATTAGGACATATATTACACACTTATTAGTAATATATATTTTTATAATCGTCGATGAATGGTGATCTTGGAAATGAATCACATCGCGTCATGGAGACGGTTATCCATACTTACACACGAGCAAAAATATCATTATTTTGATATTAAAATAACATATAATTGGATGGTATATCATATATAAAGAATCTTTATAATGTTATATTTATTATTTACATCAAATACACATCATTATTATTCCTATCCAACAAATAATGTATTGAATAACAATTACACCACGACGTGGAGACGGTAAGCCATACGTACCCACGCATGGTGACATGTCATTCAAAGGGTGGATAGAATTATGAATTTTGATGTAACATAATTATAATAACATCAAAATATATATAATATATTGGATTTATTATTTTATAATGGAAACAATAATGAAAATGGAAGTTGAAGAAGAAAAAAACTTGAAAGAGGGGGGTGAAATCATTACCTCTTCGTCGGGTTCTTCCTTTTGATTTTATCAAAAGGGCTCATTATGATGGCTTTCTGATCAAACTATGTCCTCTAGGTTTAATTGAGGGAATTTTGGAGGATATTTTGGAAGGGGTTTTCAGAGCCAAATGGGATTGGAAGTGTGAATTAGAGTGAAGGAAGAGTTCCCTTTTATAAGAGGGGAGTGGGGCACCATAGGAAAACGTAAAATATTATTTTATAATAAAATAATTTTCGGTTTCTAATGGCACTATAAATGTATTGTTTATAAGTTATGGTTGTAATGGGTCGATAAATACTCAACCAATAGGTTTTAGAGAAGTTTAATTTAACATTTCAACCTTATCTTTTATATTTAACTCTTAGATAAATAGTTTAACTTTTACCGTGCCATCATGTATTTTTCTCTATATGGTTAATAAACTTAATATAAACATACAAGAGGACCTCAAGTGGCTAATTAATGACATATATAATATTATTTAATCACTTTTTCAGAACCTTACATTTTTAGTATTATTATATCATCCAATAATATTGTATGTGTTTTAAATATTAATTTTTGAAAATTTCGACACTATTTGGTATTTTGTTTTTTATGAAAGTCATAGAAAGTTTATTACTTCGAAAAATATAGATTTAATTATACCAAACATGTAATATAAATCTATAAAATTCTTGGATTTAATAAAAACATAAAAAATTATATTTATTTGAATATTTATAATACCATTTATTTGATTCCTTCATTAATAAGGTAATTACTGCATCATCATTGAATCTTTAATAAATTTAATTATTTATTATCTAAAAATGATAAATAAAATACCAATATGTAGAAATTTTTTTTATTTCTAATTAATATTTATAGTCAAATCTGTCTTCTTTATAACCCTATATTAAAAATGTTTTAGTTATTAAACTTTGAAATTAACACTTCTAACTCTTCTTTGAATTAAATAATAATGAATGTCCTAATCTAATTCAAGTGGACCAAAGAGGTTCATATTTTATTATAAGGTTGTTTTTGTTAGAATTAAACTTATCCAATAGAATTAAGTCATGTGTTAGGTTAACAATGACAACATTTTTACCCGTAATTACCCAATTTACTTTTAACCGTGGTAAATAAAAGAAAACGTTTTCTATTCACCAGAAATTATTTTCATCTTATTGAACCACATTTAACTCATTGATGTTAACCATGTATCTCGTATTTTTGAAATTTCACTTATAGAAGTGGTAAAATTATGTATTATATGAATTTTAAAATTCTCCAAAGAGATGGGTAAAAGACGGTGAAATGATCAATAAAATTTTTATATATCTAATATTATTATAAACAGACTCAAATGATTTAAATTGAACTTATATAGGTATTATGTATCTATTTTGACCTAAAATAACTTTTCTTTAAAATATATAATTATTTAAATATAAATTCTATTTTAAACTATAAATCAGTGTTTTTCAATATTCATAAAAAATTAAATGTTTTTATAAAAATTCCAAAATTCACACTAAGTTAATTTTGATTTTTCTAATTAAATAATGAATTATATTGTACCAAATTCAAAAAATAGAAGTTGCATTTATTAATTTAAAACTAATTCCTACTGTCAAAATGAAATGGCATATTTTTAAGAAATAATTACTGTAAAAAGATTGACACTTTTTATGTCCAATTTCAAATTGAAATTACTTACAATGACCTGCATTGGATTAAATGGTAAAAATATAATCTATTTTTACTTCCAAAAAATTAAAATGTATAATTTAACAAAATAAATTATTTAGATTAAAAAAGTTGTTTTCAGTTAAAATATAGTATTTTCACTATTCACCCAAATATGAAATTTATCAGAAAAACACCAAAAATTTATTGAAACCAAATTTCTATGTCCCTATCCTAAAGAAGAATTTTATTTTGTAAAATTGAATATATAAATGATTAAAATATTGGACTTAAAAAGGATCACCATTAAAAGGCTGTAAAAGTATATTCTTTGAAAAATATTCTTTTATCTGAAAAAAATGATTTTGTTCTTACATTATGTCTAAGAAACTCATAATATAGATTATAAAATTATGAGGATTATATATAGTTCAAAATTCAGTTAATACTAATCATAACAATTTTTTAATGGCTAGTTTGGATAGTCATGGTGCGCTTGAACTCGATGTTGCGTGTAGTGTAAGTTATTGAATTACTTTAAAGAAATAACGTACTATGAAATCTTGGTGTGTTAAATTCGTCCCTCCTTCAATAAATTGCATCCTCACAATTTGAAATTATATTTCAAAAATAAAAGGTTGAAAATAGAAAATAACTTTGGGAAAACCAATATCATAAATTTGGTTAATAAAATTTAGTCTTAATAGGAGGAAAAGAGGAATGACAGTCACCACCAAATTATGATCTCAATTAGGATAACATTGGTGGAAATTAGAGACAAATTTTAACAACCCAATATTTTATAAGATATATATATATTTTAATTTCATTCATATCTCTTGTTGTATGATACACCAAGATTATCTTGCGCTATACGCAACACTGTATTAGCTTGTAGTATACGCAACACTAATCCTTGACTGGGTTACACACAATTTCATGTTTGTTTGATAGTAGTTATTCTACGAAACATTGATTATATATATATATTCAATGTATTTTGTTATACACAGCAACAAAGAAGTCATGCACTACACGCAACCCTGAGTTGGCTTGCATTACACGGAATCACGACCTTCCTCGATAGCATGTGTTGTACGCAATACCGGGTTTTACTAAAAAACGATATATTATAATAATATTATTATGAACTAACCGTTATGAATAGTATTAACTAAATTTTTAATTTTATAACATTATCATTCATCTTAAAAATTTTCTAGAACATGGTATTAGAACAAAATAAATTTTCTGGGTAATATAAGTATTTTTCTAAAAATGCAGTTTTGCCGCCTTTTGATGGCCCACCAACATTAAATCTAGTTTTTGACATGTTTATAAGTTCAATTTGACAAAATAAAAGTTTTCTTTGGATTCATGAAATAAAAATTTACTTTGGATACATTTTTCATATTATTCTGATAACGTTCATATTTTAATGAATAGGAAAAACACACTATATTTTAATTGAAAACAACTTTTTTCATCCTAATAACTACTGTGGTAAAATTATAATATATAATGGTTTTAAAGTATAAATAGAATATATTTTTACCATTTAATATATTTTATGTCATTAGCATTTATTTTACCATGAATTCGTAGGTTAAATCAATTCAATATTTTGCAATGTTTTAAAGAAAACCCCATTTTCTTTTGACAACAAGATTAATTTTAATTTAATTTCTGCAAATTTTGTGTATTGAATTTGGAAAAATGGATTCCATAATTGGAATTAGTGGGTCCAAATTATGTTAATAATCTACTTTTTATTTTTGGGCATTGTGAATAGTAACTATGGTAATTTTTTATTTACTACGGTTAAAGGTAAATCGCGTAATTAAGGGTAAAAATAAGATTATAAAATTACCCTAACACTTGAAAAAATTCTATTAGTTGACTAAAAGTCGACCCATATCACCTAAGGGTCGGATTATATTCATTTAATGGACTTTTTACAATGAAAATAATTTCATTATTATTAAAACCAAAGAAAGTTACAAAATGTCACTCTTAAATCTTATAAGTATATTAATTTTAATTTAGTGATAAACTTCATGAAAAATCGAACATGAATAGTCTACAGAAATCTAATAAAATTATATACATCATATGAATTTATTTTTAATTTTTAGGGATTAAATATTTATCATTAATTGTGACACAATAGTGATGCAGAAATTATTTATCTAGTGAAAAATCAAGAATATAGTTTTAATTAAACTAATAGTGACCATAAAAAGAAAAACACCCTGACCAAAACTTATTGGTCATGTAACTTTAAACCATAATCATCCAATGATCTAATATTTGACCATTTAGATCCTTATACAAGTAATTATGAAACTTATATTATTTTATTCTAAATGATGCCAAAGTTGTCACCTTCATAATTTAATAAATATAAAAATTCAAGTACTGTGATTTTTAGATGATAAATTAGAGTAAAAGTATTATTGTGAACTTTAATATATTTATAATCATAATAGGATTTTAGTTTTAATTTTTATGCAACAAATAAGTATATTAAATAATTATACAAAAATGTCGTAGTAATTATTTTATTAAGAGATAAACCAAATAAATGGTTTTAAAAATAATAAAATAAATATTATATGAAATATTTAATATTATACACTAATTTTATAGATATGTATGAGAATTTATTAATATATGAAAGCTTTTATTTCGAACATATCATCTCTATATATTTTATTTAAATTCAAATAAATGAATAGTGTCAAAATTGACACTATTGTTATTTTATAAAAATAACATATTATAAAATTGTTTTAAAATAAAAAAAAAATATTTAAAAATTATCAAATAACATTTATATGGTCTAAAATGTTATAAATTATTCAATTATGGAAAATTCACAACAAATAAGTAATTATCTGTTATAATTTAATAATTAGAATGTTATTACCACAAATAAAAGTAAATTGATTTAATAAGGATAAATAAAGTTGATAATGATTAAAATAAATTCCTAACATGTCTAAATTTTATTGGTTAGTTATATTACAACCTTATATCATCTAATCTTTGGATATGAGTCAATTTTAATGTTTTTATGTGGGGTTGGGATTTAATATAAATAAATATTTTCTTATAATCCCAAAGGTGACCCTCTCCTCCCTTATAAAAGGGAACCTCCTCCCTCTCTTCCTCACCCCAATTTGAGCCTTCAATCTCTGCCAAACCCTAAAAAATTCTATTCCCCACTTCCCTAGAAACATCCTATTGGTCTTGTTATTCTTCAAAGTCCAGTTTTAGTGCCCTAAGAGGAGGTCTCAATGAGGCTATTCAAAGAAGAGGTAAAGTCTGTTACTGATTCTTTCAACTTTATTTCCTCTTCTACTTCTTCTTCATCAGTTTTTTCATTATAAAGTAACAACATCAGTATCACTCATATACTGATATGATATTATTAGTATGAAACAACCCTATTTCACCATCTATCCATCATACAGAAAATGAAATCACCGCGCGTGCGTACGTACAGAATACCATCTCCACTCCGTGGTGTAATCAGTTTTTCCAACACCACCTTACTTGGATGGGTATAATGGTGTAAATAAATAACTATATATTATTATTTTAAAGTAATATTGATTCTGAAATATTATACATATACTACGATACAACTACACGATCATGGGAATGATATCATCGCTCGTGTGTATGTACGGACTACCGTCTCCACGACGTGATGAGATTCATTTTCCATGTTTACAATTCATGAATGATTATAAATTATATATACATAATAATTATAAAATATATGACATAATAATGATACTGGATTTATGTATATATGTATGTCATCTACTTAATTCCATTCAATTCAATAAGGAAACAAAAACAGCGTTCATGCGTACGTACGCCTACAATCTCCATGAACAATGTATTTCTTTCCATTTATAGATCTATTATATATATGTATATCCTGAATATATATTATATATAAATCTTGTTTTATATTCTGGAATTAAGTAATCATGATCTATGTAATCATATGAATAATTACAAGTCAAAACACTGATGACAAATGAAACGATTTTACCCGAAACGATCTTTAACATTGAATTTAAAAAAGAACGGGTAATATAAAGTCATAATTGAACCATATATGATATCATAACAATGAATATGATTCTGTAATAAGTCAATGAAATTATTTAAATCATTATAAAGGAGGATCAGATACATAAGAATCATATCGGACGTAAAATAAGGGATAATTATGCAAATCTCATTTTTATTTGAGATTGCTTATTTACTGGTGTTTTTTCTATCGTCCATGTCCATGTTTTATAAAAGTGTTTTCATGTATGTTTAAACTCCTTTTCACCCATTTTTTACTTTTACTATATGGTATGTAAGGAATCTTTCTTTTGTTTACCATACATGGTACTTTTTGACTTTTCCGACAAAACTACGAGAAGAATGTTATTTTTAACTTATACGGCGTGAACAGATTTTCACGGTTTCATAATGCCTCATTTTCATGAAGATTTCTCTACAAGATTTTATGACTATTTTCAACAAAATAATTTTCTTTTAAAATTGCATGGAATTCTGTGAAAAAAAATGATTTTGAAGAATAAAGGATATTTTCCACAAGAATACATTTCAAGTGTTTTATCAAAACCATTTTTTATGTAAGATGGCATTATTTTATGTATTTTTCAAGTATAATGTCTCTATGATTTACATGGTTTCACTTTTCTTATGATGCAATATCCATTTGTTTTATATGGATTATGTGATGATGTGATGATGTTTATGAAAACCATTTTATTCATTGGGTTATGATGAATGTTTTATGATTATTTTGTGGCACAAGTAAGAATGATTTAATTATGAAATGGGTGGGACCTAGATCTCCATCCAATGCATTGGGTAATGATTTATATCTCATGAGATAGGCATGGCCGGAATGGTATGTCAATGCAGTTCAGTATTACAGGACTGGAATGGGATGTGAACTCAATTAAGAAAGGGACTTTGTCCACTAAGATGGTATTGGCAGTAAATCCTTGGCTACTATGGAAATCATAACATTTGCTGAACGGTTGCCACAAATACATGTTTTACTCCCATTCTATTTTATCATGATTAATGTTTCTTTATGATCTATTCCATACATACTTCCATGTTTTATTTCATTGCTCATGTTTTTTTGGTTTAAATATTATGTTCATGTTTTTATGTTTAAATGTATATGATTTGTTTTATTTTATCCATGCTTACCCTTACTGAGAATTTGAGCTCACCCTTTATATGTTTTCTTTTCCCCAGGATATAAAGAAAGGTTTTAGGTAAGAAAACAAAATGGGAAGATCGTTATGGGAGATGTTGAAGATATTTCAACATGATTAGAAGATTACATTCTGAGTTTCCAAATACACTAAACTATTACCATCCTTGTGTGTCTGTTTTTGTTATGTATTAAGTATTCTGCAAAAGTAATGTAATGTCCATGTACGTCAAGCTTTGGGTCTCTACAGTTGGTATCAGAGGAAAGGTTTCGTCAAACTTTCTAAACAAGGATGTGAGAACGTTAGTGAGATCCCTAGAGATATTTCTAAGGTGTGTCTAGGGATGTCCCTAAGGATAAGTATATGTATAGGATATAGTCCTAGAACTACGGTAACGATAAAATAATTTAACCTAAGATGTTAGATATTGATGGTACTCCCCATTTACTATGTTGTTTTCTCTAGCATGATTTTTTCCTCTCACTCTATTCTTTTTGGGTTTTATAAAATGGCTAGAAATAGGAAGATTCACAATAATGGAGGATATGATGGACAATGGAATGATGTTCTTCATTAGCAGCCAAATGAAACGAGATTTGGAAGTCTAAACATCGTTATTATTCCTAATTAGAAATTTCATAATATGATCAATAATCTCAACTTTGGTATGTTTTCTGACTCAGATAATAAGAGAAAGATGGAGTTTCATGACGATCATAGAGGAAAGAAAGTTCAATTTCCCTCATCTAAATCATGTGGGAAGAGGCATTATGGAGATTGTTTCAAAGGAACTGGAAGATGCTTTAGGTGTGGAAAAGAAGGACACAAAGCCAGTAAGTGCAAATGAAAAGGTTCAGTTAACACCATGGACAAGGATAATGGTATTGCTACGACATCAACAATGATAAGATGTTTTAAATACGGAATGTATTGGCATTATGCAAACCAATGTCCTAAGGGAAAATCACATAAAGAGAATCAGCAAGGTCATATGGGTAGTATTTATGTGGATGATGATGAAGAGACTAAAAATGAAATATGATATGAAAGAAATGATGAATCTCATTTAGTTGTTTAATAATTTAGTGGAATGATTGTACGTTTATAAAGAATAATGTATCGTACTATATAATAAAGAGTAATCTATGAATTGTTACACTATTGTTTTTCCTAAATTATATGAATGTATATGTTGAATGGTTTTGGTAACCATGGAAGGTTATTCATATATTTTTGGAAAGTAGATGATATGCGCATAATGAAGGGATAAGAATATATTGAGATGTTTGATTGTATTCATGAGCTCATGACTGATATAAGGACTAAGTGATATTATGGTTTGATTATATATATTTTTTGGTATTTTGGTATGTGGAAAGAGTTACCTTTTGATAGTATTCATGTTTTCAATAAGGTTTTATGGTAATTTATGTTTCAAGAGAATATATAAATAAGGTATTCATGTGTTTGGAATACAACCAACAAGATATATCTTATGATATATGTGAGATAAATGCTTGTATTATCATTCATGGTAGATAAACTTTCTAGTAATTGTTTTCATTATTATATGATATTGGACTGAAGTATTTTATATAAGCCTAAAGATTGGAATGGATTGTGTTGTACATAAGTTAGTATTGCTTCAGGATAGAACTGTCTTCGATATTATTTATGGGATGTTATAGTAATGTAGTTTTAGAAAAAGAACAACCTGAAGGATGGCCGACAACCCATCACGTCGGACAAGGATGTGGGAATCAAACCCACAACCAATGTGCGACTGGCCTTTATCGCCTACCACTGGCCTACAAGAACTCCCTGGTTAGTAGAAACTAGTTTTATTTTATTAAGTGGTATGATATATAAAGTATAAGTTCATTTTTGGAACCATAAATGATTAATCTAACCATAAGATGGACTTATAACTTTTGCTAACCTTTTGTTTGAAATAGATATAATGACCCATAAATCTATCACATGATCTACTAACACATCATGAATAACAAATTCAACTTTATTTCTTTAAGGGATGAAGTGGAAATTGTTCAATTCACGAACAACTGTGAGATTGTACCAAAATCATGTAAGTATTTATTTTATTCATCAACTTTAGGGAAATGATCTTGAAAACCAAAAATGTTGTCCTAGTGCCCTTATATCCAATTAATCAGATGGTACCTTAGATCATCACAAATCTATGGCTTTGTGATTGTTGGCTTTTTCATAGCCATGTTCTCTACCACTCTCTATCATAACATGATGGTTAAATTTCTCTTCCATATCCATATTTTCACCTATGTTCTCCTATGTGGAAACCCAGTAAGTAGTTTATCTGGGTAACCATTACTATACTTTAGTTTTTAAAGATAAGTTTTGGTATTCCTTTTTACAATGTGGGTTTCAATTAAAAAAACATTCAAGTAGAAAACCGTTTATAACCTCGACAAATTTCGAGGGAGAAATTAATTTTAAGGGGGGTAGAATGTAATAACCTGATATTTTATAAGATATATATATAATTTAATTTCATTCATATATTCTGTTTTACGATACACCATTATTATCTCGCGCTATACATAACACCGTATTAGCTTGCAGTATACGCAACACTAATCCTGGATCGTGTTACACGCAATTTCATGTTTCTTTGATAGTAGTTATTCTACAAAATATTGAGTATATATATATATATATTAAAATTATTTTTTTATACATAGAAAAAAAGGAGTCGTGCACTCACGCAACCCTGACTTGGCTTGCATAACACGCAATCGCGACCTTCCTCGATAGCATGTGTTGTACGCAATACCAGGTTTTACTAAACAAAGATATATTATTATAATATTATTATGAACTATCCATTATGAATAGTATTAACTAAATTTTGAATTTTATAACATTATTATTCATCTTACACATTTTCTAGAACATGGTATAAGAGCAAAATAAATATTTCGGGTAAGATAAGTATTTTCAAAAAAATGAAGTTTTGCCGCCTTTTGATGGCGCACCCACATTAAATCTACTTTTTGACATGTTTATAAGTTCAATTTGAAAAAATAAAATTATTCTATGGAATCATTAAATAAAAATTTACGTTGGGTAAATTTTTCATATTATTCTGATAACTTTCATATTTTAATGAATAGTAAAAACAAGCTATATTTTAATTTAAAAAAACTTTTTTCATCATAATAAATTATGGGGTTAAATTATAATATTGAATTGTTTTAAAGTATAAATATAAAATATTATTACCATTTAATATAATGTATGTCATTAGCATTGATTTTACCTTTAATTCGAAGGTTAAATCAATTCAATCTTTTGCAATGTTTTAAAGAAAAACCGGTTTTCTTTCGACAATGGGATTAATTTTAATTTAATTTCTGCAACTTTTATGTATTAAATTTGGAAAAATGGATTCCATATTTGAAATAAGTGGGTCCAAGTTATGTTAATAAGCTACCTTTTATTTTTGGGCATTGTGAATAGTAACTACGGTAATTTTTTATTTACTACAGTTAAAGGTAAATCAGGTAATTAAGGGTAAAAATAAGATTTTAATATTACCCTAACACTTGGAAAAATCATATTATATGACAAAAAGTAGACCCATATCACCTAAGAGTTGTATTATATTCATTTAAAGGACTTTTTTCCATGAAAATAATTTAATTATTATTAAAACCAATGAAAGTGACAACATGTCACTCTCTTAACTCTTATAAGTATATAAATTTTAATTTAGTGATAAACTTCATTAAACTTCGAACATGAATAGTCTCCAGAAATCTAATGAAATTATCTACATCATATGAATTTATTTATAATTTTTAGGGACCATATAATTATAATTAATTGTGACACAATAGTGATGTCGAAATTATTTATCTAGTGAAAAATCAAAAATATAGTTTTTGTTAAACTAATAGTGACCATAAAAGGCACAAAACCCTGAAAAAAACTTTTTTTCATGTCAATTTATACCCTAATCATCCAATGGTCGAATATTGGACCATGCAGAGCCTTATACAAGTAATTATGACACTTATATTAGTTTATTCTAAATGATGCCAAAGTTGTCAACTTCATAATTTAATAAATATAAAAATTTAAATATTGCGATTTGTAGATGATAAATTCGACTAAAAGTATTATTGTGAAAGATAATAGATTTTTCTTCATCATAGGATTTTATTTTTAAATTTTAGACAATAAATAAGTATATTAAATAATTATAAAGAAATGTTGTAGTAATTATTTTATTAAGAGATAAACCAAATAAATGGTTTTAAAAATAATAAAATAAATATTATCTGAACTATTTAATGTTCTCCACTAATTTTCTAGATACATATGTCCTTTTATTAATCTATTAAAGCTTTTAGTGTGAACATATCCTCTGTATATATTTTATTTAAATTAAAATAAATGAATAGTGTCAAAATTGACACTATTGTTATTTTATAAAAATAACATATTATAAAATTGTTTAAAAATCACAAAAATATTAAAAAATTATAAATTTAAATTTATATGGTCTAAAATGTTATAAATTATCCAATAATGGACAATTCACAAAAAATAAGTTATTATTTGTAATAATTAAAAATTTAGAATGTTATTACCACAAATAAAATTAAATTGATTAAATAAGGATAAATAAAGTTGATAATGTTTAAAAAAAACTCCTAACATGTCTAAATTTTATTGGATGATGATATTAAAACCTTATATCATCTAATATTCGGATATGAGTCATTTTGGATATTTTTATGTAGGGTTGGGGTTTAATATATATTATTATTTTCTTATATTCCCAAAGGTGCCCCTCTCCTCCCTTATAAAAGGGAACCTCCTCCCTCTCTTCCTCGCAACACATTGATCCTCCAAGCTCTTCTAAACCCTGAAAAATTCTCTTCCCCAATTCCCTAGAAATATCCTATATGTCCTGTTCTTCTTCAAAGACCAATTTTAGTGACGTAAGAGGAGGTCTCAAAGAGGCGCTTCAAAGAAGTGGTAAAATCCCTTACTAATTCTTTCAACTTTATTTATTCTTCTACTTCTTCTTATTTATTTTTTTCTTTATGAAGTAACAAAATCAGTATCACTAATATACTGATATTTTATTATATGTATGAAAAAACCCCATTTCACCATATATCAATCCTACGGAAAATGAAATCACCGTGCGTGCGTATGTACAGAATACCGTCTCCACGTCGTGGTGTAATCTGGTTTTCCAACACCACCTTACTTGGATGGGTATAATGGTGTAAATAAATAACTATATATGATTATTTTAAAGTAATATTGATTCTGACATATTATACATACACTTTGATACAACTCCACGATCATGGGAATGATATCATCGCTCGTGCGTACGTACGGACTACCGTCTCCACGAAGCGATGAGATTCATTCTCCATGTCTAACATTCATGAATAATTATAAAGTATATATACTGAATAATAATTAAATATAAGACATAATACTGATATTTTATTTATGTATATATGTATGTCATCTAATTAATTCCATTCAACTCAATAAGGAAACGAAAACAGCGTTCATGCGTACGTACGACCTACCGTCTCTATGAACGGTGCATTTCTTTCCATTTATAGATCTATCATATATATGTATATTATGAATATTTATTATTTATAAATCATGTTTTATATTCTAGAATTATTTAATCATGATCTATGTAATCATATGAGTAATTAGAAGTCAAAACAGAGATTAAAAATGAAACGATTTTACACAAAACGCTTTTTAACATGGAATTTAAAAAATAACGAGAAATATAAAGTCATAAGTAAACCATATATGATATCATAACAATGAATATGATTCTGTTATAAGTCAATGACATTATTTAATTCATTATAAAGGAGGTTCAGATACATATGAAGCATATCAGACGTAAGGTAAGGGATAATTATGAAAATCTCATTTTTATTTGAGATTGCTTATTTACTACGGTTATTTCTATCGTCCATGTCCATGTTTTATAAAAGTGTTTTCATGTTTGTTTAAATTACTTTCTACCCATTTTTTACTTTTACTATATTTTATGTAAGGAATCTTTCTTTTCTTTAACATACGAGGTACTTTTTGTCTTTTCCGATAAAAGTACGAGAAGAATGTTATTTTTAACTTATATGGCGTGAATTGATTTTTACGTTTTCATAACACCTCAATTTCATGAAGCTTACTCTACAATATTTTATGACTATTTTCAACAAAATAATTTTCTTTTAAAATTGCATGGAATTCTGTGAAAATAAAATGATTTTGATGAAGAAATGATATTTTCCTCAAGAATTCATTTCAAGTATTTTATCAAAACAATTTTCTATATAAGATGACATTATTTTATGTATGTTTCAAGAATATTGTCTCTATATTTTACGTGGTTTCACTTTTCTTATGATGAAATATCCAATTGTTTTATATGGATTCTGTGATGAAGTGATGATGTTTATCAAACCCATTTTATTCTTTGGGTTATGATGAATGTTTTAAGTTTATTTTGTGGAACAAGTAAGAATGATTTCATTATGAGATGAGTGGGACCTATATCTCCCTCCAATTCATTGGTTAATGATTTATATCTCATGAGATAGACATGGATGGAATGTTATGTTAATCTAGTTAAGTATTACAGGACTGGAACGAGGAGTGAACTCGATTCTGAAAGGGACTTTGTCTACTAATATGGTCTTTGCAGCAATGCCTTGGAAATTATGGAAATCATAACATGTGCTGAATGGTTGCCACAATTACATGTTTTAATCCCATTCTATTTTATCATGATTAATGTTTCTTTATGATCTATGCCTTACGTACTTCCATGTTTTATGTCATTGCTCAAGCTTTTGATGTTTAAATATTATGTTCATGTTTTTAATTTCAAATGTATATGATTTGTTTTATTTTATCCATACTTACCCTTACTAGGCATTTGAGCTCACCATTTATATGTTTTATTTTCCAAAGGATATAAAGAAAGCTTTTATGTAAGAAAACAAAAGGGAAAGATCATTATGGAAGATGTTAGAGATATTTCAACATGATTAGAAGATTACGTTCCAAGTTTCCAAAGACACTAAACTATTATGATCCTTGTGTGTCTATTTTTGTTATGTATAACGTATTCCTCAAAAGTAATGTAATGTTCATGTACGTCATGCTTCGGGTCTTTACACACATAATTAGAGGAAAAATGAAAATATTTAGAGGGAGTTATTGAGGTCATCAATTACAAACAATTCTATAATTTCCGGCCTCAAAGAAACCAATATATGATGATTTAAAATACCATCAATTCAACCAAAGGAAAGGTATTAGGATAACACATTTTTGGTTTTAAGATGCCTTACCTATTGTTTAGGAATTTATGTCTTCATTCAATAAGATAAGAAAAAAATATATACTTTCCAAGTATATTTCCATCCTTTAACTAATTTCTACCAAAAACTCATCTTTTACTCCAAATGATAATAGGACATGAATAATTATTCTATTTATCCTAATTGTATAGGGTTACAAAAAGATGAATGTATAATTCATCTACCAGACCCCTTTAAAAAAACTACATTATTCAATCCAAGACATCACATTGGCCAGTGGTTGGTGATACTCCCTTATCATCCTTCGGTTGTGGGTTCATGTATCGTGGCCTTAACAGACGCGACAAGTTGTCGCCCGACCTCCGAGTCGTCCTTTTTATGGAAATCCAAAAAAAACCATAATAATAGTATCAAATTTCAATCTTAATCTATTCCAGCCATTATAATTATCTGAAATACCTATATACAAACTCTTAGTCCAAAATTTATAAGGAAGTTTAACATAATTCGGATCTTTTTGCCAGGTAATAACATGTTAATGCCTTCATGTTGTATTCTTTTACAACATTGCAACATCCAAAATTACCAAAATCAACCATCTCTTGTTCCAAAAAATACTACCTCATTATCAGGACCATATTAAGGATTACCTTTCCTTCAACCATTTATTTTCCAAAAACTGTATCTTACTATTAAGTCACTTTTATTAGAACCATATAATCTCAAATCCTTATTAAAATAGTACTGCAGTACAACCCTTATTTATCTTTATAATTCATGTAACTAGTATAAAGATGATACAACACTATAATGAAATAACAATATAAGAACACTAGTCATTCCTCTTTATCTAAGGTAGTAGCATAACATGATTATAATCCAATAACATCATTTGTGGTATACTCTTATGATTTGTACAATGGTTCGCATAGTGTCCCAACTCCTTGCAGATGAAGCATTGTAAATTTGAAGCCTTTTACTTTCCCTAGTAGTAACATACTTGGTGTCCTTTTCTCTACACTTATAACAGACTCCCATTACCTTCAACCATGTTCTAGGGTGTTTCCTCCCACATTTATCACATATGGGAAAATTATTCTTTACCCTCGTCCCTTTATCCAACTTTCTCTCTTCCATCCTTTTCTTCTCTTGCTTCCATTCAAATCCATAGGACTCATAGAATTATTTACTTATCTTTTTAACACATGATACTATTTCATCACATATTGAGAATAAATGGGAGACTATTTCCCTTTTTAATATTGGCTTAATACCGTGAAATATATTATCCTTCTTACTCGTTGGATCATACGTATTACTAGAGTTCACATTCCTTCTACTGTGTGTCATTTCTAAAGTATGGCATACACTAGGTCAGATTATGAATTAAAATTCATAATTCCAAACATGTAAAATACCTAATGTAAATTTAATAGTTTATGGATATAATCCATAATCACAAAAATGTTTTCTTTGAAGAGGTATATACTCACAAACCCTTCATAGTGTTTTGTAAAGAAAATGAGAATTATCCTATGCATATCCCCTGGGAGTGTCATTTCCAAGAGTGTAGTAGGGCCCATTTTCATGGACCTATTCCTGTTAGAGTCTAGCTCAAAGTGGTGTTTTGGGTTTTACTCCTAGGTACGTCTCTTCCAGAGCCGCCTCTACCTGCTCGTCTCCAGATTGGGTTTTATTTGCTTGGAAAACTCACAAAATCTATACATTACCAAAATTCTAGGATGTTCTTCTATACTAATCTTCAAACTCTATCTTACGGAAATGTGCACTACTCAGAGTTTATCTAAATCTAGTTTCCAAGGTTACTCCTATAAATCCTCTGATACCAACTGTAATGCCCCAACCCTAGTTACCTAGAGTCGGTGCATTATTTTAATACTTCGGCATGATTACAAGGAATCAAGTCCCGAAGGACCGATCATTTTAGCAGTATTGGAAAATAGATTACATACATGAATTTTACATTTAACTTTATAACAAACAAAACAACATAAAAATATCCTTTATTAATTCCACTATTCCCTTGGCTTAACCCTGCATATCAATCACAATAAACTTCTTGGAATCTTGGGAAATATAAAACATAGAAAGAGGTGAGCTCAGATTCTCATTAAGGATAACAACATAGCGGAAACTTTCATAAATAAGCATAAACATTTAAGGCAATGTGTAACTAAAACAAAATCCCTTTAAACATGAACTTCAGCATAATATGGAAAAAATTAAAATGAATTAATGACATTTTCTTATTGACATGGATATTCTACGAGTCAAATAATCACATTCAATATCACTAACCACTTTCATAATGATGGAATGCATAATGCCAGACTATCATAACCACATAGTTAAGGCCCTGTGCCAAGACTACAAATAAGATTTTGTCAAGGCCTTTTTCCAAGACACTATTTTGTCTCATGGGACCTACCGATGCATCTAGGAGCTATTGTGGGCTCTACCCATCTCTTACTAAGTCCAATGCATTCCTCATATGAACTGGTTTAAACATAACATAAAAATTCGTATTAAAACTAGCATATGAAATGTCAATACTTTCTCCATAAACTAGAATACTGTAAAAATAACACTTCCACCATCATCCATATCACAAATCCATCAATAAAATATGGTAGTTTTGTATCATAATAAATCAACTTCAAATAATCATAAAATCCATCATAGGATGTTGACATAAATGAAATCAAAACTATTTGAGAGAAATATCTCTTTTTTGAAATCATTTAAAAGTAACATAATCATAAAATAAAACATTTACATTGAAAATATTCTTATAAGCATGTAAGGGATGCTTCGAATATTTTATAATAGTGGAAAATAGCCGCACCCGCTGTATAAGTTAAGAAAGACATTCTTACCGTAATTCTGTTGATAATGTTAAAAAGGCTCTTGTTTGGAAAACGACCGAAAGATTACTTTATAAAATTCTTATAAAAATAAAAAAAGGGCATAAATGACTTTAATCGATAGCTTGTAAAATAGTAAGAATTATTTGAAATAAATTTTAATGAAACATGGATTTGGAAGATAAAGAGGTCCTAGTAGATAATTATGTATAAACAACCTCAGATAAGGAAGAAATTGTGAAATAAACTCTTACCAATTTGGTAACTTACAAAACATACACCCCATGATAGATGTATCATACAATGAATGAGGCTGTGGTGAGAGTCTTTCGACACATAGGTACACCGACCGATCTTATGGTGATCCTTGCCACCAGCCTACTACAACAAATAGCAGGTAGATGGTTTAGCTTGATCCTCCAAGTCCACTATGTGGTGATGCGTCTCTGGATAGACTTTAAGAGCATGTTTTTGACATAATCTGTTCCAACGACTCTGTGCACAGTGCGCACACATGAGCATCTTCATCTGCAATAGGGCACCATGACTGTAGCTCATTACTCAGCAATGTTCACTGACCTGTCACTCTACTACATAGATATGGTGCGGGGTCCATTCCTTCGAGTTCGTACCTTTGAGCAGGGGCTCAGGCGAGAGATCAGGGTTTCGATGATCTCACTAATCATCCCGACGCAGGCGGGGGTGTTAGAGAGAGCCCTATTGGTAGCGAGTTTTCTTGATGGCCAGTCACCAGCAGTGAGACCCACCACAATTCGTCACGAATTGAAGTCTTCTATAGCTGGTAGAATAAAGACGTCACAATGGTCTAAGAGGACCATACCTAATGGTGGACGACCACATAACTCAGGATCGGTTGTGTGAGGCACCCGAGGTGGGACTAGTCAGACAAGGATTTTGCAGTGTTAATCATGTGGCGGGTGGGGTCACATGGCTCATCATTGTCTGACCTTCCATACTGATGATCAGAATATGGTCTAAGGTCCACTCAGACAGATACATAGATTCGACAGAGGAGGTCCGCATGGAGCAGGTGAACATGGTAGAGGAGCTGTCCGTTTAGATGGTGGTGGGCGACCATTCATGATGTTACCATCACCACCACCAGGTGGTCTACCCCGATGGCAGGGAGCAATTGGACAGGGGAGAGCATAACTCCTGGTAGCTGAGGCTTATAATCATGGTGCTCCGGAGATGATACGAGGTACAATCTGTGTCTACTTATCCTTAGCTGCAGATCTTATAGATAGGTTCTAGTCATTCTTTTATTTCCACTACACCCGTTTGGAGCTCTGAGATTCCGAAGGAGCCGTTGACTCAATCCTTATGGCTAGAGACTCTTATTGAAGAAAATTTGATAATTATACACTATTGTAAGCTTTGTGAGATTACTCTCGGGGATGAGGGCTTAGGCTAGGATCTCCTAGTAGCATCATCATGCCCTTACAATGTCATCTTAAGTATGGATTGGTTATCTGAATTCCATGCTCAGATTGCATTAATTAGGTTCAAAGTGTGGTGTATCCACACAGATGGGACCGGGTTTACCTTCACCGGAGAAAAGGGGTCCTTTATAGTATAGGATGGACTTACCCAGAGGAGAGTGTATCCGATCACTCATCTGCTGGCTAGCCTTACTATCAGGGATGATGATGTGGAGAGTCCGAGCTATCCTGTAGTGGTGGACCAGTATGCAGATGTTTTCCCTAATGATGTTCTTGGTGTATCACCTGAACCCCAGAAGCCCAGAGTTGGTGCATTATTATGTATCATTGGCATGATCACAAAATATCTAGTCTCGAAATTCTGATTAGTTTAATAGCCTTTGAAGTACTATATACATTCATAAGGTTTACATTACATCATAAAATAGAAAAATACAACAACATTTTTTACATATACAACAATGAGATATCATAGACTATACTTGGAGTTCAATCATAATATATTTCTTCCTATCATGGGAAAAAATAAAATATATAAAGGGGTGAGCTCAGATTCTCAGAAAGGATAACAATATAGAGGAAACATTCATAAATAAGTATAAACATTTAAGGAAATGTATAAAAATAAAAACATCCTTTTCAACATAAACTTCATCATAATAAGGAAAATATAAATAAAAAAATTCTATTAACATAATCACATGGATATTTGACTAGTTTAATAATCACATGCAATATCAATATTCACTTTCATAATGATGGAATGCATAATTCCAAACTTCATAACCACATATTCAAGGCCTTGTGCCAAGAATACAAACAAGATTTTTTCAAGGCATTATGCCAAGAAACTAGTTTGTCTCATGTGACCTACCAATGCATGCTGGAGCTAGAGCGAGATCCACCTGTCACTTACTAAGTCCAATGAATTCCTCATATAAAAAGATCTAAACATAACATGAACATTATATTAAAACTAGAATATGAAATAACATTACTTTATCCATAAACCATGAATGGTAGAAAAACAACACATTCTTTGTCAAACATATCTCAATACCTTCAATACAAAATGTAATATTTTTATCATAATAAATCAACTTTAAACAAGATTAAAATCCATTAAATGATGTTGACATAGATGAAATAAAAACTGTTTGAGAGAAATATTTCATTCTTTTTTATGAAATCATTTAAATTTACATATTTATAAAAGAAAAAATTTATTTTGATAATATTATTATAATATTCTAAGGGACGCTTTGACGATGTTATAATGGTGGAATATAAACGCACCAACTGTATAAGATAAAAAAACATTCTTACATTAATTTTGTTTAAAAGGTCATAAAGTAACATGTTTGGAAAACGAGGGAAATATTCCTTTCAAAATGTTTATGGTCAAATAAGGGTATAAATGACCTTAACCCATAGTCTAGTCAGTAGTAAAAAGGTTTTGGAATACATTTTTTGGAAAATAATGATGTGGATGATAAAGAGGTCCAAATATATTCTTACGTAAAAACAACCTCGGATAATACAAAGATTGTGAAATTAACCCTTACATTGTACATTTACTTGGTTGAGGGTAGGTCAACCTCATGTATAATGATGAAAATAATTGTAATTAAATTATAAAAGAATCATATACATTAAATGATATCATATATGATCTTTTAATATTGCATCGTTAATAATATTTTAGTATTATCATCATTTCGAGTGTTAACTCATTCATTTTTCTATTTATGATATTTTACGTATGTAATGTTTTTTCTCGGTAGGATGTATCTTATTAATATTCAGAATGATATTAAGTCTGTAAACACTAATTTTAATCATATAATGTAAATTATTCTTGAATGGATATGATGGGGGAATGAATCACATTGTGTTCGTGGAGATGGTAATCCGTACGTACGCACAAGAGACAATTTCATTATTTTGATATTAAAATCGTATATAATTTGATGGTATATAATATATAAATAATATTTATATTGATATATTTATTATTTACATCATTTATACAACATTATTATACCCATCCAAATAATAATGTATTGAATAACAACTACACCACGATGTGGAGATGGTAAGACGCACGTACACACATATTCAGATGTTTCATTCAATGGATGGATAGTATAATGAATATGGATGTACCATATTTATAATAACATCAAATTATATAGAAGATATTGTAGTAATTGATTTATAATGGAAACAAAAAATGAAAGAATAAGTGGAAGAAGAAAAAACATGAAAGAGGGGGTAAGATATTTACCTCTTCTTTGAGTTCTTCCTTTTGATTTGATCAAAAGGGGGCCTTAGGATGGCTTTTTGACTAAATTAAGGCCTCTATAATGAAGGGAGGAGAGTTTATAGGGTATTTTGGTAGGTTTTGTCCAAAAAAAATGGATTTTACAGTGTGAATTAGAGAGAAGGGGAAGTTCCCTTTTATAAGAGGGATGAGGGGCACCTTAGGAAAAGCTATAAATATTAATTTATAATAAAATCATCATCGGTTTATAACTGACACAAATTGTTTTATTTAGAAGATAAGGTGGGAATGGGTTGAAATATTTTCAACCAATAGGTTTTAGACTAGTTTGGGTCACTATATTAATGTTATTTTTTATATTTAACTCTTGGTTAATTAGTTTGACATTAACCATGTCTCTTTGTATTTTAATATTATATGGTTAATAAATATTCTATAACAAGCCAAGAAAAACCGAAGTGGATAATTATTAACATATATAACCTTATCTATGCAATTTTATTGACCCTTATATTTTTAGAAATATTATTTCAATTTATAATATAATATTTGTTTTAGAAACTATTTTATGTCAATTTTGACATTATTTGGTATTTTTTTAATAAATTCATAACAGCATTATTACTTCAAAAAAAATTATTTGATCAACCCTAACATGTCATATTAAACAATAAAATAATTTAAATTTCTAAAAAGTCTAAAATTTTATATATTAGGGTTTTTATAAAATCAATAATTTTAATATTTTATTAATAAGGTAATTACTACATCATCATTAGGTAATAAGTAAATTAAATTTTTAACGTATAAAATTTATAAATATAATTCCATTGTGTTTGAAATATTTTTAGATTTCTAATGAATATTTATAGTTGAATTTATCGTATGTATAACCTTAAATTAAAAATGGTGTAGTTATTAAACTATGATTTTAACACTTTTAACACTTTTTAAAATTAAATAATAATAAATATCCTAGTCTAATCCAAGCAGACCTAAATGATCATATTTTATTCCTAAGGTTGTTTTTGGTCAAATTACACTTATCCAATAGATTTAGGACCTGTGTTAGGTTAATAATATATCATTTTTATCCTCAATTACTATATTTACATTTAACCATGGTAAATAAATGTCAAAAGTTATTATTTGGAAAAAAAAAATTATCTTATTAAAACAAATTTTAATTACTAATATCAACCATGTCTCAAATATTTTTTTAATTTCTATTCACAGATGTGGTAAAATTATGTTTTATTCAAATTTTCAAATGCTCCTAGGAGGTGGGGAAAAGGCGGTAAAATGTTCAATGAAATTTTTTTATATATATAATTATTATAAACTGACTCCAATGAATTACATTGAAATTATATTGGTATTATATATATATTTTGAATAAAAAAAAATTTAAATAAAATAAATAACTATTTAAATAAAAATTTAGTTTTAAACTATAACTAATTGTTTTCACTAATCAAAAAAATTGAATGTTTTCATAAAAGTACAAAAAATTCACCCTAAGCTAATTTCGATATTCCAAATCCAAAAATGAAGTCCATTTTGAGCGATAAAATTTATAAAATTTCAAAAAAGAGGGTAATACTATTTATAATGACTAGTTTTATTGGTTGTGGTGTGTTAGAAATCGATGTTGCGTACAACAGACGCTACTATATTAATAAAAGAGAAGCGTACCACATAATTTTGGGGTGTTACATTCTCTCTTCCATTAAATAATTTTGTCCTTGAAATTTCTAGAATATTACTACATAAAAAGGCTTGGGTGTTTCTTCATTATAAGATCCTTGTGTTCCCACGTTGTATCTTCCATCTTATGGTTTCTCTATAGAACTTTTACTAGATGAGTTGTCCAGTTTATCAGAACTTGTTCTCTTGTATCAAGAACCCTGATAGGCTCTTCGTAATAAGAAAGATCAGGTTCCAGTTCTATTTCCTCATAGGTAAGTACATGCATTTGGTTGGGTATGTATTTTCCAAATTGTGATGCATGTAACACATCATGATCCTTGGAGAGACTTGGAGACATTTCCAAACGGTAAGCTACTACCCTAATTCCTTCTTGAATTTCAAATAGTCCGATGTACCTGGGACTTATTTTTCCCTTCATACTGAATTGTATAACAACCTTCCCTAGAGATACCTTCAAGAAAGCATACTCTCTTACCTGAAATTCCAAATCCTTTCTTTGGTTATCAGCATATCTCTTCTGCCTATTTTGAGTAGCATTGATGTGGGTTTAGATTACCTTCACCTTTACCATCATTTCCTCCTCAATTTCTGGGCCTACAAGTTTTCTTTCACCAACAACATTTGAATAGGTTGGTGTGCGACATCTATTTCCATAAAATGCTTCTTATGGTGCAACCTAAATACTTTAATGAAATCTATTGTTATAAGAAAATTATACTAAAGGTAAATATTGATCCCATATACATTGAAAGTCAAGTGAGCAAGATCTCAACATGTCTTATAAGGTTTGAATAGTCTATTCTGATTGTCCATCAGTTTGAGGGTGGTAGGTAATGCTCTAATAAAGTTTAATTTCCAGGGATTTATAAAGACATTTCTAGAATCTTGATGTAAAATTTGGATCATGATAAGTAACAATCGATAGGGGTACTCCATTAAGTCTCAAAAATTCATTAATATATAGTCTTTCTAGACGCTCAAGTGGTAAATATTCTCTTATAGTAATAATGTTTGATGACTTGGTAAGATGATCAACAATTACCCATATTGCATCATTTCTTCTAGAAGTATTTGGTAGCCCGATGACAAAGTCCATTTTAATATTCTCCCATTTCCAATCAGGTATGAGAATAGGTTTTGTGACTCATCCAGGCTGTTGCCTTCCAGCTTTCACTTGTTGACAAACCATACATCTTTACACAAAATAAACAATCTCCCTCTTCTCGTTTCCCCACCAAAAATATTCCTTCAAATATCTATACATCGTAGTGCTACCAGGGTGTATAGAGAAATTAGAACTATGAGCATCGTCCAATAATTCCCTTTTTAGATTAGGTATATCAGAAACACAATGTATCTTCCCAAATTTCAAAATTCCATTTCATACACAATATCTCTCAATCTCCCATCATTCACAACTTTAATATTCTTTTGAAACTCTTCATCATCGGTCTGAGAACTCTTTATCCTTTCTAGTAAAGATGTTTTGGTAACCATTTGAATGAGTTTTTATGTTTTACCTTCCATGGTTATCCTCATGGACAAATTTATTAGATCTATGTATATTGATCATTTTCAAAACTCATCTTGTTTAGAACTACCTGATCCTTTCTACTCAAATCATCTGCCACCATATTTACCTTCCCTAGGTGGTAGTGTATGGTACAATCATAATCATTCAGTAGTTCAAGCCATCTCTTTTGCCTTAGGATGATTTATTTCTATGAGAAAATATACTTGAAACTCTTTTGATCGGTATATATCTCACATTTTTTCAGAGATATAATTTCTCAATATCATCAACACAAATATTACAGCTACTAACTCATGATCATGAGTAGGATAGTTTCTCTCATGAATTTTTATCTGTCATGATCCATAGGCAATAACCATATAATTTTGCATAAGGACCCAACCATGTCATTTCTTTGATGCATCAAAATAAATAAAAAACCCATCATTCCCTGATAATAGATTCATGATCGGATCATTGACTAATACTCTCTTCAATTATATAAAAAATTATTCACAATCTTGTGTCTAAAAAAATTTAACCCCATTATGTGTGAGCATTGTTAATAGGTTAGCCAATCTGGAAAAATTATAGATGAAACACCAATAATAACCTACTAAACCAATAAAACTATGTACCTAAGTTATACTCATTGATGTTGGCCATTATTGGATTTCTTTAGTCTTAGAAGGATCTACAGAGATTCCATACTTAGAGACAATATGAACATGAAAATAAATCTCTTGAAGCCAGAATTCACAGTTGCTAAACATCTCCTATAGTGTATATGTTCTATGAGCCTTTGGAATAATGCACAAGTGATTTTCATGATTTTCGTATTTTTTGGAATATAAAAAAATATCATCAATAAATACCACTACAAATTCATCATGATATTCCTTGAAAACTCTATTCATTAGATCCATTACGATAGAGGGTGCATTAGTTAATCCAAAAGGAATTACTGTAAACTCTTAATGCCCATACCAGGTTTGAAATTATGTTTTTGGAATGACTTCCTTCTTCACACAGAACTGATGATATCCGGAGAGAACGTCAATATTTGAAAAGTATTGAGCTCCATGAAGTTGGTCAAATAAATCATCAATGCGAGGTTGGGGATACTTGTTCAATATTGTTATAGCATTGATCTTCCTATTGTCAATGCACAACCACATAGATCCATCTTTATTCTTAACAACAAGGATAGGGGATCCCCATGGAGAAACACTAGGGAATATAAATCCCTTATTACTCAATTCCTCTAGTTATTTTTATAGTTACACTAATTACATAGTGGCCATTCGATAAGGGGTCTCCAATATGGGCCTTGAACCAGAAATTAAGTCAATGGAAAACTCAATTTCTCATTCTAGAGGATGTCAAGGTAAATCTTCTAGAAACACATCAAAATATTCTTCCACAATATGTGCATCCTCTATTTGAACATTCTTTTCCATGCCCTCAGTTTTTTCATTCTCTTCCTCCCCAATAATTGAATTTAGTTGAGCTATTGGGGGTGGATATAGATAATAATTAATGGGTGACGCTTCTTCTCTAATGATAAAATGTTATTTATCATCATCATCAAAAAAATTAACCTCCTTTTTCTTACAATAATTCTTCACATCAAGATATGAAATACCATCCATACCGAGGATTATATCAAATTAAATCATGGGTATGATGATGTGATCTGCAGATAAATAACATTTATATTCCCTAATGGGGGATGATTCACAAAACATTGTTACAATGGCAATTTTTTTATGAGTTTTTACTAAAAAATCACATGTTAAATAAAATTGGAAATATCTAATTTTCTTAGAAAAATAGTGAGATATGAAACAATGTAATGATCAAAAATCAAATAAATCATTTTCTAAACTTGATGAAACCATTAAATTACCTAGCACTACGTTTTTGAAAACTTCAACCTCAGCAGTAGTGATAGCAATGGCTTGGCCTCGATCCCTTGGAATTTTCTAGGGTATGTTCCCCAGACACTTAAGAAATTCATTTTCATAATGTCCCCTTTCTCTATAATTTTCTGATTTAACATTAACAACCTCTTTCTTCTCCTTGAAATCCCGAGCATAGTGGCCTTTTTCACCACACTTGTACCAGACTCCCATTCACTTCAAAAAAGTATTAGGGTGTTTATTACCACTTTTACATTAGGATGGCTATTCAAATTTAACCTTATTCCACTTATTTACATTTCTAGTGTGTTTAACAGATTTATTCTTCTCTAGATTTGCTTTAACGTTGTAAGACATAGAGAATTATTTTTCTATCTTTATTGCACAAGAGATAATATCTTCATACGACGAGATGGATTATGGGACTAATGATTGATGGATAAATGGTTTTAACCCATCAAAGAAAGGATCAATATTACTTCTTGGGTTATGTATATAATCGGCAACATGTCTCACTAACCTAGTATTGTTAGCTTCATACTTTGTGACATTCTCATCCTCCTTTTTCCACAAACATAGGAATTTTATTTCCATATCCGCTCAAAGGTCGGGAGGAAAGTATTTTTCTACAAAAATTTTCTTTAAACACCTCCCATTCCATATTGGATATTTCATTATATTCCTCTGTGTTTTGAATCAATGACCACCATTGATCAACATCTCCAATGAGGTGGTAAACTTCCATGAAAACTTTTTCCCTTTCGCTACACCCCAAGGTGTGGAATATTTTCTCTAGGGAATCTATCCGTTGCTCAGTTACTATAGGATTTTTATTCCCATTGAATGTGGGTGGTTTTTGCCTCATTAAGTGATCTAACATTAATCCACCACGCTATAGATCAGGGTGCTCTATATGGGTAAGGTTATTATTCATAACGTGTGTGAGTTTTCCTAGTATAGTGATAAGATGATCAACAACAGTTGTATCACCAGCTCCACTATAATTATCTAGAGCCGGAGGGAAATCCCAACAAGGAGTGTGTGCATTGATATAGTTTTTATTCCCTACACTATGTGTCATTTCTAAACAATGGAATACACTAGATTAGTTTATGAATCACAATACATAATTCTGAACTTATAAAATATATAACAAAAATTGAACATCTTATGGATATAATCCATAATCATAAAAAAAATTGATTTCTTTGAGGAGGTATATACTTATTAATCATTCATAATTGTTTGTAAAGAAAATGTGAATTATTCTAAACATATCACATAGGAGTGTCATAAACAAGAGTACAACCAGACCTATTGTCATGCACCAGTTCCCATTCTAGTCTAGATCAAATCGGTGTTTTTGGGTTTAACCCCTAGATACATCTGCACCAGAGCCACCTCTACCTAATAATATCCAAAAAGGGATTTCTTTCTTGGAAAATACCCAAAAAATCTATATGACCAAAATTCTAGAAAGTTCTTATATATTAATCCTCAAAGACTATCTTAGGGTAATGTGCTCTAAATGGTGTTTTCCTAAATCTAGTTTCCAAGGTTTGTACTAAAATTCCTCTGATACCAACTATAACGCTTTGACACCAGAAGCCAAGAGTCAGTGAATTATTATGTATCATTGCATGATTAAAAAATATCTAGTCTCGAAAGACTGATTAGTTTATTATCCTTGGAAGTACTAGATACATTCATAAGGTTTACATTACATCATAAAATAGAAAAATACAACAACATTGTTTCATTATAAAACACTGAGATCCCGTAGACTATACCTACAGGTCATCCATAATATACTTCTTCGTATCCTGGGAAAAGAAAACATATAAATGGGTACTCTTTAAATCTCATTAAGGATAACAATATAGCATAAACATTAATATATAAGCTTAAACATTTAAGTAAATGATTAAAACTAAAAAAATCTTTTTAAACATAAATTTTGTTATAATATGGTAAAAGTATATCAAAATAATGGCATTTACATACTCACTTGGATATTATACTATTCAAATAATCACCTTCAATATCAATAGACACTTTCATAATGATGGAATGTATAATGCCAGACTTCATAACCACAATGTCAAGGTCTTGTGCCAAGATTGCAAATAATATTTTTTCAAGGCCTTGTACCAATATACTATTTTTTCTCATGAGACCGATAGATTCATTGAAGAGCTATAGCAGGATCCACCTGTCACTTACTATGCCCAGTGCATTCCCCATATGAAAATTTATAAACATAAAATAAACATTCGTATTAAAACATGCCTACGAAATGTCAATACATTATCCATAAACCATGAATGGTAGAAAAATAACACATCCACATTTAAACATATCACAAAACATTCCATAAAAAATGGAAGATTTGTATCATAATAAATCAACTACAAACATGATTAAATTCCATTAAAGTATGTTGACATAGATGAAATCAAAACTGTTTGAGAGAAATATCTCATTCTTTTTTTAAATAATTTAATGTTAAATAATTATAAAAGAAAACATTAATTTTGGAAATTTTAATATAAGATTGTATGGGAGGCTTCGACTATGATATAATGGAGGAATATACCCACCCCCGCCTTATAAGTTAAAAAAACATTCTTACATTAATTTTGTCTAAAAGGTAATAAATTAACTTGTTTGGAAAATGACGGAATGATTTTTCTCAATACATATAAGCTCAAATAAGGGTATAAATGACATTATCCCTTAGACTTGTAATTAGTAAAAACTTTTTGGAATACATTTTTAGGAAAATAATGATGTGGATGATAAAGGTGTCCCAGTAGATACTTATGTAAAAACAACCTTGGATAATAAAGAGATTGTGAAATTAACAGTTACCTTGTACATTTCCTTGGAGGAGGTTAGGTTAACCTCTATTATAATTGTAATATAATATTAATTAAATTATAAAAGAATAATATACAATAATATGATATCATATATAATCTTGTAATATTTATTTCTTAATAATATTTTAGTATTATCGTGGTTTTGTGTGTACGCTAATTCATTTTCCTTTCTATGATTTGTAATGTAAGTAATGTTTTTTATGGACAGGAGGTATCTAAATCATGTTAAAAATTATATTAAGTCTTTAAATTTTTTTTAATCATATAATGAAAATTATTCTTGATTGGATATGATGGGGAATGAATCTCATCGTGTTCGTGGAGATGGTAATCTGTACGTACGCACAGGCGACAATATCAATATTTTGTTATTAAAATCATATCTAACGGGATGGTATATCATATATATAGAATCATTATCATATTATATTTATTATTTACATCATTTATACATCATTATTAGACTCATACAAATAATAATGTATTGACTAACAACTACACCACGACGTGTAGACAATTAGCCATAAGTACGCACAAATAGTGACATGTCATTCAATTGATGGATAAAATATTGAATATAGTTGTACCATATTTATAATAACATCACATTATATAAGTGATTATAGAGTTATTATTTTAGAATCTAAAAAACAAGGAATGATTAAGTGGAAGATTAAAAAACCTGAAAGAGTTGGTGAGATATTTACCTCTTTTTGGGGTTCTTCCATTTGATTTGATAAAAATGGAACCATAGGTTAACTTTTTCACAAAATAAATTAATATAGGATGAAGGGAGGATAGTTGAGAGTGTATTTGGATAGGTTTTGGATTATTCAAATGGATTTGAATGTGTGAATTGAAGAAAATGGGAAGTGCCCTTTTATAAAATGAGAGAGGGGCACTATAGGAATAGCTTCAAATATTAATTAATAATAAAATCATATTCAGTTTATAATATTTAAAAATTGATATATTTCAAATATATGTTGGTCATGGGTCTAAATCGACTCAACCAATAGGTTTTATGGTGGTTTGGGTCACTATATTAACATTAACTATTAGATATAACTCTTAGTTAATTAGTTTGACATTTACCTTGTCTCATTGTATTTTTATTTTATATGGTTAATAAACTTACTATAACAAGCCGAGAGACCACCAAGTGATTCATTATTAATATATAACCTTATATAGGTCATTTTTCCAAACTATAGATTTTTTTGGAATATTATATAAATTAATATTTTAATATCTGTTTTAAAAACTCTTTTATGTCAATTTTGACACTATTTTGTATTTTGTTTTTGCTAAATTCATAACAGCATTATTACGTCGAAAAACATTTATTTAATCAACTATAACATGTAATATTAAATAATAAACTGAGTGAAATTAATAAAAAGTTGCAAATTTCATTTATTTGGGTATTTATAATATCATTTATTTTAATATTTCTATGATATGGTAAATACTACATCATAATAGTGTCATAAATAAAATTAATTATATATTGTCTAAAAATTATAACTAAAATACCATTAAGTGGAAAGTATATTTATATTTCTAATTGTTTTTTATATTATAATTTATCTTATGTTTTACCATATATTAAAAATGGTTTAGTTATTAAATAATGATATTAGTACTTTTTACAATTATTTGAATAAAATAATATTAAATGTCCTAATATAAACCAAGTGGACCTAAAGGATCAAATTTTATTCCTAATGTTGTTTTTGGACTAATTTAACTTATCCAATAGAATTATGATATGTGTTAAAGTAATAATAATAATATCATTTTACCCTTAATTACTATATTTACTTTCAACGGTGGTAAATAAAAGTCAAAAGCTACCCTTGACCAAAATTATTATCTAATTAAACCACATTTTACTTATATATATCAACATTATCTCTCAGATTTTTGAAATTGAATTCAAAGCAGCGGTAAAATTATGTTTTGTTCAAATTTTCAAATGCTCCTAAGAGGTGGGTAAAAGATGGTAAAAAGTTCAATATAATATTTTTATATATAAAATTATTATAAACTGACTCCAATGAATTACATTGAACTAATATAGTTCTTATGTATCTTTTTTTACCTAAAATAAATTTAAATAAAACAAATAATTACTTAAAAAAATCGATTTTAAACTATATCTCAGATTTTTTCAGTATTCATAAAAAAATTTAGTTTTCAGAAAAATACCAAACATTGACCCTAGGCTAATTTTGATATTCTGAATCCTAAAATGAAGTCTATTTTGAAAGATACAGTATATAAAATTTAAAAAATTGGGTATTACTATTCCTAATGGCCAGTTTGATTAGTTGTGGGGTGTTGCAACTCGATGTTGTGTACAACACATGCTATTGTATTATTCAAAGAGAAGCATACCATGGAAGCTTGGGGGGTTACCCCGGGTTTACCTACTCATAGAGAGGTGGACATTTACAATGACATGTGCACCAGGATGTCATCTATATCTACACCAGCATATCGGATTTCTCCCGGAGATTTGTGAGCTATGGGTACAACTAGAGGGCTTGTAATTGAAGGGATTCATCTGGCCATGTGCTTCTCCTTAGGCAGCCCTAAATTTGTTCTCTAGAAGGCAGATGGGATCTTAAGGATTTTTGTTGACTATCTGCGCTTGAACCAGGTGACTGTGAAGAATAAGTACCCACTAATGAGGATTGGCGACCTCTTTGATCAGCTAAAGGGAGCACGATGGTTCTTGAAGTTAGACCGTAGATCAGGCTATCACAAGCTCAAATTGTGAGATGATTATGTGATGAAGACATCCTGAAGGTGTCAGTATGGCCATTACGAGTTCTTGGTTATTCCATTCGGAATGACAAGCACTGCAGCAGTGTTCATGGGACTCATGAACAGGATCTTTCAGCCGTACTTTAATCGATTTGTAGTAGTCTTCATCGACAACATTCTGCTCTACTCGACTACTGAAGAGGAGCATTACTATCATTTACAAGCAGTACTGGACACACTCCGAGAGCACCATATTTATGGTAAGCTCTCTATGTTCTAGTTCTAGATTCGAGAGGTTCACTTTCTAATACATGTCATATCGTACGCTGGAGTAGCAGTGGATCCACTGAAGATTAAGTAGGTATTTGCTTCGGAGCCACTCAGAAGTGTGCCAGAGGTACGGAGTTTCCTAGGTTTGGGTTGATACTACCAGAGGATTGTGCTAGATTTCTCGAGAGTTGAAGCACCTCTAATATCATTGAAGTAGAAGGGGAAACCCTTCATATGGTTGGATAGATACCAATAGGGTTTTAATGAGCAAAGGTAGATGCTGACTAGTGCCCCCATCTTGAGGCTTCCATAGGAGGGCGTGTGGTACACAGTTTACTACGAAGCATTAGGGACCAGGATTGGATGTGTCATGATGTAGAAGCTAGTAGTGATTAGATATTGTTCTCAATAGCTAAGATAGAATGAGAAGAGCTACACTAACCATGACATGGAGTTAGAAGTAGTGGTCTTCACCTTAAAGATGTGGTGACACTATCTGATTGGAGAATGTTCTATACTGTACTCTAATCACAAGAATCTATGTTATATCTTCTCTCAGAAGGATATGAACCTGATAAAATGACGTCGGCTTGAGTTCCTCCAGGATAATGACTTCGAGATAGTCTATACTCCTAGGAATAGGAATGTTGTTCCAGATGCACTCAGCAGGAGGTCTGGTATACCTCTGCGAGGTGAGGCGATGGAGCAGCTGGATGCTTTACAGATATCATTTGTGGATATAGATGGTGCATCTTTTTTTCAGTATCATATAGTCACTATCCCTCTTCTCCAGCGAGTCATGGAGGCACAGTGTGGGAATTCTAATAGTGAGGCACGAAGTTCTCAGATATCTACAGGGATGGCACCTGATGGATTTTCTACAGGTGGGGAGCACATCATCCTCTTCAGAAGACGTACCATAATACCAGTGTCACTTTGGGAAGAAGTGTTGAGAGTGTTCTACACACCCCCTCTAGTATTACATCCAGGACTGGCAAAGATGTATCAGGATCTCTGACAACAGCACTGGTGGTCGAGAATAAAGAAATAAGTTGCGGAGTCTATCTCTTGGTTCCTCTCTTGTCAGTAAGTGAAGGTGGAGCATCATGTATCAGTAGGCTTGGTTCAACCTTTAAAATTTTTAGAGTTTAAGTGGGATGGAATATCCAAGGACTTAATGACAGGCCTTCCACATATATCCAAGGGACATTGCTCGATTTGGGTGATTTTTGACCAACTCACAAAGTCAGCCATCTTTCTATCGATCAGAGAGCTGGGTTCATTAGATAGCTTGGGATTCCTCTATGTGAGAGAGATTGTGTGACTACATGGAGTACCCTTGACGATTGTCTCTAATCGTGAAGCATGATTTACTTTTCGGGTATGGAAGGGGTTGTAGGCGGATTTTGAGACGTAGCTTCATTTGAGCATCGCCTTCCATTCTTAGAAGGATGGTCGGACTAAGAGAACCCTTAGGACCCTCGAGGATATTTTGCATGCTTGTGTCCTAGACATTGGTCATAGATGGGAGGATCACCTTCCTTTGGTTGAGTTTTCATACAATAACAAGTATCACTAAACCATTGGGATGGCACCTTTTGAGGTGTTTTACAGGAGACCAGGTAGATCACCTTTGTGTTGGATTGACCCAGGGGAGTCTGCATTCATGGGACTAGAGATGGTATGATCTACCACAGGGATGGTGTAGATCATCCAGTAGCAGATGAAGACAGCATAGAGCAGGCAGAAGTCATATGATGACAAGATATGGAGACCTCTAGAGTTCAAGGATGTCGACAACGTCTTTCTATGGGTCTCACCCCGATGAGGTTTACAGAGATTTTCGCCAAGAGGCATGTTATCTCTGTGGTTCATTGGGACATTTTGGTCAACAGTAGAGTTAGCGAGGTGGAATACTGCTTGCCTCTTCCACCTCAGCTGCACAGGGTGCATGACATCTTCCACGTATCCTAGTAGAGTAGATACGTTCATGACCTTTCCCACATCATCGACCACGATGTGCTGGACATTGACGATGGATGACATTTACGAAGGATCAAGTAGAGATTGAGGATCAACATGATAAGTTCCTTTGTGGACGGTTGATACATCTAGTGTGCGTTCACTGGTAGCACAAGAACCTCCATAAGTGCACATGGGAGCAGGAAACTCAAATGCGTGCTTAGTACCCACACTTGTTTTCCTAGTCTGAGTTGTGGATTAAGGAGACATAAAGCCATGAGGTGAGGAGAATTTAAAGACCCAAAAATTCTAGGTAATTTTTTTAAAAAATATATGGTAATTTTATGAGTCCATGAAAGTTGAAAACATGTGATTCCAAGGCCTGGAGTGCTTGAAATTAATTTATAAAAATTATTTTGGGTACGTTCATAAAATGTTTGAGCGGGTTTTTCTATATTTTAAACTGGTGCTCAGAATTGAAATATGAGGGAACCATTGAACTTGTAGAGCTGGTATTCTATTATGGAGACCTTCACCTCGATCGCAGTAGGTTGAGGGTGGAAGTAAGATTTTCACATATTCGTGAAGTAATAAAATAAAAATAAAATTGAGTAACTTTTATTTTTATTTTTATTCCATGTGGTTGTTGAGAAGGGGTACCACCAGACCTAAACCTCCGATGAGAGGTTATGATAGTGGGGACCACCCGAACTAACCTCCATTGAGATCTTATAGTGGTGGGGACGACCCGAGGCTTAAAACTGTAGAACCCCATTTTAATGAGGGAGAAACCTCTCAACTCCCTCTTTAAGGTGGAAGAGCCTCTTGAGCTTCCTATAAAATAATTGTGCCAAGTCCATACTTTAATTAAGACAATTAATTTTGTGCCAACTAGAAATGTACCCTCATAATTTAATTTTACAAACTCAAATTATTAATTTGGCTATTTTCATTTTGGTGTGGAGGAGGGAATGGATTTTAAAAGGGGAGTGCTCTTGGAGAAAAGAACTCCAACAAAGAACGCCAACGAAGAATGCTGACTTCGACTCCTTCTTCTTCCACGGGATATTCATTGATGAATAATATCTTTAGCGTCATTGAATTGATGATAGAGGAGACTGAGGACAGCACTTACATCCGTCTTTTACAATTGATTTGTTTTCATCCTCGCGACCTCGTTGATGTTATCAAGAAAATGAGGTAGGGGTTTATTTGTGTATGAATAATTTTCCCATGTTCTTCCCTCGAATAATTTTTCAGGATGGGGAATAAATCATTGTGGGAGGTTGTAAAGCATGACATTATATTTCAAGTTCTTGTTGAGCCATATGTAACCACCCTAACACAGAGGGTACGAGCCAAACAAACATGGCCCGACCCCTCCACTAATCTTGTAATGATTTATGGTGTTGAACGCGATGAATGTGATGGCGTAACAACACCTCCCCGTGACCCCTACCGCCTTGCAACCTCAGCACTCTCATGGAACCCTTTCGGCCGAGCCGCTCTGTGAGACCCACAGCCCTGGCACTCCATGGCTCTGCCACTCGCTTCCCCGCCGCGGCGCCCACGGCTGCCGCTATCCAGGCTGAGCCACAGCCGTAGACCGGGCCGAGCTACCACGCCTACATTCCGGGCTGCTGCTGCCATCCGTCAAGCCTCCAATGCCATCCACCGAGCCACTGACACCGTCCACCGTGTGTTTCCATCCCGCCAGTCCTCCGTTGAGTCGCCTCGGCCGCGCAGCCCACTACATTCTAAGCTACCCCAATCGCCTCGCTCGAGGCCTTTCAAGCCACTTTGACAGAGTCCTTATGTTCGAGCCTCTCCGGCCATGGCACCTGTGGCCGAGCCACTCAAGCCGAGCCACCTGCGGCTGAGCCGCTCAGGTCAAACCGCCCACGGCCTCGCGCCGCTCCGGTCGGGTCGCCCCGTGGCCCCAAGCCACTCTGGCAAAGCTGCCCCGCGGCCTCCACCCTCCTGGCTATGCCATCCCATCCAAGTCTCCCTACGGCCCTACGCCATCCATGGAAGAACCCCCATAGCCACTCATTTCCTACCAGACCATCCAGCGGGTCAGGCCACCCAACACGGGTCGGACCGAACCTCGCGGTTCGGGCCGAACCCAACGAAATGTGCCACAATGTGGGCTAGTCCAAACATAGTATATCAGACCGGGTCAATCAGAACTAGGTTGCCTAGGTCCGGGTTGGGCTGGGTCAGTCCAACCGGGTCGGACTAGACCCGAGCCCACTACGACCCATATACTTTCTTTTGGCCATAACATTGGCACCGGACGTCCGTTTGACGAACCGTCAGCGGTGCTGTAAATAATGGAGAGAGAAAATACCTTTGTGTATACTCCACAAGAGTTATCGATGAATATGGTGAAAAGATAGATTGGATCGAGAAACAATCGAACCGGGCCCCCAGAACTAAAAGGCTAATAACTCACAGACTGGGTGTCTGATTGACGCGCCGTCTGTTGCGTTGAGACCCCTATGATGTGGTGGAGCATTGAGAAACTTCCTTCTGGGATTTAAAACTATATCCAAAAAAGGTTATTTACAACTATATCCAAAAAAGGTTATTTACAACTATATCCAAAAGAGAATTGATAATTCTTCCTTGAAATGTTTTTTCACATAACAAACTACAGGGTTACACATACAAGAGTAAGTCATCCAACATAATCTCATCAACAAAGAGAATTAATACTATTAATCATTTCATCATCTATAGATCCAAATTAACTCTTCAATTCCTAAAATGTAGAGATACTAATCATCGAAAATTCTTTAGGATCCTTTATCCTTGTTTTTCCATCTAATTATTTTATAATTATTCCCTATAAACAAAATCATGCATAATGTCCTATGATTTCAGTAATATCATAACAGAAGTTATGAAATAATACATCCATTTCATAGGTAATTTCGTTATCATCTTCAATTGGAAAGGGATTCAATATTGGTAAACATATATTTGTACAGTCCTACTGATCTCATTCATGATCTTTATTTGTATGACATCTATTTGGATAATGACCATACACACGACATTTAAAACATTCAATAGATCCTTCAGAAAGTACTCCATTCCCTTTCCTAGAGTCAAATAAATGCAACCTTTTTCAATGGTATGTTATCGCTTTATGACCTTCATTACCACATCTAAAACATATTCCCGTCCCTTAAAGCATTTCCCAAGATCCCTCCTTTAACTAAATCCAAAAAGATCAGTGAGAAGATATTAGTAAAATCATCCTATGATATCTTAGGATGAGGGTAAACACTATGATATACTTATTCATGTTATCTTAACCCCATTCAGTTTATCTAAAATAACTATTACTCGTTATAATATTCTAACCTTTATGGTTATTTTACTTATTCTTAAATTAAACCCTAACCTTTAAAGTTCTCAAAACTGACATTTGATACCAACTGTATAATCACAACCATAAAACATTACCTAATCATGAGTTAAATAATGAAATAAACTTGAGGATCTTTTTAGGATTTGAGTTTTAGGTAATTAGGCCATAACTGTTACATTACATCTCAAGTATTAAAACATAGACACTTCTAATCAGAATCCATTTTTTCATTAAATAAAATCTCTTAAAAGAAAAAAATAATTCTTTTCATGATATAATACTTCTCGAATTCTTACTTTATCATACCCTTCTTTATACCTGATGAAATAAAATTTCAAAAACATGTGATGAGAATAAAAATATTGGTATGGGTTGTAATATAAATGAATAACAAAATATTCCATCAATATATACAAAACATAAGCAATTTAACATATCTCATGAAATCTTATGATTTTATGAATTACAGATTGAAATCATAAATAATAAAGGTATATATTGACATCCATATCATACATACATTGTAGATTTCACATATACCTAGGGAGTTAAATTTTGAATACCTATCACATTATATTCCGAAAATATATCAGTAGAAACATTTATGACTTTCACCGTCATGTTACCCAATGCATTGGAGAGGAATCTTAGGCTCACCCACCCTAGGTTTATCACAGAACCTCCCGTATACTTAAACAATAGACAAAAAACATAACATAATTATAACAAATAATACAAGTACAAAATAAAACAAACCATTTGAACAACACAATAACAAGAAAAATTTTAACATTATTTACATAATCGTAGTCATTTTAAAAAATCACATTTAAAACATTTAAAAAGAATATTTTTTTATTCAAAGTGTCCAATACCACATTAAAACATTTATAGGAATTATCATTTTAAAACAATAATTTCAATATAAATAAATCCTGAAAAACATTTTTAAAACATGTACATTAATGATATGTATTTATAAAATTATATTTTTTAAAAAATTGGAACAATGTTTTAGTTAAAGAGTCTCTTACCACTGGAGAAAATACTTGAATAAAAAGAATTAATGAATAACATTAAAAAATATATAATAATATGAAAACAATGGTATTAATGATATAATATATCAAATTTCATTATATAAACCTTATAGGATAATAAAGGTGCACAATATCATGACATTCCTCAATGAAAGGAAATTGGGACGTTTTCCCTTACGAAAATTAGGCAACCAAATGACATCACATAAAAATTCAAAAAATGAGTTGATGAGAGAGAAAATGATATCTCATCACATGGAAATTAATTTTACAACATTATTGATATATAAGAACATATCCTAACGAATAAAAATTCATATTAAAAGTCATAACAAAGAAGAAGTATTTTACTAAAAGAGGAGGCTGAAAGGTTTGCTTACCTTGAGTCTGATTCATCACGTATGTCCCCTCTTCTTCCTGAATAATAAACTAAAGTTAATTTCTACATTCTTAAGGACCTTTTTCAAGTTTATTATTCCTTTTATTTCACCTATTACTATGTTATAAAAATTTATTTATGTTAATATTGGTCATTTTGTCGATATTGTGTACTTGAGTCGAAAATAAACTTGTTGTTATTAATAATTATCTATTTGTTAAAAATTTCATTATCTCTAGATTCAAAATCATAATTTAAATAAAATATATATTTAGTATATTTTTATTTATAAACTATATATATGTATTTATAATATTCCATAACATTTGAATATAAGAAAATCAAATGCATTGTTCATGGAGATTGTAAGCCATACGTACGCATTAACAATACATTCATTTCGTTTTTCATATTCAAAGGAATAGAAATTGACTGATACTTGGTATATTATAATTAAATAATAATATAATATTTTATATATAATAAAAAATTTCATTTAATCCATATTCTCTACATTCCATGTATGTAATTAACCTGTTATATCACTTTGAGGGGAAGGTATTCTATACTTCCTCAAATGAAATTATCATATTTACCCATTATTTAAACCATAAATGTATGGTATAAATGAAAAATAAAAAATCTTAGAGAATATATAAATTTAATATATATCACAAATAAATATAGTGCCATCATAATTTCCACCATGAAAGGTGGTAAGGAAAAATTGAACAATCATTATTTCGTGAGGCAGTAGATCACCATCCACAGAAACAATATGTTTTAAATCAATCAGATGGAGGTGTTTGTAAGTTTAGTTCGAATTCATCTCATAAAAAATCTTATTATATTGAGGATATAGTTATTTTTTTTAATTATAGAATAATAATACAATAGGGAGTGAAGAAGTAAAATAAAAGAAGTGAACTTGAGGGAAGATGTTACCTCGAAATCAGATCACTCCCTTTGGTTTAAACCAAAATGATTTCTTTTTGTACCTTATGCCTTTGGTAAAACTTCTAAGAGGAATATAGGGATTTGGGTGCTTATTTGGATAGATGTTGGATAAGTTAAAGGTCTTGAGAGGAGTGATTAAATGGGTTGGGGTGAAGCCCTTTTATAAGATGGAGGAGGTACCATTTAGAAGATTCTACAAATATTATCTTACATTAATTTCATTTTTTGTTTATAAAGGCTCTAATGTTAGTTAAGTAAAATACAAGATGAGTATGGGTCGAAATAGACTAAACCAGTAGTTTTTTTACATGTTTAGGTCATAAAATTAACCATATCTTTTAGCTTTAACCCTTAGATAACTAATTTTACCTTTACTATATCTTCTTTTAAATTCATATTATATGGTTAATTTAGTTACTATAAATTGACAAACGAACCTAAAGAGGTTCGTTAATGATATGTGTTAGTTTATCTATGTTATTTGGAACAATATTATATTTTTAAAATTTTTATATAATTTAATAAATTAATCTTTGTTTTAAAAACTCATTTATGAAAATTTTGAAACTATTTAGTAATTTATTTTTCATAAAGTGATAAAAGTTGATTCATTATAAAAAATGATTTATACCAAAATTAATATGTATTAGTTATCAAATAAATTATTTTATGTATAAAAAGTTTCAAAAAAAAATTATTTTAACATTTATAATGTAATTTATTTAAATCGTTCATTAACAAGGTAATCACAACATCACTATAGTGTCATAATTAAAATTATTTATATAATGTCTAAATATTATAACTAAAATACCATGATGTAGGAAATATTTTTATATTTTAAATGAGTATATAGAGTTTAAATGATAAATTATATTACCACTTATAAAAACTTTCTTACTAAAAGATATATGTTTATGTTACATTTTCATTAAAGTAAATTTTTTTTTATGAATGGTCCTTTTCACTTAAAAGATGTTTCATGGGGGCCCCAAATTAACACAATGATTGAAATGGTATAACATGTATCATCCAATAGGGTTTAGACAAGTTTAAAGGTAATTTAATATTATTTGTTTACCCATATTTAAGATATTTACCCTTTAACCATAGTAAATAAAATATTTAGTCAAGTTACTATTCAAAATGTCTAAGAAAAGTTACCTATTTAAAAAAGTTGTACCCCCTGATTTGAAATATGAAATGTTTTATCCAAAATTCAAAATAAGGACATTTCAAGAATTTATTTTATATTATTCCTGTTGCTAGATTTTTTTTTATTTTTTTGGAAGTAAAAACAACCTAAAGATTGACATGTGTTTATGTCCAATTTAAGAATAAAATTACATAAAATGACCAAAATAGGATTAATGAATAAAAATATAATCCAATTAAACTTCAAAACCAATTAAAAGTAAAATCTATCTATATAAATAAATTATATTAAAATGTAGTTTTGAATTAAAATGCAGTATTTTTCACTATTCATTAAAAAATGAACTTTAGCAGAAAAATACCAAAATCTCATACAAAGTAAAATTTCATGCTCCACATATTAAGAATAATGTTTTTCTACTATAAAACCTATAATGGTGTCAAAAACTTGATTTTAAAAGGGTTCTCTATCAAAAGGTGGTAAAATTACATTTTTGGAAAAATACATATTTTATCCAAAAAGATTTAATTTATTCTTATATCATATCTAGATTACATATAAGATGAATTTAAATAATTATACTGAAATTATATCATATATATTTAACTAAATAAAAATCCATAAATTGTGATATGAAAACCCAATTATTCTCTTTTAGATAGGTTTTCATAAAAACACGTCCATTATATTCAATTGGTTTTTATTTCCATTTCTAAAAAATTTGGTAATGAATGTATCATCATTTAAATACATGTAATACATAATTCAAAATTCATTTTATACTTTTAATTCCATCCATTCCAATGGATTTTCATTGAAAACCATTTAAAATAATAATATTATTATTGAATTATTTTTCAAAATAACTCAATGTTGTGTGCAATGTACGATTTTGAAGAATCCTGTTGTTGTGTGTCGAGTACACTCTCAGAAAAAAGTGTTCCCTTTAATGTAAAATTAATATCTTAAACATAAATATTAATATAATTCAAGAAGTTATTATTCAATAAATCCCCTGGTCATTACAATTATTGTTGAGAATCTAGGGTCTTGAGGGTAAAATAGTATGCCTCTTACACTAAATGCTTCATCCAATGGGTTAAAATAAAATTGTTAATGATTAATTATTCCAAAAGAAATTGAGGATTTAATGGAAATCAACTTATTTGAAATAATAAAAGTTATCAATTTAGATATTTTTCATCAATAGGGGAGAATGTTAATATGCATATGTTGATCGTGTTGGGGATTCTTTATATATGATTGTAGATATGAAGTCAAAAGAGACTACATTGGTTCTTAACTAGTGTACATCATATAATGTATAAGCTAGTGAGGGAGAGGAGCTAACTATGAATGAGATGGAAAGTAGGATGATCAGACGGTCATCGTTTGAACATTGGACGACTTTGGTTTAACTGAGTGTTTGATCATGGTGAACATTACCTGCATAGCGAACCCAAATAGAAAAAAACTCATTTTTTATTATCTTAAAAAATAAGTATTTACATTTAAATGAAAATATTATAACTATCTTTATGTCTGTTCCCAAATAGGCTTACATTTTCGAAAAAATGCATGACTCGGGCTGTAACACACTTATATGTGGCATGAATTATTGGAAAAACAATGCCCACATGTGAGGAGATCTATATACATAGTTTTTTCTCAGGATGGGATGAGGTAAACCCCTTCACATGGTTGACCCACTAAGTTCCCATAATGTGGTGAGGGGTCCCATAACTTACCATGGATGGTTGGAGAATATTTTCACTGATTAAAAAAAACATAACTACTCATATGAGTTTAAGTGAGAATTTATAACTATTAAAATATTATTACCCACAAATCATAAAAGGAATAAATATTTTTTTGGTGAAATGATTTTTTCATAATATATTCATAATTCCAAATTGAATGTTTCTTAAAAACATATTAGTGAATCATTTTATAATAATAAATTACGACTCTAATGTTATTATTGCCTATATAACAAAGCTAATACTTTTTTAAAATATCTAGTAACTCAAGAGACACAAAATTATCTAATTAATATTCATTTTTACATATAAAATATATATAAATATCAAAAAAGTTTCTAAAATTATTTGATATTTTATTTATATATAATTAATATAATATATTATTTATTCACATAATAATAATAATATAGTAAACACTTATAATATATAAAACATGGGCTTTTGAAAAATTCTCTCTAGGTAAATAATGTCATACATGGCATTCTTTCTTGAATATAAATTTACATAAAATTAAATATGGAAATTAATATATTTAAATTAAAATGAATAAATATCTCTTGGAAGTAAAATTAAAATATAAAATGTATAAATAAAAATATATCTTTGGTATTGTTAAATAAAAATTAAGATTTTATTAATTATAAAAAATAACACAGTGCAAATTTATAAAAATGAAAAATATTCATTGAATTTCTAAGGTATTAAATTATTCACCACTTAAAAAGAACTTCATCCTCAAAACCCATCTTCAATACTTATAGAAAATTATGAAATTCTATATTCAATATTTTTAAAATGATAATAATTAAATTTATATATTCTAAAAGTCCACCTATATACCTTTGAGATCAAAGTTGTTTTCTAACACTTAGTTTTCTCTTTAAACTGGATTGTATGAAATCAAACGTTTCACCAAAAAATATTATTATGCAATGATATAATATTTTTCAAATTGTTCAATTGATAACTACTATAAGGCCTTGAGACATGCTATTTTGGAATATGTACGAAATCCTATATATTTTTTATTTTATACGAAAAATTAATAAATATATAGTCATTTACATGTGAGGATATTTTCCATTCTAGGATATAGAGTAAAAGTGACACTCTTACAAATCCTTAATGTTAAAAAAAATAAATTATAATTTATTGATATATCTTTTCTTAGGATAGGTTCATATTAAAGATATAATCCATACAACAAATAAATGATCATGAAATATTTTTATAAAACATTGGGTGATAAAAATTTACCAGTAATGTGTTTTTTATAATATTTTGATAACCCTTTTTAAAAATTTATTTTTAAAATAATTTTAAAAAAAACTTTGAAAGAATGTTTTTATAAAAATAGATATTATATATATATACTTGTTCAAAATATAATTCTTTATAAAATAAATTAAGAAATTATTTTTCAAATAATTATAATTTGAAAACATCATTCTAATAACACTATTCAAATATAATTGATTTTAAAAATAGTTTATAAGAAATGTTTTGAAAAAATAATTCTGAATATTCCATAGAAATAATTTATAAGAGTCATAAAATGAACATCATAAATCTTTTATCCTATTATGAAATCATTTGATAAGAAATATTAAAGCATAATAAAAAAAATAATGGTATCATAGCAATCATTATATACTCATATAATGTTTACTGATATCTTAAATGTTAATTGTAATTATGAAATAAATAATATTTTCACAAAAAAAGACACATTTTTCACAATGAAAATTTAGTAAAACCCATATGTAGAAATTGAAAATCACTTAGGTTACTTAAAGAATCATATTTTTTAAAACCAGTCAAAAAACCTTTTTATTGGATCATCTATACGATTAACTTATAATCATTTCAGTCTTAAAAATGGAATAACCATATAGTCAACATCTGTTTCCAATCCATTGGGAGAGGGATATCCTTAACCCACTCGTCAATTAAGAAATAAATGTATCATATGAAACATTCTAGGACACACAAATTATCTGTTTTAACGGGCTTACCTGACATTATCTGGGAGACATAGGTTACGTTTTAATAGGATTACATAGCACTTCCTTGTCCACCCCATGTTAAGATGTAACAAGATTTCCATGTGGTTTTTGGGAAACACCATCCTATAATTCACATGTACCACTTGATGAATAAAACACATTCATCATAAAACCGATTAAAAAAACTTTTTTTGACCCATAAGAAAAATACTTTCAAATAAAAATACCATTTTCTCTTGGAAAACCAACTTCAAAACAAAATTCTCCATTTCTTTTTAATGTTTTTTCAATAAATAAATAATGCAGGTCAATGAATTATTAATTACATACATGATTATATCAATATAAATAGATATAAATATAAACATTCCTTAGAAAACATATTCTAGATTTGGTCTTACTAAATATTATGGAAAAAATATTTGTGATACATTAATGAGATGTTAATGAGGGAATGATTATCACCCATATATTTAGTTTTTAATTCATTAACTCAAAAAATAAATTTAATTGAAATATAATATAAATGGAAAACTCTTACAACATAAAATTATTTCAGAAATTATGAAATAATATTTCGATTTAGATAATTTATTTTGTTATATAAATTAATTCTGTAAAGGTATAAACCCTTCACACATAAAATACTAGTAATTGTAAAATTATTTATTCCCATAAAATAATACACATAATAATATTTATAATTTTTCTCCATAAAATAAACATATAAATTTGATGAAAAGTTTTTTACAAAAACAAAGTCATAATAAGTAATATTTTTAGTAGAACATTTTATCACTAAACGAAGATTATTTTTTATTATTCACATAAGTATGTTAAGGATTTGAAATTTAAAAAAATATTAATTGGCCACTAAAAAGAATCATATAATATTAATTTAATGTGTATAAATATATAAGGGATTGTATGTATATTGAAAAAGATAAAACAAAATTATAAATTTATAATGGTATTTACACTCTTACAATAATTAATATACATACCTTATCATAAATAGTAGTTCACCATTACCTTGTTATATAAATATAGGGTTTATAAATATATAACTTATAATAGTAAATAATCTGTATATACTTATACCATTCCATAAATTTAGTTTTTACAATACATCCTTAATAAATTAAAATTCATTAAAATATAAATAAACATGAATAGGTTTTCAGTAACTTATATAATCCTATTAAATTTCATTTGAAAATTATAATATGATTTACATATCAAATTTTTTTAAAATAATATGTTCCTCTTCTGTATAATATGTAACTAGTTAAAAATAATTAAAATTTTTAGATATAATAATACCAAAATATCACAGTTTGAAATAATTATAAAATACATATTTAAAAATTCAATAATTCCAATAAATAATTATAGACATTAATTTAGAAGTCTTAAGTATGAAATAACTTTAAAATATATTAATATATAAATCTATATATGAATAATATAACTTAAATCTTATAAATTACATAGAATACAACCTTTTATAAATATATATATGAAAATACATGAATAATTTGTTGTAAATAATCACATATTTTGAGAGTAATACATAAATATGTTTCCAAAAATATATACTTGAAATTAAATATATATAATAATTTTATGAGAATAAACAAGAGTTATAATAGTTAAACATGCACTAGATAATATATAAATCTTCTCATAACATCAATTCAAACACTAAAAATATAATCATGATATTTCTTAAAATTTTAAAAATATATATGCATATTATTGAATAAGATAAACATAGAAATTAAAATAAATTGTTTTTATTTAAAAAAAAGAATTCCCCATATTTGGAAATGGAAATAAAAAAGCCATTTATGTATTCCTTCTTTCGGTATTCAAACTAGGTGGAAAGAGGGAAATATAGGAAGAATGAATCCACTTGGGACCTTCAGTGATGGATAAGGGTTCTACATAAATGAGCCAAACTTGTATATTTTTTTATAGGATAGGATATGAGATTCCAAGGGATGTAGGCGTTTTTATGTGAAAAAATTGTTCTATGATTCTATCAGCCTCATCTAATGTGTTAATAATTCATTTCATTTGGCATAAGTATTATCATGGACATTGGATTTATTAAATGAATTTAGTATATTTGAAATAATAATGAATTAATATTAAAAATTGGATAATCAATAGTGGAGCACGATATTATTCTTAGGTCAATTGGGAATTTGAGTCTTTAGGGAAGACGGAGGATATGAATATAGATGTGGCAGTTGGGGAATTAGACTAGAATGCTACTGAATCCTTACGAACATTTGAGGGAGAGGTGTTTGTGATGTTTTAAAGGGTAGAGTGGAATATTATACATTAATCTTTTGGTCATAAATAGACTTTTATTTAACATAGTGTTTCAAAATAGTGAATAGTACCCACATAGAAATCCCACATTGAAATAAAACACTATTTTCCACTTACTTATAAAAAATGATATATAATTTGAATGGAAAATGATTAGTGGACCATATAAATGTTCCCGTGAAGGTGCAGTTCCCATAACTCATAGAGGACTTTGTCCACGATAAACCAAAACCATGTATATGAGATAAAACTATGACTCCTTGCAAGGTGATGCGTATACTTAGTCAGTTCCTGGTCTGTACTGAGGTAGAACCCTCTACGTGGTCGACTCATGTGGGTCCTGAAATGTTTTTAGAGGTATTCTAACTTTGAATGGATGGTTGGATAATTTTTATACCAATTAAAAACTACATAAATACACAAATCAGTTAAAATAGAAAATTATAATTCTCTAAAAGATTTTATCTTAAATTTAAAAATACTTTAAATACTTTTTTGGGGAGATGATTATTTAACAATATCTTCATAATTTCAAATTGATCATTTCTTAGGTAAATTATCCAAAAAATATTATAAAATAATATATTTTTATTCAATCAATAATATCACTTATATAAAAATCTAATATATATTTTTATTTAAAATAATAGGTAACTAAAATGTTATAAAATATGGTAATTAATATTCATTATTAAATATAAGTAATATAAGATGTTCAACAAGAGATTTTATAAACAGTTGAATAATTATTTATATTGAATTATTATTAAATATAATTATTTCACATAAAAATATTATAGTAAAAACTTAAAATATTTAAAACCAGAGCTTTCAAGAAAGTGTCTTTATGTAAGGAATTTCAAAACTAGCTTGTTTCATGAAAATGTATTTACTTAAATAATTATTAGAAAGAATAATATATATTAATTAAACTATAAAAAAATTTATTATTTGAAATAACATTAAAATATATAATTCTTAAGGAAAATATAAATATGTTTATATAAAATTATTCTTTAGTTATTATTAATTATAATAAAAATAATTTAATAAACATTAATAAAAAACTATACTTAGAATTTATGGGGTGTTACATTCTATTCCTGTTAAAATGAATTTTATCCTCAAATTTAATTTGTCATACAAAATAAAAAATATGAAATTTCAATTTCAGAATATGAAAATATAAAATAATTAGAAATCAATAATCTTAAAGTTCAATTGATTTTTTCTGAGTTTAAAAGATGGTTTTTTTCTCTTAGATTTTTCCATAAACTGAGACGTTATAAAACAACAGAACATATCCTATAATTTTTATCCAAATTTCATAATCTCCAAAGTTATCTAAATCATTCATTTGATACAAAATATAAGGCCTTGAGACCTACTCTTCTAGTTTCAGTTGACAAAGATGCATAATTTTTTATTTAAAAAAAATTATTGAAAAAAATTTAGTCATTTAAATTGGGGAATATTTTTCCTGTCTAGGAATTAGTGTAGGTAGAACAGTCTTAAGAATATTAAAATTTATTAAAATAAATAAAAAATAAATTCAATAAATTTTCTCCCGATAGCTCCAAATCAAAGTATAGCTCAATGAATTCTTTAAATTATTCTAATTTTTTTTATAAAACATAGGGTTGGAAAAATTTACCTAGAAAGGTATATTTTTAAAATCCAAGGAAAATATTTTTGAAAATACCTTTTTAAATAATATAATCGATATATAAAATGAACATCTTAAATTTTTAATTCAAATACCAGAAAATTTCATAATAAAACAGAATGAAAAAAAAACCTAGAAAAGCTTCTTTGAAAACATTTTCTACTCATATAACATTTAATTGAATTATAATGGTTATTTTTTAATATGAATTACAACAAATTCAGTTGAAAAAATAAAAAATGTTTTCTCAAATAAAAATCCATAAATCCCATAACATGAATTGAAACTACTTTGGGTGATTTAAGGGATAATATTAATTAATCCCATGGAAAATCATTGTAATTTTAATAGTCCTATGACCAACTACCTAATATTTCACTCTTACAAATGGAATAGTTATATGGTATACATTTATCCCCAATGATTTAGGGGTAAATCCTGTACCCCTATCATTTAATCTATAATTGGATCATCTAGAGGAATATGGTCCACCACATGCATAAGTATTAATCGTTTCACCAACCCCTATCTTTTCTACCAAATTTCAAGATGTAAGTAGCTACCCCGGTGCTATCTGGTCCACCATATGTTATGATGTATCATTCTTTATTTGTGGAAAATAGTCCACCCCATTATTTAATTATGAAATATCACTTCAATAATAAACCACCATCTATATAAAACACTTTTAAAAACACTATTAAACTCATATTAACTACACATTCATGTAAATATACCCTTTTCTTTTAGAAAACCATTTTAAAAAGTAGATAAACATTTTCTTTTTGAAATTATTTCATTAAAGTTTAAATGTAATGTTAAGGAATTATAATAAAATTAAAATATTATATATAAAAATATATATAAATAATAGCTTTCATTTGAAAACATATGTTATATTTTTTAATTTGAAAATATTGTGGAAAAAAGCATTTAGATATTAGAATGGAATGTTAATGAGGCAATTATTAACAACCATATATTTAATGTTTAATTCATAAAATAATAAAATTAATTTTATTTCATTATAAAGTAAAATAATTACTCTTTACATTTAAAATTACTTCTTCGATAATAAAATTGCATACCCATTCATTTAATTTATTTTTATACCCAATATAATTGTGTGAAGGTATAAACCTTCACACATAAAATAATGGTAGTTGTAAAATTACATATTCCTATAAAATAGTAATTTTATAAATATATTAAATGTTTATTCAAAAATATAAACATATAATTTTGAAAGAAAAAATTATTACACACATAAAATCACAATAAGTAATATTTTTATTAGAACATTTTTTCATTGAACAATTTTTTTAGTAATAATTAACTTAAGTAAGATCATACATTGAAATTAAAAACTAATTGAATTTCTCACACATTAAAATCATATAATAATAATAGAATGTGTAAAAATACATTTATTAATATACATCTATATACACATATATAATTAAATCATAAATTTATAAGGTTATATGAATGCTTATAAAAAATAATATACTTCAATTTTTAAAGATAATAGATTAAAATCTCTTTCTTACACAAATAGAATATATGAAAATAAATAAATTATAATTATATATAATATATTTTTATATATATAATGGTTGAGACATCCTTAATCCATTACGTTATCAAAATACAATGTTTTGTGTGTTCTAGGAGGAAATGGTGGATCATTTAAAATGTTTACCATGTTTCATTTTTTCTATTGGTGAGTATTGTTGGAAGATTTTCATATGTAGGTTAGCATTGATAGCTCATTGTCGATGACCCAGGGTGTTAGTTACTCACGGAAACGGTAGGTCGTGGTGTTGGTGAGTGGAATTAATGAGTTGTGTTAGTGAGTGGATTTGGTGACTTATGTTAGTGACTGGTGTCAGTGAATCACATTGTGGAGTTAGGAATCAGTGACTCGCTGTTGGAGTCTCGTGTTATTGAATCCCCCATTAGTGGGTCATTTCTAATTATTTCCATTTTTTCAGATTCATCCTCCCATGTTTTGTTATTTTTAAATCAAGGTTAATGCCTTGTTTGATGATTTTTAATGGAATTCCAATGGATATAAACTATATCATTAATACGCTAATTCTCTGGGAACATTTAAATTGTCAAACTTTACAGTTTTGACCATGATCCAAATTTATGGCCTTCGAAACTATCTTAATTTTGGTGATATAGTATATGTACCTTCAAAGAAAAAATATTATTTTCCTCATGCGATTCCATTGTCACTTAGTGATACTAGATCCTTTTCTCCTTGTCATGTCGTGTGTTATGTCGTAACCATGGATCTAGTTTTCCTAGGAATTTGCATCCTAATCATGAACCCACTATTTTTCACAATGAATAATCATTGGTAACCTTGTCTTTTATGTATGTATTTCCTTCAACTCTAATTTAATTGTGTATCATGTGGGCTGGGTCAACTCATTTATCATTGTGAATATAGTTTGAAGAAAATTTAATGATGATAATAAGACAAAATAATTTTTTGGATAAGAAGACAATGATGATTTTTTTTGTATGTTATCATTGATCCATGTCATGTTTTTTAAATTTTTTATGACTTTTGAAAATCATGGCCATTAGTGGTCATTGTTTTCACACATCAATGTATTTTGAATACTTATTGTTTGAATTTCGTGAATCACTGAAATATTATGAAAAAGGTTAACCATATAAATTCAGTTAAATAAAGGGATTCCCCAGGTTTGAATGTGTTCTATGATAACCAGTGTTTTATCAGGTGTAATTAACGTACCTGTGTATTCTAAATATGAATATACCTTTCAGTGATGTTACAATTGTCTGTTTTGTGTGGTTATGTTCCGATTTGTGTCTGTGATGGTTATGTGGGGTTTTGGCTGGGAGTGTGGTTGTGTGTATAGAGAAGTACAATTGTTTTGATGGTATCTCATTATGAGAGATTGATTGATTGTGGAATGGATGAACTTTTTATGCATCGGGGATGCATATGGTTTGTGGTTGGGAAGTTGGGCTACAGGGCAGAGTTGTTTAATGTTCGTGTTTATGGGTTTGTTGGGTGTGGTGTTGTTTTGTGCATAGGGGATTCCATGTGTGGTAGTAATGAGGTGTGTTATCATTTTTCCTTGTTTAGATGAAGGACAAGGTGACATTACTTGGAATATTGATGGTGGATGGAGTTTAACATGTGTTTTGAAAAGGGGAGGGTATAGTGAAACTTCAAGCTGGTTGTTTTTTGTTTATTTTTCTAATTGTAGTGATTTTCATGTAGTGGGGATTCCATGGATGGTTTAGGAGGGATATTATTTGAAAGGATGGAGTTATCATGCGTGGGCGTTTCTCCCCGAGCTTCTAGATATCATTATTTTATGAATGGGTGTTAGAATGTATTATTTTACCTTAACCCATGTTTCTGATATTGTATTTGGAAATGGTTGGTATGGTAGAATAACCATTTAACATTGCAGTGCTTGGTAGTTTCCCGGGTAAGGATGGAATAAATAAATAAATAAATTGATAATTCTTAGTGAAAACTTGTTAAATGAATTGGATGGGGGTACGATTTGTGTTGTGACTTATAGTAGAGAGGTGTTCATTTATTAACATCCAAAGTGACTATTGGTGGTGTAGATCAATTAATTTATAGGTGTCATCATGGTTATTTTAGTGTGGGACGGTAGTTGTATCGAAAAACTGTAGGTTGGTTTGAGTGTTTTTTGCCTATATATATACAGACATTTAGTTCCTTCTGATTTTTATATGCATGCCACCACTGTTGAGCACAACATTCCCAACACCCCCATTGATATGTGTGAGGGTGTCCTTTCCGAACATCTAGATGGGAGGATGGATGGAAGGTTATTATATCTTCTCTTCTCCCTCTTCTAGGCATTGGTATCCCTAGATTATTAGCGAAGGTTGTGGTGAGGTTATGAGGACTAGGTCTCTGCAGGAAAGGTGTTCTTCCCAGGAGTCTTTGGGATGAGATACATTGTGGGTTCCTTTTTGTCTTGGGATGTGATGTAGTATGTGTCCTAGTGTGTGTAGGAAGGTTGTGACAGTGGGTCCTGGGGAAGAGCATGGTAGCATCAATAAATTTGCTATTAGGGATGAGTAGTTAACCAGTGGGAAGTGGTGCAGGGTACCCACATATTTATGTTCTTACTATTTTACTTTACATGAATAGTGTTATTTGGTATGCATGCCATTTTGAGGTTGTGGTGAATAGTATACATTATTAGGTGATTTTGAGTTTCTGATGTTTTCTCACAAGGGAATTAGTATGCTTCTACCACTTGTGCATGAGTGAATTTGGATATTCCAACGGAGTATACTTATATTCTCACTATAAATATGTAAAACTGTTTTTATATTTCTAGGAAGATTATATAGATCATGCAGGACATTAATAGATCGGATGTTTCAAATAGTTGTCATGTCGCAATTTAGGTTTTTCTTTTTGTATTTACATGGAACCTTTCACTGTATTTATATCATTTTTAATTTTAACTTGAATGTGGGATGGATTTTGGTTTGCTTATATATATGTGTGTCTTGGAGTTGTTTGATTTTGATCCTTATTATCTCCTGATATTGGTTTCTATAAAAATTTAAATTAATCCCATTTTATTGAGATTCTTATACCCTAAGAGTGGGTCGCCACCCTGAGGCCTATTGGTGGTGGGACTTGGGGGTTTAGTATCTCTCCATCATCTTGAGGATGGAAGGTCTCAGCATCTTGCAAACGGTGGGCCATGAAATAATTGTATTAGAGATGATGGTTGAGATATAGGATGGAGTTAGGTGTTAGGGACAATGACGACTCCATGAGATGGTACGGTAGTAGTGTTAGGTGATCATGGTGTGTAACATTGGCCAGGGAAGATAGACTAGTACATGGGATTTTACCCCCCCCCCTCCCATGATATGATGCAATGTCTATGATCTCACCAAACAACTAAGTGACGTTATAGAAATTATTTGGTATATAACCTATGAAAGGTACATGAATCATAATGACTCGTGATCTCGTTTTTTTGTACATTATTTGGAAATTAAAATATACAATGAATTAGAATGAATCCAAAAATAAATTCTATACTACTAGGGCTTAGGAGTTCCTTTTCCACCTGCATCTATGTTATGCGGTCGTCGTCCATGAGTGGATCAAGCAGTGGTGGCTCAAATGGTTGACCCAATATACCGAAAATGGATTGAAATAGTGGTGGAGTATTATCAGTGGTTGAAGACCTTTCATGACTTATAACCACAATCTTTGTAAAAGTTCAAAGACAACGTTTCAGACAAATGCGAAGAGAGATTTCTCAAGGAGTTGGAGATCACTATCAACTTGATCCAGGCTCCGATGGAGTATAAGGATCCATTTTATTTAATCCATATGTGGGGTGAATCATGTTAGTAGTGGATTATGTACGTGGTGGAGAGAAATTAGGGTGATGTTATATTGGTAGACATGGAGAAGTAGTTCTTGAAAGAATTCCTTCCTTTGACGATGAAGGATAAAAAGCGACAATAGATTCACTCCCTCCAGTGGAGGAGTACATCGGTTAGGGAAACGGGGATAAAGTACAAGGATCACCGCCTCTTTTCCCTGGATCAATTCCCAAATGTGGAGTCTCGGGTGGGAATGTTACATTATGAACACCATCATTCCCTCACGTATGTAGTTACACTCTTCACCTTCTCAACATAACTAGAGTTTCAGAAGATGGATGATGTGGTTGAGGGGATTCACTCTTGAGTAGGTATAACATATGAAGGGAGACAGTAGGTTTCTATAAAGGAAAATGCTCTTAGTAGTAGGCTTCAGGTGCTAGGGCCTTCTAGTTTTTAGCCAATGAGGATCTGACCGTGATAGTTTCAGTTGAGACCTTCTAGTCCTTGTTCATTTCCAATAGGATTAGGAACAAGGTTTCTCCCTTGTGGAGGCCACATACACTATTAGAGTTAGTTCCCTTTACAATATTCACACAGTGGTAGTGGGTAGTATATAAAATCTATTTTTACCTTTTAATACTTTTGAATATTTTTATATATGTTTCCAGAGTTAGGAATTGAGGTTGTATGCAATTATGAGGCTTGGTGTTCCTAGAATTCATTTTTATAATAATTTAAATTATGTTTTATACTAAAAATGTGATTGAAATGGGATATCACTTAAACTATAGCTCAGATCAGAAATATGAGGCCTTGTTTGTGTTCGGAATGAGTCATTTAGCCTTAGCGAGGCATAAATTTTTCCAGCATGGGATATCGGTTGAAGGCACTACTCAAGGTAAACATCAAAATAAAAAATAATTAACATTATTATTTTACACTGACATCATAGACAATAGCATATGAAAGAGAAATTCGATTAAAAATCTGAGACTGAAATTGAGTTTGGAATGATATGTTTTTTCTAGGAGCTACATAAAATAACGGGGCACGAGATGTTTGGATCATGCGCCCATTGGTGGGTTAGTTTAGCTAAAACCATATAAACCATCTTTTTTATTTAAATAAATGGATAAATCGATTCAATTAGGGTTACCCCCTAATTCATCCTCCAATGAATAAGATTAATAATCTGTCACCTTTTCCTATATTTTGAAAATAAATCGAAGGAACGATGCGAGATCAAACCATGGAGGATCGCCAACACATAATTGATCCTTTCTCAGGGTATGATTCTTGTCATTTCACAACCCAATTTCTATTTCATGTTTTATTATTTTTTCATTATCAAATCTGTTTATTTGAATGTCTAGGTTTTGGAAAAATGAATAAATCCATCACCCAATCACTATTTTAATCCCTGGTAGTGTTGCTTTCTTTATCATTCTTCACCCTAAATTTTTTATTTCTTTAAAAAAACATAAAATCAGTGAGTGGATTATGGTGTTATGAAGAATTGATCCTGAGGATCCCGAAACCATCCTCATTTCGAAATGATAACCCTAAGAGAGGTCCTAAAATTAGGAGGAATGAGATGGTGGAGCAGCTTCGGCATGGTGGCAGATAGAGACTGGGGCCAGCCGGAAAGCGGTGGTTTGTTGAGTTGGCATTGATGTTTAGGGGAATATGTTGGTGATCTATGTTTGTCTAGGTTGTTAGTGGCTAGAGCGTGGGTCATAGCTTTCTAGATGGTGAGGTCGAAGGCGGTGGGAGTCGAGTAGGATTGAGTTGATGTTGGGAGGTGCCAGTTGTGTGTGGCCAAGTGGGGGCCCTAAGGTCAGTGGCTAAGGGACCTAGACCCGCATGATGTAGGTCATGCATTGACACAAGAGTAGTAAAAAGGACCAACCAAGAGGGATGATCGGTATGGGCAGGTGGGTTGCGAGCCATACAGACTCAGAGTTGGATGGGAGTCGGTCAGGCCTCGGAGTGGCAGACCGGGCTGCGAAGAACAAAACCAGACTGGCTGGAGCGGGCCAGCCTAGGTCAAAGGGTCTGACCGGATTGGGTTATGCCAACCCTGTTTTGGGTCTAAAAACTTTAAATTCCCATATCTTAGGAAATGAGGCTTCTATTTGTGTGAAATCTATGACAATGTGATCCTTGAATCGAGATGGTCCATTTTAGGTCATTTTGAGAATTTTAAAATTTTAATCCTGAAGGCGGGTGGAGTAAAACCCCATTATTTAATAATAAAAAAATATCTATTAATATTCACGGTTTCGTGTTGTAGATGTATTGAATGCATCCAAAGTACTACTGAGGTGATGTTATAGGTTTTATGTCCACTGATATTACATGTACATTATAAGAATACATTTGAGTGTTTTATCAAATGTCTATGTGCGGGCCCGGAAGGGTCCAGTTTTCTCACTTTACAGTGAAAAGATAATTTCTCACTGGGTATACTTTTTGCATGATCTAGTAGTCAATCCTATATGTTTTTCCAACAGGATGGTAGTGACATGATCTGTATATATTTTTTTGGGCAAATGAATGGGCTCTAAGAGATGCCTTTCGAGTGGAATCCCCTAAAGGATGAAGGTGTGGGATGCCTCTTGAATTCTATCATATTGGAATCCACACAATGCATCAGGTCATGGTACACTTCTAAAACTTATTTTAGAGTGGAACCACCCTAATGTATTAATGAATATGTAGCCTCTATGACATGTTTTAAAGTGGAGTCATCTAGACACATTAATTTGTGGGTAGCCCTTATGAATTTTATTAGAGTGGAATCCGCCAGACGCATTAGGGCATGGGTAGCCTCAACAAATTCTATCAGTGTATAATACCCTGATGTATCTTGGTGTAGGTATCCTCTACATTTGGTTTACACCCAATATATTTAGGTTAGTGGTGTGATTAACATTGATGTCACCATTGACTCGTGAAAAAGATGGGTAAATTCCCCACTAAGATGCATACTTGAGACACGACCTAAAACCATGTGGGTGAGACAGACCCACCCAATAGAGGATAATATCAAGGTTTGTTGTTTGATCCCCTTTGACATGCAATTGAGGGAAAACATTTGGATACAGAGTATCGAGAGTGGTTACTTCTATAATTATTTGCGACTCTTTGAATTGTATTAACATTGAGATATAAATCCTTTTCATTTCTTATTTTGTTTTATTTTGATAGATAATATATATATTATCTTTATTCCAATACCCACTCCTTGAGTTCTAGTTACTATCCTTATAGGAGATGCGAAGACACACGAGGTGTACAATATGCGTTCTGTGGCTTTCTTCTCAGGGTTAGACAATTCCACTATCCTACTATAGGTACCAAAGACTCAAACAGATGTTTATATTCTAATATATTTTAGCTCCTTGTGTTTAGATGAGCTACTTCTCTCTCTTGTTTGGTTTAGCTGAAATCATTTAATGTACCATGTCATATCTTCTATATTTCACTTCATCATCTATCTCTTACTGTTCCCACTTCTTTTTGGGGTGTCCTGCTATGTATGATTATACTCACCACTGCATGGGATTTTCCTACATGTGTATTTATCAATGTAGATGATGGATAGATCTGATCTTGACTCTATTGGAGCATCGTGCTATAGGATCTTGGACCAGGTATGTTGGCCAAAGATGGGATTTTAGGTGTAGTATATCAGTAGTTATTGTGTTCAATTATTAGTCAGGTTAGGACACATTTTTGATGGGAGTGTATTTTTTCTTTTTCCTTTGAGCTTACTGTCCTATATCCATACATTCAGTGGTCAATGCATGTATAGTTTAATTTTATATAAGGTTTCAGGTTTTATATTTCTTTTTCCCAATGCAGTATTTCATTGAGAGGGTTTTGTGTCTGTATAAGTACTTATACAAAGGCCTCCCACGGTTATTGAAACCTTGGTGCCAGTTTCCCACCTATGGCCTAGAGATACGGGATTGGGGAAGTTTCAACTTGATCCCAGCATGGCTCGGGTTGTGACTGGTATGTTCAATTCCCACCTCAACATTAGTTGCTAACTAGGCCATTTTAGAAGCAGGTAATGCTGGCTCCAGCTCCATTGAGGGGAGATGGAACATGCAGCGACTGACCATAGGGTGTTCCTTAGGAACCATGTCCCGATCATGGTTGAGGAAGTATTTGATAGAAGAGAGGATGAATAGATGGGCACAGTCGGTTGCACGCTGAAGAGGAAGTAGTTCATGTAGGGTTGGATATTATTCGAGGTACGATCAGTTTGTTTAGTACTCTTGTTTACACATTGATTGATTCTGGAGTCTTTCAATCCTTTATTCCACCTACTCCATCCCATTCTATGGGACTGGAAATAGAGAAACCTTCCATGCCCATGGTGTTGAGTACACTAGTCGGAGATTAGACCTTCTTGTTTTATGTTTTTTATGGATGTAGACTCATGTTGGGGCCACATCAATGAATTAGGGATCTTCTTATACATCAGATGAAACCATAAGGTGTTATCCTTGGAATTGAATCTTTGTACTCTATGCATGCTATTATCAATATCTTCTGAAGAAGATTCATGTTTTCAGATGTGGGTTGAAATGTGTGGCATTTTTGGGTGAGTAGAGTAATCAGATGGGTCATCGGCACGTGGAGCCTTTTCATTCATTCTTGTCCATGATTTCAATGGAAACAATTGACGCTAGTTTTGTGGGGGTTCTCTAATTTTTTGGAGAGTTCATGGTCATTTCCCCATAAGGAGGTTGTGAATCTACCCCCTCAATGTGACGTTGAGTTCATGATAGACCTGAAACCCAGTGCTAGTCCGATTTCAATAGATCATTATCGGATGGAACCTTCTGTGTTGTGAGAGTTTCATATACATATTGATGATATGATGAATAGGGGATTTATCTGGACGAGTGTATCTCTTTGGGGTGCTCTGGTCTTGTTCTCAATGAAAGAGGATGGCAGTCTAAAGATGTATATAGAATAACGAATGTGGAATCAGGTAACATTCAAGAACAGTTACCCTCTCCGGAGGATATAAGATCTTTTCGACTAGCTGAGAGGTTAAATTTGTTTTTCAGATATTGATATATGGTCTGGGTATCACTAGTTGAGTTTGAAGGAGGGTGAAATCTTAGAGACTAGTTTTAGGTATAGGTATAGGGATTTTGAATTTTCGGTTATGTCATTTGGTGTTACGAATGAACCAGCCATGCTCAAGGGGCTTCTGAGCTCTATAGGTCATGAGTTCATAAGATGGTTCTTCCTCACATTCATCTATAACATTCAGATCTACTAACAGATAGAGTAGGATCATACTGAGAATCTCAGTACTATCCTTGATTTCCATTAACACCACTAGATCTATGAAAAAAAGACATTGTAGAATTTTTGGACATGATAGGTCCACATCCTTAGGAATTTAGTGTCACTATAGAGTGTAAAAGTGGACCCATAAGTGGTTGAGGAAGTCATTTCATTAGAATCACAAAATAATGTGGTAGAGTTTTTCAATTTTCTCGGTCTGGAAAGCTACTACCAGAGATTATTACCTAATTTTTCTTTTGTAGCAGATCCGTTCACTCCTCTAAACAGAAAAGGCCAATATTATATGGGGAGCGAGTAGTTCAAGGAAGGATTTGAAATAATAAAGGGGAGGTTGTTTAGTTCCCTATTGCTCAGGTTTCTAGAGGAAGTTGGGATTTTTGTGGTGTTTTAGGATGCTTACCATATGGGCCTAGGGTGTGCGCATCTGCAAAAATAGGCAGTGATCTCCTATCGGTCTGGAAAGTTGTGTCCCCCTGAATGTAATTATGACACCCATGATATAGATCATACTGAGGTCTTGTTTTCTAAAAATATATGGGGAAAATACCTAACTGGGGAGCACTTTGTGGTCCAGTATTATCAAAAAAGTTTTCGTACATCTTTTCTAAGTGAGATCTGAACTCTCAACAGTGGCGGTAGATAGAGTTTCTCTAAGATTTCGATTTTATGATTTCTTACTCCTCGTGAAAGTGAAATGTTGTTGTTTATTCTTTGAATAGTATGTCATATAAAGAAATTGTTTGGGAATATGAGGACACATGGAGTGCAATGGAAGAGTTGGTTGCCTTGTAAAAAGATGGATGAATGGATAGTTATAGAGGATGTCTCTTTTACAAGATGGTGTAGTCATCTGAGATGCTGTAGGTGGAGGACTTTAAGTTCATCGACTCAGTGGTTGAGGTAAAGTGTGATCTCTTTTACCAGGGTGATTTTTTGGATGGATGGTCAAAGGATGGTCAGAAATAGAAGTTGTTCCATGAGAAATGTTTTGTTCTAGTAGTGATTTATGAGGGTGATCTTTATAATTTTCATAGGTCACCCATAGAGGTGCACCAATGAGTTTCCACAATGTACCATGTATTAATGGAACATTCTAGTTTTCTAGGATGAAGTTTCTAGGGAAAATGTTTGTATCATTATACCAAGTGTACCAGACGGTGAAGGCTAAGCACCATGTTCTTCGTGGTTCGTTGCGTCCATTAGATATCCCTGAGTGGAAGTTGTAAAATACCTCAATAGATTTATTTATAGAATTACCTAGTGCTCATGGAGGATGCGATGCAATCTGTGTAGTTTTGGATCAGTTGAAGAAATAAGATCACTTCTTACCGATCATGGCATGAGCAAAGGGCATGCCTTAGTATAGAGGTATGTGGATTGGGTGGTGAGACATCATGGGGCTCTAAGATAAATTGTCTTGGATCATCATATGTGTTTTACCATATCAGTCTAAAAGGGATTTTAACATTATCATGGCACACAGTTACTCCTCAACAGTGCTTTCCACCCTCATTCTGATGGGAAGACAGAGCGGGACCATCCAAACATTGGAGGAAATTTTCTGGGAATGTGTTCTAGACATTGGAAGATATTGGGTATGGCACTTTCCCTTGGTATAATTTTCATACAATAATATAATTCACTATTCTGTTGTCTTGGATCCATTAGATGATTTATACGGAGGACTATGTCTCTCACCCATGTGCTGGACTGAGGTTGGGTATGTTATTGTACATCGTCCAGAAATGGTACATAGTATGACATAGAAGGTGTAGATTTTTAGTGAGAGGATGATGACAGCACTAGACTAATAGATGGTTTATGATAATCCCAGGAGAAGGCCCTTAGAGTTTGAGTTTGGGGAATATGTTTTCATGATTTTTTCCCCTCTACATGGGTAGAGGAGTGTCAGTATAGGTTGAAAAATTTCTCCTAGGTTCATTGGAAAATTCGTGGAGTAGGGGAGAGTTGGAAAGGTGGAGTATCAGTTGGACTTTTCCCCATAGTTGAGGAGGATCCATGATGTCTTTTGTGTCTCCCAACTACATTGGTATCTTCACAACGACTCCCATGTCATTGATTGGGGAGAGTTGGATATTAAGGAGAAAGAAACATTCGTTGAGTTGTTAGTGGAGTTATAGTATCTTGAAGATAAGGGGATATATGGACGGGCCATTCTATTGGTACATTGGTTGTGGAGGAATGTATGAGAGTACCTAGGAGCATGATATGAATTTGCATGCCCAATACCAAGATTTATATGATTATTTATTTTGTGTTTTTATTTGGGATATAATTCATTACCATTTTTTGTTATTATATGTGTTTATTCCTTATTTTGTAGAGCATGACAAGTTCCTAACTTGTGAAAAGTGGGAGACCTGATTTTTAATCAATATTTATTAATTGAGATGTGATTAAACACATACAGGTGAAGCAATGCTACCAAGAGCAGATAATATCTGGACATGGAGGAAGGAATTCCCTAATTGATATGTTCAGATAGTTGCTTCTTATGAGGGTTTCTTTTTAGAGATTTTTATAAATGACTTGTGGGGAGGTGTTCTTGGATGCTGAGGTATCACTCTATCTTTCGAATAACATCATGAGGATTACCCATAAGAGGTATCTCAAATGGTGGGTTTTTAGACCCCGATTTCATTTGGATTTGGTTTTTAATTATCCAATTTGAGACTAGTTTTAGAGGTATGTGATATAATGGTAGAGACGTCACTTTTACATTACTTTGTCAAAATCCAATGATTGGGGTGTTCTGGGAGGGAAGAGTGGCTCATTTCATGAGTTTTCGAAATTTCAAGTTTTTCCATCGATCAGTCACTTCTATAGCTCAACATTAATATGTTGGAGTCAGTATCTCATTTTTGGTGAATCCCAGGGTCGGTTGGGCATGGTGTTAGTAGTTCACACATCAGAAGTAGAGGCGTCGGTAGGTCAGGCCTCGTTAGGTTGGGTATCTATGAGTGGTGTCGATGAGTGGTGTTTGTGAGTGGCATCAATGAGTGGCTTTAGTGAGTGTCATCAGTGACTCGTGTTAGTGGGCTGCATTAGTGACTCATGTTAGGGATTTAGGCATAGGAGACTCATGTCAATGACTCACCCATCGCTTAGTCACTTCCAATTATTTCAGGTTTTTATAGTTTCAACATCATACATTTTAGTTTATGTAAATTGAGTTTAAATACTTGATAGAGTTTTTCTAAAAATGTTCCCAAAGACGTTAATTATATCATTAATATAATAATTCTCTTAGAGAATTGAAATAGTGAAACCACATGGTTTTGACAATGATCTGATTTATGGCCTTTGAAACCATCTCCCATCTATTGATATTGTATCTCGACCTTCTATCCAAGATCATATTTTCCTTGTGTGTTTCTGTTTTCTCTTAGGGTGTCTAGAACCCTTCCTCCCCTTGGAGTAATGTTTGGTTTCATATCCATCGATCCAATTTTCTATGGATTTTTACTACTACTCACTCACCACCTGGTTTGGCAGATCGAGGAATTATTTTTCACGTGTTGTTCCATGTAGGATATACTTCACATCTATTTTAATTGTGTATCATGTGGGGTTGGTGTACTCATGTCACCTTGTGAATACTGTTGGACCCAAATTTAAGGAAGATAATAATTAGTAATAAATTATGGGATGGGAGGACAATGCTAATGTCTCTGTTTTATTTGTTATCCTTGATCCAAGTCATTTTTTGTAACAGTTGAATGCCTTTTGAAAATCATGGTATTTGGTGGTCTCTATTTGCACACTTCTATTTCTTGTGAATACTTGTTGTTGATAATCCATGAATGACTATATAATTATGAAATTGGTGAATAGAGATGATTTTGATGTTGTATGGTGTTACCTTTTGTGGGCCTTTCTTATAGATATTCTAGAGAATATTATTTTACGAAGGGGTGTTAAAATGGAATCTTTTACCATTTACCTTCATTCATTGTTTTTATTTTTTAGTTATTGGTATGGTAGATTCACCTTATAACGTTGCAATGCTTGGTAGTTTCATGGATAGGTATGGAGTAAATAAATAAATAAATTGATAATGCTGAATGAGAACTAGTTAAATGTACTGGTTAGGGGTATTTATTGAGTTGCAATGTGTATTAGAGCAGTATTCATTTACTAACATCCTAAGTGACTACTAATGGTGTTGTTAAATTCATTTAGTGGTGGGAGAAGGGGAAGTTGGGTGTGGTCTGATAGTTGTTTTGAAAACACAAAGGTTGGGGTGAGTGTTTGGAACCTATATATATGTACATGTAGTTACTTATAATTTATATATGCACCCCACCCATGTGTAGCACTACGTGCCAAACACCACTATTTTTATGGGAGAGGGTGTCCTTTACAAAACTCATGGTGGGAGGATGGATGGAATGTTGTTGGTCGTTCTCTGGAACCTCTATTATGAATTGGTATCCCTATACACATCGGGAAGGTTATGGTGTGGTTGTGAGGCCTCGGAGTCTGTAGGTGAGGTTTGCTTCCCAGGTGTCTTCGAGATGAGATACATTTTTCTTTCCCAGGTGTCTTCGGGATGTGATGTGGTGTGTTTTCAAGGATTATGCGGGTAGGTTGCGGAAACAGAGATTATAGAAGAGCACCATAGTGTCCCAAAGTTCACTATTACGAATGAACAGTTCACCAGTGGGAATTGGTAAGGGGTACCTAAATATTGATGTGCTTACTATATTACTTTACATTTCTTGTGTAATTTAGTGATTGTTCCTTGGTGAGTTTGGGGGGATATTATACCTTGTTAGGTGATTTGAGTTTCAATTGTTTTCACATAGGGGCATTAGTATGCTTATCCCACATAACATGGGTGACTTTGGATTTTCCTAGTGAGTATACATTTATGCTCACCCAACATATATAAAATGGTTTTTAGGTTTATAGGGAGATTGCATGGACCATGATGGACCTTACTTTCTCGGACGTTTGAGATAGTTGTTGTGTCTCCTCATAGCTTTTTACTTTTGATATATACTTGGAACTTCTTATTTTATTTATAGTAGTTCTACATTAATCATCAATGCGGGATGTATTTGTGATACCTTATATATATACATATGTGTGTGTGTGTGTGTTTGTGTGTTTAGGAGTTTTTTCAGGGTGATAAGAATTATCTCCCGAACATGGTTACTATAAAAATGGTAATGCCTCCAATTTTTATGAGATTTCTATACCCTAGGTGCTAGTCACCACTTTGCATCCTATTTGAGGAGGGAGTAAGGTCTCATTATTTTTCAATCATATTGAGGAAGGAAGGTTTTATTATCTTGCTATCATATCCATCGTCTTGAAGAATAAGGGTTGTGACAATATATATATATATATATATATATCCTTTCATAAAGATAATTTTGACAATATTTCCATACTAAATTAGTTGACATAAAAAGATAAATAATCTTTACTATGTTTTCACTAACATATATAACCATTATTTATTTATGTTTAAAAATAATTATTTCATTTATATATATAAAAAATGTAAACACTACGTAGTTTTTTACATAAAGTACATGAACTTGAAAATATTATTTATTGTACATAGATTAATACTACAATATAATAGTTTGAAATAAATAAAAAAAATATTTAAATATACTTTAATTCCATTACAAAATTATAAACATGCATTTTTAAGTATTAAGAATTAATTTACTAGAAAATGGTATAATATATATATATATACGACAGAATAATATAAGTTAAAACATGAAAATAAAATTTATTACACCCTTATATAAAAATTTGGGTGACAATAATTGAATTATGTAAAGTAAAAAATAATAGAGTATAATAATAATACCTATATATATTTTTTTTACAAAATTAACTATGATATATATATAATAGTATTAAGACAATAAATAGGTCTTAAAATAGAAAAATATATAATACATACATATAAATCATTTCATATCATGAAATTAAATTCTAAAAATATAAACATTACGTCTCTAAAAATAATATATATATATATATATACATTTTAATATTATTGAATAAGATAAAGATGGAATTGGAAATAAATATTTTTTAAAAAAAGAATTTCCCTTACATGAAAATGGAAACCAAAAGGCATATCCTTCTACCTTTTTAGTAATTCGTTCCATGTGGAAGGAGGGAAATATGTGGGGAAAAATTCATTATGGGACCTCCTATAAGGGAGTGTGGTTCTACCTTAATGAGAAATAACACACACACACATAGATATATATATTGGTCTGGATTCTAACTTCTAATGTAAGATAAGGTTTTGTGTAATGACCCAAAAATTCATTAATGAAAATTCCACTTGGTCTATTTAAATTTATTTTTATGGTTATGTTAAATTTATACACTTATTTGGTTTTATGTTTTGAATTTTCAAATACTATTTTGAATTGTGACTGTTGCTAATATAGTCATTGAATAGTGATAAAATTATTAGAATAAATATAGGGCATTAACAAATCCAATTTACTCAGAGAAAGGAAGTGATGGCCATGTCAAGTAGACTTGCCCCGTACGAATCCCTTTTTTTAGAGCTTGGAATGGAGGTGACTTCATTGTGCATCTCTCTTGACCAAGCCCCAGACAATCATGAATACTTTATTCTTGAGTGGAACTGCCTATGGGAGAAGTTCAAGTTGATAGATATTATCACTCTAGTGATGTTATCCGAGTAACCCCAAGAGTCTGTTACCATCGCAAACCATACCCTAATGTCTTATACTTGGTTTTTAAGGGGTTATGTAACATGACCATTGAATTATGATTATTTACATTTATTTCCATGTAATAAGGAATATACGTTCATTTTATTATTCTTACTTTGTAAATAGTATTTAAAGGAAAAATATTATTTTTATTCAATGTTCAAATAAGGAATCTATATTGATAGATTAATGGATTTTTGAGTTAAATAATATTTTAGTTAAATATTACCATTATTAAATTACCTTTTATAATTTTTAAATGATCATATAAGTTTTATGAATAAAATTGTAATTTTTATTAATGTTTGAATGTTGTTTTTGTCAAACCCCACTAAATTTTCAATAAATGTCACTTTTTATATTAAAAATGAAAATTAAAATATTTATAAAATTATTAAGATAACGTTAGTATTATTTTGGGAACCATGATGTCAAAATTATCTAATGGTGAATTTTTCATAATTTTATTAGACAATCAATTTATTGGGGAAACATGAAATATCCTTTACATATAAAATGTGTTTTATGACATCATAATGACCCAATAGTGTAGTAATAATACACTATAAACATTTTTTTGGAAAATATATTTTTTAACATTAAAATAATGCGAGTTTATTTATTTGAGATATTTCAAAATTATTTACAGGACCCTCCTAGACATATAAAACATTTTAGTGTTTAAAATTGATTTCCTTGAGAGTGTGACTCTCATACACTTAAAAAACCCAGTTATATTAATAAATATGTCCATTGGACTTTTAAAATATTTTTTTCCAACCACATTTTGCAAAAACTGTGGGCTGGTTTATCATTTTTAATAGTTTAATTTGTGGTGTCCCAAAACTAAATAATAAAGAATTATCTTTCCTTTCCTATATAAACCCACCCAAGCTCCCACTTCTTCTTCACTCATGGAATTTGAGATCATCCCACATCTTACATTATCTCTATAGTATCCTCCCAAGGCACCTCAAGATTCTATGAAGTCTTTATCAATCCCCTCCCAAGCCTTTGGGATCACACATCCAAGTTAGGGATTCTCACTTCCCTTATTTATGTTAAAGAATCCTTTTATTGTTATGCCCATTTATTTTCAATTATAATTGAAGGTATATGATATCTCACCTTCCCTATACTGACCTCTTAATGTTTGAATAATGAGAGATCCCCTTTCTATCTCATTAATCCTCCAATGTACACCTGTTACCATGCTGAAACTCCGTAAGGAATATCTCTCTCCTCATTTACACTCCAGAAATTCTTTTGTATTACATATCTATATTTCATTTCATTTTATGGGACAAGTATATATATAAACCCGTTAATTTCTATGTCTTGTACATATTATGAGACACCTATTTTTCTCTCATCATCATTTTTTTAGAATTATTCTGTCATGCTGTTATGTTGTTGAAATTGCACCGCGTTTTTCTATGCCAAGATCATTATGTAATGAATACCATACCCATGTTACTATCAAGGGATATCACCTTTATGAACATGTAAATATTGATTGAGAATTTCATGTATTTAATCAAAATTACTTAATCGTTAAATAACTTATGTTATTGACTGATTCCATGTTATATGATCCATGTTGCACACATACGCGTGAAATGAAGTGTCTATGAAGGGTGCGCCCTGATAGCACTACATGCATTGGGTAAAGATTAATATCATGAACACTCAAGTTCATTGAGTTTTTAATCATGCTAAATCATGTGCAATGGGGGTTTACTCATGATCCATATGCAATGATCCTTGGTTCATACTAATACCTTGTTAAGTGTTGTTGCCAAATTTCCTTGTTTTGATAGTCATACTATATCATGCATTTATGTTTATGTTTCTCTTAGGATCCATTGATATGAATATTGTCTAAAATTTATTTTAATCATCATGTTATTTTTTTTACACCCATACGGGGCTTTATAGCTCACCCTTTTCATATTCATGACTTGATTATATCCCATGCAATACTAAGTACGAAGGAATGTAGTGGTCATATAAAGGACGTTTTTAATAGGATGTTGTAGTTTATGTTTTAAATTTTTATGTAATGTCCCTAAGCCCCACAGACAATGGACCTTTAAATCTTTTATATTGTATCAAGTGAAGGTTTTATGTAATAAATTATGTTAAGTGTGTAATAAAGAGTAGGGTTGTCATATTTTGAGGGTAAAACTTTTGTCTATGACTCTATAAGCCTCAATTAATGTGTTAAAATACCTTCATTTCATGCATATGTATTAATACAAAAATAATTTTCTATAAATAATAACTATTCAAGATTAATATTATCCTCATAAATAGTAGAGTATGTTCATGTTCGTAGGTAGGTTGTTCTATTGATTACATGCATATTAAGGATGAGATAATGAAAAATTAGCCAATGTTGGAGCTGGAATTGTGTTCCCATGATTTTGCAATAACAGTCGATGGAGAAGGGTCGTGAGGATATAGATTTCATGGAGGAATATTGGATGGCTATAGTTTACACAACTATTTTAAAAAATTGATCAGTATTTGCCTAATAATCCCACATTGAAATAAAACACTATTTGTCACTCCATTATAATCTAATTCATTACATTGGAAATGAAAAAATGGGTAAAAAGTCATATATGTGGGCCCATATCATCATACATTTCAAACCCATGCATGAACCGGTCCAATAAACTTCAATACAAGTCCTACTATATTGGATGCATCTATGCCTCTATGCAAGGAGATCAATATACCTAGCCACTACTAAGGCTGGGCTCAGGTAAACCTTTCCATGTGGCCAACCAACATGGGTGTCACAATTTGTTGAGGGGTCTCTTATCTTGGATTTATTCTATTGGATAATTTTTATACCATGTAAAAAATACCTAAATGCTCAAATTTGTAAAACTGAAAAGGTATAATTTTTTTAAAAAAATTAGCATGAACATCTAAATGCATTAATTTTTATTTTTTATGGGAAACTATTTTTTATTAATATTATTATATTTACAAATTGATAATTTCATAGAAAATGTATTACAGAATAATTTTAAAATTATGGGGGTTTGGGACTCAGAACCAACTAATATGTACATTAATATAAACATGTATTCATGGATTTGAATATTAATAAATACCTTATCACATCATGATAGTTCTTATGCATGAAAATGCATGTGATAATGTCCCCCGGACAGATATTTCACTACTAGGATATAACATATCTTATATTTTATGAGAACTCGGATGTGCCATAACACATTTCTTGAATATACATGTGCTATTTCCAGATGATGTTGTTTTAGTGACCCAAATTATATAGTCCATTAGGGGTGAGGACTTGTAAAACATTGAGGCACCTTATTATGGTGTGAAATCTTGATAATATCCAGGAGAATATTATTAGAATGAGATCCAGCTGTTGGAATTCCACATTTCATAGTCTAATGTGATGTTCCTATTTACAGACGCATGTATTATTCCATGTAATTTATGATTATTAATGATGGGTATTACTTCTCTCTCAATTAAATGTAATGATGAAAAATATAATGATGCACTATTCACAGCATGGTAGGATGTGTTGGGTGTGTCACAAGTAATACCAAATTAATAGATAATGTGAGAATGTATTTGTCGCTTCTGTTCCCCAACATAAGATGTTATGATAAGCTAAATTATAGAAATAATATAGCCTAAATAAATCTATTTTCATGGTAACGAATGGTAAAGTTATATTTTTGGAAGTCAAAGAAAGAATAATTGAGAAAATGAGTTGATGGCACTAGCATGAAACCTATGTGATTGGAGATATCTTGATAAATAGATTACAATACATTATAAGAATTTGTTGGAGGTGACACATCAATTCAACTTTAAATACTTTTTATGGGTTCCTTAGTGTGTTTCAGGATTTTAACCTTGGAATTTAGGCAGGATCCACCTAATGCCATTGAGGAAGAGGTCTAGAGGGTCACACACTATGTGTATCCAAGTATCTCACTTAAATATTCATTTAACAAGTTTAATAAATATTAATTACGATTTTGGTTTAATTATTATTCAAGGATTCTTAGTCATATTTATTTCAACACTGGATATTCTAGAGAATATATTGTGGGAAAAATAATATATTTTTTAGTGAGTATTGTAGTGATATTTATTTATGAAATAAATATTTAATATTCAAGGATTAATAGATATCGTGTGGGAAATAAAAAAAATCGAAAAAAATTACATGCCATGTATATTAATATATATCCTCCATGTAGGTTTTCTGGGGATTTGTCAAAGATAATATTTTTTATTTAAATAAATAATATTTTATGTAATTCATTGGGCACATTTCAAGTGATAATAATGGTCAAATTTATTTATTTGACATGGGGTCTTACTAAGAATTAAATGAAATAAATTAATATCCATGGGTAATTATTTTATTTCATTATTATCATTAAGGCAATCCATTCTTTGTGGTAGTGAAACATGGATCTGGGGAACACTCTCAGGGTAAGAGGGAATTCTATTCCTCAAAAAATGCTCTCATGTTTATAGAGAGATCCTCCTCCACAAGATCATGGATAACACTTTGGAAACATCTCTAAAGGAGTTCATTAGAAGACATTACAAGCAAAGGGTCTTCTACACTAACACAAAGAGATATGTGGATAACATGTGGATCACAACTAGAGAAAGCCTACACTTGGATTCTCCGATGCAATGACTAATATCTTTGGTTCATGAATGGAAACATAATCGGAGAGTGAATTATGACATTATAATTATTGAGTTTTCATTAAATTAATTATAACCAACATATGATGATCCTATCTATGGTTTTGGGACATCCTTCTTTCTTATTAGCCTTTGTTTTATTCTAAAGATCTGACATTTTATCAATGTGAGGAATCATGGATTTATCATTTCTAAGTGGAAAATTGAAGTTGGGCACACACCTCCATGCACTTTTGATGTTCCTAAAACATACAAGTTGTATAAAAGGGTTTATATTGTTGATTATAATTATTATTATTTTGTTTTTGAATTATTCTTTTCATAATTTAGTTATTTCAATTCAATTTAATGATTTCTGTAAATATGAATCTCGAGATCTGTTACTCCTATTTAATTTCTCGTTCACCTTATAGAAACAATATTTTACTTTTAATTTTGATATAAATAAAATAAAGGATATCATATGGTGTTGATGAAGGATCATGGCTCTACAAAACCATAACACACAACGTGTATTCGACAGTCCACACCATATAGAAAGGATCAATGCATTGGGACTAGTTCTCCAACCCACGCCCTATGATTGGAGTATTTCTAAGTCTTAATGTCTCCGTGTGTTGACCAAGAACATGAGGCAAGTTATTTACAAATTACAATCCATGTGGCCCACTGGAAATGACATGTAGTTCATTTGGTTTAGGGTGGGATTATTTACCTCATACATGGATTTCCCGATTGGAGACTGTGTAACGTAGATACTACACTGCATGTGGCCGATTGGACATGCCATGTACTCTGAATATTTCTAATTTACATCTGTACGATGTATCCTGCAACGTGTACTTATGAAAGAAGATGAACGATAGTACACACCCTGTATTATGAACTACATGTCGTGTACTCACCCAATTTATGTAGATTTTTTAAAATTTATTAATATATAATACAGACCCTTGAGACGTGTACTATGGTGCGGGCATAATGCCTGGGCACAACACGTTATTGGTTTTTTAAAAATAAGTGTTCAATTTAACAACTATGTAATGCTCATTTATACTTATTGGGTAGTTATGAACTGGAATTATCATGGTGGCCTCTAAGTTACAAGTTACGAATAATGATAATTTTAATTGAATTTATTTATTTAAAATTAAGATGGACGAGAATCTCAATGAAAATAAAAAAAATATTTTAAGATAAAAGGATTGATTTGTTAAAGATAATAATTAATTGATTTAGGCATAATTTTTCATAAATAAGAAGGTATAAATATTTGAATAAATTTTTTATTTGTGAGAAAATATCGTTATGTGTATGGATGACAATGAGATAGACCAAGACCATTGTATGTGGATGGTTTCTTTTAATGTATTTATTTAAATTAAATTTTATGTCCTATGAGTCTTATCCTCATAAATATGCAGAGCATGCATTCCCAAGGTTTATTTTATATAAAACATTATCTTACTATTCACCAGCATGTGAGATAAAAGAATATTTACTAGATTGAGTTCCCATGCTAGTGGATGCAGTTCAAGTTAGTAGTTGAGGTGAAACCAAGTGAAAGAGATACAAATGTGGACATTTGGAAAGCTGTAAACATGAACCCAAAATATTTACTGTGTTTTATCCCTTAAGTATTCAGTTATTTTATCAACCTCTTGATAAACTAATAAATAAAACAAGATCATGATCATTCCATTGATTTTATTTTTGTTAGTTTGATAGTTTATTTATTGTGGGTTTGTTTTCATGATCACATAATTAATAAATTAAACAACCATGCAAATTGTAACTATAACAAGACTGACTTATATGTAAATATTATCTTTAACATGGTTGATCAATTAAGTATACCCCAATTAACATTAAAAACAATTTATGAAAGGTAATAAAATATCAATTTACATATATGTATAATAGCACTCAAGGAAATATTAAGTCGGTATAGCAATCCATAATCTTCGTTATAATCGAACCATAGTTCAAAGTGCTTGACCAACCCCAGTTGGGGTCAATTAAATTATCTAGGAATTCTAATTTGAGTTTTTGGGTTGACGTGACTTGGTTCACATCAATGGTTGACTTCCACAGTAGGAATTAGTGTGACCAAGTGGCAAAGGTTAAGGAAATCTTAAATAAAAGAAATCCCGGATTAGGGAGTCCACTCAGAAGATCAAGTAACTACTAGTTAATGCAGTTAAAATTTGGAATGTCTACCTAAAACCATTCAAGTTTCTTGAATAACCATAGTTTGAGTAATGGAATGGGAAATATTGATCCTTAATACTAGAATATTCTGTCAACAGAATATTCTGAAGTCAATTTTGAGGGTTATTAGGTTTTAATAAGATAGTGGGAGACTAATTAGAATTAATTAATTTATTTGTCTTAATTTTATCATGATAATGTAATAAATCCTTGCTCATCTAATTTTTTAGAAATGGGTAAAAAATGGAATCAAACATATCATTGAAAACCAAAATTGAGAAGGAAAACCTTCTCACCAGCACCAATTTCTAAGAGCGGTAGAGGCATTTACTCATCATCATTTATTACAAGAGGAAATTGTATGTGATAGAAAATATTATTATTATTGTTCCTATAAATGGGGATATTGATGAGTAAATACCTCTATATATGAAATATTTAGATGATACCACTGATGTCAAATGTTCCATGATATCGCACATGTCTAATGATCACTTAAAGCAACATAAAATCTTGGCTGTGTATAGAATGATATCTAACTATAAAGATATATGTCAAGATTAGGTGTGATAATAGAGATATGTGACCTCCAACGATTTCATCACAAATAATATTTGAGAGACTTTAGTAGTTGTGCCTCATGTAGTCAATATTGTTGGATACATTGAATGCCTGGAAATTTTAGGGATTCATTTCTTGGATGAGTTATATACATACCTTATCCCATCATCACGACCCTAGACCATCGTTGGATTTATTTTCAACTACAACATGAGAAATAATTAGAAGAGTCTATCAGAACATCTGACCTTGATTATCCAAGTAGATAAGGACATGGGGTGTAACAAACCCGCAATCCTTATAGTGAATAAGAAGGGAAGGGACAAGGAAAATGGGCCCAGGATATATAAATAGTATGAAGCCCCTGAGCACTATCTCTATAAGAAGGGGATGATTCAGAGGCAGGGAAATTAAGGTGAGGAATTATGTTTTTTATATGGAAATCCACTCCACTAGAAGGGAAAGTACAACCAGAATTGTGGGGATGGTAATGGTGCATTTTTTATTGGGTTTAATCTTTCCATTTCTACACATTGGGTATTAAATACAACATGTGGGGCACATATCTATATTCAAATGAAGAACCAATTATATTTAGAAATATTTCCAAATGATAGGTGGATATTCATGCTTCCAATGTCGCGAGGCTTGCAACAGTGGCCACTGGTGATTACCATATCTCATTTACAAGAGGAATACTTTTGGTATTACAAAACTATTGTTATATAAATATTGTTAAGTAGAATATATATACCATATCAAGTTTGGATATGGATGGATTTATTTTTATGTTTGGAAATACAGGTTGTTTTTTTCACATAACAATGCATGTTATGTTATAGAACATTCAAATAATGTTTTTTATGTATTAAATTATAAAAACCTTATATTAGAAATTGATAATGTAAAAACTCACATGAATCATACAACACCCATTTTTGGCATCAACATATTGGTCATGTAATTTAGAATCTCTTGAAAAAGATCAGCCAATATGGTTATTAAGACTCTACTAGCCCAAACCACTAGATAATTTTCACACTTGTTTACAAGGAAAAATGACCAAGATACCTTTTTGTCGAGGGCATGAAAAGGCCATAGAGCTTCTAGAATTGGTACATATGGATGTTTGTGGACTATTTTCTAGTAGATTCTACAGGTGGATATTCTTACATAACTACTTTTACTGATGATTTGAATAGATATTGATATATCTACTTAATGAGGAATAAGTCAGAATCCGTAGGTAAATTTATGGAATTCAAGAATGAAGAAGAGAATCAGCTTGGTAAAATGATAAAGTATATTTGATCAGATTAAGGTGGAGAATATATGAAAAAAAAGAGTTCACCGACCTTTTACAGGATTTTGCGATTCTATCCCAACCGAATCATCCTTATACACCCAAATGGAATAATGTTAATGAATGAAGAAACCACACCTTGTTGGACATGGGGCGGTGAATGATGAGTCATGAATATCATTCATTATCCTTTTGTATATATGCATTATAAATTATAGAATACACATCAAGAAGTGTACCAAATAAGATGGAAAAAAGAATTCCCTATGATTTATTGAATGGAAAGAAACCATTTTATCACACTCATGCATGTCGAGATGCGATGCAATGTTAAGGACATATTAGGGAACAAACTAGCACCCTGGAGTATGATTTGTATCTTTATAGTATATAACAAGGAAACAACAGGATATTACCTTTATAAACCTTCATAAAATAAACTGTATGTCGCCAAACACGTTGTCCATATTGAAAAGGATCACATCATCAAAAAGGATAGTTGGAGAAATATTGACTTAAAGAATTTTTATGCTCAAGAAACATATGATTTGGTATATGAACAAGTTCCACAGGTCTCCATAGAAGTAGTTTTAGAAACACATGTACTACGTTGGATCTTATAAGAGGTAAAAGAACTTGAGAGATTTGGTTTACTATTCACCGAAGATAGTTAATAATTATTTTTGGACAATGATGAACCTTTGTCCTAAAAATAATCAATAGAGTGCTCAGAAGCAACAATATAGATAGAAACAAGAAATTATAATAAGGATTCCATGTATCCGAACAAATTCTAGGTTCTAGTTGATGAGATAGTTCTTTTAAATCCTATTGGATGAAAATGGTTATTTAATAGAAAGATAGATATAGGAGGTCTATTTAGCACCTATAAAGCAATACTAGTGGATAAAGGATTCCGAAATCATTAAGGAATTAACTATGATGAAACCTTATCACCATTTTCTATGTTTAAATAGATAAGAATTATAGTTTCCATAACAACTTACCTTGAATAAGATATTTGAAAAATGGATGTCAAGATAACATTCATTATCTGGAAACAACAAGAATGTGTCTATATGACACACCAAATGGGTTTGTGACACTCAGTGAAGCCAAACATGTTAGTATGTTGTGGAAATCCAATTATGGATTAAAGAAAGAATCCATCTTATAGAACATTGGATTTGATAAAGCCATAAAGGAATTCAGTTTCATTAAGCATGAATGTGATCTATGTATTTATAAACTATTTAATTGGAATGCGGTCGTTATCCTTGTAGAACATGTTGAAGAAATATTACTTTATAGAAATGATGTACCAATATTATAGTCAGTTAAATGAATGTTTGAACCAATGTTTCTCCATGAAGGACAAAAGTGAAGCATCCTACATTCTAGGGAGAAGGTTCATTTATGAAATATCCATGTGGCTTGTTAGACTAGGCTAGGTTACATACATTGACCAGATACTAAATAGAATTAGTATGGAACAATCCAAGAGGGTAATGTTTCCAATTTCACATAGCCTACATCTTTATAAGATAATGTGTCCTTAGACATAGTAGGAGAAACATATGATGAGTAAGATGCCATACGCTTTGGCTATAGGGTCTATCATATACTCCATGTTATATACCTGGCTGGATGTTGCCTATTCACTAAACATTGTAGTAATATATCAAGATGATCTAGGAGAACATCATTGGTCTAAAATTATGAATATCCTTAAGAATTTGAGAAGAACTAATAATATTTTACTTATGTATGGAGGAGACGAGGAGCATGACTTTAGATGGTATGTTGATGTTGGTTTTCATATAGATCAAAAGGATATGAAGTTGCAATCTAGATACATTTTCTATCTCAACAGTGGATTTGTGAGCTGGAAGAGTTCAAAGTAGACGGTTGTCAAAAATTCTATAGCTAAGTCTAAACATAGAGGGACTATTGATGCCTCCATGGAAGCTGTATGGATTAAGAACATTTCCTGGGTGCTTAATGTGTTTTTTATAAGTAGAGACCCTATTAAATTTTATTACGATAATTGTCGATCTTATAAAAGATCCCAGGTCACATTAACGGACAGATAACATTCTCTAGAAGTATGACCTCTTGAGGAATTTATATCAAAGGGGTGATGTTTCAATGATCAGAGTTTCCATGGATGAAAACATGGTAGACCCCATGACTAAAGGAATATTTCAGATAAATCAAGTATATCATGTGAGAGTTAGAGGGATAAATGATGTTAGTAGTTGGCTATAGTCTATGTGGGAGTATGTTGGAGTTGGTGGCCTAGAACCAACTACATTAACTTTATGATAAACTTGTATTCATCGATTTGAATATTAATAAATACCATATTTCATCTTAATTGTTCTTCTATTTGACATTTCATTTTATAACGTCAAATGGAAAACTATGTAACAAGAGGGTCATAGTAGATCCCTACAATGATGAGAACCTAGAGGTTCTATAACACTGTTCTAGAATATATGTGATCTATGGATGAGTGATGTTATTTGTGAAAAATAATAACACAATGAATTAGATGTGAGGACACAAAAATAATTGCGGAACAATCTCATGGGTTTCACCCTTATTAATATCTAAAAGGATATTATGAGAACTAGACACACTAGTAGAAAATCCCCATTTCATATTGTCATTATATTTTCCTATTTGAGGTTGTGTGTATTAGTGTTTAGACCATACTATTATTATTAATCAGTATTACAACATGAGAACATTGACGTATCGATGGAATAGTGATGAAAAATTGTTCGAAGTTTAGTCGGATATTTTGGGTGTCTCACGAGTAATACCATATTAATAGATAATGTGAGAAGGGATTTTTCCCTTCTTTTCCATAATGGAAGTTGATATCTCCGCCCCTTTGATGGATTTAATATAGTCTAAATAAATCCATGGCCATGATGAGAAATGGGAACGTTAAATCCTAGGAAGTCAAAGAAATAATAATCAGTCACATAGGTTGATGGCTCTAGCATGAAACCATATTGATCGGTGATCACATGATAAGAGGATTACATTACAATGCAAGCATTTGTAGTAGGTGACATGTCATTTCAGCATTAACTTATTTCTTTATGGGTTCCTTGGCCTCTTGTTAGACGCTAACCTGAGAATTTAGGCAAGATCTACATAATTCTACTAAGAATGTGGTCTAGAGGGTCACACACTAAGTGAATCCTAGTATCACTGTTAATTATTAATTAATCAAGTTAAATAAATAAAATTCCAGATTTTGTTTAATAATTATTCTGGGATTCCTGATCGCATTTATTTCGATATATGTTATTTGAGATAATATATTGTATGAAAAATAATATATTTATTAGTGATTAAAGTAGTTATATTTGTTTAATAAATAAATATTAATTATTCGGGATCTATTAAATGTGGATGAGGAAATAAAGAAAATTGAAAAAAATTACTCACCGTGTATATTAATATATACACACTCTGTAGTTTTTTGCAGTTTTTTGAGATATATTAATATATATTTAATTAAGTAATATAATATGTAATTTTCTGGTCACATTAAAAGGGAAACTTATGGTGACATCTTATTACAAGACATGGGGTCTTACTAAGAATAAAATAAAATATATAAATACCTAAATGTTATCATTTTCTTTCATTATTCTATGTATTATAAATCTCAATGGTAATATTGTCATTAAGGATAAAAATTATCTTGGGTTGTGCACAATTGATCTGGACAAATCTCTCAATCTAGGAGAGAATACATTTACTCCATGAACTATCTCAACTTACAAGAGATATCCTCCTCATTCTGATCCAGGAGAGTGCTTTGGAAGCATCTCTCAACGATATCGATGGCGGATATTTCAAGCAATGGAATTTACATAATAGCATTTAGAGATACCTTTGGTGACATCCAAAGATATATAGAGAAAATTTGGATCACCTATAGAGGGATCCTATAGATGGATTCTCCGATGCAATGATGAATCACATTGGATTGTGACCAAAAACATCAACAGAGAGATAATTCCATCAAGGTAATTATTTTCTTTTAATAAAAGTAATTATAACACAAATATGATAATCCATTATATGGTTTTGGGACATCCCACTTTCCTTTCATTTATTTTTCAATTTTAAAGATCAGTCATTTTATCATCGTGACGGATGTCGGTGTGATTGCTCTTAATAGAAAAATTTAAATTGCATACACATATTCATGGGCTTTCACTGTGCCCAGAAACTAAAAAAATAAGATATTATTACTCAAATAATATTATAATTTATATAAAAAAGTAATAAATATTCTGTATTGAATATAATTTATATATCAAAAGAAACAAAATAATGCAATTAGTTTTATTTTTGATTTATAAATTATATAAAATTTCCACAATAACATATATAAACACCTAAACAGTAATTATATAGATTTCATATAAAATTTTATTACATTTCATAAAAATTATATATTAACCATGTAAAATATATAAAACATTTTATTTGGGGAATAATTCATTAATTAATAAATTTCATATATTATCTCGATTTGTGAATATATATTAACTAAAATAATAAATATAGAAATTTATATGATTTCATTAGATGAAAAAATATCTTTTCTTGGTAATAGAAGTAAAATGAAAATAATTTAATAAACATTTATTAAAAATAAAAATATAACTTGAATTTTTATTTCATTACATGTCATATTTGTGGGATCGACCATGCTTTGCAGCATTACTACCCTATTATTTTTGAGTGTATTCAGGGAACAATAATTATCTAATATAACAACCCATAGGGGAATCAAAGACACCATATGAGAATGTCATTAGTTTCCACATAATATAATATAGTTGTTCTTAGGTTCATTGAACTTCTCTATTTTAATACCACCTGAGAATACAATCGTGAATAATGGACAAACAACCTAATGTGGATCTATGATCTAAATAGTGTCCTCACCGATTTACAATAATTTATTCCAAAAAATATATATTCTCAAAACACCTATATACTTAATAATAATTCTATATTAATTTTACATATCTTAAAAAATTTAATAAAAATATTTTTTGGATCACACAGTTAAATTTGATACATTTCACATAGAGTCACGTTATGGGAATGTTCTGGTTTGTATAATGTGATATACAATATGGTACAATTAATTCTTCATAATGACTTTTAATCAAACATGTAATCTTTTTGGTCTTTACCAAAGTTAATTAGACTTGATAATTGTGCATACACCACTCTTGTGTCATTAATTTAAAATATTCACAATAATTATAAATAATAAATTTCTTGTTAAATGATTATATGATATGATAAATCCTTCCTCTAGTATATGTTTCTATGAATAGTGCCTTTAAAAATCCCTAATTTTCTTGTAAAATCATCATGTTGGAAAAAATATTCCCATAGAGCATGTTTTAATCCATTCAATGAATTATTCAATCAATAAGCCATTATTACATCATTTTAAATAATAATAACCGTTATTTTTTTCAACAATGTCTTCATTATCATGGCCACCATTTATAAATGTAGGCCATATAAGAATTTTATAAACATTATTACAATATTTTACTACCACTTCCAAGATCATTATTTCTATTACAATTTTAGAAATATTTGGAAAAGTATATTAAAGTCTATAACATTCATCGGTAAACATCCTTTTTAAAAATATCTACTCCTATTCTATATGATTCACATTTTTCATTCATTTCATTTTTGGAAAACCCTTTCTTTTAAAAATCACATTTTCTGTCTGTTACTTGTGACAAGATCCCATAATAAGTTATTAATAATTTGTTTGAGTTTCACATTAATATGATTTTACCACTCATCATGTTCAATATGCATATCCCACATTCCATGTTCAAACTAAAATACAAGATCAATTTGACATTTAAATATTTTCTACATTCTAGTCTGAACTAGTGCATTTTGACTCCCAATAATATATTCAATGTCTATATGATTCATTAATCATTTAAATTTTTTCTGTTACAATCATCTCATTATTAATCATCAAAATGACATAATTTTTTGAATCAAAAATTTCTAGTATGTTTTTAGTAACTTTTCCATCCATTTTTTCTGAAATTTTCTCACTCCCTTCAATGGGATTTTATATATCTACATGAATCTTCAAAATCATTTTATCCATGTTATCATAAATTTTCACATCAATAAACTCAGAAACATCATTTAATGTATTTTTATAAAATAATTATCCATTCCTAGATTATAGATATCTTATAATTATATCATCATCATCATTTTTTCCATAAACATTCATTTCCACATTAACATTGATTTTAATATTACATGGACTATACAAATATTTAAATATTTAATTTTTTGTTTATTTTTGTTCCCCATATCATAGGGTGGGGAACATGTATTGGGAATTAATATATATATATTTATAATATAAACCATTATATATATTAGTTCCCTCTAAATGTATTTTTATGAATCACTCCCAACCATCATCGTTATTCATATGGCCACAATGATCCTATTCATCCACCCAACAACCCCATTTGTTTATGTTGTATAGGTTTTGATATCAGGATAATAATTTCCTTGTTTTCATAGATATTTTTTAAAATATTGACACATGTATTTTTTTGTTCCTTAAGATCACTGAACCACAAAGATGGGATTTGAATCAATGATTTTTTATAAAACAAACTATATGAAATATATCCCTTAAAACTAATTAGAGTAATTTTACATATAAACAATTAGATAAATTTTAGAATTAGGTAATGATATGTATGTAAACAAGGAAGGTATGATTTTTACGGTTCAACATCATTGTCTAACCCAATGTCCATTATAAGGAGACTCCAATCGATATGTTGAAATTTTCAATTAGAACTAATTGAATATAAATATGTGTCAATGCCCATATTAATCCTTTAATACCTATATAGATAAAATTATATTGACTCACATAAGATTATAATGTATTAAAAAATTTAATCATCAAATTATTTTTATAATTCATAAATCAGCCCCAAAGATGTTCATTTTAATATTACATTCAATTATATCAATCATAATGTGTTTTTCTAATGTTGACATTTAGGTGCCTTAAGAAAGTCCTTCAATTCATACTCATCGAAGATACACAAAATTTATAACATGAGATCATTAAAATTATTTAAAACAACACATGTAAATATTTTTATGAAAACTCTATATGATTGTTCATATTTTAAAACTAGACCAAGAATTCATTGAACACTACCACTGTCCAATTCATTTAATAAAAACCTCATCTTGATATTCTGAACCCAATCTAAATCTGACACCTTTTCATCAACATAAAAATGTTCTATATTAGAAACTCACATCTAATATAAATTCTTTCTTATAAGATTATTTCATTAAACAATATTATGAATGGTTTTACATTTAATCCTGTCTTTATAGGTGAACTGAATGTACAAATTATGATAACATAATTTCACATTCCAACTTAAACTTATTCAAAAAAATTATTAATATTTTTTATAAATTTATAGTCTTCTTGTAAATTCTCTTGAAATATTATTGATGTTTATTAAAATATTTCGACCACCAACCATCCTAAATTTTTTTCTCAATAAGAGAATATAAGAATAAAATACATAGTACATCATCATTAGTCATAAAAAGTGATTTAAATTGTTTTCAATAAATCTACAAAACATATTTCTTTAATATGTTCATTTGATGAATAAATTAGGGACACATCCATCTTTTGGAATTTTTTTATAAAAACTATTTTAATAATAATCAATCTATTCACAAAACTGTACATATCCGATTGTCTTCATCCATCTAATTTCTTAGCATAATGTCATCCTAATTAATAATTAATATATTATTAATTTCATCCACTTTATCTTTCTTATCTTATTTTTGACTAAATATATTGTTATGAATTATATTCCACATGTACATGAGAAAATATAGTACAATATATTGGTAGCTCATCAAACTTTCAATCTATCCCTCCTAATAAATCATACACCATAGAGTTTACTCTACTCAAAATAGTGTATTTAGTGTCATCATTAATGTCTGTTTGATGTATTTATGTATAATTAAATATCATTTAGGGATCCTTCAATCAATATCAGTTATTGATTATTTCAATTCATTAATACATTGGCTCAAAAAAACGTTATATAAAATTACTCTCTGTAAAAAATCATGTCGATGAAGATGGTTCACTACATTGTTTAGAATTCCAAAAAATTATGTTAAATTAAAATGTCTTCAATTGGTGAAATATCTAATTTATCATTTTGTTTTATAATTATACATTTTCACATTTTTTAAAATATTTCTTCATTTGTAACTTTTTATTTAATTCTATTTTTATTAAAAAAGAAAAACAAGATTTCATAAGATCATATAAAAAGGAATTTGTAATTATATATATATGGTTCAACAAGTGAAATTACGAAACATTCCATAGCTACAATCTCAAAAAATTAAAATGATTGATTTTATTTCATTAATTTAATCTTTTTGGTTTTGTAGTAAATCTCATTATTATTTATCTTGACCTTATCTTTTATTCTAAAAAAATCCAATTGTATCGTGATATTCCATTATCATGTTTGAAAATTTGATAAAATAATATATTATCATCTGATATTGATTGAATGGGTATTGATAAGAATTCTTAAGACACATCCAACTTCCCCTAAAAACATACTATGAAAATTTTATTCAAATATCATCTTATAGATAATTCGACAAAACAAATTCACCTTAAATAAAATATAATTAACAAAACATGTTCCCAAATCATTCAATACATTTTTAGTGAAGCATCACAATGGATATTCAGTATTTCCCATTATATTTTATAGAAACATTACTTCTATAAACACATGTCCTTTTTCAACCACTAATATTTTCTAAAAAAAATTCTACATCCTTCACCATGTAACAAAATTTATCATATAGAAGTTATTAAAACCAAACTACTAAATAAATTCATGATTTTGAAGGAATTATATCCTTTAGTGATAAAAAGTATTTTTATGATATGATAAACCACCGTCTTTATTTTACACACAGACTATCATTCTCTCATTTTCATTGTTTTTGAATTTTTATGTTTACCATAGATTTAGATACATTTTTTCATGAATTACAAATACTATCCCCTAATGAAACATTATCTAATTCGATCTGGGGGTACATTAATAGATAATTTTTGTAGTATTTAGGGAATTATGGGTAATAAATCATAGCCTCAATTTTACTAATCATTCATACAGTATTCCTTTTGTCAAGAAATAAACAATTTGATATTTTGTAGAGATGTAGTAAAGAAAAAATATCCCCTAGTAACTTATTCATTAATATAGTGATACTCAAGATCAATGTTCTATAATATATAATTTTGTAAATGATATTTTTAATTATCAATGAATCATTAACTATCTCACTATATCATCAATGGTTAAGAAAATTTTACACTCAAATATTCCATCTAAAATTATTATGAATCATTTTTGTATAATAATGGGTGGAAGGAGTATATTCCACTTCTTATGTACTAAATTTCACTGAAATCTATTTAATAATAGTTCATTTCAAACAATATTTTATATTAAGAATTTTTTCTCATGTTGTTTATTTTATATCATTATAATATCCATCCTAATTAGTATTAGTATATACAAGATTTATTATTTCATAATATCTTTGATAAAATACCCCATAAGAGGATATTAATTATAAATATCTACTAATTATTTTTTGATAACAAATATGTGATTTTTTTTGTACCACTCTGATATCTTGCATTAAAAATTTCAATATGAATCATTTCTGTCATTATTTTGTAATATGTAAAAAATGTTCAATAAACAATCTAAAATATTTTTGATTCAATCTTTTCAAAGCATCATCATTACACCTCTTCATTATAGTATAAATTAGAGTAGAAAGAAATAGATTATCCACCTAGAAAAAATTTATTACAACTCTATTTTTTGAATTTTTATATGATAAAAAAATATATCTTCACTATAGTTTCACTTATAGTCTACCAAAAATTATAAATATTTATCATTTAATTGTTAATTTCTTTATTAATTTATTAAAAAAATATATGTAATATCTTTTTTTCTATCTCCATGAAAAATGATGTCATCATCATAACAAATAAAAATCATGGTGCCTAAATTAATTTCCATCACATATAAGTGGTTCCAAACATTCCCTATAGAAAATTTCAATTCATTCAATAAAATATATTCTATTGATTACAAGAACAATGGAGCATGTTTCGAACCATACAAGGTTTTCTTCAAATTAAAAATGTTGGATCTATATTTTTAATTTAGAACCCACATGGTTTGTGAATATTTTTTTTAATTACCAAAATTTATGATGGTTGTCATGGAATCATTCAGATGGTATTTTAAACCATTATGATTAGCCACCTCCAAGATCATTCGTAACTTTCTAATTTCACAACATTGGAAAATTTTGTATAAAATCCATCCCTTCTAACTATGAGTAGCCTTTATAGTCAAATCATGACTTGTTTTACTAAACATCTCCATGTTCATTCAACTATTTTATAAACACAAATTTTATTCCCAACAAAATTCATCCCTTTTGGTTATTGAACATGATATTTTGTGTCATTTTACTATATTAGATCTGAATCTTTATTTATGGTGTCTACCCATTCTTTGTGGTCAAGTACCATAGAAATCAATTTAGGTTTTACTGGTGAGATAATTCATGTCATATATTCAAATAAAATAATTTTTCTATTCGAATCATAGATATATTATTCCAAATAATGATTTCAATTTAAATTGATATATTTATATTATAAAATATTTGAGTATTTATTCATTTTCACAATACCCAACTAAATGATTATTTTGAATCTCAATTCACATAATTTTACTGACATTCATCACTAATTTTGTATTCTCATTAGATGATATTACATTTTATTGTAAAACGTTTTCAATAACATTTTTAAAGAATTTTTTTATTCCATAACATTAAAATTATAGGAATTCCAGAAACATTTATTAATATTTATTACAACCTATATAACTAATTATACTTGTTAAATATCCCATGAAATTCCAACCCAATAATTTTCATAAATTCTTCCAATATCCTAATTATTTTATTTGAAGTAAGAATAGACTTCCCAAAAAAGAAGAAAAATTTCATTTAAGTATTTTTAATATACCAAATATCATATGAATTCATGTGGGATTCCATATATAAAAAACCATGGTTTTGTACATATACAAAATTACTTACATCTTCCCTATTGAAAACCAAAGAAATTTTAAACTATAAGAACATGTTTCTTCCCATTCCAAACAATTATATCATTTTCCATTCAACCAAACTATTTTGAGGAGAATTATGGGGATCATTGTAATGATATCTAATTACCTATTACTTATGTAATATTAAAAATGAATGAATTTTTCACTACATTCTATTTTTTATTTTCAGTTTTAATATATATATATAGACTAATATCTTTTAAAATTGAAAATACTGGTCATACAAGTGAAATCAAAAAAAATTGATAATTTATAAATTCCATTTCAATTAATTATTTTCCATTATCACACTATGTATTTAGTGAATATTCTCAAGTTTTATAACAGATAGAATTCAAAAATTATTTTGATTATAAAAAAATCATTCCATTCTGACATATTATGAAAAGGTTACATTCCTTTTATCTCAATGATGGTATGTCTCATTCAAAGTATATTGTGAAATGTTTTTTCAAAAAAATTTCTCTAATATTCACATGCTTTTTATTCAAAAAAATTACTTCATTACTCAAATAACATCAGATATAAATTTCACCAATCTAAATGGGATTCCTACTGATTATCTTTACATTGTTTAAATGTTTTCCACATTATTTAATTCTGATGTTACATTATCCATTACATAAAATAATGTATATAGACTAATAACAAAGTTTTCTAAAAATAATTATTTTTTTAATCCAATGAAAAATTAAAACATCCATATATTTCTTATTATGAGCTTTAATTTAGCAGTTTCCTTTCCCCAGATTTTTTTAGAATTATCATTTCACAATGTAATTCCACCCCCATAATGATCCTTATTATATTTCATGATCGTTAAATAACCATTCATATGTGATGAAATATAAAAATCATTAATTCATGACTTACTTATTTCCATTACTTTTATTAATGTATCAACCACAAAATCTCTTTCTTCATCATTATTTTTTCTGACCTCATATTGTTTCATATAATAATATCTTTTAACCTGATTAGTGATCACATTTTTTCTAAATAATTAATTGGTTGGTCATTTGTTTCAAAACATTCATCTAATAAACCAACAAAAATTATTCATCAGAAACATTTAAACGTTTTTTGAATTTTTTTCTTTCATTATTACGATGTCTTTGGAATGTTTTTCAAATTCCTACCACAACTTATCCCCAAAACGTCATGCCTACTTATGTGGATAAACATGTTGTGAAAATAGTTATAATATTTTTTTCATTAAATGTCACAACCCTAATAAAATAAAATAAATATTATATTTATCTATAAATTTTTTCTTTCAAAATATCAATTTTCATCTTTTATAAGACCTTTAATTTTTCTTCCTATAGGCTTGGTGGACCTTTTTTATGATGTTTATTCTCAACAATGGATTATATGGTATTTTTATCATATTATTTCTCAATCAAATATTTCTTAATGTTATCTATAACACCAAAATTATTAGGAAAATAGGACTGACCTTTGTATTTTGTGGTAGAAGACCTCACCTGATACTTTAATATACCTATATCTATAGCATGAGATGATTCATGTTTTATATTTATGGCCATGTTGAAAATATTTTTCATCTTTTTCAGGATATTATTTTAGTAAATATGTTTCAATTTTTGAATATAAACTTTATCTCCCATAATATTAATTTTTTGAGATCTTTAAATTCCATTCATTGTTCAACATCTTTTAATTTGATGATTATTGTCTCTTAGATATAGTCATTTTAAAATTGAAAGAAATATTTTGATCCTATATCATTATTTTCAGGTTCATTCTTCAGTATAATCATTTATTTCTTTAGATTTTTTTTCCTAAAAAAATTATCATGTTACGATATAATATGATATTCTCTATATGTTTCATCACCTCTTTATTCATCACTATTTTAGGAACCCCATTTTTCTCTAAATTTTGAAATTATATTCTGATTTTTTTTAAGATCCATCTTTTAAAGAATTATTTTCTATAGATTCAGTACAAAATACCATATTTAATATACTAATTTTATTTCAAAGGATTTTTTATTAAGAACATTTTATTTATAATATTCTATTGATGTTTTTCTACTAATTCCATTTTTTATTATTAATGATTTTAATGTTCACCAATTTTCATCTCATTAAAAAACCTAGAAAAAAATCAATTCCTTTACTTTTGAAATATTTATGTGAGATACTTCTTGTGTTAATTCCTCCACATTTTATATATGTTTTTAACATAATATATATTACTATTTCTTTTATTTGACCATCTTCCTTGTCCACTATGTCACTATCATCAATAGTATCATATTTAATTAACATGTTTATTTAATTTTAATCCATTTCTTCCATGATCATCATAATGTATACTTTTAATTTTCTTAACTCATAACAAATAAAATATTTATTTAATTTATATAGAGATAAAAGCATCTTATCATCAAAATAAGATATTTTGGAATCAAACCTATCATGGAAGATTTTTATGTGTATCTTAATAATGGTATCATAATTCAAAAAATCCTAAAAAACTATGAAATTTTCTATAACATCTTTAAATATAGTTTTGTTCTCATCAAACAGTTCTTCATCATCTATTTTAATTGTGTTTATGAAAAAATTGAGATTTTTAAAATCAAGATTCAAACCGGAGACCCTATTATCATACCACATGAATTTCTTTATGATCATTGAATCCCCATTTGGGTGAATCAGTAGATGTATTTTAAAAATATATAACATTATTATATTTTAATCCTTTTTTTGAGTTAGTTTAAATATTTAACATTAAAACAGTATCAAAAATATGAAAAGATATGAGGATTGAAATGTAACACATGACTTTGGAGGTCCGATCCCATTATCAGAAAATACATCATTTCCATTGGAACTCATATCGGTCTATAGAAATTTACTATTATGAAAAATTGAAATAAAATTTGATCAAAATACCTTTTTAGTTCCTCTATATACTGATATTTATGATTTAAATATATTCATTAAATTTATAGTAATTTTATTTGATAATAGAGTGACAAAAAATATCATAAACCTTCTAAATTTGTGCCCACATTGTTTAGCTAGAATTATTTTCTAATTTTTTATCGAAAACAATGTCTTATAAAACCATTCTATTTTAATTGAGTATAATTCCTATGTAACTCACAGAACAATTCAAAAATTGAAACATTATATATTTATTATTACCCAAACCACTATGCTTCAAAAATTTATATAAAAACACATTTATATATATATGATAAAGTAATACTTCTTGAATTCCCTAAAGACATCCTCTATCTCATGCCACATTTAGAAACCTATATCTAATATTCTAAAACATTAACCATGAAATTCATTTTCAATATACCTAAAATGATATTGGTTGGAAACGAACTTCAAAACCAAATTATTCAGAGTTTATGATTTTTTCAATTAATAATTCTAAATATATTTATATAGTTCATCCACTCATTATAGGTTATAAGAATATGGAATTTTTTGAAACTCAATATATATTTTCTATAAAAAATTAAAAAAAATATTCTATATAATTCTTGAGTTTTTCAACTATTCTCAAATTCATAGGAATATTCGTGAAGATTCATGAAATCATTTCATTTTAATTTAATATTCATTTTTTTCTCATAAAGGTGATAATTGTTGATAAACGTGTAAAATATCATTAGTCTAGTAAATATATTCCCTTATTTTTTTAATTATGAAATTAAACACTATCTGGTATAAATTATTATAATTAATCCGTTAGAGACTCATTCATATATGGGAATAGTTTTCTATAAAACATTGTGAATTTCTTTTATCAAATCACAGAAATCAACACTACCTCTTTTAGTAGAACCAATATTTTGTTTCTTTAGTGAATTTATATATAATTCTACATAGAATGTAATGTTCATTATGTGACCCAATCTCATCATTCCTTCAACTAAAGAACTCTATTTGCATCAGCTGGCTAATGAAAATATGAAATTTTTGTTTGGATGGATTGTTGTTTCTTGATAATATGAATCTAAATCACCATAATCTTTTTAAACCACTTGGATTATTCTTATTAGAAATATTCATTCAGAGACCTAATTAGTGTATTATAAATTTATTTAGTTCTAATGAATATTTATCTAGTTATATTTCTATCAAAACCAATTATTTATGTATTCACAACATCATAGTATGGTCACTAGAAAACATCATATGAAATTATAGTCTATAAAAACACAAGACCATGAAGATGGATGAAAAAAATTTCAACATCCTAAAACTTGTTTCAAACATAACATTCACTATAAAATTAACTTAGTATATCACTCTTTTGGATTTCAACCAATGTATTTTCAAAAATATTGACTTCTTATATAACCATTTATTTATGTAACATTTTTCAGAAAATTAGAAACTTAGTAACAATTACTTCCCATTATATGTTTTTTCTAACGATCTGCATCTAGTTTAACTTGTGAAATTTTCTAAACAACCCCTCAATAATACTCAACAACCTATAATGCCATATATTCATTTAGAAATTTTATCTTTTATGTTTTTATTAATGTTCACATGGAATTCATTTTCCCTTAATTCCCCTTTAACAAACATCAACTTTTGTTATGATATACTTCAAGATATTGGAAACTTATAAAAAACAATATAAAAATTAGAAAAATTGTTGGAATGTTTCTCAAGAAAAAATCTAAAAAAACCATCTTCCTCAAGAAACTTCAAAATATAATTCATTAAAACATTTTTAATAAAATTTATGCTGCTTTATTTCAATTATAAACAAATATATACTTATGGAATAATATTTTTTATCCAATAAAAAATATTTTTATTGAAAAATCACAATGGATATTCACATAATAATTATCAAAAATCAATTTTCAAATACACATACCATGATACATTTTAACACTCCTAATGTATAATTTAAACATTTATACAGAAATATTATTTTACATGATTAAAAGAACATTTTTAATCTATGTGATGTATTCGATTAATGTAATGAAATATAGACCATAATAGGTATATTTTAGTATCAATGATGTATAATGTTATATATAGAGAAATTTTAAATGAATTTCATAAGTAAAATAAAACATTAAGTGTTTATCTTGAGTTATCATTCCATTCTAACATATTCCAAATATTCCATCTTGTTTTCCCTTATTGTTAGTAAATATCACACCACATGAAGTTTCAAATTCATTAATATGATTATTTATATAATATTAACATGTATTATATTCCATAACATTTTATTATCCTTCACGCTCGATTAAAATGTATTAGAAGGATCACCAATCAAGAATATGATTCCATTATTTATAAGGACTTTTGAAATATTTGTTCTATCAATTATTATTTTTATGATACATGCATTTATTATAATGTATTCTCCATTTGAATTATCAAAATTTTAGATAAAACATAGTAAGTTGGGTTTTATAACTTCAATATAAAAATATCATATGTTTTCATCTTATTATTTTTTATCTATGATGTTCAAATTATTTTTATTTTCAAAGAAGAGTCATTACCCAATATTACTCCACATTAATCATGTTTCTTAGTGTTCTTATGAATTTTGGAATCACCTGTAATGTGGTAGTAATACCCATTATCTATAATCCATGAATTTGTCATTTTATTTTAAATGAAACATAACCTAATAATGAGTTTTATTCATAGAAAATGTGAACAATTTTCCCATAATCATTTAGAGGTAACTGACTGAGTAATATTTTCAATAATTTCTTAGCTATATCTTCATTTTGATTACATAATAGATATTTTTATTCATTTAAATTATGAATTTATGGTGTTTCTTACTTCTAGATACAATCTATTTAGATATGATTTATTCAACAGTCTTGTTTTATATCATTGGAATGAGTCCCATGGAATCATTCTTTCTCTTAGGTAATGATATTTTACACCATCTTGTATATTCATTATATAATTATATTTCAAAACACTAATAGTAACCTTGAAATATGAATTTTCATAATGGAATGTGGTTATGTCAAAAATCATTTTATGTAAAATCAGGAATCTTGGAAAATCAATCAGTCAGATTTCATCTTTGATTGGAAATAGATGTTTCATTAATTATTATTCTTTCATTGGGTACTCTTTCATAAAATATAAACCGAATTTTATATGTCTACATTATATTATAAATAATATTTAAATATAATTGTGATATTAACTGATTTATATATATATATATATTACATATTTGGACTTTAACAACTAAAACTTTTTTTCATTAAAGGATCATCCATTTAGTTTACTGGAGTTCCAAAAGACCTTCTTGATCATTGTGAGAATTTTATCATTAGAAATACAATTTTATTTTTATAATTGATAATTATTATTCATTAAAAGATAGTGTGTGTCCAATATATATGATCATATTTTTGTATTCTATATCTACAAATAAGATATTTATATTTTATTTTTCAATAAATGTGTCCCTTTTAGTGTTATCACCATTTTCATCAACTAATTTTTATTTTTCATTACAAAATTGTTTTTCCACTTCTATATTAGTGTATATTAATCAATAATTTCTCAATTTCATCTTTCAAAATTTATTCACAATATGTTGGTTCTGAGTTATCTTCATCTTAGCTGTATGATTTAACATTTTTTGACACCTAACCTGTAAAATTTAAATTTTCACTTTTTTTTATTTAATACATGAGATAATATTTTTTACATTTTATTTTTCTCATTATAATTATTAATTTTTATGTTAAATCTCTTCTCACTTCCATCATACTTAGAATAAACTTTATAATTTTTTATCCACTTCATTTTTGGAGTTCCTTAAACATTTTCAGATTAAACATTTTCTTTTTTATTTCAAATACAGTAAATTTTTTAGTGTAAAAACTATTTTATTTATAGAATATACCAAATAGTTTAACGCTATTCTTCATTTTCAATTTCTGGCACATTTAGTATTGAAGTAAATAACTATTTTATATTCATCATTATTCTTATAATACCTTAATTCAGTAACATCTAAATAATTTTAAATGTTTATATTCCTTATGGATTCAAAATGCATCTCATCTATCACATTTAATTAGAATGGTGGGTGTTTTTACATTTAATAAGTAATAATAATATTATGTATCTATTTAGGATAATGAAATTATCTTTCTCCATGTGCTAATATTTTTGGATCCGAACTCTTAGGATAATTTTTGATCAATTTCTTCACAATTATTGAATGATCATGATTATAACCACATACAGAAATATTAATCTCATTTTTATTTACCCATATGATGAATTCATTAATCCATTAATCATCTTCCACATTTATATCTTCAAATTTTATTCTTAAGTTATACAGTTTTTCTTGCATAATTTTATATTTCCAAATTAATTTCTCTCCAACATTTTGAAATTTTATTTTACAGTTAAAAGTACTATTAGATTATTATAATAATTTTCATACAATGATATTAAAATATAAATTTTTGCAATTCCATCCACTTCTATATTATCTTTTTCATGTAATGTTATCCAATATTCATATATGAGTTATTGAAATCCCTATTTCACAGCATCAAAATAATTTAACCTAGAAATAATATATATGAATCATTTAATTATTCCATATATGATAATATTTTTCATTGAATGTTGGTACAAAACTACTGTTCATTTAATTGATATTATCAATGGATCAGTGTATAGTTTATTTTATCTTCATAAGGGTACCTTCTCTTATACCAATTTAATTTCATGGTAGGATCATATTTCTCAATTGATAAGAGGGTGTGGAATTAGTTGGTTGGGGTTCTTATAATTCTTTTAACCAAAATAATCCTCTATAGCTCATTATAGTTCAATCGAATGAAATACATGAGGATAATTCTCAATTGTACTTTTTATAATTAATAGAACCTAGAACATTAATATTTTATAATGTTTAGATCCATTTTATAAGAAAACTACATATCATGGATGGTTATTCCCCCAACCACAGATTTATTTCACTATATCCCCAAGTGAAATCCTCTTGAAATAATTCATGACACATCCCATCATACATGTTTGGTTTTACTCCAAATAACATAACTTTGGGATGAATTATAACAGATGATTTCAAAAATAAAGAAGGTACCAATATAAACCAAGTAACTTCAATAAAAGAAGATGATGATCCACTTATATGAGCCTCCAAAATTATGAATCTAATTTATTTACAAAAAGAAAATATTGAAATAAAGTGGCTAAATACTCTTTGACACAAATATAATCAACAATAAAAAAGGATATTAATCATAAAGAGATTTCTATGGAACTTACATTGGCTTTAGAATCTCCTCCTCTCTTCATCAAATTATCTTCTTGTATACATTGTGATATTGAAGAAACACATTTTCATAATATCCCTATAATATCCACAACTACGATCGACAACCACATATACATCTTGGAATTAGAAAATAAAACCAATAATTATAGAGGAATTAAAAACATTCCATGAATCGTAATAATAAATTCACGTTAGAGAACATTAATTATTAAAATCTATAGAAATTAAATATCTTGAAAACATAGAATCTAATTATTTTACGTAGTGAATAAAGGGATATGTAAAATATTTTTACATGATTCTAAATTGGCTATAAACTAAATTGGATATTGAAATTATGAATTCGTTATATTGAAATAATCCACGTGAATTCATCATGAAACACCTATATAAAAATCACATACATAAATCACATAAGTTTGAATTAAACTACGCATAACATTCTTCTATATAAAGGTATTGACATTATGAATCTGATGTGGCTATATCAATCTTTTAGAAATGGGACACATTTTTTTATGTGGATGAATCCGCTATATGATTTTTCTATATAGCTAAAAAGACAACATGATTCACCTAAATGTGTTTTCCTTCCCAAATTAATCTATGTGAATGTCTTAGATTAAAATTTCATTAAGTAATTCTGTTATTTGGATCCAATAATCACTCAATGTCAAGCATAATCACATCAACCGACCTCCAAATAAAATGAAAAATATTTTTCCACATCATCATATTTTATCCAAGAAATATTGAATAATACAAGTTTATATCATGAACAACCCTACTATAATGTTCCTAATGTAACATTTTCAATAAATGTAACAAGGAAATCACACCCTGAAACAAGTGATCCTCAACACTTATTAAACCAAGGAACAAATACTTGAAGCCTACATTATTGAAAACTCAAGCGATGATACCACTTCTCCAAACTCATAAAATGATATACATAAAGAAGTATCATATTACATGATTTCACATTATATATTTATTATATTTATTTTTTAATATTATTATTCTTTTTTATACCCACTAGTTAAATAAGAAAATATATGATTTTTAGATATCATATGTATTATTTTAAATATTATTTTCTCATTTTATTTCAGCGTTTCATGTCACATTAGCTATAAATAATAATATTAAAATATATATACCAAAATATTTAGTGGTTATTGTCAACCCCATTATATAAATTATATCCTACATATATTTATCAGTACTAACTACTAAATGTAGGTGTTGGTGTTCTAAACTAATTCATCGTTACAGATATCACATCTAATGTGAAATAAACAATAATACAATAAAAAAGGATATAATTCTTATAATTCTTCAAAAATTATTGATTATTCTTATAATCGTATACTGAGGTACCCATATAACCAAATCATATATTGAATACAATATAATTTATGTAAAACTTCATAAGACTCCATGAAATTAAAATATTGAAAATAATTTATTTATAAAACATATATCTTCTTTGTTATCCAAAAAAATGTAATAATAACTTGGTTATAAAAGTACTAAATTGAAAATATAAAGCATTTAAAAAAATGAGATAGACATTCCAAAAAATTACATAATTGAACTATCAATCCAACGGTTAGAATTACAATATCAAAAAAAATTCCACAATTAATATACAATTTATTATTTGAAAATTATTAACATAAGACACAAATCAGTTATCTACCAATAAATCATCATTTTATCAATTTTAATCTTCTAAAATATTACTATTTCAAAAAAAATTATCTTTTTTGGGTTGTCAATATGATATACAATAATGTTTTGAAAATTTTGAACAAAAAATTCAAAATAAAAATATGTGCATGATTCAAATTATCCTCAATGAAATTTAAAATAATGAATATTATCAGAGAAAATAATCCTCACAACTGAAAAAATATATGAGTTTCAAGATTTATTTTCTGTTAAGGTACAAATTTTACTACCTTAGGAAAGACTTACACGTGCTATTTCCATCACAATGGGAATATATTTTTATTCTCAGCTATATAAGTATCATCTTTTATGAAGTGATATGATATATGAGGTTTTTGATACATTAATTTTTTAAATTAATTTTCAGGATCAATTTTAAAGTTACACTAAACCTAAAAAATTGATGATATAATATAATAAAATTGATTTAATGTATTATATAGTTATAAAAATTCATTCCTAATATTTCTTCTCAAATTTTACCATCACTTTAACCGATAAAAACATTTGATCAACCTATCACTCACTCTATGTTATCCCTTTTATGTTGATAATTATTATTTAAAACCAAATTATGTTAATGTTTTAATATATGATTCATAAATAGAATCTAAATAAACCAAGGTGTATCCAAAATATTGAGTTTACCTATAATATTTTCAACACATCAAGATTGATAAATATGATTCAAATAATTGAATTAATTTTTACTCTATAATTCATATTAATCTATCTATTAAAATATAATAATGATGGGATTGGGAATATTAGTTTGAATTCAACTATTTTGGTATTTGAATATGGTGTTAAAGTAGAGATATAAAATCCATCTACAATATCATATTAAATTTATAGGGTGAATATGAATAATTTCACTATATATATTCTAAAAATCCTTTTAAATGTGATATATCATATTGTTTTTTAAATAATTAAACATAAAAAGAGATTTTTATTGTATAGATACATTTAAAAAAACATACAAAAATTCTAATGTTCTATAAAATGATCTGTATAAGACAACTGTAGAGTAAGATTTGATGATAAGTGCATCCAATTTATCACAATACACTTCATCGATTTCCAAAAATATAGGTTATTCCTTGTATTGTTGTTATAGAGTGTTTTGATTCTTATCATCATTGTTTGTCCTTGGGATTGGGAATTAATTTGTAAGATGATTTAGATCCATATATTTTGGGTAGAAAACTAATAGTGGCTCCTAATATTTAACATTAACTATGTCTATCTTATTCTTTTTCTATCCAAATATTTATTGCATTATTCTATTCTTCTTTCAAATAAACAACATTTCATGTCCATATAATCATTATTATTATTACTTGATTCAAAATTTTCCATAATTAAAATAAATTTATTTACAAAAATTTGTAGTTTTTATCACCTGAACATTAATAATGCTCCATCTTTATCTTTTTTGTGTGTTTTTAAAATTATTTATGTCGATAATATTGATAATAAACTATGATGGTTTATTATTAGAAACCAAATGATTTTAAAATACAACACAAATCATGTTTTATTTCCTACTAGGATAATATATACACTTCCCTTTCCTAAAAATATTTACTTTGTTCTGGGTTATTCCCTCCATTTCAAAAATTTATGTGTTTTATTTATTTATAATAATGATACCATAATAAATCATTGATATATCATTATTAAAAATTATGTCTTCCCATATAAAATAAGTGATACATTAATTTTGAATATGTCACACAAAGATAAACCTAGGAAATTTTATTTTCAACCTAGGTTATCTATTATTATTTTCATACTAGTTTTTATTACCACACAATTTAATACCATACTCCAGTAATTCAAAATGATTCATTGAAGAGAATTTTAAATTTTAAAATAATATCACCAGGGTGTCTCAAACATAGTTGGCAATAAAGGACCCTTATTCATGCCAAGGGATGAGTTCAAGTTATTATGAAACCAACAAATTTTTAAGATATAAAAATAATATGAATATACACCAAAACTATGTCCACATGTAGTACTTATGAATAGATATAATTTTAAGTAAGAACACACATTATTTAATTTACCAAAAATATAAAAAAAATTTGGTGTATATAATTATCCATATGGTTTTCATTATGGTTTTTATTGACCTAAACACAAAATAAAAAAAATAATATCCAGAATTACTAAAACAAACATTTATACTGACAATAGTGACCTCAAATAAAAGATGATTTTATTTAAAATAATTTGAATAAAATAGAAATTTATATACAAAATATTCTCAGAAACCAATGAATCATAAATTTTTACTATTTTTTGAGACATGATAAAAAGTAATTTTCTAAAAATATGGATACATGTCAGCATAATTGAAACCCCATCTAGAGATCTTGTATGTAATAATCATCTACATGTCCGAGGGAAAACATAACATAAGAAGTTGTGAGCTCTAATAATGAAAAAAAGAAATTATTCAAGTAACACATAATTTCTTTGTTCATATATATTTTGAGACAATATGAATTGGGAGGAACATATGATTAAAAAAGATTAAAAGAATGAGATCTAAATATGCATATGATGATAGGCATATAATTTCCACAGATCAAACCACTACCATAGAATAATAAAATATAACATGATACATCAATCATGAATCTCGAATAAATATTTATGAACATCAACATGAGGAAAAAGAGAGTTGAACATACATAAGATTAAGTTTCATCACATTGTGAACCTGAAAATCCATAATTATGTTCATCCAGTTCTATATTTTATTTTATGGTTGTTTCCCCTTATAATATTGATATTATGAGTACTAGAATATTGTTAACAAAAATATCTCCTAAATAAATTCATTATTTTAAGAATCTGAAATAATGTTATTACAATATACGATAACCTTTAAAGAATTTTTATTCCTCTAGTATCGAAATGTATGTGGTGTTTAATGCTGATACAGAATGTATTACCAAATTTATTTTTAATAATTAATGGGATGTTCCTTCATTGTTTCATTTAGAATTAATTACATATTCCATTGGTATGGTGTGTTATATTGAGGATTGTTTAGGCTAGTTGGGCTATAAATGAAAGGGATGGTGTATAGGCCCTGTTCTGGTCAGTTTTCAATACTTCATCTTGTTGGAAAATCCACTATACTTGAAGCTATATTTTTTATTGGGGTCTTTGACCTTATATCCATTATATCTTGTTTATGTTTCAAGACATTATATAGGGGTAAAAAATTATAGATGATATGAATGAATTTTGTTAATTGGATTAAAAATAATATGGATTTCCATCATGTGATAGGGATCATGTTTTATAGTGGTCTTTTCCATGATTCTCATCGATCGATCATCTTAGATTTCTTAGATTTTGTGGGAGGGAATATCTGTTTTGTCCAAGGCCTTGGAAATAATCTAAGGACTGAAAATTAAAAATCCTTGTTAAATTATGTTATTATATGTGTAATCCAACGCATCCATAGTTTTAAATGCTTTGAAATGTCATATGTTATTTTATTTTAATATTATTTAACACATAATGATTTTGATTTTTTAATCCTTCGATAAGTGGAGGTTCCTCATACCTAGAATAAAGGTAATTTGCGGGAGGATATTATTACATCTCTGGGTATCCATGAAAAATGACTATTGGGGTTCTACAATTTTGGATATATTCTATTTGATTATTCCATGCATTCATGTTTGGATTCCCCCAAACATTTTCATTTCTATCCCCATGACCTCCGTATTTTTTTTACATTTTATTTTTAATAAATGATTACAATTTTGAGTCTGTTAGGATCATGTTAAAGTATAATCATGTTATTATATAAAAATAAAATCATTATTACTCATTAATATGGAAAACTATCTTCCAAAAATTAGTATCATTTATAAACATGTCGTATTAAATATCCACAATTATAATCACACATTAAGATGTGAATATGACTACCTGTATTCATAATCATGCATAGTATTTCTATATTCCATGATAAAAATATCATCCCTATACATAAGTGGGATATAATAGAACCACCTATATTAGAATTATAATGTATTTAATTTACCTTATTTTTTAATATAACCACCCAAAAATATTCATTAATTATTCAATCCACTTGAAAAATCAATCATATATTAAAATTATGTAATTTGATGAAAAATTATTATCCTATCATTACTGAATGGTATCTCATAAATATCATCATGAATTAAAAATATAGATATAAAATCATGATTTTCAAAAAATATATAATAAAGGAGATTATACTGTTTAATTGATAATCATATCTTTATTAGAGTCAAATCATTTTTGGATTGAGATAAAAATATTATTAAAATAATGAATCAGGATCTTTAGAAATGTTTTAACATTAATGTTAGAAAATAAATCTAATTTATTTTTATGATATTTTATATGAAATTCAAGTAGAAATCAAACCTAATTTTTATTGAAATAAAACATAGTTCAATTTTGAATATAAACTATTATTTTTTAAGAAAATATATGTTGGAAGTTAAAATATAATAACATGAAATAAAAATTCTTTTATATCTAAATAAAACACTTTTTGAAACTGAAATTTTAAAAAATTATAATAAACAACCCTTATTGAATAAAATTGAGAATATTATTTGGTTAAATTGATATAAAATATGCATCTAATTTGTAATATTAAAAGATAACATTAGTTAGATGAAAACATGGACATTGATGTGATAGTTTCATTTGAATGTTTTGGAATTTACCTTAATAATGTTATAATTTTAAGATAAAATTTATCAAGGAAGAAGTCATTTTATCAAAAATAAGTTTCCATGATGAAATTTTAACCATTTTATTGGACATTATTCATTACACAGAGAAAAATAAATATTGAAAATGATGTACAATATGATTTATTTTAAACTGTTGAAAATAAACTATGGTAAAAAATAACCATTTCATATAATCATTGTATTGAATCCAAAAAGTCATTGAATAATAGAACAACAAATGTATTTTAGAAAAACATTAAATTATAGAAAATAATTATAAATTGGTGAAAATATATATATATCAGGGCAAGAAAATTAGTATAAGTAAATCTATTTCACTGTAACCTTTCTTAATCATAAAATGATCTAGGAACTTTTATAAAGAACATAAATATAAAACAAAATTATTTTATCAAAGTATTCATATTTCTAGCCTTTTATATAATTCATTTATAACCATATTTAGTAATATATTATGATGTTATAGTGTGTTTTCAATATAAGTTATTTAGAATTTTTATTGTTTGTTTTGTAAAATTTTACATGCTAATAGGGTTGAATATAATTTAGTGGTTCAATTTATATATTTTTTATTTTAGAAACGATATAATAATAAAGTGTTTAAGTTATTTGTTATTTCCCATTTTCATTCGGTTATGGACATGGATTTGATTTGTAGAGAAGGAAGTCACAATGAACTAGTTTTAATGCCTCTTACGATCATAATTATTTATATAAACAAATATATTAAATATTATATAAATCATTACATAATAATTATAATATTAAAATTCAAAACTTATCATATTATACTAGAATTATATAACATTAATTATTCAATCATGACATTATCTTCATATCAAATTTCATGTGGGTGGTAAAACTGAAAAAAACAAGATCATATTTTAAATTATTTATTACTAAGGAAATGAGGTTAAATAATTATAATAGAACCATTACGAAAAATTAGGAATTTAAAATTTTTTATATTTTTGATTAGATTCATTATTCCAAATTTCAATTTTTTAAGGGTAATGAGAAAATATATTTTCCATTCGTGGAGGCGGTAGTCCAAATTTAAACACGATTGACGATTTCATTTAACAATAAAAATAATAGAATGTATTTATATGAATAATTTTAATATAAATATAATTAATATGCCATATAAACAACATTTTATAAAAAATAAATACATTTTACAATCAATGAGAGGAATAAATGATAAACAAACCCCACTACTACATGGAGAAATTAGCTTTTATGTACACATGATGAACATTTAATTATTGGATGATGGAATTGAATGGATAATATATAATAAAATTAAATAATAAAATTTGACTATATTGTGAAAACTAAATCAATTAAATTAATATTTTTAGAATAAGTTTTGAAAATTTTCACTTTTAATAATTGATTAATGATTATGTAATATTCACATTTACAACATACACATCATATGATAAGTTTCAAGTAATAATTAGAATTTAATATAAAAAATTTGACCACAACATTAATAAAATTAGATAAGATTTTAATAGGGAAAGGGGTATGAATTTCATGATAAAATTCAGTGATGTAAATGTATAATAAATGTTTATAATTGATATTTTTTATATGTAAAGAAACCATAATTTTGTATGAAAATATCACAGATCAACAATAGAATTTCACTATTCCAATGAAAAAGGATCGTAGTGATTAATTTAATTAATTTTAGGATGACTGCTTATATTACCTCATGAATTAGTTTTTAAATATTTTAATCCCATTTTATTGTCATTTATTTTAATTTGATAACATATTTTAATATTAACTTAACTATTCCATTGTTACCCCATTTCCTAAATTGATAATGAATTTCTGGGATCTAAAAATTAAAATGAAATTATTACCTCATATGAACATGAAAATTTGATATAGATAATCATTTTTTCAAATATAATTTCATTCGGTTTAAATAATTAATTTTAAAATAAACACACATAATTTTTAAAAAAGTTTTTTATAAAAAATTTTTTTTAAGAAAATAATTGATCTATGAGATAAAATCAAAATGTTTTTTCATTTTTCTAAAAATACATTGAATAATTATAAATGAAATAAAATTTTCATTCCTTTAAATAAAATCTAATAAAAAATCACAATGAGAATTCATAATTAAATGAGAGTATTGATAATAGTTTATACTAAAACAATTAAATTCCAACATTTTTACAATGGTTTTAAAATTTTGAAATAACATCTTAAAATTCATATTTTCAATAAATAATTCAATCATTCAATAATTTAAAAATCAAAAAAAATAAAAGTTAATTTTTATGTAATGATAATGTCCGGAAATTTATAATTTTCTAAAAAATGTATTTTTCACTACATGAAGAACTATTTAAAAAATTATCAAAAATACATGCTACATAACTTTTGATATTCAAAATTAAAAAATTATGTTAATTTTTTTAATTTTATTTTATAAAATATAGATATATTCAATTCCATATAATATCATATGGGATAATATTTTCACAAAAAAAACATATTTTTAAGTATAATGTGAATGTATTATTATTTCATGACATGTATTTTCTATTAGATGATTATTAATTTATTTATATATATATATTTTAAATTTAAATCAAAAAAGTGTTATTAATTTATTATAATATAAAAATATATTAATTAGTTACTAAAATGTATTTGTAAATGTAAAATGGGATTTACATTGATAAGACATATTGAAATGATTCTAATGACAGTGATTACTTGTTTATATAATTCTAAAATAAATATAAAATTACCCTATATAAGATTAAACTAATATATGTTTGTATGTTATGTGTTTGTGGTAGGTAAGAGTTGTGGTTCGAAAAACAATTGATATTATTATGATTTCAATGAGCATAAATATTTTATCACAAATGATATAATACATACATTACCTGTTTAATTTTAGCATGTTATTACATGACAAAATATCATAGTGATGCAACATCTTTTCCTATATTCGATTAATGAGATTGAAAAAGAATGATAATACCACATTATACTATTTTACATAATTCTAAAATAAATTTGAAAACATAATTACCAATTTTTATACCCAGCATTTTGTTACCTATGTTGACTAATTTCATAATTTGTAATAATTAATTTAATAAGTCATGTTTCTATTTTAATTTAGTGATTCATATTACACATTATATCAACCATATTATTAAAATATATTAAAAAATTAAAATTCATTACATTAATGATATTTAATCATACATTGATTTTTTATTTTTCTTATCTCAACTTTTATCTTAGAATCCATAGAGAGAGACACAATCAATACCTAAAAATAAATTCCAACCCTACTAAGGTAAGTGGAAATATATTTATATGATTACCTACCCTCTATACTTCATCGAAGAAGGCATGCATAAATTTTTCTTAATTACTAAAACCCTGCGAGCCTTAATTGATAATTAAATATCCAGGATTTAATTTCATGATTTGATTAAATTAAAGAATATATTAGATTTAAATTAGTTTTTATAACATAAATTTGAATAGAAAATTCACATTTCATATATTGATAATTTTTGTACATTAGAACACATAACTAATAGGTTCTACTATAATCATTGTGATTGCATGGTCCATTTTTTGATCCATTGGTTTGGATAGTTAATAAGGAATATTATCACCATTAAACCTTTTACTCTCAATTTATTTAATGAAATTCAAAATCTATATGATCTAAGATACTAAAGTTAAATACATGGAACCTTCTAGTCCCTTAGGGTAATATTTTTTCTCTTAATTATTACATGTTAATTGTGTTTTCGATTACATGCTCTTCCACAGGTAAAACATCATCCTATAAAATTGATGTATTTAAAAATATTTATGTTTCCACACCTGGGATATGTAGGAGGTTCAAATTTATTTAATTTATATAATTTATCATTAGTGAATCCATAATGCTCTATTTTCCACTTTTTCCTCGCTAATAATGAGAGTCCCTTTTTCCCATTTACAAATTTAGTTCAAATTCAAATGTTTCATCATCACATACAATGTTTTTTAAGAATTATTATTTTCAATGACATGGTTTCCATAAAATAAATATTCCATCATTATTTTTCCCAATAGAAATGATAACACTAGAGTAATTCCTTACAAGTCTCATAAAGTACTCATTATGGGTTATAATGGAATTGTCCTACTTTTTTAACTATAGGAATTACCTATCCATTTTTATGATTATTTTTAGGATAACACTTAGTGAAACATATTTTATAGATGAAATTCTTTTCTATAACAACACATATCTTTATTAGACATTAATTCATGAATTATTACGTAATGATATATATATTACAGCCCAACAGATCAAAAAATTCTTGTGTATTTTGTAATAAGGAACATAACATAACAACATGAACATGGGATACATGAAAAATTATTTAAAACATATTTATCATTCTCTAAAAAATCCTCTCCCCTCGATCAATTCATGGGAAAACATGGTGAAGATAATAAGAATGGCATAAAATATAATACCTAAAAATGGAATTAAAAAAGATGAATAATTTATTATGTGTTAGTAAATAATAATTTTAATGGGAAACAAAAGGGATGAGAATCATAAATAGGAATTATGTCACATGATATAGCATGGTAACATAAAGATAACATTGGTAATGAGGAAACAAAATTAATAATCTAATCAAGAACATATTTTAAGGATAACCATCAATACATCCTATTGTTGTGTTAAAAATCCTATGATGGGTTAGGTTTATCCCCCAATCAAATTAAATTCATCTCATGATACTAAAACAGTACTCGATGTATTATAGTTAAATATAATTTTAATTGCACCTATCAATTTCATATCTTGTACATGCATAAGTGTGGAACATATATCATTCATAAAAGTATAAATTTTCAGGAAATTTAATTCCATAACAGAAAACTATGGGATTAATTCATATAATTGCGTATTAAAATGATTATACATATGTCTAGCTAAAAACTCTAGTGTTGAAATAGTAATGGAATTCAAAATACAAAGCATTGGAATGGAAACATGTATGTGTAACTTTTGAATAATTAAGGTAGTCCATAAAGATTAATGAAGTGGATTAATGATATTTAAAGAGATATCACATAATTTTAATATTAAATAAAGAGTAATATATATTTTGAAAAACATATCCCAACTTTAGTTAATGGGTATTGAATGCATAAAATAAAGGATAAAACTAAATAAATAAGACAATGATTGAATAACATACCATGAGATAGGGATTCCAAAATCATTATAGGAGTTTATTGAGATATTTGGGAACCTTTGTATGACTCTAGAGAGGCGAGGGTATATTATGGTAATTAGATGAGGTTTTTGAGTGAAGAGGAATGGGATATTGGGTGGGTATATATATGAAAAGAGAGGGGAGTTATTTATTATTTTTCAAACATAAGATTTAGATTCATTTTTGTAAAGTATCAAATAAAAATTTATATTCCATGTTTTAACAAATGGTTTCTTATAGAGATGAGTGGATTCATTTATTTTAAATGTTAATGGGACTAAAATATTTAAATTTTATCATTGGTGATGTGTATGAGAGTCATGAAATTAAAGAATTGATTTTAAACATTAAAATATAATATAGGTTATGAAGGATTCATAAAGATTTATAAAATAAAATAAATAACCTGAAAATCACATTAATTAAAATGGGATACATATATTTGGTAGTAGATAAATATTATATAAATTATTACATTTTTTGGGTCATTATGATGTCATAATACACACTATATTGTTATTCCATTTTTTTTATTTCTTAAACATTTTACAGTATCCCAAAAACTAAAAAACTCTAACATGGGATAATTTGGATATGTGAAATAAAAAAAATATATACTAAATAAAAATGCCCATATAAATGTGTAAATTTTAGTTTTTAGAAAAAGTTTCAAAATTTGTTGAGATATGCTTGGATTTTTTATAATAATATATTTTGAACTATTATAAAAAATAATTTTTCATCATAAAAATATATTATCTACAAAATTTAATATAAAATTAATAAAATAATTTTTTATTAAAATTATATTTATTTTTATTAAATAATTAACTCATTAATGTGAATTTCTTAATTGAAATCTTATTTAACCCAAAAAAAAATTTCTCAATTAAAAATAAAAAAATTTGTAAAGTAACAACAACGATAAGTAAATATAACCTTTATTAGTTTTGAAATAAATTAAAATATTCATATTATCAAAATTTCGATACATTTCTATTTATTAAACTGGAATAAAACATAAGTTTATGGTATGTAAAAATTAAAATTTCTTGGTGTAGTTCAACGAAAATGGATTAGAAGATCTGATATATGGGATTTATTAGGTAAGATCTTATTTGTCGAGTCAATCACTTCTTTGTATGTGTCAATTGCATTTACTAAAACATAATATCTATACTAATCATATGATCATAGTTTAATGTATATATTTTCAAGTGTTATGATCTTATTACTATTTTAAATATGATAGGATATATTAAACTAAAATATTCTCATGTGTCTTTTATATGTATAATATATAATAGGGAATTTGCATCAATCAGAATGGTAATTTCATTTATTGAATTTTGGTTCATTATAATCTTCCCCCTTTATAAAATTCACCCATGAAATTTTAATTTCCCACAATACAATATATGAGGTAAATTCATTTTGGTCACCTATATTTGTTCCCAAATTTATTCCTTAGAATTTTTGTTTATCTATAGAACTTTTACTAGGTCAATATTCTTATTTCATTGAATATTTTCTCTACGTTGTATGATCTTAACCAAATTAAATTCATATAAAAATCATTATACAATGTTACCAAAAGTACATTTAGTACATGAAGGGTTCAGGAATGTACTTACTCAAGAGGGATACTTTGAATGCATCAGGTATTTAATATTGATTAGTTTGGAGTTCTATTCGATAAGCCACCATCCTGATGCGAACAATGATCATAATGGGACCGATGCATCTTAGATTAATAATTCTATTATTCCATTATCTCACAATATTATTCCATGGAGTTAATTGGATCAATAACTTATCTCAATCCATAATCACTGGGTCACTTCAATTATTTTAGTATAGATTTTTTTTTCAACTCTCTGTATCCCTGATGTACTGGTAAATGACCAAGAACATTTCCATTATTTTCCCAACCATTTTCAGACCCGACATCATGCATTCACTAACTTCATCATATCATGTAGGTGTTCTTAACTATTCACATAATTTTAATTATAGGGGGTATTATGATGCATGATTAAAATCTATTATAGTTTGAGTTCTTGACTTCACGATTATATTGATCCAATCCTCATTTTAAACCCATTGTGAATGATCTCAATATATGATCGAGTTTTTGGATAGTCCACTTAGATTGGCCATCAATATAATAGTGATAATCAATGATGGAGTTAAAATCAATGTTTAGATAATTTAGGATACTCTTATAAATCATTGAGTAAATACTTGGATCTCTATTAGATATAATTGATAGTGGGGTGTCATTCATCCTCAAAACTCCTTTAATTTATATCCTTTCATGGTGATCGACTGATAAGTCCTCTCGAATAATAATTAAGTGTGTAATATTTATATGATTGTATTGTCCTGTAAATTCTGTATATTTTTTTTCAATTATGTGGAAATTTTTGAGACCGTGAAATCTGACTGTGCATGATTCCGAAGCCCGGATTTCCCAGAATGATCCTTTGAAGTTTGGATAAGTTTAAATTAGCCCGCGTAAGCATTTTTTCAGAAAAAGTAGAATAACTCATAAAAGGTAGCTCAGATGAAAAATTTGAGGGCACTGTGGTGTTCAGGATGGCTGGTTTATCCTATGTGTGACCTATGTTTAGTCGACATGGGCCTCTTATGAAAAAACCCAAAAATGGAATAATCATAAATAAAATAGTTAAATAAATAATTTTATTTTTAAAATGCATATAACACACAAACGGTAACTCGGATTGAAAATCCGAGACCACTGCTGAACTCGTGAGAGTATACTATCTTTAGGAATGGAATAACATTGGTCGGTGTGCACCATCAGTGAAAGTTATTTTTTTGTCGTATATAAAATAATTAAGTGACAATTACTTAATTATAAAATACCTAACTTTTTAATGGTAACTCGGATTGGAAATCTGAGAGTACCATTGTATTCTTTGTGGCGTGTTGCACTTAGGCAGATCCTAACATCAACTGGCGCAAGTCAAGGGTGACTGTAAATAAATTTCCTATCTTTTTTTCAGGTACTTCTAATAAACATGCAAGCGGTGATTTTTAACTTTTGAACGTGTGCTAAGAATTAAAATCCTATGGTACCACTGAACTCACAACACTAATATTCACATAAGGAGGCCTTCACCTTTACTGAAGTAGGTTAAGGGTGAAAGTTAATTTTCATGAATTTTGTGGGGGAGTTAAAAGAATAAAACTAAAATAATGAACAAATTTTATTTTATTTTTAAAACCTTTAAAATTTTTATGTCTAGTGGTGGGGACCACCTGATCTAGGAAACCCCCCAAATTGAATTCCTGATGGTGGGGACCACCCGAACCTCATAAAATCCATCTTGAATTAGGAAGGTGACTCTTAGTCCTCCCATTTAATTGTGCCAACGTAAATTAAATGGCAAGTCCTTGCTTGAACTAAGTAATAGCGTCCTCGGAATTTTGGAAGGTTACTATTCAATTAACTGTCACAAATTCCATGATCATTACTTACCTTTCCCCTCTCTTATTTAGATTGTGCTTGGGGGGGGAGTAATTCGCATGACTTCATCAAGAGAAAAAGCTCTAGTAATTTTTCGTGTTGCCCAACACTTGGAGGATGGAGCCGGTTTTGGCAGGCGGTGACGAGAAACCCCAAACCATGAACTGAAATAAAATGGTCGATTGGCGTTGTTGGAGGATTGTTGTGGGGATGAAGAACAGCGGAACATTCTCAAATGTGGACAGTCTTCAATGAACTTGAGGTCGGGTTTGTTATTGATTTATACCCCCTTATCTGGTTCTTAGCATCCTTCTTGAATTAAGAACGTCTATTCCACTTGCTACCACTCGAACTTGGATGGTGCGGGCCAAACAAACATGATCTGACTACTCCACAACCTTTACGGTTTGGATGTGTTATTTGAAACGGAGGAGGGCGGTGACCGGTGACGGAGATTGGCACCGATGAGACTCAGGAGTGCCGACCGACACCATGGCCGGCTATGAAGAAGGTGGCACTACTAGAGAAGGGTCACAGCCCAATGGCCATAGCGGAGCAAGGGAAGCAGCCGACAACGGTCGGCCACACGAAGGGGCTGCGGTGCGCATCCACACCGCTTGGCGTACAATAGCCACGACACGAGGCCACGACAGCGAGGGAAGGCAACCAGCTGGCTGTCAGCTACTGGAGATTGTGTGGAACGTGACCGCGTCACGCGGAGGAGAGGTTCACCATCTGTCAAGCTGGGGCCGCCCGACAAATGTTGTACCGCAGGCCACCGTAGTGCGGGACGCCCAAACGCGGGATGCCCCACCGCGGGCCACCGCATCGCTGACCACCCAGTGCTGGTCGTCAAGAGGGTCGGGTCCGATTCATGGTCATACCTGGGTCACATTGGGTAGACTCAGACCGGGATGGGTCGTCTCAGGCCGGGTCGGGCTAGGTCGGTCGGACCGGGTCGGACTAGACCCAGACCAACCTCGACCCTTTTCATTCTTTCAACCATATTTTGAGCTACATGAATCCATTTGATGAACCGTCTGTGGTGACAAAAACCCTGGATAGAGATGGTCCTTTTGGTATACAGAGCTTGAGGTATGGATAAATTTGGGGTATGGCCGAGTTCAATCGAGCACGAACCCAGGCGGGCCCTCAGGACTAAAAGGCCAATAACATGCAGACCGGGTGTTTGATTGACACACCATATGTTGTGCTGATAGACCTTTTTTTGTGGGAGTCCTTTGGAATTCATCTTCAGAGGATTTCATGGCAGTTGGAGTATCGATATGTGGATTGAGGGGAAGAACCTCCCGGAATCGAATGAGCATTGTTTGGGAACTCTGTAGCTTGCTGTAACATGAGAATGGGATCCTATGTGGGTCTATGCTTTTAGATCATTTGTGGGTTTGTGTTCAAGAGACTCACATGGATTTGCTCTAGGAATCCACGTGGGACTGCTCTAAGACGCTACGTGGGTCTTCTGTACTAGGATCTTTTGTGGGTCTAATGATGTACAAAGATCCAATGTGGGTTTGATGATTTAGTATCCTACGTAGGTCTGATTATTTAGGATCCTACGTGTGTATGATGATTTAGGATCCTACGTGGGTCTATATCTTAACATAGTAAGATGATTTAGTAGTTACATCTAATCATCTTTACTATCATAACCATGTTATACTTGTGTGGTACATTCCATCGTGGTGATAGCTTTGTGGTATTATTCTATGTGGCAGACATCTGTGGTACTTACCTTCGTGGCGATAGCTTTGTGGTATTCTCCTATGTGGAATACATGTGTGTTAGGTACCTTTTTGGTAATACCCTAGTGGTATTATTCTGTGTGGATAACTTGTGTGAGCTATGTCCTTTAATTCATGGTGATACCTTTATGGTATTCTTCTGTTTGGAATACCTGTGTGGTATTTTCCATCATGGTTATACTTTTGTGGTATTATTCATTGTATAGTACCTATTTGTTACATAACATAGTGGTGATACCTTTGTTGTATTATTCTATGTGGCGTACAGGTATGGTACTTACCTTCTTGGTGATACCTTTGTGGTATTCTTCTATGTGGTGTAGATGTGTGGTACTTACCTTCTTGGTGATACCATTGTGGTAATCTTCTTTGTGGCTTACCTATGAGGTAGTTTCCTTCAAGAGAATACCTTAGTGTTATTAATATATGCGGTGAACCTATGTGATACATTCCTTCATGGTGATACTTATGTGGTATTCTTCTGTGTGGTGTTACCTTTGTGGTACTTACCATTGTGGTGTCACCTTCGTGGTATTATTTCCTTCCTAGAATAGTTGTACTTTGGCTAAGGGTTTGGGCCTTGAGATTCCTCAAGAATGAAATGGATTTACATGATAACATTGGTATATTTATAGCCATGTACCTGAGTAGGTTTGTCACTGGTTTACATGCTTTGTGGTTTATCCTTTGTAGATTTTGTGAGACATTGATGTTCTTAGGGTCCCTTCTAAGTATCATTATACTCACCCCTTCATGGGCTACGCCCACACATTGTTGTGTTTGGTGCAGACTAAAGACAACACTATCTTTGGATGAGGGTATGAGGACTAAAGGTAGCATAGAGGTGAACCTTAGACGAGGAAAACCGCAGAGACGACTATTCGAGTTTTGTATCTACCCTTCAGGTAGGAACCTTGGAAGGCATTCATCAGAGTTGTTCACCATACTTCTACATTCTAGTTTTCTTGTAATTTCCAGTTGGGAATGTATTCTGGCCCCTTATACTTACTGCACACACTCTTTTTACTATCAATTTAATCATGTTCATAACATGATGTGTGCATGGTTGCGTGAGTTTAGAGATTTCAAAAGAAATTCCTTTACAGTTTTAGGGAATACAAATTTGGTGCTAGTCGCCAGCCCCTGGCCTATGGAAGGCAGGCATGGGGTAGTCATGGAACAGGCCCCGGGGGATGGGTCATGACATATTGGTATCAGAGGAGTCCGTTCTATCATAGAACATTAGACTATGAACTTTTTAACAGATATAATGTTAAGTGTAGTGAGTGTGGTTATCAGTTTAGGGAATCTAGGGTTGGTGCGATGACTGACATCGCTGACTGCAGATGAGGGTACCAAGAATGGTTGCAGCTCGAAGGTGGACCTTAGATGAGGCGTAAAATAGAGACGACCATTCGGGATCTTTACCTACCCTTCAGGTAGGATCCTTGGTTGTTGTTCATCGTAGCTGTTCACCTTACTTATACTTTCCAGTTTTCATGTTCTTTCGAGTTGGGCTTGTATTCTGGCCCCATTTAATTACTGTACACACTCTTCTTTAATAATATTTTAATTGTGTTCTTATTTTTATGTGTGCTTGGTTGCATGATTTTATAATTTTTAAAGAAAAATCCATCCCAGTTTTAGGGAATACGATTTCAGTGATAGTCGCCATCCCCTGGCCTATGGAAGGAGGGTTTGGTGTAGTCAGGGAATAGGCCCTGGGGGACGAGTTGTGACAAAGAATATCATCTCCAACCCAAATATAATTATTTCATATTTATGAATTTAGGACATTGGTGATAAAGACCATGTTTATGTTTTCACATTTCTATATAGTAATGGGTAACAGTTTCATCATCCCATAGCATTTTTATATTTCAGCCTTCACATGCTCGAATAAAAGAAACCATAATGTATATTTCATGATATCCTTCTTCCTACTGTCCCAAAAGGAATAATCCATGATATCTCAATAGATATTTTTACTCCCGTTGATCTATGTTCATCGTCCAATAAATCCTTCATTAGCATAGTATTTTATGGTATATATTTTCTTTACCCAAATCATAGAATCACCTAATTAATTCTAATGTTTGATGATTTTCCTCTTCTTATATATGCCACCTTATTTTGAATTTCCATATAATCTCTTTGTAGAAAAATTAAATTACACAAAAGGGATTTTTTATAAATCATTTGTGAAAGGATTAGTGTTATTACTTCATTTATAATTCCCATATCCATAATTTTAATTCTAAGATGATCATATCCATCCCAATTTTCATAAATTAGGTAATTATTTGATCATTTATTCTTATAGAATAATCCCATTTATTTTTCATAACATTATCGAAGTTTATTGAGCAATCATAGTTATTAATTAGATCTAAAAATCTTCATGGGTGTGTACTGATCTGTTTTTGTGTTAATATATACATTCGAATCATATAATACTAATAAATTTTACACTTCTTCCCCTGAGATAATGTCACATGATTTTTAATATGAAGATTATTGTAACCAACTCTATATTATATATTGTGTAGTTTTATTAATGAACAGTCAATTTTCCTATGGAATCAGCTAGCAATTTTTCATTCTATATTACTACATATCCAAATCTCTTATTTAAATCATCATTGTATACCATGAAAGGTTGGACATTTGTGTGTAGAATAATTATAGGTGAAATGATATGACTATTTATCAAATACATGAGTTTATCTTCATAATAATTATTCTAAAAAAATGACTGCATTACTTTTTATCTTTGATAGAGGGTGTCAAAATCATGATAAATATATCATCAATTGTGGATAATGTCCATCTGTTCTAAGGAAACTATTGATTTATATCGTGGTAGTTGTTCATGGCCATATTTTAATTGATTATATCCTTGAAGAGTCCACATATATCCCATTTCTTATGTTAATTTTTATAATAATGTGACATTATTCTACCAGAACTCACATTCGTTATACCTTTCATATAGAATCTCATTTCATATGGTACATATCACAGTTCCCATATTTTCACATATCCCGCCATTATTTTGGAGTATTATATATGTTTTTCTATAAGGACTAAAAAATGTTTTTGAGGAAAAATCTAATGACAATATTCATCATTTCCAGGATGATTTTGAGAGAATTAGTGATCCTAAATGGAATTATAATTAACTCATCATGCCCATAACTTATACAAAATGTGTCCCTCTTAATATCTTACTTTTAAACCATTACTTGAAAATACATCCCTCAAAGATTCATAATGAATAATTATTGGGATCTACATTGATAATCAAACAATACATAATATTAGGGTAGGGGATACTATTTCTCTATAAGGATATTTTTGAGCTCATCATAATCAATGCATAGTTGCATTATCCAATCCTTCTTCTAGATGAAGGGGACTAGTTCACACCATGGTTAAAAATGTTGGTTTAATAATACATTATCAAGATTATCTCATGTTAAATATTATGATGTCACCATTGAACTATTTCCAGGTGCATCACTTATTCCCATTACAACTTATATGATGGAACCTATAGAGCACAAGGAACTCAAGAACCATCTTGATGACATTGAGGCTATTGGTTTTATTAGAATTAGAACATCAGCATGGGTTTCACCTGTACTTTTTTCTAATAAGATAGATGGTACCCTTAGATTGTGCATGGATTTTTGATAGTTAATCCTAGCTATAGAAATGTATTGTTATCCTTTTTCTCATATAGATGACATATTCGACCAACTGTATGAAAAACCTATTTTCTCTATGATCAATTTGAGGCTAGGATATCATAATGTTCATCTGATACCATTAGATGTACCATGTACGATGTACTAGAGTAGGTACAGATTCTATGAGTATTTGGTAATTCTATTCAGTCTCACAAACATGATGGTAGTCCTATGGATTTTATTAATTATCCTTTCCACCCATATATTGATTCCTTAATGGTAGTATTTATAAATAACATCATGATATATTTTTTCTCTAGATATGACCCCAAAACCCATGTTGAGATCCTTCAGATTACACTGAGAGAGAAACAGTAGTTTGCAATGTTTAATAAATGCGACATTTAGATCAATGAGGTCAACTTCATGTGTCATATTATATCTGAGGAAAGAGTATTTGTTGACCCATAGAAGTTGAGAGTTGTGGTTTTCATGGATAATCCCATGAATTTGTTTGACATACGCTTCTTAGGGATTGCAGGCAATTATAGGATATTAATTCAGGACTTATCTTACATAGAAACACCTCTTACAACCATGAGAAAGAAGGTTTTGCAGATCCTATGGTTGAAATTTTCTGAGAAGGCCTTTTAGGAGTTATAAGGAATACTCAAATAATCTCTGATTTGGATTCTTCATAAATTAAGTAGATGTCATAAATCTTAATATGATGCTTCTAATATTAGTATGGGTGCAGTTTTAATGCATGGTGACCAGGTCATGAATTTTTTAAATTTTTTACTGAGGTATCATTGGAGGACATATCATATGCACGATCTCATGGGAGAATACATCTCATGATCTTAGATGTTTTAGGCACAGTCTATTGTGTGATGTATTTGTTGTTTACATGAATCATATAATATTGAAAAACATTACCACTTTTTGTAAATTCACTCTAAGGCAGTGTGAGTGGGTGGAATACCTATAGTAATTCAACATTGATCATTCATACAACCATAGTAAGGGAAATTTCACAGCTGATTCCTTTAGATTTAAAATGAAGACATATTTCATCTAGGTATCCAGCAGTGAGTGGATTATAATGGCTTTGGGTTCAGTGATTCATATTAGTGTTCAAGAATAGTAAGGGAAAGTATTATTAGTAGCATTGGTAAATAAATATTATATTATATAATGGGTTCAGATGCATCTTTTATTAGATTCATAGGGCCTCATTTTTAGGGAGATCATCATAAAAGAGATCCCACCCCTTGGTTCGGTTGTCGATGGTAGTGATACCCTGCTCTACTATGGGAATGTTTTTGTACCATCTGATATACAGGAAGAGTTGATGATGGAATATCATGCCCTTATTTGGGATGTTCACCCTAGGCTTAGCAAGATGTACCGAGACATTAATATTTAGTATTGGTGCCTAGGTATAAAGAGACAGATTGCATGATTCATCTACCAGTGCTCCACCTCATAGTAGGTGAAGGTAGAGCACCATCGACCAGTTGGACATCCACAACCCCTATCAAATTCTTAGTGGAAATAAAACTCTGTAACCATGTCCTTCATGACAGGCATTCTGATATCTCTTCTACTTAGAGACAGAGATTGAGTGATTGCTGATAGGTTGACCAAAGCCTATTAGTTCTTACTTAACTGAGAATTCGTATCTTTTGATAAGTTAAGAAGGATTTATATTGGGATATAGTGTAGAATCAATGCATACCTCATTCTATCATTATATATCGAGACACCCAATTCACATCATGGTTCTAGAATGTGTTATAGAAGGAACTGGGATCACATGTGATCTTGAGTACTACACAACACCTTCAGATTAATGCCAGTCCATGTAGACAATTAAGGATTTAGAGGATATGTTTCGTTTATATCTCCTTTATTTTAAAGGTTCTTCATAAAATAATATTTTTATTCTTTACTTTTCCTACAATAATAGCTTCTAGGAAACAATTTAAATGGATCCATATAAGGACCCATATGCTAAACCATTCCACTCACCTATATGCTAGCTTGAGAAAGGTGATACAGCTATATTGGGTCCTCGTCATTTTTAGAAGACATCAAAACAAGTTTAGCTAATTTAGAACCATATATATACATCCTATTCCAGGAAGATGACTAATTCTGGTCATCAACATAAAACTATTGACTTTAAGGTGGGACAATATGTCTTTATGTACATTTCACCTACACTATGTCATTAAAGAATTAGGGGACACAGATTTTTATCGTAGATTAATTTTGTAACACCCCATGATTTCATAGTACATTACCTCATTATAGTAATTCAATAGCTTGCGCTACATGAAACACTGAGTTCGAGTGCTAACAACTTACCACACTAAAGTTTCAAAAGGATTTTATGAATAGTATTCACTTCATTTTGAATCTTATATATTCTATATGATTTTAATTTTAATATTATGTGTTTCTAATACATAATATAAGAAAAATTCAATTTTTTAGCTAACGAAATTATTTTTTAAAAAATGCAACTTTACCACCATTTAATAGAGAACCCTATTTTAACCCAATATTTTACAGTTTTATATATTCAATTTAATGAAATTAAATTTTTCTATAGAATTGAGACATAAAAATTTAGTTTAGATAAATTTTTGGTACATTTTTGATAACTTTCATATTTTGATGGATAGTGAAAAATACTATGTTTTAATTGAAAACAACTTATTCTTATTTAAATTATTCATAGTGATAAATTATGAATTTTAATGCTTTGGAAGAATAATTAGATTATATTTTTATCCTTTAATAAAATGTAGGTACTTTATAAGTAATTTCGTAATTAAATTTGACATAAACACGTGTCAATCTTTTGATAGTTTTTACTTTTTTAAAACCCGTTTTTTGGTTTTGGAAATAGGAATGAATTTTAAATTAATAAATGAAACTTTTATGTTTTGAATTTGGTAAAATATAATTCATTTTTTAATTCATAATTCCATAATTATATTAGGGTAAATTTATGGTATTTTTCTAGAAACATTCAATTTTTGATGAATAGTGAAAAACACTGCATTACTATATAAAACAGCCTTTTTATTTAAATAATTAGTTTTTTTATTTTAATTTATATAAGTTCAAAGTAGATATATAATAACTATATATTTTAATCTTAATTCATTAGAGTTATTTCATAATATGTTTATATATACATATAATTTTATCGAACATTTTACCGTCTTTTACCCACCTTCTAAGAGCATTAAAAATTTTGTATAAAACATAATTTTACTACTTCGGTAAGTTGAATTTCAAAATTTGAGAGACATTGTTAATATCAGTAAGTATAATGTGATTCAACATGATGAAAATATTTTTTTGAATAGTAACGTTTGAATTGTTTTACCACGGTTAAAAGTAAATAGGGTAATTAAGGGTAAAAATGATATCATAATTACCCTAACACATGTACTAATTCTATTGGATAAGTATAATTTGACCAAAAACAACATTAGTAATAAAATATGATCATATTTTTTCCACTTAGATTAGATTAGGACATTTATTATGATTTTATTTAACAAAGAGTTAAAAGAGTTAAATTCAAAGATTAATAATTAAAACATTTTTAATGTAGGGTAACGCATAACATTACTTCGACAATAAATATTCATTAGAAAGATAAAAATATTTCCTACATAATTATAGTTTATTTATAATTTTTATACACTAAATAATTTAATTTATTTATGAAACAATGATGACGAAGTAATTACCTCAATAATGAAATATCAAAAATAAATTGATATTATAAATATCCCAATAAATATAATTTGCGAATTTTGATAAATTACAATAATATTTTTGGTTAATATGACATGATATTATTTAAAATATAAATTTATTATTTTTTAATAATGTTCTTAGGAATTTAATAAAAATCATTTATTAAATAATTTCAAAACTGACATAATTGAGTTTTTATAACAAATACTATATTATTGGTTGATATAATATGTATAAAGATCTAAGGATTTGAAAAGGGGACTTTATAATAATATATATCTCATTAATGAACCTACTGGTGTTCTCTTGGATGTTTATAGAAATTTTCAAAACCATATAATAGAAAAATACAAAGAGACATGGTAAATGTCAAACTATTTAACTAAACAATAAATCTAAAAGATAAGGTTAATATGATGAAAAACCCCTATCTAAAACCTATTGGATGAGATATTTTCGACCCATACCCACCTTATACTTTAAATAATTTTTTTTGGAGGTATTATAAACTGAAAATAATTTTATTATAAAATAATATTTCAAGATTTTCCTAAAGTGACCCACACCTCTCTTATAAATGGGCAGTTCCCATTTACTTAATTTCACACCTCTAAATCCTTTTGTCTCGGCCAACACCTGCCCAAATATCCTCCCTTCATTATAGAGGGATTTGTTTGGTCAGAAATCCAATCTATGGATCCCTATTGATCATATCAAAAGGAAGAACCCGAATAAGTGGCAAATATTTCATCACCTCTTTCAAGTTCTTTTCTTCTTCAACTTCCTCTTTATTTGTTGTTTTCGTTATAAAATAATAAACACAGTATATTCTATATACTATGACTTTATTTTAAAATTTTACAACCATTTCATTATTCTATCCATCTTCTAAATGACAAAGTCATCATATGTGCGTACGTACGGATTAAGGTCTCTAAGTCATGGTGTAGTTTGTTATTCAAACACTTCATTATTTTGATGGATATAATAATGAGTATAACTGATGTAAAAAATAAATATAAAATTTTAATGATTCTTTATATATGACATAACATCCAATTACATATTATTTCTCTCTAAATATAATGATTTTCTTGCTCGTGCATACGTACGGATTACCGTCTCCTCGATGCAATGAAATTCATTTCTACATTCACCATTCAACAATGATTATAAAAAATATATCCTTAATAAATATGTAATTTATGAAATAATAATTCTACTGTAGATATATATATATATATATATTTACATACATATATCTTATTCACTTATTTCTGTTCAATACGATATGAAAACAAAAATATCGTTTATGCTTACGTACAACATACCATCTTCATAAACGGTGTTTTCCATTTCATATATACGTATATAATAGATATTGATATTCTAAATATATAGGATATATAAATCATTTTTTATATTCTACAATTATATAAATCATGATATTAGTGTTTCAATCAAGAGTAAAAAGTTAAAACACGTACAATAAGGAAAGCGATTATTACCCGAAATGTTAATTTAACATGGAAATTATTATTAAATGGGTAGTATTAAGTCATAAATGAATCATGTATGATATGATAAATATTAATATGGTTCTGGTATAATTTAATAACATACTATGGTCTTCATAAATGAGGATAAATGTACCCTCGACTAAAGTAAAGTGGAAGGTAAGGGTTAATTTCACAATCACTTTATTATCCGATGTTGTTTTTATATGTGTATCTATTGGGACATATTTATTATCCATGTCCATTTTTCATAATATAATTTTCAAAGGTATTTTTTTAAGGGATTCTTTTAATAAAACATCATTTTAAATGTTTCAATGATTTATTCTTTTGAACATTTATCATTAATGTCCATGTTTTAAAATTGTTTAAGGCTTTATTTATATAGACATGATGGTTTTAAAGTGTTAATTCCTTCAAAATGTTTCTAAGTGGAATGGGACACTTTGATTCAAAACTATGTTTCAAATTACTTCCATTAGATTACTTTTAAATTATTTTATAAAAGAAGATATTTCTATCAAATATTTTTACTGATCATTTTCAACTATGCCAACATACATTACTGAATATTATTCTTGATCAAGGTTGATTTGTTATGATTCAAATCTTCAATATTATATTGAACGTTTTGTGATATGTTTGAGTATGGATGTTTTATTTTTATAAAATTCATGGTTTATGAATAAAATATTTATATTTCATATGGTTGTTTTAATAATAATGTTTACGTTATGTTTAAACCTTTTCATATGAGGATTTCATTAGACTCAGTATGTGACAGGTGGAGATGTATATAGCTCCTTGATGCATCAGTAGGTCTCATGAAACAAAATAGTGTCTCAGCACAAGGCCTTGACATAATCTAATTTGATGTCTTGGCACAAGGCCTTGACTATGTGGGTATGAAGTCTAGCATTATACATTCCGTCATTATGAAAGTGGCTATTGATATTGCATGTGATTTTTTGACTAGTAGAATATCAATGAGAATAAGTAAATGACGTTATTTGATTTTATCTTTTACATATTATTCGGATGTTTATGTTTAAAATTCTTTTGTTTTAGTATAATACATTGCCTTAAATTATTACTCTTATTTATGAATGTTTTCTCTATATTGTTATCCTTATTGAGCATCTGAGCTCAACCCTTTATATTTTTTATTTTTACAGGAATTAGAAGTAGTATTTTATGATTGATAAGTAGTGTTAATCTAAGGTATTAATGGAATTCTCCAAAAATCATTTATGTTGTGTTTTATTTTCTAATGTGTAATGCAATGGTCACGTATGTGATCTATTTTCCAATGCTATTAAACCGATCGGTCTTTTGGGACTTGATTCCTTGTAATCGTGCCAATGTATAAAAATAATGCACTAACTCCCATCACTAGGGTCGGGGAATTATAGTTGGTATCAGAGGATGTTTATTAATAACCATGGAAACAAGATTAAAAAAAACTGATTAGGGAAAACTACCCTAAGATAGACTTTGAGGATTAATATCAAAGAACTTTCCAGAATTTTGGTACTGTATATATTTTGTGATTTTTCCATGAAATACATCTCTATCTAGATATGATAAGGTAGAGCCGTATCTGGCATAGATATTCCTAGAAGTAAAACCCAAAAACACCGCTTTCATATAGACTCAAACAGAAACTAGTGCACGAAAAGGGGCCCTGCTACACTCTCGGTTATGACACTCTTGGGGGATATTATTAGGATAATTATAATTTTCATTACAAACCACTATAAAGGGTCAATGAGTATATACATAAAAAATGAAAACATTTTGATTATTATGGATTATATCCATGAACTATTCAATTTATTTTCGTTTTTTACAATTTTTGAAATAAGAATATTGATTCATAAACTAACCTACTGTATGCCATTGTTTGGAAATGGAACCCAATAGATGAAATGATACCTCCATTAATACGCATGATCCAATGAGTAAGAAGGATTATATCATTCATGGTGTGAAGCCAACATTTAGAAAGGAAATAGTGTCCCACATATTATCATCATATTAAAAAATAATATCATGAGTTAAAAAGATCATTGAAAAATTTTCTGAGCCATATGGTTTTGAATGGAAGCCAAAGATGAAAATGATAGTAGAGAGAATAATGGATAAAGAGAATATGGGAAAGAATGATTTTACCATATGTGATTACTCTGGAAAGAATCACTTTGGTAAATGCTCGAAGGGAATGGGAGTTTGTTATAAGTATGGAGAAAAAGAACACCATGTACGTGATTTCAAGGGTGAGGTTTCAAATTTTCAATGCATCATCTGCAAGGAGTTAGGACACTATGCGGATCAATGTCCAAATCATCATAGTATACCCCAAATGCTGCTATAGGATAATAATCAAATTATGATACTACCAAAGATGAAGAGTAATGAATAAGAGTTCTTATTTTGTTATTAATTTATAGTGTCATTTGAGTATTGTATTAATAATGTACATGTTATAATAATTATAGCGTATATAAGGATTGTACTATAGTACTATTTCATTATAGACTTGAGATTAGTAGAACCAAGAAAAGTAACCCAATTACAGGTTAAAAAAATTGTAAAATACATGGTTGAAGGAAATAAAAAACTTTAATATGTTCTTGATACTGAGGTATTTATTTTGGAATAAGTGATGATTGATTTGGATAAATTACATTGGATATTATTAGCATCCTTGGAACTGGTTAATGGTTTGTTTATTCCATCATTGTTGGAGTGTACAACATTTTTGGATATAAGAAGTATATCCAGTATTATATAACTAATAAGGGGGCATGAATGTAATCAAAATGGTAATATGATAATTCTAGGTGTTATCGTGTTTTAAAACAATACATGATAAAGGTATTCAAATGTTAATATGTTGAAAATATAATCTTCATTGTGTTTACCTTCCTTATAATTTATAGACTGTGAGTTTGGAAAGAAGAATTTTGGATAAGTATAAAGGATGGAATCTATTAAGATTGACATTAGATACTATTTTTTAGGTTAAACCACTTCTTGAGATTATTTTTGGATTGTCTTAAAAAGGAAAACTCGGAGGTTAGATGACAACCTGTCGTGTCCGGCAAGGCTGCGAGACTTGAACCCATAACCGAAGGGTGACAAGGGTGCATCACCTACAACTAGCCTAAGTTATGTCCTATTTTTTATAATGTTGTTTTTTAAAAGAGTCTGAAAAATGAAATATAAATTCATTATTTTAATAATTCTTTACGACTAAGATAAATAGAATATTTTTAAATTTTATTATTTTTTGGGGTGAAAGATGAGTTTGTGGTTGGAATTAGTTGAAGGATGAAACTCTAATTGTCAAGTATATATATATATATTTCCTATTATTCTATGAATAAATTAATTCATAAAATTTAGAGAAGGTAACTTAAAACGAAAAATGTGTTGCCCAAATACCATATGTTTTGTTGAACTGATGATATTTTACATCTTCTTAGATTTATGGCATTGAGGCCCTCAATTTTACACTTGTTTGTGATTGAAGACCTCAATCAATCCCTATAAATATTTATCTGTTTACTCTAATTACTTGTCTCTAATTTACACCAATTTTCTTCTAATGGAGATCACAATTTGGTGGTGACTTTCTCATTTCCCTTTCCCTCTTATTAAGAATAAATTTTATCAACCCAATTTCTAATGTGGGTTTTCCACAAAGGTAATTTTCTATTTTTAACTATTTATTTATGAAGAACAATTTCAAAAAGTGAGGACAAAATTTATTAAAATATGGGATAATGTAACACCCCAAGATTTCATAGAACATTATCACATTAAAGTAATTCAATAGCTTATGTTACACACAACACTAAGTTCAAGCGCACCACAACTTACAACAGAAACTGTTCAAAAAGAGGTTATGAATAGTATTAACTTCATTTTGAATATTATATACTCTATATAATTTTAACATTAATATTATGTGTTTCTAAGACATAATATAATAACAAATTCATTTTTTCAGATAAAAGAAGTATTTTACGAAAAATCCAATTTTACCACCTTTTAATGGAGAACCCTTTTTTAAACCAATATTTGACACTTTTATATATTTAAATTAATGAAATAAAATTTTTCTTTAGAAGAAGAAAATAAAAATTTAGTTTAGATATGTTTTTGGAACTTTTCTGAAAACATTCATATTTTGATTAATAGTGGAAAATTCAATGTTGTAATTGAAAACAACTTTTTTAATTGAAATAATTTATAGTGGTAAATTATTCATTTGAATGGTTTTGTAGCATAATTAGATTATATTTTTATCATTTAATATAATCTATGTAATTGTAATTAATTTCACATTTAAACTTCATATAATCACATGTCAATCTTTTGATAGTTTTTACTTTTTAAAAAACCACCATTTGGTTTTGACAATGAGAATTAATTTAAAATTAAAAAAAAATGAAACTTCTATGATTTTAATTTGTTAAAATAGACTTCATGTTTAAATTTGGAATATCAAAATTAGCATAGGGTATATTTTTGTTATTTATCTGAAAACATTCAATTTTTTATAAATAGTGAAAAACAGTGCATTATTATATAAAACCAACTATTTATTTAAATATTTAAATATTTTATTTTAATTTATTTTAGTTCAAAATATATACATAATACCTATATACGTTCAATGTAATTCATTGGAGTTATTTTATAATATTTTTTAATATATATAATTTTATCGAACATTTAAATGTCTTTTACCCACCTTCTAGGATCATTTCCAAATTTGTATAAAATATAATTTTACCTCTTCTATGAGTTGAATAAAAATTTGAGAGACAAAATTAATATCAGTAGGTAAAATTTGGTTCAATAAGATGAAAATAATTTTTTTTGTATATTAACTTTTAACTTTTATTTACCACGGTTAAAATTAAATAGCGCAATTGAGGGTAAAAATGATATCATAATTACCCTAACACATGTCATAATTCTATTGGATAAGTATAAATCAACCAAAAAATAACTTAGGAATAAAGTATGATCCCCTTTGGTTCACATGGATTAGATTAGGTCATTTATTATTATTTTATTTAAAGAAGAGTTAAAAGAGTTAAATTCAATGATTAATAACTAAAACATTTTTAATATAGGGTTATGAATAATATAAATTCTAGTATGAATATTCATTAGAAAGATAAGAAAATTTCTACATAATTATATTTTATTTATAATATTTATACATTAAATATTATAATTTATTTATGATATAATGATGACACGGTAATTACCTTAATAATGAAATATTAAAAAATTTGATATTATAAATATCCAAATAAATGTAATTTGGGACTTTTGATTAATATCACAAATTTTAGAGGTTGAAATGATTCATTAGAATTTAAAATATGAACTTAATTCTATGTAATAAATATTTTAGGAATTTATCAAAAAATATTTATTAAATAATTTCAGAATTGACAAAATTGAGTTTTTAAAACAAATACTATATTATTGGTTTGTATAATATTTCTCAAATTATACAGTTCATCCAAAATGCCTTAATAATTTTATATATGTTATTAATGAACATATTGGTTATCTCCTTGATGTTTATAGTAATTCTATTAACCATATAATATAAAAATACAAAGAGACATGGTAAATATCAATTAATTTAACTAAGAGTTAAATCTAATTGATAAGGTTAATATGATGACCTAAACCTTTCTAAAACCTATTGGTTGAGAGGTCCTATACCATCCCCACCTTATCCTTTAAATGATTTATTTTTGATCCATTAGAAACTGAAAATTATTTTATTATAAAATAATATTTCAAGTTTTTCCTAAAGTTACCCTCACCTAACATTAAAAGCGAACTCTCCCTTCTCTTAATTTTATACCACCAAATTATTTTGGCTCAGCCAAACCAGAAAAAATATCCTCCTAACATTCCTTTCTTTATCCTAGAGGCCTTTTTTTGGTCATAAATCCTACCTATGGATCCATTTTGATGAAATGAAAAGGAAGAACCCGAAGAAAAGGTAAATATTTGATCAGCTTTTTCAAGTTCTTTTCATCTTCCACATCCTCATTCATTGCTTTTTTTCATTATAAAATAAACACCCCAGTATGTTATATATAATTTTATGTTATTATAAAAATTTTACAGCCATATTACTTATTCTATACATCCTATAAATAAAAAATTTACCATACGTGCGTACGTACGGATTACTGTCTACACGTCGTGGTGTAGTTGGTTATTCAAACAATTAATTATTTAGATGAGTATAATAATGAGTATAAAAGAATTAAATAATTAATATAACATGTTAATGATTCTTTATATATTATATACCATCCAATTACAAATATTTTTCCATCAATATAATGATAATGTCGCTCGTGCATACTTACAGATTACCATCTCCACGAAGTGATGAGATTCATTTCCATGTTCAACATTCAACAATGATTATAAAATATATATCATTAATATGTATGTAATATATGACATAATAATGATACTGGAGATATATATATATATATACTTAAATATATATTATTCACTTAGTTCCATTCAATATTATACGAAAACAGAAACAACGTTTATGCGTACGTACAACCAACCATTTCAATAAACTGTGTTTTCCATTTCATATATACATTTATTATACATATTTATATTCTAAATATAAATGATATATAAATAATTTTATATATTTTGGATGTATTTAAATCATGATCTATGTGATATAATCAAGAGTAACAATTTAAAACACGTACGATAAAGAAAGCGATTAGTACCTGAAATGTTAATTTAACATGGAAATTACTATTAAATAGGTAGTATAATGTCATAAATGAATCATGTATGATATTATAAATATTAATATGGTTCCGATATAATTTAATAACATGCTACAGTAATTATACAGGAGTCTAAACGTATCATCGACTAAAAAAAGTGCAAGGTAAGGGTTAATTTCAAAATCACTTTATTATCCGAGGATATTTTTACATGAGTATCTATAAGTAAATATTTATTATCCATGTCCCTTTTTCATAAAATAGTTTTCAAAGGTATTTTTTAAGGGAATATTTTACTAAAACATCATTTCAAATGTTTTAATGATTTATTCTTTAAAACCTTTATCCTTAATGTCCATGTTTTACAAATTTTTTTAAGGATTTATTTATATGCACAAGAATGTTTTAAAATGTTAATTCCTTTAAAATGTTTCAAAGTGATATGGGACACTTTTATTCAAAACTATCTTTTTTATTACTTCATTTTTATGACTTTTATATGATTTCATAAAAAATGGATATTTTTCTCAAAGATTTTTACTGATCATTTTCAACTATGTCAACATACTTTACTGGATATTATTCTTGATAAAGGTTGATTTAATATGATAAATATTTTCCGTCTTGTATTGATGGTTTTGTGATATGTTTGGTTGTGTATGTTTTATTATTATACCATTCATGGTTTATGAATAATGTATTGACCTTTCATATGCTAGTTTTAATATGAATGTTTTGGTTCTGTTTAAACCTTTTCATACAAGGATTGCATTGGGATTAGTAAGTGATGGGTGGAGCCCGCTACATCTCCTCGATGCATAGGTAGGTCTCATGAGACAAACTGGTGACTTGGAACAAGGATTTGAAAAAATCTTATTTATAGTCTTCACATAAGGCCTTGACTATTTGGTTATGAAGTCAGGCATTATGTATTCAATCACTAAGAAAGTGGCTATTGATATTGCATGTTATTTTTTGACTATTAGAATATCTAGAAAAATATATAAATGGAATATTTTGAATTTATCATTGCTATATTATGCTGATGATTATGTTTAAATGGCTTTTGTTTTATTCTAATAAATTTCCTTCAATGTTTATGATTATTTATGTAAGTTTTCCTATATTATTATCCTTACTGAGCATCTGAGTTCACCCCTTACTATGTTTTACTTTTCCCAAGATGTGAAGATGTATTTTATGATTGATAAGTAGGGGTTAAGCTAATCGATTAATGGAATTCTCAAAGGATCATTTATGCTGTGTTTTATTTTATAATCTATAATGTACTATTCATGTATGTAATCTATTTTCTATGACTGTTAAACTAATTGGTCTTTCAGGAAATGATTCCTCATAATCATGCCATTGTATTAAAATAATGCACAGACTCCCATAATTGGGGTTGGGGCGTTACAAATGTTGTTCCATTTGAGAATGTATAGAGAGTTGGTCATAGATCCTATTGATTTCTATTAAATCAAATTTTCCATTCAATGCATGAAGGGTTCCTTTTATCTTATTTTGAGAGTATCATCCAAACCCATCCCATTCATTTGATACTAATGATGTTGAGATTGAGGTGGATGTTTCCTTTAAGGAATGTCTTATTCATATCATCGATCGTCGGATGATGTTTTCCAAAGGATTATCAGATCCTCTCTTTCAGGTTTCATGGAATCAAAATCATGTTTAGGAAGAGATATAGAATATTAGGATGATTTACTGGATTAGTGGATGAAGCATTTCATAGAAATATTTCTACAAACCTTGGAAAGGAAACTCAAGGATGAGATGTTTTTGGTAGGGGAGGTCATAACATCCTTGATTAATTCAATGGTATGTCTAGTTTAATTTATGGTTTGATTCCTTATAATGGACCAAATTAAAATGACAATAATTGTAAATAAGGTCACAAGAAAATATGAAGAATTTAGGGATCCCAAGGCACCAAAAATGTATAAACCAGGCTAGGTCACACAGTTTTCCTACATCTGTGCGACCAATAGTGCATAGTCATGCACCATGTTTCATGTTACAAATAATGGAAAAACATACAATTTTCACATGGTCAGTCAAACTATGTGCCTTTCCCTTACGGTATTCCTATTGGATAGAAGCGTACAAAAAGTTGGCTCATGGTTTTTCCAAACTATGTGATGTGAAATTTTGTGTAAAAATTGTATTATAACCTTCATGGGTGTTTTGTCTCATTTTTAATGTTCCCTTTACCCTCAACTAGGGATTATCATCATTGATCGGAGAATAAGGTCATCATATCTACAACATTGTGTTTTAGAGAGATCTCCTTCAATACTAATCTTTTTCATTGGTTTGCAATAGCTACAGACTCATCTAGGTATTCTCTCTCATCCACAATCATCTATTTCGAGTTTCTTCCCTCATCCATTTCTCTATCATCGTCTAAAATAACTTTTCCCTATTTTGGGGGGTTTTCTAAATCCCTTTATTTCTCCCGTTCAAGGTTGAATAAATATTTTCTACTTGATAAGTGGAGTACTACAATTATGTGGTAGGATGTCTACTCAATTTTCAAACATCTTTTAACATTGTTGTTGAACCAATGTTGTTCCACTACCTAAATATTTTAGCAAAGCCATGTTATAGAATATTAAATTAATTGTAATGTTTTATCATGTCTATTGAGACTTTCACTTGTATTTAAGCCCCTTTATTGGGTTTTCACCTTGCCTTTGGCCACCCATGGGGTGTTTAATCCTTTCGTCAAAAATTAACTTATGCCTTAGGGTTGTGTTTCATTTTGGATTAATACATTAAATTTATAAATTTAAATAATATGGATGTTTAACCGTGATTTCAACTCTTTTTGGAAATGATTAATATTGGTTATAACTATTAGACCATGTATGCTTCCATATGCCTTGATTTTAATAAAGTTTCCTTGTGAATATCACATACCATGCACTTAAATGATCATGCTAGTATTGTTACCCTTGTGGTATGTGGTAATTGTAAGCATGATTGATTTAAATTCTTACCTTTCATTCCTTATTCAATTGATTTCCTTTATTGTATGACATGTGACTCGGGATCTACTCCACACCCTGTTATTATTTCATACACCCTTGTTTTAATAGATTTAAATAAATGATACACTTTAGAAATATTCTTATTTGTAATATTGGAATGAATGCAATGACTTGAAATTATTTATTTTCAATACATTATTACTTTTGAATTTCGATATGAACTTTTCCCCTCTTTTTTGGCCTAATCTACAAAGTTGGGTTTAAATGGTGTGCATTTGATACTGAGATTCTCTTTTATTAGATTGTGATTATTTATATATGAAATGACTTTTCATATTCCATGCTTGTGATGTTCTTGGAAACCAAGTTTACTTGACATGGGATAGGAGGGAACATGGGTTTTATATTAAGGGATTATGTATAGGCTTCTGTGCAAGATATTTTACGAATATACGCATCAAGGGTGATGCTTTGGCTTTCCAAGCATAGAATTCTTGGGAGGATTTTTATACTCCTCAGTGATACATGTTCCCTTGGGGAGTAACCATGTCTTGAGTGATACAAGGAACACATATAGGTCAATTAGGATGGACTCAGTGCAATTTAATTATATAGGTTTTTACCATTAAGATACATCAGATTATTTTTTGACCTCCTTGGAAGGGAATGGGACACCACTACTAGATTTGATAGATTTTTTGAATTGTAATGATGGGTTTCATTTGTAAAATTTCATTAGCTATATTAGAAACTACAATTTATGATAGGAAATCAACCTTTGATACTTCTACCATTCTTACTTCACTCTTTTATTATTTCATGATAATTAGACCCCAATCTAAATAACATGAATGGGGTATACCCTTCTTGGATTTCATATTTTATTATTGCCATGTATGAAAATAATGCCTTTGAAAAGTACACTTTTAAGAATTTTGGCATTGGTCGAAGTAGGTGGTTTGGTATGGGGGTATGTCTATAGGACAGGACTAAGATTCAATTATTTAATTTATTTCTATACACTTTAATATATTATTTATGGAATATTATCTCATATATAATGTATGAAATAGATTGTCTAGACATCGTGGGTGGTGGACTACTGAGATTTATATATCACACCCCTCTTGAGCACTATTTGGTACCATAGTAGACATTATGCTCATATTTTTGGATAAGGGGGGTCATGATGCCTCCAATGCTTGATTGGTTTTCTTGTGTCTTAGGATGGTGCATGGGGAAGAGGATCGAGCCTAGGATTTTAATTCTTGTAGTAGCCATTTTAATCTTTTAGTATATTTCTCCAACATGTAGTATATAATAGTAACCCTATTTACCATACACACTATTTTGTATAGAAATGTGACATCATCATCATCATCTTTGTTTTTTTAATGATCATTCAGATTCCACCACTTTCTTATTTTTATTTCATTTCTTATTGCATTACTTCTGCTTCGACATTCTTGATCTAATATTTTATCAATTTATTGTTTATTAATAAAAATTGTGAATATGCTGATATAAAATGCTATAGTATCCGAATAGACACACCCTAGTCCCTTACTTCTTGTCATTAGCCTCTGGAATTTGGGAAGAGGTGTTTGTGGTCATTTGACCAATTGTCTTGGGGATCATTTCAATGGCACTTGAGGTGGGATGATATAATACTCAGGGTTTTTGGCCATGGTTTTGGACATTCTAGTTACATATTATTATATTTTAATCCATTGGAATAGAACGCCATTTTTAACAATTATTTAGACTTGAAAAGGTATATTTTCTATAGAATAATGTTTCTAAAAATATATTTTCCATTTTTGAAATTAGAATATCACATATAGGGTTGGAAATTGATTAAAAGTTTTTAAATTATATAATATTAAAAAAATAAAATATTTTTGGTCATGGATTTTTGTTATTTAATCTTTGAAACATTATGTCATCAATATGATATGAAAAAAATAATCATAACCCCAAACCAGTTTTTTAAATTTTACTAAAAAATAATTTATTTTTGAAAATTATCAAAAAGTCACTATAATCAAATTTAAGCTTGTTGATTTCAAATTTCATATTTATTTAATCATAAAAATTCTATAAATTTTAAAATTTAAATATAATAGTCCTTATTTATTGATAAATTGAATTTTATATGATATAATTAAATTTATAACACTTATAAAAATATCCTAGGAAATTATAAAATTAAATTCCCATTACTATTTAAACAAGTTTATTTTATGACATTATTTTATTAAAAAAATCATTAGTATATCGGAGATTATTATAAATGTGAATATATTTTTTGGAAATAAATTTTTTTGTTATTTTCATCAAATAATATAGTTATCATATTTTTATTAACTATATATATACATTATTAAAAAAAATTATTAACAAAATGGGATTTTTGGAATAAATATGTTATCTATACAAATAAAATTACACTTTATATAGCAAAGGCAAATACATATAACCTATTATTACACAACTGCATTTCATTAGGTTAGGGTGTGAGATGGTCATCATTTCAAGGAGTGTATAGAATAAAAAAGAACATGTTTTAATATCTAATAACTTCAAATTCTCATATATAAAAATTCACTCAAACCTCAAAAGATGATGCTCGACTTCATCTTGATAAAGGGAGGACTCGTATTTACACTACCTCCCTCCCGTGTTCTGATTGATGGGATTCAAGCGACATGACTCTTGTAGTTGAGGACATCATTTCTTCCTTTTGTATCAATTATTATTTTTCATTACTACATATAATCACTAGGTATAATAGTAAAATCATTACCAATATTTATAGTTATAAATAGTAAAATTGGTCTATGGTTATATTTAGTAACAATTATATTTTATCCAAAGTCATTTTGCTAGTTAAATGATCACATTATTCTTATAAATACAACTCCCTTCATACCCCAAAAATTAAATTATATTCCCCCAATTTTTATATTTTTCTTTTATAATATATTTATTTTTTTATTATTATTTTGATTAATCTATATATTATTGGTTATGGGGAAGATGATTCAAGAATATTGGGGCAATAAATTTTTTTCCCTTTTAACATGTCTCTTTTTCATCAAATAGAAATATTTGGAATTGTCATTTTTTCATAGCAGATTAATGTTATGATAATTATTAATGAGATAAGGTGTTTTTTATTTCATAATTTTATTTATGCAAATTGGATCATATAATATAAACCATAATATTTTGGGAAATAATTATCAATTTAAATTCATGAATCATTACATTCATCCCTTTATATATTTTTTGCCTGAAATTTAAATTGATATTCTAAATTTGACTAGGTGAGGATACTTTTGTTTCATTGTTTCCTCTCTTTCCCATGTATAATATTCATACTTATGGTTCGTACATAATAATTTTTCATTTTGAGTAGTCTTATTGTGTAAAAATTGATATCTATAGTAAATGATTCGCACCGATTGATCCTCAAAATAGAGATCATGCTTTCACTATACATCCTCTAGATTTTTTACATGTGCGGGATTGGGTATGTACATCCCCACTAAATTCATTATGTATATGATGCAAATTTATAAATGAGAGAAATATTTTCTAATCCTGATGAAATGGGAATTCATGGTGAGTCGACCCTGTCACAACCTTTCCTTGGGGCTAGTGTCTTGACTACCCAAAGCCTGCCCTCCATAGGCCAGGGTCTAGTGACTAGCACCAAAGGCGTAAATCCTGATAATTCGAAAGGCATTGCCTTTATAAAACATAAACACATCCAACCAGAGTACAAGAGGAGGTAATACACTTAGTACAAAAGAAAGTGCTCAAAGGTAAATGGGCTAGAATATGAACCCAACTGAAAAGTACTACTATAACTGAATGAAAGTGCAATAGAAAAGACAAACAGATGGAAAATAGAAGCAGCTCCTGGGTTGTCCACCTATGATCCTACCTGAAGGGTAGGTATAGATAGGCTCCTCAATGCTATTGCCCGCCAACCACTTTCGAGTACCATCTCATTGTGAAGTCCACCTGTGGGTACTGAATTGTCGTGAGATCCACCTCCGGGTACCATCCAGACCTCATACACCCGGTCTCGGTCAGCGCTATCCATCTTCTGTATCCAACACAACGAGAGGCGGGAAAAGCCCGTAAAGGGGTGAGTATAACGATACTCAGTAGGGACCCCAAGACCCTCATGGTATCACTAAATCCAACAAGTATAACCACAAATAAACGATACAAACATGAAGTATCAACCAACTCTACTTAGTTATATGCCCATACATATACCTAAGTCATCAATTCTAGTTCATATGCAACACACGAGCCCAAGTACAGCCCAGTCCACATTGGAAAGAACAACCTAGACCACACAAGAAATCATAACCCAGTCCACACAGGAAAGCAAGTCAATCACATCGATGATAATGATTGAAAGTCAAGGCTCGGCTCACACAGGTATACTAATCACTGCCGAACCCAAGTAGGATCCAAGTACAGTTTTCATCACTGCAGAACCCACAGAGGATCCAAGTACAGTCGTCCTCACTGCCGAACCCATGTAAGATCCTAGTATAGTCATCATCCCTACCGAACCCAAGGAGGATCCAAGTACAGTAGTCACCGCTGCCGAACCCACGGAGGATCCATGTATAGTCGTCACCGTCGTCGCAGTCGCAGCCAGCTCTAGGGTTCCCACACACTGCACGCTCGATTCCAGGAGGGTCCGCTCCATGATCCAAGGGTTCGATAAATCAACTATCACGAAGTCCCACAAATAAGTATCTCAAAGGACCACCTCATCAATGGGGTCTCAATGCAACAGATTCCGCGTCTATCGGACGCCTTGTCTGTGTGTTATTAGCCTTTTTGTCCCGGTGACCCGGTTTGTTTCGTGTACGAACCATCCTCACCGTATCTCATATGTACCTGAAACACTCATGGTGTATACTCAAAGGAACTGTTTCTCAACATGGTTACCAATACCGCTGACGGTTCATCAAACAGACATTCGGTCTGAGAGTTATTATCTTTTCTATTCTAGGGGGCCGGTTGAATTTCAGATACAATCCAATCCGTCCATACTCCAACTTCGTCCAAACCTCAGGTGAAGTATACCAAAAGAACTGTCTCACCAATATGAATCCAACAAAGTCGACATCATGTCAATCAGACATCCGGAGCTCACATTATGAGCGTTTCTGCTCCAAGGGCCCGGTTGGTTTCTGGTTCGAACCAGCTCGGTCGAACACAAACTTCACCGAAACCTTGAGTGTAATATACTGAAATGACCGTATTGATCCAAATAATTCTACCCAAAAGGAAGTGCATGATTGGAGGTTAGTAGCTCATGATATGCCAGTTTAACCGAAAACAGTCTGAAAATAAGGGGTCTAGGCCCGGTCTGACCCGGCCTAACACCTCCTGGGTTAGCCGGAACTTGGTCGACCCGACCCGGGTCCAGGTCCGGCCCGGCCCGACCGTTGGAGCTGGCTCAGAAAATTGGCTGAGCACGTCACGCCGAGGCACGAGGGTAGGGAACGCTGCACCCCGTTTGTAACCGGCGGTGCCAGCTAGTGCAGCCCCGCTTCCCGGATCCCACGCGGCCGTGGGGTCTGACGTTTCGCCACCAGAGCTGTGCTGTGGCGGATTTCTTCCGGCAGTGCGATGGGGTGCCGCTGCCTCCATGTGTCCAGATGGCTCCGGTAGCTGCCTCTGATCGCCGGTGCCGCCACACCGGCACGACGCGCTGGCATTGCCTTTTGTGGACCACCGAATGCGGTCTGGTGGTCCAATTTCCCTACTGTTTGCACTTGTGGATGTCCTGGGACCCGCCCTTCTCTTCAACGGCTTCCATACGCCATTTCGGTCCTGTTTCATCATTTCCCATCAATCCGCGCACAAAAGAACATCCAGCGGAGGGTTATCGAGCTGTGTTTATTCAGCCTGCGCCCTCCGTGTTAGGCATTATCAATTAGAAATAATTGAACTCAAGCTTTAAACATTGACTAGGTTAAATTTTTTTTCAAGAATAAATTATAATAACATCATATAAACAAACTCTCATGCTTGTGAGATAAAACCACTCAAATGAGAAATAAACATATTTCCCTACAATTCCCCCGCAAATAATTCTTCCAAACCTGTAAATAAAAACATTCGTGAATCAAATTGATAATGAGTTGATCTGCCTTCATTGTTTTAGAAGGGAAAAATCATGGGAAAATTAACATTGTCAAAATAAACCCCTACCTCGACTAAGGTTCATGGTTCACAAGAATCCTGGATAACGGTGTTCTTTCCGTAGTCATCAGTGTGCACCCGAGGGAGAGACATCTCCTCTTTTGTCACGGAGAGAAGAATAGAATATGTGTTGTCACTTTCAAGTTCCCAAATCTATGTCTCCTCTCTTTCCACAGAAGAAGAAGAGGATGATGAACCCATGGTCACCGAGTGATGTTCTTTGTCAAAGGAGAAATCCTCCTCTTCTTCAAAAGAGTTCTCTCCCAAAATTCCCCCCACACAAAGACAAAAACCAATAAAATAAGGACACACTTTATTTTAATTTAACATTCCATGCATTTCAAAATTCAAAATCCATTTCACTTAATTAATTATATTAATAGTTTTTTAATTAATTAAGTGATAGGTTGGCATGTTTTAATGAAGTGAGAGAGGGAGAGGAAGAGTCCTCATTAATTTAGAGGAGTTGTCAAGTTTAAAGGGGGAATTTATGAGAGTTAAAAGAGAGTTATGGGAATGTGAAAGGTTGGGGATTGTGTGGGACCCACATCACAAATATCCTTACATGGGTAGTTATTGGATTTTGGGTTCCACCCCAACACCCCCATGTAGGATATAACCACATTAGATATAAAAATAAAATTTTTCCACAATTTTATTCACTTCTCATTTAATCCAAAAATTTTAACTTCTCCTCTCGTGAAAAAGCAACCATGGTAAAGGTCCCCTTAAGCAATCACCGAGGCTACGGATTCATCGGTGCCTTCAAATTTCAATTTCGAGCACCGGTTCAATAGATAGAAAAACACGCTCATTCGTTCACTAAACGTACCCAAGATAAACTTCGAAAATTGATTCCTGGCACACCGGGCCTCGGAATCTGGTGCCGTCAGAGGCCACAAACTAGTAAAATTCCAAAGAATTAAGAAAAAAATTTCCTTGAAATTTCTGGGTATTTACATTACCCCCACATTAGGGATTTACGTCACTGTAAAGATACAAGATAAACTAGGTAAACTACAGGAGATACCGACCACACATCTAGGCCTCCCTCTCCCATGTTCTCTCCTGGAGGTTCTCGTGCTGCTATCGAAAGTGCACAATGTGAATCGACCATCCTCGTAGGACTCACTCCTATCGATCCTCAACCTCTACTGGAACCTCCATGAATTCTGGCCCGTCATCTATGTTCATCTCCCCATGGTCAATGATGACGGATAGGTCGTACACACATCTCATCAGCTGAGATACGTGGATGATGTCGTGCACCCTGTGCATCTAAGGTGGAAAAGCCATGTGATAAACATCTCACCTACCCTGATGAGGATGAGAAGGGTCTGATGAAACTTGGAGATAATTTGTTGCTTCAGCCATATCTCTGTATACCTCATCGAGGTGAGACCCGTATAAAGACACGATCACTATCCTCGAACTCTAGAGGCCACTGTTCCCTGTTTGGAAATGAAAACTAAAAACTCATGTTTCCACGAGGGTAAGGTTGGCCGAATCAAGAGTGATCGGCTGCAACCACCTTTGTATGAGTTTATCTTGTGCTGCCTGGGTTTCCCTTTTCACCGACCAAGGAAAAAACCTATCCCAACATTGTAGATAAACCACAACCTTTTTGCCTAATACTGTCAATTTGTGTATGAACTGTGGTTGTCCAGTCCATACCCAAACTAACGTCACAAGGCCTCGACGCTGCCACATAGAGGTTCCAACTGAAACTCTTGCCTCTAGGGTCATATCACACCGTTGGAAAAAGTGTGATTATCGAGTCCCCATTCAAGGTATCTCCAGACATGAGGGTCAAGTAAACGGTTTAATCAGAGACTCTAGGTCTAGTACAAGATTCATGGAAGGAATGATTCGTATCAATGTTTATTGTTACGGCAGCTAGTAGTAGACACTGACTGTACCGTGAATAATTCCTAGTGCCCTTTGGTCACAGTCCTTGACTGCGTGTAGCTACTCTCCTTCCCTTCCCTCCTGCTCCCAGATCCTGGTGGGGACTACAAAGGTGGATGGTTGTAATATGTCGAAAAGTACACCACCACATGCTACTCTCCTAGCTATGATTCCACATCTGCTACTCTGCAGATTCATCCATCCTTAACACTTTCTCTTCTTCAAACATTTTAAACGCCCAAGTCTCCGAGACTGCGCCAGTTTCCTACTTTCCCGCTGCTAACCTTTACTGGATGTATCCACTCAGCCAAGGAATTCTCAACCAAAAAGGTTCTGTCAGGCTCCCTATCATAAGTAGGAATGCATAGAAGAAAATTGATGGCTCAGATATCCATTAAACACACCTCGCTCAGAAGTATGAGCTCTAAAGAATTGATCTAATTGTAGTCATCAAGTACCAGTAACCTTCGGTATGCCTCGATGACTACTCATCTACCGACATGTCATCCTGTCAAAGTTGTATAGCTCTAGAAAACTCTCACCCACCTCCTCAAGCAAGTCCTCAGCCGCCTATGAGTTATGCTCGACTCGGAACTTCAGGGGTATCTAATGCTGAAATACATGTATGGTACTAAACCTATATGTTTTATCTACTGGTATTGTCGGTTGAAACTACTGACAAACAGTTAGTGATATAGCTGGCACACTACCCAAAGGAACTATCTCAGGAATTGGTCCACGTACCGAAGCCTCATCACTATGCGGACCTACCTCATGGTCACTCACTGGGAAACACCAGTAGCTATGATCACCATCTTCCCTACTATTGTATCAGGTGTAGAACTCTTGTAATCACCTCCACCCAGTCCACTCCTTCCTGGGAATCAGCTTCGCCTCGTAACATCGGAGGTCTCTGCTGCTGAAACTCGAGCAACGCGCTCTGTCAGTGAGCACCATCCACTAGTATGGCTGGTGGAATCTACTTCCTAATGGGAGGTGGTGCTGCCGGTACACCACCCGAAGGTTCCAACAAAGAAAGAGGGCCCTGCACCGAAGTCTCATCGCTCGGTGGGCCTTCATCGAGTACTCTCTCAAAACCCCAACTAAATGTCAATGTGGTGGCATTCTAAACAGATGAGACACAGTCTAATGATTTATACCTGGTGAGATGACCTTGATTTAGACGACTTTAAAAAATTTGGAATCAGACACGCAATTATTGTTTTCATGCACTAAGTTGGAAATCAGTAGTCAGGGTCCTGTTGTATGGATACGTTGGCCGCCACACCAACACTGGACTCCCTGAACTGAAAACCACACACAGTACGCTTAACAAAATTTCTTCACAGAATGAAAAATATCAGAGTCATAAGTTCTGCGGTAGAAATGACTCCTCTGATACCAATTTGTCACAACCCGTCCTCAGGGCCCGTTCCATGACTACCCCAAGCCTGCCTTCCATATGCTAGGGGTTAGAGACTGGAAATAAAGGCATAAATCCCGATAATTGGGAAGGCATTATCTTTATAAAATATAAACACATCCAACCAGAGTACAAGAAGAAGTAATACACTGAGTACAAAAGAAAGTGCTGAAAGGTCAATGGGCTAGAATACAAACCCAACTGAAAAGTACAGCTACACCTGAATGAAAGTACAACAGAAAATACAAACAACTGGATGATAGAAGCAGCTCCTAGGTTGTCCACCTCAGATCCTACCTGAATGGTAGGTACAGATAGCCTCCTCACCTCTCTCACTTTCCAAATTCCTCTGAGTACCGTCTCATCATGAAGTCCACCTTCAGGTACTGACTTGTCATGATTTCCACCTCCAGGTACCGTCCAGACCTCATACACTCGGTCTCTGTCAGCGCTGTCTGTCATTTGCATCCAACACAATGAGGTGCGGGCAAATCTCGTGTATAGGTGAGTATAAAGATACTCAGTAGGGATCCCGAGACCCTCAAGGTCTCACTAAATCCAACAAGGATAACCACAATGAAAATATACAAACATGAAGTATCAACCAACTCTACTAAGTTATATGCCCATACATATACCTAAGTCATCAATTATAGTTCAACTCCAACTCACGAGCCCAAGTAAAACCCAGTCCACACAGGAAAGCAAACCCAGACAACACAGGAAATCACTACACATTTTACACAGGAAAGAAAGTCAATCACATCGATGATAATGATTGAAAGTCAAAAATCAGCTCAGATAGGTATACTAATCTAGAAGATTGTTGGATATGATTAGATGTAGCCTCTGAATAATCTCCTCTGTTGAACCCACTTAGGATCCAAGTATAGAAGTCATCGCTGCCGAACCCACGTAGGATCCAAGTATAGAAGTCATCATCGCTGCCCAACCCAAGGAGGATCCAATTATAGTCTTCCTCATTGCCGAACCCATGTAGGATCCAAGTACAGTTGTCATCGCTGCAGAACCCATGGAGGATCCAAGTACAGTCACCATCGTTGTCGATCCCACAGAGGATCCAAGTACAGTTGGCATCGCTGCCGAACCCAGGGAGGATCCAAGTACAGTCATCATCACTGTCGAACTAATGGAGGATCCAAGTACAGTCATCATCGTCGTCGCAGTCACAGCTAGCTCTAGGGTTCCCGCACAAAGCACGCTCGATTCCATGATGGTCTGCTCCACGAGCCAAGGGGTCAATAAATCAACTATCACGAATCCCAAAAAAGAAGTATCTCAAAGGAATGCCTCATCAAAGGGGTCTCAATGCAACAGACGACGCGTCTATCGGACATCCAGACTGTGAGTTATTAGCCTTTTTGTCCTATGGGCCCTATTGGTTTCATGTACGAACCAACCTGACTGTATCTCAACTGTACCCCGAACTCTCATGGGGTATACTCAGAGGAACTGTTTCTCATCTTGGTTTCCAATGCCGCTGACAGTTTGTCAAACAGACGTCCGGTCTGAGAGTTATTATCTTTTTCTATTCTAAGGGCCCGGTTGGATTTCAGATACAATCCAATCCATCCATAATGCAACTATGTAAAAACCTCAGTTGAAGAATACCAAAAGAACCATCTCACTAAGAGTAATCCAACAAAGTCGACAACATGTCAATCGGTCTTCTGGAGATCATGTTATGTGTGTTTCCGCCCCGAGGGCCCTGTTGGTTTCGGGTTCGAACCAACCCATCCATACTCAAACTTCACCGAAACCTTTAGTGTAATACACCAAAAGGACCGTATTGATCCAAATAATACCACGCATCTGACAGTGCATCGATCAGAGGTCCTTAGCTCAAGATATGCTGGTTTACCAATAAACGGTCCGAAAATAGGGGTATGGGCCCGGTCCAACCCAGCCCAACATCTCCTGGTTCAGCATGAACTGTGTCAACCCGACCTGCGTCCAGGTCTGGCCCAGGTGGGTGCGGCCCGATCGGTGCGGCCTGGCCCGCGTGGCCCTTCCTGTGTGGTACGGCCCGACCGGTGCATCCCAACGCGCGTGGCGCACCCCAGCTAGGCTGGGGGAGCTAGCTCGGCCAGTTGGCCAAGTGCATCGCGTCGAGGGGGGAGGGGGGGACGCGACCCTCCGTTTGTAACAAGCAGTGCCAGCTGGTGCTGCCCCGCCTCCAGGATCTCGTGCGGCCATCGGTTCTAGCGCTTTACCAACGCAGCTGTGCCGTGGTGGATTTCTTCCGGTGGCGTGTTGGGGCGCCGTCGCCTCCATGAGGACAGACGGCTCCGGCCGCCGCCTCCGGTCGCCGGCACCACCGTGCCAGTGCAGCACGCCAGTAGTGCCTTCCGCGGAGCACCAGACATGATTCAGTGGTCCAATTTTCCCACCGTCTACGCCTATGGATCTCTTGGGAACCACCCTTCTCTATGACGGCTTCCATACGCCGCTGCAGTCTCGTTTCCTCGTTCCCCATCAATCCGCACACAAAAGAACAACCAGCGGAGGGTCATCGGGCCGTGTTTGTTTGGCCTGCGCCCTCTGCGTTAGGCGTTATTGATTGGCAATAATAGAACACATGCCTTCAATATTGACAAGGGTATAATTTATTAAAGAATAAATTAAACTAACATCATATAAACAAACACGCATGCTCGTGAGATAAAACCACTCAAATGAGAAATATACAAAATTCCCCTACAATTCACCTACAAATAATTATTCGACGCCGCAAAATAAAAACATTCGCAAATCAACTTGATAATGATTTGATCCACGTTCTTTTTTTAGAACAGAACAAACATGGGAAAATTAACATTCTCAAAATAAACCCCTACCTCGATTAAGGTTCGCAGTTGACAAGTGTCGTGGATGACGGTGCTATTTCCATCATCATCGGTGTGCACCCGAGGAAGAGACATCTTCTCTTTTGTCATGGAGAGAAGAATAGAAGGCATGTCATCACTAGTGAATTCTCGCATCAGTGTCTCCTCCCTTTCCACAGAGGAAGAAGAGGATGAAGAACCCTGGTCACTGAGTGATGTTCTTTGTCAAAGGAGAAATCCTCCTCTTCTCCACAAGAGTTCTCTCCCAAAAATTCCCCCACAAAACAAGCCAAAAACCATTAAAATAAGGCCACGCCTTATTTTAATTTATCTTTCCATGCATTTAAAAATTTAAAATCTATTTCACTTAATTAATTAAATCAAGAGTTGTTTAATTAATTAAGTTATAGGTTGGTATGTTTTAATGAAGTGAGAGAGGGAGAGAAAGAGTCCTAATTAATTAAGAGGATTTGTCACGCTTAAAGGGGAATTTATGAGAGTAAAAAGAGAGTTATGGGAATGTGAATGGCTGGGGCTCGTGTGGGCCCCACATCAGAAATATCCTTACATGGGTTGTTAGAAGCTTGTGGGTCCCACCCTAACTCCCTCATGTAGGATATAACCACATTATATATAAAAATAAAATTTTTCCACAATTTTATTCACTTCTCATTTAATCCACAAATTTTAACTTCCCCTCCCATGAAAACAAAATCATGGAAAAGGTCCCCTTATGTAATTACCGGGGTTTCAGATTCATCGGTGCCCTCAGATTTCAATTTTGTGCACCGATTCAAAAGATAGAAAAACCCGCTCCTTCATTCATTGAACGTACCTGAGCTAAACTACGGAAATTGATTCTCGGCACACAGGGCCTCGGAATCAGGTGCCGTCAGAATCCACAAACTCGTAAAATTCCAAAGAATTATGAAAAAAATTCATTGAAATTTCCAAGAATTTACAAACCTAGTATGATCAATATCAAAGTGTTTTCATTGGATGTTATTTAGAGATCAGTTATGATGTCCATATTGATATTGTCCCACTTCTATGTTAGTATGTTTAATTGATGAAATACCCCATTATAATGTTTTATATACTCTTTAAATTGACTAAACACTAATTTTCATGCACTATAGTAAGAAATATACCTTTTAATATTTTCCTAACTATAGGGATCATGATGATTCCTATACAATTTACTGAGTCCAAGAAGTATAGATAATTTAGAACTATGATCTTCATCCACCATCTCCTTGTTTATCTCTATGAGAGATGGAATTCTGTTGTGAAATTTTAGTAAATGTTCTTGATCAATATTAAACTCAAAAACATCCCATTATTTTTTTCCACTATATTATTTTGTAATAAAGGATAATCCCTACGATCTCTCTTGGTCCCCCTATTAATGATTGTTGAAAAATCATTTGGGACAGTATTGAAGTTGTCAATTCCCTTATGATTCTCATGTCTATCCTTACTAATTCATTTATCAATGGATATCCTTAAATCCTTCTCAATTACAACTTAGTAAGTTCTCTCCTATATAATTCAACAATGAATTTGTTTTCTCGTCCAATGTGACATTGAATTGTTCAATCATAGTATATAGGAATCTCTAACCATATACTTTCTGTCATGTTAAATTCTAGTTATTGGAATATATACTTAAAACATTGTTGTTATGTGTATAAATCACATTTCTCTCTTTAAAGATAGTTTCTATAAAAAATTGGAGTAAAAATGGACTACAGCAACCTCCAGGTTACACATAGGATAATTCTACACAAGAGGCATTAACTCTCATGATTCATAAGTGATCAAAAAACTATTTTTAATTATGATAGACCCAATACCATTCATATATTCATTACTATAAATAAAAAATCATTCTCCAAAAGATGGTAATGTTTACATAGATTAAGAAACCTATCATTTCTCCAGTTTATGTACTCATTCATCAAACCTATTTATCCCAATAAATTTCCTTAATAATTTTGTTAAAATGGTTAGAAGGATAAATCGCCTGACTTTTTTTAACAAATATCTTATAATATTCTTAGAAAAAAATAAAACTATGAATATGAGTTGTTTTTGTAGAATGAGGAAACTATTCAATGGATTTTTTCATTGAAGGTTTAATTGTGATTCCTTCATTGGTTGAAATGTTCTACAAAAATGAAACTTTTCATAATTAGAATTCTTATTTTATGAATTTTAATAATAGATTACACTTTCATAGTTTTTTCAATATAACCCTTCAATGATGAAAATTATCCTAATAAAAGTTTTAATATATTGAATTATCATCAATAAATACTATAATAAATTTATCAAGGTAGTCCATAAAGAAAATATCAGTCAAATCCATAAATAAGATCGAATATTTAGTCAATACAAATGAAAAAAAAACTAATTATGATCATATATTTTTTTAAGGTATTGTTTGGAATATATTTTTTCGTCTCCCTCAATTCCCAATACTCATATCATAGGTCAATCATGTAGATGAACAAAAATATGGTCAAATAATTCATCAATACTCCAGAGATGGTATGTTTTCTTCACATTGATCCCTTAATTTATCCCTAATCAATTTATAGCAGTATTCATCAATCCTTATTTAAAAATAGAACATGTCCTCACCAAAGAGATAAAAATATTTAGATAAATATGTTCATAAATGTTTTTTGCTATTTATTCTTTAATTAATATTAATACACATTTCCATTATATATATACTTTTGATATTGGTTTGGATGTAGGTTTGATTTCAAAAGAGAATTATTCATCTCTTTCTGAGGACATTATATATTACGTTTATTTTATTTCCTTCTCCCATTTCTCCAATCATATCCATAAAAAAGGATATAGAATGTTCATCTAAACAAAGTGTGAGATGAGATATCATTCCATTGAAAATAACTATATGTTTTCTATTCAAGACTACTAAAATTTTCTTGATCCAAATAATGATCTTAAAATTATAATTTTAGATCACATGTATCTTTATTATAGTTTCATATTTCATCTTGGGAATGACAACTATATTTTTCATTTGATTATAATCCTCAATGTTAATACTAGAGTTTCAAGACACTATTCATTCTATTATTATCCCTATAAGAATCTAAATTGATAACTGTAATTTTTTCAAATCAAGAATTTATTTTTTGTTCTTTAAAAACATTGATGAAATACTGGAATGCATAGATAGAGAATCAAGGAATGTAATTTCAAGGAATGAGAGCACAATGAGTGTATATTTTCCTACATAATTTGTTGACTATACATCAACTATCTATATTGAAAATGAATGAACATTATCCCATGTCTTAATCTAATATTGATGGTAGTGTCCCTACATTATATATTGATTTAGACATTAATTAAAAAATATCCCAATTTTCCACACTTGAAAAATTGATCTTCAGATTGGGCCTAGACCAACTTCTCATAGACGTTATTTTTGAGAAGTTGAGACCACATCATTCTATGACAGTTTTGAGTTGTATTCCCTTATCTTCTTCATATGTATCAATTTAAACTCCCATTCACTAAAATCATTGAATTCCTCTTCCCACGTTTTTTTTCAAGAGATGTTTCACTTTCTTTCATTATCTTTCATGATCAAAATTATCCATTTAGTTTAGATCTATTTCATCACTATTTTCCTTAAACCTATGTTATCACATCATATATAAAAAGTCAAATTCAACATTAATTTAACTCCACACTATCTACGCATATCATTCATAATGTTATTTTTCTAAATTCCTCCACAAATGGGATCTTAATCCACCATGTATTCTATCAACCTCCCCCATGTGATCTATAGCAAAGCTATAGTTTTATCGAGAATGTATTCTAAATTCCATATCATACATTACCATTGATTCATTTTACTTTTTCACTAACACTATAAATTCATTATAATTACTTTCCCCCATAAATTATTAAAATATATTTTTAGTAAGTTTCCATTGAAATTTTACCACTTTATTGTTCGAACCACTTTTCATCGACGTAATGTTTTAGTATGTTTGAACCATTGATCAGATTCTCGTTCAAATAGGAATATCTCAAGGTTAAATTTATCATGATTTGAATAATGGAATACCTAAAATATCATTCGTAGTGAGGAAATCAATTTTCCATAATTAAATAGATCATTAGATCAAATAAATGAATGTGTCCATTGATGCGTAATGTACTCAATGACAATGTGTTCCATTCGTGGTCAATATGGTCGAACAGCATGATTGATGTTATTATTCAAAACTCAAGATAATTTATTCATCATACTCAATAGGGTTTCCATTCTGTCATCCATAATATTAGAAAAATCCATTAGTCCACTATCTTTTTCACCCATCATTTATGTGGTTCCTCCAATTTTCAACCTTTTTTTAAGAATGAATCCTTAGTGAGAAACATGTTATTTTTAGGAGTCTTATAAGGGTAAGTTTGTTTAATTATAAGAATATCATTCTTAAATATTTTTTTTATTTACAATTAAATTATATATGTATCCCTCATAATGTTTTAAATGAATCTCATGATTAACCAAAAAAATCTCCTAAGAGTGTAAATCATAGTGTAAATATAGTCCTATTATCATGTTCTAGTTCATGTTCATGAATTGAAAAATATAGTGTTTTGGGGTAGTTATCCCTAAGTATGTCTATTCTAGAGCCACACTAAAAATAATATTCTAATATGGATTTAATTTCTTGGATGCTAAACAATATATATATCACAAAATTATCAAGATTTTTTCTTATATTTAAAAATATCCCTATAGTTTATACTAAAGTTTTGAAGTCCTATTTTCCACAAATAAATAAAACGCCATATGAAACAAACTATTCTAGCCCACCTTTTTGGTAAATAAAATTTTTTTAAATGAAATAACACATATGATATTTTAAGAATAGTTTCTGGGAAATTGAGAACGTAATTTATGAAAAAATAAATCATTATTCTAATAGAAAATACATGATTATTCGTGGGTTCAACCAGGTTTCATTTAAGGTGTCTCATATCTTTGGTGATATACATCACGGGAAAGGGGTGAGAAAGTCTCCCAATAAGGGAATAAGGGAGACATTTAACATTCATTTATAATTTATATTGAATATAACATGAGGCATAACAATATATCATGACAAAGAGAGGATGAAAATTATCATAATAAAAAATAAACAAATCATAATATTGAAATGGGTATAAAACATTTAATTGAGAAATTCATATTGATATCATAAATTTTTACAACTAAGGTTTCCTAAAAAAATATTACCATGGATATTCACCATGGTATTATAAATCATGTCATCTCTAGATATTAATTTTTAAAAAAATGCATTGGAGAACTATCTAGGATCACCATTCATATGTATTAAATAAATGGAGTATCATAGATCATAATAAATCATTTAATTAGAATACTTTGGAGAATATAGGATGAGATTTTTATCAACATCCAGGCATGAAAATGTTCATAATGGCATGAATATTACATAATTTGTAATAAAGGAAAATATATTGAGGGTTTTATATTAGTAAATACACAAAATAAATGATTACTTATTACGTCTAGGAAAATACAAATGGATAAATAAATTCTCTAGGTAGTCACAATATAATGATTTCATATGTAGAAATAGAAATCTAAGATGTAATATTAGTAGTATGATAGGGATAAAATCTGGATTTAGATAAGGGTAAAATGATAGATAATGAAGGAAAACATTGATTAATAATTATTTTATAATTAATGGAATGAAAAATATAATAAATAAATATTGTAACATAACTATTAGAATATGTACACAAAAATAATATCATAAATGGAATACAAGATGACGAAAATTTCATTATTTTAAATGGTTTCCCCTAAATCATGAGGATGGAACCATGGTTGAATAAAGAAACCTTGCAGGATCATTGGAAAGGAAAATAGCCATAAAATCATGTAGTATTGATTCGAGGTGGAGGAAAATGGTGAATGGGTGGATATTTATAGAGAAACTGGAGGAAATTTTTATAAATTACCTAATTTATATATGGGAAATATAGGTTGTAGAAAATAATATAAAATTATCTTAACAGATGTGTTTTCTCATGTTTTTGGACATTTAATTCAAATTTTATGATATTTTAATCCATTAGTTCCATGTAAATTTTTTTATCATTATTTGTAACTAGAAATGTTAATTTTGTACAATATAATTTTTTTACAATAAAATTTTCACTTATGGACTTTAGACACTCAATTTTATTTTTGTAAATGGGTTACAAGAAATTAATATATAATATATTAATTAAATAACTTTTTTAGGTCTTGAATTGTGTCTAATTAGTTACTAGATAATTATGAAATGAATATGATAGCATAAAACATACCAAAACCCCACCACTAGATATTTACAATTCAAAAAAAAGTATTTTATATATTTTTTAAAAAATTCCCCATAATTTAATTTATAAAATTCAATTTAAAATTAAAAATTTATTTGGTCAAAATAATTATTTAAATATTACAGTTTTAACTATTAAATATTAATAACATTAAATATTTAGAAATAATTTTCTTTATAAACAATCATATTTTTTGACACATAGAAAAATATATGAGGTTATTATAAAATAAATTTATCATTTATATTTAAATATTTGTGTTTTAAAATATTATTTTATTAAAAATTATTATTCCTAATACCTTAGTTTATTAGAAGAGTTTATAGTTTTTCTTGAATTTTTTTGTGTGTCCAGCGATCAATTTATCAAATTGGGCTTAGTAAAAAACATATTTTATAAAATCAAATTATTCTCAACATTGTATTCATTGAATAATAATTTTACTAATAAAAGGGAAACCACACTTCATATAACTAATCAGTGTACACATAACCAATTATTACACCCCCATAAGCCATATTAGTATGGTGTGTGATGGTTTTAGTTTCATGGTGTGTCTCATCAAATATTGATAGGGTTGGAATCTACTCTAAATAGAAATTCTCATATAGGTGGTTTCATCCAGCCTCACTTATTGAAGATCAAAATGGGTATTCTCATGGTAGAACCCATGTGATGCTACCTCCCATGAAAGTTATTACAAATGGGATTCAAAAAAGATTAATTTAATATTTAAGGATAGTGTTTCTCCATTATCATAAATTATCCTTTATCATTACTAATTATAAACACAAATTATAGAAGTAAAATTATTAGAAATTGGAAAAGTTACCAATAGTCAAATTCACCAACAACTATATTGGACAATGATCATATTTTTCAATGGTAATATTATTATTATAATGGAAAAATTTCTCTCTATAAATACCACATTATTATTTCACTAGAAATTCAATTCAATTATTCCTATATTTGTATATTCATAGAATCCATTTTTTTCTAAAAAAAACTACTTTGTTGTTTTGTGAGAATATTACATATCAAAAACATAACCACATTACAACCTACTGAATAATTTTAAATATCCACAGTGCAACCAATTTCAAAATTAGAAATTATGACACCCAAAATCATGTAGTTCAAAATTTTCAAAAATAAAACTCCATACTCTGTGAGATCTGAACCCTGATCCAACACTTAATTTATATTGGTTCTACATCATCAATCAGCATTCATTACCATCAAATTCATGTTCATCATAAAATTTTTAATCGGATTCTCATCACTAGAAATCATCATCATGAGGTACCAACATTGACATATCCATACTCACAGCTTCCTTTGTCACTATCCGAGAACCATAACAGATGTTGAATTCCATTACAGTCCATCGTAGTTGTCGAAATTCTCATTCACCATGTCATCATAATCCATAAATAGTCAAACAACCCTTGAGTGTACTCTCCTCATCAAAAATAAAAATAATAAACAAGGTACCATTGTGTACAACACTTATCTCCACAACAATAACTTCAACAATAACATTGAGAGAACCATATTTTTCTATATTAAATTATTTTTATAATTGTAATTTTATGAATTTTCCTTCGTTTGAAGCATATTAATATAATTATTTTTATTAATGATATAATGTTTTTTTATTTATAATTTTTATCTGTATAATATTATATAATATAACAAAAAAATCTAGGAAAAAATATCATTTTAAAAGCCTGATCTATTCTATATAGTCTAGTAGCTGATGAACATTGACTAATTTATGGATGTTTTTATAAAAAGTGATATTTAGATAACTGTATATAACATGGATTGTGTTTCATATATATTTTTTATTTTTACATTATAATTATCACGTATATATGTTAATCAGATATACCATACATACAATTTTTTTTGTATTGTGCATTGTTGTTACTAATTCATATAATATATCTAAATATGTTGGTTTTATATATGATTTATTGTGATATATCATTTTATATTTTTATGAGATTATGGATGTGGTTAATAAATATATAGTTTTAATTTTTTTGAAATGGATTTTTATATTCTAATATTTTAATATTCATGATAATATATGTTTTTATTTCTAATTTTTCATTTACGAGTGTAAAATTTATAATTAATTAATAAAAATATGGAATGAATTAAAATAGATTTTGTTTTAATATTAGTTAATTTTTTAATAGAGGTTGAGATATTGTGAAAAATAATCATTTCATAATATATATATTATTATAAATATTTATTATTTCAATTATTTTATTCCAAGATATATTAAAATATCTTTTAAAAATAAGTTTGAGATTTTTTTATATTTTTGATTTTACACTACTTTGGATATACGTCTCGTACACTTCACAAGACATAATTGTGTTGGAAGACCATGGTTATGTTTTTAGGATTTCATCTACCATATAAAAATATTATGTTTTTAAATAAACTAATATTTCTTGTATACCAATGGGGTGAAAAGGTAGTTTCAATATATAAATTATCATAATGGGGGGACTGGATTAGAAAATTTATTATATAAGTGGTTTCAATATATTAATCATCATGGATAATAATGTACTATAATACAATATTATAGTGAAATAAATACACATGATTCATCTAAATAAAATTTTGATATTGAAGAAATGAAAATTTTGAAGGATAATTCCATCACATTTGATTTGTCTTCATGTTTTTAATATTAAAAATCAATAAATTTTTATAATATTGTTTCATGGTAGAACTATGTATGTATTTTATAAAACATTCCTTGATTATATCATTACCTTATTTAATGAATTATTTCCAGTTTATATAGGTATTACCTCAATCCATGGCATGGAATTTTATTTACTCATATGGATTTTTTAAAATCAAAATGCATTATTTTATAAATAATTCAACAAATTTGGGTAGGACAATGTTGGCATAGAATATTGAATAAAACATGGCAAATCATGAATTAAGAAAAATTCTCATGGAACACCATCTCATGTTCTAAATTAATTAAGGATTAATTTTTTATTCATTTCCAAAATCTAAAATATTTTCACGTCTAATAAATGTTCATGAGATGTGAGATGGAATGATACTATGAGAAATAATTAATATTAATATTTATTTCACCTTAAAAATATAATATAATAAAGGAAAATTTTTCTAAATATCCTTATTTTGAAGATGAGGCTTTTAATATGAGTTTAAGACTTCCTTTTTATAGTTTTATTCTATTTTTAATGAAGCTTAATTCAATAAATTCATATTTAGTTTCAATACACATTTATAGACTTCCTCTATAGATATGTATGAAAACCCCATTAATTTTTTCATAATTTTAAAATCTAGACCTTTAATCGTTTAATAGATATTTTTATAAACATAAACCCCATATTAAAATAGTTGAATCATATTTTTAATATTACTAATCATGGATATGATGATTGTTTGAAGAAACTATTTAAGTTCACGCTACATTATGTGGATGATAACAGATTTTCCTAATTATTAAAATGATGTACTGTTCAATCTTGAAGTGAAAGAATCTTCTATTATTGGAATATATATTAAATTATCAATAAATATTAAATTACATCATAGTTTTAGTTTCACAGGACATCTTTGATTCATTAAAACTGATAATTTATATAAGAATAATCATAGAAATATGGAAAAAACATTGATATCAAAAATTCAAATTACAATATTTCTATAACTGTAGTACTTAATGAATTTCAAGATATCACATTTCTATTAGGGAAATTCCATTCTAAATATAAAAATAGAAATAATTTTATCATTAAAACAATATATAATTTGATGATGAAATGAATCTTATTTCAATTGCTTTGTTGGCCATCCAAGTTCACAAGTAATTATTTTAGTGTAATTCACCTGAAAAATAATATGTAAAATGTTGGTTTCAATTGTTTTAAATTTCAAGTGGATGATTATATATGATTTATTATCTTTGTGTTACTTGTTGGATTGTGTTATAAAATTATAATTTCTTCATGTTTGTATCAGTGAAAATAAACAGATTGATTCTTATTCATATATTGGGATTGCACCTTAGAAAAATAAATATATGCTTCAACATGTATTAAATACTATGAAGGTTACTAATGTATATTCAAAAACATATTTGTAAATACTAAAATTTATTTGATAATAAAATTTATGAATTCTCTTTATTATCATATCCTTCATCATGAGTTGAGTCCAATTGCAATATGCTATCTAATATAGAATTATATAAAAATAAATGTTATTAGACCATTCCATTTTTTAGAGTTATTTTTCCCAAAATCTATTCTATGTATTCTTGAAAAACATTCTAGAAGTTGAATTCTTTAATATTTTTTGAGTAATAGATAAATTTTCTTCCAGTATTTTTCTTTTACACACTACATCTAACTAACAATATTATAAACAAAAAAAATTCTTAGAGGACCTAATTATTTATACGGGGTGTATCCATCTAATAAAAATATGTACAAATAAATTCTATAATTATGGCACATAAATCATCATGAAAGTTTAATTGTTATAGGATACATGTATATTGAATGTTTATTTTTATATTCAATGTATCTTCCTGATGTTAAAATGTTACATAACTAGATATAGATAAATAATTAAGGTAAGAGTAAGAAAATTGATCCCAGTTTTTCATCACTTCCTCAAACCGAAGAATTTCATATTTTATATAAATATACCACATTAATTTTTGATGTGGGGGATATTACACATCACAGAGGCTATTTTATTATTGATTTTATAAATGAATACATCATGTATTTAAACTGAACTTGTATATGTTATTTCCTCCCGTGTAATTCTATGTATGAATCAAGCATTTTATGTCATTTTATGTAGACAACCAAAAAATATTAATATAAATAATGATTAATTTATCTTGATAAGAAGATATACTTTTCATCGAACATAATTTTCCACATGGTAGAAATTAAAAGGTAGATGTTTTACTCCAACATAATTTGAAAAATAAATATTCCTTAAATTTTTATATATATTTATATGTTTTCTATTGAATTTCTGGTTGACTTTATATCTAAAAAAATAAGTTCTTGGTAATTTATTCGAAATTATATGGTTCTTAAATTCAAATTAATTGATATTAATGGGTAAAAAATTACTTATCACTGATCGAATAGTTAATAAGGGAACTCAACATGATACTATTCTGGTAACTACAATTATATACTATTATACTAGTTCATCAGGTAGTAATCCTTGATATATAAGTGCATCAAATTATGTATTTGTTTAGAAAATTCTAATATTAGGGTTTTGGATCTAGTGGATGAGTTTCAATGACTAAATAAAAGTAGTTTTATTCAATTAAAAAGCATTTGGATTTAGTGATAAATTTCGATTTACTGTTATTGAAATGAATCATAATATTTACTCAAATGAGAAATATATTTTATAATTATTGGAGGAACATGTTTCTTATATGAAAGATCACACAATTCCTAATTCAATTTCATTATTGATGTAACCCACAAACATATTTTTGATGATATCAGGGAAGAAATAGAAGAAATTACTTTCCCTATTAGAATCAATAAATTTATTAGAATTTATGTAAATAATAGTGCAATTATATAAGTTGATGGTGATCCTTTAGTTGTGAAAATGATATATAGAATCAACCATATCTGTTCTCAGTTCGTTTGGTTTAGCTTGTCATAATTCTTCAATGTTATAACTATTTAATTATATTTAATGTTGGATCTAATTTTAAATCCAACACGACAAGCATCTTCATTTTCAAAATAATAATTTTGTATTATTCTTTGTATTTTTTTCAAATATTGAATTGGACTATATAAGGACCTAACAAAAAATTTGATATGATATAACTATATAAAAAAAGATCAATTGAACAAAGATATACTAAACTACAATTAGTGAATAAAAAATAATGAAATGAATGTCCTAACCAAAAATGACCAAATAGTCTAACCCAATAAATGAATAAATGAAATAACCAAAAATATGAACAAAATATGTTTTCCCATAAATGTATAAATTTTGCAATGAAATGACTAAAATAACCCAGATGAATTCACCAAAATGAATTAGGTTGAATAAAAAATACATGTGGAAACCCATATCATAGAGATGATTAATAATTTCATTATAATATGATGATTTTTCTATGACACATATTTTGTTTTTATATAATTTTCACTAAATATGATATGATTGTATTATGTCACTACCTATCATCAGTTTTGATTCACAATTGGTATCAATTAATTAATTAGAATAACCTATACCTTCTTTATTTATTACATATTAGTAATAAATTTCTAATTAAATGTGAATTAAATTTCTAATGCATGAAATGGATTTTCTCTGATGATATAGAATAGAATAAAATGTTTGATAATAATAATTTCCTCATGAAAGAGATTAATATTCATTATATGTGGGCTATTATGATTATACTATTTCAAATATATAGGCAATTTTTGTAGCAAAAATTGTTATTTCATTAAACTTCTTTTAACTTTTAATCAGTAACCATCACACTGAAGAAAAATATTCCCTCACCATCATATTAGAAGTATTGATTTTATTGATTATACGTATGGGGGGTAATAGAGTTACTCACATTATTATTTATACCAATTACACCGATAACCATAATTAGATATTCAATTTCTAACAATATCATATCCCATATTTTTTAGAGGTTTAATATTAATTTAGACCTCATATATTGTCACCACCATTTATGGATTCTACTCTTCATAAATATTTTCCCTATCGTATGATGGAACCCATTACAATCTATATATTCCACTTTCCAAAAAATCTATGAAACCTTTATTTATTATAACTTACTCCACAAATAATTTATGTTCACACAACTAGAACTTCTTCATTGGTGCATTCTAAAAATCCTGAGGAAACTGACCATCATGAGAAAACATGAGACGCTCCGGTTCTATACTGGTAATATATCATTCATAACATATGGATTTAGTTATACCCACTAATTATAATTTCATAAGTATACTTATGGTACCCTATCCAATTTTTTTAAATAATTTAAAATCATTATAATATGTAATAATTTAATATTATCATTTTCATTCTTTATATTAGATTCTAACTTTGTATGAAATTGTTGGAATAAGCACATTCATGATCTGTAGAATCACCAAATGTATGTGATGTCCACATACAATTTATATTGTTGGTAAACCGTGGAGAGAATTTTGGATTCATAAGGAAAAACTCGAAAAATACATTAAAATAATTCCCATCATGATATTTTATTAGAGACACATTGAGATTTTAATATAGTATGATTCTTAAGATCAACCCTGTAAAATAATTAATTATATTTAATATATAATTATTAGTATTTCCATCTTAATAAATATTTTAGTAAGTCTGTCATTATAATATTGTCAATGAAGAGTCTATGAGGATTGTATGGGAAATTGAATAAAGTGATTGATTGATATAACATAAACATGGGTCATATATTAGCTAGATTTCTATTTTAGGAATAGATTTAGAGGTTATTCATATCCTGTTTTATTTTTCAACAACCGAATATTTGGAAATAATTTCTTATCGGATGAATAAAAAGTTTATGGTATTAATAATAATTGAGGGTTTTCATCGAAAATTAATGAATTTAATTATTAAATATTTTATTTATTGAATATTTTTAATTCAGAATCATAAAAATGAAATAAAAATAGATATTAAGAAGTATATCTACATAACATGGAGTTGGATGACGTCATAACATGAGAGGAAACAATTATTGTTCATTGAAAAGTATATTTAATTAGTTACCAAGAAAAATTAAAATAAATATTAACATAATAAATGGGTAGAGTGTTACATATGGAACATTTTAAACTATTCACTTTTATAGATGTCTCTATACAATTCCAATGAATACTGAAACAAATATACTCATCCTTTAAACCTATAATCATGATTCCGCAAAATAGATTAACTCATATACATTTCATGGAAAAACAATGAGCTCAAGGAATCCAAGAGTAAATTCCAAAAACTATATAGCTTATTCTATCTAGTAGTGAAACTATGGAAATCAAACACCTCATCTATTAAATTTCCCATTATCTAATTTTAAAAATATATTTTTATTTTTTAGGTATATTTTCTGAAAACCTAGATATAATATTCCCTTTCAATCCATATTATTATGTTTGTCATAAAATATTATACCATTATTTAATAAAATCAGAAAAAATTATAAAAAACACATTTTCCTCATTATTTTAAGAAATTATAACTAAATAAAACAAGAAAACACTTGAACCCAATTTATAAGAAAATACTAAAATAAATTAAGTTTCAAATCGAGTCAACATATTAATTCAACACCTTCTAATACAAAAGATGAAAAAATAAAAAAATTTACTCTCTTATACTGATTTTCAATTTATAAAAGGTGAAATTATTATATCAATGGAATATAGTAATGTTTTTTTAAAAAAATATATAATTTTGAAATGTTAATTTATATAGCAGTTTAAAACAGCATTAAAAAAGTTTCTAAAATATACTTGAAATCTTCTCAAAATAATCTTCTAAATAATATTTAAAAAGAATTTAATAATTCATTTATAATAAATTTAAATCTATATTTGAATAGCTTTTATAACCCCCTTTAAATTTTTTTTTGGAAACATCATTAAAATTATCTTACATCTCTTGCTGAAAATAATTTTAATTATTTTCAATTTTAAACATTTTGTAAACTGCATGATATAATAATTAAATTTTTTAATTTTAATTTTATAGAAACTTTGACTCTAAATAATCATATAAACATAAAATAGTTTCATATAATATTAAAATATAAATAGTATCAAATATAATCTATATTAACATGAAAACTCTAAACATTTGTAACATGTATATAGTTTGAAATAATATTAATAGTTAAAAATATAAATATACTTTGTTGCAATGAACATATATAATGTTCAACTATAAACAAAAAAAGTGAGGATATATTGAAATTATATATAAGTATACATTATTTTCCATACTTTCCATATCAAAATCAATATAAAATAATAGAAAATAAACCAAAAAGGATTAATATTACCATAACACCCATATACCCATAAATCATAAATTAAATTAAATTTATCCATTCTAGATATAATCAACACATAATTTATTTTAAAAACATGATTTTAATAAATATAGATAATATTTTTTATTTAATTAAACTATAACTGAATCATGAATTTAAATAAATAGAAAAGATCCAAATTAAATTAAACCAAATCAATATAGACATGTAACAATTATCCTCATTACAACTTTTCAAAAATATACTAAACCATATTCACCTAATATAACACATATTAATAATTTTTATTCACTACTAACACCCAAACAGGTCATTTGGATCTATTGGTGATGAATCAACATAAAAAATATTAATGAAATTATATCTTTCCAAACCTACTTTAACCAATTAAAATTGAAGTGGACTAAAAAATAATAATAAAATAATATTAATCTAACAATTTTAAAAAACTAAAATTTATTTTATTTTCATATGATTAATTATAGTCTGTAATACCTTAGGATACCACAATAATTTTCTAGGGATTGTACCTCAATTTAAATACAATATTACTTACAATTATTAGTTTTTTTAAAAAAATACAGTGTTATTGAATAATATCTTTTCTAAATTCAATATCATTATATATGGGGGAATTGAATATTAATGGTTTTGGTCCACGGTCAAATTTTTTTTCCTCAATCAGAAAGATGAAATATGAATATTAAAAAAACTAAATAAGACTACATGTTTTACTTGATGCTTAAAAATATAACTATATATTGTGTAACTAACTAGTTTATTTATAATGGACACAATGGTCGTTAGAGTACCTTCATGACTAGGTAGTTAATAACATTTGGATTAATGACTATTTTCACGTTATATTTGTATATGGGTACTATAATAACAATTATGTAGTATTAAAAAAGTGAAAAAGGCCAATAAGAAAATTTTCATTTCTATGGTAACATTATCTCTAAAATTTATTTCAAATTCTGTTTTGTTTTTGATAAATTCATGTTAATAATGATTTTATTATATGATTATCTAGATAATGGAAATTATGGTCCTCGAGATCATCATGGTGATAAATTTTGTAGCGATGGTGATAACACTAGAAATGTATAAGGATGTGACAATGGAGATGTTATTGTTGAAGACTGTGGTGTTGATTGTGATAGTGATGGTGACAATGATGATAATGGAAATCAGTACGTTAGTGATGTTGGTGATATTAATAGTGTCCATGATAGAGAGAGAGATTGATCCTCTACAATTTATACTAATATTTAATAAACCTGATTTTTAATGAGTGAATGTGTTTGTATATTTGTGTGATCTATTTAATTATCATAATATGAAATTTAAAATATACTATATATGAGTTGATTTAAATTTTTATTATGACTGATTTAAATTGTTAATTTCTTTCATTATTTTTATATATTAGAATCTAGTTGTCTATAGGGTCATTTTTTATAACGACCCATACTTTACATACATTGTTATTACTTCAAAATTGAAGCAAACTTATTACAACATATAACAAAACCACAATAGGACCATATAGGTAGTGTGTCTTTAGAAATTGGGAAACATAAACAACTGGTTCAAAAGAATTTACATTGTCTCCCTTGTATTTCATCATAACTAGACTCCCTTTTAGCTAATCCTACTTAATACCATTTTTCTTGACCTGGGGAAAAGAAAACATGCAAAATGGTGAGAACAAATGCTCAGTAAGGGTGAAAAAAAGAAATATCAATTACATCATATTCATAAGAACATAACATTTTGGAAATCCTAACCTGTAAAAGAGATCATAATTTCATAACATGGGATAAATCATAGAAGTGAAAATGATATCCCAATAATCATAAAATATGACATGAAACTTTGTGTCATACACACATAATCATATAAAATCATTTCTAATTAGTCAAGACTCATTTCCAAGACTATCCTAGCAGACAAAGTACATTTCGGAATTGAGTTCACTCCTCGTTCTAGTCCTATATAACTGAACCTCTTTAACTTACCGTTCTAGCCCTGTATATATCATGAGACATAAATATTTACCCAATACATTGGAGAGAGATATAGGTATTTCCCATCTCATAATGAGACAATTATTATGTGTTTCAGAAGATAATAAATAATACATCAAAGCATAACCCATGTAATAAAAATGGGATTCTTAAACATTATGCCATCATATCATAATCTATATAAGATAAAAGGACATCATAAAAATAAATCCATCATAACATAATCAAATCAATGTAAAAATAGGGATATAAATATAACCCTATATTATCTTAGATGGAAAATAATTTTGATAAGACACTTGAACTCCATTCTTGAGGAAAATATCATTTCTACTTCAAAAATATTTTTTCCTTTATTAAAACGTCAGACAATTTTAAACAAAAAGAAGTTGATTAAAAATAAACTTGAAAACTTGTAAAGGAATATTCATGAATATATTGTTCGAAAAGTTCATTCAGTCCATATAATTTAAAAAAACATTCTTCTCGTACCTTTGCTAGAAAAGTCAAAAAGTAACTCATACTAAAAACAAGAAAAGCTTCTATTCATTTCCTTTACTAAAAACAGACCAACAAGTAATATTGGATTCAAAAAATTGTAGTAGGATAGAAATAATATTACATATTTAGGAAACATTTATGTGGATGATAAATGTTCCCTGGTAAATTCTGAAGTATAAACAATCTCGGATAAAAATGAGATTGCGAGATTTTACGTTACCTTAGGTTCGATTTTCTTCATACATGTCCGAAACTCCTATATAATGATTTAAATAATTTTATTGACTTATTCCAGAATCTTACTCATTGTTATGATATCATATATGGTCATATTATTATCGTTTTGTTAGTAATATTTCATTGCTACTTGTTATTCGGGTGTTTATTGCTTTTTGTTGTTATGCGTGTTTTGTCGAATAAATTCTTATTATTATTTTTAGGTTATAGATACTTCATTTCTAGAAAAGTATTAGTGTATATATATCATATTTATTTATTCAAATCAATTATATAATCATTATGCATTGATGATCATGTAGAACGAGTCACATCACATCGTGGTGACGGTAGGTCGTACGTACGCACTAGCGATGATATCATTCCCATGATCGTGGAATTGCATTTAAGTGTATGTATAATATTTTAGAATTAATATCAATTTACAATAATCATATATAGTTATTCTTTACTCCCTTATAACCATCCAAGTAAGGTGGTGGTGGAAAATAGATTACACCACGACTTCGAGATGGTATTCCGTACGTACGCACACGCGGTGATTTCATTTTCTATAGGATGGATAGAAGGTGAAATAGGGTTGTTTCATATTTATAATAACATATCAATATATGAGTGATACTTATGTTTTGTTACTTCATAATGAAACAACTAATGAAGAAGATATAGAAGAAGAAATAAAGTTGAAAGAATCGGTAACAGACATTACCTCTTCTTTGAAGCGCCTCTTCATAACCTCTTCTTAGGGAACTAAAGATGGTCTTTGAAGAAGAGCAGGACCTCTAAACTATTTCTAGGGAAGTGGAGAAGATAAATTGTCCAGGTTTGGCCGATCATGAAGGCTCAATGTGGAGTAAGTAGGAGAGGGAGGAGTTTCCCTTTTATAAGGGAGGAGAGGGGCACTTTAGGAAAAACATAAAATAATATTTTATTATAAAGTAATATTTGGCTTTTAGTAGCTGAAAATTGATTTATATTTAATCTAAGGTGGGTATGGGTCTAAATCCTATCAACAAATAAATTTTTTACAAGTTTAGGTTACTATTTTAACCTTATCATTTAGATTTATCTCTAAGTTAAATAATTTAACTTTTACCGTGACTTCTTGCTTTCTTACATTATATGGTTATAAAAAATACCATAACAAGCCAAAGAAACCCCTAGTGGTTAATTATTAAAATATATAACCTTATCTATGTTATTTGGCCAAACCATATATTTTTAAGAATAATATAAAAATTAATGATATAATATTTGTTTTAAAAACTATTTTATGTCAATTTTGACACTATTTGGTAATAGATTTTTTTGAAACTAATAACAGCATGATTAGTTCAAAAAAAAAGTTAATTAAATAAATACTAACATGCCATCTTAACCTATAAAATTAGTGTAATTCATGAAAAGTCTCATATTACATTAATTTGGGTATTTATAATATCAATTATGTTAATCATTCCTTAATAACGTAATTTCTGCATCATCAATGTGTAACAAATAAATTAAATTATTTAAAGTCTAAAAATTATAAACAAAATACCATTATGTAGGAAATCGTTTTATCTTTCTAATGAATATTTATAGTCGAATTTATCTTTTTTATTACCCTATATTAAAAATGTTTTAGTTATTAAACTTTGATTATAACTATTTTAACTCTTCTTTAAATAAAATAATATTAAAAATCCTAATCTAATCCAAGTTGACCTAAATGGTCATATTTTATTCTTAAGTTTTTTATAGGTTGAATGGAACTTAACCAATATAATTAGGACATGTGTTAGGGTAATAATAATACCATTTTTACCCTTAATTACCCTATTTACTTTTAACCGTGGTAAAAAAAGTAAAAAGTTACTATTCACCAAAAAAATTATCTTATTGAACCAAATTTTCCTCCTTGATATTAATCGTGTCTCTCGGATTTTTGAAATTCCCCTCACAGAAGAGGTAGAATTATGTTTTATGTAAATTTTCAAATTCTCCTAGGAGTTCGGTAAAATATGGTAAAAAGTTCAATAAAATTTTTATATATCTAAAATTATTATAAAATGACTCCAATGAATTACATTGAACATATATAGGTAATATTTATCAATTTTTACTTAATATAAATTCAAATAAAATAAATAATTATTTAAATAAATATTCGGTTTTTAAATAGTAACCTAGTGTTTTCACTATTCATAAAAAATTGAATGTTTTAAGAAAAATACCAAAAATTTACCGTAGGCTAATTTTGATATTCCAAATCCAAAAATGAAGTCCATATTGAAAGATAAAATTTATAAAATTTCAAAAAGTGGGTATTACTATTCATAACGGCTAGTTTATATATTATTTTAATAGCAAATCATTGTTTAGTGAAACTTGGTATTGCGCACAACGCAAGCTATTGAGGAAGTTCATGATTGCGTATAAAGAAAGCCAAGATATTTTTGTGTGTAGAGAAAGATTCATTTGATGATTTATATAACATAAAAACAAAATATTTCTCAGAAAAATATCGGCTGTTTCATTTTACCCCACTTAAAATTAATTTCACCCTCGAAATTTATCACATTCTAACAAACAAATGAGGATACCTCTCCCTTATCATATCCTCAAGCTCCCATGTAGCTTCTTATAATTAGTTGTTCCTCCATAAAACATTAACCAAGTGGTTGGATTTGTTCGGTAGATCTTTTTTGCTACGATCTAGAATCTCTATCGGTTGTTCTTCATAAGAAAGATCTTTCTCCAGTGGTACAACTTCTGAGCTGAGTACATGTGAAGTATACGGTTTTTACATTATTAGGAGAGATATATGGAACACATCGTGAACTTGAGAGAGATTTGGTGGAAGCGCCAATCGGTAAGCTACCTTCCCAAAACGATCTAGAATTTCTAAAGAACCGATATACCTAGGGCTCAGTTTTCCCATCTTTCCAAATCTCATTACTCTCTTCCAAGGAGATATTCGTAAGAAAACTTTATCACCCACTTCAAACTCTATGTCTTTTCTTCGGTTATTGTCATAACATTTTTTTCAAATCTGAGCCTCTCTTATGTGTTGTTGAATAGATCAGACCTTTTTTGTCATCTCATCAACCAGATTAGGTCCTAATAGCATTCTTTCTCCAACTTCATCCCAGCTAGTTAGAGTTCTGTATTTCTTTCCAAAGAGAGCTTCATAAGGATCCATCTGAATACTGGAGTGAAAGATATTATTATAAGAAATTTCCACCAAGGGTATTTGTTGATCCCAACCACCTTTTAAATCCATAGATCAATCTCTTAAAATATCTTCTGGAGATTAAATTCTTCTCTCAGACTGACCATCATTCTGAGGATGATAAGCAATGTGGAAACATAACTCTATATCCAGAGTATGCTGAAGACTTCGCCAAAACATTGAGGTAAACCTCAGATCCTGATCATATATAATTGAAAGTGGTACTCCATGCAATCTTACTACATCTTTCACAAATATCCTAGAATGATGATCCAGAGAGAAATCATCTCTAATAGCAATGAAGTGTGCTGACTTTGTAAGGCGATCAACTATGACCTAGATAGCATTATTGCCTTTGGATGTTTTAGGAAGTCTAGTGACAAAGTCCATAGTGATGTTTTCCCATTTCCATTCGGGTATGGGTAATGGTTGTAACATCCCCTTAGACTTCTGTCTCTCAGCTTTAACTTTCTAACAAACCAAGCATCGAGAGACATATTCAGAAACATATCTTTTTATACCATCCCACTAGAAGTAATCTTTAAGGTCACTATATATCTTCGTGCTTCCAGGATGAATAACGAATGAAGAACTATGATCCTCATCTAGCATATCCTTTTTAAATTCTGGTATGGGAGGAACACAAACCCGATTCCTGAATCATATTATCCCTTCACAATCAAGGTAAAATTCAGGAACATTTCCCACCTTATTTTGTAACTCTACATCTTATTTTTGTGCATCTTTAATCATCACATGTGTAGATGGTTGAATATTAATTTGAGAAAGATAATATTTCTCACCTTCCAATATAATTCCAAGACCCATCCTTTGTAAATCCATAAATATTAGATCTTTTGTGATCCTCATCATAGATAAGCTAGCATGGTCTTTTTGACATAATGCATCTTCCACCTTGTTTGCCTTCCCAGGTTGATAATGAATTGAGTAGTCATAATCCTTCATCACCTCCAACCATCTTCTTTAGATCATATTCACCTCCTTTTGTTTGAAAATATACTGTAAACTTTTATGATCAGTATAAATGTCACACCTTTCACCATAAAGATAATGCCTCCAAATCATTAATGCAATGATTACTGCAGCTAAATCTAAATCATGAGTTGGGTAATTTTTCTCAAGGATTTTCAATTGTCGTGAGGCATAAGCTATCACCATATCGTTTTTCATGAGAACACACCCCAATCCCTGCTTGGATGCATCACTGTAGATCAAAAACCATTCTCCACTACAAGGTAGTGTGAGCACAGGTGCATTGGATAACCTTGTTTTTAACTCCTTGATATTCTCCTCACACTCCTCTATCCAAGCGAAATTAACTCCTTTTCGAGTCAACCTGGTGAGTGGATTAGATAATCATGAAAAATAATTCACAAAACGTCGATAATATCTCGCCAATCCAAGATAACATCGGATCTCGGATAATATTTTTGCTATCGACCATCTTTTGATAACCTCTGTTTTTGCTGGGTCTGAAGATATCCCCTCTTTTGAGATTATATGAACCAAAAATGCAACTTTTTGAAACCAAAATTCACACTTGATAAATTTGGCATAAAGCTTCTCCTTTCTCAGGGTATTCAATACAATTCTCAAGTGATCTTCATGTTTATCATGGATCTTTGAATAGACAAGAATATCGTCTATAAGGACTACCATAAACTGATCAAGATAGTCTCTAAAGAATCTATTCATTAGATCCATGAAGATAGCAGGGGCATTAGTAAGACCAAATAGAATCACTATAAATTCATAGTGTCCATAGCTTGTACGGAAAGTCATCTTTGGTATATCCTCCCATTTGACCCTTAATTGATGATACCCTGACAAAGATCAATCTTGGGAAAGTATTAAGCACCACGTAGTTGGTAAATAAGTCATCAATGTGTGGGAGAAGATATATGTTCTTGATAGTGATCTTGTTATGTTCTCTATAACCAATGAAGAGTCTCATTGATCCATCTTTCTTCTCAACAAATAGAATAGGTGCTCCCCAAGGTGACACACTAGGGCATATGAATTCCTTATCAAGAATCTCTTGGAGTTGCTTCATCAATTCCTACAACTAAATTGGGGCCATTCTATAAGGTGTCTTTGAATTGGGCATATCACCTGGTAAGAGTTCAATTGAAAATTCAACTTCATGATTTGGTGGAAGACCTAGAAATTCCTCCGGAAAGACATCATTAAACTCCTGTAAAATGGGTGTATTCTTAATCGTGAGTTTCTCTCCAACAATTTGAGATAAATAACCTTCATTTTGTGGAATCAAGACCCATAAGATGGAAGAAATTTCTACCGGAATGTTATGTTCATCCTTGAATCCATAGACGATCATAGATTGATCTGGAATATGAAATGTGACTTCCCTTATTTGACAATTGATGTGAGATCTATATAAAGAAAGCCAATACATTCCATTAATAAAATCAAATTCCAAAATAGGAAGGATCACAAGATTTTCAGGAAGCACATTCCCACAAACATCATTTGGAGAATAATTGTAACCTTTTGATGTGACTATTGTGCTATTAGAGGTTTTCACAGCTAACTCAATATCTAACTACTGAGGTAATATAGAGATACCCATAGAAAATTCTTCATAAATAAAAGAGTTGGTGGATCTAGAATCAAATAAAACATTTTCTACTTTAGAGTGGATAATAATCATACCTTTCACAACTTTTTTATCCTATTCCACATCACTGATAGAAATTGCATGTGACTTTCCTTTATCTTTAGCCTTAAGAGTTTGTTGACATTGATCATCATCAACAACCCTTGGATTAGGGCATTGATTAGAATAATGCCCCATTTCCTTGTACTTGTAACATTGAAGTGTAGGAGGTGCACTCTGTGTATCCTTTTCTTTTTTCACATCACTAGACATCTTCATCCCATCATTGCGGCATTCAAATGCCTGATGGCCTTCCTTTCCAAATTTAAAACATTTTCTTGTCCCTTTATGACAACTCCCTCCTTTTTTCTTTCCACACTTTGAGTATAAGGGAAAAGTCATCTTATTTTCAGTTTGGTCTTTAGATTTCCCTTTGAATTCCATTTTCCTCTTCTTATCATACACATATGACTGATGGGTTACTCCAATCTCCATCTCATCCTTGAGATCACATCGAACGATTTCCTCATAGAAATTTAAGTCCCTTATGGCTAATGCCCTTCGAATACTTGGTTTTTTAGCCACTAAAGAATCGATCGATCTTACTCTCAGGTTAGATAATAATCCCAGAAGCTTACCTTTCAAGTCTTGTAAAATTTTCATCATAGGTACCAACAGATTCATCGTCCTTTTGCTTCAATTCAAGAAACTCATTCTCCATATTTGTTCAAAGAATTTGAGGGAAGTACTTATTGAAAAATAAGTTCTTGAAATAGTCAAATTCCATGGATTCAATTTCATCCCTTTGCCTCATATTCTTAATAAGATTCCACCATTGATCAGCTTCACCTTCCAAATGATATACTACTAAGATGACTTTATCATGCTTAGAACATTGATGAATTGAAAATATTTTTTCAGTTGTACAGATCCCCTGTTTAGCCTCTAATGGATTAGTAGACCCGCTGAATGAGGGTGGACGCTGCCTCATGAAGGATTCAACAGAATTTTGCTCCATCCTTTGCTCGTTTAGAAGACTTGCATGATTCATAGCTTGATAAAGTTGTGTGATCATGGCTACAAGATTTTGAATTCCAGCTCCCATAACGTTTGGTTGCTCAGGGGGTCAATCATTCCATTGCCCGTCGCATTCCGCATTTACACGGTTCCTTCAGGTTCCATATATTGACTAAAACCAATAAGAATAGGGTGAGAAATACTAATTATAATAGGAAAACCACATAATCAAGAATAAACTTTCACACTTAAGGTCTTATCATTGGTGTTTCATGGCCATTTATAAAACACTAAGATTGTGTTCTATATTTAGATATATCCTTAGGGTTCTTACTAACGCATTCACATTCTAGTTTCTAAAGGTTGATTATACCCTTCATTTAATACCTACAATAACGACCCATACTTTACATATATTGTTATTACTTCAAAATTGAAACACACTTATTGCAACATATAACCAAACCATAATAGGACCATATAAGTATAGTGTCTTTAGAAACTGGGAAATATAAACAACCGGTTCATAAAGAATCTACACTATCTCCCTTTTATTTCATCATATCTAGAGTCCCTATTAGCATTTCCTACTTAATACCCTTTTTCATGACCTGGTTAAAAGAAAACATACAAATGGGAAAGTTCAAATGCTCAGTAAGGGTAAATAAAAGAAATATCAATCACATCATATTCAAAAGAACATAAAATTTTGGAGTTCATGACCTGCAAAAGCGATCATAATTTCATAACATGGGATAAATCATAGTAGTGAAAATGAAATCAAAATAATCATAACATAAGACATGAAACATTGTGTCATACACACATAATCATAGAAAATCATTTCTTATTAGACAAGACTCATTGCCAAGACTATCTTAGTGGACAAAGTCTATTTCTGAACCATGCTCACTCCACATTCCAATCCTGTATCACTGAATCGGTTTAACTTATCATTCCAGCCATGTCTATCTCATGAGAAATAAATATTTACCCAATGCATTGGAAGGGGATATAGGTCCCACCCATCTCATAATTATACCATTCTAATGTGTTCCACAAAATCATAAATCATACTTCTTAACATAACCCATGTAATAAAAATGGGATTCTTAAACGTCATGCCATCATAACATAATCCATATAAGATAAAAGAACATCAAAAAAATAATTCCATCATAACATAATAAAATCAATGTAAAAATTTGGATATAAACAGAACCCTATATTATCTTATATAAAAATACTTTCGATAAAACACTTTCACTCCATTCTTGAAGAAAATATCCTTTCTACTTCAAAAACATTTTTTCCATTATTCAAATGTCAAACAATTTTAAACTAAAAGAAGTTTATTAAAAATAAACATTAAAAATTTTAAAGGAATCTTCATGGAAATAACGTTCTAAAAGTCCCTTCAGTCCGTATAAGTTAAAAAAACATTCTTCTAATACTTTGGCCGAAAAAGTCAAAATGTACCTCGTACTAAAAACGACAAAAGATTTTATTCATGTCTTTTACTAAAAACTCACCAATAAGTAATATTGGATTTAAAAAATTGTAGTATGATAGAAATAATATTACATATTGAGGAAACATGGATGTGGATGATAAATGGTCCCCAGTAAATTCTGAAGTATAAACAATCTTGAAAAAAAATGAGATTGCGAGATTTTCCCTTAACATAGGTCGGATTTACTTCGTACATGTCCAAACCTCCAGTATAATGATTTAAATATTGTTATTGACTAATTAAAGAATCATATTCATTGTTATGATATCATATATGTTCATATTCTTAGCTTCTAAATAGTAATATTTCTTTGCTACTTGTTATTTGGGTGTTTATTACTTTTTGTTCTTATGCGTGTTTTGTCAAATAATTTATTATTATTCCGTTTGGGATATAGATACCTCATTTATATAATGGTTTTATTGTAATATATATCATATTTATTCATTAAATTCATCTATTTAATCATTATGCATTTTAGATCATGTAGAACGAGTCGCATCACATCGTGGAGACGGTAGGCCGGACGTACCCACAGGCGATGATATCATTCCCATGATCGTGGAATTGTATTTAAGTGCTTGTATACTATTTCATAATTAATATCACTTTAAAATAATCATATATAGTTATTCTTTACAACATTATACCCATCCAAATAAGGTGGTGGTGGAAAATAGATTACACAACGGTGTGGAGACGGTATTCTGTACATATGCACGCGCGGTGATTTCGTTTTTCATAAGATGGATGAAAGGTGAAATATGGTTGTTTCATATTTATAATAACATATCAGTATATGAGTGATAATGATTTTATTACTTCATAATGAAACAACTAATGAAGAAGATGTTGAAAGAATTGGTAACAGACATTACCTCTTCTTTGAAGCGCCTCTTCTTAACCTCCTCTTAGGGAACAAAAGATGGTTTTTAAAGAATACCAGGACCTATAGGATGTTTCTAGGGAAGTGGAGATAAGAAATTGGCAGGGTTTGGATGATCTTGAAGGCTCAAAGTGGTGTGAGGAGGACAGGGAGGATTTTCCCTTTTATAAGGGAGGAGTGGGGCACTTTAGGAAAAACTTAAAATATTATTTTATTATAAAGTCATATTCAGCTTTTATTAGCTAAAAAATAATTTATTTCAAATAAAAGGTGGGTATGGGTCTAAATACAATCAACAAATATATTTTAGACAAGTTTAGGTTACTATTTTAACATTATATTTTAGATTTAACTATAAGTTAAATAATTTAACTTTTACCGTTTCTTCTTGTTTTCTTACACTATATGTTTATTAAACTTGCTATAACAAGCCAAAATAACCCCAAGTGGTTAATTATTTATATATAACCTTATCTAAGTCATTTGGCCAATCCTTGTATTTTTAGGAATAAAATAACAATTAATAATATAATATTTATTTTAAAAACTATTTTATGTCAATTTTGACACTATTTGGTAATTGATTTTTTTGAAAATCATAACAGCATGAATAGTTCAAAAAAAGATAATTAAATCAATACTATCATGTCATATTAACCTATAAAATTATTTTAATTCGTGAAAATCCTCAAATTACATTTATTTGGGTATTTAAAGTGTCAATTATGTTAATATTTCCTTAATAAGATAATTTCTGCATCATCATTGAGTCATAAATAAATTAAAGTATTTAAAGTCTAAAAATTATAAATAAAATTCCATTATGTAGGAAATATTATTATCTTTCTAATGATTATTTATAGTAGAATTTATCTTATTTATATCCCTATATTAAAAAAAAATTAGTTTTTAATCTTTTATTTTAACTATTTTAACTCTTCTTTAAATAAAATAATATTAAATGTCCTAATCTAATACAAGTGCACCAAAATGGTCAAATTTTATCTGTAAGGTTGTTTTTGGTCGGATTAATCATTTCTAATAGAATTAGGACATGTGTTAGGGTAATAATAACAACATTTTTTCCCTTAATTACCCTATTTAATTTTAACCATTGTAAAAAAGTAAAAAGATACTATTCACCAGAAATTATTTTTATCTTATTGATCCAAATTTAACTCCTTGATATTAACAATGTCTCTCATATTTTTGAAATTCCACTCACAGAAGCGCTAAGATTATGTTTTATGTAAATTTTCAAATTGTCCTTGGAGGTGGGTAAAGGATGGTGAAAAGTTCAATAAAATTTTTATATATCTAAAAGTATTATAAAATGACTCCAAGGAATTACATTGAACTTATATAGGTATTTTGTATCAATTATTACCTAAAATAAATTTAAATAAAATACATAATTATTTAAATAAAAATTATGTTTTTAAATAATTACCCAGTATTTTAGCTATTCATCAAAAATTTAATGTTTTCAGAAAAATTCCAAAAATTCACCCTAGGCTAATTTTGATATTCCAAATACAAAAATGAATTCCATTTTGAATGATAAAATTTATAAAATTTCAAAAATATGGGTATTACTATTCATAACGGCTACTTTATATAATATTTTAATAGCATATCATTGTTTAGTGAAACTCGGTATTGCGTACAACGCAAGCTATAGAGGAAGGTCGTGATTGCATGTAAAGTAAGTCAAGCTAGTGTTGTGTGTAGTGAATGATTCCTTTGATGATGTATATAACATAAAAATAAAATATTTCTCATAAAAATCTCGGGTGTAACATTATTGGTGTTTGGGGAGTGTATTGGTTCAGGACCAAGATCAGAGGTGATGTTGGATTTAATATTGATATAAGGTTGTAAAAATGTTTTATAAAACCATTTGTATATAATTTATGCCAGTGGTTTGATATAAACATTGGCTAATAAGAAATAAAGATTCCATATACTAATGGTTTCAATGAAATTGTTTGTATATATATATATATATCCAAATATCATTCCACCAAACGGTTTAGGGAACCATTAGTATAGATAATAAAAATTGTTTCTTTTACCATACCAATGGTTTAAAGCAATTGGTATATGGTAAATTTCTAATAGTGAAATCACTATAAATACCAAGAAATAATTATTCAATTCATTATCAAATAAACATATTCATTCAGCAACCTTATATGTTTCTTATCTATCCCGTCACCCTATATCTGTATAACTACATATCTACCTCTTTAGAATAAACTATAATATTTCATTCCTTGGATCTCATTGAGTTTTACATTTTAGAGGCTTGTCGTAGAATACTTATTCTAAAGGATTATTTAGACTTCCTTTCATTCATACATTCATCAATAACTTCTCTATAGGAAAAATAGGAGATTATTTATCCTAAAAAATTCATAAATTTATATCTAAGGTACCTACAATGGTTGTTCAGAAGTCTCCATACTCTTCTTCAAAAGATCCAACATGGTATGTACCTTCAATGAATAATCTTTTATAATGGTCTTAAAAATTATTCGTTCATCTTACACTAGTTATAATAATTAACACCTTCGTATAAATTGTTTTTTTAACATTTAATTAGATAAAAAGAAGTATGTTATTTATAATTTACTAAATATATTTATCTGATTAAACAATATGGAATATTTTTATTCACATCAACATATTTTCCTAATTCCATTGAATATAATCTGATCTAATTGGTCTTCTAGAATCTTTTGTTGAAACATTTTTTCAATGATATACATTTTTATGATATTTACATATGAAAAAATAGAATACAGGCATAATGATTAATTTTTCACTACTAGAATAGCTGGCTATAGAAACACACATACCCAAATGATTTTCCCTATAACATTGGAATGTGCTATTTTGGATGAGGATTCCCCAATAGTTTTCAAATAACATTGGGGGAACTAATCTATCCCAATGGGTTTTATAAATTTTTGGTAAATCTTCCATTAAAATCGAGACATCCCAATTTCTTTTCTCTTCCCCATCATGATCTAAACCTTACTCCCCTCCTCCCATCAGGATCCATCCCCTCCTACATTATATTTCTTTAAACCTAGGGGAATGTTTGTTGCTTTTCCTCCATCCAGAACAAGCACATTTATCTAAAAGTATCCTCTCCTTCCTCTAGAATGAACATTGATATTTGTGTGTCTACTCGCATCCCTTTAGATCTGGCAGTGGTGTGCATGTCTCGATCCTCTAAACCCTATCATCACTCCCATATGAATCTAATATAGAACCAATAGTGGCATGTGTGTCTCCCATCATCCCTTATATATCTAATACCAAACTCTAGTTATATGGACATTCTTATCTCCCTAGATGGTAAATTGATCTCGTATGAGATTTCATTCGAGTTATCTTTTATATTAAATCAATGGTCGTAAAATATATAAAGTATTATATCAACAATGAATTTTTTTATATTTTTATTAAATAACATTTGAGATTATTAATTATTTGTAATTTAATTTATACTTGTTATGTAGTTTTATTTTTTCTTTTTTTCATGTTCATGTCTTTTGCATTCAGTTTGGACCAGTTTGGTATTGTTTGGGGTATTTCTATAAAAAAATTATTGGATCATTATTATTTTATGAGATTAATCATGAGTATAGTTAGTATAATATCTTTATTTTTTAAAATTAATATATCATTAGGTCCCAAAAATTATTAATTAACCACGTATTAATAAAAAATATTAATTATAAACAATTTATTTTATATTAGTTTTATTTTAAATATATATAAAATCATTTTTTACTCATTTTAAATAAAATGTATATTGTAAAAAAATAAGAATACGCTGAATAATATAAAATAAACATATTGCAACACCATTTGATGTCACTCCTAATCAATTTATTGAAAAGATGATAAATCATCTCTAGATCAATTAGAATTAACTCCATTTGCTAGGGTTAGGGTAGAGTTTCATCATTACACAACTAACCAATGTATTATCGTTGTACAGTTTCATCTTTATGTAGTCTGGAGCTTCCTTCCCATTATTAATATTAGCTTTATTTAATAATTTTTAGTCACATTTAGGCGATGGTAATTACATTTTCTTTGATATATAAATGAACAGGGTAAAAAATCCAATAAATAAAAAATTAGAAGTTAATATATGATGGTTTTTATATTTTATTCAATAAAAATTGATATCTCAAAAACTGGTGTGTTAATTAATTACGTTAAATTGAAACTCAACAAATATATAAGTTATTAATATATATTATCATTCATTCATAAAATTTCTTCCTCCATAGGATTGGGAATCAATGAAATATTTTCATTAATCATGGAGTGGTACGTTGAAATTAAATAGAATATACACCTACTTGGATTATCCTGATATAAAGGATGTGTTTTTTTAATAAGTCTACATTTTATAAAAATCATTTATATCTTCATAAAAATCCTCATATATTTGAATAATTTATCCTATAATTATTTTTGTACACAACATTTTTTTACTATGAATAATTGAGATATGTAAACATCTTATTCTAAAATTATTCAATATAAAATATGAGATGTTTAATCATGATTTTTATGAGTACTATGTAATGGAAATGTATTAAAGATGGTGAGGTGCATGGAATGTGGATTTTAAGTGGTTAAATTTTATTTTTTTATGGATTAACTAATCTGTGTCTAGGGGGTTGTATCTAAATGCCTTTATAAATGTTCATACTTATAGAACATCTCATTTATATAAAACCCATAAGTATTTATATTTTATAAGAAATGTTTTCATACTTAATTACGTGATCCTCACGGGATTTGACACATTATAACTCATAGATATATTAGAATTCAATATCATGGTTTTATATTTACAGTATTTGGTTATATATTTAATATTTAGTTTTCTTTTATGTTATAATTCTCATACAAAATTAGTGTGTCATTTTTGGTTTCATATAAGTTGAATATTTCCTATTTCCTTAAATATTTTTGTGATAAAACATCAATATTATTAAATTTCATTTACCAAATGAAATATAATTTTTTTATAGAATATATAGAAGAAGGATTGGTGGAACTGATCAGATCTTAAGTGATTTTCAAATAATGGTAGGGAGTTTTTAAAATTTTTCATTTTACAATGCTTCAGATTTTAGTCATATGCATTTCCCATGTTATCATTGTGTTGGAATACCTTATTTTCTCATTGATGAAATTAGATACCACATAATTAGATATGGTTTTCCAACAAACTACTATGTGTGGTATCACTATGTAGAGAAAATGAAATCTCAAAATGTACATGATCTAAATGAGAGGACTAGATTTATGAATTTGTAGATTGACATTTTATGTTGATTCATCATCATGGTAAGGATGGTATGCTCACCCAAGAAGAATTTAATACAATCACTCCGATTGCATCAAATAAAAATAATTATGTTTATAAGATGAAAAAATAGAGTGATATAGCCACGAATCAAATATATTGACAATGTGGTATAACGAAGATGTTGGAATTTTTAGTCAAATTGTGTAATGGGAAAAATGTATGGGATTTATAATAATTTCATCGATTATATTCTAAATTTTTTGAAGGACTTTATTCTTAATGATGAAAATATTCCCTCAACACACTATATGACATGGAAGTAAGTTGAGGTACATGGATTTTAAAACAACAAAATTCATGCTTGCCTAAAAGATTATAGCTTATTCTAGGGGGAAATATGGAACCCAAATGATTGTATAAAATATTGTACATTCTAATGAAAGTGAAATGCTAATGGAAAACCATCCTGTGTGCCACGTAAAGTAATGTAGACCATTCCATTGATACCCAAACTCCAAAATATTTATATATCCGATTAAATTTCATAAAGAATGTGATGGAATGATACTAAGAGAATAAATAATAATGTTAATTTGTTCAACCAATAAATGGATTTTTATGGAACCGCTTTGATACTCGATATCCTGATTTTGATTTTAATATTCCAAATGAGAGATTGGGTCATTCATGGGTTGGTTTTTATCTATTTGGGTATATTATTACATATCACCACACATGGCTTGTTTTCATACACATTTATGACCATCCATCATGGATTTTTATTAAACAAATCTTTCACATTCATGATTATACTCATATTTGGACCTTCTGATCCAAAAAATGGTTTAGATTTATACATGAAACCATTAATAAAAACATTTATACATCATTGTAATTTGGGTGTGTGCACATAAGATGCTTACATGAAAAATATATTTTAGATTTTGGTTACACTTATTTATATGATAAATGGTTTTATAGCTTAAGAAATGATTTTTTGATGGAGCTCGACGGGAAAACAATCATGTTCCAATTGTATGAAGAAAAAAATTCCAAAATACTAAAATATCATCATAGGTTTAGCTATATGGTGAATCCATAATTCCTTTCAATAGACTATCTAATAACAATAATCATTAGATATTTGAAAATAACATAGAGATTGAAAATAAATGTTATCACATGTCGGGAACTTATGTGCTTAATGAATTACAAGATTTTAGTTTTTCATTTGGGAGGAGACAATAGAAATCTAGAATGAAGAAGAATATTCCCACTAAAACATCATACAATTGGATGAAGGGGAGTATCTTCTTTGAGTTTCCATATTTTTCAACCAATTTGTTGCATCATTTCATAGTATTAATTCACATTGAAAAGTATATATGTGAAATTTTTCCTTCAATTATTCTAAATGAAAATGGAATGAACTAAATATGATTTACTATAATGATATAACTTTATGGATTGGGACATTAGACCAAAATTTCTTTCTGTATGTAAAAATGAATATAAATATAATGTTTCAAGTCCTTGATATGGGATGAACCCTATAGAAATAAATAAATTTCTGGAAGTACTGGTGTCTTTTAAAGTTCCAAATGAATATTTAACCAACATGTAAAATAGTTCAATAGAAAAGAGTTGAGGATTAAATATTTGCAGACACGTGATTTTCACATCCTTTTAAATGAGTTGATTATTTTATAAATCTTCCATATTCTGTCTAATAATGTAAGGGATTTAGTTAATAAGTTGTTCAATTTTATTATAAATACTGGATCTTTGATGTTGTTGAAGTGTTTTTTATAGAAAAACGTTAAAAGAGGAACTATTAATTTTTTGTGAGCTATATAATATTTTTCTTCCATTATTTTTCACTTTCATGATATATATAACCTTCCATATTCTATCCAAAAATAATTCTCGGAGGCCCTGTAAATTTTTAGTGGATGTATACATCTAATAGAATAATGTTCACATTGATGTATTATGTTTAGAATACATATCATGTTGAATGTTATATCGTCAATGGTTACTTGGATCAAGAATGTATGGATTTATGCTTAATGTATTTCTTTTATCTTACTACATAAAGGATCATACCAATGAGAAATGAATACAAATATTATGAGAAAGAATTAACAATTATTTCCATCACATCCCTAAAAGGGGGATTTTTTGGATCAAATACATTGACAAAATTAAGCCGTAAAGAGAGGCAGATGGCACATCACTATGTTTTTTAACTATTATTTGTTCAATGAATATGTCAAGTATGTAAATTGAACCTGTATATATTATATCAAATCCTATGATTTTACATATATGTTAATCAAATTGTATTTATTGGTAGGGAAAATTAATAAATGATAAATTGAAATCATTATTCTTTACCATAGAGAAAAATAATGACTTTTCATAGCAAAGAGTTTTTTTCAATGTTGAAACTGAAGGTACAAATATTACTATAAATAATTAATAAAATAAATATTCAATTATGTTTAATATTCATATATATTTCAATGATTGAGCTTTCAGGCTGGATCTGCCTCAGAGGAAACGAGAGATTTAGATTTTTTCCCTAATTCTGGTGTTCGTGAATGAAAATAAAATATGATTAAAGGGTTTTGATATATTAACAATAAATGAGAGAAGAACAAGATAACACATCATAATGGTGTTATGTTAACTTCTTCAATAGAAAATATTTCTTGTGCATCATCTATAAGAACTCATTTTGAAAATTTATCTTATTTTTGAGTCCTTCAGAAAAACTGTTATTTTATTATTACTCTCAAGGATGAGTCACTCTCATGAAATACCGGTTTTTTGATTCGATGATGAGGCCGATAAAGTTTATTGATGACTGTAGATTTTGAGATGTGGAAATGAATCACACTATTTGAACTGATGAACCACAAGTATAATAATCAATGGAGAGACTAGTTTTTTATATCATAGATCATCTTTGACAAGAATTTTTCATCAATATTGATTTACTCCAAAGAAATATTTTCGATAAGAGGGATGATTGAAATTACATTATCCCTAATCCCATTGCGCTTGAACCATTTATTACTTATGACGTATCTAATAGATAAATTATTTGATTTTATCGTTAACCTAGATTTGGGGTGGGAAATATATAGAATCATACATATGTTTTCTTACTTATGTTGGTTTTTATAGTCTGGGTTTTTAGAGTATGATGTTATAAAAATTTATTTACTATTAATTATAAATATTTTTTATCCATCTATACCATAATATGTATTCTGAATATTAAACTAATTACTATGAAAATTAAAACCAAAGAAAATAATAAAATAACCGAAAATGGAAAATTTTCCTAACCCAAAATCTGAACCAACTAACCTAAAACAAATAAAATTGGACAAAAAATCATCAATAAAAAAAGTACCAAATGACTCATGACATATAATAATGAAAAAATGTCAAAATTAATTGACTAGAATAAACCAAATGACCTAATCAAAAATGAATGGGATCAATTTGGTAATTGAATAAAACTTTATCATACACATGTAAAACATGTTAATTTGAATTCATTGTGTTTCTATGACATGAATTTTCTTTTGATATTATTCCCACAAGATATAAAAGGTTTTTTATAACAATGTGTGTCATGTATTTGGCATGAAAAGTGGCATTCCTTCATTAAATCACACCACCAGTTATTTCTTGTTTCAATTACAAATTAGTTATGAATTACTAATAAATTATATAGTTTTTCAAATTAAGGAAATGAAAAACACTTAGGGGAAACAATGAAATATAAAGGTTGAAAATAATCACCCAATGAGTGAGATGTGTGTTTCTCCTCTAGTTCCCATTGTGAGTATTTTATTTCAAAAATATATATTGAAATTACATATAATGTCTTGTGGTCAATTTTGACTTTAACTTTTAATTAGGATCCCCCACCATGGCACCAATTGTTCACCAACCATCCTAGAGGTACTAGATCTTAGGATGGAGATTTGAGTGGGTGGTATGATAGCAGGAAAATCATGTCAGCGAGCTTGATCACACCCTATACCTCTCCCTAACAGACCATCTACCACACCTTTAGATCTTATGTTATCTTTACAAAAACTAAGGATACATAGTTCACCCATTTATGCAGCTCCATTTTCATCTTACCCTCCCATCCAATCTTTCCTGTATCAACCGATGATTCCTTCTACTCAGCCATATTATGCATTTTTAATGTTATCTATGCCAAATTATTTTCCTTCTACTTCCTTCATCCCAGGCTATTATATTCTCGCTTCTTCCACTACTAATCTAACATCTTATAATCTTAAGAAACAAGCACACGGACTCACTGCATCTTTATAGGTTAATGTTCCTTCATTCATTTGGGATCCAATGATGCCCACTAGTCAGGATGCCATAAGTATATTGATAGAATCCTAGTTATGTTTTATCATAATTGTTTTTATTTGATTTATTGATAAAATATATTTTTCCCTTCCTTAATAGATGGATCTACTGATAAGAAATTAGTTCATACATAAATTTATGTAGATTAGAACTACTGCACATAGATAATGGTTGAGTATAATGATGATAGAAAATGGTTGTAAAAAAAGGATTGGAATTTAAGTGTTTTTTAGAGACACATTCCAAATACTCTGACATGATCTTCATCTGTCAACTCTCCTTGGTACAACTTGTAAATGAAATAAAGGATAATTCTTGATCGTAAATATATGTCAAACAAATATTTTGACAAAATTTTATATTATATTATATTTATTGGAATTAATAATTTTGTTCTATATTAATTTTAATTTTCATGTTGGTGAGGCTGAATGGAAAACATGGCTTATAGAATTTGGTGAGCTCTGGAGAGGCTATAAGGATGAATTATATAATGGCATTCACGTAAGATTTGAGATGGATTTAGAGGAAAAAAATCTTGTAGAAGGCATTCTGATATAATATTATTAGAAAATTAATACTCATTGGATGAATAACAAGTTCAAGATAATAATAAAATTTGAGTTTTTAATGAAAAATTGCAATTATTTTCATTAATAATCACATATATATTGTTTATGTTTTTAGGAATCATCTTCAAAACCTTAAGAAAATGATGCTATAGAGGCTTCTGTACATTGGGGGACTATAACATAGGACCCTGAGAGGGAGCAGGTACAACACTCATTTAGTTCTTCTTATTTAAGCACTCCAAGTGATGTGTTCTTTGTGTTCTTCATTAGCTACTCTATCGATAGCTTATGAATCATTTAATTTAAGGTGTGTTATATAAATTCTATATTGATATCCACCTTGATAAGTGTGTGTAATTTCCCACTCCTCCGTAATTTTCTAATGGAACCACTTTTGTTCATGGGAGAAGCCCTTTTTTGGGTGATTCAGTATATGGGGTTTCTTAATTTTTTGATTCAATACACTCTGTGGGAGAGTGAGAGAGATACACTATAATTTATGATATTATTATCTTGGATATAAAGATATGGTGTTTTCATAGAATACGATGTTCACCGTTGTTGGTTCTTGATAATCATTTTCAGCTAATAATGTTGATGAAATTTAGTAGAGTACATGAATGGGCCTACTAGATAACATATAAAATTTTCCTTCATTTTATAATTTTTTTCAATGTTTATAAAAATTATCTATCACCATATATTAACCCTTATGCGTGGAAACATATTTATAAATTGACTCTATAGTATCATCCAGATCAACATTTTCCTACAGTAGGGTGTCCTAGCATTATCCTTATATATAATATGATATAAATTAATATATCAAATGGGTATTCAATATTCCTGATATATTGACCCTTATATTCTTATGATTACAAATTTTCCAAACCCTTACATATAAAAGAAACTATTACATATCACCAGGTTAGGTCTACTAACCCTTATATATGATACAACGAAATAGCTTATGCATCCCCTTTACCGTAGAGAAACTATCACATATTATAGAGCTTATCCTTAAACAAAACATGTTAACTCACCTCCCTTATGTATAAACCCTTACATATAAACCATTAATCATTATATGGTAACACCATAATGTTTCTAACCCTATATATCATATATAGAAAACACATATGCTCTTGTATTTTGATATTGGAAACACCATAATGTTTCTAACCCTTCAATAATTGTTACAATAAACTGATGCCAATTAAACTTAGTTTCCATACCATATTATTTAATATTTTATTGTATATATAATAAATAACATATCCATTTTAATTATCATTGTTGGTCCTGAAAAGTTTTTCTTTTGTTTTATTTTAATGAATAAAAAATGAATTAAATTACTTCTATTATAATCCTCAAGGAATTATATAAATTTGAATATGTTCTTTCTTTTGATTCTATAATTTTTTGTAGGGTGATAAAATGATTTCTTTTGTTTAGGTTTTATTTATATTGAATCATTGAAAATCATTAGGCAATGATTAAAATATAGAAATGAGGTAATAATTTTGTTTCCAATAATGTAATTCAGTTTGAGTATAATTCAAATTTTCTTACTTGATTATTATCCCATGTTGATACCACCATGATCTAGTGATTATATTTTTAACAATTAAATCATTTTTTATAACATTTATTAGAATCAGATACGGAATTTATTTATTAATTTATTTTATATGATTAAATGTATCATAATAATTTCATTTTAGAGGGTAGTATTAAATATTGAATGAGTGTTCCTCAAGAAAAAAAATTTCTAGAGCAGAAAGAAAAAATATTTATGTATGGTAAACGAACAGACACAGCAATGAGTTGGAAGTTATAATTTGTTAATATCAATTTTTAACTTTTTTTTCAATTAGAAGTCTATTTATTTTTGTAGAAGTATTCTTTTTAGGACCTTGATGGTTAGGAACCCAACAAATTTGGACCAAATAATGAATTACAATATGTTTTCAGAGATGGGAACCATGGTAAAGTATGATGTCGACTACTGAAGAGTATTGTACCGAAAATATTTTGGCCCACATTATTTAAAAGTTCTAGTAACACCTATTTAGAATGGGAAGCATATGATAAGGCTTAGGAAAAAAGGCTTAAAATGGATATATAGGTGGAAGAACAAGTTCGAATGGAAAATACTAAATTTTTTAAACTGATGGAAGTATCATGCCAGTCACTTCAACGAGAGACTAATACAGCTTGTGATGCTATTATGTTTGAGGATGTGTACATTTTTTAGTGAAACAGGTAGTAGTCCCAATGCTAGTCAGGATGATAATGTTACTGGTGATGGCGATGGTGAGAATGACCATGAGGAAGAGGGTGGGGATGACGGCGAGAAAGATGTAGAGGTTGAGGTTGAGGAAGAAGGTAGGATCGAGGATGAAGATTATGATAATGATGAGGATAAGGACAAGGAAGATAGTGAAAATAGCGTTGGTGATGAAAGACATATTAACATATAATTTTTTTTATAATATTTATGAATTTTCTTATTTATTTATTTATTGTGAATGAATATATATGTTATATTTTATTTATTATAATTGATTTAATGTTGTATCCAAAGTGGTGTTATGTTTTCCTTTCAGGTGTTATTTGTGTTGAGTATTTTCATAAGATTTCATTGTAGGTGCAGTGAGTGGGTGGTGGGGTTGTTTTCATTATAGTTGTGGGTAGTGCTGGTGAGTGGGAAATATAGGTGTAGTGAATAGATATTGGTGTAGTGGTGGTGAATGCCAGTGGGTAGTGCATTTGTAGTGAGTGGGTAGTGGAGTGAGTGGGTAGTGCATGGGCAGTCGATTGAGTGGGTAGTGGTATTTTAGATCAGGCAAGTGGGTAGTGCAGGTGACTGGGCACTATAGAGAGTTAGTAGTAGAGGTGTGGGAAGTGTAGTCTACATGTGATCTATATTTTCTATAATCTATTTTTTTTAAATATATGTTCTTTTATGTGTAGTAGTGAGTGGGTAGTGCAGTGATGGTGGAAACTAAGATTCGGTGGGTCTATACCAACAATTGTTAAAAAAATATTATTCCTTTAATCCGATGATTAAAATTGAACCATTGGTATGTATTGATACCAATGGATCTAAAGTGTTTGTAATGTCTTATAACAATGGTTCTAAACTGATAGTATATGAACAAACCAATGGATCAGAATTAATCGTTGGTATATTGAAATAAAAACCACCATATACGAATGGTTCACTAATAACTGATGGTATAAGGCTACGACAATATAACATAAAGAAATTTTATCCCAAACCATTAGAATCGGCTATCAAAATGGTTTTGGGGTTTTCCTATATGGTTTAAAATCATCGGGATATATATGTTTCTCAACAATATTTTTATGCCATCTTTTCCTTATCAAAAAACACCTTAGAACTCTATAGTCTAAATAATCTTCCACCGTATAGCTTTTTTCTCAAACAAGAAACATATATCCATGGAACATTAAAACTCATGATATAAATTATATTCCAATAATACCAATCCTATATGACTGAAATTAGTTTAGAAAACATCAATTACTAATACAAGACAACACCATGTAGTATATATTGTAGTGATTAAGAAATGTTTTGTAACTTCTTAAATTCACACATAATACTAATAGATATTTATTCAAAATACTACTTATATCCACTGAAAAAGACTATTTAAATCATTACACACAAAAAAAATCACAACATTCCCCTTCGAAAAACCTCCCTAATTATATATTCTCACACATGATATTAAAATCAAATACCAATTGATAGATTTATATTACATCATTAAATCCCATTTTACTATTATATAGAGTGAAATGATGAATGAAGACCTAGAATTTATATACCTTATCATTATATAGGGTGAGGTGGTAGAGCCATGAGTAACCTCAACTTATGATACAATACATTTAGAAGTTTTTTATTAAATATATATATAACATGATCTATTTTAAGAATAAACTCTAGATTTTCTTCATTTTGTTACACATTATCTTTGAGAAGTGATATTTCATATCAATTTTCATAGATTGAGAATTTTTTACTACATTCAAATTGTTATTTATTGAACTTTTATTTTAACAACCCCAATGAGTCGTCAACTTCACATAAAACAATAATCCCACTATTTTGTAATCTATATCAAATCTATTATAGCTTTAGTGATAGATATATTCAAAGAATATAATGTGCTGAGTGTAAATGAATTTTGTTTATATGACTACCCTGCTTTTTATTACAACTTAAACATGCTTTATTCCATAAAACATCACTTGATCCAACAAAGAAGATCGAGAGGTTTAGTGTCTTTGGGGATTAGGATCATTACCTAAAAACTTTAAACTTGAAATACAACATATTTATTGAAAACTTCCTTTACATGACCACTATATTCCTTCGTACTTATCATTGCATGGGATAACCTGAGGACATGCATAAGAAAAGGGTGAGCTATAAAGCCCAGTAAGGGAGTAAACATTGAATAACATGAGGCGTGAAATACATGTTAGGCAATAGGCATATCAATAGAGCATAATAGAAACATGAACATAAAGGCATGATAAAGCATGATAATCATAACATGGAAATGTGGCAACAACACTTAACATTGAATTAGCATGATCCAAGGCTCATTGCACATGGAGCATGAGTAAACCCTCATTGCACTTGAAGCACGAGTAAACCCTCGTTGCACTTGAATTAGCATGAGTAAACACTCATTGCACATGACGTATCATGATACTATACTTTACCCAATGCATTGGAGCGCTATAAAGGGCGCACCCTTCTTAAACATTTCATTTCATGCATAAGTGTGCCACATGGATCATAAAACATGGATTCCTAAAACCTAATAATTTCTTCCACGATAAAGGAATTTGGAATTCATACATGAAAATTTATAATCAATATGTAAATGTGCATAAAGGTGAATACCCTTGATGGAGAAATGGGCATGGTATTCACTACACAAAGACATTGGCTTAGAAAATCGGTGCGATTTCGGCAGCGCGTGACATAAGAATTCATAAAAAAGGTTGATGAGAGAGAAAGGGGTTCCTCATCATATTTACATGTAATGGACAGTAAGGAGATCATATATATACATGTCCCAATGATAGAAATTGAATTTAAATTCATGATACAAAAGTATTGACTTGAATGTAAAAGAAGAGAGAGAAGTTCCTTTCAGAATTTCGGCATAGTAACGGGTGTACATGGGAGGCATTTAATGAGAGAGAAAGGGTTCTACCATCATTCAAACAATAAGGGGGCAGTATGGGGGAGGTGAGAAACCATACCCCCAACATTCATAATTGAAATAAAAAAAGGCAATACAACTTAAAGAAAATTGACAAAAATGAGAAAGGAAGAAAACCCCTTACATGGAAGTGTGCTTCCAAAGGCTAGAGAGAGGATTTTTAGAGGCTTCATGGGAGCTTGGGGCACCTTGAGAGGATTCTAGAGAGAGTAGGGCATAGTTTGGACGAACTTCAAGGGCTTTGAGTGAGGAGGAAGTGGGAGCTTCGGTGGGTTTATATAGGAAAGGTGAGAGAATTCTTTATTATTTAGGTTTGGGACCCCTTATATTAAAATAATCCAAACCACAAACCATCCCATTGTATTTGCCCATGGTTTCTGGAAAAGGAAAGAGGAAAACAATATTTTACAAGTTCAAGGTCCGAACTTATTAAAAAATTAGGGTTTCTTATGTGGAGGTGAGTCACACTCCCATGGAAATTAATTTAAAAAGGCAAATTGTTGAATAAGTCTTGAGGGCTCCATTAATGCTTTGAAAAGTAAGTCAAACAAACCCAAAACCTCATTATTTTAATGATAAAACACATATTGGCCGAACATAAGGATTATGGTATTTTATTACATCACCATTGGGTCATTATGATGTCATAAAACACATTATATATTTAAATGGTATTTAATTTTTACCCAAAAATTTGACTGTCTCAGAAAATTATGAAAAATTCATCGTTGGATAATTTCGACGTCCTGATTCCAAAAATAATATTTATTTTATCTAAATAATTTTCTAAATATGTGAATTTTCACTTTTAAAATAAAAACCGACATTTATAAAAAAATCACGGGTTTTGACAGAAATGGCTTTCAAACCTTAATAAAAATTTTAATTGCATTCATAAAATTATAAGATCATTTATATTTAATAAAAATTAATTTAATATTAATAATAATATTTTATTAAAATATTATTTAACTCAAAAATCCTTTAATTTAATATAATATAATTCTTAATTAAATAATAACTAAAAACACCATTTGTACTTTAAAAACTAATTACAATGTATCAAAAAAATTATATTCATTATTATATACAAAAAATAATGTACATGAACATGGTGCTACTTATTTGTTACATAACCCCTTAAAATAGCCGCATAAGACCCAAGGGTAAGGTGTGCGATGGTGACAAACTCTTGGGGTTTCTCGGATAACATCGCTCGAGTGGTAATCTCTATCAACTTCCATTTTTCCCGTAGACGATCACGTTCGAGCTTGACTTGATGAAGCTCAGCTTGGGCTTGGTCAAGGGAAAAGCCCAAAGATGCCCCCTCTTTTCTGAGCTCCGACAAATGGGATTCGTAAGGGGCAATTCTACTGGATGAGACCATCGCTTCCTTTGTCTGAGTAGAAATGGTTTCGTTAAAGCCTTATATTTATACTACTCAGATGATCACTGTTCAACGGTTATAAAAGTAACGGTCACAAATCATAACATAAAACTAAAGAAGTTGACATCTTATAAAAACATTTTTTTTCATAAAGAAACATTTAACTGGATCAAGAGGGATCTTCCATTAATGAAACTTTGGGTCGTTACAACATTCCCCCATTAAGAAATTTCACCCTCGAAATTTTCCTTTTCCCACACTAAAACAAATGTGGGTAACTTAGCTTCATCATATCCTCCGACTCCCAAGTTGCTTCTTCAAACTTGTGGTTTCTCCACAACACCTTGACGAGGGGAATTGTCTTATTTCATAGAACTTTTTCTCTATGATATAAGGTCTTCACTGGTTGCTCCTCATAAGAAAGATCATCTTCTAATTGTACCACCTCGGAAGAGAGTACATGTGAAGGGTCCAGTATGTACTTTATTAAGAGGGATACATGAAAGACATCATGCACCTTGGACATAGTCGGTGGAAGTGCTAGTCGATAGGCCACAGCCCCAACACGATCAAGAATATCGAATGGGCCGATGTACCTTGGACTTAACTTCCCTTTCTTTCCAAAACTCATGACCTTCTTCCACTGAGATATGCGTAAAAACACCATGTCTCCGACTTTAAACTCAGGGTCTCGTCGAAGATTATCTGCATAACTCTTCTGTCGACTTTGGGCTGCCTTGATATCCTGCTGAATGGTTTCCACCTTCTCCACCATTTCTTCGACCATTTCTGGTCCAAGCAGCTTACGTTCACCGACCTCATCCCAACATGCCGGTTTTCTACACCTTTTCCCATACAGGGCTTCATATGGTGCCATTTGGATGCTCGAGTAGAAACTATTATTATAAGGGAACTCAACCAGAGGAAGATGTTGATCCCATCCTCCTTTAAATTCCATTGAGCACGCTCTCAACATATCCTCAATTGTTTGGATAGTCCGCTCGGATTGGCCATCAGTTTGAGGATGATAGGCCGTACTGAAGTTTAGTTCAGTATTCAGAGCATGTTGAAGACACTTCCAAAACGTAGAGGTAAATCTTGGATCTCGGTCAGACACAATAGATAGTGGTACTCCATGCAACCGTACCACTTCCCTGATATATATCCGTGCCAGTTGATCCAAAGAGAAATCCTCTCGAATAGCAATGAAGTGTGCAGTCTTTGTAAGACGATCCACAACAACCCAGATTGCATTGTTGCCTTTGGATGTCCTTGGAAGTCCAGTGACAAAGTCCACGGTGATGTTCTCCCATTTCCATTTTGGTATGGGAAATGGTTGCATCATCCCCTTATACTTCTGCCTCTCTGCCTTCACTTGCTGACACACCAGGCACTTTGATGTATATTCAGCGATCTCCTTCTTCATATTATCCCACCAAAAGTTTTCTTGGATATCTCGATACATCTTTGTGCTCCCTGGGTGAATAGAGAAATTTGAACTATGTGCATCATCCAAAAGTTCCTTATTCAGCTCCGAACTTGATGGAACACATAGGCTTTTCCCAGACCGCACAATTCCTTCTTCATTAAAATTAAACTCTGAGGATTTTCCCTTTTTGATAGCTTCCACTTTTTCTTGGATTCCTGCATCATCCTTTTGAGCATCCTTTAACCATTCCAAAAGATATGGTTGAGCAATCATTTGTGAAAGGATTGATGATGTTCCCTTCTTTATGATTCCCACGTCCATCTTCATCAAGTCTAAGAAGATTGGATCCTTCTCAATTCTCATCATTGATAGAATTGTTGGATCCTTCTCAATTCTCATCATTGATAGAATTGTTGGATCCTTTCTACTTAGGGCATCCGCCACCTTGTTCGCCTTCCTAGGGTGGTAATGTATTGAACAGTCATAATCCTTGATGAGCTCTATCCATCTTCTCTGGTGCATATTAAGCACTTTCTGTGTGAATATATATTTAAGACTCTTGTGGTCAGTATATATCTCACATTTCTCTCCATAGAGATAATGCCGCCAGATTTTCAAGGCAAATATCACCGCCGCCAACTCCAGATCATGCGTTGGATAGTTTCGCTCATGGATTTTCAACTGCCTTGAGGCATAGGATATCACTTTATCATTCTGCATCAGCACACATCCTAAGCCCTTCTTCGAAGCATCACCGAATACCACAAAAATCTCCCCACTTGTGGGTAAAGTGAGCACAGGTGCAGTGATAAGCCTCCTTTTCAACTCCTTGAAGCTTTCTTCGCATTCATCACTCCAAGAAAACTTTACTCCCTTTTGAGTTAGCTTGGTAAGAGAGTTGGACAATCGTGTGAAATTTCTCACAAATCGTCGATAATATCCAGCTAACCCCAAGAAGCTACGGATATCAGTTACCGATGTTGGCCTCGGCCATCCCTCAATTGCATCTGTTTTGGAGGGGTCCACAGATATCTCATTTCTTGTGATGATATGACCCAAGAATTAGACTTCCTTAAACCAAAACTCACACTTGCTATACTTTGCATAGAGCTTCTCCTGGCGCAAAGTCTCTACTACAGTTTTTAAATGCTCCTCATGGTCCTCCTTGGTTTTGGAGTATATTAGAATATCATCTATAAAGACTACCCCAAATTTGTCTAGGTAATCTCTAAAGACTCTATTCATCAAGTCCATGAATATTGCTGGAGCATTGGTGAGTCTGAAAGACATTACTGTGAATTCATAGTGCCCGTACCTTGTACGAAAAGCAGTCTTGGGGATATCTTCCTTCTTCACCCTTACTTGATAATATCTCGACCGCAAGTCGACCTTGGAGAAGTATTGTGCTCCACACAGCTGATCAAACAAGTCATTGATTCTTGGGAGAGGATACTTGTTCTTTATCGTGATTTTGTTATGTTCACGATAATCGATGCAAATCCGCATTGACCCATCCTTCTTCTTGACGAAGAGGACTGGTGCACCCCATGGTGATGCACTTGGGCGTATTAACCCTTTATCTAGATTCTCCTGTAGTTGTTTCTTCAGCTCTTCAAGCTCAACAATAGCCATTCTATATAGAGTCTTGGATATTGGTAGCGCCCCAGGTATAAGTTCAATTGAGAACTCAACATCTCTTCTTGGAGGAAGACCAGGAAGTTCCTCGGGAAATACTTCAGCGAATTCCCTCACAATAGGCATTTCTTCAAGGGTGGTTTCTTCCTTGGACTTAATCATCTGAGCCAAATATGCGTGCTCATAAAGCAGTAATATCCATGCTTGAGATGATGGAGCTAAAGGAGATTCATCTTCCTCCTGACACTTGTAAAGGATCGGGGGTCGATTCTCCATATGGAGTGTGATTTCACTCTCCCGACAATTTATGTTGGCTCTATATAAGTAAAGCCAATCCATTCCAAGAATTGCATCAAATTCCACCAAAGGGAGTATGACAAGGTTCGCTGGGAAATTTAATCCACTTATTATAACAGGGGAGGACTTATACTCATGGGATGCAATGATTTCCCCATTTGTCGTACTCACCGACATCTTTACTTCCATGATTTGTGGTGGTGCAGGGATTGTTCTACTAAACTTTTGAGATATAAAAGAATGCGTAGAACCTGAATCAAAAAGTACGTTCACTATTCTTGAATGAATAACTAGCGTACCTGTCACCACATCGTTGTCGGGGTTCACTTCGGCAGAAGTGATGGAAAAAGCTCTTCCTTGCTGTCTTGGAGGTTGTTGATTACCTCTGATAACCCTTGGATTAGGGCACTGATTCGAAAAATGACCCGATTCTTTGCATTTGAAGCATTGAACGACGCGTTGAGGTTTGAACAGAGCGTTCCTCTCCTCTGTCGCAGCCGCGGGTCCTTCTTGCTGACAGTTAACAGCTAGGTGCCCTTCTCTTCCACACTTGAAGCATTTTCTTGTCCCCCTAAGGCAATTTCCAGGGTGCTTCTTTCCACACTTTTGGCTAGTGGGGCGCTGGAATTTCTTAGCGCCGTTGGATTTATCCATCGGACCAACAGCATTGAAGTCCACCTTACGCTTCTTGTCCCCATGATACCCCTGTGATTCTCCGATCTCCATTTCAAACTTGAGGGCACATTGGACAATTTCCTCATAGCTGTCGAAGTCACGGATAGCTAATTCTTTCCGCAAGCTAGGCTTCAGCCCACCAAAGAAGCGGTCAACCTTGCATTCGGGGGTAACGACAAAGCCGGAAGCGTATCGTGCAAGCCTTGTGAAGATTTCCTCGTACGCTCCCACAGATTCTTCATCTTTCTGTTTGAGGGAAAGTAAGTCCCTTTCCATCTTAAGACGGAGGGTGCGTGGAAAATATTTATCAAAAAACATCTTCCGGAATACCTTCCATTCCAAAGCATTGATCTCATCCTCAGGCTTCGTATTTTTGATCAATGTCCACCATTGATCAGCTTCACCCTCCATACGATAAGCCGCCAGGAGAACCTTCTCTTTTTCAGAGAATTGGAGGATGGAGAATATCTTTTCAATGGAGTTGATCCATTGTTCTGCAATCGTGGGATCGGGTGATCCACTAAAAGTATGGGGCCTTTGTCTCATGAAGCTTTCAATAGAGACTTGTTCTTTCTTAGGGGGGTTGAATGTTCCTCTTGACCAGTGTTTCTATTCAAAACTTGAGTTAGCTGAGAGAGAAGCGTGACAAAGTTCGTGATTCCCACTCCCATTGGATTGGGCATCTCATAAGTACAATCATCACACTGATCTTCGCAACAGTTGTTAGCCCGAGTTCTCCTATTACCGACCATTGGCTGGAATAAAAGGAAAGTTAGGGGTAACACATAAAGGGTAATCCAAAGACAAAAGTTGATGACTTATAAATAAACTTTAATCTCTTTAACTCATGAGTCTATAGGATTCAATCCATTCTTTTCATGATCTTCCTTCTAACATATATTCTTAGGGGCATTTTTCCATTAATAAGGGTTCATACTAAGATTGTGAATTTATCAAAACCTATCCCCCGGGAGTGTCGTAGACAAGAGTGCAGCAAGGCCCGTTGACGTGCACCAGTTCCCGTTCGAGTCTAGCTCAAAGCGGTGTTTTCGGGTTTTACCCCTAGGATACATCTGTTCCAGAGCCGCCTCTACCTGCTCGTATCCAGAGAGGGATTTATTTGTTTTTTAAAACACTTAATTAGTATTTACCAAAACTTAGGGATGTTTTTATTATGCTTAGTCTTGTATCTAAGGCTTTACTAGGGTTTCCTAATCCCAAAAATAACTAAACCTATCCTCTGATACCAACTATGACAACCCTGCTTTTTATTACAACTTAAACATGCTTTATTACATAAAACCTCACTTGATCCAACAAACAATATCGAGAGGTTTAGTGTCTTTGGGGCTTGGGATAATTACATTAAAACTTTAAACTTGAAATACAACATCTTTATTGAAAACTTCCTTTACATGACCACTACATTCCTTCGTACTTAGCATTGCATGGGATAACCTGAGGACATGCATGAGAAAAGGGTGAGCTATAAAGCCCAGTAAGGGAGTAAACAATGAATAACATGAGGAGTGAAATACATGTTAGTAAATAGGAATATCAATAGAGAATAATAGAAACATGAACATAAAGGCATGATAAAGCATGATAATAATAACATGGAAATGTGGCAACAACACTTAACATTGAATTAGCATGAGCCAAGGCTCATTTCACATGGAGCATTAGTAAACCCTCATTGAACTTGAAGCATGAGTAAACCCTCGTTGCACTTGAATTAGCTTGAGTAAACACTCATTGCACAAGACGTATCATGATACTATACTTTACCCAATGCATTGGAGCGCTATAAAGGGCGCACCCTTCTTAAACATTTCATTTCATGCATAAGTGTGCCACATGGATCATAAAACATGGATTCATAAAACATAATCATTTCTTCCACGATAAAGGAATGTGGAATTCATACATGAAAATTTATAATAAATATGTAAATGTGCATAAAGGTGAATACCCTTGATGGAGAAATGGGCATGGTATTCACTACACAAAGACATTGGCTTAGAAAATCGATGCGATTTCGGCAGCGTAACGGCGTGACATAAGAATTCATAAATAAGGTTGATGAGAGAGAAAGGGGTTCCTCATCATATTTACATGTAATGGAAAGTAAGGAGATCATATATATACATGTCCCAACGATAGAAATGTAATTTAGATTCATGATACAAAAGTATTGCTTGAATGTAAAAGAAGAGAGAGAAGTTCCTTTCGGAATTTCGGCATAGTAACGGGTGTACATGGGAGGAATTTAATGAGAGAGAAAGGGTTCTCCCATCATTAAAACAATAAGATGGCTGTATGGGGGAGGTGTGAAACCATACCCCAACATTCATAATTGAAATAAAAAAAAGGCAATACAACTTAAAGAAAATTGACAAAAATGAGAAAGGAAGAAAACCCCTTACTTGGAAGTGTGCTTCCAAAGGCTAGAGAGAGGCTTGTGAGAGGCTTATTGGGAGCTTGGGGCACCTTGAGAGGATTCTAGAGAGAGTAGGGCATAGGTTGGACGAACTTCAAGGGCTTTGAGTGAGGAGTAAGTGGGAGCTTGGGTGGGTTTATATAGGAAAGGTGAGAGAATTCTTTATTATTTAGGTTTGGGACCCCTTATATTAAAATAATCCAAACCACAAACCATCCCATGGTATTTTCCCATGGTTTCTGGAAAAGGAAAGAGGAAAAAAATATTTTACAATTCCAAGGTCCGAACTTATTAAAAAATTAGGGTTGCTTATGTGGAGGTGAGTCACACTCCCATGGAAATTAATTTAAAAAGGCAAAGTGTTGAATAAGTCTTGAGGGCTCCATTAATGATTTGAAAAGTAAGTCAAACAAACCCAAAACCTCATTATTTTAATGATAAAACACATATTGGCCGAACATAAGGATTATGGTATTTTATTACATCACCATTGGGTCATTATGATGTCATAAAACACATTATATATTTAAATGGTATTTAATTTTTACCCAAAAATTTGACTGTCTCAGAAAATTATGAAAAATTCACCGTTGGATAATTTTGACGTCCTGATTCCAAAAATAATATTAATTTTATCTAAATAATTTTCTAAATATGTGAATTTTCACTTTTAAAATAAAAACCGACATTTATAAAAAATTCACGGGTTTTGACAGAAATGGCTTTCAAACCTTAATAAAAAATTTAATTGCATTCATAAAATTATAAGATCATTTATATTTAATAAAAATTAATTTAATATTAATAATAATATTTTATTTAAATATTATTTAATACAAAAATCCTTTAATTTAATAAAATATAATTCTTAATTAAATAATAACTAAAAACACCATTTGTACTTTAAAAACTAATTACAATGTATCAAAAAAATTATTTTCATTATTATATACAAAAAAAAATGTACATGAACATGGTGCTACTTATTTGTTACATAACCCCTTAAAATAGTCGCATAAGACCTAAGGGTAAGGTGTGCGATGGAGACAGACTCTTGGGGTTTCTCGGATAACATCGCTCGAGTGGTAATCTCTATCAACTTCCATTTTTCCCGTAGACGATCAAGTTCGAGCTTGACTTGATGAATTTCAGCTTGGGCTTGGTCAAGGGCAAAGCCCAAAGATGCCACCTCTTTTTCGAGCTCCGAAAAATGGGCTTCGTAAGGGGAAATTCTACTGGATGAGGCCATCGCTTCCTTTGTCTGATTAGAAATGGTTTCGTTAAAGCCTTATATTTATACTACTCATATGATCACTGTTCAACGGCTATAAAAGTTACGGTCACAAATCATAACATAAAACTAAAGAAGTTGACATCTTATAAAAACATTTTTTTTTCATAAAGAAACATTTAACTGGATCAAGAGGCATTTTCCATTAATGAAACTTTGGGTCGTTACAGTTTATATTTATTATAGGTAGCATAAAATCTCCCAAGAAGAACACTATAATAAATATTGATCATCATTCATTGACACATCCTTCCTAATGGGAATCTATGTAACCAAATAGAATAATCTATCATGTTCTTTCATACATCATCCCATAAACAGTTACACCATTGATTTGTCTAAGAATTTTTGTAAAGACCATAAAATTAGATTATTTATGTGAAATTAGATATCTTCCAGAAAGTGTAATTTCATATTACAAATATTCTCGTAAGTCCATAAGATATAATTAGCTTCCAATCAATATTCTAAAAATTTATGGATCAATATCCTTACATTTTCCATTTCTTTCAAGCTTTGTTCCATTTAGAATTATTGTGGGAATGGGATTTTAATCTTCTATGAATAAAATTATTAATAGTTTTATGTTATTAATGTTTTAATAAAGTAAAATATACCTTTTTTAGAGATATTTAATAGAATAATGTGTTCCATGTTTCCTAGATTGGAAATTACAAATAACATTTTCATTTCCTCATCAATATTTTCATGCATTTCATTGTCACACTATATAAATATATCATCATTAATATAAGAAATTATAATGATGGATTACTCTTGGTTCTATTGTATTTAGATGTATAAATCAAATATTCCTTTAATTAATGGACATTTTTCATGTAGTTATAATGTTTAGAATACCAGAAACTCAGATCATGCCTTATCCCATAAAAATAAATCTTCAACATTAAAACAAGTTTTTTTTATAAGTCTGAAACTAGGTTTTTTTTCAACAAACCCACTATATATAGATCTATATTATGAAAATTTGACTTAACATCCTTCAGGATGAACATATATTATCATTGTTGAACATTAACATGAAATATTCTGATGGTTTCATACCATTCGATCAAGGAATTGTCTTAAAAATGTTGATTCATTCAATCTATGATTATACTTTTCAATCCACCATTTTTATGATTCATATCAAATCACATTTTTTTATTTCAACTAGATTAAAATCCCCATTTTGTTCCAATAACACTATCATCTTCTATATTGTGTACAATTTCACTTGTTTCAATATTTTCTATCATATTGAAATTTTTACTTAAGGAATTATTCCAATCTTTACTGTCAAAATCATTCTCTGTATCTATTAGTCAAGAATATAATACAATGCTTCCATAAATAAATTTTTTCTTTATATTCCCATGAGTTTCACCTTTTATCATGATAATTTAGTGACGTCAAAACACCATTAGGTATTCTGAAAATAGGGTTTTTTATAGTATATCTCATACAATGTCATATCATTTCTTTTGTTATGGAAAAATTGTTTCTTAATATGAAAAACAACTCCAATAACTGATATCCAAATGAAATGAGTAGTATATTTTTTAATAAGAATACCTTGATCCATATTAACCATACATTCATTACTTCTTTAGAAATACCATTTTTAATGATGTTTATGGTTCACTATGTTCATGGATGTTTCCATTTTTTTAAATATAATAATTTAAATTACCATTAATTTAATGAGAAAAATTATCAATTTGAATCGATGTCATGGACGAACTAAATTATTTTTCATTAGTACTATTAAATCTCATAAAATATATATATATCTATTGATTAATGTCTCAAAAACATAATACTTGTAACATGATTATATTCATCAATAATGTAGGCAATATACATATCCCAATTTCATGATTTCTTTCTCATTGGAATATATACATTATAATGAATAAGCAGTAAGGGGTTAGATGTATAAACATAAAAATTCATATGTATAGTGTTTGCAATATTTTTTTAGGATTTATTTAACAATTCAATAATATTATTCTCATTGTGTCAGGAATATCATAATTACAATATTATTTTTCATCTTTCTCAAAAAACACTATAACCTATTTCCATGTCTCTTATTACATTAATAATTATCATCCAAAATACTTAAATATCATGATCCCAGTGCATATAAAACATTAAATTGGATTCACATTGTTGGTTTTCATATAATAAAACCATTCACATAATCTATACGTCTTTCAAAAAATCATATCTTCTGAATAAAACTTTATATAATTTAACAAAAAAATGTGGAGAACAAATAATGTTTTATTTCATTCCATCAATAAGAACTGAACTTAATGCATATCAGAAAATGTGTATGGAACTTCAATATATATATTTAATGTTATTTATTAAATTATTCAATAATGTTCCAGATTTTAGTTTGTTTTCAAAGGAATTAAGAATTATGGACTTCAACGAATAAATTCTTTAAACGTTCCAAAAACTAACTTTACATGTCGTATATCTCATACATGACATGTACACTCTATTCATATAATTCCTGTAAGGACGCACAAAAACCCGTGATGAATCTCTATGATGTGAAGCAACTAAATAGTGTGTTACTCAAGTACATTATTTAAATCATAAAAAATATATATCCTCGACATTAGTGAAATCCATTCATGATGTGAAATAATTGAAGGCTCACCCCTTCAATGATTTGATATGATTCTTCGTAATTAAAAAGGATCTCAGTTACATGTCATTAAACTCATGTACATTAAAAGATGATGTTGGGAACTAATTTATTTAATCTAGTAAACTACGTGCAGGACATTCACATCGTGTACTCCTTGGGATTTTATATCTTTTACAGAACCCTTGTGCATTATAGGGGAGACATAATGTTGTATACTCTCATTTAAACTATATTTTATTACTTATTGTCTTAAAATATTCTCCCTTCATTACACTCATTATTTCATTAAATCTATGTGAGTTAGAAAATATTTTTCCTCATTTCTTTATTCGTGCAATCCCTCTTTCTTTTTTGATGCTCATTTCTACTGTTATCTTCCATATTTCATCATCTTATACATGTTTCTTCATCCATTATTCATTCATAGAATATTTTTATTGTTTTCTAATTATGTAGATTCCGTATTTCATGTTATTATTTTTTCCATTTGACGAATATATTTTCATCATAGATTTTAATTATTTGTAGTTGTTTCATATTGAATCTTACTTATTTAATCCTCGATTTTATTCATTCCAATTTAATTATTATTCTGTGTAGAATCTCTAATACCAACATTTTTTTATAATTGAATCCATTCACAAATTATCCACATATGGGTAGGTGTTTAGAGTATGGGAATTTGTAAATGTAATGAATCATAATATTAAATCTTGGAAACCATATGGTTAGTAATTTGGTTAATTTTAATTTCTAATCAAATTTTTTTACACAAAATTTACTATAGAATGTGAGATAAAAACAACTAGATCTAATTAGAGTTGAGAAGTTCAATGACCATTGGAATTTGAAACTTTTTGTATATAATCTAATCATAATGAATCTAATTTTTTAATTATATCTAGACCATGGGAAAGTTATAACATAGGTAGATCCAATGGGTTTGACTAAAAACAGTTTGTGACATTATCAAATTTAACAACCTAATCCATAAGACAATTTAAGTTAAATATTGTAATTTTTCCTCGATCCCTGAAATTAACCATGATATATTATTTATTTAATCAAAATAAAAACACCAAACTACTAATACATAGTAAAAACTATACATATTGGGTGAAAATGATGAATCCTTCCATGGGTTTTCTGGAGTTATCCCCGAAATTCCAGTAGTCCTCATGGGATCGGTCACACAGATTTACTTTACTAAGACCCTCTAGTTAGTGTAGTATGGCCCCAAAAATTATATTCAAATATTATCCCACAATAATTAAATATCTTCTGAGGGTGATTCAAATTTTTGGGTCATTTCATTGGAAAACCATTTCCAAAGAAAAGTGACCTTCATAGTAAACCAGGATTATCTCAACCCTCCCCTTTCTTCTTTTCTTTCCAATTTTTCATTATCATAATTTATTCTTTAGGAACATTGATTCCATCTCTCTCTATTTCTCCCTATATTATTCTAACCTATAGAATTCCCTCGGTCCCATGAATCATTCAAGAATCATGGACACACAAGAACAACATCAATTTGATCCCAAGATTGATAGTAGAACTACTATATGCATCCACTACATAATGGCCAAGTGTAACAATTTTTCATTACCACATATTCAAGAAACCAAATATGTACCTCCTACCATCCAAGGTGAGATACCAGGACTAAAAAAGGAAAACATTATGGAATATATTTTAATATCTAATTTTTGTGATTTCTCCAACATTGTCTGCACCCCAATTTAGGTACACACTTTTGAAATTAAAACTATATTTATTCACATGATCTCAAATAAGGGGAAGGCTAGTGGGATTCAGATATAAGTCCCCCATGAATAGAATTCAATCATTCATGTGTTCTAAGGTATGATTCAAAACTAGGGTATATCCTACAATGCCATTCTTTTACGACTCTTCCTTTTCCCTAAGCATGATATAGAAAAGAACTGAATATGAATTCATGTTCCCAAACAAACCACAACATAGGGAGATTTAGAAAACAGGTTCATATATAGATAATTATAACCCATCTGAACATGGATGATCTAGTATGAAAATCAAAAAATTGCCCATTAAGATAGAAATTGATCATGGGAATCACGAGAGATATTCAATGAGAGGACCTGAAAATGCCTACATCATGGACTATATGTGTGGATTCAATTACCAATATTTTATTAAGGATTCCATCATATAAAACATACTATAATAGATACTACTACTTATTTAGAACTCTTTATATTAAAAAGTGATCAAGGACTACCCCGATACAAAATTCAGCAGGTTAAAGAGACCACCATCCATGCTGCTCAATTTGATGCACTTACCAAGATGCTGGAATCATTCATAATAGATGTTCCACCACCACCCCCTATGATTCAGTAATTAATATAAAATCTAGGGAGAAGTTTAGAGGACTAAATTCATCCAATTATTATACAAAAATTATTGATGAACTATAGAATCTATATTGTAATTACATAAATTTGAATAAACAAATTCGGCCACACCAGAATCAAAACAATTTCATCGTTAGTAAAATACTGTACAATGGCTTTATTTGTAGTAAAAAAGAAACTTCACTTTCAATAGAGGAATTGATATAGGAAAAAATGAAATGAAGGAACACCTAGGTTCCCACTACATGGTCTAGCTCATCAACCTCTAAAAAATCACAACTATCATTGCCCAGATATTAGAGGTACCTACCATCAATTCAACAAAATTTCCATCATGCCCCAAAAACTACCACCTCAATCACTAAAATATCAAGGCTCATACATGAGAGGGGTGATAATCTATAATGGTTAAAAATGGACGTTTTTTTGTATTTTTATCATCCATATGGAAGTGATAAAAATAATTGAAAATAATATTCAATGGTTGGTCAATGAAAAAATAAAATGGGAAAACAATATGATGAATATATAGTTAAAAAATATACTAAAAAGGTTAATAGGAAAACCAGCATGCAATCCACCTCTCCCCTTTATTTAAAAAATGAAACATCATACAAAGGATGGGAAATATTAAAAAAATCCATATTTTTAAAAAAAATTATATATGAATTTACCATTTTTAGAGGAAATTTGATATGTAACTTCTAATGCAAGATTTATCAAGGAATAAGTATCAATTAAAAAATTGACTTATGAATCATCTCTATTAATGAAGAATGATATGCAATTTTACAATGAAAATTTCATAAAAAGGTGAAAGACTTGATGTTTCTCAATTTTAAGCAATATTGGGGCATGTACTTTTGAAAAGTAATTATGTTATCTTGGATCAAGCATCAATATAAAACCTATGATCAAGTACAAGAATATGGGGCTAAGTGAATGGAAACCAAAAATGGTGTAACATGAAATAACTATTCATTTATTCAAGCATGGTCAATGATTTCTCAAGGATTTCCATGTTAATGTTGAAAAGTACATTCTCCCCAATAATTTCCTATTTTTGAATAATGAAGAGGATGGTGAAATTTCCATCATTATTGGATAACCATTTGTCACAAATGGGAATAAAAAAATTGACGTCTTTTTTTTTGATATAGACTTTTAGAGTGGGAGAATAGTTAGTTGTGTTCAATGCCGAGAATGATGTTAATAAATGAAATTTTGGAACAAATTTTCAACCCCTTTCTCAGTCAAATTAAAAGGAATCTGATATGAAAATAGTTAATTTTATTGAAATAACACAACATTTTAATAACTGATCAATATCCCAAATTAATTAAATTGGAATATCACCTCTAAAAAGGAATTTCATTTTTCTTTTCATCCCCTTTTTTTTGAACTGTTAAATGAGGGGTATCAACTGAAAGTAAATGTATTATTTATCTAACAATGTCGATATGTAAAATATAAATAAATAACTAATAGGGAAGAAACTGTGATATGTTAATATTGGTTATAGTATATTTAGGATATTTTTGTTGGTGGGTTGAAAATGTGAAGAGGACCAGTTAGGAATGGGGATAATGAATTAATACATGTTGTGTATATGGTATAGTCAGGTAAATTTTGGTTGTCTTAAATGTTATGAAAATCATGATTTTCATTTTATATATTAAATAAATAGTGTGTATATTTTGATTTAGTTTTTTTAATCAGTGAACCAAGGGTTCATAGTGAACCCTCACCCCCTTTTAGCAACCCCTCAACTGCTCTGGGCTCCCCTCCCCTCTTTCTAGCTCCCTTATCTGATCACATACCTCCCTCTCTAAAATCACTCAAAACCATATACTTGTCTCATATCCCTAATTCTCTCCACCATGGATGGTGAAAAAAAATTACCATGTGCACCCCACCACCCAACCATGTTCTTGAGTGAAATAACACCTCTTCTTCACATGAGCGGCAAAAGGGTGCACCTCCCCTATTGCCTAATAATCCATCTTTTTTTCTCATGTTCATCTTCCACTACATTTTCATTAGCCTAAAGTGACACCAATTCATTTTATGGAGGATACATGGTCCATGACAATACCCACTTTCACCCTTCACATCATTTAATATACCCAAAGCAATTAGTTCACTCTGTCCATCTCTAGGGAAAGCCCATAAATATGAAAAAAATAATGGATATTTTCATCCTAGATTGAATCCACATCCACCATGTGGTCTATAAAATCCTCTAATTTTTGTATATTATTCAAATTACATAATTATGGGTGGATACATAACATGATATATTCCTAAACATCCTTTCCACTTACTGGATGGAATCCAATCTTCCCTATTTATACATAGAAGATGCCCAATGGAACTTATACTGGGATACTTTGCATGTAGAGACCCGAGGCTTGACGTACATGTACATTACATTACTTTTGTGGAATACTTAGAACATAACAAAAACCCACACACAAGGACCATAATAGTTTAGTGTCTTTGGAAACTTGGAATATAATCTTCTAATCGTGGTGAAAGATCATCAACATCTCCCATAAAGATCTTCTTTTTTAATAAACCTAAATACTTTCTTTATTTCCTAGGGAAAATAAAACATAAAAGGGTGATCTCAAATGCTCAGTAAGGGTAAACAAAAGAAATATCAATCACGCCATATTCATAAGAACATATCTTTTGGGAATCCTAACCTCCAAAAGAGATCATTATTTCCTAACAAGGGATAAATCATAGTAGTGAAATGTAATACCAATAATCATAACTTAAAACATGAAACTATGTGGCATACACACATAATCATAGAGAATAATTTCTTATTAGTCAAGACTGATTGCCAAGACTATCTTAGTGGACAAAGTCCCTTTCTGAACCGAGTTTACTCCTCGTTTAAGTCCTGCTTCACTGAACCGGTATAACCTACCGTTCCAGCCAAGTCTATCTCATGAGATATAAAATCTTTACCCAATTCATTGGAGGGAGATATAGGTCCCACCCATCTCATAATGATACCATTATTATGTGTTCCACAAAATCATAAACCATACATCATAGCATAACCCATGTAATAAAAATGGGAATCTTAAACATCGTGACATCATAAAAAAATTCCTATACGATAAAGGAATTCATAAAAATATCTCCATCACAACATAATCAAAATAATGTAATAATAGGGATAGAAACAGAACCCTATCTTATCTTTAGATGGAAAATAATTTTTATAAAACACTTGAACTCCATTCTTGAGGAAAATATACTTTCTACTTCAAAAACACTTTTACTTTCTTAACATGTCATAAAATTTTCAACTAAAAGAAGTTAATTAAAAATAAACTGGAAAACTTTTAAAGGAATCTTCTTGGAAATAATGTTTTAAAAATCCATTCAGGTCGTATAAGTTAAAAAAACATTCTTCGTACTTTTGTCGGAAAAGTCAAAAAGTACCTCGTAGGAAAAACGACAAAAGATTCATTTCATATCATTTACTAAAAACTCTATAAAGGGAAAAATTGGATATAAAATATTTTATAAGGATATAAATATTACATATTGAGGAAATATGGATGTGGATGAAAAAATACACCCCAGTAAATACCAAAGTATGAACAATCTCGGATAAAAAAATGAGATTGTGATATTTCCCTTACCTTAGGTCTGATATGCTTGGTACGTGTCTGAAACTCCTGTATAATGATTTAAATAATGTTATTTACTTATTATAGAATCATAAATATTGTTATAATATCACATATGGTCATATTCTTAGCTTATTATTAGTAATAATTCATTACTACTTGTTATTCGGGTGTTTATTACTTTTTTGTTCTTATGCGTGTTTGTCGAATAAATTCATATTCTTCTATTTAGGTTATAGATAACTCATTTACATAATGGTATTATTGTAATATATTTCATATTCATTCATTCAATTCATTTATATAATCATTATGCAATGAAGATCATGTAGAACGAATCACATCACATCGTGGAGACGTTATTCCGTACGTACGCACGAGCGATGATATCGTTCCCATGATCGTGGAATTGTATTGGAGTGTATGTATACTATTTCAGAATAAATATAACTTTTTAATAGTCATATATAGTCATTATTTACACCATTATACCCATCCATGTAAGGTAGTTGTGGAAAATAGATTACACCACAGCGTGGAGACGGAATTCCGTACGTACGCACGCGCGGTGATTTCTTTTTCCGTAGGATGAATAGATGGTGAAATAGGGTTGTTTCATACTTATAATAAAATATTAGTATATTATTGATACTGATGTTATTACTTCATAATGAAACAACTAAAGAAGAATAAGTGGAAAAAGAAATAGAGATGAAAGAATCGGTAACGGACATTACCTCTTCTTTGAAGTGCTTGTTTGAGACCTCCTTTTAGGGTACTAAAATAGGTCTTTTAAGAAGACCAGAAACTCTAGGATGTTTCTAGGGAAGTGGAGAAGAGAATTTTTCAGGGTTTGGCCGAGCTTGAAGGCTCAATGTGTTGTGAGGAAGAGAGGGAGGGGGTGACCTTTTATAAGGGGGGAGAGGGGCACCTTTGGAATAACTAAAAATATTATTTTATTATAAAGTTAAATTCGGTTTTAAATAGCTCAAAGTTGATTTATTTCGAATCTAAGGTGGTGATGGGTCTAAATCCTCTCATCCAATATAATTTAGACAAGTTTAGATTCCTATTTTATCCTTATCATTTAGATTTAACATTAAGTTAAATAATTTTACTTTTACCGTGTCTTTTTGTGTTCTTATACTATAAGGTTAATAAACTTACTATAAGAAGCCTAACGAACCCAAAGTTGTTAATTATTAATATATATAACCTTATCTAAGTCATTTGACCGAACCATTGATTTTTTGGAATAAAATAACAATTAATAATATAATATTATTTTTAAAAACTATTTTATGTCAATTTTGACACTATTTAGTAATTGATTTTTGTGAAAATCATAACAGAATTATTAGTTTTAAAAGGTTAATTAAATCAATAATAACATGTCATATTAACCTATAAAATTAACTTAATTCATAAAAAGTCTTAAATTACATTTATTTGGGTATTTATATCATCAATTAATGCAATATTTCATTAATAAGACAATTACTACATCATATTTGTGTCATAATAAATGACTCTTATTTAATCCCTAAAAATTATAAATAAATTCCTATGATGTAGATAATTGTATTAGCTTTCTGTAGACTATTTATCTTTAATGTTTCATGAAGTTTATCACTAAATTAAAATTATTTTACTTAAAAGATTTAAGAAAGTGACATGTTGTCACATTCTTTTGTTTTAATAATAATTAACTTATTTTCATGGAAAAAAGTCCATTAAATTAATCTAATCCGACCATTAGGTGATTTGGGTCGCCTTTGAGTCATCCAGTAGGATTTAGACATGTGTTAGGGTAATTTTATAATATTATATTTACCCTTAATTACCCGATTTACCTTTAACTATGGTAAATAAAATTTACCGTAGTTACTATTCATAATTCCCAAAAATAAAAAGTAGCTCATTAACATAATTTGGAGCCACTAATTCCAAATATGGAATCTATTTTTCCAAATTCAATACACAAAAGTTGCAGAAATTAAATTAAAATTAATCATGTTGTCGAAAGAAAATGGGTTTTTTCTTTAAAACATTGCAAAAGATTGAATTGATTTATCCTACGAATTCAAGGTAGAATCAATACTAATGACATAAATTATATTAAATGGTAAAAATATATTCTATTTATACTTTAAAACCATTCAATATTATAATTTAACCATATAAATTATTGCGATGAAAAAAATTTGTTTTTAATTAAAATATAGCGTGTTTTTACTATTCATCAAAATATGAAAGTTACCAGAATGATATGAAAATTTATCCAAAGTAAATTTTTATTTCATGATTCCAAAGAAGAATTTTATTTTGTCAAATTGAACTTATAAACATGTCAAAAACTAGATTTAATGTGGGTGTGCCATCAAATGGCGGCAAAACATCTTTTTTTTAAAATACTTATATTACCCAAAAAATTTATTTTGTTCTTATACCATGTTCTAGAAAATGTGTAAGATGAATAATAATGTTATATGATTCAAATTTTAGTTAATATTATTCATAACGGATAGTTTATAATAATATTATAATAATATATCGTTGTTTAGTAAAACCCGGTATTACGTACAACACACGCTATCGAGGAAGGTCGTGATTGTGTGTAATACAAGCCAAGTCAGGATTGCGTGTGGTGCAAGAATCCTTCGTTGTATCGTATAACATAATCCAACCATATTTCATTTATACATTTAATATATATATATATATACTCAATGTTGCATAGAATAACTATTATCAAAATTGTGTGTAACACGATCCAAGAATAGTGTTGCGTATACTGCAAGCTAATATGGTATTGCATATAACGCAAGGTAATCTTGGTGTAGCACAAGACATTAATGAAATTAAAAGAATATTTTTCATAAAATCTCGGGGAGTTACATTCTACCCCCCTTAAATTGAATTTCGCCCTCGAATTTCGTCGGGGTTATAAATGGTTTACTATTCGAAAGTTTCATTAATAGAAACCCACATCTTAAAATGGAATACTGAAACCAATCATTAAAAACAAAATTATGAAACGTAACGGTTACCCAAATAAACTAATCACTAGGTTTCCACATAGGTGAAAATATGGATATGGAAGAGAAATATAACCATCATGTTCTGATGGAGAGTGGTAGAGAACATGGCTATGGAAAAGCCAGCAATCCCAAAGCCATAAATTTGTGACGATCTAAGGTACCATATGATTCATCAGATATAAGAGCACTTGGACAACATTTTTGGTTTTCAAGATCATTTCCCTAAAGATGATGAAATTGGAATTAGAAGAAATACATTTGTGATTTTGGTACAGTCTCACCGTTTGTCGTTCTTTGGACAATTTCCACTTCATCTCTTAAAGAAATGAAGTTGAATTTTTCATTCGTGATGTGTTAGCAGATCATGTGATAGAATGATGATTCATTCCATCTGTCTCAAACCAAAGGCTTGAAATGTTATCAAAACATACATAAGTCCATCTATAGTGAGATTAATCTTATATGGTTCCTAAAATGGAATTATACTTCATATATCATACTGTTTAATATAATAAAACTAGTTTCTACTAAACAGGGACTTCCTATAGGCCAGTGGTAGGCGATAAAGGCCAGTCGCACTTCGGTTATCGATTCGATTCCCATAGCCGTGTCCGATGCGAGGGGTTGTCGCCCGTCCTGCAGGTTTTCCTTTTTCTAAATCTATATTACTATAACATTCCATCAACAATATCAAAAAAAAATTATCCATAAACAATACTAACTTATGTCCAACATAATCCATTCCAATCTTTAGGCTTATCTAAAATTCTTTGGTCCAAGCTCATAGTATAAAGAAAATGATCACGTGAATGCCATCATTTATCCCCCATATATCATAAGATATATCATGTTGGTCAAATTACAAACATGTGAATATGTTAATCATGTATTCTCTGGAAGAATGGATACCCATTGGACCTTATTGAAAACATGAATGCTGTTAAAAGTTAACTCTTTCCACATACCAAAATCCTCAAACTTATATATACTCAAACCATGATATAAACTTCTCCTTATATCAGTCATGAGCTCATGAATACTATCAAACATTTAATTTTATCCTTATCCCTTCATTATGCGCATATCACCTACATTCCAAAAATATCTGAATAACCCTTCATGGATACTGGTACCATTAATCATACAATTTCAAAACACAAGGAAAGACAACAGTGTAATAATACTTAGATGTCTCTTTATTACATAGTACCATGAGATTACTTATACAACATTACACATGATAAACATGTAATCATTCCACTACATTCTTAAAACATTGACCGAGCTTCAACAATTCTTTCATCTCACATATCATTTGTAGTCTCTTCATCATCATCAATATAAATACTACCCATACGACCATACTAATTCTCTTCATGAGACATTCCCTTAGGGCATTGGTTTTCATAATGCCTCTACATTCCACATTTAAAACATTTAACCATTGTTGATGTCGTAGCAATACCATTATCCTCATCCCTGGTGTTAACTGAACCTTTTCCTTTGCACTTAATGGCTTTTTGTCCTTCTTTTCCACACCCAAAACATCTTCCAGTTCCTTTGAAACAATCTCCTTGATGCCTCTTCCCACATTATTTACATAGGGGAAATTGAACTTTCATTCCTCTATGATCATCATGAAACTCCATTGTTCTCTTATTAGCCGAGTCAGGAAACGTAAAAAATTTTACATTATTGATCATATTATGAGATTTCTGATTCGGCATAATAATGATGTTTGGACTTCCAAATCCCATTTCATTTGGTTTCTCAGGAAGAATATCATTCCATTTTCAATCATATCCTCCATTATCATGAATCATCTTGTTTCTAGCCATTTTCTAAAACCCAAAAAGTATAGCGTGAGAGGAAAAAAATCATAATAAAGGGGGAGTAACTTCAATATATAACATCTTTGGTTTAATCTAATATCGTTACCATAGTTTTAGGACTATATCTTATACCTATACTTATCCTTAGGGACATCCCTAGACATACCTTAGAAATATCTCTAGGGATCTCACTAATGTTTTCGCATCCTATTTTCCAAAGGTTGACTAATCCTTTCCTCTGATACCAACTGTAGAGACCCAAAGCTTAACATACATGGACATTACATTACTTTTGCGGAATACTTAGTATATAACAAAAACACACACACAAGAACCATAATAGTTTAGTGTCATTGAAAACTCGGAATATAATCTTCTAATCGTGGTGAAAGATATTCAACATCTATCATAAAGATATTCTTTTTTTATAAACCTAAATACTTTCTTTATGTCCTGGGGAAAAGAAAACATAAAAGGGTGAGCTCAAATGCTCAGAAAGGGTAAACAAAAGAAATATCAATCATGCCATATTCATAAGAACATATCTTTTGAAAATCTTAACCTGCAAAAGACATCATTATTTCATAATAAGGGATAAATCATAGTAGTGAAATGTAATCCCAATAATCATAACATAAACATGAAACTTTGTGGCATACACACATAATCATAGAGAATCGTTTCTTATTAGTCAAGACTCACTGCCAAGACTATCTTAGTGGACAAAGTCCCTTTCTGAACCAAGTTCACTCCTCGTTTCAGTCCTGTTTCATTGAACCGGTATAACCTACCATTCCAGCCATGTCTATCTCATGAGATATAAAATCTTTACCCAGTGCATTGGAGGGAGATATAGGTACCACCCATCTCATAATGATACCATTCTTATGTGTTCCACAAAATCATAAACCATACATCATATCATAACCCATGTAATAAAAATGGGAATCTTAAACATCGTGACATCATAAAACAATTCATATAAGATAAATGAATTCATAAAAATATCTCCATCACAACATAATCAAAACAATGTAATAATAGGGATAGAAACAGAACCCTATATTATCTTAGATGGAAAATAATTTTGATAAAACACTTGAACTCCATTCTTGAGGAAAATATACTTTCTACTTCAAAAACACTTTCACTTTCCTAACATGTCATACAATTTTAAACTAAAAGAAGTTAATTAAAAATAAACTTGAAAAATTGTAAAGGAAGATTCTTGGAAAAAATGTTCTAAATATCCATTCAGGTCGTATAAGTTAAAAAAACATTCATCGTACGTTTTTCGGAAAAGTCAAAAAGTACCTCGTACGAAAAATGACAAAAGATTCCTTTCATATATTTTATTAAAAACTCACCGAAGGGTAAAATTGGATATAAACTATTGTATAACGATATAAATATTACATATTGAGGAAACATGGATGTGGATGATAAAATACACCCCAGTAAATACCAAAGTATAAACAATCTCTGATAAAAAATTAGATTGTGATATTTCCATTACCTTAGGTCCGATATGCTTTGTACGTGTCTGAAACTCCTGTATAATGATTTAAATAATGTTATTGACTTATTCCAGAATCATACTTATTGTTATTATATCATATATGCTCATATTCTTAGCTTATTATTAGTAATAATTCATTACTACTTGTTATTCGGGTGCTTATTACTTTTTTGTTCTTATGCCTGTTTGTCGAATAAATTCTTATTCTTCTCTTTAGGTTATAGATACCTCATTTACAGAATGGTATTATCGTAATATATATCATATTCATTCATTCAATTCATTTATATAATCATTATGCAATGAAGATCATGTAGAACGAATCGTATCACATCGTGGAGACGGTATTCCGTACGTACTCACGAGCGATGATATCGTTCCCATGATCGTGGAATTGTATTGGAGTGTATGTATAGTATTTCAGAATCAATATCAATTTTTAATAGTCATATATAGTCATTATTTACACCATTATACCCATCCATGTATGGTGGTGGTGTAAAATAGATTACCCCATGGCGTGGAGACGGTATTTCGTACGTACGCACGCGCGGTGATTTATTTTTCTGTAGGATGGATAGATGGTGAAATAGGGTTGTTTCATAATTATAATAACATATCATTATATTAGTGATACTGATTTTATTACTTCATAATGAAACAACCAAAGAAGAAGAAGTGGATGAAGAAATAATGATGAATGAATCGGTAACAGACATTACCTCTTCTTTGGAGTGCTTCTTTGAGACCTCCTTTTAGGGTACTAATATATGTCATTAAAGAAGACCAGAAACTCTAGGATGTTTCTAGGGAAGTGGAGAAGTTAATTTGGCAGGGTTTGGCCGAGATTGAAGGCTCAAAGTGTTGTTAGGAAGAGAGGGAGGGGTGCCCTTTTATAAGGGAGGAGAGGGGCACCTTTGGAATAACAAAAAATATTATTTTATTATAAAGTCAAATTCGGTTTTAAATAGCTCCAAATTGATTTATTTCGAATATAAGGTGGGTATGGGTCTAAATCCTCTCATCCAATAAAATTTAGACATGTTTAGGTTCCTATTTTAACCTTATCATTTAGATTTAACATTAAGTTAAATAATTTTACTTTTACTGTGTCTTTTTGTGTTCTTATACTATAATGTTAATAAACATACTATAAGAAGCCAAAAGAACCCCAAGTTGTTTATTATTAATATATATAACCTTATATAAGTCATTTATCCGACCCTTAGATTTTTAGGATTCAAATAACAATTAATAATATAATATTTGTTTAAAAAAAATATTTTATGTCAATTTTGACACTATTTAGTAATTGATTTTTGTGAAAATCATAAAAGAATGATTACTTAGAAAAAAGTTAATTAAATCAATACTAATATGTAATATTAACCTATAACATTAGTTTAATTCATAAAAAGTCTTAAATTACATTTATTTGTGTATTTATAACATCAATTATGTCAATATTTCATTAATAAGATAATTACTGCACCATCTTTGTGTCATAATAAATGATAATTATTTAATCCCTAAAAATTATAAATAAATTTTTATGACGTAGATAATTGTATTATCTTTCTGGATACTATTCTTGTTCGAATATTGATGAAAATTATCACTAAATTAAAATTATTATACTTATAAGATTTAAGAAAGTGACATGTTGTCACATTCTTTGGTTTTAATAATAATTAACTTATTTTCATGGCAAAAAGTCCACTACATGAATCTAATCCGACCATTAGGTGATATGGGTTGACTTTCAGTCATCCAATAGGATTTTGACATGTGTTAGGGTAATTTTATAATATTATATTTACCCTTAATTACCCGATTTACCTTTAACTATGGTAAATAAAATTTACCGTAGTTACTATTCATAATTCCCAAAAATAAAAAGTAGCTTATTAACATAATTTGGATCCAATGATTTCAAATATGGAATCTATTATTCCAAATTCAATACACAAAAGTTGCATAAATTAAATTAAAATTAATTGCGTTGTCGAAAGAAAACGGGTTTTTCTTTAAAACATTGCAGAAGATTGAATTGATTGATCCTACGAATTCAAGGTAGAATCAATTCTAATGACATACATTATATTCAATGGTAAAAATATATTCTATTTATACTTTAAAACCATTCAATATTATAATTTATCCATATAAATTACTGTGATGAAAAAAAGTTGTTTTTAATTAAAATATAGCGTGTTTTTACTATTCATCAAAATATGAAAGTTACCAGAATGATATGAAAATTTATCCAAAGTAAATTGTTATTTCATTATTCCAAATAAGAATTTGATTTGTCAAATTGAACTTATAAACATGTAAAAAACTAGATTTAATGTGGGTGTGCCATCAAAAGGAGGCAAAACTGCATTTTTTGAAAAATACTTATTTTACCTGAAAATTTTATTTTGTTCTTATACCATGTTCTAGAAAATCTGTAAGACGAATAATAATGTTATAAGATTCAAAATATAGTTAATACTATTCATAACGGCTAGTTCATAATAATATTATAATAATATATCGTTTTTTAGTAAAACCCGGTATTGTGTACAACACATGCTATTGAGGAAGGTCGCGATTGCGTGTAATGCAAGCCAAGTCAGGGATGTGTGTTGTGCAAGAATCCTTCGTTGTTTCATATAACATAATCCAACCATATTTCATTTATACATTGAATATATATATATATATATATACTCAATGTTGCGTAGAATAACTATTATCAAAATTGTGTGTAACACGATCCAAGAATAGTGTTGCGTATACTGCAAGCTAATACGGTGTTGCGTATAGCGCAAGGTAATCTTGGTGTAGCACAAGACATTAATGAAATTAAAAGAATATTTTTCATAAAATCTCTGGGTGTTATATTGGAGGCATACTTAATAGATATTCATCCAAGGTCATTGCTTCCCCCCATCTTTCTAACTTTATAAATAAATCCTAACAAGGCCAAGGTGGCCAGACATTGGCACTTGATCACCAGACAAAAATTAGTTGAGAACAACCCCTAAACCAGACTGATATAAATTCTAGGAGGTGGCACTCTGAAAAATATTGAATATAGCCCTTTCCCATTCATGTCTAGATTGTGGAGATGTCCAAGGGCTGGGATTAATAAATTGAGGCACAAATTCAAGAATCACCCAAGGGTATCCTTGCTACCAATATGGAGATGTATTTTAGAGATTAATGTAAAAATTTGTAAAAAACTATTAAAGGCAGTTTTATGGCTTCATCATTTTCCAATCATATGGACAAGAAACATGATGAATTTGAGGTTTTAGGGCCACACACTTCCGTTGCTCTAATTGAGATCATCTAAGTTATACTACCCTAGAAGATGGGGGTTGTGAAGAAGGAATATGATGTCGACTATTGTGCATTAAAATACATGGAAGATGCAAAATTAGACCCCACTCAGCTTGTTGTTTATCCAATAGTATCCCTTGACACGCCACATCACAGTCCTGCTACCATAACATCCACTCCTACCATCTTGATAGCCACATTTCCCCCACCCCAATCCATTACTATTATCCTTTCCCCATAAACAGATGTTGTAGACACACCTTCACCCACCCCATCCATCCCTTTTTATATCTCATTCATACAATAATACATTCTGGGGAACCAGCTATTGATATGTCACCACTTAGGATTCTGCTTCATGCCCTATCATTTGACAACTCTAACTACACAGATGCCTCTAAAATCACTCAACCTTCACCACCAGTAAGAGAATATTCATCTACCATTCCTACACCATATCCTAGCTTGACTAACCTACCCTGCATGATTATAGGCCCTACATACCCACAAGAATGTATGATAGATTATCATTATAAAACAAGGGCCTATACCCTCCACTATCTACTATGCTACCATTCCTCGACCTTGTTTCCAGATCCATAAACATAATCATGATTGGTAACACCCATGTTCCTTCTACTGAGCAATCTTCCATCATTATGGTACCTACCACATCAGTTGTTCCTCCACCCCCTAGTAGTATCTCAGGTATTAATAGGGCGGGACAGATCCAATCTCCTACTATTTAGTGAGGAGACCCATGATGATCATCTCAATAATTTTGATTTTACATAGTTTCCCATGTGCACCTCCCCCATTTTTAGTTTTCACCGATTATCATAATTTATACTATTTGTATTCAATTTCATTGATGTATCATTCCACTTCTTATATATAGGGGATAAAGATTATTCTTAACAATTTTAGTGATTATTTTTCATTTAATTATTGTATTATTTAAACAATGTCTAGCTGTTATTATTTTTTTTATAGTCAACGAGGCGCCTATTAAACAACCCTCATCCATTATAAATAAGGCGGTGTATCATATGGATGATGTTGAGAACCTTATGGAAGATCAATGAAAAGAGATCCATTCTCCACAGAGGTCCCCACAACTATAAGGAAAAATTCATTCCATACCACACATGATTCACACTCATTACTCTCTTATGGAGATTAACCCGGCTAAGCATCCCAGTGAGCTAGATGACATAACCTTGAGTAATGGAAGGCATAAAAGCACTTTAAGGAATATAGAAAACACATCCTACTAAATTTCTATTATTGTTTATGATGACATATTTATTCACTATTTATGGGTGGAAACCAATATATTATTCGTGATATTTATTTTCAGAGCAATTAATTGGATATATATTATTTTTATTAGTATTTTTTAATTATATTTATGAACCTCATTGTATCAGCATATCTATATGTTTCTAAGCTACAATTAATTGATAATTATCATGTGCATCATCCAATACAATTATATCAAAATGTTATAGAAATATAGTCTAATGTTTTATGTATTTATAAATTTATTTTTCTAACACATTATTCAAGTATCTCACCATGAAATTCGACCAGGTTTCGACATAAAATTAAACTTATTATGGGATCTATTGACTCACTAGATGCATTTTCAAAATTTAAATGTAATTTTTTATATTCTATTTCTTTTATATCTCTCCCACAATACATTACAATATAGTTCATACACTCTCTCATTTTAAGTGTGGGGGAGACTTTCTTGATATTTCTATCTATATACACTTGAAATCATTACTATTTTAATTTCTATGGGGGAAAATTTTCAATGAACTAAATCATTAATACATAAACACTCAATAGACCCATTTTAATGAGATACAAACTTAGGTTTGAAGTTATTGAACCCAATGTATTGATCATATTTAGAAGTTTATAATTTTTTTATGGTTTTGAAATTTAATTAAAAATTAATAATTTATGAAATTGTTTTTTATTGATGTTTTACATTATTTTAACAGGCTAAGTGATTGAAATTATTTTTTTTACATAAATTATAAAGAGGATTCTATGCCCAAAATTTCATATTACCTCTAATTATATGTCTTGTGTGACACTTGAGGAATATTAACCTATCAGAACATGTTTTGATATCTTATTGAGTCTATGACTAAACAGATAAAATTTTAATATGATTAAGGAAATATTTATTGAAAGTCTATTTCTTGAGACCCACCGTACATATTTCATTATTTATCCTGTAGTTTCATTGAATAACCTTGTTAGGATGTAGCTACTCCAAGCCTATTATCCCTTCCCAACATGATCATTTTATTATGATTGATAATCTTTTGAACTAGTGTGGGGGAATTTTCAGCTGATAGATATGATATTGATTTATTAAAGATATATTTTTTCACTTTTTCCAAACATATACAACAATATCAAATATAATTTTTTGCACTTTTATTCCTACCATGGTCTTTGAAAAAAAACGGAAGAAATAGATTTCGGTTTGTGTATTAGGAAGGTCAAAAATCACCATTTCTAGACTGATGAATCCTATAAGGGATCGTATATAGTTAGGGGATAATTGTATGTTCTGGCCTAAACATGAATTTCGATAAATAAATAAAATAAAAATAAAAATAAAGGAACATGGTTCCTTTTTGATACAAAATTAATACATTCATGGATGTAATTTCATAGTCATAGAGCATAGATACCTTTTTATTTTATAGTATACATTTCATTACTTTATTCTCATTTATCATGTATTATACATTAGGGCCTACCATCATTTGTATATTTATTTTCACTTTCTACCCATCAAATATCTACCTTAGAGTTGTTTGGACACTTTTTCCTAAAGTACCCATGATTGATTTTGTAGTTTTATTTATGATGTGGTGATTATATAACCAATGAAATCATGTGGATTGGAATATATATTTTGTGTATAAGAATAACCCCAGTACAATTTTACACTGAGTGGTGATAGAAAATAGTTTTGGGGGAAAATTGAAGCCTGGGTATAGAATAGAAGAAACCATTATGTAATTGTAATAAAAATATTAAGGAAATATATAAATAACAGAACCATGTAGAATGACTGATTTTATCAATAATAATGATTCGATATGACTGATATTTTTATACATATAGTTTGTTTTATCTTCCTGGTTGTAATGAATGTTTTTTATATAAATTCTCTCGTCTAGAATCCCTATTGCGATGTTTTTTTCTCGAGGACAGTCAATTGTTCATGTGTTAAGGAATTTGATTACCAAAAATTTTATAGTTGTTTTGGATACATTTATATATTGTTTATTGATAAATTATATGATAATTCAATGGGTTTTGGTTGGTTGTCATAGGAATTAGTAATTTTGGAATTAATTAAATAAATGATGAAAAAAAACCAAAAAATCCTTTACAAGTCATGTATCTCATACACATTGTGTATAATCTATCCAAAACATTCCTACAAGACAAATAACCAACGCATGCAGATTTTTCATGATGTGTGGCCATTACATAGTGTATAAATCAACTACATGACATACAACTTTCAAAAACAATAACCACTACACAAGTGAAATATATACCCAATATCCATGAATTACATTACATACAATCCTCAATGGCTCTCCCCATCAAAAAATTGAGAAGATTATTTAGTGGGAAAATGGGATCTCAGTTACACTGTGTGAAATAAAATTACATGATGTGTCATTTTCAGGACCCTATTCTTTTAATAAAATACAGTACAAGAAGGGAATTCATGTCATGTATTGTGCAAGTTGTTATATATTACGCAGTGCCTCTATGCATGATTAGAATGATGTCAATTTTCTCTATCATTTTATTCTCCTTAATTCATTCTTTCTCACAATAAAATATTTTTATTTTATTCATTTCATTGACTCATTAAATATATGTGAGTTCGTTAACCATTTTTCTTCCATTATTCATTCTTGTAATACAAATGTGTTTTCCAATGCTCGTTTCCTCTAATGTATTTTGTTCTTCACCTAAGCTCACATGTTTATTCATATGTTTATTATTTCTAGTATGTTTTAGATTGTTTATTAATTTTTTTATAAGGGATTTATCATTCTACATTGTATCATTCTAGGAATATATTTTTTATTATTTGAAATATTTCCAATTGTTTTATAGTGAATATTTATTATTTAATAATGAATTTTTATTGTTGAAACTTATCTGTGATTATACATAGTAAGTATAATTTCACATTTATTTTGAATATTACCTACATTTGTCACTAATCCTCTTGGGATTAGGTGTTGAGATTTATCAGGGTTTCCAAACCTACTAAATAATTAGATTCAATCATAGTAACACTATTGTTATTAATTAGGTAAATAAAAATTTGTCACCACATTCTATCTCCCACCCATGAGAATAGAATGTGTGATCGAATAAATCTAACCTAATTAGAGTTTATAAGGACTATAAAAAAATATCTTATGATTCATTGTACATTGAATCCAAGATCAATGAATCTATTTTTTCAACTATAACTAGGCCATGGGATAGATGCTTCATAGGTATATCAAATTGGTTTGACTAAATCCAATTGATTACTTTTGGACCACTTCATAGTCCAAGTCATAATACCATTCATGTTAAATCAAATATTATCTTTATTCAAGAGCCCTAAAATTAACCCTGATACCTTCATTATTTATTTGAATTAAAATACTAAACTATATAGTCTTTGTAAACAAAAAACTAAAATTGTGAAAGTAGGGAATCCTTCAATGGGTTTTGTTAAAAGGATCACTAGCATGCCATTATTCCTCAGGGAATTAACCATTCACATTAACATTACAATGATATTATAGTGAGTTTAGTTTGGGACTATAAATATAATCTAATATTAGTCCATGTGAATTCAAATATGTGTTTGGGTGAGCCACATGTGGATTAAAATTATTCTTTTCTGGTGATATAATGTCTAAATACTTATATTTTGATTAACTCATCATTTATAAATGTTATTTCCCAAATATTCAGTCTTTTAGTTTTTTTAATAACATTAAATGTTCTTTTATTATTGAGACTCAAGCCCAGGGAGTGGAGAGTTGAAATCCACTACCTTAAAATTTTCACGATTAAAATGAATCAAATCCTAAAGGATCTAAGTGTTTAGTGTCCTTGGTAAACTAGAAAGATATATAAATAATGTGTAATAAATGAATAATCTGACTACATCATTATGTTTTCTTGTTTTTCAAGGATAAATGTATTCCATGTAGTATATCTCTTCGTATCATTCAATGGAAGCTTATCAGATTCCATGGAAAATGAAACAAAATAAGGGAAAGATCTAATGCTCAATAAGGGTAAATTATAGCCGAATGAAATAATGAATCGATTAAAATAGATTATGTGTCAAGTCAATAAATGGGAAAACAGACACTAAAATAAATAGATAAGGAATAATAAAAATTTAAATATAGACAACTTCAACACATTCCATTTAATCAATAATATGATAATTAAAATTAACCAAGGATATTATAACTAATTATATATTCATATGGAATAACAATAAAAGAAAACATAATGATGGAATGGATATTGATGGATATTTGTATCATACAACCGAGTATTTGTTCCATAGATCTAATACTTTCAAGTCTTCATGACATGAATCTAATTATTTCATGTACTAAAGTAAAAAACCTATTATATTCAAGGTATCTTGACAAGAATCTAATATTTTTAATGCATCATGCCAAGAATATAATACTATAAAGTCTTTGTTCCATGAATATAATATTATCAAAGTGAAAACCATATGAAAAAAGGTATATGGTTTACTCAATAATCATATCCATGTTAAATGATATGGATATTAAGGGGATGTTCAATTTCAAAGGATCATATTAAATTGAATATGTTAAGGGTAGTAAAAGGAATAAAATGAATATCAATCACATCCTTGGACAAATAAATATTAATCTATCCAAAGGAAGAATAATGATGTAATAAGAAAAAATTATCCTATGTGGAGTAAAAATAAAGTTTTTTTTCATTGATGAACAGAAATGAAATAGATGATCTTATAAATACATTATTCAGGAAAATATATTTGGTTTTGAAAACCCACTAGAAAAACATTTTCTTTGAAAATATTTTTTGAAATATTTTTTATTACAACTAGAATCATAAACTTTGAAAGGATTAATCAAATGAACGACATCGAGAAAATCCATACAGGTTGTACGAGGTAAAAGAACATTCCTTTTCTATGGTAAAAATGTTACAATAGTTCCTTGTTTGGAAAGACACAAGAAGATTCAATTTAATTTTTTGAAAATGTATAAACTGGGTAAAATTAATTAAATGAATTATATTATTTAATTTTAAAATAATTTTAATACCTATTAATAAATTATGGTTTTTATAAGAAAAGTGGTTTGCTGACTAAATAGATAAATTAAGATGGGTTTTTGTAATTAAAATTGTAAAAAGTGAGATGGATATTCCTTTCCTAGAGTCTAACTTGTCTTGTTTGTATTTATATCAATTAATAATAAAAATTTTCTATCTATTTAATTTGTTTATAAATGACTATTTTTTTATCATTAAATTCATTTAATTTATTATCCTATTTAATAAAATTTTAAAAACAATTATTTTTATATCTGGCGTATTGATCAAATTTTGTATGTGCATTAAAACAACTTGTGTAGGTTAAATAGGGTCAAATGGGAAATTATAGAACATCTATAGAATAATAATCAAGAAATTATTATCATATTTATAAATGATTTACATTTTTAAAACCAATCATTAAATATGGTTATTAAAAATGAACCAATGTTACAGTCTTGGTGGGAGTAGGTCGTACGTACATATGAGTAACGTTTCCACTTTTCTGTGAATGTTATAGAAAGGAGGTAAGTAACACTATATTTTTAAAATAATTATTATTATATCACAAATAACATGAAAATTAATCATATATAATTATAAATATGATTATTTTTTGTTAATGGAATCACATCGTGTCATGGAGATGAAAGTCCACACACCCCAATACGACGTTTACACTTTTTAAGTGTGTGAAAGGGTAAGAGAGAAAATGTTTTATATTATATTTATAAAAAGTTAATTATTTTCTAAATATCATAACATTCAAGGTCACATATGATTAACTAAATCCATCCTTTATATGTTTAATGTATCGTGTGAATGAATCACATCGCTTTTAATCGGAGGTAGTCTATACCTCCAAATATGATGTTGTTTTATTTACTCAAATTTAAAATAAAAAAGGTATGTTTTATATAATAATTAAATAAGTATAAAGGCATAATTAATATAATATATATCATACATAAATATGGGTTTCATCATAATGACCATGATGAGAGGCTATAAAGGAAAAAATGAGCAATCATTATTTTATGAGGCAATAGTTCATCATATATATAAACATTATGTTTTTTTACCCATTTGATCGATGTTTTTATTATTGTAAGTTAAAAACATATAATAAAAACATCCTGTAATATTTTGTATAATTTTATTTTTATATAAAAAAGAAATAATAACATTTTAAGCGGTGTATAATTAAAATAAATCTAAGGAACTTGAGGAAGATTATTACCTCTTATATGAGTAACTCGTTTTGGTTTTCACCAAAAAGATTCCTTGGATGGCTCTCATCCCTAGTGGGGAATATATAATGAAGGTACTCATTTTTAGGATCTATTTTGGTATATATTTTTTGAGTAAAAGAGTCTTGAGTTTTTTGAGTATGTTGGAGGAGAGGATGCCCTTTTATAGTGGTGGAGGAGTAGAGCTATGGAAAATACCAAAATGTATACATTAATTAGAGGTCTAATTTTCCTAATATGAATAAAAATCAATAAGTAATGGTGTAAATGCGTTTAATGGTGGAAAACAATATCAACCAAAGAAAAATATGTAAAATGTTATAATTTGGTTTTTTAACTTCTATATTTCCCCAATTTTATCATCTTGGTGTTTATTAAAGACACTAGTTTTCCAACCAATATATTTATCCATTAAGAAAAAATTAAGTGTGATTTATTATAAAATATATATTCAATGAAATTGAAATATGATATATAATTTAATAAATAAAAATCCAATGTTTTTGGATATTAATTTTAAAACACGAGCATGTCACATGGAAAAACATCACTTAAACACAGACCGTACTAATGATGGTTTTAAAACTATATATTAATGGGATAATAAAAAAGGTAAAATGGTACAATAATATACAATATTTAATATTTATAAACTCTTTAAAATTACTTGGAATAATATTGGATTTTTTATTAATTTTAAATCATTTATTAATATATCAATTATTATAGAATAACATTAATGTCTATTTTGATATTATTTTCGTAATTTTAATATAAAAATATCAAAAAAAACATAGTAATCAAAATATATTTTGTTAACCTATTTTTAATATTATACATTCACCAAAAAATAATAATTAAATACAATAATTCAATCAATTTTCATTACCTTAAATATTTATATTATCATTTATTTTTGTTGATAATTAACTATATAATAATTGTGTTTGCATTTTTTAATTATTTTATACAACCTATTCATCTCTAAAAATTACTGATAATTTTTTTTTCAAAAAAATTACTAATTTCTCTTTCAAAAGGATATGTATAACTGAATATATGATTTCTTTAACATATCTCAATGTTTTATATATTATAAAGGTACGGAATGATCACTTTTTTAGTTTTTCCCATATTTAACATATCATATAGTGATATTTCATTAAATATTATTCCATTAAACCGTAAATTTAAAACCAAGAGGTTATATTTTCTAAATATTGGAATAAAATAGATTTCAGACATGTGCCATATTCAATTTCGTGCCTAATATTAAGGTTTAGTGTCTTGATTAACATAGATTAACCTTAATTACTCTAGTTAATTTTAACCTCTTTTACTAATCATTTTAGTCAAAAATTAAGGTGATCTATTTATACAAAAATATTATACTTATTATTAACATGTATGTATATTTTTTAAAATTAAAATCATATATGTTTAACATTTTAGTTTAACTCTATTCCTATAGATGCGCCAAGGAAGTGATTTTTTAAAGTATAAATGATCAAATGTTTAATAAGTATTTATAAAGAATATAATTATAAAAATGATTCCTATGACCTCAATTGGATTTATATATTTTTTTTGAATCTAATAGTAATTTAAGAATGGTTTTGAAATATAATTTAACATTCATAATTATTTATAAAAAATTTAAACTAAAATACAGTATTTTTCACTATTCATCAAAAAATGAAATAACTCAGTGTTGTTTGAATTGATACGTATAAAATTTACTGAATTTTTATAAAATAATAAATAAAAAAATTATCTGGTTATTATATTCCCTTGAATTCATGGGTTTTAATTTTGTACTTGCTATCAAATAAACATGTCTTATTTTTTATTTTCAAGTGGTTACGTTCTCTCCACCTTAATTAAATTGCATCCTCCGTGTTTAAACATGATCTTGGTATAGAATGCAAGACACTTCCAATGTTTGAAATACCTGATTAATAGAATGTTTTGTAAAAAACAAATTTAATATATGGAAGTGTAAGTACAATAGTCACATGGAATATCTAGTAACTATGTCTCTATGTTTGAGAACATTAATAGAATGTAGGGTTGAGTAGTTGGAGGAAAGAGTAAATATTTATTGGGGGTGATTTAGGTCTTAAATAAAAAACAAGTGAATATTCAGTAGGATGTTTAGGCCCTCAAATACATTAATCTATGATGATTTAGATGATCATCAGTTCCATAAAAATTAATGTATTAGGACAACAATTTTTATAAGATCCTTTCCTCTTATTGGGAAATTTAATTATCATCTAAAAATATAATGAAATTTACTTAATTGATATTTTTTAATTTCATATGAACAATTACATAATTTGGTTCTTCTTTAATAAAATTATAATTCATACCTTAATTCATGAACTTTATATAAATAAATTAACTTTGATGCCTATAACTCAAAAATACAATTTTTACAGAGCGTAAGAACTATAAAAGAGTGACAACTCTAAATATTTTATTCTATATATCCTTCAAATACAATATGTTAAATATATTTTTCTTTAAAAATAGAATGAAAAACTAGAAGTTTATAATTAATATTTATCCATTCTATAGTTCAACTAGAAAAATGAAATATTTACCAGAAAATTGTCTAGGTTAGTGGATGTTGTTAAACCCTTATCATCCTTCGGTCATAGGTTCATGTCATGTGGCCTTGCAATATTTAACTGGTTGACACCCAAATATATGTATTTCCTTTCTAAATCCATATTGATAAAATTTAAAAAATTATTACTGACATCATTGAAATATGGTTAATCACTAGTAGGCCATGTGGATTCAAAACAATTCCAATACATAAATACTTAACCCATTTTATATCAACATAGGTCTTTCATTTGGAATTGGTTTATCCCAGGTTATCCCCTATAAAATAATTAACAATTCATTAAAAAAAATTTAATTATCTTAAGTGTATCCCCTGAGTGTATCTATCCCAGAACACAATAAAGCTCATTGTCATGTTCGTGGTTACATCGAGTCCCACCCAACACACATTGTCAGTGTTTTAATTCCTTGGTTCAAATATGTAAGAAATATGTCAAATTTTAGTGTACATAAGTGAATGTATTTCTAGTAAAGCTATACAATCTATATATAAATAATCCTTTTGTGTGTTCTTCTATAATAGCCTCAAAATATATCTTAGGGTTATGTTATTTAATATATATTTTCCAAAATCTAGTTCCTAATGTTTTTATTAAGCATCCTTCGATACCAACTACAGTGACCCAACCATAAGAGACTAGAGCTCGTGTCATCTATCATTACATTAGGATGATTAAAAGGAATCAAATCCTGAAGGATCAAAGAGTATTGTAGTCTTTGAAAACAAGATAGATATTTGAGTCTTTTATTATAAATGAATACACTAGATACAACGTATTTCTTCCTTTAAAAGTATAACTTTATTTTATCTTGTATTCCCATTCATATCATTCAAATTAAACTTCCTGGATTGTTGGTGAATTGGAAAAATTATGAGAGAGATCAGATGCTCTGTAAGGGTAATGTATAGTGGAAGCAATAATAAATCAATAAGAATAGTAAACATGTTAAGGTAATAAATTTAATAATGTGACAGTCAAATAGATAGATAAGGAATAATAAATATTGAAAAGTATAAAACTGAAAAACATTCCATTTAATAAATAATATGATAATGAAACTTAACCATGAATATTATAACTAACTAAACAATCAAATGAAATAAAAATAACAAAATACATAATGATAGAATGGAAAACGATAGGTATCTTTAAAATACCACTGAGGCTTCATTCCAAGGATTTAATACATTCAATGCTTTATTCATATAATCTATTCTTTTCAAAACTACATCCCATGAACCTAATATTATCAATTCATTATTTTTAGAATCTAATACTCTTAAGGCTTCATTCCATGAATATACCACTTTCAAGGATTCAGTCCAAAAAACAAATAATATCAAGGCTTTGTTCTCAAAATCAAATACTTTAAAAACAAACACCATATAAAAAAATGTAAATGTTTTAATCAATAAACATATCCATGGAAAATGATATGGATATTTTTGGGAAATTCAATGTCAACTGATAATAGGAAATTGAATATTTCAAGGGGACTAAAAGGAATTAAGGAATTGAATGTCAACACTATCATTGGCCAAATCAATCACAATCCATCAAGAGAAATAATAAAGATGTTATCAATATGACATATACTAGTTGGAGTAAAAAAAGGTTTATTTTCATTAATAAATTGAAATAATATAAATTATTTTAAAAAAACTTCTTGAAAAAAATATCCATTTAAATTAACGGAACTTTTCAAAATCATTTCGAAAAAAAAATTTCATTAAAAATCACATTTGAGATATTTTCTTTAGAAAGAAATGTTTTAATAATGTGAAAGAATATTCAGTATAATTTTCACGACTCTCCTTCAAAAAGATGACGAAAGAGATGAAAAATAGAAAGACCCTTTCGTCTTCAAGTTTGTGGAGAGATAATGACCCATGAGTCCCACCTTCAATAACCCACAAAGTGGCGACTACCACCAAGTGTATAGAATCTCACATAGTATGTTAGGAATTACGCATTTTCTAGAACCATATTGGGAGATATGATAGTAAAACCCAAATACATTCAATGAATAAAAGTAAAAGTTAATCCAAAAACCAATTTCCCACATGCATGTTCAAAATAAAATTCAAGAAAGTACAATAAAACACTGAAAGAAAGTACCAAAAGAATGAAAAGATGCAAAAAAAACAGTCCTTACATAGATCTTGTAAAATATGGGATGGTTCTTATTGTCCTCTTAGAAACCTAAAAGCAGTATTATATATATAGGGTGAGTATACAGGTATACTTAGAAAGGAAAACCAAAATCTCTCTTTCACATGTGTGGATGCATTCTAACGCCCTGTGAGAGGGTAATGGTATCCAAACACCAAATAAGGAAAACAATCCACCCAGTCTCACCAAGTATCACTCCCCAACATACAAAAACTAGGAAAATAATATTAATAGCACATCGATATTCGGGTACCCTACACCGCTTTCCCGTTGGTAATTAAGAACATCCTACACATCAGACCTCCCCCACAAATTACACTACAGTCACATTGACTCCCCCAACAACAACCATATTGGTCGTCCAAACCATACATACTGCCAGCAGAAACATGTCCCACACATCCACCCATAAGCACACTCTCATACACTTGAAACATAACAAAAACTACCACACACAAAGACCCATGGGATAGAATAACCACTTCCATACCCAAAGACACGTGGCCCTCATCCCAAAGACCCATTGGAAACAAACCCACCCGCACACACTTGGATAAACTACCACAACACAACTTTTGAGAGTGTCATGGGCCCTAATTTACCATAGATCAACATAGACTTCCTAAAGATTCTTGGGTGACCATGGAGAGTGAGAAAAAAAGAGACAATAACCAACCACTAATAGGATTGTTGGGAAAAACCCGCTCCCTATGAAATGAATGTGTTTGGAACGAAGCTCTCAACATGGGTGGGGCACGCATAATAAACACAATAACTATGATTTTATACATATAGGTAAGCAAGAACTCCACCCAACATAAGGGTCTGAAAACTATCACCTAGTCTATACACAACAACTCTTGTTACTATCCCTACCCGTACAAGTATACAATAACCAAAACCAAAGCACAACCCTTTTCAAAAAATAAAAAGTTTGTTCATCATACCCTTTCTTGTGATCATGTTCACGTAAGTCCATTTGAATATTTCCCCACTACCGGACAACTAACAGGCATAACTATAAGTCAATACAATAACTAAATGAAAATGCCCAAGCATAATTTTAAGCATTCACACTTGGTTCTCTTGTATGTAGATACATCAAAAGGGATTCTTTAGATTCCTAGATGTACTAGAACCAAACCAAGACCTGAAATTCCTTGCAAAAAACATTTACCCTTAGCTTCACATAGCCTCAGATTCAAAAACCAACATCCTCTTAGCCAGATAATCCATTCCCATCAACATCAACCCATAAACATTAAACTGAACAATCAAGAATATAACCATAACAGGGAAAAAACATTTTAAAATTTAGCCAAAACTATTCATTAAATTCTTTTCTATTGGTTAACCTTGGTGATCACATAAATGATCTTATCCATCGGTTATCCATTTAATCAAAAATTATTACGTTATTAATCAGTTTTAATGTTTCATCTAATCATTTAAATGATTTTCCAGAAAATAGAGCTTATTTAGTGCACAATAAAGGACCACCAACAACTAAAATTTTTTCTGGAGAAGAGCTCATACAACTCACACCATAAAAAATAATGTAAATCACAACAACATCATTATATTTCCCACCCATTAATTCATTAAAATTCCATTTATTATCTTAATTAAATATGGTTTCATTTACATCCCAAAGGAAAATCGTCATGCCCACCACACATGATGCACAATAAATAGAGATGAAGGAAACACCCCCCGATTCGATGATCACAATTCAATGATTCCTCCTTACAACAAAAAATATAGTCAGGCATCATGAAACTGCAGGAAGAACCTTATACATGCACTACTAGTCTCAGTAAGAGAGATTCTATGTTCACAAAGGAAAAAAGGAAATAGGCAATGGAAGAAGAAGATCAGAATGTGTAGAAAGGCCCAATCCTAAAGTTACAGAATGTGAGATCTCGATGTGCATAAAAATTGGGTCAGGGTTTGACCACACGGTTGAGAAGTTCCACACTTAATAATTATTTAATATTTAATATTTCTCATATATATGGTTGACATGTACTAGTGCATGACTATGAGATGATAAATCTACATAAAATGGAGAAAAACCGTAACTGGGGAAAAACTGGGAGAACATCGATGATTTGTAAAGCACAAAAAAGGGTTGGGACATTGATAAAAGGCCACATTTTTTTGAATTTCAAGGGTAACCACACTATTAGGGGATATAATATATCATTTATGGTCTTAAGTGGCCTTAAAACATTATAATACATAATTAAACCCAAAAGAGGTGTTATAATAAAATTCGAGAATGAAAACCTGAAACCCCTCTGGGGCACCGTTCGGATGCAAAACCCATCAGTGAGACATAGATTGAGGCTGATTGGTGGCACTAATTGGTTAGACACCCATCAAGAATGATTGGTGGCATTGATATATGTCACCAATCGATGGCACCGATAGGTGACACCATACAACTGATACTGACGCCCTCCTAACTCAATGATGGTTTCTAGGATACCTCAAACATGAAAATTTTCATACTTAATAAACTATAAGGGTCTGGGTCATTACATCATATACCTATCAATTTATTCTCACCCTCTATAATTTAAGAGTAAATATGATGAAAATATAGGTGTCCAAACAACCACCTCGTAAGATACCTCTCAGGGACAAACCATCCTAGTGTTTTTTGAAACCAGGAACAAGCTGTTGAAATCCAAGAACACATCTCTTATCTATCTCCCAAAAAAATAAGCAAACACTATGTAACCACACACAAAAAATAATTACACCATCATGACATTTGGATTAGGGAGTTCCTTCCACCATGTCAAGATACTATTCACATTGGGCGGAACTGACTTGTTGGCACGGGTTTATCGCATCCACATTAGTGCATCTCTATTAGGGGTAAGGTTATCCCGTACCAATAGTCAGGAATTTTCACATGGATTCAAGGAACAAGTGAAATAATCCATCTTATATCACACAAGTTCATGATTTACATCATAGCAATGAAAAAAGAAAACACAAGATCAAAACTCAGAAAAGCTCTTGGTACTGGGACCTCATATATGCCTCACATTTTTAGGTAATCTCCTTGGGGCCACCATGCCTCGAAAACACACAAACCAAGGGAAGAGTCCATCCAAGAAGCACCTTCCCCTTAAAATCCCTAAATCTCACTGGTCGCTCCATAAATGTGGCATCATCCGTGATATTAAACTTTCCCCAGTAGAGGATGTGGGAGTCATCATGTAGATACCAACATAGTTGAGATACACGAATGATGTTGTGGATACTATCCAACCGTGGTGAAGACTCCGGCTAATACATTGCCTTTCCAAATCATTCCAACACCTCTAAGGGTCCGATGAACTTGGGATAAAGCATACACCCCCAACCAATCCTCTGATACCCTCATCAAGGAGAAATCTTCAAGAACACATGATCTCCAACCTCAAAATCCACGGGCCTCCTCCTATAATTTTCATATGATTTCTACTGGTCTTGAGCATCCTTTGTCCTCTCATGCATAATATGAACCATATCTATTTTTTCGTGCACCACCTAAGGGCCCCAAACACCTTCTTCCCCAACCCATGTCTAGTACACAGGTGAACAATACGATCTCATGTACAAGGTTTCAAATGCTACCATGCCAATAGTACAATGATAGCTATTGTTATAGGAAAACACTACTAGGGGAAAGTTTCATAGCCATGATCCTCTGACATCTTGAACACATGCTTGAAAAATTTCCTCCAATTTCAAGATGGTTCCTTATATCAGCCCATCTGTCTGAGGGTGAAATGTAGTGTTAAGGCATCCACTTCACTCAACTCATTAACCGCCCATACATGAGAATATTTCATCAACTAGTCCACTACTATGTAGATGGCTTCACGGCCTCCCTCAGAACTGGGTAGTCCAATGAAAATAATCCATCAATACATCATCCCACATCCACTCAAGAATGACTAAGGGGTGAAACAGACAACCAGGAACAAGGTGTTCATCCTTCACATGTTGACACACGAAACACTTTATCACAAACTCCTCCACTACCTACTTTACTCCAGGCCCCAAAAACTAACTTCTCAAGCCCCAGTACATATTGGGGACTTCTAGATGTAATGACATGGGTTAGTTATGGAATTCACCGAGAACTCCCTTATGCATCGCCATTGGGAAAAATAGATTCCCTTATAACTACATATGATTCTGACTATCCTCTAACCATCCCTTTGGAGCATCATTTTGGCAAACACGATTGTGAATAACTTCAACCTCTATGTCTCCCTACTGAGACTCATCCACTTTTCACACTGAATAATTCTGCACTATAATTTAAAATAGTCATCCTCTACCATCCTCCACTCTCATTCCCATATGAAAAGCATGCAACTCTACTATTTCCTTCCCAATATCTTCTAACTCTCAATCAAGATCCTTCTGTGACTTCCTGGTCAAGGAATCTACCACCACATTTCACTTTTCAATGGTGTGGGAGATCTTGATGTCATAGTCCAAATGAAACTCCATCCACCATTGTTGCTGCATGTTCAGGTCTCACTAGGAGTAGACATACCTCCAGCTCTCGTGATTTGTCAATACCACGAAGTGTTCCCTGATGAGGTACTACCACCACTACATTAGTGAGAACACAATTGATACAAGCTCTAGATCATAGGTGGAATTGTTATGTTTATGAGGATGTATCTACCAAGACCCATAAGTGATTACCCCATGCTGCATCAGGACACACCCCATTCCTAGACCGGAATCATCACAGAACACTTCAAATCTTACCCCTTCCTTTGGAAACCTCATCATTGGGGAACTGACCATCCTTTCCTTCAGATAAGTGAATGTTTACTCAAACTACTCAATTCACATGAATGAATTTTCCATTCTATTTAGGGCCATGAATAGTGCAAAAACTCAATAGAATTTGGGTATGAACATCCTGTAGACAGATTCATGCCCCAAGAAACTACAAAACTCTACCACATTGTTGGGTTCTATATAAGAAAAAAATACCTAGCCCTTATATGGACCCACTTATATTCCATACTAGGATAACAGATGACCAAGGAAGTGCACCACTCAAGTAAACAACATGCACATGGATAACTTCTCATAGAGCTGGTGGTGTCGAAGGACCTCCAAAACTATCTTTAGATACTCAACATGTTACTCATCTAATCTTGAGTAGATTAGGATGTCATCAATGAAAACCACCATGAACCAGTCCACATAATCTCATAAAAAAGTGTTTATGAGACCCATGAACATAATTGGCATGTTTTTAAAATCAAACATCATGACCATGAAATCAAAGTGCCCATATATGGACATGAAAGCAATCTTAGTGATTTCACCTTCCTTCACACTTAACTAGTGATATCAAGAACATAGGTAAATATTAGTGAACCAACCTACTCCCATCTAATGGTCAAAGTGGTCATCGATTCTTGGGATGGGGTAATGGTTCTTGATTGTAAACTGAGACAATATTCGATAGTACATTCACAGCATGAGACGATCATCTGACTTCTCTGCAAACAAGATTGGAGAACCTCACAGTGACACACGGGGTAGATAAAAACCTTCTTAATTAGTTTATTCAACTGAATCTGCAACTCCCACAACTCATAAGGCTCCATCAAATAGGGAGATATCGAAATCGAATGGGAATCAGGTTGTAAGCCTATCCTGAACACAACATCACATCTAGGTGGTTGAGTCCCAACCTCTCTGTGGATTCCTTCCAGGAACTCACTCACAATCCCTAGAAATTCAACCATCTCTGAGTCTGTGGACTCCATAGACAGCTCTTCTAACAAGGAAGAAAGAGGATCAACTGATCAACTACCCTCACGGGAAGCCTTCTCCCCAAAGAAATATACCCACTGGCCGCCCATATCTGATAACACAACCCCTCCCTATAATAATTCAATAATAGCTTGCATGAAAAATATACATTTGATGCCTAGGAGGAATTTTTAAGTCATCATTTGTAGTAGAATAAGATCCCCACTAAACTGATACAGCAAAAACATCGATCTGCGTCCCCAAAAAACATCTAACAGGCTGGTGTGACCTCTAACTGGCATGCTCAACACTTGGGGAATGGGAAGTATCTCAAAATATAGAACCAACACATGGGATAGAATCAGTGTAACAAAGGAGTGTGAAGCAATATAATCATATAAGGCACATGCACAAGTACTATACCGGCTAATCATATATCGAACGATATCTAGCCCTATTGGAACTGTTTCCTCTGCGGCGTGAAATTTCAAATGCCCAACTCCTCTGTCACTTGGCTATTGCCCTCCTCCCTAAACACCCCTTGGTCGAGCTCCATAAAGAGAACCCTATGGTCAGCCTCCTCCTGCAACATCTACTCTTGGGGGTGCAGGGGCCTACTGTTGTTCAAAAGGTCTAGCCAGCAACTGGTGATGCTGAGGTGGGTGCTAAACCAGCCCTCCCCCACTGTACTAAGCTCAAAATAGGCACTGACCCTATATGTTCCCAAACATTCCACAAGAAAATCACCTCGATCCTAGGCCCAAGGATTAAGGGTGAGGACCAGGAGACCAGAACTGGAACTGCTAAGGTCCCCTCCACACTGACTAAAACCTGGAAGGCCCTAATGCTAGAGGCCTTCTACTAACGGACTTCACCTTTGATGAACCCAACTGGATCCCCAATCAAGACCCACCTCCCATCATGTGCATCCCCTCCCCAAACCTCATATTTTCTATCAACCTCCATGTATGTTGCTAGAGTGAGGGGAGTAACAACATACTCAAGAAAAGGTTAGAGTGCCTCCTCTGTGTTCTTTTCCCATTATTCCTCATCCGGGAAGAGGTCTATAGAGAAACAAAAGAGAACTTTTAACTTGATCCCAAAATCCCTTACTAACATACTCCCTTTTTGGAGGGAGATAATCTCTTCATTATTTTCATCCTTCATCGTGGATGAAAAAATCTACCAGGAACTCCATCTTGAAATCTATCCATGAATCCTTAGTCTCCATTCTCTATTCGAAGTAGAACATCCGTAACTGATGCATCAGTCCCATCATCTAACTAACATCCAATGGAACCTAGTACTTACTCAGATCAAGAATCACGGTAAGGTGATTGCCAAGTACTCAGGCCAACTCTCAATCTCGATGTCCCAAACCCTTCCTTCTTACTTCCATAGGGTCTACCACTAGATGGAATATACAGTCTTTTTCCAAATTTCATTCTATTCCTCTCAGTCAATCCTCTACTGGTCGAACATGGTTACCTGCTGGACCTCGTCTTCTCGTGACTCTCATGGATGTCATCTAGTTTCCATAGATGAAAGGATAAATAATGAATTTATAGTTCTAATTTGTGTATAATATTAATTTTAAAATTTTGTTTAGAGTTTTATATTTATTTTAAATCCCCAAAATACCCCTAAAACACACGAACACAAGTCATTATGATGCATGTAATATTCCTAGGGTCTCTAACCTGAAATTGGTGTAGCCTCACATTGTCGTTCAGTAGTTCTATAGTCCTTGCTTCAAATCATGGGGGGCCCTAAAATCCTATGACCTATGCAGTCTCCCTTGGCCTATTTCATGCACCAAGATTCCCACTATTTTCCTAACATCCCATAAAATCATTATTGTGCCTAACCCCAAACTACATTCTCTCTCGCAACCATCAACTCTAATACCATTCATTCTCTACTTACCTTCACCAAGTTGATGGAAGGGATAAAAAAACATCTAGACCCTTCCTTATTTATGTTAATGGATAGATATTGACACCTAAGTCCCACATTAAAAAGGGCCTAGAGTAGAATCTAGATATAAGGGTAATGAATCTCAGGAATTATTAGAGGAATTACACCTTTTTAGACTGAGATCAAGAGATAATATAGTAAATCCCAGAAAATAATAAATACTAAAAGTAAAAGAAATGTCAAAACCCCTTTTTCACAAGCATGTTCAAAATATCATTTTACAATATACATGAAAACTCTAAATGAATTTACCAAAATAAAGAAAATTTACAATTAAAATTATCCAAATGCTGATATATTAAGGTCTGAAATAGTCCTCAAAGTTCTCTAAGAAACCAGAAAGATGTTTTATATATATAGGATGAGTATAAAGTTATATTCAGTAGGGAATACTGAAAGCGGTTATGAAAAATTTGGGAGGCCTTCTCATGATCAGTGAGAAAGTAAAGGTAACCAAAACACATAAAAATGAAAACTTGCCACCAAACCTCATCAAGGAAAATGCCCCAAATAACGCAAACCAGGTAAAATAATAGTAATAAAAAATAAATATTTGGGTTCCCCACACCACATTCCCACTATTATTTAGAATATCTTACATATCATACCCCTCCCCCCCATAAATTACACTATAGTCCCACTGCCTCCCCCAACAACAAACATATGGTCCATACCAAACGCAAATCCCAGCCACAGACACCAGGGTCACACATCCACACATAACCACACCTACAGACACCTAGACGACCCCAACCACCTCCACTCCTGAAGATAGCTAGGCCAGAATAGCCACTACCATGCCCGAAGATAGATGTGCCTCTTCCCAAAGACACTTAGGAATCAAAACCGCATGCACACACATGGTCCAACCACAACAACACACCCTGCTTAAAGATTCTTGAGCCAAAATGAACTATAGTCCATCACAGCCTTCCCGAAGAGTCTTGGGCCACCTATTAGAGGGAGAAGAAAAAGAGATAATAACTAGACACTCATAGGAATGTTATTAAAAACACCCTCCCCCATGAAATGAGTGTGTTAGGAACAATGTACTCAACCTAGGTGTGGGACATATAAAGGAAACAAGAACTAAAAAAATGTCCATATAGGTAAACAAGAACTCAACCCATCCTAAGGGTCTCGAAACCAACAACCTATCCATACACAACCACTCTTGATGATATCCCTACATACAAAAGTATACAAAATCCCAAACTAGAGCACCACCCATTTTTGAAAATAAACAGTTTCTGTGTCATACCCATTCTTTTTATCATGTTTATGTGATTCCATTTAAATATTATTCCACTATCTGAAAACTAAGAAGAATTACTACAAGTCAAAACAACAACTGAAATAAAATGGCTGAGCAGGCTTTTAAGGATTCAAAACTGATTCTCTTGTATGTAACAGCATCAAAAAGGAATTATTGAGAACCCTCAAATTACTAGAACCAAACCCCTCCCCAATATTCCAAGTCCATAACTTTTACCCCAGGCTCTACAAGGCCTCAGATTCACAAACCAATAACCTCTCAAGTAGAGATTCCATTCCCATCCACATCACCCCACAAAAATTAAACATAAAAACAATGAATATCACTAGAACATATCAATGAATCTTCTCAAATTTAGCCAACACCATTCCTTAAATTCAATTCTGTTGTTAACTTGGGTGATCACACAAGTGTTTGTACAAATCAGGCATCCATTTAATCAACCAAGTTTATATGATTAATTAGTTTCCATGTTTCATACATTCATTCAAAATATTATCCAAAATAAAGAGCATCATTATTGCACATGAGAGGTCCAAAAATGGCCATAATTTTTAGTGTACAAGATCTCGTACAACTCAAAACATAAAAAATGTAAAACAAGAAGAATCATCATCATTCTCACCCCATCATTCATTAAAACAGTGTTTATTATCATCTTTAATGTAGGTTTCATAGATGTCCTAAGGTAACATCATCATACCCCCGACTCATGATGCACTGTAACGATATATGAATGAAAAACCCCTACATGGATGATCAAGGATCAATGTTTCCTCATTACACCAAAAACTATGGTCCCACATCAAGAAACTCCAAGAATTACCCAAAAAGGAGAGATCTTTTACAGGAATGGATCATCTCTTGAAGAGATACTCTAAGTGCACTATATCAAATAGAAATATAAAAAATAAGAACAATATCACGGTGTGATATAAGGCCCAATCTTGGTGTTATAAAATTTGAAATCTCAATGTTCTTGAAAATTGGATCGTGGTTTGACCATGTGGTTGGGTGGTTATACACATTCAAATGATTTATGTTTTAATAATTCCCATAGAGACAATTGTGATGGACCCACATACATCTATGAGTTTATAAATCAACTTTAAATATAGAAAACATGTAATAGTGGTAAAACTATGAGAACACAAGTGAATTAGATATTGAAAAAAATGGTCTGATGCTGAAAAAAATCCACAAATTTTGGTATGTAAAGGATATCCTCAAACTTAAGGGATTTAAGATGTCATTTATGGGATTAAATGGACATAAACCATGAATTAAGAGGATGTAAAACTCAAATGAGGTGTTACAGGAAAATGTGGGAAAGAACCCCTGAAACCCCTCTTAGGCACTGTTCTGGTGCAGCAATGATCAATGGCACTGATTGGTGAGACACCAATTATAATCAATTGGTGGAACCGATTAGTGAGACTCCATTCGGGGCCGATCGGTGGCTCCGATTGGTGAGAAACTGAATGGGGCTGATCTGTGGAACTGACAGGTGACACCATAGTGACACCCTTCCACTAACACTGAAGCCCTCCTAACTAACCAATTTTGTCCAGGACACCCCAAACATGAGAATTTGTAAAATTAATGGGATAAGGGGGTTCATACCATTAAATGAATGAAGATTGGTAAATTTTTACTTATTGTACAAGGTAAAAGAACATTCCTTTTCTATGGTAAAGAAGTTGGAAAATTGAATTTCTTAGAAAGACAAACAAATAACACTTTAAAGACAATTTTAAAAGTCTAAAAGTGTAAAAATTTATTTAATTTAACCTTTTTTAAATGTTAAAAAAACATTAATTTTTTTAATATAGGGTTTTTAAATGAAAATGGATTCTCTAAATAAAGAGACAAATGATGTCAGGTTTTCATTGTAATGTTTTTGAAACATATTGAGTAACAAATAAAGGAAAATACGATTAATAAAATAAAAATGTCATAAATATTCATAGGATAGAAAAATGAAAGGTTTCATTGAACAATTTTCATATCATTTCCTTGAATTAACATACCATTGAAAGAGAACTACAATTATTTTTGTGGAAAATAATCATTAAACAATCCAAAGTGTCTCGTACTACTTTGAAACATTTAAAATCACAAGCTTGGTGAAAGAATAAAATAAAATAAAATTTTAAAATACCATTAGGATAATATTTTTAATGGTATTATATAACAAAAGGGTTAAAATATACACCTCCAAAAATAGGTAAGGTCTGAATATGAAACATATGTCACAGATCTAAAAAGTGAGATGAAAATCCCTTACCTTGAGTACAACTTGTATCATGTGTCTTTATATCCCTAAATAATTAAATTATGTTAACTATTTAATTGATAAATAAAATTTTTTATTTCTATCATTACTTATTATTACGTATTTCCATGTTCAATACAACTACTTAAAAAATTAAATTTACATCGTGTGTTTTGACCAAATTTGGGTTATGTGTCAGAACAACATTGGTAGGACGACAATGATAAAAGCGTAAATATATAATATCTCAAGAATAATAATCTTAAAATTGTTATATTATATATACATAAATTATAATTTCAAATCCAATCATGAAAAATGGTTATGAAAAATTAACCAATGTTACAATCATCAAGATGGTAGGTCGGGTGAACACATTAGTAACGTTCCCATTTTTCTATGATCATTATGGATTTGAGATAAGTAACACTATATATTAACATACTTATTATTATATAATTAATAAAATTGTATTTAATAAAATATATTTATACATAGTATTTTTTGATGTAAAAGGAATCACATTTTTTTAGGATACAGTAGTCCACATGTCAATGGATGTCGTTATCACATTTTAATTGTTTGAAAGGTTTATAATGGAAATAATATATATTATATTGAGAAAAATTAATTATTTAATTAATATAATATTTATTTTTTATTCTAAATTTTATTAATTAAAAAAATACTCTATACATTCAATGTATCGTTTGAATGAATCACATTGCATTTATGGGGCGGTAGTCAACACATCCACAAACGAGGATATAGTAATAACTCAAAATTGAAAGTATAAGGTATGTGTTTTAAAAAATAATATAAAATAATAAATACATAATTAATATCATAAATATAATATATATAAATATAGTTTCCATCATAATGACCACCAAGAGGGGCGGTAATGGAAAAATGAACAATCATCTTTCTGTGAGGTGGTAGTTTACCATACACATAAAAAGTATGTTTGTTATCCATTAGAATGAAGTGTGTGTGAGTGAGGTTTGAAACATTATAATAAAAGAAACATCATATTTTCAAGATTCTATTTTTATTTTATGAAATTTAAATATGATGATTTTATGGGGTGGATAATGAAAATTTATGTAATGATCTTGAGGATGTTTTTTACCTCATACACACACAACTTCTTTTAGTTTGCACCAAAAGGATTTATTTAATTGATTTTTACCCAACGGTAGATTCAATGATTAGTGTATGGAAATTTTTGAGCTATTTTATCAGCTATTTTCATGAAAAAATGTCGCTTGAGAGGTGGGAGGATGTGGGAGGGGATAAGACCTTTTATCGTGGAGGAGGAGTGACACTTCAATAAATACCAAAATATATAAATTAATTGGAGAAATCATTTTCCTAATCTGACTCAAAAATAGGAAAAAATGTTTTAATGTGTAATCATGTTCTATATAAACATTCCACAAACAAAATAGGTGATTTTTTAGAATTTGGATATTTAACATCTATGTTTCCCAAATTTCATCATTTTGGTTTTTATTAAAAAAAATAGATTTCTAACCATTGTAATTTAACATTAATAATAAATTAATAGGATATTTATTATAAAATATATATCCACTTAGTTATAAATATTTTAACTTATTTAAAATATATAAATCCCTTTTTCTGGTGGAAATTAATTTTAAAACATGTGCATGCAACATGCCAAAACACGGCTTATAAAGAGACTCTACTAGCAATGTTTTTACAATCTATGGGTGAATAGTTTCATTAAAAATATTAAATTTGTACATAAATAGAATATATTTAATATTTATTTACACATTAAAATGACTTGAAAGATATATTATTTTTTATTAATTTTAAATCATTTAATAAAATATAATTTTTTAAAAAACATTAATATAAATTTTTACATTACTTATTTATGAGTAATTTAAAATTATCAAAAAATATTGTAATTAAAAAAATTATCATAGCTGATGTGTAAAATTATTTCTTCATTTAAAAAAATAATTTAATAAAATAATTCAATCAATTTTCTATACTTTTAATATTTATAGATTCATTTAGTTTAGTTCATTATTAACTAAATTATATATACATTTGTGAATATTGAGTATTTAATGTATGTAATTCATCTAAAAAATTAATGATAAATTATTATGATAAATATAACACATTTATATATAAATATTATATGTATAACCTAACATATTATGTATGTTACATATCTCAATGATTTATAAATTTTAAATGGAAGGACGATACCATTTTTTATTTTTTCCTCACATAACTAATCATATAGAGGAATTTCATTAAATATTACACTAATAAACCAAACAATTAAAAATGAGGGGTGGGGGAAGTGGTAAAAATATTGGTAGTAAAGGATTTTTGAAAAATTTCAGAGTCATTTTTCCAATTATGATTAAATTTTAGTCCCTTGTTAAGCTTAATTTAACATTAATCACTATAATTATTTTTATCAATTTCACTAATATTTTGTGACAAAAACAATGTTGACATTATTAAACCAAAAATATTATAATGATTAAAAATAATCATTTCTACATTTAATAATTAAAATCTCAAATGTGGGAAAAATAAACATAATGCTAATCCTACGGACATGGCGAGAAGACTGGTTATTAAATTAAAAATGTTAAAATGTTAAATAATCTTTTTCAACCAATTTAAATATAAAAATTATTAATAAAATGAAATTATTATTAATATATGTATAATTTACCTATTGGGACTTTATAAACCAATTTAAAACTTAGTTTAAACATTATGTTTATTAAAAAATATGCATTTTTAACTGAAATGCATTATCATTAACCATTTATCAAAAAATGAAACTTCACTAAAAAATATGAAAAATTAAACCATAACTAGTTTTGACATACCACATTATAAAATGATGTTTATTCTGAAAAATAAAATTTATAATATTTTCTAAATATAGTTTCAAAATAAGTGAACCAACAAAAGGGAGTAAAACAAAGTTTTGAATGTAATGCAAACTTACTTCGTGTTGTGTATAGTGAAAACTATAAAAGATTCCAGTTAATGAAATCTATTTTCTATTCTTAGACATGATTTTCATGTTTTATTAATTAAGTAGGATGATTCCCTCTTATAATCTACATTTAATACTACCTTAACTCATTATAATATTTCTTATGGAACATTCACATCATGAATGTATACCCAAATCCTCTATAATACATGGAATATCTGTATAGAGAATAATTTTACATATATACTATATGATATTAAGAAGAATTAAATAATTTATATCCTCATTTAATCCATCATAATTATTTTATTAGACTTATTCATAGGTTTGAAATTGACACTTGTTGTGGTATTTATACTTTAACACTTTCTTTTCCTAAAATTTCATAATTTTTTACTTTGTTTGTATCTGCTACACAGCTTGTCTTTTTAACATTCACTATCTTTTGAATATATTCCAGATTTATAGTAACCACTATAGAATATAATCATTGATACTTATAAAGATAAAATTTCATATAAAATTTTCTATCTTCTAAAATTTTGCATTGGATGTTTTTTATTCTTTAACAGGAATTATAAAATTTCTTTAGAACATGATGAAACTATATATATTTTATAATTATCATCTAATCATGTTTGATGTTGTTATTTTTCACATCATCATTTAACTTCTTAAAATTTTCAATCTCAATATAAAAACATTTATTCTTCTTAAATAGAAAATTTCTTATTGGTTGATGAAAAATCTTATTTATTTCCATTCATGTTCTCCTTTTCATGTATAATAATATTTTACTAAAATTATCTAAATCATCATTTCAGTATAATCTCTATTTCAACCTCATCTTCATCCTGTTTTGAGTAGTTTTCTTCATCTATTTTAAAAATATCACCATTCTATTTTTTAATAAGAAACTTCTTAAAAGCATAATCCGTAAATTTTTTATCTTCCACATCCTCACATTTGGACAAACATTTTTCATTTTAATATTTAGTGTACTATTTATCCTATCCTTTTGAAAATTATAATTATTTTTCAATCTTTTTCATTATTATTATTCATGAATTTATATCTTGTTCATCATTATCATCATTATCAAAATGTCTCGAGAAATTGTTAGAAATTTTCTAATGCTTATCTAATCAATCTACATTAATGATAAGTTTATTTTGTACTTAATTTTACCTAATATTGTCTTTATTTAAATAAGATATAAAAATTCATACAAAATTAAAAATGTCGTCCTATGTATTGGATTTATCAATCTATTATTTCCTTGTATGTTTCATCGATATTATTTCTATTGTATCATTGAATGAGTTTTCCTGATTATAATTTTTTTTATTCATTATTTTTTATCTATTTTCAATTCATGTGTTATGTGATTATTGTGTATGTCATCCAATGTGGTTTTTTAAATACCATTATCGTCTATTGATGATTCCATGGAATCAAATATGTTTTAAAAAATTCATAGTATACTTCCAATAATACCCAAATTCTAAATTTCTCAATAAAAAATATTCTTATTCTTAAAATTTCATTAACATTGTAAGAAATTCAATAATATATTGATCATATTAAATTTTATGATCATCCTACTTTAGTCTCTAAATCTCTAACATAGCTTTATTCACATTTTTATTTCCATAACTGATGTTCTTAATCCTATCTTAGATAAATTTAGAAAATATAATTTAATTAATCATAATAAATTAACATTATAGAGGGATAAAATTTTATAATTCATATCTCTCTTATCATTGTCCAGATTCAACATATATGAATCATTAAAGGGAAACCCTTTAGTTAGAGGAGGGAACCCATTTGTAAAAGAATCAGGAAATTCATATCCAATGGAAATATGATGAGGTAACATTCTTTGCTTCTAGATATAAAAACATTTAATTTCAAATAAAATTATCTCCTTATTTCTAAAAAAACAAAAACATCCATGGAATCCTTCCTCACATTCAATCTTTATAATATATTAAATGAAGTAACCTAGGGTTGATACAAATTAAAGGGACCAATCAGTATATCTATAATCACTAATATGGATATGGGTTGAATTAGTGATGTTCTATTTTTATATATTATTATATAAGAAATATATTCGATATATAGTTATTGATAATTCAAAATAATAAAAAAATATATTAAAAAACTCACAAGAACACCTATATTTACAAGGCTCAAAATCAATAAGTATAGAAAGTCATTGGAATAATTTAGAAATTTCCCAAGTCCACACAACCCATAAAAAAGATTTCATCAAATATTTTACCTAAATTAGGAAATACCCATTAATATCATATCACAATAGTTTTTTAACATAGAAATTGATTCATGAAGAAATAATATTATATATCAATAATTTGAAACTAAAATAATTTCAATCAATAACACATTTTAACACATTTTCACTATGCTTCAAGAATATTTATCATACATTCCCAATTATAATTTCTTCTTCATCCACTTCATATTATTTCACAAGAGGGAGAATAAAATTATTTATAAACTTCTGTACTTGAACTTGTTCACCTAGTTTCTTCTTCATCAAGTTGCGCTTAATCAGTTAACATGGCCTGATTAAATTATATGATTCCTTGTTTAGATTATTCCAACTAATTGTATCACACATGTATATCCAATATCCTCTATCTTATTTCTTATTCACAATGTTTTTTATAACAAATACATTGTACCTACATTATGGTAAAACTTCATAATGTGCTTCAATATCATATTTTTTAAATATTAGTTAGATCTTTTATTCTTCATTAAAAATCATGACTGCAATACAATTTCTTCGAATAAATTCACCAAAATTGTAAATTTGTCAAAGATATGACAATTTATAGAGGATTGTAGTGTTCAAATTCGTATTTCTTAATAAATCATTGATGATTCCGTTAAAACCGTTAAATATTAGAATAATTTAAAACATACTAAAAAACATTATTAATTATACATTTATTGAAATGTTCCTTAAAAATCATCATCAATGATCTATAAAATTATTAATAAACCTTAGCATGTAACATGATAATCATTGTATTATCAATGGGGCTTGAAATTATCAATGAGAGTCATCACCATTGATGATATTGAAAAAACATAAAAAAGACTCTAAAAACATCATCTAAAATATCTTCATCAAAATATCACCATATGGTAATTTTTATGGATCCTCTCTATCTGATAATCCCATGTATGGTAGACATCATATGAATTTTTTTTGAAAACCCTTACTAGTTTCCTCGGCTTTGTTCACCTTGAGATTCCCTATTTAAAATTATAGGAATGAAACCCATTATAAAATGCCCCAATTGAACTTATTTTCATTCAATTATTCCACATATAAATATATCTATGAAAGTATTGATTTTATTTTTTTGATGGAATAAATAAAATACTTTCCACTAGATATCAAATGAATGATTTTATTACTTAATACAAATATTCACCCAATCCAAATTATTTAGAAGGTTCCAAAACTCTATTTTTGGTTTTTAAAACACTATTATTTCATACATTTTTATCTAGAACCATGAATGGTATCATAGAAATGTAGTTTTCTAAAAAAATTAAAACCATCAAATAATCACCTAATTTAGAAATTTCTATGTAACATAGTTAGATAAATCATAAAGCACTTTGACCATTGACATCACTATGACTACCTAAGTACATTGAAATCTATCTGACCATATAATTATATTGAACTTAGTCAAATAAATATTACAATAAATCTTCACATTGTAAAGTGATTAACGTATGGAAACTGAAGATAATACTATGTAAATACTACATTCTACATAAAAAAATTCATCACTGAAAAACAATAACAATGAATCACATGGTCTAAATAGATAATTATTCATGTTTGTTCATTCTCTTTTTCTGTGAAGAATGGATTCCTTAGTTGTAGGGACTTGTTGAAATGTTAAAAATATTTTTTTTCCAAAAATATGGATAATCATTTTTTGAATGTTGAAATAAGTGTTTTTTTATTTTTTATTTGGTTTTATTTTCATTAATTAACATAACTTTTGAGGTTTTGGGTATTAGATGAAGAAGTATATGACTCAGAATAATGGAAACAGAATGGTTATGAATGTTCATTTTTTATAGATTTATGTTCTGAAGTTTTTTATTGGTATAATTTTTTGGGCTATATTATATCTCTTGTAATGTTTTGGATGAAAGGATGATTTTGTATAGAAGGTAAAATGTCGTCACCAATATTTGAAAAAATATTATGAATCATTGTGTTGATTAATTGTCTCAGAATTAAATTTTTAATGAATAATTATGATCCATGTATTAATAAATAGTGGCAAAATATTTATTTATTTTTTCATATATTTTGAAATTGTTTTGAGTTTTTGATTGAATTACAAGTGGAGTTGAAAAGGAATACTATTTTATAACATTATAATTGTATTCAAATGATGCAATTGAGATCCAAAAACATCATGAAGAAATAAAATACAAAAAAAAATTATAGAAGGAAATATAATATGATTTTGATATATTTTGATCATATATCATTACTGAGAGAAGTACTAGATTGTGACATTTTTTGTTGTCTAAGAGTTTGTTTTGGACGATGTTAGTGTTTTTTAAGTAGTGATGATACACTAATCAATCATATGTTTCAAGACATCATACATATTGATTCTTCATATTCACTATCAGTCATTGAGGTTTTAAAAATGTAATTGTAGATACTAGTCCATTAGACTCATCATTCCACCGATGCATAAGATGAATTATTACAATGATAATACATCAAATTAGGAATAAAAATTATGGGAAAGTACAAATTTTGAGTGAAAAAATGAAGATAATTTTTTGTATCAATTAATTAGAAGGGTTTTTTGAGACCAATCAATCAGATGATGTACAAAAATGTAGTCAACCATTTACATCGAGGAATTAAATTGTGGTCTCAAAGATGTTTATTTGGTTGGTTAAGAAAAATAGTTATGGATTTCTTCTCTTCGATCAATATTAATCATAAAATACATCAAACTAGTCCATTATATAGAAAATTGATACTTATCCAAAATAAACATTTATAATAGATATGTCATCAGAGGTTGTGTTTCATTAGATATAGTTCTGTTGGTTTATAGAGATGTTGAAAAAATGTACGATATTAAAACAAATTAATTCTTTGATTGGACTGTCATTGGGTTTTGAAGTATTTATAAGTTGAAACTATTATAATAGAAGAATAATTTCAATTGGTTTGGTACATTGGAATATAAATTTGTATTTTTTCTGTTCTCTATTGAATATAGAAAATCAAAGTGACAAATATTATTTGAATAAAAAACTATATCAAACTAATTACAATCAGGTAAATTTTAAGAATCCCATAGTTCTGAAATGTATCAAGAATATTTAATAATAATTCAAAATAATTGATAATAATTGAGAATGAATCAAAATAGAGTTCAAATAGAAATGAAATTTATTATTTGGAAATTTTATTAAGCGAGAAAAAAAATTTGGGATCATTTATTATATATTTCTATATAACCTATAAGTAGAGGTAAAATTACAATGCATGATGACACTACTCATGTGTGGGTGTGATTGAGATAACTAATGTTGGGAATTTGATAACGAATCTTCCTAAATGGAATTATTTTGATAAAAATTTCTAGATAAAATAATTTTAACAAAGAAGTTCTGTTTATGGTTTTCTAGATCATAACTAAAAATCCAATTAATATTTTTGTGAAAAGAATGAATATATTTTAAAATATATCCAAAATATATTTTTAGAGTTGATTCTAGACTAATGAATGAGACTAAAGAATCAAATTGAGTTATCAGACTATGTTTTCATATGATCTCAAGAGAAAGACTAGATACTCGTAATGAGTAGTGAACCTTTTAAATACTTTTCTTCATGTGAATTTTAGAATGTTTAGTTTTTAATAATGTGATAAATGTGTAACAATAGGAAAATGTTGTTATAAAAATATGAAAACAGAAAATAAAAAGATATAAATAATTAATCCCTCACCATCATAGTGATTACATTTTTCTGATTAACACTTAAAACTTCTATCTGAGGAATATACCAATCATTTACACATTTATTTTCTTTTTGAAGAGAATTTGTTATAAATAATTTATTTTAATGAATATTAAGGGTATTTAAGTCTTTATTTGAATGAACTAGTATATTTGGAAGAAAATTATACTTCCTTATCTTATGTATATTGGTTATGATGTTTTGGAAGCTGCTAAATATGGATTTTCTCCCTGTGATGGAAATGATCCTACTACATTAGTGTATTGGAAAAATTTTGGGAATGATGTATTGGATAAAAACTCTATAGTTTCCAAAAATTCCAAAAGAAATATTCTTAGAGTAAAATGATTTGGACTACCAAATTTATCTCGGTGAAGTTGAAGAATGTTTATTAAGGTAATACTATGGAGAGGATGGAAAAACTACTAATCTAGAGGCTGCTATAAGAATATTTCAAGATAAGAATGTATGAATATATCAGTGAATTCTTTTCAAGGGTAAGTTATATTGTTGTCATAATAATTTTTTGTGTAAGAAGTTTCATGATTCAATTATTTTTTAAAATATCATTTGAATTCATCCTGAAATGTTTTATTTTATTGATTATTTATTTGAAGATATAGATCCAAAAAACATTATCATGATGGACTTTATATTACCATCATGATATATGAACTGTTAAGAGAAATCATTAAGAAAATAAATGAAAAGGATGATTGAGTAATGAAATTAAAATTTTTTAGATAAGGAAAATTAATCAAGATTATACAACATGAAGTAGTTGTTGATTATGAATCCAAAATTGAGTTTTGTAACAATGCTGATGATTTTTAATCTTTGTTTTCATCTAATATGAAAATAGGTAAAGGTAATTATAAATGGAAGATGCATAAAAATACGTTGAATGTGGAGTAATTGGGATCATTGATTCAAACTTCCCATGAAGAAATAATAACGATGAAAGTGATAAAGTAAATATAAATACAAGAGAATATTGTAAGTCGAAGGATAAAAATTTCAAATATTTTTACAATTGAAATGATAAACGAAACTCTATATATAAATGGAGATATTTTTTTTGTTTATAATTGAAATATATAGAGATTTTGAAGTAGAAGATAAAATATTAAATTATGTTTATATATAAAATACATTTACTATGAAAAGTAATGTCAAAGAGTTTAAAATAATTAGTTCTTAAGAAGAATAAATTGAGTTATAGTTTCAACTCAAATGATTGTTGAAATAATTTCTTAGAAATATTGTATGACTTGAATGTGGAATCAATAGGTTAAAAAGGAATGTTTAATAGAAATAAATTAAGAAAAATTTCTTAAAAAATGATTTATGTTTATTAAAGAGATTGAAATATAGAAAAAATATTAGGCCTATTAAATAACCATAATGACAATATTGAAGTTAATATGAATGGATACTTTGAATGGTTATAACATTTTCAAAAAATTATTACTAGAGCTATCTAGGGAGTCACAATTTTAAAATCTATATCTCTGATGTTGGTGAATGAACTAGAATTTGAGAATTAAGGAATGCTAAGCATTGTTATCTTTAAAGGGGGAGGAGTATGTTATAGATGATCCTAAATGAAATATAACCATGAAAATCATGTATGTTTTGAAAACCAACAATGTACTAAATTTGAAATATTCTAAAATTTAAGACTCTAAAAAAATAAATGTTACCACATATAATTCCATTAATGTTGGAAATAAATTTCAATTGAAGTAGAAGATTCCATTTCATAATAGGATTCTAGGGTCTCAACAATGTTCATATGTAAATGTTATGAAAGTTATAGAAATAATGTATTAAAATCCATGAAGTATAGAAGTTATAGAGGAATGAAATCATTCTATTACTAAAACAGGTATTTCGGTGGGTTTGGATATACAAAAAAATATAATTTTTCAATTAACAAAAATATAATAATACAATGAGTAATAGGAAGCAATGCTATAGGGTGAGTTAATCCTCTAAATGTAGGAATTATAAGAAAGATTTATTGAAAGATAAAAATTTATCCTAACCTCTAAAAACTATTTGTGAATGATTTAGAAAACCTATATATCTTGGTAAAGGATTTCTTTTCATGATAGATACACAATAGTGCATATAACACAATTATGAAAATCATAAAGAAAGGTAAGATAAAAGGAGAAACAATTATTGTAAAAACTACTCTTAATTCTACAAAATGTGAGCATCATTGGATTTTTGATAGTGGATATTCATATTATATGATAAGAGAGTTTAAATTGATAACGAATATGAAATATTTCGATGAAAGAATAGTGTAGTTTGGAAATGAAAAATCATTCAGAATCATAGGTGTTGTATATTCTATTATTTGGGATGAAAAGTGGAAATCCAAGAAGGCATTGTTTGTTGATTTTCTGAAACAAAACTTGTTAATTGTTTTATAATTTTTTTGATAATGGAAATAATTTTTTATTTACAAGATATTTTTTCTTTTAAATGTATTGAATATGTAAATGTTTTTACCAAAGAACAACATATTAAAGGAAACATTTTTCAAGTTGTTGTTTGAAGAATTTGTGTTATCATACCATCATGGAAGAAAATAAATTATGGTATAAAAATATGGGATAAACATATAAGGGAGATTTGAGAAATTTATCAAATAGAGATAGTGTATGTGATATATTTAATATTAATAGAATAAGAGACTAGAGTTGTTAATTTTTTTAGAATGTTATGATGAATCATTTAGTGTATAATAATTTAAAAAATCATTCAACTTGACTCCTGGAATTGATTCATCTTTTAATTTTTTTCCTAATTAGTAAAAAATATATTTTAATGGATTTTTACAATATTTATTCTATTGATGATTTTAATTTCATTACATTAGTTTCTTATTTGAAACATTCAAATTCTCTAATTATGTTAATGAGTTTCAAGAGATGTTATGAAAAATAATATTAATATTTTATGAAATATATAAAATATGATAATGTTGTTTAGTAAAATATTAAATTTTTCATATGTTATATATAAAAACATGTAATTTTTTATGTTTTTTTGGGCCATATACTTCATAATATAATGGAGATGATGAAAGGAATAATAGAATTTGGTTGAGATGGGGAATACTATTTTACATGAACATGACATTTGTCATGACAATTAGAGACGATCACTGAGTAAAAAAATTATTTTGAATTCAAGTTTCTATATACCATGATATGATATAAGTCCATTTGAAATTTTTTACAATAAAACTATACTTTTGAACTACATAATATTTTTTAGACTCCTTTCATAATAATGAACAGTGGTGTAAATAATGTGATGTTTTATCAAATTGGTGATGATGTAATTTTTCTTTGTCTATGATCTATATAGAAGCCGATATAGATATTTCAATATAGATATAGAAATGATTGTTAACTCTGTTTAGGTAAATATTATGAAAAATATGGGTTCTTCTTTTACAAACACAAAAATAAGTTGAATATGAATAAAATGAATGATTTTTTATTGAGAAACATGAAAAAAATTCCAAAAATAGTGGTTCAATGTTGGTAGAAGAATCATAATATTCTATTTCCAGTGATGTAGAATAATTTTGTTCATAACATTCAAGGATGATGAAATAGGTTGATGTTAAAAAAATATTGGTCATAGAAAAATATTCTAACAAGAGGAACAAATTTTTTTCAAATGATTTTATTTACTCACAAGTTAAGCTAATATATTTCAATAAATAATTCAACCTTCAAGAGTGGATTCATTGTATGAAGTAAGAGATGGCTTATACTAAGAATAATGATAGTTGGGAAGATATACCTAGATAAATATGGGTGTTCTGAAATAAGTTTAATGAAGATGGTAATTTTACAAGAAGAAATGTAATATTAGTTTACAAAGGATAATCAAAAAGTTATTGTATTTATCTATATGATAAATTTTATCTTATTTTAATGTTATAAAAAATCAATATCATTCATCCAAATACTTCCCAACGTAGTTACACATTTTTTTAAATGAATGTAAAATCATCATTTCTCATCATAAAACATGATGATGAAATATATATTGAACAAAATTATGTCATTACTATTCGATGGGTTGATAGTTATGTATGCAATTAAATGAATGATATATATATGTTAATGAAATATTTGGGGGATTGGTGTTCTAAATTAGATTAATATTTAAGGAAGGAGGTAATTGATAAATAATGAGTTTATAGTAATATCTAAATAAAATAATTTGAGGATATTTACCTCATTATTGTTTTATATGATGAAGATATTATCTTATATTGGAATGATTAAGGAATTTGTGATTGTTTTTTAAAGATATGAAGAAGTTGTTTTAAATTTATATGTGTGATGAAAGGAAATGATATATAGGCTTTCAAATACCACAAAAGAACAAATACATTTTTATGTTTCATGATGAGTATTTTAATGAAATTTATAATATGTTTTCCATAGAGAATTAATATCTAATTTTTAATCTAATATCAGGGGGAAAATTTACCTAAATATAGAGAACTAAAGGATATTTACACAAAAGTTATTTGGAGTCTGATTAGAAATTTTTTATATATAACTACTTAAAGACCAGATATTTTTATGCAATTACCTTATGATAAAGATTAAAAATGTCTATAAAGGGACCTCATATCATGGAAATAAAAAGTATTATATGATTTATCAAAGTCACAATAGATTTTAGAATTTGATAAAACATCTAAGGATTAATTGATTTTTTTGTATACATAGATGTTTATTGGGTAGAAAGAGTGGATGACCAAAGAACAACATATGTTGTAGTTTTATATTTGTGGTAATATTGTATAAGGTAGAATAATAAGAAATTAACTTTAGTAACTTCTATCATTGTTGAATATGAATATATTTCCTCCATCCAATGGACAAAAAAATAACCCACATGAAGAATTTGTTGTGATATTTACTTATTGTTTTAATGTTACAAATACTCTTAGGTTGTGAGAATCAGTGTGAAAAAAATTTCACAATATAAATAGTGCAAAATTCTCATTCAAAAAATATTGATATCAAATACCACTTCATAAAAGTTCATTTGGATAATAATGGACCCTATTTGGAATATATTACAACAAAAAAACAATAACATAATACTGAAATATTTTTGAAAAAAATGACCAAATAAATAATTTTTCAAAATAATGTTGAACTTGGGTTTCTGGTAACATTCTTTATAATTTTGTGGTATGGTTTTCCCTTATGTGATATAGTTATTGGATTTTGTTTTATGTGGGTGAAAATGATGTTTCATAAATGTATCAACTAGTATTTGTAAAAACATTAACAAAATCTTGTATTTAGGGGGATTTTTGGTAATCTATGAACTTATCATGTATGTGTGTAAACTATTTTATTATTTTGTGTTTTTGTTTATTGGGATGTTTCTATACAAATTTTGTAGTTATTTTAATATTATTTGAAAATATCAATTTTTATGAAGATGTTTTTTATGTCTCAACTTATTGAAAACATGGATTTAATATCAATGATTCTTGTTTAATTCAATGGTATGTGTCACCTTTGATTAGAATGACTGATTATCAATTTATATAAAGAAATTTTTAATGTTTTGGTGATTTATTAACATTATTGGAAAATAGAATCCAAATGAGGGAGATTTTTAAGACCATGTTTGTAGATTTTTTTTCCTAATTCTGAAATATATAGTTATTGTTTGTTTTGTATTTTTTTCTATTCAAGAAATAGATTTTCCTTGTAAAGGTTAGTGAATATAAAAAGAAGCACTATAATGAGAATATCCAGAGTAAAATGTATAATAATTTTTATAATTTTATTTTTCCCATTCTAAAGTGTTTCCTTCATGAAGTAGTTTTTATATGGTATTTCATCTTGAATGAATTTTTTTTATTAGATTGAGTTATATTCATAGGATGAATTTGTTTATAGATTTTTAAAAAATATCTAATGATGAATTTCAGAGATAAAATTTAACAACATCATAATATTAAGGAAGGATTTTGATCCAATATTTGGGAGTGAATGGGGGAGAAAATGATTTTGGGTTTTAATATATTTTGAAACCTGTCTCACATTATTATAAAAAAGGGAGAAGGTTCTAAAAGGTGGAGGGTTTTATAAAATGAAAATTTTTGTTAGATGATTATATGAGAATCACCATGTCAACAATATCATGACGAATTAATGATAAAAGATAGATTTTATATAAGAAAATAGAATAAAAATATTAATTCTTCTAGTCTCTGATCATTAGTATATGAATTATTGGATGATAAAATTATTTTTTGGGTGAGATTTTATTAAGAATAAATCAAACAGTTTTTAGATGTGTATATCAGATGTTTCAATAGATATGTTTTCCCCTATAATATAATGATTCAACAAATTAACCATCAATCACTAATGTTTAGATTGAATTTGGGTTGATACTGCTCAAACAAACTCTTCATTCCACAAATGCATCAGATGAATGATGAAACTGATAATACATAAAATAATGAATATCATTAGAGGTTGCGCAGAGTTAATGAGTGAAACAATGAAGATATGTTTTTATAATTGATGAATCATAATTCTTTTTCAGACCTTTCAAATAGATGATGTACCAAATTAAGTTAAACATTTTAATCGAAGCATCAAAGTGTGGTGTTAATTTTTTTTTGCAATCAATTAGTTAAAAATAGGTGTTATGAATTGTTTTTATTGGGTCAAGAGTCCTTAGACATGACATGATAGTTATCCATCAAATAGAAACCGGAAAAATATCTAATAGATTAAGGTAAAATAGATAAGTAATTTGAGGATACGTTTCACTGAACACTATTCCATTAGTCAGAGGATCTGTTGAAAAAGTGAATAATGTTGAATCTTAGTGATATTTTGATTATACTATCATTTGTTTTTGACTTATTTAGAATTTCCATATATATTTTGGGTAAAATTGTTTCTGTTTGGGTATAGAATAAAAATTTATTGTTCATTTCTATTATATCTTTCAGATCATCATAATTACAATAAATAAAAGTATCAGAAAGAAAAGTTTTATTAGATAGAAAATATATTTGTTAATATAAAGAAGACTGAAGTTTTAAAATGATTTTAGGGGATTGTAGAATAATCCCAGTGAGATAATATGCCTTTATAAGTATTCAAAATGGAGTTTATATGGAATTTAAATATGGGATTCTGAAATTTATTTGATTAGGAAAACTATTTTTTGATCCCTCCATTTAAATTTCTAGGTCACCTATAAATAGAATTCAATGTACGGCGTAATCTAACATTGTTCAAATGACGGTTATAATGAGTGATCTAATGTTTTTATTAAAATAGGATGGTTTCTAGAATAAATAATGTTTAGAAACCTTTCTAGATTGAAGAAGTGTGACGAAGAAGTTGTGGTTAGGGTTTTAAATATCAGACTGAGAAATTAGGCTAACTAATTTGGAAAATAAAATAAGTGACTCAAAATACATTCCAGACAATCTCTTCATAATTTTTTTCTAAATTTACATATCATATCAATGAATCAAGGTGGTCTATCGAAATGAGTTTTTATTCTAATTTTATAGATGTTTTTAATTTATACTGTTATGTATGAAACAGAAGAATTTATTATTGAGGAATTAAAAAATGTAGTTGTTAATGATTCATGGTGACATGTTCAGAGAAAATAACTGATGGTTTCTAAAAAATTTACAAAAATTATTTATATCATTCATTATTAAAGAGGAAAATTCACTTTTTTATTATCAATGTGGTAAAAATGTGTAAGGGTATTTCATACTTGCTGTATTCATACAATAGGATATTTTTCTAGTGGATTGTGTTGCACTGGATTATTTCCAAACAATACTAAATTCAAGAAACTCTTATTAAGTAGTAGAAAATGTAAATAATGGTGTTTTTATAGATGTGTGAATGTTTTTTTTTCAAAAAAGTATTAAATCAATAAAAATTGTAAAATTTTGTTAGAAAATAAAGATAACATAAAATAAAAAATAACATCGATTCACACCCCCATTCAGTGTTTACTCTTATCATGTTAGAAAATTTTATTTTTCCTTTATTTTGTATGTGATTATTATGGTAGGGTAGACTTATTATATGATTTCATGTGATAATTGGATGATTTGTGTGTGAAAATAATTTGGTAGAGATTCTAGACTTTTTTATTGAAACTGGTGCCTTTGATGGTAAGATGGATAGTGTTATGCATAGTGGTGCTGAGTATTACACTAAAACTAATGGAATGGGTTTAACATGGGTTTTGAAAATATTTTTTAGATGAAATATCATATTATTTTTTATTAGTTACTCATCTAAAAAGGTTGGGATTAAGGGTTGTTTCACTCTCAATTCAATTTCCCCACTGCATAATTTAACAGTATGTGGTTGGCCTATGCATATTTTGGTCACTTAAGATGGTTCCTAGAATAAATTTATTTCAAATATATTTATGAATTATTAATATTTTAATTATTTTATTTGTAGAATTAGTGGAAGGATATATCATTATAATTTTTAATGAACCATGGAATAGGTTGAATTATTCTTAGTATGGAATGAATTAAATGAGTAATAAATTAAATTTTGAATTATTAAAAATAATAATTGAATATATCTTCAATTTTTTGTGTGCATATAAGATAACATTCCCTTATCTCTGTAATATGAGAGTCTGATAGATGATTATATTTGGTGAGTTTAATGCTATTCTGTATTCCTCTGGTTGGATTTTGAGATATATATATTCATTATATGATCTGATTTCATACAACACACACCCCATGATGGTTATGTGACTGATACATAGTGAACACTAAGAGGATGGTTTCCCCAACATATATATTGGTGAGGAATGAATAGATAACTACCCCCTATATCTCAACTATATTCTCTTGTCAGTTTCATGTGTTGCAATAAATAGTTATTACCATTTAAATATATGAGAAAAAATGTTTGAAATGGATTGTGGTTATATCAAAAACACACACAGACATAAATATATATATATATTGATATAATATCATACAGATTTTTATTGGTATGTTGTGGATATTTGTTTTCTTTTTGGAATAATACGTGACAACTAGTAGTGGAGGAACTTAAAAACTACTCAATTATAATGAAGATATATTGGATTTGATGAAGAGATAACGTGGTGAATGGGTTGTATTATATGTTATTGTTTTTTAGTAATTTTCAAGATTGATTAATTTTTTAAAATGAGATAGATATAGATGTGAGATATTTGTGAAGAGTGTTGATGTGATTGCATGGTACCAAGATTTTATAATATTATGGATATTGAATTATTATAGTAAGTAGATAATTTTTTAGAGATCCATGGTATGTTTGATAACATATCTAACTTGATTTTTAGATGCATTGAATTTTTCACTGGGATGTAATATGAATTATTTATCTTTTATTAGAGAGGCTCTGGGTGGATCCTACCGGGTATATCTATTTTACACACCCTACATATATGTATGTATGTATGTATATATATATATATATATATTATTTTTGACATCTGAAGTACTAAGATCATTATTAGGCTAGGAACTTACATCTTATGGTGTTTTTCATTAGTGGTTTCAGCTTCATGGTTACTATTGAGGATTTTCTGAAATTAAATACCCATCATCATAACAATGGGAATAAAAAATAATAAAGGCATCCAATAAAACACTCATTTAGTGTAAAAATGATATAAAAAAATAAAAAAAACATTTGTTAGGATAAGAATTGAATATTGTAATAAGAATAAACCTGAATATTAGGTCATGATATAAGAGAATCCTTCCAAGAAAATCAGATAAAATATACACATATTCATTGAATAAAACATTGATATGACATGAAACATGAAGAACATGCATACCAAAGAAAAACTATTATTATGAGTCTTGGTAACATAAATAATCATATGTATTACATTATAATATAGAAAAATGAAAACTATATGACATCATAACATTGGGGATCATGATTCACTACCAAAATAAAATAAAATAATGGATTATACATTAAAACATGTATCTCTTTATATTGTAAATTAGGCATTATTTTGAGTATCCATTTATATAATGAAATTGGAATAAATACATACAAAACATAATAAAATTGATAGATATAAAATCTTATCATAGGAAACTACATTCTATATAAGAACCAACAATAATGTAATGAAATCCGTATATTTTTGTTTAATATGAATTAGAAAACATTCATAATTACAACATCTATTATATTAACCTATGGAAGAGAAAAAATTTCATAAAAAACTAAAATCATTATCATTAGTCTTTAAGAGAAGAAAAGAGGATTGAATCATTAGATCATATACCGAAATAATTAATTGTTGTTAATATAAATGAAAATACCTTGGAAAATTAAATGGGTTAGGGACTATCAATGTATAGTATGCCAAAAAATGAATCAATAACATGAATGCTTGATATTGATGATTTATTATCTCAATATATGTGTCTCATGGAATAATTAAGATAATGGTCAGGAAAATTATTCTAAAATAGTTAAATCATATTAAGAGCAATGTAAAAATAAAAGATAAAATATGAAAATATTATCCTTAAAATTTTTTAATCATCTGAATAAAAAGATAGTTAAAATTATTTTCTAAAACAAATTTGATAGAATCCACTAAATCAAAATAAAAAATTAATAGAAATCCAAATATTATACAAAAAACATATTTATTTAAGATTATATTGTTAAACAAAAAAACATCAAAATGAATATTCATTATGGAGATTAGTAATTATTATGTAGTAATTTTTCAAATGGAAAAATAAAATATTTTTACATATTTATCAAAAAAACCTTCCATGCAAAAAATGTTAACATATTGCACTAATGTTTTTCAAAAATAATATAATTATTAAAAGATAACCCTACTATAGTTAATAATTCATATACAATTGCTTCCATAATTTCATTTAATTAATATATAAATAGGGTTGAAATATTCTCCAACTAAAAAGAAGTGGTGTTGTTGGTTTCACTTAAACCAATTAAATTGGATAGGTTGTGAACTGACCATTAATTATATTTTTAGGGGACTAGTAAAATTGATATGAAAACCTTATAAGAGTTTAATTAATTATATTTTTAGGAAAATTAACATTCAAATTTACAAGATATATTACGTTTCTTATGAAATCTTGAGTTGAAAATGAGATTTGAAAATAAACGTAACTGACCTCATATATCATGAGGAAAATATCACTTATAAAAGAAAGTATGTGCTAGAATTTGAATCCCCATAATTATCAGTGTAAATAAAACCAAATAAAAATAATATGGTGGAGGAAACCCAAATCTGAATAATCTTTTTTCATGAATATTATTATAACTCATAAATAAAAAATAAATTGAATGGTCGATATAATGTTTAGGGCCTCAAATATATAAATCAATTATGATTTATAAGATCATTAGTTCAACAAATATTAAGTTACTAAGACAAAAGTTTTTTAAGATCATTTTCTTCTTGTTGGGAAATTTCATTTCTGTATATGGATGTGATGAAATTTATGTACATGATATATTTTAATTTCATTTGAACAATTCCATATTTTAGTTGTGATTTTATAAAATTATAATTCATACCTTAATTCGTGAAATGGATATAGAAAAATTAACTCTGATGCCTAAAACACAAAAATAAACATTTAACATAGCATAAGACCCATAAAAGAGTGACAGACCTAAATATTTGATTCTAAATATTCTACAAATCCAATATGGTTAATATATTTTTCTATAATCCTAAAAAGCTAAAAGATCATAATTATTAATTATTCATAAAATTTTTCAACTAAAAACAATGACATACTAACTAAGACTATACTTAGTTCAGTGGTTCACATTAAACACTTGTCATCCTTCATTCATGGGTTCATGTCACACGACCTTGAATGATTTGATTGGTTTCTACCCTAATACATGGTTTACCTTGAAACATGGGTAATCTGTAATCCGCCTTCTGGTTTCAAAATAACCCCAATACAAAAATACTTCATCCATATTATATCGATACATTACTTTCCTTTGATTTTGGTTTATCCTAGGATATGCACAATCATAATAATTCACAATTGTTCATAACATAAATGTGAATTATCCTACGATTATCCATTGGGAGTATCAAACATAGTGCATTGTAAGGCCCATTGTCGTGTTCAATTTTACGTCGAGTCATTCCCAACACACTATCTTAGAGATATTATTCGTAGACATGTATATTTTAGAACTACATCAAATTGTAGTATGCCTGAATGGCCTGAAGGCCTTCTTTTTTTGTATATTTTTTATGTTCCCTTTTTTAAGGGATGAGGGGGAACCCTTAAAAGGCTTGTTTGGTTTATAGATTTCCATTCCTGTAGGCTTGGAGACATTATACAACCCATAGGTCTTATGTAAATCATAGAGACTTTCAATACATGAAACCACCGCTCCCCATCATCAGCATCGTGATAAGATTTCCACCTATCCATGGTTGTTCAGCTAGTTCTCCTCTACTGAGATGCATGGGCCCAATGCTAATGGCAATTCCATACCCTCTCATTATTTTAAATTAGTTAGCCCTACTCTAGCCAATGCTCCCTTCTCTTCAATCCTCCTCTAGAGCTAGTTCCTTTTAGAATCTGTCTGTGTATCTTCATATCATGTTGCCTTAAAGGCCATGAGGTGTATCAAAGGCCTTAAGGTGGCCTGAAATCCTTATTGACTAGCTGGCATGGGTTTACCGAAGGTCTTAATGACTCAAATACCAAACCAATGGACAATGGTGAATAATTTCGTCTACTACAGTGCCAAACAGTACCTTCTACAGTATCTACTACAGTAAATGCTATAGTAACTACTACAGTATATTATATAGTACTTACTACACAATATCTCTCTGACTAAAACATTAGTATGTTATTCTCTACTTATTCACAAAAGATAACTAAGGGCTATGTTGTCTAATATATTATTTCCTAAATCTATTTCCCAATGTTTCTACAGAACATCCTTGGATTCTAACTGTAGCAACCTGACCCTAGAGAGACTGGAGCCAATTTCTTCTATCATTTCATTTGTATGGTTAAAAATAATCAAATCCGGAAATATCAAAAAGTATTATAGGCTTAGGAAACTAAATATATACATGATTCTTTTATTACCAAGGAATACACTAGATACAACATAATGCTTCCCCTATTAAGGATAACTTTATTTAATCTTGTATTTCTATGAATATCATTCAAAATACACATCTTGCATTATTGGGGAATGGAAACAAAATATGGGAGAGCATAAATGATCATAAATGGTTAAGTATATAGAATGAAATAATTATTCAATGATAATTTTCAACATTACATGGTAATAAATTAAATCACAAGGAATTGAAATAGATATATATGGATTAATAAATATAGAATGGTGGATAACAGGTACAAATTCCATTTAATTAATGATATGAGAATTAAAATTAACCATGGATGTTATAAATAACTGAATAAGGACATGGAATAACAATAAATGAATACATAAGTATGGAATGGAAAACAATGGGTATCTATAACAAACCATTGAGGCTTCATTCCAATGATTTATTAGATTCAATGATTCTTTCGGGTAATATGATAAATTCAAGGCTACATTACCAGAATCTAGTATTATAATGTCTTTATTCTATGAATCTAATACTCTTAATTATTCATGACATGAATATAATACTTTTAAGGCCATGGGAAAAGAATGAAATACTATCAATGATTCATTCCACGAATCAAATACATTCAAAAAACACTGTATAAAAAATGGTAAATGGTTCAATAAATAAATATATACATGAAAAATTATATTGATATTTGGGAAAATTAATTGTCAAATGATATTAGCAGATTTAATATTTCAATGGGACTAAAATGAATCAATGAATTGAATATCAATACTATCATTGGCCAAATAAATCATAAACCTTAAATAGAAAGAATAAAAATGGTATCAAATACAAAATTACTAGTTTGAGTAAAATGATAGGTTAATTGTCTATGATGAATATAAATAATATAAAATATTTTATAAAAAACATTCTTTATGAAAATATCCAATTTATTTTAAAAAAAATAAAACAATTGAAATTCCCTTTCATTTAAAATCACTTTTAAGACCAATTTCATTAAAAAGTAAATTTTAATAATGCAAAATAATATTCCATTTAATTATTATGGGTAAATATATGCATGTAGTATGAGTTAAAGTAACATTCATTTTGTAATGTAAAGAGGTTAGTGAAGAGCAATGTTTAGAAAGAGAAAATAATATTACTTTGATAACATTTTTAAAAGAACAAAATTTTAATATTTTATTTTGTAAATAATTTTCTATTGGTTGAAATTCTTTTATTTTGATTAGAATACATTGTTTTCAAAGGAAAAAAAGTTCTCCCACTAATGTGAGGAATGAAGTTAGGTTTTCAATATAATGTTCTATAAAACATTTTGGGTATCAAAGAGTGGAAAATTGGACTAGTACTTGAAAAACGTTCATAGTATCTAGAAGAGAGGAAATTTAAAGTTCTCAATAAACAACGGTCATATAATATCCTTTAATGGATATACAATTTAAAATTTATTAAAATTATTCTTGAGGAAAATAATCATTAAACAATAAAAAGTGCCCCATACAACATTGAATCATTTTAAATCATAAGACCTGTGAAAGAATAAAATTAAATTTAAATATTAAAATCTATGAAGATAAAAATATTAATGAAGTTATATATCAAAAGGGCAAGTGGGTACACTGTACAGTATTGGTAAGTGGTGAAAATGACATTTATGTCACAGATGTAAAAAGTGATATTGAAATTCCGTAACTTGAGTCCAACATGTCTCATGTGTCTTCATATCCATAAATAATTAAATTATGTTCACTATTTACTTGATTAAAAACCATTTAAATTTTTATCATTAATTACTTTTCACTTATTTCTATGTTGAATACAGCTATATAAAAAATTAAATTTACATCGGTTGTTTTGAGCAAATTTGGATTATGTGTGAAATAAACTTTGGTAGGAAAACTGTGATCAATTGTTTAATTATATAATATCTCCAAAATCATAATCACAAAATAATTATCATATTTATACATAAATTATAAATTTAAAATAAATCATGAAATATGGTTATGGAATATGAAACAATGTTACAATTATGTAGATGGTAGGATAGGTGTATGTATGAGTAACATTCACATTTTTCCATGATCGTTATGGAATGAGATAAGGAACACTGTATCATTATAAAATTATTACATAATCATAAAAAAAATTATATAATCATATATATTAATACATAGGATTATTCTTATGTAAAAGGAATCATATTGTGTTGAGGATACAGTAGTCCCCACTTCCACAGATGAAATTTTCAGTTTTTAATTCTCTGAACGGGTAATAATGAAAGAAAAATATTATAATTAAAAATTAATTATTTAATTAATACAATACCTTTTTCATTTAAAATGATATTAATTAAAACAATCATTTATACATTCCATGTATCGTTTGAATGAATCAAAATGCATATATGAGGTAGTAGTACACATTTCCACAAACAATGTTAATATATTTACTCAAAATGGAACATATATGGTATGTGTTGTAAAATAATTATAAGAGCCTGAATAAATTATAAATATCATTAATATAAAATATTAATATACTTTTCATCATAATTACCTCCATTACAGTTGGTAAATAAAAAATGAACAATCATCATTTCGTGAGCTGGTAGTTTAGCATACACAGAAATGGTATGTTCATTATCAATTTGAATGGAGAGTATGTTATTGTGGGTTGAACCCTTTGGATAAAAAAATTGTGATATATTAAGGATTCTTGTTTTATTATAAAAAATGTAATTTGGTGATTTAATTTGGTGATTAATGTAAATTAAACTAGAAAGATTAAGAAATAATATTAACTCTTTAGCAGTTAACTCCTTTTGTTTTGCATCAAAATAATATTTTTAATAGATGTATTGTCATGGCCTATCCTCGGGGCCCGTGCCGTGACTACCCCAAGCCCGCCTCCCATAGGCCAGGGGCTAGCGACTAGCACCAAGGCGTAATTTTCAGTAAAAATGGAAGTCATTGTCTTTGTAAAGTAAACAAACACCACAGAGCAAACAAGCAGAAGTAAACACTAAGTAAAAAATGGGTACAACAGTATGTGTGGAAAAGTAAGTGGGCCAGTATACAAACCCAAACTGAAAGTAAAGTACAACTGGAAAGGGAAAACATCAACTGAAAGTAAAGTCGTAGCCTTAAGCCCTCCACTAGAATTCCCACCTGAAGGGTGGGTACAGATGGCCTCCACAGCTCCTCGGGTCCAGCCATCCACTCCGAGTACGCCCTGCCCAGTGATCCTCCTCCGGGTACCGACTTGCTCCTTGTGCCTCAACCACGATCAGCACTGTCTATCGTCTGCAACCAACACAATATAGTGCAGGCATAGCCCGTGCAGGTGTGAGTATAATCTACTCATAGGGACCTTGTGACCCCCGAAGGTCTCCCAGAATCCACAAAGGATAACCCACAATGGAAAGATTCAAACACGAAGTAACATCCAACACTACTTAGGTATATACCAATATATATATTTAAGTCATCAATTCTCGTTCGGTTCCAACATCTGAGCTCAAGAACAACCCAGTCCACAAAGGAAAACATAACATAACCCATACAGGATATCCAGTCAATCATATCAAAGATAAGGATTGAAATTCAAGATTCATCTCACACAGGTATACTTCTTCATATGATGATATAGATGATCAGATGTAGCCACTGATTCATCTAATTCGACGGACCAACAAAGGATCGATAGGTACTAACCCCCGCAATGACCCACAAATGATCGATAGGTATCTAACCCCCGTAATGACCCACACAGGATCGGACCCATAAAGGATCTGTAGGCACTGGCCCACACAGGACCGCTGAGCGCTGACCCACACAGGATCTTACCCACACAGGATCATAGCACTGATCCACGTAGGATCGCTGAGTGATGTAGTCGTCGACGTCGAATCCATGAAGGATTTCTGTACAGTCGTCATCGTCGTCGTAGTCGCAGCCAGCTCTAGGGTTCTCGCGCACAACAAGCTCGTTCGGGAGGGTCTGCTCCATGAGCCGTAGGGATGATACATCAACTGACACAAAGTCCAGAGTTGATGTATCCAAAAGTTCTGTATCCTCATCAGGAACTCAACGCAACAAACGGTGTGTCGATCGGACGCCGGTCTGAGAGTTATTGGCTTTTTCGTTCCAGGGGACCGGTTGGTTTTTAAATCAAAACCAACATGACCGTACTCCAAATACGTCCAAAACTCAATCGTATTATGCCAAAATGTCTATCTGATTTTGAGTAATCCATCAAAGTCGACGACACATCAATCGGACGTTCAGAGCTCATGCTATAAGGGTTTCCACTCCGAGGGCCCAGTTGGTTTCGTGTATGAACCAACCCGGCCGAACCCAAATTGCTCCTAATCCTTGAGTGTAATATATCAAAATGACCGTCTCGTTCCAAGGATCGCATCGCCGCTGACGGTGCTTCGATCGGAGGTTCGCAGCCCTAGTAATGGACAAAAGACCGTGAGAGGGCCGGAAGTGGGGGTGTCGGGCCCGGACCGACCCAACCAGAGACCCCCCTGGGTCGGCCCTAACCGGGTCCGGGTCCGGCCCACTTGGGCGCGGCCCGGCCTGGGCGTGGCCCAGCCCGGCGCGCGGGCGCGGCCCAGTCCGACGCGCCGGCGTGGCCCGGTGGCCAGGTGGCTCGGCCGTTTCGGCCGAGCGGATGGGGGGGGGGGCGCCTGCCCCCCTATTTCATAACTGCTACCCCCATGATGGGGGGGCCGCTCATGCTGGCCAGCCGGTGGTCGTAACCCCCGGATCCTCCCTTGACCGGTCGGCCCACTCCAGTCGGCCAGCTGTTACCACCACGGGATTGGCGCTGGCCAGTCCCCCTGCTCCGACGCCGGCGGCACGGAACTAGGTGCTGGTCCTTGCTTCACCACAGCCTCAACCGCGGCCTTGGATCATCCGGTGTGGTGTGACGTCTCGGCGCCCCTCCGCTGTGGCCCCGCTCCGGCCGCGGAGTCTTCGGGTTTTCCCAACACGTTGCGACGGCGTCGCAGCTTGGTTCGATTTTCAATTGGACGGCGCAACTGTGCCGCGCATCCTTGTCGTTCGTTCCTGCATGGTGCGACGGCACCGCGCCACTTTCCTTTGAACCGTTATCAACACAAAAGATAAGGGAGGAGGGTTGGTCATATTTGTGCAGTCCGGCCCCCTCCTATTAATCGATAGCAAGTGGTCTAATTGAACGAGTATCGTCGAGGGAAGAAAATCATGAATATCATCAACAATAAAATTCCCCTACATTGAGTGTAGTTTGAATGGAAGTTCATCACAGAAATAACCATCACGGTAGAAGATGTCGTGGAAGGAGAATCATCACGTCACGGAGAAATGATTCATCGTCGTCGCGTCGTCGATCTCCGAGAATCCGGTGTTCTTGTCGACCTTCATCAGAGGTCGGCGTTCTTTGCGTTCTTCGCGTTCTTCACGTTCTTCGTTGAAGAAGAAGAAGATCATAACACCCCTTAGCTTTTCTCCAAATCCTCTCAATGCAACAAGTTCCATCCAAAATAAAATAAGTACTTCACTTATTTTATTAACATGACTTAAGTATTTGAATTTCAAACATTCAAATTAAACTCACCTATTTAATTAACATAAGTTATCAAATTAATGGTGAGTTGAAGGAGTTAGGGAATATGAAGGGGTGGGGTTTGTGTGGGCCCCACCACCCACATAACCTTCCATGGGATGTTAGGTGGATTCCCCCCCCAACTTCCACTCAAAGGTTTAAACCACTTAGAAAGAAAAAATAAAAACTGTAGCTAAATTTTTATTTTTAACCTCCACATTTTTTTTAAAAACTTCTCTCGTGTAAACGCAACTCCGGAAAAGGAGTTCCTAAGAATTTTCTGGCACTGCGAATCCATTGGTGCCCTTAGAATTCGATTCTGAGCACCGATTCAAAAGTTAGAAACACTCACCCGTTCGTTCACTAAACGTACCTGAGCTAAACTTCGGATAGAAATTCCGGGCACACCGGGCCTCAGAATCAAGTTCCATCAGAAGCCGTGTTCTTGTAAAATCCCAAAGAAAATTAAGAAAAAATTTCCATTGAATTTTACGAGTATTTACATTACTACCACCGTAGGGCTTTACGTCCCCGTAAGGATACATAATAAACTAGGGGAACAAATGTGGGTATTGTGCACGCATCTGAGCCTCCAGCTTCCAAGTGCTCTCCTGGAGGTTCCCGTGCTGCCATCTGATGCATACTAGGGGAATAGACCATCCACGTAGGACCCACTCCTATCGACCCTCGATCTCCACTAGGACCTCCACAAAAGATTCCCCATCATCAATGTCACGCTCCCCATGGTCAATGATATGCATCGGGTCGTGCTTGTATCTCCTCAGCTAAGATACGTGAAAGACGTTGTGCACCCGATGCAACTGGGGTGGTAGAACTAGGCGATAAGCCACCTCGCCAACCCTATTGTAGACCTAGAATGATCCGATGAAGAGTGGAGACAACATGACGCCTTGACCAAATCTCAGTAATCCATGTCGAGGTGAGACCCGGAAGAAGACATGGTCAGCATCCTCAAACTCTAGTGGCCTCCGCCTCCTGTCAGCATAAGACTTATACCGGCTCTGAGCTATCCTCATCTTCTCCTGGATGAATGGGAACTTCTCTATGATGGATTGGACCATCTTCGGTCCCACAAGTGTTGACTCCCCAGGGTCTGTCCAGCACAGCGGTGATCTACAAGGTTGGTCGTACAACGCCTCGTATGGTGCGATCCCAATGGTGGAGTGGTAGCTGTTGTTGTACGCGAACTCCACCAAGGGTAGGTGGTCCTCCTAGCTATGACCAAAGTTGAGGACACATGCTCAGAGCATGTCCTAGAGAGTCTGAATGGTCCTCTCCATCTGACCATCTATCTGGGGTTGAAAGGCGGTGTTTAGACGTAAATGCATCCTGAACGCCTCCTGCAACCCCTTCCAAAGCCGGGAAGTAAAGTGAGCATCTCGATCGAAGATGATAGATGATGGCACACCATGAAGTCGTACAATTTCCTGAACATAGAGACGTCCCAAGATCTCTACTGAGCCCTGCTCTCTGATGGGTAAGAAGTGAGCCGACTTGGTGAGTCGGTCGACAATCACCCAAATGGAGTTGTGACCTTTGGAAGTGAGTGGAAGTCCAGTCACGAAGTCCATAGATATGCCGTCCCATTTCCACTCAAGGACCTCCAAGGGCTGTAGCAAGCCTGATGGTACCTAGTGCTCTGTCTTCACCTGCTGGCAAGTGAGGCATCGAGAAACGAACTCTGCCACAGCCTTCTTCATGCCCGGCCACCAGTGATGTTGTCTGAGATCCGGGTACATCTTCACCACTCCAAGATGTACCACCAGATGGTAAGTGTGAAACTCTCTCAAAACCTCCACCCGTAAAGCAACTGATACCATGGTAAGTCCTCTAAAAAGGACGTCGTGCTCTCCTCCTAAAGAGAAACCATCAGGTGCCTGTCCTGAGGATATCTTCACAAGCCACGTCCCACAATCAGCATCCCCACGTTGTGCCTCTCTAACCCACTGCATTATTGGAGGAGTGACTATGAGTGACTGAAGAAAGGCTGATCCATCTCTATCCACAAAGGATATCTGCAAAGCAGCTAGCTTCTATGTCGCCTCCCCAAGTAGCTGAATGCCCATCCTCCTGCTGAGGGCATCAGCCACTACGTTCCCCATTCCAGGAGTATAGAATATCTCAAAGTCATAATCCTAGAGGTACTCGATCCATCACCGATGTCTCAGGATCAGGTCCTTCTGCGAGAATATGTACCTGAGACTCTGGTGATCTGAATAGACTATAAAGCGCTCTCCCATCAGATAGTGTCGCCACATCTTCAGAGCGAAGACCACTGCTGCTAATTCTAGGTCATGGGTAGCATAGTTCTGCTCATGCTGTCACAACTGACGTGATCCATAGGCGATCACAGCCCGGTACTACATCAAGACACATCCAAGTCCTGTCCCCGATGCATCACAATAAACTATGTACCCTACTCCCTCCTCCGGCAACCTCAAGATAGGCGCGCTGGTCAATCTCTGTCTCAGCTCCTGGAAGCTCTACTTACATCTGTATGACCACACAAAGGGTTTCCCCTTCTTCATCAAAGCTGAGAGTGGTGCCACAAATCTGGAGATGTCTGGCACAAATCTCCTGTAGTACCCAGCTACTCCCATGAAACTCTACACCTCTGTCATGCTCCTGGGTGGCTCCCAAGTTAATACTGCCTCGATCATCACAAGGTCCACCGCAACTACCACCTCAGAGATGACGTGTCCCAAGAAGTGGACCTCGCGTATCTAGAACTGACACTTCGAGAGATTACCATAATGTCGGTGCTCTCGGAGGGTGTCCAGTACAACCCTCAAGTGGTAGGCGTGATCCTCCTCAGTTGTCGAGTAAATCAAAATGTCATTGATGAAGACCACGGAAAATCGATCAAGGTATGGCTGAATGGTCCTGTTCATGAGGTCCATGAACACTACTGGAGCATTGGTTAGGCTGAATGGCATAACCAAGAACTCATAGTGGCCATACCGACACCTGAAGGCCATCTTCTGCACGTCCTCGTCCTGAACTCTAAGATAGTGATAGCCTGACCTGAGGTCTATCTTCGAGAACCATCGTGCTCCCTTGAGCGGATCAAAGAGGTCATCAATCCTCGGTAGCGGATACTTGTTCCCCACTGTCACCTGGTTCAGGCGATGATAGTTGAAAAAGAGTCTCAAGCTATCATCTTCCTTCTTGGCAAACAATATCAGGGTAGCCCTAGGTGAAACACTGGGTCAGATGAATACCTTGCCCTGCGAGTCCTCCAACTATAGTCGTAGCTCTCGAAGCTCAGAGGGAGCCATATGATATGCTGGGGTGGATATCAGGGATGTCCCGGGGTACAGATCAATATAAAATTATACCACTCTACGAGGAGGTAGTCCTTGAACATCTTCGGGGAAAACATCCGCATACTGATCCACCACTGCCGGAAAACCAGGACTCTGCACGTCAACTTCTCCTAGGATGATGCTAGCCAACTTATGAGTGATGGGTTGTCCTCTCCTCTGCGTGAGTCCATCCTGTGCTGCAAAGGCTTCCTTCTTAGCTGTGAAGGTGAACCTGCTCATGTCGGTGCGTACACACCACACCTTGTGCCTAATATAGTCAATCTGGGCATGGACTGTTGATAACCAATCTATTCCCAAGATGACGTCGTAAGGCCTCAACGCCGCTACAAGAAGATCCCAGCTGAAGCTCTCGCCTCCTAGAGTAAGATCACACTGCCAGAACCAATGCGTAATTGTCGAGTCTTCTCTTGTAAGAGTCTCTAGCCATAAGGATCGAGCCAACGGCTTTATCGGAATCTCTGAGCTCCGAACAAGGGCAGCGACTATGAAAGAATGACTCTCTCCTGTTTCTATAAGAACTACATCAAGGTTGGAATAGACACAGATAGTACCTCGAATCATCTCGGGCATGCCGTGGTCGTAGGCCTCTGCTGCCTAGAGTTGTGCCTGTCTCTGCCCGCCAGCTCCCTGTGGTCGGGGGGACCTCCTCGTGGTGGTGGTGGTGGTAGAGCCTCAAAGCGTCGTCCGCCACCTGTAGCTCGACCAGCTGCTCTGCCTCGTCCTCCTACTTCCTGCAGACCACCATGGTCAACCCTCTGCCTATTTCTGGGTGGTCCCTCTACCTTCTGCTACTCCTTTGCACGGTGGGTCGGGCAGTCATGAGCCATGTGGCCATGCCTGCCGCATGTGTAGCACTGTCTGCCCCACGAAAGACTGGCTCTGTGCTGAGTGCCCCGCACCTCTGAGCCAGTGTCTTAAGGTCGTCTTCAGGAGGGTCTGGTCTTCCTTAACCCATGAGTCATCCGTCGACTGCCTACTATAGAATACCCTGGTACGTGCCGATCTGCGGTAGGTCTCGCTGCTGATGTAGGCTCAACAAGGAAGATCTCAATCAAAATGGCTCGCTCCAGAACAACTGCCTGTGTCGGAATGATGAGGGAGATGAGCGATGCCCTGATCTCATTCCTTAATCCTTGCTCAAAGGTCCGAGCCCAGATGAATGGGTCCCGTACCATGTCCGTTGAATAGCGTGAGAGATCTGTAAATGTCGCCGAGTACTGGGCGACCGTCAAGCTGCCCTTCCGCAGCTGTAGAAGCTCCTAGATGCGTACCGCACAGAGGGTGTTTGGGACGAACTCTGAGCAGAATATTCTCTCAAAGTCCGTCCAGAAGAGATATGCCTCGTCATGAACCTGGATCATCAAGCTCCACCATATGCCTACTTCCGTGTGCAGGAGGCTGGCTGTGAGGATCACCATGAGGTCTGCTGGTGTCCTCACTAACCTGAAAACTCATACAACTACCTCCATCCAATCCTCGGTGGCCTGATCGTCCGTCTCCCCGTGGAACCTGGGTGGTAGCTGACGCTAAAACTCGTGCAGTGCACTAAGGTGACATGCATCGTTAGCATCTGGGGCTGGTAGCATCAGTGGCTCGGCGGGGAGAGGTACCGCCGGTGCCTCTACTGTCAAAGGGCCCTGTACTGAGGCCTTGTTTCTTGGTGGGCTTTCGTCATGCACAATGCTCAGAACACTAGCTGGATGCCATCATGGGGCCATCCTAAAAAGAAACAAGTGCACCACAGTAAAACATTATTCCTGGCGAGTTGACATAATTTAATCACAACAAAAACTTGAAACACACATGCAATCAATGTTTTCGTGCATTAAGTCATAAATCAGAAGTCAGGGTTCTGGTGAATGGATACGTCGGCCGTCGCACCAACACTGGACTCCCTGGACTGATAACCACACTAAATACTCTCAACACTATTGTTTCACATAGAAAAATACCATAGTCCTGAGTTCTGTGGTAGAACCAAACTCCTCCAATACCAATTTTTCACGACCCGTCCTCGGGGCCCATGCCGTGACTACCCCTATCCCTCCTTCCATAGGCCAGGTGCTGGCAACTAGCACTAAGGCATAATTTCCGGTAAAAAGGGAAGGCATTGCCTTTGTAAAGTAAAATAACACCATAGAGAAAGAAAGAGAAAGTAAACACTAAGTAAATACTAGGTACAATAGTAAGTGCAGATAAAGTAAGCGGGCCAGTATACAAACCCAAACTGAAAGTAAAGTACAACTAGAAAGGGAAAAAAAACAAATGAAAGTAAATCCATATCCTCAAGCCGTCCACTGGAAGTCCCACCTGAAGGGTGGGTATAGAAAGCCTCCACAGCTCCTTGGGTCCAGCCGTCCGCGCCGAGTACGCCTCGCCTAGTGATCCTCCTCCAGGTACCGACCTGCTCCTCGTGCCTCAACCACGATCAGTGTTGTCTATCGTCTGCAACCAACACAACGTAGTGCAGGCATAGCCAATGCAGGGGTGAGTTTAATATACTTAGTAGGGACCCCGTGACCCCTGAAGGTCTCCTAGAATCGACAAAGGAAAATACACAAAGGAAATATACAAACACGAAGTAACATCCAGCACTACTTGGGTATATTCCCATAGATATACCTAATTCATCAATTCTCATTCGGCTCCAACATCTGAGCTCAAGAACAACCCAGTACACACAGGAAAACATAACGTAATTCACACATGATATGAAGACAATCTTATCTAAGATAAGGATTGAAAGTCCAGATTCAGCTCACACAGGTATACTTATTTGTAAGATGATAAATATGATCAGATGTAGCCACTGATTAATCTAAGTAATCGGGCCCACACAGGATCGATAGGTAATAACCCTCGCAATGACCCACAAAGGATCGATAGGTAACTAATGTAACACCCTGAGATTTTATGAAAAATATTCTTTTAATTTCATTAATGTCTTGTGCTATAGCAAGATTACATTACGCTATATGCAACACCGTATTAGCTTGCAGTATACGCAACACTATTCTTGGATCGTGTTACACACAATTTTGATAATAGTTATTCTACGCAACATTGAGTATATATATATATATATATATATATTCAATGTATAAATGAAATATGGTTGGATTATGTTATACGAAACATAGAAGGATTCTTGCATAGCACGCAACCCTGACTTGGCTTGCATTACACGCAATCGCGACCTTCCTCGATAGCGTGTGTTGTACGCAATACCGGGTTTTACTAAACAACGATATATTATTTTAATATTATTATGAAATAGATGTTATGAATAGTTTTAACTAAATTTTTAATCTTATAAGATTATTATTCATCTTACACATTTTCTACAACATGGTATAAGAACAAAATAAATTTTTCGGGTAAAATAAGTATTTTTCAAAAAATGCAGTTTTGCCGCCTTTCAATGGAGCACCCACTTTAAATATAGTTTTGACATGTTTATAAGTTCAATTTGACAAAATAAAATTCTTCTTTGGAATCATAAAATAAAAATTTACTTTGGATAAATTTTCATATCATTCTGGTAACATTCATATTTTAATGAATAGTAAAAACACGGTATATTTTAATTAAAAACAAATTTTTTTCATCGCAAAAATTTACATGGTTAAATTATAATATTGAATGGTTTTAAAGTATAAATAGAATATATTTTTACCATTTAATATAATTTATTTCATTATCATTGATTCTACCTTGAATTCATAGGATAAATCAATTCAATCTTTTGCAATGTTTTTATGAAAAACCCATTTTCTTTCGACAACGGGATTAATTTCAATTTAATTTCTGCAACTTTTGTGTATTTAATTTAGAAAAATAGATTCAATATTTGGAATCAGTGGATCAAAATTATGTTAATAAGTTACTTTTTATTTTTGGGAATTATGAATAGTAACTACGGTAAATTTTATTTACCGTAGTTAAAGGTAAATCGTGTAATTATGGGTAAATATAATATTATAAAATTACCCTAACACATGTCAAAATCCTATTGGATGTCTAAGAGTCGACCCATATCACCTAAGGGTCGGATTAGATTCATTTAATGGACTTGTTTCCATGAAAATAAGTTAAATATTATTAAAACCAAAGAATGTGACAGTATGTCACTTTCTTAAATCTTATAAGTATAATAATTTTAATTTAGTGATAAACTTCATGAAACATCGAACATGAATAGTCTCCAGAAAGATAATACAATTATATACATCATAGGAATTTATTTATAATTTTTAGGGATTAAATAATTATCATTTATTATGACACAATGATGGTGCAGTAATTGTCTTATTAATGAAATATTGACATAATTGATGTTATAAATACCCAAATAAATGTAATTTAAGACTTTTTATGAATTAAACTAATTTTATAGTTTAATATGACATGTTATTATTGATTTAATTAACTTTTTTCGAACTAATAATTCTATTATAATTTTCACAAAAAATCAATTACTAAATAGTGTCAAAATTGACATAAAATAGTTTTTTAAACAAATATTATATTATTAATTGTTATTTTATTCGTAAAAATCTAAGGTTCGGCCAAATGACTTATATAAGGTTATATATATTAATAATAAACAACTTGGGGTTCTTTTGGCTTCTTATTGTACGTTTATTAACCTTATAGTATAAGAACACAAAATGACACGGTAAAAGTAAAATTATTTAACTAAATGTTAAATCTAAATGATAAGGTTAAAATAGGAACCTAAACTTGTATAAATTATATTAGATGAGAAGATTTAGACCCATCCCCACCTTAGATTCAAAATAAATCATTTTGGATCTATTTAAAACCGAATTCGACTTTATAATAAAATAATATTTTTAGTTCTTCCAAAGGTGCCCCTCTCCTCCATTATAAAAGGGCACCCCCTCCCTCTCTTACTCACAACACTTTGAGCCTTAAAACTCAGACAACCCCTGAAAAATTCTCTTCTCCACTTCCCTAGAATCATCATAGAGTTTTTGGTCTTCTTCAAAGACCTATTTTATTACCCTAAAAGGAGGTATCAAAGAAGCACTTCAAAGAAGAGGTAATGTCCGTTACTGATTCTTTCATCTTTATTTCTTCTTCCAATTATTCTTCTTTAGTTGTTTCATTATAAATTACTAACATCAGTATCACTAATATACTGATATGTTATTATAAGTATGAAACAACCCTATTTCACCATCTATCCATCCTACGGAAAAAGAAATCACCACGCGTGCGTACGTACGGAATACCATCTCCACACCGTGGTGTAATATATTTTCCACCACCACCTTACTTGGATGGGAATAATGGTGTAAATAATGAATATATATGACTATTAAAAAGTGATATTGATTCTGAAATAGTATACATACACTCCAATATAATTCCACGGTCATGGGAATGATATCATCGCTCGTGCGTACGTATGGAATACCGTCTCCACGATGTGATACGATTCATTCTACATGATCTTCATTACATAATGATTATATAAATGAATTGAATGAATTAATATGATATATATTACAATAAAACAATTCTGTAAATGAGGTATCTATAAACTAAAGATAAGAATAAGAATTTATTCGACAAACACGCATAAGAACAAAAAAGTAATAAACACCCGAATAACAAGTAGTAATGAATTATTACTAATAATAAGCTACGAATATGACCATATATTATATCATAAAAATAAGTATGATACTGGAATAAGTCAATAACATTATTTAAATAATTATACAGGAGATTAGGACACTTACAAATCATATCGGACCTAAGGTAAGGGAAATATCACAATCTCATTTTTTTATCCGAGATTGTTTATACTTTGGTATTTACTGGGGTGTATTTTATCATCCACATCCATGTTTCCTCAATATGTAATATTTATATCCTTATACAATAGTTTATATCCAATTTTACCCTTTGGTGAGTTTTTAGTAAAAGATATGAAAGGAATCTTTTATCGTTTTGCATACGAGGTACTTTTTGACTTTTCTGACAAAAGTACGAGGAATGTTTTTTTTAACTTATACAGCATGAATGGATTTTTAAAACATTATTTCCAAGAAGCTTCCATTAAAATTTTTCAAGTTTATTTTTAATAAAATTCTTTTAGTTTAAAATTGTATGACATTTTAAGAAATTAATAGTGTTTTTGAAGTAGAAACTATATTTTCGTCAAGAATGGAGTTCAAGTGTTTTATCAAAATTATTTTCCATCTAAGATAATATAGGGTTCTGATTCTATCCCTATTATTACATTTTTTTTATTATGTTGTGATGGAGAGATTTTTATGAATTCCTTTATCTTATATGAATTATTTTATGATGTCATGATGTTTAAGATTCCCATTTTTATTACATGGGTTATGCTATGATGTATGGTTTATGATTTTGTGGCACACATAAGAATGGTATCATTATGAGATGGGTGGGACCTATATCTCCCTCCAATTAATTGGGTAAATATTTTATATCTCATGATATAGACATGGCTGGAACGGTAGGTTATACCAGTTCAGTGAAACAGGACTGAAACGAGGAGTGAACTCGGTTCAGAAAGGGACTTTATCCACTAAGATAGTCTTGGCAATGAGCCTTGACTAATAAGAAATGATTCTCTATGATTATGTGTGTATGACAAAAAGTTTCATGTTTTATGTTATGATTATTGGGATTACATTTCACTACTATGATTTATCACTTGTTATGAAATAATGATCTCATTTGCAGGTTAAGATTTCTAAAAGATATGTTCTTATGAATATGGTGTGATTGATATTTCTTTTGTTTACCCTTGATGAGCATTTGAGCACACCCTTTTATGTTTTCTTTTCCCGAGGACATAAAGAAAAGATTCAGATTTATAAAAAAAGAAGATCTTTATGGGAGATGTTGAAGAACATTCACGATGATTAGAAGATTATATTCCAAGTTTCCAAAGACACTAAACTATTACGGTCCTTGTGTGTGTGTTTTTGTAATGTACTAATTATTCCGCAAAAGTAATTTAATGTCCATGTACGTCAAGTTTCGGGTCTCTACAACTAACCCCCACAATGACCCACACAAGATCAGACCCACATAGTATCTGTAGGCGCTGGCCCACACAGGACCACTAGGCACTAACCCACACAGAATCTGACCCAAACAGGATCGTAGCACTGATCCACGTAGGATCACTGAGTGCTGTAGTCGTCGTCGTCGAATCCACGAAGGATTTCTATATAGTCGTCATCGTCATCGTAGTCACAGCCAGCTCTAGGGTTTCCACACACAGCAAGCTCATTCGGGGCAGTCCGCTCCACGAGCCAAAGGACTGATACATTAACTGACACATAGTCCGGAGTTGATGTATCCAAAAGTTATGTGTCATCATCAGGAACTCAATGTGACAAACGGTGCATCGATCGGACTCTCGGTCTGAGAGTTATTGGCCTTTTCGTTCCAGGGGCCCTGTTGGTTTTCAATTCAAAACCAACCCGACCGTACTCCAACTATGTCCAAACCTCGAGCAGAGTAAGCCAAGTGGTCTGTCTCACTTAGAGGAATCCATCAAAGTCGATGGCACGTCAATCAGACATCTGTAGCTCAAGTTATAATCGTTTCCGCTCCGAGGGCCCCGTTGGTTTCGTGTATGAACCAACCCAGCCGAACCTAAAGTACTCCGAAACCTTGAGTGTAATATATCAAAACGACCGTCTATTTCCAATGATTTCATCGCCGCTGACAGTACATCGATCGGAGGTCCGAAAACCTAGTTATGGACAAAATACAGTGAGAGGTCCGGAAGCGGGGGTTTCGGGCCCGGATTGACGTGGCCCGAGACCCCCCTAGGTCGGCCCGAACCGGGTCGACTCAACCCAGGTCCTGGTCCGGCCCGCTTGGGTACGGCCCGGCCCGGCTGGCGCGGCCCGATCGCTAGGTGCCTCGGCCGTTTCGGCCGAGCGGTTGGGGGGGGGGGGGCGCCTGCCCACCTGTTTCATAACAGTGACCCCCATGATGGTGGGCCCTCTCCTACTAGCCAGCCGGGGGTCATAACCCCAGGCTCCTCCCTTGACCGGTCAACCCGCTCCGGCCTGCCAGCTGTTGCCGCCATGGGACCGGCACTGGCCGGTCCCCCTACTCCGACACCGGCGGCGCGGAACCGGCCGCCGGTCCTTGCTTTGAAGCGGCCAGAGCCGCAGCCTTGGTTCATCTGGCGTGGTGCGACGGCGCTGTGCCCCTCCGTCGTGGCCCCGCTTCGGCCATGGCGTCTTTGTTTTTTTCCAGCGCGACGCGACGGAGCCGCAGCTTGGTTCGATTTTCAATTATATGGCGCGACGGCGCCGCACATCCTTGTCGCTCGTTCCTGCGCAGTGTGATGGCACCGCATTACTTCTCTTTGAACCGTAATCAACACAAAATATAAGGGACGAGGGTCGGCCGTGTTTGTGCGGCCCGGCCCCCTCCCATTAATCGATAGCAAGTGGTCCAATTGAATGAGTAACGTCGATGGAAGAAAATCACGAATACCATCAACAATAAAATTACCCTACCTCGAGTGTAATTTGAATGGAGGTTCGTCTGGGAAATAACCATCGTGGAAGAAGACGTCGCGGAAGGAGAATCATTGAGTCATGGATAAAAGATTCGTCGGTGTCACGTCATCGATCTCCGAGAATCTGGCGTTCTTGTCAACCTTCGTTGGAGGGCGTCGTTCTTCACGTTCTTCGCGTTCTTTGCGTTTTTCGTCAAAGAAGAATAAGATCTTCAAGCCCCGTAGATTTTCTCCAAATCCTCTCAATGCAACAAGTTCCTACCAAAATAAAATAAGTACATCAATTATTTTATTAAAATGAAATAATTATTTGAATTTCAAACATTCAAATTAAACTCACCTATTTAATTTACAAAAGTTATCAAATTAATGGTGAGTTTAAGGAGTTAGGGAATATGAAGGGGTGGGGTTCGTGTGGGCCCCACCACCCTCATAAACTCCCATGGAATGTTGGGTGGTTTCCCCCCCAACTTCCACTCAAAGGTTTTAACCACTTAGAAAGAAAAAATAAAAATTGTAGCTAAATTTTTTATTTTTAACATCCATATTTTTTTAAGAACTTCTCTCATGTAAACATAGCTCCAAAAAAGGTGTTCCTAAGCAATTATCGGCGCTGCGAATCCATCGATGCCCTCAGAATTCAATTCTGAGCAACACTTCACAAGTTAGAAAAACCCGCTCATTTGTTCACTGAACATACCCGAGCTAAACATCGGATAGAAATTCAGTGCACACTGGGCCTCAGAATCAAGTGCCGTCAGAAACCGCGTTCTTGTAAAATCCCAAAGAAAAATAAGAAAAAATTTCCCTTGAATTTTTGGGTATTTACATTTATACCCATGGGTGGATTAGAGGATAAAGGTAAGGATATTTGGGATCTATTTGGGAAGAGTTTTATTGAGCAATAGTGGTTGGAGATATGAGAGGAAGTGAAAGGAGATGATACCTTTTTATAGTGTAGATAGAGTGGTAGTCTTGTAAATACAAAAATATATAAATTAATGGGTGGTATCCTTTGCCTAATGAATCTAAAAAATGGAAAATTTATTTTTTAAAGTGATATTATGTTAGATAAATACCTCCACCACACATAAAAAAAAGGGCATTTTTGAATTTCAAAAATTAACTTCTATGTTTCTCCAATATCATCATATTGGTTTCTATAAAAGAACCTAAATTTATAACAAATGTAATTTATCATTTAGAATAAAATAAAGTGAGATTTATTAGATAATATAGTTCAATATAATTGTATATATTATATCTAATTTACAATAAATAAAAATACACTTTTGTGTTGGAAATTAATTTTAATGCAATCGCATGCAACATGCCAAAACACAACATAAACCTATATTTTTCTAACAATGTTTTTAAAAAATATGTGTCAATATGATAATTAAAAAAGAAAAATTTCTCTATAAGTATACTATAATTAATATTTATTTACAAATTAAATAACATGGAAAAATATATTATTTTTATTAATTTAAATCTGTTTAATAAAATAAAATTTATTATGAAATAACATTAATGTAAATTGTTACATTATATATTTAATTTTATTTTAACAATAGAAATTGAATTTTGGAATTAAAATTTATTAAATTACCGGATGTGAAACATTATATATTCTTTTAAAAAACAATTAAATAAATTAATTCGATCAATTTTTTACTTTAAATATTCATAGTATCTTTTATTTTAGTTGATTATTAACTAAATAATAATTGTATTGGTGTTTAATAAGTATTTTATGTAATTAATTCATCTAAAAAATTAATTATAAATTATTATGAAAAATATAAAATATTTTAATTTTAAAATTATATGTATAAGCTAAAACATTATGTTTTTTTACATATCTCAATTATTATAGATTTCAATGGTTTGTAAGGTAACCTTTCTGTAGTTATTTCCTTATATAACTTATAATATAGGTAACATTCATTAAATATTACACTAATAAACCATAAAATTAGTAATAATAGGGGAAATTGTCTAAAAAATGGAATCCAATGGCTTTTAGACTAGTTTCAATGTCATTTTCTCCATTACTACTAAGGTTTATTCACATTTTAAGCTTAATTTAACCATAATCACCTTATTTGTTTTTAATCACTTTCACAAACATTTCTAGCCAAAAATTATGTTGTTATTATTTGACCAGAAATTTTACACTTATTACAACTATTTACATATATTATTTATAATTAAATTACAAAATTTGGAAAATTAAACTTAATACTAATCCAACAGATGTGTTAGGAAAACATGTTTTTAATGTGAAACCATTCAAAAGGTCAACAAATTTTTAAGTACAATATAAATATAAAATCAATTCATATAACCTAAATTGTATTAATTTATGTATCATTTATCTATTGGGACATTATGAAACAATTTAAAGTATAATGTAAACTTAATAATCATTTGAAAAAATTCATACTTAAACTAAAATTCCATATCTACCACTATTTATCAAAAAATGAAACATCACAAATAATACCAAAAATAGAGCCTTAGATAGTTTTGACATTTCAAATTAAAAATTGATGTTTATTGTTAAAAATAAAATCTATAAAATTTTCTAAATATATTTTTAAAATAGGCACAAAAAATAAATGGTAGTAAAACACAATTTTTCCTATAAGAAAACTAACTTTGTATTGAATGCAATGAAAGTGTAAAATTTTATTAACTTTTTATAAAATATAAAAAATATTATGAATTGATTGGATATTATATTCCCTCTCATGATTTTTGTTGCAATCCATACATTCTATAGAATATAATTTTCATAATTTATATTTTTTTGGTGTTATAGTTATATATTCAGAAAACCTTAATCCAATATCCACGACCAGTTTACATTTTCATAATTGAGATTAGTTTCAAAAATTAACTTATTTTTCTTATCATTTTTTAGATGACAAGACTCATTTGAGATTTATTCTAGAAACTTATTTGACCTGGATTCATAATAAGAAATCATTTAGAATGATGTCAAGGATAATCACATATTTCACAAAATAATTCAATAGGATGAAATTTATTTTCTATTTTTTGACTAGATTTTTATTTGAATTATTAATTTAGTTGGATGATTCCCTCTAATAATTTACCCATAATACTTCCTAGACTTATTATATTATTTTTATTAAACATTCACATCATAAATATATTCCCAAAGTCAATATAATACACAGAGAAACCATATAAAGAATAATTTACTATAAAAACTTTAAGATATTCGGAACAATTAACTAGTTTCTTTATAGGATTAAAACCATCATATTTTTTCTTATTAGACTATTTCATAGCCATTAAAGTTTATCTAGATATGGTTTTTATAATTAAACACTCTATTTCACAAAAATATCATTTTTTTCTTCGTTTGTATTTTCTACACACCTAGTCTTTTTAACATTCTTTATCTTCCGAAAATCTTCAAGATTCATATAAACCTCTATGGATGATCGACATTGATACTTATAAGGATCAAATTTCATCAAAAATTCTCTAACTTATATAACATAACATTGTAAGTTTGTGATCCCTTACTAGGAATTATTAAATTTCAATAGAACATGATACAATTATTTATCCTTACAAATAACCTCTCATCAAGTATGATGATATATTTTTTCACATATTCATTTAACTTTATAAAATTATTGATCTCATTTTAAAAACATAGATTTTTTTTCAATCAATAATTCCATTTTGGTTGATGAATATTTTTATTTAATTCCTTTATAGTTAACCTTTTCATGTCTAAGAATATCTTATAGGTATTCTCTTAATCATCATTTTAGTATATTCTCCTTTTCAACCTCATCTTCATCTCATTTCGAGTAGTTTTTTTCATCTATGATAAAAATCTCACCATAATATTTTGTAACAAGTAATGTGTCAGTAGTTTAATCAGTAATTTTTTCATCTTCCATATCAACATAATTGTGATCCTCCCACTTGGAAAAATTTTATTTTTATATTTATAGTACTATTTATCATATCATTTTGAAATGGAAATTTATTTTTCATGCTTTTTCATCAGTATTATTCCTGAATTTCAATATTATTCATCATTATCATCATTTTCCTTATATGTTGGAAAATATGTAGTAATTTTAGAATGTCTATCTAACTAAAGTACATTAAGGATAATTTTATTTGATACATTCTTGTACCTAATTTTAACTTTATTTAATGAAAAAAATAAGAATTCATAACAAATTACATACCTCATCCTATGTGTTTTAGTTATCACTGACATCATCGCATTGATGTTTCTTCAACATTATTTCCATTGTATCATTGAATGAGATTTCATGATTGTATTTTTCCATGTTCGTGATTGTCTTATATATAATCATGTCATATGTGATGGGCTTATTGCATAAGTCATCCAATGTGGGTGATTCAAGATCACTATATTCTAAAGATGATACTTTGGAATCAAATATATATTAAAAAATTCATATAATACATCCAATATTACCCAAATATTTTAATTTCATACCAAAACATATTATTATTCATTAAATTTCATTAACATTATAATTATTTAACTAATATAATTATTATAACCAATGTTATGATCATCATATTATAATCTCTATACATCCAAAATTGCCCAATTCACATTAATATTTCATTCACATATATTATTTAACTTGTCCCAATGATGTTAGAAATTTTAATTCAATTAATCCTTATAAATTAACTTTCTAGAGGGAGAAGAGTATATCATTTATGTCTCAGCTATCATTTTCTAGATTCTTCTTATATGATGTTTAAATGTAAAACCCCTCAGTGGGTGGAGGGAAAAAATTTGTAGAAGAATCATAAAATTCATATCCAATTTAAATAAGATGATGTTACATTATTTCATTCAAGATATTAAAACATTTATCATCAAATAAAACAATCCCCTTGCTGCTAAAAAATTCTAAATAACCATGGAAACCTTCTTTACATTAAATATTTTGAAGAGTTAATTAAAGTAAAATAGGGTTAATACAAAATAAAAGGACTAATCAGTATATTTATGAACACAAATAAGGATATGGGTTTAATAAGTGATGTTCTATTTTTTTATATACATATAAAGGAAATATCAATTTCATCTAGTAAATGACAATTGACCTTTACATAAAATATATTAAGAACACTCACAAGAACTCCTATATTTAAAAGGTTCAAACCTCGATAAGTATAGAAATAATTTGGAATGGTTTAAAAATATTTCAAACCATACAAACCCTAGAAAATAAAACTTTCAATGTATTACATCAATTAGGGAATACTAATTACTATCAGAAAAATATATTCCTTAAAAACAGAATTTTATTCTTTAATAGACAATAAGATAAATTAATAATTATGAACATAATTTAGAACTATCACAAATATGTTTTATAAAATTTTCACTATGATTTTAGAATATTCATCATAAATTACTTCATATAATTTTATCTACATCCACTTCATATTATTGCACAACATAGACAATAAATTTCATTATAAACTTCTCTACTGAAGGATGATTATCTATTTCCATATTCATCAAGTAGAATTTAATTAGTTGCACATAACCTGACAAAATTTCATGACGATATGTTTAGGTGATTCTAAATGATGGTATCATACATGTATAATGAATATACTCTATCTTATTTCTTATTTAAATTTCTTTTTATACCAGATTCTTTTTACCCACTTTATAGTACCACTTCTTGAGGTGATACTACATCTTATGATTTAATAATTAGTTGGATATTCAATTCCCCAATAAAAATCATCATTTCAATAACGTTTCATAGAAAAAATTATCCCAATTTACAAAGTGGTCTATGCTTGAAAAATTATAGAGGATTGTAGAGTTCAAATTCATTTCTCTTGATTAAACATTGACTATCCCACTAAAACAATTCAATATTTAAGAACATTAAAATATAATAAAAGTAATGAGTCATTATCCCTTTATATAATCATTCCTTAAAACTCAAAATCAATTATCACATAAAATATTAATTAATATGTTCACGGAACATGGTATTCATTTATTTATCGATGGCTCATGAAATTCTCGATGAGCATCCTCACCTTTGATTAATTTTACAAAATATCATCAATACTCTCAAAACATAATATAAACCATACATTTAAAAACATAAATATTTGGTAACATTGAAAGGATCACCTCAATATGATAATCCTTTACCCTTTAGACATCATATGTATATTTATGTAAACCAATACTAGTTTCCTCGGCTTAGTTCTCTTGGTGATTACCTATTTAAAATGATATGAATGAAACCCATTATCTAACTACCTCATTGAACATATTTTCAATCAATTATTCTAATTAAATCTCACCCTACGACCATATTTATATTATTTTTCAGAAGGAAAAAATAAAATATAGTATAATATATTTTAAATGATTTATTAAAAGAATTTATACTACTTTTCAACCCATCCAAATTAGTAATAAGCTTCCAAAACTCTATAATTTTTTGACATTGAAAACATTATTAATTCAAAAATAATTATCAATGATAATGAATATTATCATATAACCCTTTTTTTAATTTAATGCCATCAATGATTCACATGATTTAGTCATTTATTGGTATCTTAGTTTTATAAATCAGGAAGGAATTTGACAATTGACATCAGTATGACTACCTCATTGCATTGGACTATGTGTAACCAACCCTATCTGTTATACTCCATCCAATAAATATCATAAGAAATCATTACATTTTTATGTTCTCAATTTTTTAAAACTAAAGATAATACTAAGTAAATCTTACATTCCATATAAACGTATTCTTCTCGTAAAAAATAATAAAGAAGATCTTGGTCTAAAAAGATATCTATTTAGGGCTATGCATTAGATTTTTTGTAACGGATGGATGACTTCGTTATAAATAATAGTTGAATTGGAAAAAATAATTTTTTTAGGCCAAGTTGGATAAAATTAGTTTTCCAAAGAGGAAATAAGTGGTTGGTTTATTTTTTTATTTTATTTTCTTATCATGAAATAACAAAACATTATAATGGTTTGTGATTGGAAGAAGTAATACTATACTCATAATATCAGACACATAGAGGTTATGAGTGTTCATAATTTATAGTTTTATGTTCTAATGTGTTTTCTTGGTACTCTATTATGTATAAAATTATTTTTTCGATCAAAGTTTGAAATTTTATAAGAGTTAGAATGTCTTAAAAAATATTTCAAAAAAACATGATTCTTTGTGGTGATTCATGTTCTCAGTATTATATTTTTACTGAATAATTATTATCCATGTATGGTTAATTAATTGGGTGAAAATGTGTTAGTGTATTCAGTTATTTTGATATAGATTACAATTTTTTATTGAATTAAAAGTGATGTTAAAATTGAAAAGTGTTTTATAACATTAAAATTGTAGTAAAATGATTTTATAGAGATATTAATGTTCTCATTACCATTAATAAGTGAAAATAAAAAAAATGTTTTTTATAATAAAATAAAATATGAATTTGTTTTCAATTGATCGTATATCATTGAGGCCAGAAGTGTTAGATTGTGATTTTTTGTGTCGTCTAAGAGTTGGTTTTGGAAGACATCTGAGGTTGTTTAAAAGATATATTAGAATAATTCATCAGATGGGTCAAGTCATCGGATGGAATGATTCATAGAATTCACTATCAGTCATTGAGATTTAAAATTTTTTTTGTTTATATTTGTCCTTCGGACCTATCGTTCCATTGATAGAAAAGTTGAATGATGACCCAAATAATACATTGAATAAAGAATATAAATAAGTGGAGACAATGTTTTTAGTTCAATAATGTAGTGAATTTTTTTTATTTATTAATTATAAGGTTTTATGAGTCCGATCAAAAATATAATGTACAAAAATGTAGTCAACCGTTTTCTTTGATGTTGTAAAGACACGTAAAATTCAAGGAAATTTTTTTCTTAATTTTCTTTGGAATTTTTCAAGAATGAAGTTTCTAACGACACTTGATTCATGGCCCGGTGTGCCCGGAATCTCTATCCGAAGTTTAGCTCGGGTACGTTCAGTGAACGAAAGAGAGGGAATTTCTAACTTTTGAACCAGTGGTCGGGATCAAATTCTGAGGGCACCGATGGAACCGCAGCGCCGGTAATTGATTAGGAACGCCTATTCTGGAGTTGCGTCTACATGAGAGAAATTGATAAAAATTGTCAAAGTTAAAATAAAAATTTAATTACAATTTTTATTTTCTCTAAGTGGTTTTTAAGCTTTGGGTGGAAGTTGGGTAACTACCCAACTTCCCAAGGGACGTTATGAGGGTGGTGGGGCCCACACAAACCACACCCATTTATATACCTAACTCCCTCAACTCACCTTTAATGTTGACAACTTGTCTTGAATTAATTAAGTTGAATTAATTCAAACTTTTGAAATTCAATTACTTATCTTGTGTTAATAAAATAAGACTTGGGATTATTTTATTTTTGGTTAGAGTCTTGTTGCATTTGGAGGATTTGGGAAGCTTGAAGAACATCTTCTTCAACAACGAAGAACACGAAGAACAAATCGATCTCCGAAAAGGAATGCCAAGCCCTCAGAGACCGACTACGCGACATCATATATCGCGACGCCGATGACATCTTCTTTCGCGACGTGTCTTCCCACGATGGTTATTCCGTGACGAATTCTCATTTGATGAAACCCCGCTAAATCTATGCTCGAGGTAGGGGTTTATGCGATTTCTTTTCGTGATTTACTCCCATTCATTATCCTCGTATAATTGGATAGAATGATATCAATTAATGGGAGGAGGTCGGACCGCACAAACACAGCCAACCCCTCCCTCTATTTTCTTGTTGTTGTGGTATGACGGGAAGTGACGCGGTGCTGACGCACCGCGTGGGAACGAACGGCAAGAATGTGATATGTCGACGCGCTGTGTTCTTAAAAATATTAACCAAGTTGCGGCGCCGTCAGGCCGCGCTGGAGAACCGAAAAAGCACCACGACCGGACTAGGTCCGCGGTGGAGGGGTGCGGCGCCTTCGAGCCGCACCAGACGAATGAAGGCCGCAGCCGGTACTGGGCCCCGGCGGAGCATGGGAACCGGTGGCCAGAAATGGGCCACCAGAATAGGAGCGGGACCGGTAGCCGGAAATGGTCCGACGGCGTTGAAGTAGGGAGGGGACTGGCCGTCACCGGTCCCGTGGCGGCAGAAATCGGCCGGCCGGGGTGGGCCAGACAGACAGGGGAAAATCCGGGGGTTCAAACCCCCGGCCGGCCAGCTGAACGGCCCCCAATAAGGGGGTCCACAGTTACAAAACATGGGGGGCAGCGCCCCCCCTGCTAACCGAACGACTCGGCCGAGCCAGCTGGCACCATGCGCCAGCGCGCCGGGCCACGCCCAGCCGGGCCAACCCGGACCCGAGTCGGGTCGCCCCGGTTCGGGCCGACCCAGGGGGTCTCGGGCCTGGTCGGTCCGAGCCCGAAACCCCCGTTTTCGGACCCTTTTTGGTCTTTTACCCATATCTCGGGCTACGGACCTTCGATCGACGCACCGTCAGTGGCGATGCGATCTTTGGATCGAGATGGTCGTTTAAAAATATTACACACATGGTTTCGGAGAACTTTGGGTTTAGCTGAGTTGATTCGTACACGAAACGAACCGGGCCCTCGGAGCAGAATTGCTTATAACTTGAGCTCCGGACGACCGATTGACGTGTCGTTGACTAGGATGGATTCTACTTAGTGAGACAGATATTTTGGCTTACTCCGCCCGAGGTTTGGACGTAGGTGGAGTATGGTCAGGTTGGTTTTGACTTAAAAACCAACCGTGCCCCTGGGACGAAAAAGCCAATAACTCTCAGATCGAGCGTCCGATTGACGCCCCATCTGTTGCGTTGAGTTCCTATTGACGATACGGAACTTTTGGATACATCAAATTTGGAATTTGTGTCAGTTGATGTATCAGCCTCTTGGCTCGTGGAGCGGACCCTCCTGAACGAGCTTGCTGTGTGCGGGAACCCTAGAGCTGGCTGCGACTGCAACGACGATCCTTTGTGGGTCTAACGGCTTAGAAGAATCAGTAACTACATCTGATCATCTCTATCGTCTTACGAAGAAGTAAACCTGTGTGAGCTGAATCCTATTTTGCATTCCTTTGTTGATTGAGTTGTGCTATCCTGTGGGGATTTCGTTTTGATTTCCTGTGTGGAATACGTTTTGATTTCCTGTGTAGACTAGGTTGTACTTGGTCTCGGAGGTTGGGGCATACTGGAATTGATGACTTAGGTATATGAATGGGCATATACCTAAGCAGTGTCGGATGTTACTTCGTTATTGTATCTTTCCTTTGTAGATTATCCTTTTTTGATTTTGGGAGACCTTCGGGGGTCTTTGGGTCCCTACTGAGTACCTTATACTCACCCATTCATGGGCTATGCTCGTACTATGTTGTGTTGGTTGCAGACGACGGACAGCGTTGATCGCAGTTTAGGCTTGCGAAGCAGGTCAGTACCCAGAGGTGGACCACTGGGCGGGACGTACTCGGAGTAGACGGTGGGACCCGAGGAGCTGTGGAGGCTATCTGTACTCACCCTTCAGGTGGGACTTCCAGTGGACGGCTCGAGGCTGCAGTTTTTCTTTTCAATTGCTGTTTTCCCTTTTCGATTTGTACATTACATTCAGTTTTGTGTTTGTATTCTGGCCCATTTACGGTCCGCACTTACAATTGTACTCAGTTTTCTACTAGTGTTTACTTCTACTGCTTCCTTGCTCTGTGTTGTTTGTTTACTTTACAAAGGCAATGCCTTACCTTTTTACCGGGATTTACGCCTTGGTGCTAGTAGTCGGCCTGTGGCCTATGGATGGCGGGCTTGGGGTAGTCACGAAACGGGCCCCGAGGACGGGTCGTGACAAATTTGTATCAGAGGAGTTCGGTTGTACCATAGAACTCAGGACTATGATCTTTTTCTATGTGGAGAAATAGTGTTAAGTGTATTGGGTGTGGTTATCAGTCCAGGGAGTCCAGTGTTGGTGCGGCGGCTGACGTATCCGTACACCAGGACCCAGACTTCTGATTGCGGACATAATGCACGAAAACATTGATTGCATGTGTGTTTCAAGTTTTCTTTTTGATTTCATAATAACAGCTCACCAGGTATACTGTTTGACCATGGCACACCTATTTCTTTTCAGGATGGCCCCACGACAACAGCCAGCTGGGGTTCTGATAAATGTGCGTGACAACAGCCCACCGAGCGACGAGGCCTCGGTATAGGGCCCTTTGACAACAGAGGCACCGGCAGTACCGCTACCCACCAAGCCACCGTTGCTATCAGTTCTAGCCGCTGACGATGCACGTCGCCTTAGTGCACAACACGAGTTTCAGCGCCAGCGACCGCCCATGTTCCACGGGGAGACGGGCCCCCAGGCAGCCAAGGGTGGCTGGAGGCAGTGGTATGGGTTTTTTGGTTAGTGAGGACACCAGTGGACCTCATGGTGATCCTCGCAGCGAGCCTACTGCACGCGGCGGCAGGCAGATGGTGGAGCATGATGCTCCAGGTGCACGATGAGGCATCTCTCCTCTGGACGGAATTTGAGATCCTTTTCGGCTCGGAGTTCATCCCAGCCACCCTCCGTGTGGTGTGCATCCAGGAGCTTCTACAGCTACGACAGGGCAGCTTGACGGTCGCCCAGTACTCAGCGATATTTACTGATCTCTCGCAATACTCGACATACATGGTATGAGACCCATTCTACCGGGCCCGGGCCTTTGGGCAAGGATTGATGCAGGAGATCATGGCATCGTTGATCTCCCATAGCATTCCGATGCAGGCAGGAGTACTGGAGCGAGCCCTTTTGATCGAGAGCTTTCTTACTGAGTATACACCAGCGGCGAGACCCACCGCAGGTCGGCATGTAGCAGAGTCTTCTGCAGCAGGAAATCGACAGATGAATCATGTGTCCAGGCAGACCAGACCCTCAGGCAGACGACCTCAGGGCACGGGCTCAGCAGTGCGGAGCACTCAGCGTGGAGCCAGTCTTTCGAGAGGCAGACAGTGCTACGCATGTGGTGGGTAGGGTCACATGGCTCATGACTGCCCGACCCACTATGCCGAGGAGCAGCTGATAGTTGGGGGACCACCCCAGTAGAGGCAGAGGGTCGACCGTGGTGGTCTGCAGGGAGTAGGCGGACGAGGTAGAGGAGCTGGCCGAGTAGCGGGTAGTGGGAGACACTTTGAGACTCTACCACCACCACCACCAAGAGGTCCACCCCGACCACCGGGAGTTGGAGGGAAAGATAGGCACAGCTCTAGGCAGTGGAGGCCTATGACCACGACGTGCCCGAGATGATTCGAGGTACTATATTTGTCTATTCCACCCTTGCTGCAGTTCTTAAAGACACAGGACTGAGACACTCTTTCATAGCCGATGCCCTTGTTCAGAGCTCGGAGATTTTGACAGAGCCGTTGGCTCGATCTTTACGGCTAAATACTCCTACGAGAGCGGACTCGACGATTACACACTGGTTCCGGCAGTGTGAGCTTACTCTAGGAGACGAGATCTTCAGCTGGGATCTTCTTGTAGCTGCGTCGAGGCCTTACGACGTCATCTTGGGCCTGGATTGGTTATCTATATTCCATGCTCAGATTGACTGTTTTAGGCACAAGGTGCGATGTGTACGCATCGACGGGAGTAGGTTCACCTTCACCGGTGAGAAGGGAGCATTAGCAGCATAGGATGGACTCACGCAGAGGATAAGACAGCCCATCACTCATCAGTTGGCTAGCCTCATCCTAGGATCAGTTGACGTATGAAGTCCTTGATTTCTTACAGTGGTGGATCAGTATGCGGACGTTTTCCCCTATGATGTCCCAGGACTACCTCCTTACAGAGAGGTAGACTTTTATATTGACTTGTACACCTAGACAGCCCCGATATCCACCTCAGCATATCGGATGGCCCCCGTTGAGCTTCGAGAGCTACGGGTACAGTTGGAGGACTTACTGGGCAAGGGATTCATTCGTCCCAGTGTTTCACGCTGGGCTTCCCCGATTATTTTCGCCAAGAAGGTGGATGGGAGCTTGCGACTTTGTGTCGACTATCTTCGCTTGAACAAGCTGACTGTGAGGAACACGTATCCGCTACGGAGGATTGACGACCTCTTCGATCAGCTCAAGGGATCACGGTTGTTCTCGAAGATAGACCTCAGGTCAGGCTATCATCAGCTCAGAGTTCGGGACGAGGACGTGTAGAAGACGGCCTTCAGATGTCGGTATGGCCACTATGAGTTCTTGGATATGCCATTAGGTGTAACCAATGCTCCAACAGTGTTCATGGCCCTCATGAATATGATATTTCAGCCATACCTCGATCGATTTGTTGTGGTCTTTATCGACGACATTTTGATTTACTCGATGAATGAGGAAGAGCACGCCTACCACTTACGGGTTGTACTAGACACACTCTGAGAGCACCATCTTTATGGAAAGCTCTCGAAGTGTCAGTTCTGGATACGCGAGGTCCACTTCTTGGGACATGTCATCTCTGAGGCGGGAGTTGCAGTGGATCCTGTGAAGATCGACACAGTGTTAGCTTTGGAGCCACCCAGGAGCGTGACAGAGGTGCGAAGTTTCTTAGGAATAGCTGGATACTACCAGAGATTCATGCCAGACTTTTCTAGAGTTGCGGAACCACTCTCAGCTTTGATGAATAATGGAAAACCCTTTGTATGGTCAGAAATATGTCAATAGAGCTTCCAGAAGCTGAGACAGAGATTGACCAGCGCACCTATCTTGAGGTTTCCCGAGGAGATAGTAGGATACGTAGTCTACTGCGATGCATCAGGGACCGGACTCAGATGTGTCCTGATGGAGGAGCGGGCAGTGATCTCCTATGGATCATGTCAGTTGAGGTCGCATGAGCAGAACTACGCTACCCATGACCTGGAGTTAGCAGCAGTGGTCTTCGCTCTGAAGACATGGCGACACTATCTAATGGGCGAGCGCATTACAGTCTATTCTGACAGTCAGAGTCCCAGGTAAATCTTCTCTCAGAAGGACCTAAACCTGAGATAGCAGTGATGGATTGAGTTCCTTCAGGACTATGACATTGAGATAGTCTATACTCTTGGGAAGGGAAACGTGGTAGCCGGTGCTCTTAGCAGGAGGACGGGCATTTAGCTACTAGAGGAGGCGTCAGAGCAGTTAGCCGCTTTGCAGAAATCCTTCGTGGATAGATATGGATCAGCCTTCTTTCAGTCTCTCACAATCACCCCTCCACTACTACAGTGGGTCAGAGAGGCACAACGTGGGGACGCTGACTGTGAGACATAGTGTGCGCAGATATCCTCAGGACAGGCACCTGATGGTTTCTCCTTTGGTGCAGAGCACGACGTCCTTTTCAGAGGACGTACCTTGGTACTAGATTCTTTACAGGAGGAGGTGCTGAGAGAGTTTCAAACTTCACCTTTGGCGGTACATCCTGGAGTGGCGAAGATGTACCCGGATCTTAGATGACAGTACTGTTGGCCAGGCATGAAGAAGGATGTGGCGGAGTTCGTTTCTCGATGCCTCAACTGCCAGTAGGTGAAGGCAGAGCACCAGGTACCAGTAGGCTTGGTACAGCCGTTAGAGGTCCTAGAGTGGAAGTGGGATGGGATATATATGGACTTCATGACAGGACTTCCATGCACTTCCAGAGGTCACGACTCCATTTGGGTGATTGTCGACCGAGTCACCAAGTCGGTGCACTTCTTACCCATTAGAGAGCATGGCTCAGTAGAGAGCATGGGACATATCTACGTTCAAGAGATTGTACGGCTTCACGGTGTGCCATCATCTATCATCTCTGATCGAGATGCTCGCTTTATTTTTCGGCTTTGGAAGGGGTTGCATGAGGCATTCAGGATGTAGCTACATCTGAGCACCACATTTCACCCTCAGATGGATGGCCAGATGGAGAGGACCATTCAGACTCTCGAGGGCATGCTCCGTGCATGTGTCCTCGACTTTGGTCGTAGCTGGGAGGACCACCTACCCTTGGTGGAGTTCGCGTACAACAACAGCTACCACTCCACCATCAGGATGGAACCATACGAGGCGTTGTACGACCAACATTGTAGATCACCGCTGTGCTGGACAGACCTAGGGGAGTCAGCACTTGTGGGACCGGAGATGGTGGAGGCCACGACAGAGAAGGTCCATATCATCCAAGAGTGGATGAGGACAGCTCAGAGCTGGCAGAAGTCTTATGCGGACAAGAGGTGGAGGCCACTTGAGTTCGAGGATGGCGACCACGTCTTCTTGCGGGTCTCACCTAGACGTGGTATACAGAGATTTGGTCGGGGTGGAAAGTTGTCTCCATGCTTTATCGGACCATTCCAGGTCCTCAACAGGATTGGCGAGGTGGCTTATTGCTTGGCTCTACCACCTCAGTTGCACCGAGTGCACAACGTCTTCCACATGTCTCAACTGAGAAGATACGTGCATGACCCGATGCATATCATTGACCATGGGGAGATAGACATTGATGATGGGGCAACTTTTAAAGAGGTCCCAGTGGAGATTGAGGATCGACAGGATCGGGTCCTACGTGGACGGTCTCTTCCTCTAGTGTGCATCAGATGGCAGCACGGGAATCTCCAGGAGAGCACTTGCGAGCGAGAGGCTCAGATGCGTGCTCAGTACCCACATTTGTTTCCCTAGTTTTCGATGTATCTTTACGGGGACATAAATCCCTGACGTTGGAGTAATGTAATGACCCGTAAAATTCAATGAAATGTTTTTCTTAATTTTCTTTGGAATTTTAAAAGAACGCAGTTTCTGACGGCACTTGATTCCGAGGCCCGGTGTGCCCGGAATATCTATCCAAAGATTAGCTCGGGTACATTCCGTGAACGAATGAGAGGGAATTTATAACTTTTGAACCGGTGATCGGAATCAAATTCTGAGGGTACCGATGAAACCGCAGTGCTGGTAATTGCTTAGGAACGCCTATTCCGGAGTTGTGTTTATATGAGAGAAGTTGATAAAAATTGTGAAAATGAAAATAAAAATTTTATTACAATTTTTATTTTCTCTAAGTGGTTTTTAAGCTTTGGGTTGAAGTTTGGTAACTACCCAACTTCCCAAGGGAGGTTATGAGGGAGGTGGGGCCCACCCAAACCCCACCCCTTCAAATTCCTAACTCCTTCAACTCAACTTTAATGATAACAACTTGGCTTGAATTAATTAAGTGGAATTAATTCAAACTTTTGAAATTCAATTACTTATCTTGTGTTAATAAAATAAGACTTGGGCTTATTTTATTTTTGGTTAGAGTCTTGTCGCGTTGGGAGGATTTGGGAAGCTTGAAGAACATCTTCATCAACGACAAATAACGCGAAGAATGAATCGATATCCAACGAGGAACGCCAATCCCTCGGAGACCGACTATGCGACGCCGTATACCGTGATGCTGACGACGTCTTCTTCCGCGATGTCTCTTCCCACGATGGTTATTCTGCAACAAATTCTCATTCGACGAAACCCCCCTCAAGCTACTCTCGAGGTCGGGGTTTATGCGATTTATTTTCATGATTTACTCCCATTAAATATCCTCGTAAATTGGACCGCATGATATCAATTAATGGGAGGATGTCGGAACGCACAAACACACCCGACCCCCTCCCTTTATTTTCTTGTTGTTGCGATACGACGGGAAGTGACGCAGTGCTGACGCACCGAGTGGGAATGGATGGAAAGAATGAGCGATGCCGACGTGCTGCATTCTTAAAAATATGAACCATGTCGCGGCGCCATCGTGCTGCGCTGGAGAACCGCAAAAGCACCGCGGCCGGAGTGGGGTCGCGGTGGAGGGGTGCGGCACTGTCGCACCGCACCTGATTAATGAAGGCCGCGGCCGGTACTGGGCTGCGGCGGAGCGTGGGAACCGGGGGCCGGAACGGGGCTGCCGGCGTCAGAGCAGGACCGGCGGCCGGAAACGGGCTGCCAGCGTCGGAGCAGGGAGGGGACCGGCCGTCGCCTGTCCCATGGCTGCAGAAACCGACCGGCCGGGGCGGGCAGGCCGGACAAGGGAAAAGTCGGGGGTTCAGACCCACGACCGGCCAGCTGAGGGGCCCCAATTAAGGTGGCCACGGTTACAAAACATGGGGGGTAGTGCCCCCCCCCCCCCCGCTAACCGAACGGCTCAGCCGTTCGGCCGAGCCAGCTGGCGGCGCGCACCAGTGCACCGGGCTGCCGGGTCGGGCCCCTGGGTCGGGTCGGGCCCAGCCGCGCCCAGGCCGGGTCGGGCCATGCCCAGCCGCGCCCAGGCCGGGTCGGGCCACGCCCAGCCGCGCCTAGCCGGGCCGACTCTGACCCAGGTTGGGTTGACCCATTTTGGGCCGACCTAGGGGGTCTCGGGTCGGGTCAGTACGGGCCCGAAACCCCCATTTTCGGACCCTTTTCGGGCTTTTTCCCATATCTCGGGCTACGAAACACCGATCGACGCACCATCAGTGGCGATGCGATCTTTGGATCAAGAAGGTTGTTTCGTCATATTACACTCAAGGTTTCAGATAACTTTGGGTTTGGCCAGGTTGGTTCGGACATGAAACCATCCTAGCCCTCGGAGCAGAAATGCTTATAACATGAGCTCCAGACGTCCGATTGATGTGTCGTCGACTTGGTTGGATTCCTCTTAGTGAGACAGATCTTTTGGCTTACTTTGCCCAAGGTTTATACGTAGGTGGAGTACGGTCGGGTTGGTTTTGAATTAAAAACCAACCGGGCCCCTGGGACAAAAAAGCCAATAACTCTCGGACCAGGCATCCGATTGACGCGCCGTCTGTTGCGTTGAGTTCCTATTGAAGATACAGAACTTTTGGATACATCAACCCCAGACATTGTGTCAGTTGATGTATCAGCCTCTCGGATCGTGAAGCGGACCCTCCCGAACGAGCATGCTGTGTGCGGGAACCCTAAAGTTGGATGCGACTGCGACGATGATGACAACTGTATAGAGATCTTTAGTGGATTTGATGGCTATGACTACAACACTCAGCAATCCTACGTGGATCAGTGCTACAGATCCTGTGTGGGTCCGATCTTGTGTGGGACAGCGCTCAACGGTTCTGTGTGAGCCAGCGCCTACAAATCATGTGTGGGTCTGATCCTGTGTGGGTAATTGCGGGTGTTAGTTACCTATCGATCCTGTGTGGGTCAGACCCTTCCTGGGTCATTGCGGGGGTTAGTACCTATCAATTCTTTGTGGTTCTGATGTCTTAGATGAATCAGTAACTACATCTGATCATCTCTATCATCTTCTAAAGAAGTATACCTGTGTGAGATAAATCTTGTATTTCTTTCCTTTGTGGATTGAGTTGTGCTATCCTGTGTTGATTACGTTCTGCTTTCCTATGTGGAATACGTTTTGTATTCCTATGTGGACTGGGTTGTACTTGGGCTCGGAGGTTGGAGCGTACTGGAATTGATGACTTAGGTATATGAATGGGCATATACCAAAGAAGTGTCGGATGTTACTTTGTGATTATATCTTTCCTTTTTGGATTATCCTTTGTTGATTTTGGGAGACCTTCGGGGGTCTCAGGGTCGCTACTGAGTAGCTTATACTCAACCCTTCATGGGCTATGCCCGCACTACATTGTGTTGGTTGTAGATGACGGACAGCGCTGATCGCGGTTGAGGCTTGCGGAGCAGTTCAGTACCTGGAGGTGGACCACGGGGCGGGATGTACTCGGAGTAGAGGGCGGGACCCGAGGAGCTGTGGAGGCTATCTGTACTCACCCTTCAGGTGGGACTTCCAGTGGATGTCTTGAGGCTGCAGTTTTACTTTTCAGTTGCAATTTTCCCTTTTCGAGTTGTACTTTACTTTCAGTTTTGGGTTTGTATTCTGGCCCATTTACTTTCCTCACTTACAGTTGTAACAAGTTTTCTACTAGTGTTTACTTATACAGCTTGCTTGCTCTGTGGTGTTTGTTTACTTTACAAAGGCAATGAATTCACTTTTTACCGGGATTTACGCCTTGGTGCTAGTCTCCAGCCCCTGACCTATGGGAGGCGGGCTTGGGGAAGTCACAGCACGGTCCCCGAGGACGGGTCGTGACAGATGCATTATATTGTTGTCGCAATGTTGTTTTTCTTTCGGTTAGTTAAGAAAAAGTTTCATGAATTTTTTTTATTGGATCAAAATTAATCACAAAATACATGAAACATGCCTATTAGATGGAAAATTGACACTGATCGAAAATACATAGTTATAATAGATATGTCATCGAAGGATGTATTTCATTGGACAATGTTCCAATGGTCTAAGGATCTATTGAAAAAATAAAAAAAGAAGAATCACATTAATGTTTCCATTAGACTTTTATTTGGTTTGGATGTATATATAAGTTGAAAATATGATAATGGATGAACTATTTCAGTTATTATAAAGTATTATAATAAAAATTATTCTTGTTTTATGTTGTTTACTGGATCAAGAGAATCAGAGTGACAAATAGTATCTGAATGTAAAATTGTATCTGACTAATGAATTTAAGGTAAATTTGACGAATTATATAGTTGTGAAAAGTCTCAATAATATTAAATAATAATTCAAAAATATTTTATATGAATTTAAAATTAGTCAAGATAGATTTCTAATGTAAATGAAATTTGGTATTTTGAAATTTTATTAAGCAAGAAAACATTTTTGCAGTCATGTCTTTTCTATTTCTCAGGAACATGTAAATAGAGGTCAAAGAGAATGTACTCAAATAATATTCATGTGCAGATGTGAGTGATAGCACTGTTGTTTTGAATTATATGAGGTATATTTGGAAATTAATTTTTGTGATAAATATTTCTAGATAGAAGAAGGGAGACAAAGAAGTTGTGTTTATGGTTTTCTATATAATAACTAGATATAAAACAAATAGTTTTGTGAAAAGAAAGAATAAATTTTGAAATATTTCAAAAATATCTATTCAGAGATGATTCTAGACTAATGAATTTGAAAAAATAATCAAATTGATCTATTAGACTGTGTTTTCGTATGATGTTCAAAGAAGTTTTTCCTACATACATCTAGGTAAGATAGTGAAGAATTGTTTATTAACGAATTGAAAAAGTATATATTGTTAAATAATGATGATGAAATCCTTGAATCCAACTGGTGATGTTTTATAAAGATTTTATAAATATATTTTTCTGACTTCATTCTAGAAAAATAACATTCATTTTTCTTTTGATCATAATGAAACATAAGTTTAAGGGTATTTCCTACATGTTGTAATAATATAAAGGGATTTTTTTTCTAGTGGATTCTATGGTATTGGAGTTTTTGTAAACCATTTGAAGGTCTAGATACTCTTATCGAGTTATGAACGATGTAATTAATTTTCTTAATGTTCATGTGAGAATCATTATAATTTAAAAAAGTTAAAAATATATATCAATAGGAAAAGGTTTTTATATAAGAAAGATAACATAAAAGAAAAAGTTATAACTAAATCCCCCACCGCCTCTTAGTTATTACGTTGATCTGATAATGAATTTTCAAATTATATCTAAGGAATGTTCCCTTCATTTACACATTGATATTATTTTTTAAGATAAAGTGTTATCACTATTTTGTTTTGTGTGAATAGTAAGAATATTCCAGTCTTCATTGGTATGAAATTGCATATTTGGAAGATTATAATTCTTCTTTATGATATGTATATTGGGTATGGTGTTTTGGAAGCTATTATATATGGATTTTATCTCCATGATGATGATTTTCCTATTAAATCTGTTTATATGGAGATTTTGGAGAATGATAGAAGGGATAAAAATTTCATAGTTTCCAAACATTCCAAAAGAAATATTTTTAGATTAAGTGGATTTGGACTACAAAATTTATCTAGGTGAAGTTGAAAAAATATATATGATGGAAATACTATGGTGAAGATTTAAAAGATAAAAATATGGAGGCTTCTATTTGAATATTTCACAATTGGAACGTATGAATCAATCACTGACATATTTACAAGGTCAAACGATATTGTTATCACCATAACATGTCTTTGTGAGAAGATATAATATTCAATTACTCTTTAAAATAACATAAAAAATTATCTTGAGAAGTATTATTCTATTGTTACTTCATTGGAAAAAAAGATCCTGAAAATATATCTCCTAATGACCTTCATATTACATTAATTACATTTGAACTAATATAGGATAACATTATGAATATAAATGACAAATATGATTGGGATATTCCCTTTAAAGCTATGAGTTAAAGAAAAATATATTAATATTCTAAAAGCTGACGAGTTTGGTGATTATAAATCAAAAAACATGGTTAGTAACAATGCAAATGATTTTTAAAACTCATTTTCTTGGAATGTGAAAAGAGGTAAAGCGATGTATAAAGGGAATCTACATCTAAAATTTAATGAATGTGGAGAAATTGAGAACATTTCTTCAAATTTATCACGAAGAAACAACAAGGATGAAAGTGATAAAGATAATATATGTTAAAGAGTATATTGGAAGAAGGAGTATGATAATTCCAAATTTTATTACAATCGAAATGCGAAAATTATCTTTAAATCAAAAATAAGATGTTATTTTTTTAGATATCATTAATATCGAGATAATGATGTTGAAGATAAAAATTTAAATTATATTTTTAGATAAAATACATTTTCTATGAAAATAAATGTTTAAAAGATTGAAATAAATAGTTCTTAAGAAGAATAAATTGAGTTAGAGTCTTTACTAAATTAAATTTTGATAAAATTTCTTAAAAATATAGTTTGAATTGAATATTGAATCAATAAGTTGAAAAAGAAATGTTCTATATAATTAATTCAAGAAATAGTTCAGGAATAAAAATATATGTTTCATAATGCTATTGACTTCTATATAAAATTTCATTAAAATAAATGAAGTAAAATTGAAATAATGAAGTGAAAATCAATAAAGACTTTTAAGATATTATAAATTCTCAATAAAAGTTTACTAGATCTGAGTAGGGTGATTGAATTTTCAAAAAATATATCTCCGATGTTGGTGAATTATGTGGAATGTGTGAACATGGGAATGATAAAAATATTTTATCTTCAAATGTTGAAAATGAAGATAGCGTTTTTCTTAAATGAATAAAACCACAAAAATCATGTTTCATTCCAAATCTAACAATGTTAATAATTATAAAAGTTTTTAAAATTCAGAGTGTGAAAAAATCGTTGTTTAACACCTATGATTCCTTTATTGTTAGGAATAATTTTTTATTAAAGTAGAATTTTTCAGTTGATAATATGATATTTGGGTCTCAATAATGTTCGTATGGGAATGTTACAGAAGTTGCAAAAAAAAGTATAAAACTCTAGGAATATCGATTTTACAGAGGGATGTATTCATTCTATTTTTACTACTAGTATTGTGGTGGATTTGGATATATATGAAAAAATGAGTTGATTCAATAAAAAAAATATTATTATTAATGATTAACAAGATGCAAAGATTTATTGTGAGTAAAACCTCCCATTGTATGAATTCAAAAAAAATATTTTTTATAAGTTAAATATTAATCCCAAACACTCAAAACTCTTGTTGAATGATGTGAACAACCTATACGTATTGGAAATGGGTTTAATGTTTTCTAAATTCACAACATTTTGTTAAACGAATTCTTAAAATCATGATTAGAGGGAATATAAAGAGAAAGAAAAAGATGTTTTTATAGAAACAACTCTCAAATCAACAAAAGGTGAACGTCAGTAGATTTTTGAAAGTGGGTGTTCTTCCAATATAATTAGAGAGTTTAAATTGATGATGAATACAAAATATTTCAAATAAGGAATAGTACTTTTTGGAAATGAAAAATTAGTCAAAATCAAAGGTGTTGGATATGCTATTTTAATAGGGGCAAAATTTGAAATCCCAAAAGGCATTATTTTTACATTGGATGAAACAAAATGTTTTAATTGTTTCATGAAATTTTGATTATGAAAATAATTTTTTTTTATAAAATATTCTTTTTTTGAATGGTTTTTAATATAGAAATGTTTTTACCAAACAACAACATACTAAAGGAAATTTTTTTCAAGTTGATAATGTACATAATTAATATTATTTTACCATGATGGAAGAAACTCAATTGTGGAATATAATCAAAGAAATTTGAGAATGTTATAAAAGATAGACTGTTTCTATGATATTCTTATTATGAAAAGAAAAAGAAACCAGGGTTGAATTTTTTTCATAAAGGTATGATGATAAATTTAGTGCCTACTAAATTAAAAATTCATTCAATTAGACTCCTAGAAATGATTCATTTTTATATTTGTGGTCCAATTAGTAATAAATAAATTTTAAGAGATATGTACATTATTTATTCCAATGATGATTTTATTTTCATTGCTTATGTTATTTATTGGAATCATATATCATTCTATCTAATACTTTTTATGATTTTCAATATAATTTTTGAAAAATAATTTTGATATTCTATAAAAAATTTTGAAACTGTTAATGGTGTTTAATAAATTAATGATGTATTTAGAATGTATGTATAAAAACATGGAATTTTCCAAGAGTTCTATAGACAATATATACTATAGAATACTAGATATGATGAAAGGATTATTATATTTTTATTGAGATGGGGAACACAATGTTACATGAACATGTCCTTCATCATGACATCAAATGATTTTCAATGTGTAAAAAAAACTTATATTCATAATTACTATTTCAATCACACATGATCTGATATAAGTCCATATGATTTTTTTAATAAACTGTAGGATTGAAACACCTAATATATTTTGGATTCACAACATAATAATGAATAGTAATGTAAATCATGTAATTTTTGATCATGTAGGGAGGATGGAATTTTCTTTCTCTATGATCTTGATGGAGGAGGCTAAAGATATTTAAATGTAAATATAGAAATAATTTTTGACTCTATTTCTCTAAAAGTTCATGAAAAATTTGAGGAATTTGTGTGACAAACACAGGAAGAAGATGAATAAGAAAATTATGAATGATATTTTAAATATCTACATGAAAACATTACATCTTTTGTGATTCCACACTAGTAGAAGATTCAAAATAATATATTTCTAGTGATTTGGATTTATTTCATACAACTCATACTAGGATAAAGAAATTTTTTGATGTCTAAAACATTATTGGTTATAAAAATTGTTCAAACAAGAAGAACATCAAAATTTGTTTCAAATTATTATTTTTATTCACACATTGATACAAAAGTTTCTTATAAGGAATTCTATCTTCAAGAGTGGATTCATTATATGAATGAAGAGTTAGATCATACAGAGAATAATGATATATGAGATCTTATACCTAGTATAATATGGGTGTTTGAAAATATGTTTAATGAAGATGGTAAATTGATAAGAAGAAATATTATTTTAGTATGAAAAGGATAATTGAAAATTGATTTTTTTGATTTTGATGAGACATTTTATTCCATTGTAATGTTATAAATATTAAAAATCATTCATCCAAATTCTAGTAAAAAAAGATACATATTTTTTTATGTGGATGTAAAATTAGCATTTCTCAACATAAATCTCAATGAAGAAGTATATGTTGAAAAAAATGTAATTTCCATGGGATAGGATGAAATTTCTCTGTTGAATATGAAAAAACATTTATATAGTTTAATGTAATCTTTGAGGATTTGGTGTTCAAAATTGGTTTCATAATAAAGTAAGTACAACATTAATAAATAATGAGTTGATATTAAAATCTACATAAAAAACTTTCAGGAGATTTAACTCATTTTTGTTGTATCTGTTGAATATATTATAATTTCAGGTACTTATTAGTGAACTTTTGAATAATTTATATAGATATGAAGAATTATCCTTAAAATTATATTCTTGATGAAATGAAATGATCTCTTAACTTAAAAATCCCAAAAAAAGAAAATACATTTTTGTGTGTCAGGATAAGTATTTGAAGTACTGTCTTAGGAAGTTTTCCATAGAGAATTCATAGCCTATTTATACTCAAATAGTGTTAGGGGCCAAGTTTCCTAAATATAGAGAAGTAAAGGATGTTGACCCAAAAGTATTTTGGAGGCTGATTATAAGTTTTTTATATCCGACTACATGAAGACTATATATTTTTAGGCTATTAACTTATGTTAAATATTCCAATATTTTTTAAAGGGATCTCATTTAATAAAAGGAAAAAATAATTCTTCAATATATCATTGTCACACTATATTTTAGAATTTGATACAACATCTATGGAGGGATTGACTTTTTCTTAGATATATAAATTCTGATTGGGCAGAAATTTTGGATGATCGAACATCCGCATAAGTTGTAGTATTATTTGTTGGGGTAAATTTGTGTAAGTTGGAATAATAAAAAATTTATTTCAGTACCTATTATAATGATAGAATAAGAATATATTAAATCCAACCAATTTTCAATAAAAATAATTTTCATGAATACTTAGTTGAGATATTTACTAGTTGAGGTGATGTTACAACTAATGTTGGGTTGTAAGAAATAGAGTAACATAAATATCATAATAAAAATAGTGAAAAATTCCGATTCAAAACATATTGATATCAAATATTACTTCATCAAAAATCATTTGGATTAGAATGGACTCAATTTTGAATATATAACAATAATGAATCAAGTTTTATATATTTTTTAAAAAATATTACTAAATAGATTATTTCTCAAAAAAAATAACATGGGTTTTCATCCCCTTTCTATATAATTTTGAGGTATGTTTCTTCACTTTAATCATATATTTTTTTATAGTGTTTTAAGTAGGATAAGGTTATGTTTCATAAATCTATCCACTATTATGATTTACACCATTTTGGGAAGAATGCATTTAGGGGGAGATGTTGGTAAACTGTAAGTTTAGTGTGTATGTGTGTAATTAATTATAATATTTTCCTTTTTTGTTTTAGGGATCTTTCTATAAGAATTTAGAATTTTTTTATGTAATGTGAAAATTTTATTTTTCATGAAGATGTTTCTTAAGTCGCTACTTATAATCAACATGGGTTTTCTCATAATGATTATTATTTAATTTAATGAGTTCTATCATATAGGATTACAATAATTGATTATCAACACATATCATGAAATCACATTGTTTTGGTGATTTATGACCAGTGGTTGGAAAAAATTACAAAGAGGGATATTTATATGGCAAATATGGTTGAAAGTGTTTTTAAAATTTCAAAATATGTAGTTAGTGTTTGTTTTTTATTTTTTTTTAAATTCATGAAATAAAAAAACTTTGTAATGATTGGGGAATAGAAAATGCTTCACCAAAATGAAAATATCTGAAAACTAATGTTTAATAATGTTCATCATTCAATTATTTCTATTCTAAGGTGTTATTTATGATGTTTTCTAAGTAATATTATGTCTGGATTGTATTTTTTTATTAGAGTTGGAATTATTTTCATAGGATAAATTACTTGTGGGATATTCAAATAATATCTAATGATGCATTTCTATGACAAAAGTTTAAAACATCATAATTTTAAGGAATACTTGTGATCCAATATCTGTGAATGAATGGGTGAAAATGAATTTGGTTTTTGGAAACATGTTTTAATTTATGATAAAAAGGAATATGGTGCTTAAAAGGTGGAATGTTTAATAAAATTAAAATTTTAGTTATAAGATTATATACCAATCTTATGGACCTCCACTTCTTGTTGAATTCCTCATACATGAATGAGTTTAGAGAAGAAAATTGAGAAAAAATATAAAGTCTTGTAGTCTAAGATAATCGGTGTAAGAATTACCTGATTCTAAAATTGCTTGTTGTGTGAGATTTGTTTTGGAAGATGTTAAAGGTTTTTTATAAGTGTGGATTGACTGATCCATTAGATGGATTGATCCATCGAATGGACTGCTTCATCAGATGAACAAACAGTCACTAGTTTTTATAAATTAGTTGATGTCGATATTAGTCCAACAAAATCATCATGCACGAATGCATCATATGACTGATGAAACTGATAATACATCAGTTGATCAATATAATTTGAGGTAGAGTATATTCAATCAATTAAATAATTAGGATAAGTATTTGGTATCTAGGAATCGTAATGGCTTTTGAGAATATTCAGTTAGATGATGTACAAAATGTAGTCAGGTATTTTCATCTATTTAATAGAGAGTGGTCTCAATGTTTTTTTCCATTCATTTGGTTAAGAATAAGAGTTACGAATTATTTTGATTGGGTCAAGTGTCCTAATACATGAATATATGGAAATACATCAGATGGAACCGAATAATGATCCAATAGATGATACTAAAATAGATACATAATTAGAAGATATCTTACATAAAATAAATTTCCATCAGTCAGAGGTGATTTTGAACAAATGAATAAAGAGGAATCGTAGTGATGTTTCCATTAAATTGTCCTTGGTTTTTTAATTTTTTTAAAGTTAAATATTTATTTTGGGTGAAACTATTTCATTTAATTTAGAGATTAAGAAATTAATATGTTCTTTTCCCCATGTTTACTATCTAATCATGGTAATTACAATTGAAGAAAGTATTAGAATGAAAAGTAGTATTGGGATGAAGATTTATTTATCAATCTAATGAAGACTGAAGTTTTAAGATGTTTTGAGAGGATTATAGAAGAATCCTTTTGAGATAATTTGTGATAATAAGGATTCATAATGGAGTTAAAAAGGAAATGTAATTTTCTATTTTGAATTTCATTTGAGTAGGAATACTATTTTTGGATCCCTCATTTTTTATTCTATGTCACCTATAAATAGATCTCAAAGTACACCGTACCATAACATTATTCACATGTGGGTTGTATTGAGGGATATTGTGTTTCTAATTTTAATATTATGTTTTCTAAAATAAATATTTGTGAGGGGCATCTCTGGATAGATTTTGTGTGATAAATAAGTTGTGGTTAGAGTATTACTGATTGAACATAGCAATCTGGATAAACGATTTGGGAACAAAATAAGTGATTCAGAAAATCTTCCAAACAATCTCTTCATAATTATTTCTAAACTGATGTATAAGATGACTAAATAATGGTGGGATATTGGTATGAGTTGTTTTATGAATTATAGAGAAGTTTTTTGTTCCTTCTACTATGTATGAAACTACTGAATTTTTTATTAAGGACTTAAAAATGATGAAGTTTTTAATGAATCATGGTGACATGTTCAAAATCAACTAGTGATGGATTCTAAAATTTTAACAAATATTATTTAAATCATTAAATCTTGAATAATCACATGTAGTTATTATTAATCAATGTTCTAAAAATTTTTAAAGGTATTTCGTATATTTTGAATGAAAATAATATATTTTTTATAGTGGATTTTGTGGTATTTGATTATTTCTAAATGTTCCAAAGGACTAGATACTCTTACTAATTAGTGTACCATGTAAATACATATGTTCTTATGGAGGTGTTAATATTATTTTCCAGAAATGTATTAATCAATAAAAATAGTCAAATGTTGTTACTAAATAAAGATAAAACAAAATAAAAAATATCATTGATTCACCACCACCCCACCGACTCAGTGATTACTCTTATAATGGTTAGACAATAAATTTTTACCTTTTTCCATATGTGATTACTATAGTAGATGATACTTGTTATATGATTTCATATAATCATTGGATGGTTTTGTGTGTGAATAAAATATGTTGGTCATGGTAAAATTTTTTATTGAAAATGGTTCATGTGATTGTGTGATGGACAGTGTTATGCAATGTGGTCTTGAAGATAAGACCCAAACTAATGGAATGGATTTAATAAGGGTTTGGAAAATAGTTTTTTAATGAAATATATTATTATTTATTATTAGTGACTCAACTAAATTGGTTGTATTGATATATTTCTTTCCTCTCTATTCTGTTTCCCTACAGCTCAATGTAGCAATATGTGGATGACCTTTGCATCTATCGGTATCATAAGATGATTCTTAGAAAATAATTAATTATTATATATTAATGAGTGATAAATAATTTATACAATTTTTTTAGGATTAATGGGAGGAGATATGATTATATTTTTTAATGAACCAAAGAATAGGATGGATTATTCCTATGGGGGACATAATTCAATGGGTATCAAATGAAAGATATAATTGTTAAAAGAAAAAATTAATTGGATGTCTCTGGAATTTTCTATATGACTATATGATCTCTTTTACATAGAAGTGAAAGTTGAGTTTCTGAGATATGATAACATTAAATTGGTTTAATTCTTTGTATATTTCCATTGTATGGTTTTTGAATATATATATATATATATATATATTCATTATATGATCTGATTCCAAAAAATAAACACCCCATGTTGGTTGTGTGGCTGATACCTAGTGGACTCTAAGGGGATGGTTTCACCTACATCAATATTGGGGATAAATGAATGTCTAACTACCACCCCTTTCTCAACTCTCTTCTCTTTTTAGTTTTATGTGTTTGAATAAACAGTGGATACCATTTACATATATGATGATTGAAGTTTTTACTGGTTTAAGGCTATATCAAACACACACAAACACACATATATGTATATATCGATGTTGTGTCATATGGATTTTTATAGGTATTTTTTATATTATATTATGTTTTTTAAATTAATATGTGACAAATAGGTTGTGATGTCCCCCAAAAACTACTCAGTTATAATCGGGATATTATTATTTTGATGAAGAAATGATGTGATGACTGGGTTTTATGATACATTATAGTTTCTTAGGTATTTTCCAGAAGGATTGATTATTTAGGTAGATATGGATCTAGATGTTAGATATTAGAGAATTGTGGTGATTTATTGGTTATTTTCTGGCATGGTACAATGATTTTATAATATTTTGGTTTTTTACATTATTACATTTATCTGATAACTATTTAGAGGTCCAGAGTGTGGTTGAAAACATAGCTGACTTGAATCGTAGATGGGTTCAATTTATTCTTAGGGTTTTAATATGAATTTTTTATCATTTGTAGGGGAGGATCTAGGGATGATCCTATTGAGTATATATATTATACACAACCTATGTATATATAAAATATATTTTTACATCTAGATATGTATTATCTGGATTGGGATGGGAAATTATAGTGTATGGTGTTATTAATTAGTTTTTTGGGCTTCAGGGTAACTACAGAGGACTTTTGAAAATTTAATAATCATCATCATATCCTAGAGTATAAATATATAATAATAGAATGTGTTCTTACAATCATTTAGTTTAAAAATCATATTCAAAAAAAGAATAGTTTTGAGCATATGAAGTGAATAGGTTTATATGAATATAATAAGAATATATGATCATGAAATAAGATAATTATACTATCAAAATAATATCACATAAATACATATTCATGGAATAAAACATTAATATGAAATGAAACATTAATAACATACATATTGAAGAAAAAATATTATAAGAAGGCTTGGTAACATAAATAAATATATGGTATTACATATTATTTTATCAAAAGAAAAATTAGAAGAAATACTATCTTTGTAGATAAGGATTCACTATTAAAATCTCATAATATAATGAATCATACATTACTACATGTATCTCTCAATATTGTTAATCATGCATTATTTGGAAAATCAATTTGTGTAATAGAACAAGAATAAATACCTGAACCCCATAATAAACTCGAGAGATATAAAATCTTATCCAATGAAACTATGTTCTATAGAATACCCACCCATCGTGTAATGAAATCCATATATATTTTACTAATATAAATAAAAAATCATTCATAATTAATACATCTCTTTTATTATCATCAGGAAATGAAAAAAAATTCATAAAAAAATAAAAAACATCATTTTTGGTACGGAAGTGAAAAAATGATGATAGAATCATTAGAACAAATACTGAAAAATTTTATCCTTATTAATATAAATGAAAATATCATAGAAATTTAAATGGGTTAAAGAATATAGATGTATGGTATCCCGTAGAATGAATCAATAACTTTAATTTTTGATACCAAAGATTAATTTTTTTAGTAGATTTGTGTCATGGAATAATGAATAGAATAGTCACGAATATTATTCTAAAATAGATATATAATATTGAGATAAACATGAAAATGGACTATAAATTATGAAAATATTTTATTTAAAATATTTTTATCATTTTTATAAATATAGAATTAAATTTCATTTATAAAATACATTTGAGAAAATCGACTAAATCAAAATCAAAATTAATATAAATCAATATTTTCCTCAGAAAAACATATTTATGTTAGATTTTTTGAAAAATAAAAAAACATCGAAATGAAGCTTCATAATGGAGATTTGTAATTATTGGGAAGTAATGTTTTAAATGGTAAAATATAATCTTTTAGGACATTTATCAAAAAACTTTACATTCAAGAAATGTCAACATATTGTGATATTTTTCTTGTGAAATAGTAAAATTAGTTTAAAAATAGACACACCATAATTATTAATTCATATATAGTTTCATCCATAATGTTATTGAATAAATATAGAAATAGTGTTGAAATATTCCTTAACTAAAAATAAGTGGTGTGGTAGGTTTTACTTATAACCATTACATTGGATAATTTGTGAACCAACCAAAAACTATATTATGATTGAACTCGTAAAACAGATATGAAAACTAAATAAGACATAAATAAATTAAATTTTATTGAAAATTAACATTCATATTTCAATGATATATTATATTTCTTATGGAATCTCGATTTGAAAATAATATTTGAAAAGAATAATAACCTACATCATATATATTGAGGTAAATATCATTTAGAAAATAGATTACGTGTTAGATTTTGCATCCCCAAAATTATTATAGGAAATAAAACCAAATAAATTCCTTTTGTGTAGGAATCCAAATTCTGAATAATCATTTTCATGAATATTATTATAACTCATTGAATATGAGTTGAGTTAACCATAGACCATACCATTTATACTGATAATGTTGAATGTTCTATAACCATATGTATAAAAAATATCACTATCTAAATCTAATATTCTAGAACCTTATACATATATATTACCATTATAAAATTAATTTATTATCCATTATCGAAAATACATTATACAGTTTTTGTTTGTTTATTTAATCTAGTTTTAGTAAATTTTATTGTTTATATTATACACATCTGATGATGAAGATATCAAATTTTTTCTATTAGAAAAAATTTACTATTCCATGATTATTGAATATATAATTATCATTATGTTTAAATTATCTTGTATGTCCCATTTTTAGTAGATGATGTGGGTGAGTATTTTTTATAATGATGTATTTTATTATGAACATATTTTTGTGATTTTAAATGAACCGAAGATATTATATTAATAACAATGTTATATAGTAAAAAAAACATTCAATGGTTATAATATCATTTAAAATTCATCAATATTACATATTATTACCAATATATAGAATTCCTTAATGATTTATAATAAACACATTACATCATCATTCTTATATGTCACAATATCAACGGAAATAATACAATTTTATAAATAATTATTGAGTAGGACTATGTTATTATACATGTTTAATGTAAATATAACAGAATCATAAAAATAACATATATTTAATATATATTCATCTGGTATATGTTTATAACCATCCATATAGTAATTTAACGAAAAAATATGTTTCTTTAGAGAGCCAAAATTCTTCAAGTATTAAAATGATATGTTTTTAATTTGAATTGAATAAAAAAAGGTAGAAAATGGAATGAAATTTTCATTATAATAATTATATACTATATATAAAATTAATTAACTAAATAAATCCTTAAACAATATAGTGAATTTTAGATGAAAAATGGGATGTATCACAATGTAATGAAGGAACTTCGATCATATAAAGCTACGATATTTTTTTAATACACAAAATGGGAGAATAAATATTTATAATTCTGTTAACATAAATAAATTATATCATAATAGTGATTAGAATTTTTTAAATTATAATATATATGGAGTTTAAGATGATTATTTATTGAAAAATAATTAAACAAAATAAAATAGTTACACAGTGAGTGGTATATTTGGAAAGAAAATAGGGTAGCATATTTTTCATAATTTGAATTTTTTTGATGGATTACAGAAGGGGTTATAGAATTTCATTTTTAAAAGTTAACTTAAATACTTATTCTTAAATGGTAATTAATTTATAATAACTTAATATAACATTTAATGAATATTTGAAATAAAATTGATCACTGATGGAGAGGAGATGAGTGTTTATTTATAAATCTCTCAACTACTTAGTTGGAGACATGTTTTAAAAAGGATTATTTTATATTTACCTTTCAGTTAACCCTTTTACTATTCCTTTCAATTACTCTGTTAAGAAATTTTCACTTAATTAATAACTTTTTTATGAAAAAAAATAAAATAAAAAATATTACCAATTTTGGTCCTATATATTTTAAATATGTATGATCTTTTTAGCAAATTAAATTCCTATGGGTGAGGAAAAGTAATTTTAAAATTTCCACACATAATGTGTAATAACAATTTTTTATAATATCATTATTTTTATATTACCAAAATATATTTTGGAAAAATTGATTAATTTTATTTATTTATAAAACATTATTTATCTAATTATTAAAATATTAACAATTTTATGTTTTTTAAAGAAAACTAAATCCTAATTTTTCCACTAAAATATTTAACTAAAAGAAAAATCCAAATACATTTCTTTTATTCAAATTAAATATTCTATATGTTATAATATGTTAAATTTATGTTTTCTAAAATCAACATTTTATTTTTTAAAAGAATAATATTACAAATAAAAAAATATGTATTTGATAAAGGTTTCTTATATGTTTTTATATCATTTAACAATTTCATAAAGTCATAAAAATTTTAGTATTGGTAAAAATTTTATTTTTCACTAAAGACATAAAAATTATCTATTTTACAAAAATTAAAAGAAATTATGATAATTATGAAATTGTAATTTTGAAAATATCATTGATTTTTTAAAAATAAAATTCTAAAATTGATGTAATATAAATTTTACATAAGAACTCAAAATAAAGAAGATATATATATTCTAAACGTTGACATACATATTTTTGACAAAATAAAATTTTATATTGTATTTATATTTATTAATTTAAAAATAATTTCTCAGTTTAGGTGGATTCTTGTCATTAAAATGATATAAAAATTTTATGAGGTTTTTATTTGAATAATTACATGGTCATTTGAATAAAAATTTACCTAGTTTAAAAAACTCATATATTATAGAATCTATTTTAAAATTTATTTATTAAAATAAAAATTTTAATTTAACTATAAGAGGAATTTTATAAATGAATTACATATTTATATTTGGGATATGAAAATTAGGTAACTTGTGAAATTAATATATTTTTAATACAATAGTAATATATTATTAAAATTGTTAAATTATAGGTGTGCATGGAATATAGGAAATCATATATTTATAAGGATAATAAAATAATAAAATTTAAAATATTGGTCTAATATATTTTATGTTACAAAAAATTGGATAATTTTTTTTATTTTAATTAATTATTAATTAATGAAATTCAATAAAATTTGATAAATTGTTATTAGGTGATTATAAGAGATCATGAATATATCGAATGGTTTTGATAAAATGTGTTGTAGTTGAAAAGACAATAATTTTTGAAATGAATTAGATGAAAATAGTATGACTCATTTAAATATTAGTCAAAACCATAAGATTCATTTTAATACTAAATAATAGTTTTAATGTCTCGGTTCATAGTACTGCCCAGAGGTGACCCGTACCTGGTTGGTCACATAACGTCAAGCGCATTTCCCCTGAATGCCAAAGGCTTCTGACTAGCAGTGAGGGCCTTTGTGTAATAGTGGGGAATCAATGCCCTAATTGGTGAAGTAATACAGCAGAAAAAACAAGTAACAATAACAGAAGAAGTAATAATAACATGAAACATTAAACAACAGAAGATTGTTAGTAGATAAACAACTGGAGCTCATATATAAATTGTGTATGTCACAAATGTCTATAAATTCATCCAAACAAGTCAGAATTTTTTAATGCAATACATAACCCAAGTAAAATGTAAAATGAGTAAATATATCTAGGGGAAAATGAGTAAATAAATCCCGCTTCCTCAGATGCCTTAGCTTGGTCTCATTCCCTCTAGCTCTACAGGAATCAAGTACCTAAAGTAGACGGGCACTTGACCTTATCTATACCTATAACATAATAATATGTTTAGTCCCAGAAGCATGACCCAAACATGGGGTGAGATGAATCCCAGTAGGTAACCACCCAAATATCCATGCCTACCTGTCTGTGATTATATATGGAAGGCAATATGAAAAAATGAAGTGATAAACAATGAAGTACTCAAAAGTAAAAAATCCTACAGTTTCAACTTCACTCATTTATATTTATTAAATAAACAACTAAACAAATATAAGTAACCCTCTGGGAAAGTTCACATAGCCTAAACCCTCTGGATTAACCTATACAAATAAGATATAATGACCCTCTAGGTTAGGTCACATAGTCTAACCCCTTTGGTCTCATGAAAACAAAGACTCTCAGAGGAAGCACTCACCTCCAATTCCCCACATAGTCTTTTAATGGTAAACTATATAATCTATGAAGAATCTCTCAATGTAAATTTCCCTATGTGGTATCATTATGATAACTATTGACACTCTAAGGGAGCAATCAACATCAATTCCCCTATGGTCTCACTACATGAAAAGTAAAACAGACACTGGGAAATCCAACAGCATCCATTTCCTTTATGGTCTAACTAAACCAGGTTCCCACAACGCTGTGCATGTCAATCGTGCAAAAATGATATCAAGTAGCCAAAGTAAATCACAATATATTACTTGGCTGAATAGCTACAAAGAATGGCATATGTGAGGCAGATAATATAACTCCATCCTGACAGCACTAGTCATGGAAAACAAAGTAGCCTAATAGCCAAAACATGGCCTAATGCCCAATATCAGTTCAAACATGGGAAAACACATTCATAACAAGGTAAATAAACCATATTCTCAAAAAATATCCATAACTCTATAATCAAGGCATAGTATGAATTAAGGGGTTAAATTTTTAAAACACGAAATACCCCGAACTACGGTATTCAAGAAATTTTGCACACATAATTCAGAGAAGAACTATGTAAATGTACAAACAACCTACCTTGACATTGTACGGTTGAAGTAGTTGCATCCCAAACTTTTATATTACCTACTGCACTGTAGATCTATAAAAAAGTCTAAAATTTTCAACTACAAAAATCATAAAAAAGAGGAGAGATCAAGAGATGAGGTTCTAAAATAAGGAAGAACCCACTATGGAGATTCCAAATCAATTGATGGTGGTTGATTCAAAGCATGGATGGTGGGTCAGGGGATTATAGAAAAAAAAATTCTCTTGGTCGCTCTTGGACGAGAGTGATCCAAAAGAAGGGTGTTTTGTAAATGATATGTGACCCCAAACTAATATAAAAAATAAAAAGAAAAGTACATGGAATGTTCATTTAATGTTCACGTTGTGTACATGCCTTTACTGTGTTCCACTTTAGGCATTCTTTAGGTCACCCTATATGTCCCTATACTTGGTCATTACATAGCAAGTACATGGATACCTGTAGTAATCGGGTACATGGCGTGTACTCCTTAGAAAATGGTGTGTACTCCTTAAATTTCCATAAACTTATCTTTTTCTCAAAACACCAGAAATCATGATCCATACTTGAAAAAAAAGATGTGGGGTTTTACAAACACCCCCCCCCCTTAGAGAAATTATTCCTCAAATATCCCTAAGAAGAAGAATCCTTGAACAGCTCTAGACACTGTGATTGCATGTCATCCTCCATCTCCCAAGTCTCTTCTTGTAAACTCTCATGCTTTCATAGCACCCATTCCAGAGAAACATTCCAACCATGGAGAACCTTCACGCTACAATCAAAAAACCGGATTGGATGCTCATTGAATGATACATCCCTCTCCAACTCAATATTATTTGGTTGAAATATAGGATATGAGACTGAGAAGTAACGTCATAGCTGAGAAACGTGGAAAATGTTGTGCATATCCCAGTACCTATGAGGTAACTACAACCTATAGGAAACCGACTTGACTCTCTCCAAATCCTAAAACGGCCCAACGTATCTTGATGAATGATTTCCCTACCTCTTAATCCTCTTGTGTCGCAACCTTGTTGTGACATGTAGGAAAACATGATCTCCAACCTCAAACCCTAGAGGTCATCTTCTTCGATCACCATACGACTTATGTTGTGATGGTGCAGTAGCAATTCCCTTTTAAATCAACTCTTTCTGCACTGTGGTCTCCTAGACAAGATGAGGTCCCAGCATAGATGCCTCTCCTACCTCCAACCAACATAGGGTTGATCAGAATGGTTGACCATACAAATCCTCATAAGGTTCCATCTGAATAGATTCAAGAAAACAATAATTTTAGGAATACTCCACCATAGTTATGTGCTTCTCCCAAAAACCTACAAAATATAGGACGCATGCTCGAGGCACATCCTCCAGCACCTATATCGTATGCTCAGACTGGACATCTTTCTAGTGATGGTAAGTTGTACTCAGAAGTACCTGGATACCAAAAGCCTTCTATTGTCAATTCTAGACCCGAGAAGTAAAATGATAATCCCTGTCTGAATCGATTGAGTGTGAAACCCCATGTAATCATACAATATCTTGAATATAAAACCTTCAAAGCTCATCAACATTGAAGGTCACCTTGATCAGCATGAATTATGAATCCTTTATGAGTCATTCAATGAAAACCCAAACTGTATCGTTCCCTCATGGCAATCTAATTAATCCTATCACAATGTACATCGCAAGATCATTCCACTTCCACTCAATAATGGGTAACTGATACAAGAACCATGATGGTCACTGATGCTCCACCTTCACTTGTTGAAAGCTATAACACCTTGTCAAAAAACCAGCATAATCCCTCTTCATTCATGGACACCAATACTGACAGTGTAGATCTCTATACATCTTGGTGACACCATGATGAATATCGCAAACAAAAGAATGAAAAACCCGCATCATTTCCTGGAGTATGACTACTAACACACATACACACCCATGAAAATGAAAGGTCTCATTATTGTCTGTGGTCTATCAAGGAATAGGGTCCCCTCTAGACACACTATATTGTAGAACTAAAACATCCTCATCTAATAGATTCTTTATTCTCACTCGATCAAGAAGAGTGGATGTAACAACTACTGGTGAAAGAAACATCTACCCTTGTCTTTCGTGCACCTCAAAATGCATCTCATTGAACATATCCATAAGCTTTCACTCACAGTTGGCCTCATAAACTGCATGTATCTGAGTACTCCTGCTCAACACATTAGCCACTACGTTTCCTTTTCAGGCATATAGGAAAGAATAAAGTCAAATGACTGAAGGTACTCAACCAACCTTCGCTATCTTAAATACAATTCTAAATAAGAGAAGATGTATTTGAGACTTTTTTGGTTAGTGAAAACCATAAAATTATCTCTAAGAAGATAATGTCTCCAATAGTATAGAGTGTGAACTACTACAACCAACTCAAGATCGTGCATCAGGTAATTCATATTGGGTGGCCTCAACTTCTGATACCCATATGCAACGACTCCTTCCCGCTATATAAGTACTACTCCCAGCCTGACAACTGAAGCATCAGATTAAATATTATATCCCTTTCCTGGTTCTGGGAAAACTAGTATATTTGCTGAATTAAACCTCCATTTTATCTCTTGAATGACTAAATCACAAGAATATGTCTATAAGTACTTCACACCCTTCATTTCCAAGACTATTAGTGGCGCTTCTAAGCGTGAAAAGTCCTGTATGAAATGTATGTAGTAACCAGCTAGTCCTAGGAAACTCCATACCTCAAAGATGAACTTTGGCCTCTCCCAGGAAAATATTTCCCTTACTTTCTATGGGTGTACCGATACTCCTGTCTCTAAGATAACATGACCCAGGATGTGGATTTGGTCCATCCAATAGTTGCATTTTTATTGATTAGCATATAATTGATGTTCTATAAGTGTACTCAAAATGTTCTCAGGATGGGTAGCATTGTCATGTGAAGTGTGAGAGTACACCAATATGTCAAAATAAAAATCACCATTATGGAATCCAAGTATGGATGGAACACTTGGTTCATATGTTTCATGAAAATAGCAGGCCCCTCATGAGACCGAATGACATAACCATAGACTTATATAGACCATACCTTCTCCGAAAGGCTTTAAGAGGTATATTGGCTAGTCTAACGTGCAAATGATGATAACCAAATCTCAATTAGATCTTAGAGAACACCCAGGCTCCTCGATTCTAATATAAGAGATCATTCATCCTTATCATGGGATATCAGTTCTTGATCCCCAACTGGTTCAGCTTCTGATAAAACACACAAATTTTGAGGGTACCTTCTTCCTTTTTTGCAAATTGGATAGGTGAACCCCAAGGATAAGTAATGGGTGGGATGAAACCCTTTTCATGTAACTCCTTTTTAATACATCTTAAGCTCATGTAACTCTAGAGTGGCCATCTTATAAAGAGGAATGGACACCTGTGCCATTCCTAGATAAAGCTCAAAAGAATAGTCTACATCTCTCTCTAGAGGAAAACATGAAATTTCTTTTGGAAAGACATCCCTAAAATGATCCACTATTGGATGAAATTCTATATGTGAATTCCCATGGTCATCCATATATAGACTAGTAATCTGGGTTGTAACTCCTCCCAACCCATGATGCACGAGTCCTACTCTTCTCTCTTGTACATCCCATTCACCCTTAGAAAGAATGGATATTTGGTCTAGTGATGTGAAACTCACCATATGGGAATAGAAACCTACCAATGCCTAGAAGGGAACCAACAAGTCCATTATAAGAATGAAATCATAGCCTGTCATCTCTTGGATATAGAGGTCCCATAAAAAGTGACACCCTCCAACCTCCAAAGGGATCTCCTTGCACTGATGTACACTAGTCGTTCTTCTCCCCAACGGAGTGTCCAACATCATGTCATCAGTTGAAGTAATGATACGAATCACAAGGCTCTACACCATCACAACAAATATGAAACTATGGGATTCCCATTTATAAAAATTGTTTAGAAGGTAAAACTAAGGAAACTAGAATCATACCTCAAACTGTATGGGGTTCGAGATCTTTCTCCGGTTGAATCTAAACTATTACAAAAACCTGACCTTCACCATGGCCTTGTGAATTTGACTCACATGCATGATCTAGTCCACCCTTCCACTATCAAAACCCCTATGTCTCACCACTGTGTCCATGACTTCCACCTCAGCCTGAACGGCTGGAAAAACTCCTGCCCCGAGTCTGATGTGGGACTGCTGATCCTTCTCTAGTACGATGAGTCGAAACAGAACACTTATCACCTACTACTGGGTGAGAAAAACTGATTAAAAAAGCTGAATATGACCCAACTTTCCATAAGAACTGAACTCCACTCAGTCTCTCAGACAATGTGACCTCGTATTACCACTGCTTTCACTCTAGTAGCACACCACATTGCCACCAGATAAAGTATTCCACCTACTCGGATCTCCACGCAATGACTCCCTGTGGTGCTTCCGGCTGTCAATCAGTGGGGTACTAACTCTAGATGCTGATATTACCTAGATCACACTTCTAGAATCCATCAGATTGCATTCTGTGATCAACATCTAGTTGTCTATAGAGGTGATGGAAGTTAACCTGATGATGTTCACCTGATATCAGATGTCATACCGGAGACCGTCCTCAATATTTCTCACCAAAAATAACTCACCACCCATAGAATTGGTTTGAAGTGCTCCAGCTCTGTAAATGTACAAGAACACTCCATGACTAAGATAGTACCCTATTCCAAACTTCAGAACTCTTTGGATCAATTGACCATCAATTTCTCTGGGTTGAATTAGTCATAGAAGATATGTTGTAACTCATCTCAAGCCATAATGATCTGGCATCCTTCTTGTGATATCACATCCCACCATATCATTGATGAATCCCAAATAATGTATGTAGGTAGATTCACCCTCCACTCTAGAGGTGTCTCGAGATGTTCAAAGATCGACAGTATGGCTTCTAACCATGGCTCTATAGCCTCAGGTCTTCTATCCCTAGATAAAGTAGAAGGATGCAGCTGTTGAAAGTCCCATGTCAGTTCTTCCATAGACGGGGCGGGATGAAATCCTCCCTCGAAGGTCTGCATAAACTTCATGAACCCTTCTTGGAACTATGCATCGACACATGTATCTTGGATAATGGTCAATGCCAAGACATGCATGACTTGTGGGTCTACTGGTAATCCTTGATCTTCCATGTTAGGTGTCTAATCATTTCCATTTATCTAGCATACAACCTAATAACATCTAGGTGACATTACACTGAAAGGTCAATTGGACACCTCAGTTCAAGAATCGTATGGAGTAAAACATATATGGTAAGAAAAGGTACCACTGAAAGAAAGCAGTCAAGTTCCACAAAACATGAATACACATCGTGTATAACCCATACATGGCGTGTTCTCTTAAGACTATACATGGCTATGTACATCTTCCAAAACTGGCCATGTAACATCCCATACACATGAAGCGTTCTCCATTTACATGGCATGTACCTGAATCCTTCCCCATGCCCAACTTCCTCTATATGTCTAAGCCACACAGTTCTCTCCTAGAATTAAACTACACATCGTGTTTGTTCCAAACACGGCGTGTACCGCTTAGGATTCAACATCCCATGTCATTATTCACACAATCAGAGACGCTACTGGCCCTACATTATGTTTTTATGCTAGAAATGACTTGTACTAGAAGGATTTCATTCACCCATGTCATTAGTCACACGTCTGGACATATTTCCTCTACAACACAGTGTGTACTTCCATTACACCGCGTGTTCCACTAATGATTTCCCAAACCATTGTCCCTACCGACAAAAGCAGTCACACAGTCATGGATTACATAGAGTGTACATGTAATACAAGACATATACTTAAGATAAATTGTTCCATCCCAAACAGAAAGATATATGGAGTGAATTCATCAATACACACCTTGTATTTTGGGTTTTTTAAAATAGTAAGCCTTAGAAACTACTCCAGAACCCATAAAAATGATGAAACAAACATTAAACTGCCAAATTACAATCTGTGAGGGCCTATACTCCATGGGAATCAAAGACTTACATCATAATCATGTCACATCAATGTATAAGAGTGAAATCAAACACCTGATCCACCAAATTCTGATCCATGAGGGCCCATAACACCTTAGGGACCAATGTCTGGAATTCATTAAAAAAAACTTTTTATATTACCAATTCCCTATCAAGTAGAAGGAATTATATCAAGGAATGTATCACAACAACATGCATATATATCACAACATCTAGAAAAAAACATATAATCGATAATAAATACTAAATGGCATGGCAAGAATGCATGACATGTGACCTCTAACAAGTGCCTATATGTTGCATAAGATAGAATTCCCTCACATCATCAGGGTTGCAACAGAAATTAAACCTCAATATTATCAACAATAACATCCCAAAAACATGTGAATCATCCTGTGGTGAAATCAAATCAACAGAAATAATTGAAAACCCCAAATAATTACAATAATCGAGGTAAATTATATTTTTCCTATACACAGGTTAGATTCTCTCGGGAACAACTTATTTCCAAATACATATTCCATCTTATCCAGGACTATAGGCTCTTAACAAAAAGTCAATGAAGAAAAAAATTCCTTTGATACCACTTTGTATCATCCTGGTTCTATGTGCTGCCCAAAGGTTCCCCATACCCAGTTAGTCACATGAACACAAGCACATTTCCTCGAACGCCAGAGGCTGCCGACTAGCATTGAGGGCATTGGTGTGATAGTGGGGAAACAATGACCACATTGAATCAGTAACCTAGTGGAAATAAACACATAAAATTATCAGAAGTGATAATAATAAAATGAAATAGTAAATATTAATAGACTACAAGTAGAAAATCAACTAGAGCACATATATAAATGCTGCAAGTAACATATGTTTGGGAAAGCCGCCAAACAACTCACAAAGCTGTAATACAGTAAAAAACCAAATTACAAGGGAAAAATAGTAAATAACTCTAGAATAATCACAAGACCTAGCATGGTCCCATGCACTCTAGATCCACACTAATCAAGTACCTAAAGTAGAAGGGATCATTCCCTTATCTATACCAACAAAATTATCATCTCTTTGGGCCCAAAAGCATGACCCAAATAGGCTCTGAGAAGAATCCCATTATGAAACCACCCAATGATCTATGCCCAACAATCATTGAATATATATGTAATGAAAAATAAAAAACGAACTAATAAATAAAGAAGTACTCAAAAGTAAATTATCCTAAAGTTTTAACTAAATTAATTTATATTTATTGAATAAACAACCAAAAAAATTCAAGAAATCATCTGGGAAAGATAACATATTTTAACCCCTATGGTTCAACCTATACAAATAAGATATAATTACCCTCTAGGTAAGCTCACACAGTCTAACCCCTTTGGACTTGTGCAAACAAAGACTCTCTAAAAAAGCACTCATCAAAAATTCCCCCTATAGTCTTTTAACGATAAAATACAGACTCTATGAGGAAGCATTCAACATCAATTCCCCCTATTCTCTCATAACAATATCTATAGACACTATAAGGGAGAAATCAATGTAAATACCATATATTGTCTTGTAGTGTGAAAAGTCCAACATACACTATGAGAAATCCCTTATCATCCATTTATTTTATTTCCAAAGTACACAAGGTTCCCATATCCTTGTGTATATCAATAATGCACAAACGACATCGAACATCCAATGTAAATCACAACATACTACTTAAATAAATAGCATTAAATTATGGTACAAGACAGTCAGATAATATCACTCCATCATAACAGCAGTAGCCATGGGAAACTAATAATCCTAATAGGAAAAACCAAGACCAATGGACAATATTAGTTCAAATATGGGAAAAAACATCCATAGCAATGTTAATAAACCATATTCTCAAATATGATATCGAACTCAATCAATCAAGGTATAACATGCAAAAAGGGTTAAATTCCATAAACACGAAATACCCCAAACTAGGGTATTGGGAAATTATGTACACATAATTCAATGAAAACCTACAGAAAGGCACAAACCGCCCACCTTGACGTTGTACTATCGATATAGTTTAATATCAGCATTTGATTCGACCTAGAACACCATAGATATATAAAAACATCTCAAATGATCAACCACAGATGTCTTAAGAAAGAGGGGAGATCAAGGGATGATGCTCTAGAAGAAGGAAGAACTCACAGTAGAGATTCCAATGCCATCGATGATAGTTTCTTTGGATCAATGATGGAAGGTTGGGGGCTCAGAGAAGAATATTCACTCTCAATCATCCCTGAACGAGGAATATCCAAAAGATGGGTGGTTTGTAAATGAGATGTGAATCTGGTCCAATTTAACAAATAAAAACAGAATTACATAGAGTGGTCATTTAATGTACACATCGTGTACATTCCTTGACTAAGATCCACTTTAGGCAGTCTCCAGGTCACCCCACACATCCTTGTACTCGACACTTACACAGCCAGTAAATGGTAACCCGTAGAAACCGGGTACGTGGCGTGTACTCCTAAGTACACAACGTGGACTTCTAAAATTTCTACAAACTCATATTTTCCTCAAAAACAGCAGAAATCAAGATCAAAACCTGAATAGAAGATCTGGATTCTTGAAATAGTCATCTCATATGTTAATGTTCATAAAAGTGATTTACATAGGAGTTATTTGAATAATTTTTAAATTATTATGTGTTTTATTTCACTGATCCCTACGTCTTTTATATACTTTTGACACAATATTAAAATTTTTGTAACTCATTTCCCAGATATATAATATCATTATATCCATTTTTGAATTTTTCTAATACTATAAATAAACTCAATAGATTCATAGCATAAATTTATTTCAATTTTTATGTCATTCACTATTATGATGAAACAATCTGTAATATCAAATTATTCTATTTTGGGAAATTATTTCAAAAATATCTCTAGAATGGTGAAGCTAAGATATAAGAAAATTAATTTATATATTTAATTTGATATTTAAATACTAAAATGTGATGATTTTTTTTATAGAATTTACATTTCAATATTTAAATTTATAACTAATTGTCGGTATATTTATAATTACGGGAGACTCTCTAATATGTCATGATGTCAAGATATAATCTATGTTGGAACATTTTTAGACAGCCTTTATGAATATTTCAAGTGGATGTTGAATAATTTTCAATATTTGAAAAATTTAAATAATATGAAGTTGTATTATTTGAGTGAAATATTTCATTGGAGTGCAGATATATTATTTAGAATATTAATTAAAAAATTGTTCATCAAATTTATTTAAATAAAAAATAAAGAACATGAATATAAGTGAATACAATAATGAACTCTATGGAAATAATTAAATATAGTATTAATGTATTTAAAAGATGAAAATGAATGAAATATAGTGAGATGAAAAATTTAGTAGTGAGGAGAAACAGATACCCTACAATATCAAAGTGAAAAAATATTGAAAGAGATAAACCAACATAACATCTAAATATTATTAAGATGATGATGTATGGTTATTCATTTATTAATCAATAAGATATTTCATCTAATGATGAAGGTTATCATGTTCTTGCATGGACACATTTAGAAATGAATATGTCATCCTAAAACATAATGAGGGTACATTCATGCAAAAAAATTGTGACTAAAAATGAAGTTTAATACCGTTGAAAAGAAGATCAGTTTCCAGATACAAATAACCTAGTTATTTCTTAGTGATATGATTATTTCATGATCATTTTATTAATTATTGTTAAAAAATTATTCTAGTATGAATTTGTGTTTGTGTAATTTGTGGTGTGTGCATGATACCTATTCCTTTTTATGTAGGTAGACCATGACTTCTCAAAAAAATATTTGAATCAAATAAAAACACTTATAATCACTATAATTATATAATGTAAGAATAATTAATAGCTCAAAAGGGTGAAAATGATATTTGGTATGATCTCAAATCATGGTCAAACATTGTAAATACACGTATGAATTTTGTTTCATTATTTTTCTTCCAAGTGGGAGAGTAGAAAACATTCATTGTTTGAATCTATATCATTACTATTCATATGGGTAAATAAAGAATATAATTTATAAAAAAACATATGTACCTCTAATTCAAAACCTCTTAATGGTTGGATGATATGATATAGGATGTAAAACCCATATTGGAGAAACATAGTTTCCTCTATGATTCTTCTCAATGGATTTTTATCATGGAGAATTGTTTTGTGTTGAATAATAGAGGTTATAGAAATTTTATTGTAATAGATTTATTGGGGTGAAATAACATTATTCTCATATATCCACTATTATAAAGATTTTTTGTGTGCTACAGAATCACTTTAGGATTTCCTTCTATAATAATATATTGATTTCAAATATAAAAACATATTGATGAATAAGGGAATATAGGTTTATTTATATTTTTACTCATAGTATGATGATAAAATTGGTGAATTGTATTAGAGAGTTAAGCATTTTATATTTAGAAAAATTAAAATAGGTAGATGAATGTCTGAATTCAAACTAACAACAAATTATATTAACAAATAATGATTATATATTTAATAAGATATTTTCCATGTGGGAGAAAATATATTGAGTATGATAATGAGGGAAATAAAAAGGGAACTCCAATAAGGTCTAAAGTTAGAGATGTAAAAGAATATAAAATACTAGATGAGGTCATGAAAACAACATAAAAAAGAAAAAAAACAAGTACAATGGGAAACTGGGATGATGATTGATCATCTATGAATAGTTATTTTAAAATATAATATACTAGAAATGATACCAATTCCAAGTAAAATTAAGATAGATAAAAGATATCAAGAGTAGTATAGAAAAAATATTAAGGGGTTAAAACAAATATGATCCTCATGGAATAGACTCAACTCGATGTGTGTCATGAATGAAACACTCAACTAATGAAATATTTAATTTCTTTAATGATGGTAGTCGGTAATATATTGAAAAATTGAATTGTGCTTCATTGTAGATATGATGATATTATTTACGATATCAAACATCCAAAGGCGAAGATTATTGGACAAAATAAAATGGACGATGGGTTATAAAAGAATATAATAAAAAAGAAGAATTGAATATGGGTAAATCACAGTTTCGGAGTGATTATATAAACCTATAAAAAACAAATATGAAGACTAAGAAAGTTTTCAATATTATATATGTGGCATTAAGAAAAATTGAACACATTTCCACTTTTATAGGAAATTTTTTTACCAACTATATATGAAAATTATAAATATATATTTGGCAACCATAACACGTTATAAGTGAAAATGTAAAAAAAACATTGTTTAAGAAAATTCCTCAGTTTAACACTACATTATAAAATGGAATTATAAGTCTTTAAATAAGGTATAGTTCAACATAATCTATGTATTTTTAAAATTATTTGAATGAGAATGGTATAAATACTTTCAAAGAGATACTTAGTTGTTTTTTTGGAATAATATATTTAGATTATATTATTATTATTATGGTGTTTTCTAGAATAAATATTATGTTTTATCATATAATAATTCTCTCCTAGTTTATTGAATGAGGTATTAATGAAAGAGGTAGATTCTTGGAGTGAAATCAAATATTTTGTGAGAAACACAATTATCTTTCAAATACTATAAATATTGACAATTTAAACTTTCATTAATAAGATTGAGGATAAATTTAAAATATGGGACTTAAAAAAAGAATTTAAGAAAACAATTTAATTTTATAATAATGGATTTAAAAACAAAAAATAGGTTAAAGTATGAGTTAGGAAAAAATATATAGATTTTATAGGTCGTTAGAGAAGACATAAGAGTATATGACTATGGATATTTGATAGATGTTTAACATACTAAATAAAGGGTGATATGAATTTCTTATAAAAATTGAAGGTTTTATGGTGGGTTTTTAGGGTATAGGAATTAGAGAATAATAAAGATCATGGCAAATGGATTTGATGAAATAGAACTACATAAAATGAATCCACAATTTGGTTTAGGTTTCTATTAGTTATAAGAATAAACTATTGAATTTTATTCAATAATGTTTAATGGTTAGTCAGGTTATATTCAAAATGAATTTTTGAATCATTAAAATATTCCTAAATGAATGAGACATGAAAATTGATGGAATGTATAATTATGATTTAATTCAAAATTTTCACCCTATGAAATCCAATTATCTCCGTGTTAGGGAGGATATTAATATGTGGAATATATAACATTGTCCCCATGAATGAATAAATTTAATAAATGATTAAACGGAAAATTTTTATTGGTTCCTAACTAGTTATTATATTATAGGGATGTTTCTTTTAATTCTTATTATATGTGTAAATATTTCAATGGATGTTAAAAAGTGTATAAATACAACCTACATATACTCTTGAGTTAGATTACTTGTATTTTAGTAGATGTATGAGAATTAAATTCACTATTGGTGATTTATATTTCCAAATATTCATTTATGAATATAGAAGGTTTTCAAGGTTATAATTTAACAATAAAAATAAATTTATATGTTCACCATAATAAATAGAGGTGCTAAAAAAGAAAATTTTCATCAATTTAAAAAAATTATGAATGATAATGGAATGAATTTAATAAGAATTGAATTTCAGTATTATATTTAAAATATTGGGATAAAACATAAATATAGATACCCTTATAAACTTTATTAGAATATAATTTCTAAAATAATAACTATAATAATCAATTATATTATAAGAACAATGCTTTCTAATTTTTAGTGTTACATGTTTTTCAAGAGAGAAGTAGTGTCCACTACTGTACAAATTCACACCCAGTTCTTATGAAGGAAAAAATAATATCAAAGGACATATGTGATATTATATAACAAGAATCCAACATTTAATCATTTTATAGTGTTATTAATTCTATACATATTTAAATGAAAAACATAAATAATTGAAAATTCATTAATAAATATGTGGATAATATCATTATTGGTTACTTTACTAAAGGAAAACGGTATAAATTTTTTAAAAATTTGATACACATGTTACCAAAATATTATATTTTTAAACGTGTTAAAATTCATTTAAATTATAATTTTCTATATGTTATAATTCTATAGGAAACATGTGAAACCAGTGAAGATAAAATAGTGAGAAATTAGTAAAAAAATATTAATAATGAAATGATTGGATTAAAGGATATAATTAATCAAAAAATTTATAGTGTAAGGTATAATAAATGTGGTAAATATAAAATTAATAATTAAATATATATTTATAAATTTAACTTTTTAATATTTCAATTTATCTTGTTAAAACTCGTAGCAATGTATGAATTGATTAACATATAATAAATCAAACTAGAGGAGATTTTAGTTTTGAAATTTTGTCCCCATTAATCTATAATGTTGAACAAAAATATGTGGTCATAGTTTTCAATCATTTATATTAGATTAAAGATCTGAAAAACAATAAAGATCACCTTTTAAAAAATTCAATTGAGAATTTATTCAATAACCAGTTATACAAATGTATTTGACACCACGTTGGTATTCAAAAAACAAATAAATGATCATGGAAATGTTCTAAAAATTTTATTCCCCTATTATATATTTTTACAGTAAATATATCACCAAAATGAAGTGAATGTAGTAGGATATTTGAATATTTATTATTGTCATATCTAATATGTGATAGGAAATATATTAGATTGATTCAAAATCTTCCTTCTTCAATTATGATCTTGAATAAGATGTATATATAGTTATCCCTAAATGGGGTTTACTTGATAATGAATATATTGCAAGTTTGTAAATTTAATATGGAATTATATAATACAAATAAGGTCCTAAGGTCAATTTATTTTGAGTATAGTAGCAATATAGAATATTAAAATTTACTAAAAATAATGGTCTATAGTAATAAATTCATAATGGTAGACAATAATGTTACTCCAATTATAATTATCTTAGTTGATGATTTTATTTTTAAAAAAAATCAAGACTGTAATTCTATGTATTTTCTATTATAAAAAAAATATAATGAAATATCTATTTTTAGAGAGATTGAATACTTCTTATGATTACATGTTATGTAGAGATAAAATTTTATTTTCTTATCCGTATATAAGTATTGTAATAAAATTTGGATATATTTTGTGATAAAGGATTCTAAAAATATTTTTACACTTATTAAGGAAGGGATTATATTATCTTACAATGAAAATAGAAAATACGAATATCCAAGATGGTTCAAAAGATACATTTTGATCCTTATCTATGTATCTTTATCTTAACTTTTTATTTTCAATGTGATTAGCCTTTATGAATGGTATTAATTTGATAATTAGGAAACATATAGTGTGGAATCAAAATGATTTTAATGTAAATCAATTAAACCAAAATCTGTAGAATTATATAATATAGATGGAAGATGTTTTTTGTTTAATTACAATGATGTGTACTATGCATAACATTTTGATGACTAGAATTCAAAATTTTGTTGAAATTTTATTCTAGGATATGTTTTTAGATATATAATATCTATAAAAACAATATATTCACACTAATTATGAAATATTATAAATTTATATTTTAAACTAATATCACTAAAATTATTTTAATTAAAGGGAAATATATTGTTTTTAATGTGAAATTAAAAATATCTATTAGTTTAAATTTTTATGATCAAAGTGTCATATTATTTTTTATAAAGACATTCTAATACTCTAATTCCAATCATATCGATATCATGAATCCCCTCATTAATGAAATTTTTTCCATTAGTGATATTAAACACAAAATTATCGTTAATAGAGCCAAAGTAGTAAAAAATATCTACAAAGATATCAAAAACCTTACATATGAAACATTAAAATTACACATGATTGTTATGTTCTTCTATATATCACGAATAACTTATATACCCCCCCCCCCCTCAATATGTCATGGATTATGTTTTCTCATGGGTAAAATAAAGAGAAAAACTATTTTCTTTAAAAATATAATATTTTTTTGAAATATCATATAGGATAAAAAAACTATGTACTAATGATATTTTTTTAAAATAGATATCATCATTTAATTAAATAAAATTTTAAGAGTACAAATGTGGTTGAAAAGTATTTTAGAAATTATGGAAATTTTTACATATGGTATTTGGGAATTTAAAATCAAAAAAGGAATGAAATTTAGTGCATTGAAAAATTAAACATTGGCGAGGAGGAAAAAGAAAACTATCTTAAATTAGAAATATATATGTGAAAATTTGAATTATATACAAATATTCAAGTATTTATTAGAAATTATAATTATTTTCTTGATGAATATATGTCAAATATGAGGAGAGGTTGACATGAATGCAACACTCCAAAAATTTACTATGTAATGAAATTACTTTCAAAGGAAGATATCCTTACAAATAAGTTATAATCCAATGGATTAATTAGGATATAATTCATTCAATATCATTAGATAAATTCACCATTTATTATAGGTTTCAGTCTGTATTACACTATATAAAATATGTGGATAGAGGAAATACCTTCCCCTTTTCAGAAATGTTTATTATACTTGATTAACCATTGTGTGGAACATAAAAAAACATGATAGGAAAACATTTATATAGTTACAATAAAATATAAAACCTTATAAAATCAAAAAGAATATGTATTAGGACCCCACATCTAGGATTAACCTTATAAAAGTTTTAAGTGTGTTGAATTTATATAGTATGTTCCTATAAGTGTGAGTATGACAGTTTCCTTGAAGGAATGCAAACTATAAATGCTGAAATGTTCTATATTGGAATTTATATTTTTAGATGAAATATAAATTATTGATTCACCCTCTACCTTATGGGAGAACCAAATAGGATATAGGATCTACAACTAGCATTATGATTTTTAGTTGATCATTATGTGAGATTAATTGGATATGTGGTGGTAGTGGAGAACCTAAAAAATAAAATTATAAATTATAAAATAATTAATTTCATAATATGACGACAAATAAACCAAGAAATACCCTCCATATCATATCAATTATCAACCAAAAAGGTGAAATTATTTATTTTATATTTTCTCATAATTACTCCCACCATATATCCATCTTCAATTTTCATTTAATTCTATTTTTTGGAAGGGACAATTATAATTGATTATGTAAAAGTATTATCAGTGTACATAATAAATTTATTTTCACTAGTTTTTAATATTAATTTTTTATATTCATCATTAAATTACCATTTCATTTTAGAATATTATTATATTTATTATATATTATCTTAATTTTGAGGTTGTCATGTTAAAGGATTCCATCTTTCTTATATTAATTCTAAAATGGTATTATTTTATTGATATATATTTTTAGATAACATTTAATTTGACAACATGATTCAAATTATTGGATATTTTTATCCTTTTTGTATTTTAAATGATAAAATATTCAGTGACTTATGTTATAAACTTTTTAAAATGTTGATATTACATTGAAGTAAGTCTTCATACTAATTCATCTTCATTTCTAAATTACAATTATTTTCTAATAATTTTCAATAAAAATAAATTTTAGGTTTATATGTTTTTATACCTTGTATTTTATCATCCATATAATGTTTTTAGGTGTGAAAATTTCTCCACTCTCATCCTTCCCCTTATACTAAACTATTTTTAAGATAATGTAAGGGTACCTATTTTTCTTTCTTAATTTTAATTTATAGGTATTTCAAAGAAATATTATTTGAAATTTCATTTATTATATTGACATATGAAATTTTTTAACATATTATCCTTAATTTTATAAAATATACATGATATATTAAAAATTGGTTGTCATATTATCCGATTCACAAGCTATGATAATGTCAAAGTAAGGGTTCTTGGACCTCCCTATTACTTTTTAACAGGGATTATTTTGATATATGATCTTAAAAATTAAAATTTAATTTAAAATTTTTCATATAATATAACTTATTAAAATCACATTGAAATTATTTTATGATATACTACTATTAAGTAACAATCAAGATCTCATTTTCCTATGTAACTGATGTGTCGAAGATTATGTTGTTAGTTCTCATATTTTCATTTCAAAATGATATATTTTCTTTTAATTTTTTTTTAAAATAATTCTTCAAAAGTTTATATGATTAAAATTTTATATTATTATTATACAATTAATATTTCTATTAGGGGAGATCAATTCATGCCACTTTTTATACCCATTTCAGAATCAATTCCAAATCAATGAAAATTATTTCAATTCATTTTTATTAATTTTTATTTTTTCATTTTTTCTATACTCTTATTTAATATCATTATATTGTTTTTTATATTATATATTATAATAACTTTGATTTATTGTGAATGATAAATTTTTCCATTTTTTCTAAATTTTATTTATTATATTTTTTTAGCAATAAAAAATGGTTCCCTGAATCCAGATACATTTCAAAAAATTTAATGTATCTATAAATATGATAAAATAGATTCTCTTTGAATTGATTGATCTATCACTACCATTGTGATGTTTTTTTTCTCAATAATTTAGTGTTATAATTATTTAATAAAATTACCTACCATATATTTTTATCATAATTAAATTCCTTCTCCTAGAAAATGTTATTATTTATTAATTTTCATGAAATATAGTTTAAAGGTGGAATTATATGATGGATTGGTGTTTATATATCTCCAATGAATTTTTATTGAATGATAAAATTTACTATAAATTCTCCTATAATGAATTAATAGAATCATTCTTTTCCTTATCCTTTCACAGTTATATACATAAATTTCACATTTAAGATACATTTATACAATCATTATTTTACCATTATGTATAGGATACATTGAAGTATCCTCTATATTCAGAATATATTCAAATTCCATGCTATGATTGATGGGAATTCATCTAAATATATTTTTTATTAAATTTATATGCATATAATACTAATATGATTTTATACTCTTTTGATCTATAAAATATGAATATCTTCTACTTGCTTATTCTGATTGAAATAAATTTAACTATGTTTCTTTTTTAATTGTTTGATAGAGGATTCATACACACATACGTTACTAATAGGTTATACATGATCCTGTTTTAATTATAAATAATTATAATATATTTCATGATGTATTAATTTAATTTTTTGTATTGTATACTGGATATGTTAAAAGGGATTTTGGAAACGTTATATAGAAACAAATTCATTAGATAATGTGGTGCCTTTGGATATTATGTCAAAATGGTATGATAATATGAAAATGATATTTGATGGAATCCTTGTAATATGATCTATTAATGAAACTGATTTTAGTGTATGTTGTATTTATTTTCAATAAATCAAAGGGTATCAATGAACATGATTAATATATGTTTGGTAATAAAAAATATATTAGATATTGAGTAGATCACCAATGTTTGATCATGAGAGTATTGAAGATTTATTTTATTATTTTAGGGTATATTACCAAAAAAAGGAATTAATATATATGTCTAGTCGTAGTTATTTTATGGGAATAAAACAATGACCTATCATGATGCATATGTGTTAAAATGGATTCCATTGGGTGTTTTTAAAGATCCATTAACTGTTAGGAAAGATGTTTTTAAAATTTTATCACATAAAAATATTTTTATCATCAAGAAGTTAAAATGCAATTATAAAATACTATTGAATGAAGTTGGATTTACTTTTATTGGTTATTGAGTCAATTATAATGTTCATGATCATGCGTTAATGGTTATTAGGGATTCCAAAATATTTACAACAATTATAAATCCATTTAAATATGGTTTTTCAAGAATATTTTTATAAGAGGTGAATATTAATTTTCTTAAATTAAGTTAGAAGTGGATTATAAATAAATAATAACAACTACATGAGGCTTGAATATTTTTAATATATATTAAGTAATTAATAAATACAAAAATTCATCCTTGAGTTTGATTAAATTTAGAAAATTTTAGATAGTCTTTGGAGGGGAATTTATGTTTGAGGGGACATCTCATGTATTTATTTTATTTCATAGAAAATTTTTTTGGTATCAAATATATTTTTATTATATTAATGTAATTACAATTGATAATGAATTTAATAGGGTTTTATTAAAATATATTGGATCAAAATTTTCTAATAACAATAACTTGAGAATCCTAGACAAGAGAAAATATGTGTCCAATGGACCCTCAAAGGAATAAACATAAAAAGAATGGGAAGGAATGCACATGGATCAAATTATGATCATAGGGTTCATTGGATTCCTCTAATGTTGGGGGATTTATATCTATCCTCTAATTTGTTATTTGGCATGGAAGGTCAAAAGACACCATAATATCTCATAGATCTTCATTGGTCGATTTATATCTCATTATATTTGATAACATTTAGGGTTCCCATTATATGTTTTTATGGTATAGTTAGTTAATCCAATAACTATTCAGATAATAAAAAATGTCCTATAAATTTTATAGTGTTCTAATATTTTAAATAGTATGACATTGTTTTGTACATGAGGAAGTGTTATTCAATATTCTATCTAGGTTTTAACATTCTACAGCTGATAATGTGGTTCATGAATTATATTTCCATGAAAACAACATTCCCATGGTTTGTTTCACTATATATTATCCTGAGATACATGATAATTGTTATTCAATATAGAAGAAGTATTACTTGATGAAAAGTTAAAAAAACCAAGAGGTTACAATGAAGAAAAAATTCACAATACACCACACCATGTATGGATTCACAAGAACTACAAATGTACAATGTTCAATATAGATTTATGTGATAATCATATATAAATAAAATCTAGAGCAACTATTAAATTTAATATATTTATTCAATTTATAATAACACATTTTCACTACATGATTATTATGGTTTTTAAATTGAGTGACTAATTATCATAAATGATGGAATTCATTTAAAATAAGATTGAATAACCGTAAAACTCAACATAATTTTTTGGAAATTACTCTATACACAACAAGACCCCAATATTATCTAGGAATCGATTATAAAAAGGTCCCATGAAAATCAAATTAATTCTATGTTTTTTATGAATCCCATGGAGTATTTATTTCATGAACTAATGTTATATTTAGATAGTTGTGTCTGGTTTACATAATGGTTTTCATATCATGTTAAAATAGAATAAATTAAGTTATATACATGATAAGTTCAATAATATAATATGCTTCATGGATTTCATCATTTAATATTTTTTATTTAGTTGATGTTTAATATATTTCATTGATCATTAATTTCTGAAATTAATTGATGATTCCAAGAACATAGTAACACTAATTCTAAATCAATTTGAAAAATAGGGTAAAAATATGTATTAGTTGTTTAATTGGAATATATAGAGATTCATTCATTGTATGTCATGTGATGATTGTGAAGAGTCCCTGTATAAAATGATGTTAATGTAATGTTAAACTACATGTATATCTTTATCATACAATATAAGAGGAGGAATCACTAACATGGGAAAAATGATGTGGATGAGGTAGATTGTTTACAAGTAAATAAAATTAATAAAACATGTGCATTTTACAATATCCATAGGCATTGGGAACTATTAAATTAAAAAATATACTAGGTCCTCTAATTTTTTGGGACGTTTATATGAATGAAATGATATTATATTTGTTAGTGAATTATTTTGAAGGTACAGTGTGATTAGATAAATATTAATATCATTTTTGATGAGAATAGAATAAAAGAATTGATATATCTTAATATGTTGAACCTGTGTATTGAAAAAAATGTTGAAATTTTAATCATACAACATATTTCCTTTATTTTTTATCTAAAATAGATGTAAAATCCGAAAATAAATTATTATCCATATATTATCAATCATATTATTGCATTGTGCTTTTTATTTACTATTCTACAGTAGAGAAAGACTTTCTGTTTCTATAAATAATAGGCATACCGTCTTATTTATATAGATAAAGGATGAATATTAGAAATTTTTTAATTCCAGATATGATATTTTATCACTACTATTTACCTAACAATGAGAATATGACATACTTTTTTTGTTTCATATTGTAGCTTGTAATATTAATATATTTTTCACATAATTACTATAATATGGTCATACCCATAAATGATATATTATTAATAATAAGAATAATTTTATGTATATGTCCAACCATTCATCAAATTATTTTATTTAAAGCCTTTAAAATTTTGAAATTTATCTTTTTAATAATATAATATAGTCATAACATGTTGAATAATAATCAATCGTAGAATATAAATATATTTTATTAAAGACTAAAAATAACATGAAGTAAAATACTAGAGGTGTTATATATACTATAAATTATAAAATTGACTCTTAAAATACTATAATTAATAAAATTATTAAACAATTAATTATTTTGTTAAAGGCCTCATTCTTGAAAAAAGAAAATAATCACTATCTACTAAAATATGAAAATAAAAGGTGAGGTCCATTAGTTATGTCTATCAATAATCTATCTTATAAAGGAATGTTTTTTAGAGAAGGATGAAAATCAATCTCTAGTAGTTTATTATCAAAATCTATGAAATGTAATAGGGAAAAATCACCGAATATTATTTCATAAGAAGATCCATGTATATGTAAGGATTTTCATACAATAAAAATCACAAAAAATAAATGTATTTATATAATAACAGTGAATTTTTAATAGTTTTCATAATATAATTGTATGATTTTTTTGTTTTTCATCTGAAGTCATGATAGCTCATATCATTGAACTTTAAGAAGAATAAATAAATATGGATAATGATTTTTGATTAATAGTGATTACTTGTGTGAGTCTCTATAAATAAGTTAGATCCAAAGAATTAATAAATATAGATTTGGGAGAAATATGATCTAGTTTTCAAAATGACTGGCTTGATGTTAAAAATTAAAAATAAATTTCCACAATCAAGATGGAATGGTTTATTGTTCATTAGAATAAACCCAGTGCAATATAATTGATATTTATAATACTGTACAAGAGATCATTAAAAAATAAGATCCAGGAGCCTGACACATTTATATAAGATAAATTTAAAATGTTTAATGCTGATGTTTAGAAAATTAAAGGAATAAGATTGAATAAAATCTATATAGGATGTGAAAGATATAATTAATATGAAGTTTCTATATCTTGATGTCAAATTTTAAAATATAGATATTTCCCAACCTTAAACTCCACAATTTGTGGGGAAGAGATATAGTTATATATAATCTTATATAGAGGATTATTATCATAGAATACCTCTATATAAAATATAAAAATAGATATAACATTAAGATCAATATATAGATATCTCAATGAACAAGCTTCTATCCACATCAAAACAAATTATTATGTGCTAATGGTGTTTATAGAAACAATATATTATCAAAATCAATACTTGTATCTATATAGTTGATGAACAATGGATAAGTTCTCATTACAACAGCTCTTCTGAAGAATTATATAATGAGAATGCATGTTTTATACAAATAATCCATTTAGAAGAATGAAAATTATCAAAATTATATTACATGTAAATATAGTGATACTATTATACAAAATAAGTAATAATGATTTATTTCTTTTATTAGTACGAAGAAATATTTATTCATAATCCATGAAAATGTTTGTATAATATGTTTATTTTACTTGAAATAAAGAATTCATCTGGGGAATAATATAAGTGATGATTCATTGTCTATATTTTTAAGGTAGGAATATTTATATGACATATAAATTTTAAAAAGTTACTAATAAAGGTGGTAGTTGAAATCAATATAGTCACAATTGTGGACAATTTCTTTGTTGTGGATTTACTATAAGATATAATTGATGTTGGAGAATAATACTCTATATAGTCCCATTCCCCCAAAATTATTCAATATCTATTTTTTCTTCAACACCTCTATAATAAGACCACTGGAAGGAGAAGGATCCCCAACCCATGCAGTTGGGAGACTCTCTGATCCTTCATGTGGGGGGGGGGGGTGTCCATGTTCAAGATCAGTTTTATCACAGCTATCACCATCAAATAATGTGTTCCCTATCTAGAACCCCCATTATATACCTCTAATATACATAAATATAAATTCCTTTCACTATGGGTACCCTATTCCTGATCTTTTAAAATAACCTCATATACAAAAATTTATTTAAGATGGTTTGACGGACCCTCCTGATGGTCCCCTAAGGAAACTAGTGGATAGACTATGACCCACACCATTTCCATAGAAACATTCATCCCTAGTTTAGGACTAGAGATCAAATCAATGGAATCCATTGACCATGTAACTTTAATAGTTTAAGGATTCCTATGAGAAACAAGGTTTATATCGGCACCATTCTATCCAAATTCTACCTTATTGTGGGGATACACCCGAAATTGATCATTGGGACAAGTACCAAATCCATTTTCCTCATTGTTTGTATATGAATATCACTTCTTTCTACATTGTTCTTTATTTAGGGAAGTTAAAGAACAATAATTGAACGTTAAACTTTTCCTACATTTTCCCTTGGAATGTTCTATGATTTTTCAACCCAAAAAAATATGAATCTTCTCATAGACGTGTTTAAGAGTTAACTAATCATATTGTGTATAAAAAATAAATTTTTTTGTTAGCACTGAATTGATATAAAACTCAACTACCACTAGGGAAAAGTGACCAAATATAGCTTGTTTTTTCACCTAATCCATTTTTATTGGCACACCGGTTGATGATTCAATGTAATATAGAATTTTAGGATTCTGTAATATCCAATTTAATAAAATTATTTTAACCCATTGAAAGGTAAAAGAGTTTTTTATTTCAAAAGAATAAAACTGAAATTCCCTTCTTTAAAATGAACAAAACCTAGACTAAGGGAAACAAAAAAAAATTCCCTGGATTGTTTCTTGAGTTATTCAATGGGGAGACAAACATAAAAATAACCACAACCCACGAAAACGCAATGTCAGTTCGATAAAATTGAAATTATGGATAAATGATGAACAAGATAAGGTAAAAAAATGACGGATTGCATTCATTTACCTAAACATATTATGATTACATGTGAGTTATCTTTGAATTCTATGAATATTAAATTCCATAGTGAAAATATTAGATATCACGGGGTAAGAATGGTTCATGAGAATAAAAAGTTGAGTCATTTAGTTAAAATAACATTGATGAGACCATATTGAATTTAGAAAAAAGTGTAATTAAATAAAGTGTGTATTATAATATTGGAAACTAATTTAGAAAGAACTAAAAAAATGGAATCCGAAAAGAATGAAATTTTTAAATAAAAACAAGACATTCCAAAGTAAGAAATACAATTAATCTAATGTTGTAAAAAAATAATGACCCAAAATATAAAAAATTTATTTTTGAAGGTGTTAAAAGAATTGAAATGCATATAAAAACTATTATTTAAATTTTAAATCTCAAAAAGAAATACTAATGAAAATTCATAAATAATAAGTTAATTCATGTGCCTTGATAGATGATGTCAAAATAAAAGACCTACACAAATTAATTTTTGTGTTAAGTCAATGTAGGATAATATTCATGAATAGTTAGAAAACCAAGTATTTTTATAAAATATTCCATTCATGGAGTATAAAAGAATGTATTTTTATGTTTGGTAAAAAATCTCATCTATATTTCTCTCATAAAGAAGAAATGTAGTTCCTACTTATTCAAATATACATTCTATTTTTTCATTACTTATAAGGAACTGAAGGTGATATATATATTTAGAGGGAGACTAAAGAATAAAATAATAAATTCTTATCCAAACAAGAAGTGAACATAAAAAATAGTCAGTATATGTTTTCTAGATGCCACCATCATGAATTGATATAACAATTGAAGTGTAGATGATTTTTTTGGAACAAATAAATGATTATCCTTTATAGAAATGTTGATGTTGTAATAACTATATGGATGATAGGAAGTGACTATACTTGTATGATATATATTTTTATATTTGGATATTGATTTCATAATCAACCATTATTATGTAGACATGGATTTTATCCTTTGAGTGGTTGTATTAATGAATTCACAAGAATATAATATTTCATAAAAATAATACATATCTTGAAGATTATAGTATATTATATTATATGTAGTTTGTGTGTGTAATAATTTATCTATATTCAAGAATTAATTTTTATTCAAGATAATTTGATAATTTGAATTAATTAATGTCATGAAAAAAACTATAATGTTTTTAAATTTTCAATCTATATTATTACAATAATTTCCAATTTAATGATTCTTAAGAATTTTGTTAAAAAGAAAGATCATGAAATTATCACATATATTATATTTACAAGTTTCTATTAATTTGATTCAACATGGAAATATTTTAATAGTGTCTGATGAAGGAATAAAATTGGGTTTACTAGTTAGTATTATATTCTAATCAATTAAAGGACAACATATTATTTTAAATTAAAACATCTGGTTTTTACACTAATAATTTCTCATATAGACCTAGAGTGGGATAATTAATAGTTCATTGTATAAGTAATAATCAATACAATCATATCTTAGGGGATTTATTTTTTTATCAATATTGTATGTTGGAAAACAAAATAATTGAAAAAAATTGGTGTGAGAATTAAAAATAAGAAAAACATATTGCCAATCCATTATCTATATTCACATATAAAACAAATAGAAAGGTAGAGGTTGATGAATTAAAGTTATATTTGAATTATATCTATTGGTAATAACAAAATAAGTATTAAATAATATTATTTCAATATGAATTTGAATATGAAACAACTTAAAAAATGGGTTGAGTCCCAATGTATATTATTCAATGTTTGGAAGATATATTATGTTATATTAATTTTTGTCCACAAGAAATGTATTACAATTGATGTTATATTTTGAGTATATTGTGTACATTAATTAATGATATAAATTATTTTTTTGGGTATTTATGTTGAATAAAATATATGTTCTCTAAGATCTATCAAATCTTGGAAAAAAAATATTTTAATGAGCTTGTGGTTAAATATAGTTTAATTCGTATGAATTATAAAGAATATTTGAAAAACACTAGTATGAAGTATGATTTAAATGTGATTATTTTTGAGATGATATTAATGTTTAAGAACATGTGTTAAGGGGTCTTAGGTATTTCACATTGTTTAAAATTTTATTGAAACTAATTAAAGACAATTCCACAAGAGAATAGTTATAATATTTGAAAAATAACATAGTTGAAATTTTGTTGATGTTTTTTTAATGAATAGTTTTCAATTGGATGATATTTGATTGGTCTTATGATTTTTTAATGAATATGATATTCAATAATTCACCCATTTTATGTGAGGAACTAATAAATATTTAGATGTTGAAGGATTGTTGATTGATATTTTAAGGGATGAGTAATCATATATTTATTTAATTTCTTATAAGATATTTTTATTGGAAAATTAATTTTCCTTAAATGGAATATTTTACTATTGTATGATTAATTTAATCATATTATATTAAAAATTCATGCCATATAAAAGTAATTATAGAACAAACCAGAGTATCTGAGATAGCCTAATTAAATCTACGGTAAACTCAAAGGGATTCCCATGAAAAATCAAGTGTTAATGTTTAAGAAAAACCTTGTAAACACACACATAGTACATGTGAAGAGAATACTATAAGAAATTTGGATAATAAGTAGTGTGAATGGTGGATAGACACCAACAATAGTTCATCTTCCTTGGCTGATTGATTGTGCGGTTTGTTTAATAATGTGGTAGACCCCGTTTAATGGTTTTCTATTTGCTGAAATTTAGCAAAGAACTATTTTCGGTCTAATTTTTATATTTTCATCTCGATCACATAGTGTCTTTTAAATTTTGAGACTCCTTTGAGTTCTTGTGGTCATCTTATTCATCGAGGAATCATTGTTTATTAATACCAAAAATGAGAATGAATTTCATGACTTCTATAACCATGGTGATCCAATGGCTTCTATGTGATTCAAAAAATGGAGGATCATAAAATAATCATGAGTTATTATATGATGGAAATAAATTTTTCTATCATAAATTAATGTGTCTAACCATGGTGCTATTGTGAATAATGCATAATTGGTCTATCATGGAGGGTCTAGATTTTTTTAGAATGGAACATGCATGCAAAATCATGTGCAAGATAAGTGGGATTCCAACTTAATTAACATGAATAATTTTTTAAAAGGATGATATAATTTTTAATTTTTTATAAAATTCTTCAAATTTTTATTTCTATAGTTTATTAAATGGGATACTTCATAGAATAATTTTCATCAATCATTAAAATTATTTTTTAATCCATAGAAAAATCGTAATAAAGGATACGAAAATTCTATATATATACTGATACTCAATGGTGTGAAATGATTTAATGTCAAAATGTTGGTGAAGAAAATGATAATTCATTATATGTTTTCATTGGAAATTGATGAATGATTTCATGTAATATCTAAAAATTTGTTTAAAAAAATTAATGTTTTTTTCATTGTTTTAATATAATTAAATAATCACATATACACCATCATCTACATTAAAATTTTCATGAGTTGAAAGGGTGCAATATGTTCAATATTTTTCATCAATTATCATCACAAAATATGGGATAATTAAATGTTCATTAAGTTATGTGTAGAATAAACCAAGAATGTGTACATCTGTGTGTATTTGGAATTTATATTAAGAAGATGGACACAAGCTTCAATAGTTAAAATAATGATAATTCATGGAGTTCATCACACATTATGTCATTAAATGATTAAGAGGAAACTGTATATGAAATTATTTTCTTGTGGTACTAAGCTATGTGAATTTTTTTATCATTCAACGTAAGAGGTGGTCTAATATTTATGAGAAAATATAATTTGGATGAGATGATTTGTGTATTCATTTATAAAATGATTTAAATAAATGACATTTAATACATCCAAATGTGTTATTATGCATGAAATAAGTTAACATATCATATATTATATTTTTTAGACATCCCAATAAAGGAGGGGTACAATACTGGGAGGTGAATTTTATTGAAGTCATAGTCTGACCAGTGTTATATAATTTGGTAGATTCATTGACATAATAGAGATGATTTTTCATGGAATTTAATATTGGTATTGGGTAGCAAAGAAAGATATATAAAAATTAAAACTATAGTTCATATAGATTGTGATTAGGATAAGAAATGGAACAAGATCTAGAACCCTAATTTTTATTTATTGATCATCATTTAGGTTGAAGATTTGTGATAATTCTATATTTCATAATATTATAGATAAAATTGTGATTACTATGATATAAAGGCATACAAACTAATTAATATATAAAATGTAATAATATAAAATAATATTCATGTTCAGAAGAGACATTAATTATCATAACTAATCACTCTATATGTTAAAGGCATACATCCATCATTTTGGTCTTTTAGGTTGTGGATTGTAATTATACCAGACTAGATTTTGGATTACATATCTTCCTTAAAATGCTTTTTTATATATTTTCATATTATAAATGGAATGTTTTTTATATTTTATAATCAAGTGAATATCATAGGACATAATAAATTTCATTATATGAGATCTTGTTGAACCAATCATAGTTCTCCTTGTTTTCTAATTTATTTCTCTATGTGAATTCATGCTATCTGAATTTAAGAAAGAGAGGAAGATTCAATCACTTGACAAGTGAAGAGGTAAAAAAGGGATAAAAGAACAATATATAGAAAAGGTTATCCCACTCTAATTCTCCTTACTCTAACTATACTCATATCCCTGATAAATATTAACATCTGTTAAGTTAATATGTATACATAATGACTAATATATAATGAATTGGAAGGTACCTTTTGTATTACTATGATTAAATAGACATGTGTTACATATGAATCACTATTTACAAATGTGTTAGGCTCTATAATGTATTATAATTAATAAATGATTTATTTAGGTATCTTCTTGAATAACGAACGACACATATTCTTTCTGTTATTGAGAATCTAAGATCGTAAATTTCAGTTTTTTCTCTAATCCTTGGGAAAACAAATATATTTCATTATATGAAAAATTAACTCTAATTTATGTGTATATATATATAATTTTTTAATGATTATATAGATTTATTATTTTTCATGAATTATTTTTTTATTACATGATACACAAAACATAATAATTTTAGGAAATATTAAATATTAATAAATTGTATTGTCTATAACATATGTTTCTATTTATAAATCAAATCTTATGTGTTTTGGTATTGGTAACATCATTTGGTATTAGAGTAGTGTTTAGATCTTTTAGGAATAATGGTTTTATTCATGGGAGTATAAGAAGAAATCCATATAAGGAAAATTTTTATATATAACTAGTTTAGTTTTGAGTATTATAAATATATTGGTCCATTATTTTAGTTTTATTAATGGTAATTCATATTATTATCCATGTCTAATTGTTTAAATGATTATTTTTTCCAATAAATATAGGAAAAATAAAAAGAAAAATCCCAATACGATTTAATAAGTTTGTAACCATATAATGTTATATTTAACTATTAATTAGTAAAATGTGAATATATAATTTATCTGAGTGTGATAGAAAGTAACAACCCAAATTTTTAAAGAGTATATTTTTTTCTTTTTATTTTCTTTCAGCATTTAAGAATTTTTTAAATATTTTTTTTTACATTAATTTTTATTTTATAAAAATAAAAGAGAGATTAATTCATTACACATATAAAATAATATAATATATCAAATGTTATATCCTTGTTTATTATATCAATAAAAAATACCTTATACAATCAAAATGTTATATATATAAAATTTAAATTTTTTGTTGAATGTGCCTTGATTAAGAGAAATAATTATAATGATTGTAAATAATAATCAAAACTATGATATTTAATATAAATGATGAAAAATATTATCCATGAAATATAAATTTCCCAATATTAATCACATATTGAAAAAAAGTATCACTCTTATCAATAACTAACCCCTGATGAAACATGCACATCACTCAGACTGGTCCCCTACAATGTTCCATGGGAATTCTATATCCCATAAGAGTTAAAAACTAGTTCTATAGAATTTAAATGACCTTATTAGGAACTATTTTACCTAAGAAAATAAATATAAGACTCTGATTAATGTAATCATATGAGGAATAAAAATAATAATTTCATAAAATATGGTTGAACATTGATAGTCTAATATATTAAAATATGACACCATATATGAATAATTTATTAAATAATAAGAATTTCTAACGTAGGAAAACACTAAATAAACTACTTATGAAAAAAATAAAACCCATATAGTTACTAACCATCCTAGGGGTCTACCAACACTCACTATATCCCATACCCCTTATCCTTGATCCAAATTGAACATGATCCCACAAAATAGTATTGATGAATCCTTGGTAGATGAGGGGAATCATGAAAACAACATAGATGAATTTGTTCATGCAGGGTATGAGAAATATAGTGTGATTTCATCATGGATTCGATACAGTTTATTCAATTTTAAAGTTTTGATATTCTAGTTTAAAATAAAATAATTAAATTATGGTTTTCAATTTCACAAAATCATTAAGGTGTATTCAATAATTTTTCATAAAGCTAATAGAATAGAAAATTTAATTCATATGAAAAATAGGGATTACTAAATTGAAACTTCTAAAAATGGATTATTCATAATTTGATAGAATCATAGATACAAAAAAAATTATCTCCATTAAAAACTTCATTAATATTTGAGAATGAAACAAATGTTATATAAACAAAAGTTCCTAGTAACCATGAAACTCATATTGTGAAATCAGGCCAATCGTAAATGAATAATACATCAAAAATAGTCAGCCCCATATCATGGGAATTATCAAGAAAATATAAATAGAACAATTGTAAGAAAAAAACAAGAATAGGGGAACACAATAAGTAAAGTTGAAATTATGTATGCCAAGCCACCCATCAATGAGGTAGTGTCATGAGGAACATCCCAAGTCGAAATGGTAAATGACTCTAGATAGTCTGTAACCATCATAAATCGACTGTTGACATATGCCACAACCCTACAATATATAAAGAACCACATTCCACATACACCACCTTCCATAAGTGAACACCCAAATCATTTTACAATGTCACTCAAGGGTAGAAACACTATAAAAATCAGACTATTTGTGACACAATATTTACAATGGGACCCCATAGCAAAAATTTATTTCTGACCGGGTCCCGTCACAAATAACCAATTATAGAAAATGGAATCTCAAATAGTTTCTCTGAGTTTCTTTAAAACCATATTGTGAGGGGTCTGTTAAAAATACTATTTGAAATGGGACCATCGCAAATAGTTATTTGCAATAACTCGTCAAAAATAACTAAAAAAATAAAATAAATTATTATTAATAAAATTGAATAAATTAATATTAATAACAATTTTAAAATAATATTTTTAGTAATATTACAATAATTATAAAATAATATTAAAAAATAATTTTAAAAAATTATAACATAATAAAAATAATTATATATTTAATTTAATAAAATTAATAATAAAAAAAATGAAAATTATAAAGACCATGATATTTTCAAATTTATATAAATAATTATAATAATTATTAAATAATAATAAATAAATAAAATTTTTAAAAATATAATACATAAATAAATTATAAAATTATAAAATTAGAAAAACATAATAAAATACTAAAATTATAAAAAATCCATTAATCGAAACATTATAAAAAATATATTATATAGAAATGGAAATATATAATATTACAAAAAAATCAAATGTAATATCATAAAAAGTAAATACATCCTTAAGGGGAGGGGTGGTCTGGAAGAGGCAGAGCATCTAGTGGAAATTGTGGAAGGAACTCTGTCCTTAAACAATGATTCAGACGTTGCATGTACTCCATCGTCTGCTCCTTCTACTATTGGTTCCACTAACACATCTCTCCCTTATCTCACAACTACTCCAAGTATTGTGTAGTAGATGATGATGACTCTCTATATGCTCCTCTTGAGTTGCACACCACCCTTATAAAGGTACCATAAAAACTCTCATGCGTCAATCGAGAGAATATACCAATAACTCATCATTTCTCGAAGGCATGCAAGGTCACCTAAATACATTCTGTCTCATCAAATCATGGTGAACTGGTATTATCATTGGTAATAGCCTGAATCTCAGTCTATGTCTAACACATTGTGGCCTCATATGACCCCTTCAATTGAAATTTAAAATTAAAATAGTTAAATTAAAATTTTCATTTATTCTAAAACTCAAAATAAAATTATACTAACTATAATATTACACTAGAAATCACCTCTAATCACTCTTGTGATAGGGTCACTATAAATATACCAACAAATGTCAAACTCATTAATATTAGGTTGTCTAACAGCCTATATAAATATAAAATAAACATTTTACATTTATCGTCATATAAATTAATTATGAGATGGTACATATCATATAATCCCTATGCATACTGAATGTATTACTACTAGCATGATGTGTGACATCCTGTATCCCACAGTTCTACCGACATACTGATGATCTCCTCTAAAAAAAACCACCCATACATTGTAACCAAAATCTATCCCAACCATCAGATGAAGATAAATCAGGTTGTTGGGCACAACAAGACTGACCAAAAGTAGTGACTCAAACATTCCACATTTTCCCTCCTGAAATTGAGAATAAACTGATGACAACACTCAAAAATACAACCCTCTCATGCCTGCTATATAGAGCCATGCATTCTCTCATCGATGGAATATCATAAACCCAACAAAAAATAAAATCTTGTTATTACTTAAATATATTTAGAAATAAATATTATTTATTTATTTACAATCCAATCACCAAACACGCAATGTTGAACATCAATGGGAATATGACCTCATGTATCCCATTATCATTAATTATAATTTCACAATATAGAACTCCCTTGTTCAATAGGTATATGTCAAAATTTGTGAAAAAATAAAAAATTATCTATCAATTATTATATAAATAAATTATTGATAATTAATGAAAACTAACAAAAATACATACGTAAACATACCTCTTCATGCATGGATCAAATCCAAGATGTGGATGTTACTCATTTATACGGTCAGTAATCATCAATCATGCAAGACCACATCCCCTCTGAGTCCCCCACTGAACTACCAGCTGTCTGAGGGTTAGATGATCCAACATCATACTCATCCTTAGGTAGACCACCCTCCTTGAACTCACATAACAGATCTGAGTTCATCTGAAACATGAAATTATTTTTGTGATTAACTAGTTGAAAATAACTTTAAAATATAGATATATATTATATATGATTGTAAAAATAATTTAACAATGTCAATATTCATTTTCATCCTTATCATCATATCAAACTATGTCAATATCATCATATTTCTCTTTAGCATTTTCAATTTTCATATGAGTTTGATTTTTATCATCTCATGTCATATCAAATTCTTTTTCCACATCATTTACATCATCATCTCAATTGACCCATCACTATGAGATTTCATCATCAATATTTATGAATTTTTATTAAAAATATTGATTTAGAGTAATCTCTGGAAAAATATCAATTCTTGGAACCTCTGTGGAACCACATTCCCTTTCAATATACTGATTTTATTTAGATTTCAACTTAAGTAGGCTCCATCAATCACCTAAATCTATTGAAGTAGCGCAAAAATTTTCAAAAGACATTTGATGTCCCTCACAAGCTAATAAAAATTGATCATTTGTTGAAAACAAAATTTTATATTTAATATCAACAATTCCATGGCTCAAATAAACACATAGGCCTTTCTTAGTATCCAACCACTGGCTTTTAAACATTGTTATTTAATTCTATCCTAGATAATATAAATAAATAATTTTATCTGGAAATTAATAAATATCAAATTCAATTTTTCTTTGATGATATCATACCAGTCAAACTCCACTACCCATTTTTTATTCCCTAAATTCATTTGTATAAAATTGAAAACTAATCACCAAATATACATTATGAGATTTAACTATTTTGTATGGTGGGTTACTCAATACGCACAATTGATTATCAATTTTATATGCATGTTGAGATACGAGAAAATTTGTAAAACAATTATCAATATAACGACTAGTAAATTTATTTCATATGTAAAACGATAAATAATTTATGTTTCCAGTTTTTAACTCTGTATGAAAAAATATTTTTCTGATTTTCTTCAAGTGAATTTTATGTAAATTTATTAATTTGATTCTAGATTAGATTATCATATAACCTAAAAATAAAATAATATTCATTTATTGTAAATAAAATATTATAGAATAAGTGATAGGAGCACTCATATTACAAATGGTTTCATTTCTTCATTGTTGAGCAGAATTTATGTATGATCTATGTGATGTTCAATATCTAAAATCCTTCATTCATGAACTCCCCCAATGATATTTTCTGGCTAATTTAAAACTGATAGTTAATTTCTCATTTCTTCCTCAACATTTCCCTCATTACGGCCCATGAGTTTTTGTTTTAATGTGTATTCATATTGAATATAATAAGAGAAGAAAAATGATATTTCTTCCTAAAAATAAGCTTCTAAAATTGATCCTTCAACTGATGATTTGTTACATACTATTTTCATAAATTTTTCAATGAACCTCTCAAATGGGTACATACATCAAAATTTTACAAGACCCCCCATTTTTTCTTTGTGTAGAAAATGTAATATCAAATGTTAAAATATGTTAAGGAATGTCACTTGGAATATTTTTTCCAGTTTTAATAAAATTAAAACAACAACATCTTACGATATTCTTAGTTAATCATAGTATATTATCACAACACTAATGAATCAAAAAAATATGGGATGTCTGTTAGAGCTTCCAAAAATCATAAAATTCAGCAAACATCTTAATCTAATCAGTTGAATTCATTCCATTATAACATGATAGTCATGATTTTTAAATCTGGTAATATGACCATTTCAGACCCATATTCCAAAATTTAAAACATAACTATCTTAAAACCTCTAATATAAAATATAGTGACAAAATTATAACTTATTTTCATTATAAATTGGTTAATCTACTTTTGGATTCATTAACTTCTGTGATCGGACAATTTAAAATAGTTCAAGTTTCATCCACCTATAAGTTGTGGAAACATATAATCATGGATTTAAATTATATTTGGTCTTACATAGTGTATCTAAAACTATATAACATATATTATCAATATAGTTCTTCTCAATATGCAAGACATCCAAAATGTGACAAACCAAAAAATCAGACCAAGAAGGAAGATCCCAAAAAATTATACATATTTGATGCTAATTATACCTATTTATTACTACTTATTACTAATTATAGCTAATTAATAATAATTATACATATTTGATGCTAATTATACCTATTTATTACTAATTACACATTTTAATTACTATTTATTACTAATTATACCTATTTATTACTAATTATATCTATTTATTATTAATGACCCCTTTTTATTAATAATTATACATATCTATTACTAATTATACATATTTATTACAAATTATTTATATTTATTTATATTTATTAATATTTATTACTATTTAATTCTATTTGTTACTTATTATTCCAATTTATTCCTAATTATATCTATTTATTGGTATTTATTGTTAATTATTCCAAATTATTGCTAATTATTGCTAAATATTCCAAATTATTTCTAATAATTTCAAATTATTTCAAATAACTAATAAAAATTAATAAATTTACTAATTATTTCTAATTATACCTATTTATTTACAATAATACTTATTTATTCCTAATTATACATATTTATTAGTAATTATACATATTTATTACCAATTATACATATTTAATATTAATTATTACTAATTATTACTAATTACTTCAAATTATTACCAATTATTACTAATAATTATTAATTATAACTAATTATTACCAATTATTAATAATTACAACTAATTATACTTATTTGTTTCTAATTATACCTATTTATAACTAATTATACCTCTTAATTACTATTAATAATTATACCTATTTATTATTATTTATTACTTATTACTATTTGTTACAATTTGTTAGTAATTATTACTAGTTATTAAAGCCTTTAACGAGTTATTACTATTTTTTACTAATTATTACTAACTATTAATATTAATTACTAACTGTTGCAATTTATTACAATTAATTACTAATTATACCTATATATTACTAATTATACCTATTTATTACTAATTATTCCTAATAATACCTATTTATTACTAATTATACCCAATAATTCCTATTTTTTACCAAATATAACTAATTATTACTAATTATACCTATTTAATAGTAAATATTACGAATTATACTAATTTATTAATAATTATTGATAATTATACCTATTTATTGCAACTTATTGCAAATTATACAAAATTATTATTAATTTTTACAAATTATTACTAAATATTACTAATTATACTTATTTATTACAAATTATTATTGGCTCTTCCTAATTATTATTAGTAATTCGGAATTATTAATAATTATTCCTAATTATTCTTAATTATTACAAATTATTCTTAATTATTCTTAACTATTCAAATTTATTCAAATTTATTCTAATTTATTCCTAATTAATCCTAATTATTACTAATTACTACTAATTATTACTAATTATTACAATTTATTTGTATTTATTACTAATAAAGCAGCATATTTATAAAAATAAATAATGAAAAATAAAACCGCTTAATTCTAATTTAACTTATTTGTCGCTAATTAATAATAATTATGACCAGTATAAAATTCAATGAATTAACCAAAAAAATAAAATCACTAGATAAATACCTTAAAACAAGGTTCATTTGTGCTCTTCAAGGCTTCTCAAATATGAAATTGTAAACATTGAGAATGTTTTAATTGGAAATATGAATATTCATTGAGAGAGAGGAGTAGAGAGAGATGTGAATGAAAAAATGGGTCGAGTGTATAAAGGATAGATTATGTACTACAGGACTAATTGTGACGAGACCCATCGCAAAGACCTACATGCTGATGTAGCATTTGCGATGGGAGATAAATCCTGTCCCAAATGCTAATCCCACATTAATTATAGGTTGACCGCTAAGAAACGAGTATTTATGATGGGACCAGTCACAAATGTTAAAGCCCTCTAAAGGTTATTTGTGATGGGTGAAAACAATCCATCACATATAAATTTTCAGAATTTTAGTGCACATTGTGAACCACACTGTTTTCTTGGATACCTATTCCTGGGACAAATAGCTAACTATTTGTGACGGGAAGAGGGGTATGTCGTAAAAAGGTCTTATGGATAGACTATTTGGAATGGGACCCATTCACTTCAAAACATTACCCATAAAAATGATGGGTTTTTCCATAGTGACACTACATGATGTTTTGGTCAAACTAGCATTGAATAAGTCTTGGTCTCTTATCTAGATACTTATGGTTCCATGAACCAAAGAAAGTTGAGGTGAGTGAGAAATTAAGTACTAAACAAAAATTCCTTAATATAAATAAACAATAAATCACCCTCACTGCCAACTCACTCACAAGAAACACAACATTTTTACTCAATATCAATGCTCTGCATACACCAAATGCTATTAATTTACATAGAAACAAACCAAACAAGCTTATTTAGTGTCTATTAAAATCAAAGGATTTATCTTAGAAGATCCAAACCAGACTTCATGGAAAATATGACTTGGAATTCCATGTATATTTCATCTTTCAAAACATAAAATTTAAAACCATCAACAAAAACTATTTAAAAAAACATCCCTTCACAATTTATAAAATAATCCATTATTTAAAATTAAAAATCAATTTTATGTGATGTAAAAATTCTCTATGATAATTTAGAATGGCACATACTAATTTATTTTGATACTTTGAATTCTATATTTAAAATTTAGAACTAAAACAGAAATTCGATGAAGGAATTCAATATTGACTCATACACATCTCACCAAATTCTTGTGGTTACTGACTAGAAACTAGGGTCCAAACAATTTTGGGAGGAGAACTACACCCACATTAATAGTAACCATACACTAGAGAATTTTTTTTAATAATAATCCCTTAAATTTATAAAAGAACTAAAATAATACCAGCATGAAATAGTAATTGTGATCCATTTTATATAATATAGTCAAATGAAAAAAATAAGAACTCCTTTTATTTTCTAGAGTCCATCCTTACATCAACTCACACTTCAAACAACTTCTCTATGACAACCCACAATAGGGGTCGTACCCTTTCCTATATTCCCAATCATGAAGTATTTATTCACCCCTATATTCTCATACATTATGCGATTTTATACCCTATGGTAAACCACAAATGTATCCTTTAAAAAAGTGAAAAATATTTAATGTTGTATGTCATGTTTGAATAAAAATTATTAAATTGGTAACCATTCATATTTTGAGTGATCATGCGCCAACCCAGCTTCAATGATTCTCAACCATTCCTTATTTAAAAACATTCTAGAGGAGAAGTATCATACATAAAAAATATTAAATCAGGGTATATGGTTGATGCATGTCTCAGATCAAGGCTCATAGCTAATAAAGTCATGGGTCATGACATAAGGTTGCCGCACCCCAGGCATAGACACAGGTCTATACAGAAAGTCATCGATCCATTATTTGTATTGAGTTTGTACCAAAGGACACATTAACCCATCCTTTTCAGGCCAATTGATATGTTCATAGTGTATCAACCTCTGTCTCATGTCAAGTAATAAGCTTGTTGTACCCTTTATCTACCTTTATGTCCCATAACCATTATTGTCTGGAATTGGTCTAGTAGATGGTCCCCTTATAGGGGATAACTAATCCATGAAGATCTCACATATCAGTTTGATACCAGATGAATAGCTCTATAGGAAAATAATTTACACACAACAATACATATCATAGAAGGAATGGTAATAACCCATAATGCATAGGATTTATACAAAACACATGTACAACAATTGGAATCAGATCATTGAATGGACACAAGGGTGAAAAACACAAGAAAAACTATTCTATATCACATATTTGTCCTCATGACTATGAATAGAAATACATGAAAATCATGACATACTATTCTCTAAAGGATTTCCGTATGATATGGTCTTCCTACCTTAATCAAATTGACGACCAATGTCAAGGCCTGGTAATCTGAATGAAGAACATATGGAATGTTCCCTAGAACCATTTTTAATTTAGGATATAAGTAATTATTGAATATGAATCCATGAAAAAGATCTCAATAGGGGATAAAAAATCATAGGAATTTCTCATAGATATCTTCTTCCAATTAAAGATCTAGAATCTATCAACTGGGAGGAGAAAATTCTATCAATTCATCCACATGTCCATCAAATATTTGATAATTCCTCCTTTAATAATAATTAAATCCATATATATAAACATGAGATCCTATATCTACAATTCCTCGTTCGAAGAGGATGGGATATGTAAAATAAAAAAATAAAAGTAAATAAATAATGAACTATTAATTCAAAATCCCAAGTACCAATGAATATAAATCCATTGTAATTATAGTTTATAAAGAGTTTAATTTCTATGAATAAACATTGGAGATGCTAGTTTTGATAGCCCTAGGAACAGGATGAATAATGACGGGTTTTCAATGGTTTTGGGAAGAATAATAATTTTCATATTAATAAAAACCTCTTACATGGTATAGTATCTTGGTTTACCACACCAGTAACCAAGCATGTGAGGCTCACTACCTCATTAGGGTACCCACATAGATTTTCCACAATTATTAGTTTACCATGCAACCTATATAATTTTTCATCTAACTAATGTTACTTTGTTTCCAATGGAATTTCACATGATTATATATAAATTTCCACCATTTTTCAACCACCAACAACTCATATCTAATATAATTATCTATTTCCCACTACCTACCACAAAATTTCCCCAACACAAGCTCAAAATATGCTCCACCATAAATTTTTAAAAATCCCCTTAAAAATAAAAAAGGTCTATACTATTACATCAATAAATCAAAGCATACCTTGGAAACACTTAAACAAGGAATAGAACCAAGTCATACCTCACTTAAAAAAAATATGAGGTTACTATTATCTTCCCCATAAAAGATTACTCATCCAGATGATGTATATTTAGTAGCTCTTAATGAAAAACATGGGCTACTTAGCCATAAAATTTGATTCTATCTTTAAAGTGTTCTCTTACATAAAATTGATTATCTATAAAGCCAAGACAAGAATCAACATCTTTCATTATGAATGTGATTGATTTGGTCTAAAATATTTACTATTCAATTAAAAAATGATGTATCCGGTACTAACTCAATATATAATTTTTTTGATCAAAAGTGATGGGTCAGGCCCCTACCTCGAATATTATAGACACAGAACACATTACACAGTAATAAGTATCATGGATGAAGATCAAGTGGGTAATAAACTTCTACAATTAGTTTAATGATCATAAACCATATAATAAACCACAATGAAAAAATCCATTAATTATGAAATTTTTTCCCTAATTGAGGAAACACTCGTATCAATACATAGTCTCCCATAATGATAACCAACAAGTGTCATATATGGTCAACAATTGAGAGTTTATTTCTCTAATCGACCACCAATTCCTTCTAAATGAACTTCACCAGATTATATTCATATTATACAATACATTACTCAAAAATAGTTATCCCACCTACCCCATTCCAGCAATGTGGTGATTTTCAAATTAGTCCAAAATGATCCTTGACGGGTTTTATCTAAGTCAAAGATTTCTATCTATTATTGTATTTAAAATATGTCAAGTCCAAATCATCATCCCACACTCCACAAAAATCAAAGATGAATTCAGGAATTGTATCCCCAAAAATCATGATTTTCCGCTCTGAAATCTCATTAATATGTGGATGATACTTTAAACTCAATATAAACATAGTCTCCATCACCATCTACTAGTATTTCCCATAGTGAGACATAAAAATGAATCTTTTTCTAACACATATCTCACATGTACTCTGTGTATCCTTATAATATTTTTTACCTAAAATATTCCTAACTCATCTATGTAATGAGTATCTTAGTTCAAAAATAAATTTTCAACCTTTTCCAGATGATTAATTATGAACCATATAACATATTAACCCCATGTGGTCTGTGGTAACCACTTAACAATGTCTATCGTGACCTCATCCCACAAAAACATGGGAATGGGAATATAATGAAGTAATCTAATGAGTCATTACTATTCCACATTAAATTTATGATATGTATAGAAAGGAGAGAAAAATCATTTAATGTCGTATTTTATACACAGCAACCAGGATCCTCATATTATATAATGACACAAGTACATCCACCTTTGGTATATATCACATTATGTTTAATGATAGTCCCTTATCAACACATACCTAAGGGAAGTAAGAACCATACATCTCCCACAAACGTAGATCCCACCATCTCTATGATGATACCATCTTGATAGTGAGTTCTTCCAAGATAACTATTTCAATATCAATATATACATGAAATCTACCACTTGTATTGGATTATACTATTCCACTAAGGAAAGTGTGATAATTAATGTGGAACATGTCATCATTCTATAATCCTCAGATAAACCCATCATCTAGTTTTTTTAACAATCTCATCAAATGGAATTTTTCTTCACAAGGATACTATATAATCTTTTTAATATTATGAATAATATATTTTGAAACAAAATTATCATTTTAAGGGGTTAAATCCACCTAAAAATCAAATTTATATAATTTTTTATCCCTATTACATTTTTCGGATATTTATTTCTTATAGAAAAAAGATATACTGAAATCTCTTATAGCTAATGTAAATGAAAAAAATGCTCACTATAAAGACAATAGAACCAACAATTTATGTTAGGTACCATATCCAATGAATCCATGTCTTTTGAAGGGTTGTTCAACTAATGGTTATTTTCATATGAAACCCATTACAAACTACATGATCTATGTGGCTCAAAATATATCCCTAATTAACTATTTATTAATTACAATAAATAAAATTTCAAAAAACAGACTAATTTAATACCAAAATTAAAAATGTTATGATTATCATCTTTATATAATGTAATTACACAGGATAAAAAATTTCCCATTCAAACATCACCCACTTCTTGATATACCATACTATTGGTGTTGTGAATTAGAGGGATCCTGAATGAATCATATGTAGAACACTACTTGGACAAGTATGCATAATTCATCACAAATTCTACCATCCTTGGATAAACTATGATTCCTCACAAGGAATTCAAATATCAAAGGAAACGAAGCTCTACGATTTAAAATTGTCACATAGATAGATTGTCATAAATTTAATGTTCTCTAAATGTATTCAAAACAATGTAAAATTATTTGTTATGAATGTATGATGTTTACAAATATATCTAGATAACATCAAATAACACAATGATAAAGGATTTAAGATATCTATGGATAATAAAATTCATGAGATACATTAAATATAATATAAAATTCATAAACACAACATTTTGGATAAGATTCCCAGTCAGTCCACTCCTTCTCCTAATCACTTTATTAGGCATATCCACATCCACGATATAAAGCTGGTTGTACCCTGAACGTAGGCTAATACCAAATAACCACATGGAATACTATAAAAGATTAGAAAAAACATATATACTTAATAATTGGAACATAATATCTATAAGGACATGATTTAGTTTTATATAATCCATAAAATGTTATAGGATTCCATATTATTTCATAAAAAACTCGAGATCTCCTTGGAGAGGTTTTATGCCTAATAAAACCTCTCACCATTAATCCTCAAGCTAAAACATGATTACCTTTAATGCATCCATTTGTATATATCTGAGATAAAGAAATACAATTTTTCCTCATGTAATTAGTTAAATCATGATATAAATTACTCTATCTGGAGGATGTACTTGGAAATCATTCAATAATACACCCGGGTAGCAATCCACCACATGAAAAAATGTCGTGAGAGTTACATCCAAACACCTCATTGAAAAATCATCCCCAAAAAATTGTAAACTGAAATACAGGTTAAGAACCATCATTCCAAGATATGATTAACCATCTTATTTTTACATTCTCCCAACCATACACCCTCATCCATTTTCTTCCAAATAATATGAAAGAAATTCATTATATTTGTATGAGACTGGGTCTCCATTTAACATAGATATGATTGTAATAATGATGGTGTATCTTCTTTCAAACCCTTATCAATAGTCATGTCCATACATATAATATATGAGTTTTTCATTATGTAAAAACACATGACCCTAAACCTTAGTTGTGGTATAAGTATGATCTCAAAATTCAGGGCAATCTTTACCTCATTTACTACAATTAGAGTAGTAATTCATCATAACTCTATGAAATTAATATAATTTGATGTTAATGAATGAATCCACTAATAAATCTATATATACTCTTAAGATCATTCTATATTCAGTGTATATATGAACATATTATTAGTGAATGCATTCTTGATGGTCTCCTAAGATAATTCCTTATAAATCCCCACCATGTTCTTGATCACCAACCACCTCTATGAAGATTCTTGATGATTGAGAGTATCGCTATGAAAAAATAATTCATTTAAATTCTCCAAAAGATTAAATATTCATTCATTGATATTAATCAAATCGTTAACATTCAGGGTTCCTCCAATAATAAGGAATATTGTGGTTTCTAATGCTTAAAATCCTGATCATAAAAAAATACTCATGTGAGATCCTCTAAATTGTATAAGAACTATCCAAAAGGCTCTATTATGTTGATGTTTCACTATTCGATCTGCTGGATAGGGTGTGTAATCATGCTACATTACATCCACAACCACACTTAGCTGTATAACATAAATTCCCTCCCTTGGGGATCTATTTTAATTATATTCTCTATGAGATCCTATAAGGAATCTCCTATAATTAATTCCCTATAATAATAAATGAAGATTTATAAATGTTAGTAATAACTCACATAAGAAAACCATTCTTTCCATTTATAACTGATGACATTTGATTTCATGAGAAAGACTAATCCTTGATGGCTACTTAAAACTATAAAGAATAAAACATAAACTACATGTAGTCTAAGACAAGTCTTATGTACCTACACATTTTCAATAGTTCATCACATATAACAACATTGAATTCCTAGGTCAGAGTAATATATATTAATATACTAATATAACACAGAATCATAGAGCACAAATCATTATGTTTAATTAATTTAGTTTTAATACAGATAAGAAATTGATGTATGAAAATTGAAACTATGTTCCTAGTCCTGATAAATGAACATAAAAAAATATGTTAAACTTTATTAATAAAAACTCAAAGAGAATCAATATGAAAATTTAATATATTATCGAGTAAAATAAATACTATCACTAATAACATGGTGGTCCATTACATATGTGCTTTTTAAGAACCTATGTGACTCCCTTACCTGAGTTCCACGAAACCAATCTCCTTTTCACCATGTCTTAAACATATAGATAATGAAAATTGAATTTTAAAGTCTTCAATACCACATTATAACATCACAACCCAAATTATCATGTTTTAGTTAGAATACAACATGAGCTCATGTGTCTATCCCTGAACAGTAGTGGATGCCGACTAGCAGCATGGGTCCAAATCATATTGGGGGGATACTATTCCTTATAAAAATATCAATACATCATATTTATAAAAATGAATAAATAACATTGAAAAAATAAAAATGGATGTAAAATAATATCATAATGAAATAATAAAATGGCATGCATATCATATAATTATATCAATGGAAAAAAGAAACAATAATTTTTTTAAAGGTCTGATCTTAATCCAAATATCACTTCTAACTCAAAATTCCATCTCCTCAGCCACCTTTTTTTAGGGACATTCCATTTCTAATTTTCTATATCATGGACTCTATGAATACACCAATATTTCAATAGAGTGCATGAGTATAAACCTAGCAAGACAAATAAAATATTTTCTTAAAAAATGTTCACAAGTATATAATGTTGTGTTTCATGATGGAAGATAAATTAAAGTAAATGAAATGCATTATATAACATCCGCTTGTATAAAAACCTAGATTCCATGATCCAAATACATATGTGCTTCATCTCCATGACAGAAGGGAATTCTTATACATCAAACACTTGGAATCATGTTTCCATCCCAGTACATATATCATTTTATGGTCTGAATCCCATAAATTCCTAGGTAAATTTATAATGTTGTAGCACCCAGGACTCATCAAGGAGTTAGGGCACATGGTCATCAAACCATTGTATCAATTTTGTTACAATACAAGGCTTCCATTTCCTAACCTTTATTGGGTTATTCGATTAGGAATTGATGTTACATCCTTTTCCTTGGTTAAGTCCATGAGTAAATCAACCCCTACCCTACCTCTAGGTCACATCATTTTCATCATCACATATCACTCAATCACAAAATACCCCTCTATGTACTAATAAATTCAGGAATATCCAAAAAAATCACATTCATACTAGATAAAACCCTATATAGTCCATGAACTCAAACATAATTGGGTTTATCACAATAGGCATAATTATTACACATAATTAAATGATCACACATGCCACACGCACACACACCACAAACAATCACATCAATAATTTGTCTAATGGGCCACCCACACACCAGTAAGAATACTATATCACATAATGGTACCTCATAAATACTCTATAACTCACACGCATGTGAATAATAATATAAAAGGTAATAGATTACCCTTGAATGATTAGGGAATCTTTTGTTACTAGAATTGATTCCCACCATAAAATTTTAACTCGTGAATAAAGACACACTCAGATTCCCTAGAACCATTAAACATTTAACACAAAAAGAGTAATAGATCAATAATACATATATAATTTCATAATAAGGGATATAAATTGATAGTTATTACCTAATAAGAACCCCAACTATTGATATATCTTGAATCAATAAATAAGGATATATAAATTTTCTCGATCTATCTTCATCACTCGATTTTTTTAGAATTCAAAATGATATAAAATTATTTTCCATAAATATAGCCATGTCATCCATGATCTATATTTTTTACCATGAAAAGGATAAGATATCTAAAATAAATATGAATAATGTAGAAATAATAACTTTTTAATTTGAATTATAAGGTGCAAAATCTTTACAACCATAAGAATTGGTATTTAAGGGGGAAAATCAAAATAAAATCTATTAGAATCCCTAAACCTATGATCATTCACTGTATATTGAATATAAAAAGGTGCATAGTGTATTCAGGTTATAATAATACTTTTTATATTGATTAAAATGGATCACATAGTTTTTTCACACATTTAACCAAACAAATATGAATGCTTATCACTTCAAGTGACCAATATGGGTTGGTAACCAGTATACCAGCCATGATTTTTTAGTTTGGCTTAGTTAAATTGTTTTCTGGGGATTATTGTATAGTTACATATTATAATTATCCAATTTGAATCCACCCACGATTCTTCTATAATATGTTTCATTATTTTTCTAGACAAACACATGGTTTCCAATAATCAGTATCAAATCATTCCACTTTATAAATTCAAAAATAAAATTAATCTCACCAATGATATACCATAGGTTTCATCTAATAAAATAATGACTTGAAAATATATAATAATGTTTCAAAAAAAAGAATAAAAGAACTATAAAATATTAGGATGTTATAATATTATTACTACATTAGATTTTTTTTAGTTGTGTTATACAATATTTTCATCTCTTCATTAAGACTTTTATAGTTATTATTTGATTTAGTGAAGTATATATTAGATCATTATTGATTTATGTTATCTTACAGATGCTGTTAAGGTCCTAATTTGTTTGGTTAGTTTAATCCAAGTGGTTTCCAAATGAAATTCTAGTAAACTTTTGGAGTGGGTCTATCAGTGGCATAGGGTTTCCACATTGTTATAGCTAACCATGTGACACTCCTTGGAAAATTTTGTAACTTGTAACATAATATAAAGAATTTTTAGGGAATTTTATAACATCTTACTTGGAAAAAAAATGTTGATTCCTTAAACATGTAGTGATCCTCACATGGTTGGCTGATATATTGGTATACTATGTGATGATACCTTTTGAAGGGTTTTAATTAATGTAAAAATTATGATTCTTATTTAAACACCACTAAAACCAATCATTATTCCTCAAATTATATGGGATCCTAGTCATAATAAGGGTTCTCATTATTCTTATAGATTTACCTCTATTTTAACTCAAATTATATTGGATCTACCTAACTTGGACCATGTTAATACATTGTAAATGAATATTCCTCTTATGTTCATTCCCTTCATTAAAATCCCCCCCATCTTCATGGTTGGAATTATGAATTTGTATTGTAATAGCTGGAATAATGGATTTAAATATGATCCAATGAGGACTTTTTTAATTATTTATGGATATGTTTTCAGATCTAGATAATTTCAACCCCCTCTTAATAGATTTCTCAGATTTCATTTTTATGGTTCTCTTTTGGATATTAATATCTTTTTCTAGAAAAAAAATTCATGTTATTCTTTTTTTATTTTCCTATAACACTATATTGGATAAACTTTTTCTTGTTCTAGAAAATTATGATCATGTACTTGATTTTTGGTTTAGGGATTTCATGATGGGGGCCATACAATTAATGAAGGAAACCCTATCATTTGGGGACCAATATATTAGATTTTATAACTTGAAATCCAATTGATTATGTGTGGATATCTGTGAGAAACATTGTGTTATATGGTTATTTTTTCATGCATTGTTGGACCATGATTTATATGCCTGATGTGATTTTTGGTGTGATATATATATATATATATACATATATATATTTTATGTGTGTGTGATGTGATACCTATGAATAAGGTGTTATGATTATGTTTTTTGTGTTTTGGGGTCTTATTTATCAATGTATACCCTATGGAGATATTTCCCACGGTATGAATGTGAGATGTGAGACATTCATAGACAAGTTATATTCTAGAGGGGCAGAATTTATAATAGACATGTGTGAAGATAAACATGGTGTGACCTGGAGGTAGATAAGGTCTACAACAACCCTGTGGCTTGACTCAACATAAAGTATGAGACAGAACAACCTTATTCCCTAACCAGGTAGTGGAAATTATATGATATAAATTTTTCTGGATTGAGTAGATACTAGGGATTTATTTTCATAACACTAACCCTAGGGTGAGACAAGAGTGTGATAACCTTAAGGCTTAACCCAATAATATATCATTATTGGTCTTTTAATTGAGACAGGTAATAGACATATAGCCTCATTCGATATGTTTATAAATTTTATACTTCCTTTACAAATGGGATACATAGAAAATAAATTCATGGATGATAGTGGATTTATTAATAAAATATTGATAAAAATTTTATTGGATTCCTTTTTTTATATATTACCATTCATTAAAAACACTACATATATGTGAAAAGTATGTTAGTGACACATATTTGGTATCCTACTGGGGTTATACTCACACCCTATATAGGCATCTCAATGTTTGTGTGTGTTTGTGTGCAGGATTCATAGTCATGGATATAGAGAAGAACAAGTTTTCAATAGTGGGTAGTTGAGGAGATGTAAATGAATATTTTATGATATGTTGGGATAGAATCTAACCCATAGTATTAGATTAGTTTTATTTTTCATTTTCTTTACATTATTTGGCATACCAATTTTTTTATATATAGACACAGAAAATACATTATGTTGTTTTACAACATTTCAATAAGGTAAATATTATGAATCATAAATAATTATATAATAACACTGAGGAATGGATTACTATCATTTAGGAAGAGCTAAACATGAAACTTATTTACAACGTTGTGAATATTTCTATACAATTGATCTATAGTGTAGTAACCCTTATAGTTTTTATGGATTATATTTATCTTTATAACCTAATGATATAAAGCCACAATAAATAAGTGTCCTCATATTATTTCTAAGGGTAATCATATGTAATAACATTCAAATATCATAAGTGACCATAAGATGAGTTTATGGTTATATTAATGATAAATAATAAAAAACATTCCTAAAAAATAATTGTTCATAAATCATGGAAATTAACATGGGATATCATAATACATGAATCAAAAGTGTCTGTAAAATTGATTTAATATACTTGAGGTTTAATAGAGAAACATTTTCACAAGAATAAATAAATCATTGTGACATCTATAATCTTTAGATCAAACAGTTGTATAGTTAAACATACATTAATGAGAAACCTCATTAGTACGGATGCTTTGAATAATCTAAATTATACTCAAGAATAATTATCTCATGATATATAAACATTAATCCAAATCATTGGAGGGTGATATAAGATTACAAATATCCCCATATACACATATATCAATGGTATTATAATTCAATCACTACTAAAATTAGGAAGAACCATTGGATATAAAATGTGATCTATAAAAATTTCACAATGAAAAAAAAATTCTACTTTATAGTAGTAAGAATTCTTGAAGTGAACGTTGGTTTCATTTAGAACATTATAAATAACCTATGGAAATAAAATAGGTTTTATATGGACTCACAAAGTGAAATCACTCATAATTAAATCAATAATTATAACAAGATAAACCCATTAACAAATTGATATACAATAATATCACATAACCTTTTTGGTAAATACCATTAAATAATGATAATAAAAAATATGTTATTTTCACTATATATAAAGGGTATGTAGTAAACTAAATAATTTTACTAAATCAATGGATCTCTGAAATCATGGAAAACCACCATGAATCTAATAAATTGTAAAAATTGAATTATTAAAGGAAATTCATTTCGTGAATGGTTATGATATTACATAGTTGATGATTAGGAATAATAAAGGATGTTATATACCATTTATGAAAAATAAAAACAAATTACATAGGAAATCTATATGAATAAGGAGGATGGTTATATCTAGATATTATCCTTTATTAATTATTTCACATGTCAAAGGCTGGGGATTTAAATGGATTCTATTTTTAGTGGCATTATGAAATGTGTCTTTGAAAATAAGAAACAACAATGATATTTCTGAAAGAAATTAGATTTAAAAATTTTATAAATAATATTGAATAACATATTACTTTACAAAACCATTAATGAATAAAAAATAATTATCCTTAAAAATGAAAATCATTGTGGAAAGAGATGTTCACATAGAAAACACTAAAAATATATTCTATTGAAACATTGATCAAAATGACAAATATAGAAAATTTTAAATTTTTCAATAATTTTTTAATGAAGATAATGTAGTAGAAAAATTACTCAATTAATTATCATTAAATAGGTAAGAGTATTTTCAAAACCAACCTACGAATTATGATATGTAAAAACGCGGTTCCCCATACAGAATTGGAAATTCATCTAGTTTCACAAATAATTAAAACACTGGTAAAAATATGTGTCATGGGTAAATAAAACATAAAGGGTATATTTGAAACCACATGAATATAAAAAGTAAATAATTATAGGTCTTATGAATAATATATTTTAATTATATGTATTGTCATTCAAAAAAATCATGATTTGATACAAAAATTCAAAATAAAACCATTTTGGTTTGTGTAAAATTTTTATCAAAACAACATTAAAATCCAGTAATTTTCAATATATTTTTATTTAAATAAGTTAATGGATATGGGTATTAAATCTCTGTGAATATGTTAAAAAACTATACATTTTTATGTAACCACACTATATAAATGGTATCATTGTTTTCATTAAGAAGTATGTCTTATGAAATGAAATTTAATACAAATAACCCGTTAAATTATTTCACTTCTAAGTAGAATGCAATCAAAGAACCTATATAGTTATCATTAATATAGTTATAATATATTTAATAACACTTTATAAATAATAGTGTTTAAAAATATCATATAATTTTTCTCAGCATTAATATTATTTAGTTATTAACCATTTTTGATGTCGGATGTGGGTAATCATGATCAATTAAAATATGTTTCATAATAACATTGTTGTTATACCTTATTCTCAAAAAGTACATATTTAAAAATTTAATAATGTTTTTCTAGTTGATGAATTAAAATTATTTATTATTGATTAATATTATTTTATTGATTAGTTTAGTCATATCCTCAAAGATGAAATTTAAAAAAAGATATTTGTCTATTCTTTTTAACCAACTAGGTGTGTTCAATAAATTAGTGACTTATATATAGATGTATAATATACATAATGAAAAAATATTTATTTAAATTTTTATCTAATATTTTTGTTGTAATAATGTGTTCATATTAATCCATAATATAATTTATAACATTGTTCAAGTATGTCATCTAACTAACCTAATCATACACAAATTTTCCTTAATTATTATTATAAGCTGATTTATTTTCAGTACCTTTACACATATAAAATGATGATATAATTTATTGTTAATTTGTGTGACATATCAAAATATTAACAGATTTAGAAATATAATTAATATATATGAAAATATTATATTATTTAAATTAACAATTTTTTGGAAGGATTTTTTAAAACAATTTAATTAAAGATATTTTTTATTAGATAATTAATAAGTTATCCAATTGGAAATAATTTAACCATAAAGATATCATTACCATCGTATCAATAAACATATCACAAGGTCTCTTCCCAAACTATTTCAGTATACTTACCATCCACATAAGATTGGGATGAAAATAAAAATGGAAATCAGTCATCCCTTGGGGTGATAGTTCATATATTTTATTCATTGATGGTTTTTGATATATATGTTGTAGAATGAATAATAAGTTTAATCATTGAAAATATAAAATATCATTATATATTATAGGTATTAATTAAATTCAAAACTATTACAATTTTGGTATGTTGGTCATAGAAAATGAAACCTAAAATTTTGTGCATGTAGTAGTATACAAATATTAAAGTGTCATTTTATCTTTTATTATAGAAAAAGGGAAGAGTGGTTAAATTATGCACCATCATTATAATAAATTTAAAGTATAATAAATTTGATTTTGTTACAATTTTGTGATTTATAAAACAAATATGAGAAAGTGTAAATAAAAATAATTAAAATGAATGGATAATGACTTGTTCAGAACTTATACAACAGTACTTTGACTATCACCATCCATATGATAGTTAAACCATTAAGGTATTGTATTTTGAGAAGACCTGAAGCTCCTAGAAGATTCCATTAGTGTTTGGGAGAGGTTTGAGAAATTGATTTATGAAAATAGGGAGTTTTGTGGTGTTGGGAACATAAGATAAGAGAGCCCACTTTATAAGTGATAAAGAGTGGAATATTTTTAAATAATCAAATGTTTTCAAAAAATAGAAAGTTAATCTAATATAAAATGGCACCATAATTGAAAAAATAATAGTGTGGAATAGATATAAGATATAGAATTACAATAACCACACAACCAAGACATTTTTAATCTTGTTTTTTTATTTACATCTTATACTTTTCATTTTTACCATCTTCGCATTCATCATAGTGAACTGTTTTTACAAAGTTGATTTATATTGTATTCACAAAACATAAAATGATGGTTAATATATAATTTGAAATATATATATATATATATATAATTTTTTTTAATATATTTTTAATTTTAAAATTTGGAAGAAATTTAATTTTATTATTACAAAATTTATAATGTATTTCGACAACATTTGTCAAAAATATTACTTATGTTCTAAAATATCAATCATAGGTTTTTAAAAATTGATAAAAATATAAAAATGTATATTTAACATTATAAAATAAATTTTTTGATATATGTTTTTCCTAGATTTATATTGCCAAATATTATATTAGTAATGGAATAAATTTCATCATAATAGTATATTACACTATTTTCCTAAAAAATTATTATAAAATTATACAATTGTCATGCTAATGTAATTTTAACATTATAAATCAGAAAATTAATTTAGCTTTCTCTAGTTTAGATTAGGAAATATGTAAGATAATTTTTTAACTAAAAATAATGGAAAATATTATTTATGTAAAATTAACATTTTTAAAATTAAAATATTTAAAATATTATTTCTCAGAAATTTCGAATGAAAAAATAATTAATTTGTTATCTCATATATAATAAGGCATAAATAATATTAAATTTTATAAATTTTCACAATATAAAAAATAATTAATAAAAAATATTTATTACTTCTATACTAAATACAATATTTGAAATAAAATTAAAATAAATGAATTGTATCCTAAAAATAAATTTTCATTCTCTCATCATATTAAAATATTTTTTTTAATTAGAGAGATATATATTCATATAAATTAATAATAATAATAATATTATATCTATGAAATGAATATATATATATATATTAATATATCATATTTTAATTTCATATATTTAATTCCTTGTTAGTTATATTATTTTAAATTTTCTACTTATGAATCCATAACATTAGTATCCCAATTAGATATATAATCAATGAAGTGATTTATAGTGTACACATTAGTAATGACAATATTTTTTATAACCACATTTTCAAGTACCACATTTATAATTTCCATCTTTCATTTATATATAAAGACTTACTAAATATTTGTTCATTTCACACATACTTCAAAGGGTAAATTTCTGATTTCATATTATATATTATTCATAATGATTTCTTATTTCAGGATGCCCCTCTATGTTATATATTTTTCTACTTTATTGGTGTTCTTTAAGGATGATTATGATCTATGATATTTCCAAGTCATTTATATTTTAATTTTCCATAACTATTATCCCCTGTTGATATATTCACTTTTAGTGGATGTATTTCATCCATAGTGATTTATAATACTTGTTTTTATGTTGTTAATTTAACAATAATTAATTTCCAATGTCCAACTTATGAATGAATAATGTTTTTTCAGTTTCATTCATATCCTGATGGAAATATATTCGAACAATGTTTTTATAATTTTTAAATAAAAAATAATTGTTCATTTAAATTATAGACACAAATAATAATAATAATAATAATAATAATAATAACGCCTCGTAAAGTAGTTATATATTATTTCCCATAAAGAATTGTATCTTTGTAATGTTATCTTTTACATACTAATTAAAATTGATTTGGGAATATGAATTCTAGAGATGACTCATGATAAATTTTCATTAGTGATACAAGGATTATAAACATGAGAAACATATATATTTCTTCCAAATACAATTTTCCATGATATATAGTTTTTCTCTAGATATTTCTATTAAAATTATGTCTTTATTTGGAAAGAAGACCCACATTATATAATTATTTTCTAGAGGGTTTTTATTACAATCCTATAATTTATAATATATAATTGGAAAAAATGATATATATGTTCCTTAATTTAGATAAGTATTCCTTTTAGTGGATTGAACAATCCATCACTAAAAGTTTGTTAAATATATCTAAATGGAGGATAATAAGTGTTACAAGAGGTATATTATTATGCACATCACCCTAGAAGACTATAATTATAATACTAGAATATTTCAATGATAATCAAATCATCAGGGTGGTTATTAATAATTCCATGAAAACATAGTAGGTATAATAATGTTCTATAAATCAAATTCCAGTATGATATCAATAACATCAGATTAAAGGGTATGTGTACTGTAAATATAATTATCCACATCGTATGTTTTTATTTTATAGGAATATATATTTCTACTTGTTCTTTCAGTTTATTGACTATTTCCATCTTGGGAAGTCCTTGAATTGGGTTATATAATTGGATAATTCCTCTGATTCCCATACTTATGAAATTGATTTATTTGTAGTACCTTAGGTTGACCTCTATTAACTTCAATCATGTTACCTAAACACTCAATATCCTAAGGTAATTTGATTCTTTATAACCCCATAATCCATATATAATGAATATTTTATTAAACATGTAGATATTCTATTATTTTTTCCTTTCACATTATTTTCATATATGAAATTGAACATTTTTCTACATAATATTTTTTCAAAGATCCTTCTTGAGACTCTATAGTTATATTTTTTTGTGTTTAGAACATTAAAAATGTTTTCATTATTCATCATATTTTGGATTAATTATTTATAATAATCAAAAGGTTTCTTATTATAAGTACCATTCTAAAGGGGTTTTCATAGAGTAAATCTCTATGTTTTTCACCACACCTATTTTTCCTTCTGGTTCCATCAATTAGTAATACCAAAAGGATTGAAATGGGTAAAAAAATTATAATTTAAGATATTTTTCATAATCATAAATTAAATTTTTTCTCTAAAATCACTTGTTGTGTTATATAATCATATTGGAATACTAGAATACATCATATACTTTTTATATATTATTATTATTATCCATATAACCTAATGAAATAGGATACATATAATTGGTTTAGATTGGATTCTCCGTAAGGAGAATTATAACCAATACTTAATAAATATCAATCATGAAATTAAGATGATATAATTGTTATAATATTAATATATAATAAAATTTATACCTAAAAAATAATAGAACATAAATCATGGTATTTGAATTGGTGAAACATAATAAATTAATCCCAAGGATGAAGACACTTGAGTTAATACGAATGTGTTATTATATCTTCACATAGTCAGGAGTATAACAATAATACTTTATAATATCTTTCATCCTTGGAATAATCATTATTTAAGCGAAAATTACATTAATGATCTAAAACATTAGTTCTCGTGCTTATGAAAAACTAAAATATACTCACGGATACTTAAACCATCAGTTATAAACACAAAATGAATCCATTGGAGGATGATATAAGATTACAACCATCCCCATCCATATGTATGTCTTCTAAATAAATTCAATCACTTATATCATCATAAATAACAAATGGAAATAAATTAGGTTTCCTACAAAATTCAAATTTCAATTCGTTCACAGTTATAACAGATAAATCCAATGGAATTTTAAAGGTTTTCATTTAACACATCATATAGAACCAGTGGATTGAAATTGGGTTTAATATGGATAAATATATATAAATTTTTCCTAATTCTAGGAAAAATAATAATAACACTAACCAATAGAAAATAAATGGGTCAAAAATAAAATCATTTAATATTTTATGTAAATACCATAATATAATTATAATAAAATATATGGTTTTTAAATTTTATAGATAATGGGTATAAAATAATGTTATTTATTTCCCAATGTAAATCTATGTATGCAATATAGTTTAACAGCATTAAATGAAATGAAACCAAAATAAGGTAACCATAAATTAAATGATTTGAGTTAATCCTAAGGATTATACATTGTAGATGATTAGGGAAAATATAATTTGTGGTGGATCATTATTCCAAAATATAAGAACATAAAAATTTATACAAAGTGATCTTCTTGAGGGTAATATTAGAGGAATATCTTTGATCATGAATAATCAGTATCAATGAATGCGGGATTTTAGAGATACCATTTTAAAAAAAAAATTGAGAAAATATCATTGAGAATAATAAATACCATTTTTAAAAAATATATATATATATACATTTTAAATAATAGAGAATAAAATTTTCATTTAAAAAATAATATTTATTACAATATAAGTATCATATAAAATGAAAAATAATTCAGATTGGGGTATTAATGTGGAAAATATTCAAAATAGATTCCCATTTTAACTTTATATATAATGACCCATATGGAAAAATAATTTCTTTTAAAAAGATTAAGAAATACCTAGTAGATAATTTCCTTAATAAATTATTGAGGTATAAAAAATAGACGTCCTAAAATAATCCATTCAATTAGTACATAGATAAATGGAGGTCCCTAATAAAAAAATATATGTGGTCATTTACTAAAATAAGTCACACTTTAGGTAAAATTTGATTCAAGGGGAAATGAAATGTTTATTGAAATATGTAACACTTTGAAAAGGTAAACAACAAGTATTTATTTGATATAGTGTATGACACGTATCACCAAGAACATAAGGGAGTATAATATCAAAAGAAAATATTATATATTTATTAATTTAAATAAAATATTTAAATGATATAGCTGGTAAGGAATGAAAAACTAAGTTAGCCTATGTTACATGCAAGATAGACCTTCCTCGACATATTTCATTACAGGAAAGAGAGTGTTTCACCAAAAAACAATGTATTATTAAAATATTGTTATTTAATATAATATGAAATAACCTAGATTTTATGTTATAAATTATTAAAATAATTAAATAAATTATACAAATTTATCTTTTATAAAATTATAAAATGTATTTATTGGTTACCAATTAATTAGAAACGAAAATAAGAACTAATTGGATATAAAAAATAATTATAAATATTTCTATTGTACTAAAGAGGTTTTCTCCTTATAAAAATAATTAAATAAAATTAAATAATTATTTTAATGAAAATTATATTATATATAGTCATTAAAATATTATTCATATTCATCAATTTCGTTTGATAGGTTTATAATTAGAACCAGTACAATTTCACACATAAAAACCTATATTTTTATAGAGGCGGTTTTACCGCCTTTTAATAGGGAACCCATTTTAAATATATAATTTGATACATTAATTGCTATAATATGTCAAAATAAATTTCACCATTTATATAACAATAAAAAATTAGGCTTCGTTTAATTTGGGATATTTTTAAGAAACATATTATTCTTAAATAATAGTAAAATATACTGAATTTTAGTTCAAAAATTTTTTTTCCTATAATTTAGTTATAAGGATAACATATATTTCTAATTTTTTTTAACATTTAAATTGAGTATAATATTATCAATTAAAACAATTTAGGTCATTTTGATCAATTTCATTTTGAAATTTAATATAAGAACTTATCAACATTTTGATAGTTTTTAATTTTAAAACATGCATTGTCATCCCGCATATGGGATGAATTTTAAATTATTTTCTGCCACATGGTTGTTTAGAATTTTAATAAACAGATTATATATATCTAATAATAAAAATCTATAATTTCTCAAAATTCCATCATTTTTTTATTCCAAAAAATCTTGGGAATTTAATTAAAATTAATTTTGACGATTAAGCTTAATAAGGGACTAAAGCTTAACTATATGACCCAAAATGAACTTTAAACTTGTCCAATAGCTATTGGATGTACATATATCGAAAATATACAATATCTTATCTATATTGGTCCATTATGGGGTCCATTTTCATATTTAAATCCTTTCATGGAAATTACTCTGTCAAAATATTAGAAGAGTGCCACTCGTCCTCCACAATAAAAGTCGTTCTCTCATCACACCTCATCAAAAATCTCATGAAAATTTGGATGAACCATTCTCTAAATAAGTAGATCCTAAAAATAACTCCACTAATTCTATAAGACTAACCTTTGGAAATAATTAATCCATGGAATATGTTTTTTCAAACTAAAATCTGTTTCCCAATTAAGATATAATATCTTTCCATAGTATTTGAATTTTTATTTCCATTCTTCATTCCCTAAACTCTTATTATTATATTCTTGAATAAAAAACTATTATCCTAAATATACTAGTTTGTTTTTAATATTGGTGTTCTATTAACACTTACTCACACCTCTATCTAATTGATAATGAATAGACTATTTACACGTATGGAAAACTACCACCTAACAAAATGATGATTGATAATTTTTTCCTTTAACACCATTCTTGGTTTCCATTAGGATGGAATATCTTTTTATATATTTAATATTTGATATTTATTTTGAATTTATTCTTGCTTAATTATTTTATAACACACACACTTATAATTTCCATTTCTTGTAATTTAGATAACATCATTTTGGAAGTGTGGACTACCACCCCTCAAAGTGATGTGATTTGTTCACACTATATATAGATTGAATAAAGGATTTCGTTAATTAATATATGTGAAATAAACAACCTATATATTATTTTCATGATATAATTACTTTTATAGTAATACAATAATAAATATTTAATTTTCATTATTATGCTTTCACATAAATAAAAAGTCAAAATTTTGTTCGTGGACATGGGGACTACTTCCCCCTCCAAATGATGTGATTACTTTCACATCCTAGGAATTCAATATATATGTATATATTATTAATTAATATTTTTGTGACATAATTATCATTATGTAATTATTTTATTTAATTACCTTTTTTTCTATAATAATAATTGAAAAATGGTAATGTTACTAATGTGTATGTATAACCTAACATCTCCATGATTTTAATGCTGATTCATTTTTCATAACCATATTAAATGATTGATTTTAAGAGTATAATTGTTTTAAATATATGATAATTATGTAAATATTATTATATAAACCATATGTATTCTTACATTACTATGACATAAATTTATAGACGAACAATATAAAATCATTCCACAATAAGGATCCAAAGGTTTAGTGTCCTAGGAAAATAATGACTATAAAAAAAATTTAAAAAATAAAACATAAAATATTATGTCATTAATTCTTATATAGATATTTATTAGACCTTGAACTCTCTTTAGTACATCTAATCACTTAAGGATACACCTCAAATAATGTGCTGATCTAAATTTCCAATAATAGGATAGACAAGTACGTGAAACAATAGAACATTGGCTGAGTGTAAAAATAACATCATCATAATAACATAATCATAGGATCATAATCATGAGAGTAATAATTAAGATATGTCTGGATTATGGAAATGAAAAAAAATAAATCATCATGTCTTAGTGGTAAAAAACCTTAGATAGTTTTTGGACAAATATATCATAATGTTCAAGCATATTCCACTTTTTATCTTGAGATACATCACATTACCCAATGCATTGGTTCACTATATAATTCTGGGCACACCTATCACATCATAACATTTACATTATAATGCATGCCACATAGAACATATATCAATCATTACATAAAATTATTGATGGAAATTAATGGGTTTCATTTCATAAAGAATGTATTCATATACTTGGTGTTCCCAAATTAATTAGGGAATGACATACTTGATATTAGAATCATCATTTAGTATTATGTGTATATGTTACTTGATAGGGATTAAAAAACTTGATATAAGTATAATTTTGGTTGTCATTAAATGAAGTAAAAAAATTTATATCCTATATAAGGTATGATAATGTTGAATAAGTTATATTTAAATAATATCCATTCTAAAAATTGGGTGAAAGAGGGAAACTCCAAAGAAAGAGAGTTGGGTATTGAATTCCCCTTACCATGTGAGTGAAATATTCCACCATGTTAATATCATGTATAATCACATTATATTAATTAACTGAAAATATATATCCTTTCATACATTTATTTTGTTCATTATTGTTTTATTAGTTTCTTTAATGGGACATTTATGAGTTATAGTGCTTAATTTCCTCATTTGGGAGCATCCAGTTTCTTAGTATTCACAATCAGATCACATGTATTCCTGAATGAAAGTCATGTAAAATGAGGAAAAATATCCAAAACTTTTATTATAATTTATTATTTATATTACCTAAGATTAAATAAAATTATAAGGAAATTTTTATATGGTATAAGGATGAATCAATATATAAAGTTAATGATGATCTATTTAGGTTAATTTTGGTTTTTTTTCGATCGCAACCGACTCATTTTATTTTTTTCATTTATTATTATGCGTATAATCTAATTGAAGAATATAAAGTGGGTTTTAACATTCAACTTATAATTTTTTTTTCAACCATTTCAATATTTCCACTGACATCCTTATAGGAATTAAATAAAAAAATAAAGTAAATCACAAACGATGTTAGTAAATTGACACATCATGGGAGACAATTTCATTTTAATAATAAAAGTGAGGGATGGATGGGTTTATTGATGGATATTCAACTGACATGTAGAATAACCATATATTAGACATACTGGATTAATCATTACATTTGGTTAAGATAGGGTTATTAAAAAATAAACAAAATTGAAATGAAAGTAAAATAAAAGAGGAAGAGGATTTTACATCTTGGATTTATCATTATAGAGACCCTCTTTAGAGCATGGTTTTGGTCTTTTGTTGAATCCTAGATCCTCTAGAAATGGGGAACTAGATATGGAATAGTATTGGTCATAATTTGGGAATTTTCCAATGTTTGAGAGGTATGAGGAGAAGAGGGGATGATGGTTGGTATTTATTGTGGAGAATAGGGGTTGTTTCTCATTATTATATTTATCTGTGTATTATTTTAGGTCAATTATAGGAAGAGTATGAGACACATCTCAATATATATTTAAATAATAATATAGAGTTTGATATTTTGGGATTACATCACCCTTACATCATCTATGACTCCAAAATTAATTATTGTATAATTAAACTATGTTAAATAAATATAAATTATAATATAAATTTGTGAATATATTATATGAATATACAATTTTTAATATAATTAAATGAATCATAAAATTGTAATAAAATATTTATGGTTTACTAAAAATACTAGCACAAAATTAATAATTTTTAATGCAATTATTTACAAAGACCATTATATTATTATAGTAAACATTAATTTAAAATATTCCAAAATTTTATTTATGATTTCATGGGTGAGCATACTACTCATTTGATTGGTTTACTATTCATAATGGTTTTACTACTATTCCAAATGTCAAGTTAATAGTTCATCTTTATTGGTTTCTTAACATCTTTAAATACTTTCTATTTCAACAATTCTTCATTTAAAATGTTTTTATTATAGTCTATAAGTGATTTTATGTGATTTATACTATATGAAATTACTATAAAAAGCGCGAAATTCCACCAATAAAATTTTATACCATTAAATTTTCTCCCCTTTTTAAATTTATCCCTTGAGATTTAATTTCACAATAATAGGTGAGGGTACTTCTCCTTCATCGGATCCTCTAGTTCCTAATTTTCATCTTCATACTTATGGTTCCCCCACAATACTTTGACTATATGGGTTGTCTTATTGTGTAGAACCCCTTCTTTATAGTACAGAATCATTACTGGATGCTTCTCGTATGAGAGATCATCCCCAAGTTGTACAATATCTGAGTTTAATACATGATAGGTATCTTGTAAGAACTTCATCATGATTGATATATGAAACACGTCATGAAATCAATCCATATTTGGTAGAACTGCACACTGATTGTCCATGATTCATATGTGATCAATTATATAAAATGGGACAATGTACTATGGAATTATCATTCCTTTTTTCCAAATCCCATGATTTTCCTTCGCAGTGTTATTTAAAGTAAGACTTTATTTCCAATATTGATCTTTGATTCCCTTATTTGGTTTTCCACAGAGCACTTTTTCTGAATATGAAGTCCTTCAATATATTGTTGGATATTGTAATCCTTAATTGTCATATTTTCCACAATATAGGTCCAATTAAATTTCTTTCTCCAATATCATCCCAACATGTTAGAGTACTATATCTCTTTACATAATGTGATTCATATGGATCCATCTGAATAATTGAGTGGAAGCTATTGTTGTATGAGAACTCATCTCATGGGAGATAATTAACCCATCCACCTTTGAATTTTGAAGCACATTCTCTTATAATATCTTCGAGCATCTAAATAGCTCTTCTGAATTAGCCATCAATTTTGGGGTGAATATTCATGCTGAAATTTAATTCAATAGTCAAGGAATGTTGAAGTTTCCTCTCAAATTTAGATGTGGACCTAGCATCATGATCTAAAATAATTAAGAGTGTAACTCCATGTAGTCTCAAAAATTCCTTCACATATATCATTCAATGTTGTTAAACTGAGTGATATTCCTGAATATTTATAAAATGGATAGTCTTGGTATGTCTGTCCCCCAAAACCCAAATCACAGTATTTCCATTGGATGTCTTTAGGAGACCTGCAATAATGTCCATAGTGACATTTTCCCATTTCCACATGGGTAGAGGAAATGGTTGCATCATTACATTTGAATTATGTTAGTCAAATTTAACTTGGTCACATACATATCACCATGATATATACTCCATATTCTCCTTCATGATCTCCCGTTAGAAGTGTTCATGGATATCACTATACATTTTGGTACTCCTGGTATGGATATTGAAATTTAAGCTATGTGCATTATTCAATAGCTCATTATTTATCCAAGTTAATTAAGGAACACAAAGCCATATTCCATACCAAATCATACAATCATCATCATTATGTATTTGTTGAAGATTCCCCTCCTTTACTATGTTCTCCTTCTTCTTTAACTATGGATCATCCCTTTATGCCTCCTTAATATTCTATTCAATATATGGATGAGAAATCATTTAGGCAATGTAGGATGTATTCCATGTACTTGTAATTTTAAAATCCATCCTTTTCATATCCAAGAAGATAGGGTCTTTCTCAATCGGCAACATGGATAGAGTAGCGAGTTCTTTTCTATTAAAAGCATCAGCTACCCTGTTTTCCTTTCATGGATGATAATTAATAGAGATATCGTAGTAATTTATTAGATCTAAACATATCCTTTAACACATATTGATATCCATTTCAGTGAATATATACTTTATACACTTGTGATCAGTATATATGTCGCACTTCTCATGGTAGAGGTAGTGACGATAGAGTTTCAAGGAAAATTCAAAAACTTATAACTCTGAAACATGTGACATGTATTTATAGTAATGGATATTCAACTTCTGTGATGTATAGGCTATCACATTATCCTTTTGAATGAGCACAAAATCCATGAATTTCTTAGAAGCATCATTTTATATCACAAAACATTATCCACTTTTTGGTAATGTGTATATTGGTGCAGTGATAAGCCTTCCCATTATCTCCATGAATGTTTCCTCCCCATTTTCCATTAATACATACATTACCCCTTCCATTGTTAACATAGTTATAGGGCTATAAAATCATGAGAAGTTTCTCAAAAAAACATCATCAGTAACCAAAAATCCAAGAAAACTATAGAATTATTTTATAATAAAGGGTATGGTCCGTTCGTAAATTGCCTTTTTTAGAAGGGTCCAGATAAATTCTCTCACCTTTGATTACATGAACCAATAATTTGATTGTCTTCATAGAAATTCTACACTTTATGAACATGATGTAAAACTTATTCTTTCTTAATTTTTCTAACACATGACTTATATGTTCTTCTTGTTCCTCTTTTCTCATTAATTAGATGATAATATCATCCATAAATACTAAAAAAATACTTTTGAGGTAATGTCTATGGACTCTATTCATCGAATCTATGAATATTTCATTGGAATTAGTAAGTATGATGGGAATCACTAAAAACATATAGTAATCATACATTATACATAAGGCAGTCTTCTAAATATCTTTATTATTCACCTTTAGGTCATGATATCAAGGATTGATACCCACCATTGAGATGTACTAAGCTCCTCATAACTGATCGAACAAGTCATCAATCCTTGGAATAGGATAATTTTTATTTTTGGTGATCTTTTTTAGTTTATGATAATCTATAAATAGCCACATTGTTTGATCCTTCTTCTTAACAAAAGGCATTAGTGCACCCTATGGTGATGCACTAGGGAATATGCACCCTTGGCCCAAATTCCCTTGCAGTTCATTCTTTAACTCCAGCTCTATCATGGGGGCCATCAAATAGGGACATGTTGAGATAAGAACATATCTAGTAATGAGTTCTATTGAGAACTCTACCTCATGATTCGGGGGAATTTCATGTAACTATGTATGATATACAACATTATGTTCCCTAACAATGGGAATTTGAACTAGGCTAATACCTTCCTTTTCCAGAACCATTTGAGCGAGGTATTCTTCTTGATAGGGAATCAACACCCCCACCATTGATGGACTTTCCTAAGTAGATTCATGATCTTCCTTGAATTTGAAGAGATTCATGGGATGGTTTTGATATGAAATTTTATTTCCATTTCAAGATGGTTTATATGTTCTCCATATAACGAGAGCCAAAAAATTCTCAGTATTTCATAGAATTTCTGAAATGAAGCGTCATGAGATTTTCGGGATGAATCTTACCATATATGCTAAAAGATGATGAGTTTAACACTTGGGTTGCAATGATTTCACCACTTGGTATTTTTATAGATATCTACATCATGGATTCTAGGCTTTTAATATATAGTAATAGAAAACTTTCATGATATAAAGAAATTCATAGAACTATAATCAAATAATACATTTTCCCATTACTAAGTGAATAAGAAGAATACACGATATGAATTCACTTTCTTTCCCCAATTTAGCAGTAGTGATGGCATAATCCTTTAAATTATCCTTTTTCTTTAGTGGCTGATGATGCTAATTACCCTTGAGACCACTATGTTTTGTGTAATGACTTTCATAGTTCCATTTCTCCCAATTTTTGTAGCATTGGACAATGGGTGGTTCTCTATTTTCCCCCACCTCATTTTCTTTCTTCCTTATGTATCATATATATTAATGATCTAGATTTTTTTATCTTTCAGACAGGAAGAATTTCCTTGACCCTTTGAGGCATTTCACAGCATTCCTCTTCCCATATTTTTGACATGTGGGTGGTTGAGTTTTCTTTCAACATTTCTCATTATATCCCCCATCTTGAATCTCAATATTTAAATTATTATGACCAGATTAATGGGACCATTATCCAAACTACATATGCACTTTGAGTGCACATAAAACAACAACTCCATAACTCCCAATATCTGGAATTTCATGATCCTTATAATGGTGTGGTTTTAATCCACTAAAGAATCTATCAATTTTTCTATCATTTTTGGTAACAAAAAACTGATTCATGTGTTGAAATACATGTTATATTTTCTTCAAAGGCCATGAAAAATTATCCTTATTTTTTTCTTAACCTATTTAAATCCTCTATATATCATTTTATGAAGATTTATATATAAATACATGTTAAGAATAATCATCATAAGGTTGTTTCACTCCATATATTCAATTTAATTCCCCGTCTTATTATTATCAATCAACAACAACCACTGATAAAAATCCTCATCAAGATGATAAATAGCGATATTAAACTTCCCTATCTCATAATGTTGAGGAGTAAATAAGATATTCTACATTGATTTGACCCATTTTTCCTAAACTAGTGGATTTAAAGAACCACTAAACGTCAGTGGTCATTGTCGCATAAAACACTCAATGTCACATTTATCCCTCTTAGGTGAAGGAAGATGTTCTAAATTATTTAGGTTATGGTTCAAAACTTTGGACAATGGGGTATGCATCACCATGAAATTATGAACTCCACCTACCAAATCATTGGGTATGTCATTTGGGCAATCATAGCATCATCCCTCGTATGGGTTGTTGGCCTGGTTTATCCTTGTTCTAGTAATTTTCTAAAATAGAAAAGGTTATTAAAAAACACAAGTCAATAGGTCATGAATACATAATTTATTACTTTGTGTAATTAAGTATAAGGAATGTCAGGTGGGATCCCTATATTTAAAATTTTGTGAAATAGTGCTTCATGGGTGTTTACTTATACATAGGCATATACTATGGGCCTTCGACAAGGTACTCTAATCCAAATTCCTAAATAAACTAAATTATCCACTCATAATAACAATAGAGACCCTATTTTTTCTTACATTATTATTACATAATTTGAAAGATAATCTATATAAAATAATTACACAATTAGGATCTAAATATTTAGTGCCTTGTGAAAATTTGGACTATACATAACATTTTTAAAATTATATATAAGATTTTATTTAATTCATTCTTCTCTAGCTTCTTACTACACCTTGAATTACCCTTAGTACATGTAATCACCCTATGATATAAATAAAAGAATGGGATGCTGTAAAATCCTATAATGAGGATAGATAAGAGCATGAAACAATATATCATGGGTTTAGTGAAAACATAACATCATCATCATAAAATAATCATAGGATAATAATCATGATTGTAAGAATTAAGATAAGCATTTGAATATGAACATGCATAAAAATGAAACACAATGTCTTAGTTATCAACTAACAAAAAATAGTTGTGAAAAAATATAGAATCATGTTCATGCATATTGTACATTTTCTCATGATATATATCATGTTACCCAACGCATTGGAGCTCTATATAATTCCATGAACACCTATCACATCGTACCATTTACATTATCAGGCATGCCACATAGGATATATATGATTTTTGAACATAAAATTACCCATGAAAATTAATGGGTTTCATTTCATAATGAATACATCCATTAAAATTAGGTTCCCAAATTAATGACATATAACATAATTGATATTATTATAGCCAGCCTTGATGGAAGAAAAAACTATCGTGAGAAGTAAAAGGTGTGTTTATTTGAATGAATAGTTATTTTGGAAAACATTGTGCTTATAATAAACTGAGTTAGAAAAAATTTATTTCCTATAAAATGTAAGATAATGATGAATAAATAATATTTAAGGAATACAAATACTTAAAATGGGGTGAAAGACGGAAATCCCAGAGAAATAGAGTTTAGTTCGAGATTTCCCCTTATAATGTTTCTAAAAGGATACATCTCATTAATATACTATATAATCACATTTAGTTCATTAATTAAAAATTCCAAACAATACATATATTTATTTAATTAATTAATGTTTTATTATGTTCTTTTATGGGCCTTTTGATGAATTATTGAGTTTAATTTCATCATTCAAGAGCAATTATTTTCAAAGATATCAGGATCAGCTCACTTGTATTCATAAATGGAAGTTTATGTAACCATAGGATAAATATCAAGAATTATTATTATATTTTTTTAATTATCTTAAATAATAATATATAATATTGTAAAAAATTTTACGGTATGAGGATTAATCAATAGATAAAACTTAATGATGATCGTTTTAAATGAATCTGGGTGGTTTTTGATCATGACGAACTCATATTGTTTTATCATTTAGTATTTTATTTATATGTTATTTAAATAATATAAATAGTATTTTATAATATAATTTAAAATATATTATCACCGTTAAAATTATTTTGTTAAAATCCTTGAAGGTGTTAATGTAAAATAAATGTTCATTAGCCACATTGCCGATAATTTGACACATCATGGGAGATGATTTTATTTTTATAATAAGAGAGATGGAGGAAGGTTTTTATTGGCATATATTCCATTAACATGATATAAAACAATTATTTAAAATATAATTTATTTATCATTACATTAATATACGATTAAGTGTCTAAAAAATGAAATTGAAATGAAATTAAATGAAAAGAGGAAGAGCATTTTACCTCTTGGATTTATTAAAATCTATAACCTCCATAGGGAATGGTTTTAGACATTTGGAGAAACTATGTGCTCTTAGAAGTGGGTAAGAAGATATGGAATATTTTTCAGAATAATTTTTTCATGTCTCAAATCTAGAGAGGTGTGAGGAGAAGAGGGGTTTAGGGGTGGTATTTATATTGGGGGAGATGGGGTGTTTTCTAATTATTATTTTTATTTTTAATAATTTTGGATCAACACTATGAATAGTGTGATAATTATCTCTATATAAATTAAAATGAAGGATTATAGTTCTATATATTGGTCTTACAACCATTTTACATCATATATGACTCCATAATTTGTGTATTTATCTTTTATTGTAAATTATCTTATTTTACTATTCATAAAAACTCAAGTATTTTAGAGAAATACCTAAAATTCACCATAACCAATATTTGTGGTGTAGAATTAAGAAATGAACTCTATTATATGAAAATAAGTTTATAAAAATGATTTATTTAATTATTAATTAAATCCATTATTTACAGATAAAATACAAATTTGAAAATTATCATAACTTTTATAACACATTGAATATTCAATAAAAGTATCATAAAATTATCTTAAAATAATAAGACATAAAAATATTAATTTTTAAATATATTTTAGGAAAATAAAATTTTCCTTTAAATAGTTTAATTAATCATAAAATCTTACCGAAATATTTATGGCTTAGAAATCTACCAACACTTTATTAATAATATTTAAAATATTTTTTTAAATAGACTTTGATATCATTACACTATAATTTCATTCAAATAATGCCTAATTTTATTTAAAATTTAATAAGTGAGGCTACTATTTATTTGGCTACTTTACTATTCATAATGGTCATATTATGATTCCTAATGTAATGTTTCTATATCTTCGTTATTGTTTCATTATCTTCTAAAAATACTTATTATTTTATTTATAATTAATTTAAAAATTTTTAATTATAGTATATATGTGATTTTATAAGATTTATACCATATGAAATTTCCATAATAAATCATAAATTTTATTTTTAAATATTTGGTTCGTTAGATTTATCATTCTGGATATGTAATACAATGACCCATTTCACAATATTTGACCAACCATAGATGAATTTGACACATATTCCGAATTTGGTCAAAAAAATGATGTAAATATAATTGTATAAGTAGGTTAATATAACATAGTATAAATTGAAATAAAATTAATGATAAAAATGAAAAAGGGTCTAAAAAAGAAACTAATTAACATAACTTCATTACTCATGAATATAGAGAGACATGAGACAAATCATACACAAGGTAAGGGATTTTTCATCACACTTTTTACATCTATGATTTTAGTGTCATGTCTATAAATTAATTATTTTGTGTGGTGTATATACTAACCATTTTTATATATTATATAATGAATTCATTTATCTTAATGGTATCTAAAAATTAATTTATTATTATTTCATTATGTGGTTTATTATTGAAAATGTTTCACAGTGGTGTGGTATAGTTTGGAATATTTAAAGCCTATTTTCCTCAATAATAAATTTAATTGAATGTAAATTGTATTTCTGTTTGAGAAAATTATATATCCATTATTAAATAAAACTTTTAATTTTCCTATCATTTGGTTATTAAAGACCTATTTAAAGTATTAGTACATTTTTCTCACCCTTTGGTACACATGGTGTTTTATAAAATGTGTTTATAATAACATGACATCATTTCTATCATTAGTTTGAGAACATTATTTTTTTTTTCTAAAAACAAGTTTTATTAAAAGTCTTTCAAAAATGTTTTAAAAATTGTTGAGAAGAGACATTTCCCACTTTCTCTATTAGAAATTTTTTTAATGGAATCTTATTATCCCCTTCAAAACAAAGAATTTTTCTAACCTCTTTACTGTGCGAAAGGAGTGTTATTTTTAACATGTATAAGAGGTATAGATTAACCATTTATCATTCCATTTATGATTCCATTAAATTATTAATGGGTTAATTTTTAAAGGTATTTTTTAATATTAGTTGTCAATGAAAAAAAATTTGAGCAAAAATTTCACAATAGAAGTATATTTTCATTAAAAATATTTTATATATTTTCTTATAACATTTCCATTCATTAACAACAAAAACCCTTAATTTTACCCCGATTTCATTATGTTGTACTGAAACAATACTTCTCTTTACTCATGTTGGTTTTTAATGTTATTTTCACGTGTAGAATTTCATATTAACTTCCTTGATTCATTTTTGAAATCCCCTTGAAATAACCAATCATATCTGATCATTTAATTACTCATAATTATCCATATTATTCATAATATATAATACTATTGCCTAAAATATATACCACTTTACATAAAAAGTATAATATGACAGCTAATTTATTATTTATGGAAATATTGACAATCATGTATTCTTTATTCAATACAGTTATTTGATAAGGCATATTATTTATTTCGATTATTGAATTTGAGTAATGTTTTTAATTGGTATGTCTTGAGTGGAGGCTGATTATAGATATCCTCTCAATGCATTAGTAGTGTCATGGGATGAGCTAATTGTATATATTCGTTATATGGTGTTTTACCTGATATGTTGAAAACCATCTTGTGAAAGTCCCTTACAGTAAAGGTTCCATGAACCTAGGAATCATATTGTCCAGTAATTAAGTGTATCCCTAATTTACATTTAGTTATTATTCATCAATGAGATTTTATATCAACATATCTATCTATACATTTAATTTTATTTCATTGATTAAAATTAATGATCTTAATTTGTTACCTTTACAAACTTATTTTTCCTTATCTAGTTAATTAAGTGGAATGTACTTCCAATTATTACATTATCACATTTTTTATTCACATCACAATCAGTTTATTCATTAAATGGTATGTGTTTTGAATCATTTATAATTCCATAATTATTTCTCACATTGATTAATTAATGTTTCTGGTATAATTTTCCCTTACTGAGAATTTGAGATCACCCTTATTATGTTTCTTTTCCTAGGAATAAATGAATAGTATTATGAATGATATTCATAGATTTACTAGATGGATTATAGTTATCTTTGATGTTATTTATTTAAAGAGAAATTTTTTTGTAATTATTGTATGCATTTGTAATAAAAGTATCATGTATGTATCTAATTTACCAATACTAATAAAATCGTTACTCATTTAGGATTTGATTCCTTATAATAACACTAATGTAATTGATAGAAGAAACCTACTTCATGATTTTTAGGTTAGGGCCACTAAAGCTGGTATCAATGTATGTTTAGTGAATTCTACGGAAATATATTTGGGAAAACATAGGTTATATAACAAAACCCTATAGTATAATTTTTGGATAATTCTAGGAGAACATCCATGAATTTTTGTAAGGTGGAGATTATTTCATACTTAATAGAAATACATACATGTCTTGATACCACCAGTGGTTGTGGTTATAGAAAAGATTTACCTAGGACTTATAACTATGGAAATGTGTTCTGATCTTGGCTTGGGGTATCCAGGTACATGACAGCGGGCCTTATATTGCACCTAGTTTGACACTTTTGGGGGATATGATTAAGATAATTCAATTTTTAGTTACATACCACTATGAATTATTTCGACAATGAATAACCTATATTAATCCTAAGGTGTTTTTGGAAGAATATAAGGTATCATGATAAAGATATATTATAAATAATTATATGATTTTCTTGTTATGACTATTTTTTCTAACAATATTTTTTTATGGTTTAGTCAATGGCTAGAACATGAAGGATTAAAGATAACATCAAACATAATGGAAAAGGCGATGAAAATTAGAGAAAAAACTATTTGTTGATAGGATTTAAGGATATCATGATTATACTATAGTTTTTTCCAAATATATTATTTACAATATAAACCCTTACCAACTCCTAAACACATAAATGTTGAGATTGATAGAGGCTTATAAAAGTTTGAGTGATGAAGTCTATAAAAAAATGAAGGATAAATTTTCCGAATGAATGAAATATGAAATTAGACACCAAAATATGTTTCTAAATTGGAAAAGTAAATTCTCTATGTGTTGGAGTGAAAGAAATAAATAAAAGGATTGCTGAGTAAAAATGATGAAAATTATATAAGGATGTGAATATCATCCTAAGAAATTCTTTATAGTTCTTTGTCTTGAATGTGGGGAACCTGGACATTACCCATTTCAATTACCTCTTCTAGAGGATAAAATCTATAATAAGCAATAATCTATGTTGAAATAAGTAGATGAAATATTTATTTAATGAGGTTGTAATAAAAATCATAGTTAGATATCTATTTAGTAATGCAAAGTATTTCAAGTATTTATATCATATTTATATGTAAATTATATTAATAAGCATTTATAAAAGTACAAAATTTCATCAGGGTGTCAACCAATCAAATCTGGAAAGGCCACGGGTCATGAACTGATGACAGAAAGATCATAAGGGTCAAACTCCAATCGTTGACCAATACAGTGTCAAGGTTAATATTTCATTTACTAGTTAATTAATTTTAAGAATAAATATTAATGATGAAATACAAGTGTCCCATTTTAGGTTTAAGGATTAGTGAATTCACTATAATAGTTTTGGAAAATAGGTACAGTCTAATATTTAGATGTTACGCCCTTTTATGGGCCTTACGATTGGTTAAAAATGTATTTTAGTGCTTCCGATATCAAAGTTAATTTTAGGATATCAATTTCTTAATATAGGGGATGAATTTTAATTTGATCAAAGAACAGCCAAAATATGGTATTTTTCACATGAATAAAAAATATATCATGTAAATAAATTATGATACATTTATAGTTAGTAAAATAAATACTCAACATTAGGAAAATTACTTTGAAATAAAAACAATTTACTATTTTAGTAATTTTTGTGGAACCGATGGTCTATAAATAAACAAAATTTTATGTATTTGAGTTCATAGCCTATCTATTTATAGTTAAATCTATTATTATTGACTACCTCAATAGCTAATTATAGATATTTATACTTTTCCTAAAAGTATATATCTATAATTTCCATTAGTGTTCTTCTACTTAGAGACATAGTTATACGTTGTTCTATGTGACTGTTGAACATACCATTATATCAGTTATAGATAATATTTTATAAACCCTTCTCACAATGTGGAATTTAAATTCATGAAATATGAAATATTATATTATGAATAACAAGTATAAAATTCATAGTAGGAATTCAATTATGGTGGGGAGAATGTAGAACCCCAAAAATCTAATGTACAACTTTGTATTCGTTAATGTGTATGACACGCATCACCAAGTGTGCAGGGGATTATAATATACCAAACTTAATATATATCTACTATTTTAAATATATTCAAGACATTATATAACTTTTATTGCAAACAACACCAAGTTAGATTGAGTTACAGGCAAGAGAAACCTTCCTCGATAGCTTGTGTTACACGCAAGGCTGAGTTACACCAAATAGTAATGTTTTTTTTGAAATTTTGGTAGTGGTTATGAATAGTATTCAATAAATTACTAAAATTTATAGTTCATATAAATAATAATTTAATTCATTGGTTTCTAATTATTTATAAATGAATATAATTACTAATTTGATCTAAAAAAGTATTTTTTGTTTTATGACTCTATAAGTGTTTTGTCATAATCCACCAAATTAATTAATATTATTTATATATTTTAGTGAAATATATATTATATATATTCAGTAAAAAAATTATTTTCATCCATTAGGTTTTATAAGAATAAGATAATAACAAACCAAATTTCACACAGAAAACCGATATTTTTATAAAAGGAAAATTTATCATCATTTAATGGGGAACCCATTTTAAATATGTATTTCCACATGATAATTGATTTAATATGTACAAATAAACATCATATTTTTATGTGAATATTAATTATTAGGTCAGGGTGAGTTTTTTATATATTTTTTGAAATATATCATTTTCTGACGAACAATTAAAATTATAGAATTTTATTACAAAACTGTTTTTAATCTAATTTATTTATAAGTTAAAAATATAAATATAATTTGTTTTAAAGATTAATTTTATCATAAATATATATATAAATCCAATTAAGGACATTTGTATCAATTTATCTTGGAAAAATAATGAAAAAACTTTTCAATCATTTAATCATTTTTACATTAAAAATGTGTATTATCGTCCTCCATGTGGGATGTATTCTAAATTAACTTCTACCACTTCTGTGAATAGAATTTGGATTAATAGATTAAATATTATTAATAATAATAATTTATAATTCCATATAAGAAAAAAAATTACTAAAATAATTTCTTATTTTAATTAATACTAATTACAATGATTATGGTTAAATTAAGCTTAATAAGGGACTAAGCCTTATCCTTAAGACCCAAAACAACCTATAAACTTCTTAAAAATATATTTGATGTCCATATGTTGAACCTATACTCTCTTTTATATAAATGTTACCATTATTGGATCCACTTTAATAATTAAAAACGTGCATGGAATTCCTTCATCAAAATATTACAAGAGTGTCACTCCTCCACCACTATAAATATTCCTCATCTTCTCCCACATAATCACACATCTCTAGACACCATGGATTGAACAAGATCAAAAAAAAAATCCACCCAACATCATTCACCTCATAAAATTATCTTACCCTAGGGAATAAATCAATAAAAGCAATCTTATGGTTAAAACCAAAATGTGTTCCCCAATTGGGAGGTAACATCATTCCTTATGTTTTTTAGTTTTATTTTCATTCTCCAACCCCCAAAGAAAATTATTCTAGGATTTTATACTAAATAGTATAATAAATAAACAAAGATGTTTTTATTTTATGTATTATTTTTAAAAATACACAAAACTCTATCTAATAGAAAATGAACATAATATTTACATGTATGGAAAACAACTGCCTCATAAAACAAAAATTGTTTATTTTTCTTTTTACGACTCTCATGGTGTCCATATTGATGGAAAATGTATTTATAAATCTTATATATGATATTTATTATGTATTTATTATTATTTAAATCTTTTATAACCCACATTATTATACTTTTCCTATTCTGTATATATGATAACATCATTTGTGGAAGTGTTGACAACCACACCCACAATGTGATGTGATTCAATCACACTATACAAGGATCATATAAAAAAGGTATTAATTAAAAATATGTGACATAAAACCCTATATCTTATATTAATTACATAATTAAAATTGGGGATACAATATATATATATATATATGATTTTCATTATAAACCTTACACAAATATAAAAAGATACAACGTCGTTTGTAGACGTTTGGATTATCGCCTCCTCGACATGATGTGATTCCTTTTAAATCACAATAAATATAAATATTAGTATATATGATTAAATAATATGTTATTTGAGATATAATGATCATTTTTGACAGATTTATGTTACTTACCTTTTATTAATAATGATCATTCGGAAATGGGAACCTAACTCATGTGTACGTACGACCTACCATCTCCATGAAGGTATCATTGGTTAAATTTTCATAATAATATTTAATGATGGATTTTCATATTATTATTTATTTATAAATATTATAATAATTTTGTGGTTTTTATTTTGGATATGTTATATAATGATCCCTTTGAGTATACTTTACAAACTAATGTTGTTTTTGACACATAATCTAAATTTTGTCAAAACAACTGATGTAGGCATTATTTTATATGTAATTGTATACAAAATAGTAAAAAGTGAAATTAAAATTAATGATAATTTATTTATCAATAATGTAAATAATTAATATATGTTAATTTTTTATGAATATAAATTGACATGAGAAAAATCAGACACAAGGAAAGGGATTTTCTATCTCACGTTTCACTACTGTGAAAAAAATTCCATGTTCACCACTAACATATTTCATGTCATGTATATTCAGACGATTTTTATATTGTATATCATGAATTAATTTATCTTCTTATTATTTAAAACATTAATTTAATATTACTCCATCATGTGGTTTAGGATTTAAAATGTTTCAATGTGGTATGTGACACTTTGGAATTTTTTAAGAATATTTTCTAAACAATAACATCCATGATCCTTAAAAGGTATTAATATTTGATAAAATTGTATATACATTGTTCAATAAAACCTTTAAATTTACTATACTCTTTTTATTAATGACCAATGTCATGTATTAGTACAAATTTCCCACTCTTTGTTAGCCAAGGTTTTTTGGAATATTTATAAAAACCCTAACTTCATTTCTCTTTTTATTCAAAGAATGTTGTTTATTTACAAAAACAATATTTATTAAAATGTTTTCAATAATTTTTAATATAATTTGGTAATGAAATTTTAAAACTTTTTTTCATTTACTAAATTTTTTAAACAGAAACGTTTTTTCACTTCCAAACATTGTATTTTTCTTCACTTTTTACCGTTTAAAAGGATTATTCTTTTAACACATTAAAACATGTATGGATTTAGCCCACTTTCATTACACAAAAGACTCCTTTTCATGTTCAATGGATTAATTTCTAAATAAAATATTTTTGAGATTATTCTTCAAATATAATATTTTCAATCTTGAAATGTTTTAAAAAATGATATTTTCCTCAAGAATGTTTTTAGAATATCCTTTTATAATATTTCCATTATTCAACAAAAACAACCTATTATTTTACGCTAATTTGGGTATGTTATATTGATATCATCTTTAAAATTCCTTTGGATTGTTATTGATTTACCTGTTCAAGGATATTATTTATATTCAAATCTTTGATTCATTTCTGAAATCCCATTGAAATATTGAATCTCTTAGGATCCTTAAATTTCCCAAAATTATCCATATCATTCATCATGGATATAATTATTTTTTAAATTGTATAATATTTGAAATAAAATGTATACATTTATAGTTATATGATAATTTGGTGAGATATTGATTAATCCAAATTCTTTATATAATACAGTTATTTGGTAAAGCATATTATTAATTTTGATTATTAGATATGATGAATGTTTTGGACTGGTACGACTTGGGTTTGGCCTGGTTGTAATTATCAACTTGGCACATCAGTAGTCTATTGGGATGAGTCATTTGTATATATTACATAGAAGGATCTTTATATGATATTTTTTAAACTTATTTTTGAAAGGTCTTGATGTTAAAGGTTCGACATACTGATGAAACATAGTTTTTAATAAAAAAGTATCTCTAACATTTAGATTCAGTTGTTATTCATCCTTGATATTTTATGTCTACATATGTATGGATAAATTTAATTTTATGTTCATTTATTAAATGGAATTTGTTAGAGTTTCTTACATTTCCATATTTATTATTTCATATCTAGTTATTTTAGTGGCAAGTGTTTTTAGTTGTTTCTGATCCATATTGCTTATGCACTTACTTCTTTGTTGTCTTATAACATGGTATGTAGCTCAGTCATTTAATATTCCATAATTATTACTCTCATTGATTCATTATTTCTTACTGTATATTTTTCCCTTAATGAGCATTTGAATTGACCATTTTTATTTTTCTTTTACCAAGAATCCAAGAAGAGTACTTCGAAATAGAATAATGAATTTACTTTGATTTATTAGATTTATCATCAAAGATAATTATTTAATGTGAAAAAAATATATGTTATAATTCATTTAATCCTTTTTAATAAATTAATAATGTATTTCTATGGTTTAATATGACTACAAAAACCTTTGGTCCTTCGGGATTTGATTTCTTGTAATAATGTCAAGGTAATTGATAATAGTCCTTGGCTCTAGGATTTATGGAGTTCTGTAGCTACCAAATATATAACCCTCTTAGTATATAGTGTAAAATATCATATTTTTTATAAAAAATAAGAAAATCTATAGGTGAATTATCCTTCAAATAAATCATTATTTGAATATAATATTGAAAATAAAACCCTTATCAATTGGGTAGCATTTTTATCAAGGCCACATTCATGTTGTGGATATATTGAATTGATATCTAAATAAATAATTTACAAAATATGGATATTAGAACCCCATTAATATGGCCAAATACATTCATTAGGTATTAACCACACCATATTTTACGTATCATGGTATACATTAAGATGCTGATCTCAAAAAATTAAATTCAACAAATTTAACCACTTACTATGTTTACATTCATAAGTAAACACACTCTATAATCCTATATAATAATCATAAATATAATTATCATCTATTTTATAATCATTTACATATAAATAACCCTTTATAAGCATCATTTTTTTTGTATTTTCTATATTTATATTAGTTAGTTATTACATTTTTTCTGTCATCGTTGTAAGTAAACATGATCATTTTGAACATGTTTCATAATATTGGTATTATTATTCATTATTGTTCCAATTATAATAATTTAAAATTCATTAATTTTAAAGTAATTGGATAATTAAAATTTATTATAAAGGTAAATATTCTTTTTATTAGTACATCAGTCATTATCCTATAATATGAAACTGACAATGATCTTTTTTCGATGATTTTTAACCAAAAAATGGTGTTACATAAATTAATAAAATAAATATTCATTATAGTTTACATAACCAAAAATATAATTAATTACATTTTGTTTTTATATTATACCACTAGTTATCTTATTTTATTAATTCATGATATAATTATGTAGAATTTTTCATGTTGGTGGTCCAACTGATTCAATCATAAACATAACATTTCTAATAAATGATTATGAGGATATAAATTGTAAATATCATTATAAAATTAACATAATGATATAATTTACTGATTACTATAGTGATTTAGTATAATCATAATTATATTGTATGAAAAAATCATGTAAATAAAAATATCACATAATTTGAATTAATGATTTTTCTCTAAAAAACATATTTTAAATGATTGAGTTGGTGTTGATAATTTTATGAACATATGATTAATTTATTATGAAATTTTAAATAAGATAGATATAATGATCAACTAAACAAAATTTGGGTATATCAATACCATTATCAAGGATTTCCCTATATGGTAGTGATGAAAAGTAGTAATGAGATTAAACATCCAATATAGGTGGTAGTCTACATGTTTTCACATTAAAGGATTTAATTTTCAATAAAATTGGAGAAATAAATATTTTTTTATTATATTGAAAATAATTATATCATATATAAGTATTATATTTTTTAAAAAAATTCATCATTAATATCCATTGTGTGAGGTGGTTATGGGAAAGAAAATATTATGTTTTAAGTAGGTGGTTTTTTTCACAGACAAATTTTTTTTTCCTTTTTCATAATGGAAAATGGGAAGGGTATATAATGATCTTATAATAGTTGTAATAAAATTAAAGTATAATAAGGTTATTTATATCATCCTTAGATAGTGAATATAAATTTCAGATAGAAGAAATTAACAAAATAGAAAATAAAGAGGAATTAGTGGTTATGTACTTATACCTCACATCATTTATTATCTCCTTTGTGAATAAGGAATTACACTTAGAGGGATGGTGTTTCTAGATTAATAGAGATAAATTAATTTTTTTGGTGTGTGAAGGATAGGTTTGTGCATCTTTTGGACCCAATTTAGGTGTTTTTTGTTTGATAGGAAATGAGGAGGGGAGAGACACGTTGATAATTAAAATGGAGAGTAATATTTTGTAAATGCACAACATTTTCATCAATGTAAAGACACACTAAAAGAGTGGGGATAAAAAATCATGAAATAATAAATATGGGAATGTATATGGTCTAGAAACACGTTACACACTCAATTAAAATAAAATTGTTTATCATTTTGGGAATATTCCCTCTAATGTTTTTTATTTTTTCTGTTTTGGTTTTCAGCATGGTGCCTAGTACTGACCTTGGTCATTTTATTATTATGTTTAAAAATAATATGGTTCTTATTATATAATATTGACCTAATTAGCCAAAAAATTAAAATCATTTTTAATCATTTTTAACCGTGAAAAAATTAATTACACCATAATTAATATTTAATGTATTAAAAATAATTAATGATATTAATATTACATGAGTTCTAAAATAAAAATAATATGTTTAAAAACTATATTAATTAATTTAGAAAACATAATTTTCATTATAATATATATATATTTATTCAATAATAATTCTTTATAAATATATATGGCATAATTATAAACTACAAATCGCATTAAACTCATTGTATCGAAATATCACTTTATTCAAATAAAATAATTATTTTTAGAAAAAAATCATTAAAAACTATATTTTACAATATAAATAAAATCTGAAATTAATTTATCTAACTAAGATTCTAAAACTAAAAACATTATTTTATAAATGAAAATATAAACCACTTTTAAAAAACTGATGATTTTATATATTTATTATTTCTAATATTATTCAATATCAATTTCTTATTTTAATGCTTTTTGAATATTCATTATATATATTATTATTTTAGAAGGTTTTATTTTTATTTATTATGGTAAAATATATAATCCTTCAAAACATATTACTTTTTAACTATTTTTATATTAAAAATGAAATTAAAATTAATTATTTCTATAATAAATTATAATATTTATACTTCATTGATGTTAAAATATTTTTTTAAATATTTTATATAATTTATAAGATAAATTATTTATAATAATATGAGTATATTAAAATAATTTATTATATCAATGTGACTTATATTATTTTTAATTTACTATATCATAATACATGACTTTAGTTTTCAAATTAGATATATATGAAATGAAAATAATTGAAATGACTATATTTGGGATAAATAAATTTTCAATGAACATATTTACGAAAAATAAAACTATAACAGCTGGATTTCATTTCTATATATAGACTTACTAAATCATTCCCTCATTCCCCAGTATCATCTTAAGGATCATTTTATATTTTCTGCTATATATTTTTCATAATTATTTCACCATTCAAAATACTCACCATCATTATAATTTTTTATTTAATATCGGTGTGACTCAATGTTGAAGATTATCCCATAGATTTCCTATCCATGAATATTTTATGTTTTTCAATCTATTTCTCCTATTTATATTTTTACCATTAATTGATTTATTTAATCTATTGTGGGTAATAAAACAAGGTTTGGTGTGAATAGTTTTATATTATTGTTTGTTAATATTTCACTTTTGAAATAAGAACATTTTTTTAGTTTGGTTCATATCTTAGCGGGTATATTTTCTAATCATGCATAAATCCTTTTTAATAAATACATAAATATGTTTTAAAATCATAGAAATAAATAATAATCGTTATAAGTATAAAACATCTCCAAAAACCTTGGGTGCTCCTTGGGAATCAAGTTTTACTATATTATACTACATGGGTTGAATTTATTATAGCATGATGACATTCTTTTAGTTTTTTTTATAAAATTCTTGGATATTTTAAACATTTATTATAATTCTACTGAATATATTCTATTACCAATGGGATAGTCTTATCATAAAATCATTATTCCACTCCCGATTATTCAGAAACCCCTTGTTTTTTATAAGGTATGCATGAGGCTATTTAGCTCTTCAGTTTGTATATGGTTATTTCTATGAGGTAATTACATTATGTTTTCAAATTATAGTTTTTATTTTACATGGAATACATATGTATACCATAATAATTTTTTATATATACCATTTTAAAAATATTTAATAATAAAAAATGATATGAAAAAAACTAATCACATCAAAAATGAAACTAATATTATTAATGTGAATTTTAAAATCTCATGCATTATTTATGTTATTTACAGAAGTAATGGAATATAGAAACTAACATGGAGAAAACACAGAAAAAAAATGTTGACCTCAAAAAACCTAGAAACTGAACAATCCAAATTAATCTCAAACCTCATCCTATATTTATATATCCTCATAGTTGATAGTGTTTTTATTAAAGGAAAAGGTTGGTGAAATGAAAATAGAAAGAATAAGGTCCAGAAACGAAGAAGTTTCCTAGAAGGAATCCCTTAAAATCAATCGATTATTTTTTAACAGGGGCTGGTAGTGTGAGAATATCTCTACCTAGATGTGCAATGGGATCAATATTAAAAAAATTGTAGAAAAGTGGGTTGATACTACTAACAACATGATATGGCTTAAAGTTTTAAAATAATAAAATTAAATGATGGGAGAAACATTCATTAAATAAACCATATTTCATGGTGTGAATCGAATCCATAAATGATATTGGGTAAGAAGATTATATTCATGACATGAATAAACTACTCAAGAAACCGATTCATGCTAACCCAGATATAGAACCCTCACGTAACATCATAATATGAACCCCTAATTCATGACCTTAATGACCCATGCCTGAGATTAATGTCTTAAACTATCTCCCTTGAGGAAAAAATTATCTCCATAAAATGGTTGAATTAATTATTGTTAGATAATGTTTATGGAATAAACCCTTGGTTCACATTTTAGAATACCCATAACAAGGATTGGTATCATGGTTCATAATAGAAACTATCGCTCCACCAACTTACATACCATGACATCTATAACTCCAAGGTGTCCTTGAAAATAGATTCATGATTTCCCCACTATTTTAATGATGTGAACTACTATAGTTTCATACCTAAAGTTTCATAAAATACTCATAATTACAAAAATTTCATTAAAATAATAGGGAACTATAAAACAACTCAATAACTAATTCACAATGTCATGTGGTTTTGAATACCCTTCACATCACTAAATTTTATTCACCTATAAATTTTGTTTTTTAATGATATAAAGTGAAATAATTTAGAAATGAACACACTAAAATTGAAGGTGTTGGTGGGTTACAGAAAAATATGGAATAATAAAAAGAAATAATTAGACAAGTCTCTATACAAAAAAAATCTATCTAGGGTATCCAATGTAAAATTTCAAATTCTCTCAAGGATGATAAACTTCTCCAAGGGAAAAATAAACACAAAATTCTAGGTGGAAAAGGGAATTCTATCATGGTATTATGAACATTTATAACTTATCTGAAATGTAATAACATTATTGAGATGAAATAAGAAAATTAAAACTATCTATGAAACCAAAGAACACATCCATCGCCAAAAATAACCTATACCCATAAAACCATATCCAAAACCTAAGATAAATGGAATAAAAAAATACACATGACTAAAAAATAGGACCCACTCATCACTACAATTGTCCTATGAAAAATGAACAAGAATAAAATAAAACAGTTATAGATTCTAAATATGGTAAAAATTGATATAAGTAACACAATAAATAAATCATAAAACATCATTCCTTGGGTGCCTAATATAGAAATAACATAATAAATCATTAGTGAACAATTACACACTCATCAATTTTATTGTATCCCGAAAAGGAAACCAGGACATAAATGACCAAAACCAAGAGAATAAAAATAACACTGATGCAGGAATTACTAAGACACCTCATTAATGTTGACACAGAATAATAAATATTAGTTACATTTTTTATTAATTACCATAATTTGACATATATAAAACCTAAAAAATATAGATAAATCTTCATAATAAAAATAATATTTCAAACAAGATTATAATTGATTTTTTCCTTTCCAATAACACCACCTAAAATCCCTAAATATCCTAAAACCCCTTACCAAATACCCACATTAAGTGATTTTGAACATGAATAAATTTAATTGGTATGTCTTCTACATTGGATGTAATATTATATGATTATAAAAAGAAATATTATTTTTGATAGAGTACAAGAAAAAAATCATTTATTATTAATGAAAAATAAAATACTTATTTAAATATGAATGTAACAAAAAAGATTGTGAAATGGTTTTTATTTAATAGATTTTCATAATTAAATAAATATATATATAGTTAATAATTATAAATAATTTATCAAAAAATTATTACTAAATAAAAAATTAGTTTTTAGAAAAGACAATTTTTTATTCAAATATTTGATTTCTTAAAAAATATTATACATTTAATTCTATGAGTGGCTATTATAATTAATTAATAGAAAATTAAAAAATATTAGTTGATAAGAAAGTATATAAATTTTTAAATAATCATGTCAAAATTATCAGAGTGTGTTTTTGGTTTTTTTAAAACATATATTTTCTAGAGAGTCATTACAAACACATATCATTATATAAAATTTTATTTTCTGTTAATTTAATTACAACTTTTTTTTCAGTTTTAAACTCAATTAATTTATATTGATAAAAAATATTCTAATTCTTGGGTATATAAGACTTGTAAATTTTATTTTCTTATAAAACATCTTTATTAATAAATATGAATTTATATGAGAATCTAATTTTCATCACATTTTCAATGTTTCATTTAAAATTAAATCCATAAAACTATATAAAATGAAATTTGAAAAATTAATTCCATATTTTTAATCATGATATAAATTTTTACAAGGGATTTATGATAAATCTTGTTATAAGATGATGGATAGGAAGATATTACCGAGTAGTCTGGATCTTGTTGGTGACAAACACAAATCTAGGAAGAAACATGTATCTGAGGTTTCGGTTGAGACTTCTTATAGACATGATTCTTCCTCTTTGATGAGGCCTGATATTTATATTTCTATTCGTAAAAAATCCCAAATTGTGTCATGAATGATAATCCTTAAGCTGGTTCAAAATAAGGTATTATGGTGCGGGCAACTAGTTCTTGTCATGACTTGGATTGGAATGTGATGGTTGATATGTATACTCTCAAAAACAATGATAATGGTATTAATATTGAAATGACATGTATATGTGATGTCTAGATACATCAAGGTTTTGTAGAGGATTCTTCGACATTATTTCATTTGTGGTAACGAGGCATGCAGCTGGTGACCTCAAACCATTTTCCCCTTAGGAAGTTGTTTTCAATCAAAATTATTCACATAAAAATGCAAACTCTCATTAAGAAATCGAAAAAATATTTCATTCCTCTAGAATTTCATAGAAATGGGGAAATGTATCTAATGATTAATGGGTCAATGTTATCACCCCTTTCCAAGCATTCAATGGTGGTCAGAATTATAATTTTAAGGATGTAATCATAAATAGAATGGAAAAAGTAATTGATAGTGAATGTTTCAGACTTATAACATTGATTTAGACACCACCAAAGAAATATTATATATTACCATAAAAATTTTTCTACCATGTCATCTTTGAAGATATCAAGGAAGGAAAATATAGAAATCCTTGAGATACTCAGCTAGGGAATGTCTAAATCTGAGTGGGAATCTCCTGGAGATTTTGAATTTCAAAATGATATGTCTTATTATGATATTTAGATCTATTTTATGATCGATGAGGGAAATTATATTTGTTTGACCCCATCTACCTCCTTTGTTCTTTTCCATTTTTTTGTAAATTTTTAAACTATTTTGTATGGTTGAACTATTTTAGTAAAGAAAATATGGGTTCATAAGGGGTAAAAATATTTTTAAAATGGCTAAAAAGTAACAATAAAACATGAGAATGTTTTATTTTATGAGTACAATTCATCCATTATCAACCAAACATATAATATATTATCCTTTTTCATTTGCAAATTTATTAAACATTATAATATTTTAAAATAAAATCTAAAATGTCATTATTTTTTAATAAATAAATTTATGAAAAGGGATGCAAATAATTTATGTTTTTTAATGTTAAATAAATTAAAAATAAATAATTTTTATCATGGTAATTTTTTTATTTTTATTACAGAAATAAATATGGTAAATACATAGACATAATTAATAGAGTGCTTCCACTATATGTATAAAAATTATCTAATTTTTTTAAAAACACTAAAATGAATATTTTGGGGTCATTTAATGTATCTCATGATTATTAAATATAAATATTACATATTATTATTATGTTGAATTTTGATATTAAAAACCAATTTCTCTCAAATGGTTTCAAATTTAAATTTTGTGTGAAGTTCTTAATATGAGATTAACAGTATTTTCTATAAAATAATATTTTATAAATTTAATTAAAAAATATAAATTTAATGTAATATGGTAAATAATAATGAAAAGTTTCTAAAATTTCATCTCTTTTCTATTTATTAGAAAATTATTACCTGAAAAGTAAAATTATTGAACATTAATATTATAAAATATTTACATGGGGTAAGGTTAAAATTGGATAACCACATTGTTAATCCAAATAATGAGGTTTGAAAGGATTTCAAAACTAGTAAAAATTTTCATGGAATATTATATTAATACCTTCTATTCGTTATCATAAAGACCATGTTATTTTATAACCATTTTTCAGGATATAGAAACATAATATATTATAATATTTCATATACCTCTAAATGTATCACAAATGATATATTATAAAAATATATTCTTTTAAATGATATAAATTTTAAAAAAATTATTACATCTTCCATGTGATTAGAACATGGTTTAAAATTTCATCCATGATCCATCTATGTGTGAATTTTCATTTTATAATAACTATAATAAAACCTAAATATTAAACAATATTGTTATCATGGTAACTGCCAAATGGGTTGAAAATTGTTAAAACAAAAATGATAAGGGTGAATTCATCACCTAAACATTTATAATTTTTATTTTATGGGATTATTTAAACTAATAATAATATTAACTTTTATTTATATAAATTTTTATCCATTTTAAATTGAAAAATACATTATTTTAATTAAATACACTATATATTAAGAGAATACAACTCCCCTCATTATGAAAGGGTACCACCTCTCTTCTTAAATACACAACTCAATGGCCTTTTAAATTGGCCATGGCCAACCCAAATCTACTAGTATCATCTTTCCCCTCACTATAGATGATTTTTTATAAGGAGTACAATCCTTTAAGGCAATAATGGGTAATGTTAAGAATATTTTTTATCGTAGAGGTATAGATTTTGACTGTATGTTTATGTTTTTTCCCTTATCAACCACAATAAAATATTCATCAAACACATGGATATAAAAAAAAATTAGTATAAAAACTGTAATGAGTTATTAGGTTAATTTTTTGACCTATATTTATCTTCTTCTTCCATTAAACGGGAAACAAAACCATCGTTTCTGTATTTGGGGGACAACCACCTTAGGAAAATATGTAATTTTTTTCCCATCACTTCCACTGACATATGGATATTATTATGTATTGATTATATATATATATATATATATTATTAATAATATATTTTTCATTATGTAAAAATAATATATCTTTTACTTTCTAACCATTTAATTAATTGAAAAATGATATCATCATTCATGGTTATGTGTGGATTACTACATTCATGATGTGGTGTGACTCATTTATTCATCACCCCATAACAAGGATTATATATACAGGTATATTTAAAAGAAATAATATATGAAATTTGATATGATAATCATTTATAATTTCTAAAAAAAACATATCATCCTTCCATATTTATCGTCAAAATATAGAAAGGTTACTCATGCATATATACAACCTTCTTTATTAATGATATAAACTTATATCATTTTTCATAACCATGATTCATAATTGAATTTAAAAATACTAATTATTTCCTAATTATTATTATTTATATTATGTAATTATGAACTCTTCGACCATAGTCATCATTTCAAAGGTAGTTTTCAAATATGAGTAAAAGATAATTAAGACATCTCTTGTGACTATAATTGATGAATAAATTTACAATAACACAGTAAAATCAATAATTATCATGAAATATATTCTCAAGGAAGAAAATAATTAATTTTTTTAATTATTCATGTTGATAAAAAAATTAAATGATATATAGTCGAGGTATTGGGTTTTCATTTAAAAATCCACGCTTAAAGATTCCCATCTAAAACTTTTCCATTCAGGTTAATGTTCAAATATATTTTTCCTGAAAATTTTGAGTTATAATTAAATTATATCTAATAGAAAAAATGGAAAATTATAGAATTTCTATAAAATTTTCTACTAAAAAGTATTTTTAGGTTTTTTTATAAGGAACTCTTTACTTTAAAACCCACATATTTAATGTTTTATAAAATCATTCTCTTCCATGTCAAGATATTTAAAATTAATTTTTTGGATAAATGTATTTTTACATAAATAAAAAATATATTAATAATAAATTATATTTTTGTATTATTTCAATGGTTAGGAAATTTAATGTTTTTCTATATTTTATATAAAATGATTTAAATTTCATTATAGATGAAAAAATGTACTATATTAAAATATATAGAAATAAAAATTTCTCTACCACTGTGACCATTTTTGGGTTTTTTATTTATTTTATATGCTTCCATGATTTCGTCAGTGATATGACACTCTTTCCCTATGTAATAGGGATTATTATAGAATATTTTAAATGGATATAATATTTCAATATATATATATATTTATTTCTGTTCGAAAATAATACTTTAATGGGTATAATGATGAAAATTATATAATTTTATTTTTTATAAAAATATGTTTATTTTGGAATTTGTAAGACGAAATGTGGTTATGTAATAATCCAATGAGGTGTGTTAATTTTATTAACAAAGAATGAGTAGTTATATTATAAAATAATGATTTGTGGTTCTATAATATCCCACCCTTTAATTGGGTTATCTATAGAATTATGGAAGCTGACAATATTAGTTATTTTATTTGTAGGAGTGATATGAAAAATGATATCCCAAGTTATCTAAATTTTTTATTTATGATTTCTATGGTTGTACTAAAACAAAAATATCTAACAAGGAAAGGTAATGATATTATAATTAGTGGAATTATTTATTACTTTTAATGGTACGGGTATAAATTTTGAAAATAGATTATATGTGTTCTTCAGTGTATCACTGAAACTTTCTTGTGTTTTATTTTTTATTTAATATTTATTTTGTTGTGTTTTATGAAATTATCAGGGTTTATAAAATTATTTCCCATGTTTCTAACATGAATTTTTTTTTACTAATTCTATGTTTTAAAAACTTTCTTATGGTTTAATAGATGTATATAAACAAGATGTGGTCAAGATGAAATTTACAAAGAATTTTTTTGAAAATAAAATATATTGTATCATAAAATATTGTTTTAGTTGAAAAAATGGATACCATTTCTAAGTGTTCTCATTGGGTTCTAATATTTAATTATTAAATGGTGATGGCCTAATGCTCTAAAAAATTGAATTGTATAGATCCTCAAATTTAATATAGTGATTTCTTGATATAAAAAGTCAAGATTATATAATGTTATATGTCGTGTCCTTACATTGGAATCACACAAGATACAACTTATTTCACGCAAATTATTTTACATTATCAAGAATACCCTATAGGTGGTCTCAAATAATCACTTTTAATTTTCCAACAATAAACCCTCAATTGGATCACATTGTTTTGAAGTGGAATCTTCTTTATGAAATCTTCACATTTATGTGCTTACTGAATAGTAATTTTTAACCATCAGATGGAATCATGAATTTCTATATTCTATTATGAAAAACACAATAATTGGGTGAAAAATACTATCAAAATATTGATCCATAATGATTTCATCATTGATTATCTTAATGTGAGAACTATAAAATAATGGTAAAATAATCAGCATTCTCCCAAACTGATCAATTGACTTGATGAAGACACATGAACATAATTCCAATTTCCTTTTTTACAACATTTGAATATTTCCAACGATTAAATTAGGTCTTGTAGAAATCTTGGGATATTCCATCATATAATTGGGTGGGAACTATTTTATCCTTCGATATTAATATATTAATTTTAAATACAAAAAAAACAAAAAATATCCACATAGAGTGAATGATGTCTTAAAGGAATTGAAGTTTCCTTGCACTACCTTTGTACACATAATGAATGGAAGATTACATTGATAACAACATAATAAAATATGTTAATGATTTAAAATATATTCTATAGGATCTATTATCAAAGTGGAAATTAGACATCATAATTCAATTCTGATTATGTGTAGAGTTAGAAATCAGCATTGTCACTACATGATGATGAGAATAGTCAAATTGTTGATTAACTCTATGAAAGTATTTCCTATTTTTATTTGAAAAAAAATTAGGTGAAACTCTAGAATTTATAAAATATTGAATCAATCCCAATATTTTTATAAGATGATGTAAAAAACCCCATTAAATTCATATATTATAATAACAATTTTCAAATAAAAATGTTAATATTTTAAGAAAACCCATTCCATTCAAAATATTACACAATAATTTTAAACGAAAAATGATGAAAATTAGTATTTTCACAAATTATTTAAATATAACATGGTCAATAAAATAATTCCCCCTCACAAACACATTTTGGTGCTCTTTTTTTAAATATCAGCATTTAAAACCAGCATAAAAAATTAAAATAAACCCTCTAAATTATGAGAGTAATATTCCAAAGGATAAAACAAACCATAAAAATTTAATTTTAGAAATAAAATAGAATTATTTATACAAGATCATAACCCATAATAATTATTACATAATTAAAAATTAATTTCATATCCTTATATATACAATAAATATCATTTTGGCTAATATAGAATATAATAGGGGAACAACCTCATGTTAATAGATAAAATAGATCCATGAGATGTTTGAAAATATTTTCATAAACATAGAACCAATAATGTAAAAACAATATTATTAGTTTCCAGATTCATCCTCATTAGCTCATCATGGTTTACCAAACTATTGATGTGAAAAGTTCCACCCTATAATCCACATGATTTTCACTCCTAAATATCCATGATACACCTATAATCATATAAAATTCATCTGGGATATTGATATCCTTAAAATTATAACAAATTTTACAAAATAATAATGAATTAAATAGGATATACTCATGTTTAATCTGGTTTTATTTTAAAGGAAGGTGTTAAAAACTCATTTATCATCATCCTCTTGAGTCCTTACATATTCCAAATATCTCTTCTACCATTATATGTACAAAGTAACATAAACTCATATAAATATGGTTACTTTAAAATAAGGACCATCTTAAGATCATACACTCAAATACAGTTTTTCCATACACTAAAATGGGATGGTTCTTTATATGTCCTGAATTGAATTATCTATCCTTAGGGGATAGAAACTTATACATATAAATCAATGGAAAACAATTGGGAATGTATTTTTCAAGAAACAAAATATGTTAAGTATCATAATAAGAGCGTAATACTTAAAAAATTAATGTTATATAAAATTACTCAATGAATAATCTAAACAATAAATAAATATCATAGCTCATTCAAGAATAAGTCATTTTAAAAATTATAAAGGACCACACTTTTAAAAAATTAAAACCTAGAAATGTAAATTCAACCCAATAATTATATAAATATCACATAGTTTTGCAGGAACACTCACAAATTTAACACATTCCATCCATGATCTAAACCAAGAGATATCCCCCAAAATATAATAGAACATACCAAAACACAAGAAATCAATCAAGAATATTATACACAACAATTGGGGTTTGGACGGTGTTAGAATAACTGTTCTTTTTTAGATAAAACTAAAGAGTCTAAATAGTTTCATAATCAAAAATTTCAAATATTCATTGTTGAAATGATATTAGAAAAATAAAATTTCCAATTTCTTTAAATTTTATTTTATAATTCAATATTGACACAATAATATATAAGAGAATAGATTTTTATTTCCATGAAAGCAAAAATTTTTACTAAAAATATATATGTTATAAATTCAATTTTTTAATTTAATAGTATTCTATAAAAAATTAAATTTACTATCATTTTAAAAAATTATTTTGATTTAATTCTTCATCTAATGTTTTAAAGAGAATAACCATTTCCAATCCAATTTTGAAAACCATGTTGCAAAATCAGGTGGATCATAAATAAATGACGTGTAAAGAAAATAAGCATCACCACATAAATGGAATTACAAAAATATTAATTAAATAATTTTTGTTATAACCAAACAAACATAATAGAATGTAATAATTAATATACAAATAAATAATAATGAACTACCCCTAGTAGAGAATTATTGTTGGTATAGATTTTTGGTGAAAAATTATGATTACCTTAGAAAGAATGTAATTACTAAGAACAAACAGGTAGTATATGCCATGTCCCCATCATACAAATTCGACGTGATTCCACTCACAACAGCTTCTTCAGAGGGCATAACCCTAGCCTGGAATAATTTTCCTCTTGTGGGGACAATAAACTATAGGTTGTATGAATATGTAGAACATAACTAAATATATATATATATATAACATCAATATATTCAGGTTACCATCACCAAAATAATGTCGACATTTAAGGGAATCCAATAATTGAACACATAGGATTCAGGATGCAAAAAATAATATATCCCCCTCACCTCCCACCCCTTTATTAGAGAATTCATATTTATAATAAAAATTCTATATAAAAATATCAAAATAACTACTAATTTGGTGAGAAAACACATATGAATCCTTTTGAGGGAAAATAAAATCATTACAGTTTTCTTAAAGTCTTTAAATGGGATTTTAATGAAAATTTTACATAGAATTCAAATTATTATTAATTTTCTGAAAACATAAAATATAAATAAATTTTATTTTTTTATAAATCTATTATCCATTTATTTTTGTAAAATTATCCCTTATTTAAAAAACTAGATTAATGGTATATGACCAACCATTCCATTAAAAAATTATAAAGCCACCATTTAATTTATAAATATTTTTTTCTTAACATTGAAAATGTATTTAATTTATAAGATATAATTTTTTTATAAAAACCATTGTTTCATGTCTTATGGCTTAGAAAATTGTGTAACAAAACACAGAACAAATTATTTATAAATATAAAATAATTAAAATTACTACCAAAAACTCATTCATTCTATAAATTTTTTATGTAAGAAAGGAAATATAAATCCATACCTATAAAATATGGTGTTGAGTCACAAGACAACCTGAATATGTATCCTTCATTGATGAACCCCCAAATGATGATAATGAATACCTATATGTTTCTTAATAATTTAAAATAATAATTTATTCTCACAATTAATCCTAAAGGAACAACAATTTGAATTATAGTGTTTTAAGGAAAAAATCTAATGGAGAAGAAAAAAGTGTAATGAAGAATAATAAAAAATGTGTAAGTTACAATGAAGTCATAACATGAAATAGAGTGCTTGGGTTAAAAAGATAATATAGAAATGTATGAGAGTTCCCCTAAGATTTAATTAGTCTTATTTTTTATAAAATAATGGGAAATGAGGGTTAAGACACCAAAAAATGATAGTGGTAAAATTTTAAATATTGAAATTTAAAATATAGAAGGCATATTATGGATGTGAATCATTAGTTTATGGCATGAATATAATACATATAGTATTCATGGAATGAACATCTAGTTCATTGTATGAATGACCCAATCAAGGCACCCTTCCATTTTTATCTATATATCGTACCAATATGTTTCTTCAATATGTAATCCCTAGGTTCATAGTAAGAATTTCCACATAATGGGTTTCATGGCTTAGAAACATCCCCCTAGATCAAAGAATGTTCTATATAAAAAGGAATAATGTATTCTTTGTATAGATAGATCATGATGTAAACTCATTATTCACATGAACAAACTATATGTATGTTCTCATCATAATATTGTTCATAGAATTAAATATACTTCCATAAAAAGAAGAACCATCCCAATAAGAACACCCTGATGGTCTGAAAGATTGAATCATGTCTAGAAGACCATTTTCTTCATGTGAACTATTAAATGTTCAATCTAGAAGTTTCCTAAAATGCTCTAACTGCATAAAAGGTGGTGAAAGTATCAAGAAAATTTAAAAGGACACCAGAAATGGTTCGCAATGACATAGGGGTGTGATTGGTATATAAAATTATATTTTAGTGGGAGATAATATACATAATATTGGACAGTAAATTTATCATTATATCATATAAACCATAATATCCAAAAAAAATTATAAATATTATGGTCTTTACATAATAAATATAAATGATGAAATGAAATTTATATTTTCAAAAAATTACACAATCATTATAAAATATATAAATTTTTATGGGATAAATATTTACAACATGACTTTTGGTTTTATTGAAAATTATAAGGATAATTTTATATTAAATAATTTAATGCTATTATTTGTATATTTATGCATTATAATAACTTATATATTATTAATCTATATTATTTCTTCAAAAAACACATTTTCTGTATAAAAATATCCTTAATCATCAAATATTATTTTTATAATACACTATTTATCATATTTATATACTTTTCATAATAAGTTATAGATTACCAAGTAGGATTTAGTAATATTTTCTTTAATAAAAATAAATAATAATAATAATTCCATGTATCATACATTAAATTATATATATATATATATATATTTCTTATAAAAATTTTCATTTCATTATATGAATTTATAAAACAAATTTTTAAAATTAATGATTCATTGATATTTATATCTATTACATTTAAAATATTATTTCATTTCCCTATGTTTTTTCTAAACATATAAATGATGATCAAATTTCTATCATGTTATTATTTTTATATAATCATAATAGGTAACCAGTTGAAATAATCTAATATGTTGCATTATAAATTTTATTCTGATATTCTATTCTATGTTTTGATGATCAAATAAAATATTCCATTAAGTGGTCAAATAACATCATTAAAACTAAATAAATTTATTAAAATGAATTTATTTTTTTACGATTTAAACAATTTTTTATATATTGATAAATATATATAGAATTTATTTTGAAAGTTTCAACATTCTAGATAATTTAATTTAATGGTTAAAAATATATCTTTCAATAAAATATTATTTTATGAAATACTTATTCATGTCATTTGAACATTATGTAATTTTATTTATAAAATTATTTTCATAAAACAGATAAAAAATATGGTTATGTTAGTCAATAGTAAAATAATATGGTCATTGGAATATAAATATGGCTATTTTTAGAAACATCCATTATACATAAATTGTTTTCAAATCAATATTGTTTAATATTACCATTAAAATAATTTGAAGTGGGATATGAAAATATGGATTATTTAATTAGAATCATGATGTAACAATTTGAAGATGTGTAAGAAAATTATTTGGTTAAAAAATTAAAATACATTAATGATATACAAATATAGTATTATTTAGTATAAATGACATCATATATATATAATCATGATAAAATTCAGGAAATTTCGTTACATTTCCCTAATATTATCACTAATAGATATAGTATATCCCTAATGGAGATTAAGGGAAACAATGGAGAAAATTGAGGACAAGTTGTAATGAAATAATAAAGCATTTGATGATTCATTTACCAAAATTTGAGTCCTGAGACTTATAAATAAACATCCAAACATTCTATTTTTCACAAAACTTCATCAAATTTAATGTTCATAAATTTTTTACGGTGTCTCTTGTATAGTTATATCTTACAAATTTTTGACTTTTGAAAGGATTTATAGAGAGTTATACAAAAAAAATTCCATGTATGGAAAGGGTTCTTTATCCTAACCAATTAATTCCTAAATAAAAATGTATTTTATATTCATATTTATACATTCAATTAATTTAATTGTATAATTATATTTTAATTATATTATCATATCTATAAATTATACCTCATTATAAATTATTCATTCACTATAAATAATCCCATTTTCCAAATTTAATGTAAGGATTCCTATTTTCCTCTCTTGTTTTAAAATTAAGAAAAAAATTTAATCTTCATGATGATCCATTTGTTTTGTTAATATAGTTTATTGTAATTGATATTATTTTCCTTTTAGAGTGTTATAAAATATAGAATATTAATTTACTCTCATTTTTTTTTATTTCTTAATCCCTTATTATTTTAATGTAAGGGTTCCCGCGCTAACCAATTATAATTATTTTATTTTATTATATTGTCAAATTCTATTCAATATGGTGATATATTCCTCCCTATTTTATATTTTCTGTAAATTAATTTACATCACATAGAATACTATTGAATGCTCCTCATTCACTAATAGAAAAAAAGGTATATGCGATGGGTCATTTGCGACAGGATCCCATCGCAAAAGGCTTTTTGCGACGGGGGCCCGTCGCAAATGGCCCGTTACTGAAAACGGTGTCGCAACAACAATTTTTTGCGACGGGCCCGTCGCTAAAGCCTTTTTTTGCGACGGGTATTCTCCCCGTCGAAAATAGTACACCGTATATTTGTAAAAAACTTTTAAAATAGTTTTTGCGACGGGACCCGTCGCAAATACCTGTTGCGACGGGCCCGCCGAAAATAGTTTTTGTGACGGGCATAGTATCCTGTCGTAAATACTATAAAAAAATAAAAATAATAAATTATTAATAAATTATTTTAATTAATATAATAATAATCCATTTATAATTCAAAAATAGAAAATAATAAAATATTAATAAATGATTTTAATTAATATAATAATAGAATTATAATTCACAAATAAAATTAATAAATTATTAATAAATTATTTTAATTAATATAATAAAAATAGAATTATAATTCAAAAATAAAAAATAATAGAATATTAAAAATGATTTAATTAATATATTAATTTTAGAATTATAATTCATAAATAAAAAAATATTAATAAGTTATTTTAATTAATATAAAAATAATAGAATTATTTTACATTCAAATATTAAAATAATTCAAGTATTATAAAAAAAATATAATTAAATTATAATATTATAAAATTTTAATATATATATAAAATTTAATATTATAAAATATAAATAATAATATTATTCATATTAATATTGTTATTTCAAAATATAATATTATTAATATTTTATAATGAGACAGAAACTACGAATAGAAAAAAAATCATATTTTGATTTCACAAATTTTATAACATAAAAACAAACTCTAATTTGAAGGAGGGGGGAGGGGGGATCTGCATATTGTGGTGGAGGAAACTCAATCCCTAAAGCATGAGTGATTCGGCGCATGTACTCCATCTGCTCCTGATGCTGCTGCTGCCACCGACTCGTCTGCTCCTCGTACAGCTGCTGCTGGCGTCGACGCTCCTCCTCATGTTGCTGACGCATCTGCTCCTGCTCCTGTCGGAGACTCTCTATCAGTGCAGTCTGAGATCGCAACTGATCCTCATACTGTGTAGCAGAAGAAGATGCACGAGCTTCTCTCGAGCTGGACGCCGACATCGTAGCACTGCCATAATAATCTCTGGGAGTCAGTCGAGAGCTGATACCAACTACCCAGCCCTTCTCAAAGGCATATTGGGTGGCCTGCATCCATGCCGCCTCATCAACCTGACGGCCAGTGTTTTGATCCGATGACTCGGCCTGACTCTCAGGTCGGGCATGTGACGTTGCAGCCTCATATGACTCCTGTAGTTTCAATTTAAAATTAAAATTGTGAATATATTATATGCAGTTAATTTTTAAACTTGAAAACAAATAATACTGACCATGATGTGATGCTGACAATCACCTCTGAGCTCCCCAGTAGCAGGATCACTATACATCCTCCGATATATGTCGTACTCCGTAATATCGGGGTGCTCGACAGCCTATAAGAATAAAAAATAAACTGTTAATATTTATAGTTATATAAAATATTTATAAATAATGTACGTACCAGATGTTGTCTATGAGTACTGAAAGAACGACTCTCAGCTCGATGAGTCACCTCCTGTCTCCCCCGATTTTGCCTCCCCACCGATGATCTCCTCTGAAAGGCACCACTCAACTAGTGCGCACGTAATTATTCCTAATTATTGGTAATTATTCCTAATTATGGATAATTATTCCTAATTATTGGTAATTATCGGTAATTATTGATAATTATTGGTAATTATTACTAATTATTGGTAATTATTACTAATTATTGGTAATTATTACTAATTATTCCTAATTATTACTAATTATTACTAATTATTACTAATTATTTGTAATTATTACTAACTATTACTAATTATTGGTAATTATTAGAAATTATTACTAATTGTTAATAATTATTGATAATTATTGATAATTATTACTAATTATTACTAATTATTGGTAATTTTTACTAATTATTGGTAAGTATTACTAATTATTGGTAAGTATTACTAATTATTGGTAATTATTACTAATTATTGGTAATTATTACTAACTATTGGTAATTATTAATAATTAGTACTAATTATTCCTAATTATTGGTAATTATTGGTAATTTTTCGTAATTATTAGTAATTATATGAATAATTACCAATGATTAGGAATAATTACCAATAATTAGGAATAATAAAATTATTAACATAAATTTTATTATTAATATTAAAATAATATAATTTTCTATATTATATACAATTCTCCTTTCATCTGTGTGTTTTTTATCTCCACATACAAATAATACATGTGGAGATAGAAAACACACAGATGAAAGGAGAATTGAATATAATATAGAAAATTATATTATTTAAATATTAATAATAAAATATAATACTAATGTAATAATGTTATTATTCCTAATTATTGTTATTTATTATTAATTATTAATATTTATTCTTAATTATTGAAAATTATTACTAGTTATTCCTAATTACCATTAACTATGAACAATACTAATAATTTAAATTTATTAAGTAACAAAAAAATGTAAACATAATTAAATTACAACTAATTAAGAATAATTGAAAATAATAAAAAATTTAAAATAAATATTAAATTAAAATGAACATAAATACCTTGAAAATTGATCTGAGGTTGACCTCTGATCGTTCTTGAAAACTTCAATATCAACTCCGGAGAAAAAAATAAAACTTGAGAAACACTGAACTCTAGAAGTAGAATTTTGATAGAAGGAGAATATGGAGATTGAGAATGAATTGAAATAAACGGATGAGGGTATTTATAGGTTAGATTATATGCGACGGGTCCATTTGCGACGGGATACCCGTCGCAAATAATAATATTTGCGACGGTACGCGTCGCAAATACCTTAGCCATCATTTATTACGGTCAACGGTTAAATAGTTATTTGCGATGGGTTCCATCGCAAATAACCACCTGCCGACATACTATTTGCGACGGGGGAATATTCCCATCGCAAATACCTTTTACCGCCGCCGGTTATTTGCGACGGGCAATAACCGCCCGTCACAAATATGTTTCCCGCGATTTGGCGCGCAACGCGCGCCAGTTCTTTTGCGACGGGGAAAGCAATCCCGTCGCAAAAGGCTACTTATTTGCGACGGGCAAATACCCCCGTTGAAAATAAGTTTTTAATGGGGCTATTTGAGACGGGATTTAGCCCCGTCGCAAATACCCATTTTTCCCGTAGTGATTATTCACCTTTTTATTAAGATGATATTATGCCAAAATAAGAGTTCTTTTTTTTGATTACTTATTTGTAATTATAATTTTTCCAATGTAGTGTCATCATAAAATGAATTTCATATAATTATATGATTCACATTATAGAATAATATCATCAAATATATGTATTGTACTATATACATTAATCTTATAGCCTCGTTATTTCCCTTTTCTTATTCCATTCTAAAATCAATGTTTGGTTTCTTATTACACATCATTCCCCTTTAAATAATTATTCTTTTCTAAAAATATTCTATAAATTTTTATTTCATTTGAATACCATTATATAATATGGTATATTCATATCCCTTTGACCTATATGGGTGTTTATTATTTCACTATAATTCTACCATTTTCATATGTTGTTACAATCTATAATTATATGGTTCAAATCCCACCATTTTCATTTATATAAACTAAGTGTTTCTTTAAAAAAATTAAAAAAAATTATATTATTCAATAATTATTATTATATGGTGTTTCCATCACTTTGATATTTCATTCATGATAAATTAACATATCCCTCTATTGATATCCATTACAAAGTATATAACATGTTATGGTAATATATGTATATTCATCTAAATATCAGTTATTATTGATTTTATTTTTAATCCACCATCTTGTATAATTATATTCTCACATATATAACATATTTTTTCCATTGTATCAATTAACAATTACATATTACATATTTTATAACATCATTAATTTATATTAATTCATTAAAAATATAAAATTATCCCCAGAATCAAGCTTTAATTTAAATATTCATATTTATCTTAGGTGTTCTGGAAATTTAATGTTTTTAATGTACTGATAAATCACTACTATTTTCATAAAATAGTTTCTACAACTCATAATTTTAATTTTTTTAAGTAATTCCCATTTTATATTTATCATATATAAAATATTGTATATTATATTATTCATGTGTTTCTATAGAGTGATGTTAACATAATATAGATCAAAATGGTAATTCATTGTATGTTAAATATTACCCAGCCTACATGGGTTTCCAATAAATTTTTTGAGTCTTTTGAATCCTGCATTGGGGATCCAATATAATCATTTATTTATCTAACCATAGTAAATTTAAAAAAAATGTTATATTTATATTCTATTAAAAGAACTATTTGGAAACAATAGTTTTAAGGTCTATTTTATTATATAGACTAAACTTAGAATATATTATACTTCAATAAACTTATCAAATAGTACTAAAAAAGATATCATTTTCCTTATATTTATTTAATATGATCGTATACCCTTTCATTTTATATGTTCTAAATATATCATTCATCATTATTCAAATTGAATGATACTGAAATATATTTCCTTTCCATTCAAGTGATTGTGGATTGACAATATTAACTCCAACATTAGTTACTTAATAGTTAACCATGTCCATGTTTTACTATTGAATGATTAGTTCCTATCCTCTATTGTATGAATTTAATGTTACTTATTTTCTACTAAACATTTTATTTGATTGGTGGGATTGCTTATATTTCATATAGTTAGTTAATTCTATGAATTTGATTATTGTATTAAAATTGAATTATTATTTTCCTATTAAATCAAAAAAAAAATATTTATTATAGATGATATTGAGGAAACATATAGATGAAGTTATTGTGAATCATGACCTCATTGGAATCATTATCAATTATGTAATTATGTTCTAATGATAGTAGATTGTATCCTTGAGAAAGGGTTTTTATTCTGTCGTAGTATTAATAGAAGGAAAAGAATCACAAGTCAGTGGTGAATTTTTTTCATGATGATGGCATAATATTTTCAACCCTATTATGTTTTAATATTAAGAGAAGAAAACATCTTTGATCATATTTTAATTTTAAGATATAATATTGCTATAAATAAATCCCTCAAAATTAAAAAACTAAAATCAAGGTAAACGTGGAAAATAAATATTGTAGAAATCAATTATGAAGAAATTAAAAATGAATATTATATTTTTGACAAATAATTCACAATCTAGTAGTGGAAATTATTTTTCAAAAAATTAATCAATTCCAATTTCAGGAAGAATTCACTTTTAAATCAAAATGTTTGGTGTGTATTTATAAAATATCCAGGGTATTACTTTTCCAAATAGTCAAAAATCATCATCTATAAAACATAAATAAAATCAGGATCTCAAAAAAGAACATTTTGTTTAACCTATTGAAATTATAAAATAATTATCACTGAGATACATGTGTTTCTCGATAATGAGAAGAAATATATTTCACCTAAAATTTCTAGCTTTAAATGTAAAAATGTTAAAAACTCATATTCTCAAGGACTCATCAATATTTAATGATAGAAAAAAGTGATAATTTTAACCCTATAACCTCTTTTATCACCATGTATTAGATTTCACTGGATTTAAATAAGAAAATTAAAAGATTTACAATTAAATATCATTAAATAATTTCACTTAGGAATCCCTCTCAAAGAATAAAATGATCATAAGTTCTCATTAGTCAACAAATGATCTCACAACATTAGTAATATAAAATTATATTTTTTAGTGTCATTATACCTCATTATAAAAATAATCTATATTATTTTATAGAGTATTTTTTAGCAATATTCAATTACCACATTCCATATTATTTAGATTTTAGTACAACAACATAAGAATATATATCGTAACATACGAAGGATTAAATGTAGAAAACTCATAATGATATATAATATATTATATGTAAAAAACCAAGCAATAATTTTTCTTTTAAAAATAAATGATTCTCATAGGTTCTACTCAAATTAATTCGCTAAAATACAATTATGTATAACCAAATACTTTACCACAATTTATGGTATCCCAATTTATTATGGTCTCTTCTGATTAATCAAAAAATATATTATGAAAATGTTATTAAATATTATCCCATGTAATATTAACATCTTTAAAAATCACAACTACACAACAAACAAAATAACTTATCTTTTTAGAATAATAATATTTCCATCATACTTTACAATCTCTAATTTAGAAAAATTATATGGTATTTATATAAATGAAGTAAACGGAATAAAATAACTCCTAGAAGTTCTCTACAACATTTTTAAATCATAATTTTCCTTAGGATATTCTATTTAATGGAATTATTCAGATAATTATTATTCTTCTCCAACTTTTTACTTCTCATTTTATTTGTTTCAAATTTTTTCTCCTAATTCTATTTTTTAAATATTCATCCACCATTTTTTCAAAAAAAATACCTTCATATTTTTTATATTTTATCTCATTTTTATAAATGATTAATTGATGAAATTATTATTTTTTGTTATTAGTTTTCAAATAACACCATGTTTGAGGTATAGAAAATAAAAATAAATTAATAATGTTAAAAAATAGAAGCAACATTATTTTTACCATTAATAATATTTAATAGTTCACATCTTTTTTAATATTTCATGAACAAAAATGAAATTTTTTATATATATTCTATTTAATATATTACTACCCATTGTTTTATCATTTATTAAATGTGATTATCACCTAAATATTGGCAATTAATAACCCAGAATAATTATCCCTTAAAACAATTTCCATATATTGGTTAAATTTTACACCATCTACAATATAGAATTTTTTGTGAGGGATACATATCTTCTTCGACTATTGAAATGATTGAACCCAATACTTCTCAAAATTTTATGCTCATTAAGAAAATAGTAAAATAATCCCCCTTCATGGAAATCATTAAAATTTACAACAATAAAATTTATTCAACTGTAAGAGTGATTTTATAAACCACATGAGTAACATTCAATAAAAATTTCAATGAGGGGTCCATATAAGGGTGAAAATGTTAAAATTAAATTTGCTTTTATTTTTTAAAATTATAATTATTGTTAATATATTATTTGACTATATTTATTAGGGAACATCGATCCATTAATAATGGGATATTGAATATCTGGTTAACTATTTACAAATTTACAAAATTTTGAAATTTAACCTCAATAAATTCTTTGAGTAATATACAATATCTACTAGAATAAAATATTCAAAATCATTCAAATATGATAAATTAAATAATAAGTGAAAATTTTAAATGGCTTTACCTTAGTGTGAGAACCAAAATCATTTCCATGGTAACTCTCATGGGTCCATGAAAATTTACTATTATAAGGAAGTGGGTACAATTTTAATCAAACTCCAATTATACTCCATCAACACTCATGATAGGTTTGATTATACTAACTCCTCTTATTTTAATTTTTTTTAAAAACCTATGCCTTAATAAAAGCTTTGAATATTTCTGAAATCTTATCAAAAAAATGATTGTACTAAAAGTCTGTCTGATTCTTCTATCTAGTAATGTATTTATTGTATAACATTATTTGTATGGTGAATTGTGTTTCATGTGTCTCATTGAACATGTACTAATATTTATAACCTATTTTTTATCCAAAATAAAAAATAAATATTCCGAAAAATCAACTCAAAATCTTTATTTGATATCCGAATCATGGGCTTGAACTGAAATCTTCATCTTATTATCTGGTGAAAACTTTATTCCTTAGGCTCTTATTCAACAAAAAACAAAACATGAATAGAAATAACAATTCTGAAATAATATCTAAATCAATTCATATTATTTTAAAAGTGAAACGTTACATGTAAATTGTAATTTTTATTCAATTATATAGATTCTAGTATAGTAGAACTACTTCTATACACATTTCAAAATCCTTGTCAAGTGAACATGAATTTCAAATTCACGAGTCACTTTTAATTCACTCGATGCTTATCAACACTTTAAGAATATTCATTATGATTATTGGAATTATATTTTATTTCCATCAATTCACAGCCTCTATAACAGCGTACCTTAAAGTTCCTCTAAAACATTAAATAATTAAGATAGAAAATAAAACACATGAAAATATATTAAAAAATTCATCAAACATAGGGGGATTTATAGATTTATTTAATGTTTCCCAAAAATATTAATATGGGAAATGTTTCTTAAAAAACTTTTACAGAAATTAATTATATTTACAAAAAATACCCTTCTCTATTATTTATTAATATGAAAGATTTTGTTTCCTAATGACTTCATAAAAAAGATATGCACCATAAAATATCATTACAATCACCTTTATTTAATTTTATCTTTATATATAATTTTTTTAGATACACCCATATGATGATGTTTCGTATTAATGGTCAACTGATGGAATTCAACAATATTTATCATGTTATAGAATTTTAATGAAAAAGTTCATCAGATGGACTTCCTTTTGGGGAGAAAATAAAATATTCCCCAACTATCAAACTTCATTTAGCCTATAACAAAACTCATTGAATATTAAAACATAAAAATATATTTCTCTATAAAAAATATAAATATACCAATTACTATTGACATATTAAAGATGGTTGATTAGGTTGTTAAAAATTCTAAATATTTCATGCACATGAAACTTTCTATGCCTCATGGACTTCCCTATCCATTAGTAACTTCACCATTATTTTCCATTATAGATCATCTGTTTTAATGCATTTTTTTCATTTCCCTTTTTTCCATATAAGCAATTTCATGGAATTTTCACATAATGAAATACATTCCTATTTGTCTTTCATTATCATTCTCTAAAACAATTATGAATAAATAGATTTTTTGAAAACAATATCATGTAGAATATCTAATGGATCATCAAAAACTACATCCAATAAAAATTCACATTATTTTATCTAGTAGACTATGTCTTGTGAAATATTTCTAGTTTATATTTTCTTCTAACCAAATTGCACATTTCTCCCCCCATATTTCATATAGCTATATCTCTATCCTTTATGGATCATATGATTAGTAACATCGAAACCCCAAAAAAATATAAAAAATCATTATGAAATTTATTTTCCAATAAAATTAATTTTATTCTATTTTATTTTTGAACAAAAATTATGTGTACAACATATTAACCTTATTTTGGAAACTCATTATTTGTATGTTATATGGGAATATGAACATGATTATAATTTTTTCCTAATTTTTTTCAATAAATATACTTCTCTTTTCCCTTATATTATATTTATCTTATATCAAAATGTCATCACATTGTTATAAACTTGAACTAACATAAAATCATTATATGTATTTATGAGAATGTTTCTATAAAATTTAAGAAAACATTTTAACATCAAAAATTTATGAAATAATTATACTAAAACAAATTTATTAGAAATATTTTTAAATTTTCCAAAAACAATTTAAGATAACATTTTTAATTAAATTCTAGAATAATTATACCATCATATTATTATAATAGTTCTAGTATATTAATAATAAAAATAACATAAAACCCATTAAAAACGTTATAATATTTCCAAAAAAATAATTTAAAAAAAATATTGATCAACAAATAAAAATCATTGTTATGAATACATTATAAAGGATATTTGCTCTCATCATTTGGATTTATTAAGAAAACTATTTAATAACATTTATAACTCATCAATTTTTTATGCGTAATATTTTTTCAACTCGTTTTTATCATGAATAAATGTTTTAAATTTTTTTATCAAATCACAACATTAATCATAGAGGATATAATCGCATAACTCTACTGGATAAATTAATATTTCTAAGAAACTTATGTACCTCAGTGAAAAGAAATTATATGGTCTTTAAAAGATAAAATGACACTAAATTTTTTCATTTCCAAATTTGATATAAATTTTTATATCTCATATTATCAATATCCTAATTATTTTTCTCTCCACCATTTTATAAGAACCATAGATTAAGATTCATTTTTTGAAAGATCTGTTAATATTCTTCCCCTTTTTTAAAATAATAAAAAGAATGTTTGGAGAATTATTTAAGAGATTTTAGTTTTTTATTTGATGATTAATTTGATGTTATAACCACTATTCCACAGTTTTAATTTTTGGTATTTCATTCATTAAAAAATATATAATTTATATATATATATATAAATGTTCTAAAAGATGAATTATCCATTGTAAACTTTATAAATTATTAAATTTTACTTTATTGATTTTTTTCAATCTTGAATGTTGTATATGATTTTATAAAGATAAATGGATCAGTAATTATCAAAATGAATCTTCAATGATTTAAAAACATCAACTTTCAAATATTCCAATTTATATTTATCCAAAACATGTCTTTATAAACCGGGGTTGTAGCAACATATGTATATTAAAACATAATCCATGTTAATAAAATATAATTCTTAATTTGATAGATTTCATGTAACTCTATAAAGAAAAATGACCTTAATGAAAATGATCTTCTAGTATTTGAATCTATATCATAATTAAAATCATTATATATATGAAATTTTAGATCATTTATTTTTTTAAAATATACCAGAAGATGTTATTCATTTAAGAAAGATTATAAATCATTTTTATTCCAAAATATGATATTCCACTAAATGACTATGATATCTGGCACACCATGTTACATCATTAAAACATTATAACCTTGAAACATTACAATATGTCAAACATAATATTATCTTTGGAATATAATTTTAATTAAAAACATAACTAGATTTATATTTACTAATATTTACTTCAATATAAATGGGTTTATATTCTTCAATATAATTCACAATTCTAATTTTTACCAATAAATTCAAAGTCTAGTTTTCTTGATATAAGAAAATGTTTTGCTAACTTTTTGTTTGAAATTTTAATCCTATGAAGAATAATAGTTTTCATATAATTGACATCAAAATTAATTTCTTAATATTATAATTCCACTCATGATTATTATTTTTCCAAACAAATATAACTATTTTTTCATCCACATAAACAATAAAAATCTGGGTACCTTTGTTTAACTATTTTGGTAATATCACAAAACCCACACGTCCATATTTAGTGAAAAAACAAAAATTATATGTTTCATCTGGTGATACTAAAAAATGTAGCAATCCTTTTCCAATAGAAACATACATCATTAAAAGGATATATTAGATCATTTATATAACTAAAGAACTTTTAGGCTAAGTGTTTTTGAAAATTTATAAAAACATTGATCAACTTGGGATCATGGAAAACATGCTCATAAATATTATGATCATCTCCCAATATATTCTTCTTTTCATACAATATGATATGTGTTGAATATATCCCATAAAATTCCTCACATATAAAAACATTCAAAAGAAAAATAATTAAGCATATTCCTTCATATTTTGGGAAAAAGAATCATAAGAAAAAGTAGGATCTTATCCTCATTATGGGTAATCATGAGAGATTTTAATCGATAATAATATGAAATCATAAGATAATAATAAGAATATAATATTATAACAATAAGATAAAAATATCATACGCAATCTAAATAATATCACAAACAAATGTTATTTTTTAAAACTATAATATTTCAAAAGAAATGAATCATAAGGATAATAATTCATCATAACTCAGTCAAGATCATTAAGTTCACATCATAAACAAGCAAAGATTAATCACTAATATAAACATAATTTCATATATTTAGGATAACCACCATAACCAATAGATTAATCATAAACACCTTTTTCTTGTAATAGATCATGTACATTGACTTGATTTTGATAACATATCATGCACATTGAATTGATTCCCATAACTATACATTGAGATATAATACATTTCCCAAATACTTTTATCGATATATATGTACCACCCATCAAATAATGTATTCAAAACATTTTTTATTCACATGACATGAGAACACCTAAAAATAAATGTAGTTCATATAAATTTCATTATAGCATAACTTTTGGAAGAAATGGGTTTCAAAAACCTTCAACATTTCATCATAAATGAAAATTATTCATAAAAAGAATAAGGATTGTTTCATGAACCATATCCCCATTAAAAATTATTTATAATCGAAGGACGTTAAAATAAATTAAAAATGTTTGTGAAATATCACTTCGAATAATTCTACATAAAAATGAATTTTATATTTATAAAATTTTACCATTTTAAAAATACATACGCATGAAAGCAAAAAAAATCTTTGAAAATAAATTTGTAAAGATAGCAACAAATATTTGAGGCCTTATGATAGTGAAAAAATACACAGATTTTGTATATGTAAAAAATCAGTCCTATTATATTTTTAATGAAAATTTTATGAAGTACCTGATTTGTAAGGTGAAAATATTATTCATTTCAAAAAAAATATTAAAATGGAAATCAGTGGTAATAGTGATTTGGATAAATTTTATGAGAATAGTAAAACCAATTTTTAAAACGTTTTTTAGAAAATATTGAAATGGTAGAGAAATATCTACCATAAAAGTCATAAATATATATATTATCAGATAATGGTGAGATTATGAAAAACCCCTTATCACTTTACTAACATTGGATTTAAAATCACCATGAGAGATATATCATAATATGGATATTTATACTAAATAACTTTCAAGATATGAATCATAAAAGCCATTAATGGAGCGTATATACACCACACAGATGAAATATGTATATTATAAGTCATATGACCCATACAAATAAAATGTTGATAAAAATACATGAGCATTTTTCTGATTCATCATGTAAATTATTTATCTATAGGAATAATAAAAATATATTAATTTATACATGATTATCAACAAGGAACCAACATTAATAATTAAACAATCTAGGAAATTAATTTAGATTTAACTAATTTACATTCCCAAATATCTTTTCATTATAGAGATTTATAAAGTTAGATCATAATTCATATATATCAACCCACATTAATACAAAGTGGGTACCTCCAAAACAGTAACCATTTCTTCCAAAACATAAAACTATAAAAATATGACATGATTTCTTCGACAAATATTTGTATCATTTGACTTGAATTTATTATTTGTCTTAAAAACCTTATTACATGTGAAAACATTTAAATACAAGGGATGATCAACAAAATCTCATTAAGGTGTAAAAATAAGGAAAGAAACCATTAGTCCCTGAATATTACAAACTTATGAAATTATTCTCAAAAGCACATGATTTTCACCCAAAACATAAAATATACATACATTATGAGACGTGAGATTTCCCTAAAAACATATATAAAACCAAAAAGGTGTCTTGGGGAATTACATACATAATATTTTAACTCTCATGGATACATTATGATTTTTAACCACCATGGATAACTTACAATGTAACCCTCACAACTACCTTATAATATAACCACCATAGTTACACATTTAGTAACCATACAGCTAGCCTCTAACAAACCTATACCCAAGGTATTGAAATAAGATATAGGTCCCACCCTTCATCATAAAAAAATACAACAAACCAAAACATAATAATATAACATTAATAATTTCATAAAAACATTTATTTTTATTCTTTAAAACGGAATTTCATTAAAGTATTTTTAATGAAATATCCCTTAAAAATGGCATAAAATAGAAGTGAGAATTAATTAAATTAAAATGATATTTCTATATACTGTAAATAGACATAATAAAATAAATAAATAATATCCAATACACAAATAATCATTGTAAAACATAATTAATGAAATTACAGGTTAACCCAATGAATGAAAATTGGGTTAGGAATTCCTTTAACCATAGTTTTTCATACATAAAATATGGTTAAAACTCTTGTATAATTGTTAAAATATTGTTATTAATATTTTACAGAAACCTATTCATGTTTATAACATGTTATATGAGAGTTTTATAACAATATTCCACCTATTTATTTACAATATGTAGTTATTTCCATTGTTTTGGTTGTGTTCTTTATCTGGTATCCATCGTCTCTTCATAAATTATTTTATTTATGAATGTAAGAGAAAATATAGAAGTTCAATGAAATAGAATTAATATGTTTCTACAATAGTAAATGAGTCCATAAATAATTGTTTTCATAAATGATGATGAATATTTATATTAAACATTAATGATATTCATTTAGATTAATTTTGTGGTTCATCGATAATCTTGAACTCATTTCATTTCATAATTTAATATTATGTATATAAAGTAATTAAATACCATGAAAGAGGTTATATAATAAAATTTACAATATTTTTTCACCATTAAAATGTTTTTATAACTAAATTTTATAGAAGTAAACAAAATTAAAAACACATCATCCATAATGTTGGAAAATCAACACACCATGTACGATGATCATATTTTTTTGAATAAGAGGGAGAGGAGAATAAATATATTGATGAGGTTTTCAATAAATATGATAATATTTAAGTATATATATTACACTAGAGCTTTCATTCCTCTTGGATAAGTGGATACTTATAGATTAAAATAAATGAAAAATAAATTTAAAATAATTTAAAAGTGAATGAAAGTTGATCTTTACCTCTTGATCTCTTCTCTTTGAGATCCTCTTGAATACCTTTGATTTTGGCATTTTGGTGAGAACATAAGGTCTTGGGCATGGGGAAGCACCTTGTTAAGAGTATTAGGAATAAATTAGACAATGCTAAAAGCATTAGAGGTGTGTCGGGGAGAGGGGGTGGGAGTTGGTATTTATAGTGGCTCAGAGTATGGCCTTTTAATTATTTTAATCATTGTTTTATTATTTTGAATAGGTAAAGAATTAATGATGTAGAAATTATTTTATTTAGCTTATTACATAAATTTTTTATTTTTACAATTCAATTAAAATTCTAGTATTTTATAAAAATCCCAAAACTTTACCCAAATATATTTTAGATGCGTAGAATTTAAAAATAAAAACCATTTTATAAAAAAATAAAAAATAAGAGAAATTTAATTTTTAAATAAATTCAAAAAAAATCAAAAAAAATAACAATTTTAAAACAATACCTTATTTAATAACATCCGTGAAAAATTAAACATGGTCTTATAAAATTATATTAAGACCATAATAAAATAAAATAATTAATTTATGATTACATTTTTTTAAAATATTTTTTCTTATTTAAATTAATAACACAATAATTAAATTTTTATTTAATATTTTTGAATTAAACAAATATATACACTTATAATATGATCATATATTGAGTGATAGTATTCCTAAAATTTATTTATACATTCATGGATGATGTTACTATTTATATGAAAAATTTACTATACAAAATGGTTATATTAATATTCGTAAGGGAAAAATTACTATTCATTATGGTTGGTTACTATTCACCAAAAATTAAGCATGCCCAGTTAAACTCTAAATAACTTTCTGATCGCAACTGTGTATGCCCATTTTTTTAAAATGAGAAACATAGAAGTGGAAAATTTTAGTTCGTTTACAAGGTGATAACTATCACCTTATAAATACTTTCATTACTAAGATATTCAGTGTTTCATTCATTTCATTTTATATTAAAATGTATTTGTAAATCATTAGGGCATTGATTTCTCCCCAGCTTCTAGAAATCTCATCCTTGTAATTTTTATTTTGTTATTTAACAAGTGAGTGTACATTTTTAACATAGAAATTTTGGATTCCCATGTTAATTATTCAACCATGTAGTATCTCAACAAAACCTTAACCTAGTAGATTACCTTATTTCGCAATAAATTCTCCATTCGATCATGAATATGAACATTATTTTGATATGAATGTTTCTCTTCCAACTGAACTACATCATTGCTCAAAATATGTAATTAATCTCACTCATACTTTCTCATCATTGAAACATGAAAATATATTGTACTTGATATAAACTTAGAGGAAAAGATACTCGGTAAGAGACTAGTCCATCTTTTTCCATGATTTCATTAGGTCCAAGTAATTGTGGAAATATCATTCCTTTTTAACAAAACACATAAAACTTTTCAATGGTGATATTATAAGAAAAACATGATCACCTACATTGAAATAATACTCTTTCCTCTTATCATCAGTATAACATTATTTCCTACTATAAGCTATCCTCATGTGATATTGGGTCACCATCACATTCTCATCCACTTACTCTACTAATTCCAGTCCTATCAAAATCTTTTACCTAACTTCATTAAAAAATAATGGAATTCAACACCTGTTCCCATATAATGCCCAAAAATATTTTATATGTGTACTTAAATGAATATTGTTTTTATATGAAAACTCAAAAAAATTAATTTATTAATCATATCTTCCTTGGTAATCCAATAAAAATGTTTGAAGAATATCCTACAATAGATGAGTTGTTCCTTTATTCTGCCGATCATATTGAAGATGAAAAGTAGTTTTGAAATTTAATTCCCTACCTAATGACTTATGAATGCATTTCTAATAGTTATATGTGAACCTATGAAATTGTTCACATAAAATGGAAACATGAGATCCATGAAACTTTAAAATCTATTAGAGGTACAATCCGGAAAGATGATCCAATGAAAATTATCTCACATAGGATGAAATAGTGTAAATTTATTCAATCAATCAACAAAAACCCAAATCACATTTTGACATCATGAAGTATTTAGTATTCCCAATGTGAAGTCAAAGGATATATTTTTACCCTTAAACTCTGGCACTTGAAAAATCTAAAGCATCCAATTTGGCATTTTTCACTCTTATATAATCCACTTACATGTAAAACATTTCATTGTAAAATCACTAATATCATTTTTCATTCTATCCCAGCAGTAATACTCTAGATGTTCTTAGTAAATCATAGTTCTTCAAGGATGAACTAAAAATTCAAAACTATGAGCTTCACACTATAATTATTTCTTCACATTTGAATCACAAGGCACCCATGATCTTTTTCCGAATCTCAAAACACAATATTTACCAATATTAAATTATTGAATCTTACCCATTTTAACCAACTATACCTTTTTTAACTCATTTTCTTCCTTCTGTGATTTCTTAATTATATTTTATAGAGACAACAACACTAACACCTAAAACAAAATAGATTAATTTCCAGCAAAAAATATCCAATCCAAAATTCAACAAATCATTAATCAAAGGGTCATGTTCTAAATGTAACATGGTTAATGATGCATGTTTGTTTTCGACTCAATGCATCTGCCACATTTTTTTCTTTTCCATGATGGAAATTTATTGTCCAGTAATAATACTTTATAATTTCATGATATCTTCTCTTCTATATGTTTAATTCCTTCTGAGTGAATACATATTTAAACTATTACGGTTATTATATATTTCACATTTGCATACCTAAAAATAATGCCTCAAAATATTCATGGAAAATACAAAATCAACCATTTCCAAATTATGTGTGGGATCATTTAACTCATTAGTTTTTAGTTGTCTTGAAACATAATTAATTACCTAGTCATTCTATATCAGAATACAACCATGTCCCTTCAATAAAGCATCACAATAGAATAAAATTTAACCATTTCTGAAAGTTTGGGCCAAAAATATATAATTCACTAATCTCTATCAGTTCTTAAAAAACATCACATTATTCTTTTAAAATAAATTAAACATCTTTTCATGTTAATTTAGTTCATAGGATAGATAACCATGAAAATTTTTTAACAATCCATCAGTAATAACATGATGATCTATGTAAGGACCCGTAAAATTTGAGGAATTTTTTTAATTTTCTTTGGAATTTTACAAGAATGCAGTTTCTGACGGCACTTGATTCTGAGGCCCGGTGTTCCCAGAATTTCTATCTGAAATTTAGCTCGGGTACGTTCAGTGAACGAATGAGCAGGAAATTCTAACTTTTGAACCAGTGCATGAAGTCGAATTCTGAGGGCACCGATGGAACCACAACACCAGTAATTGCTTAGGAACGCCTATTCTGAAGTTGCGTTTACACGAGAGAAGTTGATAAAAATTGTTGAAGTTAAAATAAAAATTTAATTAAAATTTTTATTTTCTTTAAGTGTTTTTATACTTTGGGAGGAAGTTGGGTAACTACCCAACTTCCCAAGGGAGGTTATGAGCGTGGTGGGGCCCACACGAACCCCAACCCTTCAAATTCCTAACTCCCTCAACTCACCATTAATGATGAAAACTTGGCTTGAATTAATTAAGTGGAATTAATTCAAACTCTTGAAATTCAAATGTTTATGTTATGTTAATAAATTATGTGTGGGCTTAATTTATTTTGGGGTTAGAATCTTGTTGCTTGAGAGGTTTGGGAGAAAAGGATAGGAACTTGAAGATCTTCTACGTCTTCGACGAAGAACGTGAAGAACACATCGATATCTGATGAAGAACACTGAGTCCTTGGAGACCGACTACGCGACGCCGTATACCGCACGCCGACAACGTCTTCTTTCATGACGTCTCTTTCCGTGATATTTCTTCCACGACAAATTCTCATTCAACAAAACCCCGCTCAAGCTATGCTCGAGGTAGGGGTGTATGCGATTTATTTTCATGATTTACTCCTGTTCATTATCCTCGTATAATTGGACCGCATGTTATCAATTAACAGGAGGAGGCTGGACCGCACAAACACGGCTGACCCCCTCCCTTTATTTTCTTGTTGTTGTGGTACAACGGGAAGTGGCGCGGTGCCGACGCACCGCGTGGGAACGAACGACAAGAATGCGCGATGTCGACGCACCACGTTCTTAAAAATATGAACCAAGTCGCGGCGCCGTCGTGCTGCGCTGGAGAACCGCAAAAGCACCATGGCTGGAGCGGGGCCGCGGCGGAGGGGTGCAGCACCATCGCGCCACACCGGACGAATGAAGGACGCGGCCGGTACCGAGCCGCGGCGGAGCATGGGAACCGGTGGTCGGAAATGGGATACCGGTGTCAGAGTAGGACCGGCAGATGAAAAGGGGCCACCGGCGTCGGTGCAGGGATGGGACCGGACGTCGTCGGTCCTGTGGCGGCAGAAACCGGCCGGGCGGGGCGGGCCGGCCGGACAGGGGAAAAGCCAGGGGTTCAAACCCCCGGCCGGTTAGCTGAGCAGCCCCATTAAGGGGGGTCGTGGTTTCGAAACATGGGGTGCAGTGCCCCCCCCCCCCCCCGCTAACCGAATGGCTCAGCCATTCGGCCGAGCCAGCTGGCGCCGGGGTGCCAGGCTGGGCCGCGCCAGCTGAGCCGACCCAGGGGGTCTCGGGCCGGGTCGGTCCGGGCCCGAAACCCCCGTTTTCCGACCCTTTTGGGTATTTCACCCATATCTCGAGATACGGACCTCCGATCGATGCACCGTTAGTGGTGATGTGATCTTTGGATCAATACGGTAGTTTCAACATATTACACGTAATGTTTCGGAGAACTTTGGATTCGGCCGAGTTGGTGCGTACACGAAACCAACCGGGCCCTCGTAGCGGAAATGCTTATAACATGAGCTCCAGACATCCGATTGATGTTCCGTTGATTTGGTTGGATTCCTCTTAGTGAGACCGATCTTATGGATTCCTCCACCTGAGTTTTGGACGTAGGTGGAGTACTGTCAGGTTGGTTTTGACATAAAAACCAACTGGGCCCCTAGGACAAAAGGCCAATAACTCTCAGACCGGGCGTCTGATTGATGTGCCGTCTGTGGCGTTGAGTTCCTATTGACGATACGGAACTTTTGGATACATAAACTCTATACATTGTGTCAGATGATGTATCATCCGGTTGGCGCGTGGAGCGGACCCTCCCGAACGAGCTTGCTATGTGAGGGAACCCTAGTACTTGCTGCGACAGCGACGACGACGACGACTGTACAGAGATTCTCAGTGGATTCGACGGCTACGACTACAACACTCAACGATCCTACGTGGATCGGTGCTACAGATCATGTGTGGGTCTGATCCTGTATGGGTCAGCGCTCAGTGGTTCTGTGTGAGCCAGCACCTACAGATCCTGTGTTGGTCCGATCATGTGTGGGTCATTGAGGGGGTTAGTTACCTATTGATCTTGTATGGGTCAGACCCTTCCTGTGTCATTGAGGGGGTTAGTACCTATAGATCCTATGCGGGTCCGATGAATTAGATGAATCAGTGGATATATCTGATCATCTCTATCATCATACGAAGAAATATTCCTGTGTGAGCTGAATCCTATTTTTCTTTCCTTTGAGTATTGAGTTGTGCTATCCTGTGTGGATTACATTTTGTTTTCCTGTGTGGAATACGTTTTTTTCCTATGTGGACTGGGTTGTACTTGGGCTCAGAGGTTGGAGCGTACTGGAATTGATGACTTAGGTATATGTATGGGCATATACCTAAGCAGCGTCTGATGTTACTTCGTGATTGTATCTTTACTTTTTGGTTATACTTTGTAGATATTGGGAGACCTTCAGTGGTCTCGGGGTCCCTACTGAGTATCTTATACTCACCCCTGCACGGGTTATGCCCGCACTATGTTGTGTTGGTTGCAGACGACGGACAGCGCCGATCACGGTTGAGGCTTATGGAGCTGGTCGGTACACGGAGGTGGATCTCTTGGAGGGACGTACTCAGAGTAGACGGCCGAACCCGAGGAGATATGGGGATATCTATACTCACCCTTCATGTGGGGCTTCCAGTGGATGGCTCGACCCTGCGGCTTTACCTTTCAGTTGTTGTTTTCCATTTTTAAGTTGTACTTTACTTTCATTTTTGGGTTTGTATTCTGGCCCATTTACTTTCCGCACTTACTGTTGTACCCAGTTTTCTACTAGTGTTTACTTCTACTGCTTGCTTGCTCTGTGGTGTTTGTTTATTTACAAAGGCAATGCCTTCCCTTTTTACTGGGATTTATGCCTTGGTGCTAGTCGCCAACCCCTGGCCTATGGAAGGCGGGCTTTGGGTAGTCACGGCACGGGCCCCGAGGACCGGTCGTGACAAATTGGTATCAGAGGAGTTCGGTTCTACCATAGAACTCAGGACTCTGATCTTTTTCTATGTGTAGCAATAGTGTTAAGCGTATTGGGTGTGGATATCAGTCCAGGGTGTCCAGTGTTGGTGCGGCGGCCGACGTATCCGTACACCAGGACCCTGACTTCTGATTTCCGACTTAATGCACGAAAACATTGATTACATGTGTGTTTCATGTTTTCATTGTGATTACATAATATTAGCTCACCAGGTATACTTCTTGACCGTGGCACACCAGATTCTTTTCAGGATGGCCCCACGATAGTAGCCAGCTAGGGTTCCGAGAGTTGTGCGCGACGATAGCCCACCGAGCGACGAGGCCTCGGTGTAGGGCCCCTTTGACAGTAGAGGCACCGGTGGTACCTCTACCCGCCGAGCGACCGACGCTACCAGCCCCAGACGCTGACGATGCACGTCGCCTTAGCGCACTGCACGGGTTTCAGTGCCAGCGACTGCCGAGGTTCCATAGGAAGACAGACCCCCAGGCAGCCGAGGATTGGCTGGATGTAGTGGTACGGGTTTTTAGGTTAGTGAGGACACCAGTGGACCTCATGGTGATCCTCGCAGCGAGCCTACTGCATGCGGCGGCAGGCAGATGGTGGAGATTGATGCTCCAGGTGCACGATAAGACATCTCTCCTCTAGACGGACTTTGAGAGCCTCTTTCACTCGGAGCTCATCCCAGCCACCCTCCGTGCGGTGCGCATCCATGAGCTTCTACAGCTGCGGTAGGGCAACTTGACGGTCACCCAGTACTCAGTGAGATTTACCGATCTCTAGCGCTAATCTACAGACATGGTACCGGACCCATTCTTCTAGGCCCAGACCTTTGAGCAGGGATTGAGGCAGGAGATTGGGGCATCACTGATCTCCCTCAGCATTCCGACATAGGCAGAAGTACTGGAGCGAGCCCTTTTGATCGAGAGCTTTCTTGCTAAGTCTACACCAGTGGTGAGACCCACCGTAGGGCGGCATGTAGCAGAGTCTTCTGCAACAGGCATTCAACAGATGACACATGGGTCCAGGTAGACCAAACCCTCAGGTAGATGACCTCCGGACATGGGCTCAGCAGTGCGGAGCACTCAGCGCGGCGCCAGTCTTTCGAGAGGCAAACAGTGCTACACATGCGGCGGACAGGGTCACATGGCTCATGACTTCCTGACCTGCCATGCCGAGGAGCAGCAGACAGTTGAGGGACCACCTCGGCAGAGGCAGAGGGTCGACCATGGCGGTCCGCAGGGAGCAGGCTGACGAGGCAGAGGAACTGGCCGAGCAGCAGGTGGTGGGCGACTCTTTGAGGCTTTACCACCACCACCAGGAGGTCCACCCCGACCACAGGGAGGTTGCGGGCAGAGACAGGCATAGCTCCAGGCAGCGGAGGCCTACGACCACAGCACACCCGAGATGATTCGAGGTACTATCTATTTCTATTCCACCCTTGCTGCAGTTCTTTATAAACAAAGGAGCAAGTCATTCTTTCATAGCTGCTTCCCTTGTTCGGAGCTCGAAGATTCCGACCAAGCCATTGGCTCGATCCTTAGGGCTAGAGACACCAATGGGAGCAGACACGATGATTACGCACTGGTGCCAGCAATGTGAGCTTACTCTAGGAGGCAAGAGCTTCGGCTGGGATCTTTTTGTAGCGGCGTAGAGGCCTTATGACATCATCTTGGGCATGGATTGGTTATCAATGGTTCATGCTCAGATCGACTGTATTAGGCACAACGTGCGATGTGTACACACTGACGGGAGTAGGTTCACCTTCACTGGTGAGAAGGGAGCCTTAGAAGCACAGGATGGACTCACGCAGAGGAGAGGACATCTCATCACTAATCAGTTGGCGAGCCTCATCCTTGGAGTAGTTGACATACCGAGTCATGTTTTTCCTACAGTGGTGGATTAGTAACGTTTTCCCCGATGATGTCCCAGGACTACCTCCTGCAAAGAGGTAGACTTTTATATTGACTTGTCCCCAGGACAGCCCCGATATCCACCCCAGCATATCGGATGGCCCCCGCTGAGCTTCGAGAGCTACGGGTACAGTTGGAGGACTTGTTGGGCAAGGGATTCATCTGACCCAGTGTTTCTCCCTGGGTTTCCCCGATTTTGTTCGCCAAGAAGGCCGATGGGAGCTTGCGACTTTATGTCGACTATCGTCGCCTGAACCAGGTGACCCTGAGAAACAAGTATCCTCTACTGAGGATTGACGACCTCTTTGATCAGATCAAGGGAGAACAGTGGTTCTCGAAGATAGACCTCAAGTCAGGCTATCATCAACTCAGAGTTCGGGATGAGGACGTGCAGAAGCCGGCCCTCAGATGTCGGCATAGACAATATGAGTTCTTGGTTATGCAATTCAGCATAACCAATGCTCCAGAAGTGTTCTGGGCCCTCATGAACAGGATATTTCAGCCATACCTCGATCGATTTGTCGTGGTCTTTATCAACGACATTTTGATTTACTCGACAACTAAGGAGGAGCACGCCTACCACTTGCGGGTTGTACTAGACACACTCCGAGAGCACTAGCTTTATGGAAATCTCTCAAAGTGTCAGTTCTGGATATGTGAGGTCCACTTCTTGGGACACGTCATCTCTGAGGCGGTAGTAGCAGTGGATCTGGGGAAGATCGAGGCAGTGTTAGATTGGGAGCCACCCAGGAGCATGACGGAGGTGCGGAGATTCATGAGACTAGCTGGATACTACCGGAGATTCGTGCCAGACTTTTCCAGAGTTGCGGCACCGCTCTCATCTTTGACGAAGAAGGGAAAACCCTTTTTATGGTCATATAGATGTCAGCAAAGCTTTCAGGATCTGAGGTAGAGATTGACTAGCGCACCTATCTTGTGGTTGCCCGAGGAGGGAGTAGGATACGTAGTCTACTGCGATGCATCAGGGACCGGAATCAGATGTGTCTTGTTGCAGGAGCGGGTAGTGATCACCTATGGATCACGTCAGCTGAGGCCGCATGAGCAGAACTATGCTACCCATGAACTGGAGTTAGCAGCAGTGGTCTTCAATCTGAAGAAATAGCGAAACTATCTGATGGGTGAGCGCTTTACAGTCTATTCTGACCATCAGAGTCTCAGGTACATCTTCTCTCAGAAGGACCTGAACCTGAGACAGCGGCGATGGCTCGAGTTCTTCCAGAACTATGACTTTGAGATAGTCTATACTCCTGGGAAGGGGAATGCGGTAGCCAATGCTCTTAGCAGGAGGATGAGAATTCAGCTACTGGAGGAGGCATCAGAGTAGTTAGCCACTTTGCAGATATCTTTCGTGGATAGAGATAGAGCAGCCTTCCTTCAGTCTCTCACAGTCACCCCTCCACTACTGCAGCAGTTCAGAGAGGCACAGTGTGGGGACGCTGACTGTGAGACGCGGCGTGTGCAGATATCCTCAGGACAGGCACCTGATGGTTTCTCCTTTGGAGCAGAGCACGACGTCTTTTTCAAGGGACGTACCTTGGTACCAGTTTCTTTACGGGAGGAGGTGCTGAGAGAGTTTCACAATTCACCATTGGTGGTACATCCTGGAGTGGTGAAGATGTACCAGGATCTCAGACTACATCACTGGTTTCCAGGCATGAAGAAGGCTGTGGCAGAGTTTGTTTCTCGATGCCTCACCTGCTAGTAGTTGAAGACAGATCACCAGGTACCAGCAGGCCTGGTACAACCCTTGGAGGTCCCAGAGTGGAAGTGGGACGGGATATCTAGGGACTTCTTGATAGGACTTCCACGCACATCCAGAGGTCACGACTCCATTTGGGTGATTTTCGGCCGACTCACCAAGTCGGCACAATTCTTACCCATCAGAGAGCAGGGCTCTATAGAGAGCTTGGGACGTCTCTACGTTAAAGAGATTGTACGGCTTCACGGTGTGCCATCATCTATCATCTCTGATCGAGATGATCGCTTTACTTACTGGCTTCAAAAGTGGTTGCAGGAGGCATTCAGGACACATCTATGTCTGAGCACCGCCTTTCACCCTCAGACGGATGGCCAGACAGAGAGGACCATTCAGACTCTCGAGGACATGCTCTGCGCATGTGTCCTCGACTTTGGTCGTAGCTAGGATGACCACATACCCTTGGTGGAGTTCTCTTACAACAACAGATACCACTCCACCATCAGGATGTCACCAAACGAGGCGTTGTGCGGCCGACCTTGCAGATCACCGCTGTGCTGGACAGACCCAGGGGAGTCAACACTTGTGGGACCAGAGATAGTCCAGGTCACGACAGAGAAGGTCCCGGTCATAATGGAGAGGATGAGCATAGCTTAGACCCAACAGAAGTCTTATGCAGACAGGAGGCGGAGGCCACTGGAGTTTGAGGATGGCGACCACGTCTTCTTGAGGGTCTCCCCTCAATGTGGTATACGGAGATTTGGCCGAGGTGGAAAGTTGTCTCCATGCTTCATCGGACCATTCCAGGTCCTCAGTAGGATTGGCGAGGTGGCTTATCGCCTGGCTCTACCACCTCAGTTGCACCAGGTACATGACGTCTTCCACGTATCTCAGCTGAGGAGATACGCGCACAACTCGACGCATATCATTGACCATATGGAGCTAGACATTGATGATGGGGCGACTTTTACGGATGTCCCAGTGGATATCGAGGATCGACAGGAGAGGGTCCTATGTGGACGATCGATTCCTCTAGTGCGCATCAGATGGCAGCATGAGAATCTCTAGGAGAGCACTTGGGAGCGGGAGGCTCAGATGCGTGCTCAGTACCCACATTTGTTTCCCTAGTTTTCGATGTACCTTTACGGTGATGTAAATCCCTGAGGTGGGAGTAATGTAAAGACCTGTAAAATTCACAGAATTTTTTTTTCTTATTTTTCTTTGGAATTTTACAAGAACGTAGTTTCTGACGGCACATGATTCTGAGGCCCGGCGTGCCCGGAATATCTATCTAAAGTTTAGCTCGGGTACGTTTAGTGAACGAACGAGAAGTAAATCCAAAATTTTGAACCAGTCCTCGGAGTTGAATTCCGAGGGCACCGATGGAACCACAACGCCAGTAATTGCTTAGGAACGCCTATTTCGGAGTTGAGTTTACACGAGAGAAGTAGATAAAAATTGTCGAAGTTAAAATAAAAATTTAATTACAATTTTTATTTTCTCTAAGTATTTTTTTTAAGATTTGGGGGGAAGTTGGGTAACTACCAAACTTCCCAAGGGAGGTTATGAGGGTGGTGGGGCCCACACGAACCGCACCCCTTCAAATTCTTAACTCCATCAACTCACATTTAATGATGACAACTTGTCTTGAATTAATTATGTAGAATTAATTCAAACTCTTGAAATTCAAAAGTTTATGTTATGTTAATAAATTATGTGTGGGATTAATTTATTTTGGGGTTAGAATCTTGTTTCTTGAGTGGTTTTGGAGAAAAGGCTAGGAACTTGAAGATCTTCTTTGTCTTTGACGAAGAACGTGAAGAATGCATCGATCTCCGATGAAGAACGTCGAGTCCTCGGAGACCGACTACGCGACGCCGTATACCGCGACACCAACGATGTCTTCTTTCACGACGTCACTTTTCGTGATGGTTCATCCATGAAGAATTCTCTTTTGACGAAACCCCGCTCAAGCTATGCTCGAGGTAGGGGTTTATGCGATTTCATTTCGTGATTTACTCTCATTCATTATCCTCGTATAATTAGACCGCATGATATTAATTAACGGGAGGAGGTCGGACCGCACAAAAACGGCCGACCCACTCCCTTTATTTTCTTATTATTGCGGTACGACGGGAAGTGACATGGTGCCAACGCACCGCATGGGAACAAACGGCAACAATGCGTGATGCCGACGCACCGCGTTCATAAAAATATGAACCAAGTCACGATGCCATCGCGCCACACTGGAGAACCGCAAAAGAACCGCGGCCGGAGCGGGGCCGCGGCGGAGGGGTGTGGCGCCGTCGTGCCGCACCAGATGAATGAAGGCCGCGGCTGGTACCGGGCCGCAGCGGAGCATGGGAACCGACGGCCGAAAATGGGCCGTCGGCGTCGGAGTAGGACCGGCGGCATGAAACGGGCCGTCGGCATCGGAGCAGGGAGGGGACCGGCCGTCGTCGGTCCTGTGGCGGCAGAAACCAGCCGGCCGGGGCGGGCCGGCCTGATAGGGGAAAATCCGGGGGTTCAAACCCATGGCCGGCCAGCTAAGCGGCCCCCATCAAGGGGGGTCGCGGTTACAAAATAGGGGGGGCAGCGCCCCCCCCCCCCCCCCCCCGCTAACCGAACGGCTCGACCGTTCGGCCGAGCCAGCTAGCGCTGCGCGTCGGGCCGCGCCGCGCCGCCCCAGCAGAGGTGACCCGTACCCAGGTCGGGTCGACCCAGTTCGGGCCAACCCAGTGGGTCTCGGGCCGGGTCGGTCCAGGCCCGAAACCCCTGTTTTCGGACCCTTTTCGATCTTTTTCCCATATCTCGTGCTACGGACCTCTGTTCGATGCACCATCAGCGGCGATGTGATCTTTGGATTGAGACAGTCGTTTCATAATATTACACTCAAGGTTTCGGAGAACATTGGGTTCGGCCAGGTTGGTTCGTACACGAAACCAACCGGGCCCTCAGAGTGGAAATGCTTATAACTTGAGTTCCAGATGTCCGATTGACGTGTCGTCAACTTGGTTGGATTCCTCTTTCTGAGATGGATATTTTGGCTTACTCCGCCCGAGGTTTAGACGCAGGTGGAGTATGGTTGGGTTGGTTTTGACATAAAAACCAACCGGGCCCCTGGGACGAAAAAACCAATAACTCTCAGACCGAGCGTCTAATTGATGCGCCGTCTGTGGCGTTGAGTTCCTGTTGATGATACAGAACTTTTGGATACATCAACTCTGGACTTTGTGTCAGTTGATATATCTGCCTCTCGGCTCGTGGAGCGGACCCTCCCGAACGAGCCTGTTGTGTGCGGGAACCCTAGAGTTGGATGCGACTGCGACGACGATGACGACTGTACAGAGATCCTCGGTGGATTCGACCGCTACAACTACAACACTCGGTGATCCAACGTGGATCAGTGCTACAGATCCTGTGTGGGTCCGATCCTCTGTGGGTCAGCGCTCAACGGTTCTGTGTGAGACAGCGTTTACAGATCCTGTGTGGGTCCGATCCACTATGGGTCATTTCGGGGGTTAGTTACCTATCGATCATGTGTGGGTCAGACCCTTCCTGGGTCATTACGGGGGTTAGTATCTATCGATCCTTTGTGGGTCCGACAACTTAGACGAATCAGTGGATATATCTGATCATCTCTATCATCATACGAAGAAATATACCTATGTGAGCTGAATCATGTTTTCCTTTCCTTTTTGGATTGAGTTGTGTTATCCTATGTGGATTACGTTTTGTTTTCCTGTGTGTAATACGTTTTGTTTTCCTGTGTGGATTGGGTTGTACTTGGACTCATAGGTTGGAGCGTACTGGAATTGATGACTTAGGTATATGTATGGGCACATACCTAAGCAGTGTTGGATGTTACTTTGTGATTGTATCTTTCCTTTGTGGTTATCCTTTTTGGATTCTTGGAGACCTTCAGGGGTCTCGGGGTCCCTATTGAGTAGCTTATACTCACCCCTGCACTGGCTATGCCCGCACTACGTTGTGTTGGTTGCAGATAAAAAACAACAATGATCGCGGTTGAGGCTTACGCATCAGGTCGGTACCCGGAGGTGGTCTCTGGGCGGGACGTACTCGGAGTAGACGGCAAGACCCGAGGAGCTGTGGGGCTATCCGTACTCACCCTTCAGGTAGGACTTCTAGTGGATGGATCGATGCTGCGGCTTTACCTTTCATTTGTTGTTTTCCCTTTTTGAGTTGAACCTTACTTTCAGTTTTGGGTTTGTATTCTGGCCCATTTACTTTCCACACTTACTGTTGTACCCAGTTTTCTACTAGTGTTTACTTCTACTTCTTGATTGCTCTGTGGTGTTTGTTTACTTTACAAAGGCAATACCTTCCCTTTTTACCAGGATTTACACCTTGCTGCTAGTCGCCGGCCCCTGGCCTATGGAAGGCGGGTTTAGGGTTAGTCATGGCACGAGCCCTGAGGATAGGTCGTGACAATCTATGAAAACTATGAATATTTGTAAAAAAATGTAGGTCTTTTCTATACATCAACAAATGTTTTTGTGAGATTACCTATTATTCAAACCTCCTTTACATTGTTCCCCCAACAATAAATTAGTTGTAACCATGAATTACATTTTCTGAATTTCTTGTATAGCTTATATTAATTGGTAGTTTTTAAGAAAATCATGAAATGTTTTTGTGATCTAAATAACTTTTTCAAAAGACCAAAATATCATCTATATAAACAACAAAAAACATATCCAAAAAATCATTAAATATTCCTTTAAAAAGGTCTATGTATATATAATGGGAATGTTTCAAACCAAAGGGCATAACAACAATATCATAATGCCCATATATAGTATAAAAATCTATTTTCAAGATTTCATCCTCCATCACCTATAGTTGATGGTACCTAGATCTCAATTCAGTCTTTGTAAAATAATAAACTCCCTAGAGTTGATCAAACAAGTCATCAATAGAAGGTAAAGAATACTTATTCTTAATAATATTGTTAATTAAGGATCTATCATTGATGTAGAGTATCATGTCACTATATTTGTTTTTAATAAAAAAATATTAGAACTACATGTTGAAGTTCTTGGATGAATGAATTATTTGCCATGAAACTCTTGTAACTAATTTTTCAATTCAAGAAGATCCACTTAATCAATTTGATAAGGTTTTTTTCAAATTTTCTTTGCATTAGGAACCAAGTCGGTAGTAAATTCAACTTCCTGATCAGGTATAAAACCAGGTAACTCATCTGAAAAAACATCATGGAATTTATTTACCACTAGAATGTCATTAATCAAAAAATTATCTGGTATTCAATAATATGTTTAGATAACTTTCATTTCCCTCTTTTAAAAATTTATTAGCTTCCTGATATGTTATTAACTTTATTGGTTCATTCTTGTATACACAATAAATCTATTTCAGAAAAAAACTCTTTATCTTTACAAATAATTATAAAATGACAAATTGAAATCCCATCCATACAAAGAATGAAATGATATTATACTAAGGGTAATCTTCAAGGGTTTTAGGTAAATTCTTTCCATTTATTACAATGGGAATAATCTTATAATTATTTTATCTATGTTGTTTCCCCCAAGTGGTTTAACGATAAGACCAGGTCTCATTTCTTGAGGTGAAATTCCCAATTTACCAGAACATTCCTCATAAAAAATGGAATTTGTAGACCCCATGTCAAACAATAAATTAGAAAAATATGAGTAAAAACAATGTACTTGATACCTATTTGGATGGCCATGTAGATGATGACTTAGTCATAAAGTAACAAACAACATGTTTTTACTTATAATCTAATTGATTCCCATCATTCATATCATTACTTGGAAAATTAGTTTCATAATGACCCCCATCACGACATTTAGAAAAAATTTCTGTTTTATTATTACGATTAATCATTGGATATTTTTCATTACAATCTCAAGCTATATGTCTAAACATACCACATCAAAAACACTTCCACATATTGGTAGTACATTTTCCCGGGTTATTTTTACCACAATTTTCAAAAATTGGAAACAAGATTTTATTACCTTCATATTTTTTTGATTAATTATTACAAATCACTAAACATCTATACCTCTTCATCATCTTGTTTTCAAAGTACTCAAGATCATCAGCATGCTCTATTTATACCCTTTCGTCACGTCAAAAATGTTTCTCAAAACATTTAAATTATCAGGAGGGAAATTCCCTTTGGCATCATGGATTCAATCTTGAGTAAAAAATTATTTATTTTTAAATCAATATCCCAAATAATATTTGGAGCATACCTTTCTAGTTGGGTGAAGATTTATTCACAAATGACCACAAAATATTTTCTCCTTTTTCTTCAATTTAACGAATTTATTTTCGACCATTGGTCGAGCTACCTTAGGAAAAAAAATGAATACTTATTTTTAAAATTTAACCGATTATAAGGAATAAATATCCTCACTATCCCTGATATTCTTGACCATTAACCATCACTGATCATCTTCACCATCAATAAAAAAATTTCCACACTAACCCTTTCATTTTCTAAACACCCCATAAAATCAATTATGTTTTTGATGGAATAAATCAATCCATAATTTTCTATTGGATCAGAATATCCACTGAATTTTAGATGGTGTTTCCTCATAAAATGTTACACTATGGCCATGTGCCTTTTTGTAGCTCAGGTTGTTCACTTGTATGGATTACACCATTTTTTATCCTTCTTCTTTTGATCCAATAATATCACAAACTGTTTGGTTCTAATTCCCACCATTCTAGGTTATAGATTCATAAAGATATCATCCTCAAAGTTATTTCCTACTTTAGATTCTCTATTTATTCAATGGAAATCCATTATGAACAATCATATATTATATGAAGAAATATGGTAATATTCAATATATAAAAATTATATGAGTAAATATATAGTAAAATTTATTTATATTATTCTATTAACATCATCCTAACTACTAAATATATATATATATAGTTATCTAGTTCCAACTATAAGGACCAAGACATAAACATTACAAAATTGAGAAAATTCATTTAGAATTCACATATTTTCATTAAAAATATCTTTTTGGTTTATATATTTAGAATGATAATGCTATTGACACTGGAAATTAAAACCCCAAAATTTTCCAAATGTTATCATAAATTATTCCAAAGAATATCCCATTTTGTAATCTTCGATTTGATAGGTCGTAGAGCCCGAATAGAGTTACTCATTAAGAGTTATGGGCATTTAATGTTGGGATGGAAAACTGGTTCACGAAGCCCATTCTTGAAGCTCCCTCTGCGATCGTGGAACCCCACCATGGAACAAGGAGGTGGGATGCTCTGAAAACCCCTTTGACATTCATGAACCCGCCACGGAGCAAGGAGGCAGGATGCTCCATGAATGAATTTGACGTTCGCGAGCCCACCGCGGAGAAAGGAGACGGGATCCTCTGTGAGCCAATTTGATGTTCACGACCCACCACGGAGCAAACTCTATCTTTGCACCGAGTGAGCTCTACTTCATGGTTCCTATCTCTTATAAATACCCATCTCACCCCCCCCCCCCCTTCACCAGATGGCCACTCTGCCTCTTGGTCAGATGGTCTCCCGGTTCCCAGAGCTCCACTTTCTTTCGCGAAGCGGCTCTGTGAGACCATGCTCCGTGTGCATATTCCTTCGCGATGCTGCTCCATGAGTCCATGCTCCACAAGTAGTTTCCTTAATGATGCTTCTCCACAAGTCCATGGTCCACGAGCAGCCTTTACTCCACAAGAGCCCTTTTCTCCCTGAGAGACCATTACTTCGTGAGCCACATTTGCTCCCCGATCTTCCATTGCTCAGTGAGATCCCATTTCTCTGTTAGAGACCTTTGATCCTTGAGTCCATGCTTCGCCAGGCCATGCTCTGTGAAGTGGAATGGGTGATGAGATATCCTTTGCAAATATTCTACATTCATGACCACCGGTCTGTACAACAGGGGCTACGCCCCCACACCCTTGCTCAGGGTCAATGTCAGGTTGTGGTCTTGGCCCTTTGGGCCAGTCCCTTTGCTACCGTCACTGACCTGTATGAAAAATGGAGAGTCACACCATGACATTTTCAGGAATGGATGTCATCATTTTCCACTGCACTCTTTTGCACACCCACATTCACCGATAGAATACCATGGTTTGAGATACTCTTCCGCAAACCATTAATCACCTTGAGTTGACATATTTATCTTGGTTTGTTTCCCATGTCTTGATTTGAGATTCCCATCATTAATGCCCCTGAGTGCCTTGAGTAGAACCATTCCTCAAGAAACTAATCCAAACCCCATCACATGGTTCCAGTGCTAGGTTGAACCAGAAAGGGCCACCCTTGCGTAAGACCAAACATCATCCATTGTTGGGAGCCCTATGCCTAATAGCTCAATATACAAGACTTTAAACTGTAGTAATCTCTATATGACAAACATTGGATGCCACTTACTCAATATAAGAGATTCCTTTTCCTCCAAGCATAATATGCCAACAGTCCTCTCTACATGACTATAATCTTTAGTATACCCTATGTGCCAAACATAGGATGCCTCTTGCTGTAAACGAGAGATTCCTTATGCTCCAATCATAAGATGCTAACAGTCCTATCTACATGACTATAAACTACAGTACACCCTATGTTCCAAACATAGGATGCCTCTTACTCTAAAGAAGTGATGCCTTATGCTCCAATCATTAGATAACCATATTCCTTTCAACATGACTCTAAACTGTAGTACACCCTATGTTCCAAACATACAATGCCTCTTGCTCCAAACAAGAGATTCCTTATGCTACAAGCATAAGATTCCAAATTCCATGATTATAGTGGCCTAATTTCAAGAGTGTTGGAATCCGTTCAAACATTCCATCACTCCACCTCATGCTTTTCATGTCCTTTATTTGGATAATAAACCAATTCCATGTCTGAACGGACCCCTTAACGGCCTGGTCCCATGCCGAATTGTCTCACCTACCATACTGGTCCAATGCCCCATAATAATTTGGATGAAACTTCCAGTCAGGTCATATGTTTCGAACATGGTCCACAGTCAACCTTAATTTATTTGTCCCCATTTCACACTAACATGATATGAAGGATGTGTTTTGAACATGTTCAACAGTTATCCTCTATCACCATGCCACCATCATTACGTTCCAAATATCGGGAATGTGATTCACACTTTTCATCTCCCTTTATTTGGACTGATTCCAATGCTCCTGTAATTATCGCTCTTGTGCACTAGTGCAAAGGCGAAGGCCTCAACCCACCCATGGGGTGAGATGCCCTCATGGACAGACATGAGGAAGACATTACTGGCAGCTTATTTTCATCAGCCCCAGCCACTATTTCAGCTCCATAGTGGCACCCAATCATCTTCCTTGTGTAATATCCAACCACCATTTCCTCTCCATAGTGTCACCCAGACAGCTTCCTTACATAAGCCTCATCCACCATTGCCACTCCATAGTGGCTCAAGAGAAGCTTCCCTACATAATCCCCATCCACCATTACCACTACATAGCGGCACCTGGGTAGCTTCCTTTATTAAGTCTCATCCCCCATTTCCACTCCATAACAACACACGAGCTACTACCTTGTGTAATCCCCATACACCATTGTCGATCCACAACAGCACCTGAGTAGCTTCCTTGCATAAGCCCCATCCACCATTGCTGCTCTATAGCGGCACCCGGTGAGCTTACTCAGGTAAGCCCCAGACACCATTGTTGCTCCATAGCGTCACACGGGTAGCTTCCTTCCGTAAGCCCCATCCACCATTGGTAATCCATAGCTGCACCCGGGAAGCTTCCTTGTGTATGCCCCATCAACCATTGTCGCACTATAGCGGGACCCGAGCAGCTTCCTCTCTAAAGCCCCATCCACCATTGCTGCTCCGTAGCGGCACCCGGGAAGCTTCCTTGCATAAGCCCCATCCACCATTGCCACTCCATAGCGGCACTCGGGTAGCTTCCTTGCATAATCCCCATCAACCATTGTTGCTTCATAGTGACACTTGGGGTTTCTATCCGTGTGTAAGCCCCATTCTACTTCCCATGGATGCACATTTTACAACGTGATCATTAGATATTTGCTACCTCTTGTCTCTCACACAAAGCATGACTAATGTGGGCTTAGAGAAAGCACCGACCATGACACCTGGGTCAGCCTAGTGCGTAATCCCCACACCCATTATTGAACTACGTGGTCTTTCATCCTTATCACGGTGAGGTAAGTAAGAATCCTCCCTAAGGTTCAGTCACAACACCCGGTCATTCCGACCATCTTCACATCGGTTCACCAACACCTTGGGCAGCCTAGAGTATAAGCCCCAAACACCATCCATGAACTATGAGGTCTTTGATCCTTGCTATGGAAAGTTTTTTAGGAATCCTTCCTAAGGTTCAAGACCACCACCCCGTTTGTTTCGACCATCTTTACGTCGGTTCACCGACACCTTGGGAAGCCTAGAGTGTAAGCCCCAAACACTATCCCGAACTATGTGGTCTTTGATCTTTGCCAAGGAGAGGTACGTAGGAAGCCTATATGAAGTTCAATCCCACCATATTTCAGGGCCCTAGGGCCTATTTCACATAATTTTACACTCATATTGTATGACGTTAAACTGTAGACCTCAATCAGTGGTAAGCCATTGTTTCCCCATTCAGCAGTAATCCGTTATCAACCTCATTCGGTTGTAAGCTATTGAAGTCCCCAACCGAAGGTAAACCTTCATCAGATTAAATAAGCAGAAATTGATTCCCTGCCACGGGGATACATAGGAAGCCTCCATAAGGTTCAATCCCACCACCCATGTCTCATCCAAATATATCCTCTGATCCCATGTGTTCTGGGAAGATCATACCCCGACCTGGAGGTTCTATTCCCTCCAGATCACATCCATGTGTCCATTCTCATGGGCCGCCTCCTCAGGTGTCCCATCATCTCACTGAACTACGCGGACATTGATCTCCTACCATGGGTATATGTAGGAAGTCTCTTCAAGGCTCAAGTCCAACATCACTGTTGTCCTTCATTATGGTTCCATCTCATTCTCCCTCTAATTCATTCAACTCTCCACCATCCATCCAGATTCTTACCCCAGCTGCCACATCCTGGTGTGATCATGTCAACCATTTATTAACTACTATTAGAAGTACCTGGGATATTATCCAAGCGTAAGCCCCAGCATGTATTCAGGTTATTTTCCTCTCTATACACCCAGATTCATCACCCCTTCATACTACGTGGGTTTTAGTCCCTATTGTCTACACAGGGTACGTAGGAAACCTCTATGAGGTTCAATCCCAGTCAATGTTAATCCATGGTTTCACCCCATTCTGGGGTGCACACAGTCTCTAATCCAGCCTCAGTAGAGTCCAGATCACCCTTCATGGTGTGAAATTTGTCCTTTATGGGACACACCATCCTGGGTCTACTCGTATTGAGTGGTCTGATCCATCCACCCAGTAAACCTTTTTGTTGTTCCCTCCTTGGGATATACCAATCTGATCCATCTATATGGTACGTCTGTATCACCCTCATTCCATCTCTGTAATATGTTAAACTTAGGTCCTACCTCGTGAGAAACATGAGATAGTTGAGGAAAACCTCATAAGACATGCCTTAAGCATAACCCTCTCCACTAGACGTTAAACTTGTAGAATACTCTGTGTTGAACATGGGAAGCTGAGGAAAACCTTAGATACATGCCTATGGCATATGATTGCCTATATTCGACGTGCGATTCCTCGGGTTATGTTACCTATAGATTCCCTCTTATGTGGAATAATATAGGTTCCACAACATCCACACATCCAGATATGCCCTGACAAGCCTGATGTAACCATCTACTCCGACTGAATGTTGCTACCATGTCAAGACATAATGGAATGTCCTGACAGAAGTAGTGTAATTAACCAGCATCCAAAAAGATATTGCACTAGGAATTAGATTCATGATCCACAACTTAATCTATATGGGAGATTTGGATTTGGTGATGAGTTCTGAGGAGGAATCCACCGAAGGAAGAACTAACATCCCATCATCTCATTTCGATCAAGGAGAAAACATCCCTGAAGAAGAAACGGATACCTCCAGCCTTTAGAATGTAGGAATGCAAGGCCACAGCTGCAGGCCCTCACAAACAAATTTGCGCACCCTTGTGAAAGCATCGAAAATAAGGACATAATTCATAAATATCATCCCAAAATCCTAGGAAGTGGGTACCACCAAAACATTATCTATTTCTTCCAATGTTTAAAATTTTAAAAATAGAATCTAATTTCTTTGACACATATTTATAACATTTAATATGACTTATTTTTTTCTCTTACACATTCTTATAAAATGAGAAAAAATTTAAAAACATGGGATGATCATCAAAATCTCATTAAGGGATAAAAATAAGGAAAAAACCATTAGTCCATGAATACATATAGATTTATGAAACCATTTTCACAAATACATGATTCTCACCCATAAAGTAACATATAATTGCATTATGAAACATAATATTTCTATTGAAAACTTAAATAAAACCAGAAAGGGTATCTTTTGGAATTTTTTAATAATATTATAACCCTCACTGATACTTTAAAATTTCTTACCCCCGTAACTACCATACAATGTTACCCTCATGGCTACCTCATTGTGTAACCATCGGAGTTACACAAGGAGTAACCATATGACCAAACAACAACACACACATACCCAATGATTTAGAGAGGAATATAAGTCCCACACTTCATCAAAAAAATACATAAGAAGAATAACATTCTCATAAAAAATTAATAATTTTATAAAGAAATTTTTTCATAATTTTGTAAAATTGATTTTTAAAAGAGGACTTTTAATGAAAGGTCTCATACAAAAATCATATAATTCAAGTGAAAATTAATTGAATTAAAGGAATATTTTTTAAACTTTTAATCTACATAATAAATAATTTAAAAAAACTTCCTTAACCAAATAATCTTAGTACCAAATAAATAATGAAATAGAAGTTTGTCTCAATGAATGAAAATTGGGTTAAGAATTCCCATACCACTACTTTTCTAGACTTCAAACATGTTTAAAAAATATTTATAAAGTTTAAAATAGTTTTATTAGTATTTTACAGAAACATATTCATGTTTATAACACCTTATATGATCATTTTATAAATTTATTCCACCCATTTATTTATAATATTATGTTATTTCCATTGTTTTGGGTGAATGCTTTACATGGTTTCCATGGTTCGTTTGTAATGGATTTTCCTACTGAATGGATTTAAAACGCCATAACTAGAATGAAAATGTATTACTATATTTTCAGATTATTAAATTTTTCCATAACTTAGTTTTTTGATAAATTATGATGAATCTTTAGGTTAAACATTAATGATAAATGTTTGGATCTTTTAGGTTGTTCTTTGATAATAAAAAAGATAATTTCATTATATAATTAATATTATTTATATATTATAATTCAAGAAATTGAAAGATGTTTTATCATACACTTTACAATTTTTTCAACCATTAAAATTGTTCTATAACAATTTATGAACAAAATAAATGAAATTTATAACACATCGTCCACAATGTCGGAAAATCGACACACCATAGATGATGTTCTTATTTCATTGAATAAGAAGAAGAGGAGAATAAGTATGTTGATGAATTTATCCATAAACATGATAAAACTATAGTATATTTTTGATACTAGAGAATTCATGCCTTCTGGATAAGGGGAGGTTGTTGAGTAAAAAATCCTCTCTAGAATTTTCTATTCCATTTTGTTTTGGAAATCCCTTATACTTTTCAAATTAATTCATATGTTGTTATATTATTTAATTTAAGTGTTTTTTTATAATTACATCATTACATTTTTCATAACACATATATTAAATATAATACACAAAAATAAATATAGTTTTTACTATTTTCATGTTATTGTTACAAGGATGAATACGATTTACATTATACTTGTTGAACACGATTTGAATTAGTCATACTAATTACAATTCTCATCATCCTCACCAGAAATGATCTTTATTAAAAAAAATTAAACATTATTTTTTTCATTCACGTGAATTACAATTTAAATTGTATAAATCACACTGACAATGAAATCATATTCACTATCAATATGTTAATCATCGTACTATATTTATTCTAGTTTTCCATACTGAAAAAAACAATTGTAATGAAAAGGAAAACTATTAAATAAAAATAATGGAATTTATTCTATTTCAATATGTATTATAAAAACATATCCTTGTTTTAATTATAAGATGTATGTTGGAATTATCTGTATTAATGTCCCTTATATATTTGAAAATAAATCGGATTATTGGAGCAAAATTATTACTGTTGGGATGAGGTCTATAAATACATGGTCATTTGGTTAATCTAAGAACATTTTTATGAATTTTAGACATCCTGTTACAATTAGATGAAATATATATATTTTTTAAAGACTCTTTAGTCATGTTGTGATCTGCTCATTCTATATACATGTGACATTCAAGAGTTTTAATTTTGATTAGTTTGATGCAGTTCATTGGTGATTATAATCGTTGTTTTCTAGGGATAGGAATATTGACGTACGAATATTTTATGGATCAAGGGATTCTATGTCTAGTAAGACAAAATTGTCGATTACCTTCTTAATTGATGGATTGATGGAATACTAAGATAGAAGTAGATAATCGTACCGAGGGATTATAGTAGTGTGGGTAAGACAGACATGCAAATATGTATAAATCAAGTGACCTGTATCCTAGGTTAAATGATACCCTTATATTTGGGTTAAAATAATTGTTTTCTTTTACATTTAAATTTCACTATGATATAAAGTGAATAATTTTACTTATTCATATTTCTATTATGTATTAATTTAAAAAAAAACAAATTTGATTATGTTATATTTTTGTTACTCTGGTTACGATGTTCTGTAAATATAATTATTTTAATTACTCAATACAATTCAATAAGCATTACGATTAAATCATTTCATTGTTTTACTCTGATCATCGCAAGCATAGTTATTACCATTTTTTATATAGTTACTCTATTTAAATCATTGCAACTGTGAATATGATTAATTTTATTTACAACCTGAGGTTAACTTTTCGTAACCAACATTATTATGTTATTATTTTTCATCGGAACTAGGGCACAATATGATTAATTGTTTTAAATTCATTAATAGTTTTTGAGAATTTAATTTTTTTAAAATTATTATAAAATAACTTCTTTTAATGGATAAAAACCAAAGTTTTTAATCCTGAAAATAACTCTCTCTTGTATTGTGCCATCTACATATATATTATGATTGGAAATTTGGTATCAAATAGATGTTCCCATTGCTCGCGTATTTTCGTACATTACTTTTTCATGTTAGTAAAATTTGTTTTAAAATTCTTTTCATTATAAATATTTTACACTAATACGTATTTTGGAAAATGAAATGTGGTATTGTTTTAAATATCAGAGTTTTAAATTCTAGATTAATAGGAAATTTAAATCCTATAAGACTGTCTATTTTTTATGGTAATAATAATGAATACTAAAGATACAAAATGATGAATTTTTAATCAATACTGGAGTTGACAATTTTTTTACTGGAGATTATAAAATTCTAGAAAACGATGTCAAACTCTTTACCCATAAATAGAATCAGGTTTATAAATTGAATTACAAGGTACCAAAAACATTACAATGTTTAATGAATAAAAATACATATAATTTTTTTCATTTGTTGTATCCAATTATATTTTTAATCAATTGAAGAATACTCATTTAGGCACTTCTAATTTGGTTTATAATAGAAAATATATGTTAAGAGAATACTATCAGGACACTGAATACCCTAATAGAAAACCTTTTTGAATTTTACATCAAATATAAATGACAATTATGAATAGTTTACAATCCATGTGAAAGGAATAGATGATGAAACACATAATGAAAATATCATAGACTTCATGCCTAATGAGTGGGAATAAAAAAGAATAAGTACAAATGAATCAAGAATGGTTTCAAGTGTTAATCAGGGTAGGTTGTCTGTAACTATTTTAGAACACGAAAATAGAATAAAAATAGATGTAAAAAAATACATGAAAAAGGAAGATGGAGTTTCTTTTACTACTAATATGAATAAACACTAATCCGAGACTCATGAGAAGATTCTTTATCCTGTAAAAGAAAAAGAAATTTATGATTCAATAAGATTAAAGTGAATCCAAACATTTATAGAATTATTTATCCAATATTGCTCAAAGTATTAATAAGATTATTGGAAAGAATTATTTTTATAATAGATATAAGATCCCAAATAAAGATAAAAAAGATAATTAAGTCACTTGTAATAATTAAATGAATGATTGACACATCAGACATCATTTCCCAAATATGAAAAGAAAGTATATAAAAGAAATACATTCCAATTGGAATTAGAATAATTAAAATAATTCAAAAATTAAGAAGGGAATAAATGCTAGTGAATGTTGGAGTACTAGTGGTTGATATTCTGCATATGAATCTTCTGAAAAAGAAAATTTTGGATAAGAGAATATCAGTCTTCTTTTGGAGATACCTATTGAAAATTATTGTTTCTTGGAAAATGTTAACACTACAAAATTCTTGACTGGTATTTACCTAAATAATCACCTTATGAAAATATTTATATTTATTCTGATAAACAAAATTCCCCAACAAAATATAATTCTTTATCATTATATGAAGTAGCCTCTAGATATTCTAAATTGGTTGAAAATAAAAATTGCAAATATAGCCATAAAATTAAGAAGGAAAATTCTAGAATGAATGTTTTAACAATATATGTATCATATCTTCCTAAAGATCTTGATAAAAAATGTTTTAAAATTTACTCAATTTCAAATAATATTAAGGGAGCTACTCTTGAGAAGGATAAAAAATTAAATTATTTTTTGGAAAGTTATTTCAGAGAAAATGTTTTTCGATTCAAAAAATAATTTTGAAATATAAACTGGCCAAAAACCAAAACATTCATAATTCAAATTATTTGGATGTAAAGTATTTTTTTTAAATATAAAATTTAATTTATAAAAATTCAAACCCAAATCAAATAAATGTACTTGCTTTAGAAATTCCATTACTTCTATTTATTATACATTTTTTTATAAAACAAATTTGTAATACTGAGAAAATAGTAGATGTAAAATTTGATAGAATCGATACTTTTATTTTAAACCATCATACCATACATTTTTTGATGTGTTTTCAAAAAATGATTCTCAACCAATAATAGATGACTCTTTTAATAGGGAAAAAAATCAAGAAATTTTTTCTGATGTTTTCACTATTGAATATATTCTATTTTTTTGATGAATAGTGTTTACAAAACCCAAATAATTTGTTTCTTAAGAATCATCTATGTCATAGTATCACTGGTTATTTTAATCAATATGTAAGGAATAGAATATCATTAAGAAATGAAGTAAAAAATCTATAATTCTTTTCACAGCTCTAACATAAAAGTCCTGATTAGGATTTAGGTGATGAAAATTGGATAAAGGCAATCCAAGATTAACTAAATGAATTTAAAAAGAATAATGTATGCAACTTTGTTGAAAGACATAAATAATATACTTTAATTTGATTAAAATGGGTTTTCAGAAAAAAAATATATGATGAAAATAGAATAATAATTATAAATAACAAAAGATTATTTAATAAAAAATATAATCAATAAGAGGGAACTAATTATGAAGAAACCTATGATCTGGTATCTAGAATTTAATTTATTCAGATAGTATTAGTCTTGTTATCATACATTAATAACATACTATATCTAAGGTATTTTTTTTTTCTGATTTTCATAATGGATATGTTCAATAGGATGTTCTTTTTGAATGATATCCTAGATTTGAAGACTCAAAAAATATTGAATTTGTTTACAGAGATACCAAATCATTATAAGGCCTTAAAAATTATTTTATAGGCTTTTATAATATATTAACAATGTTTTTTCATCAAAATATTTTTAAGCGAACTACTGATCTAACACATTTTATAGAGTATTAAAATTTTTCTTGGTCATTCAAATTTATGTTGATGACATTATATTTGGATCAAATCATTAATCCTTAAAAAATCTATTTTGAATCATATGAAATCTCAGTTGAAGATTTGTATGATGACTGACTTAATATTCCATCTTAGTTTTTAAATTACACAAAATCTAGAAGGGAAATATATATCCCAACATAAGTAAATTAATTATAATATTTAAATATATGGATATGAAAATAATAGAATTACTAGTACTCTAATTAGTACTATTAAATACTCTTGATATTGATGAAGTTGGACAACCAATAAATCGGACAACATTTAGATGAATTATAAGATGCCTACTACACTTTATTGCTAGTAATCCATATTTAATGTTTTTAGTATGATTATTTGAAAGGTATCGTGAAAATGTTAAGGAATCCTACTTAAACGATTTTAAAAAAAATTATATTTTTTAAAGGGTACTAATGATTTAGGACATTTTTATTTTTCTGGAAATGATTTTGAATTGAAATTTTTTTCAGATGCTGATTTTGGTGACAGTGTAGAAGATAGAAAATGCACATTCAGAACATTTTATTTCATAAGTTATTCATTAGTTTCTTGTTCTTGTAGGAGAAAAAACTTAGTAGAACATTCCATTACTAAAACTGAATATATGGTAACATGAATTTATTGTGATCATGTATTGTGGATGCAACACATACTCACCGATTATGGGTAGATTTTTTCTAAATCTAATATACTATGTGATAACACTAGTTCAATATCTTTAGGTAAAAATCCTTCACACCACCCACTTAAAAAATACACAGATACTAGGAATCACGATCCCAAGGAACACACACTTAAATGAGATATCATTTTTCAATTTATTGAAATGCAAGAACAACATGATAATAAATTTACAGAACCATTACCTTTCGATATATATGAATACATTAAACAGAATCTATAAATGATCATTTTCAAGTAATAATTCATATATAATTCTTGTTTTATAAGAATCTACTTACTTTAAGTTACATCTTTTCAAATTAGGAGTAAAAATGATTGATATTTTAGAGAAAGAAATTTGTACCCAAAATTTTTGTAACCAAAATTTTAATACCGAACATTTTTATACCAAAAAATTTCTTACACAATCGTTTTCATAGTCATTTTCATTGTACACATTAATATTTCCATCATACACAGTAAATAATTTTTCGTACATAGTTTTTTAAAATAAAATAACTTAATTGCTACCAAAAAATATCTCATGAGTCTTTAAAAGGTATAATCCTTTATCATAATTTTTTCACTGAAATTATATTCATTATGTTGGAAATTGTTTTGAAAATTATATTAGAATCATCATTATCACACTTTTAAAAAAATATTATTTAATTAAAACCCTCAAGAGTTTAATTTTTTCTAAACATTAGATCTTTACTGGACTAATATGAATCGTATAAGATCAATGTCATTTGCTACATCTCTTATATAATGAGACTCCCTCCAAGTCCCACATCAGATTTCTTCTTCTCTGGGTCGAAGAACTTTTACTCCTCTTAAATATACATCTGATAATTTTTTTTTCTCATATGTTTAAAATATACTCATGTATCAATAGTCAGCAACCTCTCCAAAATAAATGGGTCTGAATGATTTCCAAAATATGAATTATTCTTAGGGAAAGTTTAGTTACCAGATAATTCAATAACTCTTCTGATTTATCTTTGTAAATAATAATAAAGTTTCAATGATAGGAGTCATTCTTTTTTGAGAAACCTACTTTTTTTCAAGACCCCATTATTGTGGATGAATTAATATAGTTATATAATTTTGTGAATATTTATAAAGAGGTAAATATTACATTTCACATGTATGATAGAGATATTGATGTATCTGTAAGATAAGATACTCTTTTGGTAGGTTTTCTATCTAAGGGTGATGTATTTGGTCCTTCCCATAAAGTTAAAAAAGTATAGGTAACATTTATTAATAAAATATTCAATGAATATCTTTTTTAAGTCCACAAATGTAAAAGAAAAAGAAATAATATTTCATCTGACAATCATTTGATACCTCTTTGGATGAAAGGGTTCTTAATTACTAGGAAAGGTTATAGAGAAACTTTAAAGGTTTCATATGTTATTATCCTTGACTATTTGGTGAATATGAGAAAAATAAACAACATGGGTTAAATTTTTGAAAACCTTAAAAAAATTCTAGTGAGATAAAATTTCAAGTTATTATATTTTAATGTTTCTGTAAAGGTTAATTTTTTGAAAACATAATGTTTTTCAACCAGATAATTAATTCAAAATTGAGTAATTTGAAAGTTCCCTCGATTGGTAATTATACAATAAGGCATTGGAATATAATTTAGTTTCAAAAAAAATAAATTTGTTATGGATGTTGAAGAAGAAACCTAAAAAGATATATTTGGAGGGCATCAGTGTATACTGAAACAATCAGAACTGATTATTTCATAGAATGAAAAGAAATACAAATCAGATAATATTGTAAATACAAAGAAGAAAAGTGTATACATTGCTGAGACCACAACTTAAATGGAGAAAGGAGAAGCACAATTAAAACAGGTAGATTATCAATTTATTTTGAACTACACATAATCATTATCTAAAAAGATCTGAACTCAAGAAATACATATTGATGATGAGAACAATATGAAGCAAAAAATATAAAGGGATTGATTTTTAATATTGAAAAATTCTTGAGAAGTTTTGAAAAAACATGTGCAGATATTAGCATCTGGGAACCAATTCTACAAGAAGAGGAAATAATTTCCTTAGTTAAAGGCTAGGTAAATAAAAAAATTAAATAAATGATGAATTTTCATCGCAAAAAAAATTCAAGAGAATTATTCACAAGAAAAATAAGATACAGATATGAGAGAGATAAATAAATATCATGAAGAAAATGTTGGAGGAAATAATGAGGTGGATAATGAACAATAATCTAGTGAAGAAAAATATTTTGATAGAATCACATTTAAATATTATCTAGCACTATCAAGTAAATTCCATCACCCTCATTTGAGTCATCAAAACAGGAAAAAAATAGATCTCAATGTCAAAAAAAATAAAAATTAAAATAAGGAGGAAGATATAATATCTCATAGAAATTAGAATCCAGATTCAAATGTAGATTCTTATTAAATTCATCTACATATCATCATTCTTATATATATGAAATTTATTCAGATAATATTATGTTCTTGGAATAGAATCAATATCTAGTTCAAGATGTTAAAATAATTAAAAAAGATATTACTTTTTTTACTATGAATTAAAGGAAAAATTGATTTTGTGGCTGAGAATAAAAATAAGAGATCAGACTCAATAAATATCTAAATAAAAAGAATAATGAAAATCAAGGAGGGATTTTAGGTGTTTGAAGAAATCTCTAAGGAGCACAAAATATAATTTAATAATGTTGTAATGTGGTCACACAGGTCTAATGAGACTATCAAGACTGATGATGAAAAAATAGTGAATCGTAGAAATCTTGTGAATGAACTCTTCAATGATTTCAACAAATCAGAATTTCAAACTGGTCAAAAATTTAAATCAATCAGAGGGATAGAAAAATTTCATTATTATGATTTTATAGTGAATAAACAAATATCAATTCAATTCAAGAATAGGATGAAAAGACATTTTTTATAATAATGAAATCATTGAGTTGAAAATTCAAAAACTATTTATGTATGATAGGTTTTAGGATTAAGAGATAAAGACTAAGGATTTGGGAGAAATAATTATGTCTCTAAAATAGAAAATAAAATCTAAGGAAGATTTGAATCATACCTAGAACTAGTTGTTTGAAGAGCAGGATAAATAGATGTAGTTATAGAAAAAATATCATGAAAAGATAATGGAAGAAATAAAATAGTTCAAGAAGATTGAAATAGTCATTTTGGATCATATAAATATTGAGAAATAATGTAAAGACCAGAAAACTCAATGTAATTTACTTTTTAAATTATTTGAGATTATTACATGTCTGAAAAATTGATGGCACGTGATTTCGGGGCCTGTTGTGTCCAGAGTGGAATTTTGAACTTTTTTATGGTACGTTCAGTAAATATATGGGTGAAATTTTCTAACTATGGAACTACTGCTTGAAATTTAAATCTAAGAGCACCATTGAATCTATAGCACAATGATATTCTTAAAAGAGGCTTCACTTTGATAGCATTAGTTTGGTAGAAAAAGATATTATTTTGGACATTACAAAAATATATTAAAATAACTTAACAAAGTTATTTTATTTTTATATAGAAGTTGAGCAGTGGTGGCAGGGTCGTTGAGTTGTGAAGCCATTAATGGATTGACCCTTTGTTTTCATAACAACTCTATTGAGAGATTAGTGGTTCATTAATTGACTTATTAATGAACCTAATTAAAGCTTTGTTGTATTAAACTCTCATCCTATATCTATTTAAGTGGGGCTCAGGTCGGAGTTTTAACACAACTTCATCAAACGAGGAACCTTTGACAAAGTGACATGATGTCTACCACCGACAAGGATCTGATGCTTGGACATCGTTGGATGGATAGACGATGAACTTCAATGTCTTACATGGACAAGGATTCCAGATTCCACCACCGTGACATCCCCAAAAATTCTTGAGGTAGGGGGTTTATGTTTTGAATGGGTTTTATCATTATTTTATGATATGTATAAATTACTCCCACTTGTTATATTGCTAACGGGGAGGGATCATGCCAAACTAACAAGGCCCGGACCCTCCGCCCCTTGTTTTTCATTGTGTTCTTTGTGGGACGATTTTTGAACTCTATGGAAAGTGGAAGCAGGAGGCATGTAATGATGGTGGCATACCGGGAGGGCGGTTGGCACGTTCGGATGGAATAACAAACCACCATAGCTCACCCGATGGTCCGTAGAAGCACCACTAGTGCGGCAACAGTGACTAGCGCCCACATCAAAGGTGACGGTAGGTGCTTTCCAGATACAGAAGAGGGGTGATGCCTGAAGGCATTACAATAGACCTAAGTGGTGGCCGGCGTGGGCCAGCCGTGGTGATGGCTAAGCAGGGTGCCTTCTCGCGTCGTGGTGGTGCAGGCCACGACTTCGAAGCCACGTCGATGTGAGGGGACCAACTCCCTATGGGTCCCACAGACAATCAAGTGGTACTTCCAATAAAAAGTAGAACGGCACACTAAGCCATTCTAAAGGTGGACCGCGCGACCCCCACACAAGTCGCGCCAGTGGGTGGGATGAGCTGCCACAGCCCAGCCAAGCCAAGGCAGGCCCGGCAGGTCTATGGCTATGTAGGACAAGCCCCCCATGGCCCAGCCCAGCCAGGGTGGGTCTGGCCAGTATGCAGCACAGCGAGCCGAGCCTGCCATGGACTATCCCAACTAGGTCGGCCTAGGTCTGGTCACGTCGGCCCAGATCGGACGGGATGGGTCGGTCTAACCAGGTCAACTGGACCCGGACCCATGCGGGTCGAATTTCACCTAAAAATTTGTTTCTTGCGAACTAGATATCCGTTTGAAAAACCATCTATGACTCTATGATGCTTGGACCGAGACAGTCCTTTTGAAATACTCTACTTGAGTTTTAGAGAAAGTTGGAGTATGGCCAGGTTGGATCAACCCTGAATCCAATCGGGCCCTCTACTCTAAAGTTCCGATAGCATACAGACAGGGCGTCTGGTTGATGCACCATCTATTGCATTGGATCCCTTATAATGTGATAGATATATTGGTAACTTGTTTGGGGGACTTCCTGCAAATTGAAAAAAGAAAAATGGCATGAGGAGCGATTTCTCCTGGGATCAAGCATGTTTTGAGTGGGAATCAAGTGGCTGGTTGAGAGATGGATGTTAGAGACAAATTGTACATAGGTTAGTACTGAGCGATCATATGTGGGTCAGCACCTAGTGAACCTGTTTGAATCAGCACCTAGCGATCTTTTGTGGATCAGCACCTAGCGACCCTTTGTGGATCAACACCTGGCGGCCCTGTGTTGATCATCATTCTAGCAATGCTTTATCAATCAGCATTCTGGAAACCATGTGTGGATCACCATTCCAATGACTCTATGTGGATCACCAGTGGGAAACCCAAAGAGGACCAGCATTAGAGTGGTCTGTCATGGATCTGAAACATACCTATCCTGTGTGGGTCAGATCCTATGTGGGTCTTATGGGGGTTAGTACCTATCGATCTTGGGTGGTTCGAATACTATGTGGGTCAGCGGGGTTTTGTATGAATCAATCCGGTGTGGGAAATACACTGTATGGTCAACATTAGTTCCTCTTGAAAGAATAAGATGATAATGCTTTATAAAAAAATATTCTATACTTATGTACATTAGTTATACATATTTTTGAGCTGATCCCTTTTCTTTGGGATTCTTTTTTGAGATCATGTTTTTTACTTTTACATTGGGGAATTCTAAGAGACCTTTGTAGGTATCTGGGTCCCATCTTGGTATTGTTATACTCACCCATGCAGGGTCATCTCCCACACCTTGTTGTGTCTTCTGTAGATGATGGGAAGCCTTGACTAAGACTTGAGGGTCTAAGACCTGACAGTGGATAGCGGTGATGGTTGATATGGAGAGATTTGGATATGATCTACACCTACCCTTCTTGAAAGATCCTCAGTGCATTATCTCCAGATCTTTATTATGTTATCAGTAGAAGTTTTATCATTTAGGTTGGGCATGTATTTCGGCCCCCTTTACTTTCAGTACACACCTTTACTACAGCAGTTAAACATCATGGTTACATATTATTGTGTTCTTGGTCTATGTGTTTGTATAGATTTAAAGGAAATTATTTCCTATATTTAGGGATATTCCTTTTTGGTGCTATCCGCCAAACCATGGTATATGGAAGGCGAGCTTGTGGTAGTCAAGGCTTGGGTCACTGAAAATGGGTCGTGAAAAAGTGGTACCAAAGGAGTCGGTTCTACCAATGAACTTTGACTCTAATAGTTTTAATGTTGCAATGGTGTTACGTGTATTGAGTGTTCTTTCCAGATCGGAGAGTCTATTTTTAGTTCGGTGGCCGACGTATCCATACACCAAGACCCTGAATTCTGACTTCTGGCATGGTTCAAGAAAACACTAATTGTGTGTCTGTTTTGGAAATGTTTAACTTTGGATCTATTTTGAGTCACCTCACTAGGTATAACTTTTTGATTGTGGTATACCTCTTTATTTTTATGTTTCCTCCACATAAACAGCCATCTAGGATTCTTGAGAGAGTACACGATGACAGCCCACCGAGTGATAAGAGTTCGGTGTAGGGTCCTCTAACTGTGTTAGGACCTTCGTGTGGGGCACAAGAAGCAGCACCACCACCCATTGGGAAGCAGTTACAACCATACCCACTGGCAGATGGTGCATGCCAACTGATCATGTAACATGAGTTCTAGTGGTAGATTCCTCTATGGATTCAAGGTGAGATAGATCCCCAAGAATCTGAGGACTTTCTGGGGGATGTGACACAAGTTTTCCACCTAGTTGAGAGACCAACAGATTAGATGGTGATCCTAGATTCTAGTCTTTTCTTGGCCATGGTCAGAAGATGGTGGAGAGTGAAACTTCAGTTACATGATGAGGTGACCCTCTCCAGGACGGTAATTGAGAGACTCTTTAGGGCAGACTTCGTCCCAGTAACACTATGCTCCATTCATATTCAAGAGCTTATGCACTTACAATAGGATAGCTTATCAGTATCCCAGTACTTCGAAAGATCTCTAACTTCTCGCGCTACTCCACCTATATGCTATAGGGCCCAATCTTTAGGTACCAGACCTTTGAGATGGGTCTATAGTGAGAGATTATAGCATCGATGATATTGTTGAATATCCCAACGCATGATGGTTTTCTCTAGTGAGCATTGTTGTGGGTGATCTAGTTAGATGAGCAGGCCCCGATGGTGAGAGCCACCACCAAACAAGAGGTAGTTGAGTTGTCTACAATAGGTAGTAGGTAGATGACATATACGTCTAAGTAGGACAAACCCTCTGGTGAATGACCTGGGATGCAGGGTTGGAGGTACAGAGCTCGTGAGGTAGAGGAGGTCTGATGGGAGGTAGAGTGTGTTTCACTTGCGGTAGGATGGGCCACATGTCTTGCGACTGACCATCCCTCCTTACAGATGATCAAAAGACGGTCAGGGGACCACTGATGCTGAGGCAGATATTTGAGCAAGGATATCATCAAGGCGGCAGATGTGGCAGAGGAGCGGGACGTACAACAGGTAGTGGGAAGTGATTTGAGGTTCTACTACCACCCCCACTAAGTGGTCCACCCCTACTACAGGGAGCAGGTGGACATGGGCAAGCACAGCTTGAGGTAGTAGAGGCCTACGACCATAGTACTCTGTAGATGATTAGATGTATGATCTGTGTCTATTCCAACCAAGTTGTAGTACTTATAGACAAAGGTTACATTGACTCTTTCATTTCCACAACACTCGTTTGGAGTTCAAAGATTCCAACATATCCATTGGGTTGATCCTTACAATTTGTGCCTCTTATGGGAGACAGTTCGATATTTATACACTAGTGAAAGAAGTGTGAGCTCACTCTAGGAGGAGAGAGCATTGAATGGGATCTCCTAGTAGTATCACCGAGGCCTGATGATGTCATCTTGGGTATGGACTGGTTATCTATGGTCCTTGCTCTGATTGACTATTTTAGGCACAAGGTGTGGTGTGTCTGCGAGGGTGGGATCAGGTTTACATACACTGGTGAGGAGGAAACCATTTCTGCTTAGGATAAACTATCTCGGAGGAGGGTACAACCAATTACTCATCAGTTGGATATCCTCACACTAGGAGTAGTTGACGTGACGATTCTGAGTTATCATGTATTGGTGGACACGTAGGCAGATTTATTCCTTGATGATGTTCCGGGATAACCTCCTCACACATTGGTAGACCTTCATGTCGAACTGTACCTATGGATGGCACGGATATATACACTATCATATAAGATGGATCTCATGGAGCTTCATGTTCTGAATATACATTTGGAGGAATTATAGAGAAAGAGGTTCATAAGGCCCAGTGTTTTTCTATGGGCATCCTCAATCTTTTCCCCTAGAAGGAAGATGGGATTTTAAGACTTTGTGTAGACTATCGGTGCCTGAACCAGGTGACCATAAAGAACAAGTATCCTATTTTGTGGATCGATGATATCTATGATCGGTTGAAGGGAGATCGTTCATTTTCTATGATAGACACCAGATCATGTTATCACTAGATGAGGGTACGGGATGAGGACATGACGAAGACATACTTCAGATGTCTGTATAGCCATTATGAGTTAATAGTAATGCCTTTAGGCCTGACCAATGCTCCAACAGTGTTCATGGGTCTCATGAATATAATCTTTATGCCATACCACAATTGCTTTATGGTGGTCTTCATTGACGACATCTTGATATACTTGGCGTTGGATTAAAAGCACACCACGCACCTGCAGATAGTTCTAGATACACTCTATGATCACAATATTTTTGTAATGCTCTCCAAGTTCCAATACTGGATAATGGAAGTCCACTTTTGGGTTCACGTTATATCAAAAGATGGAGTTCCAGTGGATCTGTAGAAGATAGTGGCAGTGCTTGCATGGGATCCACCCCGGAGTGTGACTGAGATGTAGAGTATCCTAGGATTCGCTGGCTACTACTGGGGATTCATACTCAATTTTTTTATAATTTCATCAACCTTTTCAGCATTGAAAAAGAAGGGGTATCCTTTCTTGGAGGTGGAAAAGTTCCAGTAGAATTTTTAGGAGCTGAGGATAATATTGAAGAGTGCCCCCATCTTGAGGCTACCGAAAGAGAGTGTTGGGTATATAGTCAACGGCGACACATCAGAGAAAATACTAGGTTGTGTCCTAATGTAGAAGAGAGTGGTGATCACCTATGGCTCATAGTAGTTGAGACAACATGAGAAGAACTATGCTACCCATGACTTGGAGTTAGAAGCAATGGTTTTTTCACAGAATATTGGCAGCACTACATGATTGGTGAAGGGTTTTTTGGTTTACTCTGATCGCTAGAGTCTCAGGTACATCTTCTCATAGAAAGGCCTAAACCTAAGACAATTAAGATGGCTAGAGTTCCACCAGCACTATGACTTTGAGATATTCTATACACATTGAAAGGGGAATGTGGTAGATGACACGCTTAGCATGAGGTCTGATCTATAACTGCTGAGTGAGGCAATAGAGTATCTAGCTGCATTGGAGATAACCGTTTTGGATATAGATAGAGTAACATACCTATATTCTATGACTATCATTCCCCCAATTCTAAAGAGATTTTTGGAGGCACATCATGGGGACATTGACTATGAGGCTTGACGTGCTTAGATATCCTTAAGACAGGCTCCTGAAAGATTTTTTGAAGGTGGGAGCATGTCGTCCTCTTCAGAGAACGCACCATGGTACCTGTGACGCAACGAGAGGAGGTTTTGGGGGAGTTCCATACATCCCCTTTAGTATTACATCATGGGCTGTTGAAAATGTACTAGGACATCTAGCGTCAGTACTGGTGGCCTGTGATGAAGAAGGTAGTGATAGATTTTGTATCATGGTGTCTCACTTGTCAGCAAGTGAAGGCCGAGAATCAAGTACCAGTGGGCTTAGCTCATCCACATGAGTTAGTAGAGTGTAAGTGGGATGGTATATCCATGGACTTAGTGATGGGGCTACCAAGTACATCCAGAGGCCATGATTCAATCTGGGTGATCGTTGACCAAACCACCAAGTTGAACCACTTCCTACCCCTTCGAGATCAGGGACCAGTACAGGGCTTGGGACACCTCTATGTGAAAGATATTGTGTGACGACACTTTTTTCCATCGATGTCCATATTATATATCAACAATAATTATACATCCTACATAAAAAAAGGATTATAGGAGGCATTCAAGACTCAGTTACGCTTGATCACCATCTCCCATCCTCAGATATATGGTCATGTGGAGCGGACTATAGAAAAATAAAGGACATGATTCGTGCTTGTGTCCTCGATTTTTTTCATATTTGGGAGGACCACCTACCCCTATTGGAGTTTTCATAGAACAAAATTTATCACTCCACCATTGGCATGGATTCTTTTGATGTCTTTTATAGATGACCATGTAGATCACCACTTTGTTGGATAGCCCTAGGGGAGTCAGTACTTATGCGTCCAGAGATGGTACATGCAACCATAGAGAACATGTGTATCATCCAAGAGTGAATGAAGACTGTACATAGCCAGCAAAAGTTTTATACTGACAGGATTTGAAGACCCTTGGAGTTCGATATGGGTGACCATGTCTTCTTACGGGTCTCACCACCTCGAGGATTACAAAAGTTTGGTCGGTGCGGCAAGCTATCTCTGAGGTTCATTGGACCATTCCTAATCCTCAATAGAGTAGGCGAGGTGGAGTACCATCTAGCTCTCCCCCCACAGATGCATCGGTTTCATAATGTATTCCAAGTGTCAAATCCTAGGAGATACATACATGATCCATCACACCTTATCAACTGGGGCGAGCTAGAAATCAATGATGGGGTGATGTTTGCAGAGTTCTCGGTGTAGATAGAGGATCAATTGGAGTCATTCAATCATGGGTGGTCAATTAATATGGTGCCCATTTTTTGGCTGCACGAGAATCTCTCGGAGAGCACATAGGAGCTGGAGGCTCAAATACATGCTCAGTTCCTACATTTTATCCCTAGTTTTGTTTTATCTTTCAGGGAAAAAATCACTATTGTGGGGAGAATGTAAAGACATAGAAATTCAATATATTTTTTTAAATTAGTTAGAATTATTACTAGTTTGTAAAAATTTACGGCACTTGATTCCAAGGCCCAGTGTGCTTGGAATGGAATTTTGATCATTTTTTAAGGTAAGATTAGTAAAGGTATGGGTGGAATTTTATAAATTTTGAACCAGTACTCGAAATTGAAATATAATAGCACCATTGAATCTATAGTGCCAGGATTTGCTTAAACGAGGCTTTACTTCGACAGTAGTGGGTCGGGAAAAAATGATAAATTTTTGGACTTTACCAAAAAATAATAAAATAACATAATAAATTTATATTATTCTTCTCCCATGGTTGAGTGGTGGTGGCAGGGCCTCTGAGTTGTCTATCCATTAATGGCTTGACCCTTTGTTTTTGTAACTACTCTATTGAGATAAGATAAGTGCATTGACTAACTTATTAATAAACCTAATTAATGATTCATTGTGTTATAATATCATCTTCCATCTATTTAAGTGAGGCTCGGGTTGGAGTTTTGACACAGCTTTATCATGAGAGGAACCTCTCAGGAGGTGACGTGAAGTCTCCCTCCAACAAGGAACAGAATCTTGGACACCATTGGAGGGATCATCAATGAATTCCAGCGACATCCAAGGACAACGGTTATTCATCTACAACTGTGACGTCCACAACTAATATTAGGTTAGTGGGTTTATGTTTGTAATGGGGATTATTATTTATTAATGATACATATAAATTACTACCACCTATTATAATGCCAATGCAGATGGAAGAATCCAAACGAATAAGGTTCAGACCCGCTGCTTCCTGTTTTTCATTGCATTCTTCATGGGATAATTTTTCAACTTGACGATAAGCGGAAACTGGGAGGCATGCAATGATAGTGGCATCCTAATAGGGTTTTAGGCACATCCAAAAGGAAGAATAGACCACTGGAGATCACTTGGTGGTTTGGTGAAGCTCTTCTGGTGCTGCACTGGTGCAACGGCACAGGTGACTAGAACTTCCAGCTGCGAAATAGTGGCAGTGCCTGAAGGTGCCACAGTAGACCGATGGGGTGGCCGGCGTGGGTCAGCCATAGTGACGGCGAGGCATCATGCCATCGTGTTCCACGATGTTGGATGTCGCAGGTTTAATGTTATGTTTATGGGAGGGGAACCACTCCCTATGGGTCCCGTGGACAACCAGGCTGCACCACCTGGTGCCACCAATAAAGTGATTTTTGACTCTTTCAGCCGTTCAGGAAGCGGACCGCGTGACCCCGATGTGGGTCGCGCAAGATGGCAGGCTATGCCACTACGGCCTTCCCCGTGGGGGTTGTCTAGGTTGGTCCATGGCCCTATGGACCAATCTCGTCATGTCCCCCCCTGTCAGGACTGTCCATGGCCCCACCCAGCTGGGCCCGTCCGCAGCCCAATGAGCCTGCCCTCCGTAGCCTCGCCCCACCAGGGCGGGCCAGGCTGAGCCCATCATGTCCCATCTAAACCAGGCCATCCCAGGCCAATTCAAATCATTATAGATATAAATCAGATTGAGTCGAGTCAACCTGAACATGTTTGGGATGGGTTGGACTAGTCCCAGACCCATTTGGGCCTAGTTTTGCGTAATGAGAGGTATCTTGCTAACCGGACATCCGTTTGATGAACCATCTGCGGTGTTGGGATCCTTGCAAAGAGATGAACCTTTTGAGGTACTCCACCTGAGTTTTGGAGAATGTTAGATTACATCCAAGTTGGATTGACCCTATATCCTGCCAGTCCCTTGACACTAAAATTCCAATAACTTACAGACTGAGCATCTGGTTGACGCACAATATATTGCATTGGAGCCCTTATAATGTGTTAGATCTTTTGGTAACTTCTTTATGGGACTTCTTATCAGTTGAAAAAACAATCGATGGATTGGGGGCCATCTTTCCCTAGGATCAAGCATGTTTTGAGAAGGAATCCAGTGGCTTACTGAGAGATGGTGGTTGGTGACAGATCATACAGAGGTTAGTACCAAGCGATCTTGTGTGGGTCAATAATTAGAGATCCTATATGGACTAGCACCTAGAAATGTTGTGTGGGTCAGCACATTGAGATCCTATATGGATAAGCACTTAGTGATCATGTGTGGATCAGCCCCTAGTGACCATTTGTGGCTCCACATTCTAGCGACACTGTGTGTATCAGCATTTTAGAAACCCTCTATGGAACAGCATTCTAGTGACCCTGTGTGGATCTGCAGAGCACAACCTAATGAAGACCATCCTTAGAGAGGACCATTTTGGATCAGCGACATATCGATCCTGTGTGGGTCAGGTCCTCTGTGGGTCTGGTAGGGGTTAGTACTTATCAATCCTGGGAAGCTCGGTTCATATGTGGGTCAGCGAGGGTTAGTATCTATCAATATTGTGTGTTTCAAACTTTGTCAGGTCAGAAGTGGTTCCTCTTAATAGAATAAGATGAACAAGCTTTACAACTAATCATATGTACTTCTACCCTTTAGTTATATCTGGTTTTTGAGGTGAGCCTTTTACTTTGTGCTTTGTGATTGAGATCATGTTTGTGGTTTTACTTTGTGGAATTCTGAGAGACCTTCGGGGGTCTCGGGGTACCTACTGGGTATTGTTATACTCACCCCTACACGAGCATCACCCACACTTTGTTATATCTTGTGAAGATGATGGGTAGCCTTGACTGAGACTCAGGGGGTTTGGACATAGTAGTGGACGGTGGTGATGATTGATATGAAGAGTTGTGGAGAAAAGATGTACCAACCCTTCAGGTAGGATCCTCAGTAGATGATCTTAGGATTTGTTTTGTGCTTTTAGTAGTAGTTGTATCCTTTCAGTCGGGCTTGTATTCTGGCCCCCTTTACTTTTAGTACACACCTTTACTGATGTAGTTTTATTTTGTTGTTACGTCTTGTTGTGTTTTGGTCCATATGTTTGTACAGTTTTAGAGGAAATTCCTTCCCATAGTTAGGGATACGCCTTTCTGGTGCTAGTCTCCAACCCCTGGCCTATGGAAGGCGAGTTTGGGGTAGTCATTGATCGGGCCCTAGGGGACGGGTCGTAACAATGAAATGGAAAAGAAATAAATTATTTCATCTCTTGTTGTTTTTTTAATCCCTAGTGAAATGATTTGACTTCTATATTTTCATTATTAAAATTTTTCTATTATTCTAATGAATATTTTTTTCACTTTTTTTGGATTATCAAATACAATATCTTTTTTTCATTTTTTCATTATCTAACCCTTTTATTGTTCGTAGATGATATATCTTAATTATTTGTTTAAATCAAAAAAGGGGGAATATTTTATAAAGGGGAGAATATGGTAGAATATTTTTTAACAAGGGGTGGAATTTTCAAAAAGAGAATACTTTTCATAAGGGGGAATTTTTTTAAATATGATCCTTAGGGATTTTGATATACTAAGTGGGGGTTATTCATATTCAAATTCTATTCATTATTGTTTTAATTATAAAATGTAGATAAGTATATGAGTTTCAATTATGAATAGGAAATATATTTACTTTTTTAATCTTCTTCATGGTTTTTACTTGGGGTCTGTGCATTCCAAAAAAGGGGAGATTATTAAGTCAAAGTTTGTCTTCTGAATTTTCTATTACTTTTTTCTTTGTAAATAACAAACCATTACTTCAAAAGAATTAATATATTGTTTTATTATTTTCCTCAAGGATTTTACTTTACATATATGTTGTTACATTTTTCATACTGTGCGTGTTAAATATCATATACCCCAAGAAATAATGTTTTAACTATTTGCTTTTATATAGTAAGTTGGATGAATATGATTTATATCGTACTCACTGAACACAATTTATATTAGTCATGATGATTACGTTTCTCAATTCACTCTCAAGAAATGATCATTATTAAAAATACTAAACACATTTTTTATGGGTCACACTGATTATGATTTACATCATACATACAACATCTTCAATAAAATCTTATTCACTATCAATATGCTAATAACCATACACATTTTATTGCAGTTTTATATATTAATAAAATAATGTTTCAATTAATGGAAAACTATAAAATCAATACGATGTCAAGTATTCTATTTAAATTTGTATTATAAATAAATGTCATTGTTTCAGTAAGAAGATAACTATTAGAGTGCATTGTGTACAGTTCCATCTATGATTTTAGGAAAAAATCTGATCGTTGAAGAAAAAATATGATCGTTAGGATGAGGCCTATAAATACTAGGTCATTGGGATGATCTTAGATAATTTGACAAATTCGAGACATCCTGCTAGAGCTCAGTCAAATATCTACTTTGTGTGAAAGAGCCTTTAATCTTTTATTCAACTGATGGTTATATATATTTTTTTCAATAGTTTTTTCCTTATTGTGACCCCAATATTTATTTATTAAGATCGATGGATTCCTAGGATAAGAAGATAGACAAGTCGGTCATTTGCAGATCGAGAACTTATAAGGATAGAGTGACAGAGGTGCCAATTACCTTTTTAATCAAGGGAATACATGGATAAAAAGGTTGATGCTTATCATCATATCAATGAATTATTCTATTATGGGAAAGATAGAAATTCCTGAAAGCATAAATAATGGGACCTCTATCCTAGGTTAAAGGATACCCTTTTCTTTGGGTTAAAAAAATTATATTCTTCTTCATTTCTGATGCATTGTAATTGAATGTAAATCATATTACTTATTCATATTTCTATTCTATAATATTTTTATATTAATAAATATGGTTACAATATATTTTTATTAATCTAAATATGATCTTTTTAATTACTCAAAATGATTCATTATGTGTTATGATTGAATCGTTTCATTTCTTTACTCTATTGATCATAAACATAGTGAATACTATCTTTTAAAATATTACTCTACTTAAACGATTACAAATGTGAATACAATTAATTTTAATTAGGACTATTCAATCACTTATAATAACCATCCTAATTATTATATTCTATTTCATTAGAACTGGAGCTCAATCCAATTAATTGTTCTAAATAAATTAGGTGGTTTTCTTGAATTGAATAAGTTTTATTTTTTTCAAAATAAATCATTTTAAGGGATAAAAATGAAAGTTTTCAAACCTATAATTCATCTCTCCTGTATTTCTCCATATTCATATAAATTATGATCCAATAAAGGTGAAGATAGTATAAGAAAAAGGAATGAATTGAAAATGAATTAAAAGAAAATGAAATAGGATTTTAACCTCTTGATCTCTTCTCCTTTATATCATTTTTAAAGCCTTTAGTTTTGGCCATTTCATTAGATCATTAGGTATTAGATTTGGGGGTGATCCCTAGGAAGAGGATTGGGTAAAATTTAGACAATTCTAAATGCATGATAGGTGTGTGATTAAGAGGGGGTGGTGGTAGTATTTATAGTGGAGGAGAGTAGGGGTTTCCATTATTTTAATCATTATTCTATTATTTTTCACAATTTAATAAATAGTGTTGGTTATTATGAATAAATAGAGTAATAAGTTCATGTGAGTTCCAAACAATGGCCATTTACATCATCCATCACTTCACCATGATGCATAAATTCATTTAGTTAGCCTATTATTGTAAATTTTCAAATTTTACTATTCATAAAAAATTCGTGTATTAAAAAAACCCGAAAATTCACCCCAACTAGTTTTTGAAATGATGCATATAAAATTTAACTCCATATAATAAAAAAATTTCTAAATATGTGAAATTTATTTCTAAATAAATTCAAAATTTATTCAAAAGAAATAAAATTTTATAATTATAACTAATTTTATATCCCCTTGAAAAATTAGTCAAGTTCTCATAAAATAATATTATAATGATAAAAAAATAAAATAATAATTTAATGTTACATTTTATGAAAGTAAATTTTCAATTAAATTATAAAATTCCATATTAAATTTTAATAAAATATTTATGACATACAAAAATACCATCACTTATAATATTTTTATATTTTCATTTATAAAATGCCTAAATTTTCATTATACAGTCTTGGGAGAGGTCACTATTCATAATGTATGTTGCTATTCAAATATATTATGTTGGTAGTATAAAAATTTGAATAACATATGGATTACAACCATTTATGTCGGTTTTTCAAAATTAAAAATCATTGAAGTTAGAAATTTTATTTTAACGGCTATGTTATAAATACCTCCTTAAAAACTTTCTATTACGTAGTGATTTATTATTTAATGCATTTTATTTCATAATAAAGTTTATTTCTAAATACTTGGGGTGTTATCTTATTACCATTTTAAAATTTTTTTATTCCTTTTATATCACTTATTTTCATGTTATTTATGGTTACGTAATCATTTAATTTAATGTCCAACTTTTTATGTTATTTCGTTCATAAGTACATAATGCCTTAAGTAGTTTGACTATGGTAAAAGAGTTAATTGTTCCCTTAAATTTATAATAATAATAATGAATCAATTATTAATATTTTTATAAATAAATTATAATTTTAAATCCATCCATTTAATATGATTTTTGAAAATAAACTACCTTTCAATCATAGAGATGGTAGGTTGTTTGTATGTATGAGTAACATTTGTATTTTTCAAAATCATTATAAAAATAAGATAAGTATTTATTATATTTATATAATGATAATGATTATGTATATATCATATTAATTTTTTAAATGTTCTTGTATATATATATCATCAATGTGACGTGACGATGAAAATTTAATCACATTACTTCATAGAGTTGGTAGCCCACACATATGTGTGAATGATGGTATCAATTCCCATTGCATGGAATTGTAAAAAGATAAATGAAAATTTAGATATTTAAAATGATAAAAATATCCGGAATAATATATATATATATATATAGATATATTAATTCCATCATTATAATAAGTCATGAGGGACTATTATAGAATTATATCAGATCGTGAGGCGGTGGTCCGAAGTACACACAGGCGATGTATTATTTACAATGTCATGGATGATAGATTTGGATATATGATATTATATCAACATAATGAAATGTAAATATACGGATAATACAAGTGTTATAATTTCATAATAATTTAAGTATATTTTTTTGATACAAAAGATCAGTCAAAACTAAAATAAGAGGATAAAAATTATAACTCTTCATTAGAAAACCTTCTTTGATTAACACATAAATCCATATCAAATTTATGTGATACCAAAAAAAGGAATATATAATAATTTCATGGAATTAATAAATTTATTTGGGAATTTATTTTATGAACCAATTTTTTTATGTGTGATTTAATTAGTATAAGAGGTTCCCATTATTAGATAGTGGAAGAGAACTCTTGGTATTTTTCAAAATATTTTACTAATAAAAATTATTATTATTAAAATAAAAATGGAAAAAAGTGAGTAATTTATATTATAATATGATGATGATCGAATTCAACCTAAAAAATAAAAACTAAAATGGTTTTTACATTATTTCTAGCCCTATATTTTTGTTATAACGCCCTTTTTAACTCCTTTAATTGTTTCCAAGAGAACATGAATATTTACTCATTGAGAGTCAATATATATTCTATAAAATAAAAAAAAGACCCTTAATTTTTTTTGTCTAATATTTTAAAACTTATACTAATCCATCAGAAAAATAAATTATATTTAATAATTTTATAACATTCAATAAAATATTATTTAATATAAAATATCCATAATATAAATTTTAAAAACAATTCATTACAATAACATTTATAATATCAATACAACATCTAAAATTAAGATTTTATTATTAAATCAATAAAATTTATTGGAAATAAAAAAATATAGTGATCACATTATTTATGTCAAATTATATATGTTATAATGTTTTTAATATCATTTATTTTATTTTTCTACAAATTGAATAATTATGGCTTCAGCGTTCTGTAATGATTTAAGTTATTTATTTCACTACAAAATTTCACATAAAAATTAATATTATGAATATAGATCCTCCATATTTCATATTAATAGTTTTGGTCATGAATTTACTCTATATAAAACAATGTTAAAAATTTAAAAAAAATTAAAAACTATTGGGTGACATGTTTGACGTTTCCTTATGTAAATATTATTATTGTTATAATATGATTATTTTGGCCCAAAAATTTCATAAATTACAACATTGGATGATTTTGGACAAAATATAAACATAAAATATGATTTAATAATGTATTAACGAAATTTTACAGTCCTTTAATTTTATTTTCAAACTCTTATTACCCAAGTTACCCATTATCGTGGTAACACAAATTCTGATTCATACAATTCATATCGACCAAAAAATAAAATGCTACCATTTTATAAATTTTAATTCACTTAATCCTAATATTGAATCAATTTTTAATTTTTTTTAAAAAAATATTAATTTTAATTTGAAATGATACTAGAAAACATGGAAAAAATTGGCTTTCAAAAAAAAATCCTTTTAAATATTAAATGTTTTTATACAAAATTACATCTTAAAACCATTTCATAAATCATAATTTAATTATTTAAAATCAAATTGAACTAATCAAATATTAGTAATTATCCATAATTAAAAAATTATAAATAAATTAAAATCAAATTACAATATTCAATAAATTCAGTATTTTTCACTATTCATTTAAAAATATACCTTTTCAGAATATTCTCAGAAAACATATTTTCACATAATATAGATATGATAAACTATAAAAATAATTTTATTTTTTGAAATAATTTTTTTATATAATCAATAAATTAATTGAAATATTTTTCTTAGAAATAAAAACTCATTTTTGAAGAAAATGTATTTTTGAAGAATAGAATGGATTTAAAAAAATACATACTAAGAAATATTCAATAAATTTTTATTGATAACGATATCTATATTTATTAATGAAAAAATTTATTCATATTTATACCCACCAATTTCTCGGCTGGGTTATAATAATAATAATTAAATAATAACCTTTCATTATTCATTTAAGCTTGGTGTTGCATATATTTTATGTTATTTAGAACATTCATTATATTCAAGATCATTTTTTATTACGTTCTCCCCCATTTAATAAATTTTGAACTAACAATTTTAACTCAGTATCAGTAACTGGTTGTTTAAATTTTCAAAGTTTCTTTATTGAAATCCTTTATAATAAAAGGCTTCTATAAAACATCAACATAAATAAAGATAAAGTAATGTAAAAATGATTATCTTGAAGGACATATAAATTGGTTTTTATATATTAAAAAAAATTGTGAATTAGAGACATGGATAGAAATGTAAAAACTAAAACTAAAGGACTCTTACAGAGTGATAGGAAACATGATAATGAAAAATTTAGCCATCAATATACTGTAAACCTGGAATGGGTTTAAGGCCATTAATTTATAGGTAAAAAAGTAATAATAAAAAAATTTAATTTCTAAATAATTTTTATTGTTTATTTTAGTTACATTATTTCGTAATATAAATCATGAGGAAATAATCTTACTTAATAATTATAGATTCATCCATTAATTTATTTCCATTACAAGCTCATGTATTTTCCCCAAACTATTAGTTTGTAAGATGAATGTATCAATCTAAATGGCCCAAAATTAATCTTTTATTGGATATTATAATCCAAAAATGAATAATATTTCATTACTCTTTTTTAATTAACAAAACCAAAATTTTTAGTAGAGAAAGAAATTATTCTAAAAAGAATAAACCATAATATAGTGGAAATTAATTTAATCTAAAAAATCCCACTGTAGTACATAAATGAAAGATAAATCATTTATTAAATGACAATCCTAGAAAACCTCAAAATTATTCTAGGATAAGATTTAAACATAGACATTAGACGGATTTGATCGCATTGTCTTCCAGGAAAAAATAAATGTTTATTTATTAAAATTTTCTCACCCTAAACATATAATATCCATGCTACACTATCCATTTCCATAAATATTCCTTATCACTATAAACGCATAATAATATAGTATATTTATACAAAATATAATTTAATCCTTATTCCTCAAATAAAATTTAATAATTTCTTTCATCATAAAAAATATAAGATTCTTAAAATAGTGAATATCTTCCTAAATAAACAAATTCACATAACAGTAATTTAATTTACATTACCTTGTATGATAAAAAATATGTTTATGAAATTAATATAGATTTTATATGTTAGATAGTTTTAATAACGACAAATAGTGTTTAAAAAATAGGATATCTTGTAGGCCTGTGGTAGGCGATGCACCTTTATCTCCCTTAGGTTTTGGTTTTAAGCCTCATGCCCTTTCCTGATGTGGTGGGCTCTCACAAACCATCAAATTGTATTTTTTCAAAAAAAAAATATTAATATAAAACTTATAAAACTCCCAAAATTGTGATAGAAACACTCATAAAGAATTATTATTTTCTTCATTATGTAAATTTACTATCCTAAAAGTCTGTCACATACCTTTCATTTTCCATCAAAAAAAAGTAATAACGCATAATTGTATAAAAAATGATGGTAATATAAACCCCAAAGTATTAAAATAACCTTAAAACATTTGTCTACAAAATGTAAAGGCGTTCTTATTCAAATAATTATTTAAGATAAACCCATGGGTTCCAAATACCTATTGAAAAATATCATTTTTCTCCTTAAATTTTCATCACTTTAATCCTCAAAAGTTTTATCTAAGACTATGTAATAATGGTAAACCTCAAACTTATATACCAAGGAAAATATTGATAAATCATGACATAAATTCTCATGGAAACATCCTAATGGATAAATTTCAGTAAATCGTACTCTCATGCAAACTATAACAGCCTCAAATTTTATCTTCCATATCCAGAAATAAAAACATAGAAATAATATATCTAAATTTCAGACGAAAAAATGTAACCCAATTTTTTCTATAAAAAATAAATCAAAAAATAAAATATTGGATCACATTCATACCTAAGGTCTTTTTACGTTTAATGTATTATATAATTAGGATAAACCTTTAACAACTCATTTTTAGGAAAAACTAGTTGATAAATATCAACATCATCTCTGACAAAAACATTATTTTCATAAACTTTTTTTCTCATTAAATATATCCCATAAAATGTATCACATATAAAATGTTTCTAAACAAAAATCATTTATCATCATTCTTGATAACCTGGTAAAATGAAATTTATGAAATTTGATCAAAGATCCATAGTGAGGGTGGAAATATGAGATATCAACCAATAATCATATAAAATAATAAGATATTAGTAATTATATAATATCATGTCTAAAACATAAAAATATCACACCTAATCTAAAAATTATTGAGAACATGAGTTATGGAATAATACATTTTCATTTTAAGACACATGAAATATTTTAATGAGAATTCATCAGTATTCAATAATGAAACATATTTCCATGTAATAAATGTGTGTGGAATCATCCTGAGTATATGAATATTTTTCACATGTAATGTATAACTACTAATACAATCATACTAGGAATCCAAACATATATTCCATGAATCATCAAGCACATATACTTGATTCTCATAACAGATCAAGCCCATCTGCTAGTTTTCCATTACATATCAAGTACATTTACTTGTTTCTTATGAATATCTCACGAGATATAATACTATACCCGATAGATTAGAGGGAGATATAGGTACCTCTTATCACATAATTAAAACTATATATATATGTGAAAAAAGATATAAAAACACATGAATTTATATTAGTTTCATATATATTCCATCATAGCATGACACATTCAAAATAAATGGGATTCATAAAAAATTTACCCTTCCATGATAAACATAAACCATCTAGAAAAAGAATAAAGATGTAATCTTTGAAAAATATCCTACTATGAAATTTATTTATCATAATTTAATCTCATATTATATGAATAATTATATTTAAATATCACATGTAATAATTCTTGTGAAAAATAAATTTTCTAATTTAAAATAACTTTTCTTTTAAAAAAATTGTAAACTTATAAGTGGGAAAATTTTCTTCAAAAATATAATTGTAGACTTTTAATGTTATCATTGAATAATTTAATAATTTTATTATAGGAAAAATCAACACATGTCATATAAGATAAAAGATTTTTTATGTATATTTTAGTTGAAAAATTCACGATGTCCCTCAATTGGAAAATGATAAAAATATTCCCTTTAAACTGATTCAGAAAAAGAAAAAAGTTGGTAAAAGTGTTTTTAAAAATAATAGGATAAAAATGAAAAAAAAAATATTTTTTTGAGAAAATTTAAATGGAATAGAAATATCCTCTAGTGGATGATTAAATATAAATAGTCCCAAATAATTATTAGATAGTAAAATAAACCATTACATTATTAGAAACATTTTAATCATACAACCAATGAAACAAAAAAAATAATTTGGATATGAATAACAATTATTTTCATCATAATAATAATAAAATACATTAATTGGTAGTATATACATTACCCAAAATAAATAATTAGCGTAAAAGGAATGTGTCCCACAGAAATAAAATTGAGATGAAAATCAAATACATAGAGAATATTTCATCAAACAAGTTATATATCCTCCATATTAATAAAATTAATAAAACTTATTATTTATTAAAAACATTTTTAATTTTATTATGTTTTAATATCACTTATTTCCATGTACTATATAGTTACAAAACCATTTATTGTTTTTGGACGTTTTTATGATATGTATATAATAATTACATAATGACATAATTTTGTCAACAATTGTCAAAGAGTTCACTATTCCATCACCAATATAAAAATAATTATCACCTAATTATCATATTTTTATATATCAAATATACTTTAAAATACAAATGTTAAATAATTTTATGAAATATTATCTACATTACAATCATGGAGAGAGTAGGTTGTATATACACATTATTAACACTTCTATTTTTCAATGATCATTATTGACAAAATTTAAGTATTATTTTAAAATTATAGAATTATCATGATATAATATTTATCATATTAATTATTTAATTGTACTTATATATATAATTGATGTTATTGGCTATTAAAAAATAATTACATTGCTTTGTGTAGGTTGTAGTCTACACATACACAAAAAAGGCATTATCATTTTTCAGTTCATGGAATGGTGAGAACATAGATGATAAATTACCTTCTTAGAATGATAAATATATCCTTAATATCAATTATAACAATTAATTATTTCATTTTAACCAGTCATTAGTTGAAGTAATATAAAAATAATTACATTTTTTTCCATGTCAACAGTCGACTGTACAGACAACAGATTAATTATTCTCCAACATTAATATTGTTTGACATGGATATTGGTTAGGATTTTGACAAAATAAAATCTCCGTATATGAGATATACATTTATTATTAATTAATAATTTTCTGAAAAAAATTTATGAAAGTGGAAGAAGATACAGAAATAAAACCAATCAACAAATGTTATACATCTTATTTGAAAAAACTCGTTTGATTAAAACCATAATCCTTATAAGGATGGTATTATACCAAACAATTAACCCTCGGGAAAAAAAGTATGGATTCTATGAATTGATTTGTCTAGGGATTATTAGAATAGAATGGGGTTTAAATTAATATTTACTGTGAAGAAGAGGTGTCCTTTTATAAGTTAGTGGAGGGGCACCCTAGACATTTCTCAAAATATTAAATTCATATAAATTTTTGTTCAATAATGAATGTATTCAAGGTGAATTATTTCTAGTGATATAGGATTATTGGTTGAAATAATTACATATAATATAAATAACCAATCATATGAGAGTATTTATACAATTGTCTTTTGGTAATAACCCCTACATAAACCCATTAACTCTTAACATGGCAACATGATCTCTTTATTGTAGAGGGTCAATATATTAACTACAAAATTTCTGTAGAATGATTAAACCTTATCAAAATCATTTGGTAGATTTACTAATTTCTAGAATTTTATATCATTTTAATAATATTATTTATAATAAAATATCTATAATGTCTATTTATAGAACAATTCATTTATTTTACTTTACTAATTTCAAGAGAACGCATAAAAAAGAAAAGTTATATTTTATTATATCCCAAACATTTCATAGATATGTATAAAATTCATTTATCACATTATTTTTCTCAAATTATATCTACTATAATATTTTTTATCTAATTTAGTTTATTTTTCGATGAATTGAATAATTACTTCATTGTCATAGTGCAATCATTTAAGGTAACTTTTTTCACTAAAGATTTAAATAAATTACCCTAATTAATATATATAAATTATTTTTGAAATTAATAATTATAGTTCCAAATATACTTTGTGTGAGCCAATGTTAAAAATAATTTAGTTAATTAAAATAAGAGGGAGATATGTTTGAATTTTCATTAAATAAATTATTATCAATTACATACTCTAATGAGAATTTCCTCAAAAGAAAATAAAATATACAATCATATGATTATGGAATGTAAGTATCAATCAAATAAAGTTTTGAAATGTGTAATTCTAATTTTAGAGTTCTTGTGATTTTATTTTTAGCCTTTAATTGCACCATTTTAGCCTTACTGTAGAAACAAAAATTTCTAACCTTACAGTTCATTTTCCTAAACAAATTCCCATATATTATAAATTTTGAATCCCTTTTCAAAAATATGAAAACCATTTTTCAAATTTAAAAACAAAAAATAGATAAATTTAATTTATAATTAATCAACCAAAATGAAATGTTCAACCCTTTTTTCAGAAATTTTCCCTTCTTAAAAATGAAATGTTTTAATAATAAAATAATGAATAAAATTAATTTAAAAAGTAATAATTGAATTATTTTAAATAAATAGTATCTAAATAAATTATATTACTAATATAAAATATAATTTCACTTTATAAATACTTTAAAAATAAAATAGAGCTCTTAAAAATAATTAGTATTTTAAATATTCATTGATAAATAAATATATTTATAAAATTCTCAAAAACACATTTAAATATATATTTTAAATAATTAATTAAAAATTGAAATTTTTTTTTAGAAATCAATTTCATACACCCTCTCTAAATTAATATCAAATTTCACTCGAAAAAATAAAGAAAAACTCATTTTTGATGAAAAAATATTTTTAAACAATTTATTGGAATTATGAAAAATTAAGGGATTGTTTACTAAGAATTTTTCAATACACTTATATTGTCTAGGAAATTAATATTTAATTTTTATTCTATTATTTCAATTAATACATATAAATATAATTTTTGGGATATCATTGTAAAATTTAAATAAAAATAATTCGTTATTCAGTTAATAAATGTGTTATGTATGTTATAAGCCATTAAACATAGTAATTTATTTCCAAATTTCATGTTAGTACACTTTGTCATATATGTAATTATCAAAATCACATTAAAAATTTAATCTTTTCCAAGGAACTTTCTTGTTTGGAGTATCAAGGAAATATACATTTTTTATCATATACAATGATTTCTTCAACATAAAATATTTTCTTTCAACTTTTTAAATTAGAAACCCAAATGGTTTTACAATACAATATTCAAAAAAAATATATCAGTTTAAATATATTGTCTTTACATCCATCTGATAATATTTGTACCAATGATGTTAATACACTTCTATAAACACTTTGATAATTTCCAATATTTCAATGGGCAAATGGTTTTTTTCAAAATTCATAACTTCGACATGCGAATAACCATTAAAAAATAAGTCATGATTATTTATGTGAATAATCTCTTTGTAAATAACAATTTTATATCCATCCACTTTTGGAATATAATATTATTTCTTGTTGGATATTGAACAAGTTCCATAGAGTCATTTTTGTTAATCTGGTTTAACTCTTCGTTCATTGTGTCTATGTATTCTGTATGTTCTACTACATATGAAATTTATTATAGTTCAACCAATATGTTAAAATATGTCTAAAATTATAATACATACATTTTTATATTATAAAAAATAAAATATTTTTTCTAATAACATTATCATATTCAATATGATTATATATTGGGAAATAATTATGTGTTTTTCTTCAATTCTTAGTTTCCTCACAACATGAATTTTATGAATATTCTATCATCTAATTTGGATCAATATTCTCTTCTATTTTTAAATAATCATTGGATGTATTAAAATTATTATCCACAAACTTACAATTACCAATATTAACGATGATTTATTTTCCACAACATTCACATCAAATGAAACCACCAACATTTATAAACGTTTATTCTTACATTAATAACTTCTTCAACAGGGAAAATATGACATGAAGATTCCATACCTAGTAATTTCAATAATTTTACCTGGATTATGATTTTTTATTATTTTTAAACATGGAACTCAAATAGCCATAAAATATTTAAATGAATTTTTCGTTAAAAAAATAAATGTTGGAAATCATTTTGGATTTTTACCTTAACAAAGTTCTATTTTGTACATGTACAGTAGTATAAACATATTATCTCAAAAAAACATAGAATGTTTATTTTAATCCAGTATGATTCTTACCATTTCTACTAAACTATTATAATGCATTTATACCACTCCATTTTAATAAGGATGTATGGTTAAATATACTAATGTTTGATTCCATGATTTAATAGTAAAGATCCATAATCATTCCAAGTGAACTCATTTCAGTTATAAGTTCTCAAATATATTATACAAACACCAATTACTATATTAACTTCACTAATTAAAATTATAAATATTTATAAAAACATTAATTTTTATTCACAAATGTAATGTTAGTAATTCGAGTGAAGCCATTGATAAATGTTATAATGCAAAAATATCCTTTCATATATTGAAATTTCATTGGATAACATAAATCTTATTGAATAAGTGTAGGATTAATTTTATACTTCATATATATAATCTAATAGATATTATCAATCATTTCCACATTAAATAATGTTTTATATATATCATCTTACTTCATATTCAATGTTGGAAAGTATATTTAAATATAAAATTTTGGGATTGTTTTCATGATCTCCATCCAATTTTTCTAAATTCTACGATGGAACATTATCTTTTCAACTTCATCACTCAAATTACATGAGTTTCAATGATCTCAAATTTCAATGATTATTTTTATATTTTTTTATAATCTAAAAAACATTACTATCTTCCAAACTTTTCAGGATACACAAATATATTATAAAAATTAAATATTTTCCATCATTAAAATGATGTCTCATAATATGTAAATTGTATTTGAATCTATTTACATATAATAAATCCTTATATTAAAATTTCCCAATTATAACTCACCAATTTACATTTATCTGATTTTTAAGAATCTATCATTTCCAAATGTAAATGTGATAAACTTGTAATAGCAATAAGAATAATCGTTTCCCTCATGTTCTATGACATTTAAAAGACACTTGATTCTCAATTTTATCAAGAAATAGAATAATTCATTATGAAATTTTTTTTCATGTTTCTATATTTTTTATGAATTTGTTGCAAACAATCATGAGGAAAAATTTCATATGAAATATAGTTGAAATTTTTTATTATAACATATTTTTCAAATAATTTTTCATCCAAATCAGTCGCCTGTTTTTTCTTCTTTCATGGAAGGTATGCAAAATAATATGACCTTTTACATTTTTTGGACGAGGATATTACCTAGTTCTAGGGCTAATATTTCATAAGAAACATGATAAGCTTCGTCTATTTACATTGATGCTTTTTTGAGACTCTAATTTGTCATTATTCTGGTACATTAAATATAATGATATTTTAATGTGGATTTACAAACCTCATCCTACTTAGCTACTAGTTTCATATCAAGATCACCCACTATCTATAATATCATAAAAAATCAATTTAAATTTTACAATCTCATGGATGTACTCGTATTTTTTTACAGTTATATAATTCCATTATTAATTATACTTTTTTATTTCTCCCTTAATTAGTATTATTCCATCCTATGTTTAGTCTTTTTCAAAATACATGTACCTATAAATGACCTCATTTCATAATACTTATATCATTATTCAGATCCTCCTCCTCCTCCTTCAATGATTTGAAATATTACATTTTTCCAACATTTTTAATTAATTTTTAGGACTGCCATTATTTTTCTTCTTCTAATGTATTTTCTTTGGAAGTGTTCGATTTGACATTCAAACTCCACATGTTTCCTTTGTTTTTAGTGAAGACTTTCTTACCACAAGCATATTTCTTATGTTTTTAGGACACATATTAAACTTCTTACACCATATTGTTTCTTCATAATGATCATCATAGTCACCAATTTAAATAACATGGAAATTCACACCATAATCCCAAATACCTCAAATATTAAAACATATTATTGGAAGCTTCCCTCTATACATTCATCTATGTCTTTGATAATATTTATTGATAAGATATATGATATTCTCATTCATTTCATTATATTGGTTATATTCTAAACTTTTATTATTATAAATCTCATATTCTTGGATTTTAAAATTTATAATATATTTAAAATCCTTTTCATCCATGATATTATTTTTTTAATGTTGTAGCTTTCCTCATATAATAAGGAACATGATTTCTATGAAATTATTCATGTGATAAATAATATTTAACATAAAAATTTTAGATTTTAGGTTCAATCCTATTCTAGAAACGTAGCATATGTTTCTTCAAAATAGTAAAATATTAAAATATATCTCAAAAATATCAAATATTTCACACAACATAATTAACACTACTAAAAATATAGACAATATTTTAATTATCTTTCAATTTTTTTCTTTGAACATGATTCACATTATATATAACTTTTATTACTTGTCTTTTGTGTTTCAATCAAATATACTTCCTAATTTATCTCAAATTTCCATAGGTATTATGGTACTTATGACCTTTATAAAAAAAATTAATGATAGATATATAATAATAAATTTCTATATTTTTTATCAATATCAATAATTCCTTTTTCAGTAAAATTATATGGAGAATATTTCTAAAGGGGTAAAAATCCCACTACTTCTAGTTCTAAAACGGCAAGGATATGTGATAGATGATGTGTATCATTCTCTTTTTCTGTCTATGTTAATATTTTCTATCGAAGGTATCAATCCCTATAAATTTGACTAAATAGAAATTTACATTGGTAATAAATAAAATTGGAAACCTTCCCTCTAATACAAATTGATGTTCATAAGGATCATTGACCCAATGAAAAGGGGGGATGAATGATAGGTTTTCATTTTACAAATTTATAACATTATTAATATTAAACCCAATAATTTATTATATTTTCATTCCTTATTGACTCTTATTATAAACTCAGTGGAATAAAAATATAGTAATGTAAGAAAGGAACACAAGATGATCAAGGTAAAACCTCTTGTGAGAACCTTCATCATTGACATTTCAAAAGTCATGGATCCTTGGAAACTAACCGTTACAAATAATTGAATAAAAAAATGATTTAACTCCCATTATAATTATTATTCCTCTCATTATGTATGTATATACTAACTCCTATTGTTTTAAAAATTTTCCATAAAAATAATGCAGAAAAAATGTATAAAATATTTTTAATGTATTTTTATAAAATTTCTTCTATAAATTCTGTATAATTCATCCGTAAAGTAATTTTATCCAGGTTTCCTTGAATTTTATTGGTAAACTCAATCTAATACAATATAATGAAGGACTTATGGGCTTGGGATCATCCTATCGATGTCCCCTCCTTGTGGTGGATTTATTCGGAGGCCTCTAGTTCCCTCCACATCAGTGTTGCGATTTTCCCAGTGGCGATGTACTACAGGATTCTTTGGCACTCCTGGTTCGGACCAATAGGAGTAAGACTGTTTTCTTCGGCATACTCTCCGGAGCATTCTGGGGCCTTTCTCGTTAGTGCGGGGAAGTCCTATGGTGTGTCCCATGGGGGTCGTTTCCTGCGGCGAGTGTGTGCCATGGATTGTCTTGAATCTTTATATGAATCCTTGAACCTATGATGGTGAATACTGAGGAGTTCTTGCTGGAAACGAACAACATGGTTTTCTGATGTTCTAGCTGTTTGATTTGGTGTTTGATTGTGTTTTTGGAGATGAAGATGATGGATGATCCCATCGTTAGTGATCGGTGCTGCGTGATAGTGGTCGTCGACGGTGAAGATGAGACGGACGCCGGTGAAGTTCTCTGGTGGTCCAGTGGATGCAGGTTTGTCTGATTGATGTGATTTGTCTGCCGAGGCAGGTCGTGGATCGAGGCGATGTAGGTCAGGCATCCTTGGTTCAATGCTCGAGGTGTGATGCGGGGTGTGCGGCTCAAGGCATGACTGGAAGTGCAGATTGTGGATTTGGTTTTTTGAAATTTAAAATTATACGGTAGTTTGGCTGTTTGGTTACGAGGTAATGTGTATGGTGATGTTCTATAATGGGTCCCAGAAACACTTAAACCGGCTTTCTGAAAATATAAAAAAAATGATTTGCGGATGTAATGTTTCTTAGAAATCGTCATCTATATAATGTTTTTTAAAACCCTTTTGGAATATTTCAATATTTTTAAAAAATAAACTACGCTGTATTTTCTTCATATGAAATATTTTTTCTCATGAAATCATGATAAATACTACATTAAACCTATTTTGTTCTATCACCATTCATCTATATTAACATTATACATCAATTTATTATAAATATTCATCTGATGATCTTCCATAAAAATTTATATATTATTTACATCTATAAAAAATTGTGATCGATGAAACTTTTTTCCAAAAGGTACCTTCAATGGACATCCTCTAGAAGAGAAATTAAAAAAACCTTCATCTTTATAAAATCATTCATCTTTTAAAATAAATCTGTGTGAATAGAAACTATATAAAATCAATTTATCTGTAAAAAAATATTTCTATTTATATTTCTTATACCATACTAAAGTCGGTTTCCTAAATTATTTCATATTCTAAATAAATATAAAAAAGAAAAATACTATTTTGACGGCCCTCTTGATTCATTAGAAACATCACCATTTTATATCATCATAACTAAAACATTGATTGTAATTATTTATCCCTTTTCTCCTTCAAAATCATTTCAAAAACTATTAAAATTTTAAAACACCTCATTTTTATATATATCTTCTATTTTCAGTAAATTTATTTTTAAAAATATACATTTTGGTTCCCTCTATCTAGTTGAATATTAAATTATTCATAAAAACCCTATCTGGTAACAACTGCAGAAGTTTTTCCATTAAACTGTTTCCAGTAGACTATGTGTGAATTCTTATATTAATTAAAAAAAATTCATTTCTACCCATGGTCATCATACTACTATATCTATATCCATTAATATTCATATTATCAAAAACTTTTTAATGCCATAAAATTATATAAAAACTTAATCCAATGTTTTTTTGACCCACATAAATTTTATTCATCTGAAGGATTTTTGAAATACCTTAATGTGTAAAAAAATAAGGATTTCCATTGTACTGAAGTATAAAATTTGTCCATCAGATGAAATGATGTAAAAATAAGTTGTTTCTCGTCAAATAAAATCTTATTGTATCATGAAGTCATCATGATGTTGGATACATTAATGAATAACAATGAGTTTTTAGATTTTATAATAATGATTCTTTATAATGTTATATAAAAATTACCACATTAATATTTTCAAACACTTCTTATCCATTAACATTATAAATATAATTATAATCATCCAATAACTTCATAAAAAAGTTTCTTTACAAAAATTCACAAAATATATAACAAATATTTCTTAAAAAACATATAACAACATTATTAGAAACTTTTCTTCAAAAACATCCTTCAACATTATATACTATTAATAAAACATTCTCTAACAAAATATTGTCTTCAAATAATACAAAACATTGATAAGAATTCATTACGAAGGATATTTACAATCATATGTTGGATATGTTTTTGGGAAATTATTTTAGAATCAAATGATAATTTCTGATCATACTCTCAAAATTTATGAAATAAAAACATCAAAAATAAAAAATATTATATACATATACATTGTATCATTTATAATATATTGATTTTAGAAAAAAGAATAATTACATATCCTTTTTTGTATAATCCTAATGGAAATTGAGTCTTATAACATGGTTTTTTTAAATGATTGTTTTGTTGGGTTCCTATAAAAGAAAATGAAACTTACAATAAGTAAATGAATCAGGCATTTGTTGTTGTTAAATCAAAATATGTGATTGTCTGTTGTGTCTATAGAAAACGGGCACAAAATTATCTCATTAAAATATATATAGTTTCATTAGTAGGTGGGGAAATTTTTTTAATTCACATTGAACCACAAAACTAACAATTCACTAAATAAATAATAAATTTGGAGAAAAAACTATTAACTTTTTCCAAAATATATAATCTTGAATATAAGTAATAAATATGGATAAAATGTTTCTATATGAGTATAATAGTTGATGTTTTCATGTTCCTTTAAATTATTTTATGATTAATTTGACATTAACCCCACTGTTATCGATAATAAAATAATTTGAAGACCACCAAGAAACACAACGATTCCGATCGAGTAGATATCAAATTTTGGATCTGATAGAAGCATAAATGTTATAGCAAGAATAATAGCAATGAAACTAAAATTACGAGGAACATATAAAACCATCTCAAAAAATAGTGGCGTGAGCGTCGTGATATTTTATCCCTGTGTGTTTGAGCGACACTTAGACATTGATATTTATAGTTTTTTATTCGACCGTTATAAAAACTATTTGTTATATGTTTTTAAATTAAGAATTTAGAAACGAATTATGATAACTGTTGATATAAAATAAATAAATAAAAACAATATTGATTTGAATATTATTATGCAATGAACAAAGTTTAAAAATATTTAATAAATTATTCTGAGAGTAAATAATGTTTTAAAAATTAGTATACATATATTCTGGAAAATTGATGAAAATATTACTATTCCATATCTTATTAATACGTTAATAAGAAGATTATATATATATAACGAAATGAATTTAGTAGTTTTATAACTAAATAAATATTGATTTCAAATTCAAATATATATATATATATATATATAATATGATAATGAATCATTAACGTTATTCTAATTTAATATATAAAATGGTGTTATTATATATATGTATATATATATTAATTTTAATATAAAAAAGATAATATATATATATATCATGATAAAACATAAAAAAATTGATTAAAATAGATTAAAAAATGAATAAATCATATAGAGGGTTGGGGTCCGTCGGATTTATTTTCGGTGTGAAGGCATATCGGTCCAAGGAGTTTTGTCTGATCAGTATCGGTGCACCTGCAAATCGAATCTGAGGCAAGGCATGCAGTTCACACCAAGTTGGGAAGGTCTGAGCTAGGTCGTGGTGATAAAGTTCAAGCTCGAATGAGTTTCAATTCGGAAGATCAAGTGTGGAACGAAGAACCAAATCCATTTTGCATTTAGGGTTACAGTTTTGATGAGGTAGGTCTATCTCATTTTTGATATCTGGATTTGTGATTATTTTTAATGGCCAAATATTTTGAGAAATTGACGCAACAGTTTTGTGTTTTGTCATTTTTTCTGTTTGGAAATTGACGCCTGCTCTGAATTCTTCTTACCCGATTACGAGGTCTTTTGCAAGTTGGATTAAATTATCCGATAAATCTTATTAGTATAGACAAGTGCGAGTTTTTTATTATTTCCTTCAGTTTGTCTTCAATCTTATCATTATTATATTGATTTTTTATATACCAGTATCAAAGATCTTTCAATATATCATGTATCAGGACTTAATTATACATTATTAGCATTCAATTCACCTTGCTATCATTTTCAGTGGTTTTGTGTCAACAAATTAATTAATTTTATCATTTGTCTTGTTTCAAGACCTTGTTTAGTAGCAGCTATATATAAATTATATATATAACACTTATCTATTAAGTATTAAATCAAAACCACACATTTGGATTTATCAAGTCCTTTTGGGAATGTTTCACCTATAAAGAACCTAGAATAAGAAAAATAATAAGGGTAGTCTTTGATTCTATCCCTTCTTTTGTTTTCAATTCCGAGAATTTCAGAGGGATTGTGATAACGGTGATAGTAGGAATGTGAAGGTAATCCAAAACCACATCAAAGTAGCACAAATTTGGAAGAAGATTTATGCTGACAACTGAAGGAAGGATTTGGAATTTCAAGTAGGAGATCAAGTTTTCTTGAAAGTATCTCCATGGAAGGGAGTTATAAGTTTCTGTAAGAAAGGTTAATTGAGTCTCAAGTACATCAGACCCTTCGAAATTCTAGAATGAATTGGGGTTGTAGCTTACAGTTTGGCAATGCTTCCAAGTCTCTCTAAAGTTCACGATGTGTTCCACATATCACTGTTGAGAAAATACATTCCTGACCAAACCCATGTCCTCACTTACAAGGAATTAGACCAGGATCCTGATCTGTCTTATTGTGAATATCCCATCAGGATTCTTGATAAAAGAGAACAAGTGCTAAGAAACCGGACGACTCGCATGGTAAAAGTTATATGGAGAAACCATAAAATGGAAGAGGAAACGTGGGAACCCAAGGAACCTATAATGAAGAATCACCCGAGTCTTTTCATGTGGTAGTATTCTAGAAATTTCGAGGAAAAATTATTTAAAGGAGGGGAGAATGTAACACCCCAATCTTCCATGGTACACTTCTCTTTAAATAATACAATAGCGTATATTGTAGGCAACTTCTAGTTCTAACACACACCAGAACCAATCAAACTTGCCGTTATGAATAGTAATACCCACTTTTTGAAATTTTATAAATTATATAATTCAAAATGGATATAATTTTTGGATTCATAATATCGAAATTAGATTATGGTGATCTTTTGGTATTTCTCTGAAAACATTCAATTTTTTATGAATAGTGAAAAAACAATAAGTTATAGTTTAAAACCAAATTTTTTTTAAAAAATTATTTATTTATTTAAATTTAATTAAGGTTAAAATATATACATAATACCTATATAAGTTCAATGTAGTTCATTAGAGTTAGTTTAGAATAATTTTAGATATATAAATATTTTATTGAACTTTTCACCGTCTTTTACCCATCTCCTAGGAGAATTTGGAAATTCACATAAAACATAATTTTTCGGCATAGGTGAGTGAAATTTAAAAAATTATAGAGACATGGTTAATATCAAGTAGAAAAATGTGGTTCAATGAGATGAAAATAATTTATGGTGAATAGTAACGTTTTACTTTTATTTACAACGGTTAAAAGTAAATAGGGTCATTAAGGGTAAAAATGATATTAATATTACCCTAACACGTGTCATAATTCTACTGGACAAGTGTATCTTGACCAAAAAAACTTAGGAAAAAAATATTATCATCTAGGTCCACATGGATTAGATTAGAACATTTATTATTTTTTAATTCAAATAATATTTAAAAAGTTAAAATAAAGTTTAAAAACTAAAAAATTTTTAATATAGAGTTATTCATATGATAAATTAGATGATAAATATTCATTAGAAAGCTAATATTATTTCCTACATAATGGTATTTTATTTATAATTTTTGGACATTAAATAAGATAATTTATTTATGACACAATGATGATGCAGTAATTACCATATTAATGAATGATTAAGATAATTGATATAATAAATACCCAAATAAATGTAATTTTAATCTTTTTATGAATTAAAATATTTTTCATGGTTAATATGACATATTAGTATTGGCTATATGACTTTTTTCATAAGTAATAATGTTGTTGTGAATTTACCAAAAAACAAAATACCCAATAGTGTCAAAATTGTCATAAAAGAGTTTTTAAAACAAATACTATATTATTAATTGTTATTATATTCCTAAAAAACTATTGTTCAGCCAAAGGACTTATATCATGATAGTTGTATCATTAATGGACCACTTGGGGGGTCGATTGGAAGTTTATATTAATTTTATTAACCATATAATTTAAAAATACAAAGAGACATGGTAAATGCCCAATTAATTAACTAAGAGTTAAAACTAAAACATAAGGATAATATAGTGACCCAAACCTATCTAACATCTATTTTTTGAAAGGATTTCAACTCATCCTCTCCTTAACCTTTAAAAAATCCACTTTGAGCTATTATAACCCGAATATGAATTTATTATAAAATAATATTTCTAGCTTTTCCAAAGGTGTCCCTCACCCCACCTATAAAAGGGGCACTCCCCCTTCCCTTTAATTTACACCTTCAAATACATTTTTCTCGGCCAAAATCTACCCAAATATTCTCTAAAATTCCTTCAATTCAACCTAGAGGCCTTATTTTGATCATAAATCCATCCTAAGTATCCATTTTGATCAAATCAAATGGAAGAACCCGATGAAGAGATAATGTTTTCACCACACGCTTTCATGTTCCTTTCTTCTTCCACTTATTCTTTCTTTGTTATTTCCATTATAAAAAAATAACTCCAGTGTCTTCTATATACATTGGCGTTATTATAAATATGGTACAACCATATTCAGTATTCTATCCATCCATTTAATGACATGTCACCATACGTGCGTACGTACGGCTTCCTGTCTCCACATCGTGGGGTAATTGTTATTCAATACATTATTATTTGGATGGGTATGATATTTATGTGTAATTGAAGAAAATAATAAATATAACATTGTTATGATTATTTATATATGATATAGCATCTAATTATATATTATTATAATATCAAAAGAATGATATTGTCGCTCGTGCGTACGTACGGACTACCGTCTCCACAAACGTGATGAGATTCATTCCTCATCGTATCCATTCAAGTCTAATTCTCATTTGATAATTAAAAATAATTTTTAAGGAAATTATATTATTATGGATATAAATAAGATATAACCTATCTACAACAAACACGCCTTATGTAACAAAACATATTAAACAAAATGAGTAAGTTAACACACAAATCAATGATAATACTAAGATATTATTAACAAAGAAATGTTAAAAGATCATATATGATATCATATTAATTTAAATAATTCTTATACAATTGAATAACAATTATTTGACCATTATATGGGAGGTTAACCTACTCTTGACCAAATAAAATTACAAGGTAAGGGTTTATTTCACAATCTCTTCATTATCCGAGTTTTTTATACGTTATTATCTACTGGGACCTCATTATCATCCACATCAATGTTTCTTAAAAATGTATTTCAAAACATTCTTCCTACTTTACAGAACATCTTTTAAAGTCATTTATAACCTTTTTTGACTTTTTATAAAAAGTTTATAAAGGAATATTTCTGTCGTTTTCCAAACAAGGTCCTTTTTAACATTTCTGATAGAATTAAGGTAAGAATGCTTTTTTTAACTTATACGGTGGGTGTGGCTATTTTCTGCCATTATAAAATCGTCGAAGATTCCCTTAAAAGCTTATAAGAATATTTTCAAAGTAAATGTTTTCTTTTATAATTATGTGACATTTAAATGATTTAAAAAAAGAGATATTTCTCTCAAATAGTTTTGATTTCATCTATTACAACATCCTTTGATGGATTTTATGCTTATTTGAAGTTGATTTAATATGATACAAAACTTCAATATTTTATTAATGGTTTTGTAATATTATTTACTGTGGATGTTTTATTTTTATACCATTCATGGTTTATGGAGAATTTATTGACATTTTGTATGCTAGTTTTAATATGAATGTTTATGTTATGTTTAAAGATATTCATATGAGGAATGCATTGGACTTAATAAGTGATGGGTGGAGCCCTCTGTAGCTCCTCGATGCATCCTTAGGTCTCATGAGACAAACTAGGGTCTTGGCATAAGGCCTTGAAAAAATATTATTTGTAGTCTTAGAACAGGGCCTTGACTGTGTGGTTATGATAGACTGGCATTATGAATTCCATCATTATAAAAGTGGTTATTGATATTGCATGTGATTATTTGACTAGTATAATATCCATGTGAATAAGTACATGGCATTATTACATTTATCTTTTCAATATTATAGTGATGTTCAAGTATAAAAGGCTTTTGTTTTTTATACATTGCCTTAAAAGTTTCTGTTTATTTATGAGTGTTTCCACTATATTTTTATCCTTACTAAGCACAAACTATAATGCCCAAACCCTAATTACCCATTTTCATTGCATTATTACATAACATTGGCATGATCATAGAAGTTAAAGTCTCGAATGACTGATTAGTTTAGCAGCCTTGGAATCAATAGATACATTCATAAAGGTTACATTAAATCATAAAGTAAATAAAACTACAACAACATCTTGTCTTCATATCCCCTAATACATTCCCTGCAGTTCATTCATAAAATACTTATTCACATCCTGGGGAAAATTAAAACATTGAAATGGGTGAGCTCAGATGCTCAGTAAGGATAACAATATTGCGGAAACATTCATAATAAAACCTAAACATTTAAGGAAATGTATAACTAACAAAAAATCTTTTTAAGCTTGAACTTCAGCATAATATAGAAAAGATAAAATGAAATAATTCTGTTTACTTATTTACATGAATATTCTTCTAGTCAAATAATCACATGAAAAATCAATAACAACTTTCATAATGATGGAATGCATAATGCCAGACTATCATAACCACATAGTCATGGCCTTATGCCATGACTACAAATAATATTTTGTCAAGCCCTTGTGCCAAGACACTAGTTTGTCTCATGATACCTACTGATGCATCGAGGAGCTATAGCATCCTCTACCCGTCACTTATTAAGTCCAATTAATTCCTTATATGAACAGGTTTAAACATAACATAAACTTTCATATCAAAACTTGCATACAAAATGTCAATACATTCTTCATAAACCATGAATGTTATACAAATAACACATCCATAGTCAAACATATCTAAAAACCTTTAATATAATATGGAATTTTTGTATCATAATAAATCAACTTCAAATAAGATTAAAATCCATCAATTTATGTTGTCATAGATGAAATCAAAATTATTTGAGAGAAATATCTCTTTTTTGAAATCATTTAAAAGTCACATAATTATAAAATAAAAAATTTACTTTTAAAATAATCTTATAATATTGTAAGGGAATATTAAACAATTTTATTATAGCAGAAAATAGATGCACCCTCCATATAAGTTAAAAAAACATTCTTACCTTAATTTTGTCAAAAAAATTAAAAAGGTCCTTGTTTGGAAAACGACGGAAAGATTCCTTTATAAACATCTTAAAAAAGTCAAACAAGGTTATAAATGACTTTAACCAATATTCTGTAATGTATTAAGAATTTTTTCAAATAAATTCTTAAGAAACATGGATGTGGATGATAAAGAGGTCCCAGTAGGTAATCATGTATAAACAACCTCAGATAATGAAAAGATTGAGAAATAAACCATTACCTTGTACTTTTTATTGGTAGAGGGTATGTTAACCTCCTGTATAATGGTTAAATAATTGTTATTAAATTATAAAAGAATCGTTTAAATTAATATGATATCATATATGATCTTTTAACATTGACTTGTTAATAACATCTTAGTATTATCATTGTTTTGGGTGTTAAATTACTCATTTTCTTTAATATGTTCTGTTACATAAGTCGTGGTTTTTGTGGATAGGTTGTATCTTATTCATATCTATAATGATATGAAGTCCTTAACCATTATTTTTAATCATCAAATGAGAATTATACTAGAATGGATACGATGGGGAATGAATCTCATCACGTTCATAGAGACAGTAGTCCATACGTTTTCATGAGAAACAATATCATTATTTTGATATTATAATAATATATAATTGGATGATACAACATATATACAGAATCATTATAATCTTATATTTATTATTTACTTCAATTAAACATCAATATCATACCCATCCAAATAATAATGTTTTGAATAAAAATTACACCACGACGTGGAGACGGTAAGTCATATGTATTCATGTATGGTGACATGTCATTAAAAGTATGGATAGAATACCTCGCTAACCTTGTAAATTTAGACTCATAATTTTTGAAATTATCATCCTCCTTTTGCCTCAGATTCAGAAATTGTGTTTTTATATCTGCTCGATGGTCATAAGGAAAGTATTTTTCTAATAAAATCTCATTAAACTACCTCCATTCCATATTTGATACTTCATCATCCTCCTTCATGTTTTGAATCATTGACCACCATTGATCAGCATCTCCAGTGAGGCGGTAAACCGTCATGAAAACTTTTTCCCTTTCACTACTCCCCATGGAATGGAATATTTTATCTAAAGAATTTATCCATTTCTCATATAATAATGTATTTGTACTCCCATTGAATTTCAGTGGTGACTACCTCATGAAGCGATCTCACATTGATCCTCCACTCTATGGATCTGGGTGCTCCAAACAAGTAAGGTTATTATTCATAACCTGATTGATTTGTCTCAGTATGGTGATAAGTTGATCTGCACCAGTTGTATCACCAACTCCACTATAATTATCTTCAACAGGAGGTCAATCCCTACAAGGAGTGCTTGTATTGATATGGTTTCTATGTCTTCCACTAGGTGCCATTTCTAAACAGTGGAATACACTAGATTAGATTATGAATCGCAATACATATTTCCAATCTTTTAAAACACTTAACATGAATTGAACAGTTTATGGATATAATCCATAATAATAAAAATGTTTTCTTTGAGGACGTATATACTCATAAAAAACTTCAAAATGGTTGGTAAAGGAATTGAGAATTATCCTAAGCATATCCCCTAGGAGTGTTGTAACCAACAGTGTAGCAAAGCCCATTGTCGTGCACCAGTTCCAGTTCGAGTCGAGCTCAATGTGGTGTTTTCAGGTTTTACCCCTAGGTACATCTGTGCCAGAGCCGCCTATACCTGCTCATATCCAGACAGGGATGTATTGTTGGAAAAACTCACAAAATCTCTATAATACAAAAATTCTAGAAAGATCATCTATACTAATCCTCAATGTCCATCATAGGTCTCTGTGCTCTAATCAGATGTTATCTAAATCTAGCTTCCAAGGTTTATACTAAACTTCCTCTAATACCAACTGTAACACCCTGTCCCTAATTACCTAGATTCGGTGCATTATTACATAACATTTGCATGATCACAAAATATCAAGTCTCAAAAATCGATTAGTTTAGTAGCCTTAGAATCACTAGATACATTCATAAAGGTTACAAAACATCATAAATTAAAAAAACTACAAAAACATCTTGTCTTCATATACCATCATACACTCCCTACAGGTCATTCATAAAATACTTCTTCACATCGTGGGAAAACTATAACATTGAAAAGGGTGAGCTCAGATGCTCAGTAAATATAACAATATAGCGGAAACTTTCATAAGTAAACAAAATCATTTAAGGCAATATATAACTAAAACAAAAGCCTTTTAAACTAGAACATTAGTATAATATGGCAAATATAAAATGAAATAATGTAATTTACATATTCACATGGATATTATACTAGTCAAATAATCACATGTAATATCAATAACCACTTTTATAATGATGGAATGCATAATGCCAGACTATCATAACCACATAGTCAAGGCCGTGTGCCAAGACTACAAATAAGATTTTGTCAAGGAATTGTTCCAAGACACCAGTTTGTCTAATGAGATCTACCTATGCATCAAGGAGCTTTAGCGGGCTCCACCCATCACATATTAAGTATAATGCATTCCTCATATGAACAGTTTTGACCATAACATAAACATTCGTATTAAAACTAGAGTATGAAATGTCAATACTTTCTCAATAAACCATGAATGGTATAAAAATAACACATCCATAGTCAAACATATCACAAAACCTTCAATAAAATATAGAAGTTTTTTATCATAATAAATCAACTTCAAATAAGCTTAAAATCCATCAAAGGATGTTGTCATAGATGAAATCAAAACTATTTGAGAGAAATATCTCAATTTTGAAATCATTTAAAAGTCACATAATTATAAAAGAAAACATTTACTTTGAAAATATTATTATAAGCTTTTAAGGGAATCTTCGACGATTTTAGAAGGACAGAAAATAGTTGCACTTACCGTATAAGGTAAGAAAAACATTCTTACCTTAATTTTGTCAAAATGGTTAAAAAGGAACTTGTTTGGAAAACAACAGAATGATTCCATTATAAAATTCGTATAAAAAGTCAAAAAAGGTTATAAATGACTTTAACCCATATTCTGTATAGTAGTAAGAATGTTTTGAAATACATTTTTAAGAAACATGTATGTGGATGATAAAGAGGTCCTAGTAGATAATCATGTATAAACAACCTCAAAATAATGAAGAGATTGTGAAATAAACCCTTACCTTGTACTTTTTCTTGGTAGATGGTAGGTTAACCTCATGTATAATGGTGAAATAATTGTTATTTAATTATACAGGAATCATTTTAATTAATATGTTATCATATATGATCTTTTAACATTAGATTGTTAATAATATCTTAGTATTATCATTGTTTCGGGTGTTAACTTACACGTTTTTTTATATTTTTTGTTACATAATATGTGATTGTTGTGGATAGGTTGTATATTATTCATATCCAGAATGATATCAAGTCCATAAACATTATTTTTAATCCTCAAAGGATAATTAGACTTGAATGGATACGATGGGTAATTAATCTCATCGGGTTCATGGAGATGATAGTCCGTACATACTCACGAGCGACAATATCATTCATTTGATATTATAATAATATATAATTGGATGGTATATCATATATAATGAATCATTATAATGTTATATTTAATATTTACTTCAACTACACATCAATATCATACCAATCCAAATAATAATGTTTTGAATAACAATTACACCATGACGTGGAGACGGTAAGTCGTACGTACCCATGTATGGTGACATGTCATTCAAAGGATGGATAGAATACTGAATATGGGTGTACCATATTTATAATAACGTCACAGTATATAGAATATACTATATTTATTTTTTTATAATGGAAATAACAAAGAAAGAATAAGTGGAAGAAGAAAAAAAGTTGAAAGAGGATGGTGAAAACATTACCTCTTCTTCGAGTTGTTCCATTTCATTTGATCAAAAGAGCTCCATAGGTTGGAATTCAGATCAAAATAAGGCCTCTAGGTTGAAGAAAAGGAAGTTGAAAGAATATTTGTGTAGGGGTTGGCCGATCCAAAAGGCTTTAAAGGTTTAAATTATGGAGAAGGGGGAGTGCCCTTTTATAAAAGGGGTGAGGGGAACCTTTGGAAAATCTAGAAATATTATATTATAATAAATTCATATTTTGTTTACAATAGCTATAAAGTGGATTATTTAAATATAAAGGTGGGTATGGGTTGAAATATATTCAACCAATAGATGTTTGATAGGTTTGGTTCACTATATTAACCTTATCTTTTAGTTTTATCTCTTAGTTAATTAGTTTGACATTTACCATGTCTCTTTGTATTTTCATATTATATGGTTAATAAACTTACTATAAACTTCCAATCGATCTCCAAGTGGTCCATTAATTCTACACATATCGTGATATAAGTCCTTTGGCAGATCCTTAGATTTTTAGGAATAGAATATCAATTAATAATATAATATTGGTTTTAAAAACTCTTTTATGTCAATTTTGACACTATTGGGTATTTTGTTTTTTGATAAAATCCCAAAAACATTATTATTTCAAAAAAAATTCTTATAACCAATCCTAATATGTCATATTAACCTAGAAAATTAGTGGAATACATAAAATGATTCAAATTTCATTTATTTGGTTATTTATAATTTCAATTATCTTAATCATTAATTAATACGGTAATTACTACATCATAATTTTTTCATAAATAAATTAACTTATTTAATGTCTAAAAATTTTAAATAAAATACAATTATGTAAGAAATATTTTTATCATTCTAAGGAATATTTATAATCAAATTTATAACATGCATAACCCTATATTAAAAATGTTTTAGTTGATAAACATTTATTTTAACCCATTTAACTCTTCATTGAATTAAATAACAATAAATGTCCTAATATATTCCAAGTGGACCTAAATGATAATATTTTATGCCTAAGGTTTCTTTTGGTCGAGGTACACTTTTCCAATAGAATTAGGACATGTTTTAGGGTAATATTAATGTCATTTTTCCACTTAATTCGCCTATTTACTTTTAACCGTGGTAAATAAATGTAAGAAGTTACTATTCACCATAAATTATTTTCATCTCATTGAACCACATTTTATTCATTGATATTAACAATTTCTCTCATATTTTAGAAATTCCACTCACAGAAGTGGTAAAATTAAGTTTTATTTGAATTTCCAAATTCCCCTTGGAGGTGGGTAAAAGACGTTGAAAACTTCAATAAAATTTTTATATATATATAATTATTCTAAACTAACTCTAATGATTTACATTGAACTTATATAGGTATTATGTATATATTTTTAACTTAATTAAATTTAAATAAAATAAATAATTATTTAAATAAAAATTTGGTTTTAAACTACAACTCAGTGTTTTTTACTATTCATCAAAAATTGAATGTTTTTAAAAAAATTCCAAAAATTCACCCTAAGCTAATTTCGATATTCCAAATCCAAAAATTAACTCCATTTGGAATGTAAAAATTTATAAAAATCCAAAAAGTGGATATTACTATTCATAACGGCTAGTTTGACTGGTTGTGGTGTGTGTTAGAACTCGTAGTTGCGTACAACACACGCTACTGTATTATTCAGAGAGAAGAGTACCGTGGAAGCTTGGGGTGTTACATTCTCCCCACCTTCAGATAATTTCATCCTCAAAATTTTTAGAATACTACCACATGAAAAGACTCGGGCGATACTTCATTATAAGTTTCTCGGGTTCCAACATTGCATCTTCCATTTTATGGTTTCTCCATAGAACTTTTACCAAAAAAGTCATTCGGTTCCTCATCACTTGTTCTCTTGTATCTAGAATCCTGACGGGCAGATCGTAAAAAGATAGATCGGGTTCTAGTTCTAATTCCTTATATGTGAGGACATGTGTTGGGTCAGGCATGTATTTTATCAATAGTGATATGTGGAACACATCGTGAACTTTGGAGAGACATGGTGGAATTTCCCAACGGTAAGCTACAACCCCAATTCATTCTAGAATTTCGAAGGGTCCAATGTACCTGGGAATCAATTACCTTTTTACTGAAACTTATAACTCCATTCCATGGAGATACCTTCAAAAAACCTTCTCTCCTACATGAAATTCCAAATCCTTCCTTCAATTATCCACATAGCTCTTCTTCATACTTTGAGCTACTTTGATGTGGTTTTGGATTACCTTCACCTTCTCCATCGTTTCATCCACATGTTCTGGTCCTATAAGTTTTATTTCACCAACATCATCCCAATAGGATGGTGTGCAACATCTATTTCCGTATAATGCTTCATATGGTGCCATATAAATACTCGAATAGAATCTATTGTTATAGGAAAATTCTACAAGAGGTAAAGATTGATCCCACATATCCTGAAAGTCATGTGAGAAAGATCTCAACATGTCTTTTAAGGGTTGAATAGTCTGTTCTGATTGTCCATCTGTTTGAGGGTGGTAGAATGTGCTCAAATGAAGTTTAGTATCCAAGCCCTTCTGAAGACTCTTCCAGAATCTTGAATTAAAATGGGTATCACGATCAGAAACAATTGATAGGGGTAATCAATGAATTTTCACAACATCATTAATATATATCCTATCTAGATGTTCAAGTGGTATATCTTCTCTTATAGCATGAAAATGTGCTGATTTGGTAAGACGATCAACAATAACCCATATTGCATCGTTCCTTCTAAGAGTCTTTGGTAGTCCCATGATAAATATCATCGTGATATTATCCCATTTCCACTCAGGTATGGGATGAGGTTGTAAGACTCCTCCAGGCTGTTTCCTTCAAACTTTCACTAGTTGGAAAACCATACATCTTGACATAAAATCAAAAATATCCCTTTTCATGTTGTCCCACCAAAAATGTTCCTTCAAATCTCTATACATTTTGGTGCTCCCAGGGTGTATAGAGAAATTTGAACTATGAGCATCATCCAACAATTCCCTTTTTAGATCAGGTATATCAGGAACACAAAGTCTCTTCCCAAATTTCAAAATTCCATCTTCATACACAAAGTCATTTAATCTCCAATCATTCATAGGTTTAATCTTCTTTTGAAATTCATTATCATCATTCTGAGAACTCTTTATCCTTTCTATTAAAGATTGTTTGGCAACCATTTGAAAAAGTATTGATTTTTCACTTTCCATGGTTATTCCCATATTCAATATTACTACATCCATGAAAATAGGATCCCTCTCAACTCTCATCTTGTTAAAAAATCCATGATCCTTTCTTCTCAAAGCATCTGCCACCTTATTTTCCTTCCTCGGGTTGTAGTATATCATACAATCATAATCCTTGAGAAGTAAAAGCCATCTCCTTTCCCTCATCATGAGTTCTTTCTGTGAGAAAATATACTTCAAACTCTTGTGATTCGTATAAATCTTGCATATTTCACCATAGCAATAGTGTCTCCAAATCATCAAAGCAAAGATTAAAGCAGCTAACTCAAGATCATGAGTAGGACAGTTTTGCTCATGAATTTTTAGTTGTCGTGATGCATAGGCAACAACCCTATAATTCTTCATAAGGACACAACCAAGTCCTTTCTTCGATGCATCACTATAAATAATGAACCCATTATTCCCCGATAGTATAGTCAATATAGGATCATTGAATAATCTTCTCTTCAATTCATCAAATCATTTTTCACACTATTTTTTCCAAAAAAAATTAACCCCTTTATGTATGAGCATTGTTAATGGGTTAGTAAATCGAGAAAAATTCAGGATGAAATGCCGTTAATAACCGGATAAAGTAATAAAACTACGTACCTCAGTTATACTAGTTGGTGCTGGCCATTCATAGATTTCCTTGGTCTTAGAAGGATCAAGAGGGATTCCATCTTTGGAAACAATATGGCCAAGAAATGAAATTTCCTGAAGCTAGAATTCACATTTGCTAAAATTCTCATATAATTCATGTCTTCTAACAGTCTTCAGGATAATGCGCAAGTGATTTTCATAGTCTTCGTAGCTTTTGGAATATATCAAGATATCTTCAATAAATACCACTACAAATTCATCGAGATATTCTTTGAAAACTTTTTTCATTAGATCCATGAAAACATAGGGTGTATTAGTCATCCCAAAATGCATTACTGTAAACTTGTAATGCCCGTACCTGGTTTGAAATGCTGTCTTCGGATTGTTTTCCTTCTTCACACACAACTGATGGTATCCAGATTGAAGATCAATCTTTGTAAAGTATTGATCTCCATGCAGTTGGTCAAATAAATCATTAATACATGGTAGGGGATACTTGTTCTTTATTATTATATAATTGATTTCCCTATAGTCGATACATAACCTCATAGATCCATGTTTCTTCTTAACAAAAAGGACAGGGTCTCCCCATGGAGAAACACTAGGGTGAATAAATCAATTTTTTCACAATTCTTCAAGTTGTTTCTTCAGTTCAACTAATTATACAGTGTCCATTCTATAAGGGTTCATCGATATAGTCCTTGAACCAGGAAATAAATCAATAGAAAACTCAATTTCTCATTCTGGAGGATTTCTAGGTAAATCTTCCGGAAACACATCTACATATTCTTTCATAATAGGCACATCCACAATTTGAACAATCCTTTCCTTACCCACAGTTATTTCATTCTCTTCCTCCCTAATAATTGAATTTAGTTGAGCTAATAGCGGTGGATCTAGGTAAGAATCAAGTGGTAAAGATTCTGATATAATGATAAGGTGTTCCTTATCATCATCATCAAAAATTATAACCTCCTTCTTCTTACAATAAATCATGGCATCATGGTCTAAAGCCCTATCCATACCAAAGATAATATCAAACTAAATCATAGGTTTGACGATGAGATCTGTAGATAAAGAACTTTTATGTACCCTAATGGGAACTAATCCATAAAACATTGTAGCAATGATACTTCCCTCATGATTTTTAACTTAAAACTCCCCTGTTAAATAAAATTGGAAATATATAATTTTCCTAGAAAACTGGGAAGATATGAAATAAAGAGATGATCCAGAATCAAATAATTCATTTTTAAACTTGAGGAAACCATTAAATTACCTGACACCATGTCTTTTAGAGCTTCCACCTCAACATTTGTGATAACAAAAGCTTGGCCTTGATCCATTGGACGTTTCTGAGGTAAGTTCCCCTGACGCTTAGGAAATTCATTTTCATAATGTCCCATCACCCTTCCTTAATGGCTCGAAGGCCTTCATTTGTATTGATTTTTAATAACCCCCTTTCATTTGTATTGATTTTTGATAAATTCACATCAACATTATTACATCGAAAAAAATACATATAGCCAATAATAATATGTCATATTAACCTGGAAAATTATTGGAAGTCATAGAAAGATTCAAATTACATTTATTTGGGTAATTATAATATCAATTATCTTAATATTTAATTAATACAATAATTAGTGCATCATAATTGTATCATAAAAAAATTAACTTATTTAATGTCTAAAATTATAAATAAAAAACCATTATTTATGAAATCTATTTATCTTTCTAATGAATATTTATAATCGAATTTATCTTATGTATAACCCTATATTAAAAATGTTTTAGTTATTAAACTGTGATTTTATCCTTTTAACTCTTCTTTGAATTAAATAATAATAAATCTCCTAATCTAATCCAAGTGGACCTAAATGATAATATTTTATTCCTAAGGTTGTTTTTGGTCTAGATAAACTTTTCCAATAGAATTAGGATATGTTTTAGGGTAATATTAAAATCATTTTTATCCTTAATTACCCTATTTACTTTTAACTGTGGTAAATAAAACTAAAAAATTATGATTCACCAAAAATTATTTTCATCTCATTGAACCACATTTCACTTCTTAATATTTACCGCGTCTCTTGGATTTTCAAAATTCCACTCACAGAAGTTGTAAAAGTAAGTTTTTTGTGAATTTCCAAATTCTCCTATGAGGTGGGTAAAAGACTGTGAAAAGTTCAATAAAATATTTATATATCTAAAATTATTCTAAACTAACACTAATGAATTACATTGAACATATATAGTTATTATGTATCTATTTAGACCTTAATTAAATTTAAATAAAATAAATAATTATTTAATGAAAATTTTGTTTTCAAACTATAACTCAGTGTTTTTTCACTATTAATCCAAAATTGAATGGTTTCATAAAAATACCAAAAATTCACCCTAAGCTAATTTTGATATTCCAAATCCAAAAATGAAGTCCATTTGGAAATATAAAATTTATTTAATTTCAAAAAGTGTTTATTACTATTCATAACTCCTAGTTTGATTAGTTGTGGTGTGTGTTAGAACTCGAAGTTGCGTACAACACATGAAACTGTATTACACAAAGAGAAGCGTGCTATGGAAGATTGGGGTGTTACACTGGGGCCCCCTCTGAGCAATCAGTAAACCGTATATACCACCATAAGAAAGCCACCAAAAGGTTATTTACATGATAGAATCATCGATTGGTAATGTCTACAATATTGGGTTTCTTTATTCTCATATACATATACACTTTCACACCACTAAATAACCATATAGTTTAAGAAATACTATACAATTATAAAGGAATAAAAATTCATGAAGTATCCATTTATGAGATATGAGAGTACAGTTTAAGATCCTATTTTGGGTTTGTGTTGTATTTTTTCAAATAATATGGAATTATATACTAATGATTAAGAAAAAATGTTAAGTGTGGTGGTGTTTCAAATCCTGTTTTTTGAAGATTTAGTTCAATTTATGTATGATGAAATATTATTCTTTTAGGTAAAGTGGTGATGAAATTGAAATTTTTATGGATTCTTTTAAGGAAATTATATCTAATGATTGAAAAATTCTCCTTGTAACTCTTCTGATTTTACAACTATTACAATATTTTTAAACATATCAGATTCATGTCTATATATTTCGTATTTATACTAAATAAATTGTATTAAATAATTAACTGAAGACAATAAAAATATATATATTGGTGATGATTGTTATACTCTGTTATAAAAGAGAAAATAAATTTGTCTCATTCTTAAAGAATTATCTTAGAAAATTTATTTGAGTTTTTTTGTATTACTAAGAAATTAGTAAGTACTTATTTGAGAGGTATTTTTTAAAAACAATTTCCTAGACAATATTAAACAATGTATCCCCTCAACCACACTTTTGGGAGCTCTATGTAAACTACCTAAAATTTAATCAACTATACCATCCATGGATGGAATGTGTGGGAGTTAAATAAAAGTTTCATTTTAAAAGATCGAATGAAAGGATCAAAAGTTGCATATCCCCAATAGTATTCTTAATGTTATATATATGTGTGCACCCCCTAATATGGTGGTGTGTGAAGGTGTTTTGGTTGTAATATCCTTCTGTCGGCATGATAATATAATGACATGGAATCACATAAATAGTGTAACATATAAAATATTATGTCTAATGTTTTATTAGTGATGGTCAGTCACATTACCCATGTTAGAATATATTTATAAAATGAAAACCATCTAATATTATTAGTATATATAGTCCGACCAAGACACAGCTTTATATTCATCCTCTACACATCTACTCTGTATATGACATTCCAAGTTCCAATGGATCAATTTTACAACCCTCAACATATGTACAATTATATTTGATGAATTATTATATCTCAAGAACTAGATATTATATGTATCATGAATTTAATCTATGTCATTCAGGCATGTTATCTTTCAATGAATATTATACTTCGGAATAAATATGATGAATTGAAGAAAAAATGAGGTAGTGTTGGTGAATTCATAGTAGCCAAGAGAATAACATGAGTTCTTTACACTAAAAGAATGATCCAACTACTTGATCATAAAATGGTTCTCAGTAACGTCATGTTGGTAGACTAATACCATGTAGTGATTAAAATGTAGAAAATTCTATGATATTAAAATCACCCATGAATCAATACAACTACTAAAAATGTCATGGAATGTGGATTTTATGTTCTGAAACATAAGATATATAGGATAAGAACCTTATAAATAATTATCAACTCTCCCAATTGACATATACTTGTAATATATTTCAGGTATCTCATTTTTTCATCTCAAGAAAATAGAGAATTCACATGGATTCACACTTAAACTAAAATTAAGGAGAGTTTTACATGCCTATTAATCTAAATAAAGAAGGATTTCCATGAGAAACCTATCTACGTAGTGGGGAAAAACATATATCTGCATTTCTTCATAAATTTTAGAACCAACCAAAACTCTTTTATGATGATGATTCTATCGAACATTTTCTGCTCAATCAAAACATAATGGTTACATGAATTAAAATATTATTGTAAAGTGAAGCATTGCATGATATTTCTATATGCACCTTTTCTAGACAGTGAAAAGTAAATTCAAGTAATGATCTAATAAATTTCATGCAATGAAATAGTTATTAATGTTTATTAATTTCAATATCCTAAATAAGGGAGAAAATTCATGAATGTATAAAGTACATGGATGTATAAAAATAAAAGATTCTAATAATATATATGTTCTCCCAAAATATATGAAGAAGATGATAATAATTTCATATAAATAATCAAAATAATTTTTCAATGTGATAAGTTTTTAAAGATTTATAAACCCTTAAAAAGTATCATGCTAATGAGAATAACTTTAGAGTTCATTTTATCAATAATGATACGCATTGTACACATCCGATTGAGAAACAAACACTAAGAATGATATCTAAATTGTGTGTTGATGATTGAAAAAAAGAATATGTTTTTATAAAATATATATGTTATTGATTACATATTTGATAAGGAGGATGTTTTGAGATATCCAGTAAATGGAACAACATATATATTATTTTGATTGTATAATAAGAAGAGGAATTATACTTTATTGTTTCATTTTGGAGACAACACACTATTTTCAATGAATTTGTTGCCGAAATTAGATTTATGAACATATATGATATTGATGAAAAAAATAATTTTCTTTGTTAGAAATCATGATATATAATTTTTATCACATTAGAATGGGCATACAAAACTCTTACACATTTTTCATCAATTTTGAATATTTTATTCTACTCAATCAATTCTAAGAGGATGAGATTAAGTTCATTCCCCCGATCATGCATTTAATGATAATAATAGGAATTTTGTGTGGGGGGGATTACCATATGTCCTCTGAGAACTTAATTATCCAAATTAGAGGTAAACCTCATTAAAAGTAATATTTTTCTTTATTATTAACTAGTTTATGGTTGTTAATTATTGGGGAAGATAGAAGATATCCATTTACTACAGATGTAAGAGTGGTAAATAAAGGTTTAAAATTTTTATGGTTGTAAATTTCATTAAAAACTAATAAAACCACTCAACCTCTTAGTGTGGATATTCTACCCGGAGCCTAATTACTTTTATTAGTGGTAATGATTTACACCTCAAGTAATTTTATCTATTTGATGGTTGTTAGATTTTTATTTCTCTTATGAATTAAAGATAGAATGAAAATATGAAGGATCCTTATATTCTGCATGTCATTAATATATCTTAGCTAATAAATTGAAGAATATATGAAGTAAATAATTGAGAATGATGTTGAATATAATATTATGAATAGAGGATATTTAATAAACAATAATTAGTGTTGTTGTTCTTATATATGATGTTTCAAAATATTAATCAGATTCGATAAAGATAGAGAGTTTACATAATATTTCCAATGAAATTGTAAATTTATTTTATTCTCTTTCAGTGTAATTTAGAAAGAGAACTCTGACCGTGAAGGAAAATTAGAGAATATGAAGAAATAATTTCAAATAAAAAAGTAATATAATATTAATATCTCTAATAAAATTGGCAATAAACAAGTAATGGTTGTTCTAAATTAATAATGGTGATGAATGTTGGATGATTATAGAATAAATTTAATTCATTTCAAAGATGATAACATTAATAAAAGTGAAGAAAATATATATGAATTAATGTAATACTATAAGACTATAATTGTTTTCAGGAATACAAAACATGAAACCATTGAAAATAAGATCAAATAGATTGACACATTTATATTAGTGAAAAGCAGGTCTCATGATATATAAGTTTTAATGATAGATGATGAATATGAAGAACATTTAATTCTGTGGAGGATGATAAATACAAAAAAAAATATAAAATATAATGATAACTGAGATAAAAATGCATGTTTATAAGATGTTCAAGATGAGTACCCATTACACACTAAAAGAAGAAGACAATCTCTAATAGAATCAGAACAGAATCAAGTATCAGTAACTCTAATAATAAAAGACCATTTTCTAGTCTAAATAATATATTAACTTATATTTTTTTATCTTATTATTTATAAATAAATAATGTACCTCCTTCACTAATAATAAATTTTATTCAAATTATAATTATATGTATAGTGATGGCCCAGAATACAATATTGGGGAATGATGGAAAAGAAAAGGAAATGATGTTCCCAGTACTAAATCTATAGTGGTGAAAGATATGGAAGGAATAGTTACACTAAACAATACTTGAAGAAGAGTGAAAGGAAATATATGAAACAATCATATAACTCTAAAAAAGAAGTTATTCCAACGAATTGATTAGGATTTATCATTTCATGTTAGTGAGGTGATTAATTTAATCACATGGCATCTGAATTTTGGTAAACTTTTATTGCATATTAAAATAAAAGTAATCCTATATTAAGGGGAGAAATGTAATGATAATTAGAATTATACATAATAAAATGAAAAATATTATTATTATGAAAAATATTAATGTTTAAAAAATAACTATTCTATTTTTAATAGTAGTGGTCATAGTGAATATTAATTGGAATTTAAAATACCCAACCATATTACAAAAAAATAAAAAAAGCACCCCATTAATCCTTGGGAAAAAAACAAGGTGAAATATCAATAACAAATATTCCCAACAAGTATACATAGAATAATGATATGTAAACAATGATTACTGATTAGATAAAGGCTGATAAATATAAAACTACGAAGATCAATAATAGTTCTATAAATAAGTGTGTGTGGTTCGTCAATTTTGTAAGATGTGGTCACACCAAGGATCTTCATAATAGTATATGAACATAAAAATATATGGTATCTGGCATTCGAATAAATAGGTGATATCTACCCAATGGAAATATAAATGGACTAATGTGGTAAAGAGAAACCATAAAAATCCATGTGAATTCAATAAGTCATTTTTTCATCTTCCAAATGACATACATGTAATTTACCTTGTATATTTTTAATCATGAAAAATATTTAATGAACTATAAATTAATGAAATTATAAGTGAAAATTAGTTTCCAAATAATTCAGTAAAATTTCATGATAGGTTCTCACCAATCTAAAACCATAAAATCTTGTACGTAATTTTTGGAAATTTCAAAAAGTCCATACATATCATATATAATTCATCATCTATATTGTAATTTAAAAAAGAATTGTGGAATAATATTCCGAAATAACTAGGTGATTCTTGAGATGTGATGGATAGAATAGAAAATAACATTCCAAAAAATGTTGTTTCTATATTAAAAATGATTTATTTTTTTCAAATAAATCAATAAAATTCAGAAGAGTTAGTACAAAGAGGTCCCCCTCACATCGAGTAGAAAATAAAAGATTTTTGGAACACACTTAGTTTTTATGAAATATTTTTTTCAATGAAGTTTACTCTTTGTAACATTTTAGGTGAAACACAACACTATGATTAGATTTTGTTGCATTAAACACTTAGAATATCATGAGTTACAAGCAACATCGAGTTTATCTTGTGTTACTCATAAGGTTGAGTTTAAAAAAAGGATTTTATATTATTAAAATATTATTAAATAAATCTTATAACGTACCTATTGAATTAAATGGTACGGATAAGATTAATTAAATTATAAAAATCTGGGATTTAAATATTTATATAATATTAATTATTTGGTGACCTATTAAGAAATAATTAATAAAAAAATAGCTCTTAAATAGAGAAAAAAAATCAGAAAATTTATTTTCAAGAAAACAAAGAATTTTTAACGTAATAAATAAAAATATATTTTATTGAAATATTTCAATTAAATATATATATTATAAAATCAATAATATATTTAATATTCACATTTTTTTTCTAGATATGAGAAGATAAGAAATCTAATTTTAATATTAAAAACAATATTTCCTAAGAAATTTTTTTTCTCTTTTGAACTTTTATTTTAAAAATAACAATTTGCAAATATAGAAATTTTAATAGAAAAATTAATTTCAGTTTTTTAAATAAGTATTTTCAAATTTTCTTAAGGGGGATTTTTTATAAATTTCTAATAAAGATTAATCATCATCTTAATAGTGTAAAAAATAGATTTTAATTAGAAACTATCCTTTTATTTAAAATTATTAATTATGATAAATTATATTTTAAAGTCATTTTAAATTAATGTTATTTTAATTATATATATTTATATATATATCAAATTTATGAAATTTAAATCATTTTAATGTTGAATTTGGATGTAAAAATATTGTAAACATTAGAATATTTTCTCTATAAAAAAATAGCATTCTCACTGCGTCTATGAGATAAATTTTAAATTAAATTTTCCCTCTTCAATAAAATGAAATTGGAAAATAGATTAAATGTGTTTAACATGACTAATTTCTATATTATAAAAATTTGAAAATAATTTTTTACGATTATAATTGTTTAAAATAGTGAAAAAAATTAATTATCATTATTAAGGTTAAATTAAGGTTTTTATTGTTAGAGATATTTGTCTTAATGTTTATTATCCACACAAAAATAATTATCATTTAATAAGATGAAATTAGTGTTTAGAATTACTTTTTATAATTTATATAAGAAGACTAATTTAATTTTTGTATAAAATGAAAATTTATTTAGGTTTAAAAAACATGTCACGGTGGTGAAAATAAAACTCGTAAAAGTGAGTATAACTTAGAAGAAAAGGAATAACAAGTTTTTAACATGTGTTTATTTCCCATGGATATGGGTCTTGACTATATTACCCTCTCCTATGTTCTTTATCAAATTTTTAGCCACATGAGGTGATAGTGGCCTCTTATTATTGAATAATTTTAGTATTTAAAAAAATAAAACTCCTCAACTTTAAAAGGGAAATCACTCCCCATCCATATTAATGACTATAAGTCTGTTTTAATGATAATAAACTTCTTATATAAACTCTTAAATTACATAAAATCATACAAAAATACTTATTTTTTTATATATCCAACATATGAAACATTTTCTGTAAACCAATGGTTGTTACCTTAATAATAAGTAATGTTATTCAATGAGTGTTTTTATTTTATATTTTTCATCACCAACCATGAATGGTGGTAAAACCATGATTATATAATATAATAAATATATTAAATATAAAAAATATATTTTTATGTTATGGTTATGACCTATATACATCTCTTATTTCATCAAATGGGTTACAAAGTCATTATTGATGTGTACGACAGACTACCGCCTCACTAACTGATGTCGTTTGTTTTTTCCATTAAAAAATCTCATGGTTTGGAATGATGAGGGTTATAAATTATATATTTGTACAATATTTTAACCATAATTATACCTCTTTATTAATTATATCATATATACCATTCTATTGTCCATTTTATATTGGATACTATAAATACAATCGTAAGTACTTTAGACTACTGTCTCATAATGATATTTTATTCGTTTTCACTTACACATAAAATAAAATATAATAATGATCAATGTATGTGATATAAATGAATTATATATTTTATTATTTACATTTTTTCATTCTTTAAATAGAATATATCATTTTATTTTTTACCTTTTACCTCTTTGAAGGATGATAATTTCTCTCTTATACGTGTGGACAACTGCATTTTTGAAGGGTTGTGACTCTCTTTTCATCACCACAGAACATGTATAATGAGTAAGAAGAACTTATATGACATTTATGATGATTTTATAATTAATGAAATATATTATATTTCTTTCCGTATTTTCATAAGGATTGTTGAAAATTAAAATGTTACTCATACATACGTACAACATACCATCTTTATGATCATAACATGCCTCATTTCTCAAACCCAACATTCATGAGTTATATTAAATGTATAATTGATTTCTAAATATGAATATTATATAATTATTGTTATTCAATAGATATTTGAACCATGCTCAATGTTAGAGAATTGAAAATAATAAATCAAATCATATATGAAAAATAAAGTTTTGTTTACCCAAAACCTAACTTTAAAATGGAATTGTTAATAAATGGGTACTAAAAAGATATAAATAAATAATATATGGTATGTTATATGTAATTTAGTTTTCTTAAATATTTATAATAAATAGATATCGATTATATAGGCTCTTTGAATATGTTGTGAAGGTATTTAAGACTTATGGTGAGAGATTTTCATCTCACTTTTCTTTTTTCATGAAACAAATGACATATTACGTACAATTTTATCTTAAATGAGGAATATAATTTGCATGATTATATTTTATATATATATATATATTATTTTAATTTAATTATCTATTTTAAGATCAATATTTCATAGGTTTTATAGTTCAAATTATTCCCAATATATAAGGTATTTTTGTTATAATTTTCATTCTTTAAATCATATTTTTTTTCTATAAACCTATCTTCTCAAATGATTCATATATAAACCCAATTTTGAATCTAATGTATGGAATATATTTACCCTCATGATATTTTATGTTTCCTTTTATTATATTAATAGATGGTTCTTATCTATCAATTTTAACAAAGTGGTAAAATATATTATATTACAATCTCATCATTTATCAAGACCAGTTATGATTCTATTTATAATAAAATATTATGTTTCATATACTATGAAACACATGAATTTTATTCACATTTTATTATGTTATTATAATAACTTTTTCTTTCATTCCCCACAATTTATGTACTCATCATTTCCAAAAAAATCATAAAAACAAATTTTTAGTGGAAATGGTTTTTTCCAAACCCAAGCCTTTTAAAAATGGTTTCGAAAATGTTTTTAACACATTTTTAACAAGTAATTTTTTTAATATTTTTTCTATCGATTTAATTTTTAAAAAAAAATAATTATCTAAATGTCTTTTTCAATAAATATTCTTGTTTGGTTTTTATAAATAAATGTTAGATGAATAATTGTTTTAATGAATATGTAATAAACCAAAATTTCCTCCATCAAAACCATTAATTGATTTGAATATTCCATTAGAATATTTTAATTTTATTTTCAAATAAATTTATTTTATATATGTTTTATAAAAAAAATAGTTTTTTGAAGTGGAATGTTTTTCCTTTAGGAATGTTTTAAATGATTTTCAATGATTGCAACATATATTTTCAAAAAATAATTCCAGGAAATTTTTCCAAAAATGTTTTCATTTATAAAAAGTGATTATGATTGAAAATTGTTTTTCTTAAAGAAACATTCCTTGTGATTTATCTTTTCAAAAAATTCCCATCTGATATGAAAACCTTTGATGTAACATATTCTTTAATTAGGATATAAACCAATGATACCATATTTATTATTTATTTGAATTCCTAATAATGAAAGGATGATTTTGAAACCCATATATTTTCTATATTAAACTCATTTCTTTTTTCATGTGTTATGATATGATGAAATGTTTTATGAAACCCATTTTTTCATTATCTTTGGAATGATTAATGTTTTTTGATATTGGGGAACAGAAATGTACAAATAATTTGTTGGGTTGGACCTTTATCACCTTAAAATGAAATGGGTAATGGTAAATGATCAATGAGATTATAGTGTACATGAGTTGATAGTCAATGCATAAAAATTGTGGTAAATGGGGGGTTATCCCAATATTGAAAAGGAGGTTACACATGTGTTCCACACAATACTGAAAAAAGGGCGTACATGGGTGGTTAACCAAAACTAAATACTGGTACATTCTTAGTTATTCGAATACTAACATTTTATGAATTTCTTGTTTAGTATCCATTATATGTGAATTTTTATGACTATGTTTTTTCAATATATATATTTTTTCTTCCAATTTTATACTCTCATGGGTGATGCCCTTTTATTTACTTATGATTCATGTCTAATGAAATATTAATATTTAATCCATGACCAAATATTTTAATCATTGTTATGAAGTGTATGGATATCAAATTTTATTCTCAAATTCTCTTGACCTGATGTTCATATTATGCTAATAAATATTCCTTTTTTCATAACTGATCATATAAGATATCAATTTCTTATGTTTCCTTTCCCTAGTTATAGTAAATTCTTTATGTATTGTATGTTTTTGAAGAGTAGGAATGGGGTATATTTTTTTGGGTGATATTGATTTTATTTTACCAAATTAGTACATTGTGTACCTAGTATCCAAATACACTAAAATATTATATTCATTAGGTTTGTGATGTGTAATGTATTGAAAATTCACATAAAAAGATGTAATATCCATGTATGAGGATATTGTATCACTATAGTTGGTATTAAAGTATGGTTCAGTTATCCTTTCTAAACTATGATAAAAAAACAATACTGAGATCCTTAGAAATATTTATATGGATATTTATAGTGATACATTTAATGATCATTCTAAGGATAAGGCTATGGACGAATCAAAGTATATGAAAATGTACTTGAATTTTGGTAAAAGATAAAAAATATGAGTTATAATAAATTACATCAATGTCAAGATACTACAAGTGGATGTGTCTCTAGAATACAGGTACCTAAGTGTAATAACAATGAAATGGGTGATTTTAATTAGACTCAATCATAACATTGTATATGAAAACACAGTATTTTAAACACCTAATTTAATACTACCTGTGGATATGCTTCAAAAATTCATAAACATAATACAAACCATTGTGGTGGATATAAATAGATAGTGACTAGGAATAACCTAAGATAAAAATAAGGTTTTGTATATTAAAATTATTTTGTAAGGATTTATAAATATTATAATTTTTTTTAATGATGATGTGTTTTTACATCATGATTATTTTTTCTTAAACTATTATTTGTTTTTTATTCAGTCAATGGAACCCAATAAAACTGGGTAAGAATGGAATGTGACTAAAATTTTTTGATGAGAAACCAAATGGGATAATGACTATACTAAAGTTTATTGTTATTATGCATAATCAGTTATCTCAAAACTTGACTTGTAATGTTCACCAAAACTATCTCTTGGACTCAACAAAGTATAGTTATACAGATTTCACTGTGAGATTGGTTATTAGAGACCATGGAAGAATGAATATTCAGTTTCTTATATGCCATGAATTTGGGAAGAAGAATGCAATATACTGCCTCGATGAGATACAAATATGTTTTGACTATGGAAAACATAGACACTAATGGAGTAAATATTGTAGGAAAATGAAATGTTTCATTAGAAAAATGGATGGTAATAATGGGCTCTATATGGTATAAAAAAATCTTTAATGTTTTAAAAGTAAAATGTGCATGAATTATGAAAATTGATTTCCTAAGGGTATATATCGAAAAGGGAATCCATAGGGTTTTTTGAGTAATGGATATATTTCGAACGGTAAAGAGACTAAAAATGACATATGAAAGCAAGAAGGTAAAAAGGATTTAGAAGATAAATCCTTGATAATTAAATAATGACGAGGTGTAATTATTAATGTGTTTCTGTATGGGAATTCATGAGATATATTAAATGAAGAAAAAATTATTTGAGGACTATTATGTGGATGTTGTTCATAATGGATTGCCAATAATATATTGAATGGTACTAATGATCTAGAAATCTTATTTAAAGATATGTTTATATTTTATGAAAAACACATAACTAAGATAATGTAACCATTAATATATTTCATAGGTTGAGAAAATGGTTTTTAATTTGGGTAAGGAGGTGTTTGATATGTATAAAAAAATTGGATTATACTTATTATCATCGAACTCATTAATGATTTTTTTTTGTAAAAGTGGATTATGAAATCATCAGTCTCTTTTACTTAATTTTGGGATAAGAGGATTATCTTGAGTTATATATCTTTTATTTAAGGAATTGGGATGCATGTATGTTTTCATTATGGGTTTATGGTAACTTATGATGTTACCATGGTTCAATAAAATAGTCTATAAAGGTATTCACATATTTGGTGTATAAAAACAACAAGCTGTATTGCATTGTTTGGGAAATTAATTGTAATATGATTTTAGAAATTTAATGAGATTATTTATAAATTTATTAATTTTTATCTTATTGAATGGTTATATGGTTAACCCATAATTAACTAGTTTATTTTTAACTTCTTCTTAGTTTATAGAGATTAAATTGTTACTTCACCATATTAATATAAAATCTTATTGGATAAAAAATGTTAAAATTTTTAAAACTAGATATAGAACGAATGAAATGGCATTTTTTATGTATTTTATATAGTTATTTATAAATGAAAATAAATTAATTTTATAGATTAGTATACAAATTGGTATTTGAGTAGAGAAAAACCAAAGGATGAAATTGATCTTATGAAATAAAAAATATATCATGTAAATTCACATTCATATTTTCTCATTATAGATGGAAATGATATTCCCCAGCATTAGGAAAAGTATCATGAAATAAATTTTTATACTATGGTTATAATTTTTGATGACATCAATTCCCTTATAATGATTATTTAGTTTATGTATTTTTGAGCATTTCCTTTCTGTTGTGCATTTTTTCTATCACTCATAATCCATATTTGAGTGTATGTTTACTATTCTATGTTAATGAATTAACATCCAACCTATGTTATTCTATTTAGAAACCTAGTATGTGTTATTCGAAATGACATTTAGACATGACTTTCTATTTTTTTAACAGTATGTTTTGTTAATCATTGTTACTATGTTAGTTTATTTGATGGAATTTTCAAATACTAAACCTTTGATGGCCGAGGTGAATATCAAGGGTGAAATTTATTTTAATGGGGTGTAATGTATAATATCTCGAGATTTAGTGAAATAATTTTTTGGTAAATTGAATCATTCTGATATTCTTCATCACATTAAAGAATTTTTTTATATTTTGTTACATGAAACCCTAATATTTTAATGGGTTACACCCAAAAACAAGTTTAGCTGACATTGCACAAAACATAGTGTTTTAACTAAATGTATAATGTTATTATATTATTATATGATAATTAGCATGATTTTATTATAATGGTGGGTATGAATTTTATTTACTTATTTAAAAAAAATATATGGTTTCAAAATTTATATGAAATTTATTAATTATTGACCAAATAATTAAAAATTAAATGAAAAACTATTTAATAATAAATCAAATCATTTTATGAAATGCAGTTTTTATTAAAAACAATATTTACCTCAATTAATTAATTAGATAATAATTAATGAATTATTTTAATGAAATTTATTTTTTATATAATCAATAAAACATTAAATAGTCATTTTATTCGTTTTCATGAAAAGAGATAAAATAAATCCGATTTTATGCTTAAAAATGTATTTTTATAAAAACAAATATCTTCAATTAGAAAAGTTTTTTAAAAAAAAATTAATATATTAGGAAATTAATATATAAGTATATATTTTATTTTAAACATAATAACATCAAAATTATCTAACATTGAATTTTGGAGAATGTTTTAAAAATGATAATTTTCAATTGAATAGTGAAAAAAATCATAATTGTAATTAAAAACATCATTTTTTAAAATTACTTATATACATAAATTTTATAATAATTTGGGTTCAAAGTAACAGTCTTTAAATTGGATATATATATATATTGCAATTTTATTTTTGTTATTGGAATCATTTTAGAATTAAACACTGATTTAAAAACATTATAAACATTTTAACATTATCTTCTTCAAAAATCATCTTTCTCATCATGTCTGTATATTAAATTTTAAATTAATTTTTCACCAAATTAATGAATTTAATTTTGAAAAATAATCACATATTTGGAATCATAAAAGTTTATATTATCAAAAAATTTTAATTATATATTTCACTATAATGATTAGAGAAAAGAGTTAAAAAATTAATCATTGTGATTAATGTAGTAATATAGTTCGGTGTGTTACATGGGATTATTTTAAAATTACATTTTCCAATAGATAATATTTTCTAAAAAGAAAATTTTTCTATTTTGAATATTAGTTTTAAATTATCAAATAATACTCATTTTATTTTTGTCTTAAATGGTAATTTACCTTTGATAAAAAATATTTTAATACTAATAATTAAAATGGTAAAAGTGAGTAAAAAATAATGTCTACGGAATGACATGGTCAAAAAAGTTTTTATCAGATTTCTGGATCAACCATAAAATATTTCACTTCTGTTATTATTCATTTTTTTTATCAACATTAGGTTAATGTGGCCTCGTATTACTGAATACATATAGGAATTTACAAAAAATTCACTCCTTAATTATGAAAGGGAGGCCACTCTTTTAACTTTTTCACATATTTAAATCCATTTAAATTTCTATGATACTTTATAAATAACCAAAAAATTCCATTACCTCATCCTATAGTAATTATTTTTTCTAAAAATCCAACCAATGAAAGATTTTGGTTAAAACCAAAAGTGGTTACCTCATAAAGTGGTATATTTATTCAATAAGAATTTTTATTTTATTTCTCCTTACTCCTCTTTCAATTTATTATTAAACTATACTGATATAATAAAAAAATTAACTTAAATATATATAGTTATTTTTATGTTATTTTTTGACCAAAAACTATCTCTTATTTCATCATATGTGTCACACCCTGAATCGTGTTTTTATTTTATTTAATGATTTATTTGGTTTTAAATTATTTTTCTCTGGTTCGCGTTCAGTCTTGGATGATATTTTTGTGTCTTTGATTAAAAGTGCACGTTTTGGGTTTAATGTCGCTAGACGCACGGGCGGAGCGCGGTGCCGCATGGCTTCGCTCATGCAACTGCAAGGCTTTTTTTTTTATTATTAGTAAAATAATATGAAACCATTTATTATTTTTTTATTAAGTTTATTATTATTATTATTATTATTATTATTATTATTATTATTTTAGGCCGGCGCGCGGGCACCGAGTGACTAGCGGAAGCCGTGCAGTCGGCCCGAGTATCACGCAGTTGTACAGTTTGAGTCGGTAGATAGAAATAAATTTAATGAGTTGAAGAGAGGATAATATAAACTAAAGGATAGTGAAATAATATTATGATTTATTAAACAATTTTAATTTTTAAAATTATTATATTTTTATCATTTCTTTTATAATTACCAAAGATGTTTTTATTATTATTATTTGGTGGACTATTAATATTAATTTTATAATTAATATTATTATTACTCTTTTCTTATTATTTTTTTTATCTGTCGTACTTTTATTATGAGTATTTTTTTTACCTTGTTTTATTTATATGATTTTGTTTCATATTTTTTATTTCATTTAATTTATTATTATTATTATTTCTTCTTCCTTTCTTCAAACCCTAGCGACCCGCCCCCTCTTCCTTTTATTTCTTGCTTCTCTCTCGGCCGCCACCCCTCCTATCCCGACGCTTCTCCTTCACCTTGGCAGCGACAGCAGACCTGCTCGGCCTCCTCAACTACCAGCCCGCACCCCTGTCCTGTGTGCATAGCCTGGCGCCTCACCCTCTGATCTGTACACCGCTGATGTCCAACGCCTCACCATTTTTTTTCATTCTCCCTTCTTCTTGCAGCATCCAGCCACCGGACACCCCATCTCCACCTCTTCCCTTCTTCTGTCCGTTGCACGCCGCTCCTATCTCGGCCTCCTCCTCCCTCACGGCCATCAGCCTTCCGGCCAGCCCCCCCCCAGACCTCTGTCTCTTCTCCTTCTTGGCGCACCTCCCTTGCCGCAACTTTTCCAGTGCCAACCCCCCGACCGATTTCTTCTCTAGCGGCATGCCATCCCCCAGCGTACCCGGCTGACCACATCATGATCTTCGCCTACACCTCCCCTCTCGACGGAACTCATCCCTTCTTGCTCAAAGACCCAGCGTAGCAGGCCCTCCCATCGCCTCTCCTCCTACATACAGCACCGACCCGTGACTCCCCCTCCGGCACCTTGGATCTTATGCACGACTCCCCTCCTGCCGCCTTCATCCATCACGCACTCGGTGCACCCCGGCGCACTTGCTTCCCTCCTGCTCGTCCGATACCACTTTTCCCACTACTCCGTGGAAGCCCCCCTGCCATGGTTGCTCCACCGTGCAACGACTCGCCACCTTGAAAGGTTTTATTTTTTTAATTATTAATATTAATAATAATAATATTATTATTATTATTAATGTTATTATTATTAATTTTTTACTGTTATTATTATCATTATTATTATTATTATTCATATTATTATTATTATTATCATTTATATTATTATTGTTGTTATTATTCTTATTATTATTATTATTATTATTTTTCTGTTGTTATTATTGTTATTATTATTATTTCATTTTTTTTTATTATTATTATAATTATTATTGTTATTTTGTTGTTGTTATTATTATTATTATTATTATCATTCATATTCTTATTATTATTCTTATTTTCATTATTATTATTATCATATTACTCTTGTTGTATTATGGGTTTTAGTTGATGGTTGAGTTTTTATTAGTTGGTTTAGGATTTTTAAGACCCGCACTGGGCGTTTCCGAGTGAGCGCCATCACCGCGCCTTGTTTTCGAGGTTCTGTCGTTGCCGTGCTTTAGTTTCAAGGTGAGCGTTTCTTTCTGCCGCTTGGTTTCATGTGCTCTAGTGAGTTTTTTTATATAAGTGTCCGAGTCCTTGATATTGATTATACAGAGTGTTGGAATTTATCAGGTGGTTTCGGACACACGTTGTGACATCGCGCCTTGGTTCCGAGGTTGTTTTGTCGTCGCGATTGATCTTGAGAAAGGTTCCCTTTACACTGCTTTTAAAACTTAAGTTATATTATTTCATGTTGTTTGCGCACCGTAATTGTTCAAAATAAATATTTTATTAATTTTAATAAATATGAGATAATATACGATAATTAATTTTTAATATAAGATATTTAATTTTTAAATGGTTACTTAGTGTAAAAAGAGCCGTTTATTTTATACACTACACATGAAACATACTTTTGACGAGCAGACACCCAATAATGAAAGAATGCCCATTTGGATTTTAAACATAATTTACGGAATATAAAATAGAGTTCTGGTTTAATGAGAAATGATTTCTTTTAAAGCATGAACAAGTTCTATGGTTCTTTTAAGAAGTTGTCTGGTTGGCTCTTAAAGGTTATTTGGAAAAAATAAAATGGTTTGGTTTGGTTTGGTTTATAAAAATATTGTCAGCCTGTGAAGTAGTGTTTCTGGGGTTCTTTAAATGGTTTTAAACTGGGTGTTGTCTCATAAAGAAGTTGTACCTTTTTTTGAGTAGTGATTGTGAAATGTATTTAATGCTCGTTTGGCACTTTATGGAATGAGATGAAATTTTTTTGATAAAAACCCTCTTAGGAAAACTCTCATGCCTTGGTCCCAATTGATTGTTTGGGAGGCCGCTCTTAGAGGCTCCTAGGTATGTGAGTAGTTTAAAGGCAAGAGGTTGTTCCACGGAGGGTCTCAGGGTGATGTCTATTGTGCTTTATATATATATATATATATATATGATTGGATTCTCGGTTGGAATCAGTTGGCTCACCCCTTTTCCAAACACTTGAGACATGGGAATCTAGTATATTGAGAGAATATTCTAAGAATGATTGCTGCACTAGTAGGTTATGGTTCTGACCAGTGGTCCATAGTAGGTGGATATATTGGGTTTATTACTATGGTATTTTCCCTCGACCTGCCTAAGAGAGGATGGTTGAGCGTATTGTGCGTTTTGATTTCATCATGACATGTCAATAAGGATGATTTCTCATGTATTGGTGTCTTCTGGTTTATTCTCGCTCTCCTAGGTTCACCCATGTCTATTCAGCTTTTGTTTCTTGCAGTAGTGATTATGATGCTCATATGCATACCTACATTGCCCTTGATGTGTGTATTACTTTATGCAGTTTGATGTATTTCTTTTCCTTGGAAAGTGGTAAACTGCTTTTGATTATGTTTCTAAAAATGGTTTTCAAATGAAAGTGCTTAATCATCTTTGTACAAATTTGAAAATAAAAACACCACTTTCCCTTACCCTAAAATGTCTTTTACACTAATGAATTGAAACCAAATTTGGAAATGGATAAGGGCAATGGTTCGTACTTTGTTTTTAAGTAGAATATTTATAGAAACATATTTTTATAAATTGTAGTTCAAACATCAAATTATGTTTCTTTTATTTTAAAGGTAGTGCATTGGGAATAGATATCGGGCTATCCTACTAAGTTATAATACTCACGCCTATAGTTCTTTTCTATTTTTAGTGTTTGTGAAGGCTATATCTTAAGTACGCTCTCCTAGGGTGTTGCTTGATCGTTGAGTCAGAGAACGACCGGCGAGGTCGCATAGAGTTTGTTCAGACGTCTTGTTTGGTCAGTTTGATTTTTGTTTGTTCCTGTTTAGTCACTTTGTCTGGTTTATCTTTTTCTGTGCTACTCTATATTATCTTTGCAGTCTTATTTATTTATATTGGTAGAAATCATCCCCACAGCCTCTGTTGATGCCCCGACACTTGTCGCCAGCCCGGGAGGATCGGGAACGCCTCTCAGGCCATGTCGCGGGCCAGCTCGGGTGACCAGTTCAGTGTCGACCCGGGTTGGTTCGTGACAAAATGGTATCAGAGGGGTCAGCTCTTAGCGGCCTCGCTTTGCGGAGTGCCCTTTGTTATTTGGGATGTCAAGGTAGATGGAGTAGTATTGTCGAGACTCAAGGGGTAGGAGCGAGAAGAGCGTCGCGAACTCTTTCTCGTTCTGGTCCTTGGGTTTCCATGGGAAGTCTGGTTTAATTTGTTTATTTGGGTTTTTATGGAAATGTTTTGTGATTGGGATACGAAAAAGGGAGTTTGGGCCACTAGTCCTCCTAACCTGCACAACCTAGCAAGCCATGCAGAGCTAGGGGCATAGTCCAAGAAGGCTCTCTGTGTTAGTGACGTGTTTGGAATATGGTCGCCAACCATATGGTCAAGTCACCCACTGACACTAATCCCATGTTTGAGTTGTTTTGGGTTTCCCTTGATTTCTAAAAGTGGTTTGAATCAGAAAGGTTGGTTTGGAAAAAAAAGGTTGTTTTAAATGACATGTTTAATTAGTATTTTTTTAAAGAATTGGTTAGAATAATTTGTTTTTGGAAAATGAAGTTCTTTTTTTTGCCTTGGTGTTCCTATGAGTGCTCACAGGCATAGTGGTATGTTGGAAATGTGGATGGATTTTTGGTATGATGAATGGATGCCTGGGGTGGCATGGATACATGAATGGGATTGAGACTCTAAAGAATACCAATGGCAGCGGTTTAACCCACTAAGCTTGTTTTAAATTAAAGATGTTTTTAAAGAGAAAAGTTTTGATGTTATGATAACGTGCTTTCTTGTGTTTTTAACTTATCACCGATGCAATGTTTGATTTTGAGGTTTTTATTCACTCATTCAGTTGGCCTTGATTGGGTTTTTCACTTTTCCTGGTCCATCGGTTATCCCTTTGAAGCTTTGATGGGTGATCATAGTCCGGTTGATCAACCTAAGGATTTTATGCTTGAGTTTCGGAAGCTCGATCCACCTCTCTTCTATGGTCAAGAAGACCCTTCCGTGGCAGAGTAGTGGATGTGGAATATTGAAAGGGACTTTAAACTCATTGAGTTTCCCAAGTCGTTGAAGGTCAAGTTTGTGACCTTCATGCTTGAAGGTTCACCGTGGATGTAGTGGAAGTCGGTGTCTCGGAACAAGCCCCATCAAGAGATTACTTGGGAGTTCTTCAAGGCATTGTTCATTTTCCAATATTTCTCTGTGGAAGAAAGTGTGAGAAAGGGGATGAATATGTGTTGTCTGCAGTAGGGCGACGGATCCGTGTTAGAATATTTCCATCGCTTTGTGGAGCTAGTCCCTTATGATTCAGAGTCTACCACGAATGACCCAATGAAGGCTCGACACTTCGAGGCAGGTCTCCGCCCTGATTTGCAGTCGAAGGTGTCAGAGTCCAACCTAACTTCTTTTGTCGATGTGGCAAGACAAGCTTTTCATGTTGAAGCCGCGATGGCAGGAGTGATCGAAGTAGTCCTCCCTCCTTCGATCCCTATGAGCAGTGGTGAAGATTCTGGAAAGGAAATGAGTAAGCAAATGGAAGTGTATGGATCAGGTCGTGGAATCAAGAGGCCTCGGGATCTTTCATTAACCACTTCAAAGAGAGATATCCTTGTGTGTTATTAGTGTGGAAAGCGGGGTCACAAGAAGTTGTCATGCCCAAGTACTCTGAAGCCCTGCCAGGCATGTGGATGCCTGGGTCACTTGCGACGATTTTTTCAGGGCGTTGCAAGAAAGCGTCATAGAGGAAGTTCTCAGAAGTAATGTGTTTTTGGTTCTTTGTTCAGAGTTCCTGGTGTAAGTTTCCTTTTAGTTTAAGGGATATTTTTTCATCGTAGTTTTACTGGTGGTGTTTAGGGGTTTGAAATGTATGGGAATGTCATGGGTCTTTTGATGAACTTCGCCTTTCAAAGCAGGTATGTTTTTAAATTTTAAAATCGTGTCCGTCAATCTATCAGATCAAAAGATGTATGTTTCTTTTTGAGATTATCAGAACCTGACTACGAAGTTGGAGATGCTTCATCCATCAAAGCTTCAGCCAAAAGGCCTCGGAGTGAAGTCAGCGCGTAGTCAGGAACCCCTGGGGAATTTTAAGGAGTCTGGTTAAAATTGTGTCTCTACCGTGTGGTGAGATAATTTTGGTGTTGTTGCTCTGGATTCTTTGTCATTGTAATTCTCCTCTTGTCGCAAAAGTGATGTGATAGACTTATACCTCACGCAGTGTTAGTAATGGTGCATTTTTGGGATGTCAGTCGCCGATTAGTGGCCTTGCATGGACCACCGATGTAAATCGGCTACAGCTTTGGTTTGTATTTATCACGAAGTGATGTGTCTTTAGTAGTCGTCCATCGTAGATTCAGTGATCCAATCATTGGGCCCTCCCTCCCCGCCTATGGGGTAAGGTTTTATGGTTAGCGCATACTCTTCAGATCAACTTTTATCCCTTTTTGGATGGGAATAGGTGATATAAATGTTTTTTTCTGTGCTTTTTTTTCTAGCTTGAGTAAGGCCTCGTGCACGTCTAAGCTAGTTTTTCCATTTGGTCTCTAATAGGTTAGTTCTTTATGGTGGGGAGACCCACCATGAGTCTCTTTGGGTTTCCTCTTAAGTCTTTATCAGGTGCCAGTGGAGTCCTTATGGTGGTGAGTCCATATAGGCCTCCACTCCACTGTTAGTCTCTTTTGGGAAATGAGGTTGAGTCCCGTAGATGGCTGATGTAATGTCCTTTGGTTAAGAGGTTGGATCTTGTTAATGTAGAACCCTTAGGCGTCGATCGATCGGCTGGATACTGTTGTGGCTTTCCGGGGGCGGAAAGCGTTATGGTGGGGAGAATTGTCACACCCTAAACTGTGTTTTTATTTTATTTTATGATTTATTTTGTTTTAAATTATTTTTCTCTGGTTCGTGTTCAGTCTCAGATGAGATTTTTGAGTCTTCGATTAAAAGCGCAAGTTTTGGGTTTGACGCCGCTGGACGTACGGGCGGATCGCGGCACTGCGTGGCTTCGCTCATGCAACTGCGATGCTTTTTCGTTATTTTTATTATTAGTAAAATAATATGCAACCATTTATTATTTTTTTATTAAGGTTACAATTATTATTATTATTATTATTATTTTAGGTCGGCACGCGGGAACTGTGTGGCTAGCAGAAGCCGTGCAGTTGGCCCGAGTATCGCGAGGTTGTAGAGTTTGAGTCGGTAGATAGAAATAAATTTAATGAGTTGAGGAGAGGAGAATTAAAACTAAAGGTTAGTGAATTAATATTATGATTTATTAAATAATTGTAATTATTAAAATTATTATATTTTTATCATTTCATTTATAATTACCAAAGATGTCTTTATTATTACTATTAGGTGGACTATTAATATTATTGTTATTATTAATATTATTATTACTATTTTCTTATTATTATTTTTATCTGTCGTACTTTTATTATGAGTATTTTTTTACCTTTTTTATTTATATGATTTTGATTCATTTTTTTTATTTCATTTAATTTATTATTATTATTATTATTATTATTTCTTCCTTTCTTCTAACCCTAGAGGCATGCCCCCTCTTCCTTTTATTTCTCGCTTCTCTCTCAGCAACCACCCCTCCTATCCTGATGCTTCTCCATCCCCTTGGCAGCGACGGCAGCCCCGCTTGGCCTCCTCAACAGCCAGCCCGCACCCCTGTCCAGCGCGCACAGCCCGGCGTCTCGCCCTCTGATCTGTCCACCGCTGCTGTCTGACGCCTCACCATTTTTTTCGTTCTCCATTCTTCTTAAAGCATCCAGCCGTCAGACACCCCAGCTCCACCTCCTCCCATCTTCTTTCCACCGTGTGCCGCTCCTATCCCGTCCTCCTCCTCCCTCTTGGCCGTCGGCCTTCCAGCCAGCCCCCCCCCCAGACCTCCGTCTCTTCTCCTTCACAGTGCACCTCCCCTGCCGAAGCTTTTCAAGCGCCAACCCCCCCCCCCCCCCCCGACCGATTCCTTCTCTAGCGGCATGCTGTCCCCCAGCCCACCCGACTGACCCCGTCACGATCTCTGCCTGCACCTCCAAGCTCGACGGAACTCCTCCCTTCTTGGTCAAAGACCCAGCGCAGCAGGCCCTCCCGTCGCCTCTCCTCCTACAGCAAGCACCGACCCGTGACTCCCCCTCCTGCACCTTGGATCTTCCGTATGACGCCCCTCCTGCCGACTTCGGCCATCACGCACCTGGCGCACCCCGGGTCACCAACTTCCCTACTGCTCGTCCACTACCCCATTTCCCTCTGCTCCGCGGAAGCCCCCCTGCCCTAGTTGCTCCACCACGCAACGACTCGCCACCTTGAAAGGTTTTTTTTTTTAATTATTAATATTATTATTATTATTATTAATGTTATTATTATTAATTTCATTATTGTTATTATTATAATTATTATTATTATTCATTGTATTATTATTATTATTATTATCATTCATATTATTATTATTGTTATTATTTTTATTATTCTTATTATTATTATTTTGCTGTTGTTGTTATTATTATTATTATTATTTTGTTTTTGTTATTATTATTTTTATAATTATTATTATAATTATTATTGTTATTTTGTTGTTATTATTATTATTATTATAATTATTATTATTCATATTCGTATTCTTATTCGTATTTTCATTATTATTATTATCATCTTACTCTTGTTGGATTATGGGTTTTAGTTGATGGTTGAGTTTTTATTGGTTGGTTTAGGATTTTTAGGACCCGCGCAGGGCGTTTTCGAGTGAGCGCCATCACTGCGCCTTGTTTTTGAGGTTCTGTCGTTGCCGCGTTTTAGTTTCATGGTGAGCGTTTCTTTCCGCTGCTGGGTTTCACGTTCTCTAGTGAGCTTTTTTATATATGTGTCTGAGTCCTTGATATTGATTATACAGAGTGTTGGAATTTATCATGTGGTTTCGGACACACGTTGTGTCATCGCGCCTTGGTTCTGAGGTTGTTTTGTCATCGCGCTTGATCTTGAGGTAGGTTCCCTTTGCACTACTGTGAAATTTTATGTTATATTATTTCATGTTGTTTGTGCACCCAAATTGTTCAAAATAAATATTTTATTAATTTTAATAAATATGAGATAATATATGATAATTATTTTTTAATATAAGATAGTTAATTTTTAAGTGGTTACTTAGTGTAAAAAGAGTCGTTTATTTTATACACGACACATAAAACATCCTTTTGTCGAGCGGACAACCAATAGTGAATGAATTCCCATTTAGATTTAAACATAATTTACGGAATATAAAATAGAGTTCTTGTTTAATAAGAAATTATTTCTTTTGAAGCATGAACAAGTACTTTGGTTCTTTTAAGAAGTTGTCTGGTTGGATCTTAAAGGTTATTTGGAAAAAATATAATGTTTTGTTTTGGTTTGGTTTATAAAAATATTTTCAGCCTGTGAAGTAGTGCTTTGGGGTTATTTAAATGGTTTTAAAATGGGTTTTGTCTTATAAAGAAGTTGTACCTTTTTTGAGTAGCGAATGTGAAATGTATTTAATGCCCATTTCGCACATTATGGAATGAGATGAAAATGTTTTGATAAAAACCCTCTTAGGACAACTCTCATGCCTTGGCCCAAATTGATTGTTTGGGAGGCCGTGCTTAGAGGCTCCCAGGTACGTGAGTAGTTTAAAGGCAAGATGTTGTTCCACGAAGTGGCTCGGGGTGATGCCTATTGTGATATATATATATATATATATATATATATATATATATATATATATATATATATGATTGGATGCTTGGTTGGCATCAGTTGGCTCACCCCTTTTCAAAATACTTGAGACATGGGAATCTGGCATATTGAGAGAATATTCTAAGAATGATTGCTGCACTGGTAGGTTATGGTTCTAACCAGTGGCCCATAGTAGGTGGATATATAGGGTTTATTACTATGGGATTTTCCCTAGACCTACCTGAGAGAGGATGGTTGAGCGTATTGTGCATTTTGATTTCATCATGACATGTCGATAAGGATGATTTCTCATGTATTGGTGTCTTCTGGTTTATTCTTGATCTCTTAGGTTCACCCATGTCTATTCAGATTTTGTTGCTTGTAGTAGTGATTATGATGCTCATATGCATACCTACATTTCCCTTGATGTGTGTATTACTTTGTGCAGTTTGATGTATTTCTTTTCCTTGGAAAGTGGTAAACTTCTTTTGATTATGTTTCTAAAAATGGTTTTCGAATGAAAGTGTTTAATCCTCTTTGTAAAAATTTGAAAATATAAACACCACTTTCCCTTTCCCTAGAATGTCCTTGACACTATTGAATTGAACCCATATTTGGAAATGGATAAGGGCAATGGTTCGTACTTTGTTTTTAAGTAGAATATTTATAAAAGAAATATTTTTATAAAATGTAGTTCAAACTTGAAATGATGATTCTTTTATTTTAAAGGTAGTGCATTGGGAATAGATATCGGGCTAGCCTACTAAGTTATAATACTCATGCCTATACTACTTTCTGTTTTTAGTGTTTGTGCAGGCTATATCTTGAGTGCGCTCGCCTAGGGTAACGCTTGATCATTGAGTCAGAGAGCCACCCGCGAGGTCCCACAGAGTTTGTTCAGATGTCGTGTTTGGTTAGTTTAATTTCTATTTGTTCCTATTTAGTCACTTTGTTTGGTTTATTTTTTTCTTCCCTACTCTGTATTATCTTTGCAGTCTTTTTTATTTATATTGGGTGAAATCATTCCCACAGCCTCTGTTGATGCCCCGGTGCTTGTCGCCAGCCCGGGAGGATCGGGAACGCCTCTCGGGCCATGTCGCGGGCTGGCTCGGGTGACCAGTTCAGGGTCGACCCGGGTCGGTTCGTGACAATATGTGTTATGAAATCATCATATGTGTCTATTTCAAACTACAATCATACAAACCGATAACATTTTTTATTTCATTACTACCTCTCATGGTTCTGTATGATAATGGATTTAAATTATATATATATATGTGTGTGTGTGTGTGTGTGTGTGTGTGTGTGTGTGTCTGATATATATAATATAATTTCACATTGGGAGTCATTATATCATTTATTACATTTGTTTACTTTACATTCCATTAGAGATATGATAGCTCACTTGTGTTTATAGAGGACTACCGCCTGGTAAAGTGATGTGACTAATTTTAACTAACACATTACATGGAAGGCAATAAGGTCAAATATATGTGAAATTCATGATAAAATTATGAATTTAACTAAATATTTATCATTCATAAATGATACTATATAATTTTCTTTTTTACTATTTCACTCACTGATAGACGATAATGACATTCAGGTACTTATGGAAAATTCCCTTCACGAAGTGATGCGGCTCTCCTTTCATAACCACAACACAAGAATGATATTTTTTATAAAATATAATTTTATTTATGATATAATGATAATTATTAAAATTATTATATTTTAGAAACCTATATTCTATAATTATTATTGAAAAATGTAAATGTTTCTAATGCATACGTACGGTAAACCGAATCCCAGATCATAGCATACTTCATTTCTCAAAACAATCCTTAATGATTAAAATTAATAGCATATTTAGAATTTAAATATTATTATAATGGAATTATAGAGATAATATAACAATGATAAAATTATGTAAATTGAAATCTAAAAATCATAACATATATGAAAAACTAAGAGGTTATTACATTAAATAAGATATTAACATGGAATTATTAATAAAAGGGTAAGAAACAGATGTTAGTAAATCATATATGGTATGAAGTTGGTATGTATGTTTCAATAATATATTTATAATAAACTTATATTTATTATATTGGAGATTTCAATTGTTATGAATAAATTTTAGAAATACAATAAGATATTTTTGACTAATTTTTTAATTTTCTCAAAGCCACATTCCATATTCCAAAAGTGTTTATTTTATATGGTTAATGTAGTAAAAAAAATATTTTTATGACCAACTAAATCAAAAATATTGGTACTTACTTATCAATATGAATATCACATTTTAATGTGGTTTATGGTTCAAAAGTTCGCAAATTAATAAGGTATTTTATCCTCAATTTTTATTTTTTTTGACATATGATTATATTATGAAAAAAAATTTATTACATGAGGTTAATGTTAAGAGCTTTTGACATGTAATATCCTGAATTTATTTACACATGTGATACATTATATTTATTTTAATGTTATTTATTCATTGTGATTATGTTTCAATGTTACGAAAGTGGTAATTATTTATGTTACAATTTCATTATTTATCAATATTTTCTATGATTATGTATTCAAAGATATAATATTATGACCCATCTCCAAAAAACAAATGTCTATTATTCACCTCTATTTGTGTCCCAAAAATAATTCTTTTCCCAACTTATTTTTTCGATATGTAATAAAGATTTCAGAAAAATGTCTTTAAAAATATTTTTATTTAAAAACAATTATCTTCTATAATAATTTTATATAAAAATGTTTTTAAAAAAGATAAAAAAAAATTAAATTTATTTAATAATGAAATTTTTACCCATGTATGAAATTGTACAATATAACGACCCATACTTTACATACATTGTTAATACTTCAAAATTGAAGCACACTTATTACAACATATGACAAAACCACAAAGGACCGTATAGGTATAGTGTCTTTAGAAACTGGGAAACATAAACAACCGGTTCATAAATCTTCTACAGTGTCTCCCATTTATTTCATCATATCTAGGGTCCCTTTTAGCATATTCTACTTAATATCCATCTTCCTGACCTGGGGAAAAGAAAACATAAAAGGGTGAGCTCAAATGCTCAGCAAGGGAAAATAAAGGAAATAAAAATCATATCATATCTTTTTGAAAATCAAAACCTGCAAAAGAGATCATAATATCTTAACATGGAATAAATCATAGAAGTGAAAATGAGATCCCCATAATCATAACATAAAACTTGAAACTTTGTGGCATGCACACATAATCATGGAAAATCATTTCTTGTTAGTAATGACTCATCGCCAAGACTATCTTAGTGGACAAAGTCCCTTTCTGAACCGAGTTCACTCCTTGTTTCAGTCCTGTATCACTGAACCGAAATAACCTTCCGTTCCAGCCATGTCTATCTCATGAGATATAAAATCTTTACCCAATGCATTGGAGGGAGATATAGGTCCCACTCATCTTATAATGAATCCTTTCTTATGTGTGCCACATAATCATAAAACATACATCATCGCAATAACACAGGTAACAAAAATGGGATTCTTGAAACATCATGACATCATAAATCAATTCATATAAGATAAAGGAATTCATAAAAATAATTCCATCACAACATGATCAAATCAGTTTAATAATAGGGATAAAAACAGAACCCTTTATTATCTTAGATGGAAAATAATTTTGATAACACACTTGAACTCCATTCTTGAGGAAAATATCCTTTCTTCTTCAAAAACATTTTTCATTTCATAACATGTCATACAACTTTAAAATAAAATAATTTGATTAAAAATAAACTTGAAAACTTTTAAAGGAAGCTTCTTGGAAATAATGTTTTAAAATCCATTCATGCCGTATAAGTTAAAAAAAACATTCTTCGTACTTTTGTTGAAAAAGTCAAAAAGTACCTCGTATGAAAAACGACAAAAGATTCCTTTCATACATATTACTAAAAACTCACCGAAGGGTAAAAATGGATTTAAACAATTGTAGGTGGATGGAAATAATATTACATATTGATGAAACATGGATGTGAATGATAAAATACACCCCAGTTAATACTTACGAATAAACAATCTCGGATAAAAATGAGATTGTGATATTTCCCTTACCTTAGGTCCAATTTGCTTTGTACGTGTCCGAAGCTCCTGTATAATGGTTCAAATAATGTTATTGACTTATTCCAGAATCATACATATTGATATGATATCATATATGGTCATATTCTTAGCTTATTGATAGTAATATTTCATGGTTACTTGTTACTCGGGTCTTTATTGCCTTTTGTTCTTATGCGTGTTTTGCCGAATACATTCTTATTCTTCTTTTAAGGTTATAGATACCTTATATCCAGAATGGTATTAGTGTAACATATATCATATTTATTCATTCAATTCATTTATATAATTACTATGTAATGATGATCATGTAGAACGAGTCGCATCACATCGTGGAGACGGTATTCCGTACGTACGCACGAGTGATGATATCGTTCCTATGATCGTGGAACTGTATTGGAGTATATATATATTATTTCAGTATCAATATTACTTTATAATAATCATAAATAGTTACTCATTACACCATTATACCCATCCTTGTAATGTGATGGTGGAAAAATAGATTACACCACGGCGTGGAGACGGTATTCCGTACGTACGCACGCGCGGTGATTTCTTTTTCCATAGGATGGATAGATGGTGAAATAGGTTTGTTTCATAATTATAATAACATATCAGTATATGAGTGATACTGATGTTATTACTTCATAATGAAACAACCTAAGAAGAAGAAGTGGAAGAAGAAATAAAGATGAAAGAATTGGTAACGGTAATTACCTCTTCTTTGAAGCGCCTCTTTGAGACCTCCTCTTAGGGAATTAAAATTGGTCTTTGAGGAAGACCAGAACCTCTAGGATTATTCTAGGGAAGTGGAGAGGAGAAAATGGAAGGGGTTGGCCGAGCTTGAGTGCTCAAATTGGTTTGAGGAGGAGGGGGAGGAGGTGCCCTTTTATAAGGGAGGAGAGGGGCACCTTAGGAATATCTCAAAATATTATTTTATATTACAGTCAAAATCGGTTTATAATGGTTCCAAAGGGTCTTATTTCGAAGCTAAAGTGGGGATGGGTCGAAATACTATCAACCAATAAGATTTAGACAAGTTTAGGGTATTATTTTAACCTTATCAATTAGATTTAACTCTAAGTTAAATAATTTAACTTTTACCATGTCTTTCTGTTTTCTTTCACTATATGGTTAATACACTTACAATAACATGCCAAACGAACCCCGAATTGTTTATTATTAATATATATATCCTTATCTAAGTCATTTGGCCGAACCTTAGATTTTTAGGAATAAAATAACAATTAATAATATAATATTTGATTTAAAAACTATTTTGTGTCAATTTTGACACTATTTGATATATGATTTTTGTGAAAGTCATAACAGAATTATATGTTCGAACCAAGTTGATTAAATCAACATTAATATATCATAGTAAACTATAAAATTAGTGGAATTCATAAAAAGTCTCAAATTACATTTATTTTGGTGTTTATAACATCAATTATGTCAATATTTCATTAATAAGATAATTACTGCATCATCATTGTGTCATAAATAAATTAAATTATTTAATGTCTAAAAATTACAAATAAAATACCATTATGTAGGAAATCCTTTTATATTTCTAATGAATATTTATAGTAGAATTTATCTTATGTATAACCCCATATTAAAAATGATTTACTTATTAAACTTTGATTTTAACTATTTTAACCCTTCTTTAAATAAATTAATAATAAATGTCCTAATCTAATCCAAGTGGGCCTAAATGGTCATATTTTATTCCTAAGTTTGTTTTTGGTCGAATTACACTTGTCCAATAGAATTAGGACATGTTTTAGGGTAATATTGATATCATATTTAACCTTAGTTACCCTATTTACTATTAACCGCGGTAAAAATAGTAAAAAGTTACTATTCACCAAAAAATTATTTTTATCTCATTGAACCACATTTTACTTACTGATATCAACCGTGTCTGTCGGATTTTTGAAATTCCATTCATAGAAGCGGTAAAATTAAGTTTTATGCAAAATTCAGTTTTTAACCAACCACTTAGTGGTTTCACTATTCATCAAAAATTGAAAGTTTTCAGAAAAATACCAAAATTTCACCCTAGGCTAATTTCGATTTTCTGAGTCCAAAAATGAAGTCCATTTTGAAAAATAAAATTTATAAAATTTCAAAAAGTGGTTATTACTTTTCATAATGGATAGTTTTAATAGCATATTGTTGTTTAGTGAAACTTGGTATTGCGTACGACGCAAGCTATCGAGGAAGGTCGCGATTGCGTGTAAAGCAAGCCAAGAAAGTGTTGTGTAGAAAAAGATTCCTTTGATGATTTATATAACATAAACGTCTCGGGTGTTACATTCTACCCCCCTTAAAAAGAATTTCTCCCTCGAAATTCGTCACTTTGTAACAAACAGATGAGGATACTTCTCCCTCATCATATCCTCAAGCTCCCATGTAGCTTCTTCAAGTTGGTGGTTCCTCCATAAAACTTTCACCAATCGAGTGGTCTTGTTTCGTAGGACTTTTTCGCTACGATCCAGAATCTCAATCGGTTGTTCTTCATAAGAAAGATCTTGCTCCAGCGGTACAACTTCTGAGCTGAGTACATGTGAAGGATCTGGTATGTACTTTCTCAGGAGAGATACATGGAACACATCGTGAACTTGAGAGAGATTCGGTGGAAGCGCCAATCGGTAAGCTACCTTCCCAACACGATCCAGTATTTCGAAAGGACCGATATATCTAGGGCTCAACTTCCCCTTCTTTCCAAATCTCATAACCCTCTTCCAGGGAGATATTTGTAAGAACACTTTATCACCCACTTCAAACTCTAGGTCTTTTCTTCGGTTGTCGGCATAACTTTTCTGTCGACTCTAAGCTGCTCTTATGTGTTGTTGAATAGATCTGACCTTTTCTGCCATTTCATCAACGAGATCAGGTCCTAATAGCTTTCGTTCCCCAACTTCATCCCAGCAAGTTGGAGTCCTGCATTTCTTTCCATAGAGAGCTTCATAAGGAGCCATCTGAATACTAGAGTGAAAGCTATTATTATAAGAAAATTCCACCAAAGGTAGGTGTTGATCCCAACCTCCTTTGAAATCCATAGAGCAAGCTCTCAACATATCTTCTAGGGTTTGAATTGTTCACTCAGATTGACCATCTGTCTGGGGATGATAAGCAGTGCTGAAACTCAACTCTGTATCCAGAGTATGCTGAAGACTTCGCCAGAACTTCGAGGTAAATCTCAGATCCCGATCAGATATAATAGAAAGTGGTACTCCATGCAATCTTACCACTTCCTTTACATATATCCTGGCAAGCTGATCTAGAGAGAAATCCTCTCTAATAGGAATGAAGTGTGCAGACTTTGTAAGACGATCAACTATGACCCAGATAGCATTATTGCCTTTGGATGTTTTAGGAAGTCCTGTGACAAATTCCATAGTGATGTTTTCACATTTCCATTCCGGTATGGGTAATGGTTGTAACATCCCCTTAGACTTTTGTCTCTCAGCTTTAACGTGTTGACAAACCAAGCATCGAGAGACATATTCAGCAACATCTCTTTTAATGCCATCCCACCAGAAGTACTCTTTCAGGTCCCTATACATCTTCGTGCTTCCAGGATGAATAGAGAATGAAGAACTATGAGCCTCATCCAGCAGCTCCTTCTTTAATTCGGGGATGGGAGGAACAGAAACCCGATTCCTGAACTTTATTATCCCATCACAATCAAGGTTGAATTCAGGAACATTTCTCACCTTCTTTTGTAACTCTACATCTTCTTTCTGTGCCTCTTTAATCTTCACATGTATAGATGGTTGAACATTCATTTGAGAAAGATAAGATTTTTCCCCTTCCATTATAATTCCAAGATCCATCCTTTGTAAATCCATAAATATTGGATCTTTTGTGATCCTCATCATGGATAAACTAGCATGGTCTTGTCGACTTAATGCATCTGCCACCTTGTTTGCTTTCCCAGGGTGGTAATGGATTGAGCAGTCATAATCCTTAATCAGCTCCAACCATCTTCTTTGACGCATATTCAACTCCTTTTGTGTGAAAATATACTTTAAACTTTTATGATCAGTATAAATATCACACCTTTCACCATAAAGGTAATGCCTCCAAATCTTTAATGCAAAGATTACCGCAGCCAACTCCAAATCATGTGTTGGGTAATTTTGCTCATGGATTTTCAACTGTCGTGAGGCATAAGCTATCACCATATCATTTTGCATAAGAACACACCCAAATCCCTTCTTGGATGCATCACTGTAGATCACAAACCTTTCTCCACTACAAGGCAGTGTGAGCACAGGTGCACTGGATAACCTTCTTTTCAACTCCTTGAAATTCTCTTCACATTCCTCTGTCCAGACAAACTTAACTCCTTTCCGAGTCAACTTGGTGAGTGGATTAGATAATCGTGAAAAATCTTTTACAAAACGTCGATAATATCCAGCCAAACCAAGAAAACTTCGAATATCAGTTACTGTTGTTGGTCTCGACCATCGTTCGATAACCTCTGTTTTTGCTGGATCCACAGATATCCCCTCTTTTGAGATTATGTGACCCAAAAATGCAACTTTTTGAAGCCAAAATTCACACTTGGTAAATTTGGCATAAAGCTTCTCCTTTCTCAGGGTCTTCAATATAATTCTCAAGTGATCTTCATGCTCTTCCTTGCTCTTTGAATAGACAAGAATATCGTCTATAAAGACTACCACAAATTGATCAAGATAGTCTCTAAAGACTCTATTCATTAGATCCATGAAGATAGCAGGGGCATTAGTAAGACCAAATGGCATCACTATATATTCATAGTGTCCATACCTTGTACGGAAAGCCGTCTTTGGTATATCCTCCCTTTTGACCCTTAATTGATGATACCATGTACGAAGATCAATCTTGGAAAAGTATTGAGCTCCGCGTAGTTGGTCAAATAAGTCATCAATGCGTGGGAGAGGATATTTGTTCTTGATAGTGATCTTGTTAAGTTCTCGATAATCAATGCAGAGTCTCATTGATCCATCTTTCTTCTTAACAAATAGAACAGGTGCTCCCCAAGGTGACGCACTAGGGCGTATGAATCCCTTATCAAGATTATCTTGGAGTTGCTTCTTCAATTCCTGCAACTCAATTGGGGCCATTCTATAAGGTGTCTTTGAAATAGGCAAAACACCTGGTACGAGTTCTATTGAAAACTCAACTTCACGATTTGGTGGAAGACCCGGTAATTCCTCCGGAAAGACATCATCAAACTCCCGTACAATGGGCATATTCTTAATCGTGAGTTTCTCACCAACCATTTGAGATAAATAACCTTCATTTAGTGGAATCAATACCCATAAGATGGAAGAAATTTCCACTGGAAGGTTATGTTCATCCTTGCATTGGTATACGATCGTAGATTGATCTGGAGTATGAAATGTGACTTCCCTTCTTTGGCAATTGATATGAGCTCCATGTAGAGAAATCCAATCCATTCCAAGAATCACATCAAATTCCACTAAAGGAAGGATCACAAGATTTGTAGGAAGCACTTTCCCACAAACTTTGATCGGAGAAGAATTATAAACTTTTGATGCGACTGTTGTGCCATTAGGTGTTGTCACAGCTAACTCAACATCTAATTGTTGAGGTAATATGGTGATACTCTTAGAAAATTCATTAGAAATAAAAGAGTGGGTGGATCCAGAATCAAATAAAACATTTGCTACTTTAGAGTGGATGGTAAGGGTACCTTTCACCACTTCGTTATCGTACTCCACATCGCTGATAGAAATTGCATGTGACTTTCCTTTGTCTCTAGCCTTAAGATTTTGTTGACGTCGACCATCATCATCAACCCTTGGATTTGGGCATTGATTGGCATAATGCCCCATCTCCTTGCACTTGAAACATTGAAGTGTAGTAGGTTCATTCTGTGTATCCCTTCCTTTGTTTGCATCATTAGACATCTTCTTCCCATTATCGCGGCATTCAAATGCCCGATGACCTTCCTTTTCACATTTAAAACATTTACTTGTCCCTTTAAGACAACTCCCTCCATGTTTCTTTCCACACTTTGAGCATAAGGGAAAGTTCATCTTCTTTTCAGTGTGCTCTTTAGATTTTTCTTTTAATTCCATCTTCCTCTTCTTATCAAACCCATGTGACTGATGGGTTACTCCAATCTCCATCTCGACTTTGAGAGCACATTGAACGATTTCCTCGTAGCTATTGAAGTCTCTTATGGCTAACGCCCTTCAAAGACTTGGTTTTAAGCCACTAAAGAATCGATCGATCTTACTCTCAGGTTGGATAATAATACCAGAAGCGTACCTTGCAAGTCTTGTAAAATTTGCTTCATAGGTACTAACAGATTCATCATCCCTTTGCTTCAGTTCAAGGAACTCTTTCTCCATCTTTGTTCGGAGAATACGAGGGAAGTACTTATTGAAAAATAAGTTCTTGAACTCGTCCCATTCCATAGACTCAATTTCATTCCTTTGCCTCGTATTCTTAATAAGATTCCACCATTGATCAGCATCTCCTTCCAAACGATACACTGCTAGGATGACTTTATCATGTTCAGAACATTGAAGAACTGAAAATATCTTTTCAGTAGTACTAATCCATTGTTCAGCAACTAATGGATCAGTAGACCCACTGAAAGAAGGTGAACGCTGCCTCATGAAGGATTCAACAGAATGTTGCTCCTTCCTTTTCTCGTTTGGAAGTCCTGCATGATTCATAGCTTGAGAAAGTTGTGTGAGCATGGCTACAAGATTTTGCATTCCAGCTCCCATATCGTTTGGTTGCTCAGGGGGACAATCATTACATTGCCCATCGCATTACGCATTAACACGGTTCCTTCGGGTTCCAGCCATTGACTAAAACCAAGAAGAATAGTGTGAGCAACACTAATTATAATAGGAAAACCAAATAATTCAAGATTAAAATTTTCATGCTTAAGGTCTTATCCTAGGTTATTCAAGGACATTTCTAAAACACTAAGACTGTGTTCTATGCTTAGACTTATCCTTAGGGTTCTTACTAAGGCTTTCACATCCTAGTTTCCAAAGTTTGACTATACCTTTCCTCTGATACCAACTATAACGACCCATACTTTACATACATTGTTAATACTTCAAAATTGAAGCACACTTATTACAACATATGACAAAACCACAAAGGACCGTATAGGTATAGTGTCTTTAGAAACTGGGAAACATAAACAACCGGTTCATAAATCTTCTACAGTGTCTCCCATTTATTTCATCATATCTAGGGTCCCTTTTAGCATATTCTACTTAATATCCATCTTCCTGGCCTGGGGAAAAGAAAACATAAAAGGGTGAGCTCAAATGCTCAGCAAGGGAAAATAAAGGAAATAAAAATCATATCATATCTTTTTGAAAATCAAAACCTGCAAAAGAGATCATAATATCTTAACATGGAATAAATCATAGAAGTGAAAATGAGATCCCCATAATCATAACATAAAACTTGAAACTTTGTGGCATGCACACATAATCATGGAAAATCATTTCTTGTTAGTCCTGACTCATCGCCAAGACTATCTTAGGGGACAAAGTCCCTTTCTGAACCGAGTTCACTCCTCGTTTCAGTCCTGTATCACTGAACCGAAATAACCTTCCGTTCCACCCATGTCTATCTCATGAGATATAAAATCTTTACCCAATGCATTGGAGGGAGATATAGGTCCCACCCATCTTATAATTAATCCTTTCTTATGTGTGCCACATAATCATAAAACATACATCATCGCAATAACACATGTAACAAAAATGGGATTCTTGAAACAACATGACATCATAAATCAATTCATATAAGATAAAGGAATTCATAAAAATAATTCCATCACAACATGATCAAATCAGTTTAATAATAGGGATAAAAACAGAACCCTTTATTATCTTAGATGGAAAATAATTTTGATAACACACTTGAACTCCATTCTTGAGGAAAATATCCTTTCTTCTTCAAAAACATTTTTCCTTTCATAACATGTCATACAACTTTAAAATAAAATAATTTGATTAAAAATAAACTTGAAAACTTTTAAAGGAAGCTTCATGGAAATAATGTTTTAAAAATCCATTCATGCCGTATAGGTTAAAAAAACATTCTTCGTACTTTTGTTGGAAAAGTCAAAAAGTACCTCGTATGAAAAACGACAAAAGATTCCTTTCATACATATTACTAAAAACTCACCGAAGGGTAAAAATGGATTTAAAAAATTGTAGGTGGATGGAAATAATATTACATATTGACGAAACATGGATGTGAATGATAAAATACACCCCAGTAAATACTTACGAATAAACAATCTCGGATAAAAATGAGATTGTGATATTTCCCTTACCTTAGGTCCAATTTGCTTTGTACGTGTCCGAAGCTCCTGTATAATGGTTCAAATAATGTTATTGACTTATTCAAGAATCATACATATTGATATGATATCATATATGGTCATATTCTTAGCTTCTTGATAGTAATATTTCATGGTTACATGTTACTCGGGTCTTTATTGCCTTTTGTTCTTATGCGTGTTTTGCCGAATACATTCTTATTCTTCTTTTAAGGTTATAGATACCTTATATCCAGAATGTTATTAGTGTAACATATATCATATTTATTCATTCAATTCATTTATATAATTACTATGTAATGATGATCATGTAGAACGAGTCGCATCACATCGTGGAGACGGTATTCCGTAAGTACGCACGAGTGATGATATCGTTCCTATGATCGTGGAACTGTATTGGAGTATATATATATTATTTCAGTATCAATATTACTTTATAATAATAATAAATAGTTACTCATTACACCATTATACCCATCCTTGTAAAGTGATGGTGGAAAAATAGATTACACCACGGCGTGGAGACGGTATTCCGTACGTACGCACGCGCGGTGATTTCTTTTTCCGTAGGATGGATAGATGGTGAACTAGGTTTGTTTCATACTTATAATAACATATCAGTATATGAGTGATACTGATGTTATTACTTCATAATGAAACAACCTAAGAAGAATAAGTGGAAGAAGAAATAAAGATGAAAGAATTGGTAACGGTAATTACCTCTTCTTTGAAGCGCCTCTTTGAGACCTCCTCTTAGGGCACTAAAATTGGTCTTTGAGGAAGACCAGAACCTCTAGGATTATTCTATGGAAGTGGAGATGAGAAAATGTCAGGGTTTGGCCGAGCTTGAGTGCTCAAATTGGTGTGAGGAGGAGGGGGAGGAGGTGCCCTTTTATAAGGGAGGAGAGGGGCACCTTAGGAATATCTCAAAATATTATTTTATATTAAAGTCAAAATCGGTTTATAATTGTTCCAAAGGGTCTTATTTCGAAGCTAAAGTGGGGATGGGTCGAAATCCTATCAACCAATAAGATTTAGACAAGTTTAGGGTATTATTTTAAGCATATCAATTAGATTTAACTCTAAGTTAAATAATTTAACTTTTACCATGTCTTTTTGTTTTCTTTCACTATATGGTTAATACACTTACTATAACATGCCAAACGAACCCCAAATTGTTTATTATTAATATATATATATCCTTATCTAAGTCATTTGGACGAACCTTAGATTTTTAGGAATAAAATAACAATTAATAATATAATATTTGATTTAAAAACTATTTTGTGTCAATTTTGACACTATTTGATATATGATTTTTGTGAAAGTCATAACAGAATTATATGTTCGAACCAAGTTGATTAAATCAACATTAATATATCATAGTTACCTATAAAATTAGTGGAATTCATAAAAAGTCTCAAATTACATTTATTTTGGTGTTTATAACATCAATTATGTCAATATTTCATTAATAAGATAATTACTGCATCATCATTGTGTCATAAATAAATTAAATTATTTAATGTCTAAAAATTACAAATAAAATACCATTATGTAGGAAATCTTTTTAGATTTCTAATGAATATTTATAGTAGAATTTATCTTATGTATAACCCCATATTAAAAATGATTTACTTATTAAACTTTGATTTTAACTATTTTAACCCTTCTTTAAATAAATTAATAATAAATGTCCTAATCTAATCCTAGTGGGCCTAAATGGTCATATTTTATTCCTAAGTTTGTTTTTGGTCGAATTACACTTGTCCAATAGAATTAGGACATGTGTTAGGGTAATATTGATATCATATTTACCCTTAGTTACCCTATTTACTATTAACCGCGGTAAAAATAGTAAAAAGTTACTATTCACCAAAAAATTATTTTTATCTCATTGAACCACATTTTACTTACTGATATCAACCGTGTCTGTCGGATTTTTGAAATTCCATTCACAGAAGCGGTAAAATTATGTTTTATGCAAAATTCAGTTTTTAACCTACCACTTAGTGGTTTCACTACTCATCAAAAATTGAAAGTTTTCAGAAAAATACCAAAATTTCACACTAGGCTAATTTCGATATTCTGAGTCCAAAAATGAAGTCCATTTTGAAAAATAAAATTTATAAAATTTCAAAAAGTGGTTATTACTATTCATAACGGCTAGTTTTAATAGCATATTGTTGTTTAGTGAAACTTGGTATTGCGTACGACGCAAGCTATCGAGGAAGGTCGCGATTGCGTGTAAAGCAAGACAAGCAAGTGTTGTGTAGAAAAAGATTCCTTTGATAATTTATATAACATAAAAGTCTCCGGTGTTACATACAAAATGTTTTAAAATTAGTCATTAGGATTTTTTTAAAAGTAATTTACATTTAATTTTTTTTAATTTGAAATTAATGTTTATTTAAATGAGTAAAAAATGAACTGAATTTCCTGCTACAAGAACCCTAATAGTACATAAATCATCCATTATATGTTTTATTTTTTTCCTTGAAAATTATTTTCTAAATGATTTATGATTGAAAATAAGTTGTTTTCCAATATGAATTTTTTATTTTCTTCAGAAAATGTTTTAAATGATTTAAAATATTCCATTATAATATTTCTACATTATATTAAATGAAAATAATTTTAAAAAATTTTAATGCTTTAAAAAAAATTCAAACAATTATTATCTTCCTCAAAAAATATTCTAATTATGATATCCTTGAAAATAATTTTCCATGTAAAATGAAATAATTCAATATAAGATATTATTTACAAGGGATATGAAACAAGTATTGTATTATTAGTCATTTTGTTAATGGTTTAGGATGATAAAATTCATATGAAACCCATTTATTTCTAGTATGGAACAAATTAATTTCCAATGGGATATATTATGATGAATTTTTTTTATTAAACTCATTTCGATTCGTGGGTTATTATTTGATAAATGCTCTATGAACATGTACAACATAAATATACAGATTATGTAATGGGTGTAACGTATAGGTCCCTATAAATATTTGGTTAATGATAAGATTTCTACATGATATGAGGATACACTCCTGGTTAGCCCAAGCCTAAAAATTGGGTACACTGGTGGGGAGCCTAGGATCAAAAATGAGCCTACACAAGTAGTCATCATAAGACTGAAAAAGGAGGTACAATGGTGGTTATCCAATAACTAAAAAAAGTATAAAGGTGGTTTCACCCATCCTAACTTGTTTTAAAAATATTCTTTAGTATCCATGTTATATGTTTTTCTATGATTAATTTTTTATGCATATTGATGTTTTATTCCAACTTTACACTCTCACAGGTCATGTTATTTGATTTCTGTTTGATTCATTTCTTATGAATTTTTTATCATTATGCCATGACTCATGGTTAATTTTTTTTGATATTAAATATACTTCCTTAAAATGTTATGCTCCTGTTATAATACACATATGTTCATGTTATTCTTATGCATCAACGTTTTTTATGATTACTAATCATCTTATATCACCATTACTTATGTTTCATTTAATAATTTATGAAAACTATTTTTAAGTAGTGTATGGTTTTGAGGAGAACTAAATGGTGAGATCATTATGGGAGATGTGGAATAACTTTCATAAAAATTAGATGATTTTGTACCTAGTATACAATGGCACTAAACTATTATAGTTATTGTAAATGTGTTGTGTAATGTATTTAATATTAATATAAGAATATGTAACATCAATTTATGATAATCATAGGTCTCTATATGTTTCATGCTTGAGAAAAATTTCTCATCCTGGTTTCATTCACTCTAAAATAATAGAGATCAACCCCATTCCCATATAATTTTTATTTTCTAATTATAGGTATCGAATAAGATGGGATTCATATTCAAAGGGGGGAAATGAGTTGAAGAAGTGATATTACAGTATAATTAAGTTGGGATATTAATTATAATCATAAATTAATCCACTATTCAATTTTTATTTATCTAATTATATATTAATTATTTTTTCCATTCAAATAATCAATAAACAAACTTGATGAAGATGGCCAAGTCATTATAGCTGATCAATAACTTTAATCCATCACCATGAATGATATCATAAACATTTGCAAAAACATAAAATGGAATTCATAATAAAATAAAATTAAAATATAAATCTTGTTTAATTGAAGTTTGTGATCACCATTGTAGTTAATAATCCCAAGAAGATCCAAAAATAATATATATAAACTAGAATAGGAAATCTATTGAAGTTGTTGGTTTATAATTTCATTGACAAGGTCTTCCTATTCAATCTCACAACCCTGTTAAAAAATTCCAGATAAATATGTTCCTAATGGGGATAACATAAATGTATCAATGACCTGATAAAAGGAATATTCAAAAAATTATAGGACTAATTCCATTAAAAAAAGGGAAGTATACTTAATTTTATTAATTATTTATATAGAGCTGATTATATAGTTTCATGTATAATGTTTCATGGGAATGTTTTTTCAAAATTGGTATCATATGTTTTCCACTTTAGTTTTGTCAATTTGTATCAACCAATCACTATCAACATTGTAATATTTGAATAGTCTATAATAAAAGAATAAAGATTTGATAAAGTAGTTTGTATCATATTCTGATTTTGGATTGGACAAAATTGATGTGTAAATTAGACTCTCTTGTTTTTTACATCGGGTTTTCCCATATAAACATAGACTAGAATAATTTTTAGAACATTTCCTAATAAATATATGATATCATTATCACTCTTGTAAATTTAAATTTTATAAATTAGGGATATATAATGAAATGAAAATTTCACAGAGAATGTGGGAAAGAATAAAAAATCATATGATAAAATTGGATGAACATATTTAAATGGTATTTCACAGTGGTATTGAAAATTAATACAACATGGTAGATTGAATATCCTAATTTATGTCTCTATTTTATACAATTTAAATGAATATGTCAACATGACTTGAAGAAGAAGAATAACTCATATGTTCATCGGTGTTCCCAAGCATGTTTGTTTATAAATTTGATCAACATATAGAATATTAAGGGACATATATTGAAATTAGGTGGTGTCAATTTGATTATTTTTAGGGATTCATTTAATATAATTATATCCATTATTTAACAATAATCCAAGAAAATCTAATAATATTAGAACTGCTCGTAGTGTTTTAATTTTTTTAGAATTTATTAAAATTTTATATTTTTTCTACAACTACTTAAGTGAAGAGTTTATTGAATGATAAAAAATATTTATCTTCTCAAATATTTTTTAAGCTCTTTCCAAAAGTGAAATTTTTTTTCATTTTGTATGAATAATAATGATGGAAATTTTAGATTATTGGTTTTTTGTACTCAGTAATTACTATGGAAATATTTGAGTTAGTATTTTTTTTAATTCTCCCACCCAGAACAGATGAAGGAGCCTCTCAACCACACAATTAGGACCCAGATGTAAACCATGTAAGTGAGAATCTACTGGTATAGCCACAGATGAAAGGTTTTAGAGAGTGGTCATAGAACGACATAGGTAATGATCATTTGAGGATCAGAAGTCGCATAGAACCCATAATTAAATAGGTGAACTAAAATGGTAAGCCATATTCCATTTGGGAGAAGTGTTAAGGTGTGGGAAATATTGAGACCCAATGTTGTATTGAATGATTTTTGAATAAAGAATCATATTAATGAATATCCCATTCAATATTAACTTATATGTGGGTGCAATGAATCATGGTAATTGTTCCCACATTAAGAGATACATAGATTATCATCATAATCAAATCAAGCTGACATTGAAAATATGATCAAGCCAGCTATTTTTACTCATATGACTCATAAAAAAGGTTCCTGATTCCACTGGTTTGATTCCGCCATCCTCACAATATTTTTGGCCAACTATATTAACCGATAGCAGCTCAAGAATACGAAATGATCAATATTATGCCTGCAATAAATATCTTCAATTCATTTCCTTTTAAAAAGAATATAGAACTGCCTAATGAAGATGATGATGAGTATATCAATGTTGTTAGTGTTGTTTTATGCATGGGATCATACGAAATCACGTGTGTTTTTCAACATGAATTATCTAGATAGGTATGTGATTAATCCATGATTCTTTTAATCAATGAAATATAATATGAATACCACATGATGATTAAAATACTGAATTATTTGTAGATATATAAATAATTTGAGACTCATTATTGTTATCAGACATTGAAGAAAATTAGGATTACAGGCATGAAATAAAATAGCTATGGGAGAATTACCTCGCTTGGAAAAACTGAATATCCTAACATAGATACACCTATAAAATATTTGGTATTTTTCATTTTCTATTTTCTATTTTTTAAAACAAATAATATTCAATTATTTTCACCTCCACTAACATAAATAACTATTCTATGTGCCAATTATTCTAGATAGACAATGTCTTCAATCAGACACTTGGATACATAGAGGAACATATTCTATGATCTTTAATACTTCACGAAGACTAGAACCCGCGTTAAATCATTCACAAGGATGATTCCACATAACATTCTATGTTTAAATAACATATATGATTAACATGAAGATTATGTATTTTTTTCTAGTGAATTATTCCTTCAAAGTTCTAGGTGATGTTCATTTGGGTTTCTTGATGGACGGTACCACTATTAAATAATAACTCGAATGAATAGTGTGAGATATAATAGCATGATACACTTTTATTAACCTACATAATGGAGAGGATTAATGATTTTATAATGTACATAGATTCATTAACATTACTAAATTTGATAATAAAAAAGATCACCAAAATAAGGAACTAAATAGGACTGTAAAAACACAAGAAGTAATAAAAGAAAATATTTTGTGATATAATTTTTATATGTTTTAGAATCCCTTGCATTGTATCCTTATTTCATGAACAAATGCTAAGTTGATTTTTCAATGAATGATACAAATTGTACCAGAATTATTGATAAATGATATTTCGGTTTCTATCTTGATTTATTTTTTGATGAACTCAAGAAGGAGAGGAGTTTGACCAATAAATATTTATTTGATTAGCTTTTGGGCTAGGAAAAATATTTGAGATATCTTTTCCACAGAATTGAATAAATATTAACATGAATGAATAAGATGAAATTCCAACTTACTTTATTTTTTTATATTTGAGATAGCCCAATCCTAACTTTGAAACAAAAGAATTCGTTTGTTTTCTATAATGGAATGATGTTGATAAGAGTCATTGGGTTCTATTGAAATAGATTTTTTTATTGTTGATCAATTTATCATAGTAGTAGGAAACGCTTTATAACACCCCATTAATATTCTATCAGTTATGTTTTAACCTTTTTTTGGTTTTACTTTTTTTGGGTTGAGTAAAATTGAGATGAAATTGGTACAATACTTTTAATAGTCACGTTAGTGGTTTTTTGGGAATTTTTAGCATAAAAATTATAGTCTCTATAGTCTCAATGGGATATACAATCCATGTAATGGGGTTACATTTCACGTAATAATATCATGTAAGATACAATGAATTGGGTACATAGTGTGAAAGATACACTCTATGTATAGTTTACTCATTTTGTAAATATTAAAATTTTAACTTTTAATAAAATGAGGAGGATTATTTGTGTATATAAGACTGAAAAATTACACATCATTTCATGGGGTTAAATTCCATGAAATTATCAGGAACAACATTTATATTTTTGCTGCTTGGATTGTTTTCATTTCATTCGATCTTCAACAAAATATCTCTTGACCCATAGCCTTTACAATTCATTTTTTGTGATCATAAATTCATATGGTTTTATGATTGATCATCCTGTTGGTTGTGGTGAATCTCTATGGGTAAGTGGTCTCCTTTTACTTTAGACATCTCTCTCCTTCTATCATGGAGGTTGATAGATTTTATTAGAAATTATGGATCAAAACTCCTTGTTTTTTAATCTTGATTCTAGGTTGTGTTCCTATATCATTTTGTTCCATAATTCTCCATTAGAGAGTTTTTTTATATAAATTTTGATCCCATGAAATAATTATGTGGCTCTATTTAATATACGAAATTTTATTAACGATAGATTTTATTTATTTTATATTACCTTCAATTGATTTTGCAAAACCCAATTCGATGCAAATTGGGATTGAAATTGGAATGGTGATGGTTTTGAAAAAAACAACCAATTATAATAGAATATGATTTTAGGGTGGGAACTGAAATTGATAGAAACTAGGAAATGATTTGAAAAATTATTTTAGAAATTGGATTAATTTCTTGTGATAAAACCATTTATTGGAATTTTATGGACAAGGCATGAAATGAGGAAAATCCCATGATTTTGTTTTAAATTTGAATTGTAATATTGAAAATGAAAATTATATAAATGAATTTAGAATGGTGATTGATGTGAAATAAAATTATTTAACTCTTTTCTATTCATTAATTGAGTACATGTGAGTCTGGGTAGCTTGTGGGTTATTTAGGATAAACATGATAGGACGGTAATTCCTTAGAAACTAATTAATAATGAAAAAACTAGAAATAAATATTTTGGAATATCTTATCTATGATTGGATTTTGATTATTCCTATTTTTCATGGTCTTTAGGGATACGTGTACACATATTATCCATGATCAATTATACGAGATGTGTGAGGTTCCCTACAAGAAATGATCATTCTACATGGAAAATGATTGTGATATTTATCTCAATCTTTTATGATAATAAATACCAAATTTTTTATGATAATTTAGTCATTCCAAGTAATTTATGTAAACTATTTTATATTAAATGTTTATTTAAGACATGGTTGATATCATTCCTGCAAATTTTAACATGAAGAATGTTTGGTTTTAAATATGAAAATATAATTCCAAAAATGTTGTGATTAAAATTTAATGAATGATTTATATTAATTATTAATTTATCTTAATATATAACACTTGGTTAGACCCAACTTGGATTTTTAGCATACATCATACCTTTTAATTAGGGATTTTTTGGATTATCTCCAACAAAATTCAGGTAATTGGAATGCTCCTCAAATAGTTATTGGGTGTTCTTGACCCTGTTGGCATGGACTGTTGATTCCATAAGGAATTTTGAGTTTTATCATATCGTGAATGGATTAATTTTATTATTCACATTTTAGTATTTTGAAATATCTATTGGGTTTCTAGCACCATATCGTTGATGAGTTTTAATCATACTTATATGTAGTTTTTGTCTTCCACTATTTTTTGGAAAAAAAAATTATCTATTTTTCCTTGTATAATTCCAGGAGCTAGTTTCCAACCAATGGGGATTGGAAACACCCTTTGGGTATGTAATTATAAACTTTGGTTTCATTATGTTAGGATATCAAGTCTAGTTTGTGAAAAGATGGTATTAAATGTGCAGGTTGATCTGCATTCCTTGATGTTTGTATGCAATTGAGATCTTGTCGGTATATATAACGTACTTGCGAGTGAGTTACTCGGTAGGTCTCATTATATTTAGCCTTATGTAACCTTGTGTGGTTTTTAAGTAATATTGAATATTAGTTCTATAATTTTATCTAATTTTTTTTTCATAAGTTAAAATCCAAAACATGTTTTCTTATCTGATGGGATTAATTTCCCTTTTGATAATGGCATTTTTTAATAGGAGTAATATTTTTATTCCTTCAATGATGATCTATTTTGTTGTTTAGCATCATGCCTCTGAGACAATGTGTGAATAGGATCTAAGAGGAATATTTTGATGAACTAGGGAAAGAAAATCCTCTCATGGACCATAATTTGGTAGTTTTTGTCGTGCATGTTTTCCATACTATAGGATAGGAGCCTGCACGCATTCTCACTCAATCACCGATTGTGGAAATTGATAGAGATAAATCATGGACTCATTCTTAAGAGTTCATTCATTATAATCCACCTATGGTTCAGGTATCTAATTATAATCATGAAACTGAAGAAATTTTGAGAAATATTGAGCTTCATTTTTATTTTCTTGAAACTCCAAAACCAATTTATATAATCTGTGCAACCATTTAGATTAAGGGAAATGTCAAGAGATGGTGGGATATAATGGTAATGATGATGTGGAATAAATTTTTAGATCAGAGGGAAATCAATGATCTTTTTATTAATAAGTTCTATCTTGAATCTATGGTGTTCTCTAAGGCTATAGTGTATTTCAAACTTGATCAAGATGAAAAGATTTTGATAGAAAATAAAAAACAATTATGAGGGTATAATCTTTTGCCTTAAATGTTTTTGAATAAGAATAAGAATACTTGATAGTTCATGATGGATCATTGATTTGATATTCATTATCAGGCTTTTGTACTAAATATCTCTTCTTATTATGACATGTTATATTTGGAATTGATGGTGAAAGTTGATCTGGCACATAAGTCCCAGTTGGTGGGGGTTCCTTTCTCCCTTACTACTAGGTCAATATGTTCCAACAATGAGAATAGAAAGTTGTATGAGTACCGTGGTGGTTAGAAAAGAATGATTCTTTCAGGCCACATGAATTTCCTAGTGGATTTCATTTAAATTTCTTCTAGTGTGGATATTTTGGACATTCTATAGGGGTTGACACTGACCCCCCAAGATATTTGGTTCCTATAGAAAATTAGGAAACATGAAGAATTCTTGTTTAATCTATTTAGCAGTGCATACTATAACAGGTTCTCCATCACCAAAAAGTACGGCAGTGAAACCATATGATATAAGATATGGGGTTTTCTATCAATGGGGATCCAAAATAAATTGTCTTCACTTAGTTGAAGAGTCTCTAGAGGAAGCAGATACAGGTCCACTAACATTGAGATGTACCATCAATATAGCATCATCATTAGTTATTATGTCATTTCATATTGGTTATTATGTCTCAATTATATCAACTCATGTTTTTTTATTCTAAATATTCAAATGGATCAATGTTCTTATGTGATGTATATTACTAAACCCCTTAGAATGAAGATATGGGAGGGTCCTCTTTGTCTTAATTTTTTCTTTCTTGTTATCTGATATTTATATTACCTAGGATTTTTTAGTTCATGACATGAATCCTCATGATCTCACTTTCAGGTAGGCTTGGATCATTTCTAGAAAATCAAATATTGGTTGTTATCATTGATGAGTCTCCTTCTCTATAATTAATGGGTGTGTCATATCATTCAGGGAGATTGGTTTCTATGTTCCGCAGGTCTGAATCTTTTTATCCAGAGCTGAGGAAATTAATAATAGTGTTTATTAATTTTATATACAGGAAAAATCATTGATCAATGATATCTATCCAGTTTTGTAGTGACTTTTATGTATTTCATTCTAACATCTTTGGTTTTCTGCTAGTAAGGGATGTGGAGTATTCTGTTGATATAGTGAATGGTACTCAATCAATTTCTATAAATTATTATCATATGGAACCAGATTAAATGGAAGTGTTGAAAACTTAGTTGGATGATTTATTAGATAATGGTTTTATAAGATAGAGTGTATCACCTTGGGTGGAAACAATTCTCTTTATCAAGAATGTTGATGGAACACTTCACCCATGTATTGATTACAAAAAACTCAATAGAGTAAAAATAAATAAAATGTATCTATTAACATGGATTGATGATCTATTTAACTGGTTTAAAGTGTTGATGTTGTTCTCAAATATTTTCATTGTATATTTTTATCACCATTTTAGAATAATTGAATATGATATTCAATAAATCAACATCAACGGAAGGTTTAACCACAATGATGACCATGTAATTCCATTTCGCCTAACAAATTCTCCTATAGTATTTAAAGCATTTATTAACAGTAACTTCTATGGTTATATCAATAAGTTTTAAGTGGTCCTTATGGATTATGTCCTTATTTTCTCTATGTATGAGGAGGATTATATGCATTATTTGGGGCAGTTATATATTTTTTGATAAATCAATGACAATATGAAAATAAATATATAAAGGATTTCATGATTTGGGATGTGATATTCATGATACACGTAGTCATATAAAAATGTATTTAAATTGAATCTTAAATGTTGAAAGATGGTTCTAAATAGAAGAACATGTGTCATGTTTTCGAGATTCGAAACATAATGGTATAGAAGGATATTATCATCAGTTCATAAAATATTTATTGATTTTTTCTTCTCCAATGGCTTCTATAACATTGAAGGGAGTGAAATTTTCATTTGATGATAAAATTTAGTGTCATTATTTTGAGCTTAAACATCTTTTGGCTTCTACTCTAGTGTAAACTATTTTAGAGGACAAACTAGGCTATGTGGTCTTCTATGATGAAATAGGTTTGGGTTTTGACTGTGTTATAAGTTAGGGTTACCTCTTCATTAACTATGTTTCTTGATCTATTAGGAACCATGATAAGAATAATATAACCCCTAAATGTAAAATTGGATCTTTGACAAATTCTCTTAATTGTTGGTGGAATCACCTATTCCAAGAATGGTTTTCTATGTTTTTTTACTATAAGGGGAGTATTTATATAATTTACAAAAATATTTTAATCTATTCCATATTAATTTAGTGGAGTACCTAAAATATTCTTATTTCATTATTTCCTATAACATAGGGTGAGTTAATGTCACTATTGACGAGTTAAACAGGAATCATCTAACATAAACAATGAAATAAACACTAGAAGGGTGAAACATGATGGATCTATTTTTTGATAAGAATATTGGAGTTTATGAAAGAGGGATCGAGGATTTGTTTTCTAGTGACCAATTAACCTATAATCTTATTCAATCCTTCCATTAGTAATAGTATATTGATGATAAATTTTGTGGCATTGGAGACTCTCTTTATGTTAGGGAGACTGTCATTGAGTGTTCGTTCTATATAGAGGTTATTTATTGTTTTTGTAACCACTTTATTGTGTCATTATCTATTATGAAAGTTATGATGGTGGATTTCGATTATTCCATTAGGAAGTGTACCCCTGAACCAAAATTATTTTTTAATACATACAGTGATGATTCTGTTGGACATGAATGAGATGAGACATCAGTGACTTTGTTTCACACTACTATTCTTGGCAATAAGTCAAGGCGAAGCATCAGAGAATTTTTTTTCATTAACCCCTTCGAGTTATGGTAGGGAAGTGGCATGATATTTCTATATAATTTTTCTCTGGGAATCCACATACCAATAGAAAGAATAATGTGATAGGGGTTTTGATTGATAGGCTGACCAAATTGAATCACATTATATGTAATCATGATAAAACCAAAGCTGAGGTGTTGGGAAAAATCTATGTGAGACAGACAGTTCATTTTCATATAGTTCTATATGATATAGTCCTTTTTAGATATCTATGTTTTATATATATCTTTAAGAGAATCCTTCAAAATTCACAAATATTTGAGGTTCATATTAATATATCAAACCATCTACAGATGGATGAACATTATGATTGAGCTGTTATGGGAGGATATGATTCATCTAAGAAAGAGAATGGAATAGTTAAAATATAAATCTTATGTTTTTTTTATTATATACCATTGATGTTTTTTGTTGGGGATAGTTTGTTCATGAATCTTCACAATATTTGGGTCATTGATGACTTTGGAGGAAAATGAATATTTCCCTTAATTTTTTGGGAACTTTGATTTTTTTTAAAGGTGGGGATTATGGCTTACCATTCACCACTTATTTATACATTGATAAAAATACAAAACATGTTCCATGTATCACAAATATGAAAGAATATTTCGGATTCAACTCATGCATTTAGATGGATTGATCATAATGTTGAGTCTAGTTTATCAATGACTGAGGATCTAGTCAGGATAGTTGATTCTACAAAATTCTCCTTAATAGAAGAATGATACCTTTTTTCTTTGTTTTATGGAATAATAGTAATGATTCAAATCAAACATATGAGCATGAGGCACTTAAGAGTGATTAGTTGCTACAAATTATTGATATGTATGCTTTCGGACATTATTTTAGAGGATATAATGTTTTTATTTTTGGGAGGATGTAACAATGTTTAACCTTTACATCATGTGTGTTTTATCCTATGTTTTGGTTTTTATTTTTCTTTGGTTGAGTATTACATAGAAGTAATTGTAAGGATACCAGTAATGGTGAAGTTAATGATTTTTTTTATTTTTTGAATAAAACCTTATGTTTATATAGTCTTCTGGAGGTTTACATTTTTTTAAAGGTTAGGGCCGAAGCCTCATTTTTTTTTGAAACAAAGAAAAGACCTCTCTAACTGGGTAGAGGGATACCCATTACATATCCCGAAGAAATAATGGGCATTTATCCCATTACATAGCCCGTAGGCCCAATTTTTTGGCCCAAAGCCCATTCTGTAAATAGTATTGCTACAGTACCCGCAGTGTTACAGTACCTACCGCTGCTACTGTGCGCCTGCCGCTGCTATAGTACCCATGCCGCCACTACAGTGTCGTTGTTGCGACAGTATCTCGGCTGCTACAGTAATGATACAGTGCCACTATAGTAACCTACACATAATGGGTTTTGAACCCCCATTTTCCATGTAGAATTATAGGGTTCTTACCACTAAGTCAAACCCCAACTACATTCTGGAGGTTTACATGTTGTGTAACCGGTTACATAATGTTTGATAATCTCGTGGAAGATTTTGTGAAATGGGTACACTAGATGAATGTTTTCACACCAATTATATATTATGAATCATATATTAAATAAACAAGATGGGGTTTCCATAATATATGGGAGTCAATAATTACATGATCTGTAATAGGGTTACACAATGTGTATATATCAGGACAAACAATTTTTTTTCTTCTATTAGTGTGATTTTAATTTCACTTGATTTTCAGCACAACCTCTCTTGACATAAATATTTTTCTTGTATTTTTTTGGAAACTTCAATCCCATCGGATCATTCCTTCAATGATTGATCAACATGTTCGTTGCAGTGGATCTCTCTAGGTAATAATTCTCCCTTTATATTCTATTATTATCTCCCTTTCCTCTTGGATTTTGATAGATTGCCTCCAAATTCATGGTTCTAAACTCTATGATATTGAATCTTAAATCTTGGATATGTTCCAATATCATCAAATCATTCAGTCTCCATTGGCGATTCCCATTATAGACATAGTTTTTCTTTGAATAAGCTACTAAGTTCTATTTATGATTAGCTATTTTAATAGATATTGATTTTCTCGATTTTATATTTCATTCAATTAATTTTTAAAAACCCAATTCAATGATAATTTGGATTGAAATTAATTTGGTATTAATTTTTGAAAAAATATTAAATTCCAATGGAATTGGAATTTTGGGAATGACTTAAAATTAACTGAATTTGTAAAATTCATTGATAATTTTTTTTGAAAAATATATTAAAATAAATTTATAAATACCAAGGGTTGGTTTTTAAAAAGGGGCGAATTGATGAAAAAAACCCATGGTTTAGTTATGAATGTTATTTGTAATTTTGAAATGTCAAATTGGAGGATTGAATTATGAATTAGTATTGAAATAAAATGGATTGGTTTTTAATTTTTCTATTGATTGTTTGAGCACATGAATTCTTGTGTAATCAGTGGGTTGTTTTGGAAAAGCACTACAGGATTGTAATTCTATAGAATTGGATTGAATATGGAAACCCAAATAAAATTCCAGTTTGATAAATCTTATCCACGATAAAATTTTGATGACTCGTATTTAGAGTGAGCATGAGGGACATGTGTAGACATATTATTCATGGTCCCTGATATGTGTAAGGATCCCATAACTATAAAATATCATACAATGGAAAATGACCATAGTAATTTCTTGTGATGATTTTGATTATAAATTCCAATGATTTTGACAATTATTTACTCATTCCTAGTGATTTATATAAACTATTTGAAATAAAATATTTTTTAATCCATGTTTTAAATTTTTTCCATCATTCTAAAATGAAAATTGTTTTTTAAAAAATTAAAATGTAATTCCATGAAACTTTTTATTAAAATTGAAAGAATTATTTCGTTTAAAACTATGAAATATTAATATTGAACACCTGGGGGAACATACTAGGAATTTTATCACACACACTACATGTTCCATCAAGATTTTTTAGGTTTTCTCTTATAAGGTACAAGAAAAGGGAAGGTTCATCATGGATATGGGGGTATTTTTGAGCATTTGGTTTTGGAGTGTAGATACATTCTGGATGGTTGAGTTTTATCTTTTTTATAATTTATTAATCTAATGTTGTATTATTTCAGTTTCGTCTATATCTATTTAGATTATGGTTTTTTATTCTTGTGTTGTTTAGAGGATTCATATATTTCAGTGTCATATTTCATTGTTTTGTGGAAAAATAGATCCCTCTTTCATCTTCTATGATGCCAGGATCTAGTCTCCAATCATTGGTAATTTGGAATACACTCCAGAATATGTCATTATTTTCATGTTTGTTAGTATACTAAGTTATCCAATCCTACATCATGTTCTCAATGTTAAATCATACATTTTATTTAGTCAGTATCCACAAAATGAGTCTAAGTTTTTACCCATTCTCATTTTTTTGATGAAAAATAGGAATTCTATGTGAATTTTGGATAATAACCACAATACATTAATAACAGAGTCAACCACAGTGGTGGTGAACTTTTATAAATATTATATTTTAATTTTTGGTTTACTATTGTATATTGACACATTTAAATTATAGGTGAATCCATCATGATATCCGTATTTACGAAACTAATAAAAAAGTAAAAGAATGGGATAATTTATTTAAATTGATATATATTTATGAAAACTAATTAAACCACAGCCTATTAGTTTGATTATCCAATGTTGATCATAATATTAATAGTATAAATTATATAAAATGTGGAAAAATACACATTAAACTGTGAACTCAAAAATGTGTCCCAAACTAATACCTAATTTTAGTGGAAAACTCTTCCTAGTGATCTTCAATTCTGATTATCACTTATAGTTAACACATTATAGCATAAAAATACACTACCAAAGACGGGTCCACTAAGTCCCCTTCGAATTTTTCTATCATCACTATAACACATAGAACATAGAGTAAAAAACATGTAGTGCGGAGTATATATAAACTTATTTAGATTAGAAAAGAATCAAAAATGGGGGGAAGAATTCAACCAAACCACAATCAAGAGAGTTGTAATATAATAACCCATTAATTCACATAGAAATAGGAAAGTTTATAGGAAACATTCTTTCCATGATAACCAACCAAAATGATATTATATTCCCAAAAGTCAACTAGATCTACTGAAACATCTAACCAGATTACCACTATATTACCATAACTAAGGATATATATTCCATAATTAAACATGTTGGAAATAGAAAATTCATTTTATGATCCCAATACCATCTGATCTCACTAAAGAAGATAAAATTTCATATTCATAGATAGTGTTACCCATCATTATGATAGGTTAAGAAAATATGGATCCTATCATATCAATTGTTTGAGGAAATTATGCCTCAATATTGTGGAAGATAATATTTAAAGACAAATTATCAACACACATAAATAAAACATATTCTATATGAATATTCATTAAATTACAAAAAAAACACATTAATGATAATAATGTTTTAGTTCATTTGGGGACATGGAACACAATCTTCTTATTTGGTTAATGATAGTCAATATCTCCAATAATTATCCTCCCCTTTTGTAATCTTTATAAATATACCCTCACCAGAACTACTGTTCATTACCTGGAAAATGAGACATAATAATGTGTTATATTAGATTCTAATAAGTGTAACCATGGGAAACAAATAAACATAAAATCGATATATAATTATGAAGAGGTGATAAAATCATAAGAAACTCACTCCTATCATGATAATGATCAAAATCATTAGTAAAGGAATAATATTGGAATTTCATAAGACATGAATCATAATGGAGTCAATAAACATAATCAATGTGAACTTATCACTGGTATAAGACATATTTGTGTAGAATACACAATAACATGGAAGAAAAGTTTCATTTATAGGGATGGTCCATATCCAATAATATTATAGTGGATTGGGTTCACTACCCAAACCAATATAGTAGTCAAGGGTCACTCCCAGGCTTATCATAGTAGTTTGGGATCTCACCTCATACTATCATAGTAATCTCGGTTCATTGCCATTAAATTCATAGTTGAAAAATCCCCTTACTAAATACGGATCACTCCCCATTATAGTCTTTTTTATCTCATGAGATCTAATCTATTATGAAAAAAATTTTGAGTTAGAAATTGGTCCCACACATCACATTATAGAAATCATACAAATTTAGGCTACAAGATCATAAAACCTTAATCATATCAAAACCCATAAAATGAAATGGGTTTCATGAAAATTTTCCCATAATATAACCCATGGAGAAGAAAAATGTTTCATAATTATTTCACCATTTCATCGAAGAACAACCAATAGAAAAATAAGTGGGTTTCATAATAATTCTATCATTGTATAACACAAGGGAGAGAAATAGGTTCCATCTATATCTTGTCATCAAAAACATAAACCATCTAGAGAACAAATACATATAGTATCATTGAATCATATCCCATGTAAATCATATTTAACATCACAAGATTTAATCTAAAATGAAAAATATTTTTAAGGATAGCATGTTAAATTTATTTAGGTAAATACCATTTCTAGAATAAAATTGTTCTTTAAAACTAAAAAATCAACAAAAATTTTCATAATAATTTTATTCAAAAATATATTTTGCGACATATAATGAATGTTGTAAAGGCCACTTAAAAAGTGTTAATAAATAAAAAATCATTTAAAATTTAAAAATTATAATTTTGTAAAACATAAAATGATTTCAAAATCTATTTATTTGAAAATAACCATTGAAACGTATAAAAAATCATTAGATACTATTAGAAAACATTTCTTGATGAAAAATTATATTCCACTTTAAAAATTAATTTTTTAAACAATAAAACATATTAATAATAAATTTCAATAAAAATAACATTAGAAAATTATAAAAATAATCCGTACAACATTGAGTGTTCAGGATAGTAGGAAATTATGTAAGGCATAAAAGAAATATTCCTTTATCATTTTTGGTAAAAGGGAAATGTTCCTTGTTCTGAATAATACAAGAATATTTAATTTTAAAAAAAATTATAAAATGATAAATATTTATTTAAATGTCATTAATAAGTCATTTTTATAATCTTAACACTTTTCAAAAATGATTTTAAAAAATGGGGATACGAATGAAAAAATATTTATTTGACCAAATAGAGAAGTATAGATGTTTTTTTAGAAAAATATTATTTTTAAATCCTCGGTAGGTAATAAAAGTAGAATGAAGTAAATACATGAATTATAAATAAATAAGTAAAAGTATAATAAAATTCATGACTTTTTTTAAGTATAGATCAGAATATTTCATCATTTGAAGATAAATCATTGACAATCTAGATGATTAATGAAGATGTAACATCAAACCCTTGCTACTTTGGAAACATTTAATCATAAGATCCATTAAATAATAAAAAAACAATAAATATCATTAATATAAGAATATTCATTCTATAGAATTTCACAGGGGAAGTATATACAAATCATAAAATAATATAGCTATATAATAAACATATATCCCAAAGACAACAAATTAAGACAATAATCCCTTACCATAATGGTTGTATAGAATTTGTAAACCCTATGAAAGTGTGATCCTAAAAGGGATATGTAAATCCCTATAATCATCATGATAATAAATATATATATAATTCATTTTTATTGTATATGCCAGAACTAAGAAACAAGTGGTTTATATGGAATATATATCATTAATATAAAAGTGAGAAAAAATCCACTACTGCTTTGGTAATATATTGTATCATATGAACCATTGAAGAGTAATATCCTATGGAATATTTAATAGATTAATTAGAAGTATATTTAACTTATAAAATTCCAAAGATAAAGTATATAAGCCACCCAAAATTAATGGGTTGTGAATATCTTTTATGTCTCCTCGATGTAAAAGAGAGATAAAAATCCCATACCATAAGTCTCGACATGAATTGTACATGTTCGAACCTCCTATTTTTAAAACAACATTTTTGTTTTTAACCTAGGGATAGAATAGATTTTATTTTGAATATTATAAATTATTCTAGGATTCTGGTAGGTATCTAATGAATATAATCTGGAATGGATTTCTAGAACTAACGATGATTGGATGTGTGAACATGAGAGGATAGGGTGTGGCCTTCTATAAGTGAGGTCAAGGGCACATTTGCATTTTTTTTGAAAATAAAAATGTGTAACCATGTTTTTTACAAGAAACATGGATTCAAAATGAGACATTATAGAACCTTATAGGTGATATAGTCTAAATATTTACATAAAATATGTGTTGGAGAAGTTTCAAGGTTACTATAAACCTTCTATTTTTTTTGTTTAACCCATTGTAATCTTATTTTAACCATAACTATTGAAATTAATTTTTAATATTTTTGACAATAATTTTGGTAAAAAATTAAATAATTAGAAAACATATATTATTATTACTCCAAATATAGATTCCTTTTTTCATAATCAATTCAAATAATTCGATAATTTTAATTTAATATTAATCTCATAGACACGATGAAAAATTGGTTTTACAAACAAAAAACAATCAAATCATTTAAAAGTTATTATATCAAAATTGAAAATAAAATTTATAATAATGACCAAAATTTGATTAATAAATATATTTTTAATAATATCATTTTTAAACCATATTAAAATAATCTGGACATTTTAAAATTCTTTAAAATAAATGAAATTTCTTATTAATGACCAGTATTTTTCACTATTGATAAAAATTTATAATTTTCTTAAATTTCATATAAATTTACTCAAATATAATATTTACACAATAATTTCCAAAATAACATTTATTTTATCGAATAAATTATCTAAAAATGGAAAAAAAAATATTTTTCAATAAGTGTGGAAATTTCAAAAAAAACATCTCCTATTAAAATTACTATTTTAAAGTGTAAAAATGATCTATTTTTATATCTTGAATAGAAAAAAATTAATATGAATGTTAAAAATTTTATTGAATATATATTATACAATTTTCAATAAATTAATTCACCAAATGTAATTTATATAATTTATTGATGAAAAACCTTTTTCTGTGTTTGATAAATAGTTTTTGGGGACCATATTTTATTTGGTTTTTAATAGTTTTTAAATTATTTTTATAATGAATTTTTTATCTAAAAAATTATTTTAAATACATTTATAAAATATATATTTTCATAATATTGTTAGTCATATTCATACCAAACATTCCAATGTCTAGTAAATAACTATAATATTTTTTTTAAAAGGCAAAGCCCTTGATTATTATTGAAAAAAGAGAAGTCAAGAGAGTAAATAACTAGTAATATATTAATTGAATGATGTGTTTTTTTGGAAATAAATTGTGTGTAATGAAAGATAAAATCATTATTATATGTAATTAAGGTTATTTAAAAATAATTATTCAAAAAAAATATTACAAAAAATATCAGGGTGTCACATTCTACTATATTAAAATATAAATTTTCCTCAAAATTTTAAATTGTGTTCATTAATACTGCCTATATCATTTTAAATTCCCTTTTGTGGTAAACCCAAACCAAATTTTTTTTAGTAAAACCTTCTCTTGAAAATATAAAAAAAAGATGTGTGAAGGACATATAGAATACGAGATATTAGGTACCCAAAAAAGAGAAAATTATTAGGATGTGAAGATGTGTATGTTGAAGAAAAGTGTATTATCCAAATAATGATGGAGAGTGACTGAGATCACTGATCACATGAAAGTGAATAATCACTAAAAAATAAAAATTCAAAAATAATAAACAAATAGTTTGTGAAAAGGGTCGTTGATGTCATCGAGAAATATGGAACGTGAAAAAAAAATCATATCAAGAGCCTTTTATTAATTTTAGATAATTTTCATGACAAATTATACTTACTTTATTTCATTCCATTATATATGAATTCTGTCATAAATTGGTTGTTCCATTGTCAATTTCTAAGTCATATCTTTCTCTTAGAGATGAATGTTTCTTGTATGAATTAATAGCAGATAATATTTCCCATTAAATAATTTTATCTCATTCGTTAAATCTCTAGTTATTTTGAAAAACAAAAATGTTTATAATTTTTTCCATAAATCATGTTATATTGAAATAATTCATTAATATCTAAATCCACATCCAAAATTCAACTTAACTAATTACTTAAATTCATAACCTTACTACTCTTCTATAATTTAAATTGTGTAAATAATATCATTGAATTTGAAATTGGCATAGTCTCGAAAAATATCTTAAATCATGGCTTAATTTTTACCTACCAAATGCATGAATACCTTGGTCAGAAATTATTTTAAAAAACATAAATAACAAAAAATAATATAAAATATAAATGAATACATACACTCTTACTCATTACTTAAAGAATCCATATATTATTTTCCATATTAATTTATTCCAAAAAAAATTTAAACTCCATCAAAGATAACATAATCAACCCTGTAATCAAATAAGAAATCTCTTCCAAGGTAATAAACAATATCTAATTTAAATTATACATATCAATCAACTCTTTTTATAACATCATTATCTCAATATAAAGTATATATTAAGAGTTATATTTACATTAATTATGGGTTTTTAATTAGATATCACCTTTACATTATAAAAACCTTTATAGTTCATCAGTACCTTTCAAAAAAATCTAATATTTTTAACAAATGTTTTAAATAAAATTCATTATATATTTCAAAATTCAATATTTCAAATACACAAAAACATAAAAATTTACAATTTATTCCTAATACATTAACTATTATTTATCATCTTATTCTTTAATACAGACTTCTTTTCATATGTCATTTTTAGTCTCATCATCATCGATAACAACACCATTACATGTATCACCTTGGTCATTCTCTTCTTCACTATTTCTTCTCAGATATAGATATTTATAAACACATACACTGCAAAATTATTAAATTCAGCTATTAATGATCCCTTAGGGAAACCAATATTCTCATCCATAAAATTAATTGAGAATTTCTTTTTTTTCTTATGAATTTAAACTCCCTATTTACTTCTACACACATAAAACATCTTCATGTTCCTTTGAGACATTCTCAGGTGTTCTTATTCCTACATTCTCAACATATTGGTACATGAATCATCGTTACCCCATTATCTCCACCACAAAATCTCCAAACAAACTCTCTCTTTATATTCTTTATTGAGTCAAAGAGTTGGTTATGTTGCATTTTTTTAATCATATATCATGATAAAAGATTACAAATAATCAGAATATTTTTTTAATCAAGTCACCATCAAAACTATTGTCTAATAAACACACTATCTACCTCATTAAAATTTATCATATATCCTTATAATTCATTCTATAAATTAATACTAGATATCATAGACTTACAGACTACTGGTTGTATCGAGATATGGATGTAATTCCTTAGTAACCACTCTCTCTATCTTTTACCAAAATTCAAGGACATTTTTCAATACTTTGACTCATCCTTTATATATCCTTACCGAACATAATAATATTTTCATATCCAAGTTTCAAAATAATAAATAAATATATCTTTTATAACCAAATGTAAGTACCCTGTATTATCATACAGTAAAATTACATTTTTTATGAATATTCATTACATTATAGAAACACTTTCCTAGGGATAAAATTGTTCACATGCCATTAGATAATAGGTACACAATCATCTTATTTAGTGAACGATCTTCAATGTCTCTAATAATTTTCATCCCCTATTTTAGTCTTTCTTAACAAAGAGAACTTAAATAATTTCTTCAGAACCTTTTAAGTGAAACCTAAGAAAAGGTGAGCTAAGACTATCATTAAGGATAACCCTGGGGAATATTTATTACTAACATGGTGATAAAGGCGTGAGAACATTAGCATTACATATGGAAACAATACCCTACATTTTTAATGTCAAATTATTGTGACATGGAATAAATAATGGCAGTTCATAAAATAAGGTTCATATTGGAATCAAGAAAAATTATCCCTAATAACTTAAAATTGGTATAACACATAGATAGGTTGAAGAGAAATTTGCAGATAAAGTCACTTCCTTGGTAGTTTTGATTCATTTACAGGATAATCATAGTGTACTGGGTTCAATCCTCAAAACAAAAAATTAGTCATTATTCACTCCCAATACAATCATAGTTTATTGGGATCACTTTCCAACCCAACATTGTTATCATAGCTCAATACCATGAATATACATTTGGACAATTACCCTTAAACAATTATATTTACTTTTCATTCTACTCTCATTTATCTCATGTTATTTAAATATTTAGGAAACAAAATAAAGAAATTTATTGGTTCAACCCTTAAAAACCCCAAAAACATACATATATATGCCAAAAACTTCATAAAACATTTTTCATATTAGAACTGAGAAAATGAAATGGGTTTTATATAAATTCCATCATGACATAAACTGAGGAAAAGAAACATGTTTTATAAACATTTCATTATTTCATTAAGTCATAACCCATGTTAAAATATATGCGTTCCATAAGATGTTTTTCAAGGTATAAAATATGGGGGAGAGAAAGGTTTCATAAACATTTTTTTCTTATCTGTTGTGTAAAAAACATAAGATGAAATTTAAAGAATAGTTTTAACATATAATATAAAAATTAAATTAAAATTATTCAATAAAGGGGGGTTGTGTAATTTATTAAGGTAAAACATATTAGTGTGCATAAAAAATAATTATTAAGAAAATGGTTTTCTTTTCTTTTCATACAGTTTTTATTTTCATTTTTAAATAATTTCTCACTAAGATACTCATCTTATATACATTTGTAAACCATTTATATTCATAATTTTCATAATTCTATTAATTCCTATAATTAAAATGTAACAATTATAATTTTCATTTAATTTAACAATACATTAATAGTGCATCTTGTTTCTTTTAAAAATAGTATTCTGTGTAACCAATGATCAACTTACTATTTTGTGTAACCAGCGATATAAAAAATTAAATATATGTAAAAAATATATTTCATAAAATATTTTGGTGTTTTAAAATATTGACACTACATAGGGATGGTGAGAGAGAACTTCTCCCTGATTTCATTAAACTATTATTACATGTTTCCATTTTTTGAATAACATTTCAGAGCAATGCCTAATCACTGTACAAAAGATATGGTCAATAATTCTGTCATATCATACATCATCAACTTCTTATAAAGATGTCCACTATCATATCTTTTGTTGAAAAGGAACATATAATAAAATATATAGGTCCCTAATATATATTATTAGAGGTGCATTATTTATGTATTTGATTACATAACATGTTATAATAAGTCAAATATCATTTTAAGTGATATATTCCTACACATTCCAAAAAATTAGATATACAAAGTGTGTAAGAAGTTTAGAAGGTGTGTAGGGTCCTAATGGGGTTCTTGGTGTATACATTTACTTGAAATTACAGGTTCCTTGTAGATAACCATACAAAAAAGTTTCTCAGAGTGAATGAAGGGTATCATATTCCACATGGCATATAAAATTACATGGGATACTAGAAAATCACACCGTATATATATATATATCAAATTGGTCTGATTAGAGGAATGTGTCATGTGGGATACACAACATGATGTGCCTGAATGTCGCAAAGGCCTTCTTTTTTTTATTTTATTATTAATAATCCCTCTTTTTAAAAGGATGAAGGGGAAACCCTACATGACCTGTAGACCAATGTCACCAGGCCTGACATGAATCTCAATACATTACCCGAAGCCCTAAAGGCATGCAATGCCCAATACATGACCCATAGGCCCAACCCAAAGAAACTACACCTCCCCAAGCTTCTTCATCATTGATTACCTAGCTCCCCACCTTGAATTGCTGATAAGCTAGCATTTCCTAGTACAAATCATCATGGTGCTAGGTCCCAAAGGCGGTTGACATACCCACTCATTCTTCCAATCTGGTAGCTCTGTATTTGGTGATTGCTAGACTTGTCACTCTGATCCTCTTCTGGGTTCTGCATTGTGTGAACTGGGCTACTCCATGTTCTTTGTGGCCCAAAGGCCCTCATCCCGAAGACCGTTTATGACCCAAAGGCCCTAGAGAATCATAGGCCCAAACCGAGGGCCCGAAGGCCCAAATTGGGTGAATAGTTCTAGCTGATATAGTACTGAACAGTACCTCCTACAGTACTGCTATAGTATCCCAGAAATTCACCTCTACCCAGTTTTGAACCTGGGTCACTTGGATGCCAAGCAGCTGCCCTTACCACTCGGGTACGTGCTTGTTGGCCACCACACGATGTGTATAAATACTTATATCATTTTTCATATTTTAACTATACGTGTAAAGATGGAAGTCTTAGAGGCACTCATTGATAGGGGGATAGGTGGGGAAGATGGCCACATAGTATGTTGTATTAAACATTAACAGATACCCTAGACACCATATATTTTGATATACATAATATGTGATTATATGAATTACATGACTTTTGGTTTGTTATTTTAAATAAGAGGAATCAACACTAATGGATCTCACTATTTCCATCATATTTTATCTCAAAACTCTACTTAGGATTCAATTTGGGTATAATAGAAACCATTCATAATTTTTTGTTAGAAATCACCATAATATTAGAATTATTGGCATCGCATGCATCATCTTTCATACCTATATACCACTTACTGGTTTTCCTTGTCGTAACCATCTATATTCTTATAACATCCAGAAATGCTATTGTGATCATCATATCCATGAGTGGATAATAAAACAATCCATGTTTTTATCAATATTTGAAAAACAAATCTATGGTTGAATAGTTATCTTATCATGTGCCAATGATTAACATAAAAAAATTGGATAAAAGAAACAATCAACAATGTGAATTCATAGGTATTCATTGTGAATCTTGTAATCAATTGAAGTTATGGAAATATAAAAATGCAGTTATAATTCCAAGTATAACAAATAAAATACAGGGCCAGTAGAATAGTGTTTTGAAATGGCCATGCTAATGGGAAATGAATCAGGGGTTATAAAGATTAAAATATAAATCATACAAAAATTAAATGTAGTTGGGTATCAATAAACAAATAAGATAGCCCACAATGTCATTATATAAATCATTTTTGAGGAGATAATCTAATATTTTTTCATTGTTGATCTCAATGAATTCCCTAATTGATGAAAACCCATGAGGAATTTTATTTTCAAACTATAAACCTTTAAATCATTCATTTATGTTCTCTCATCAGTAGCTCACCCCCTCCCCCCTCCCACTTATGGTATATATATTAGGTTTAGGTATCTGACCATGAGGATTATTCATAGTAGCATTATATTTGAAATAGTTAGGTAAATTTTTTTATATAATGCAATAAATGAATTATTTATATATTTTATAATTTAATACTCACTAGAAACTATGAGAAATCATGAAACCTTATTCATACAATCCATATTACACACCTATGATGAAACAAATTTTTTTTATTCAACCACTATCTTGATTTTCTTATTTAAGGATTCTTTTACTAGAAAATCCAATATTTCTTTTGTAATTCATATTTTAGAATACACATATATAATATTTTGAATACATATATATTGTAATTTTGTGACTTCAAGACACCACATAAACTCTAAAATAAAACTCAATACAAAATTTCCAAATATTTCCAAACATCCATGAGAAAATATCAATGTGTAACCATTATCTTCAACTTCAATCCATTTCACCTTGAAAATATCAATTTACTCAAATATGTGAGGTTTCTAGGGCCACAATTAGATTTCTCGTGCCCAATAGTTGTTCAAATGTTTTTGATACTACCAAATAACTTTTCTAAGTAAATTGATTTTCAAAAAAATGATCATATCATGTTGACCATCAGTTTTGAGCAAGTACACAAAAAGGTAGCCTCTTTCTTAATATCAAGATCACCCCAGTCACTAACATGTGATGGATTGTGCATGTAATTCCTTAACCATGACACATAGAACATATCAATAACATGGCCTAAGTAAAGTTATAAATCCATGTAGAATTTTTCATAACTAAACATATAGAGGATCTATAGTTTTCCAATAAACCATCATGATAAATCTATTTTCGATCCCAACAACCACAAATATCATCATTGTATGACTATTAGGAACAAGGTATCTCTATGCTAGAAGTCAAAGAACTTATGAGATTAGCTGAAAAAAGGTTTTATATTAGCTCTGAGTAGTCCACATATGTTCTTGAATAACATGAACATTATCTATTTTTTTCATAATTATCTACATCCCAATAAAAGTTGAATCATCAATATTGAAGTATTATAAGGGTGAGGCAAATGGAATTTGACAAAAATCCTTAAATAGTTCCCAACATATATTGGGGTGGTATATATTATTTTAAGAGGACTCTACCAAGGGAAGGTGTTACTCCCCACTAAATTTTATTTCCAACATAAATATTTTCTACTTATACTATACAACATGATTTTTACAATTTTAAGGATAACACTATTTGGGTGGAATGCCATGATCGTCTATAAAATTTTACCAAAATCCTCAAAAAAGCCACTTGAATAGTTGAACATTAATTTAGAACCCTAGGTGAGGAAAATTTATAATGTTTTATAATGAACTCGGATAATCAATCATTCACACATTATCCCCAAAATAATCCACAACATGGGTCTCTTGGATGGAATGGGAGATATATTAGTTAGAAAATTGGTCAAAAATTAATTAGATAGTTTAACGAAGTTTTAATTTTTTGTGAAAGACCCACCAAAAAATTCATATATATACCAACATATTCACACACAAGAACCTCAAATTGTTATAGAGAATGTACAGGATCATGATGGTCCCCCTTCACCTACTCATATAACTGGAATCCAATTACATACATTGTGACAATCCATTTCATTAATTTCCACTAAAACCCAACCCATGATTATGGTATATCCTTTCATCATATATATGCAATACTATAAGGGAGGTGTTAAATCCTATGTAAACACTTAATATATAGTGAATAAAGGCATTTATCATCCTTAGATAAGGTTGATTTTTTCCCCATCTTCAAATAATCCATCTAGTACATTTATTGAGAATTTATTGCTCTGAAAACTCATAAAATTAGTGTCTCCTAACTTGGTCGATATCATATGTTTTGGAAGTGGTGTAGTCACAATTATAAATTAGGATTTGTTACTCCTCATTCATTTACCAAGGAAATATATAACGAATCTAAATAACCTGATTTATCCTCCATTAGACAATATTATGACTTTCGTGTATGGGATTAAACCACCACAGTAGTCTTCCTAGGATTATAGACTATCTCAATATCATGTTCCTACATGATCTATAGAGAAATAATCTATCTCAAGATAAATTCACAATATGAAAATATATATACCAAACACCGGTGTTATTGTATAATTATTAACTATGCTACTATAATTTAAGGCCTAAACATCTTTATAATCCAGACTTACAAGACCCGCTCCAAGTCTTGGATCACATAATTATGATCATTGGTTATTAGATTCTAAGATACTTAAAAATCAACTATACCATTTTTATAAATACATTTCTAATCCCATATCTGAAGGAATTAAAAAGAAACATGTAACATCATCCTGTTTAGTTCACAAAATAGGGGAATAAATCAACCATTGTCTTATCCCCTCAAAGGATTTTTCACATTTATCTATCCAAAAAATGGATATCTATTCCTATTAAAAAAATATTATGTGTCCAAAATTAATGTAAATTTATCCATAATAAAATTAGATAACCCGGTTATACAATGTAAACATCGTAAAATTCATATGCTCCCACAGGGATCCCAATAAATTCAACCTATATCATTATTTGGTCTATAACTACTCTTTCTTTGAAGAAACCATTCCCTTGGAAGTGAGACTCTATATTCAAGAAATAATATTATGTGAAATAATTATATATTTACAATACTTAGTAGAAGTAGAGAGAAATATTTGAGTACATTTCATACTTCACCCCTAATGTAGAATATGTTATATTCTTATCGATACTAATAAGTGAGTGGATGGCTGATTTAAAACCAGAATTTCATTACCATAGAAGGTATATTTTTTACGCCAAAGGGATTCACCAAGAACTCATAATACTTATTACAATATCTGAATTACATTTTATATATTTCCACCTTTTGAGTTAAATTCTTTCATAATTGGACCTATGGTAATATTTTAAGAGCCATCGCACACCATTCCATCATTCAAAGAGAAACTTTTTCATTATTAGTGGGAACTAAATATTAATAAAAACCCAATTCACATTACAACAATCAAGGGAAAAATTATATCTATCATCCAACTTTATTGAGAATAACACCAGAGTCTCCTAGAGAGACAAACTCATTCTGATGAAACAATTCTTCTCTAAAGGTTCAAAAACAACATCCTCATCTTGTAGATATCTATATCATCCATTTTTTATACTATAGAAGATACATGTGTGGTCCCTGGTTATATAGAAAATAAAATGGAATCTATTTATGTGTAAGTGGTCCAAGAACGCAGTTGAAGAATTCATAAATGTATTCCTAATGAACATCATGATGATATCTTCCAAAAGATATTAGTGATGAAATAACTAAAAATAAAAATGATAATATTTGGCTTCTAGCCTCTTGTGTGTGATACATAGTAAATTTTTCTTGAAATTATATCTTTCTAATAAAAGGGAATATTTTACCATCATTTTATATCTACCTTGCATTCATGTAGTGAGTGTCTTTATTATTATGTATTGTAGATATCCAGTCCATATCAAGGATAACATCACGTGACTTTATCATAGACATGATGATATTATATTAAAACATATAAATCTGTTGTGTACAATCTTTCACATCCAAAAAATGTAAAAATTGATATAAAAGCTCCTGGTAGGTGTCTCTATTACTATATATCACTCTAAGGGCTCTAATGAAATATCATGATGTTGCACCATGAATGAGGTGATAAAGGAATGACTTGAACATGTATCATTAAATGTTAAATATTTTGAAAAAATCCATATATTTCACATCAAATCATTTCTAAATCCCTTTGTTTATAGGAATTCATATCATGTATATGACCACACCATCGACCAATAGACAATATTCACAGAATAATAATCATTTTGATAGTGAGGGATGACCTAAAAACCCAAAATTCTCAAACATAGATATTATATTTTCTATATTAATATTCATTATGTTTCATAAATACATACCTGAGGATCATAATAGGTTAGTGCCTTTGGAAACTAGGTACACAATCTTTTAATATCTTTATAGATCAAAAATATCTTCCATAAAGATCTACACTTTTTGTAATATTCATAAACATTAATATATAAAATAGTTCATCATAACTTATGGAAAGGATTAATAATAACAGGTGAGAATAGATGCTAATAAAGGGAAATAAAGGGAGATATGTGAGAATATCATACTCATAAATGATTTAGAATATGAGCATAATAATTGAAAACTAAACACTACATATTAATGATCATATTCACGAGGATAAAAATAAAGATAGGCAGTTTACTATATGGGAATAATAAGAAAATTTAGAACATGGTCCATGAGATAATAATATAACAATTTTAAAGATAATTGTGGAATACATATAATTATTGAACATCATTTCCATAATATTCAAGTATCACTACCATAGATATCATAGTTTAATGGGTTCACACCCTAAACCATCATAGTATTCAAGGTTAACTCTTATGACCATAATAGAGGAAAAACTATTATACCAAACATATTTTCACTGTTAGTTCTATTCCTATTTTTTTAATGAGAAAAAAATCATTACTCAATTAAGTGGAGTGAGATATGAGATCCACACATCATTTGCTATAATTTAACTAACATCCGTGGGTAAAGTTTAACCACCATAATTAATTATAACATAACCCAAATAATATATTTAAAATCACATATACTTGTTCCAAAAGATCAAAAATCGATTATCATATTAGATCCCCTAAATAATAAATGGTTATAAAAATCCTTTCATCATGACATAGAATTCAATTAGGAAACTAGTTTAATTGTAATTTCATCATTTTAGGAAATATTATCACATGAAAACATATATGCGTTTCATAAATATTTTATCATGGTATACCCAATTGGTGATAAATGGGTTTCATAAATTTATTTTCTTCATAAACATAAACCATTTTGGGAAATAATAATAATGGTATCCTAGTATCACATCATCAATAAAGCGTAAGTAACATCAAAAGATGACATCTTAATTAGAAGATGATTTTGAAATATCACAAAGATAATTACTTTTTGGAAAATAAATATTATTTTAGAAATATCATTTAAATTTTAAATATTAAAAATAATGGTTACTATTTTTAAAAAAAAATCCAAAAAACATATAATGGATTTTTTGAAAATAATCTAAAAATTTAATTTCAAAATATTTATTTTACATTTTGAGTTTTTTGTTTAAAATAGATATAAATTTCAAAAAAAAATATCCTTTAAAATAACATTTAACTCAAATAATTGATGGTTTATAAATAACAATGCCTATAATTACTAGAAACTATATTCATTACATACATGTTAAAATAAAGATTCCTTTCACTTTTTAGGTAATATCTAAATTGGTATTTATTGAAAAACAAAATGAATATTATTTTAAAAAAAATTATAGAATGTAAGTATTTGGAAACAATGTAATTAATAAATTATTCAAATAATGTTAAAAAATTTATGTTTTTTATAAAAGTGTGTTTTTTATAAATAATGGGTTTTGACCAAATAAATAAATATAGAATTTTTTCATTAAAAAAAATCAATTTTAACATATAGAGTATATAAAATGATGAAAATCATGGGAAAACGTGTATTATAATGACATAAACATATGGGAATAAAATTTATGAGTTTCTTGAGATATATTTCTTAACATTTTATCATAGTTGCAATAATCATTAACAATCTCAATAAATAATGAGATTATGACAAAATACTCTTACTACTTTGGTAACATTGAATCATAGTCAAAATGGAAGAATAACATTGAAAGAACCATTAAATATTATGAAAATATGGAGATTAAAGGTATCACTTATCAAATGGGTAGTATATGAACCATATAGAAGAAGAGTGGTGAACAACATAACGTAGATCTCCAAGAAAATTATTTGAGGGAAAAAACTTGTCAGTTTGTTAACATTAAAACCATAAACACCATTAAAGATATATCATTAAATGAATATATAAATAACCATAAATTTATGGATTATAATCATTAAATAAATTAATGCTAACTATATTCATTACATAAATGAATCATGTGGTGAATATGGTTTGTGTCTCATAGGAAAATAAAAGTGAGATAGAAATCCATTACCATAAGTATCAAGTTATTTAATACATGATAGAAACTCATATATAATAAATATAAATTATTTATAAATATATTAAATGAACATAAACATATATTTATATCAAACAATATATGATTTACTTATGAATGTTTTATGCATTTTTTAACAGTTATATGTTAAACATATGTTTCGAAAAATAAATACTTAGCCTTTTGTGTATGTTTTTTTTGTTGTTTTATAACCTATTTAGATTATAATGGTTCCACAAAAATCATAATTTTATCCATGGTAAAAAATAAATATATATTAATTATACATTTATATAACTAGATATATAAGTGTATGAGATAGAGAATGAAGGACACTGTTCATGGTCTTCTATACAGAAGACCAATATTATAGTATTCTCTAGAATGTAAATTATGAATTAATATGTGATATAATACTTAATTAAGTATAATAGAATCATAAATTCCATATATATAAATTTAATCCATCATTTTATCCAGTCTTGAGAGTTCGTGATGGAAAAATAATAAAGCGGGTTCATGAGACGATAGTCTGTCGTCCACACGAATGATGAGTTCTCATACCATTTGATTTATGGGGAGATATTTTTAGATCATTCCCATAATATTATAAAATATAAATATCTTTTTAATGGTGAGGGTATTATATCATAATTATTATAAAATAATTTAATAAGGTGGATGAATAAATAAATTAAAATTCTTGGTGAGGGATATTATATCTTCTTCTAAGAAATTCATTTAGTATGGGCCAAAGTGAATCTTAGGTTTGATTTAATGACAAAATAACGAATATATTATGAGGATAGGGTAGTAAGTATGTTATATTTTTATTCTTTTTATTAACCCAATGGTTTGGTAAGAGTGAAAAGGCTATGAGAGTGGGTGAAATTTTATTAATTAGGTTATTTGTATACTTTTTATTTAAAAAAAAGAATTGTGAACCAATGTTTTTCAAATTATAAAAAGATAAATGACACATTATCGATAAAATATGATATAATGTCTAAGTATGGCTATAAAATGGTTCTTGGACATGATTTTGGTCACTTTAATCGTTATCTATTATCTTTATCCCTATAGTAAAAACATTTGTACCCTAACCAGGGTAATTAATTTCTATTATTTTTACTATTCATTATGGTAAAAAATTAAGTTGAAATTATTAGATAATATTACATTACGTAATTCTAATAAAGGAATATAATTATAAAATTTCCATTCAATGAATCATAAAATGTATTTTATATTTAACCCCACAGACGCCACAAGAAAGAGTGTTTTCCAAGGGAAAATGTCTAAAAGTTTAAAAACAATTTATAGTCTAATTAAATATGATACTTATTAAAAAGAAAACATTTTGATTTATATAAATATAATATAAAATTCTTTGTTTTAAAAGAATAGTAAAAAAAATTATGTTTTTAAATATTTAAAAGAATTTACAAATCTTATGAAAAACTATATTTTTCACTATTCATAAAAAAAATTATTTTCTAAAAAAAATAGGCATATTAATCATAAGATAATATTGAAATTATATTTAAAAAGATAAATTTATTATATAAATTAAATTTTAAAAAATTATAAAAAATTACTTCTAAAAGAAGTGCTCAAAAGGCAACCAAAAACTCATTATTTCATGTAAATAAATCTAAACATTATGTTTCATGTAATGAGAGAAAAACATGGGGTCATGAGAAATGAAATGAAAGTTCATTATTGTATATTACCCAAGATAAAATCAATTTTGGCATTAACACAAGCTAAATTTTGTGTTTCATATAACAAAACTAAACATGGTTTTGTGCGTTATGTAAGAAAAACATAGTGTTTCTAGAAAAACAACATAAAATCAGTGTCACATGAAAAACAATCTAAACTAATTATTTTTTATAAAATAATAAAAACTAAATGTTTCATGTAACAAAATCAAAACATGATGTTTCATGTCACAATATATAAACCCATTATTTCCAATAATGTAAATCATTTAATTAATCAGATATTTTCCAAAAAAATCATGAGTTGTTACTTTCTACCCCTATTAAATATATTATTTCTTCATTATTTGAACCTTTTTTCATAAAAAAATTGATTAAAATCTAAAAATATCATTTTAAAAAACCCCCATAGTAAAACTGGTTAATAAAACATCCTTTTGAAATGGGAGAAAGAGATGTCTAAATTTCATCTGGAATAAAACATCTGAGGTTTCAAAAAATAATAACATAGGAATGAAGTGAAAAAATATAAATATAAGAGAAAAGTAATAACCAAATATTTATGGAGAGTGATATAGAACATCGTGATTAGAGTGTTAAAGAACCAAACACAACTAATCTGTGATAAATGCAAAGATCATTCATTCATATGAAATAAAGTTAAATTTATATAATTTTATTTCATTATCCCTTTCTTAATGTTTAAAAATATTCATAAGAAGATGTAATTTCATTTTTTCATTCTATTTCACAAGCCCAATCTCATCCTTTGGTAGTGCCTCGATTGATTTACACTTAATATCTTGTACTTAAATATGAATATATCATGTCTAAGTAACTATTAGATTATAAGACCCATAAAAGAATAATAATTTATTTTTTATTGCTCTAGTTATTATCAAAATCAAAATGGATAAAATAGCTTACATAGTATGCATAAATCATCATATGGTGAAATAGTACATTAATAAGTAAAATTTTATCCAAATATAAAATAAAACCAACCATATATTATTAATGTTATGATCCTTCCAAAATTAAAAATTTATAATGAATGATATTTTTTAAAATAATTAACTTAACATTAATTCCCAAAACAACATGAATTATCTATCAACTATCAAATAAGAAACATGTGAACACCTTCATAATGTATTCTCTTGAAACATGGTAATAACCTGAATTACCATAAAACCATGTTGAAAAAATATGAATTTATTTATTCCATAAATAAAACAATAAATTATTGAATATATTGCATAAATCCAAAAAGGTTGTAAAATCTATCATTGATAACATATACCACATTTTCAATAAACCATGAATCAGTTTTGGTGACATCAATACTATCAATTTTAAATTATCCATATCAATAATCTATTTATCCCAACTAAACACCATTTTCTTTACATCAATAACATATTTGGGTCTATATTCCTTTAATTGTTTGTTTTCTCTATAAAATATCACCTTTATATAAATGAAATCTATAGTTTATTAGTAAAATTAAATTTATTCTTTAAAATTAAGGAAAAAAAGTTATACCTAACAATCGGTATATATTTCATGATTAATATAAAATAATTCTTGAATAATAATATATAAACACATAAATCATCCCACTTCTTTCTTGAACCATTAACTAGGATTCATCATATTATTAATTAATAAATATTTCATTCAATATTAAATATGAATCATGAATTATCATTCATCTACCTCTATTTAATCATGCTCCTCTAATTTAACTAAAATAAAACTATTATAATATCGCATACCATTCATAAGTCTTTTTTGGTGTCTCCGTCATTAGAAATTTAACCATTACTCATATCAACATTTTGTTTCTCTTCATGATATCTCTCTTTTTAGGAAATATATTTCCATAATCATCATTCCTACAAAATTTAACACATTCAACTGATGATGATAATTTTGGGATTCCATTATTATCATCAATTTCATTAACTGAACATTCATTTTTCTATAGAAATTAGTTCACTATTTCCATCTTTTCCATATTTAAAAAGTAATCCAATCTCTAAAACGCATTAACATGGGTTTGTATTCCCATATTATTTACATATATGAAACAAAATATTATTCCTTCCATTTTCTCCACCACTTTATCTCTATGTGGACCATATCCTTAAGTTATTTGGTGAGTATGAGGTTTCATTGACACTAAAGTTGTAAAACACATATCATGATAACTGATTAGGAATAATACTAATATAATTTACTCCATTCATTTCCCAATTAATTTTCTCATGAAAAATGATTTACTCACAATAAATTTTAGTCTAGTTCCTTTTGATTCTTTCTATGGGATAAAACTAAAAAGCATTGTGTGAGAAAAAATCATCATAGTGATAGACCACATAATCTTGAGAATACACTTATATGAAATAATCATAATGTCATATTCCTTTGTATATATAAAAATTTGGTTTATAATATGCTATTCAAGGTCATAATATATTAAAATAATATGTGGTTGTTGTTAAAGAGTGTGTGATTTTCCCAAGAATACTCCTAGGAATGTCAAACTAGGTGTGAATAAAGGCATGTTGTCATTCACTAGGAGATGACTGAATCCAGATCAATGCATCCTTTTTTAGTTATTACCTACATGAACCTCTTTCCTAGATAAACACCCACTTGTTGTATATATAGTGGCCTATAATTTCATGGAAACCAATCACTCTATCCATTACCAAAATTCCAAGGTATTTTTATATACATTGAATCATCCATAGACTTATTTTTAAAAATTACCATAGGGATGTCACTAATGTATTCCAGCCTTATTTTCTTATGGATAACTTGAACAATCCTATGATACAAACTATAACTACCCACAATTATCATACATAGATATTAAATATTCTATAAGATTATTGATTACGAAACACAAACACTATTTTAAGGATTGTAATGATTTATTGCCTTTAGAAAATTGGTTCAAAATCTTATAATTTTGTGAATGATACTAAACATCTCCCATAAATATTATCCCATTTTTTACTCTTTGTAATCATAATGTGCATAAAATAATTCTTTATAACCTCTATAATACAATTATAATAATGAGCAAGCTCATATGCCCAATAAGGGTCAACAATGGAGATAGATAAATAAAACATGAGTATAAGGGTATTAGAACAAGATCATAACATTTGAAAATCATACACTAAAAATTGAATATCATAATATTGGATCATGGAATAATGATTATAAGTTCATACGAGATGAATCATTTTGAAATAAAAGAATGTAATCCTTGAGAGTTTAATATTTTGTTAATACATATAACTATTTCATACACAAAAGCAATAAAACTCATTTCCATAATTCTCATGTCTCACTAAAAAGGGTATCACAGTTTAATGGGATCACTAAACAACCAACATTGTGGTAAAGGTTCTCTCCCAATACCTTCATACTCATAAAATTACATTACTAATCCAGGTACACATCGAGTTCTTGTGTTCTATATCTGATGATATGTAAACCAAATCCAAAAACATTAGAGGGATATATAGGCCCCACCCATCACTGGATATAATTTAACCACTTAACATGATAATAATTTAAATATAATCCTTGTTTATAATGTAAAATCTATTAATTTATGAAAATAGTACATATGTGTACCAAAAGATAAAAAACATTCATCATATCAGAACACTTGAAATGAACTAGATTTGATAAAAATTTCATTAAAATATATTCTACCTCAAAGTTACAGGTTTCATAATAATTTTATCATTTCTTCAACAAACAACTTGTGGAAAAATAAGTGGGATTCATATTGATTTAATAATTTTATAATCCAAGTAATATAAATGGGTTACATCAAAATCATATCATCATGGACATATACCATCCAAATAATGAATTAGAATGGTTTTTTTAGATCATATCCCTGGTTAAGAATGTGTAACATCAATGGTTCTTGTCATAGAAAGAAAATTGTTTTGAAATTTCACATGTAAAATTTCATTGGAAAAATAAATTTACATTGAAACTAAATTTATAAAAGAAAAATTATTAATTTTTTTAAAATTATATTTTTTTAAAATAAACATGAAAACATGTATTTAAATTCCTAAAAATCATTTAAAACATTACTTGATGAAAATATAATTTTCGATTTATGAAAAAAATTAAAACATAAAATATTTTTAAAATCCTATTACTTGAAAATAACCTCAAAAAAGTATAAATAAATATTCAATAAAATAATTTTCTAGATGGTGTGAAATTAGATTCATGTCATACAAGTTTAAATAAATTTTCTTATTATCATTTTTGGTATAACCCAAATGGGGATTGTTTTGTAATTCAAAGAAAGATTACATTAAATTTTTAAAAAACCAAATAGTGTATAACGTTCATCAATAAGTTGTATGAATAATACTAAACTCATTGTTTTAATTTTATTTTATAAAACATGTTTTTTCGAAGAAAAATGGTTTTCGAAATGAAGAGTACAATAAAGAAGATTTTTCATGAAAATATTATTTTGATCTCAAGGAGATTAAAATGAAGACAAATCATGTATTATCATGAAGTAACATGAGTTAATAAATTTTATTATTTTAATGATTGATATATAATAATATTTCATTATTGGTAGCATAATCATAATCAATTTATAAAAATGGTGAAATTATAATAGAAAACTCTTAAAAATTTTGTTACATTGATTCATAATCCCTATGAATCAATAACATTCTATTAATCTCAAATTATAATAAATATAAGGATTCTCATAATATAACATGTCAAGAGGTAGTATATACACCTCATATAATAAGATAGTTTCATAAAAAAACTTATGTCTCCAAGAAGGAAATTAGAGACAATATCCAATAATGCTTTGGTATTTATTGAACCATAAATCCCATGAAACAGAGATACTAAAATGGGTATCTAAAAGAAATAAATTTTATGTATAATAATTAAAATATAAATTAGTTTTTTGTTATACACTGTATATAATAAACATGTGATGAGTTTAGATTATGCCTCACAAAAAAATATAAGTGGGAACAAAATCATTTACCATAAGTCTCGATTCCATTAAACAAGATAGAACCCCCGTTATAATAAATATAATTTTAATTTTAATATATAGAGAAATAATATATATATATATATCATAACATATATGATAAACTTATGACCATTTTTTACAAGTTTATTAATAAATCTTTCTAAATATCATGTTTCAGGCAATAAATTCTCTTTTTTATTTTTATTTTGAATTTTTTTGAGTCTTATTACATTGAACATGGTTAAAAATTCTAAAAATATTTATACAAGATATAAATATATTATATAAATATTATAAATTAACTAAGGGTGACCCATAAAGTTTATTGATAGAAAATTAGCAACATTGTTCACGTAGACGGTCAGTAATACGTACGTATAAACATTTTTTGATTTTTCTAATGGAAATAAAGAAAGAAATGTAAATTTTATATTTCCATTACAAAATAATTTTAATTTCATATATATATCATAAGTTCATTAATAAAATTATAACTACCTTCCATGTAAAGCATTAGTGAATCGTACTACTTTGTGAGGCGGTAGTCACCCATACACATGAACGACAGCATTTTATTCCCAAAAAATTTAATGTATGAATATATATATATATATATATATCTGTGTGTGTGTGTGTGAAAAATAATAATTCCATTATTATATTTATATAACTAATATCATATATAAACACTTAATACACAGTTATCTCTATCCTCTAGATGTGGGGATGAAAAATGATTAACATCGGTCCGTGATGTGTTAAGCCACCGTAAACATGGATTTTAATTTTATATGCCATTTAATGGAAGTGGATATTGTTATATTTTACTAAAAAACATAAAAACAACTCATAATATTTATTATACTGATGATATTATTTAATAATGGATTAAAAATAATTTAACGAGGTGGTGGAAGAAATAAAATTAACATTTTGATTAGGGAGTTTTTCCTCTCCTTTTGAAAACCACAATTGTTTTTCTCCAAAGTGTTAATAGGATGGATTGATGACTAATATAACGAATCTATGATTATATAATTAATGTCATGATTTTATTTTAGTAGTTATTGGTTAAAACAAAGGTTTTCTTATGTGTGAAGAGGAAATGAGAGTGGGTGTACATTTATAAGGGAGGTGAGTGACACACATGTAACTTTCCAAAAGAAAAATGTGTACCCACATTTTTAAAATTCCTAAATAACAAAAATGTAATATTATAGATTATAAAATATATATGTTAAAAATATGGTCATCCAATGGTTGTTGGAAAACCTTGTTTTCATTTTTAATCATTATCTTTTTAGTTTAACCAGTGATAAACCCACAATCACCTGGACTATAGTAAATAATTTTTAATGATTTTATTATTCATTATTGTCAAAAAAATATATTTTTAGATAATATTTATTATTATGATTTTAGATATTAAATTAATATTTAAAATTCCATTCAAATATGTGGGAAATTTTAATTTAAAAGTAATCTCGTAGAAGCGATAAGACAGCCAGTTTCTAAAGAGAAAATATTTAAATGATTAAAAAAAATTTATGTAAAAATTAAATAAGAAAATGATTAAACTAACATAAATTTTCTTAATAGATAAAATAATAAATTATTTTTTCTATTTATAAATATTGTTAAAATAATTTGGATTTTTTAAATCTATAAAATGAACGATAGACTGAAAATAAACATTTATATAATCAAAACACATTTTAGGAAAAAGTAAGAAACTGCATGATCCAAACATTACTTCCAATTGAAACCATGAAAGAAGATAACCCATATCAATAATACAAGATCTGTCCCTCCCTTGTGACTGCATCCTGATGAAAAGCCATCAACATCAAATGACCACTCAATAAGCTATCTCGCGGAAAGTTGCACAGGCATGGAATTGAAGGTAAATCCATACCCTCTAAAACTTCCAAATATGAATGGAATGATCAGGAAAAAGAATTCTACTAAAAACCTCATCTGAAGGAGATCCATGTAGTTTGTTGGTTAAAAAAAATTTCAAAATTGAATAATGTATCAAGAACTATAATGTAGCCTCAATTTGCAGACTCCTTATGTTCATTCAGGGCTTCCTTAATTGAAGAACTTGATAAATTAAATCCTTTATCATTTTTAGGTCCCATTACATTTAACTTCTTCTTTCCAGTAGAAAAAACACATCAGTTTTAGCATCATTGGATTCATCCAAGCCTAGAGATTCTAGAAACGTGATTCAATCTTCCAAAATCACAGACTTCCAACCAATCCAATGAAATATATGCAGATCCAAAATAACAGCTTCATCTACAATGAAATCATGAATAGAAAAGGTCTGAGACTAGCATATTAAAAACAGAAGAATGACACAACACACAAAAAAAATCACATAAATTCAAATCCAAAAGCATTACTCGATTCAAGATATCATGGAATGAAATCAATCACCTTATCCAGCTTCCAAAATGCCAAAATGCTAGAAAAATTACACCGCCGCAAGATAGACCCACAATCCTTTTACCACCTCTAAGAATTCACTCTAATCCCAGAGTAAATATCCCAACATGCCAACAGTTGACCCGAGAACAAGGCTGGAACCCACAGAGATGGGACTCGACCACAATAAAATCACCACGCCCCCATGAAAATCCCTTTAAATTTTGGGTATAGAGGAAGAATAAGGTCTGAAATAGTGAAATCATCAGGAAGAGCAAGTCCATAATGTCACCAGCCACACACCATGAGCCGCTGATCAGGAAACCGAGGAGGGGATAACTTTGGACTGAGATAGAGAGGATGAAGGTGGCGATAGGGGGAAACCCTAGTGTCATGGAGCCCCTTAAGGTCACATATATATGTTTTATGATTTCATTTTTATATATGAGGAAAATTTTATATAAATTAAATGATAATTATTATTTGAAACCGTTATTGTTAAATATTCCTCAAAAAATTATCATCTCATAAAATTATAAATTTTTCCATCCTTTGAAAATTCATAAATGTTGATTTCAAAAATTAATTTTATTATTTAAAATTTATTTTCTAAAATATTACATACCCAATTTTAAAATATGTTAGAAAAATGTGACAGAGCATATTTTTTGAAAAATAATGTTCTTAATCAAAAAATTGGATTTATTCTTACACCTTGTCTTGAAGATGCATATGATGAATGATAAAAATTTCAATATAAAATATCTAAATTTCATTATTATTATTAACAAAAATTTGTTTTTTTAATTTATTTATGTCTAACACAAATGTCCACCTAAAAATTGTTTTTCATAAAATGATTTTCTTTATTTTCAAATTGTATTTATTTTCCTTTATAATTAAATATTCACTAAAGAATTCATTTAATATATATGTTTAATAAATTTATTTTCATAATTTTGATAATCATATTCATACACTCCATTTCAATCACTAACTGTTAAATATCAAATTAAATAATAATATTTCAATATTATGCCATGATTTTTTCCTACTAGGAGTTTTGTGTAACACAAGCTAATCTTGGTGTTTCTTGTAATTCAAGTCAAACTCCATTTTTTCACGTAACATAAGCTAAACCTAATGTTTTTTCTAATGATATATAATCTCACTATTGTTTTTAATGAAATATAAACTCAGTGTTTCATGTAATGCAGGACAAGGACAATTTTTTGGGTAACATAAGATAAACAAAGTGTGGCATGTAACCAAAGATAAATAAACTTTTACATTGTATGAAATGATAAACTCGATGTCTCATATATTAAATGAAAAATTAAGTGTTTTTTGCACGAAAATATAATCCTAATGTTTTATATTACATAATAAAAACTCATAGTTTCATGAAATTCCACTAAAATAAATTTTGTGTGTAACACAAGATAAACATGTTTTTTCATCTATGAAAGATAAACTCAATGTCTCTTATAATGAAAAATATTAAATTTTATTGAAAAAAATATTTCAGAAATTTTCGTCGTATAAAATTCTACCTCCCATAAAAAAATTTCATCCACCCCATAGGAACTTATTCTCAGAGAATAACAGTTTAGCATCAAGAAATCCCATTGTGGGAAACCCAATTCATAAAAAGGTAAATAAAACATTTTCTAGAGAATAAGGGATATACAAAGGTTATCTAGAACAATATAGATGAGGTTTCTAAATAAGATAACATAGGTGAGGAGTAAAAACATGGTTGTATAAGAGAAAAAATATACCCAAATAAAGATGGTGAGTGATAGATAACATTATCCGGAGAAATTTTATGACCACAAATCCATAAATATGTGATAGGTGAAAAGGTCATTTTTTCAATGAAAGGAATGTATTTTTTTATATTTTATTTTAGGAACCTTTTCTTAATGTTGAATAATATTCATGAGATGATATTCATATGTAATTTCATTTCATTTCATAATAACAGTGTCATCATTTGGTTGTGCCATTATAAATTTCCATCTTATATCTTACTATATGTGATTAATTTTTCATTTTTGAAGCACTAATATATAATAAGATCTATAAATTATGGGTAATTCATTCCTTTTATCTTTAGTAATTATAAAAAAAAGAATTTTAATTGATTATCTAATATAAGTAAATCATAATATATTTAAATAATACGTTTAACTATTAAACGAAATCCAAACCACAACTTAAAAAATCGAAAAAATGCTAAAACATATAACCATTACAAAATTTATAATTTATAAATAAGTTCACCAAATTTCTAAAAATCATTTTAACATTAATCTAGAAAAAAAACTTAATTATATCTTAATTTTCATGTTCCAATAATGTTATTAACAGTATCATGTATTCCCTTGAAACATGATAATAACCTATATTACAATAAAAACATATTGAAAACAAAATACTTCCTTATTCCATAATGAAACTAAAAAATAGTTAATATATTGTACAAATCAAAAAAAATTAAACTCTATCATTGATAGAATTTACTACATTGTTAAAAATTAATTTTTTAATTATATGGTCATGAATAATATCCAGTTCAAATTATCCATACCAATAAAATATTTTTCTAAACAAAACACCATTTTCATAACATCATGAAAATATTAATTATTATCATCCCTTAATGATTTTTTCCCATAAAATCACATTTATAGGACCTCAATATCATTCATCATATTCTTTAAAATCATTAACAAGAAACATATACTGAATAATCCTTATATATTTCATGATTTATATTACATAATTCTTGAATTCCAATTCATAAACATTATAATCAACCTAATACATTCTCAAACTAGTAACTAGGAGTAATCATTATATATCTTTATACCTATATCCGAAAATTTGAAATATGAATCTTGTATCTACATTTATATACCCTTATTTAATCATCATTCTCGCATTAAACAAAAAATACGGTTAGAATCTCCCATATGTTTTATATTTTTTATGGTATCTTCATCAACGGCAGTATAACCATTACCCATATTACCTTACTAACTCTCTTAACATTCTCTCCACATAAGAAGTTGATTTTCATAATTTAAGTACTTAGCACATTTGAAACCTTCAATGATTGATGATATCATAAGTATTCCATTATTGTAAACAATTTAGTTAACAAGACATTTCATTTTTTCCATTGAAATTACTTGCATTGTGTCCATATTTTCCATAAACGAAACATCTTACAATTTTTATGATACATTATCATGGGTGCTTCATCCTATATTTTTAATATATAGAAAAATTATCATTTATCCCCCCATGATTCCCACAATACAATAAAAAGGTCTTATAATAGCACTAGTCTTTATTGGTGCTAACAAAAAGCACGTATAAAGGGAAAAATTATCAGCATTAAAAAAATTACTAATAGATTTTACCATTTATTAGTGCTTGCGTTTTACTGATAATAAAATGTACCCTTTATCATTAATTTTTTACTATTTATAAAGTTTAACATTTATCAGTGATTTTTTTTTGACACCGATTAAGGATACCCTTTATTAGTGCTTCATTTCAAGAACTCAAAAAGGGATTTTTTATTAGCCCTGATAAAGTTCCACAAAAATGAAATAATTAAATAAATAAAAATGATAGTATTTGTAAAAGTATTAAATATTTTACTAATTAAATAATTATTGATAAAAATGAAAAAATTATTTATACTATATATAAATAATAAATACTAAAAATAGTATATATTAAATATATAGATATATAGAAAATTAAAATATATAAAATTAAAATTAAAATTAATTAAATTGAGTGAAATATTAACATTTTATCAATTAGATAATTATTGTAAATGTTAATAAATTTTATATATTAAATATATAGATATATATTTGAGTGTATATAAATATGATTCATATAATAGAAAATATTTATTCATTACATTAAATATTCATATATTTAATTAGTGAATAATGTTTTATAGGTAAAAATTAATATGAATTAAAAATAGTTACTAATTTCAAAGAGTAATGGATGTAATTGAATTTCGTTTGATTTTATCATTTTAACATAGATCAATTGTGTTTTATGTCGATTATGCATTTACAAAATTAATGTAATTATATATAAATCACAAACACCAAAAACATATCAATTTTTTCAATATTATTAAATTTTATTTCTTTTTATTTCATTCAATCTCACTCATTTTTAACATGAATTCACTTAAGATTTAATATTCATTAACAATATTAATAATATATTTGTAAAAACATTAACAAATAAATATATTTATAAATGAAAATTTAATATATATATATATATATATATGTACATTTATATATTTATAATTAAAAATAAATAGTTATTATTTTCTAAAAACATCTTAATATAATTATAAATAAATATATATAATTACATAGATATATATAATTATAAATAAATAATTATCAAATTTAAATAAATATATTTAAATAAGGAATATTTTTAATATATTTATATTTCTATATATCTATTAAATATATTTATATATATTTATATATATTTACAATTTTTCTATTTATAATTATAATTATAAATCTGTTATTTGAACTTATGCGATAAGAGGTGTTAAAAGGAGTTTTTATCAATGTTTTTTAGCATTAATTAAGATATATATTTATCTACACTAAAAACCACTAATAAAATTTATTTTTATAATCTCTTTTTTTGGATGTGCTGATAAAATAGTCATGATCTATTTAAAAACCCCTAACTATTTTTGAACCTGTTACGAGATTATAAGCTTTCTATGGAAGCCATATATTGACGACACTCCTCCTTAGTGAACAAACACTCCACGTAAGGCTTGAATCAAGGCTCAAAAAAATCCAAGGCTCAAACAATTTAAGGGTCTATTGAATCCAAGGCTCAAAATTAAGTTGATCTCTGATTTAGCTCATGCATAAGCCTTTCTTTAATTTCTCTTAGAGAACCCAGGTTGTAAAAATTCAATGGTTTTAGCTATGGTGAATGTTTATTTGAATGTATGAGTTTTGCTATTTATCTATTCAAGTGATTTTTCCATGGATAACGTCCATTTTTATTCATGAACTTTTTAGAGTGTTAGTCACTTATACAATGATCCTTACTAGATTCTCTCCCAGGCCATACGAGCATATCCTTCTTTCTCAACTATTGTAGTTAATTAATGTAGGGGGTTTGTGAGCTACTCTTTTATCCATGTTAGGGTGTGGATGAATAATTCTTTATTTTTTTATTTAAAGGTTGGTGTAAAAGCCTTATATATTATTAAAGTAAAGAAAATACCTCTTTAACTGGTTAGAGGGAGATCCATTACATAGCCTGAAGGCCGAGTGGGCATTTAGCCCATTACATTGCCCGTAGGCCCATTTTTTTGCCCATGGCCCATTCTGTGAATAGTAATTCTATGGTACTCATGCTACTACAGTCCTACACAGTACTCTACCACTACTACAGTACTCTACTGCCGCTACAGTGACCTTCCACCACTATAGTGCCCGAAGTTTCTACAGTGTCATCGCTACTACAGTCAACTACAGTACCCTATGCCCCATAGGTTTTGAAACCCCATTTTTCATTTAGAATTAAGGGGTTCTTACCACTAAGTAAAACCCCGACTACTTCTTTATTTTTATAGGATAAATAATAGAAATAATCATATGGTAGAAGTCTCATACCATTTTTCATCATCTATTTTATTTTTTATGCATCAATTTACATGATAGTGGTTGGGAAGCCTATGTATTTTTTTCCTCACGTATTAAACTGACTAGTTATTTTGTTATTTGTGTAGTATAAGTTTAGTTGAGGACATGTATTATATAAAGTTGTAAATTTTTTTATACCACTTAGATTTATCAGTAAATTAATGGTGTTACACAAATAAAATTTCACTTCATGGTATTTGTTCCGTCTTAGAATAAGATAGTGTGTATAGGATAGATGATCCAAAGGTTGGTTTGTTTTTCTCTCTTTTTTGATATATCTTATTTATGTGTGTTACTACTTTATGCCAACTTCTTTATAGACCTATCTACAATCCCAAGGATGATTCAATTTGTATTATATGGGCTCCCAAGAATCTTTCTTATGGGAGAATCTACTGGGATGACCACCCAATAATCCTTATAGTGGGTCGGTGTGGCGATATAACTTCCCAAGAGTCTTATTGTGTTTTCAAATATTTTACATAACATTAATATTAAATGTAATAATTCCTTGGTTTTTCACATGAATTGTTCCAAAAAGTAAAATGGATGTTATCAAATTGTACATATTAGAAACTATTTTTAGGTATCCATTATATCAGGTCTATATATATATATATATATTGGTACCACCCTTAAGAATATATGATTATCGTCCATGTATATTAAATAAAAATTTATTTGTAAAAATGTTTTATTAATAAATTTTTCTATCTTCTCGTTGATTGATTGATATTTTATTATTTTTTTTATATCATATTTGGGTTTATTGTTACTCCTAAATTTCCAATATTTTATTTTCATTTTTAGTGGAATTAAGTAAGACATTATGTGTGTCAAATAATAATTATTGTCCAAATTTGTTGATTGAGACTCATACCCAATATATATTATAGACAACATTCATAATCTTTTATTTCATCTCCAAAATTTTTATCACATTTTGTTTATTCATACACATACTCCAACTATTTTATGTTTCTTATACTACTATGAGAAGTAGCCATCGCATGGAAGACTACTTCTTTGATTATTTCAAGCAATATAGGTTAATTTCCATAAGATATGGAGGATATGTGTCAAATAAAAAATTCAATATATGATTTTAGGATATGAACTTATGATCACAAAAATGTCTACAATGTTCAACTTTGAATGAATTCAGAGGATAACACCTACCATATTGGAGTAATTATTTCCTTATTTTTATTTTCTAATTTTCTTAAAATAATACTAAAATTCATTGAAACAATCAAATGATGGGTTTCCCTTATTATAATTTTCCATAACATTCACCAATGATAACGAATATCTTCAATGTATTTATTTAGTTATTGTACAAAATTAATATTCTTTGATCCCAATAGGATTGATATAAATAGAAAGTGGATTAATGGTCATTTTATTACAAAAGAGTATGAATATAGACTTAAACAGTTCATCAATATTTTTAGTTAGAATGTATACAAAACATCCCAAATCCGTGTTGGTGTTTATATCGATTTTATTCAAGAGAAAAAGGTATAGATGAGATGGGGAACATTTTATTTTTCATGTAAAATATCATAGATATAAATGATGGACTAGACATGGGGAAATATGAATTTAAAGACCAATTGATATGATACAACTATTTATTGATCATGTGATATGAATATGATTGTAAATGATGAGGGAGATAACATAGAAGAAATTAAAATGGCAATTGATGATTACTTTTATGATGGTTAAAAGTTGTTTGATAAGTTAATTAGTTTTTCTAAGAGACCATTGTATACTTGTTTTAGTAAATACACAACATTTTTATCTCTATTGAAGTTATATAATGTTAATGTTGGCAGCAAATGGAGTGACACCATCATTACAGAACTAATTGGTCTCCTAAATGATATTTCACTATAAGAAAAAGAACTACAATGTTGAACATATTATGTTAGATGCATTTTATGTTCTATAAAACTGATCTCTAGAAAAATTTATGTCTGTCTAAATTATTACACTTTTTCATTTACCATGAATCAATCATGAATTTTCCTATCTGAGGCATAGATCGATACAAGAAAAATGAATCAATTCCTTCAAAATAATTATGTTACATTCCTATAATTCCACAATTTATAAGAATATATGGATGTTAGGAAACCATAATATAATTGACATGGAATATGGATACTAGAATTAATTATTAGAACCAACATCATCTATACAATTCACCTTAGTGGAAGAAAATTGATTACGAGTATCTGGTATTTGGAAATGAGTTGAAAAACCTTCATCTTAGGTTATATAAAGTTGGAATAAATACTTTGGGTATACATATTACTACTCAAAGTTCCTAACCCACCGTGTTGGTAAATTATAACTTTCAAATATGGTTATGCATGAAGTGTAAATACATTATATTGTCTATACTTCTATCAGAACCAAAGAAGCATGGTAATGATATTAATGTCTATTTGGATCCACTGATCGATGATCTGAAATTGATGTTGGATACACGTGTTATAATGTAATATTTTCATAGAAGTGACTTCTTCACATTGAGGTCAACATTTTATGATATGAATTTCCTTCTTTTTAAAATATATCATACTATAGTAGTTGAGTAATATTGGGGTGTCCGATTTCTAAAAAATCCACATACTTAGTTTGGTGGAAACATTCCTAAATAATATTTTTAGGATATTAAAAAAAATTTACCTCAATGAAATAAATACCAAACATGGACAACAACATTTTATGGAATATTAGACAAGTTATAACACATTTTCCTTCTATGGGTGATCAACTACACAATAAAGTAAAATATATTGATATTGTCTTCCATAAACCATTTAAAAAAACATTAAAAATCAGTTCGAAATAAGAGATCAATTATGTTTTAATTAACATATTGTAAATTATTTTAATTCATACATTTTCTTTATGTTATTCATATAGAAAAAAAATTGATACTATTATTGGAATGTGACTAAATGTTCCTAGAAAAATAAAAGATGTTGTAAAGTCCTTGTTATACTTGATTGAAATGGGGATGAGGGAAGTGTTGGCACTGATGAATGGTAAAAAGTACAATTTTCATCCTCTTATATCTTACACGCTATCCATAAAGTTAAAATTGCAATTGTACCATTTTCATAGTTTTATAAAATTTCCAAACGGTTTTTCATCAAATATCAAAAATGTCATGTCAATGAATAATTTGATGTTACAAGGAATATAATCACAAAAAATTCAGGTTTTGATACAAGATTTGATGCATGTTTCTTTCCAATGCATTATACCACAAAATGTTTATTATATTTTAACTTGAATCTGCTTCTTTTGGAAAGTAATATGCTAATAAATTTATAGTCCTGAGAATGATTAAAATCATGAATAATGAGTTTTCAGTCAAATTATGTGAATTAGATATGTTCTTTAAACCATCATTTTTTGATATAATCATTCACCTGGTAATTTACATGTATAGATAACATCAACTATGTGGTATTGTCCATTACAGTTGGATGTACCCCCATTGATTTGTATATAATGATTTTGAAAGGGTATGTCAGGAATTGAAGTAGAAAAGAATATTAAATTGTATAATGATATTATTTTGAAGTAGAAATTGAGTTCTGAACATATTACCAATTAGATATTGATCATATCAGTCTCCTAGTGTATTTACGCACTAAAAACCATATGGAAGAAGGGATTTTCAGAAGACATTTTGTTACAATTGCATTGATAGTTTTTAAGAAATCATAAATTTACATTTTACATAATAGTGAATATGTTTATCCATTTACTAAATCCAATAAATAAATTAATAGAGATTTTAATTTATCATGTTCTAGAGGATAAATATCAAATAAACATAATCAACATTATTTTTTATGGTTTCAAGATCATATTTATAAAGAGTTATCTGAAAATTAAAATTCAAATTATGAATGACATTAATGGATAGCTGGGTGACTAAATTAGAATTTTATATCTTACACAACTTTTCTTATCAATGCTCACATGTTCTATACAAAAGAACATGATGATTTTAGTACGATGAAGATAGTGGTGTTAATTTTGTGTAAAAAGTGATTCACAAATATGGTTACATGGATAGAAATCCAGTTTATATAAATATGTCATATTTGGGAATTATCCAAAAGATTTAAGATTTTGGTTCTCGAACATCTCCAATGCATATTGTCTATTGAAAAGAGGTTGATAATATCAAAACAATGAAAGTTGATAAAATGGGATTATTGAAGGTGAATTTCAGCATAGAGGGGGACAATGAAGAGTCTTTCATAATAGAACCACAAGAAGTGCATGTTTTTTATTTCCTTATTCCAACAAACAATAATTGGTCAACTATCATGATTGATACTAAAAAAATGTCAGGTCAAATGAAAATTCAATCAAGTACAACCCTTTCATTGGTTGATCACAATCAGTTCATGATGTTCCCAATGTGGAATATTTCTTGTACATTAGAGGGAAAAATAAAGAGGGGGTTTCAAATCTTGATATAGGAACTATATCCCAAAAACCATTAACAAATAAAGATAGTTCAATGATAATGTAATTTTTTTTAATATGCTATATTTTTTCTCATAATATTATATATTATCCACTAAATTCACATTATCTAAATTAAATATCATACTATTGATGAAAAAAAAATCTTCTACACATAATGATGTTACCAATATGATATACATTATATATTTTTCTGATAAATTATGTAATGTAATATTGATATAATTTTCATTTTTCCTTGTTTTCTTCATTCATGTTTCCTCCCTAACTTTGCAAGAATAGAAATGATGTTTCCTCTCCTCAGTCACATTGGTAATATTATGTTGGTATAGTCAAATAATTTTCCATGCAATTAATATATTGTTTCAGATTTATTTTTAATTTATTTATTCTTATTATTACTCACATAATATCTTTTTTCTTACATAGGTGGATTCTCTTTTTCGAGTTGAAATGGTAAGTCTATATTTTATGACTTTCTGGAAAAAACAACCATATACTTCTTGTCCCTCAAAACTATTTCAGACCGGTTGTGTTTTCATTTATTACTTTTCTATATGGACCATAAACTACTCAATCATAGATGTAATCATGATATCTTATCAACAAAATCATGGTCCATAGAATTAATTAATTATTTCTTATTTATGATTTTTTTAGTATTACTCATATAATAATTGTTTTCTTATACTAGTGAATTCTATTATTTTGTTTATCATTGTCTATTTGAAGCTCCTCATTTTCATTATAGATTAGACATCAAGTGTGAAATTAGATAATGAAAACAAGTAAATGCATCTATAAGGAATACATTCATCATGAAAAGGTGAATCTATATAACATATTTATTTAATTTTTTCATCATTTTGTCTAATATTTTTATATTAATTTTGTTACCATTAATATCTAATACTTATTTAGATTTCATCCAATATATTCTAAGAAGTCATACTGACTCGATGTGCATAAAATAAAAACATATCTAGTTAAAATACAAATGATTACAAGAATACCATGTGGTCATTGTGGTGACTTATCATGAAATAATGGGATCAGGACGTTCCTGTAACACCCCAAGCTTCCACGGTACGTTTCCCTTCGAATAATGCGATAGCGTGTGTTGTACGCAACCTCGAGTTCTAACACACACCACAACTAATTAAACTAGCTATTATGAATAGTAATACCTAATTTTTGAAATCATATATATTTTATATTTCAAAATGGACTTCATTTTTGGATTCGGAAAATTGAAATTAGCATAGGGTGAAATTTTGGTACTTTTCGGATAACTTTTATATTTTGATGAATAGTGAAAATTACTAAATTTTAATTAAAAACAACTTTTTTAATCAAAATAATTAATATTGATAAATTATTAATTTGAGTGGTTTTAAAGTATATTTAGAATATATTTTTACCATTCAATTTAATGTTTGTCATTGGACATAATTTTACAATTAAACCGAACATAAACAAGTGTCAATCTTTTGATAGTTATTATCTCTTAAAAACACGCTTTTTGTTTTGACAGCGGGAATTAATTTTAAATTAATTTCTTCCACTTATGTGTTTTGAATTTAGAAAAATGGATTCCATATTTGGAATCAGGATGTCCAAATTGTGTAAATAGGTAACTTTTATTTTTAGACATTTTGAATAATTACTGTGGTAAATATTTTATTTACCATGGTTAAGGGTAAATCCGGTAAATAAGGGTCAAAAACTAATATTATAATAATACAAAATTACCCTAAAACGTGTCCTAACCTTATTGTTGGAAACATACCCGACCATGAGCATCCTTGGGTCAATTTGGGGACCCCTTGGAGCCACTTGTATGTGGTAGGGACACTTTATATTAATAAAGTTAAAATAAAAATAAAAATGGCATAAGCTTACATCTTTTAGAAGAACAATTTTTACATAAGGTTATACATGTTGGATTTTCGATTATAAATATTCATTAGAAAGCTAAAAAGATTTCCTATATAAGTATATTTTATTTATAATTTTTAGACATCATATAAGTTAAATTATTAATGACACAATAATGATGCAATGTTTACCTCATTAAAAAATCATTTAAAAAAATAAGATTATAATGATTAAAATATTATCTAAAACCTGTCCAATTCTTATTGGTTGATGTTATTTAGAATATGATTCATCTTATCTTCGACCTCAATGATTTTTGGACCATTATAAACCGAATATAATTATATTATAAAGTAATACTTTCACTCTTTCCTAAAGAGCCCCTCTTCTCCCTTATAAAAGGAGACCACTTCTACTCATTCCTCACACCTCTCAAGCCACTTGGCTCATCCAAAATCTTCCCAACTAAGCTCCCCACATCCCTCTCCTCCTCCTTAAAGCTTCCCCTTAGGCAGAAAGCATTTCAAGAAGTCCTTTGGTTCCAACCAAAGTGAGTTACCTAAATTAAAGGTAACGATTTCTCTTAAATTATTTTCATTTATTTTGCTTCTCCAACCCCCAAACTCTTTTTATTTCCTTTCTTTTGTAACAACACCAGTATCAAAAATATACTAGGATGTTTGTATAAGAAGGATTAAAACTACACATACACACAACTCCATCTAATGGATGATGAACATAATGTTTCTGTGGATGGCCAACTAACACCTCACGAAACGATGATTGTTCAAATACATCTTACCGCCTCTCATGGTGGCCATTATGATGGCACTGTAATTAAAAATGATATTAATAATATATATTTTATATATAAGCTTCTGTAATTCCATTTTATTTCATACCATTATTCGTTTCATGTTGTATATACATACGATAATTTCATTTGAGGAAGTGCGGACTACCGCCCCCTTAAAATGATATGACTCGTTCATACCACACATGGAACGTATAAAGGATGGTGTTAATGAACTTAAGTAACGTATATAAAATATTATATTATACTGGAATATTAATATACCTATGTATCATTTTGATTCAATTCTTTTAAAATAAAAATTAAATGGAAGTAGCGTCTGTGCGTACGGACGGACTACCGTCTCCACGAACGCGGTGAGATCCATCCTCCATCGTATCCATTCAAGTCTTATTCTCATTTTAGGGTTAAAAATTATGTTAATATCATTCTGATTATGAATAAGATTTAATCTATCCATTACAAACATGTCTTACGTAACCAAACATTTAAGAAGAACGAATCGATTATCACCCGAAACGACGATAATACTAAGATATTATTAATAAAGTAATATTAAAAGATCATATATGATATCATATTAATGTATATGATTCTTGTATAATTTAATAACAATTATTTCACCATTATACAGGAGGTTAACCTACCCCAACAAAGAAAAAGTACAAGGTAAGGGTTATTTCACAATCTCTTCATTATCTGAGGTTGTTTATACATAATTATCTACTGGGACCTCGTTATCATCCACGTCCATGTTTCTTCAAAATGTATTTCAAAACATTTTTAACATTTAAAAGAATATGGGTTAAAGTCATTTATGCCCTTGTTTGACTTTTTATAAGAGGTTTATAAGGGAATCTTTCCGTCGTTTTCCAAACAAGGTGCTTTTTAACCTTTTCGACAGAATTAAGATAAGAATGTTTTTTTAACTTATACGGCGGGTGCGGTTATTTTCCGCCGTTATAAAATTGTAAAAGCTTCCCTTAAAAGCTTATAAGAATATTTTCAAGAAAATGTTTTATTTTATATGGCTCTTAAATGATTTCAAAAATAGAAAGAGATATTTCTCTAAAAAGTGTTTTGATTTCATCTATGTCAACATCCTTCGACGGATTTTACGCTTAATTGAAGTTGATTTATTATGATACAAAACTTCTATATTGTATTGAAGGTTTTGTCATATGTTTGACTGTGGATGTGCTATTTTTATACCATTCATAGTTTATGGTGAAATTATTGACATTTCGTATGCTAGTTTTAATACGAATTTTTATGTTATGTTTAAACCTTTTCATATGGGAATGCATTGGACTTAATATGTGACGGGTGGAGCCCGCTATAGCTCCTCGATGCATCGGTAGGTCTCATGAGACAAACTAGTGTCTTGGCACAAGGCCTTGGCAAAATCTTATTTATAGTCTTGGCACGAGGCCTTGGCTATGTGGTTATGATAGTCTGGCATTATGCATTCCAACATTATGGAAGTGGTTATTGATTTTGCATGTCATTATTCAATTAGTAGAATATCCATGTGAACAAGTAAATGACATTATTTCATTTTACTTTTGCCATACTATGTTGAAGTTCAAGTTTAAAAGGCTTTTGTTTTAGTAATTCATTGCCTTAAATGTTTATGCTTATTTTTGAATGTTCCGCTATATTGTTATCCTTACTGGGCATTTGAGCTCACCCCTTTTCTATGTTTTATTTTTCCCAGGATGTGAAGATGTAAGTTATGAATGACCTGGAGGGATATTATGAGGGGATTATAGTGTGGACTGTGGAAACATTGTGTTGTTGTAGTAGTTTTTCATTTTATGATGTAATGCAAAACTTATGAATATATCTAGTGTTTCCAAGGCTACTAAACCAATTGGTCTTTCGAGATTTGATCTTTCTTGTGATCATGCCAATGTTATGTAATAATGCACCGACTCTGGGTAACTGGGGTCAGGGCGTTACAGTTGGTATCAGAGGAAGTTTAGTACAAACATTGGAAGCTAGATTTAGATAAACTCTGATTAGAGCACGTAGACCTAAGATGAACTTTGAGGATTAGTATAGAAGAACTTCCTAGAATTTTGGTATTGTAGAGATTTTGTGAGTTTTCCGAGCAATACATCCCTGTCTGGATACGAGCAGGTAGAGGCGGCTCTGGCACAGATGTACCTAGGGGTAAAACCCGAAAACACCGCTTTGAGCTAGACTCGAACGGGAACTGGTGCACGACAACGGGCCTTGCTGCACTCTTGGTTACGACACTCCCGGGGGATATGCTTAGGATAACTCTCATTTTCTTTAAAAATCATTATGAAGGGTTTATGAGTATATACTTCCTCAAAGAAAACATTTTTATGATTATGGATTATATCCATAAATAGTTCAATTTATGTTAAGTGTTTTATAAGTATGGGATTATGTATTTTGATTCATAAACTGATCTAGTTTATGCCATTGTTTAGAAATGGCGCCTAGTGGAAGAAATGGAAACCTTATCAATGCACGCACTCCATGTAGGGATTGCCCTCCTGCTCAAGATAATTATAGTGGGGCTGGTGATGTAACTGGTGCTGATCAGCTAATCACCATACTGGGACAACTTACTCAAGTTATGAATAATAACCTTACCCGTATGGAGCACCCTGATCCGCAGCATGGAGGATCAATGTTAGATCGATTCATGAGGCAACAACCACCAACGTTCAATGGGAATACAAATCCCTTAGTAGCCGAGCAGTGGATCAATTCCCTAGAGAAAATATTTCAGGCTTTGGGGAGCAGTGAAAGGGAAAAAGTTATCATGGCAGTTTACCGCCTCACTGGAGATGCTGATCAATGGTGGTCATTGATTCAAAACATGAAGGAAGATGATGATGTATCAAATATGGAGTGGAGGGAGTTCAAAGATCTGTTTTTAGAAAAATACTTTCCTCGCGACCATCGAGCAGATATGGAAAGGCAATTTCTAAGTCTGAGACAAAAGGAGGATGAGAATGTCATAAAGTATGAGGCTAACTTTACAAGGTTAGCGAGGTACGCTGGTGATTATATTCGCAACCCAAGAAGTAAGATTGATCATTTCTTTGATGGGTTAAAACCATTTCTCCGTCGAGGATTAGTCTCACAATCCTTTTCATCGTACGAAGACATTGTCTCATGTGCTATCAAGACCAAAAAGGAATTCTCTAAGTCTTATGACCTTAAAGCAAAGCAAGAGAAGAAGAGACCTGCTGATCAATCTGGGAATGGAAATAAGGGGAAGAAGGGAAAGGTTGAATATCCATCTTGTGATAAATGCGGGAAGAAACATCCTGGTGCTTGCTTGAAGGGAATGGGAGTCTGTTACAAGTGTGGTGAAAAAGGCCACCAAGCTCGTGATTGCAAAGGGAAGAAGGAAGCCACCAACGTTCAGTGCTACAATTGCAGGGAGATGGGGCATTATGCAAATGCATGTCCTAAGCGTCAGGAGAACTTACCTCAGAAAAGGCCAAGGGATCAAGGCCAGGCTTATGCTATCACTACTGCAGAGGTAGAAGCTCCAAAAGATGTGGTGGCAGGTAATTTAATGGTTTCCTCAAGTTTAGCAAATGTATTATTTGATTTTGGATCATCGCATTGTTTCATATCTTCCCAGTTTGCTAAGAAAATTAGATATTTCCAATTTGATTTAATAAGGGAGTTGTCAGTTAAAACTCCTAAGGGAAGTATCATTGCAACAAAGTTTTGTGAATCAGTCCCCATTAGAGCACATTAATTTTCTTTATCTGCTGATCTCATCGTCATACCTATGATTGAGTTTGATATAATCCTCGGTATGGACTGGCTTTCGGACTATGATGCGAATATTTATTGTAAGAAGAAAGAGGTTACGATTCTTGATGATAATGATAAGGAACACCTTATTTTTAGAGCAGAATCGTCACCACCTAATTCTTATTTAGACCCACCCCCAGTAGCTCAACATAATTAAATTATTGGGGAGGAAGAGAATGAAATAACTGTCAGTGAGGAAAGGAATGTTCAAATAGAGGATGTACTTGTTGTGAAGGAATTTGTAGATGTATTTCCGGAAGATTTACCTGGACATCCTCCAGAACGAGAAGTTGAGTTTTCCATTGATTTGATTCCTGGATCAAGGCCTATATCGAAGACCCCTTATAGAATGGCCACTGTAGAATTAGTAGAACTAAAGAAACAACTAGAGGAATTGAGTAATAAGGGATTTATTCGCCCTAGTGTTTCTCCATGGGGAGCCCCTGTTCTTTTTGTTAAAAAGAAAGATGGGTCTATGAGGTTATGTATCGACTACAGGGAGATCAATGCTATAACGATAAAGAACAAGTATCCCCTACCTCGTATAGATGATTTATTTGAGCAACTGCATGGAGCTCAATACTTTTCAAAGATTGACCTTCGATCTGGATACCATCAGTTGTGTGTGAAGAAGGAAGACATTCCGAAGACAGCATTTCGAACCAGGTACGGGCATTACGAGTTTACCGTAATGCCATTTGGATTGACTAATGCACCCTCTGTATTCATGGATCTGATGAATAGAGTTTTCAAGGAGTATCTCGATGAATTTGTGGTGGTATTTATTGATGATATCTTGGTATACTCCAAAACCTACGAAGATCATGAAAATCACTTGTGCATTATCTTGAAGACTCTGAGGAGGCATGAATTATATGGGAAGTTTAGCAAGTGTGAATTCTGGCTTCAGGAGATTTCTTTTCTTGGCCATATTGTCTCTAAAGATGGAATCTTTGTTGATCCTTCTAAGACCAAGGCAATCCAAGAATGGCCAGCACCTACGAGTATAACTGAGGTACGTACTTTTATTGGTTTGGCAGGTTATTATCGACGTTTCGTCCAGAATTTTGCCCGATTGGCTAACCCATTAACGAAGCTCACACGTAAAGGGGTTAAATTTGTTTTGAAAAAAGAGTGTGAAGAATGTTTCGAAGAACTGAAGAGAAGATTAGTCAATGCTTCTATATTGACTCTACCATCGGGGAATGATGGGTTTGTTATTTATAGTGATGCATCAAAGAAAGGACTTGGCTGTGTCCTTATGCAGAATGATAGAGTTATTGCCTATGCATCACGACAGTTGAAAATTCATGAACAAAACTGTCCTACTCATGATCTTGAGTTAGCAGCTGTGATCTTTGCTTTGAAGATATGGAGGCACTACCTCTATGGTGAAAAATGTGAGATTTATACTGATCACAAGAGTTTGAAGTATATTTTCTCACAAAAAGAACTCAACATGAGGCAAAGGATATGGCTTGAATTACTCAAGGATTATGATTGCACGATACACTACCACCCGGGGAAAGAAAAAAAAGTGGCAGATGCTTTGAGCAGAAAATACCATGGAGTTTTGAACATGATGATAATTGAAAGGGATCTAATTTTCATGGATCTCGTAAAGATGGACATGGGAATAACCAGGGAAGGTGAAACATCAATGCTTTTTCAAATGGTTGCCAAACCATCTTTACTAGAAAGGATTAAGAGTTCTCAGACCGATGATGAAGAATTTCAGAAGAAGATTAAAGATGTGAATGATGGGAGATTGAGAGACTTTGTGTATGAAGATGGGATTTTGAAATTCGGGAAGAGACTTTGTGTTCCCAATATACCTGATCTAAAAAGGGAATTGTTGGATGACTCTCATAGTTCCAATTTCTCTATACACCCTGGGAGCACCAAAATGTATAGAGATTTGAAGGAACATTTTTGGTGGGACAACATGAAGAGGGAGATTGCTGATTTTGTGTCAAGATGTATGGTTTGTCAACAAGTGAAAGCTGGAAGGCAACAGCCTGGAGAAGTCATGCAACCTCTTCCCATACCGGAGTGGAAATGGGACAATATTACGATGGACTTTGTCATGGGGCTACCAAAGACTCCTAGAAGGAACGATGCAATATGGGTTATTGTTGATCATCTTACCAAGTCAGCACATTTTCTTGCTATAAGAGAAGATCTACCCCTGGAACGTCTAGCGAGACTATACATTAATGAAGTTGTGAGACTTCATGGAGTACCCCTATCGATTGTTTTTGATCGTGATCCCCGTTTTACTTCATGATTTTGGAAAAGTATTCAGAAATCCCTGGATACTGAACTTCATTTGAGCACTGCTTACCACCCTCAGACAGATGGATAATCAGAACGGACTATTCAGACCTTAAAAGACATGTTGAGATCTTGCTCCCTTGACTTTCAGGGTATGTGGGATCAATATTTACCACTGGTAGAATTTTCCTATAACAATAGCTTCCATTCGAGTATTCAGATGGCACCATATGAAGCGTTATACGGAAAGAGATGTCATACACCAACCTGTTGGGATGACGTTGGTGAAAGAAAACTTGTAGGCTCAGAACTGGTGGAGGAAACGGTGGAAAAGGTGAAGGTAATCCAAAATCACATCAAAGCAGCTCAAAGTAGGCAGAAGAGCTATGCCGATAATCGAAGGAAGGATTTGGAATTTCAAGTCGGTGATCATGTTTTCCTGAAGGTATCTCCATGGAAGGGAGTCATACGTTTTGGTAAGAAAGGTAAATTGAGTCCCAGGTACATCGGACCTTTCGAAATTCTAGAACGAATTGGGGCTGTAGCTTACCGATTGGCAATGCCGCCAAGTCTCTCCAAAGTTCACGATGTGTTCCACGTATCTCTGTTGAGGAGATAAATGCCTGACCCAACGCATGTACTCACCTATGAGGAATTAGAACTGGAACCCGATCTTTCCTATTGTGAAGAGCCCGTCAGGATTCTTGATACAAGAGAACAAGTGGTGAGAAACCGGACGACGCGTCTCGTAAAAGTTTTGTGGAGAAATCATAAGATGGAAGAGGCAACGTGGGAACCCGAGGAACTTATGATGAAGAACCACCCGAGTCTTTTTATGCAGTAATACCCTAGAAATTGCAAGGACGCAATTATTTGAAGGAGGGGAGAATGTAACACCCCAAGCTTCCACGGTATGTTTCCCTTCGAATAATGTGATAGCGTGTGTTGTACGCAACCTCGAGTTCTAACACACACCACAACTAATTAAACTTGCCGTTGTGAATAGTAATACCGACTTTTTGAAATCATATATATTTTATATTTCAAAATGGACTTCATTTTTGGATTCAGAATATTGAAATTAGCCTAGGGTGAAATTTTGGTACTTTTCGGATAACTTTTATATTTTGATGAATAGTGAAAATTACTAAATTTTAATTAAAAACAACTTTTTTAATCAAAATAATTAATATTGATAAATTATGAATTTGAGTGGTTTTAAAGTATATTTAGAATATATTTTTACCATTCAATTTAATGTTTGTCATTGGACATAATTTTACAATTAAACCGAACATAAACAAGTGTCAATCTTTTTATAGTTATTATCTCTTAAAAACACGCTTTTTGTTTTGACACCGGGAATTAATTTTAAATTAATTTCTACCACTTCTATGTTTTGAATTTAGAAAAATGGATTCCATATTTGGAATCAGGATTTCCAAATTGTGTAAATAGGTATCTTTTATTTTTAGACATTTTGAATAATTACTGTGGTAAATATTTTATTTACCATGGTTAAGGGTAAATCCGGTAAATAAGGGTCAAAAAATAATATTATAATAATACAAAATTACCCTAAAACGTGTCCTAACCTTATTGGTGGACACATACCCGACCATGATCATCCTTGGGTCAATTTGGGGACCCCTTGGAGCCAATTGTATGTGGTAGGGACACTTTATATTAATAAAGTTAAAATAAAAATAAAAATGGCATAAGCTTACATCTTTTAGAAGAACAATTTTTACATAGGGTTATACATGTTGGATTTTAGATTATAAATATTCATTAGAAATCTAAAAATATTTCCTATATAATGATATTTTATTTATAATTTTTAGACATCAAATAAGTTAAATTATTAATGACACAATAATGATGCAATGTTTACCTCATTAATAAATTATTTAAATAAATAAGATTATAATGATTAAAATATTATCTAAAACCTGTCCAATTCTTATTGGTTGATGTTATTTAGAATATTAGTCATCTTATCTTCGACCTCAATGATTTTTGGACCATTATAAACCGAATATAATTATATTATAAAGTAATACTTTCACTCTTTCCTAAAGAGCCCCTCTTCTCCCTTATAAAAGGAGACCACTTCTACTCATTCCTCACACCTCTCAAGCCACTTGGCTCGTCCAAACTCTGCCCAACTAAGCTCCCCACATCCATCTCCTCCTCCTTGAAGCTTCCTCTTAGGCCAAAAGCATTTCAAGAAGTCCTTTGGTTCCAACCAAAGTGATTTACCTAAATTAAAGGTAACGATTTCTCTTAAATTATTTTCATTTATTTTGCTTCTCCAACCCCCAAACTCTTTTAATTTCCTTTCTTTTGTAACAACACCAGTATCCACAATATACTAGGATGTTTTTATAAGAAGGATTCAAACTACACATACACACAACTCCATCTAATAGATGATGAACATAATGTTTCTGTGGATGGCAAACTAAGGCCTCACGAAACGATGATTGTTCAAATACATCTTACCGCCTCTCATGGTGGCCATTATGATGGCACTATAATTAAATATGATATTAATAATATATATTTTATATATAAGCTTCTGTAATTCCATTTTATTTCATACCATTATTCGTTTCATATTGTATATACATACGATAATTTCATTTGAGGAAGTGCGGACTACCGCCCCCTTAAAATGATATGACTCGTTCATACCACACATGGAACGTATAAAGGATGGTGTTAATGAACATAAGTAACATATATAAAATATTATATTATACTGGAATAGTAATATACCTATGTATCATTTTGATTCAATTCTTTTAATATAAAAATTAAATTGAAGTAGCGTCCGTGCGTACGTACGGACTACCGTCTCCACGAACGCGGTGAGATCCATCCTCCATCGTATCCATTCAAGTCTTATTCTCATTTTAGGGTTAAAAATAATGTTAATATCATTCTGATTATGAATAATATTTAATCTATCCATTAAAAACATGTCTTACATAACCAAACATTTAAGAAGAACGAATCGATTATCACCCGAAACGACGATAATACTAAGATATTATTAATAAAGCAATATTAAAAGATCATATATGATATCATATTAATGTATATGATTCTTGTATAATTTAATAACAATTATTTCACCATTATACAGGAGGTTAACCTACCCCAACAAAGAAAAAGTACAAGGTAAGGGTTATTTCACAATCTCTTCATTATCTGAGGTTGTTTATACATAATTATCTACTGGGACCTCGTTATCATCCACGTCCATGTTTCTTCAAAATGTATTTAAAAACATTTTTAACATTTAAAAGAATATGGGTTAAAGTCATTTATGCCCTTGTTTGACTTTTTATAAGAGGTTTATAAGGGAATCTTTCCATCGTTTTCCAAACAAGGTGCTTTTTGACCTTTTCGACAGAATTAAGATAAGAATGTTTTTTTAACTTATACGGCGGGTGCGGTTATTTTCCGCCGTTATAAAATCGTCAAAGATTCCCTTACAAGCTTATAAGAATGTTTTCAAGAAAATGTTTTATTTTATATGGCTCTTAAATGATTTCAAAAATAGAAAGAGATATTTCTCTAAAAAGTGTTTTGATTTCATCTATGTCAACATCCTTCGACGGATTTTACGCTTAATTGAAGTTGATTTATTATGATACAAAACTTCTATATTGTATTGAAGGTTTTGTGATATTTTTGACTGTGGATGTGCTATTTTTATACCATTCATAGTTTATGGTGAAATTATTGACATTTCGTATGCTAGTTTTAATACGAATGTTTATGTTATGTTTAAACCTTTTCATATGCGAATGCATTGGACTTAATATGTGACGGGTGGAGCCCGCTATAGCTCCTCGATGCATCGGTAGGTCTTATGAGACAAACTAGTGTCTTGGCACAAGGCCTTGGAAAAATCTTATTTATAGTCTTGGCACGAGGTCTTGGCTATGTGGTTATGATAGTCTGGCATTATGCATTCCAACATTATGAAAGTGGTTATTGATTTTTCATGTGATTATTCGATTAGTAGAATATCCATGTGAACAAGTAAATGACATTATTTCATTTTACTTTTGCCATACTATGTTGAAGTTCAAGTTTAAAAGGCTTTTGTTTTAGTAATTCATTGCCTTAAATGTTTATGCTTATTTTTGAATGTTCCGCTATATTGTTATCATTACTAGGCATTTGAGCTCACCCCTTTTCTATGTTTTATTTTTCCCAGGATGTGAAGATGTAAGTTATGAATGACCTGCAGGGATATTATGAGGGGATTATAGTGTGGACTGTGGAAACATTATGTTGTTGTAGTAGTTTTTCATTTTATGATGTAATGCAAAACATATGAATATATCTAGTGTTTCCAAGGCTACAAAACCAATCGGTCTTTCGAGATTTGATCTTTCTTGTGATCATGCCAATGTTATGTAATAATGCACCGACTCTGGGTAACTGGGGTCGGGGCGTTACAGTTCCTCTAAACATTTTTATTTCAACAATGAGGAAGTATTTTTATCTAACAATATCGAGTTAGTATACAGTGTGGTATGTATAATAATAGAAGGAATTAAAAATAGTTTTATCATTGGAAGATATTATTATTTTTAGACTTTAGGAGATGTAAAAATCTATAATTACTCAATTGGATACACAGTGTGACAGGTATGACTCCATGCGCTTATTTTTAATTAAAATTAATATTAATTTTAAGAGAATAGAAAACAAACATACTCATAACTAAGAAAAAATATCCATATTGTTTTGATACTTTAAGAAAATAATCTATGGGGAATGTTTTTCATATAAGAATAATCCATATAGTAGTATGAAACATGATGTTATCAATATGAATAAATGTCCATGATATCTATTTAAAATAGAAATTGTAGTTCAAAAAGGTTCAATCACTAAAAATAGATAAAATGACCACAATTTTCCTTGATAATTTAGGGAAAAAATTAATATTTGATTCGATGTGTAGAAATTGTATCACACCAAACTGATAAATGATGTGATTTATACAATTCAAACTGTGTGTTTTCAGTTTAGAATTACATTTTAGTAAAAAAGACAAGTGACGTACTCAATATGAGAAAATAGATTCAGATTATTTTGATACTTTAGATCACTGATCCATAATCCATTTGACATGTGTAGAGTTATATGCACCTAAATCATAGACAAGGTGTAATCGGTATGACTCAAAGTCTATCTTTTTAATTGAAATTGACATCAATTTTAGTAAAATGGACCACTAAACTACTCAAAACTAAAAAAACACATTAGGATGGTTTTTATACATTATCAAGACAATACATATGTCATATTTTATTTTGTAGGATTCCAACACACCTTAATCTGATACATGATGTGCCTAGTATGAATCCAAGTGTCCATTATCAATTTAAAATCATCATTTTATTTCAAATAGTTTCACTCACTGAAAACTTCTCAAAATAGATCATATTTTCTTGATTATTTATTAAAATGATTCATAAGTACTTTTCACACAAAAGAATTGGTATTGCATAAAAAACATGATGTGATCAGTATAATTCAAAGTGTGTGTCTTCAATTTATAATTTCATTTTAGTAAAAAATACATGTCATGTACTCAAAAATAAGAAAAATCATTCATATTGTTTTGATACTTAAAAAACAATCCTTATGTCATTTGAGACCTGTAGAAATCAAATTCACCTCAATACATGTCATGATGTGACCGGTATGACGCGAAAATTTGACATACGTAAAACAGAGCATACAATTTAATATTATTTTAATATGTTATGAAAACAATCCATAATTCATTGGTGATGTTTTGTAATTGGTCATACCTCAATAAGATACATTATTTTTGTAGTATCACTCCATGTGTCCATTATCATTTTGAAATCATCATTTTAGTTCAGAATGTGTCTCTCACTGAAAACTAATCAAATACACTATAATGTTTTTGATAATTTAGGATAATGACTCTTAAGATATTATTAATGTATATGAATTAGTCTCATATCAAACTGATACATGATGTGATTGGGATGAGTCAAAGTTCATGTTTCTATTTTAAAATCATTATTTTTAAATACAAGTGACATACTCAAAAAAGAAAAAGCATATTCAAATTGTTTTGATACTTTATGAAAATGTTCCATTTTAATTTGAGACATGTAGGAATTATCCTCACCACAATTCTATGCATACTGTGACAAATATGACTCTAAGATCATCTTTTTATTTAAAAATGTCATTAATATAAGTAAAATGGACAACCAACCTACTCAAAATTTTGAAAACACATTCTAATTATTTTGATGAATTATGAAAATGATCCATATGCCCTTTTGATGTGTATAAATCACTTTAACTTCAATATGGTACATGATGTACTAGGTATGACACCAAGTGTCTGTTATCAGTTTATAATCAACATTTCAGATCAATAAGTGTCGCTCACTCATTTCTAAACAAACACAATCTAATTTTTATGATAATTTATGACAATGATTCGTATGTTAATTTTAGGTTTAGTATTCCGTCTCAAATAAAACTGATATAGGATTTGATAGTTATGAATTGAAGTGTGTGTTTTTAGTATAAAATTTTGTTGTAGTAAATATAATAGGTAATAAACTGAAGACTATGAAAACTAATTTAGATTGATTTGATTCTTTGGTTAAATGATCCATATGCCATTTGAGAAATGTATGAATTATCCTCAACTCAATCTAACACATGGTGTGACTGGTATGACTCAAAGTGTATCTTTCTATTTAACATTTACATCATCTTTAGTAAAATGGAAAACTAACCTACCCAAAATCAAGAAAATTCATGTGGATTGTTTTTATATTTTATGGAACAGTTCCATAATTTATTTCCTAGGTGTATGAATTATCCTCACATTAATTTGATACAGAATTTGTTTAGTATGACTCAATGTGTCTGTTATTAGTTTCAAATCGACATTTTGATTCAAAATGTGTCACTCCCACAACCACTATGATGATCCAATGTGGGTTTTCATATAATTATTTAATTAATTTTCACATTAACAATTCATGAACACAAAAAATATATGATAGGACATATAGGAATCAACCCCAAATAATTTTGATACATAGTGTTCCTGGTGTGACTGAAATTGTTGTTTAAAATTAACACTTTATATTAATTTATTTAATTATATTGTTAATAACTTAAGTGTTTTTTTCTTATACAGGTGTGTTATTTTTATTGAGAAAGGAATGTTTTTTGGGAAATAGTATGTGTCGTGGTCAAGATCAAAAGGCAAAGGAATATTGATGTCATTGAATGTATCTAAAAAAATTTAATTATGTAATTGTATAAACTAATTTTTGGAATTCCTATAATATAGAGTTATTTTCTTGTATTTGTGATGTAAATTCAATTTGATTTAAATTCTCTATTCCTACATTATTTTTTTGATATCTGGTTTTTTTTTTGTGTTGGAGATTTCAGTTATAGAAAAATTCGCAGGCCCTACACTGTGCTGTTACAACACACTGTACTATGCCTCTTTATCCAGGATTTTGAAATCTTCGATAAATGAAAAGGAATTTTAACCTCACTCTAGTTTTAGGAGCATCTTCAGCACTAATAAATGCCTTTTTTGTTTTGTTACTGGTTAATTTTTTAGTATTTCCACCACCTGAGGTCTCAGAAAACTATAGAATTCTCTTTTTTCATGAGTCTGATAGTGGGTTAAGATGGTATTTTTAAATCATATATCATGATAAATGATTTTCTGTATTCAAAATATCATTCACATCTATCTTCACCCAACATAGTTTAAAATCAAAACATTTTCTATCACATAAAATGTTAATCCATTTCCTTTTTGATTCATGTAATTTAATATAACCAAAATGATATGGGTGAGTCACAATAATCATAGTCTGAAACCCTATTATCATGAAAAATTATTTATAAGATGTCAAAATAATAACACCTTATTTTTTATATATAAATATTTATGCTTGAAATTTTCTATTCTTGGTAACCATTTATTCAAATCCTTTATGATGGTTTATATAGAATCATTGAGTTTTGGAAACATATCCCCTGGGTTTGTTTGTGAAGAAAGTACAATTTTCTTACACTAGTAGAAAAATGAGTTCATCTCAATGTGAGTTTTATGTTTTTTTTACCTCTAGGTACCACTTTTCTGGAGCCACGTCAACTTACAACACCAAAACAAGTATCTAATTACTTGGAAATGGCTTGCTCTATCCTTCACCAAAATTCCATGAAATATTCATATAGTTTGACTCATCTGTAGGCTTATCCTTTGACATGTACAAAGGGATCTTAGTAAAAAAGAAATTCTATGTTTCCTATTGTTAACTAAAATTTTCCTATGATTCCAGTAGTAACAATATTAAAATTAAATATATAAATATTAAATATTCTAGAGGAATATTCATTTCAATAAAAAACACTTTATTATATTCCTAATGATTTAGTTACATTATATATTAGGTACACAATCTTCTTAATTAGTGAAATGTCTTCATCAAATCTCATAAATATTTTCCCATTTGGAACACTTCCAAATAATTACATACATAAAAACATTCATAATAACCTAGGGAAAGGAAACATTTGGAAAGGTGGGGGTACATTCTTAGTAAGGGTGGTCAAGTTATATTTGTAAGAATTACATGAACATAAGTTTTTGAGAACATGAGAATAATATTTGAAAACAATTCCATTTCATATCAAATAAAATAATACTCATTTGTGGAATTAATATTTTCTTTTCATAACACAAAAATCATAATAAAATAATAGAACACAATCCATGATATCATAATATTTCCATAGGATATAGAATTGTGGAATACACCTAGGAATAGAAAATTACTTCCATAATAGTTAAGGACCACTATAAAGGAAATCATAGTTGAATAGTTTTACTACCTAAACTATCATAGTAGTAAATTTTCACTCTTGAGATCATCATAGCTGAAAAAGACACTTACTGAGTCAGGTTCACTCCCTATTCTGGTCCATCCATTCACATGAGATATAAATCTTTACCCAATGTATTTTTGGGACATATAATACCCACACATTGTCTGCTAAAATGTAAACACCATCCTTGGTTATAACGTATACTCGATCCATGTATATAACATAACTAATATCACCAAAAGAAAATAATAAATATATGATCAATAAGCTTATAACACATTCATAGTATTTGAACTAATTAAAAAAATGGGTTTTCTCAAACATTTCACCATAGTATAACCTATAGAAATGAAAAATAATTCATACTGATTTCAACATTTCCTAGAATAATAACCCATGTAAAAGAAGGGTGTTTAATAATAATTTTATCATGGTATAACATATTAATTGAAAATAGATTTTTAGTCATCTTATCATAATAAATATAAACTATACAAATAATGAATAGGAATTTTATCCTTAGATCATATCCTTAATTAAGCATAAGTAAATTTAATGAATGAAATACTATAAAAATCATTTTCAAAGATCACTTGGAACATTTCTTGAGGAAAATGAAAATTCATTCCAATTGATTTTACAAAATAAAAATGATGTTAAATTTTTTAGAAATACCTTTCAATTGATAATATTCTTGAAATTATTTAAAAAAATATTTTAAAACCATTTATAAAAATTAGAGCAAGAAAATATCTTTTCTGATTTGAAAAATAATTTTGAAAATATAAAATATTTTGAAAATTATTTATTTTAAGAATAAAATTGAAAACAAATAATATAATATTCAATGAAAATATGGTCATGACTTCAGAAGCATTCCTTCATGTAATACATGTTAAAATGATAATTCCCTTCTTGTTTTTGGTAAAAGAAAAAAACATGTTTATTTGAAAATTTAATGATGATTCATTTTAAAACATTTGGTAAAAATTTAAACATGGGTAGCAATGTCTTTAAAAATTTATATTATGATTTTTAAAATAATAATTCATTTATTTATAAAAAATGGGTTTTGAAGAAAAGGAGTTATCTACTAAATAGGAAAATAAATAGGATTTATAAAAAAATATAGTTTTTGAAATCATTACTTAATAAATGGAGGAAGATGAAGGGTAAAGAAGTATTAGCATGAAATAAAAAATGTATAAGAAAATTCTTGAGTTTATTTAGAGAAAGATTATAAAATTTCATAATTGTTAGAAAATCATAAAAAATATCTATAAATAGTGGGATTATATCATAATATTGAAACAACATTAGTAAATTTGATTCAAAAACCCCATTAAATAATAAAATTAAATTAAACATGTAATATAATGAAAGAAAATTGATTTTTTTACAAAACATTACATTAGGTTTTTATATAAACATAAAATAATAATATAGGTTCATAAGAAAACTGAGCACTCAAAGAAGTCAATTTGAGACAAAAATACCACTCTACCATAGAAACATTATAACCGTAAACTAGATGAAATAGTGATACTGAAATTGTTACATAAATAAAAAAATTAATGATAAATAAATTAAATGTCATTAAATAACCAAAATAAAATAAATACATTGTGATTATAGATACTTTCTAATCAAAAATTTAAGTTGAGGCACAAATCCATGAACATAAGTATCAAATTCCTTCGTACACATTCAAACATCAATTATAAAGGATAATAAAGTTTTACCCACAAGTTATACATTAGAAAATGATATTAATGTGTACACAAAGATAAAATAATATAAAAGGTAGAAATATGTCCATACAATGAAAATTTTATAATTTTTGGACTATTTTTTACACTTATCATTTTAACTTAGCCTCATAACAATCCCATTTTCAATTAATCCAAGTTAATACATTTTTATTCTTTTATAATTAATTATGTAAAAAAATTAGCATGAACTTATTAGATGGTATATAATTATTATATTACAAATATGGTATTCATTTTCAAAAATTTGATTAATATATTTATTAAAATTAAAATTAAAATTAATTCTGCAAAAATGATTAGAAAGTATGATTTCAAAGAGAAAATGTCCGAATGTTTAAAAAGAAATTGTATAAAAAATAAATATTAGAATTGTTCTAATGGACCAATATATATTAATATATATTTAATTGAACTAATAATTTTTTAAACTATCTTGAAAAATTTTGGTTATTTAAATTCTATTACAAAAATATAATTCCTAATAGATACAAGTATTTTTCACTATTTATTGAAAAATTTACCATTTATGGGCATGCCAAAAAAATAAACCTAGTGTAATTTGTACATGATTATTTGAAAAATTATATATTTTATTTCAAATAATTTTTAAATAATTTTTCAAAAATAGTTGTAAAATATGTGTGAATAAGGCAACAAACCCACTTTAAAAAATAGAGTATTAAATGTAAATAATGTTTTATTTTTACCTATTATCTCAAAAACACATAAGATCAATTTCAAAATTTTGTTTCAATATATCATTATTATATTAAAATTTAATAATTAACCAAAACCATTTTGATTTATTTATTTATTTAAAGCATATTTTCTAATATAAAAATATTTTCCCCAAATATATAACCTTTATCTTCAAATGGTTCTTATTATAATTTCTCAATAATTGGTCACTATATATTCAATATTATATAAATGATAATGAATATATTTCTACAATTTATAAACATTTTCCAAACTCATCAATAGAGTGTCTATTTGATAACCATCATATTAAGTAATTATATTTTATAATTATGTCACATTTTGTTTAAACTCAGTGATGCATAAAATGCACGATGGACTCGGTATTATGGGGAACCTAAGAAAAACTCAATTTTTTGTGTAACACAAGAAAACATAGTGTCTCATATAACATAAATAATTATAATTATTGTATGTTACAAAATATTATCCCAATGTTGCATGTAACACATGCCAAAATCTTTATTACATATATGACCTATTAAAATCAGTGTGGTGTGAAACACAATCCAAACTCAGGGTTGTGTGTAATTAAATATATACTCAGATTTGTATTTTGAAGAATAAAAATACACTATTTAATGTTTCAAAAGATAAAAACAAATTTTCTTGTAATACAATCATAAATCAATATTCTGTGTAACACATGTGAAACACAGTGATGCCTCTAGAACAATATTTACTCGATGCTTCCTGTGAGGAAAAGGATTTGATATATTTGGATATAAAATATTTCACAAAATCTCAAGGTGTTATGAAATTAATAATATATTCCTCCAATAGATTTACATTTACAACCTAGGCCCACTCAAGCATTCACTCATTGAAAATATATCTCATTGAATATTTAATGTCTAGTGTGTGAGGTTAGTAAAAATAATTATTTACCCTATAATAGTCATATCTCCCATTTGTTATCGTAAAAAATATCTGATTCAATATATGTTTAATGAAAATTTATATTACCCCTTATATAATTAACACTCAAGAATAGTCCATGCAAGAATTATCTCATTATAAAGTTGGGTGACAATAACCCACAGTTTTTTTCCACCCTTTCAGGATGTTTGGTTGTATGAAACAGCATATGGCTAGATAGTCTCTAAAAAAGTCAACAGATTAAAAATATGGACTCCATCTAGTCCCTTAAGTATCTATGGTGTAAATTTTTATTAAAAAACAATCTTTTCCATTGAAATATTCACCATTCACTCATCATTTCTACATAGTCATTATCTTCCACTCGAATGACTGTCTTTTTGAAATAATGGGGTTTAAAGTAATTAACTACTATATATCTTTGTATTCTTCACTTAATTTTATTGCATCGATAGATACGATAGATATGATGTTGATTGTAGTATCAAACTATGATGCAGATACTCAAAATACAAGAAGGGGGTGAATTGTATACTTTTAAAAATTTCTTTGGAACTTTTAAAGATGATAATGTTTAACAAGGTTAAATAAGGTAATTCACAGAACCAATTGATTCAAATAACTTGTTTGATTCTCAGAAAAAGTGATTACGAAATTAAAACTTAACAAAAGTTTACAACAATTAAAATTCTACATTAAATCATATAGAATCCTTTGAAATTAGAGTACATGTTTAATAAAGTATAAGAAAGTCATAATTTCCTTATAAATCAGATTTACAGGAGAAAACAAAACAAAAATACTACAAATTACAAGTAGTAACTCTTTTAACTCAAAGAGAAGGGTATCCAACAACCCTAGATAAAGGTCCCTTGATATATACTTTCAAGAAATTCTGTTTTACCCAAACCCAGGTAAGCCCTAAATCCGAAGATTGGTATCTATCTTCATATCCCCGCAAGCCCTCAATTTGTAAGGAAATACACACCTGTGACTTCACAAACCTAAGTCTCTAATTTTAAGGAAATTGCACCTATGCATAAATAAAATTTTCATGAAGTAAAGTTTTAACAAGCCATTAAAACCTTCTGCATGAATCCTGAGAGTTTATAAGAGTCTCTCTCTAGAAATCACTTCAACAGCATGTAAGCAGAGTTTTCAAAGTTCAATTTTTTTCTCTATCTGGAGCTCTTTCAAATGAGCTCCAATTTATAGGCATGTATTCAACGGTCGGCTCCCTCCTCAAACAGTAATATTTTTCCTTGAATTTTAGAGGTACCTGTACACGTGTCACTCAAACAAAGGATAGAGAGTAACTGAAAGCACACCATCTTTTTATAATAAAACAAGTGAGAGCATAACTAAAATTCAATATTCAGAATTTAAGGAAATTTAAAAGTTCAGAGTCTAAAAAAAATTTATTTTGGAGTCTATAATAAAAAGATATTCAGATTATTTTTTCTTGGATTTGATAACTTGAATTATATTGATTTTTTTAGTCTGAATTTGAAAGAAATTTGGATTCTGGATTCATATGAATTCGGAACCTGAACTCACAATGATAGGCGTCAGAGTTCATGAGAATTCATAGTCAGAACTCATAGGATTTCAAAGTCTATATTCAGAGAACTCAAAGTCAGAACATAGAGATGTTCGTAACCAGAATTCGTATTCAGAATTTGAAGTCAGAACTCAGAATGTTCATAACCAGAATTTGTATTCAGAATTCAGAGTCAGAACTCAGAGTTTTTATAACTAGAATTTGTATTTAGAATTCTGATTCAGAACATAGAAAGTTTGTAACCAGATTTTTTCAAAGGAATTCGGAGTCAGAACATAGAGAGTTTGTAACCATAATTCGTAATCAGAATTCAGAGTCAGAACTTCATATGTGTTTGTAACCAGAATTCTGAGAATTCGAATTCTAAAATAGAATTCTTCATATCTAGGTATTTATACGATTATGAGGTTTTGGTTTCAAAACGAATTTTACACTTAGAAAAATTCTGATATGAACAATGAAAATTTTGTAAGGATAAATTTCCTTGGGGAAGGAAATTTTTCCATAGAGAAGTAAAACGTAGTGTAAAATGACGTCTTCCTCAAGATAAGGTGTTTTTTATTTTCAAAATAAGAGGAATGGTAAAGTAATAAGGAAACCTTATTAACTCAACAATCTCCCCCATACATGAAGGAATGGAAAATTCATAAGGAAAACCTTATTGACTCAACAATCTTCTCATTTTTGGAAAGAAAAATCATCCTTACGAAAAATAATATAAGGAAATAAAAGAAATTTCAGTACTTTGAAATAAATCTTATCTTTCTTTACACATGGTCAATGGTGAATACGACTAACTCCCCGTTAGGATTTAGAACACTAAGGATCGAATTCTAGATTTCTAGGATGAGAAATTTCATTATCTTGAGTATATAAATCTTCATAATGGAAAACACCCCCTTAGATAAACTCCCTCTTACTTAGGGATATTTCTTCTTTACTTGAAGTTTTTTCTCCTTTCTCCCCCTTTGTGATTTTCAAAAATACTTTTAGGTAATGGAAAAGAAATATGGTACCTGAAAAATTAGTACAAACATCCATGAAAAACAAGCAACCACAATTTCATTGTGATTGAAATAATTTGTAAAAGGAAAAACTGATACAACAAAATATCAGATTTGGATCTATTTTGGTTCTTTTGTTGGGAACACTTTGTGTTTGAAGATTTTATTTGTTATCAACAGTTGTCAATGATGGTCAAAATGAAGAAGGATATGAAGATGAACTCTAAAGTTAATGGAGATCGGCTGAAGTGAGGTTGCCTGGAGAATTGTTATGGAATCATAGCATTGGATTTCATACTTGAGCAATTATCTTAGACAATAAATTCAGACGATTGTTAAGATGATCCTATGTTCAAAGAACATGTGTCAATGGTGACACATTGATTACAACAATGAAGAATGGAAAAGTATCATCCATCTGAGGATGATTGAAGAAGAATGAGGATTTGAACAAGATCATGAAATTCTTTATGATAGTAATCCATGAAAGCGATTACTTGAAGAATAAAATCATATGATTTGCATAAAGTGTAGAATGATGGCGGAAGAAGAAGAGAGAATGTGGAAGGGCTTGGAATTATGAGGTAGCCATGCATTTCGCATTATATCCAAATTAGACGATGCTTTGCTGGTATGTATTTCACACAAATCATGAGTTAGGAGAACTTGTGATGAAAGCCTTATGAAGGAAAGGGGGATAAATGATGATGCCAGTCATATAAAGTTTTGATTGGAAGGAATGATGCTGTTGGGGGATAGGGAAGTTTCAGTTCCCATTTCAACTCTGACGATGCTAAAGCTGATCTATAAAATGATAAATATCACGATAGTGGGATTCGTGATAAGAGCAGAAGAATGGTTATGGGAAGCAGTGAAGAGAGAAAATGACAAAGCAATGGAAAATCTGGGGATGGCAGAAAAGCACAGTTGAAATGGTTTATATTTTCATGTGCAAGGAGTTATTCAATGACAGTACATTGAAAAATGACAAAGGAATGGAGTGCGCGGAAATTTAGGCATGTTGCATGCAAAATTAAAGTGGTGCGCGCAATATATGCGGGTTGCGTGAAATAGTAGCGGGATGCGCGAAAAATTATCAGGATGCACGAAAAAGATTGTTGTGCGCGTAATATCAGCAGGTTGCGTGAAAAATGAATTTCTCGCGAAATATTGGCATGGTGCGCAAAATTGAGGAATGAAGTTTTCGCGCAAAAGGTGGTTCAAGATCAGAAGCTCGAAAATTGGCAAAGGCATGAAATGCACGAAATATTGGAGCAGTGCGCGAAATATGATGTCGCGGGAAAGATTAGGTTTGCGCGCAATATGGAATGCAGTGTGGAATTTTGTGTGCAATTGGTGCTTCATGCTTAGAAGGATGAAAAATGGAAAAGGCATGAGGTGCACGAAATATTGAAACATTGCACGAAATATGAAGTTGCATAAAAGAGTTTTTACGCGCATGGAGGAGGTTTTACGTGCAAGAAGGGGTTTTACGCTCAAGGTCAAAAATGCCTATAAATATGAGGTGAACCCCTATCATTAGGTTTGACTCGACACTTAGACAAACCCTGAGCTCTGACGCGCAGAAAAATTGAAGTATAGAGTATTGCGCGAAATGAAGAAGTGTTGCGCGAAAAAGGAACTGTTGCGCAAAATAGGAAGTTCTGCGCGAAAAAAAAGAGTTGCGTGACAAAAGGTTTTTCGCGCCAAAAGGTGTTTTTACGCGCAAGGCTTGAATTTTACGGGCAAGCCACCTAGAAGGTTGCGCAAAAAAATTGAGGGTCCCATAGGCCTTCGATAGGAGCATAGCACTCTCGAAGCAGCTTTGCGAAGAAGAAAGAACTGTGAACCATTGGGTTTCACAAAGAGAAGTTGAACCGCACTCACACAACTGGTGTTTAACACTATCGTTTTGCATTGTGAAGTGAATAATAACAAGATGTGAATTTCAATTCATATCTATACCAAGGAAGAAGTTAGTATACCAATACACTCCTGTGTTGGTATTGAGAATTGAAGAAAGAGAGTTAGACACTGTAAGTAATACTGTGTCAAAGAGAACGAAGAGAAGAAGAAGAACAGAGTATGCCCAACTGAAGGCTGAAAATTATTTAGGGCAGTTTAATTCTGATAATGCTATGATGAGATGGTATTCATTGTTTTGATAATCACAAAGGGAGTTTGTGATACCAGTAGATAGAGGAAGAAGCGATCTCAGTGTTGATGGTTTTTCACTGAAGAAGAAGGGGAAGAAGATTGTGCAGCTTTCAGGTTTGCTGCATTGAAAGAAGTGGTTGTTTACCTGCATGCTGCTAGGCAGGTAATAATTGAATAGAGGAAGAACAAAGTAGCACTGTAACATCCAATAGGTCTCAACAGGTGAAAGATTCTTTTGGTGTTGCAAACTCTTTTAACAGAGAGAAGACTGTCTTCATAGGTAGTATAAAGAACCAGCTAGAGGCTGCAAGAGACTGTCTTTATAGGTATTATAAAGAACCAGCTAGAGGCTGCAAGTTGGACTAGGCTTTCACCAGTCCATGGAAGAGGATTGTTTCCCACCCCCCTCTAAAGTGTAGGGACTCACACTGGCTAGAGGATTGTTTTCCTAGACACTCCATTATAACAACATTTTACATTATAGTGGAGAATCCATGAACTGGTCATCCCCATGCATGGCAAGGATGTAGCTACTCTTATTGAGTGGTGAACCTTGTAAAAATATCATGTGCATATCTTTAACGCTTTCTATTATTTCATGCGACAAGGAAAATAGAATAAGGGAATCAAGATCCTAACAGGTCTAGAGGTACAGGGATAAAAGTTGGAATTCCTTTTAAAAGTCCCCAACACTGATTCACCCCCCCCCCCCTCTCAGTGTTAGGTATATCCCAAACTGGTCCACTCATCTTTCTCTTTGGGCATCAACTTCTTCATAATGGATTTCAGCTTCTTTATCTCTTTGTGATCCTCTTCTTCTTACATCTCTATGGATTTAATTCTATTATCTTGAGCCGTTAGAGACTCTTCCTGAGCCTTTAGCAAGTCATCTTGCTTTACTAGCTTCTCTAGAATCTCAATCTGGAGATCCTTTTCTGTTTTCCAACATTAGACAATATAACTCAACTTCCCAGTAAGATCTTTGACATCCTGAATCCGAGAGATATTCTCAAGATTTATCATTTCCTCAAAGCTATTTGAGAGATCTTTGACTTTGACATCTTCAATATCAAAAGCTTTCTTAACATAATATTTGAAGTCATCAAACTCTCTCAGATCTTCAACTATATTCTTTGACTAGCTCACCATTTTCTTGCAAGAAATTATGTGGGATTCTGAGTTGATAAGGAAATTATTGTGTTCAACCTCAATCTTTATGCATATATTCATCACCATGGATATGGGGTCTGATTTCTGATTCATACTATGCTGGAGCATTTGGCATCTCAAGTAAAGTTTTGGAAAGATCGGAATAGTGTCCACTAGCTTCTTCAGAGACTGAATGAAAAAATCTCATCCTAAAGCTGATGAATTTGAATCTAACATTTTTCTTGGAGATAGTTCTTCCTCTAACTCAACCAACTTCCTATTAAAAGATCCTACAACATCCTTCTTCCTTAGAATTTCATTGTTTGGGGTATCAACAACCACATGGTTCCCCTTGTTGTTTTTCGGGACAGCTTCATCATCTGGGGACTTATGCTCACTTTCAGATAATTGGACAATATTATCTTCATCAAATTTTTCCTTCTCATCTCCAGCCTCAAAATCCTCAGGATAAATATAGTCATGATTATGACTCACTTCCTTAGATAACTTGTTCACTTACTCTTCTAGATTATCATCAACTCTAGGAGTAGCGAGTCTTGAAGATCCAACTTGAGAAGTCCAGATTGATAATTTCTCAGAAGCACTTTCATTCTCATGAAATTTTTCTACTTTCTTTATCAGTTCTTCTATGCCTTCATTACATTCAGCATCTTGTACTTCTTCCACAGCTTCCTTTTCAACGTCATTCTCTTTAGATTTTTCTGGAGACATGAACTTCTTTCCAGAAGTCTCAGGCAATTTTTCTACAAAAAAAGATTTTAGTATGGTAATGTTCTTGGATGCAACTTCTGTAGACATCAAAAGAGATTGTAAAATATCTACCTCCGACATCTTCTTCTTAAGATTATTTTCCATGGCCTACTTCTCAAGCTCATCAGCTGCTTTTTCTTATAATGCCTTGGCCTCAGCGGAGTCTAGGCCAAACTGTGGCTCCCCTTCATTCTGGTTTTACTTATCCTCCCTCCATTTGGCTGCAACCTCATCAGGACACGCATTCTGTTTCTTGGGATTTGGGGTGCAGTTTGAGCTTCCGTAGCTTTAGGGGTTTTTCCTTCAGCTTCTACTTCCTTTATCTTCCTCTTATTTATAGCTTTCCTCGATGGATTAGCCTCTTCTTTATTTTTTAGAACGGCTTCTGCCTCATAGTCTGGTAGATCATAAAATTCACCTGACTCCTTAGAAAAACCAACCTTCATCCTCTTGAGGGTATCATCACTGATTAGCATAACTTTTCAATTCCTCAGCTTGGAACTACAAGGAATCATGAAGGATTGAAGACATCGAACTATCAACTTGGAGAGTAGGGTAGGATACATTATTATCTATGCTCTAAGATTCTCATTCTTGATATTGTCTATCATCATGAGAATATACTTCACCAGATTTATTTTCCATAGATTTACCAAAAAAAAATCTAATATATACATATCACTTTTCTTAAGAGTGTCCTTCTCACGCATTATTGGTACGATAAGACCTTGAACCCATAACTCTAGGTTTCAATTGTTGGTAGACAAATGAGAAATCTTTTTGGTCTTAACTACAGTTAGTCTAAGAAATTGCATAGCCTTAACCTTTACGAAACTACCTTGAACATACGGTAATTTGTGGGAACAAAATTCTGCCTCTCCTTCATCAGGTAACCCTACCAAGATAGCATCCTTGGTGTAAGAAAGATCATATGTCTTTCCATAAATTTTAAAGGAAAATTTTTCCCTACCATATTCCTTAAAGAAACAAGCTGACTCATAAAACACTATCAGAAAATCTAGATATACCACATCCTGAGCTCATGTCTTTGAAATAGATACACTCTCCCATCCATTAATCTTATTATTCGTTGAGATAATAGAGTGATATTTTTTGAATATGTTCGGATTAACCAACCTCTCCTTGTATATTATCCACTCTTCAATCGGGTTGACAGTAGACACCTCTTGAGAAGGAACTTCACCAGGCATTTGGACTTGAGCACTTCTAAAAAATTCAGAATGGGATTTTGAAGAAGAGCAGAGATTCGATACGCAAAATATTGAGAACTGATGTGGGATAAAAATCAAGTGTCCCCTTTTATAGGTTTTGAAGCGATGGTTAATCTTCCCATTTCAATCCAATGGCTGAGAATTCTTCTAATTTGATCTGACGATTGGAATGATTTCCGTAAGGAAAATTTGGAAGAATCTGATCTTTTGAGGTGTTAAAGGAAAACATTCAAATTTAAGGAAACTAGAATCCAAGAAATTTTAAAAACTAAAGAAACTAATATCAAGTAAAAAATGATTACGAAAACTCAAGGAAGAATCATACCTTTCGGATTGCTAGAAGAATTATTCTTATCGAGGGAAAAAATTGTCTTGAAGAACTATGGATTCCAAAAAACTTGAGTACGAAGAAAAATTCTAAAAATAAATTAAGTACAAAAGTTTTTATTACGCAAATCTTCATTAAGATAACTTCAGGTACAAAAATTTCATTATGAAAATTTCAAGTATGAAAATTTCAAGTATGAAAATTTCATTACGAAAATTTCAAGTACGAAAATTTCATTACAAAAATATCAAGTACAAAAATTTTATTACAAAAATTTCAAAAGTTTGAAAATTTCATTTTGAAAAATATAGAAATAAACCTTTATTACGAAATAAAAAAAATCATTATGAAAAAAACTTCATTACGAATAATATGAAAAACACCATTACGAATAATATGAAAATCATCATTACGAATAATATGAAAAACATAATTATGAATAATATGAAAAACATTATTACGAATAATATAAAAAACATCATTATGAATGTACTCCCCCTATGAAAAATATTTTATTACTATAAGGAGATTGATTTCAATAGGAAGTTAATATGGAGGATTACCTTACAGTTATCATTCTTAACTTCTATTTAATATATTCAAATCTATCAGATGGTAAAGATTTTGTAAAAATATCAGCATGTTGATCTTGCATTCAGATAAATTGATGAATGATATCTATCTTTTGTGTGTGATCCCTAAGAAATTGATGTCTAATATCTATGTGTTTTGCCTAAAAGTGATGTGAAGGGTTTTTGCTAAGGGCAATGGAACTTGTATTATCATAAAAAAATCTGTTTTGGTAAGACTCATACCATAGTTTGTGAGTGTGTGTTGAATCCACAACACTTGAGCACAACAACTTCCAGCTTCTACATATTCAGCTTCAGCAGTGGAAAGTGCTACTGAGTGTTGCTTCTTGCATGACCAAGAGACTAATGAATCCCCTATGAAATGACATTTTCTAAATTTACTCTTTCTATCCTTTTTACATCCAATAAAGTCATCATTCGAAACACATTTCAAAACAAAATCATTTTAAGAAGTATAGAAAATTCCTAAATCCATGGTTCCCTTTAAGTAGTGAAGAATTCTTTTTGCTACCTTTAAATGAGATTCCTTAGGATTGGATTGATATCTTGCACATAATAATACTAAAAACATTTAGTATGGACAACTAGATGTCATGTAAAGTAAACTTCCAATCATACCACTAAAATACATTTGTTCCACTAGTTTCCTAGCTTCATCAAGATCAGGTTTGTTTGAGGTACCAATGGGAGTACATATACTTTTAGTGTTGTCATATCCATACTTTTAAAAAGATCCTTAATATACTTATATTGGGATATATAGATTCATTATTGTTTTTGAGAAATCTAAAAACCAGGTAAAAATGCTGACTCATCCATCATATTCATTTCAAACTCATATTTCATTAAATCTGCAAAAGAATTGGTTAAAGGTTGCTGAGTTGAATCAAATAAAATTTCATCAACATATATTTGAACAATCAATACATTTTTCTTATCTTTCTTTATAAAAAGTGTTGGATCTTCATTTCTCTTAACATAATTATATTGAATCAAAAAACATGTATTTCTATCATACCATGTTCAAGGGGCTTGTTTAAGGCCATACTAAGCATTGGTATGTCTAAAAACATGATTAGGAAGTTTGGTATCTTCAAAACCAGGAGGTTGTTCAACAAAAACTTCATCTTGAACATTACCGTTAAGAAAATCACATTTCACATCCAATTGAAAAATTTTGAAATTAAATAATGATGTAAAGGAAAGTAGAATATGAATAGATTTAAGTCTAGCTACTGGAGCATAGGTTTCTTCATAGTCTATTCCTTCATGTTGATTATAGCCTTTAGCAACTAATATAGCTTTATTTCTTACAATGATTCCATTTTCATCACACTTATTTCTAAAGACCCATTTTACTCCAATAAAAAAAATTTCCTTACGTCTTTCAACCATGGTCGAGACTTTATTCCTTTCGAATTCATTTAGCTCATCTTACATACCTTTAATCCAATAATTATCACCTAAAGCTTCATCAGTGCTTTTTTCTATATGGTAAAGGAATTCTAGATGTTCAAATTCATTTCATAAGGAACTTCTAGTCCTTACAGGTTGATTTACATCACCAATGATACTATCAAGGGGACGATCCTTTAGAAACAACTGATTTGGGTTTTGTAAATATTGTTCACCAATATAGGGTAGAAAATCTTATGTGGTAAATGTTTTAGAAGTATCTTCTTGGAAAGTTTCTTTATCATAAGGTTTTTCTAACACGAGTTGATAATCGGCTTTTGAAAGCACATCTGAAGATATAGGTTGGGGTTGTTTAAAAAAATGATCAGTTTCTTTAAATTTAACATGTACTGTCACTTCAACAGTACAAGTGTTTTTATTGAAAACTATATAAGCCTTAGAAGTTGTGGAGTAAGATAAGAAAATTCCTTTATTAGATTTTGGTTTGAATTTTTGAAGATTATATTTAGTATTCAAAATTAATAATTTTCCACCGAAAACCTTGATGTAGTAAAGTCCAGGTTTTCTACCATTCCATAACTCATGAGGAGTTTTATTAAGAAAATTTCTAATCAAAACTCGATTTATAGTATAACAAGCAGTACTTACAACTTTAGTTCAAAAATGTTTGGCTACAAAATACTCACTCAACATGGTTCTCGTTATCTCTTGAAGAATTCTATTTCTTCTTTCAACAGCACCATTTTTTTGAGGTGTTCTAGGTGCTGAGAAGTTATGATTAATTCCTTTTCTACTATAAAAAGTTTAAAAATTAGAATTTTGAAATTATCCTACATGTTCACTATGAATAGTTTTCAATGGAAGGCTTTTCTCATATTTATCTTGGGCTCTAAAACTTTTTAAATAAGAAAAATCTTCAGATTTCTTTGCTAGAAAATAGACCCATGTAAATCTAGTGTAATTATCAACTAAGATAAATAAATAATAATTGCCTCCAATGCTTCCAGTGTATGTAGGATAAAAAAGATCCATATGCTCTAACTATAATTCATCAGTAGTTGTCACATCATTGACTGATTTAAAACTTGATTTATGTTTCTTTCCATATTGACAAGGGTCACTAACTTTTGAAGAATCAAATCTAAGCTCCAGTAGATCCTTAACTAATCTTTTCTTAGAAATTTTTGATAAGTTCTTAAGGTTACGGTGTCTTAATCATCTATTCCAAAACCAAGAATGATATTCCATTGTGCTAATTCAAGGTAGATCTTGGCTTCTAAGGTCTTTTAAGTTTAGTGTGTATACATTCTCTTGCCTATGGGCTTAAAGAATAAACTCTTCCTTGGAATTGTGTACTAAGCACTTTTCATTCCTAAAATTCATAAGGTATCCTTGATAACATAATTGTCTTATGATGAAGAGGTTGTTCTTAAGACCCTTAAAAAACAAAACATTTGAAATCAAAGTTTTTTCAAGAGAACAATGTTACGTATACCAATAACTTCTCCCTGAGCATTATCTCTGAAAGTAACTTTTCCTCCTTTCGTCTTGATAATATTTTCAAAATAGTTTTTTTTACCAATCATATGCTGGGAACATCCACTATCTATGTACCATGTATTGTTGATGGTATGTTATTTATCTTCCAAAAAATAAGAAAAATGTTATATTTTCAGAATCCAATCATTCTTGGATCTAGAAATGTTAGACAATAAAATTTTGGGAATCCATATTTGGTTAGAAAAATAACCTTTATTAAACCCAAGATATTGAACCTTATTTAAAGAAAAATGTTTCTTCTAATTCCCACCACTTTGACATTAGTTCAAAAAGGGGATTTGGAATGAATGAAATAATTGTTTCTGAAAATAGTTCTTCGATGAGTAAAACCAACTCCAGTAGTATTTCTTTGAGGTTTTATTTGAGAATATATCTTGTCAAAATCTTCTTTAACAGAATTAAAGTTTGCAAGAAGTTTATTAAGGGAATTTATTTAGGATTTTATTCTGATGATTAAATTCCTATCCATAGGGATTATTTCCTTAGAGATAGATTTTTCTTCAAAAAAACTTAATTTTGAAATAGCATTCTTGAGTTACATCGAAATTTTTTCCTTTTTAGAATTTACTACCTTAAAGTCTTTAGAATGTTCTTTTAAAATATCATCCCAATCATTAAGATCTATAGAAAGATCTAAAATCTCTTTTGTAAGAACTTATTCTCTAGTATTTTCCTTGTCCGGTTTCTTAGAAATTTTACAATTGCATTAGTCTAACAACTAGGAAAATCATGATAATTCTTCATACAAAGGTATTTCTACATCATGTGAAGATGAAGTATCTTCATTAGGAGTAATATCTCCAGAATAGTAATTCTTATCAAGAGATAAATTTTTTAAAGCCTCAAAAGAGCGTATCGTGGCCATAAGACATGTATTAGGGAAAGAATTAGTAGCCATGAATCTGATATTTTTCTGTGCTGATGATTCATATTTAGAATATTCACTTCCCAAAGATTCTCCACAGCTAACACTCAAAGTATCATTTTCATTAAGACTTTTCTTGTGATTTGAGCAATAGAACTTCTTCTTGTTCCTTTTTGAATTCCATTCCTTCTTTTCCTTCTTTCTTAATAAAGGGAAATCAGGTCTGATATCACATGCTCTTCTACATTAATAACAAGTAACTTCCCCATCATTCATTTATTTGTAGTCTCTTTTCTTGAATTTATTATGATAGTTATTTTGAGCTAATATCTTTTTCATTCACTGAGAAAGATTAGAATATTCATTCTTAGACTTCTCTCTATCACTAGATTCGATATAAATAGTAACTTTATTTGACTTAGATCTTGTAACACATTTTAGAGTCTTGTATTTCATATGCTTAGAAGTAGTTTTAAAAGCAACACCTACATTTCCATTCTTCTTGTTGACATTATCAACATATCTCTTCATTTTAGTCTCATGTTGAAGAAGAGTTCCAAACAATTCATCTAAGTAAATCTGGGTGACTATCCTGTTCTCATCAGTTACTCTCCTCTTGGACTCCCTCTCATTTGGCATGATGTCTATGATTTTATCTATAAGAGCCTCATCATCCAAACCTTTTTCTCCCATATATTATAAGATATTCACGATAGTCATAAACCTTTGGTGGACTTTTCTTATAAGTTCTCCATAAGGAAAGATAAATCCATGGTATTCAGCTCTCAACATAGCTCATCTTGTCTCTATAACATTGGATATACCAAAATGTGTAACTTCACATTTCTACCAGATACTGTTTGTAGCTTCACATGAATATATGTGAATATAGATTTTCCAAGTCATGGATCATAACAAAGTATTTCTGAATCTGAAATTTTCTTGATATTTTGATTTTTCTTGATTAGTAAAAGTTCTCAATTACTTATCAGAAATTTTATAGTTTCCCATCATCATCAGGTAGATATCAACTCCAGTGTTAATAACGAAGGTGTTAATCCTACCTCTCCAATACACATAGTCATTTCCATCAAAAACAGAAGGTCTGGTTAGATTTAGATTGTCGATAAAACCAACATTTAAACCTTCCATCTTAAGGAAAATCTTCACACACAAACTTGTTAGTAATAAGAGTTTGTAAACCAAAAAATATATATCCTAAGAAAGGGAAAATATAGAATAAGAGTATCTCTAAGAAAATTTCAATCCAAACTTATGAATCCGAAAAAGTGAATCCCAACTTGTGAATCTGAAAAGATGATTCTAGAAATAAGAAAAAGATGAATCCGAAAAATAATGAAGAAGAATATTTCTCTTCTGAATTTAATCATGAGATTAATTCAGATTGAACCAAATCTCTAAAGACAATTTTTATATTGGTTCAGGGTACATGGTAACCTCCCTCTGATACCAATTGTTGGATTCATAGATACGATAGATATGATATTGATTATAGTTTCAAACTATGATGTAGATACTCAAAATACAAGATGAGTTAATTGTATTATTTTAAAAATTACATTGGAACATTTAAAGATGATTTTGTATAACAAGGTTAAACAAGGTAATTCACTATACCACTTGATTCTAATAACTTGATTGATTCTGGAAAAATTTATTCTAAAAATGAAACATAACAAATGTTTACAATAACTAATATTCTACCTAAAAGTGTATAGAATCCTATGAAATCAGAGTAAAAGTTTAAGGAAGTATAAGAAAGTTATAATTTCCTTATAAATCAGATTTACAGTAGAAAACAAAACTAAAACACTACAAATAACCAGTAGTAACCCTTTTAAACCAAAGATAAGGGAATCCAACAACCCTGAATAATGGTCCCTTGATTTATACTTTCAAGAAAGTCTATCTTACCCAAACCAAGGTAAGCCCTCAATCTGATGATTGGTATCTATCTTGCTATCCCCGCAAGCCCTCGATTTGTAAGGAAATCATCACCTATGACTTCACAACCCGGAGTCTCTGATTTTAAAGAAATAGCACCTCTGTACAAAGAAAATATATATGAAGAAAAGTTTGAACAAGCTGTTCAAACTTTCTACACGAAGCCTAAGAGTTTATAAGAGCCTCTATAACTAGAAATCACTTCAACAGTATGTAAGCAGAGTTTTCAAATTTCAGTTTTTTCCTATTTCCTAAACTCTTTCAAATGAGCTCCTATTTATAGGCACTACATGAACGGTCGGCTCCCTCCTCCAATGGTCATATTTTTCCCTGAATTTCAGAGGGACCAGTAAACGTTTCACTCAAAAAATAGTTAGTGAGTAATAGAAATAATGACATCTTTTTTATAACAAAACAAGTCAAAGAACAACTAAAATTCAATATTCGGAATGTAAGGAAATATAAAAGCTTAGAGTCTAACCAAAATTGAATTCAGAGACTATAATCAATGATATTCGGATTTTTTTTTCTAGGAATTTGGAACTCATATTCTATAGATTTCCAAAGTCTGAATTTCAAGGAAATTCAAATTATGGATTCACAAGAATTCGGAACCTGAACTCACAAAGTTCGGAGTCCGAGTTCCTGAGAATACGGAGTCGGAACTCATAGGATTTCAGAGTCTATATTTGGATAACATGGAGTCAAAACGTAGTAATGTTCATAAGTAGAATTCATATTTAGAATTCTGAGTTAGAACTCAGAATGTTCATAACCAGAATTCATATTCAAATTTTGGAGTCAGAACTTAGAAAGTTTGTAACCAGAATTCATAATCAGAATTCGGAGTCAGAACTCAGAATGTTCGTAACCAGAATTCGTAATCATAATTTGGAGTCAGTACATCATAAGAGTTCATTACCATAATTTTGAGCATTTGGATTATAAAACAGAATGCTTCAAATCTAGTTATTTTTATGATTCCATGGTTTTGTTTTCAAAATAAATTTTACACGTAGAAAAATTATGATATGAACAATGAAAACATGGTAAGGATTAATTTCTATGGGGAAGGAAATTTTTCCTTAGAGAAGTAAAACATAGGGTAAAATGAAATTTTCCTTAAGATAAAGTGTTTTTGATTTTCAAAATAAGAGGAATGGTAAATCATAAGGAAACCTTATTGACTCAACAATATCCCCCATACATGAAGGAATGGAAAAGTCATAAGGAAAACCACATTAACTCAACAAATTGGTGTTGGAACTATTTATTTCCCACAAGAGTGAATACTATAGGTTTCTTTAAGAGTCTAAATATAATTATTAGATTAAGGGGAAGTAATAAAAATTCCATTTATAAGGATCTCCATATAAGATAACATGATGTTATGTATGAATGGAAAATAAAGTAAGATTATAATTATATACCATTAAAAATGTATATATTTCCCCATTACCATTGTTTGAAATGGTTAATATAGAACACTAATGTTCCAAAAAAAATAATTCCACATCCAAAAGATTCCTTGGGAGTACCTAAATCACACAACGTTAGAGAATGATCTTATCTTACTCGATTTCATGTTAGAGCCTTTGGTCGAATTGATGTAAATGAATAGATATTAAAGTTAATGGGAGGTTCATCCAAAGAATAAACATCAATATATATATATATATATTCAGTACAATCACATGGATTTTCTTTATATAGGTTTTTGAAGATTATCTTCAATAGTATTCATTAATTCAAGCATTATAATTCATGAACAAATGTTTTTTATATTAAATGAATTTATCATATGAATTCACTACCGTACAAATGTTTCATCTCATGAAATATTATCACTAAATTGTCAAACTAATATAAAATATATTTGGTTTCCAACATACATGGCATAATATACCCTATGTATGTAGATAATAATTTAGATACATACTGAGACACCAATTATATATATATATATATATCATATATATTTTATAGGAAATACTTCCAGTAATCTTCCACTTTCACAAAATCCTAAAATCCCATGTTTAATTTCAAATTATATTCCATCATATTCAAAAACAATTTAATCGATATTAAAAAATCCTTTTTATAATCTTCAAAAAGACTTTTTGTAATTTTATCATTAAATTCACATTTTTCCCATCACATTGAATAACTTTTCAATACCTATACAAAAACAATTTAATTAAGTTTAAAACTATTTCTTATTTGTTCTAAATGTTATACAAAATACCTATTAATTATACCATAATGTGTGCCCTCATGAACCATTATTGAATTTAAAACAAACTAAAACATCCATATATATAGGTATATGCATTGTGCGTCCTCTAAAAAATAATTAATATTTATCAAGATATTAAGGGATATGGCATGATATTCATCAAATAGATGTTTATCATATACATATTTCCACCTATCCCCATAAAATGAAAATGTTATTACTCCTATTTTACCATTTCCTATGACATCAAGTAAAAATTGGACATGGAATATATCAATCCCACATAGTATACTAATTTTTTCATTATTAATAGAGAGTGAACCAATTTGATCAATTAATACATCACATGGAATTCATCCTTATTTATAAGCACATAAAATGTACCTTAATGACATATATATAAATATCAATGTGAATTTTCATACTCCCAAAATCAATATAAATTGAGTTTCCTTGTGTCATTCTCATTATATAAGTGGAAAAACATGATCATGGTTAATCCCCAACAAAAAAATGATATGCAACCAAACTTCCACCCCCTTATTATGGAATTCAACAAGTATAAATTATTATGTAGATTATCTGTGTATAATGGTTCACATGCAAGTTTTCTTAACAAACTCAAGTAATGGGGACTCAAATAAGATCCATAAACCCCACGCGTACCAATGAAATTAGTATGACACACTGTGTAGTATAATTAGTAGGGAATCAAGCACATATAAAGAATTATATTATTTTTTTACCCAAGTGAATATTTTTTATCTCTATACAAGAATCATGCTCATTTTAACCTCATTATTACATCATTACATATAAAAATCTATGATGAACATTGGTCAGGGATAAACAAAAAGTCAATTATTGAGAGTTAAATTATCATTAAACTTCTCACAATGTGTGTGTGTATATATATATATATAGAAAATGTGAAATGATGATAAAATGGAGGTTTCCTCTAATATTATACATTTGAGTGTTATTAAAATATTATTAAATACTTATCATATCCCATAAATGAACTGGTTTTTTGTATAATATATAATGAACTACTGAATTCGCCATATGGTTTATTTAATTTATTTAATTTTGATAATTAATTTCATCATGTACAATCCCTATCACATCTCCATATAAGAATCTAATAAAACCATCTAATGAAAATCAATACTTTGAATCATTTAAGATGTATTTTATTTTTAATACTTATGAGACATAAGAATATTATATCTACTTGTTTGTTTAATTGAATAAATTTAAACAACTTAATGACAAAATATCAATGGATATGATGTTGGCATCTTAAGTATACAGACAACTTTATCTATGTTAATAATCATCATCATTGGAAACCTATTCCACTTATATTTTTTGTTGAAATAATAAAGACACATAACTTTTCTTTTACAAATACAAGTTAAACATTATCTAGGGTATTAAGTAAAATTCATTTTAAACTCAAACAATAATAATATTTAAACTTTAAATTGATACCATGTTCAAACATACACCCACTAACCCCTTATAACCTATATTTTTTTCCAAATATTTTAAAACATATCCATCACAAAATATAATTCTTTTAGAAAATAACAATAATTTCTTCTAAGTTGGATCATCTAATTACATGGAGTAAATTACATCTTGTTTACTCATATTCTTAATAGGTGTTCTCCATTGATCTACTTTAACTTCCTATTAATAAATAAAAAGAATTACATTTCTATGATTTAAACACTATAAAATGGAAAATTACATTTCAATGGTACTCATCCAGTTATGAGAAACTATTGGATTATCACAACCACTTAAATAATGTGGATTCTTCATCATGAAAGAATCAATTGAGTGTTGGTTCCTCATTTTATTATTTAGAAGTTCAGCATTATTGATATAATTGAAATGTTTAGTGAGCATATAAATGTGATTTTCTAGTGTAGCTATAATATCATTTTGTGGATTAGTAGAACTATCACTACATTTTCTATCACACCTATCATTAACCTAACTTCTTCAGTTTATAACTATTGACTAAAACCAAAAATAACAGTGTAATACATAATAATAATTTGGGGAAAAGCATAATCATAACAAGTCACAATGAGGATGTCGTAATTTGGAATCTGTTTTTCAATATATAACACCTTGGGAATCACTTAGTTCATTCTTGGTAATTATATAATTAAATCCTCCATGATAATATATAAAGAGTATTGGAATTAATCAATGAATATCCCTTAGTATTTTCAAACTAGGTTCATAGTAATGTCAATTTTCATATACCAGGTAACACTCAAGTCAATATTGACATTACTTTTTCTGAGTTATTAACCCTAGCCACATCTATTCTAGAACCAAACTCACTAATAGTGTTTTAAATAGAATATATATCTTGGTATCGCACATAGTCCCTTTCCCACCAAAACATTGTAAGGTTATACTACGAATATGATCATCCTAAGGAATCTCAATAATTTTTTCTCATCCTATTTGAAAAATATTTAACTAAAACGTTCCCTAATAACCATTATTAGTCGACATACTTTTCATGCATAGATATAACTGGATAATAAAAAATATTTATTATATAATATAAGGATCCACAAAAGAATCATTTAGGTCTAGTTCCATTCGAATCATGGATATATAAATAGCTGGTTTAATGTTTAAACACATCATCTCATACTATGTTCATTATAGCTATAACCCTTCATAGACATACCATGTATAATACCTTTCCTCGTGACCTATGAAATATTAACAAATAAAGGATTGATCTTAGATTCTATGTAAGGGTACATATGGGAGATATCAACAAAACATAAGCACAAGGGTATGAAAAGAAAATTATATCATTTCAAATCCATAACCTATATATCCACGTTTTTTAACATGACTCTTGTATTAAATATTGGTAGCTCATTAAATATGAATAATAATTCAAACAAATAACTTGATCCTTGAGAGAATAACATTATAATAAGAGATATTTTTTCATACACATAATAATAGAAAACATAGTTACCTATGCCATTTTCACATAATAATACATAATCATTACGAATAAATATACAATAATTAAAACACAAGGATTGTAAATACCTACTATAATTTTGAATACTAGGTTCTAAATACATTAAACATGGAATTATTATTTTATTTTCAACATTGAGCCCATAAAATCCATTTAGGTTCATAAATATTCATTGGATATCCTAGGGGATACATTATGAATTGTTTGAGCCTAGAATCCTAGTAAGTCCATAAACCCTATAAGGCAGAATAACTAGATAGTAAATGGTTTAACATGATATCATAAATTAAAAGGATCATGAGTAATTAAATTGAATAATATCATAATGAAAATGGTATCATATGACCATGTAATCATAGAAAATATGAAAACAACATAAAATAAGTTGTAGGCATAAGTTATAGCTAACAGACAACATAACATCACATGGTGGAAAGAGTCCCATGATGGATTAGGATCACTCTTTATTCATGTACATGATGTATCATTGTAACGACCCAAAATATTGAATAAATGTTGTTTCCTTATTTTATGTGTTAGTTTATTTTTATACTCAACAAAAATGTTTCATTTGATAACAAGAGTATAATTAAAATGAGACCGTTGGGTTTTGACTTTTATATGACCATTGGTCAATATGACCACTCGAAACTAAATTTTTTTATTATTGTCTCTAAACACAATTAATCTTGGTTAATTATTATAGAAAGAAGATTCGATGGCCTCACCTAGTAGTCTTGGACCGATCGAAGCCCATCTAACCAAACTTGGGAAGGAGGTAGCACCATTGGGCTTTTCTCTGGACCAAACCCTAGCTGAACTTCATCGTGTGAAGCTAGAACGGAATTGCCTTTGCGAGAAGTTCAAACTAATAGAAATTACTACTCGTGTGATGTTGGCTGAGCCTCCCTCGGATTTTCTCACCTTAGAACACCTTACACTTAGGTCCTATGCTGGTGTGATAAGGGGCTATGTAAGGAGACCGTAACTACCTTGTGTAATCCTTTGTTTTAAATAAAAATTTTGATTTCTTCTTATGATGAAGTTTAAGAATTTCCAAATGACCGGATATATATAGTATGCAAATTTTTGATGAATTTTAGAAAAATGATATTTTAAAAATATTTATGTAAACCTTAAATAATTAAAAATGTGTAATTATTTTCAAAAAATGGTCTGCTACAATTATGATCAGTACAAGATTTAGAGTCTAATAAGATCAACATAATTTTTGATGAATAGTAAATTATGAATAGTGATTTTATTCTTAGGATTAGTAATGTGACCAAATTGAATAGTAATCTCACTTAAAGAAAGTATTAATATAATCTAGGCACCTTGATTAAGTAATGAAATTCAATAAAATGGGTAAATAACAGTTTCATAAATTATTATTCAAGTATTAGTTTTTTTAGGTGAACGGTGTTTTTTATTTAAAAATTAAATTAAAAATATTTACAAAATTATTTTTATAAAATTTATTTCATTTTTGAACTCAGAGCATCAATATTATGTTAAGGTAATTTTTGGGTATTTTTCTGAAAAAATTGAATTTTCAGTGAAAAGTGTATTTATTTAAAAAATAAATTAAAAATATTTAGAAAATTATTTTTATAAAATAGAGTACATTTTTGAAATCAGAGCATTGATTTTTGGTTAAGGTGAAATTTTTTTATTTTTCTGAGAAAGTTGAATTTTTAGTGAATAGTAAAAATACAGTTTTAGGGTTTTAGTATGTTTAATGACATAATAACAATGTCATGATGATGTAATTAGATATGTTATGGGTTGGCCGACCAAAGGTGATGAATAATTGTATGGGGGGACACATGTGGCCAATACCATGGGCAAATACCATGGGAAAACCCATGGTTTTTCCAAAACCTCCAATGAGGTGTCCCATGGCCATTAATGCCTTGTCCCCTCACTTTCCCTATAAATACCAAGCCATCCTCTCATCCATTTCGACTCCCCACACTCCCCCAACGATGTTAGGGTCTCATTACCTCCAAAGGAGTCCTCCCAAGGTGCCCCCAAGCCCTCAAGGTCCCAACCATTGAGATTTCAGAGTTACGTTTTAAGGTAAGGGATCTAACCCCTCTCTTTCTTTTCAAGTGATCTTTTTTATGTACTTTCTTTTATGCTCCATGTTTTTATGTTAGAGGAGGTTATTTTATATTCCCCTTACATCACTTTTAATTTTCCTATAATGATATATCCACTCTTACTCTCATTATATCATTTTAAGAATGTTTATGTGGCGTCGTTAGGCTGTCGAAATTTTTTGTAACGGATTCTTTCTCCCTTCTCATTTTTCAAGATCTATTTTCATGTAAAGTATTCCAATTTCCTTTTTATTATGTTAGGTTATGATCTCTATATCTATCACACTGAAATTTTATGTTCATATGATGAGAGACACTATTTGATCTCATCAATTCATTTTTGTTGAAATTTAAGTGACGTAATTAGGCTGTTGAATTTTTAAGCGATTCTTTCACCCTTCTCATTTTTCAAAGTTCTACTTTTATTTCAAGTATTTCAGGTTCCTTTTTATTATGTTTGGTTATAATCTCGATATTTATCATACTGATATTTTATTATCATATGATGAGAGTCCCCATTTTATCTCTTCAATTCAGTATTTTGAAGTTTTAAGTGGCGCTGTTAGGCTGCCGAATTTTTAAGTTGTTCTTTCACCCTTCCCCTTTTTCAAAGTTCTAATTCCATGTCAAGTCTTGAAACTTAATTTTTAATTTTTTGGGGTATGATCTCCATATCTATCATAATGATCTTATATGTTAATATTATGAGAGACCCTATTTTATCTCATCAATTCATTTTTGGTTGATGTTTATGTGACGTTGTTAGGATACCGAATTTTTAAGTGGTTCTTTCACCTTTCCCCTTTTTCAAAGTTCAAATTCCATGTCAAGTCTTGAATGTTCCTATTTATTATGTTTTATTATGATCTATATATCTATCATTATTATCTTTTATGTTTATATGATGAGATACCCTATTTTATCTCATCAATTCATTTTTGGTTGATGTTTAAGTGACGTCGTTAGGCTGCTGAATTTTCATAAGAGAAATCTTATTTTTTTCTTAATCCCATGTTTTTCTTTTCAAATGGTATGTCCTTAAAATTTCATTACCATTATTCATATCCTTTATATTCTGTCCTTATACTATTTTTATAGATCATTTATGAGTGGTTGACCCATGTCCCCTCTCTTTTCAATGTTTTCTAAAACCCTATAACATAGCCGTTATGCTACAGAATTTTTATCTCAAAATGCCTCTCTTTTTCTAAAAATTATTTTATGTTTTTAATTGAATAATCAAAGATATTTATTCTACAGTTTTATTCACATATATATCAAAATTGTATATTTTTAATTCTAGGATTTACATACATGAAACCCATTTTTATTTTTTCGTGGGTTTAAAGTGACATAAAGATCACGTCCTTAAAAAAAGTTTTAAAACATTATGTTTATGAAATGAAACCCATTACTTTAATTCTATATGGTTTATTTATGAAATTTTTTATGATGATATATGTGGCTCACATGATAATAAAGACAAATTAGGGGTGCGCCCTGATAGAACTCTAATTCGTTGGGTAATGATTTAACCACTAGAGATTACAATTTTAACGATACCTTTGGGTTTTCCTTGGTAAATTCAAATGACACCTTGGGGATGGACCTTGGTGATATGTTCCTGATTGTCTAAGTTAAATTTTGTAGCCACATCTTCATGTTACGAAATACGATTTTTTTTATTATGATATTCCTCATGATTTCTTTCTCGTGCCTTAAAGATCTTTTTCATGACCTTAATGAAGTATCTCAAATTCACATGTAAAATGTTTCTCTTTTCTCCCTTACTGGTCCTTCTGCTCACCCTTTATTTTGATGTATGTTCCCAGGTTATGAGATGTAGTAATGAACCTAGGATGAACATGAGGAGATTCCTTTCAAGTGTTTAAGAAGAATGTTTTATGTTTTCATGTTTTAAGTTCCTGGTTTCCAAGATACTAAACCTTAAAGATCCTCAGTTATGTAAAATGTAATGAAATTTTATGTGATAAAAGGCGGGATGATTTAGTTATTTGTGGAAATTAGGATATGAAAACATTAAGAATAATCCTTTAGAAAAGTTTATATATAGGAAATCTTATAGGTATTTGTGTGAGTATTGAGTAATGGGTTGCCATGCAAATACATCCCTGTCTGGATACGAGCAGGTAGAGGTCGCTCTGGCACAGATGTACATAGGAGTAATACCTGAAACCACCACTTTGAACTAGACTCAAACTGGAACTGGTACACGACAACAGGCCTTGCTACACTCTTGGTTACAACACTCCCGGGGGATATTCTTTGGTAAATTCACAAGCTTAGTATGAACCATTATTAAAGCAACAAAGATAAAATAAAATAAAGATTCACATAAGAATATATGATCATGGATAACCTATTTTGAAACCTAGGGGATCACAAGTTAGGGTATACTTTTCTTCTACAAGATATCCTTATATGCTTTAACTTACTTTTCATGATTATTGGCTAAGTATTTAAGCCCCTAATTATATTTTATCTTCTTAGTTAATGGTGGGAAAAGGAAGAACATGTCCCAAAAACCAATGTGATAGGAAATGCAATGATTGCAGTATTAATATGACAGAGATGATTAGTGGATTAAAATATGATTATTATTTTGGAATACGTTCACTATTTTGGGGACCCTATATGATCGAGGTAAATAGATTACTACGGTATTTTCATTGAGGAGTAAGGATGACTTATATTTTGAAGAATCGGTGAATTTAAGGTGGACTTATAGTAATTTAGGTTACTTATGGGAATGATTGACCTATATTGGGTAAAATATGTTTAGGTTAGATGCTTTTGTTATAAGATGTTAGGAGTGGTTGATGTTGTTTGGAGATGAACAATGAATTTTATTTTGGAAGACTATGTTATCAAATCCTTCTTGTATTTGGGTTTCAATCTTAGTTTGGTTTATTTTGAGGAATTTTAAGGACCGTTATTTATGGAATGGTCTATGATGAACTTTGGGTAGTACCATGGAACTTGGAAGATTTAAATGTAGTTTCCATTCCTATGGGATTATTTCTTTTTAAAGCATTGTTTTACCTTACCATTTCTATTTTTGGGATAATGTTTAAAAATAAAAGAAATATATAGTTAATCTTTTGTGGATTATGTGATTCTCTAAAAGATAGTTCTTGCGTTTTGATGAGACCAAGTAGTTTTGAATGCTCATCATTTGGGGAAAAGATTAGTTTTGGTATAAACTTATTAAAGGATGAAACTCTACATGAAGGTGGGTATATTTTATTATGTTTTTGTTCTGTGTAGTACATGAATTACTCAAAATTATGAAAAGGAACGTAAAACAAAAATTTTGTTGGTTTACGTTTCCTACTAGGTAATCAATGAACTTTTACACACATAATAAGTTTGGGATTTTCTTATGGTTAACTTTCTTCTAATCATGTTTTCTATCACTCTCCCTCAAAACATGACCCTTTTTTCTCCTCCATGTCCATGTTTTCCTACATGGAATCCTAGTGTGGGTTAACTCGGGTGACCTTTGTACTTCCCTTTCTTTCTTTTAAAGTAATAGTTTTAATCACTTCTTTTCTGATGTGGGACTTTCAATGAAATTTTAAAACCCAATTTTAAAAATTGTTAGAACGCAATTTCTTACGGGGGGAAGATTGTAACAACCTGAAATTTTGAATAAATCTTTTTTCCTAATTTTATGTGTTATTTTATTTTTATAATCAACAAAAATGTTTCCTTTGATAACATGAGTATAATTAAAATGTGACCGTTGGGTTTTGACTGTTATATGACCATTGGTCAATATGACTGTTGGAAACTAAAAATTTTGATTATTTGCTCTAAATACAATTTATCTTGGTTAATTATTATAGAAAGAAGATTTGATGGCCTCACCCAGTATTCTTGGACTGATCAAAGCCCATCTAACAGAACATGGGAAGGAGGTAGCACCATTGGGCTTTGCTCCGGACCAAACCCAAGCCGAACTTCATCATGTGAAGCTAGAACAGAATCGACTTTGTGAGAAGTTCAAATTGATAGAAATTACTACTTGTGCGATGTTGGCCAAGCCTCCCTCGGATTCTCTCACCTTAGAACACCTTAGAGTTAGGTCCTATGCTGGTGTGATAAGGGGCTATGTAAGGAGACGATAACTGCCTTGTGTAATCCTTTGTTTTAAATAAAAAGTTTGATTTCTTCTTATGATGAAGTTTAAGAATTTTCAAATAATAGGATATATATAGTATGCATATTTTTGATGAATTTGAGAAAAATGATACTTTAAAAATATTTATGTAAACCTTAAATAATTAAAAATTTCTAATGATTTTCAAAAAATGGTCTTCTATAATTATGTTCAGTACAAAATTTAGAGTCTAATAAGATCAACATAATTTTTAATGAATATTAAATTATGAATAGTGATTTTATGCTTAGAATTAGTAATCTGACCAAATGGATTAGTAATATCACTTAAAGAAAGTATTAATATAATCTAGGCACCTTGATTAAGTAATGAGATTCAATAAAATGGGTAAATAACGATTTCATAAATTATTATTCAAGTATTAGTTTTTTAGGGTGAATAGTGTTTTTTAATTAAAAAATAAATTAATAATATTTAGAATTTTTTTTTATAAAATGTATTTCATTTTTGAACTCAGAGCATCGATATTATGTTAAGGTAATTTTTGGGGATTTTTCTGAAAAAATTGAATTTTCAGTGAATAGTTTATTTATTTAAAAAATAAATTAAAAATATTTAGAAAATTATTTTTATAAAATGGATTTCATTTTTGAATTCAAATCATTGATATTTGGTTAAGGTGAAATTTTTGGATTTTCTGAGAAAGTTGAATTTCCAGTGAACAGTAAAAATACAGTTTTAGGGTTTCAGTATGTTTAATGACATCATAACTGTGTCATTATGATGTCATGAGATATTTTATGGGTTGGACAACCAAAGGTGATTAATTATTGTATGGGGGACCCATGTTTCCAATACCATGGGCAAATACCATGGGCAATCCCATGGTTTTTCCAAAACCAACAATGAGGTGTCCCTTGGCCATTAATGCCTTGTCTCCTCACTTTTTCTATACATACCAAGCCATCCTTTCATCCATTTCGACTCCCCACTCTCACCCAACGAAGTTCGGGTCTCATTACCTCCCAAGGAGTCCTCCCAAGGTGCCCCATGCCCTCAAGGTCCCAACCTTTGAGTTTTAAGAGTTACGTTTTAAGGTAAGGGATCTGACCCCTCTCTTTCTTTTCAAGTGATCTCTTTTATGTCCTTTCTTTTATGCTCCACGTTCTTATGTTGGAGGAGGTTATATTATATTCCCCTTAATTCCCTTTTCATGTTCATATAATGAGATATTCCCTCTTACTCTCATTATTTCGTTTTATGAATGTTTAAGTGGCGTCGTAAGGCTGCTGAAATTTTTTATTACAGATTCTTTCTCCCTTCTCATTTTTCAAGATCTATTTTCATGTAAAGTCTTTCAAGTTCCTTTTTATTATGTTGTGTTATGATCTATATATCTATCATACTGAACTATTATTTTCATTTTATGAGAGAACCTATTTGATCTCATTAATTCATTTTTGTTGAAATTTTAGTGACGCCGTTAGGCTGCTGAATTTATAAGGGATTCTTTCACCCTTCTCATTTTTAAAAGTTCTACTTTCATTCAAGTCTTTCAAGTTCCTTTTTATTTTGTTGGGGTATGATCTCAATATTTATCATGCTGATATTTTATTATCATATGATTAGATACCCCATTTTATCTCTTCAATTCAGTATTTTGATGTTTTAAGTGGCGTCGTTACGTTGCTGAATTTTTAAGTGGTTCTTTCACCCTTCCCCTTTTTCAAAGTTCTAATTCCATGTCAAGTATTGCATGTTCCTTTTTATTATGTTTTGGAATGATATCCATATCTATCATACTGATATTTTATGTTCATATGATGAGAGACCCTATTTGATCTCATCAATTCATTTTTTGTTGATGTTTTTGTGACACTGTTAGGCTGCCGAATTTTTAAGTGGTTCATTCAACTTTCCCCTTTTTCAAAGTTCTAATTCCATGTATAGTCTTGCAGGTTAGTTTTTATTATGTTGTGGTATGATCTCAATATCTATCATACAGATATTTTATGTTAATATGTTGAGAGACTCTATTTGATCTCATCAATTCATTTTTTTTATGTTTATGTGACGTCAGTAGGCTGCTAAATTTTCATAAGAGAAATCATATTTTTGTCTTACTTCCATGTTTTTCTTTTCAAATGGTATGTCCTTCAAATTTCATTACCATGATTCATATCCTTTATATTCTTTCCCTATACTATTTTTATATATCATTTATGAGTGGGTGACCCATGTCCCCTCTCTTTTCAATGTATTCTAAAACCCTATAACATAGTCGTTATGCTGGAGAATTTTCATCTCAAAATGCCTCTCTCTTTTTCTCAAAATTATTTTATTTTATTAAGTGAATACTCAAAGATATTTATTATAAAGGTGTATTCACATATATATCAAAATGTTGTATTTTTAATTCTGGGATTTACATACATGAATCCCATTTTTCTTTTTCAGTGGGTTTAAAGTGACATAAAGATCGTGTCTTTAAAATCAGTTTTTAAAACATTATGATTATGAAATGAAACCCATTCCTTTTATGATATATGGGTTATTTATGAAATGTTTGATGATGATATATGTGTCTAACATGATAATAAAGAAAAATTGAGGGTGCGCCCTAATAGCCCTCCAATGCATTGGGTAATTATGTAACCACTAGAGATTACAATTTTAACGATACCTTGGGGTTTACCTTGGTAATTTCAAATGACACCTTAGGGATGGACCTTGGTGATATGTTCATGATTTTCTAAGTTAAATGTTGTATCCACATCTTCAACTTATGAAATATGTTATTTTTATTATGATATGCCTCATAATTTCTTTCTCGTGCCTTAAAGTTCTTTTTCATGACCTTATTGAAGTATCTCAAATTCACATGTAAAATGTTTCTCTTGTATCCCTTACTGGGCCTTCTACTCACCCTTTCTTTTGATGTATGTTCCTAGGTTATGAGATGCTGTAATGAACCTAGGATGAACATGAGGATAATCCTTTCAAGTGTTTAAGAAGAATTTTTTATGTCTTCATGTTTTATGTTCCGGGTTTCCAAGACACAAAACCTTAAAGATCCTCAGTTTTGTAAAATGTAATTAAAGTTTATGTGATAAAAAGGCAGGATGCTATAATCATGACACTAAAATAGTATTGAATTCATTTGAGGGGAATATAATTATCGTCTCACCCATAATATTCATTTCATGTACATGTACATGTGTGCTACATAAGGATATCAATTATAATTCGTAAATATAAAAGTTAACCAAGTAAATAAATAGGTTGCATAATCTTGTCTCAAAACATAATAACAAGCGGTTACTTAATTAAGGAATTTCAGAAATAATCATAAGGATTTTAGAACCCAATCAACTTAAGAGATGTTAATCTAGGCTAAAATATGAGAGAAATTTATAGATAATTTTGAGGAAATAATAATAATTAATGTTTTCTATCCTTGAGGATATTAATTTTAAAAAAATTAAAACATTATTGATAAAAAATACCCTCTTAACATTGAGTAACATAAACAGATTTCATCTTAGATGGAAATTGATTTTTAATGATCACAAAGAACATTTATTGAGGAACATATTCATTATATTTCGAGAAACAAAATCATTATAATATGAAAATATCAAAAAATATTAAGAAAAAATATTTTTTATAAAATCCTTAAAAATGAAATAGTTAAAACATTTCTGGATCATGGTTTCTGAATAGTTCCATTCATTCTAGAAAAATTAAAAACAAGGATATATTTCACTATTTTTTGTAAAAAAAAGTAAATAAATATTGTTCTGGAAAATCATAGAAAGACTAATTTCAATTTTTTTTAAAAATAAAAATAATTGTACAAATTATTTAACCAACCACTATAAACCATGTTTTAAAATATATTTAGAATAAATATATTGGGAAAAAACATGTTATTTGACCAAAGAGATAAATAAAGGGGGATTTTATTAACAATATTTTCACTATATATTTTGGTATTGAACAGGGGAAAGTTTTACCACTACATTAAAAAATCATGAATATATGGAAGATAAAATAATTAAAGGGGTTTATTATAAATGTACCAATCAATATTTTTCTACGTAAATTCATACATATGAAATCTCGATTAAAATGAGATTTAAATTAAAAACCGTCCCACTTTGTTAACATTATAATCATAACATGCAACGAATGATTTATATTTATTATTACATAATATCCAATAATAAAGGATCAAATCATCATATAGTATGTAATGTGTATGTATATACACCATTCAAAAAAATGGTGCCTAAAACAACATGTGTCTTATAGAATAAAGTTTTACATGAAACCCATAAAATGCTTGTATTACTGAGGTAAGATTTAATAAATGTTGTGAATATGGGTAAAAAATTTATATCCTTAAAAATAAATTTTTAAATAATACATAAATAAATAAAAATTAATTTTACACATCCTCTTGGGATAATATAATCTTTCAAATTTACAAATAACCCATTAAATGAAAATTGAGTTAGGAAACCCTATAACTCGCACTTCCATTTAGATTATAATTATTCAAATTCATATATTTTATTTTTAAACATGTAATTAAAATATAATAGACTAATATTATTATTTATAATATCATATATGATCTTATTACAATATCCTATTTCTCATTCATTTATAATTTCGGATTATCACTATTTATTTTGTGTTAATTGCATTGTTCTCTCGTACACATTTCAACATGAGAGATCCTAATCATTTAAGTAGGATATAATTCCATTATCTCAAAAAATAATATGAAATTTATAAATATCATTTTATTCATTATATACCTCTTGAGAAACATTCTTGGACTTTGAACATAGGGAATGAATCACATTTCATTGTGGAGAAGGTATATTGTAAATAGGCACGAGAGATGTAATCATATTCTTAATTGGTGAGGAATTAAAGAATATGATTGAATATTTATTTTTGAAAAATAAAATTGTTTATCATATATCATGTATTTTCATAAAATTTATCCTTTGGTACATTTCATGCATTGTCTTAGTGAAAAACAAATAATATCACTTTGTGAGGTGGTAGTCAATTGTACACATGAATAAAGTTTTAATTTATTCAATGGATGATTAGGTATAAAGGTTTTGGATATTTTTATTTAATATAATGATTAATATTTCATTAATATCATATATAAGAATAAAAATAATCTTTATTATATTACATGTATAGTGTGTGTGAAAATAATCACATCACTTAATGAGCCAGTAGTCTGCCATCCACATGAATGACATTAACGAATTCTCTAAAGAATGAAATGTATGAAGGGTAAATATAATATAATTTAATATTTATAATAATATCATAAATATGAAGTACTAAAATATGATATATATTATATCCATCCTTCAGAATATTTGAAGGACAATGAATTACGACTATTCGTGAAGCGGTATCCCATCAAACACATGATCAATAGTTTCATTTCACATTTTATGGAAGAGGAGATAATTATAATTAATTTCCTTAAAATATAAAAAATCATAATGATTAATATATGAAGGGTATTTCATCATCATGTTTTAATAATATTTTAATGAGTTGTAGGAAGAAATAAAATAGAATTATTTGTTTAAGAATGTTATATCTTCTTCAGACAACATTTTTTGGTGCTCACTAGAAGGCTCCGTAGTTTGGAATTCTGAAAAACCAATGACTTTTAATATCTAGGGGTGAATATAGAGAATCAATTTTGGTATTTATTTTATAGAAGAGTTCATTTTTTGTGTGTCAAATATAGGGAAGATGTGGCCTTTAATAATGGGGAGAGGACACGTTTGGTGTTTTTGAAAAGAAACAATTACACCCACATTTTCCTAAATCCATTAGGTTCCACAATAGATAATTATCAAACCATTAATGATATATGTTTTTAAAAAGGTCCTAAAATATAAATTAAAATTTTTTGGGAAATTTTTAACAGTTATCTTTTTAGCTTGACCCCCTATAAAACTGATTTTACCTTTACTATAGTAAATAATTATTATTATTTAGGAAAATTATGGTAAAATTTTAATTCTCCCATATTGGAAAACATGAATTACACTGATTATAAATATGGAATTCATTGTTTCATATTCATCTAAAATAACAGATAAATTAAATTTCAAATTATACCCGTAGATGTAGAGAAACAATGTTATTTATGAAATTAATTTTTAAAAGAAAATATAATCTCATATTAACTGTAAGAAATTTAACCATATTTATATGAATTTAAAATAATTATTATGGATATATAATATATAAACATTATTTAAATCATTCCCCAATAGTTATTAATTTAATTATATAATATGGACAAGAATTATACGCATTAAAACTATTTTCATAAAAATGGTGGCCTAAATCAAAAAATAAAACTTTTACTACAATATTGTATAATGATATTTTAAATGTAAATAATTAAATTTAATGGAACTAAATAAAAAAATATTTAATTTTTAAATCTATTTAAATGATTAATGAGACTTATTTTATTAAAAATGAATGATTTTTTAAAAAAAATGGATATTTTTCTCTATTTACTAAAAAGTCAATATTTTCTGAAATATTCACAAATTTCGAAATGATTTAATTTTCATATAATGTATTAATATATTATGTAAATTTTAAAAATTAATTTTTTAAACATGTTAAACAATAATTAAATTATTCATGCAGAGTATGACTATACAACCTTTTAGAAAAAAAATAATGTTTTTCAGAAAACATTTATTTTTCATTCAAATTGTCCTTATTTTATTTATAAAAATTAAATAAAATTTGAATTTAATTTTTACATGTGTTATTAAAAAAATTGACAATTTATTCAGTCTTATTAATACCTAAAAATGTAACAGATTGATAATATTGTTCATAGTTTAATAATATTTCAGTATTGTACAATGGTTTGTTTAAATTAACTGTAGCATGTAACATAGATTTTAGATAAATGAAATTTATTTAAAGATAAACATATTAAAAAAAATTGGTGTTACATTCTTACCCCTTAACTAATTTTCACCTTAACTATTTAATTTTTATCTCATTAATAATGGTTTTGGCATTTGAAAATACTATTTTGGGAAACTAACATCATAAAAAAGGCATAATAAACCATCCTCTTGATAATAAAGAAATGGATTTACAAAGGTTATCTAGAATATAACATTATTAGAATTATATATAAAGGAAAATTAGTGGGAAATGTAATCATGGACATTAAAGGTAATACTAACAGAGAAAGTTTAATAGAGAGTGAAAAAGATCATTGAGGAAAATTGATTAATTGAATAATAAAATGTTTAGCAAATCAAAACAATAAATTTGTAAAGAGTTAAAAGACTATTGAATTCATTTAAAATTAATGTACCAGGACAAAAATTTTCATTCAAGATATTTTCCATTGTATTGAGAGTTCCATTTACCATACATAATAAAAACATAAGGAAATATACTTACATAAAAAGTATAATTTTATCTATTAATCATTTACACCATAATTTCCTATTTTCTCCAAATAATATGAAATAAAGTTGGATTTTTAATGCCAAAATCACTAAAATAAAGTTCTAATGGGTTATTTAATACCAAAATGAACAAAATAAATTTAATCTTATTATAACTACAACCAAACTTTTTAGCACGTGTTTTCTTGTATAATTCATTAATTTTTAGTAACTCAATAGTAACTCCCAAATCTCAAAAAAAAATCCAGTACATACGTTTTTGTACTTAAAACCCTTTATCCTATATCTCGAAAAACATACACATATTCTTACAAAAAAACATTACGATAATCTAAAATGATATATATTCTTCAAGCCAATAAAACATCTCATGAAATATCATACGTCACCCTGAAATCCATTTACATGAAACCTCAAAAGAGGTTTGTATGAAATTGAACAAATGATGAATCCTAGACATATAAAACCATGTATTTATCTATAACTATTATGTTAGTATCTCATGAATACTTATATAATACCATATTTAACAAATTAATTATATATTTCATGATTCTTATAAACAAAATTATATTGGTAAAAATACTTCTACAGTAGAATTCTGGCATACTAATAAATAAATTCGTTATCCCTTCCAGTTAATTGATATAGAATAATATATTTCCTTCCTTCACCAAGTGTATAAACCTTATTTTAGCACATTTATTTGAATAATTCACATGTTCTCAACATAAAATACAATAAGTTTCTTAGAAATTCATTTCTATACGACCTTCTTTTCCAAATAGATAACAGCTCCCCCCCCCCATTGAAGATATTCTCATAGGTGATTCTTAAAACCATCTTGAATTTTAAGAACATGAACTTTTTATCCTTTAATTTTATTACAACATGAACATTCATAAAATTTCATCATCCTCATGTTTTACTTGTTTGGTATGTCACTGATCCTGACTTTGTTATTCATATATCATAATTACTAACTATGAAAGTCAAAATATATTTTACTCTAATAATCATCCATTTTTGTTTATCAATATAAATAACATATCCATAAAAAAATTTATTTATTAGATTACTCTAGGTTCTATCAATTGATAAAAAAACAAAATATAGTATGTTTAATAATACTCATAGCGGGAAACCACATAATCATGAAAAATCATTTATATGATATCTAAATAATGAAACCTTGATTTTAATATATGAGGCCATAGGTTTATACTTGGTAATTATTGGTTATTTTATATTAAAATACTTCATCATGTTTCATAAAAAGTTTGTTAATTTGCAATGTAAATACCTGACAGTGTTAAATTGGGTGTGCAGTAATGTACAATTTTATATTATGGCAAATACTAGTGTCAATTTTGACATGACATTTTAAAGATTCCACAACATGGTACATCTATTCTGAAACAACATATATATGTATTTTCAGACATTATTGCATTATTATTAGAAATAAATACCAAATAATTACAACATAAGGATTGAAAATTACTATTGTCATTGAAATATTGAGTTTTTAAAAAATAAACCATGGAATCGTTATTTTATTTCCAATAGTGATATTATAACATCCTCTTACTGTGTTCAGGTATTCCTAAAACCCTATTTTGATCATGCTTTAGTTGGGTTTTATATAGGGTTGTTTCAGGTAAATCACTTAATGTTTTTGTATGTTTCTATGTTGTGCACATTTAGCACAAAATATTCCCAAATCATGCACCCTCTTAGTGGAAACCGTGATAACCTAAAACTAGGGGTTTTCAAGGATAGAGAATGGATTAAAAATCATGAACCCAACTATTAGAAACCATGAACCAATGATAAATGGGGTTTAAAGTTAGGTAACACAATTTTTCTAACCATGTGGCTCTTCCCAAAAGGAAAATTTAATATGGGATTTTTTATTTAGAAAATTATTTCATAAAATCCTGAAACCCACTTTTTAGATTCCTGATGGGCCATTACAACACTATTTATTTTTTTCTTCCTTATGGGTTCCCAAGAGGTGATATTAAACCCTTTACACCCCTCATTAAGTGAATCAAGGTTGGGATAATAACATTCAATCTCTCGATGGTAGGTTTCCTATCTTGTACTCTTTCTCCCACCTCTTCTCTTTCCTCAGTAGTGGTTTTATAGATCTCTCTATTGTTATAAGATCTAATAACTTCTAATTATAATCATGAATCTAGATTTTATTCTTGGATCCAGATTTCTAGTGTTCTATTTTACTATTTATTGATTATAGAATTTTGTTCTGAGATCCTGTGAGCCCGAGGTATGTGGTTCCATTATGATGGACATTTTTTATTAACATTAAATTGAATGGTTTAAATAAAATTATTTGATTTAAATTTAAATTATTTATTTTAATTAATTTCCATTCAATTTTGTTATTGAAAATACAATTTTATAAAAATGTGGAATTGTATTTGATTTGGACCATAATTAGGGAAAATCCCCCAATTCCAATGAATCGTGGTGTGTTTGTGAAATTAATGGAAAATTATAAAATTAAAATTATCGAATATAAATTAATGAAATTTATTTTATGAAATTTATATCAATGTTATATTTTAGTAATATAATTAAAATGGTTTTTATGGAAACCCATTTGTTTTATCTCGGAATAATGCATTATTTGATTCAAAACAAATGTTTTTGTTTTTTAAAAAAAATTCATAGATGGATTGAATGAATTGGATGAGTTTAATTTGAAATAGTTCTAATATAAATTCCCCACCACTTCGTTTTATTAGATAACATTCAAGACAAGGTAGTCAGTGAGTTATTTTGGATAACACTCTATTGACGCTTTACAACATAAACAATTCATATGTAGCATATCACATCCTTGATGGGATAGTGATGATTTCCTATTTGACCATTGTATGAGGGACATGTGTACAGATATTTCTGGGATGGGTATTCAAGTGCAAGGAAGTCCCATAGCCTTAAACTATCATACCTTTTGAAACATGACTAGATCGCTCATTGTTTTTATTTGAAATATGTGCCATATTTAAAAAAAATCACACATTCCTTCAAATTTAATATAATCTGTTTTATACAAAATTATTATTAATCCATTTTATTAATGTATTTCGATCATTTTAATTGTAAAGAATGATTTTTTAAACATGATTTTGAACATCCTTTCCTATTTATTAAAAAATGGATTCTTTATTTAGTAAATTAAATGTCATAATCTTAATATGGGAATATTTGTGAGACCCTACATGGATTTTATCTCACCACCTACATCTTCTATAGGGTTTTTGTTGATTTTCACCTTCCATGTTCAAGAAAGTGTTTTTTGACACATGGAGGTAGAAGTATAAGTTGATCCTTGTGATTCGAGAGTTTTTTCTACTAGTATGTGGGTTGTTATCCTATTTTTTAGATCATATGGTTGAAAATTGAGTTGTCTATATCTTTTTGACATTTGATATAGTTATCCATATGGTGTTTTTCTTGTATGAACACATATTTTATTATCTCAGTTCTATTGTGTTTGTGGAAAATTTATTCCCATATGATGTTAGGAGCTAGTTGTTAACCTGTGGACGATGAGAAAACCTGATGGGATATGTCTAGACCTACTTGGTTATCAGGTTAACAGGGTATCCAAGATTGTTTATGAAAATGTGGTATCAAATGTAAAAGGGTTTCATCTTTCCCTGATGTTAGTAGAATGTTCTGTAATATTTTCTAGAATTAGGATGAAGTTGTGATTAACTACACGGGAATCTCTCACCACAATGAACCTTAAGTCACCATGGGTTTTTTGGAAAGGTTCCCTGAGGTGAAGTTCTATTATATTCCTTTGTATTGATTGGATATGATGAAATCCAAATCTTTTATATATATATGTCATAAAAAATTTCCATTATTTCTCTATTTTAGTTTTATATTGATGTCTCTAATATTACTTGATGATGTTTTATAGAATCATTTCTTCAAAAATATGTGTGAATAAGACCTAGGAGAAAAATTATTATGAACTAGAATAATCAAATCCTACCATGCACCCAAGTCTTCTTGAGGGGATTGTGAATAATATCCTATAATTATGGCATACACCACAACCAGTTCCCATTTAGGCTTCAACTATAAAACCTCATAGGGATTTTCTACCAAATCATTCTCATTAGTTGCTTCGCCTTAAATAAACATAATTTGATGACTCCAATCATATTTAAGAGTATTAGGAGTGGTTGGTCTTGATGAAGTGTTTTCATGAGATCTTTGAGACACCTGATGAAATCAAGGTGATGTGTTCCACCTTCATGCTAGAGGGACTAAGTTGGAGATTGTGGGACCTGATGGTGATGTAAAATTAAAATGTGTAACTAGAGTGGAGTGACTTCATGGATATTTTCACTGACAACTTCTTACCATATTAGATGTTGTTGGCCAAGGAGGTTGCATTTTTTATTCTTTATAAGGATGAAATGAGAATGATTAAATTTAAAAAACCCATTTTTTGATTCTATCTCATTTTCACATGAGATATTATAAAATGGGAATATAAATTCTTGACAGTTTGATATGGGAATTTGATCTAATATTCATTCCTTGTTTTATTGTTTAAGCATCTGTTTTCAATAAAAATGATACATGAGTTGGTTTCCCAACCCATACCCCTAAAACAAATTATTAACATCAAACATACAGTGAAATCCCTAAGTGAAATGGTCTTATACAATCATAGAGACAAATTTGTGATAAGAAAATATTACATGAAAATACAATAGGGGAGAAGAATAAGAATAATATTTTAAAACTTTATCTACAAACTATACAAATTGACATTTCATTACTCCCATGTCGATAGCACATGATTCCATATATGAAATAGATGAACTTCAGCTCACCAATTGATACACCCTTCTGGATTCATCAGACTATCATTTTAGCCAAGTTTATCCTCAAATAATCATATAAGAAAAAATATATATTGTTAAAAGGTAGAAAATATTTGATGGAGTATCACCTCTGAGCTTTAATTCAATCAAATAGAAGAATGAAAAATACACTTTGGATGATTATGTTAATGATATGGGAATGACTATGGTATCGTTCTCTCCAGGCGGAGCTCTCCCCGAGATCTATGGTTTATCCTCCCATCCCCCTCCCTTTTTCTCTCTTGCTCTGGTTCTTGTCACTGATGCTCCTTGCATCGGTCATCGCGATGGGTTGATCTCCATTCTGGTCTTCTCATTCATTGGGTGTATTTTCATTTTTGTATTTCTTTCCTCTCCGTGCATTCAATTCTTCTTCCACTATTGTCCTATGATGCTCTGTTGTTCATCGTTGATTCATGTTCCCCGAAGTTCACTAAAATTCTCTTATCGGTGGAACCTTCACACAAAAACCCCACTTCGGTTTGACCCAAAGGCACTCTGGTGGTTTGGGATCTGTTGGTATCGATGTTTGGTGGTTATCCTCTTGTCTTGAACGCACATCTCTGCTCTAGCTGCCTTTCCCAGTGTACTAGACTCCAATTTGTTCTAGTATGAAGGTGTTTCTGCTGGTTTTGAGATGGTGTTGGTGGTCACATTTGGCATCATGGGCATGTATCCATGTTGTGGATCTGGTGTTTGGTCTCGATAGTTGCATCTCGTGTTGGTTCTTATCTCTTCTTGGGGTTCTTTTTTCTTTGTTCTTCTCGGATTTCTTATGGTCCTTCGACTTCTATATTTTGGTTTGGCCTCAGATGATGTCTGGCCTAGTGATGTTTCAGATTGGAAGATGGGGGAGCATCCATCAGTTTGCATTTGTTATCAGTTTTCGTGATGTTCTTGTTTGGTTTTCATTCTCGCAACATCAATAGTGTTAGGTGATGTTTTTTCTGTTAGGCTCAAATGTTCTTTTGGGTTTTCTTATATCAATTTTCCTAGTTCATTGCCCAATATTTTTATGTATTTCAATAGTGTATGGAAAGGTTAGTGATGGAAACGCCAGTGAAAATTAAGGTGGTGGTTCTGAGAAGCTATGATGAAGGAGGTGACCAGATGTTGGCTTTCCATCGGATCAAATCAAAGGAGGTGACCGAATTATGCATCTGAATGTGGATCTTCGTTCAACCCATAATGATGTAGTTGGCGCATGATATGAAAAGCAGTTTTATGATTTTGAAATTTGAATTTGAAACCATGTTCTTAGAATGACGCTTTGGTTCTAAAGAAGTGGGAAGTGATGGTTTTCTATTGTTTTTGGAATGTGGTGCATTTTTTGTAATATGGTGATGATTTTTGAACCTTGTGATGTATGGTTACCACATACCCTTAAATTGGCTATTAGAAAATATCAAAATTATATTTGGTGGAGGGAAGGAGTTGCATTTTGAAATCTTGAATCCCTAATAGTGATAATGAAATAATCTTTAATAGATTCATGGGTTTTCCATAACACTATAAGAGAAAATTGTTTTCTCTTTAAATCCTTACTTGTAATCGTATATTTTTCAAAATAAAAAATGGGCAGACATAGAATTTCATTCACCTATGAAAGCATCCCATTATTTAAAATGACCGATCATGTTCTCAAACAAAACAGAATCACCATGAATATGAAAAACCACCAACACATAATCACATTATGAAGAAACATAGTTAGGGAAAGTGTGGAATAAATACAATAGTATAAGAAAAATATATCAACATAAGTAGATCAGATGTATATAGAAAAATGAATATCATAACCGAAATTAATACTCTCAAAAAAATCAGTCATTAAAATATAAAATGGTAGAAATCATCCCAATAAAAAGTATATATATTCCAAACATTTTCAACATTTTAAACAAGTTCAAATAAATCACTAGTCCAAGAATGAATCTTCTGTACAAACCAATAATCTAAAAGCAACCATCCCATAAAATGTCATTTCATTATAATAAGTTTGAGTGTCCTTTTTCAGTATTTAAATTCTATGTGTACAAACTTCAAAAGTGAGGGGAATAAATTAAATCATTACAATTTAATTTCCCAAAAATTAATATCGAGAAATGGATTTAATTCCTTAACCAACTCAATAAACATTATCTTTCTAATTTGAAGCTATATTTTTTTTGACTTTACCTTCCCTTGACCTTCATATAAATTATTCATTCTGATTATCCATAGTATATTCCAATTCTTCTAACACATCTTCCTGGATTGAATATGCATCCCCCGTAGATGGGTCAAAAATCATATTAAAATTAGTCTAATTTGAACTATTGTCATCATAAGATGTAAAAGGGTCATCATATTATTTATGATGAGGTGGAATATCAATTTTTACCATTTAAGAGTCCATTAATGATCTAGTAACAAATTTTCTGTTATAATTTATTTAATCTCTTTTCCTCTGAGTGTTTTTGTGGTTTGGATTAATGAAGCCCTCTAATTAAATATTCAATTTTCTACATTTCTTAGAACTCGATTTCATGTTGAAATCCTTAATCTAACTATCATCAGTATAATGAGATGACTTACTTTTATTATAGTGGAAAATTTTATCTTATTCACGATATACATCAGGAGAACAGCTAGATCCCTCTTAATGACCCACTATAGTGGGGAAATCCGTAGAAACAACAAGTTCTATATGCACAGTATTAACAATGTATGAGTGTTTATTAGATTCAAATGAATGACACAAAAATTTATTAGACTAACCATTGTTCATATATTGAATTTTATCTAAAAGATACTTCTCATCATATTCATTTTGTTTTCCAAGAGGATCCTAAGTCATTGAAGCACCAAAATCAACTATTTGACTATCATATCAATCTATTGGGTAAAAATTTTGTTGTCATTTCTATGAATATTCCTCATGATATTAATGTGTTGGATATAGTTTCAATGGTAGAAATGGACATAGATGGAGTGTCAGTGTTGATGGGAGTTCTTTTTCTCTAAATAGTAGGTTTGAAACTTTCCTTAGTTGGAAGAGTATGTGTGATTACTCTCATAGCATTTCTCGATTTTAGGGTTCCTATAGTCCTCATCCATTTTCTAGAAGAAGACATTTGACTTGATACCATTGTTGCAATCAAGGGCTCTCAAAGAGGGTTTTCATTGTGGAACCGATGGAATTTTTTATTGTGGATGATATGGTCACTTTCACATGTTCTATTATTTTTATTATGTGGAACATATTGGCATAGTATCATGAGTGCCTCTTAAAACTCTGGTTCAATTAGATTCTTCATGAATAAAGGGGCTCCCGCTATAGGCATCCAAAATGAATCATATTCATAAAATAGATGGCTCTCCATAGGAATAAGATATTTGTCCAATGACTATGATATGTAAAATCAATATATCTTTGTCATTGGTTACTACATTATTTGATAATGGTGTATCTAATACATTTATTTCTTATAATTTTGTCAATATTATTAATCTTCCAATATTCTGTGGGGGTTATTACTACACTCTCTATAGAAAGACGGATCATGTTCTTCGTAGTCCTTCATATGATTTATCTTTATCAAAAGTTGAGCTTTCTTTGGATTTTCATCTTCTCAATAAAAACCATATGGATTTAATATTTGAGATATATTTTATCCTTGCTAATAAATTATGGATAGATTGTTATCTTTGATGAGTATACTTTACCGCAACCCATGGGGTTTGTTGTATCATTCAGGGAGAGTGGGACCTAGGGTCGATTAGAGTTCAAGCATCATATCCATATTTGGGGGAAATAATATTTTTTATTTTCATTTGATCAGGACAAATAATATTTGTGTTTTAATCTCCCTCAAATATTCATCAAGTTTTTTAACATGTTTCTTTTGAGTTTTTTGGATTTACACAGGTAAGAGAGTTATAGTATTATATTGATTTAATGCATGTTTCTCAAACATTATCTATTCCTCCATTCAGCATGGAACTAGCTGAAGGGTATAAGATGAAGAATAAGTTAGAAAATATTTTTAAGAAAGTATTTATATTCTTGAGTGTGTAAACATGGATATAACTTGTTAGTTTTTCTAATAATTTTGATGGTCCAAATCACCATTCTATTGATCACATAAATTTTAATAGAGTTATGTTAATGAATAGGTCACTTTTAGCATGGTTGGATGTTCTGAATGATTATTTAAAAGGGATGAAGTGGTTCTCAATGATTAATCTTCATTCTAGTTACCATCAGTTCAGGGTAAAGAAGTAATACATTCATAAAAATTCCTTTTTGAGTTGGCATGGAGATTATGAGTACCTAGTCATACCTTTTGGATTACCCAATTCTCCTTTATTCCTTATGGAATTAATGAATATGATTTTTGATGCGAACCCAGATTCTTTTATGGTAGTATTTTTAGACAAAATTTGAGGTTATGATATGTCCATGAAAGATCATGTGAATCATTATAGAGGTGTTTTGGAATTGTTGATAGATAATAAACATTATGTCATGATTTGAAAATGTGATTCCTTGATTCAGGAAATAATGTTCTTGGGAAATGTGGTGTTATAACATTGTATTGTAGTCAATGCTGAAAAGGTGAAATCTATTTTGACTTTTGTAAAACCATGAGATTTTTTCTATATAAAGATAGTATTAGGTTTATCATGTTATTATCACCAATTCATTAAGGATTTTTCACATTTGGAATCTCAACTGACTACTCTGACTCATAAGGGGGTAATGTTTTCTTAGGATGAAAAATTCTAGAGTCATTTGGTTGATCTGAAATATATATGGACTACTACACTGATTTTTATTCTTGGGGGGATGGTCGTGGATTTTTTTTCTTCTATAATACCACAAAATCATTAATGGGTTGCGTATAGCGACCCATACTTTACATACATGGTTAATACTTCAAAATTGAATCATACTTATTACAACATATAAGAAAACCATGAAAGGATCATATAGGTATAGTGTCTTTGGAACCTGGGAAACATAAACAACTGGTTCATAAAACATCTACAATGTCTCCCATTTATTTCATCATATCTATTGTCCCTTTTTGGAATATCTTACTTAATAACCTTCTTCTTGACCTGGGGAAAGAAAACATACAAAAGGGTGAGCTCAAATGCTCAGTAAGGGTAAACAAAAGAAATAACAATCACATCAAATTCATAAGAACACAACATTTTGGAAATCTTACCCTGCAAAAGAGATCATAATTTAATAACATGGGATAAATCATGGTATTGAAATGTAATCCCAATAATGATAACATAAAACATGAAACTTTGTGGAACACACATGTAATCATAGAGAATCGTTTCTTATTAGTCAAGACTCATTTCCAAGACTATCTTAGTGGACAAATTCCATTTCTGAATCGAGTTCACTCCTCGTTTCAATCCTGTTTCACTGAACCGGAATAACCTTCTGTTCCAGCCATGTCTATCTCATGAGATATAAAATCTTTACCCAATGCATTGGAGGGAGATATAGGTCCCACCCATCTCATAATGATATCATTCTTATGTGTGCCAAAAAATCATAAAGAATACATCATAGCATAACCCATGTAATAAAAATGGGAATCTTAAACATCAAGACATCATAAAACAATTCATATAAGATAAATGAATTCATAAAAATATTTCTATCACAACATAATCAAATCAATGTAATAATAGGGATAGAAACAGAACCCTATATTATCATAGACGGAAAATAATTTTGATAAAACCCTTGAACTCCATTCTTGAGGAAACTATCCTTTCTACTTCAAAAACATTTTTCCTTTCTTAACATGTCATACAATTTTAAACTAAAATTAGTTGATTAAAAATAAACTTGAAAACTTGTCAAGGAAGATTCTTGGAAATAATGTTTTAAAATTCAATTTACGCCGTATAAGTTAAAAAAACATTCTTCTCGTACTTTTGTCGAAAAAGTCAAAAAGTACCTCATAAGATAAAAGATTTATTTCATGTATTTTACTAAAAACTCACCGAAGGGTAAAATTAGATTTAAACAATTTTAGAAGGATATAAATATTACATATTGAGGAAACAAGGATGTGGATGATAAATATTCCCCAGTAAATTCTGAAGTATAAACAATCTCGGATAAAAATTGAGATTACGAGATTGTCCCTTACCTTAGGTTCGATTTGCTTCGTAAGTGTCTGAACCTACTGTATAATGATTTAAATAATGTTATTGACTTATTCCAGAATCATACCTATTGTTATTATATCATATATGGTCATATTCTTAGCTTTTTATTAGTAATATTTCATTACTACTTGTTATTCTGGTGTTTATTACTTTTTATTCTTATACTTGTTTTGTCAAATAAATTATTATTCTTTTCTTTAGTTTATATATAGCTCATTTCCAGAATGGTATTAGTGTACTATATATCATATTTATTCATTCAATTCATTTATAAAATCATTATGCAATGAAGATCATGTAGAACGAATCACATCACATCGTGGAGATGGTATTCCGTACATACGCACGAGCGATGATATCGTTCCCATGATCGTGGAATTGTATTGGAGTGAATGTATACTATTTCAAAATCAATACCACTTTACACTAATAATGCATAGTTATTTATTTGCACCATCATACCCATCCATGTAAGGTGGTGATGGAAAATAGATTATACCACAGCGTGGAGACGGTATTCCATACATACACACACGAGGTGATTTCATTTTCCAGAGGATGGATAGATGGTGAAATAGGGTTGTTTCATACTTATTATAACATATCATTATATGATGGATACTGATTTTATTACCTTATAATGAAACAACTAAAGAAGAAGAATTTGAAGAAGAAAGAAATTGGAAAGGATCGGTAATGGATATTACATGTTCTTTGATGTGCCTCTTCTTAACCTCCTCATAGGGCACTAGGGATGGTATTTGAAGAGGACCAGGACATCTATGATGTTTATAGTGAATTGGGGAAGTTAAATGGGAAGGGTTTGGCGGAGCATTAAGGCTCAAATTTGTGTGAGGAGGAGAGGGAGGAGGTGCTCTTTTATAAGAGAGGAGAGGGGTATCTTTGGAAAGTGTAGAAATATTATTTTATTATAAACTTATATTCGGTTTCAGAAGGTCCAAAAATCATTAAAGATGAAGATAAGATGACTCATGGTCAAAATAAAATCATCCAATCAGAATTGGACATGTTTTGGAAAATATTTTAATCATTATAATCTTATTTATTTAAATCATTTATAAATGAGTTGAATACTTCATCATTATTGATTCATAAATAATTTAATTTATTTGATGTCTAAAAATTAGAAAAAAAATATAATTATATATTAAATCTTTTTAGATTTCCAATGAATATTTATAGTCGAAAATATAATTTATATAACCCCTTACAAAAATTTATTACTAAAAGATTTTTGTTAATGTCAATTTTGTCTTTACATTAAATTAATTAATCCAAATTGTCTTTGTCACTACCATGTGGCTCAATGGGGTCCCAAAATCGACCCAAGGATGGCCAGGTTCGGCCACTACTCATCAAATAAATTTAGGACAAGTGTTAAGGTAATTTTGAATTATAGTAATATTCTTTTAACATTGAATTACCCTATTTACCTTTAACCGTAGTAAATAAAAATTACCGTAGTTACTATTCATAATATCAAAAATAAATAAAAGTAACTGATTAACATAATTTGGACCCATTGATTCTAAATATGGAATCCATTTTTCAAAATACAAAACACATAAGTTGCAGTAATTAATTTAAAATTAATCCTGTTTTTAGGCAAACGGGTTTTAAAAGTTAAAACATTGCCAAAGATTCAAATATTTTACCTATGAATTCAATATAAAATTATTGATAATGAAATAAATTATATTAAATGGTAAATATATATTCTATTTATACTTTAAAAACATTCAATATTATAATTTAACTATATAAAGTATTGCGATAAAAAAAGTTGTTTTTAATTAATATATAGAGTGTTTTTACTATTCATTAAAATATTAATGTTATCAGAATAATATGAAACTTTTATCCAAAGTAAATTTTTATATCCTGATTCTAAAGAATAATTTTATTTTGTCAAATTGAACATATAAACTTGTCAAAAACTAGATTTAATGTTGGTGCTCCATCAAAAGGTGGTAAAACTGCACTTTTTAAAAAATACTTTTTTTATCCAAAAAACTGATTTTGTTTTCATACCTCATTCTAGAAAATGTATAAGATAATTTATAATGTAATAAAATTCAAAATTTAGTTAATACTATTTATAATGGCTAGTCCATAATAATATATCGTTATTTAGTGAAACTCAGTATTGCGTACTACACATGCTATCAAGGAAGGTCGTGATTGCGTGGAACGCAAGACAAGCTAGTGTTGTGTGTAGTGGAAGATTCCTTTGCGTATAAAATATTAAAAAATATATATACATCTCATAAAATATCAGGGTGTTACATTCTACCCCCTTAAAATGAATTTCACCCTCCAAATTTGTCACCTCATTACAAACAGATGAGGATACCTCTCCCTCATCATATCCTCAAGTTCCCATGTTGCTTCTTCAAATTGGTGGTTCCTCCATAAAACTTTCACCAAGCGAGCGGTATTGTTCTGTTGGAATTTTTCGCTATGATCTAGAATCTCTATCTGCTGTTCTTCATAAGAAAGATCTTTCTCCAGCGGTACAACTTCTGAGCTGAGTACATGTGAAGGATCAGGTATGTACTTTCTCAGGAGTGATACAAAGAACTCATCATGAACTTGAGAGAGATTCGGTGGAAGCACCAATCGATAGGCTACCATCCCAACATGATCTAGAATTTCAAAAGGACCGATATATCTAGGGCTAATCTTTCCCTTATATCCAAATCTCATTACTCTTTTCCAAGGAGATATTCATAGGAACACTTTATCCCCCACTTCAAACTCTAGGTCTTCTCTTCGGTTGTTGGCATAACTTATTTCTCAACTCTGAGCTTCTCTTATGTGTTTTTGAATAGATATGACCTTTTCTGCCATTTCATCAACAATATTAGGTCTTAATAGCTTTCTTTCCCCAACTTCATCTCAGCAAGTTGGAGTCCTGCATTTCTTTCCATAGATAGCTTCATAAGGAGCCATCTGAATACTGGAGTGAAAGCTGTTATTATAAAAAAATTCCACCAAAGGTAAGTGTTGATCCCAACAACCTATTAAATCTATTGAGAAAGCTCTAAACATATCTTCTATAGCTTGAAATGTCTTCTCAGACTGTTCGTCAGTCTGAGGATGATAAGCAGTGCTGAAACTCAACTCTGTATCTAGAGTATGCTGAACACTTTGCCAAAACTTCTAGGTAAACCTCAGATCCCGATCAGATATAATGGAAAGTGGTACTCCGTGCAATCTTACCACTTTCATTACATATATCCTGGCAAGATGATCTTAAGAGAAATCCTATCTAACAGCAATGAACTGTGCAGACTTTGTTAGATGATCAACTATGACCCAGATAGCATTATTGCCTTTGGATGTTTTAGGAAGTCTAGTGACAAAGTCTATAGTGATGTTTTCCCATTTCCATTCTTGTATGGGTAATGGTTGTAACATACCCTTAGACTTCTGTCTCTCAACTTTAACTTTCTGAAAAACCAAGCATCGAGAGACATATTCAACAACATCTCTTTTCATGTCATCCCACCAGAAGTACTCTTTTAGGTCCCTATACATCTTCTTGCTTCCAGGATGAATAGAGAATGAAGAAATATCAGCCTCATCCAAGAGCTCCTTCTTTAATTTGGGGATGGGAGGAACACAAACCCGATTCCTAAACATAATTATCCCATCAGAATCAAGGTTGAATTCGGGAACATTTCTCACCTTCTTTTGTTACTTGACATCTTCTTTCTGTTCCACTTTAAACTTCACATGTATAGATGGTTGAACATTCATTTGAGATAGACAATATTTCTCCCCTTCCATTCAAATTACAAGATCCTTCCTTTTTAAATCCATAAATATTTGATCTTTTGTGATCCTCATCATTGATAAGCTAGCACGGTCTTGTTGACTTAATGCATATGGTACCTTGTTTGCTTTCCCAGTGTGGTAATGAATTGAGAAATCGTAATACTTAATCAACTCCAACCATCTTCTTTGACGCATATTCAGATCCTTTTGTGTGAAAATATATTTTAAACTTTTATGATCAGTATAAATATCACATATTTCACCATAAAGGTCATGCCTCCAAATTTTTAATGCAAAGATTACCGCATCTAACTCTAAATCATGAGTTGGGTAATTTTGCTCATGGATTTTCAACTGTCGTGAGGCATAATCTATAACCATATCATTTTGTATAAGAACACACCCCATCCCCTTCTTGGATTTATCACTATAGATCACAAACCTTTCTCCACTACAAGGAAGTGTGAGCACAGGTGCACTAAATAACCTTCCTTTCATCTCCTTGAAATTCTCTTCACATTCCTCCGTCCACACGAGCTTAACTCCTTTTCAAGTCAACCTGGTGAGTGGATTGGATAATCGTGAAAAATCATTCACAAAACGTCGATAATATCCAGCCAAACTAAGAAAAATTTGGATCTCAGTTACTATTGTTGGTCTCAACCATCTTTCGATAACCTCTATTTTTGCTAGATCCACAGATATCACCTATTTTGAAATTATGTGACCCAAAAATGCAACTTTTTGAAGCCAAAATTCACACTTGGTAAATTTGGCATAAAGCTTCTCCTTTCATAGGGTCTTTAATAAAATTATCAATTGATCTCCATGTTCTTCCTTGCTCTTTGAATAGACAAGAAAATAATCTATAAAGACTACCAAAAACAGAATAAGTGATCCCCAAGGTGACGCACTAGGGCATATGAATCCTTTATCAAGATTCTCTTGGAGTTTCTTCTTCAATTCCTATAACTCAATTGGGGCCATTCTATATGGTGTCTTTGAAATAGGCAAAGCACCCGGTCCGAGTTCTATTCAAAACTCAACTTCACGATTTGGTGGAAGACTTGGAAATTCCACCGGAAATACATCATAAAATTCCCGTACAATGGGTATATTATTAATCATTAGTTTATCTCCAACCATTTTAGATAAATAACTTTCATTTAGTGGAATTAAGACCCATAAGATAGAAGGAATTTCCACTGGAAGGTTATGTTCATCCTTGCATCGATAGATGATCATAGATTGATCTGGAATATGAAATGTGACTTCCCTTATTTGGAAATTGATATGAGATCCATATAAAGAAAGCCAATCCATGCCAAGAATCAGATCAAATTCCACTATAGGAAGGATCACAAGAATTGCAGGAAGCACTTTTCCACAAACTTCAATCAGAGAAGAATTGTAAACTTTTGATGCGACTGTAGTTCCATTAGGAGTTGTCATAGCCAACTCAACATCTAATTGTTAAGTCAATACGACGATACCCTTAGAAAATTCTTCATAAATAAAAGAGTGGGTGGATCCAGATTCAAATAAAACATTTTCTACTTTAGAGTGGATGGTAAGTGTACCTCTCACCACTTTGTTGTCGTACTCCACATCACCAATAGTAATTGCATGTGAATTTCCTTTGTCATTGGCCTTAAGAGTTTGTTGATGTCGATCATCATCATCAAACCTTGGATTTGGGCATTTATTGGAAAAATTCCCCATCTCCTTGCACATGAAACATTGAAGTGTAGTAGGTTCATTCTGTGTATCCCTTCCTTTGTTTGTATCATAAGACATCTTCTTCCCATTATTTCGACATTCGATTTCCTGATAACCTTCTTTTCCACACTTATAACATTTTCTTGTTCCCTTAAGAAAATTTCCTCCATACTTCTTTCCACACATTGAGCATAAGAGAAAACTAATCTTCTTTTTAGTGTGGTCTTTAGATTTTCCTTTGAATTCCATTTTCCTCTTCTTATCATACCCATGTGACTGATGGGATACACCAATCTCCATCTCAACCTTGAGGGAACATGGAAACATTTCCTCGTAGCTATTGAAGTCCCTTATGGCTAACGCCCTTTGAAGACTTGGTTTTAAGCCACTAAAGAATCGATCGATCTTACTCTCATGTTGGATAATAATTCTGGAAGCGTACCTTGAATGTCTTGTAAAATTTTCTTCGTAGGTACCAATAGATTCATCATCCTTTTGCTTCAGTTCAAAAAACTCCTTCTCCATCTTTGTTCAAAGAATATTAGGGAAATACTTATTGAAAAATAAGTTCTTGAACTCGTCCCATTCCATGGACTCAGTTTCATCCCTTTTCCTCGTATTTTTAATAAGATTCCACCATTGATCAGCATCACCTTCTAAACGATACACTACTAAGATGACTTTATCATGTTCAGAACATTGATGAACTGAAAATATATTTTCAGTGGTATTGATCCATTGTTTAGCCACTAATTGATCAGAAGTCCTGCTGAATGAAGGTGGATGCTTCCTCATGAAGGATTCAACAGAATGTTTCTCCTTCCTTTGCTCATTTGGAAATCTTGCATGATTCATATCTTGAGAAAGTTGTGTGAGAATTGCTACAAGATTTTGCATTCCAGCTCCCATAACGTTTGGTTGCTCAAGGGGACAATCATTACATTTCCCGTTTCATTCCGCATTAACACGGTTCCTTCGGGTTCTAGCCATTGAATAAAACGAAGAAGAATTGTGTGAGGAACACTAATTATAATAGTAAAACCACGTAATAAAGAATAAAATTTCACACTTAAGCTCTTATTATAGGTTGTTCATGGTCATTTCTAAAACACTAAGATTGTTTTCTAGGCTTAGACATATCCTTAGGTTTCTTACTAAGGCTTTCACATCCTAGTTTCTAAAGGTTGACTATACCTTTCCTCTGATACCAACTATAGCAACCCATACTTTACATACATGGTTAATACTTCAAAATTGAAGCATACTTATTACAACATATAACAAAACCATGAAAGGATCATATAGGTATAGTGTCTTTAGAAACTGGGATACATAAACAACTGGTTCATAAAGAATCTACACTATATCGCATTTATTTCATCATATCTATAGTCCCTTTTTGGCATACCGTACTTAATAACCTTCTTCCTGACCTGGGGAAAGAAAACATACAAAAGGGTGATCTCAAATGCTCAGTAAGGGTAAACAAAAGAAATAACAATCACATCAAATTCATAAGAACATAACATTTTGGAAATCTTACCCCGTAAAATGGATCATAATTTCATAACATGTTATAAATAATGGTCGTGAAATGTAATCCCAATAATCATAACATAAAACATGAAACTTTTTGCATACACACATAACAATAGAGAATCATTTTTTATTATTCAAGACTCATTGCCAAGACTATCTTAGTGGACAAAGTCCATTTCTGAATCAAGTTCACTCCTCATTTTAGTCCCGTTTCATTGAACTGGTTTAACCTTCCATTCTAGCCATGTCTATATCATGAGATATAAAATCTTTACCCAATTAATTGGAGGGAGATATAGGTCCCACCCATCTCATAATGATACAATTCTTATGTGTGCCACAAAATCATAAACCATACATCATAGCATAACCCATGTAATAAAAATGGGAATCTAAAGCATCATGACATCATAAAACAATTCATATAAGATAAAGAAATTCATAAAAATATTTCCATCACAAAAAAATCAAATCAATGTAATAATAGGGATAGAAATAGAACCATATATTATCTTAGATGGAAAATAATTTTGATAAAACACTTGAACTCCATTCTTGAGGAAAATATCATTTCTACTTCAAAAACAATTTTCCTTTCTTAACATGTCACACAATTTTAAACTGAAATATGTTGATTAAAAATAAACTTGAAAACTTGTAATGGAAGATTCTTGGAAATAATGTTTTAAAAATCCATTCATGCCGTATAAGTTAAAAAAACATTCTTCTCGTACGTTTTTCGGAAAAGTCAAAAAGTTCCTTGTACGACAAAAGATTTCTTTCATATCTTTTACTAAAAACTCACCGAAGGGTATAATTGGATTTAAACAATTTTAGAAGGATATAAATATTACATATTGAGGAATTATGGATGTGGATGATAAATATTCCCCAGTAAATTCTGACGTATAAACAATCTCGGATAAAAATTGAGATTACGAGATTTTCCCATACCATAGGTCCGATTTGCTTCATAAGTGTCTGAACCTCCAGTATAATGATTTAAATAATGTTATTGAATTATACCAGAATCATAATTATTGTTATTATATCATATATGGTCATATTCTTAGCTTCTTATTAGTAATATTTCATTACTACTTGTTATTCTGGTGTTTATTACTTTTTGTTCTTATGCGTGTTTTGTCGAATAAATTCTTATTCTTCTCTTTAGGTTTTAGATACCTCATTTATATAATGGTATTAGTGTACTATATATCATATTCATTCATTAAATTCATTTATAAAATCATTATGAAATGAAGATCATGTAGAACGAATTGCATCACATCGTAGAGACAGTATTCCGTACGTATGCACGAGCGATGATATCGTTCCCCTAATGGTGGAATTGTATTGGAGTGTATCAAAACTATTTTAGAATCAATAAAACATTAAAATAATCATGTATAGTTATTTATTTTCACCAATATACCTATCCTTGTAAGGTGGCGATGGAAAATATTTTACACCACGGCGTGGGGACGGTATTCCGTACGTACACACACGCGGTGATTTCATTTTCTGTAGGATGGATAGATGGTGAAATAGGGTTGTTTCATACTTATAATAATATATCAGTATATGAGGGATATTAATGTTATTACCTCATAATGAAACAACTAAATAATAAGAATTTGAAGAAGAAAGAAATTGGAAAGGATCTGTAATGGATATTACCTCTTCTTAGACTGCCTCTTCTTAACCTCCTCTTAGGGCACTAGGGTTGGACTTTCAAGAAGACCAGGAACACTAGGATGTTTCTAGGGAAGTGAGGATTTGAAATGGGCAGGGATTTTCCAAGCCTGAAGGCTCAAATTGGTGTTAGGAGGAGAGGGAGGAGGTTCTCTTTTATAAGGGAGGATAGGGGCACCTTTGGAAAGTGTGGAAATATTATTTATTATAAACTTATCTTCGGTTTCAAAAGGCCCAAAAATAATTAAAGAAGAATATAAGATGACTCATGGTTGAAATAAAATCATCCAATCAGAATTGGACATGTTTTGGAAAATATTTTAATCATTATAATCTTATTTATTTAAATCATTTATTAATGAGGTAAATACTTCATCATTATTGTGTCATAAATAATTTAATTTATTTGATGTTTAAAAATTAGAAAAAAATATAATTATATAGGAAATCATTTTAGATTTCCAATGAATATTTAAAGTCTAAAATATAGTTTATATAACCCCTTATAAAAATTAATTACTAATTTTTTTTTAATGTCAATTTTGTCTTCACATTAAATTAATTAATCCAAATTGTCATTGTCACTACCAAGTGGATCAATGGGATCCCAAAATTGACCCAAGTAAGCCCCTATTCGGACACTACTCATCCAATAAGGTTTTGACAAGTGTCAATGTAATTTTGAATTATAATAATATTCATTTAACCTTGAATTACCCTATTTACCATTAACCGTAGTAAATAAAAATTACCGTAGTTACTATTCACAATATCAAAAAAATAAAAGTAACCTATTGACATAATTTGGACCCATTTATTCCAAATAAGGAATCCATTTTTCAAAAATCAAAACACAAAAGTTGCAGTAATTAATTTAAAATTAATCCCGTTGTTAAGCAAACGGGTTTTAAAAGTTAAAACAATGCCAAAGATTGAAATCATTTTACATATGAATTCAATGTAAAATTAATGATAATGACATAAATTATATGAAATGGTCAAAATATATTCTATTTATACTTTAAAAACATTCAATATGATAATTTAACCGTATAAAGTATTGTGATGAAAAAAGTTGTTTTTAATTAAAATATAACGTGTTTTTACTATTCATTAAAATATGAAAGTTATCAGAATAATATGAAAAATTTATCCAAAGTAAATTTTTTTATCCTGATTCTAAATAAGAATTTTATTTTGTCAAATTGAACATATAAAATTGTCAAAAACTATATTTCTTGTGGGTGCGCCATCAAAAGGTGGTAAAACAACATTTTTTGAAAAATACTTCTTTTATCCAAAAAACTGATTTTGTTTTCATACCTAATTCAAGAAAATGTATAAGATGAATTATAATGTTATAAAATTCAAAATTTAGTTAACCCTATTTATAACGGCTAGTACATAATAATATATCGTTGTTTAGTGAAACTCAGTATTGCGTACTACACACGCTATCGAGGAAGGTCGTGATTGCGTGGAATGCATGCCAAGCTAGTGTTGTGTGTAGTGGAAGATTCCTTTGCGTATAACATATTAAAAAATATATATACTTATCATAAAATATCAGGTTGTTACATTGCGTACTTATTTAGGGTGATCATGTCATTGCTTATGGATATCCTCAAATAAGGACAAATGAGAATAATTACCTAACCCATGACCTTGAACTTGCATCTTTTATGCATGAACATTAGTGTTGTTTGAACTACCTTTCTATTTAAAGGTTTACCATTTATTATAAAAATATATATCCAGTGTTATAGGATTTCTTAAATATATTTTAATCTTAGTTATTGGTGTTGGGTGGAATAAATAAAATATTATGAATTTGACATTGCCTATACCCCAGGGAAATGGATTGTCATCAGATATTCCATGAAAAGGAATCATCTGACCCAATCCATGAAAGAATCATTAGATGAGTGTGACATGATGGATCTTCATCCATAATGGCATATTGGATTTTTAGAATTATAGTCCAAGGTTATATTGGCTAGTTCTTAGTTGGAGTATTCTATTCATGCAATGATTCTTTGGGAATATAGATTTACGATGAATTCCACCATAATAAAGACTCTAAATATAGTGGGGAGACTACAATTGACTAGTAATTCTCAAACAAGTGAATTATATTCTGTTTTAATCACATTTTTTTCTTTTAGAGATATGGAAAGTTGTGTTAGGAGATTTCCATAATTCCTAGTGGGTTGTACACCCAGAAAACATGAAGATGTTCTCTGACCTGAGGTGATGATTCTTGTGGAAAGTTATGAGATGGGGAATTGTTGATTTTTTTTATCTCATATTTATGTAAACTTGAATGTAATGGAAGAGCACTAGTGACCCTCAGATTTTCTTTAGCCACATCCAGTGTTGACTTGAATGTGGGATGAGATCTCCATGGAATTTGTGGTTGAGATTCAATGTCCCCAAAGGAATAAGAATGTCATATGGGTGGTGATAAATAGGATAACTAAATAGGCTCACATTATACCCATTCACAATACAACCTATGTTGAGAAGTTGAGAAATATATATGTGAATTAGATTGTTTTATTGCATGATGTTCTTTCTATTATAATCTATAATGTAGATCAATGGTTCACTTATCATTTTTTGAGAGGCCTTCAGGTGGCATTAGGACATCAGGTCCTTTTAGTATGTAATTCCATCCACAGCCAGATGGATAATAAATGAGATATAATGATAATTGAGGACATTATCTACTCATACATTCTAAACATTGTTTAAGATTAGGACAACCTTGTTGGGTTGGATGAATTGTATTCTAAAAATACTTACTAGTTCATGATCAGAGTGACTCTATTTGATTCCATGTATGTATGTCCTTGTAAATATTTTTTGATTTTTTTTAGATCAATAAAAGTTACATGGTTGGACCAAGAATTGTTCTAGATAAGATAACAAAACTTTAGATGTTTGATCAGATAATGTTGATGGCACATAGCTTGTATATGTATTATGATGATCATCATCAGACACCATTGAAACTGTTAGTTCGTGATAAGTTATTCTTCAATGATTCACCTTGTTTCTAGAATCTATGGAATGGGACAAATGAGAAACTTACTCCTCATTTTGTGTTACCATTTGAGGTTTATGAAAATTTGGGAATAGTTGATTACAATTTAGATCATCCACAATATCTAACGTCGATACATAATTTTTTTCAGGTATCAAGGAAAAAAATAATCTTTCCAATCCATTTATTGTTATGATATGGAGTGTTCCCAATGTTTAACTTGAGTTATCTATGATTAAAAATCATGAAGGATAGTTTATTTTTAAGCTAAGGTACTTTTTATAAGAATGATATGTTTTGTTTGAGTTCTATAGAAGCATAGTTTTGATTATCATGAGACTTCAAGGTTGGGGGAACTGATGAGAGAGTAATGGCCTCATCTTCATGACAATGAAGCTTCTTAACATGACTTCTAGTTATAGAATTTTTATTTGGTTGGGAGGATGTAAAATCTTGTTGCACTTTCTGGGTATTTCTAAACCCATATTTTTATCATTATTTTTATGGGTTTTTTAGGTTTGTTTTTGGTAAATTTTTGAATATTTTTTGATTTTTTTGGTTGTGCATTTTTTCCGCATAGTTTTCTCAAATTATGCTCCCTATTTATGGAAATTGTGAAAAACCAAATAGTGGGTGTTATCATAGATAGAACATTGTTTTAAAAAACATGCACACACCTAATTGAAAATGGGCACTTGAAAAAAAAATGTGTTCTACAGTTAGGTTATATAGTTGGTCTAACCACGCAGCTCTACACAAGAAACTGTGCATATGATATTTTTTAGTCTGGAAAACTAATTGCAAATATCATGAAACCAACTTTTTAAGTGAGTGATGGGTTGATACGGGCCTATTTCATTTTCTTATTTCTTAAAAGCTTTCAAGAGGATATCTTGGTCCTGATAAACCCCTTAAAAAGTGACTATATTGTATGTGAATGACATTCAATATCCTTATGTTCAGTCTTCCCTTTCCCATTCTATATCACCAACTCTCTCGTAATTCATCCAAATTGTTTTTATTTATATCTATGTTTTTTAAGGATATAATCATTTCCTTTTAAGATGTTGAATCTATGTTTTATTTTTGGATCCTCATTTTTGACATTCTTCATTAGTGATTCTCGATTTGGTATCTATGTTTTGATTTCCCATGACCTTAAGGTAGGTTTTTCTATTAGGATAGAAATTTTTTATTGCTCCTAAATTGCATTATTTAATTTCATTTTTTTTATTAAAATTCAATTGATTTATTTTAATTAAATTTATATCAATTGGTATGTTGAAAACTAAATTCAAGTGAATTGGGGATTTATGAACTATTTTTCACAAAATTCGATCCCCCTAATTACAGTGAATTGGAGACTGTTTTCAAAATTGATTTTAAATTGTGAAATTTGAATTTTATAATTTAGATTTTTTAAATTGATGTAATGAATTTTTTTTCAATCTTTTTTTGGAGGAAAATAGATTTAAATGGTTTATTTACAACATAGTGATTTTCTCTTCAAAAAATGTATTATTTGATTACGAACCTTTGTTTTGGTTTGTAATAATAGATTGGAATAATTAAAATGAAATAATTTGATGAATTGTATTTTAAATAGTATTAAAATAAATTCTTTATCCCTTATTTATAGTAAATCACATGAAATCATAAGTATTCAGAGAGTTATTTTGGAGAAAAATCTATTGGAACTTTACAACTCTAATAATACTCATTATCATGTCACATACCTAATAGAATAGTAAAGGTTTCCCAAATGACAAATATATGAGGGACGTGTGTACACATATTTTCGGGACAACTATTTGAGTGTGAGGATGTTTCGTAACCAAAATATATCATACCATTAGGAAGATGAAATTGTTTCTCATTGTTTGTATTTGAGATATAATCCATTTTTTGTAAATTGTTTTACAGTATCATTCATATTTTATGTAATTTCTTTATAAAAATGTTTATTAAAACATTTTTTAAATTATTTCAATCATTTGAAATGTAAATCGTGATTTGTTTTAAATATTATATTCATTTACCATTAATTTTTTTTATAATTTTAATATTTATTTGGTTAATTAAATGTTGAAATATTATTATGGAATCCTTGGTGAGAACCTACCGGGATTTTCCCTAGCACCCTACTAATTCCTTTTGGTGTTTGTAGATTATCCCATTCACAGTTCAAGCACTCTATGGTACCACTTGGAGGTGGTAGTAGTTGTTGATCCTTAGGCATGGAGAGTTGTATCAACTATGACTTGGGTTGTTATCCTATTTTTATATTACTTGTTGTTTCACATCAGGTTATTTATGCATGTTTGACTTTGGGTACAATTCTTCTTATGGTGTTTCTATTGAATGTATAATGAATTTTTTACCTTAATTCGGTTTTGTTTGTGGAAAATTTGTTCCCACATTCATTTTTTATGATTATAATTGCTAGTCACCATCCAATGGTAATTAGGAATTCTCTTCACACAATGTTAGGATCATGTTGGTTATCTAGTTTTTAGGGTATCCAGTCTGGTTTGTAAAAGAGATCCAAATATTTATATGAGCTTCATAAATATACATGGGAAAACCTAGAGTATATATAAATAAATGGGTAAAACGAAATAAATGTAATGAAATAAATATGATTTTGAAGTATAACCTGTGATTCAAATGTATAAGATTATATAATAAAATAAAAGGTCCATGATTAATTAAATGGAATCATATATAAAACAACTTGTCCTCATAATATCATAAAATCCTTAGAAATATTAAAAAAACTAAAACATGGAACAAAATTCAAGGCTCACTTCCAAGACAACATTACATGGTGAATAGAATCCTATAATCAATTAGGTTCCCTATATAATCTCATACATATTTTATCATAAGTATAGATCATTACACAATGCATTGGTGGTCTATATAGTATTTATTCCACCAATCACATTTAGTTCATGTTTATTCATTTGCATTTCATAAAACGATGTCAATCATAGGACCTAAACATCATAAATTACATGTGGAATGGAATGGGTTGAAAAATCATGTATCATCACATAATCACAATAGCTTCCCTAGATATTGAATTTGGGAATTGATATAAAGAAGTGTATTAAACCATCAGGGGAAGGGAGAATAAATAAGGTATAAATGTTTCATACATATATAAATAATTTAAAATAAATATGAATCATCAAAAAAAATTCCATTGATGAAAATAATTTTGAAATGATTAAAATAATTCATGAAGAAAATAACCTTTTCATATTGAGTAACATCAATATATTTAATCTCAAATAGAAAATGATTTTCAAAAATCACTTTGAAAATTTCTAGGGGAAAATATCCTTTCTATTTATGAAACACATATTTAAAATAAAAAACTTTCTCAAAAATTACGTAAAACATTTATTTAAAAAATATTCATTTAAACAGAATAAGTAATCACTAAAAAAATAAGTGGTCAACATGGTGGAAGAGTCCACTTTATACTAAATATGTTAAAAACAATGTTTCCTTTAACATTATGTTATGAAAAAATAAAAATTAATTTTTTAAAGAAAATAAAAGAAAGTATAATTTTGAAAAAATGTATAAAAATAAAATTAAGTGTTATAATGACCTTAAAAATCATATTAAAACATTTTAGAAAAAAATTGAAGGCTTATATTTGAATGAAAAAGAATTTTCCACCGAAGAGGTAAATGAAGTCATATATTCTTAAAACATTTTACCCTTAATTTCATATAAAAAATTGATAAATTTATTAAAATTTAATAAAATATTCATGGATAACTAGAGGAAAGGAAAATAAAAACTTTTTATAACATAATGATAAAATAATTTCCTTCTATGGAAAATCAGGAAAAATAAATACTGATTAAATTGATATTGAAACACAAAAACTTATTGTGCTAGTAACATTTGAATCATAACTTCTAATAAAATAATTAGATGAATTATTAATTAAAATATCATTATATAAGAATCATTCATTATATATTATTTAAATGATATGTATATACAACATTGTAATGAAATTAAAATCCTAAAATAACATGTGTCTTAATGAAACAAGTTTGAGCAAAAAACCTTACAATGTTTATATCATTGAGGTCGGAGTTTATCCATTGGGTGGGTATTTGTAAAAATAATTCAACGAATATAATGAAAGATAAAAAAATTAATATAATTAAAAATTAATTTTAGACAAAATATTTGAAAAATATGATGACCATTGTTGACATATAACCCACTAAATAGAATTTGAGTTATGAAACCCCTTACCCCCTAATTCCCTTTAGTTGGTCATTCATTTACCACATATATATTGTTTTAAACATGTTATTAACTGATACCAGAATAATTATATTATTTTTGATACCATATATGTTATTTTTATGAAATATTAATGTCAATTTGTCAGTAGTCATTCATTTTCACAATTATTTTTTGTGTTAATTATCTTGTTTTCTCTTTCATGTTTCATCATTAATTTCATGGATCATGACAATAGGTTTTAGATACATCATCTGAAGAAATATATTAATGTTTTAAATATTTTTTTATCAGATACATATTTATAATAAGAATATAATTTTGAATATGGGGAGTGAATCAGATCACATTTTGGAGTGGTAGACCGTATGTACATGTGAGTGGCATTATCATTTCATTAACAAGTGAAAGGGTAATTAAGTGAGTGAATTTATGAGAAGTTTTGGGTTTGATTTTAGGGTGACCAATATTGGAAGAATTTAGCCTTCCATTAGATCTACTCAACTTTCTGGGTCACCCATCCCTAACTAGGTGGCAAAAATGAGGCCCCGTCAACCTGTACTACCAGATTGTTGTTCAAACCTATCACTGATCAGGATTTCACCCTCCGTGATGCTCTTTCATCTTGCCTAAAAATAACTCCTTCCTATATCTTCCAATCTAATTAGTGACATCTTATGGCAGGGGGGATTCCCTTGTGTGTAGTGTTATAAAAGGCCACACATAGGGAGTCCCATTTGAAAAGTGAGAAACAGTAAATAATCGGATTGCATATTATTTTTACATAATAAATATAATCTCTTAAATATCTATCAAAGTATATAAATTTATCATTACTTAAAATTCCTTGTAATGTGTTAGTGAAAAAGAAACCACATCTCTTAGCGAGGTGGTAGTCTTCTATACACATGGGTGACATTATAATTTACTCATTGAATGATATGGTAAGAATGTATATGACACCCCTAAATTATAATGTAAGAAAATAGTATTTGATAGCACGTATAACACAAAACACCAAGAATATGGTGGAATTTTAATATCCCAAGACATTACAATATAATTACAGTTTTAAATAACTTTAATATATTCGATAGCTTTCATTACATGAATTAAATTTTTTTAACTGAACATAAATATGTTATACAAATGTTATTATTTTCTATAATAAGACATGAACTAACCATTAAATTAGTTGTCCTGAATAGTATTAAGTAACATATAAAAACATATGGTTTAGTGAAATATAAAATCAACAAATTGGTTATAATTTGATTACAAATATACCTAAGAACCAATTGAATATAAATGAAATGTTTTTCATAAACACCAATTTTTTTGCACCCAAATGTGTTTTAAATTATTAAATTGAATTAATTTCTATTTTTGGATGATTTAAATGAAATATATATATATTACACATTCTATAAAAAATTTATGATAATAATCCAGTAGATTTAATAGTCATAATATAATAACCAACCCAATTTTATGCATAACAAATAATATTGTAATTAAGTTATTTTACTGAATTTTAATGGAGAACCCATTTTAAATTCAATTTTGGGAACTTTTATAGACTATATATTTAAAAATAGACTCCATGTTTTAAATATAAATAGAAAACTTATCTTAGAGTGAATTTTTAAAAAATTTCTATCATGTTCCATTTTTAATGAATAATGAAAAATACTAAACTTTTAATCAAAAATGTTTTTCATCTAATTTAGTTATAAATATAAATTAAATTTTTAATGGATTTAATATTTAATTTGATTTATTTTTTTAATTAATCAAATATAGTCCATATTATTAAATTTATCTTTGAAATTTAATATAAAAACATAGTAATGTTTTAGATTTTATTACATTAAAAAAATCACTATGTCATCCTCTATACTGGATTAATTTTAAATTAATTTCTATAATGGCCTGGACCTCTCCGGCCCATTCCATTATCAAAAAGAAGGATACAAAGTGTTCTAGAGGGTAAAATGGAATTTTCCCACACTTTCCAGAATTTTGAAACTACACGCCGTGTATTTTGAGTACACGCCGTGTACCCCCCTTGCCGGGTATACCCAGTGATGCAGGCCGTGTCCTTGCCGTGTGAAGTAAATGAGTACATGTCGTGTACCCTAAATTACACGTCGTATAGTCCCTCCCCGCGTACGCGTTCCCAGTCAATGAACATGTGCCGTGTTGAGTCTGTGTCCTTGACCACTTGAAATAAATGAGTACACGCCGTGTGTCCAAACTACACGTCCTGTAGTCCTTCCCCGCGTATGCTTTACCCTCAAACCGTGTGTTGACCTGTCAACGGCCGCGGAGCTGTGTTGGTAGTTGCGTGGAGACCGTGTGAAAGAACTGAGTACTTGTTCTGTACCATAAAGTACACACCATGTACGTCTGATTTCCACGCCTATAAAAGGAGGTTTCCCCTCCTCCTTTTCAAAACACAACTCTCCTCCCCTCTCCTCTAAGCAGAGTTCTCCCAAGAGACTCGAATGCTCTTTCTTCCATAACTTCTTCGTCTGAGCTCCGATTTATGATCTGTCAGCGGTCACGGGATCATAACGATGAGGCGGAACATCTGAGCTTGGATCCCTTGAATTTACATAGGCCTTTTCTTTCCGACATCCACCCGATGAGGTTTTTCCGGAACTCGACAGAAGTGACGGACGCCGACGTACGTCTTCTAAGGTTGATACGGGTGAGCGTTGCGATCAGAACCTCTTGAGGTCGAGATCTTACCTTTGTCTCTCTAATTTTTGTATCATGTGGGACGAGTATCCTTTTGTTTTTATGAGAAATGGTTGAACCATTAAATAAAGATAATAACTGGCTTATATAATGGGGATGGGAAGTTTGTGAATGCTGTTACTTTATCTTATACTGTGATTTTTTTATGTTATGAATTGAATAGGCTTATGCCTACTAAAAATAATAGTCGTTGGGGGCCTTTGCTTACGCAATTAAATGTGGCCCTATCTTTCTAGACCATTTTTTGTGAATGGGACCTTGTGGAATGTGTAATTTTGGTTAATCATGTAAATTTGGATTATTAAATGAAAATATGGAACCCTTGTGTGATCACCCCGGTTAAACAAAATTGAATAATGAACATGTGGGTGTTGGCTTGGTTACATGTGATGGGGGTGTTTTGTGGGTTGTTGTGGATTGGGAGAGCAGCGGGGCTGCAGTTGACTTGGTTGTGGGTTGGTGTGAATGCTATAATGGTGATGGGCAGCGGGGCTGCAATAAATGGTATTGAAGGGATAATAATGATAAATGGGCTTTGGTGTGGTTGTGGTTATGGTGGTTGGAAGCGGGGCTGCAGGGATAGGTTTAAATGTGAATAGGCTATGGTTTTGAATAATAATTAAAAAGTGTAAGGGTAAATAAATGGTGGGTCATGATAATGAAACAGTATTAATAATTAATGGGATGGTTGGTTGTTAAGAAGGGACTTGTTTGTGTTGCTGTGTTTTCCTAACTTGATTTGTGGATGACAGGGATTTATTATGCGAATGATCGTCCTGGTTGGTTGTGGATAGTTTCCTAGTAGTTAAGGAACTAATAAACTAATTCTGTTGGAACGTGAAAACCTAAATGGGGTTGGGGTTGTTTGTTGTATGCATGTTTCGTGGTAGTAGTGCCGAGGAACGTGCTCAGTTTCTTCGTTTAAAAGCCATAGGTTGGGCTGAGTGGTTGCTATATATATGTGTATCTTTTGTGTTTTATCGCACCCCACCCACATTGAGAACTTAGTGCCGAACACTCCATTTTTATGGGAGAGGGTGTTTTCCCCTTAGTTACTAGCTCCTTCCTGCTCCTTCTTCCCTAGGATGTGATGGCTTGAGGTGACCTTACACCCAAGACTATTCGGGTAGGTTTCGTTTGGGGTGGTTTTAGCCCAAGACTCTTCGTTCATGCTTATAGGCTATGATGGCTTGAGGCAACCTTACACCCAAGACTCCTCGGGTAGGTTTCGATTGAGGCTCAGGTGTGTGCAGGCGGGATACGTCGTGGTGAGGCCCAGGTGTGTGCGGGTGGGATACGTAATGGTGAGGCCCAGGTGTGTGCGGGCGGGATACTTGGTGGTGAGGTCCAGGTGTCTACGGGTGGGATACGTGGTGGTGAGGCCTAAGTGTGTGCGGGAAGGATACGTGTTGGTAAGGCCCAGGTGTGTGCGGGCGGGATACGTGGTTGTGAGGCCCTGGTGTGTGCGAACGGGGAGAGTGTGGCAACGTCAGGATGTTTCTCCATTAGAAAGAGCAGCTAACTTATGAGGAATGGTATTGGGTACCCAATACTCTTGTTCTTATATACTACTACCTATTGTGTTTTGTTTTTGGTGAGTGTGGCTGGTGAGGTAGGGTGGATAGAATTCCTTTCTAGGTTATTTCTGTTGTTCTCACGGGACATTAGGATGTCTCCCCACTTGTGCACGAGAGATTTAGGTTTCCCTACTGAGTATACTTGTATTCTAACACTACGTTTACTTTCAGGTTTCCAGGAGGACTACTAGGGCCGTGCGAGACCCTAATAGTTGGACAGTTGGAGTTGTTGCAGTTGTTGTACTCTTTTTTTCTTTTGGTATTGTACTTTTGAGATTTCTTCTACTTGTACCTTGTTATAAAATTGTTTAAACATACATGTGGGCTTGGTTTGGGTTTACTTCTATACACTTGCTCTTTTTCCTTTTGGTGGTTGACTTGTCCTATTTCCCAATCTTAAAATATTAAAAAGGGTAATGCCTCCCATATTTGTGAAAACTGATACCCTTGGTGCTAGTCGCCACCCCGGGGCCTACTGGAGGTGGGACTCCAGGGTCATTATCTCCCTTTCACCATTTCCAGCTCAGGAGGGTCTTCTTTGGAGGGAGGGGGTCGTGACAGAATGGTATCAGAAGTGATGGTTGAGGGACAAGATGGAGTCTGGAGTTAGGCACAATGAGGATTGCATGGGATGGTAGGGCAACAGTGTTGGTTAATCTTGGTGCGGTACATAGGTCGGGGAAGACTAGCTAGGACATGGGATATAAGGGCCCCCTGTGATCTGATGCAAGGACTCTAAGCCTACCGAACGACCAAGTGATACCACATTGATTGCAGGGTAGAGACCCTAGGGATGGTACATGCATCATCATGATTGTGTTTTACTTGATTTGGGTGTTCTGGGAAGGAAATTGAAATAAAATGATAAAATGAAACCTTGATAAATTTCTTTACTACGTGGGCTTAGGCGATCCTTGTTTACCGTACACCTATGGCACCTGGACGTCGTCCCCGGGTGGCTCAGATGGCCGAGGCCCAGCAGATCCAGCCGGTCGATCAGTTGAGGATTGACCAAGAGGAGGAAGATAGCCAGTGGCAGAAGACTCTCTGTTCTTTCCAGTGGTAGAACCTCAATAAGTATGAGGGTAGTACTTCGGATGCAGAGACGGATGGGTGGCTTGAGGAGATAGGGATCGCTTTTACCTTAATTCATGCTCCGAGGGAGTACTGGGTTCCCCTAGCAGTCAGTCAGCTGAGAGGTGCGTCACGACAGTGGTGGACGCTCTACCTCAGAGAGAGGATAGAGGCAGAGGTTCTGTGGGCTGACTTTGAGGAGGAATTCCGAGAGCAATTTATTTCTTCCATTGTCAAGGTGGAGAAGTGGCAGGAGTTACTCTTCCGTCCGCAGGGGAGTATGTCTATGCGGGAGTTAGGGATCAAGTTCAAGGATCTCCTGCGCTTTGCTCCAGATCTCTTTCTAGATGAGGAGTCTAAGGCAAGACGTTTGGAGGAGGCGCTTCGTCCTTCGCTTTAGTGTGTTGTCACCCCCTTCACCCTTTCGACGTACATGGCAGTGAAGAAGAAGTCAGAGGTTTTAGAGAGGATGCACTCACTGGGAGGTGCACCACATGAAGGGTTTCAGCCAGGTTCGTCAAAGGGGAAGGTAGTCAGCAGCAGGTCTCCTGCGACAGGACCTTCCAGGTTCAGGCCAGTGGGGAGCAGGCCCCAGCAGTTCCAGTTTAGATCTTTAGGTCCTCGTACCTTTTTCATGAGCCCAAGACCAAAGTTCTTTTCTTGTGGAGGTTTTGGGCACGTTCAAAGTCGGTGCCCGACCCAAGATCAGTACCGTGGAGGTGGGTAGGTTCAGCACCAACCTCAGCAGCACAAGTTTCCGGCAAGGCCCTTCCAGCAGTAGCAGGATCATGCTCCTCCAAGGGCAGACTTTGCGGGAGGAGGCCAACCTCAGGGCGCTCCTCAGGGACCTCGACTAGGGCATGGACAGGGAGGTGGACGACCTCAGAGAGGTAGGGGAGATGGGCATTGACAGTTGTACGTAGCAGAGTTTATAGATTCAGCAGGACCAGAGGTTGTGCGAGGTACGATTTGTTTGTTCAGCACTCTTGTTTTTGCTTTGTTCGATTCGGGAGATTCACACTCCTTTGTTGTACCTAGTCTAGCCCATGCTTTGGGACTAGACGTAGAGAGACTTTCCATACCACTAGGGATGAGTACACCAGTTGGAAGCCAGACCAGTGTATCTTGTGTTTTTCGGGGATGTGGGCTAACGTTGGGACCACATCGATCTAGCAGGGACCTTCTTCTATTACAGATGCAGCCATACGATGTCATCCTAGGCATCGATTGGTTGTTTTCTGTTAGTTCCGTTATCAACTTCTTCCGGAGAAGAGTCTTGTTCTCCGACGTGGATGGGCAACGTGTAGCTTTTGTTGGCGAGAGGAGCTATCAGGTGGGAAGCCAGCGTGTGGAGCCTCTCCTTTCCTTGTTAGGCAGGTTATTAGCAGTTCTAGCTGATACAGAGATAATGGATATCCCAGAGGTTTTTGGTGAGATCCTCGATGTTTTTCTTGAGGAAGTTGGGACTCTACCCCCCCCCCCCCCCCCCCCTGATGTCATGTTGAGTTCAGGATAGACTTACAGCCTGGTTCCCATCCGATTTCGATGTCCCCTTATCGAATGGAACCTTCGAAGTTGCGGGAGTTGTGGATTCATATTGACGATTTGATGGAGAAGGGTTTTGTTCGACCCAGCGTGTCACCATAGGGTACTCCAGTTTTTTATGTGAAGAAGGAAGATGGTGGTCTCAGGCTATGCATAGACTACCAAAGCTTGAACCAGGTAATGGTCAAGAACCGTTACCCCCTCCCAAGGATAGATGATCTCTTCAACCAACTGAGAGGATCAGGTTGGTTTTCCAAGATTGATCTATGATCTGGATATCATTAGCTAAGGGTGAAGGACAATGACATCTCGAAGACGGCTTTCAGGTACAGGTATGGGCACTTCGAGTTTGTAGTGATGCCGTTTGGAGTTACTAATGCACCAGCTGTGTTCATGGGACTTATGAACTTTGTCTTCCGATAGTTTCTAGACCGGTTCTTCATTGTGTTTATCGATGACATCCTAATCTACTCAAGATCAGAGGAGGAGCACATTGAGCATCTCAGGATAGACTTGGAAGTCCTTCGACACCACCATTTTACGAGAAATTGTAGAAGTGTAAGTTCTTGACATAAGAAGTACACCTCATTGGGCACGTAGTGTCTCTGCATGGAGTGTCAGTGGACCCGCCGAAGGTGGAGGTATTTGTTTCTTGGGCAGCACCCAAGAGCATGCCAGAAGATCGTTGCTTCCTAGGGTTAAAGGGTTACTATCATAGGTTCATTTCAGACTTCTCTCGAGTTGTTGCTCCATTGACAACTTTGACTAGGAAGAACCATGTCTTCTTATGGATCGAGCAATGTCAGAAGGCTTTCGACTAACAGAAGGAGAAGTTGGTCAGTGCTCTCGTGCTCAGATTGCTAGAGGAAGGGTTGTTGTATGAGGTGTTTTGTGATGATTCTGGCCTTGGTATGGGGTGTGTGCTAATGTAGAAGAAGGTTGTAATCTGTTATGGGTCTAGGCAGTTGCGCCCTCATGAGCATAACTATGCCACCCATGACATAGATCTTGTAGTAGTAGTGTTCGCACTAAAGTTGTGGCGACATTACCTATTTGGAGAGTGCTTTGTGGTCTTCTCAGATCACAAGAGCCTGTGTTATATCTTCTCCTAGCATGACCTGAACTTGCGGCAGTGGAGATGGGTAGAGTTTATCTAAGACTATGACTTGAGATCTCTTACACTGAAGGTAAGGGAAATATTGTGGCTGATGCCCTGAGCAGGAAGTCGCACAAGGAAGTGGTTCAGGAATCCGCTGATGCTTGGAAAGCGATGGGAGGGTTGGCCGCCTTGCACTTGGATACAGGGGTAGACGGTGTTAGAGGCTGTTTGTTTCAGATGATGGTGTAGTCCTCCTTGTTTCAGCAGGTGGAAGAGTCTAAGTGGGGGGACTCCGAGGTGGAGGTGCTGCAGGATCGTGTCGATCAGGGGAACGCTCCAAAAGGATGGTCAGAGGATATCCGACATCGGATGCTTTTCCATGGAAGGATGTTTGTTCCGGAGGTGATGCGTGAGGGAGTTCTCCGTGAGTTCCATAGATCAACCTTGGCATTACATCCAGGAGTTTCAAAAATATACCAAGGTTTGAGGGAATAGCTTTGGCTGCCCGGGGTGAAACTAGCAGTGGCAGAGTTTGTGGCTAAATGCCTATTGTGTCATCAAGTGAAGGCTGAGCACTATGTTCCCAGTGGTTTTTTGCATCCTTTAGATGTCCCCGAGTGGAAGTGGGATAACATCTCAATGGACTTCTTCACAGGACTACCCAGAGCTCAGGGTGGTTATGATGCTATTTGGGTAGTGGTGGATCGTCTAACGAAATCAGCTCACTTATTAGCAATCAAGGAGTCGGGCCCATTGAGTACCATAGCACAGAGGTATGTAGACGAGGTGGTGCGTTTGCATGGAGTTCCGAGGACTATGGTCTCACACCGGGATACACGGTTTACCTCACAAGTCTGGAGGGGGTTACAACATGCTTTTGGCACCCAGCTACGCCTTAGAACTTCTTTCCACCCCCAGACCAACGGGCAGATAGAGCGAACTATCCAAACGCTCGAGGACATGCTGCGAGCATGTGTTCTAGATTTCAGAGGATCATGGGTACGAAACTTGCCATTAGAATAGTTTTCCTACAACAACATCTTACACTCTACTATTGGGATGGCACCATTTGAGGATCTATATGGAAGGCCATGTCGTTCACCCATTTGATTGGTAGAGGTTGGTGAGACTGGTTCTATTGGGCCAGAGGTAGTGCAGAGCACCATGGAGAAATTCCAGCTTGTACATGAGAGGATGAAGGTGGATCAGGACAAACAGAAGTCTTATGCTAATCGTCATAGGAGGCCCTTCGAGATCGAGGTGGTAGATCACGTGTTCTTGATGGTTTCCCCTCGATGGGGATAGCGGAGGTTTGGGAAATAAAGAAAGCTCTCGCCTAGGTTCATTAGACCTTTTGAGGTGCTGAGGCGAGTCGGCGAGGTGGCATATCAGCTGGCCCTACCACCTCAATTAGAGAAAGTTCATGATGTCTTCCACGTCTCCCAGCTTCGTCAGTACTTACATGATGACTCTCACGTTATCGACTGAGGAGAGTTAGATATGAGAGATGACGCGACCTTCATGGAATGACCAATCAAAATCGAGGATCGTAAAGAGAAGGTGCTCTGTTGATGAACCATTCCCTTGGTTCGTGTGTTGTGGAGGCATGGTGGCCTCGAGGAGAGCACTTGGGAGTGGGAGACCCAGATGCACGCTCAGTACCCTGAGTTGTTTTGACTTGTGTTTTTCCTTATTCTTCTGAGACTTGTTTTTGTACTCTGTACCTTTTTTATGTCAAATTCTTGGCTTGTCAATTGTGAGACCTTTTGTTTCCTTGTTCCTTGGTAATGTGTATCATGTCCGGATGTGTGGGGAAATGGAAAAACCTGACCCTTAATCGAGACGCACTAATGAGGATGTGATTGAACCCATGCGGGCGAGTCAGTGCCGCCTAAAGCAGATAATATCTCGACATAGGAAAATGAATTTTTCCCAAACCACGTATTCGGGCAGTGTGTGGGTTGTGCGGTGTTGGGGGCAGTGTGAGTTGAAGAAAAATCTTAATGTATGGAAGTGGGAAGACCCAATTCTTAATCAAGATGCATTAATGAGGACGCGATTAATCCCGTGCAGGCGAGTCAATTCCGCCTAAAGTGGATAATATCTCGACATAGGAGAGGGAATTCCTAACACCTATAATTGGGGTTGTTGGTTGGGTTCCTGTTATAACGAGAACCCTAAGAGGTATCTTGTTGGGTTCCCTTGGGTTGGTTTTGAATTCTCAAGGACGAGAATGTTTTAAGAGGTATCTGATGTAATGGCCCAGACCACTCCGGCCCATTCTGTTGTCAAAAAGAAGGCTACGAAGTGTTCTGAAGGGTAAAATGGAATTTTCCCACACTTTCTAGAATTTTGAAACTACACGCCATGTAGTTTGAGTACACGCCGTGTACCCCCTTGCCGGGTATACCCCGTGTTGAAGGTCATGTCCTTGCCGTGTGAAGTAAATGAGTATATTCCATGTACCCTAAATTACACGTCGTGTAGTCCCTCCCCACGTACGCATTTCCAGTCAACGACCGTGTTCCGTGTTGAGGCCATGTCCTTGACCGCGTGAAATAAATGATTACACGCCATGTGTCCAAACTACACACCGTGTTTTCCTTCCCCGTGTATACATTACCCGTAAACCATGTGTTGATCAGTCAACGGTCGCGGAGCCGGGTTGGAAGCTGTGTGGAGACATGTGAAAGAACTGAGTACACACTGTGTACCATAAAGTACAAACCATGTACGTCTTCTTTTCACACCTATAAAAGTAGGGGTCCCCTCCTCCTTTTCAACACACACCTCTCCTCCCCTCTCCTCTGAGCAGAGTTCTCCCAAGAGTCTCGAAGGCTCTTTCTTCCATAACTTCTTTGTCTGAGCTCCGATTTATGATCCGTCAGCGGCCACGGGATCGTAACAACAAGGCGGAACATCTGAGCTTAGATCCATTGACTTTCCTTTGGCCTTTTCATTCCGACTTCCACTCGAGGAGGTTTTTTCGGAACCCGAAAGAAGTGACGGACGCCGACAGACGTCTTCTAAGTTTGATCTGGGTGAGCGTTGTGATCAGAACCTGTTGAGGTAGGGATCTTACCTTTCTCTCTCTAATTTGTGTATCATGTGGGATGGTTATCCTTTTTTTCATGATAAATGGTTGAATCATTAAATAAATATAATAATTGGCTTATATAACGGGGTTGGGAAGTTTGTGAATGTTGTTACTTTATCTTATACTGTGATTTTTTATGTTGTGAATTTAATAGGCTTATGCCTACTCAAGATAACGACCATTGGGGGCCTTTGATTGCACAATTAAATGTTTCCCTATCTTTCTAGACCATTTTTGGTGAATGGGACTTTGTGGAATGTGGAATTTAGGTTAATCACGTAAAGTTGGTTGATTAAATGAAAATCTGGAACCCTTGTGTGATCACCCCGGTTAAACAAAATGGAATAATGAACATGTGGGTGTTGGCTTGGTTACATGTGATGGGGGTGTTTTGTGGGTTGTTTTAAATCAGGATAGTAGTGGGGATGTGGTTCACTTGGTTGCGGGTTGGTGTGAATGCTATAATGGTGATGGGCAGCAGGGCTGCAATAAATGGTATTAAAGGGATAATATTGATAAACGGGCTTTGGTGTGGTTATGGTTATGGTGGTTGGCGGCGGGGCTGCAGGGATAGGTTTAAATGTGAACAGGCTATGGTTGTGAATAATAAATATAAATCTAAAGATTAAATAAATGGTGGGTCATGGTAGTGGAATGGGATTAATAATTAATGGAATGGTTGGTTGTTAAGAAGGGACTTGGTTGTGTTGCTATGTTTTCCTAAATTGATTTGTGGATGGCATGGATTTTTTATGCGAATGATCGTCGTGGTTGGTTGTGGATAGTTGCCCAGTAGTTAAGGAACTAATAAACTAATTCTGTTGGAATGTGAAAACCTAAATGGGGTTAGGGTTGTTTTTTGTATGCATGTTTCGTGGTAGCAGTGCCGAGGAACGTGCTCAGTTTCTTTGTTTAGAAGCCATAGGTTGGGCTGAGTGGTTTCTATATATATATATATTGTGTTTTATCGCACCCCACCCATGTTGAGCACTTAGTGTCGAACACTCCAATTTCATGGGAGAGGGTGTTTTCCCCTTAGTTACTAGCTCCTTCCTGCTCCTTCTTCCCTAGGCTGTGATGGCTTGAGGCGACCTTACACCCAAGACTCTTCGGGTAGGTTTCGTTTGGGGTTGTTTTAGCCCAAGACTCTTTGGGCATGCTTATAGGCTATGATGGTTTGAGGCAAACTTACACCCAAGACTCCTCAGGTAGGTTTCGATTGAGGCCCAGGTGTGTGCGGGCGGGATACGTGGTGGTGAGGCCCAGGTGTGTGGGGGCGGGATACGTGGTGGTGAGGCCCAGGTGTGTGCGGGCGGAATACGTGGTGGTGAGGCTCAGGTGTGTGCGGGTGGGATATGTGGTTGTAAGGCCCTGGTGTGTGTGAACGGGGAGAGTGTGGAAGCGTTAGGATGTTCGTCGTTAGGAAGAGCAGCTAACTAATGGGGAATGGTGTGGGGTACCCAATACTCTTGTTCTTATATACAACTACCTGTTGTGTTGTATTTTTGGTGAGTGTGGCTGGTGAGGTTGGGTGTATAGAATTCCTTGCTAGGTTCCTTTTGTTGTTCTCACGGGACATTAGGATGTCTCCCCACTTATGTACGAGAGCTTTAGGTTTCCCTACTGAGTATACTTGTTTTCTCACCCTATGTATACTTTCAAGTTTCCAGGAGGACTACCAGGGCCATGCAGGACCCAAATAGTCGGAAAGTTGGAGTTGTTGCAGTTGTTGTACTCTTGTTTTCTTTTGTTATTGTACTTTTGAGCTTTCTTGTACTTGTACCTTGTTATAAAATTGTTTAAACATGCATGTGGACTTGTTTGGGTTTACTTCTATACATTTTCTATTTTTCCTTTTGGTGGTTGACATGTCCTATTTCCCGATATTAAAATAATAAAAAGGGTAATGCCTCCCATATTTGTGAAAACACATACCCTTGGTTCTAGTTGCCACCCCGGGGCCTACTAGAGGCAGGACTCGGGGGTCATTATCTCCCTTTCACCATTGCCAGCTCAGGAGGGGCATCTTTGGTGGGTGGGGGTTGTGACAATTTTTGAAACTTATGTGATTGAAATTTGAAAAAATGGATTAAATAATTTTAATTATAATAATATTAAATTTCTAATAAGGTCTACATAGTTTCTAGAAAAATATTATCCATTGTGATAAAAATTAATTAGATTGGTTAGGTGAATTTAACCATTACAAGGGACTAAACCTAAATATTAAAGGGACAAATGACCTAGAAACATGGCAAAATAACTTTTCATTCCATATGTCGCCCCTATACATCCTTTTATCAAATTTAGTACCCTATGGGAGCCACATAACATTTTAAAAACGTGGGTGGAGTCCCCTTTCTGAAAATTTACAAGTGTGCCACTCCTCCTCAACAATAAAAAGTCCTCATCTCCTCCCACTTCATTAAACCTATCAAGCCATATTGGCTCGACCAAGATATTTCCAAATAGATTCTCATAATCACTGACCTCATCCTAGAAGACTCCTATTAGGATGAAATCAATCCAAGGAAGCCCTTGGGAGGAAACTAAAATAATTTATCCGAAGAATAAGTAACATCTTTCATTAAACTATTTAGTTTTATATCCATTATTTACCCCATTAAATATTTTTATTCAATGACTATATTAAAAAGTTCCCTAAATATAATATTATTATTTTATTCCAAGGATTATTCCTACACTTCTAAAAAACATCACTATAATGGGTAATGAACATACAGTTTAGGTGTATGGCGAACTACCACCCCATAAAATGATGATTGTTCATTTTTCTTTTAGCACCTTTCATGGCTATGAATAACGACATAAAATATACTTATATATGTTATAAATTATATTTATTATTTTTTTATTATCTAATCAATTTATAACATATACCATTATAGTTTCCATTTTCTGTAAATACAATAGAACAGTTTCTGGCAGTGTGGACTATCGCCTCTTCAATGCGATCTAAATCATTCACACCATAAATAGAACATGTAAAGGATGGTTTTAATTAAAAAAATTTAACAAAAAATTATATATATATATATATATATGATATTCATGGAATAATTACATTTTTTATATAAAATATGTATCATTTCATGTATTACTCTTTAACACACTTAAGAAGTGATAATGTCATTTGTGGATGTGTTGACTATCGCATCCTCGATATGTTTTGGTTCCTTTTAAATCAAAATAATTATATATATATATATATAATATTAAATAATATGTTATTTATGTTATAATTATAATTATTGAATTATTTATGTTAGATACCTTCTTTCCATAATTATCATTGATAATGAGAACGTTACTCATGCATACATTTGACATGTTGTCACCATGATTATAATGCTGGTTGATTTTTATTAAAAAATTTCATGATTTGTTTTAATTGAATAATTGATTTATAAATATGATATTTTTTCATGATTATTATTTTTTATATTTTTATATAATGACCCCTTTGACCATAGCTGATCTACCAAAGTTGTTATTGAAACATAAAATGAATACGATGAAAACAACGAATATAAACAAACATGTTTTAGAAGTTTTTTAAAAAATTATAACAGTTGATATAAAATTAAAAATAAACATGAAATATATTATCAAGAAGGTAAATAATTAACAATGTTTTATTATTCTATAATATAAATACACACATGATAATACAGACTCAAGGAAATTGATTTCGTCTCAATTTATATTTCATTGAGACTTATTTGTTGTTATACAACAATTCACTTTTATATGATGAATATACTTTCCTTTGACATGTTATATAAGAATCTATTTATTATCATGATATTATGAATTTAATTTAATGTTATTCCTTCGTGGTTATTATGATTCAAATGTTTCAAAGTGGAATGGGACGTATTGGAATTATTAATGATTATTTTCCTTAAGAATGTTTTAATTGTCTTTCAATGGTATATCCATTCATAACATCAAAAAAACTTTTTGTTAATTATCCTCTATTATGTAATTATTGATTAATACATATATTTTATTCAATATAAACATTTGACAATAAGGCACATTTTTTATTTATTGTATTGTTAATTTGATGTGAGGATTCATTAGGACATGAAATATACAGGTTGGGGACTGTATAAGGTAATACCTATATCTTGGTGACCAGTTAGTGAAATAACAATGATGAATCAGTAGACTAATAGGACAAATTAGTTGTCCAAATTAGTTTTTTCATTTCCCAATATTCTAAACTGTATTGTGAATGGTCTTGACAGTACTGGGTTAGTGTATATAGAAAACAAGGCATCAATTAACAGAAAAATTCCCATTTAGCATCGGTTTGTATTCATCAATAAAGACTTTGTTAAATCAGTGTGAAATCCACCAATTCATTTGATACAAATAGTAATATGTATCATATCATTCACATTCATAAGCCATCATTTCTATGGGAAATGGTATGCTATGTATTTTAATCATATGAAGTAATAGTATAATGTGCTAATAATAGAAGAAAATAAATATTAAAGACTTATGGATCTAAAGGTAAAAAAAGAAGAAGAGGATGGAAGAGAAAACTAATGGGTAAATGGAATACGAGAAAGGGGGATAATCCCAAATGTAATAAATGTGGAATGAATCACCCTTACTTATAGAATAAGGGAATGGGGGTTTTTTATAAGTGTGTAGATAATGATCACCATGTTAAATAATGATAAATAAAAAATAAATAGAATTCTATTGAGAGTTATAACTTCAATGATATGGTACACTATGTAAATGAGTGTTTAATGCTTCAGGAGAATATACACCAAATGATTAAAATAGACAATGGTCATGTTATGAAACTGCCACAAATTAAATGGAATGATTAATGTGTATATTCATGAATTTTATCATTTGAATATTTTATTAGTTATTTACTGGTTATATAAAGTTTGAAATAAATTTGGACTATATTGTATTACTTTTTCATCAGGTATTTAAAAACATATGTTAAAAGATACTAGGAAAAGTGATTTAGTTTTAAGTAGAGTGTGTTAGAAAACACATAATTGATAGAAAGAAAACCCTTAATATGTTCTTTATGTTGACATAATTTTGAATAAATTATTGATTTTTATAAGTGATGAATAAATTCAAAATAATTAATGACTTGTCTAAAAAGTTGTATATCCTATCATTAATGGAGTATACATCATTTTTTTATTTATGTAATATGTACAATAACAAGTTTCCTACTAATGTAATATGGAAGAATGCATGTTACCAATGAATTATTATAGTAATTAATGTTATTACTATATTTCAAGAGAATACATTTTGAAGATGTTCATGTATTAGGTTTGTGATGATTAAAGATCTATGTCATATAGAATGATGAATAATGATAGGATTGTTTTTTAAAATTCAGTGACTTTCCTTATAATGTTTTTTCTCATAATATTTTGGAAAATATAACCATTTATGAAATGGGTTAACTTGGTCTTTGGAAAAGATTTTAGATATTTTTTATTACTTCACCATATAAGACAAAAAAGATTAGAAATAGTACAAGGCACAACCAAAGGATATGATTAGGATTTTTAAAACTTAAATTTACTTATATTCTTATAGAGAGAATGAATATCTAAACTATTGAAAAAAGGTCTTGAGATATAAAAATTAAAATTATCGTCATTTTTTATTTTATAAATGAACTTTATTCGCACCTCTATATTATGGTTTTGTGGTTAAAAAAATTCAACTAAAAATATTCTATATAACTCTCTATTAGAACATAATTTTTATATTTTCATATTGTATCTGTGTTTCTATTTCACCCCAACATTATTCTAATATGGAACGTAGTTATGTGACTAATGTAATTTCCTTTATCTGTTATTAAAAAAATGTAATATCAACCCTATTTACGAGTGGGATTTATCAACATTATTATTTTCAAATATCAATAACATGATTTCCAAGGATGATTTTAAATTTTGATGATGTAATTCAATTCGGTTATGTAGAATGTAACACCCCAAAATTCTAAATAAACATAAAAACTGATTGAATATAAGGGAACATTTTTTCATAAAAACAAATTTTTATGCACTTAATGGTTTATTTCCTTAATAAGTGAAAATTAATTAATATTAGTGGATTATTTTAATGAAATTTATATATATTATATATTTAGTAAAATATTTTTATATTCTTCCAACCGATTTGATGGGAATAAGAAAAGAACAAACCTAATGTTATTCATGGAAACTAATATTTTTGTGAAGATGGTTTTACCACATTTTAATGTAGAACACAATTTAAATACAAATTTTAGAACTTATATTGAAAATATATTACAAAATACACTTCATATCTGAATTAGAAACATAAAAATTTTCTTCAAATTTATTTTTGAATTTTTTTTGTGAAGTTTCATTTTTCATGGAATAATGAACGATGCTGAATTTTTATTCAAAAATGGTATTCCATCTAAATTTTTCATAAGGATAAATTATATTTTAAATGGTTTCAATTTTTAATTGGATTAATTTTTTATCAATTTATCAAATTTAGGTTATATGAATCAATTTCAATTTGAAAAAGAATATAATAACTCAGCAATCTTTTGGATGTTTTTACATTAAAAACATATGTTGTCTTCCCTTATGTGGGATTAATTTAAAATTAATTTTTTTCTCTTATAGTATTTTAATTTTGAAAATATTATTTAATAAACAGAATTAGAATAATTTTTAATATCAAATAAACTATAACTTTATTTTAGACCAAATAAATCTGTGAAAGTAAATAAAATTAATAATAGTGATTCTATTAATATTAAGTTTGATAAGGGACTAAACCTAAATTTTAAGGGTAAAAAATGACTTACAAACTTTTCAAAAATATACTATATAGAAATATTTCTACCATATCATCCCTTTTATCTAATTTTGTACATTATTGGATCCAATTTACATGGAACATAGGTGGAATTCCCTTTCCAAAAATTTACAATAGTGTCACTCCCCCCCCCACTATAAAAAAATAAATCCTCTCCTCCCACATCCTTAAACCTATAATAATACATTGGCTCGACACAGAACATCCCAAGTTAATTCTATAAGTATCAATCCTTTATCTATATGCCTCCTTTTTTGCATAAATTTATCCTGGGAAGCTCTTTGGTTAAAACCGAATACAGTTACCCAAAAAAGAGGTAACATATTTCCATAAACACTTTAGTTTTATTTTCATTATCCACCCCATCAAATATTCTTATTCCATGATTATATTATTAAAATATTATCATAAATTAACAAGTATGTTTTTATTGTATGTTTTATACCTACACTCACACACACTTCCATCAAATGAGTAACGAACATACTATTTATGTGTATTGTGATCTATCGTTTCTCGAAACGATAATGGATAGATTTTCAATTACCATATTTCATGGTTAGGAATTATGATTTAATATATATATATATATATATGATAGTGATTAAATCTTTATGATTCAGAATTAATTTTATAATAGATAAACATATAAATTCCATTTTTTTAAATAAAATAACATCATTTGTGGAACTGTGGACTACAACATCCTCAAAGTGATTTGATTAATTCCCACCAAACATGGAATGTATAATAGATGGTTATAATTAAACATATATAAAATAAATTAATGATATATTATATTCATTAAATAATTAATTTTCTGTAAGGGTTATATATTTCATTTTTTTATTAAACTTTCACACACTTAAAAAGTGATAATGTCATTCGTGGACATGTGGACTACCACCACCTCAACATGATGAGATTCCTTTTAGATCATAATAATTGTATATATATGTATACAATAATAAATAATATGTTATTACTAATTTAATTATCAATATGAAAATATTAAATTTACTTGCCTTCATTCCATAATGATCATTGAAAAATGGGAGCATAATTCATGCATACAAACGACATACCATCTCCATTACAATAACATTGGTTAATTTTTAACAAATATCATTAATTGTTGGATTTAATTGTATTATTTAAATATAAATATGATAATTACTCAATGAATATTAATTTGGATATGTTTATATAATGACCTCTTTGACCATAGTCAATCTACCAAAGTCATTTTTGACACATAAATGGAATATGGTAAAAACTACCGACGTAAACATAGTTGTCTAAAATATTTTTTTAAGTGATGTAAAGTAATAATAAACATGATATATGTTCTCATGAAAGTAAATAATTTACATTTTTATTTTATTAAATAAAATAAATACACACGTGAAAATTCAGGCTCTAGGATAGTGATTTCGTCTCAATTTACATTCTATTGGGATTTATTTGTTGTTATAAGTAAATTAAATTTTATATGGTGTATATACATAACCTTACCATGTTATATCATTAATATACTTATTATCAAGATATTTTAAGTTTCATTTAATGTTATTCATTATTGGGTATTTTGATTCAAATTTTTCAATGTGGTATGTGACACTTTGGAATTAGTTAAGATTATTTTACTCATGAATTTTTTAATTATTTTTCAATGGTATTTACATTCATAACATCAAAATTCATATTTTCACTTATCCATCACTATGTAATTATTGATAAATATTTTTATTTTATTCAATATAAACATTTGATGATAATTCACATTATTTATTTATTATATTGTTTATATTAGATGGGTAATGTTTCGGACTGGAATGACATGGTTTCAGGACCGTTTATGGTAATCAATAAGGGTTGGGGGATGGTTAATGAAAGTCCATCTAACAATTGGTAGTCACATGATATGAAATTGTTTTTCAAATTTGATGATTTTTACCCAATATGATAAAGTTTCTTGTTAATGGTTGAGATATTAATGGTTCTATGTGCAAAAGAAACATTGTGTCCAATATTTAATAATTCCCCTCATTAATATTCAGTTAATATTCATCCATGATATTTTCTATCGACATATCTAGGGATGAGTTTCAAATTAATTGCATTGATTAAATAGTATTTCTTCATTTTTTTCCTTTCCATGTTGATATTTCTATGTCTAGTTATTTGTGTATAATGTTATATTAGATATCTACCTTTCCATATTGATTTATTCTCATTTTTTCATTATTTCTTCTATTTTACTTACCATTGATAAGTTTTTGAGTTCACCGCTATTATGATTCCTTTCCCCATGTTATGAGGAATAAATATTTGAATATTCATTCAAGGATGTTATTTATTATGTTTTTTATTAAGTTTTTATTTTTCTATTTCCAAATTTATTATGAGTATCTTTTTTGTAATCTAGATTTCCAAGACTTCTAAACTGATTGGTTCTTTAGGATTTGATTCAATGTAATAATGCCTATATAATTAAATAATGTATCAACTCCCATCATTTGGGTTTGCATCATTATAATGTATGTGATAAGTTTCTTTTCATGAATATCACATATAAACCAAAAATTAATTTCTATTACCTGTGATATAAATAGTATATTAGAAATGAATCACATCGCTTCATCCGGTGGTATTATGTGATACACACGAATGACTTTATAACATTATCTATGGAATATGATATAAGATTCCGTATATAATATTATTATTTTTGAAGTATAATAATATAATATATATAATATATCTGAAATTACAATATCATTATATCGTTCCTATATTGGCGGTGACGGAAAATGAATTATATAAGTTCCTGAGGAAGTATTCTGCCATATAAATAATCAACTGTTTCATGTCCCATTTGAGAGAGGGGGAGATAGTTGTATATAATTACCATAAAATAAAAATTTCTCATTATATATATTATTCTTATTATATTATATCTTATATTTTTTAATTTTTTTAAGGAGGTGGGGGAAGAAATATTAAAAAATACTCAATTAAGGACATCACATCTTCCTAAGAAAAATTCATTTTGTTTTCCCCAAAACACATCCTATGATTAATTTCATTCCAAAAATGGCTTGTAGAGGGAGGGTATTTAAGTAGCGAGGTTATTTGACTTAAATTTGGTTAATACAATGGGTTTTGGATGTGTGTAAAGGAGAGTACTGGGAGTGCCGTTTTATAAGTGGGGAGAGGATATAGAAGGTATTTTTGAAATCTTTTAATTAATCCCACATTTAACCCATGAAATAAGACTCAAAAATTGATCATTTTTTAAAATTATAAGAAATATGGTATAACTATGAAAATTAAATAGTAATTATATAAAACATGGTTAATTATTAACCTTTTTCCTTTTAGTTTGACCCTCATTAAACCTATTTTTTTATGGTTCTGGGCACAGCAAAAGCGTGGTTAGGACAACACCCAATTTTGATTTTTACCATTATAAATTATTATTCCAGAATCAATATAATAATGAATACGAGTCTCCAAGGAATATAATAAAAGGTTTAGTAAGGAAAAAATAGGTATGAAACCTTTATAGAGGATCTTTTACATCATGTTTATAATTAATTTAATTAATTTCAATATGAAAAATAATACCTGGATCTTTGGTATTTTTCTTCATTTATGATGTTGATCATTCGGAATGACCATTACGAATTGTCTTGTTCCACATGTAAGGATCCTAACTAGAATCCCTCTAGTGGTGATCCACACGTTCTCTGATGGCCCTTAATCGACATTGCTCATTATCCAGGTGCTAGCACAGCAGATCGAGTGTCTTGTGTTGGTCATTCTTGATCGCATGTTCTTCGGCCTTGAAGAACATCTCTCTATCTTGAGCAGGGAGAGAAGAGGATTCGAGAGGGAAATTTTTTGGATTAACAATTATCAATTAACTAGGAGAGTGGTGTAGGGTATGTCACAATAGGAATACTTTCCTATTTATATACATGGAATTTCAGTTACAATATTTAATTTCAAAGCATCAATTATATATATTCCTGAACATAGAGAAAACCCATGCATTTAATAATTATAACTTTCATTATTTATGGTGTGCCAACTTTCACAAAACGGAATTATAAATAAAATTATATGTCACAAAATAATATTAGAATTATTTTAATGTGTTCCAACAAGTTAAATAATTATTTACTATCTTGAAAATTATTATTTTACTACCGGACCGATCTTGGTCTGCTTAAACTCCACTTCCATTTATTGAACACCCAAACAAATAAATAAATAATTTATTATCTTACATGAATATATTATTTTAAATTATTAAATAAATATTTATTAAATTTTACTTAAAATAAATAAATATATTTAATTTAATTTATGCGATCATTTTCACTTGAATAAAATTATTCCATGGTCCTGAGAATAATATTTATTTCATTAATAAAATTCCAATAGAATATAACTGAGACCACCAAAAACACATAGTGTGTGACCCTCTTGGATTCTTTCTCATTGTCATTAGGTGGGCTTGCCTAATGTCCAAGAGTATTGTCTAGCAACGGGTCAAGGCACCCAATATAATGAACTTAAAGTCGTAACAAATAAATCCACATAAGAATGCTCACTGTGTAATATAATCCATTTGTCCCAATATATCATCAATTAGGGTTCATGATTGTGTCATAAGCATTTATGCTTGATACGTTTTTCTTTGACTACCTGAAATAAACTCGTCTTTACCCCATGGCCATGGAATTTCATCTGACAGTTCCATTTTAATCAAAGGGTCGGGTTATTAGATTCTATAAATGGAAGGGACAAATCCTTCCCCAACTTATCCATTAATGACATACCACTCCTGACACACCCAATGTACCCTACTTCATACCAACTGTATGCGTGATGGTTTTCGTCAGTAAATCAATGTGCGTAAGTTGTGACACGTATTAATGATAATCTTAAAGTATAAGGATTGTTACACATGCTCACAGATAGAAAATTAAGATGACACCAAAACATGCGGAATTCTTATTAGCGGGTATGTTCTCACAATATCCTATATTAAAGATTACCAAGTGTGAACTTCATGAGAGGATGTATCATCTTCTTATGAGTACTCGAACATGATGGCTTGCATGCTATGTGTCCCATCATACCATGTCATCCAACCACATAACTATATTTAAGAATATTGATATAGCGTTTCAAGGTTCCCATCATAGTAGGGAACTTATAAGGCCTCGGCCTTAAACATTACTTAATTATGAATTAAATGAATAATTCACATAAAGGATCATTTCAAGTTTAGAGTTTTATAGAATTAGGTCATAACTATTACATCTCAAAAGATTACATAGTAGACACTTCTACTAAGTTTCCATAAAATAAAATAAAAAACATAAAAAGAAACATTTCTTGTTCCATGATTTAGATTGAATGTCTTTCCTTGATCCCATCCTTGACCCTATTCATCTTTAAGTCCTGTGGAAAACATTTCAAAAAATTTGGATGAGCATAAAAAGCCCGGTAAAGGATACACAAAGAAGGAAAAATGTTATTTTTTCAAAACAACAAGTAAACCATGAGTATTTTACAGAAGTAATACTTTTCCCTTTTATGAAGTAGTAAAAACTCTTCACTGAATAAAAGACCATTACTTACCCTTTTGTAACCAAAAGATTACCATAAAAGCCATATAAAGAACACATAACATATAAAGGTAACTTGGGACATAAACATACTTAAATGTAATAACCACACAGTCGACTTCCACACATACTTAATGGAATATACATACGGCCAACTTCCATACCCAATGCATTGGAGGTTATAACGTAACCACCTGTCCTGGTATTCACGGCACAACCTGTCATAAGGTTTATCACATAACCACCCATAAAATGTCCAAGTACCATCATTACACATAAAATATTGAAAATATAAACATTTCAAAAACAACATTTCATTTTCAATCATAATAAGTAATTCCAAGATATTGAATTAATCAATCCATTTTCAAAAACCATTTAAAAGATATTGTTTAATCAAAGTGTCCCATACCACTTTGAAGCTTTTAATGGAATTATAATTTTAAAAAATTAATTTCCATATAAATGAACACTAAAAACTATTTTGAAAACATGGACATTAAAGATAAATATTAAGAATAATAAATATTTAAAACATTTAAAACTATATTTTTGTTAAAGAGTTTTTAACAAATTGAGAGACTCTTAAATACAAATAATTTCGGAATAACATTTAATCAGAACATTATAATATCATGAGAATAAATGGATTCATGATATAATATTTCAAAGGACGTTATACACACCATATAAGAGTGAATTGGTTCATAACAACAATTAAGTCTCAATTGTAATGTAAATTGAGATTAAATCCATTATAAAGATGGTATCCTTAAATTAAAGATGAATCTATCACATAATTATGTGTGAGAAATATAAATACACCCAATATAAGTCTATATTAAGTGTGAAACAATCAGAGTTCATTCACAAATATTCATCGGATGACATGTTCAAGAAGTACAAGTTGAACCCAAAGAAATCGAAATTGGGTTAAGGCGTTCCCTTGTAAAACTTCGACAGCCTATCGACGTCACTTCAAAATTCAGAAAATTAGTCGATGAGATAGAGAATGGTATCTCATAACTTGGACATAAAATTTACATCAATAAGGATATAGAAGAATATATCCCAACATAATAAGATGTAAATTAAAAGATATAACAAAATATGTCTTTTAGAAAGAGGAGGGTGAAAGTTTCCCTTACCGACTTGGGTAACTTTGGAAATGTACACCCCATGGAAGAAGGGCCATACAATGAAATTTTAAATACCCATAATTGAAATTATACTACAAAAAGTGTATAATAATGGGCAGTATATACACCACTCAAAGGAAATTGTGGCAAACTTAGCATAAATGTCACGGTAATAAAAGTCAGATGAAAAATCCCTTATGAAAACACGGCAGCCTAACGGCACCACGTAAAACATCCAAAAATGGTTTGATGAGATCAAATAGGTTCTCTCATGATATGAACATAAAACGTACATTAATATGAATATAAAAGAACATCCCCAAACATAATAAAGATTATCTTAAAATAAATGACATAAAAGAGAGTGCTTAAAAAGAAAGAGAGAGAGGTAGGATCCATTTCCTCAAGTCTGACTTGTCTTGTTCGTTTCTTTATATTCCTGAATAATAAACATTGGTAAATTTATAATTGTTTAAGGACCTCTTTTAAAGATTATTATTCAGTTAATATCACATATTATAATTTTATAATAATTGGTTAATAATGTGAGTTCATATGAGACGTTTTTGTCGATGTTTGGTACATAAGTCAAAAATGAACTTGTTTGAAAATGATTGTGCATGTAGTTATAAGTAAATCATCTCCAGAATAGTATTAATTATCTAAATATCATATATATACATAAAATATTCATTGTATACTACTCCATAACATTTCGAGATAAAAAGAAATGAAATGCGCAGTTCATTGAGACGGTAGGTCGTACGTACGCATGAACGCTACTTTCATTTCTTTGTCATATTAATGTAATTAAAAATAATTGAGAGATATATATATTATAATTCCAGTATAACATATATATATATAGGTCAAATATGTTCATTAATTTTATTCTTTATACATTCCATGTATTGCATGAATGAGTCACATCACTTGAGGGGGCGGCTGTCCACACTTCCTCATATGAAATTATCACATTTTCACAACATGAAAAGCATAAAGGCATGTTTTAAATATAAAATTCAGAAGCATATAGAAAACATAAATACCATATATATCATATATAAAATATATTTACATCATAATGGCCACCAGGAAAGGTGTTAAGAGAATATTGAACAATCATCGTTTCATGAGGAAGCAATTCAACATCCATAGAAACAGTATGTTCTTTAACCATTAGATGAAGGTGTGTGTAAGTGTAGCTCGAATAATTATCATAACAAAATCCTAGTATATTGAAGATACTGGTGTTGTTACAAATTGAAGTAATAAAAAGATCTTAGAGGGTTGGAGAGGCAAAATAAAACAAAAGAACACAAGGGAAGACATTACCTTTAAATCAGGTAACTCTTTTTCATTTGAGCTCAAAGGCTTCCATGGAAAGGATTCTGCCCAAAAGTGAGTCTTCAATGATGAATAGAGGGATGTCTAGAGATGAAATGGGTAGTGTGTGGCCGAGACAAAGGCTTTAGAGGTGTGGGTAATGTGGTAGAGGTGGGGGCCTTTTATAAGAGGAGAGGAGGGGCACTCTTGGAAAGTTATAAAAGTTTACTTTATTTTCAAATTATTTTCGGATTTTAAAGGTACCAAATTAATGTATTTTGAGGATAAGGTGATAATAGTTCCAAATCCACCCATAAAATATGTTTTTGACATGTTTAAGTCTTATATTTTACATTATCGTTTCATTTTATTTAAATTGTTAAATAATGAGGTAATCGCGGTATCATCATGATGTCATAAATAATTTAATTTATTTAATGTCTAAAAAATATAAAACAAACTATCATGATGTGGGAAATATTTTTATCTTTATAATTAATATTTATAGTAAAAAATATGAATTGAATAACCCCATTTAAAAATTGTTTTAGTAAAACAACTCATGTTGTGACATTTTTATTTTAACTTTAAATAAAAAGTTATTAATGTCATTTTCCTATCAAAGTTGCTCCATGGGGTCCCCAATTTGACCCATAGATTTTCATGGTCAACCATGACTCATATAATAATTGTGGGAAATGTTTCATGGTCATTTCATATTGTTAAAACATTATTTTTACCTTAAATTACACTAATTACCTTTAATCGCGATTAATAAAAATTAAAAGTTACTATTCACCAAAAAAATTAATCTCATTGAACCACATTTTACTTCATAATGAAAACCATGTATGTTGTATTTTTTAAAATCAAATCATATAAGTGGTAAAGTTTCATTTAAACGAAAAATCAGTTTCTTTAACTACCACTTAGTGGTTTCACTATTCATCAAAAATTGATGTTTTTCAGAAAAATACCAAAAAATCACCCTAAGATATATTTGATATTCCAAACTAAAAAATGATATCTATTTTAAAAAAAAATGTATAAATTGAATTAAATAATTTAATAATTAATTCCTACTGTCAAAACAAATATTGTGTTTTTAAGAAAAAAATATCTATTAAAAGATTAACACTAGTTTAAGTCCAATATCAAAGTGAAATTAATTCCAATGACCACCATTGGGTTAAATGGTAAAAATATATTCTAAATACACTTTAATCACAATTAGAAATATAATCTATCCATATAAATAAATCAAATTAAAAGGAGATTTTGAATTAAAATGCAACATTTTCACAAAATATGATCTTTATCGGAAAAATAACAAAAATTTACACAAAGTAAATTTAGATGTCCAGATTCTAAAGAAGGATACAAGATATGAAATTTTAAAATGTATATTTAAAAAGGGTTATCCATAAAAAGGCAGTTAATCAACCTTTTAAACAATATTAGAAGATTTATGCTTAAAATTGGATTCATTTGCATTTTACGCCTCTAACATTTATTGGATAAAAGTAAAAATATTTGAAAAACATATATAATCATTTTATAGTTCATTCCGTAATTTCCCACCTTTAAAATGGCTAGGCATTAACTACCATTTAAAATAATATTATTTTATTATTAGAGTGCAATGTAAGATTTCAAAGGAACTCATTGTCATGTATTGGGTACGCCATGGAGCATAGCGTTCCCATTAAAGTAATATTAATATTTTATTAAAAATATGGATAAATATCAAAATGTAATATTCTTTATTTACCTGGGGTGTTACAACCTTCCCCCCTTTTGGGAATTGCGTCCTTGAAATTTTAAAATTGGGCTCGGAAACGTCATTGAAAGCCCCACATTGGAAAAGGAGTAAATTAAACTATCACTTTAAAAGAAAGAATGGGAAGTACAAAGGTCACCCGAGTTAGCCCATATGAGGATTCCATGTATGAAAACATGGATATGGAAGAAAAAACAAAGGGTCATGTTCTGAGGGAGTGTGATAGAAAACATGTTTAGGATAAAGTTAACCACCAGAAAATCACAAACTTGTGATGGGTTAAATGGTATTGGATTCCCCAGTAGGAAAATTTAACGGACATCATTTTTTTAGTTACTTTTAATTGAGGAATTTATTTTTGAGCTTAACTAAAACATAAGGAAACATACTTACTTGTCATGTTGACATTCAACTTTTACTAGATTTCTTACACGAACTCATATTTTCTCCAAAATATGAGTATTTAGGATGGATTGTTTATATTAAGAGAGAAATAATCAACTTCTAGAGAATCACCTAATCCACAAAAGAGAAATGTATACTTCCCATGTCTTTAAACCTTAAACAAAACTAAAACCAACAAGGTTAGTATGAGATCAGATAATACCCAAAAAGGGTAATCCTTTATAAAAAGGAAATATATTCTTAATCTCAAAAAATTTTCCAACAAGACCCAAAGTTCAAAAAAGACCAAAAGTAAACCAAATTAAGATTGAAACCCAAATATTTGAAGGATTTAATCACATAGTATTCCAAGTCAAATCTTAACATTTATCTCCAAACAACATCAATTGCTCTTAAAGTCTCGTATTGAAAAGTAATTAACCTAATCACATACCCTCCATGATAGGCTAATCATTTCCAATGATAACCCAAAATCAACATACTCTTAATTCATAAAATCATCTAACTAAAAAGAATCATTCAAACTAACCAGGGACTTCACGTAGTCCAGTGGTGGGCGATAAATACCAGTTGCACTTCAATTGTGTGTTCGATTCTTGAAGCTTTGTCTGATGCGATGGGTTGTCACACGGGCTGTGTGTTGTCCTTTTTCCAAAACTATATAATTCTTAAAACATTCCCCAATAATGAGATAAAATCTTCAAAAATACCCATAACATAATTTAACATCAATTTTATCTCATGCCTTTCACTTTACATCATAACATATAGTAACCCATAATTACCTAAAAAGTAAGGATCATATAAACCCAAATGGTTCTTTATAACTATGTCCACAAAAGAACATATAACAATTCCTTGAATAAAATTTTCACATATCAAACATCAGGGTTACTCGTACTATAAAAAGTCTTCTAATGTAACCCCATCATTAAAAGATACTTAATACTCTTAATAATTTCACCATAACTCTTGAAGCCCTTATATGTTGACTTCTTACTCATTCAATATTCTTCATGATCCATTAACCATTCCTTTCTAACTTATTTTGAAATACTTCTTTCCTACAAAAAAATCTTGAATCATATCCCAAGATTCCAAAATAGGAAAAAAGATGTTAAGAAATAATCCATACCTTTGATTGGTCATTGTCAGTTTCTTCATCCTCAATTGGAATGGCATTAGGTATTGGTAAATGAAAATTTTTACGATCTTGGTGATTCCATTCCCAAAACTTCTTCATAGGACATGATTTTTCATAATGACCATTCACACCACATTTAAAACATTCAATTGATCCCTCAGAAAGAACTTATTTCCCTTTCCTCGAGTCAACTGGATGCTTCCTTTTTCCATGATAGGTTCTTGCTTTATGACCTTCATTTCCACATCTATAGCATATTTATGTCCCTTTGAAACATTTTCCTAGGTGTTTCTTTCCACATATTTGACACATAGTTTTTTGAACACACTTACCTTTAGGATTATTACCTGTAGTTCTGTAGGTATTTGTATCCCGCATATATGATGCCTTATTGAAATCACCAAGGTTTAGGTGATCAATCATGACTCCAGATAATTGGTTGAGGATAAACACAAGAGTTCTCATTGCAGCTCCCATATCATTTAGTTGCTCGCTCAGAAAACTTTCACAATTTCCTTCACATCCACTTTTACTTTGGTGCCTGCTAGATCCAGCCATTTACTAAAACCAAAAAGGTCAGTGTGAGTATATCAACAAAACCATCATCTACTAATGAGGAAGATAAATAATAAGATATACTTACTCATTCACATTAACTAAAACTAGGACTATTTCTGAAATCCTAACCATTATGGTAATGTCACTTATGCTTTGAGAATACACTAACCTCTAAAGTTATCTAAACCTCCCTATGATACCAACTATAAGGCCCTGGGCTTAAACATTACTTATTCATGAATTAAATGAATAATTTACATAGAGGATCTTTTCAGGTTTAGAGTTTTAGAGAATTAGGTCATAAAAATTACATCTCAAAAGATTACATAGTAGACACTTCTACTAAGTTTCCATAAAATAAAAAAATACTTAAAAAGAAACTTGTCTAGTTGCATATTTGAGATAGAGTTTCTTTCCTTGATCCCATCCTTGACCCTATTCATCTTTTTGTCTTGTGGAAAACATTTCAAAAACTTGGGATGAGCATAAAAAGCCCAGTAAAGGATACACAAAGAAGGAAAACTGTTAGTTTTTTAAAATAACAAGTAAACCATGAGTATTTTACCAAAGTAATACTTTCCACCTTTATAAAGTAGTAAAAACTCTTCACTGAATAAAATACTATTACTTACCCATTTGTAACCAAAGGATTACCATAAAACCCATATAAAGAACACATAACATATAAAGGTAACTTGGGAAATAAATATAAATAAATGGAATAACCATACGGTCAACTTCCACACATACTTAATGGAATAGCCATACGGCCGGCTTCCATACCCAATGCATTGAAGGTTATAACGTCCCCACCCATCCTGGTATTCACGGCACCACCCGTCATATAGTTTATCACGTAACCACCCGTAAATTATCCAAGTACCATCATTACACATAAAATATTGAAAATATTAACTTTTCAATAACAAAATTTCATTTTCAATCACAATAAGTAATTCCAAGATATTGAATTAATCAATCTATTTTCAAAAACCATTTAAAAGTGATTTTTGAATCAAAGTGTCCCATACCACTTTGAAGCTTTTAATGGAATTATAATTTTAAAACATTAATGCCCATATAAATGAATACTGAAAACCATTTTGAAAACATGGAAATTATAGATAATGATTTAGAATAATAAATCTTTAAAATATTTAAAATGATATTTTTGTTAAAGAGTTCTTAACAAAATGAGAGACTCTTAAATACAAATAATTGCAGAATAACATTTAATCAAAACTTTATAATATCATGAGAATAAATGGATTCATTATATAATACATAAAAGGACATTATACACACCATATAAGAGTGAATTGGTGAATAACAACAATGAAGTCTCAATGGAAATGTAAATTGAGATGAAATCCATTATAAAGATGGTATCCTTAAATTAAGGATAAATCTATCACATAATTATGTGTGAGAAATATAAATACACCCAATAAAATTGGATATAAGGTGTGAAAAAATCATAGTTCATTCACACAAATTCATAGGATGACATGTTCAAGAAGTACAAGTTGAACCCAAAGAAATCGAAATTGGGTTAAGACGTTCCTTTGTAAAAATTTGACATCCTGACGGCGTCACTTCAAAATTCAGAAAATTAGTTGATGAGAGAGAGAATGGTATCTCATCACTTGGAAATAAAATTTACATCAATAAGGATATAGAATAAAATATCCCAAAATATTAATATGTAAATTAAAAGACATAACAAAAGAAGTCTTTTAGAAAGAGGAGGGTGAAAGGTTCCCTTACTGACTTGGGTAACTTTCCAAACGTACACTCCATGGAAGAAGGGTCATAAAATGAAGTTGTAAATACCCATAATTAAAATTATACTACAAAAAGAGTATAATAATGGGAATTATATACACCAATCAAAGGAAATGGTGGCAAACTTAGCATAAATATCACGGGAATAAAAGTGATATGAAAAATCCCTTATGAAAACTCGGCAGCCTAACGGCGCCACTTAAAACATACAAAAATGGTTTGATGAGATCAAATAGGTTCTCTCATCATATGAACATAAAATGTACAGTAACAGTAATATAAAATAACATTCCCAAACATAAGAATGATGAGCTTAAAATAAATGACATAAAAGAGAGTGCTTAAAAATAAAGAGAGAGGTAGGATCCCTTACCTCAAGTCTGACTTGTCTTGTTTGTTTCTTTATATTCATGAATAATAAACTTTGGTGAATTTATAATTTCTTAAAGAACTATTTTAAAGATTATTATTCAGTTAATAGCACATATTATAATGTTATAATAATTGGTTAATAATGTGAGTTCATATCAGACGTTTTTGTCGATGTTTGGTACATGAGTCAAAAATGAACTTGTTTGAAAATGATTGTCCCTGTAGTTATAATTAAATCACCTCCAGAATAGTATTAATGATTTAAATATAATATATATCCAGTAAATATTCATTTCATACTACTCCATAACATTTAGAGATAAAAATAAATGAAATGCACCGTTCATAGAGACGGTAGGCCGTACGTACGCATGAACGCTACTTTCATTTCTTTGTCATATTAATGGAATTAAAAATAATTGAGAGATATATATATTATAATTAAAGTATAATATGTATGTTATATAGGTCACATATTTTCATTAATTTCATTCTTTATACATTCCATGTATTGCATGAACGAGTCACAACACTTGAGGGGGCGGTAGTCCACACTACCTCGTATGAAATTATCGCATTTGCATAACATGAAAAGCATAAAGGCATGTTTTAAATTTAAAATTCAGAAGCAGATAGAAAACATAAATACCATATATACGATATATAAAATATAGTTACATCATAATGGCCACAAAGAAAGGTGTTAAGAGAAAATTGAACAATCATCTTTTCGTGAGGCAGTAATTTTCCATCCATAGTAACAGTATGTTCTTTAACCATTAGACGAAGGTGTGTGTAATTGTAGATCGAATACTTATCATAAAAAATCACAGTATATTGAAGATACTGTTTTTGTTACAAAATAAAGGAATAAAAAGAGTTTAGAGCATTGGAGAAGAAAAATAAAACAAAAGAACACAAGGGAAGACATTACCTTTAAATCGGGTAACTCTTTTTTATTTGAGCTCAAAGGCTTACTTAGAAAGGATTATGCCAAAAGGATAGTCTTAAATGATGAATAGAAAGATGGGAGAGATGAAATGGGTAGGCTTTGTCCAAACCAAAGGCTTGAGAGGTGTGGGTAAGGTGGTAGAGGTTGGGGCCTTTTATAAGAGGAGAGGAGGGGCACTCTTGGAAAGTTATAAAAGGTTACTTTATTTTCAAATGAGTTTCGGATTTTAAAGGTCACACATTGATGTATTTATAGGATAAGGTGATAATATTTAGAAATACACCCATACAATATTTTTTTGACATGTGTAGGTCTTATATTTTACATTTTATTTTCATTTTATTTAAATCGTTAAATAATGAGGTAATCGATGCATCATCATGATGTCAAAAATAATTTAATTTATTTAATGTCTAAAAATTATAAACAAAATATCATGATGTATGAAATATTTTTATCTTTCCAATGAATATTTATAGTCAAAAATATGAATTTAATAAACTCATTTAAAAATTGTTTTATTAAAATAACTCATGTTTGTGACATTTTTAATTTAACTTTAAATAAAAAGTTATTAATGTCATTTTCCTACCAAAGTGGCTCCATGGGGATCCCAAGTTGACCCATGGATTGTCATGGTCGTCCATGACTCATCCAATAAGTGGTAAAGTTTCATTTAAATGAAAAATCAGTTTCTTTAACTACCACTTAGTGGTTTCACAATTCATCAAAAATTGAAGTTTTTCAGAAAAATACCAAAAATTCACCCTAAGCTATATTTGATATTCCGAAATCAAAAATGATGTCTATTTTACAATATTCAAAACATATAAGTTTCATTAACTAATTTAATAATTAATTCAAATTTTCAAAACAAATAGCATGTTTTTAAGAAACAATATCTATTAAAAGATTAGCACTAGGTTAAGTCCAAATTCAATGTGAAATTAATTCCATTGACCACCATTGGGTTAAATGGTAAAAATATATTATAAATAAACTTTAATATCAATTAAAAATATAATCTATCCATATAAATAAATCAGATTAAAAGGATGTTTTGAATTAAAATGAAACATTTTCGATAAAAATGATCTTTATCGGAAAAATAACAAAAATTTACACAAAGTAAATTTTGATGTCCAGATTCTAAAGAAGGATACAATATATAAAATTGTCAAAAGTATATTTAAAAATGGTTCTCCATCAAAAGTAGGTTAATCGACCTTTTAAAAAATATTAGAAGATTTATGCTTAAAATTGGATTCATTTGCATTTTACGCCTCTAACATTTATTGGATAAAAGTAAAAATATTTGACAAACATATATAATGATTTTGTAGTTAGTTACGTTCTTTCCCACCATTACAATGGCTAGGCGTTAACTACCATTTAATATAATATTATTTTATTATTATAGTGGAATGTAAGATTTCAATGGAACTCGTTGTCGTGTATTGGGTGCGCCATCGAGCATAGCGTTCCCTTCAAAGTAATATTAATATTTTATTCCCAAATACGGATAAATATAAAAATGTCATATTATTTATTTACCTAGGGTGTTACAGAACTTCCATGACCTTATCAATGAAATAAATACTCTAGGACATTTTTACATCATAATCATGCAAAACCATGAACAATATGTAATAATATATTAAATATACATGAAATCAAAGTAAAACAAGTTGGTTTTAGGATACCAACTCTTAAGAACACCCACTTAAACTAGATCCAACTACCTAGTAATTTCAGTCCACTAGACCTCACATGATGATCATGTTTCTGCTGAGTCAAGGCTTTGGTAATAGTGTTCTCCAAGTTGACTTCTGTGGAAATACTGCTCACTGTATCTTCACCTCTCTAAGAAAAATACCTCAAGACATGATACTTATGAAGTATGTGCTTCATCTGGTGATGTGACCTTAGCTTTTTGCAAGAGCCACCACTACAATATTATCACAGTACGGTGTGATGGGATCTTTACTGCTAGGTATCACATATAGCACCTAGATGAAGCTTCACATCCAAACTGCTTCTTTAGTTTCCTTAGAAGATATTATATACTCAGACTATGCTATAGAATCTATGGCCATATGTTTCTTTGAGCTCTTCCAGCTCACTAATCCTCCATTCAAAGTGAATATTTATGTCATTTGTGACTTCATATCATCTTGATTAGTCTGGAAACTAGCATCTACATATCCTCTGATGACTAGTTCCTCATCACCTCCATAAACAAAGAACATATCCTTAGTACACCTTAGATACTTTTGGATAGTCTTGATTGTCATCCAATGGTGGTCACCTAGGTCAGATTTATATCTTCCTACCACACTCAATGCGTAGGCGACATATGGCCTAGTACATAGCATGGAATACATGACTAACCCAATCGTTGATTCGTATGGAGTCCTTGCCATTATCTTGGTTTCCTTATGTTTCTGAGGACACATTTTCATCAAAAGATGAATTCCATGTGATGCTGGAAATAATCCCCTCTTGGATTATTCCACACTAAATCGCTTCAGTGTCTTATCAATCTATATACTTTCACTTAGGCAAAGAAATCTCTTGGATCTATCACGATGTATCTTGATCCCAAGAATATTTGCTACCTCGCCCAAGTATTTCATGGATAAGTACTGATTCAACCATTCTTTAACATAATGTAATACTGGTATCTCATTTCCTATAAGTAATATGTCATCAACATATACTATTATGAAAATGACTGCACTCCCACTGAACCAATTGTATACACAAGGCTCTCATTCATTCTTGATAAAACCAAATTCTTTTCTGGATACATCAAAATAAATGTTTCATGACCTGGATTTTTGTTTTAATTCATAAATGGATTTCTACAACTTGGAAGCCTTATTGGAATCCTTTGGAGTCACAAATTCTTCAGGTTGTGCCATGTAGACCTCTTTGTGAAGTCTTATGTTAAGGAATGATGTTTTGAAATCCATTTTCCAAATCACATAGTCAGGGTAAGCCGCAATGGCATGTAGAATTATGATTTATTTCAGCATTACAACTGGTGAGAAGGTTTCATTGTAGTCAATTCCTAGATGTTGTTTAAAACATATTTCAACCAATCGTGCCATATATGATTTGAATTGTCCTTCCATGTCTAGTTTCTTCTTGAATACCCATTTGAAACCAACAGGCTTTTCATCAATTGCAGCATCTACCAAAATCCATACATGGTTTCGGTACATGGAATCCATTTCAAAATTCATTGTTTCTTGCCACATGGCAACGTCTTTGCCACTTACTACTTCCTTTTATGTTAGAGGATCATTATTATAAACTAATAATGAGTCACTATCCTTGGTAACTAGAAACTTGTATCATTCCAGTTCTCTATCCTCTCTTGTACTCCTGCACAGTACTTGTGTCTTTGAAGTATATTCTTCTTCCAAAGGGATTTATGGAATCTATTCTTGTACCAACTATTGTGTACATTGAGCCTCGACTTCATCAAATTCTATCTCCTTCCCTTTGTCTCTTTTGGAGATATGATCCCTCTCAAGGAATATTTAATGTCTTGCCACTGTAAAATTTTTGTCTAAGTGGAGGTATAAGAAATATCCCTATGTTTCCTTGGGGTATCCTATAAAGGTACACTATGTGCCTTGGGGTGCGATTTTCTTACATGAAGAGTCCTTATAAAATGCTTCGTAGCCCCACACATGTAAATTCAATAAAATGGATTTTCTTCAACTCTAGAGCTCGTATAGAATACCATTTATCGATTTAGTTGGTACTTGGTTTAGTATGTGTGTCGTTGTTTGTAACCCATATCCCCAAAAGGATAATGGACGACTCGCATGACTCTTCATTGATCTCATCATGTCCAACTAGATGTGGTTCCTCCTTTCACTCACGCTATTCCATTGGGGTATGTTTAGATGAGTAAGTTGGGATAGGATCCCAAAATCCCATAAGTTATCAATGAAGTATTGATTAGGATATTCCTTACCTCTGTCTGAGCAGAGTTTCTTAATCTTCTTACCATGATGGTTCTCAAATTCATTATTTTATTCTTTGAACTTATCAAAAGAATCCAACTTATACCTCATTATATAGATATATCCATATCCACAAAAATAATCAGTAAAATTTATGAAGTGTTAATACCCTCCCCATGCTTCAACTGGAAATGGTCCACACACATTGGTATAAAACAATTCAAGAAGATCTTTAGCCCTTTCATCTTTCCCACAAAATGGGGATTTGGTCATGTTTCCTTGTAAACATGCTTGACATGCGCCAATTTGTTTTTGTTCAAAAGAATCTAAATATTCTTCTTCATGTAACATTGTCAAGAGTTTCCCATTTACATGAACTAGTCAGTGATGCCAATTTTGGGTGTGGTATGAGTCATGTGAAGTATCTTTGTCATCGATTGTCATTACCTGGTTTGTGTAATCCAACAAATAAAGACCGTTGTATAAATGGGCCCTACCAAAAAAATTCTATCATTATAAATGAAAAAACATTCATTTCCAAACATGAAAACAAATCCATATATATCTTGTCTAGATATAGAAATTATGTTTTTTATTACAAAAGGCTCATAAATAAAACCCTTTAGCACCACGATCATCCCAGTTGGTAAGGTGAGGTGGTAGTCCCCAACAGCTACAGTAGCAAGTCTAGCTTTGTTGGCTACTCGTATATCTATCTCTCCTTAATCAATATTCTTGGATCATCATGGTTCCTATATATGGATACATATGTGAGCTCCACACGTTGTATCTAATAACCAATTTGTAGAAACAGATAGGTTGCATTCAATAACAAACATAGCTGAAGCTTCCCCTTACTTCTTTAGTTGGGTGCAGTTCTTCTTCCAGTGGCCCTTCTTACCACATGCGAAACAGACAGCCTCATGTTCCCTTACCTCCCCTTTTATCTTCCTTTTCATGGAAGGTCATGGAGAGGATTTGGGATTAATTATCTTCGCCTTCCCTTTCCTCTTATTCACCATAAGTACTGAAGGATTTTTGCACATCATATCTTTTTCCACTTGGTGAATGAGGACAACAAGATCAGATAGAGACTTTACAATGTTGTTCAGATTGAAATTGATCACAATGGTAGAGAAGCTCTGGGGGAGTGATGTGAGAATGAAATCGTTGCTCAGTTCATTGGGGAGTTTAAACCCTAGAACCTCTAGGCGCTCAATATACCCAATGAGCTTGACTACATGAGGCCCAGCTGGGGAACCTTCTCCAGACATACTCTAAAAGAGTTCCTTAGAGATCTCAAACCTTTTCTATCTTTCTCTCTCTAGGTAAAGACTACGGAGGTTCTCGAGCATGCTATAAGAATCCACGATTTCATGAAACTTCATGAGCTCACTAGACATTGATGATAGTATCAAACATTGAACATTGGATACTTCATTCATATGTTTCTCATAGACTATGAAATACTTACCACTCACCTCTTTCGTAGGTAGATCTGTTAATGCTGACTCCATCACGTAAGACCTCTGTTCATGGTGTAGGATAACTCGAATAAATATAAACCATTCCTAGATGTTACTGTCGGTGAGGATGGCATCTTTATCTAGAAATGATGGTAGTAATAGTGTGGTTAACTAGTTTTTCATTTTTATTCTGCAATTAAAAGAGCAGCTCATTAGAACTTTCTTGATTACATTTTATAAGAAATAATAAATTTTATTAAGTCTCCAAATATTTTATCAAGTCCCATTATCCCTCACCAATGAACTCAAAATGTCATGTTTCTATGACATTCTAGTGCAAAGGATCTATATTCCCCTTTTCATAAACACAACAAGGGTTCGTCAAGCTATTAGAAGGTATTTAGGTTTGAAGGTCTTTGCCTACTACGGGCATGCAGCTCCTTGATATGTTTAGTGGACTCCCCAATCCTGAAATCCTGAATTTGTATTTCCTCACCTCTTACCTCCAATATTACACCATGTCTAGCAAGGGCTACTCCTCTTGATGTAATATGGTTAATTCAACCCAAAAACCATGATAAGGGCATCCTATATACAAGTAAGTTTCCCAAAAAGGGTTGCTCAAACACATAGTTTTATTAAATTTTTCTCTTAATCATGTAATGGAAGGATTGTTCTGAAATAACATTTTATTTGAGGGATTTTTATCTTTTATCCATGAATTGATTATTATCATTATCACATGCTTGTTAATATTATTTGGAATTTAATTATGTGATTAACCATGTCTTGATAATATTTACGCATAAATCTTGGTTATTTTAGATCCATCTTGCATCCTTATTTAATTCATTAATTATGGGATCATGACAACGCATCCATAATGATAAACCATGCAACTAACAAAAATAATATAATGTAAATAGAATGGTCACAAGATTTCTAAATGGTTAGTTTATCTATCAGTGGATAAACTAACCTTGACATAGTGGAGAAACTCCTTGAACCATTTGGGTTTGTGTTTGCATATTCCACCTGTCCACCTCTTTATATCCTATGATTGGTTTCTTCTCACCTCCAACTTGAACCACCTCTTCTAGCTTGTGAATTCCATCCATTACATATTATCTTTTTAACTCATATACATGTGAGGGTTAAAACAAGGTTTTACATAAAAGAAACCTTGGGCATGCAGACCCAAGATATTAATGTGGATAAGGCTCACAGGCCAACAAATTTAATTCAAATAAACTTATTAAATGAAACCATCCACATAAAATGGTTGTCATCTAGCTCATGATCATACATACATGCAATGATACTTATTAATAAATAAAACTAGAAATCAATTATTTAATCGCTCTTGTTTAAGATAAATCATGCTCAAATCAATTAATTATCGTCTTTAAATAATAAATCCTTTTATCTTAAACCCTTCTCTGAATTTCCTTGAGATTCTCATCCATTGTAACTTTAAACAAATAAATTAATTTAAAACTATACTTTTTACATAACATGTACCTTGGAGGAAAACTTGTTAATTCCTATTCATAACTACTGATTGAGAAGAAATGAACATTAAGTAGATGTTAAATTAGACATATATATATATACAACACCAATCATGTGTTGCGCCTCAGCTTTATGCCTGCATGATGGTACACATCTCAAGGGTTTGTATAATATAATAGTAAATTTTAATAATTCTAAGTAATTTGGATGTGTGCATAATGTATAGTTCTATCTACATGGCATGTACTATTTTTCACCATCTATCCGAAGTACACACCCAGGGAAACAGCTTGTGAGTATACATCGGAAATCTTTGGAGTAAACAGGGTGTCCAGTGGTCCACATGCCATATAGTTCCTCACTACACGGTCTCTAGCTGGGAAATCCATGTACGAGGTACACAGTCCAACCCTAACCCTAAGGGACTACATGCCTTATCCATTACGCCAGACGGCGTGTAATCTGAAAACTATGTGCCACCTATTCCTGGTCAATACACAGAGTGATTTAATACTATGAAATACTCCAATACATGGCTTGGTTTAGTAGACTGGCCTAATGCATTGAATCATGACTACACAGCATGTACTGCCAAATACACTCTGTGTGTTCTAGTGTTGTACGACCAGGATGCTTTGGCACCTCTAGATGAGAAAATCTATTTTATTTTAATCAAAATTTGAAGAAAATATCATTTCATATGGTGAAAGAGAAACTAAAGAGGAGGAATAGATCTCAAGATTCTGATTTGAAGAACGATTTACTTGAATTTAAGCAACAAAATTATTAAAAGAATAATTCAACAATGAAATATTTAAATAATTATAAACTATGATGTAACCACTCTAATTCCACTTGAAGGTTTCAGGCGTAGTCAAAGTGCGGTTAGGATGACACCAAATATGTATTTTTACCATGATCAATGATTATTCCATGATTAATACGATGATGAATTCTAGTCTCTATAGAATATAATCAATGAATTATATAAAGAATAATGAGTCCCAAAACCTTTTGAGATGATCTTGCACCTCATGTTTATAATTAATTTTATTAATTTCATAAAGAAAACAATTCATGGATCCTTGGTATTTTTCTTTGTTGATGTATTTGGTCATATAGAATGACCCTTATAAATTATCATGTTGTGTTTTTAAGGATCCAAACTAGAATCCCTCTAGAGATGATCCACATGTGCTCTGATGGCCTCCGATCGACACTACTCATTCTCTGGGTCCTAGCGCAGAGAATTGAGTTTCTTGTGTCGATCATTATTGATCGCCTATTCTTCATCCTTGAAGAACGTCTCTCATTATTGAGATGGGAGAGCCGAGGATTCAAGAGAGAAATTATTTGGCTCAATAATTCCCAACTCACCAGGCATGTGGTGTGGTTTATGGCACAATAGGCATACTTGCCTATTTATATACATTGAATTTCAGTTACAATTTTTAATTGCATAGCAATAATTAAATAGATTCATAAACTTAGAAGAAACTCATGCATTTAATAATAATATTGTGTGACTATTTATGGTGTGCCAACTTGCACAAAATGGAATTATAAATAAACTTCTACATCACAAAATAATAGTACCATTATTTTAATTTGTGCCAACTTGTTAAATAATTATAAACCATCTTACAAATAATTATTTTACTACCAGACCGACCTTGGTCCGCTCGAACTCCACTTCCATTTATTGAACAAATGAATAAATAAATATATATATTATTATCTTAAATAAATATTTTATTTAAAAATTGGTAAATATTTATTTATTAAATGTTCAATAAAATAAATAAATATATTCTATTTAATTTATGCGATATTTTTAACTTGAATAAAATTATTCCACATTATTGAGAATAAAATTTATTTCATAAATTAAATTCTAGTTGAATTTAACCAAGACCACCAAAAAATTTATTGTGTGGCCCTCTAGGATTATTTCTCATTGGAATTGGGTAGGCTTTCCTAATATTCAAGAGTACTATTTAGAAACGGGTCAAGAAACCCTAGATAATGAATGTAAAGTCGCATAAATGACATCCACAAAAGACTTCTCACTGTTTAATATAATCTCATTGTCGCAATATCTCATCAAGCAGGTTTCATGATTGTGTCCTCAACTTTTGTTCTTGATACGTCGTTCTTTAACTGCCTTAAATAAACTCATTGTTACACCATGGCCATGGAATTTCTCACAATAGTTTTATTTCAATCAAATGGCTGAGATATCAACTTCCATAAATGGAAGGGAAAAATTATTCCTCAACATATCCATTATTCACAAGCCACTCGTGATTCACCCAATGTACCCTACTTCCCGCCGACTTTATATGTAACATTTTTCATCCGTAAATAAAAGTGAGAAAGTTGTGAAAAGTATTAATTATAATATTAAAGTCTAAGGTTCATTACACATTCTCGCAGATAGAAATATCTGATGACACCAAAACATGCAGATTTCCTACTAGCGGTCCTATTCTCATAATCTTTTTCTTTGAGATTACCAAGTGTGAACTTCATGATAGGAAGTCTCATTTTTTTATGATTACTCTCACATAATGGTATTCATGCTATGTGTCCCATCATAGCATTTTATTCAACCGCAGAACAATATTTAAGAATATTGTTATAGAAATTCAAGGTTCTCATCATAGTGGGGAACTTCCATGACCTTATCAATGCAACAAATATTATAGGGCATTATTACATCATAATCATGTAGAACAATGAAAAATATTAAATAATACATTAAATATCCATGTAATTAATGTAAAACTATTTGGTTCTAGGACACCACCTCTTATATTTTTACCATAACTATAAAAAGTATTTTTTACTATTTTTACTATTCATTCTAGTAACATATTTTGTTAACATTATTAAATAATATATATATATATAATTATTAAAAACAAGGAATCTATTTTTTCAAATTCAATTCATATAAGTGTTTGAAATATATTTTAAATTAAACTTATAGGCCACTCCAAATACTAGTTTTTCAATAATTCCAATTTTTAATGATAAATGAATGTATATTATCTATGTGAAAAGTATCTATAATAATAGTATTTGTTGTTAATAATTATAATTATATAATATATATATATCATTTAAATTTTCCACATTAGGGGTTATTTGATTAATTTAAAATGTAACATTATTATACACATTTTAACAGTTTCTAAAAAATGGTGTTTTAATGAATAAAAATATACATAAAGTAAAATCTAGTATAAAGATTGTTTGAATGAAAATAATTGTATTCAATTTAATATAATTATTAATATTTAAGTTATTAATGAATTTAATATAATGATGGGACTAAATTTATTAAAAATAATTGATAATTTTATTAAAAAAATGTTATATTTTTCTATCTATTAAAATAAATATTTTTTTAGAAAAAATTCCTAAAATTCAGTGTAACTTAATATCAATATGAGGATTTCAAATATTATAATCATGCTATAAAATTAATTTTATAAAATCGGTAAAAATTGTAGTTAAATTATGAGTTAAAAGACTCACTAAAGGGTCTTTTAAAATAAAATACTGATATTCATAAAAAGATCCTTTTTCATTAAGATAATCAAGGATTTATATCTAATCAGTAGATTGCCAATAAATTTATTTTATACAAATTTAATAATAATAGATTTCAAAATTTAGATACTTATATTAAATCATTCAAATTTGTTAGCTAGTTAATATTTTCCAAATTTAAATAATAATATTCTTATATTATTTTGTGGTTACTTTAAACTCTATTTTTCATGTAACACATGTTATAAGTGAAAAAATTTAATTTTAGATAATCATATCCAAAATAATTATGGTTTTAGGGAAAATAATTTCATTTATATTCAAGGCTCGTTTATGAAAATATTGTACCAAAATGATTCTAGTCCTCAAAATATCAAAGTAGTCAAGGTTAACTCCCAAAAATATCATAGTGGAAAAATTACCATACTAATCAATATAAATTCCACTTTCTAGTACTTTTTACAAGATCAAATATCAAAAAATTATTAGTGCATTGGATTGAGATATATTTATCAACCACCACTGAATTATAATCATACAAATGTGTTACTTAAGATTATAAATAATTTAACATATCAAACCCCTTGAAAGAAAATGTGCTTTATAATCATTTCGCAATAGCATAACTGTGGAAACAAAAAAAGTTTCAAAATCATTCCATAATTTCTTCATTTTATCTCCCATAGATGAAGACTAAAGTTTAATATATATTTTAATCACAGTATAACCTATGGAAGAGAAATATGTTTCATAAATATATTATCATAAAATATATAAACCATTTATAGAGATAATGAGAATGGTATCCTTGGATCATATCCCCATTATATCATAAGTAACAAAAAAATATATCATCATAGAAGGAACATGATTTTGAAAGAACACTTCACACATTTCTTAAAGAAAATGGACTTCCACATTAAAAACCGATTCTAATAACTAGTGAATCTTAAAATATTTTTAAAAAAAATTAATTGAAAATAAATTTGGAAACTTATATAGGAACCTTTAAAGAACATATTTGTTTTGATGTTGTAAAATTAAATAAATGTGTAATAGGTAACAAACAAATATTCCTTTCACACTTTTAAAAACATTAAAAAATCACGTATTTAGAAAATGGGGATTATAATCCTTATAATATTTTTTATAAAAATAAAATTGTGGGTAAATATGAATTTAAATACTAAAAAAATAATATGAAAACGTTTTTTATTTCTTATTTAGAAATTTTGTATTTGGAAGAAAAAGAATTATGGGCTAGAAAGAAACATAATTGTTTCATAATCATAAAAACATTTTATCAATAATTTTAAGTAACAAGGGAATAAAAATGGCTCTATTACTTTAAAAATTAATGACCCAATATATGGGAGTTACATTAGTGGGGTTTATTAGTTAATAATAAAATAATTTACCTCAATTGAAATTAAACCATAAGAAATCCTGATTAAACAGAGATTGTCAAATAAACCCTTTTACCATTGATATTTTGGGGATAATAAACCTCATGAATGAAATCAATTAGTTGAAAAATAAAATACCGTGAATTATAAATTAATCATGATATAATATTTAATAAGTTTGTATATGCACAATATAAAATAAATTAGTTTTATAAAGGAATATGTCTATCAAAGAAAGATGTCATGAGATGAAACACATAACTTATGTCTCGAATTACATCATGCATGGTTAATCCAAATGAATATAAAATATTTGTTTATTATAAATATATTTTTGAAAGATAATCATATTTATAATATCAAATATGATTTACCTATGATGTTTCCTTACCAAATTTATTCGTAATTAATTGTTAAAAAAACTTTCCGGTATTAACTAGTTCATTTTTCATAGAGGTTTTGGATTGGTAACATTGGTCCTTTTATTTTGGTCATGGTTTAATCATATAAAAATTTTTATACACTATATAAATATAATATTTATTCATTATCTATGTTTTTATAGTAATCCATTAAATTTATATATATAAAATGATTTACACTGTTAAGGGAGATGGTAGGTAATACGTATGCATAAATACGGATTTTATATTATCAACAGATGATACCAAAGAAAGATAATTAATATTTTATTAATAAATAATCATTTCAATTTCATTTATATTATATATCTTCATTAAATCCATCCTTATTACCTTCTATATAATGAATAATTGGAGAATTATTCACATCACTTCAAGTGGTACTAGTCAGCCATATACAATAGCGATGTTGTAATTTTCCTAGAGAATGTAATATAAGAAATTTTATGTGATATTATTATTAGAGAGTACAATTATAAAATAAATAACCTATAAATATTTTGAATCAACAATTATATCCATCCATGAGATTTGGTGATAGAAAATGAGTAATATCTATCTGTGAAATGGAGTTCTACCGTACACATGATCGATTGTTTTGTATTCTATTTGATTGAAAATTTTACAGACGTATGTCATTAAATTTGAATAATAACATATAATTACATGGTATATACTTGGGTTTTTATATTTAAATATTTTCAATAAATTTTATGTAGGTGGATTAAGAAATAATATGAAAAACATTTTCATTAATTTTACAACTTCATCAGATGACCTCTTTAAGTTTATATCTAAATCCACCACAAGAGGATTATATAATAAAATGTAACCATGATTTTCTCAGGACAAAAAAACGAAATGAATCATAATTGAGACTTAATTGTATTATTGAAATAATATTTCTAGAAAGTTTTTGTTTGAAAAGTTTTACTTCATTTTAAAACTTATCTTTTTAGTTATACCATCATGTAAACCCACTTTAACCTTACCCACAGTAATAAATTATTATTGTTTTTACTAATCATTTTGGTGAAATTATATGTTCAATGTATTATATAATATTAATTATTATGATTCAAATTATAGATTCCATTTTCCAAAATTCAACTCCGAAAAGTTGAAAATTTTAGTTTAAAATTAAACCCATAAACATTATGAAAAAATTGTTTTTCAAAGAGATAATCATAAAAAATATAGAATTTTATTATATAAAAAATCATAATAAAATTTATTCTAATAACATAAATTGGATTAATAAATATATAATGTACAAAATATTAATATTGAAATAATATTAAAATAATTTGGATGTTTTTAAAATCTATAAATTAAAAGATATTTCTTAATAAAAACCAGTATTGTTTATTATTCATAAAAACTTTTATATTTTAAGATAATTATCCAAAATTAACTCAAATATAATATTGAGATATAGATTTTAAAAAAAAATTCACAAAATTTAATAATTGTTGAAAAAATTTCATTCTTATTATTTTTTATAAAGTTAAATAATATTTTTTAGAAAAATTTATTTTCAAATCATATAAAGACTTTAATAAAATTTATGTACTTCTAATCAATATTTTTTATTTATATAAAATCATAATAAATTAATAATTTAAAAGTTTTTATTTCAATTTATACATCCATGTTTGATGTTTGGGTTATCAAATTCTTGAATAAATAATCATATCAATAATATATCACAATTCCTTAAAAATTATGCTTCATATAAATTAAGAAATGAAAAAATTAAATATATTTAGAACAATATTTCATAAATTCATAGGTTGTTAAAAGGAGATGGTATCAAATAAAAATGTATGGGCACCCAGCTATGGAATGACATACTATGTCATATTATCAAGGCCTTGTACAATGTTTCTTAAGAAGGAATCTAACATGTATTATTTGAAGTGTTTGTAATCTCATAATGTTATTTCATGTTGTTCCCTTTTTTATACATGATTCAAGTAATTTAGTTTTCAATCCTTTTCCCGCTAAAAAACAAATATATTCAAATTGTATTCATGTGCATATCTTTACACACTCCCCAAGTTTATGTTAGGATCATAAAATTTGATGTCAAATATATGCATATATTGAAAAAATACATCATATGTATAATCTATATGAATGATTAATTTAATGATCATAGAGTTAGATGTAGCTAAAAATCATAACAAATGTAAACTTGGAGAAATAGATATCCAACTAAATTAACCAACATACAATTGGAATAATTCTCTAGTTTAGTATTTATATCAACCCCATGTACCATTACTTGGGGATAGATTCCTCAATAGTGAGTCCAATTTTTTATTACCATAAATCCTAATATGGAAAAACAATATCCAAAAATTAAATTCAATCTAATGAATTCAATTATTAATATATTTAATTATGGATAAAAAACCAAATTTATTATCTTCCCTAACATCTATTGTAAGGATATATCTAGGATTAGATTAAATACTAAACCAAAGAATATAGAATATTAATTTTTTATAAGAAAAAATACTACAGATGAATATACAATGGATAAAACCTTTAATTAATGAATGATTTGAACAAAATATAAAAATTTAAGAATAATTAAAAATTAAATTCTAATTATAGAAAATTTATAATTATATCGTTATATTATGAATGTTCAATATATATTAACATAGAAATTTTAAATTCATTAAAATAATATCACATTCAAATAATTCTTTATATTGAATTTTATTTTTAAATAGATACTATTTTTTGAATTATAAAAAACAATTAAAATAAAATATTCTATTACATAGACATTTTACATAATCTAATTATCTCATATTTTTTCATTATTTAATATTTGATAATCTAATTCACAAAAATTGCTTTTTGTTTATTAATTAATATCTAACTAAATAACCTATATTCTGTACAGTTTAAATTAATTTATTTCTATTGAATCATAATTTAAATTGAATTTATGTTATAAATTGGTTTTATTACATAATTGATAACATAATATAAATCATTTTATATGATTTTTAAATAAAAACATGTATTTTTTAGCTCATATATTATTCTATATAACTTAATTAAAAGATATATCAGTTATTAATAATAAATATTCAAGAAAAAATACATCTTAATCATTTATTTAATTATGAATATTTTATAATTACTTAATTTAAATATTAATTTATTATTAATTAAACATGCCCATTGTACCTTTTAATATCATTTATATTTTTTTAAACATAAAAATAATTTTAAATCCTAAAATGATTTTCAAACAATTTATGATATTTCTTATTTAGATATCATATAATTTGTATTTGTAAACTTATACTACCCTTATTTGGCTGCCAACATGTAAGGGTTAGATGATAGCTTCCTTCTATGTAAAGGAAATTATGAAATTAGCATAACATAGGTTTATTATGTGATAGCATTTAGTTTATATACACCCTCTCTCCATAGTGTTATAGTTTGGATATACCAGTACATGAACACTCTAAATAAGTGTAAGTCTCAAATAAACCTTACATAGACCACTGGGGAAGAAATTAAAATTATTATTAAGACATGAATTCATATGGATAACTCAGTTTGACCATTTTACTAATCCTATTTTCATAATGGGGCATTGCAGATCCCTTTACACCTAAGGGTATGCAACCTCAAAACCATACATAATACCATTATATAGAATGGTTTGTTTTATTAACCCATATGTAAAACAATATATTTATTGGTAGTTGAGGTGGCACCTATGCAGATAGCTCTGTGTTAGGATAATTCAATAGTTACGTTTACATAACGTAGTATAAGAAAGTTGAACATTTTTAAATTTAAAAATATAATCAATAGAAATAAAAATCATTACATATTTTTCATTTATTTTTATTTTCAACACATCATATAATATAACATAAATAGTGATTCTCTTTGATACCACTTTATCACTTTTTAATATTTTGGTAAAAATTTTAACAACAATTTGTGCCAAAAGAAAAGATTCTGACCATTTATTAAGAACAAATAAAAAGTACATATAAGGCAGATGGGAACAAGAAAATAGAAATGTACTCATCCACAAAACAACAAGTCTAAATATCATAATATGACAAATCATTTCCATAATCAATGTCAATAGTAGGTGCCCATTCAGATTGAGATTTATCCGGATTTAAAATCTTAAGAATGTTTGTGTCCACCTTTATGTTCATCTTCAAAGACGATCTGGTAGACATGTTCCTAGGAAGGTTAGAATAATCCTTTCTTGGTCACCGCTTTGATGGAAAAAAGTGAATCCCTCGCTATAAATCATGTTTCCCTTTCTACTCAAGACAACTTTCTTAAAGGAGGCACACCCACCACTACTTTATTCGTTAATTGGGGTACCATTTCCCTTTTCATTATTAGAAACGTTCCCTCATTTCTCAGATAATTCATAATATTTAAAGAGCTTTAGGATTTCTTGGTGACCATCAAAATGCTGTTTTGCATCAATATTATTAGAGACATAAACCTAAGAGTAATCATGGATCATCAATCCTAAATACAATGCAGGGGTTTCCCAAGTTGATGTAACCTCTTTACCCAAATTAACCTGATTGACCGAGTGTCCACTATGATCTCTCTTCAGAGATATAACCACCAACAAGCTATTTACTTGACACATAGATACCTGAGAGTTAGATTTCTTAAAATTCAACACATCTGGCACAATGGATGTTGGCTCCTTGAGTGCAGCACCATTATGAACGATGGCATTTAAAAAAGCCACATCATTCTTCCTTGAAATCATTTGACAAGGATTTGTGGGATGACCCATCACCCCACATTCCTTACATCAAACATGCTTATCACACATCTCTAGAGTGTATCCCACATCCATAAATTCATTATAGGAAAGTGGTTTTTTCATACACAAAATAGATTTGAATATTGTCATAAAGAGTAGGAAGAGTTACCTTATCAATCAAGATAGATTGCAGGTCATCAGCCACCAACATCTGAGAAAATTGACCAAATCGGACATCCTCAGTCAACTTTTCACGACGAATAGATGTACCAATTGTTGTGGTAATATCATACAAAATCCTCAGATGCTAAAAGACCCAATTGAGACCAAGACGATGAACCCAGACATGAGAAAATTCATTTCTTACATGTGGAAAAATTATGTCCAAAGGCCATTCATGTAAGTGAAGACAATCAGGATTCAACATAAGAGTCCCAAATATCTAGGAACAATGCTCCAAATACTATAAAGGAAACATATAATGAAAATACTAAAACCAAGAGAGATGCATTTTCATTTAAAGAAACCCCATAAGATCGAGGTTCTTTGAATCAAACCATCAAGCTTCTAATGTTTTCAGCATTAGGTAATACAATTTGTTCAATTAAGATTTTTTCCCAATTTCCATTCAATTAGTGAGCTTTGTAGGGTTAGCTTCAACATGAGCAGCTAAACCTTTATGAAGGATTCTACCAAGTCATGAGTCCTTGAACATACCCAAAGAACAAACTCCATTCATCTTCATCCCCAAATTTTTATTATTTAAAGAAGCAACATAATATCTGTTTAATGAATATTATTAATGTTTAATAAAAAATATTCCCCCACCTATAGTATCCATGAGATTATTTAAAACACTCGACATTAAAGGAGGATCATAACATTCTGTATGACCAGCTATAGCCTATAGTGAAAATAAATAAGATGAAAATAACATAATTTCCAAGAGAGGTTTTTTAAATAATCAATATGTATATATATATTCACAACCATATCAACGAATTAGTTTACATATGCATTATAAGTTTTCTCTAAACTTCTTAAATTTATTAATTTGGTATAATAGATGAATAAATCTTTCATCCGACACATAGATTTAATATATGAATACACTAACTCCAATATATTCCCAATCATGAAATAGTATCATTAGAATATAGGATTTTTTTTAAATTATTGTAGGTATCCCGTAAACATAAACATCATACCCATTAATATATCAAAAAATATATGATGGTCTTCACCGTTGAAGTATCCAAATTAATTTTAGTGTAATTATTAGTTAGATGAGAATATATTGGGATCTAACTCAAGATGTTTGTGTATATCAAAGACCCATTATTCTATGATTAATGTGACATTGTTTTCAACTTCAATTACCATAGTGTATCATATCAACAAGAAGGATATCATAGTTCTAGTTCATAGAAACATTAGTTATTACAGAATAATTAAGGTCTTTAAAATGTACTAAAATAAAGAGACATTAATATAATTTCCTTATCTTCCTAAAAAAATCTTAATATTATTACAATATCAAATCACTATCCAAGAAAAAACTAACTCAATTTCCACTCTGATTACACCCACATCACCATAGTCCCACCTATGCTAATAATATTTTTTGTGTTCCCCCACATGCCTTCATCCAATATATAAGTGGTTAGAAAATGTGTTTATTGGGAATATACCACAATATAGGAGGATGTAGAATAGTGTACCTTTACACACTAATAGGATTATGAAACCATTTTTTTAATCGAATATAATGAGACTATATATGAAAAAAATTCAATCAATAACCTCTTAGAAAATATCATTGTACATCAATTTAAAAATTGTTTGAAGGTGGAAAAATACACTCTTATCCATGTACTAAAAAATAAACCTAGCCTAATAGAAGATATAGGTGAAATACTCATGCTCATGATCTCCCAGTTTAAATATTTCCAACATGTACTACCTTATGTTATAGTAATAACCTACTAACAATGAGTCTACTGAGATCACCACCTTACTGTCTATCTTCTACATATGACAAAAAACATGATTGAAAATACCATGTAGGGTTTAGAACATTCATACTCAACAGGGTTTCATTAATATTAAAATATGGATACAAATTGGAACAATAGTTATCTCAACCTTGATCAATAGGGTAAGGGATGAAATATTGATAATTTCTCATGAAAGGATTTTAATATTCATGTAAGATATTCATCCTCACATCTATCTAGAAGAAAAATATATATATATATCTCCCAAACATCAAAGATACAATTATAATATGGCATGAGTTTCCCAAATATTCAAATAAATTAGTATCCCAATTTTCTAATTATATGGTCATGAAATATTAACTATGATGGAGTATCTTGATCATTTTAAGTCTAACTAGATTTGGTTAAATTTGGATTCCATAGAAAATAGATCATTGGATATTCAAGTAGAGGTATAAATTATATCTCTATATAATAAAAATATAGAAGACTATAAAAGATGATAGTTTTTTAGGAAATTCTATTCCTACCTAGGGATGACGATATGAAACTATTCATTGATGTTAGTATACTATGAGGGAGAGTTTTCACTTTGTAAAAACATCTGAGCAATAAGACTGATCATTCTAGAGTGTATATGGTTGACTAATAATTCTTATATATCATAATCATGATCATTAAAAAAAGTTAAAAAATAAATCCAATGTGTAATTTAGTGAATCCTAAGACTTTATGATATATTTAATTTAAATTAATTATAATATCATTGATAGATTGTAGTAATCACATACCAGATTCTACATGATTTATAATATGGTATACAATTATAACCTAAACATTAAATTGGTGGGTATGAATTGGAGAAAACAAATAATGAAATTGCATTGTTTTACTCATATAAAAAATAAATTCATTTTTTATCAATCTATGAGAAAATTTATAAAAATCATTTAAATGAAAAAATGATTTTTATGACAAAATTTATTTTTCTAAAAAGTTGATTCATCACATTTTTGATAATTATATTAAAAATATATTATTCCCATTTTAGGGAATTTATATGAAAATATGAATAATTTTTTTTAAATCGAAATGTAAAAAAATATCTTATTCTTATTTTTTTACAATTTTTAGAAAAGATAAATTTTTCAATGATAATTGAAAAATACTAGTTTTTATTGAGAAATTAAATTTCAGTTAAATAGTTAAAAAATTTCAATATTATTTTAGAATTTTTGTAAGATTAAAATTAATTCAATAAAAGTTTATGTAATCCAATATAAATCATTAGAAATAGTTTTATGTTTACTTTTAATATAGGAAATTACTATATATATAAGGAAACTTACTTGATGGAAAATAATTTTTTGATACTCTTAACAGTACAATATTAAATTAAATTATTCTAATCATTTGATTTGAATTTGGTAAAATCAATTCCATATTTTTAATCATAAAAATAAATATTAGTTAATAATTTTAAATTATTTTAATTCCGTAATGAATTGTAAAAACAATAAAAAATAATTACCACAGTTAATGTCAAAAAAGTATTATAGGGGGTTAAACTACAAATATTTGGTTTGACATTACATATAAAAAATTACAATTTTTAATTATATAGAATTTTTTTTATATCAAATATAATTTGGTACTTTTCCATTATGGATCCATTTGGTATATGTAAAACCTGGGTCTATTTTATTCTATTAAAAAATTCTAGGTGTCTCCTCTCACAAACTTAAAAAAGGTCACCCCTGTCTCTCCACTACACAATTCATGATCCATTTACTTCAGCTAATACCAAAAAAATAACTTTTATAACTGTATATTCATGACCTAAATTCCTTTTTTATCATAAAAATATCATTCATGGAAGGATTTATGTATAAACCTAAAGAAGTTATTTAAATAATAGGTGCAGTTCCTACCCATGAATCTTCATTTTATTTCTCAGTAAACCCCCTCCAAATTATTTCCAACTATAATAAAAATAATATATATCATATCTTACTTATACTGAGGTCCTATTATATTTTTTCCATAACATAATTTTATCCCCTCTTCTATCAAATATGAAACGTTACAATCAATTGTGTGTATGGTGTTAACAACCTCACGAACCGAAAACTTATTTTCCATTACTGATTATCATGGAAACAAATAATGATGGATTTAATATATATATATATATATATATATATATATTATTAATGAAATTACTATAATTATTAATCAATATTATCTCATCTACCTTCTTCCCATCCCATCTGTTATAAAATTACAACTTCGCTTAAGAATATATGTGGACTACCACCTCTTCGAATCGATATCATACATCATTAATTTTATTTTTACATAGACAGTATTAAGGGTATATTTATTGAATATATATTAATTATATAATATATTAATGATTATTGAATGGTTATTTGTAATTTACCATTCGTTCATTCCACCCATCAAATAATGGAAATATCATTCATGCATACGTTTGACCTACTATCTCGAAGAATAGTGTAGATCATTTTTAAATAAATAAATTTTATAGATGACTATAATTATGAATATAATTAATACATATATATATATATATATATATGATATTTTAATATCGATTTATATTATGGAGATGATGGATACATGATCAATTTATAATGAAAGAAGATACCAAACCAAAACATACCTGAAAACCAAAGCAGTTGTCATACAGAATACTGTTTTTAATATAGAATTATTAATAAAAAATAATATAAAAGGTTATATGTAACAAAACATATATAATATTATATATATAAATATATATTTTTAACATATTTATAATAAATATATAGTTATTATACCGGAGGTTCAAACATTTATAAATGAAATCATACATGAGGTAAGGGTTTATTGTCTCACTTTTACTTCCCAAATTCATATTCCATATTCTCCACTTATTTGATATATTGTTTTCTGTACAATTAACCTTTGATATGTAATATCATGAATCTCTTTATATTAATTTTATTTAAACTTTTATTTTATGGTACTTCTTTCACATTTTGAATGATTCAAAAGATATGAAAGTAGTAATGGTTTATTTCACAATGACATATTTATTTAGGTTTGTTTATGTTAAACTATCCTCTAGGTTAAAGATTGAATATTTATATATTAATACCAATATATTTTATCGTACATTGGTTATTCATGAATTTATCAAATAACTATAGCAACTTTCTCTAATTATTATATAAAATTATTGAAAAAAATGGTTTTATGAATTTCCAACTTTATTTAACTTTTCCATCGAAAGTGATTTTTCTTCCATTCCCATATTTTCCTTACAATATTTTCAATAATATTTTAAATATTCTAAAATGATTTATTAAATACATTTTAAACATTTTTCTAACCTAAATTTTTTTTAAATGGAATCTTCCTATCATTTTTCAAACTAGGGAGCTTTTATATTTTTAAAGTGATAGAAAAAAAAATTCTTTAAAATTAGATTGAATGAATTTTATTTCCAACCATCTAGATTGATAAATGATTATAATTTTCAATTAAATTTTTCAATGAATTATTTAAAATAAAATTTTGAAATTATTCATGAAATTTATATGTATTAAAATTGAATTTCAAATTTAAAAGCTAATTTTCCTCAATAATGTTTTTGATAAAATTTATATTGTATTTAAATTGATATATGAAAACCACCATTATTTTACTTATTCTTAACTGGGTATATTTTGTAAGCATTCCATAATTGTTATATCTTTAGATGGATAATTATTTTTTTGACTACAAATGTATTATTTGACACAATTCTCTATATTACTCTACATGGTTAATGATAATTAATATTTATTTGAGAAAATATTAATATTTCATATGTTAGTATTTAAATAAGAATGTTTAAATTGATATTATTTCTACCCTTTTATATTTTGAATGAATTGGACATTGTATGTGATAGTCGAGGCTTGTTATATCCCTTTGTGCATCAATAAGTCTCATCAGACAGACTAGATTAGGTATTTTATTGATTCCTTACCAAAATATGTTTGATTTCATTTCATTGGGCCTTAATGGAATGGTATGTATGTACGAAATTATACATTCCCTAATGATGAGTATAGTTATTGATATCCATGTGATTATTTAAATTGTTATGATAAGATATTATTGTCTAAAGTATATATTTTGTTAATTTCCTATAAATACATCCATGTCATGATAAAAAATGTTGATATGGATCTAATTTTGTTGTGCCTAAGGGTAATAACATGGAAAAGGGTGAACTAGGATTTCATGTGATCATCACCCAGTACATGATAATGGGTTGTTTAGCACATCTACTTTAGACCTACCTAGGGATCTAGTTTGGTTATTTCACATTTTCATTACAAAGCATTATGAAATATTTGAAAATAAACTAATTTTATAATATTCTAAAATAAACCAATTTTATTATATTGATATTTGATTTGAATAATTTTTTCAATTTCTATTAATTGTTTCTCTTTTTTTGGAATTATAAATTATTTTTCTTAATTTTATGATCTAATATAGTGATTATCATTACATTGAAATGGTTACCAACCTAATTAAAGGTAACCATGTAAATGAATTTTTTCCACATGGGTATTTACATCCTAAGAAGGATAATGAAGCTAGAGATGGTGATAAAAAAAATTATAACCATATTTTGTCATCTGAATCAGGATATGATCAATAACCATGACTATATAGAGCATCCCACTAATCCAAAATATTTTGTAACAATGCTAGACCACTTAATGAATCATAATACTCTATCATTTAACGGGAATAAAAATCCATTTTCAGCTAACCAATGGATAATTTCTATAAAGTTGTTAATTCTTTCTTCAAGAATTAATCAAAGGAATAAAGATATCATTGAAGTGTATTTCCTCTCAGTGGATGTTATTTATATTTCAACAGATTAAATAGATGATTAAAATTTAATATCATTACTCCCTATAGAACAAACATAGTGAAATTAATGCACCTGAATAAACAGTTATAGGAGTCGTAGGATAGGGTATTTTTCTTCATATTATTTCATATTGGGGATCTACTATTCTTTTCATTAATAAGAAATATAGATCAATTAATTAGTGATATTAATACATGGAAATCAATACTATTTTGAAAAATAACAAGTATTATTTAACTCACATACATTAAACTATTTTACCTATAACTGTAAAGACCCAGAATTTCCATGTAATATTTTTTTAATTAAATGGGAATTTTAGGAGTCCGTGAAAGTTGACCGCACATGATTTCAAGGCCTGTAGTTCCAAGAATGAATTTATGAACATTATTTCGAGTACGTTTAGTAAATGTATGAGTATGTTTTTATAATTTTCAAACAGATGCTCAGAATTGAAATCTAAGGGCACGGTTGAACTCGCAGCACCGGTTTTCGCTTAAAGAAACTTTCACCTTTACGGTAGTTGGTCGAGAGTGGAAGTTAGTTTTTAAGTTTTTTGTGGAAATAATAAAATAAAATAAAAACACATTTCATTTTATTTTTTTGTAACCACCCTCCCATGTGGATGTTCAATGGTGGGGTCCACCGGAACTAAACCTCCTCTTTTAGATTTATTGTGGTGGGGACCACCCAAGATATCAAAACCTCAAAATTTAAATTTGGGGGTGGGGACCACCCAAACCCCATTAATAGGTCGAGAGTAAAAACTCTCAACACCCTCATTAATGTGGAGGAGCCTCTTGGGCTTCCTCCACAATTAATTGTGCCAACCCTAATGCTTTAATTATGCCACCGACCATAATTAATTAAGCTTTTTGAATTCTTTACATCAAAATAATAGATGGATTAATCTATTATTTTGGAAGCACTTTACAGATGGGTGGATTTGGGATAATTTTTCTCCATCTAAGAACACTTCCTCCATGAAGAATGCTTCCTCTACAAAGAACGCCGGTGAGGGGCGCCTACGACTTCTTCCTTGGAAGCACCTTGCAGAGGCAACCAACGTGGGATGTCTTCGACGACTGACCTTCCATCCTCATCAACATCAAAAAACTAAATGATGTATGGGGTTTATTTGTGTGATAATACCTTCCTTGATTTATTTTCGGTTTGGGTAAAATCTGTGCAGAGGTCATATAGTTTGAGGTTCATTGATCTTATTTCTTCTTGATCCAAATCATACCACCCTAAAGTGGAGATTTCGGGCCAAACAAACATGGTCTGACCCCTCCACTATTCTTATTTTTGGTGTTCTTTGGAATAAAGGAAGGCGATGAAGGAAACGGTGCTGCCATCTATGGACTCCATGGCGCTCCAGCGTACTGGCCGAACCGGCTTTGTTCCCTCACTGCCCTGGGCCAAACCGGCCTTACACCCCCCGCTGGCCGAGTCACCCTGGTCGCGCCGCCCACCAGCCGTGCCACCTGCCTGTTGAGCCACCCCAGCCGTGCCACCCCCCCCCCCCCCTCGGCAACACCACCTGGCGGTTGCACCACCTACATCCCTTTGATCCAACCAGGCTTGCACTGCCCATGGCCCTCTGAGTTGCCCCATCTTGCAGCGCCCATGACCCTCGGAGCCACCCCACAACCTCGTGCCATCGCAGCACCCTCCGCGGTCGAGCCACGCTCGATGTTCTCTATGGAACCTCACAGCCTACTAGGTCGGACCCAACAGGGTGGGACAGACCCAATGGGTTAGGCCGAGTCAACTCGAACCAGGTCGACCCAGGTCGGCTCGGGCCGGGTCGGACTGGACCCGAGCCCACTACAACCCTTTACTTTTTTTGGCCATATCTTTTGCATTGAACATCGATTTAACAAATTGTCAGCAGTGTTGGAAATATTTGAGAGAGATTGTCCCTTTGAGTATACTCTAATGGAGTTTTAGATTGAAATGGGAAATGGTCAGGTTGGATTGAGCACGAATCCAACCAGGCCCCCGGGACAAAAAGGCTAATAACTCACAGACCGGGCATTAGATTGATGTGTCTTCTATTACGTTGAGACCCCGATGACGTGGCGGACCTTTCTAATACTTCTTCATGAGACATCATGATAGTTGGAGTATTAAGCAGTATCTCATGGAGAGGATCCTCCCAGAGATGAGAGAGCATAGTGCGGAGACCTAGTAGCTGGTTGAGAACAGACGACTGGTGACTGTTTCGACTCGAAGTGACTCAACAAGCCTCACAGGGAGCACCTTGGTGTCATGGAAGACCCACAGTGGGGAGTGACTTGGTGTTGTGGCAGACCCACGATACTCGAAAGGAGGAGTACCTTAGCTTTCTACAAGGGGGAGCGTGCTTGGTGACACGGAAGACCCAAGGTGGGAAGCGCGCTTGATGACACACCAGATCCACAGTACTCGATAGGAGGAGTACCTTAGCAGTCCAAGGTTAGTGGGAAGCGCACCTGGTGTCATGGTAGGCCCACTATACTTGATATAGGAGGAGTTATCTAGTATCTGAGATTTCGACAATGTGACTAGGGATGTTACATGATACTACCCCCAGAATAAAATCCTAGTTTGAGCTGAGTCAGTTTTTCTATGTTTCCCTCATGATTGAGATGGGTTACTTGATAACTTAGATATATGTATGGTAATATAACTAAGTAATGTTATCTGTTTATTTGATACTTTGTGTTTTATCCTTGTTTGATTTTTTGAGACTTAGAGGGTCTCGAGGTCCCTACTGAGTATTGTTATACTCACCCCTGCACAGGCTATGCCCTCACCTTATTTTGTGGGATGTAGATGATGGATAACGCTGACTTAGTCTTAGAATACTAGGATTGGATGGTACCTAGAGGTGGACCATACATCGTATTAGTACACAGAGGAGACGGACAGATGTGGAGTGCTGAGGAGTTGATATCTACCTACCATTTAGGAAGGAACCTCAAAGGACAACCCAGTTGTTGTTTTCCTTTTTCTTCTGTTTCTTGTACTTTTCTGTTGGGCTTGTATTCCAGCCCCTTTTACTTTTAACAGTCTTGTGTTATACAGTTTACTTGGTGTTTCGTCCAGGTGTGTGATTTCTTGTGTGTGTGTGTGTTTACAGGTTATAATTCCAATGCCTTCCCAGTTTTAGGAAATTACTCCTTTGGTGCTAGTCACCAGCCCCTGGCCTATGGAATGTGGGCTTAGGGATGTCACGGAACGGGCCCTGGGGGATAGTTCATGAAAAATTGGTATCATAGGAGTAGGTTCTACCGCAGAACATAGGAATCTGATATTTTCTGTGAAGTAATACTGTTATGTTTAGTGAGTGGGGTTTTTAGTTCAGGGAGTCCAATGTTGGTGCAGCAGCCAATGTATCCATACACCAGGACCCTAAATTCTGATTTCTAACATAGTGCACTAAAACAATGATTGCGTGTGTGTTTTCAAAAATTTTATTTAAGTCAACTCACCAGGTATAACTTTTAACCATTTCTCACCTATTTATTTTCAGGATGCCTCCACACAGACAGGCAGTTATATTTCTGAAAGTTATGTGCACTGATACACTCCAAGAGACGAGGCCTCGGTGTAGGGACCTCTTTCAGAAGAGGCCCTAGGGAGGCACCAGTAGTACCATTACACGTTGGGCCGCCGATGCCACCAGCCCCAGCAGTAGAGAGTGGTTGCTGCTTGAGCGAGTTGCATGAGTTCCAGTGCCAGAGGCCACCCAGGTTCAGGGAAGAGACGGACCCACAGGCAACTGATGATTGGCTAGAGGTCGTGGTAAGAGTTTTTCGATTGGTAGGGACACAAGCCGATATCATGGTGATTCTTACTACCAGCCTTTAACATAAAGTAGTGGTAAGATGGTGCGGATTGATGATCCATGTTAATGACGTGGTAACGCATCCCTGGGTAGACTTTGAGAGCCTGTTTCAGGCAGAGTTTGTTCCGGAAACTCTTCGTGCAATGCGCATTCTGGAGCTACTTCATCTACAACAGGGCAGTATGGATATAGCTTAGTACTCAGCGAGGTTCACATACCTCTCATGTTACTCCACCGATATGGTGTGGGGTTCATTCTTCAGGGCCCAGACCTTTGAGAAGGGAATTAGGCGAGAGATCAGGGCTTCGATGATCCCACTCAGCATCCCAATGTAGGTGGGGGTGTTAGAGAGAGCCCTCCTAGTGGAGTGTTTCCTTACTGAGCAGTCTCTAGAAAAACGATCCACTCCCAGTTGACACTTAGTAGATTTTTCTACAGTTGGTATTAGATAGATTCCATACAGATCCAAGAGGACCAGACCTACAAGTGGATGACCAAATTATTCAGAGTTAGTTTTGTGGGGCACCCAAAGTGGAGATAGGCATGCAAGGAGTGGGTAGTGTTTCACATGTGGTGGGCAGTGTCACATGGCTCGTGACTGTCTGACCCACTGTTTAGATGATTATTAGATTGTAAAAGGACCGCACAGATAGAGAAAGAGATTTGATTAAGGTGGTCCATAGGGAGAAGGTAAATTTGGCAATGGAGATGTTCGTGTAGCTGGCGGTGGGTGATGATTCTAGTTATTACCCTGCCACCACTAGGAGGTCGACCCCGACCGTAGGGATCTAGTGGATAGGAGAGAGCTCAGCTCAAGGTAGTTGAAACTTACGATCACGGTGCTCTAGATATGATATGAGGTATGGACTGTGTCCATTTCACCATAGTTTTAGAACTTATAGATAGAGGTTTCAGTCATTCTTTCATTTTCACTACCCTCATTTGGAGCTCAGAGATTCCGACTGAGTTGTTGGCTGGATCCATAAGGCTGGAGACTCCTATGAGAGCATATTAAACAATTAGGAACTGGTGCTGGTAGTGTGATCTTAATCTAGGAGGCGAGAGTTTTGGCTGGGATTTCCTAGTAGCAGTGTCAATTCCTTACAACGTCATCTTGTGTATGGACTGGTTATCTACAGCCCAATGCTCAGATAGACTGTATTAGGTACAATGTTCGTTGTGTCCACACCGATGGGACCAGTTTTTGCTTCACCGGCAAGAAGGGATCCTTTTCAGTGCAGGATGGACTTACCCAAAGGTGGGTGCAGCCAATTACTCATTAGATGGCTAGTCGTACCCTCGGAGTGGTTTATGTGGATATTCTGAGCTATCTTGTAGTGGTGGACCAATACATGGATGTTTTCCTTGATGATGTCTCAGGTCTACCTCCTCACAGATAGGTGGAATTTTACATTGACTTGTACCCAGGGACAACACCGATATCTACACCAGCTTATGGGATGGCTCACGTGGAGCTTCGTGAGCTGCATGTATAGTTAGAGGACTTACAGGGGATGTGATTAATTTGGCCAAGTGTTTCTCCCTAAGCAGCCCCAATTATGTTCACTAAGAAGGCGGATGGGAGCTTGAGGCTTTGTGTTGACTATCGGTGCCTGGACCAGGTGACCGTGAAGAACAAGTACCCACTCCCAAGGATTGATGACCTCTTTGATCCATTGAAGGGATCACGGTGGTTCTCAAAGATAAAACTCATATCAGACTATTAGGTTCCAAGAGTTCGAGATGAGGATGTGTAGAAGACGTCTTTCAGATACCGGTATGACCACTACGAGTTCTTGGTAATTCCATACGGCATAACCAACTCTTCAGCAGTGTTCATGGGACTCATGACCATTATATTTCAGCCATACCTTGATCGGTTTGTTGTATTCTTCATCGATGACATTCTGATCTACTCGACTACTAAGGAGGAGCATGCCTACCATTTGCGGGTAGTACTGGACACACTCTGAGAGCACCAGCTTTATGGTAAGCATTCAAAGTGTTAGTTATGGATCTGAGAGGTTCCATTTCGGGGACATATCCTCTTGGAGGGAGGAGTTACAGTGGATCCAGCAATGATTGAGGTGGTACTTACTTGGGATCCACCCAAGAGTGTGACAAAGGTATAGAGTTTCCAGGGTTTGGATGGTTATTACTGGAGGTTTATGCCAGAATTATCCAGAGTTTCAAAACCACTATCAGCGTTGATGAAGAAGGGGAAACCCTTCATGTGGTTAGAAAGATTCCAGTAGAGCTTTCAAGAGTTGAGGCAGAGGCTGGCTAGTGCCCCCATCTTAAGTCTTCTAGAGGAGGGTGTAGGGTACGTATTTTATTGCGACGCATGAGGGACCGGGTTTGGATGTGTCCTAATTCAGGAGCGAGGAGTGATCACTTATGGTTCTCGACATCTAATATAGCACGAGTAGAACTATGTTACCCATGACCTAGAGTTAGAAGTAGTGATCATTGCCTTGAAGATGTGGTGACACTATCTAATGGGTGAGCATTTTATAATATACTCTGATCACATGAGTCTCAGGTATATATTCTCCGAGAAGGACCTGAACCTGAGATAGTAATGTTGGCTTGAGTTCCTCCAAGACTATGACTTCAAGATAGTCTATATTCATGGGATGGGGAAAATTATTGTAGATACACTTAATAGGAGATCTGGAATACAGCTTCTAGGTGAGGCGACGGAGCAGCTGGCCACTTTGTTGATATCCTTTTTGGATAGAGACGGATTATCTTTTCTATAATCTATTAGAGTAACTCCCCCACTTATTTATAAAATAAAGGAGGCACAGCGTGGGGATGCTGACTGTGAGACACGACGTGCTCAGATATCTATAGGATATGCACCCGATAGATTTTATGAAGGTGGGGAGCACATCATCCTATTCATAGGACGTACCATGGTACCAGTGTCTCTTCAGGAGGAACTATTGAGGGAGTTCCACACATCTCCTCTACCGGTACATCCTGGAGTGGCAAAGATGTACCAGGACCTCAGACGACAGCACTAGTGGCCAAGAATTAAGAGAGAAGTTGTAGAGTTTTTCTCTTGATGCCTCACTTGTTAGCAAGTGAAGGCGGAGAATCAGGTACCATCAGGCTTGGTTCAGACTTTTGAGGTCCTAGAGTGAATGTCGGATGGGATATCCATGTACTTTGTGATAGGAATTCCATGTAAATCTAGGGGACATGACACAATTTGGGTGATCGTCGACCGACTCACCATGTCATCCCACTTCATACCAATCAGAGAGCATGTTTCAGTAGAGATCTTGGGATGCATCTATTTGAAGGAGATTGTGTGGCTACAAGGAGTACCCATGACGATTGTCTCCAATCATGATTCACATTTTACTTCCCAGCTACAGAAGGGGTTTCAGGAGGCATTTGGTATGCTGCTTTGTTTGAGCCCCACCTTCAATCCTCAGACGGATGGTCAGACTGAGTGGACCATTCAGAACCTCAAGGACATGCTACGTGCTTGTGTCCTTGACTCTGCTCGTAGCTCGTAGGATCACTTTCCTTTGGTGGATTTTGCATACAAAAACAGCTCTCACCCCACCATTGGGATGGCACCTTTTGAATACTTATACGGGCGACCTTTCAGATCACCCTTGTGTTGGACTGACCCAGGGGGGTCAGCACTGGTGAGACTAGAGATGGTACGGGCTACCACAGAGAAGGTGCAGGTCATCCAAGATCAGATTCAGACTACAAAAAGTAGGAAGAAGGCATATGTCGACAGGTGAAAGAGACCTCTAGAGTCCATGGATGGAGACCATGTCTTTCTACAGGTCTCACCTCGTTGAGGTTTACATAGATTTGGCCAAGGCGACAAGTTATCTCCGAGGTTCATCAGACCTTTTCAGGTCCTCAGTAGAGTTTTCAAGGTGGCATACCACTTAGCTCTTCCACCTCAGTTACACCAGGTGCACGTCGTCTTCCACGTATCATAGCTAAGGATATATGTGCATGGCCCTTCTCACATCATCGATCATTGAGAGATGGATGTCGATGATGGGGTGACTTTTACAGAGGTTCTAGTAGAGACTAAGGATCGACAGGAGCAGGTCCTTCGTGGATAGTTGATACCTATAGAGTGCATTCACTGGCATCACGGGAACCTCCAGGAGAGCACATGGGAGAGGGAGGCTTAGATGCATGCTCAGTACCCCCACTTGTTCCCTTAGTTTGAGTTGTGGCTTAAGGGGACGTAAAGCCTAAGGTGGGGAGAATTTTTAAGACTCTTAATTTCTATCTAAAGATTTTTTTTATTAAATGGTAATTTTACAAGACTTTGAAAGTTGACGGCACATGATTCTGAGGCCCAGAGTTCTCAGAATTAATTTTGAACATTATTTTAGGTACGTTCGATAAATGTAAGAGCGGGTTTTTATAACTTTTAAATCAGTTCTCGGAATTGAAATCTGAGGGAACCATTGAACTCGTAGCACCAGTTTTCGCTTAAAGAAACATTCACCTTGATGGAAGTTGGTCGAGGGTGGAAATTAGTTTTTGGGTTTTTCATGGAAATAATAAAACAAAACAAACACATGTTTTATTTTATTTTTTGGTAACCACCCACCCATGTGGATGTTCAAGGGTGGGGTCCACCGGAACTAAATCTCCTCTTCTAGATTTATTGTAGTGGGGGCCACCTGAGATGTAAAAACCTTCCAATTTGAATATGGAGTTGGGGACCACCCAAACCCCATTAATGGGGGGAGAGGAAAACCTCTCAACTCTCTCATTAATGTGAAGGAGCCTCTTGGGCTTCCTCCACAATTAATTGTTCCAACCCTTATGATTTAATTATTCCACCCACCATAATTAATTAACTTTTTAAATTCTTCCAAACAAAATAATAGATTTCTTAATCTATTATTTTGGAACCACTTTACATTTGGGTGAATTTGGGAGAAAGCTTCTCCAACAAAGAAAGCTTCCTCCACGAAGAATGCCGGCAAGGGACGTCTTCGACTTCTTCCTCAAAAGCACCTTGAGGAGGCAACAAACATGGGATGTCTTCGATGACCAACCTTCCCTCCTCATCATCATCAATGAACAATATGAGGTAAGGGGTTTATTTTCATGATAATACTTTCCTCAATTTCTTTGTGGTTTGGGAAAGAATCATTGTAAAGGTCGTAAAGTTTGGGGTTCAATGATCTTCTTTCTTGTTGAGTCAAATTCTTCCACCCAAACATGGAGGGTGCGGGCAGAACTCGCCCTGCGCCCCAGCTCACGCCCCCCACCAGCTGATCATCCCTGGTCGCGCTGCCCACTGGCCACGCCACATGCCTGCCGAGCCACCCCAACCCCACCACCCAGGCAGCGCCCCCCGCCAGCTGCGCCGCCTCGGCCACACCGCCCCTATCCGTGCCACATACCAACATCACTGCCCTTGCCACTCACACTACTGACGGCCCTCCAAGCTACCCCGCGGCCTTGTTCCGTTGCGGAACCCTCTACGGACAAGCCACCCTCGTGGCTCTCCGCAGCCCCTCGATGCCTGCTGGGATGGACCCAGTGGGCTAGGATAGATTAATGGGTCAGGACGGGTCGACCCGAACCAGGTCGGACCGGACCAGGGCCCACTATAACCCTTCACTTTATTTTGGTCATATATTTGGCATAAGACGTCAGTTTGATGAACCATCAGCGGCACTAGAAATCTTGGAGCGAGATGGTACCTTTGAGTATACTCCACTAGATTTTTTGATTAAGATGGGAAACAGTCAGGTTAGATCGAACACGAATCCAACCAGGCCCTTGAGAAAAAAAGGCTAATAACTCACAGACCGGGTGTCCGATTGATGCGTCGTCTGTTACGTTGAGACCTATATGATGTGGCAGACTATTGTGGTACTTCTTCTTTGGACTTTGTCATAGTTGGAGTATCGACTGGTAGATCATGGAGTGGATCCTCCCAAAGATAAGCTAGCGTAGTGTGAGACCTAGTAGCTAGTTGAGACCTGACGATTGCTGACTGTTTCGACCCGAAGTGACTCGACTAGCCCAGCAAGGAGCACCTTGTTGTTGCAGAAAACCCACAGTGGGGAGCGCCTTGGTGTTGATGCAGTCCCATGGTACTCGAGAGGAGGATTACCTCAGCAGGTTATGAGGGGGAGCTCGCTTGGTGATGCGGTGGACCCATGGTGGGGAGTGCGCTTGGTGATGCGGCGGATCCACAGTACTCGATAGGAGGAGTACCTCAACAGTACAAGGTTAGTGGGAAGCGTGCTTGGTTTCGTGATAGGACTAATGAAATTGATCATTATAACTCAATAAAATGGCAGAAAATTTACATAATAAAATTATAAAAAAAAATATATAGTTGAAAATCGATATTTATTAAGTAATTAATTATTGTAGTTTTATTATTCTGAAAAAAGATCGATTTCAAAATATTTATACATTGGGTATGGGTATTCATAACCCAATTTTTATCCTCTAGATTTAACATGTAATTCTATATGATGTCATGATAAGTAAATGTGTGAAATAAAATTTTAATATCCTAGGATTTATTTCAAATTTTTTATGTTCATTTACTATAGATACACATAATCATTTCATTTTATTAATTCTCACCTCACTGATTTGATACTTTTAATGGAATTTTTATCTAAAACACCAAATTTTAAATTTTATAGTGAATTATATTGAAAATCTTTATCCTTTATGTAAATGTTTTTAAAATAAATTTTATTCCTGAATTTATATATAAATTAATGTTTTAAAGGATATAATTATCTAATTTCTCTCAAATTAATTAAAAAATAAATCTTTTTGTGGCTTTATATATGGGATATTATTTTAAATCCTTTGTTAAAGTTCACTTTTCATCTCTTTAAACAAAGTTTAATAAAAATGTTTTTTATATATAAGAAATGGAAAAACATTACCTATGTCATCACTCATTAATGAATTATAGATTCATTTTTATGTTTATAGGGCTGTTTTTAGAGAAAATGTTTTCCATTTTATATGCACCGTATTTAAAAAAACAAGTGATTAAAAAGTAGGAAATTTATATTCTTTAAAAATACTTCTACTGTTATTTTCCATTAAGGAAAACTACATTTCCCTTATTTTTAGTGTTTTTTCGAATATTGTTTTTAAAATAAAAATATATTTTGATATATGAGAGTGTTTCTATATGGGGTTAAAATATTTTTTAAAGGTTTTTCTTATAAAAAAGGGAAATCATAAATTTTTTTATTGATGATATGATACATCAACATTATCTGTAAATGGTGAGATTGATATACCTTGTAAGTATTGATGAGACCCATTATAGCTCATAGGTTAGCAATATATATATATATTATAATAAGGTTTCATCCCCATTATAGATAATTAAAAGTGGTGAACCTTGTATATATTATATGTTGGGTTGATTTCCATTATAGTTAATGGGTGAGAGCGATATAGCATATAAAAATGTTTGACTGTAATGTATATCATGAAAAATGTGTATGCCTGATATAGCTTAAAATAATGGTTAATCACCATTATTGATACCATGAAATCCTAATATATGTTATATGAATGGTAGTCCCTATAGTATCCTAACAATGCATTGGGTATTGATTATATTGTATTTAGATTATATATTTATTCCAATTTAAAAAATTTTGAATGTGTTTTATGACTATAATGCACTAAGTAAAAGAAAAGGGTATTTTTCGGCATTTTAATATATTTAAATGTTTTATTGTTTAATAACTATGTGTGATTTTCATTTGAAAATACTTTATACACTCAATGATTGTTAAAGGTGAAAGTATATCTTATATGAGTATTCTTATTTTTTGAATTCACTAGTTATTTACATTCATTTCTATCTCATTCGGAGTTTTTATTATCATTTCATGTTTTTAAATGTTCTCACAGGGTTTATGGATGTGTACTAGAAATAATGTTGTCAATATGAAAATTGTTAAGATAGATCCTAAAAATAAACCATGTTTTTTTAAATAATATTTATGGATGAAAAAGATGGATATTGGGTTGAATATTCCCAGTTGTAAAATATGGGTTACTATTTAAGATTATATCCTAATTCTCTAAAAATCTAAGATGAAAAGATATGAAATATTGTAATAATGTGAATTAAAGTTTAGAATCACTTGAATATCTAATATTTATGGATTATTCCTTAGACATAACACAGGAAATGTATACGAGGATATAAAAAAATTATTGATAACTTCCTAAACATTCTTGTAAAATTCCATATATTTTAATACTACATGGGGTAACATGGGGACATACATAAATATTTGGTAAGCTATAATGACTATTAAGGTAATAAACAAGGAATAACCTGAAGAAAGTATTACATGTTCGAAAATAAACATTTATTTGGGATTTAAAAGGGTGATAATAATAAACATAAACAATGAGGCCTGATATAATATATTATAATAAAGACAACATGGGAAAGTGGAAACAACATTAAACATGAAATCATGATCCTTGGTAATGGATAACATAAAATACATCATAACATGGTTTAATAAGTTCCTGTAATAGATTAGGTTCACTCCCAAATCCCATAAATGACCTCTCATGAGAATAAACCATTTCATAATGCACTTGAGGGATATAAAATATCTATCACAACCATCGCTTTGTCATCATGTACATTCATAAGTGAGCTAGATAAATCAGATATCAAAAGGATGTCACTAATCATGTTTAAACACATGATAAAAGAGTTTTTTTACATATAATTAATTACACAGTCAATAAAGTATACGTAAAACTAATCAAATACCATTGAGTGGAAATTAGGGTGTATATTCACGATACAATTGTTTGGAATTAAATAGAAAAATGAAATTTTTATTGCATAATGACAGTACATAAATATTCATAAAAATAATATAATGAAATTGAAAGGGGTTTTTAATCATTGGGGTATTAATACTGAAGAAATATGGACATAGAAAATCAAATCCAAACATCATAATTTGAAGAAAAATTTAATTTATTAAATAAGGTTCTTGAATAATGAGAAGAAATAGAGAATCCATTAATAAATTTCAGCATTCTAACAGCATAGATAAATGATATAATGATATGGGATAACTGATCAATCATTTTAAGATATTAATTTTATTTTATAGGGTCCTTATTAATACAAGAATGCATAACCAATTCTTATTAAAAATGCTAATTAGAAAGAAGGATTTTGAATGTAAAAAATATTGGGATATCCCTTACCTTTATATTGTGATCTCAAAAGATTTGAAATTGATTTTTTGAAGCTTGGGGAAACCTTATGATTCCTCTTAATATTATATGGAATATTAATTTTTTTCTCCAGTTTTTTTAGTGAAGAAGAACTAGATCATTTGTGTGTTAATATTACAAAAGAGAGCGGTGTTCTTTTCATTTTTTTCAAACATTTTTTTGGACTCTATAGAATAAATTAATCAAAACCAAATACCATCCCATGGTTTTTTCTCATGGTTTCAACCTAATGAAAGATTATTTATTTATTTTATATTTTTATGTTCTTAATAAAATTAAATAATACCCGTGGTAATGTGGAAGTTAGTCACGTTTATAAAAAATGATTTTAAAACATTAAAATATAATATAGGTTTTGGATTATTCTTGAGGGATTTATAAATTTAATCAAATAAATTCATAACAAATTATTTTAAAGGAAAAAATATATTTTTTTCTTATAGATCCTATTATTCATTTATTACATCACTTTTGGGACATTATGATGTCATAATACACAGTATATATTGATAGAGTATTTAATTTTTAAAAAAAAATTCAACTATGTCGAAAATTTATGAAAAATTAATTTTTGGATATTTTTATGTGATGATTCGAAAAAAAATATTTTCTCCAAAATATTTTTTAAAATATTTCAATATTCATGTTTTAAATAAGAATCAACAATCTTTACAAAATGGTCATTTTTTCAAAAAATGAATGTATTCATACACTTAGAAAAATTACATTTGATTTCAAAAATATTATATTTTATGTTATATTTAATAAAACAAATAATATTATTATTTTATTAAAATATCAATTTGATATTGAAATTCATGAATCTAGCAAAATGGAATGCCTTCATTTAAATTATGTATTGCAGCAAGATAATTTTGTTATATTATTGTATGAAAATAATTTATAAAGTAACAATGATATGATGTAAATATAATCATTATTCTATTGAAAATATAATATAAATATTCATCTTAATAGATTATTGATATATATCACTTTATTACACTAGAAAACAAACTAAGGGTTATGTGCATGATTGTTAGATTATCCTGTGGTGGCATGACGTACATGGTTTGGGTCGTGATCTCGATGATCTTGAACTTCTCCAATAAAGTGTTTCACTTGAACTTTAGTTTTTGGATCTACCTTTCAGATTTGTCAAAAAATAAAAGTGATTATATCTCTATTGTGAGATCTGATAAATGGGATTTATATTGTATGATCCTACTAGTTAAGGTGATCACTTCTTTTGCCTATAAAAAATTGATTTAACCTTACCCTATATTTATACTGGTTATTTTTTTCTATTCAACGGATTTATTATCTACAATAATGATGCATAACATTATTTTAAATCAAATAGGATATAATAAAATTAAAAAAATCATCTGTTTTATATCTCCATAATACCTAATATGGTATTTAATTAAATATTAAAGGTAAATTTCATTATAAAATTTCAAGCCATAACAATTCCCCCCCCCCATTCAAAACCTTTTCCCTTGAAATTTTAATTACATACACTAAAAATGAGATATTAATTATGTTTCATCACCTCTTCCATTTCCCATGATTTTTGTCCAAAAATTTGGTTTCCACATATCACTTTAACCAGTTCAATTGTCTTTTTTTATAGAACATTTTCATTACTATAGAATATATTGACAAATGTATCCCCCCATAAGAGGCCATTATCAAATGTGCCTCCAATGTATTTAGTACATATAAGGTTTCTAGTATATAATTTCTCATGAGTGATATATACGAAATACCATGTACATGAGATATGTTATGTGGGATTGATAGATGATAGGACACCACTCCAATGTGATCAAGGATCTAAGCGAAATAAATATATCTTCAACTAATAATCCCCTTCATCCAAAATCAATTGGCATTATTCAAAGGAGATATGAAGAGGAATGCCTTATCTCCAAACACAATCTAAATGTATTTTTGATTATTTTCATTGTAGCTATTCTATCATCTTTAAAAATTCATAATGTGATTCCAAATGGTCTTGAACATTTCCACCATTTCCTTGACTATTTTAGGACCTAGAAGTTACTTTTCACCAATATCATCCCAACATGTAGTTGTTCTACATATCATTCCATAAATAGATTCCTAAGGATCCATTTTGATACTATATTTAAAAATATTACTGTATAATAACTCTAATAAAGGGTAATTTTGATCCCATCATATGTTAATTTCTATTTATAATTATCTAAAAATTTCCTTGAGTATTGGCATTGTCCATTATAATTGGGAATCATTTTGTGGTTGATCATTCATACTAAAGTTCAACTAAGGATTTATTTAATATTCGTGATTCATCCATAACAAAGTGGTAAGACATATATCTCGATCAAATAAAATTTATAGTGGTGATGCATGTCTTATCACTACTTGTATAATGTATATCCTCACATTTTGTTCAAGTAAAAAGCCCTATCAAATTTCAATGACGTGAGAGTTTTTATAAGTCATTCCATCACAACCCATATAGCACTATTTCTTATTTATGTATTTATAATACTGATAAAAAATTCCACTATTATATATCTTCATTTTAATGTAGTTAAAGGGTTATGGTTTTAACATACCCTTGTATTTTTTTTCATTTTTGACTTCACATTATCGTATACATGACAACATGTTGTATATTCTGTGATCCCCCTCCTCATTTTGTCCAATAAATTGTTCACTCTGGGATCTCAATACATCTTCATGATCACTATATGGATATAGAAGGTATATCAATCTAAATAATCCATCAGTTACATCTTTAACTCGACATTTTATGGTATACATATTTAGGTCAAAAATATTATTACCCCATCAATAATTTTTTACTCTATGAATTTCACTTTTGTTTAGCATCCAACTTCTTATGAATATCCACATCATATCTTTGATCATCCTTTAATATATCTTGAAGGGTTTTTTGATAAAAAATTTATTAAAGAATTTATAATGTTCCATCGTTTTTTATTCCCATATATATCATTTCTTAGTCTATGAATATCAGATCTTTCTCAATTCCCATCAATGATATAATTGTTGGATCCCTTATATATAGATTTTTAATCTAAATTATTTTCCTTAAGTGTATGGTAGTGGATTGATCATTCATAATCCTTAATCAATTATAACCATCTTCACTGGTGGATATTAAGATCATTCTATAAGGATATATAATATTGGTACTTATGGTGCATATATATTTGGAAAAAAATCCCCAAAGAGATAATTATTCCATATTTTTAACATGTATATGACTACATCCAAATCCATCTCATTCTTTTTGTATTTTTATTCATGAACATTCAATTTCATTAAGGCATATTCTATCACTTTCTCCTTCTTCTTTAGTGTATAGCCTAATCCTTTATTTGAATAATTTTTTGATACCAAAAATAGTTTCATAGTTATGCATAGAATAAGTAAACATGTTGTTAAGATGCTCTTTTTTAAATCCTAAAATCTCTCTTAATATTTATTATTATAGAAAAACATGAATCCCAACTTATTTTTCTTGGATATAGGTTTTGAAAATCCTGAATTTTTTTTAAGAATTGTTAATAATTCCTAGATAGTACAATGAAACTATAGATACCGATCATAAATTTTGGCCTATATAATCCTCCAATTTATTTTCTATTTGAATTTTTCTATAGATACACCATTGATTGTGATGAAATTCTGAAGGAATTTTACATGGATTTGGTTTATGTTTGATTGTGATCTCAATGAATCATTTAGAAGGGAGACCAAAAAATTCTACATGAAACATGTCATCATAATCACTCAAAATGGTAATGTCTTAAAGGATGATCATTTAATTAGTCCCAGTCATTTACAACAGATACACATTGTCATATTGAACAAATATACTTTAGATAATGATTTAAATTATGATTCATCCCCCTCCTTACACTTTTATATAATCAAAGGTTGATTAATGGTACTGAGGGTGAATTTATTCTCCCAATAATTTATATTGTCTTTATAAAAAGAAAAACCACTACATATCTATGATAAAATAAAATTAAATGAAATGATGAACGATAATATATTCAAGAATAAAATTATATAAAAACATCATCATGGGATAAAATCTTTTAAAAAATTTCCCCTTATGATACCAAAATCATTTCAGGTGGTGAGTCAATTCTCTTAGAAAACATAAAATATCTCCTAATATAGTAAGAATTGAATTTAAACATGAAATACACAACACTAATATACTATTTTCATGTGCCTCAATCATAATGGTTCTTCTAAGCATAATAAATTCATTATTTTCATTTTCTTGATATTGGCGGTGATCATAATGCTTTTTATTCCTTGTTATAGAGAATAGAGTTTTTTAGTTACCAACATCTCCAAATTTAAAACAATGATATGGATAGGTTTCCAGTGATTTAAATTTATTCCCTTTAATTGTGTTATTTGTTCCATGTCAATTTTCATCTTATACCATATTTTTCAAAAATAAAACATCTCTATATTCATTTGTGACATTTCCTTTGGTGTCTTTTTACACATTTTCCACATCAAGTAAACTATATAATATTTTTTTATAATCTATTTTAGATGAAAAACCTTGATATTCCATTGACCTCTTATAATTCGACATTGGATTAAATCTATGTTAACAATAATCTATTTCTAAAAATAAACTCCTAATAAATTTTTCCCATTATAATGGTTTGGAATGTGCTTCCAAATTTACCAAATCATTTCCCCCTGTAGTTTCAAACCTAGTGAGAAATTGGGCCCATTATCACCCACAACTTGATGATAAAATACATCTAAATGTGAAATTTAAGGATTAATACCCTAAGATATTTCTGTACCAGATCCAAATCCACTTACAATATCCTAATATAGTGGTATTTTCTTAAAAATCACTTACCCTAAGCATTACCAAAACATAGATATGTTTTCATATACTTAATATTATCTATAGTTCTTTCACTAGAGTTTTCTGATCCTAATCCCAAAAATAAATAGACTTTCCTATGATTCCCACTATGAAAACCCTTATCACTATTATAAATTAATTCATCAACTACTACATAAGAATATATATAATACAACCCAAAAGATCAAGAATCCAAGTGTTTTTTTGTAATTAGGTATATAATGAATCAACAAGATAAATATTTACAAAAACATTATTTAAAAAATCCCCCAAAGGGTTCTATAATTTCATAACATTTAAAACTGCCTGGGATATCTTGGAGACATATGAAAAAAAGGGATGAGGTATAAATCCCAGTAAGGGAATAAATAAATCATAACATGTTGAAATTTATACATCTAACACAACTGGAATTCTAGTGGTACATTAAGGGGTATAACTACTAAACATTAAAAAATAGGAATGATATATAATGATAATATTAATGGAACATGGGAAAGTTTAAATAACATTAAACAGGAAATCATAAAAATATGTCAAGGTTAACTTCCAAGATGTAAAAACTAGTTGTGAAAATACCATTATAGATTAGGTTTACTAACTAATCTCATACAACACTTATCATCAGAATAGAACATTAACTAATGTACTGGAGTGATATATAATTATGGTTACACTTGTCGCATTCATATCATGTTCATTCATAAGTCTACAATATATATCTTATGACATAATGGTGAATTTAGTAAATTTTAACCCCACGATCGAGGTGTGATCATCCCAAACACATTATTCCCAAATAAATTATTTTTACAGACAACTAGGTGAATACCCAAGATTGAAAATGGGTGTGGATATTCATAATTCAATTGTTTAGCAGGAAAAATCATGTTGAAATATTGATAGAATAATGAGAGTACATAAGGATTAAAAAAATAGATTAATGATAATGAAAGGGTTATCTAACAATTGTAAAAAAAAGGTAAATACTAAGGATATGATAATCATATCCCAATGTTAAGAATTGGAAGAAAATCATTACATAAATAATATTTCTAAATAAATAGTAGAAATATATTAATCCTTATTAAATTCTAAAAGAGTGAAAGCTATGGTAAATGATATAATGATAGTGGATAAATGATATTTCATTTTTATGAAATAAATTTTATAGTATATGGGTCTTTATAAATTTATAAATACATTACCAAATATGATTTGAATGGATAATTATAAAAAAGGTTCTTGACTGGAAAAAAAGGAGTGGCATCCCTTACCTTGAAAGGGTGATTCCAAAAGCATATGAGAAGATTCACGAGAGATTGTGGGCACCTTGGGAATAGTATTTACAGGTATGTGAATATAAAGGACGTTATATATGATTTTTGAGTGAATATTAGTGGTGGGTTTGGTAGATTTATAAAGGAAAATAGAGGGGAGTTCTTTATTATTTGTTTATTATATGTTTTGGTCTCTATATAATAAAATAATCAAAATAATAGAAAATAAAATGGTTTGGGCCAATGGTTTATACAAAATCTGAGTTATTTTATTTATTTTATAATTACATGGGACAAAATTAATAAAATATTACCTTTGGTTATGTAAAATTGATTCATGTTTTTAAAAAATGATTTAACAAAATTAAATTATAATATAGGTTTTTGAGGATTCATAAATAATAACTAAATTAATAAAATAGAATAAAAACAAATTATTTAAACGGTGTAGATTTATATGATCTTTTAAACCCATTATATACTTTTTTGCATCCCATTGGGGTTATTATGATGTCACAATATAAACTGTTCATTTATACCATATTAAATTTTTCCCTGAAAATTCGACTATTAGAGAAAATTTTAAAATTTTATCTTTTGATAATATCGACATTATGGATCCAAAAAAATGTTATTTATTTTATCAAAATAATTTTATAAATATTTAAATTATCACTTTTAAAAAATAATCAATATTTATTGAGAAATACTATATTTTTGATAATTGTAGTTTTCGATCCCATTTCAGAAATTAGATTTGACTATATAAAAATAATATTATCATCTATTTGTAAAAAAATTATTGTCCAATATAATATTATTAAAATATGATTTATTTCATAAAAATCATGAATTCATCAAAAAATAATCTATTAATGGAAATTTCAAATATAGTTTCTGTTTTATCTAATGAAAATCATTTATAATGTAACAATAATAAGAAGTAAATATACTCATTATTTTAGTGAATATAAATTATAAATATTCATATAATAAGGTTCTTGAGGTATAAAAAATCTATTAAACTAGATTACTCTCTTAGGGTAAGGTGCATGATGGTGTGATTTTAACAGGGTGGTTCAGAGTATATGGTTTGGGTCGTGTTATCAATGAGAATGATTTTCTCCCATAAATTTTTCCGCTCATGATTTTGTAGTTAAATATCATCTTATATTTATTCAATATAAATTCATCAAGATTCTATTTCCCATGGGATATCTGATAAATGGGCTTCATAGGAAACACTCATACTATTCGGGGACATTAATTCCTTTTTCAATGTCAATTGGATTTATCAGAACCCTATATTTATACTGATCATGTGACCACTTTTCTCTAATAATTTTATCATTGGTAATGATTCTTAACAGTAATTTAAATCTCAAAGTATATTATGTAATCAATAAAGTGTCAATTTATTCATTAACAAAAATATAAAATAAGTCATCTAATTGAATAAAAAATGGAATTCAATTAATAAAATTATATGTCATTACATTGTTAGAATAAATTTAAAATAGAGAATTTTATAATTTAATTTTGGTAGATAGGGCTCTATTATGAGGGTAGTGGGATTCTTAAAATAATGGAGTAATAAAAATATTGAATTATTAATTCCATTTTATTCCACTCACTACAACTATAAATACCCATACTCTATTCTCATTTAACAAAAAAACATAAAGTAATATTTCATTAGTAATGTCAATATGTCACTACCATATCATCATCTTTATTATTAACATGTTTCTTGTCAAACGGTACATCTCTAAGCCATACATTCCATAAATGTGAATGGTTCGTAATCCTTCCCCATTAATTCTAAGTTATACTTTTGTTATTATATTATTCATTAGATATAATTTTCACTTGATGATATACTTCCAATAACAACATAAAAACATATCATTTATGTATATCTCCTAAGATATTAGTCATTAAGTGTCATTAATTTCTTTTTCTTATGTCATCATCATACTAAAGTAAGGGTTCCGTTTTTCCTATCTTCTTTTCAAATTATGAATTTTTTTATATCAATATATTTTGAAATTATATTTTATTTGATAATATTTCTAGATATAAATTTTTTTTCCAAACTATTAGATATTTTATATGATACATTATTCATTCACTCTCAATATACTCTTTTTCTTAAGTCGTAATTATGCCAAATTAATGTTTTCCACCTATAACAATTTTATAATTTCTTATGAACCCCACTATGAACATAGTCACCTTGTGAAATGGAAAATGTGGAAAAAAATATGAAGATCCATAATAAATTATTATATATTCATTTTCATAATTTTATCAAAGAAAATATAAGATATCAATCAATTTTTTAGACATAGATCGAACATTTGTTTCTCTAATGATGAAGAAAAATAATACAACACTAGACCCTTCTCTACCTATTTCAGTTTCTTATTATTATTAATACATTTGGAAAAAAGATGAATTATAATGTCATTGTTCTTCTTATTTGAGAGTAAAAAAATATTATCCAACATTAAATATTTTATATATGTCATTGATAACCTCATCTGGAACCAATATTGGATTTATGAAACCTTACACTACTTGGTAAGTATTTGGATAATAAACTATAACCAACAAGACGATTAGTTGTATCTTAGATGAAACATCATAATTCAACACTATTTGTATAAAAAATCCATAACTTTTTCATGTATTTTATTATTAAAAAACATGAAAGTATTTTTCTATATTATTACATTAAATAATGATAACTTGTATAGAATTAACCAATCTAACATTGACCACATAATTGTATGATCAAAAGATGTGTTTGAAATAATTTTTTCCATTTTTAAGTGATAAATATAATGTTTTAAAAGGTATATTCACTTTTTAATATGTTTATTTACATTATATTATCTCAAATGAGTTAAATTAAATATTTTTTTATTCATTATCATATGATGAATTCTTAATGATCTAATAATTACAAAAATCCCAAACCTTACCAGTTCTAATCCTCCTCCAAAATAATATAGGTGATAAATATTTATCACCAGTAATAATATTGATTCCCTTTGGCCTATTCCTTCTACACCCACCACATATTCTCTTCCATAGTTCCATTATGTTATTAATTGGTGATTAATGGAGGATCAATTCTATATTCATATGTTCAAAATCTCAATATTCTAAATCCAATGTTGGATTTTTTTATATATCCAATAATACTACCATTATACAAATTACTATAGAATTGGGACTTTCAATCAATGGAAAACCTCTATATATAATCAAATTTGAAATTATTTTTGTTTTCACCAAAACTCACTACCAAACCACTACTATCCAAAAATCATTAAATAGATGGAACCACAAATACATATGATTCAATCGAGCCATAATTATCATTATCAAACTAGTTTTGGGATAATTCATAAACATCCAAACCATTTTAATATATAGAGATGATCCATCAAATTTATATTGAATATTTCTAACCTAATGGTTCAATAATTATACAATGATATAAATAATGTTTAAAATATTTAAAAAATGTGAGAATGGGATGTAATATATAAAAAATAACCCTAATTAAAAGGGTTATAAAAACCAAGTGAGCATAAAAGGATCATTATTTTAAATTACGGGTATACACTATCACATAATTATAATGAAAAAATCTCAAAGTAATATATCTTTAATAATTGCATGATAATAAATATAAAATTAAACTCAAAGACAAATATGTGGGAAATAGTATTTATGGTGGAATATAATGCCCAAATAATTAAGGAAATACTGATTTTTATGGTTTAATATTTTCAAAACACCACTCGTATGTTGTTTAATATGTGGTTTTGGCTACTCGTGACCTATTTTCTAAACCTAATCATTTTTAAAAATAATATAGGTGGTTCTAAACCTATTGAATAAAAATGTTACCAACATATCTCTCGCAATGGGATTATATTGATAACTAATTATATTTATGTATATCAATTACATTTTCTAATTGTTATTTTGATGTCATTTTAAGGCCACTCTAGTGTTGATATGATTTGATCTCAGTGGAGTGATTCTTAATCATCAATAAATCATCTAGATTTTCTTCTATATCATTTTTTAGTGGACATTTTTATTTCCTTCACTATATCTCATATAATGTTAAATAAAATCCAAATTTTCTTTATCATTGAAATAAAATATTGGTTATTTAGAATTTTAAAGGTTTTATGGCTATTATAATATAATAGAGTCTACATCTATTAGTTACAAGGATCCTATAAAAACCATCCCGTCCAGAAAACCTCATTATAGGAATGTGTATATGTAAATTACTCCTCAATAATTATAGATAAATCAAAAATAAACTATAACATAGATATAATTCTGCAAACATCTCCTAAAAGTGTATACACATAAACATAATGGATCTCATCTATTAATAATAAAATAAAAAATATAAATCCACAAATCATCTAATAGTGAAATGTAATCCACTATTTAAAAATGTAGCATTATATTTCCCCTATATCTATCTCAAGATCATCACTACTATATTCCAATGATCCAATCCTAGATCTTCCATTTACCAATCAATAGTACCCACTATATATGTAATGTCTAATCTAGTACATATCATAATGAACATGATACCCATTACAAAAAATGTATGTAGTACTCAAGACATCTCCATCCACTCTGTTTAACATTTATGAAACATCATAGAGGATAAAATAAATTTAATTATAATAGGGGTATAGATTGGGATATAACTTATCATATTTACGTGTTTCATTATTTTCATTATGTAATTCTATTATTATTGCTTAAAATTATAATTAATACTATATTATAAATTATGCATCCCAAGATTATAATTTTCTACTCCCAATTCTTCCATAGCTAATTCACTAGCTAACAATTCCTTTTAATCATAGCTCTAATAATCTTTTTTCTATGCATGTAACATGATGTCTAGATATAATAGATGAATGGTAAAATCACCACTATATAAGTCCTAGAAATGTATAAAATTATTAATATAAATTATATTATACCAATTCTAATGATATTTGAATAAAATCATGTGTAACAACTACTCAATGGGGTATTGAGACCAAAAATAGGATTTTCCAAAACCTAAAAACCGTGATTTGTTAGTCTTATTTTATAAAACATTATAGTTTTAGAATATATATTTCATCTTCAAGATCAAAATGAAGAATATTTATCTTACTATATCTCTACACTATGTTTAAATTATAAAAATTATTTATTTAATAAACCACCCAAATATCCATCAATCTAACTACATGATAAAATATTTCATTGAAATAATTACCTACCATTGGACTATAGCATTCAACCACTAGTCTTATGTTATATAATTTTACCAAGTAATAATGTACCACTTGATCATAAAGACCTATTTATGTTTATTGATCATCCTTATGTAATGTAATAGAAAAGGATCCCATCTATTTATCTAGTGAAATTATTTATGTTCATCTTTTAAATTTACCATCTATAAGAATACATCTAGATATTGAGTAAAGACTAAAAAATAATATGGATGTCCATCCACTATTAAGAAGATATTTTATATATTTCTCTACTTGGAATATTTTTATTGTTTTATTCGTTTTATTTTCTATTGATTTTATGTTCATCATAGAGACATAACAAGTACAAGATCATCATGATTTTATAGTGACCAAAAAGAAACATAGTTTTATCATTTTCCTATCTTCTACCATGACTTTTTTATTTATTATAAACACCCTCTCTATGCCTCCATATATTTACCATTAAAACTTATATAATAAAAATATATCATTGAGGATAGTGATATTTTTATCAAAAATTGGGTCCCAAAAATAATACCCCTTAAAAACATCAATACATGATGTCTTGACCCAGATGCCAATAAAAGGTTTCCTGATCTGATGGGTCACACTGACTTAAACACATCTCCCTAAAGGTCGGTGGTTGAAGACTATTAGTGAGGGAGCATATTTTGTCTATGGGAATATTATTCCCTCAGATCAAAGTGTATCAGAATAGAATTAAACATATAAGTTAGTAAAGAAAGAATTAAATCAATCATATAGAATAAAAATATCCAATACATGAATGCATGAATAATTCTATAAGTAATATCATATATAAAATTATACTTCATTTCTTGTCTCTACAAATATTGAAAATGTGTACAATCATCTCGAACAATATAATTATAAAATTCAAAAAAAAACAAAAAAAAATATTATTCTAGCAATCATAATGAACCCAGATCATTCAGGTTCACATAGATCTTAAGAATGGAACAACCAAAGCATCATATTATTGATTCCTTCCCCAATCCCTACCTAAATTCATATAGTATATTTGGGTACTTAATTATTTCTTGATCATGGAGTAAGAAAATAATCAATAGTCCAGCACCATTGGTGTCTTTAACAAATCTAAGTTGTGTAATACAGTCTAAAAAGTGGGTAATGCATATGACTGGTACAAAAGAAATGAAAAAAAATTCCAGAATATTTGTTTTTGAAATAAAGTTATAAAAAAGGTAATATTGTTTAGGTAAACATTTCTCACTACAAAATATAGTCATGATCCCACTCCCAAGGGTAGCAGTAAAACATAAATAAAAATATAATACATTCTTGTCTACCCACTGTAGTAAAATACATGTCTTAGTAGTATCATTAAATAATATAAAAAGAATAATCATATCAGTTTTCCAGTGTAATCAAGTAGATAGAATCTACCACATACTATATGTATAATAAAGTATATATTTTTTCCAAGGCCATGATGTATGAACAATTCATCCACAATAGCCTTTCTATATAATCAAAAGTGTCAAACCGTGAAGGGTCGGATACAATATATAAATGACCCACACATCCACATCGAGTCCCATGAGAATCTCAATGGAATCTCTGTAAATAAATGGGTGTGATCTTTGGATCATGTAAATAAACCAAATATAACATGAGCCTAAGAGATCAGGCTCTAAGGTATATCAAGAACCAAGGAATCCTATGAAATCAAGATCCAAGTAGAAAACATCTCCAAGACATCTGCTACCATACTCATCATCCATGGGAGAAATATCCATCTCATCTAAAGGAATTATGATCCATTATATATAAACCATGTAATCAACTACCTTGTCATTTAATCATAACATTTAAATAAAAAAACATAATTAATTTCATTTCAAGAGTTCTCCCACTCGTTTCTACAATTTATCTAAAATCCATTTAAGAAATTAAATCAATCCATATCATATTATAAGAAGAAAAACTAGGAAAACCTAATTAATATAATTCAATTCAACTCACATCAATTAAAAAGGGATTTCTATAACAAGGAAAGAACACACCAACTCTATATTTGGAATAAAAAAGATCAAATAAAAATACACAGACTATGGGTAGCATATGTTGGGGAAAATACCACCAACAATCACAGTGAAATGACAAGGAATCCCAAATAGGTTCCAAAAAATAAATTTCAATAATTAAATTATTTTTAGTGGTGACATTAAAAATTTTGCATTAAGAAGAGTCCCAAGTTTTATTAAAACATGTCAAAACCTGAGGGAAAGGTATAAAAAACGTATCTTAGGTTTACATTAGAGAACTCATTCCTTATCGAGCTCAAATTTGGTTGAGATCAAGAGAAAAAAAGAATAATGAACAAAAAGGATTAAAATATGTCATCTTAGATTGAACATAAATAACACCATCTATATGAAGTAAAATTAATTATTGTATAAATTTGTTAATAACATACCGGCGCAAATACAATGAGTCTAATAGTGATTGAATCCAATTTTAGAAGGAGTAAGAGGAGAAAGAGAAATGAAATTTATTTTAAATGAGATCCCATGCATGAGGAGGCTGTCCACTTGATAAGAACAAATAGATTTTATATTTTAATGATTTTTATGGTAAATTGGTAAACAATCCTATTTTAATTGGATTGCATGGTTTGGTCACATGGTTGGACAAACATTGCGCCAACCATTATCCTGTCACTATTCAAAGGTATCCATTTATTGTTCATGTACATGGTTTGACTAAACATGCACAAACGCTCTCTTAGCCACTATCAAAAAATACAAATCCCCATTCATAGGTATGAAGCACCTTTCAAACTATTTCCTTTTGTAGTGAAACATTTGATAGAGGTACTTAATACCTCACATGATTAGTCAAATCATGTGGCATACCATGAATAGTTTCTCCTAACCAAGTTGTATGCCATGTTTTTTCAAAAATATAGGTTCTAGGGTCTAAAAAAGCACCAGAAACCCCAGATGCACCCATGATCACATTGGGTACTCATATTATCCCATAAAAAAGAATTTAAAGAGATTAAAAATAAATCCACACCTTGTAGGAAAATACAAGATCTTATAATATTCCCCCATTAATGCAATTTGTCCCTGAATATCCCTCTCAAGGGTGGTTAAAAAAATTTTGAGAATAAATCTGGAATCAAATCTTGTATGTCACCCCCTCTCCCAAGTATTATCTTATAAATGTCCATGATTCTTGAGGAATCCTATTAAATGATATTATCCACCTTTGAGAACAGTTGTGCTCTTTTAAATGACATGGATATGATGATCATGAAAGGATGATTCTCTATGTAACTCAACCTCCATAGGATAAAGAATATTAGATAGGTCTAAATGATAATAGTGTAGTTGGGATACTTAGAAGAAACCATTCATGGAATGGTACCTATAAGATAACTACAACCAATATGTTACCGATTCAACTCTCTAGAGAATCTGAAATGACCCAACATATCATGTTGTAAGAATACACTATCATTTAATATTTATATGTCATAGCCTCAATGAGACAGAAAAAAATATCGTTTACCTACCCTCGAATTGTAGAGGTCTAAAACGATGATCAGCATAGGATTTCTATCTCAGTTATGTAGGATCCACCCATTTATTAATAAACATACATTATTTGTAGTCTCCTAAATGATTCATGATGCTAGAAAAGCTATTTTTCCTTCCACTAACTAGAATAAGGGTGATCGGGATTGGATACTATAGAAACCATGATATCATTCCATCTATATAGTAACCTAAAAATTATTATTTTTGGAGAAATAAACTTGGGGAATATGACTCTATTAGGATTCCCCAAAATCTATGACTCATGCTCGCAAAATGTTCTCATGCATAGAATTGATATGATCTAACTAAAAATCACTCCAAATGTGGTATCCTAAGTTATAAAATCATCTATCTACCAAACTTAATCTACAAAATATGACAAAAATAGAATAAAACGGGATGTCCCTATCTAAAATGATAGTACAAGGGACTACATTATGCTACACTAGGTAACTGATACATAGTCTCTCAATATCATAAAATGAGAAGTTATCCTTGATCAGAATTAAATTATCAACCATCATAATAATATCCACAAAAACCCATAAAAAATCACTCTCTTATGTAAATATTGGAAAAACGTTCACCAAATCAGTCTTTAAATTATCCCACTATTGCTTAGTAATGTGCAATTGCTGTTAAACCCCTGATATTCACTATTATTATTCCTTCACTTATTGATAATTGGAAGGAATCATAAAAAAATAGGTACCGAAAATTTTATACTAATCCACCAATACTAATAATGTAAGTAAAGAAACATATTTGTACTGTATTGATGTACTACCCAATTTGAGGCAATAAGCTCCCACATTAAGTCCTCATGTATGTCCTCTGGAACCTGTACATGACAATAACTATGAAGAAACTAATCCTTTACCATATTACAACAAGAAGGAGGGTCCTAACTTTCCACACTATCCCATAGGAATATTCCCTTTCAATTAGATTAGTGCCTCATTGTCACTTTATCCAATAGTTTCGAGGAAATTGATACAGATGAAATAAAAGACTAGGCACAACTACCCTACACCTCCATGTGTGTTTTCGAAAACATGTCCTCAAGTTTCCACTTTCCACTAGCCTATTGAACTACTTGTATATATTTCTTCTCACTTAGTGCATCAGCCACTTGATTTATCTTTCTATAAGTATAGGAAACTCAAAATCAAAAGACCGTAGGTAATGAACCCACCTTCCCTACCTAAAATTTATAGAAATATGTGTAAAAATAAAATTGAAGCTTTTTTGTCAGTGTACAACACAAAACTCTCTCATAGTACATAATGTCTCCAATAGTACAAGGCCTGAAAAATTTAAACTAAGTCAAGATTATGTGTCATGTAATTCCTATGTTGTGGTATCAGCTGAGAGGAAACTAACACCAGGACTCTATCCACATGAATCAAAACTTATCCTAGACCAACACATGATGCATAAAAATATAAAATGCAGTGCTAACTCAGCTCTCGAAGAATCAGAACTAGTGTTAATGTATGTCTCCACTTTCAGTCTAGAAAGACTATATCATTGGTATCATCCCATTAAAACTTTACAACCTTCATAGTAAATCCATTAAATTAAATATATAATCATTATAAGCCATGTATTAAACTATCATAAAAATTTTTTATCCCCAAGGATTTCATGGGAGGAATATAAGAAACAGGGTTCACACCTTCCCTAGGTCAACTAATACTTATGTCACTTGGATAATATGACATAGGAAGTGGATCATATCCATTTATAAGTGGCACTTTTTGATATTTTCATAAAAAAATTTCTCTCTCACTGTATCCAAAATAATATCATGATGTTTGGAATGGTCATGTCAATATTGAGAATAAACCAATCATTCATTCATGAAAAACCCAACAATGGAATCTTGATATGGATGGAAAAATCTAGTCATAAGCACCAAGAAAACTATTGGTGCGTTTGTGAGAACTAATGACATTACCAAATACCCATAGAGACCATAACTTATATGAAAATTTGTTAGAGTTATTTCTATTGGTCGAGAAAGCACCTAATGATATCTAGATCACAAATCAATACTCTTGAAAACACCAAGATGATGGGAGATGATAAAAAAAGTTTATATATCCATGGTAGAGGATAATGGTTATTATCCAAAAATTGGTTCAATTTATTGTAATCCATACATATCCTAAGGTTAATATCTACCTTTTTTAGAAAAAGGATTGAAAAACCCCAATAGAGAAGTACTCATTCATATAAAACCCATTTCCTTCAAATACTCTAGTTCCCTCTTGAGTCCCAAAAAATTGATATTTTTTATCTTGTACATATTAATATATTCTGGTGAAGCTCCTAGGACTATATTTATATACTACTCTATATATCCCTTATGAGGAAACCTAGAAAATTATTCCTAAAAACATCCGTAGAATGAACAACCATTGGATGTAAAAGGTTTCCTGACACACTCCCTATTCATCCAGATATAAACGAGAAATATGTTATTTCATCACACCCATCTGATGATGCTTGTCTCATATCATCTCTCCTGAATATCTAATTCACCCTTGTGAAAAAAATATTCCATCTGGTGATGTTAAAGACACCCTCCTACGAATTAAATCTATATGGTATCAATAAGATATTAGCTAGTTCATCCAATGTATGACTTAAAACCCTATCATCGTGATGAGAAAAATATTCCATATGAAGTAACACCCACAAGTCTCAAGGGGAAACTCCCTGAACTAACGTACATACTCTATTCTAATTTTCAATGGAGTGTAATGAATCATCATGTCAACTGAAAACATAATAATGATCACAATAACCTCCATCAAAGTTAAATACATGAATATATGTGACATACCTATATCAAAAATTTATGATACATGAGTAGAGGATAATATGATCATACCTCTCACCATAGATGGCTTAGTGATTTTCTCCAAAGGTATAGTCCATATTAATTATATATAGCCTAAAACACGATCATATGAATCTTCCTCACTACCTAGAGTAGTCCCACTCTATTGTCTAGGAACAACAGGTGCCTAGAAACCTCATCCATGACCAAACCCTTGTCCTGAATGAAGAGTAATTCTCTAGCTCCATGCTTAATGTGGAGATTTGAAACCAGATCATGATCCAAAAGTTAGAGATGACCCCCTTCCACTATACGCTCTCAAGGGGTGGTCCTATAGAAACATTGTACGTGGCCTATATTTCGAGAATATCATAACAAAACTATGTCTAGTTCCCGCAGATTTCCCACGTTCCCCTTTCCTCTAGACTAATAATATAAAATTGCACTACTAGTAGTAAAAAACTACCCAGTATTTATATCATGAGAAGCCTCAAAACTTTTATCCATGCCTCTTAAAGCAAAAAAAAATTGGTTTAGAAGCTAAAAATCAATTATTTTCACCCCTAATATCCATCAGGTTTTGATCTATAGTCAAAACACAGTTAACTATTTCACTAAAATTATCCAACCTAAACACATTGAACTAAGATCAAACAACACGTATGAGACCTTCTTTAAAGTGCCTCACCCTAGAGTCCTCATCGGCAAGGTATATTAGTGAGAAACACGACATCTCTATAAAAAATGAAAAAAATCGATAAAAATTATCTATCCCTTGTCCTCAATCATGAACTCCTTGTGCCACTCTGCTCTCAGAGTTTCAGGGAAAAGTTAATCATAGATCAGTATTTATAAAAAACACTAAACCATGTATTGTAGCCTATGTTCCTAGTTCATTAAGTCCCACCACCACTTAGCTGCTTCATGAATCATACATGTTGTGATCTTAACTCTCATCATAGGTGATTTATGTAGGTTATTAAGGATCTAAAAATTATTCTCAAGACACAAACCAGAAACATATGAAACCACTTACCATGAAAACATGGGAGGATTCTACTACTAAAACATTTGTTTCATCTCTTCAATAGACGGGGTAGGCTATAGTGTTCCCCAAAAAGATTACATATGACAGAGAAAACTCTCACATAATTCTGCGTCATCACCAGTGTATAGTAAAACAACTAGTTCCACAACAAGTACTAGAGGAGGATCTATTTATATCCAAAGTCCCACCCCAATTAGAGCAAGTATTTCACCACCTTACTAGTGTATGACTAGATATTTTCTTGGTGGAATGTATCTACAATGTGTAACACATGTCTTATAAAAGAACGATATGTTATCATATCATAGATATAAATAAATAAGGTAGGTCCAAACCATTTTATAAACAGGTCATACCCCTTTACCTACTCCTAATTCTAGGACTAAGCAAAAAAGGAAAGTCTTGAACATCACTAGAGAAATATCCAACTTCCTACTTTAAATCCAGTTCGGTTTCATGTTCTCTATTTTTACAATTTCCATTTCATTTGACTTCACAAATACATAATTATCATTAAATGGTTAAACAAAATGGTTCTCCTCTTTAAATCCATTAGGTCAAAAACACATCATGAATAAAAATATGGAATCCACATATTCCAATACATAACACATTCTAGTCCATGTGACTAATGATCCGTGACTCAAAATTCCATAGATGACTTCATAAGGTGTCTATTGTATCCTAATTAGGAAAACACTATTATTTTTATGATAGGAAATTTATGTACCAAACATGTTTCTCAATTCCATGTAAAGATATTCTATCAAGTATCAGGTATATCACAAAATACACATATCAAAAAGTCATATAGCCATTCAATACCTTCTATATGTGGTGTAATAATGTTTGGTATGTGAATCATGTAGAGTTCATAAAATAATGCATTATAAGAATACACTCATATCATTAGGAAATCGTAAAAAATTCCTAAATAATATAAAGAATAACATCACAATCCGTGTGAATTTCCCAACACTAGAATCAAATCAACTATAATAGTTAAATTTCTAAAACAACCATTTTTATCCATGTAAATTTGTCTTTTCTCTATACATGGGTTAGCTAATCCTAGGCATAGTCCAATACCTAATTTAAATTCCTTCGTAGCCTCTTTATTTTGGGAAAAAATAGTATTAAAGGAAAAAATACATCGGATACCTCTTTGTAACTTCTTTTCCCTAATTCAACAAAACGGTGGCCAGAGCAAGTGGGTCACATGGCCTCACGTGCATCTTCCTAAACACTAAATGCTTCCTAATTGAATAGAGGGACTAGGGTGTGTATTTTATTAGGCTATTACCCCATATTAGTCTATAGAAAAGTAGTATTATAGATATCAGCTAATAGAAAATGTTGTAAATCAATCTGAAAAAAGATAAATATCCAATAGCTGCATTAATGAACAATTCTTGAAGTAATCTATTACGGAAAATGAGTTGTCATCTTCTATCTCAAAAAAGATGTAAAATATGTGAAAAAAATCCAATACAATAAATTTAACAAAATACCATCAATTTCAAAAAAATTATCCCACCATGCATCATGAGCCTCATCTTAGTCATGGGCTCCCCTACCGTATGTATAGTACAAATCATGCATCGTAACATGGATTATTTCTCTAATCCCTACTTGCATCCATATAGTCTTTCTGAGTACACCATGAATTTCAAAACATGGTGTGACATAACACACCATAGGCCACCACTAATGGTGTCTATAATTAATCCAGGAAATAAAATACAAGATAAAGAGTGTGAAATGTGTATCACAGGTATAAAGAAAATAAAACTAGGGCCCAAGGAATATGAGATACAAGTAATGTGATAATTAGTGTTGATCCAGTTCAGTAAAACATAGATCCCTAAAAAATATATTAAATTTTCCATAAAAAGGGGAATTTTTGAAATTGAAATAATCAAGTAATACTTTTATGTCTACCCACTAGATTCAAATACCCACACTAGGGAAATCTACAATGAATTGTAAAACAATATCCACATTGGCCATGAAGTGTAATCTTGTGTACTAAACCTACCATGAACAGATAATGTAATAAATTAAAAAACATTTACCATATCATTAATTTATAATCAATTCATCCACAATGGTCTTTCTGTGAAATGAAATGTTTCACATGATGAAGGCTTAGTTTGAAGGTACATATAACCAGGGAATCCATGTCGAGTCCTTGGATAATCTCTATGGAAAATAATTATAGACTTAGGTGGGGTCTAAATAGAATTTTAAAAGACCATGTCCATCATAATTCATAGAAATTCATATCAAAGGGGTATCAGTGCTCATGTAATCCTATGGAATCATGATACAAGGAGAAAACAATTCCAAGGAATCCACTAACTTAACAAAGATTCATGTGAGAAACATTCATGGAATCTAATGTAATCTTAATACAAGTTATACCAACCATGGATTCTACTATAATATTAATTAATAATTTCATTCCAATAACCAATTAATAATAAATTACATTCCATGAGTTTATTAAATCGTTTATACAATTTCTTTAAAAACCATTTAAGTAATTAAATCAATCAATATCGTGTTACCACAAGGAAAATAAGAAAAATCTTCTCATAATCAATAAATTCAATTATATTTAATTATAAAAGGATTAACATTGAAATCACATAATAACCCCATAGGTGGTATAAAAAATGGAAAATACAAAAGAAAAAACCTTGGGTGGCATAGTATGGGGAAATAACCTCTAATAAAAACATTATAAATAGTGGGAATCCCTAACATATTCAAAATAATTAATTTCAAATATTTAATAAATTTTGGGGTACACTCTAGAACTACTATCACGCATCATAATGAGGACTATTATTATAAATCACCAAACCATAAATAAATGGTGTGGACAATGTACCATTTGTATGTAGTAGATAACATTTCCTATATTGATCTCTGAATCAGTCTGGATCAAGAGAATAATGATTAATAGATGAAAAACCTGAAAATATGCCATATTATCTTGCACAAAAATAACTACATCAATATGATTTATAAAAAAGACTCAATATTATCAAAAATTTCAACATGAATCCTATATGCCTGACACTATTCAAGTTTGAGTCTGGATGGAGAAATATGAGAAAATGTTGTGAACTTTTATTTAAATCAGCTCCCACTCATGAGGAGGATTTCCACTAAAGTTAGATGAAATGGATTTTAGGTTATAATTATTTTTATGTGTAAATTTCTAATTTACCCTATTTTAACATGGATTTATAGTTTAGCCACATGGTTGGATAAACCATTCACTAATATTTTGATTTTAGACTATCTCAAGGGTCACCATGCATGGTTCATGCACAAATATTGACTAACCACGCATAAACTTGGTTTCACCCAATTTCAAAAACTACATATCCCCTTAAATGTTTGTGGTTACCCATCCACATGGTTTCCTAAAACCATGTACCTCTTGAATGTGATCAAGACTAACATTTAATGTTATTCAAAATTTGTGGCCTACCCTACATGGTTTCTTCTAAAAGTGTTACCATCATTATTTTTTCAAAAAATGGCGATCTAGGATCAGAACATGCCCAAGACACCCTAGATACACCCACAGTCACATTTTGTAATCACATTAGCCATTAAAAAAAAATTTAACCAGAAAAATATTCCTACCCCATAGTAATTATTGATATATTAAACAATATATTCAAAGAATATATATTTCTTAGATCTTAAATCTATTTTCAATATTTTCTATAAACTATATATTTTGTATATAGTACTTCCAAATGTTTATAGATATGAATATCCAATTAGATTACATGTCCACACCATAATATTTCATTGAAATAAATTAATACTTTAGAAGAAATACTAATCAAATGACTATGATCCTTCATTTATTCTACCTGGAAAATCATTGAATCTCTTATAGTATTCAACATTTCATTTCTAATGTATAACCATATTTTTTATCTTCCCTTCAATTACCATCTGTTTACGTTTATATGACTCTCTTAAATACCTCATGATGGATATATACTATAATAATTTTTATACTTCTTGATTCGATACCCTCAACCATCTTTCGTTCTAAAACACCTTTCCATATTTCCAAATTCATACTCCTTCAATAATTTGAATGTTTCTATGAATTATAAGATATATTTTTTCTTGTTTAGTGGTTTTACCCATCATATCCTTAAAAATCATTAATGAATTATATAATGTTAATTGATACTCCTTTAGACATAAAAAATACATTCCAAATTTCCAAATACATTAATAAAATTCCCACTTCTACCATATAATTAATAACATAAATATACACTTATGTTTATTGACCAAAACACAATGATCAGAAATGGTAAGGATATCTTGATAAGATTATGTAAAAACATATTATTATTATTAATATTTAGTTCATGAATGTAAATTTTGAGTTTCTTTTCATTACATGGAATCATTAATGATTTCATCATGTTAGTTGTTACAATTACTATTTCTTATTCATTATATGATTGATTTAAAAAACAGTTTGTTTTTTAAGATCTTATCCTCTTCCACACCTCTCATAATCATCATCAAATAACAATTATTTTTAGTCTGACACCACAGGTCATTATATATTCTAAAGATAGTTTTTTATTCTTTATTTCCATCAAATGGTATACTTATTTGATGGTATAAATTAGACCACAAGAAATAATTAGTATAATGGTACTGACTCGAATTATAATCATGGTGTCATCATTACACATGTACACATTTCATTTCAGGATATTAATGTATTGATCAAACCATTAACAATGAGATTCCACGTACTGTTTTTCTTCCAACTCAATAATCCCAAAACAATTTTGATGTTTTCTACCTCTAGTATTTACTAATCCCTAACTAACAATTATGACTCAATTTCAAAAAGTAAATTAAAAATTCAATGAATTTTATTCCCCCACTCTTCCAATTATATCAATCCTTCTTTACGGTACACTTCATTCCATAATTGAAACATGAAACATTCATCTTATTGAATTGGACAATTCATGAGTATTTATCCCACTAGATATGTGATCCAGCATCCTTCATCTATATATTTATAGAGAATTAACTTTATGAAAAGTTCTCTACCAATTCCCATTGTTTATACACTAAAATTTTTAATAATAATATTGATATAAAATATCCTTCAAATAAAATAAATCTATCATGATATTTATGGTGAGTTGGATGTTGAAATGGTCATAAATATCATGAAAACATTAGAGAAAAATATTCACACATATTGTAACCTAATTTTGTTTTCTTGATATGGTTAAGAGACTAAATAATTCACTGATGGTGTTGATGTGGTCAATCACTAATTATTTTTCTATCATTAATGGGGTATATAATTTTATCCTTAGGGAAAAAATTATGTAAGGACTTAGTCTCATAAAAATTAGTTCGAATATCCCATGATTCCTTCACAATATATTTCATCATGATTCTTGGAATAACACAATATTCTAAATAAAAATGAATCCAAGAAAAAAAATTGATATATAATTCCATTGAATTATCCTATATCACACCTATAATACTTTTACAAATTTCTAGTAAGAATTCTTATTTCTACATCGCCACATGAATATTCATTTCATTTAATGTAAAATTACTCTTATTTGAATTTCCAAACACATATTTCACCTTCATATGGACATATCATCAGTATAGAACCTAATATATTTTACAGTACATATTTGAATAACCTCAGTAATTTTTTTTTCAGAAGTAAATGATCAACCATTACTATATTATTATAACAAAATCAAATTAATTATATTTTTTAATACTTATAAACATTTAAATATACCAAGATAGATCCTCACTCCACTCCAACATGAAAATATCAATTCTATATAGACTATTCATTCTAGTACTAACAAATAATACCACTAGGATTTTAATCTTAAAACCAATTTTTGAAAGGAGGACTTTCCAAACCACTTCCACATGCTAAACCTGGTATGGGATTTTAGTATGCAACCGAAAACCCACACCATTCTTATTCAACAATTAGTTGGATCAATACATGGTTTTATGTTAGCATGATATTGAATAATAAGTGAAGGAAAATCTTAGTACATTATTGTGATTCATGATTTATTATCCCTATTCTTAACGACTTTCAATTTATCTTTGATGATGATAATAATATGATTTAATATTATCATATCAAATTATATTATCTCATACAATTGACACTAATCAAATAAAATAGCATAAAAATATAATTCTATTTTAGTAGATGATATCATTATATTCAAATATACATGATAATTTTGGGATGAATTATTATAAAAGATATAAATTCTTTAATATGTTAAAAGACCCGATCAATAATATATCTATTATATTTAAATTTACATCTATAAAGAAATAAAATAATGTTTTTATGGACAATGGACTATATAGTATTCTCATTTATAATGTTTTATTCTAGTTGATTCAGTAATAAAAAATAATTACAACAATAACTAAGATGAGATTCCATAAAAATTGATTGAATACATATATAATTTATAAAGACCACAATATCAATAAAATCTATAGTGAGATTAAAAAGATTACTATCATCATATTTCCTTTTGAAAATTTGATTTCCAATGTGTGACAATGGATATCTATACTAATGTAATGATCGATGAAGTTGAACAGATATTTTATGATTAAATATAATATCTGGGAAAAGTGGGACATATGAAAAAAATCAAAATCATAGATGATGGATTATTTTTCATAAAATGTAATTAAAATGACCACATAAATAAAGGAACCCAAAGGACATAAAGAGAAGGTAGAAGTTGGATTTTTCCACTTCCATGTCACCATTATGAGTATTTTTTAGATAATGTGTTGATAAAACAATACATCATAAACTATAAGACATTATAAAAATCAATATACATTGATATTATTTTCAAATTTAAAAATATTGTTTTAATAATGATCTAAATAATTAAATTATTATTGACTAAACAAACACTAATACTCTTCAAACTCTAGGGATCAGATCTCCACCATCATATTGACAACCAAATCCCTATAAACATTCTATCCAACCATGATGGGTTGAGAATCAATGGATAAAAGGAGCCTAAATTGATTTTTTTTAACTTATGATAGTGGGGAATAGGTTGTGGAAACAATCATTGGTTATTTCACCATCAAATAAAGGATTCCACTCTATCTATTTTCATTTTAAATTTTAAAATATTTTTTATATTATTTTTAGATATCTAATCCCAAGTTATGATATATTTATATATATATATATATTCATAGTGGAATAACATACCTTTTTTGTATTTTACCTGACCTATAATTCATCCATTGGTATTATTCACTTTTTCTTAATCTATTATTATTCCTAATTCAAGGTCCATATATTCCATGCATTATTTCCAATTCTGAATTATTTAATTTAAGAAAGTTCGAAATTGTAAATTTTCTTGATGATATGATTTAAATTACAAATTATTATCCCTTTTTTGTTATATGCATTATATATTACTCATTCCCTCTAATTATTCCACTATTCATAATTCATTATAATGGGGATATAATCGTTTCTACTAATCTTACATTCTTGTGTAATAATGATATTTTAAAAATATATTAAATCATAATGTTACTATGAATTTAATCATTTAATTTAATATATTAACATACCTTTTCTACATATTTTCATTGTTACTATTTATTTACTCTCATCATATACTATTCCTAAGATGTTACTTTGTTGAAATATGGGTTTCTAATCATGTTGTATTCTTTTTAAATGAAATGGTTTTATTTATAGAAAACATAAAATGTATCTCTATATATTAAAATGACTATTATTATATTATATTATCATCCCTTTAATAATTAAATAACAAGAGATCATCCAATCCCACTTTATACCCTTTTAAAAATATATACAATACCAATGTAAAAAAATCATGTTTATTTATCTTTTATTTCATATTGTGAGTCTTTTAGAAAACCTATATTTATTATGATTTTATATTCCATTATATGTTATATAACTATCCATTCTATCTGTTTTCAATGTGATTTTATCACATTATTATAATTATACCTCAGTAACAAGTTTTTATCATGCTAACATCATACCATGAATTTTTCTTTATTTCTTAATTTCATATGCATCTATGATATTATGTAAATTTGAGTATATTTAATGGTATTGATACAAAAATACGTTTTTCTTGCATTCATATTAACCATTCATGACTATATTATTTTATTCTGATAACTTCTAAAAATATTTGATCATAAACAAAATCCTTTCCATTATAATCCTCATTAGTTACTATACAAGTAATATTTATGAAAAGGAAATTCTGTGTAAGGGAGTGGGTCATTAAGCCTCTATGTATTACCATTGAAATATTAAATGTCCAATTCATTATCCACAAGCGTATTAATAGAATTATATAGTTGGGTTTTGCATAATTTGTTACAAAAATAACCTTTATGTTGAAATTCCATTCATATGGAAATATGATAATATTTATGTATTCATTGTGTATAGTAGATAATTTACACAATGAATAAACAATAATTTTATATTGTAATTTTAGGGAATTAACGTGGATATAGATTATGATAGTTTAATTGGGAAAAATTATTAATAAAATAATATACCAACTCATTCTATTCATTTTTAATATATTATAAAACATTATAATAAATGAAGTATATTATTGTAGATATCATTTCTATTAGATTGATTTCAGATTACCTAGATTGATTCCATATCTATCACTCCTGGTTTATCATTTATCATGTTGTAAATTTAATTATTCTTGTATATGATCTCGTGTATGAATTTCATGTTATGTATTACATATTGGGCTTGATATTAGATGAGTGGGATCAATTTTATTTCTCCCTAGAGAAACAACTAGTTTTTTTCTGTAATGATAAAATTTGAATTTCATTATTATGTTATCATGATATCAGAAAGTAATATCTTCATGTGTGAAATAAAAATTTAATGTATATTTAATGATTATGATCTCATTTTTGAACAAGTATCCACATCATAATGGTATTTATATTCCCATGGAACAATATGTTTTTTTATAATAGCAGTTATATGAAAACATATTTAAGATGTTTTGATAAATATAATTGTATATATAACTAATTTTATATTTATAATGTTATATTTTTTGTAATCTGTTTATTGCATGATTTATGGATATATATTCATAAATAGAAAACCAAGCCAATTGATTCCCTTATATAATATTTGATCTTACCTTTTTCATTTTCCTACAATATTATGAGAAAATCATGTATAAATGAATGGATTAACATAATATTTATTAATGGATAGATCAAGGTGTTTTTAAAAATAAATTTAATTTTTATTAATTATTAAGTAATAGTTACAAGAAATAATAAATGCCAATATTTTTGTATGAATTTTAATGTAGTTAACTTTTTCTTTTGGAAAATATGTATATATTAATTGCACAAAAACAGAAATTGTGGGTCTAGGGATCTTTATAGAGTCAAAATTTTGAGGGTGTGATGGTGAAATCTATTTTATTTTTAATGAATGCTATTTCCTTAACAACATTTTCTATGGTGTAAAATTCATCATTTATTTTTGGGTGTATGTATTAAAATTACATATCCTTAGGGTAGTTTTTGTTTAATAAATAGAGTGTGAGTTGTTTTTCACGTATTTGGAGGTGGAGACATGAGGAGCCACACCATAGTAACAAAATATAGACTAATTGTAGATGATATTTATCTATATCCTCTAAGAGACAACGATTTCGTGGTCTTATATGTGGATAATAATGGAATATTCACTATAATAATGGAAATATTTTAAAGGAGTTATACATGTGGGATGATATAGGGAATTTAAAGAGGACGTTTAGTATATTAATAAATCATATGGAAGGTGTAATTTTTATTAATCCCATGGTTTTATTGAACATATAAGAACACTGTAGAAGTATATAACTTGGGGTTCCTTTATTTATTTAATCCACAGAGGATGAAATAGTTCCAATGGTTTGGGGAAATGGTAATATTATTAAGATTCCCCTAAATAAATTAATTAAACTTATGTAACTACCTTAACTATAATAACCAAAAAATTATGTAATATTTATTTATTTATTTTATGATATAATAGATCAAGTCACCAAGGTTTGAACAATTATTATACTTGGAAATAAATAAATATATGATTCTCATATTAAATTGGAAATATAAAATGTAACAGTTAAAAACCCATCATTTAAAATAATTCAAGGATTCATTATTCATATAATTGATAAAGAAAAATAATATAAATGGTGATCTTAGATTCTGAATATGGAATTCATATAATAAAAAAATCATGAGTAAATAAGCAATAATCAATGTGGAGGTTTAATAATCAACACACATTCTATTTAATCAACAACATGAGATGAATATAAATAACAAGATAATTTAAATATAACAAATCACAAGGAAAATAATAACTAAATTCTTAGTGAATGAAATTCATAACATCGGCCATTTATGATTTTACACTTATGGACCCATTTTATGACATCAAGATCCTTACAATCATGGCCTTGTACCAATATGATTCAATGAATGGGTATGTTAACCCCAAATACACAACTAATTTGGCCACTGGTTTCTCTCATGAGACCTGTTGATGCATCGAGGGACTATTTAAAACATGGATTCACTCATCACTTACATATATCCAATGAATTCCCCATATTTAGAATGATTAATAGTGTTTATAATCAATCCACTTTATAATTCAATAAATATTCATATTAAATATACTATACAGAATATCAATATTTCCCTAGTCAATGAAGTGACTTTCTTAATATTCATACATTAAATAACATATTACATTGAAATGGAATATGGTTATGAGAATATTAATGTATTGAATATATAAATGATATTATAAATATGGACATGGAATAGAAAACACTTCCCAATGAATAAGGGAGAGTGATTTTTAATATTATCACATTAATTTCAATGACCACAAAATCATAAATCAATGAGTGGTGAAAGTATAGTGCCAATTCAACAAAAATAAATGTTATATTCTAAGGTCATGTCACATTGAAAAAATAGTAAAATACAAAGAAAATTTAAAAGATACATTGTTTTTTCCTCTGTAACCCTATATAAAAATGAAGATATAAACCACTTAGAAAACCCCTTTAATGAGGTGTTAGTGATAATATTAAAAAACCATTATAATATAATTTAAGATAATATAATCTTATAAATATAGTATTGTTATGAAATAAATTGTGTTGTTATATATCCAACTATCAAAAAAGTTCCATTTAAATTATGATTTTTAAATTAATATCATTCCCTTTGATAAATATTCAAAATGAAAAATTCCGAGAAGATTTAGAAAAAGATTTTAATTTAAAAGTTATGGAATCACTGAGAGGTAGGTAAGTAATGAATAACTATCAAGGATCTAGGAAAATTCATTCCACCAATATTCAATAAAAAAATATTAATCACTTTTGTAATACAAGTCTAAAATGACACATTTTGATAACATTAAATATAATAATTTTTAATAATTATTATTAAAGATAAATATGATAAAAATGTAATTAATAAATCATTTAAATAATTAAAAATATATAAAATTAATAATTTTAGGGATATGGATATATATTAAAATATTTTTTGCCAGAAATGAGATACAACATAAGTTTTTCTTATAAATAATTCTATAAGATCATTAAGTTTCAATGTGAGGAAAATTTGAAAGATAACCTAGAAACCCTAATAAATAGATAAGGGTAAATTTAGTATTATATTTTGTAAAATATAGTATATAATTGTTCCAAAAAAAGTTTAAACATGAATATTCCCAAAAAATGGATATTGTAAAATAAACAAACACAGCATTAATAACTATTGAGTTAACACCTATTAAAATAGAAAAAAATAATCAAAACATTAAATTCAATGACTGGAGAGTATTTCATAACATAATATTACGAATGAGTAGTATAAACACTATATAATTTAAATTAGGTTCATAGTATAAACTATTCCTGATTAATGTGGAAATGGGATGAATACCCCTTTCCATGGATTCCTCCCCAGTCAGATTCATTATTTCAACCATAGTAATTAAATAAAATTTATTAAATAATTTCTTAAGAACAATTCCCAAATTTTTTTTGATTTATTAATTTTCTTTTATAATCTTATAAAATTATTTCATTGTATATTTATTTTTATATCAACCAATTGGGTTGTTTAGTTAATTTCTTCTAAAAATATTTTTTATGTTTACTATAGGTGAAGGAGTAATGAAATAATTTCATTATCTAAAAAATATTAGGAAATTTAGGAATATAATTTTTATCCAATAAATATTTGTTAGAGTCATACCTAAAATATTCGAATATACAATTGAAATAATTTACTCAAGGTAGAAGTAGTTCACAATTATGCATTAAGAAGATTTTATTTTTCTAATGGATGAAATAAAAGGGAGTTATATAATGATTTATATTGACAGAATCATTAATAGGTCAGAGATACTATAATCATTTATTAAATCCATATTTTTAATCATATATATATGGTAAATTATGAAAAATTAAAGACACGTTCATGGAGAAGGTAGTTTGTATGTATACATAACAATGTTCTCAATTTACATTTCAATATTTAGAATCTACCTAATGATTAGTTCATTAAAAAATATTAATATATTAATTTTAGTAATTTTTTTATTTTAGGGTGGATAATGAATATTTTTATGAGGTAGAAGAACAAATAATCTAGGATAATCTTGATGGAGATGATTACCTATTCGTTTTTGAACCTCACTTTGATCACTCTTTAAGGATTCATCGATGATTATTTTTGGAATAATTGTACCACTAAAATGTGAACTATTATAAGTTACTGGTGTATCACAACAGTTTATATTCTTAATTAAAAAATAATTTAAAAACATTTTTAAATGAATTTGGGACCAAATAAGACCCTTTTGTAAGATATATTAATAGAGGGTCAAACTCCACTCATATAACAAAATTTATACAACATATAGATAAATTTTAATCCTTATCTCTCTATTAAACCACCATGTTATCCCTTCTTATATATAATTTGGGGAATCAATTTTACTAGCATTATTATTCATTATGACAAATAATTTAATTGAATGAATTAAAAACTTTAAATGTGTTGATTTAAAATATATAATCCCTTATATAAGATTCAATTTCTAGATATGAATGAAAATAATTCTAGTATTTTTGTATAAAAAACTACAAAAAATTTAAAAGAAATGATACACTATATTAAAAATGAAATTATTCATTTTTAATTTCTTAGTAACAAAAATTAGATGAATATTAACATTATTTAATGAAAAAATTATCAATAAATTTCATTAAACTAATTTATTAGTATTTATTAATTTAATTTATTAATTTAATTTATTAATTATTGAGATATATATTGCCCAAAAAATTAGTTTTGTACAAATTAATGTTTTAACAATCACATGGGTATATATTCATGTATAACCATTTAATAATTAATATAAGAGTTATTATAAATCTTATTTTAAATTATTAAAAGTGAGAATAATTAAACTTAATGCTACATTTTAATTATTTTTAAATTTTCATTTTTTTTTAAAAAAACTAAACAACCTTATCCAGTGTAATAGAATCAAAAATTGATATTCATTTTTATCAAATTAAAAATATTTTGAAGTGAAATATAAAAATGTTTACTGTATTGAAGTTTTATTTGTAATATACATTTACTCACTAAAATTTATATTTAGGTATTACATTCTTCCACTGTTCAAAAAATTCATCCTATAAATTTCTCGAGGGACACAACATTGAAAAATGTGAGTATTTCATCATTAAAAGTTCTATATTTCCAAAAAATTATTTACCTATCTTATGATTCTAACAATTTAATTTTATAAGTAAATTCGTTTCATTATTCAACACAAGTTCATCAGTACCAATAATCAAGATAGGATTTTTAGTGTATGATAAATCAAACTAAAATTCCATATAATTTTAGTTGATTACATACATTGTGTCTTCTATATACACCTTTAATAATGATATATAGAACCCATGATGTACTTTATAAAGGCTCGGTAGAACTCACAAATGGTAATACACAACTCTGATTCCTTCCAAAAATCTCAAATTGATTCATGTACCATGTAATTAGTTTCAATTTATACAAATCCTAATAACACCCTTCTATGGTGATACTATAAATAAAATATGATTATCCACTAGAAGTTAGGAATTATTACATTAATTATCAAAAAAACTATTTTTCATACATTGTGATACCATGATATGTTATTCAATATGAGTTTACTTGATAAAAACATCACGAAATTTACATCTTTTTTATAAATATTTGATATATAACAAAGTTAAACATTCCCTGGAACCATAAAGGATTATAATCTTTGAATAATAGTTACATATACAAATTATTTCATTAATGGTCCTAAATATATCACATAAAATTCATATCTCATAATACCCTTCAATGTTAAAATTTACATATAGCCATTCATAATAAATATGGAAAAGGGAAAAATAAGAAATGGTGAGATCAGTATCACTCTAAGGGTAAAAATAAGATACATAAATCAAAGATCACATTGATTCCTAAAATAAGAATAAGGTTATGATATCATGATTATAACATACTATCTTCATAACTAATCTATTAAATATCCTAAAATATGTTTGATGAGGTAAGGATTTATAAATTCAAAATACATGTATCATAAAGTTTATAAATAATTATATATCAATTATAATCCATGATACTAAAAAATATGTAACACCCCATCTCAAGTAACCTCGTGCCAGTGGTTATCTTATATCATTGGTTCAATATATAATATATCACATTATGAAGGATTGAATAGTTTATAAGACAGGGTTGACAAGATACTTACATGGTTCTCACATTTCAATATAAAACATAATATATAGAATAAAATTATAGAATTAAATTTATTATTTCCTCTAGTATATCCATGAAAATTTTCATATATCCCATCTTGGTATCTTAGATAATGTAAAACAAAATAAATGGAGAGTTAAAATTCTCGTTAGGAGAAATCATACAATGAAAGATTTCACAAAATAAATAAAGCGTAAATAATATAGAAGATACAAAAAAATAAAATTTTCTATATAACATATATAATGAAAAAGAAATATATCAGTGAATTACCTAAAAAATTAATCTTATGAGGGTAATAAAAAATTGTTTCATAATGATGTAATTCTTAATTTTAGACATCAAATTTTTAACTTTCAGGCCTATAAAAATACATATTTAACATACAATTGATGGATATTTCCATGAAATAATAATTAGTAGAGAAGGAAAAAAATACATGATATTGTTTTTCTCCTGAGACATACCAATACATTGAAGGAATATAAAAATCTCCACTCATCTGGAACTATGTCCAATGAACCATCAAATTAATATGGGTGAATAATCAATGTATCACATAATCAAAATATATATATATATATATGAAAACTCTCATATAAAATGTAAATATGTTTCCCCATTTAAAAAGGAACATCATGTTCATTAGATAAGATAAATAATATAGTGGATTGTAACATTACAGTATATCCCTTGTAAACCATAAGATTCATCATAGGATGTTTACTTTGATGAAAATAATTTTAAAATTTTATTGAATCATTTTTTAAAACTATACCCTTTTAATTTTGAGATAACAAATATAATATCTAAAAATTTATGTAATATTATGAAAAAAAATTCATCGAAATTAACCTAGGAATCTTATAAGGGGATATTTAAATAATATAGTATTCATGACAGTGGGAAGAGGTAATCAATCAATATATGTTAAAATATATTCTTCTTTCACTTTATAAAGAAGGTAAAAATGTTCCATATTAAAATCATTAAAAATATTAATTTTGTATCCATTGTAAATACTTAAATATATAGGGGTAAATTACCTCAACATATCATTGAAATTTATGTATGATCATTTTTGAGACAATTTTAGAAAACATTTACGTGGAAGAAAATTGTAAATTAATAAAATTGAAATATTGTGAAATTTTCACAAAAGAGATTTTTCTTAATTTTATTATGTACCAAATAGAGTTAAATGAAAGGAAAACATGTAAAATCCATATCTAAGTATATTATAATAATATAGTTTGAGAATAAAATAGAAATAAATTATTATTTCATATAATGTAAGTGTATACATAAACCACCAAAAATAAAAATTAAATTGTCAAATAAACACTTAAGACATTAGAAATTTTGATATCATAACCCAGTTGAAAGGAACTATTTCAAATTAAAAATTAAAAATGTATCTAAATAGATTCATAATATAAAATATCAATTTTGAAAAATAAACTCTATGAAAAATATTCTTCTAGTGAATATAGAATATATCTCATAGAAATAATAATGATGCCATAATCCCATACAAAGACTATAAAATTAAATTAAGAATTATTGAATGATGTTATTATGTTTTAAAGAATTAAATTATCCAAAAAATGGAAATTTAATATAAATTAATAAGAGTTAATTACATAAATAATCATGTAATACCATAGGAAAAGAAGATGCAATATAACGCAATAAAATAAAATTGAGTTATGAAACCCCTACCCCTCATCCAAATTACCTAGAAATTGAATCCAAATTAATATGTAATACATTTAATTTTATTATAACTATATTCCATGACCATATATATTCCTGTAATATAATATATCATACACTTAAAAAAGTGTGATACTTGTTTATTTATAAATCATTATTCACATTATTGTTTATGTGTTTAATCAATTTTATTTTTCATTTGTGTTTCTGTTTGATTGTTTAGTTCCTTCAAAATATATCATTTTTAAATAAAATAAATAAATTTAATTACTATAAAAATAAAACAGAAAATAATAATATACATATTAATAAACATTCTATAAAGGAGGACATAAAAAATAAATCACATCACTTTAGAGAGGTGGTAGTCCACCTGTACCCATAGGTTGTGTTATCATTTATTATTGAGTGGAAGGGTAAGAAATTATATGATATATTATATTTAATAATCAAAATTATTTCATAATAATGGTCTTATTCATTTGGATACAAAAATTATTTCCTACTATAATATGATGTGATGAAAATTAAAATATGTCATCTTCACGATGTGGTGGTCTGCTCAAACCCATGAAATATGTTTACATTTTATATTAGATGGATATATAGATAAAAATTGAATATGCCTTAAATATAATAAAATATTATTAGAAAGTTATTTTATCACATCAAAATGGTAAGGAGTGGTTTTAAGGATGAAAAATAAAAAAATAAAAAAGAGAACACTCGTTAAGGACAATACATGTGGTTTAGATAACCCATTTTGTTTTATAAAAAAATTATATTTGGATGGTTTTATTTTAAAGAAACCAACTCATGTATTAGGCCATTGATTTAATAAAAGGATATGGGTATTAATTTTTAAGTATATTGATTCCATGAAATTTGAATAATATATAAAATGTGTTTTCCTTTTATAATTGAGGGATAGATTAAAATAAATTAAAATTGTACTGAATAAAAATTAATCCAAAAGAATTAATTTTAAAATTATTGATGATATTGTCACTAAATATGACCGTAAAATAATATTAAGAAAAGTTTCAAGTACTTTTGAACTCTTATCATTTTAATTCTAACCCCTTCAACCCATTTTAACACTTATTATGGTACATAAATACTTTATACCAAAGTTACAACTCAAAATTACACATAATGAATATTACCAAATTACCAAACATGTAAATTATGATTATAAATATATATTCTACTTTATCAAATTCAATTTCTATAAGTGGTGTAAATTACATTTAATATAAACTCACCAAACAGGACGTGAAATGGTTTTCATGAAAAATTAATTTTTTGAATAAATATGTTTTTATAAAAAATATATTATAATTATGATTCCATTTACCTTAATGAGATTATATTATATGAAATTTAACTAATGAAATTAAAAAATAATTTCAAAAAAATTAGTCGTTTTAAATACATTAATAGCAATAATAGCTCAATATTAAATCATTGTTTTTTATACTAATCACTGAAAATTTAATCTTTTTAGAAAAAACATAAAAATTTAAACATAGCTTATTTTTTATATAAGGTATTGACAAATGATATGATTTTTATAAATTAAAATTTCTAAAATTGGCAGAAAAATTATAGTATATTCACACAAAAATAAATTTAACACCATTTTTGGTGAAAATATACTTTTGAATCATTAAATGACCATATTCGCATTCATTTTATAATAACAATAATGAAATGAATGATATTTAAATAAATTTAATATATAATCTAATAATTTCATTATAATAATTTATGTGTTATAATTAAATAAATAGAGAAATATAAAAATACAATATCATATAAAAATAATTTTATTAAAAATATCACTTTTTATTTATAAATATTTTATCATTCAATCAAATTAAATTTAAATATAAATAATATACATGAGTCCATAATCCATATATATAACCAACAAATTATATTATTTTGTATATCTTTACATGATTTATTTAATTTTAATACTTTATTTCTCTCTCATCATATGTATGTTACTCCTAATTTTACTCATTATTTCTCTAGTGGCAGTTGGGGTCACAATATTCATTGAGAGCCATGAGAATACCGATTTTCTGTTTGTTTTATTTTTGTATATATGTGAATTTTACCCAGTTTTACATTTCACAATGTTAATTCATTTTGAAACCTCATTATTTATTATTTTTTATCATTCAATGTAATGTTTATTTTCAATAAAAGTATGTGGGATAGATATTTAATGCAAAAAGATATTAATAATAATATTAGTTTAATGGAATAATATATATCAAAATATTAGTTATTCACATTCAGCAACTCATAAAAATTATTTTCTGCATAATTTGAATCTTTTTATTCTAAAATTAATTTAACATAGTAATAAAATCAAATATTGATTTTATCCAATTATTTCACAGTTAGGTAAATATTAGGAATGTTAATATTTCATAAATTAGTTTTAATATATAAGACTTATACTAGATGATGATTTTCTAAATGACTGCATTGATAGAGGAGTATTACTCCCTAAATATGACCTGATAGATTAGTGAAATTACTTACCCATCGATACGTAGATTTTTTGAAACTATGAGTACTTGATTTATTTTCACTAAATATGTGTATTTTCATCCATAAATTATTTATTTATGAATGTCAACATCTATCACACCTTTTATTCCACACAATAACTATTTGATATTAAATTTAGCTTTTAATGTAGTAAATTTAACTATTAACTAACTACAAGAACCAAAAAACTATGAAAAGTTATGCCCTCTATCAAAAATTGTAATGGTTTTCACTTGATAAAATAAAAACCAATATGATGAACCCATCATATGAGTGACTAAATTAATCTCTAAATCCTTAAAACACTCAAAGACACACATAAATCACTTCATAAGTAAGTAACTATAAACCTCTGGAAAATGAATCCTAAACAATATGGAAAGAAAAAATATGATGGACTTGATCATATTTTAATATTTGATTAATTTAACAATTATCACCGACAAATTAAACACTCATAAATCCAAATATAATACATCTATATACTCTATCATATAGTCTCTTAAATTTTATAACAATTCTATAAAAAACATGAATCACTATATATCATTTAAAATATAATACATACTTCATAAATATATCATAAAAATTATTGTAAAAAATATCTTATAAAAAAATTCAAATCGTATTTGTCGTATAATGTTCAAAATAAAGTGGAATTATTTAAAAATTAAATTATGCACTTAGTCACCAAATCACATTTTCATCACACAGTTATATATAGGATAAAACATTTATTCTAAATAAGTAAAAATTATTTTATCCCAATTAGCCTTGCTAATATAAACCACTATATTAAACATAAATTTTATAAATAAATTTCAAATTATATCATCAAAATATAAAATCATTCATCATCAAATGAAATTTTTCCCAAAACAATATACTAAACAATGTTTTCTAATAAAATAAATACTTTTTAAAATATCCTTATTCATCTTAATTTCTCATCATTTAAAATCACAAAGGGGTATTTATGACACTAAAAAAATCATCCTTAGACTTATCAACCCATTAAATATTCGGTTTATCCTGTAGAAATATGTATATAGTAGGTGGAAATAGGTTTTATCCTCTCTTTCATCATAATGGTTCATAATGAAATAGAGAGTTAACCCATGCACATCCAACAAGTGTTTCTATAAAGGTAAAAAAAATTAGGACCACATTTCATACTGCTGTAATGATCACATTTGTCATGACCCGACCCTAATGGTCTTGAGCTACTATTACCCCAAGCTCGTCTCTATAGGCCAGGGGCTAGTGACAATCACAGAAGGCATAATAATCTCAGGGAGGCCTTTGCCTAAGTACCTGTACACACACACATCCCACTCAAATCAAAAGTGCAGAGTAAAAAAGGAAACCAAAGTACAAACAACTATAACCCAACCTCAGTCATGCATCAACTTCTAATATAGAACAAGTAGAGTGCTGAAAAGTGGACTGATAAGTAAACTGAATAGTGAAGGGAAAAACAAGCACCCAACTAGAAGGATTCCACAAACCGATAACAGGAAAACGAAAGTAAACAGCCGGTGAGTCTCACATCTGAAAATCCTACTACATCCACTGAATGCAGCCCAAGATTTTGTGTCCTCTACACTCATTCATAGTCTCGATCGACCTGTCTGTCGTCTGCAAGGGCACACCAAGTTCAGGAAAAGCACAATCTTGGGTGAGTACAAAGATACTCAGTAGGATTGCCCAAAAACTCAAGGGAGCAACAAAGGAGATAATAAAATGGTGATTAGTAGACAGAACAATAATAGTGTAAGAGTATAATAGAGAGAGTACAGCTCAACCAAAAAGATGAAAGGAAGTGGACTCGTCCAACCAAGAGGAACTAGACACAGAAATCACGTGGCATACCCCGAGTGTCTTCTCCACTCCTAGAAGAAGAGTAACTGAACCCAAGGAGTGGGAACAAAGTAGGATATATATATATATATATATATATATATATATATATATATATATATTTTCTCAATAAGAAACCCAAACGAGTTTGTAAGGGGATCTCTATCTCCAAGATTATCCCAGGAAAAGTCGCCAATAGTTCTAAGGATATCCACCATTGATGCCCATAAGTCCCGCACACGAAAGTTGTCTCATCGCTGAACTATATAACCAACGGTACCACTCCGGTAACGATAGAAAAAAGTAACTGACTAGCCTCATAGAAAGGGCTAAGTCTGAAAGAATTAATCAGGTAACCCACTGCCTAGCCTAGCTCGAGTGTAAATCCTAAGAGGTCGTCAGGTAACCCACTACCCACGCCACTGGAGGGTAAACCCTAAAGTTAATGGGTAACCCACTAACCATCCCCAATGGAGGGTAAACCCTAAAGTCAATGGGTAACCCACTGCCCATCCCCACTAGAAGGTAAACCCAAAAGTCAATGGGTAACCCACTACCCAACCCCATTGGAGGGTAAACCCTAAGGTCATTGGGTAACCCACTACCCAGTCCCGCTGGAGGGTAAACCCTAAGGTCAACGGGTAACCCACTACCCCTCCCCACAGGAGGGTAAACCTGGAACTGGACCGAAAACTCTACACTGCCCGTGCCATAATTTGGTGTCACTAACACCGCTACCCTGTGTAGGTTTGGACTTCGTCAAAAGAACCTCCGACCAATTCCCTTTCATGTTTCCACATTTATTGAGATCTCGAAAGATGCTCTTCTCACCCAAACAGATTACACCATTGTAATCCTCGCTGAAAAACACGCAAGATAAACTACTTAATCTCTGGAAAAAGACTCCCTATGAAAAAGTTATTCAACACTACTTTACACTCAAACGTTGTCTTGTGGGGCCCACACCTCGGTCCCAAAAAAGGACAGGAAAATTATGCCATCATGATGCTCTAGGAAAAACATGCCAAATCGACTATCCATACGCCCCAAATGGACGTCTGATTAAAAAGTCATAGTAAGCTACACATGACTTAAAAGATAGCTTGTGGGGCCCATGCCTCAACTCCGGATTCAATTCCTGAAACCACCCTCGTCAACATCACGTCGATTCTAGGGTCACAACGCCACTGACAGTGCCTAAAACAAACTCCATATAAAGATGTTGCAACTCCTCGCGTTATGTAAACGGGGCCCTATGGGGCCCACACCTCGACCCTGAAACATGTCACGTAAATCGTACCATTGTGTTCCTTGAATATAACCACTAGGCGTAAGTTATTAATTTTCTCAAAATGGACTTATGAAGCATAAATCATAAAAACACAGCATACATGTGAAATATGCCTCGTGAGGCCTATGCCTCGGGCTTGAATTTAGGCCGGTAGATTGCGTCATCACAATATTCTCAGAAGAACACTCAAGAACAAGTACTCAAACACCCCAAATAGATGTCGGGTGAAAAAGTGGTGTTTCACCATAAAACGTGTGAACTAGACCTTTAGGGGTCCACACCTTGTCTCTAACCCGAATGCTTTGGAAAGCATCTCAAAATGTTAGCATGAGGACTAGGGTCAAAATGCCACTGACGGCATGTCAATCGGACATCCCAAACAGATGTTAGGTCCGATGCAAGAAAAATTATTTACTTATTTATTTATATATTTATTCTCATTAATTGTTTCATGCCAACAAGCAACGAAAACAAACCGCAAGGGTTCCGAATAAACTTTGGAAGGACCATCTAAACTCCTGGGCCACAGCGCCTCTGACGGCACGTCAAACGGATGTCCGGCTCGTGAAGCACGTCCGTCAGAAGCTTTAACAATAATTTATTTTAATTACATTAATGCAACTCAGTTTACTCGCCCTCAGACGTAGAACCCAAAATCCCCGAAACCCATTTCAAAAAGCCAATCTCGAAGAGACGAAGCCACAACTATAGATGGCGAGTCAAACGGGCGCGCCGTGTAGGAAATGCGCCCCTTTGAAAAAAAAGGGGCCCAACTAGGCCGGTCCAGACCGGCCGGTTCGGTCTAGATCGTTGGCCCACGACCCAGCCGTGGGTCTAGCCCAGCTCGCCGCAGCCCCTCTGAAAACTGCCGAACCCCTCTGGTTTAACTCCTTCAAACTGACGGGCCAGTTGGTCAGTATTTGGTCCATGCGCACAGCAGGACCCGCCGAATGTGGGGCCTTGTACACGCTGCACCCCCGAGGTTAGCACCTTGGGTCTTCTGCCCCGACCATGACCCGCTGAGGGCTCCGCCTCCTGACCAGCCAAGCGCACTGCCGCCTGTTGGACTGCGAACACTACGAACGCCCGTACCTCCCCGCTTTGCCTCATGGGTTCGCCACACCACATCAGTTGCCACTCCACTCGGCGTCTCCGCCAGACGCCGCCACACCCCACCAGCACACCTAGGTGCGCTACTCTGGCCACCCCTGATGCCTTCGTCCACACTGGTCGCACCTTACGCTGCCTCTCTGATCAACAGTTGGCTGCCACACACCGGCCGGGAGCCTCCCTCACGCTGCCGATGCAACTCTGGTCGGTTCCTCTGCTACACCACCCGAACATCTGACCATGAACCCTTGTCGGAGCTGGGACTTCCGCCAGACACAACGACCACTCTGGTGGCCTGATTTTGAAACTGAGGGTGGATTGGGACACCTCGGGATGAGGCCTTCGCAGCGCCTACCCCTGATCAACGATCCGACTGTCAATTGGCGCATCCTAAAAAAACTGATGAAGAACAACGAAGAACACGTCAAACACAGGATTTAAAACGGAAGTCGGAAAGTGGTCGTCTTTATTTATCCATCGTCCCAATTCCAAAATTGTAGAATTTAAACAATAGAATTTAGGAAAACACGTGAAATCGAAGAAGCTTCAAAAATTAACCAAAAACACTACCTAGAATCGGTCGTGCGTCTTTGGCGGCATGTCCATGACGCTCATGCTTAGATCTGCCAAGGTTCTGGCGTAGGTATCTTCTAAACTTGGTGACGAACAGGGAAGAATGCCAAAGGACATTTGAGAGAGAGATAAAGGAAGAGAGAGAGAGAGAGAGAGGAGGAGGAGAAATAAGGGAGAACCCTAACTCCAGACTCTTATTCTCTATTTATAGAAAAATCTGCTTAGTGCGGAATCTGAAACTGTCATGCTCTCTCATTTTAAATCATGCCTGGGCCAAACACCCCATTTCGAATTCAACAGAAGTCTCCGATTTCCATTCCGAGACTTTGGTCAAAAGGTATTTTAAATGAACTCCAGTGATAAAAATCACTAAGTCATTATTTTAAAATGACATTTTTTCACCTGGGTGACATCTCTCTCTGATGGCTCGTGCCTGCAACTTTTACACCCCGCCTAGGGTAAATGCCATGCTCTAGACTCAACCATGCCCTCAGATTTCCTATCCGAGCTACCGTTTAAAAGAAAACACAACCCCTCCACATGCATAGTATAAAGACACATAATATTATAAAATTTATTTTGGGCACACCGGGCCCCGGAATCGCATGGTGTCTCAGCTCATAGCTCTGGAAATATGTGTAGAAATATTCCAAAGTCTTAAGGGGAAAAAACCAGGTCTCTACATCATTACATCCTTCATTCTTTTCATTCCCGAAAACCAAAACATGAAAAAACAACTTGAGATATAGAGCTCACACCTAGCTCTCCCACTCCCAAGAAAACTTTCACAACACCATGTTGTCACAACATGAGAACCAAGGGATGGTTCATACTCATAAGGTCTTCTACATTCAATGAAATGCATAAGAACACACACACACACACCTCATTAGCTGCGAAACGTGGAAGATTTCATGCGTCCACTCCTACTATTGGGAGGGTAGGGAAAGATTGTAGGAAACCTGTCAATCCCATACATGATTCTAGAACAGCCCAAAGAAACTCATAGGACTTCCCTAGCTGAACCTCTACTTTCCAAATCACGACTGAAATCACGGTTTGTTCCAAGAACATGGTCTCATGATTCCCTCCTTTAGGATACTCATCAGGTGAAACACCGAAGGATATCCAGTCACGCATGTTTTCAAAGCTGGTGAATCACAACTGAGACTCTCTTACATGCTCAAAAAGTGAATGAGTCAATACCATCGACTGAAGAAACGTTTCACCCTCCTGTTCCAACAGTGTCAAATGGTGAGAAGCTAACTACTATGAAACTTTATGCACCTAATGAGTCTGGGACTTTCTGCTAATGGAACCTGTTACAACAATGCCATTTTTCTGGAACATAGACTACCTCGACATCATAGTCCTATTGAAATTTCACCCAGCACTGTCATCTCAGTTTTAAGTCTCTCTGGGTGAGGGCTCACCTGAGACACTGGTGGTCTGAGCAAACCAAAAAGCTCCCTCCTAGAAGATAGTGTCTCTACATTCTCAACACGAGGACCACCACCACCAGCACAACATAGTGAAGCGCGTAGTTCTATTTATGGGGTTTCCATCACCTCGACCTATACTTGATAAAGGTATCAAGATTATTGTTGAGCACACAAGGTACCAACGAACAGAGCAGGTGAGCAAACTCATCCAACCTCTAGAGGTGACACATGGAAAGCACGTGGCATACCCCACGTATCCTTTCCCCTCTTGGAAAGAGAGTAAGCCCAAAAATATACACTATTCCAAACCCACTCGTGGTACCTTAAGCAAAGGGGGGTCAAGCAGAAAAGCCCCTCCAGCAAATCCAGAACCTTCTCTAACACTCCACCGCACAACCTCGCCATGAATGCACATGTCAGAGGGACTCATCCACCACACCACAATACTATCCTTTTTGGGTGGTACTGACTCTCCCTCATAATTTTGATCACATCACAAAAATGCATCTCAGTGGGGGAAGAACCCCTCTTTTCGGTGCATTCAAAGCTACGCCAGACAACACTAACAAATGGTTACACTGACGCCCTACATCACCCTTGGTAACCCCTTTAACAAGGAGTTAGAAGAAAATATTACCTCACGCAGTGTCTAACAAGTTCTACAGAGAAAAGTATAAAAATACATAGAGAGTACCTCTTATCATCTCATGCGTTGCAGGATTGTAGAAACCCATAGTACACAGCTACCCGCAGCACCGTCCGTCATCTCCCTGAGCTTGACATGGGCTGCCTAGTGGTGGTGGAAGGACCTCGAACGTCATCCACCAACCACAGTTCTTCTTACTCTTCTCCCAATACTGCCTCACTGGGGACCACCCTGTCCTCATCTGGGAGTTGTCTAATCACGACACTACCTCTGTCGTGGTGGTGCATCGACCAACTATCTAGAAAACCATTCAAATTTGGTCAGGTTGTCTTACGCCACGTGACCTCTCACATCACAATCATAGCACTAGTCCTCCCTGGGCTATCTCGGTGCTCTACGTTGTCCCCGACCATGTTTCGAAGTCTCATTAAGGGGAGACCTCTAGTGTCGAGGCCCTTCCAATTGATGTCTCTCTGAAAGAAATTTCTCTGTCACTGGTTCCTGCTCTAGAACCCTGAGATGGGTGAGGATGCACAAGGTTACTACGCTGGTATGAATCTCCTCTACAGAGACTTTCTCAAACTTCTATGCTTGGAAGTCACCATCATGGACCAAATCCAAAGAGTACTGAGTAAGGTTTGTGAACCCAGTCACATACTCATCCACTACCATCACTCCCTACTGATGCTCCAAAAGATCCAAGAACCATATCAAGCTTGAATAGTAGGGGTAGTACTCCTCACTAAATAGATACTAGAAGTCATCCCATGAGAGTACCAACTCATCGTGCATCTGAGTAACCTCGTCTCTACTAACGCCAAACTGCTTTGTGGAAGAACTGGCTGTCAAATCCAACATCTAACCTATCAGGGTCCGAACAAGCCTGAAAAGGCGGAGCACCGACTCTAGCCTACCCTTCACGGTCTGAGGGTATGGATTATTGTGGAACCTCAACTGTCTATGATGCTGGAACTCATGTAGTGCACCCAGTCTGTGCTCGCCAACGGCCTTCACTGTTGGTACTATATGCTACTCCACAGGTGGATGTGTTGTTGCATGTCCTCCCGGTGAAAGGGTAATCATATGATGGATCTTGAACTGAGGCCTTGTCGCTCACAGATTCATCATCACAAACCTGAGCTAGTATCCTGGATGGAAATCATCGCAGAGACATCCTGAATTTGATCATGGAGTACCACAGTCAAATGAGCATATATATGACAACAACGATGGAGAGCTGACTCAATATGGACAATCAAAGACTCAATCCTATATGATGCATGAATAAATTTTCTCTACAACAAGTTTCTCAGCACACTGAGTCTAAAATGGGTAAAAAAGGTCCTCATGAATAGATACGTCAGTTGCCGCACCATCACTGGATTCCCTATCCTGAGAGCTGCTCTCGAGACACATTGACAATATTGCCCAAAACTCAACCAATTTTCTTTTAGGGATGTTCAAACAACACCCCAAGGACAAACCCACCTCTGATACCACTTTGTCACGACGTGACCCTATCGGTCCCGAGCCGCAACTTCCCCAAGCCCACCTCCATAGGTCAGGGGCTGGCGACAAGCACTGAAGGTGTAACAATATTGGGGAGGCCTTTGCCTAAGTACCTATACACATACACACATAGTCCACTCAATTTAGAAGTGTAGAGTAAAAAGGAAACCAATGTACAAACAACTATAACCCAACCTCAGTCAGGCCTAAACTTCCAAAACAGAACAAGTAGAGTGATAGAAAGTGGAATGACAAGTAAACTAAATAGTAAGGGGAAAAACACGAACCCAACTAGAAAGGTGTCACAACCCAATAATAGGTAAATGAAAGTAAACAATTGTTGAGTCTCACATATAAAAATCCTACTATGTACACTGAGCGCAGCCCAAGCTCATGTGTCCTCTACGCTTCTTCGTAGTCTTGATCGACCCATCTTTCATCTGCAAGGGCACACCAACTTCAGGAAAATCCCAAGAAGAGGTGAGTACAATGATACTCAGTAGGATGCCCTGAAAACTAGTGGGAGAAACAAAGCAGATACTAAAATGGTGAGCAGTAGACAGATTAAGAACAATGTAAGAGTCCAATAGAGAGATTGCAGCTCAACCCAATAGAAGGAAGGAAGTGGACTCATCCAACCAAGAGGAACTAGACACAAAAAGCATGTGGCATACCCTGTGCGTCTTTCCCCCACCTAGAAGGAGAGAAACCGAACCCACGGAGTGGGAACAGAGTAGGGTGTGTGTGTGTGTATATATATATATGCTCAATAAGAAACCCAAACAAGTGTGTAAGGGGATCTTTATCTCCAAGCTCAACCCAAGAAAGTTTCCAACAGTTCTATGTATATCCACCATGGATGCCCAAAAGTCTTGCACACCAAAGTTGTCTCATCGTTGAACTGTACAACTAAGGGTCCTACTCTAGTAACCACAGATAAAACTCACTGACTAGCCTCATTGAAAGGGATGAGTCTGAAGGAAGTTGTCAGGTAACCCACTACCCTGCCCAGCTAGAAGGTAAACACTAAGAGGTCATCGGGTAACCCACTGCCCAGCCCCGCCGGAGGGTAGACCCTAGAGTCAATGGGTAACCCATTGCCCAGCCCCACTAGAGGGTAAACCCTAGAGTCAACGGGCAACCCACAGTCGATCCCTAATGGAGTGTAAACCCTAAGGTCAACGGGTAACCCATTGCCCATCCCCACAAGAGGGTGAAACCTATGTTCAATGGGTAACCCACTACCCTGCCTCACTGGAGGGTAAACCCAGAACTAGTCTGATAACTCTGCAATGATCGTTCCATCACTCAGTATCACAAACATCTCTACCACTCATAAGTTCAAAGTGTGTCAAAGGAACCTCTGACCAATTCCCTTTCATGTTTCCACATTTAATGAGATCTCGAAAGAGGCTTCGCTTGCCCAAACAGATTACACTGTTGTAATCCTTGCCGAAAAACATCTGAGATAAACTAATTAATCACTAGAAACGAACTCCTGATGAAAACGTTTTTCAACACCACTTTCTGCTCATACGAAATCTTTTGGGGCCCACACCTCAGTCCCGAAAAAGGTTTGGAAAACTGTGACATCATGATGCTTTTGGAAAAACACGCAAAATCGACTATTCATATGCCCCAAATGAATGTCTGATGAAAAAGTCGAAGTATACTGCACACAGCTTAAAAGATGGCCCATAGGGCCCACACTTTAACTCTGGAATCAATTCATGAAACCACCCTAGTCAACTTCACCTCGATGCCAGGGTCATAACTCCACTGACGGCGCCAAAAACGGACTCTTGATGCAGAATCTACAACTCCCCGTGTTATGAAAACGGGGCCCTATGGGGCCCACACCTCAACCCCGACACATGTCACGCAGATCGTACCATTGAATTCCTTGCAGATAACCATGAGATGTAGGCTATTCATTTTCCTAGAATGGACTTAGGAAGCATAAGTCATAAAAATGCAACATACATCCAAAAGCTGCCTCATGGGGCCAATGTCTCGGGCCCGACATGATGATGTTTTCCTACTTCTTGTGCTGTGATGTGATTATAGATGATTGTGGTGATATGTGGATGCATGAATGTTTTTTTTTGTGGTAGTAGATGATGCCTAGAGTGGAGAGATGCATCAGTTTATGCATATGGGTTTCAGGGAGGACACTAGGGATGATGGAATGCAATGGATGTGATTGTTGGATGCTTACTGTTTCTTCTGGTTGTTTATCTGGTTTACATTTCCCACTGTTCAAGGTAGCTGTTCTTACTTACCCATCTTCTGAAAGAGGAGAATACACGGTGGGTATGCCATATGCTTTCCATGTTTATCTTCTCAAGGAAGGATTGGTATATGCTCTCGCTATAAGTAGCAAAGACTCGACGGGTAGTACATCTACCCACTGTGTTGAGCCCCCATGTGTTTAGTAGAATAGAATGTTTTTCTGGAATGCCTGGGAATGTAGTAAAGTAATTATATAATGAATAATTTAATAAATGGTGTTAACCCATGGGGTTGGATTTTTCTGGAACATAATGATGTGGTTGTAATTTTGAAGGAACAGTGAACATTGGTGTGATGATAATGAATTTTTAAATGTGGGATTGTTCATGGTTAATTAATGAATTAATTAACGTACATTGGAACTGATAAAAATGGAATGAAGTAATCTAATAGATATCTCTAAATGGTTGTGTGAATATAGGATACCTAGTCTTAGAAGTAACATCCCGAAGTCTTAGAGATGTTAGCTATCGTGTGCTTAAGACTGGGTTATGACCATAGTGTGGTTGTGAGTTATAGTATATTATGTACCTTTTGTGTTTCTATATGCTACTCCACCCTATCAGTAAGGTAAACTGACACCCTGGGGATTCGGAGCCCTGGGTGGGTGTTTTCACCAACATTCTGATGAGAGGGTGAATGGTTGACTACCCCCTTTGGCCCCGCTCTCATATCTTGGTAGTTACTTGTACTGTTAGGCACATTGGTTATTTTTTCCAATATATGTGTGTAGAGGGATGTAATGGATTGCGGTTATTCACAAACATATATTCTAGATATAGTTTCCTATGGACTACTATAGGTTTAACGTGTATAGGTTTTGATGGCTTGGGGATCCTTACTCGGTGTATGGGCTGTGAGGGCTTGAGGTACAATACCCGATGTACGATACATGTTATGTGAGCTGTGGTGGCTCCCGGAAACTACCTAGTTACTTTTGGTTGTGAGGATGGTGTAGTGCTTTGCCCAGATGTATGCGGTCAAGCCTTTGTGTTGCATGAGGTGCACGTTGTGGTGCTTCGCCTAGGTGTCTGCGGGCAAGCCTTTTAGAGAGAGATGCTTAGGACGTGTGACGTCGGGGAAAAGTGGAAAACCAGTGGGGAAGTAGTAGCAGGGAACCCTTGATATTCATTATTATATGATATATTCTTGTATGTGTTACTTTGTGAGAGTATCCATGGTGAGGTTGGGAACTTAGTATACCTTTTTTGGTGACGAGTTAGTTTCACTTGTTGTTCACCGTGCTTTAGCATCATTTCTTTACTTTTTCATGAGAGGCCTCGGGGAGGATCCTACTAAGTATATTGTTATACTCACCCTATGTGTATATATAAACTGTTTTTCAGGTCACATGGAGTAGGTTAGAGATCAAGCTGGTTTCTACTAGCTTGGGGTTGCAGGAGCTATTTGGGCGTGTGGTTGCTGTAGGTTATACTTTCTTTTGGGTACTTGTAGTTTTTCACTTCCAGGTTTGGTACTTTTTCATGAATTTTAATATATGAACTTGGGTTTCTTTTATATTCTAGTTTTGAGTTGGAGTATTTTTGGTGTATATCTTATCTCTCTCTTATTCATGTGTTCTTTTAGAGGATAATGCCTCCCATTTGTGTGTTTATTATACCCTCGGTTCTAGTCACCAACCCGAGGCCAACATTAGGTGGCACTCGGGGGTCATTATCTCCCTTCTCACATTTTCGACCCAGGAGGGGTATACATTGTAGGGAGGGGGTTGTGACACGTGCCCTCTCAAATTATATCACGCCTAGGAAAAACACCCCATTTCTAACTCAACAGATTTCTTGGATTTCAATTCTAAGACTTCATTCAAAAGTTATTTGAAAATAACATCAGTGATAAAAATCACCAAGTCATTATTTTAAAATGACGATTTTTCCCTTGGGTGAAATCTCTCACAGTAGGCCCACGCTCGAAAATTTTACACCCCGCCTAGGGTAAACGGCATGCTCTGGACACAACTGTACCCTCGTATTTCTGATTCAAGCTACCGTATATGGGAAAACACGACCACAGCACGTGCATAGTATAAAAAAACTTAATATTTTTTAAAAATTTATTCTGGGCACACCGGGTCCCGGAATCGCACGCCGTCTCAGCTCCTAGGTTTGGAAATATATATATAAATATTCGTAATTCTCACAAGGCATGAAACGGGTCTCTAAAACATTAATACCCAATATTCCCCTTTCTTACTTGATAACCATAAGTGTATATAGTCCACAAACCACATCAACATTATATTAACTATGAAAGGATTTTTTTTCATTGAAAACTCAAAAATAAATATTTTACCCCAGATTCTCAAAAATACCCTATACTTAAACATATGAAAAAAATCTATAATTTTGTCATTTTCTATAATCTATGTTTTTACAAATCTAGTTCCCAAGTTTCCTACTAAATATCATTTTATAAAAACTATAACACCTTAACTCATGTAAGTTGAATTAAATGGTTATCTTACTACATTGAAAAATATACTAGAGATCATATCCCAAAAAATATAATAGTTTTTCATCATTGGGATGAAATTTTCATATGTAATTCTAATATTAAATTTGAAAACATAAAATAAGAAAATTCACATGGGAACATTATTATTTATTCTATTTTATCCCACTAATTTTAAATATATCTCTTCATGGTGTCCATCGGAAAGAAAACATAAAATCATATTCCCATAGATTATAAGAAAAGTAAAGAATATAATAAAAATATCATTAAATAAAAAACCATTTATAATATGGTATAGATAAACAATATTCTAATATAACGTATTTCTAATATCATGAAAGGTAATTATATCCATAGATAACATATGAAAATTAATAATTTCATATATTACAATATCTAGTTTAATAATGAAGAAATTCACTATGTTAGAAATCATAATCATACCATCAAGTCCTTGTGTTATGAATCCATAAACATATTGTCAAGGCCTAAAAAAATATATCAATAATAATTTGGAAAGCATAAACTAAATACCTAAAATAGTTTATATCATAATACCTATTGATGAATCCAGGGAATATAATGAGCCCCACTTATCGGGTAAAATGTACAACACATTCATCATATGGAAAGTGGTGAATAATAAATATGATACATTACAATCAGAAATATACAAATTTAAAAACTATCATATAGAATTTCAATATATTTCCCCAATAAAAAAATAACATCATGATTTTAATCCATCCATAATAATATGGTGCATTTTATTATTAAATTATATTCACATTAAATTATAATATTCATAAAAGTTGTTGATATAGATAAAAATACATTTAGTATATTACTCAAACATTTATCAAAAAAAATACCCTTTTGATTTTGAAATCGCATATATAAATTAAAAAAAATATATCTAGAATATGATGAATAATTCCTTTTTTTAAATGAACCATTTAAACTTATATTGGAATATTTAAGAGAATAATTATTTGAGATACCAATAAGAGTAAATCAGTCCACTTCCCTGAATATTCGTTTTTCACTTTTAATGATGGTATAATATGTTCAATATGAGAATAGATTGAATGATTCCTCTTTATAATTGAATTGAAAAAAATGTACATTATTCAAACATTTTTTGGAAACATATATATTGAAAAAATATAGCATTTTGAGATTTTAAATGGGAAATAATGGTCATTATTTTGACTATATCATGGTTGAGTTTTAACTTTGTATTTTTTGGTGAAATTGGAAAATTTTAAAAGGAAGAGGTGTAGTATAAGGTTAGTGGAAGGTTTTCCAAAACTGTCAACCTATCCCAACTAACTCTAAAAACCCCAAAAGAGGGGATTCCCATTCCCAACACATGGTTTGTTAAACCATGAACCCTCTAATTAGTAACCATGTGACACCCCTAGGTGAGGCTCTTGGTTAGGGAACACAGCTAGGGTAAACCATGAACCCTTTATAGGAAACATGTATATGATTTTTAAATGCTACCATATGGGTTCCATGAAATTCTAACAACCATTTTTGATGAATCATAGATCTATTTATGGATATCAACCACTCCCAGTAATAGATTCTCTTTCTGTGTGCTTTCCTCTCATTCCCATATCCCATTCCGAATAAGAATCTAACAATTTTAATCCATTGTTGATGGATCTAGATTAGGTTTTATGGATCTCAATTCATTGAACATGCCTATAAATTTTTGATATATATCTTTTTCTTCATCGTGATCATGATTTTTCTTCTTCATTTTGGGATTTTTTTGGGGAGCACTCATCATCAATAATGATTTAGGTGGTCCAAATTAAATTCTCATACTCATGAATTTTAATTACGTATATTTGTTGTGAAATTTCAATTGGAATGATAAAAATTTTAATCTTAAATTTAGTAAATTTATTAATTAATTAATTAATTTAATAATGGAATTGGTTTAATGTAATTTCCATAAGATAATTAATTGGGTTTATTTTGGACAATTATAATTGGTTGAATTGAATTAATTAATTTGTTAATAAATTAATGGAATGATGTGATCATGGAATTGAAGAGAAATTTATATTGTGTAATCAGTCAAAAAATATGATTATGAATTAATTAATAATGGTAATTTTTAGATGTTTGACCTTCCATAATCTGTTAATGTGTTATATGATTTAAGTATCTAAGAATGGTCTAATAGTGAATTAATCATATTATCTTATGTGATTATTATATTGAACTATGATTTATTTTGATATTTTTGATGGTATATCATGATGTGAAATCTGAAAAAGGTTTAATGATGATTAACCTTGATTGATATTATAAATGTGATATGCGTATAATTTATTAATGATTGACAATGTGATAGGGACTATGGATCCAAATACCAATATGTGATATATGAGTGTGGGATAGGGAGTGAGGCTCTAAATAACCATATTTAATAGAAAGTGTGGGATATGGAATGAGGCTCCAAATACCCATAAGACAGTGAGATGTTGGATAAAGAATTACACTCCATGTACCCATGTGAAATTGAGGTGTTGCATATGGGCAGATGCTCCAAATATCAATGGGGTATTATACATGATGTTATATTCCCATGATAATTGCATTGGACTACAGTTCCAAAAGACTAGAATATGAAATAGAATGAAATGGATAATGAAATTCCATGTGTTATAATAAATTTTTAATTCCCAATGTGATGTGGTTCAGAATCTGGCATGAGATAAAGTGGGTTTGGAGGGTTATGGTGTCCTTAAAACCCAAGGGGATTATGTAATTAAATAAAGAATAATCAGATATGTAAACTATTTGCATTATTACATGTACATTATTATTTATAAATCTATATTCATTTTTATTGGATGAATATTTTTTTAGACATCGTTAGTGGTGGCCTACTAAGTTATACTAACACCCTACTTGGGCTTCTTGATTGGTACCCAAATAGATTTCATGTTTATAGGACGTGATAAGGGTAAGGTCCCTATGTTTGATTATAGTGTTTTGATGGAGCTTCAATGAGGTAACTGGACATGGTGACAGGACACGCTTAGTGTTTTTAGTGTCTTTGTTTTTAGTTTTTCATTTCTACACTTGACACTTTTTTGGTATGACATATCTATTATTTACTTATAAATATATTTTTTAGTTTTTGGATTATCATGTGATATAGGTTTATTCTACTTACTGTATTATTCGTGTAATGGATATATTATTTCACTATTGGTTATCTATTTCCACTATTTTACTTCTTTCAAAAAGATTTTGTAGTCTCCCTATCATCGATATTAGACCATGGATGAGAGTTTCTAGCCTCTATAGTATGGGGAGGTGTGCCTTAGGTCATGTGACTGACCAACTTGGGGCACTGGTGTGTTCCACCCGAGACAGTACATTATAAATTGGTATCAAAGGTTATGTTTTATATTTAATTATCTCACTATTTGGGAAAGGTTGAAAATAGTCTAAGAAGAGTTGGGACATGAACATGAGCTCATGTGTGGTTGTTTTTAACCAATATATGGGGAAACCCCCCTGTATCATGGATGTGATTTTTGTTATTGGTACATTCTAGTATAGTTGTATGTTATTTCACCTTGGGTGATAAACATGTTGAGTGATGTGATTAGTGTTTATTAGATCTTATGATATTTGGATCACGATGCGTTATGGAACTAAATTTGAGTGTGCATGCATCATTTATAGAACCTGTGATTTATTATTACATGCATAATTTTAGGCACCTTTGAGAAAAAAGGTTTTTTAGTAAGTTTTTGAAATAGAATTTTTTTCCCTTTATATTGTAATTTAACTTAAAATGGTGTAAAAAATGGAAATGAAAGTTGTAAAATGATTCAAGATGTGAATAAATGGATGTATAATGAGAAATAAAAATAATGAGTGTGATTTTACCGTTGGTAAACCTCGATCTTGACATATAATGGATAAGGGTAGTGATATCACCTCTGTTTTGAATGTGTAGATAATGAAGGGGGTTCATATATATTGGAATTATGTAAACCCGTATTGTTAACTATGTTAATGATGTGATAAGAATTTGTTAATTTTCTTGATACATGAGTTTATAATTTTATATATTTTCCACCATGTCAACACTTGTGGATAGGAAGATGGTAAGACATGGTTGGAAATGATCTTCCAATAGTGTATCCTAGTGAACCGATAGTACCAGGTGAAGAAGCAAGACAGAAGTTATGTTATAACATTTCTTGATTCATGGTGTTTATGGAGATAGTCCCTATGTGGGTATTGAATGCTATGTCTAACTAGACATGGTAGATTCAGATTCAGCAACCTCCAATATCTAATGGAGTAGGTGGATCAGTGGTAATATATTTATTGATTGATTTCATCCATGATATACTTGACCACTTAGAGACTCCTACTGAGAAGATAGTCAAGTTATCTTCATATATGTTATAATGATCAGTGAAGTGTTGGTGGAATTTTTAGGCTCAAATAAGTTATTTAGAGGGTATTATATGAAATCGCTTTTTTGAGATGTTCTTAGTGAACTTTTATCAAGATAAAATAATATTGGAGACAGAAGCTAAGATCATGCAGTTGAAAAAAGGGATTATGTCAATGATAGACTATGTTAGTCACTTTACTGACTTGATTATTATTGTAATGGATGAGAGAAATATGGAAAGGCATTTCTATGAAAAGTTTAAATGTGAGACTAAGTCACAAGTTAATATCTTTCAACTTAAAAAGTTTTAAGATGTGGTGGATCAGGATCCTATATCTAAGGGGAACCTGAAAGAGGCTCGTGTAAAGGATAGAAGGTTTCTATTGGATGATCAAAAGGTACATCTTCTGAGGGTATGAAGTATGTTTATGAGAATGTTGACTAGATTATAAGAAATAAGAGTGGATAGGGTGAAGGATCAGTCTCCCAGGATATTACCTAAGTTCATTTCCACTAGTGTAGTAGGTTGGGCCACTTTAATAGAAATTTCCCCTACCACCAGTAGAGTGTCACTTTTTCAGTAGGTTGGGACATCTATATTGGTTCTGTAGGAACAAGCAAAATATGAGTAACTATAGATAATCTTAGGGGAATAAGGATGTCTAGATGGTATCATCTACAATATATCATTATGAAAGTTTTAGTTATACTATCTGTGGAAATAGAGGTAGTGAATGTAGTGTTGTTGGGAAAGTGATCCCATATTAGAAGAGTTGTGTAGATTAGGGGACTCATACTACATCATATGGATTATAGTTAGTAATGACTAATGTTGTTCAGCATACACTGGTGGATATTGATGGTGGAATATCAATAGTTAGAGGCAGTATTCATATACCTTATACACTAGCTTTTGACTTATATGATACTCATGCCACTCATTATTTTATATCTGTACAACTTTTGAATTGTTTGGTTATGTTATAGGAGTTATTAGAGTTTTTTGGTGGGGTAATGAAAATAGGTCTTATTTTCGGTGTGTGGTTAGGAGACATCTATTTATAAAAGGGGTATTCCCTCAAGGCTAGGGAGAATCATTTGAATTGGGATGATTAAATCCTTTACATGTCATCATTTTTCATTATTACGGGTATTTATTAGTTAGTATCGTATTGATCACATGTTGATTTTTATCAAACGAGAGTTACTATTACATCTACAATTGGTGAGAATTATATTAACCGTCGAGAGTGTGATTTAATGGAGCACTATGAATGGACAATTAATCAGCATCTCTAGGTGCTCACCACTCATGTTTCTAGTCTGTTGATGAATGATATAGGTTTAAATTAGGTTGTATTTCCACTCATAGGGGTTAACAAACATGACGTGTTTCTGGAGGAATTCTCAACGATGCCACCTGAGTGAGTTAGGGAATTCACAATTTATCTCATGCAGGGGGTTGATATAGTTTCTATTCCACCATACATAATGACACTAATAGAGATTCAAGATCTTAAAACTATACTAAAAGAGTTTAGGGATAAGGGTTTAATCAATTACAGTACATCCCTTAGGGGTTCTCTAGTTTTTATTTATAAAAAGGATAAAGGGGATCTATACATATGTTTTGATTATCAGAATATGAATCTGATGACAGTGAAGAACCTAAATCATATTTTATGTATCGATGATCTATTTGACTAGTTGATATGATCTTGTTTCCTCTTTATGATCAACTTGATATTGGGGTATTATAGGTTGATATTTCAACCTTCTAATATACATCAGACTACATTTAGATGTAGGTATATCTGGAATGCATTCTTTGTGATGTCGTTCAGGGTAATGAACACCCTAATAGTGTTTATGGTCATCATGATGTGAATCTTCCACTCATAACTAGATCATTCTATGGTAGTTTTTTTTTACAGCATCATAGCATGCTTCATGTCTTAATATTATTATGAAAAACATCTTGAAATCCTCATGAGTATTCTAAGAGAGCAGCAGTTATACACTCAAGAATATTAGTGTTAGTTTTGAATTGATTATGTATACTTTGTGGATCACATAATATCACGAGAAGGTGTGTATATGGACCCATAGAAGGTGGAAGTAGTTATTTCCTGGGAGTATCCAAAGAATGATTTCAAAATTCATTAATTTCTAGGATCAGTGGGATATTATAAGAGGTTCATTCAAGAATTTTTTCATTTATATGACTATCAATTTATATTGAACTAGAATGGGATAATGTTAGAATATACTAAATCATTTGAGACTTCTTTCCACGAGCTGGAGAAAAATTTTACTATGACACTGATATTTATCTTACCCGATATAGGTGAGAAGTATATGATGTTTTTTGACACTTCTAGGATTAGGCTTACAGAAGTGTTGATGCAAGGATATCGAGTTTTTGTGTATAGGTCATGATGGTTGAGGCCACATGCATGGAGTTATCGTATGAATGGACTACAGTTAGATGTAATGGTATAAGATTTTATGTTTTTCTAGATTTATCATTTGGGAGATAATTTTTCTATGTATATTGATCATAATAACAAAAATGATATAATTTCCCAATGAGATTTTAATATATGGCTGCATAAGTGAGTTGATTATATGTATCCATTTTATTTTGATCTAACATTTATGCCTGAGAGGTGAAATAATTTTGTTGATTGCTTAAGTAGTAAAAATAAAATTCAAGCATTTTGGGTTCTAATTTTTATTAGAGGATGTTGAAATTGCTGGTTAAGATGCATGTTGTGGATTCAGACGATCAAGATTAGATGACCATCAAATTAGCTTTAGTCGAGTCTATAATATTGATTATAATAAGAGAAATATGGTATTAGGAACTTGAAATTTCATTTTGGAAAAAGCATTGAAGGTGGGGAGACACCATTAGATTGGACCATAGATGAGGATGTGATCATGTGTGTTAGTAATTGTGTTTTTGTGCATACAAGTGTATGAGAGGAGTTGATGTGTGAATGTAATTCCTTGATGTGGGTGTTGTATACAGGATTGAATAAAATTTTTGGTAACATATGTCAATAGTATTAATGTCTAGGAATGAAAAAGGAGATAACAGAGTTTGTGATAAATTTCAACAGCTATCAATAGGTGAAGGCTGAGTATCAATGACCTAGAGGTTTATTAGAGCCTTTTCCTATTCCAGAAAAGATATTGGATGATGTCACTATGGATACTGTGGTGGGTCTCCTAAGGAAACCTCATATAAATGATTTTATTCTGTTTATTGTGTACCATTTGAAGGAAAAAATAACACTTCATTCGTATATGGGGGTCAATCATAGTGGATAAATTGGGAGGCTTTTATATTCGAGAAATATTACTTCTTCATGGGGTGTCATAGAGTATTATTTATGACCATGACTCATTATTTACTATTTACTTCTAGTATTTCATGAATAAGGCATTGGTACATAGGTTCTATTGAGAATGGAATTATACCCACAAATATATGGGAAGTCAGAGTGTAATATACATGTGTTTGAGGATGTATTGTGAGTGTGTGCCCTAGAATTTTGGGTCTTTGGAAAAGCACTTAGAATTGGTGGATTTCACCTATAATAATATCTATTAAGAAACTATACAGATGACACCGTGTGAAAATCTTTATGGTAGGTCATGCATTTCACCTCTATGATTGATAGTGGAATATAATGACCCATGATTTTCATAAATTGATATTACATCCTTTTATATGAGTATTCTTTTCATTACACAAACACATTCCTGAGGACCATAAGATATTTGTTCCTCTAGAATCATGAAACACACTATTCTAATTTGGTGAATGATAATTAGTAACTCTCATAAATAGCATCCCCTTTAGTACTCCTACATAAAACACATCTTTATAACTAGGGAAATGGAAAAATAAGAAAGGGTGAGCTCATATGATTTGCAAGGGTAAATCAATGGATATAACATAAGGATAAGAGAATAATAATAAAACAATAACACTTTAAAATTATATCCCCTATATAAATGATCATTATATTATTTCATGGAATAAATCATAGAAGTTCGTAAACAATAAAAAACATTTTCCCTGAAATCATAACATAATAAATGAAATTGTTTCATACAAATAATAATAGAAAATCATTTATATATTAGTAAAGGATCACTTCTGAGAACATCAAATAAGAAAATATCCCTTACTATACAGTGCTCACTCCTTATTCCATCCATGTATTACTGAACTAAGTTTACAACCTATTCTATTTCTATCTATATCAGGAGATATAAATCATTAACCAAATAATTGTAAGGAGATATAGGTCCACATATCACATAATTTATACGACAAATTTGTGAACTATAGCAACACAAATAATTCATCATATTAGATCCCATATAAAAAATGGGTATCATAAACATCATTCCATCATAGCATAACCCATGGAAAACAAATGGGTTTCATAATTATCATTCCATCGTAGAGAAATAAATAACCCTAGAAATAATAAGGATAGTATCCTTGAATCATAACCCCAAATAAATAATATGTGACATAAAATGATGTTATATTAGATGGAAAATAATTTTTCAAGATTAGTTTAATCCAAATCTTGATTAAAATATCATTTCTGCATTGAATTTTTTTTATTATTCTTTAATGATGCAAAATTTTAAGATAATAAATTTTATTTAATGTGAAATTTGTAATAAAATAACAAAATATTAAATTAATTATGAATTATTTAAATAATTAAAATACATTCATGTCATATTAGTTAAAAAATATTACTCTTATACTTTTTCCATAAAATTCAAAAAGTACATTGTTAGAGAAATGACAATACAATTCAATTCAAAACATTTAGTAAAACGTCATGCATGGGTAAAAATGAATTTAAAAATTGTATAAGAACCATAAAAATAGTTTGGAAATAATTTTTAAGAATTATGGATAGTGAATATTAATATATCCTATTAGATACTTATGTGTAAACGATCTTGAATAATAATTGGATTGTGAAATTAACCCTTACCACTTTATAATCTGTAGAATCATATTCCCCATGAAATAAACAAAGTTATATGGATATGAATATACGATAATAAACAAAATAATACTCCTAAAATTCACTCATGCATATTGTATACACCAAAAAATAATAATCAACTAATGTATAAGGCATGTGTCACATAGAAACAAGAGTGGCATAGAAATCCAATACCTTAAGTTTTGACTTACTTTGTATATGTTAAAACCTATAGTATAATAAATGAAATTTAATTATACATACATCACAGAACTATATTCCTATATAGAAGAAAATATATGACTTACTTATGACTTTACATTATGCAGTTTTTACAATTTAATGCCAATGTTGTATTTTAGGTAATAACAACATTTATGTGTTCATGTTTTCACTAGATATTAGCAGTCCTCATACAAAGATCATGATTTAATCATATATAGTATGATATTTTTTTATATAAATATCATATATATATATATAATCTATATATTTTTATTTTTGGTGACTCATAAAATATAGAGGTAGGAGATAAAATATTTCATTCATAGAGATGGTAGGTCATACGTACACAAGAATGCTGTATTCATTGTCTTCTCATGTTAAATGAAATAATATTATTTCACATATTATCATTAAAGAATCATTTTTATTATATTTATAACATATATATTAATAAAATTTATCCTTATTTATATCCATGTAAAAAATATAATAAAAATAATCACATTGCATCATGAATACGGTAAGTTATACGGACGCACAAGAAACGTTATCATTTCAAAAAGAGTAGGTGGTTAAATGATAGATATGATATTATAATTAAAGAATTATAATTAATTTATAAATATCATATATATAAATTGAACTCATCATTATAAATATTCTTAATATATGGTTATAGAAAATGAATTGTATTGCTACGTGGATATGGTAAGCCATACGTACGCATGAGAGATAGGTGAATTTATTCTATGATTGGAAAGGGGATACATAGTGGTGTGATAATAAACATAATAAAATTTAAGAATATTTTTCATATATAGGGTATTATTTAATGATATATATTATATATTTATAGGAGGTATAGATGAGTTGAAAATGAGGTTGACCGGTCATAGGGATTACCACTTCTTCAAAATGCCTCTTTATATCATCTCTAAATGACTCTAGAGTTGATACTTCACAACATCTAGGACCACTAAATTTTGTATAGTGAAGTTGAGAAGAGAATTATTTAGATTTTGGTAAATCTAGAAGGATTAATGTTAGTTGAATAAGTGATAGAGGAGGTACCCTTTTATTATTAAAGTAAGGGGTACTTTTGGAATTTCAAAATATATTGGTTTATAATAAATTCAACCTCAATCCAAAACCCCCCAAAAAGATATGGATTCAAATATAAGATTAGATAAATTTATAATTTCATAAACCAATATAATTTATACAATTCTTGTTATTATTTTAAACCTTATCAATTTGATTAATCATTTGTTAACACATTTTACTTTTAATTATAGAAACAAATTATTTAATATTAAAACATTGTAAATTTTAATTATATGGTTTCAATTATCTATAAATATTTATTTTATGATATTGTATAACTTATAATAACCATTTTTTTATGATATTTATATTATATTTTAATAATTTAATACAATATTAATTTTATAAAATATCATTAGTGTCAATTTTTAAACTATTCATTATATTAACATTAAGAAAATATAAATATAATTTTAAAAAAAATTATTTAATTCACCTATAAGATTTTGTAATAACATATAAAATTAATTTACCACCTTAATTTCTTTAAATATATTTATTTTAATATTTTTCATATCATTAATTTTATTTTAATATTTGTTGAATAATTAATGCCTCATATTTTTTAAATTATTTAACATAATTATATATTCACTAAAAATTATAAATAAATTACTTTGATGAATATAAACTATTTATCATTTGAAATAATATTTATAGTTGAATATATAATATGGAAAAACTTATATGAAATATGTTATTAATACTAAAAAGATGGATGATGCAACTTTAACCTATTTTAAATAAAGTATTATAAATGTAATAATAATTTACTTGTGGATAAAAATGTTAATTAATTTTAACCTAGAATGATTATGGTATATATATACTGAAACAAAAAAGTTCAGTTAGTTTTTTGTTCTTTTCATGATTCTTATCATTTTTTATTAAAAATCTTTTATTGATTTTTCATCTACACGTAAAAGTAGTGCATAAATATTTCATAAGAATTAAATGTAATTATTTCACATATAAAATTAAATAATTATTTAATATCCATAAAAATAAATAATAAAAAATTAATATAATCTGTTATATTTGTTGATAACCTATTTTTTCACTATGTGGACATAGAAGAGATATTTAAGACAAAAAAAGGTGATATTTTATGCCATTCATTGATTTAAATATTACACAGGACATTTTTATGGAAACTTTTTCCTAAAACAACTTATTTTTGATAAATATATGTTATTAATATAATTTTTTTAATCTGATAAAAAAATTTCATGTTTTTGATTCATTTTATAATATTTATCATTTTATTTTTAACAAAATACCTTCAATTTACCTGTTAACAAGGTAATAAAATTTTGCTTGGATACTATTCATATTGGAAAAAAATAAATGTAAAATCTTCAATAAATTTGGAAATTATGAATTTAAATTTAGAATCCATTTTTTTAAAATGTATAACATATACTTTTCAGAATTTGAGCTATAAAACCAGTAAAACCACAAGAAAAACAGTTTTCTGAAAAAATGCCCTTTTAAAACACAAAATGTTTTTATAAAAAATTCATGTATAAAATACATTTAAAAAATAATAATTATATTTTTAAAATTAAATTTAACTAATTAAAATTTATAAACAATAAAAATAATAACTTTACATTGTATAGACTTTAAATGGAAATACAGTTTAAAAAACCAGTATTTTTACTATTCATCAAAAGATGAATCTTTTAAAAATAATATATAAATATTCACCCTGATATAATTCTAAAATTATAATTTAAATATTGAATATTATTTTTTAAAATAGAATTTATAATATTTCCAAAATTTATTTCTAAAATAGGTGTGCCATTAAAAGGCTATAAACCCAAATTTAAAAAAATATAGCTTTTATGCATATAATTGGATTTATTGATATCTTATGTCAATAAAATATGTTTGATGAATGTAAAAACATTGGATTGAATATATATATATATAATTTTCATGGTGTGGTTAACATTATTCATTACCTCAAATTTAAAGGCGTGGTTATAATTGTTTTAATTAAATATTTAGAATTAAATGATGATTCATAGAATCTCAATGTTATGTTCCATGGAAGCTATATCACTGTTGTGCGTAAAAAAAGGTTAACATGGTGTATTTTTAAATTAATGTTATTAATGAAATGAAATTATTTAAAAATCTCTTTCATAGAAATATCCCAGTGTTACATTTTACCCCTATAAAATGAATTTCTCCCTTAGAATTCATCACGGACATCAAAAGTTTATTAATTAAAAGTTCCATTCATAGAAACCCACATCATACAAAAATATACTATAAATACCTTTAAATATATAAATTTAGAAACATAATGGTTAACAAAATTAACTCAAAATTAGGTTTCCACACAGGTGAATATAGGTGGAAAGTGAAAACATGGATATGGAAGAGAAAATAACTATCATGTTTGGATGGAGAGTGATAGAGAAAATGGCTTGAAGAAATTTATCAATCACCAATACATAAATTCCTTATTATTGAATGGACCATTTTATTCATCATAAATGAGATTAATATGATGAATTTTTTTGGGTTTTACAATAATTTCCCTAGAGTTGAATAATTTTCACTATAATAAATACGTACTTGATTTCATTAAATTTTATAACCACAATCTCATCGTTTCATTTTACCTTCAACAATTTTTATATTATCTATTCTTATAAGAAATGGAAGTGAATTTTTCATTCCTGAATCATTAGAATATCATGGGATCCATAAATATAATGATTGGTCATTCTATCTGTCTTTAGTATACCTTACATCAAAAAGATTAACATAAGATATAAAATATGAATAAATCTTCTTTTAGAGATATAATCTCTAAAACCACATCCATATATTAATGTAAAAAAATTCATAAATGGTTACCTTTATCATCCATCAAGAATCTTAAAATCCAAAACATTTGAAAAAAGTTCATTATATTTCTAAAATCAATAATTGCTTAGTTCTCCAAATATATTGATGTAATTGTTATTTTTCACTCACAAAACATGTGAAAACTATTGTTATGTATTCTATAAAGACTTGTAAATAAGCTAAATTACAATAAAACCTTAGTAAAAACATGATTTATTTTAAAAACTCTTTCTTTGTATCGTAAATCCAAAAATTATATAAAATTAATCAATGATATCATAAACCATGTTGTATTCATATCAGTCCCAAGGTAATTAATATAACCCTGTTTATTTTATCACAAACCAAAATATATATATTTCATTATTTGAACATCATGAACATATTACAGGTTATCCTTACCTTAATAATGTGTTTTTCAAAAATATCACCTTACCACATCAATCACTTTTCTTGGTTACAAGTAAAATTCGACATATTATCGTAAATCATTATAGAAAAACTACATTAGAAACAATACATAGATATTTCATTATTCCATAATACCATAAATTTACTTCTATAAAAATATTCATCAATTCCATAGATACTCAGTCATTGCATCACTTTTTTTATACATCACATCACCAACAGTGATCTCTTAAGATTTCCATTTTTCCTTATCATTAAGAGGTTTTTGATGTCAATCATCATTAATAACCCTTAGATTTGGGTATTGTTCAGTATAATTACCATTTTCCTTAAATTTTAGGATTCAATGCATGGGGGTTTTATTCTTTGTAATCTTCTCCCTATTTTAATCATTTACTAACTTCTTCCCATAATTTGAGCATTTTTCTTCTAGATGACCCACCTTTCCACACATGAAAAATTTATCAGTCCCCTTAATAAAATATCCACCATGAATATTTCTACAAAATGAACATAATAAATAATAATCTTTTATTATCAATGGTTTTAATAATTTCCTTCAAACTCTTGTATAGTTTTCTTCTCAAAACCATGACATTTATATGTAAATCCAACCTCTATTTACACATTAGTGGAACATCAGAGAATTTCTTGATAATTACTTAATTACCTTATGGTAAACAACCTTCAACGACTTGGTTATAATCCACATGTAAATTGATCAACCTTACCATCAGGATAGATGCTAATGTTAGATGCATAACTAGAATGTATTGTAAAAATTTATTCATAGGTTCCAACATAGTTATCATACTTTTAATTTAACTAAAAGAATTTATTTTCCATTTATCTTGAGATGAATATGATGAATTTACTAACTGTATTTTTTATTGAACTCATCCCATTATATGGAGTAAATTTATCTCTTGCCTCATATTCTTGATGATATTTCACCATTTATCTGATTCACCTTCAATAAGAAAAACATAAAAAATGACTTTCTCATGTTTTAAGCATTAGAGAACCAAAAATATATTTTCATCTATACTGATCCATTTCTCTCTCGATAGTGGGTTATAAAAATAAATGATAGAAATTGGATGGTTCCTGATGAAGGAATCAATAGAATGTTGTTTTCTCCTTCACTCATTTGGTAGTATATCTCATAACATGAGAAAGTTGTGTCAGCATAGAAAAATATTTTTCATTCATTCCACCAAAAAATTGGGTTCCTTAGGAGGATAATAATAGAATATCCCATCTCATTCATTTTTATCACAATTCATTTGGTTTTCATTTATTAACCCAAAAAAAATTGTGAGTGCATCACTAATAATTTTATGTTACTTGTGAAATTAACCCCTACCACATTATAATCAGTAGAATCATATTCACCATGAAGGAATGAAAATTATATGGATATTTACATACCATAATTTTCATAAAAATACTCATAAAAATCACTCATGGAAGTATATACCACCCCCAAAAAAATGAATCAAGTAGTGTATAATGCATGTATCCTACATAAATAAAAGTGACACAGAAACCCCTTACCTTAAGCCTTCACATAATTTGTATATGTTAAAACCACTTCTATAATAAATATAAGTTTATTATAAATATTAAAAATTACCATATTCATATATACAATACCATATATGATTTACTTATGGATTTACATTACTCACTTGATAACAATACCAAGTTAATGTGGTGTTTTGGGAAATAATTTCATTTTTTTGCCTTCATATTTTGACTTGTTATCATTGGAATTTTTACATAGATAATCATTTCATAATATATATAATTGTATTAATGATATAGATATCATATATATTAATTAATTATATATATTTTCAAGGTGATTCATGAAATCAAGAGAAATAAAATATAATACATTGTTCATGGAGACTGTATGCTGCACAGACACATTAAAGATATCTTCATATTCTTATCATACTAAAAGAAATAAATTTATATGATATAAGACCATTAAATAATAATTTATATATTATATATATCATAAAAATTCATAAAATCCATCCTTATTACCATCCATGTAGAATATATATGAAAAAAAATCACATCCCATTGTGAAGATGGAACGTTATACGTTAGCCTGAACAATGCTATAATTTCCAAAAATATTAGGTGGTAAAATGTTATATATGATTTAATATCATAAAATTATAATTATTCCATCAATTTCATATATAAATATCAAAACCATCATAATTCTGACCCATGAAATATAGTCATTGAAAATTAATTATATCACTACGTGGATAAGGTAAGTTGTACGTACGCGTGAGCAATGCTTTAAATTATTGTTCAACGTTAAAGGGGTTTGATAGTGGTATGTTCATAATCATAATCATTTTTTAACATATTTAGGCTTATTATTTTTTTATTTTATGATATATATAATATATTTGGAGGTATAGAAGAATATAAAAAGAGATTAATTGGTTAGAGTGATTACATCTTCTTCAAAACAGCTCCTTAAGACATTATCTAAAGAATACTAGAGTTGATATTTTAGGAAGAAAAGAACCACTATAAGGTTTGTATTAAAGTTGAGAAGATAATTTGTATGTTTTTGGTCAATACATAAGTCTCAATGTGATATTCATTAGTGATATAGGATGTGGGATTTTATAATTGAGGTGTGTGGAACCTTTCCAATTTCAAAATATATAAGTTTTTAATAAATTCAATTCCAATCCAATAACCTCAAAAAGGATATTTATTCAAATATAAGATGTCATACATTTTTAATATCATCAAGCAACATATTTCATAGATTTTTTGTAAAGTATTGTAAACCTTATCATTTTAATTCAACATCAGTTACCTAATTTTACTTTGAACTATAGTAAAATATTATTTAACATTAAAAATTTATAATTTTTTATTATAAGGTTTTTATTTCAAATAATTATTAAAATTTTTAATTTTTTTGCTTATCATAATAAATTTTTATTTATAAAACATTTTTATGATTATTTTAATATTTTAATAAAATATTATTTTCATAAATTATCATAAGTTTAAATTTTTACCTTATTCCTTACATTGACTATAAAAAAATATAAAAAGAAAAATAACTTCAAAAAAATAATTTTTTACACCCCTAATATGTCATAGGAATATAGATAATTCTTTTAGAACCTTATGTAATAATAATTATCTTTATTTTAATATCTTTAATTTCATTTATTTGATTTTTCCTCTAGTTGAATAATTATTATGTCATAATTGTGTAATTATTTAAGGAAATTATTTACCAACTAAAAATTATTAATAAATTAATATGATGAAAAAAAATAAATAATATTTTAGAATAATATTTATAATTGAATATTTATTCTGTAAAACCCTATATTAAAAATGGTATAGTCATTAAAAACATGAATGTGAAAACATTTACATTACATTAAAAAAATATTATAAATATCATAATAATTTTCATGTGGCTTCAAATAGTTTGTAACTTTATCCATAGATGATTATGTTTGCATTATATACAAAAAACATGAATAATTTTGTGATTTTGTTTTTTAATTATTCTTATCATTTTAATTAATATCATTTTATTGATTTTTTTCATCGGAATGCACAAGCACTACGTCAATGTTACATAAGCATTAAATATATTTACTTCACATATAAAAATAAAAAAAAATGTCTCGTAAATATAAATAAATTAATATTAATATAATCTTTTAAAATTGTTTATAACATTATTTTTTTCTTATGTGGAAACATATCATATATTTTAGACAAATAAAGTTAAATTTCATGTCTTTATTAGATTTAAAGGTTATATAGTTTATTATCAAGGAAAAGAAATGATAAAACAAATTAATTTAAATACTTATGTGTTAAGGGTCTTTTTATCTTCATCCAATAAATTTTTTTCTTGTTTTAGAGTCGTTCTATAGTCTTTATAATTTTCTTTTTAACCTAAATTTTATAATTTACCCTTCACTGTGGTGACAAAATTTACCATGGTTACTATTTATATTGGTCAAAAATAAGAGAGGAAGGGTAACTAAATTTTTACCATATAAATTTAAATTTTTTTAACATTTATCAAAATTAAAAACATCTAAGTTTCATAATTTAATTCAAAATAAAACAGGTAAAATGATATGAAAAGTAGTTTTTCAAAAAAAATGTCCCTTTAAAAGAGAAATTGTTAATATAATTAATTGATGTATAAAATAAATTCCAAAATTTATAATTAGATTAATTTTTAATTAAAATTAATTAATTAAAATTTAAAACTAATATAGAACATAATTTAATAGTGTAATGACTTTAAAATAAAATATAGTTTTCAATAAAAATTAGTATTATTATTATTCATGAAAAGAATAAACTTTTTTAAAAATACCAAAAAAACATCCCTGAGATAATTTTGATATTAAACATTCAAAAATGATGTTTATTTTTTCAAATTGAATTTATAAAAGTGAAAACAAATTATTTCAAAAATATTTGTGCCATTAAAATTTAATAAAAGTACATTTTGAAAAATATTTCATTTATTCATAAAACTATATTTATTCTAAACACATTCCTATAAAATATATTCAATTAATGTTATTTAATTTTATTGAATATATATATATATATATATTTCATTGTGTGGTTAATATTATTCTACCTCTTTAATTTAACAACTATGTTATAATTTTCTTATTTAAATAATTATAAAAAAAATATTGTTTCGTAAAAACATTGTGTTTTGTTCAATACTAGACTAGCTGGTGTTTTGTGTAATCCAAGAAGAATATTTTGTAGCATGAAATGAAATAAATTAACTAAATAAAAATATTTCAAAATTTATTTCTTAAATATAACGGGGTGTTATATGGAAGGTGAGTCAGAGTTGTTGGTACTGAGTCCTTTGAAGGATATGTTGGAGCCGTACCAGTTGATTCAAAAATATATAGTTGTGGATTAGTATAGAAAGAATTCATATTCTGATAGAAGTCAATGTCCCCTATAGTTTAAATAGGTTGATCATGTGTTCCTTTAGGTTTCTCCTACGTTGGGTCACCGTAGGATTCGGATACAGGGAAAGTTGACATTGAGGTTTGTTGGATGGTTCTAGGGTGTATTAAGAATATTTCTAGTGGTGTACTAATTGGATTTTACATAGAGTTATGGTTACATATATTATTTATTTCATGTGTAAAAACATTGAGGGTATCACCATGAACATTATAATGTGGTTCATGTGGATGATGTTGAGATTGAGACCGATGTGTCCTCTAAAGAGTATCTAATATGTGTTTTGGATCATAATGAGGAAGTGTGATGGGGAAATATTGTACTAATAGATCAGGTATTGTGGAAACATGTATGGGTTTCAGAGGAAACAAGGGAAAGATAATCATATATGTGGGATTAGTGTCCCGATCATTTTGACTCAGAGTCTTATATATTCTTGGCAGTACAACTTGACGACGAGCTATTATAAATTGGGGATATTGTAAGATGGAAAAATTTTCTACATCCACCTCACACTCATTAATAAGAACTATATTTAATTTTTTTTAGAATATCATGGTTGTGTTTTACCATGGGGTGTCTTTAGGTGAAATTAGATAATTTTCAAAGGAATATGGGAAGTTCATGGTAGGTGTAAAATTTTCCAAAACTTTACACCCAAACTAGAAAACCATGCAAAACCACACAGGGTATTCACATGGAATGTTCATGTAATTTAATCCATGTTCCCTCTTAGTAGTTACCCTATGATATCTGAAGGTGAGGCTCACTTTTAGGGTACATGATTATGGTAAAAAAATTTCCCCATATAAGAAATTATTCATGTAGAAATTAAAAACCATGAAAATATTTTTTAAATCCCAAACCCCCTTATATTAAACTCTGATAATCACCACTTGGAGCTACATTATTTCTTACAAATTTTAGAGGCTCTCAGATGAGTTACATGGCATTCTAACCTCTTTCCATGAAAAATAAAAGATCCATTAATGGATCTTCACCTCTCTCATAATGATATTCTCATCCCATGTGGTTTCCATTCTTTCATTTATTCTCTTCATATAAAAATGGGATGATATTCCTCTATTGCTGATGGATCTTGATCTAGGTTTTATGGATCATGATTCTTTGATCATGGATCTATGTTTTGGATCTAGATCTCAATATTTTTCATGATATTGGTTTTCCCACTTCAATTGGGGATCTCCAATAGTAATAATTCTTGATTAATCCTAATATAGGTTGTCTAAATTCAGTTACAATACTCTTGAATTCCAATTATTTGTATTTATAATGAAATTTCAATTGAAACAATTGATATTTTAATATTGAATTGAGTAAATTAATTGATTTATTAATTTATGGAATCATGTAATTGGTTTAATATAATTTCAATGTGACAAAAAATAGGCAAAATTCTAGGAAATTATAATTGGTTGAGTTGGATTAATTAATTGTTTAATTAATTAATGGAATGTTGTGATCAGGGAGCTGATGGGAAATTTTCATTATGTAATTGGTCAATTAATGTGATTATGAATTAATAGAAAATTGGAATTTTGAGGTGGTTAACTAAACCGTAATGGTTAAATGGGTTATATGATTTGAATATTGAAAATATGGTTTAATGGTGAATTACTCAAATAATTCTATGTGATAACAATATTGAACCATGAATCAGTTTGATAGTTCAAATGATATATCATGATATGAAATGTGCAAATGGGGTTTAGTTTGATTAACCTTGACTGATGTCACATATGTGATATGTCTGTGATTGATGGATAACTAAGTGTAGGATAGGTATTGAGGCTCGATATACCAATATGAGATAAGTGAGTGTTATATAGGGATTGCAGATCCAAATACACAATTGTGATAGAGAGTGTGGGATAGGGACTAAGGCTCCAAAAAATAGGGTGGCGTTGAGGTGTGGGATAAAGAAAAAGGCACCAAATACCAATGTGACATTGAGGTGTGGGATAGATATTGAGGCTCCAAATATATGTCGGGTGTTATAAACAATGTTCTAAACCCATTAGATTAGTAATGGACTATGGTTCCAAATGAACTGGATGATTAATGGAATGAAATGGATAATTAAAGACCATGTGTTATATTGAATTTTGAATTACCAATCTGATATGATTCACACTCTTGCATGAGATGAATTGGTATGGAGGGTTCAGGTATCCTCAGGAACCTAAGGACCTTTGTTGTTAAATAATGAATAATAAAGTGTGTAAATTATTAATCTTATTTATTGTACTTTTTTCTTCATAATATAGCATAGACTATTGTTGATTGGATATTGTTTTAGACATCATTAATGGTGGCCTAATTAGTTTTAATCGCACCATAATCAAGTCGACAAATCAATACCCAAATAAACTTCAGGTTTATTGGATTGAGTAATGGAGTGTGCCCTTTTTTGTTTATTGGGTTGGTATAGAGCAGGGATTATGGACCCAAAAATTGTGTCAGAACCTACTTGGAGTTGTCAGTGTCTATTTTTGGGTTTTCATTTTTTACACTCGACACTTATTTGGTATTACATTTCTAAAAACGTTTTATGAATATTATTTGATGTTTTGGATTATTATGTGATACTAGGTTTTTATAGTTATTTTATTATTCTAGTTATGGTTATATCATTTGAAAATTGGTTATTTATATAATCTATCGTAATCATTTGAAAAATAAGGTACAATCTCCCCATGATCAATATGAGACCCCCAATGATTATTGGAAACCTCTAGTGTAAAGGGATGTATGCCTCAAGACATGTGACAAACCAGCATGATGCACTAGTTTATGGAACCTGGGTAGGGATGTTATAATAAACACCACCAAAAATAAAGAATTTTTTAATATGAAATATGACTCACATAATGAAAAGTGAGATGCGAAACCTTAAAAACATCATAACATTAATGTGAAAATAAATAAATTAATTGATTATTTGAAAAAAAAATACACATGATAAATGTTTAAATGCAATGTAAAATAAATATAGTTCATGAAAAAGATGATCTATCCATAACAAAGGCTATGGAGAAGTAATGTAACACAATTAAATGAAATTGAGTTAAATAACCCCATATCTTTAGTCTATATATCTTCGTAAGTACCATCAACATCCAGTTTAATAAATATTTATTTATTATAATTCTATAACAGAACCATATATATACATATATTATTATATATGGTAAAAATATGAAATTTAAATAAAATTTTATTAATATTTATCTACTAAATTTTCATTTCTATGAATTAAATGTATTATTATTCATGTATATTTCCATTCATTAGATTATTTCATTGAATCGTGGTCATGATTTCTTAATATCCAAAATTATAATAAAAATATAAATATAATATATATATGTATATATTATTTTTTATAATCAACATTATATAGAGGATAAGAACAATTATTCCCATTGGTTCATGGTGGTGGTGGTTCATACATACGTATGAGCGATGTTATCATTTTATTAATGGGTTGAATTATAAAAATATAAATGATATATTATATATAAATAGTCATAATTACTTCACAAATATCATATGATTTCATTTTTATCTATTATTATTTCCATCGATAAGAGAAGGTCTTTAAAAATGAAATATATTATCTTCGATAGGTGGTAATTGGCACATATGTTAGAAAGATGATATAATTTCCCATTTTATGCATAATAAACATATTGAAATTTAATTATATATTAGATATTTATGTTATTATATCTCAATTTTTAGGATTGTTTTTATGGATGTGAGTAAAAAATACAATGAAAACACTCATTTAGGAATTTTACCTCTTTTGTTGGAAAACATCGTAATGTTTATACCTAAATCCTTTTTAGGATGGTATTATGATTGAAGTACGAACTCTAGGGTGTGGGGAGGGATGTTAGGAAATGATTCATGCTGATATTTTCCAAACAGTGTGTCTCTTGAAGTATGGAGATGAAAGGAGGTCTGGTTTCTCATTATAACTGAGGGAGTGGGAACAGATGGAATTTTTCGAAAGATAAAAATATATTACTGTCTTACTCAAACAATAAAAATAAAAATCACTCATATTCTAAGTTTAGTTGTCATATATTCTAAATTTAACCATATTGTCGGTTTTAGACATGTTTTTAGATCATTTTACTGATATCAATTTACTTTTTACCATTTTTACTTTATTAAATCTTACAAAGTCAAATAAAATTTTATAAAATACATCTATTCACAATTAAAAAATTAAGAGTATCTAAATAAAAAACTATGCGAATGATTATTCAGAATAATGATGAAATTTTACTAAATAAAATTTATATATGAGGAAAAAATTACTTTAAATTAAAAAAACACACAAAACCCCATGAAAAGTAGTTTTCCCAAAAAAATTCATTTTTAAGTATAAAAATATTTTTAAACAAAAAATAAGAAAAAATATATATTAAAAAATGATTTATATAATTTTATTTAGTCAAATTAATATAATAAAATTTAAAAAAAACTAAAACAAAAATTGTTAAATATAAATACATGAATGGAAAATAAATTTTTCAATTAAATCTGTATTTTATTATATTCACTGAAAAATTTATATTTTTAGAAAAGTATGAAAATTTCAACATCAAAATTTTATTTTTTTTCTATAATAATAGACTTTATTGAAAAAAAAATTCTATTATTTTTAGAAATTAGTTATAAAATCCATCCACAAAATTCACTAAAAACCTCTTCTTAATGAATGTTTCTTGGAACTAAAATGAATTCTTTCTCATTCCATTCACAATAACAATAATTTTATTAATTTTGATTCATTAAATTTTTAATTTAATAATATTTTTTCTCTATAATAATTTATCAACAGTGATTAGTTTAGTATATTTATATAGATCTAAATTTCCTACATAAAATTGTTTTATTGAAAATATCTCTTTTACCTTAAAAAAATATTATATTCATTTAAAAAATAATTAATTTTAATATAAAAAAATGATATTTATCTAACATATATTTATATAAAATATCTATACATACATTTTTAATTTTTATATAGTTCATATTACATTCTTATATATAGACTTAGATACTTTAATAAAATTTATTCATTTACATCACTCTAATAATGTCGATTTTGTTCCAAATTTATTTCCATATACCTATAGTTATAGTTGGAGTCAAAATATTTATGGTGATCCATGTGGAAATCAATTTTATATTTTTGATATTTTTATGTATTTGTGGATTTACCCCAATTTTACTTTAATTTATGTTATTCTATATTGAAAAATCACAATGTATATATTTTTTTCATTTAATGTACTTTTTTCAATAAATGTATCAAGTCTCATATTATTTTGATGTTTAATATATCACAAGGTATCTAACATAATATAAATTTAAAGGATAAATATATATCAAAATATTAGGTTCTCACCTCATAATCATTAAATAAAGTCATAAAATATTTTGTTCAAAATAATAAGAAGACATAATCATTTCATTAGTCCCTCATTACATCCAAGGATATCATAGAGGATTTGGTCCATTATTTTCATAGTTATAGATCCCCAAAAATACATTCCTAGTTGTAAATATCATTTATTAGACCAGGGTTATTACCCATTTCATTACATATTATCTCATTATAAAAACTTCTCTTCTCAATGTATTTGATGGATATCTAATTATGGGCCCACCCATCAAATAATTAAATCCATACTTATATGTTTCACAAGATCATAATGCAGTCATTATAAAGTTATAGGATAACCGATGTAAAATATATGTGTTTTTAAAATACCTAGTCATCACTTAATCCTATTCCATTGATATAATGAAAGTTGATGGTATCATAAGGGCATTAATTATGTCATCATTGATTAATTAACATATATGAATGAAATAAGTTTCATAAAAACATCCAAAGATCATCATAATGGTAATTTATCGTAAAAAAATGGATTAAATATTAATATAATTTTCCCAGTTTTAGATAAAAATCATTAATTTATATTTATGTAGAACAAAAATATCTTTTATAAAATATGTTAAAATACATATTGAAAATCGGGAGAGAAAACCCTTTTCATATTGTAACATTTAATACACTAATTCCAAGAAAAAATTGGAATAATATTTCTATTATATAAATTTTGAAATTTTATTTTAAGATTAAAAAAAATAAATGGCATGAGAGTTGGAAAATATCCTCATGCTGTATAATTTAATCGAAAAAAATAATATTCATAGTTTTGTAAAAATTTAAAAGTGTTTTATATAGAAAACTTTTGAAAATATTAAATTCCTTCATTTGTAATGGAAGTAGTAGAGACATATAAAAACCTTCATGAAAGTTTTCCTTGTTTAATAAAAACTTCCATAAACAATTTTGTAATAATATAGACATGGAGGAGAAGGATTCCTGGAAAGAAGAATAAATATTGTTAGTATTTCATAAAAATGTGTTCCCAATCATCTTAAATTCAAAAGCTATGATGATTTATAGAAAAAACAAGAACCCCATAAATAGCCATAGTAGAGGCAAATATATGTGTATTAAATTATATATTTCATATAATTTCTCCAATGTAAATTTAAAATAAAGAATACTGAACAGAAATGTTATTGTAATAGAAATCGTATACCAAAAGTCTCTAATTTCTTCAAATGCATTCAAACCACCTATATAAAAAATATAGATTTATTATAAATATAAAATAAGAAAATATTCAAAAAAATATTTATATATATTTATATTAATATTACTATATATTATTCTGTTATAAAATCTAATTATCATTTTTTAATAATTCTTCATAAAAGTCATTAGTGTGTTGAAAACCTATCCATTTTTATGCATTTTTTGGTTTGATTGTCCCATTCCATGAACCATGTTCAATTTTTCTTAATTTTAGGAATCTAAATCATTTATTTAATATCATATATATTAATTATATAAAATTTTATATTGATTTATAAAAATTAGTGGTGAAAATATAATTACATTACTTTGTGGAGATGATAGTTCTTGCAGTTGTAAAAGTGGTGTTTCAATATTTTAATTGATGAAATTAATAGAATATAAATAATAATTCACCTCAATAAAAAAATATTATGTCATATATATCAGAAATATCATTTTAAAAAATATTTATTGACATCCTTGTAGAAATAAAGTGAAAAATGAATCACATTACTTTATAGAGGTGGTAGTCCACACGTACATAGGAGAAACATTATCAATTTCCAATTAATGGGTAGGTATGATGGTAGAAAATATATTTCATTTATAGAAGTATAATAATTTAAAAAAATATTTAAATGTTTATCTCATCTTAATTTCCAACAATGAATGTGCTTATTTAAAATTAAATACATCACTTCATGGAGACGGTAATTCTTACACACACGCAAGCAATGGTTTAATTTCCCATTGGATGGAATGTTAGATAAAAAAGGGATATTCCAATAACTTAATAATATTTAATTGTATTTAAAATAATAATTTAATCTTATTTATAGGCTTATAATATATTTGGAGGAGGTATATGATGAATGAAATACTAAAAATAAGTAGGGACATACACTACTTCTTTGAGAATCGTTGTTGGAATACATTCATAATGACACTTGGGGTAGTATTTTAATAATATAAGAACATGTATGACTTTGCTATTTTGGTAATGATGATATTTTTTTGGTTATGTTAATTTGTTAATGTAGTTTTATGAAAATATTATATGAGGCACCCTTTCATAGGAAAGGGTAGTGGTGCACATGAAATTACTAAAAATATAAAAATATAAATACGATACTATATGGGTAAATATGAATGAAAGTGACTCAATTTCATAGTTGTTTTAAGATAAAATAAAAAAACTCAACCAATAGGATTTTGATAATATTTTGGTTATTTTATCCATTATCTATTTAGTTTTCCCCCCATTAACCACTTGTAACTACTTCAAAAGTAATTATTTTTCACCACACATTCAATTCATAATGTCCAAAATTAAAATACAACTATTTTTATTTTTTTCATTTTTATTCCTAATAAGGGTTTTTTTATCGTATTAATTTTCAATATGTGCTCGAAATTAGTTACAATGTAAACACACAAAACACAGTTATTTGGTTTAGAAAAAATCATTTTTATTTGTAACACCATATTATTCTCATTATTTATCTAATAAAAAAGATTAAATAAATGTTAATTTTTTTAATTATTATGTAATATTAATTTTATAAAAAATATTCATCAATAGTGTTTAATTTAATTTATTATTTTAAAAACACAGTCCACTCAAAAAAGTTATTTTCCCATATAAAACATATTTTTTACCTCTAAATTAATTTATTTTATTTTTTAACCAACTAATGACTCATAAATTAATTATATACATACAAAAATAATATATTAATACTATTTTAATTCATTTACTATGTTTTTAGATAATATAATATAGCATTTTAAAAAAACATACTTGATGAAAATAATGATTGTAAACAAAATAGTTCAAAACCTTTTTTATAATCATCAGTATTTCAAAAGTCACGTTTTTTTATACTTATATTTCATTCAAATAACATATCATCTATTTAATTTTACCATTTATTATTATTATAATTAATGTATTATGTGTATAATAAGAAATAAAATATCAAAAAAATTAATATATCATAGAATATTGGGGTGTTACATACAAACCCCTTATAAAATTTCTCCATAGAAATTTCATCATTGTGGTACAAATAAATGGGGACACATCTACGTATTCAACTCCTTATGTTACCACATATATACCATATTTTTTTATTCAACTAAAAATTGATGAGGTGACTATTCTAGTATTATGTAACATTGTCCCTAAGATCCAAAAATACTACTGATTGTTCCACATAATAAAGATAATTCTCTAGTGGTACAAACATTGACTTCAAATCATGTGAAGAATTTTTCATATACATACTCAATGAGGTAGGTGGTAAATATCATGAACAAGATCCATATTTGTTCTATGATCCATATGATTAAGATCCATTCTAATCTGATGGATAATTTCAAAGTATCCAATATATACAGGGCTCCCCTTTTAATTCTTTCAAAATCTCATGACTTTATTCATTGTAGATATCCATATAAATACGTCATCACAAATTTTAAACTCCAAATATAATGTATGATTGTCTAAAATAACTTTACTATCAACTTAAATCTTCTTTGATATGTAGATTAAAAACTATTACCTTCTATACCATTTCATAACTAATCTCTAGTAACTATAGATTTATTCCTCCAACATCACGCCTATACAATAGACCAAAACATTTACTTAATATTAAAGATTTATATAGTTCCATATAAATATATGAGTGAAACTAGATATTGTATAAAAATTTCATCAAAGGTTGTTTTTGATCCTAACAAACATTCAAATCCATTGATCTAGGTCTCAACATATATTCTTAAGTTTTAATGGAACTCAATGACTAACCATATGTCTAGTGATGATATGCACTGATAATGCTTTATAAAATAATCAATTTCTACTAAATTATTATAATGAACATTAAGGTTATCATCATATCCTAAAACAATGTAACAAAAATAGAAATCCATCAATATTACCTCATTAATAATGTATATACTTTAAATCTAATAAAAATATAGACATTATATGTTTTAAATAAAAAAGATATATTTTATTAAGATGATCAACTAAAACCCAAATAACATTATTTCTTTTGGTTGTTTTGGGGATTCCAATAATGAAATCAATTAGGATGATTTTTCATTTTCATTATAGTATGGTATAGGGTTATAACATCCCATTATAATTATACATTACATCCTTAACATTCTAAAATACTAGTCATCAATATAAAAACTCATCAATTATCAATTTCATTTTTTCTCAAAAAAAATTAATTTTATATCTCAACAGAATAATAATAAATTCAGTATGATAAGATAATGGTGAACTATGTAATTATTCCAATATATTATATTTCTTTTTTGGTATTCATGGGTCAAATAATAATTTCCTCAAACCAAATAATCCATCATAATCATGGCTGAGAGAAGGAACAACATTGACCTCCTTTTATAGTTCCACATCCTCCTTTTACACCACATTAACACCCACAATGATTGATGGTTGACCATTCATCAAATAAATACATTATTATTTTATTTAAAAAATATATTAATAAAAATTTCCTAAAAATATATAAAAAATGGATTTTAGTTAATCCATATCTTGGTAATACAATAATGGTCTTGATGACTCATATAATCAACCACATTGTTCACCATTCTAGGGTGGTAGTGTTTTTAGAATTAATATTCTCGATTCAAATCCTTCGATATATTTTGAAACATATCCAAAAAATAGTGTGAATAAATACATTAATATTTTAAGATATTTTTATATGTAAAACTATTAACCTTTAATATATATTACATGTTCTCAATTTAAAAATTATTAATACATACCCTAAATCAATAGTTGGTTATTTTTTATCATCAATATTCAAATTTCATGAGGCATAAGATGTCACCAGACCATTAATAATCATAATAACCACAATACATTAATTAATGAATTAAAATATATCACAATAATTTATCCAGTAAAGGGTAGTGTGAGAACATGTGCACTGACAACCTATCCCTTTTTCTCCATTAAATTTTCCAAAAATTTATTTTTCTAAAGGGACATGGGTTCATTCGACGCTGTCTTGGTCAATGGATTAGATATCCATGATAAATCAATCCTAAAAAATCAATAATATCCTTCAAACCAATGAAAACTATAGTTATCAATCACCATGGTTTATGTGGGATATTTCTCAATGACATCCATGTTCGAAGGATCCACCAATATACCATCATTTTAGATTATATGACCCTAGAAAGAACAATTCTATATAAATAATTAAATCATTAAAACCTTATCATTGAACTTATAATTCCTCAAGGTTTTCAACATAACCCTTAAGTGATATATATCCCCATCCTTATTATTATAAAATATAAGACTATATCTATAATAGCTACCCAAACTGATCACTTTAATATTTAAATATTCTATTCTATTTAACCATAAAGATAGTGGAGGCATTTGAAATTATAAATTTATTTACTATAAATTCATAACGACAATACAACATATTAAATGTATACTTGAGAATATACTCATTTGTGATCTGCAATTAATGATATCAAGAATGAAGTTTAGTATTTGAAAATTATTGATCTCTATATAGTTAATCAAACAAGTCATCAATGTGGTTAAGGGATATTTATTCTTGATGGTGAACTTGTTATGTACACGATAATCAATTCAATGATGTAAAGTATCATCACTCTTCTTAAAAAAAGAATATGTTCACCCATTGGAGATGCACATGGGAATATGGATCAGATTCATAGAGTCTCATTGTGTTTCTTTGTCAATTCCTATTACTTGATTATGGATATTCTGTAATGAGTTTTTAGAATAGGTGAATCCCCATCTTTGATTACTCTTGTAAAAAAACAACATGACTTATTATATCAATAAAATAATAATTAGAAAATATATAATATTATTAAAAAATAATGTTAATATATTTAATGATGAGTTTATATCTAACCATTTTAGTTAAATATTAATCATGAATATGTATTATGACAAATATAGTAGATATAATTTCTATTGTAAATTTATATCCATCCTGACACCAATAAATAATAATATCTTGACTCAAATCATCAAATATGTCTTGACTTTCACAAAAATTGACATGAAATTTATATAAATAATGAATCTAAATTCTCATGAAAAAATAATATTCAACCATAAGGAGAATAAAATGAATGTTAGGAAGCATATACCCACAAAAATTTATCATAAAGGATATATAAACCTATGATTTTATAAATTTGAAAATTTGATTTTTTTTAATTCAACTCAACATGTAATCTTTGAGGTACTAATGTGAAAAAAATATAATTATTCATATATAAAAGATTTTCATGATTCACAATTGTATAAGAAATTTTAATTTCTAGATTGGATGGTATGTTCATATTTCACAAAATTATTCTCATGAAATAGTTGATTTTTTTATCACATGATATTACATTTTCTCACCTAGATTAATATATTGAAAAATATGATTTTACATTAACAAACATGTCTATTAAATGGTTAGAATACTATCTATAGTCCATAAACATGTAGTATTATATTATGGATGGAATTTTTGAATGCACTTTCTCACCAATTCATTCATTTTTCATTCCCTTTACATCAATTCATAATTTTATTCTTGATGGAATTTATTTTCTTGCTAAAAATATTTATAATACCCCATTATATATTTTCCCACAAGAATCCTTAAAAATTTATTTCATAAAGTATAATTTATTTTATTTCTTCCATAGGATATTTTATTTTATTTTCTTTGAATTTATGTCTCTCCCTTTTTCTCCCCAAATCCCAAAGAAAAACTAAAGTCTCCAACCTCCATTTCTTTCTTCGGATAACAAAAAAGGATTTCAAAATAACTATCAATGAATCATATATAAAATTCCTTTTAGAAACATAATATCATCCACAAATTAATTGAACAGTTTTTTATTTAATAATCAATTATAAAGCCTAAATCATACCTTACTATTCTTGTGAAATATTTATCAATTTTATTGGTGGATTCCAAATACCTTTACATCAGTTATTGGAATTAACAATCCAGTTTAGTGTGAATATTTAAGGGGAAATACTTATTGAAGAAGGCATTTTAAAACTCTTTCCATGTCATGGAGTCAATTTTATATTTTTTTTAATTTAATTCGTGATAAAATTCCACCAAGGATATGTTACACCTTCGAAATGATGTACCATGAAGGAAAAAATTATACTCTGAGAACATGGGATAAAGAATATATAGTCATTTGTAACAATCAATTAATAATCCACTAATGGATCTAAGTATCTTCTAAAATATTTTATATGTTTACACATGAAATAATTAGAGGTGTGTTGGTCCAACTATTTATCAATTTTATTCTCAACATGATAAAATGGCCCAAAATTTCATATGAGGACAGAAACAAATTTTTTAATTTTTTCCCCGATTTTATATGGTTTCTTATTAGATTACCAATTACATTAATTTCTATGATGAATCATTATGATTGATTAGTTTACTTAAAACAAAAAGTATACCAAAACTATAAATCTATAAAAAACAGAGTGGGAAATAAAATATTCACTGATATAATTCTCGAGATGTCCAAATTTACAACATTGTATTATCAACCATTGGTCCCTTTTGATTTATCCTATATCACATTTAACTCATCATAGGTTTTCTAATATTCAATACTCTCGATTCATCATAATTTTTTTCAAAAAAAATTATATTAACTAATGAATATATGATGGATATTTCTAGCTAGTTGTGCATTCTTAGGACCACTCATCATGCACCAAGTAATGATCATGTTGATATATAAGAAAACTTTTTATGTTTGTTAACACATAGGTTCATAAAAACTATAATTTCGTTCAAATAATAAAATTTATATTGATATTTCATTAATATTAATCTATATAATTTCTTCAATACCAAATATTATTATATAATCCTATATATAGATAGATTCCAAGGGAATTACCTAAGGTTCTCAATTATCAATCTCTAATAATTTTCCAAGATTATATCTAATACCAATAAAATAAAATCCATAAAAATCATAAATAAACATTATATTATTTTTATGAATATTCAATATGTCACTGTTAAACATTCCTCATATCTATAAAGGTTTACTTTATTTTTTACTAGAAACATAGTTAATGTATTTCATGAATTATCTTTAATATATCTTATAATGTTATTCTCTCATTCTAAATATATTATAAATACCATACACATAACCATTATCCAAGACTTAGGGGAAATATAAATAAAAGAAATAGTGGCCTTAGATACTAACTAAGGGTTGACATGGAAGATAAGAATCAATGATTATATGATGGAATATGATATGTATAATGGTATGATATTGTGAACATAAAATTAAAATTAATACCTAATATATCATATATTATAAAACTTTATTCATTACATAATTATTTACTACTTAAAAATACATTATTCATATGCGTGGGGAATCATCAAAAATAAATCATAAGTGATTATAGAAATTTATGAGCACTTGAAAAGGTCTTGTGATCTTTGTGGAATAATCATAAAAATAAAAACATATTTAAATATTAAAGGTTAACATCCAAGAATTACATATTAGATTGGGTTCAATACCATTCTATCATTTCCATATTCTAGGTTGATACCCAAGACTATCATTGTGGGAAAATCCCATTACTTTACTTGATTCACTGCCACTCCAGAGTATATTATCAATGAATATATACATATTTACCTAATGGATTTGCGGATAATATAAATATTTTCCAACTCATTACATAATGAAAAGTGATCAAATGTGTTCCACAATATCATAAAAAATTTATCATATCATCATATAATAACTCGTGAAAAATATATTTGTAACATAAAGAAAATAAAAATTCAATATTTTTAGACCCTTATCATGGACATAATTGTTTGGCCCATAGATAGAGTTTATTTGGATACATCTTAAAAATGGTTTTTCCTTTGATATACAAATGTCACACAGTTAGCTTAAACAATGGGGTTTATCCTAGAAAAATTAATTCACTAGCTTGAGGCATTTCCATGTGTTGCATAGTCATATCAAAAAATTGGCCTACCCCTAAAACTATGAAGCTTGATATAGTTATTGGTTCGTGGTTGGTGAATTTTTTTCAAACAATGTGTCTTACCTATAAACCCTTCATCAGTGGTCCATGAGGTAGAACATGGTTGGAAAAAGGTTTTTTAAATGGTGTTAATAAACTATTATACTCTTCCAGAGGCCAATTATAGGAGCACAGTTTGTGCCAACTATGTAGATTGGACCATGATATCATGAAAATGTGATTTTATTCAACAGAATATTTTATTTTACTTTCCAATAACCCACAATAAATCCCAAAAAACTCTTAAATGAACATAATATTTCTCTTATATTTTGGATGCTCTAAAGAAAGTATTTTGTATTCTCCAACCACTTTTATCTTGCATACAAGTGTAAGTGGGTGTATTTGAATCATCTTTGATAAGTTTTTTCCTATGATTTTTTGTCCTAAATTTTTTAACTTTTCATATTCTATGAAAGTGATAGATTCTCATGTTTATTTTGGATATAAAACATGATTCAATGTATTCTGTTTCTTTATTTTTATCTTTGATTTTCATTCCCAATTAATCTCAGTTAGTGGTTCTATTTTTGAGTGAATGATTGATTAGGTTACTAGTGGTAAGTAGTTCCCCAATGCATTTTCCTATACATTAAACCATTATTTTATTGTTTATTTTAATTTTCTAAAATTTATTTCCTCTAAATAATTTGATTTGATGTTTCATATCAACAAGAAATGAATTTATGAATGAAAAACCAATTTCATTGGATTTATAATTTTTTTGTGGTTTTAAGAAAATATGGATTGAAATGAAAATATATTTGATTAAAATATTTGATATTTATTATTATAAAAATAACTTTAACTAAATGATGATTTTTGAAAATAATGAATTTGATTAAAACCTATGATTTAATTTAGTAAATTAAAATGGAATGTGTAATCAAGAATTTGGGTATTTGAACTATTTATTACGAACTTTATTTCATTTCCCATAACTAAATTTGTTGATTGATTAATATGTGAGCCCGCATAGTTAGTGGGTGAGTAGGATATTCATAGAAGGAATATTTCTATGTAGTGATGAATATATGTGGAAAACGCTTTCCAAAAAAGTGAAACATGACTTTCCCTGATGAGGTGATCACTCATTCTATCATGATGGAAAGATCCTTAAGGATGTGTTCACAAATATTATTTTGATGGATTGAATAAGTTTTGATAAGATCCTAAATCAATGAATAAACTAAATTCATGGCATATAACAATGGGAATCTATACTGAAATATTTTTGGTACAAGTTGGTGTTGTGTAGTACCATTACTCCAAAAGGTTGTTTTTATATTTCTAAAGAGGGAGATTCTGGTGAATATGAGAAAGATAACCCTCTAGTTTATTATAAATTTGTTGAAATACTGGTGCATGTGGTCTAATCATTGATGAATATCTCTATAGTCATTCTCATTTAGGCTCTAATAATTAAATATATATGTGACAGAACAAGAAATAATTCACATATGTTTATTTTAAATAACCCACTAGATTGATTTTCCTTGAATGATCCTCATATTGTTAAGTATTAGTTATAAAAATTTTATTGTTATTTTGAGATTTTAGAAATTCCATACTCCATAATACTTGAAATTTTCCACCACAAAGAACGAAGTCCATAGAATGATGGTGTGGGATAAAATGCTTAAAATGAAGAAACATGAAGGATTTGGGTAAAAATACAATAGATCTCTTTTTGATAATATTTCCTAATATATATTTTTTTGTGGAAAATTATTTGAAGTTCCCGATCCTCAAACAAGGTGATAGAATAGTAAATTAATATTGAAAATGATTTGACGACCTTTCTAAGCTTTCTCCATTGGTATAACGAATGATAAGAAGATGGATAAAATATTTGAGATGGTTTTTAGATCTGATATATGTTCTGAAGTTTTCATTATGAAAAAAAATATATTATACAAACATTCTAGATAGAGTAATTATGGATAATCTTGATCTTTCTAGTAAATTCATATTAACAGGAGTTCCTCTTACTCCCAATGGTATATTTTTTATTCATTTAATAGGATGGGAAAGAATGATGAGTCTCATAGTGCATCACAAAATCATGTATCATCTAGGCCTTCTATGATATCTTGAAGAGTCCCATTACTGTGAAAATAAATAAATTAAGTTATTATTTTAAAAACAAATACACATAATAAATTTTTAAATAAAATATAAAATAAATATAGTTCATGAAACAGATAATCTTGGTATAACATAGGCAATGAAGAAGTAACAAAACAAAATTAAATTAAATTGAGTTAAAGAACCCCATATATTTAGTCTATATATCTTTCTAAGTACCATAAACATCTTATATAATAATTATTTATTTATTATAATTCTTTAAAAGAACTATATACATACATATATTATCATATATGGTAAAAATATCATATTTAAATACAATTTTATTTATATTTACTTACTAAATTCCCATTTCTATGAGATAAATATATTATTATTCTTGCATGTTTTCATTCATTTTATTTTTTCATGGAATCCTGGTCATGGTTTCTTAATATCTAATAGTATAATAATTATATAAATATAACATTTATATATATATTATAATTATTTAGAATCAATATTTAATGGAGGACATGAACAACTATTCACATTTCTTCATGGTGGTGGTAGTTCACACGTACGCACGAGCGATGTTATCATTATATTAATGGCCTGAATTATAAAAATTAAAATAATATATTATATTTAAATAGTAATAATTACTCCAAAAAATATCATATTATTTCATTTTTATCTATTATTATTACCATCGATAAGATAAGGTCAGGAGAAATGAAATATATCGTCTTCGATCGGCGGTAGTCTGCACATATATAGGAGAGATAATATAATTTTTCATTTTATGCATAATAAACATATTGAAATTTAATTATATGTTAGATATTTATGTTATTATAACAAAATTTTTAAGATTGTATTTATATATGTGAATAAGAAATAAATGAAAACACTAATTTTAGAATTATACCTCTTCTTTTGGAAAAAATCAAAATATTTATACCGGCATTCTTTTTAGGATGGTATTATGATTGAAGTAAGAACTCTATAGTGTGGGGATGGATGTCAGGAAATAATTCATGCGGATATTTTCCAATCAATGTGTCTCTTGAAGTTTGTAGATGGGAGGAGGTGTGGTTTTTCTTTATAAATAAGGGAGTGGACAGAAATAGATTGTTTTGAAATATAAAAATATATTGTTGTCTTACACAAAGAAAATGATAAAAATGACTTATATTTTAAATTTATTTGTTATATATTCTATTTTTCACCTTAAATTTGTTTGTATACATGTTTTTAGATCATTTTAACTGATATCATTTTAGTTTTTACCATTTTAACTTTTTTAACTCTGACTTGGTAAAATGGAATTTTATAAAACACATCTATTCATAATTAAAAAAATAAGAGTATCCAAAAAATATATGTGAATGATTATTACTAATATATATTAAAGTTTACTAAATAAAATTTATATATGAGGAAGAAGCTACATTAAATAAAAAACAAACAAAACCTGATAAAATATAGTTTTTAGGAAAAAGTCATTTTTTAGTATAAAAATATTTTTAAACAAAAATTAAGAAAAAATATATATTAAAATATGATTAATATAATTTTATTTTATCAAATGAATATAATAAAATTTAAAATTAAACTAAAATCAAAACAGGATATTGTAAATATATGAAGGGAAAATAAATTATTCAATTAAATCTGTATTTTTTTCTATTCACTGAAAAATTTATATTTTCAAAAAATTCACCATCCGATTATTATTTATTTTTTCTGAAATAATAACCGTTATTGAAAAAAATTCTATAATCTTTTGAAATTAGTAATAATATCTATCCACAAAATGCAATAAAACCCAATTTTTTATGAATGTTGTTTGGAGTAATAGGATGACGTGTTTCTCATTCCATTCATAATATCCATAATTATTTTAATTTTGATTTATTAAATTTTAAATTTAATAATATTTTTTATCTAGAATAATTTATCATTAATTACTAGTTTAATATATTAATACAGATATATATTTCCGACATAAAATAGTTTTATTGAAAATATCTCTTTAACCATAAAAAATATTATATTCATTTCAAATAATAATAGTTTAAATATAAAAAAATGATATTTATCTAACATATACTTATATAAAATATCTATTTATACATTTTTCATTTATACAATGTTCATATTGCTTTCCTATATGTAGACTTATATGATTTCACAAAATTTATTCATTTACTTCTCTCTAATAATGTTTATTTTTTCCTAATTTATTTCCTTATACCTATAGTTGAAGTTGGAGTCACCATGTTTGTGGTGAACCATGAAGATAATGAATTTATATTTTTTATATTTTTATATATGTGTGTATTTATCCTAATTTTTCTTTTCATGATGTTGTTCTATATTGCAAAATCACAATAAATAAGTTCATCTCATTTAATGTATTTTTTCATTAAATGTATCACGCTTCATATTCATTTAATATTTCATATATCATAAGGTATCTAACATAATATTAATTTAAAGGATAAAAATATATATAAATATTAGGTTTTCACCTTATAAGCATTAAATAAAGTCATAAAATATTATTTCAGAATAATAAGATGATAGAATCATTTCATAAGTCACTGATTACATCCAAGGAAATCATAGAGGATTTTTTCTATCATTTTCATAGTTATAGATCCCTCAAAATATTATCCTGCTAGTAAATATAATTTATTAAACCGTGTTCATTACCCATTCCATCACATATTATCTCATTATAAAACCATCTCTTCTCAATGCATTAAAGGGATATGTAATTCTGGGCCCACCCATCATATAATGAAATCTATATTTATATATTCCACAAGATCATAATACAGTCATTATAAAATTATAGGATAACCTATGTAAAATATTTTTGTTTTTAAAATACAGATTCATCACTTAATCATATTCCATCAATAGAATGAATGTTTATGGTATCATAAGGGCAATCATTATCTCATCATATATTAATTAACATATATGAATGAAATGAGGTTCATGAAAACATCCTAAGATCATCATAATTATAATCCATCCTAAAAAATGGATGGAATCTTAATAGAATTTTTCTAGTTATAGATAAAAATCATTACTGTATATTTATGTAGAAGAAAAATATATTTTATAAAATATTTTAAAGTACACATTGTAAATTTGGAGGAAAAAATCCTTTACATTTGGTAACATTTAATACACTAATTCTCAGAAAAAATTGGAATCATATTTCCATTCTATAAATTTTGAAATTTTATTTTAATATTAATGAAAAGAAAAGGAATGAGGGTAGTAAAATCTCCTCATTCCATTAACTTGATCGAAAAAATAATATTTACAGTTTTGTAAGAAGCCATAAGTGTTTCATAGAGACATTTTTTTAAAATATTGCATTCCATTATTTTTAATGGATGTAGTAGTGACATAAAAGCATTTTAAAAAAAATTCCATATATATAAAAACATCAATAAATAATTTTTTAATAATGTAGATATAGAGGAGAAGTATTTTTGAAAAAAAATAATAAATATTGTTGGAATTTAATACAAATGTGTTTCCAATAACTTCAAATTCAAAAGCTATGATGATTTATAGAAATAATAAGAACCCCATAAATAATCATAGTAGAAGGAACTATATATGGATTAAATTATATGTTTCATATAATTTATCCAATGTAAATTTAACATAAAAATTTCCAAAAATAAATGTTATTGTAATGGAAATATTATACCATAAGTCTCTCATTGCTTCATATGCATTCAAAACACATATATATCCAATATAGATTTGTTTTAAATATAAAATAAGAAAATATTCATATGCATATTTATATATATTTATATTATTATTAAAATATATTCTTCTTTTATAAAATCAAATTATCATTTTTTTAATAATTCTTTATAAAAGTCATTAGAATGTTGAAAACCTGCCCATTTTTTAGTTCTGTTTCGGTTCGAAAATTCAATTCTGTGAACCTTGTTCAATTTTTCTTAATTTTAGGAATCCCAATAAAATATTAAATATCATATATATTAATTATATAAAATTTTATATTGATTCATAAAAAATGGTGGTGAAAAATTAATTACATCACTTTGTAGAGATAATAGTTCGTGCAGATGAAAAAGTAGTGTGTCAATATTTTCATGGATGAAATTAAAGGAAGGTAAATAATAATTTACCTCTATAGAAAAAATATTATTTCATATAAATATATCATATATATCCTTTTAAAAAATATTTATTAAAATTGTTTAAAATTAATGTGAAAAAATGAATAGCATAGCTTCATAGAGGTGGAAGTCCACATGTATGCGTGAGAAAAATTTTCATTTATAGTTATTGGGTATGTACAATGGTAGAAAAATGTATTACATTTGTAGAAGTATAATAATTTCAAAAAAATAATATTCAAATATTTATCTCCTCTTAATTTCCAACAATTAATAGTGGTGATTTGAAATGAAATACATCACTTCATGGAGACGGTAGTTCTTACACAAACACGAGTAATAGTTTAGTTTCCCATTGGATTGAATATTTGATTAAAAAGTCTATTAAAATAACATAATAGAATTTTATTTTATTTAAAATAATAATTTAATATTGTTGATATGATTATAGAATATTTGGAGGAGGTATAAGATGAATGAAATATTAAAAATAGGTAAGAATATATATCACTTCTTTGAGAAACAGTATTTCAATACATTCATAATGACCCTTATGGTGGTATTTTAATTATATAAGAACCTATCGGACTTTGAGTTTGGGGTCAAGATGATTTTTTTGGTTGTGTTAATTGGTTCATGTAGTGTTAAGAAGATATTATATGAGGCCCCCTTTCATAAGGGTAGTGGTGCACTTGAAATTACTAAAAATATAAAAATATAATAAAGATACTCTCTGCGTAAATATGAATGAAAGTGACTCAATTTCATAGTTGGGTAGAGATAAAATAAAAAATTACTCAACCAATAGGATTTTGTAAATATTTTTGTTATTTTAACAATCATCTATTTAGTTTATTCCCCCATTAATTGCTTGTAACTACTTCTAAATTAATTATTTTTCTCCACACTTACAATTCATAATGTCGAAAAATAAATACAACTATTTTGGGTTTTTTTAATTTTTATTCCTAATAAGTGATTTTTTATCATATTCATTTTAATTAAGTGTTCGATATTAGTTTTGATATAAACACACAAAACACAGTCATTTGGTTTAGAAAAAATCATTTTTATTCGTAAAACCAAATTATTCTCATTATTTACCTAATAAAAAAGATTAAATTAATTTTTTTATTATTATATAATACAAATATTTTAAAAAATATATTTTTCAATAGTGTTTAATTTAATTTATTATTATAAAAACACATTACACTCCTAAAAGCTATTTTAAAAAAATATATCTTTTACCTTTAAATTAATTTATTTTCTTTTCTATCCATTTGATGACCCCGAAATTAAATATATACATTCATAAATAATGTATCCATATTATTTTAATTCACTAAATATGTTTTTAAATAATATAATATAACATTTTAATAAAACATACATGATGAAAATAATTATTGTAAAAAAAATAGTTCAAAACTATTTTTATGATCATTAGTATTTCATAAGTAATGTTTTTTAGTAATTTTATTTCATTAAAATAATATATCATGTGTTTCATTTTAATATTTATTATTCTCATAAGGAATGTATTATGTGTAAATTATGTTATAAAATATTAAAAAAATTAATATATCATAAAATAATGGGGTGTTACATACAAAACCCTTATAAAACATTCTCTATATAAATTTAATCACTATGGTACATATAACTAAGGACACATCTATATATTTAAATCTATGGGTTCCCACATATAGACCTTGATTTTTTTATTCAACTAAAAGTTGATGAGATGACAGTTCAAGTATTATGAAACAATCTCCCTAAGATCTAGAAACTCCACTGATTTTCCTCATAAAAAATACCATTCTCTAGTTGTAAAAACACTAACTTCATATCATGTGAAGGGTTTGGGATATACATACTCAATGAGATAGGTGGAAAATATCACGAAAAAGATAAATATTTGTTCTAACATCCATATAATAATAATCCATCCTAATCTCATGGATAATCTCAAAGTCTCTAATATATCATTGGATCACCTTTTCATTATTTTGAAATTGCGTTACTGAATTCCTTGTAGATATCCATATAAATACCTCATCACCAATTTCGAACTCCAAATATCATGTATGATGGTCTAAAATAACTTTTCTATCAACTTTAAGCTTCTTATGTTTGAAAATTAAAGACTATTACCTTCTATACCATTTCATAAATGATCTTCAGTCCCTATAGAGTCCTTACTCCAACATCACCCCTACACATTGGACCACTTAACTTTCTTACATATAGGTATTTATATAGATCCATCTAAATACATGAGTGAAAAAAAATTGTACGAAAAATTCATCAAAGTAATGTTTTGATCCCAACAAACATTTAAATCCCATGAACAAGGTCTCAACATATATTCTCAAGTTTTAATGGACCTCAATGACTGAACATATGTCTAGGGATGATATGCACCGATAATACTTTAGAAAATAATCAATTTATAATAAATTTGTATAATGAACATTAGGGTAGTCATCAAATCCTAAATAAATATAAAAGAATATTGAAATCCATCCACTCTTACCACATTAAAAATTTATATACTAAAAATATAAATATTATATGATTGAAATAAAAAGATATATTTTATTAATATGATCAACTAGAACCCAAATAACATTAATTCCTTTTTTTGGAGAGTCCAATAATGAAATCAACTAGGATTATTTCTCATTTTAATTATAGTATGGGAAAGGATTGTAACATCCCATTAGAATTATACCACTCATCCTTAGAATTATAACATAATAGTCATTATGGTAAATATTCAGCAATATTCAATATCATTTTTTCTCAATAGAATTTCAATTTTATATCTCAACACAATAATCATACGTGCATTATGATAAGTGAATAGTGAACTATTTAATTATTCAGATATATTTTCATTCATGGTTTCTACTCATGGGTCACATAATTAGTTCCTCAAACTAAAAAATTCATCATAATCATGGTCGAGGGAAGGAACAACATTGAACTACTTCTATAATTCCACATATTCGATATATGCCACATTAATACTCACAATGATTGATGGTTGAACATTCATCAAATAAATATACTATTTTCCCCTTTAATAATTATATAGATTACAATAATTTCTCTAGTAAATGGTAGTGTGATCACATGTGTACTGACAAACATTCTCTTCAGCTCCATTAAATTTCCCACAAATTAATTTTTCTTTAGGAAATTGGGTTCGTTCGATGCCATCGTGGTTATTAGATTATATATCCATGATAAATAAATCACAAAGAATAAGTAATATCCTTTAAACCAATGGAAACTATAGTTATCAATCAACATGGTTGGTGTGGGATATTTCTCAATAACATCCATGTTTGAAGGATCCACCAACATACCATCATATCAGATTATATTTCCTTATAATGAATAATTATATATACAAAATTATATCATTAAAACCTTATTATAGAGCTTATAATTCATTGAGGTTTTAAATATAACCCTTAAGTGATATATATCCCCTTTCTTACTGTTTTTAAATATAATGTTATATCTATAAGGGATTCCTAAAACTGATCACTATAATAATTAATGATTCTATTTATTTGATCCATGAAGATAGTGGAGGCATTTGAGAATATACTCATTTTTGATCTGCAATTAAAGATATCTAGAATGAAGGTTAGTATTTGAAAATTATTGATCTCTATATAGTTAATCAAATAAGTCATCAATATGTGTAAGGAATATTTATTCTTGATGGTAATATTTTTATGTACATCATAATCAATTCAATGATTTAAACTATCATCACTCTTCTTAAAAGAAAAATATGTTCACCCCATGGTGATGCATCGGGGAATACGGATCAGATTCAAAGATTATCATTGGGTTCTTCATCAATTCTTATTACTCAATTGTTGATATTCTATAATGATTACTCAAAATAGGTGAATCCTCAGCTATGAGTACTCTTGAAAAAAAACATCATGATTTAGTGGATCAATAGGAGAATAATTAAGAATTACATAATCTTATTACAAAATAATGTGAATATATTTAATGTTGAGTTTCTTTCAAACCATTTCAGATAAATATCCATCATGAATACGCATTTTGTAAAATACAATAGATATAATTTCCATTATAAATTTATATCCATCCTGACACAAATAAACAATCATATCTTGATTCTTAACATCAAATATGTCTAAAATTACACAAAACATTATACGGTAATTATATAAAGAATGAAAATAAAATCTCAATAAAAAATAATATTCAACCATAAGAAGAATAAAATTATTTTCATGAAGCATATACCCACAAACATTTATCAGATAGGATATATAAACATGATATTTTATGAATGTGAAATTTTTATATTTTAATTCAACTAAACATGAAATATTTGAACAGGTTATATGAAAAAAAATATAAGTATTCATATATAAAATATTTTCATGATCCATAATTATATAATAAATTTTCAGTTCCAAAGTGGATGGTATGTTCTTATTTCACAATGGTGTTCTCATGAACCAATTCATTTTTTTATCACATAATATTACACTTTTTCATTTGGATTAAGAGGTTTAAAACTATAATATTTCATTAAAAATATCTATAAAATGGTTAGAATACTATCTATAGTACATGAAAATATAATATTAGATTGTGGGTGGCATTTGTTGATTCACATTCTCACCAATACATTCATTTTCCATGGCCTTTACATCAATTCATAATTTTATTCTGAATGGATTTCATTTTCATGCTAAAAATATTTATGAGACCCCATTAGATAGTTTCCCACAAGAATCCTTCAAAATTTATTTTAAAAAGTAAAATTTATTTTATTTATTCTATTAGATATATTATTTTGTTTCCCTCAAATTTACTTCTCTCCCTTTTTCTACCCAAATCCTAGAGAAAAATGTGAGTCTCCAACCTCTATTTCTTTCTTCTAAGAACAAAAAAGGATTTCATAATATCTATAAATGAATAATATAGGCAATTCCTTTTAGAGACATAATCTCAGCCACTAATAAATTGACGAATTTTTTATTTTATAATCAATTAAATAACATAAATCATACTTTATTATTCTTGTGAAACTTTTATCAATTTTATTAATGGATTCAAAATACATTTACATTAGTTAATGTAATTCAATATCCAATTTATTGTTAATAGTTAATGGAAAATACCTATTGAATATGGAATTTTAAAACTCTTTTTATGCCATGGAGTCATTTTTATCTTTTCATTATATTCATGATAAAATTCCACCAGGTATCTGTTACACCTTCTAAATGATGTACCATAAAGTAAGAAATTATACTATGAGAAAAAGGGATTAAGAATAGATTGTCATTTTTAACGTTCAATATCTTATCCACTAATATATCAGAGGATCTACTAAAATAAGCTATATGATTCCTCTTCAAAGAATTAGAGGTTTGTTTTTTCCTCCATTTATCAATTTCATTCTCAACATGATAAAATGGTCCAAAATTTTGAATAAGGATAGAAAAAAATTAATTTTTCCCCCATTTCATATGACTTCTCATTATATTTTCCATTACATTTATTTCTAGGATGAATCCTTCTGGTTCAATCTATTTATTAAAAACAAGAAGCATACTAAAACCATAAATCTTTAACAATTATAGTTGGAAATCATATAATCATTGAAATAATTCTAGAGATGTCCAAATTCATGACACTAGATTATTAACCTTTGATCCTATTAGGTTTATCCTATATAACATTTATCTAATAAGAGGTTTTCTTACATTCAATACTCTCAATTCATCATAATTATTTACAAATAGAATTTATATTAACTATTGAATATATCATGGATATTTCTAGCCAGTTGTGCATTCTTAAGACCACCCATCAAGCACCAAGTGAAGATCATGTTAATATATAACCATCCTTTTCAAGGTGTTATAGCATTTATTCATCAATACTATAATTGAAAACACATAACAATATTTATATTTTTATTTCATTAATAGTAATCCACATAATTTTTTCTTTACCAAATATTATTATATTGTCATATACATAGACAGATCCCTAGGTAATTCTCTAAGGTTCTTAATTATTAATATCTAATAATTATCCAAGACTAGCTATAATACCAATAAAATAAATACATGAAAAACATAAATAAAATTGTTAAATAATTTTTTAATAATATTCAATATGGCATAGTTAAATAGTCCCCAGGTCCATAAAGGTTTATTTTATTTCATTACTGGAAACATAATTAGCGTATTTCATGAATTATCTTTAATGTCTCTTAGAATGATATCCTCTCACACTAAATATCTTAAAAATACCATATATATAAACATTCTCCGTGACTCATGGAAAATAGAAACAAAAAAAATAGTTGGCTTAATTACTAAGTATGGATTGACTTGGGAGATAAGAATCAATTATTATATGAATGAATATGATATGTATAATGGTGTGATGTCATGAACATAACATTGAAAGTAATACCTAAAATATCATATATCATAAAAAAATTATTCAATAGATAATGATTTATTACTTAAAAATACATGATTTATATGTGTGAGGAATCATCAAAAATAAATCACAAGTTATTACAAAAACTCATAAGCACTGGAACATTTCTTAAAGTATTTTTGGAATAATCATGACCATAGAAAATTATTCAAATATTCAAGGATAACTTCCAATAATACCATATTAGATTGGTTTCAAAACCATTCCATCATTTCCATATTGAAGGTTCATACCCAAGACTATCATTGTGGGAAAACCCCATTAGTGAATTGGATTCACCGACACTCTACATTATAATATCAGAGAATATATACATCATTGCCTAATGTATTGGTGTATTATATAAATATTTTCCAACTCATCACATAATGAAAAATGATCAAATTTGTTTAACAAGGTCATAAAATATTCATCGTATCATCATTTAATAACTCTTGTAAAATATATTTGTAACATCAAGCTAATAAAAATTAGGTAATTTTAGACCCTTACCATGTTCATCCTTTTTTAACCCTTGGATAGAGTTATTTTTAGATAGTTTTAAAAAAAATTGGTTTTTTTGCTTCTACATATAGATATCACAATGTTAGGGTAAACCATGTGGTTCATCTAAGTAAAATGTATGCATTCTCTTGAGGAATTTTCATGTGGTACATAGTCATATCAAAATTTTGGCCTCCCTCTAAATCTGTAAAGCTTGAGATAGTGGGTGGTTCATGATTGGTGAATTTGTTTAAAACAATGTGGTCTATATATGAACCCTTCTTAAGTGGTCAATGAGGGAGTATATGGTTGGAAAAGGGTTTTTTAGATGGTGTTGACAAACTACATTACTCATCCATTGGCCAAGTATGGGAGAACAATTTGTGCTAACTATGTATATTGGACCATAAAATCATGAAAATGGTATTTTATTCCACAAAATAATATATTCGAAAATATCCAATAACCCATAATAAATAACAAACAACTCTTAAATTAATGTAACATTACTGCTTGGATTTTGGATTCACTAAACAAATTATTTTGACTTCTCCAACCACTTTCCACTTGGGTAGAAGTGGAAGTTGGTGTATTTGAATAATCTATGATAAGTTTCTTCCTAGAATTTTTCATCCTCATTTTTTATCTTTTCTTCTTCTATGAGGGTAATGGATCCTCAATTTTTTTGGATCTAAAACATGATTCAATGTATTGTGGTTCTTCATTTTTCTCTTTGATTTTCATTCCCTAAAAATCTCAATTAGTGGTTCTAGTTTTGGGTGAATCATTGATCTGGTGACTAAGTGGTTCCCGAATGAATTTTACTATATATTAAAACATTATTTCATGATTTAATTGATTTTTTTAAAAAAAAAATATCCTTTAAATAAGTTTATTAGATGTTTCATATCAAGAATATATGGATTTATAAAGGAAAACCCAATTTCATAAGATTTCAAATTATTGGGTGGTTTTCAGAAAATATGGCTTCGAATTAAAATATATTTTATTAAATGATTTGATCTTTATTATTTTGGAAATATACTTTAACGGAATGATGTTTTTTGAAAATAATTAATTTAAAGAAAACCTATGATTTAATTTAAGAAATTAAAATGGAATGTGTAATCATGAATATGGGTATTTGAACTATTTATTATGAACTTTATTTTATTTCCCAGGATCAAATTAGTTGATTGATTAACATGTGATCTGAGGTAGTTAGTTACTGATTAGGATATTCATAGAAGACATTTTACTATGAAATGATGAATTGATGTTGAAAACTCTTTCAAAAATAAGTTAAACATGACTTTCCCAGATGAGGTGATCACTTGTTCTATCATGACGGCATGAGCCTTGGGTATATGTTCACACATTATATTTTTATGGACTGAATGAGTTGTGATTAAATCCAAAATAAAAAAATTAACTAAATTAAGGGAATAAATAATGGTTATCTATAATGATGTTTTTGTCGTACATGTTGGTGTTCTGTAGTACCATTCCGAAAAGACGATATTTTTACAGCCCTAAAGAGGCAGATTCTAGTGATCACAAGAAAGATAACCCTCTATATGATTCTAAATTATTTGAAATAGTGGTTTATATTGTCTTATCATTGATGCATGTGTCTGTAGTCATTATTGTTAAGGCACTAATAGTGAATTATATATGTGATTGAACTAGAAATAATTCCCATAGGTTTATTTGAAATAATCCCCTAGATTTATTTTTCATTAATGATCCTCATATGGTTAAGTATTATCTATAAATAATTGAGTGTTTTTTTTTTGAGTTCTAAGAAATTCCATACTCCATAATACTAAAATGATCCACCATAAATAACAAAGGTCCAATAATGAGGGTGTGGTATAAAATGGTTAAAATGAAAAAACATGAAGTCTTGTGGTAGAGACACAATAGATCTCTTTTAAGATATTATTTCCCTATACATTTGTTTTTTATGGAAAATTATTTGGAGTTTCTCATCCTCCAATAAGGTTATAGAACAGTTACTTAATATGAAAAATGATTTAATAAACTTTCTTAGTTTTTTCTACAGGTATATCGAATGGGAAGAAGATGGATAAAACATTTGAGATGGCTTTTAGATCTAATATATGTTTTGAAGTTTTCATTTTGAAATACAACTCTTATAAAGACATTATAGATAGATTAATTATGGAGAATATTGATCTGGATGGTAAATTTGGATTAATAGAAGTTTATCTTACTCCCAAAGGTTGATTTTTTGTTCATTTAATAGAATGAGAAATAATGATGACTCTCTTGGTGGACCACAAAATCAGGTATCATGTTGGCCTTCTGTGATATCTCTAAGAGGCCCATTAAGATTTTTTAAATGCTTCACAGTTGGGAAATCAAAGTGATTTTGTACCAAGGAAAAAAATATTAATGGTTCTTATGGTTACTAAGGCCATCATTAGATGTTCTATTGTTACTTCTATTGCTCACATAGTGGAACAAGATCATCTTGTACTAACAGTACTATAGTGAAATCTGATGCCTCAAGATCAACGGGGTTCTATCCATAAGATTCTAAAATAATGCTACTTTTTATGGTGGACGCATATCTAGAGGAAGCTGATACATGTATTGTAGTAGTGAGAGGTACCATTACTATAGATTCATCCACATTTACTACTTTATTTCATAATAATGTATCTTCTTTAATCTTTTCAGCTCATATTGAATTTGTTTTGCATCAATATGAAGATTATGACCTATGTGGTGTATATTACTATTACCCTTGTAAGAAAGTTAGATCCCAACCTATATTTCCCATCTTGTTCATTCTCATTATATCAAGAAAGCATTCTTTGGATTTTATAGTTTCAAACATGAAAATTTTGGATATCATTTTCATGATGGATAATTTTATTTCCCATAAAACATGGACTAACTGCTAATTTTAGAATTCCTCATTTTACATCACATGGTTGGGTGTGATATATTTTCCATGGAGAATAGGACCAAAGGGTTAGTAGATCTAAGAACCCACTTCTGATGTTGGGTAAGGTGATATTAGAATTTTTATTTGATCTATACTAAGATTCACTAAGTGGTGATCTTCCTCCAGTTAATATTGAGTGTCTTATGGGTCCATATATGAATTTTTTCCACTAATATGGTAAATAGAGTACTCAATTAACATCAAACTATGTATTTATCCTATATATTTTCCCCCTATACATGTAAAACTATCTAAATTAAATTATTTTAAGACTCATTTGGATGAATTGTTAGATAAAATATTCATTCCCAAAAGTGTGCTTTCTTGGGAGGTGGCTATTATTTTACAATGATTCCTAATGGGACACATCACCATTTTGTTTATTATCAAAAACAAAATTAATTTATTGTGATGTACAAGTATATGTTTCCTTGGATTGATGATTTTTTGGATCAGTTTAAAGGGAATAAAGGGTTCTAAAATTTTGATCTTTATTATTTCTATCACTAGATTACAATAAATGTTTTTGATATTTCCAATACCACCTTCTAGATAATGTTTATCCAGTATGTTTATATTTTTATTCCATTTTCATTAATCATTTCTCCTAAAATTTAGATCGTAGTGACTTTTAGGATATTAAATGGGTATCTCGATTCATTCACGGTGGTGTTATTGGATGACATCATGGTTCGCTCTAAAATAATGGTGTCCTCTATGTGTTATTTGATAATAGTTTTAGAAATTTTTAGAAACCACCAATTTAATGCAAATCTATAAAATTTTAATTTCCAAATTTGGGAATGGATGTTATTTTTATATTTCATATTTGAACAAGGTATTTCATATTATCCTAGAAAATTAAAAAAATTATTACACTGGAATAGGGGTTGAAGGTTTTTGTGATTCATAGCTTATTCGTATTTGCATGATATTATCACGGATTAATTAAAAAAAATTGAATGTTGGTTTCTAATATGACCATGTTCACTTAGAAATGAACAAATTTATTAATATATTTAAAGTTTCAATTTTTTTATGATGTTCCTTAGAACGTTTTTTCTAATATTTATTCTTATAAAATATGTGTAGGTATTTATAGTCATTTGTAACATATCATGGTTGAGTTTTGTATGTGTTCAAATTTTTTGTTATCGGGCAGTAGAATATGGATCCTAATATCTTACACCACACGAGAATAATGATCATAGTCATGACCATTAACCCATTGTTTTGATTCATTCGCTAATGAGTTGGAAGCATTTTCCTTTTAGACAGAATATTACCATATAATCTGACATGAAATTCTTGAATTATATCAACTTAAAAAATATTTGATTCTCCATCACAAGTGATGGGTGGATAATATGAAATATTTTTTTTTTACATTTTTTACACCACTGGAAAGAGAAATGTAATTTTTGATTCCTCTTGTAGGAGACATTCAAACCATTACATTAAATAATAACTTGAATATTTGATTTTTAGAGATCTATTTTCTCATATTAAATATATTTTTCATGAGGATGAGACTAAGATTTTATAGACTATCATTCAGTTGATATCCCCAAATATTGAGAGGATTCATTAGGAATAAAATATTGATGACCAATTTTTGGGAATAAGGACTCTCTTTGTTGGGAAGAGACCATTAATGAGTGGTAATTATATTATGATGAAATCATATGGATTCAAATTTGGAACACTACATCATTTCATATGATAAAATTTGTGATGAATGATTACCATATTTACCAATGGGTTGTTAAACCCAAAATCATGAATATGTTCAATGATATACATGATGATTCTTGTGGCCATGTTTGAGATTAGATCAGACTACTTTTGATTCTTGTTATTATACATATAATCAGGTCAAGGATGAGAATCAGAAATATGTGGGTTTTTTTATCACCTTGTTGTGCCTAAATATAAGTGGCTTGATATTTGATAGACTTTATGGTTGGGTTTTCACTTACCCCTTGAGAGGATAAATCAATATGGGTTTTGAACAATTAGCTAACAAAACCATATAACTTCAACACCATTTGTGGTAAAACTAGTGTTGAGTAATTGGAAAACATTTTAGTGTAAGATATCATCATGTTTCAAAGAGTTTTAACCCTTTTATTTTCTGATTGATATCTTCTATTCACATATCATTCAAATAGAGTCCTCTATGAGGCAATGTGATGCTTATTTATTTTGAGCAGAACATCTCATCTACAGATGGATGGATAGATAGAACTAGCTATATAGATTCTATAATACATGATCCATTCTTTTGTTCATGAATTCAGTGGATATTATTTTAACCACTAAGAAATAGTTGGGTCTTCATATAACAAAATTTACCAATCTTACATTATAATAGAACCTTTTGAAGTCGTGTATGGATAACAATGTATATATATATTATATTGGTTATAGATTGGTTAAGTTTAATTGGTTGTTCCTATTTCTGAAGAGTTATGTTTATTAATAAGAGAATAGTTGTGGCTTAAATATGACATAAATATTATGTTGGTAGTTATCTGTTTTTTATTGTAATTTTTTGTTATGATCGGGTTTCTAATGATTTTAACCTTAGTTGGGTTCTTAATGGGTTTTAAAATATAAAAAATTTAGGGATGATATATGTGGGATAATTTGATTTCGTTGAGAATATCATAATAGTAATTTTTATTTGGAATTTTCAATCCATTTAACATTTTTCATAATGAGATTCATGTATCATATGTCAGAAATTATATCTGAGAATTGTCTCATGATTTGAGTTGTGTGAACCCTAATGTGGAACCTGATTTATCCATGACTCAGAATATGGTTCAGATTGTTGATTTTTAGATGATGATTATATGTGGGATGTACATACAATTTTTAGTCATTATTTGGATATATGGAAGATTCTCTTGATAGATGAGATTTTTAATCGATGATGAGAGTGTATTGTCCTCATCTCCTGAACATTGATTCTATTTTATAGGCATTCTGGGGGAAGAAATCAATTTATTAGAGAGATTTTAACATCCTATAATTGGATTTCAAGTACTTCTACACCATTATTTTGATCATCCTTTATTTGGGTCCTCAATCATAATATTTTTAAGAAATTTTAAAAAAAATAATTTTTTTGGGGTTTTGCATCGTCGAAAACAATTAAGAAGATTCATTCTTTTAAACCTAGAAATAAAAGATTCATGCCCCGATGATCTATATAATGATAAAAATTTAGATTAAATCATCTTCAAACCCCCACAAACTTTGCATCTCGATACATTTGATGGAATAAATAATTGTGTATGGTTTTAAAACTATAAATCCTTATAATTCCCCATTATTCAGTGGCCCAAGAGGAAGTGCATGGTTGGTGCATTGTTTTCCAAATAGTGTTTCCATACCTTATTTCTCTTCCACAGACCCAGTATGGTTTCATGGTTGGACACATGTTTATTAATGATTGTGAGTCCCAACCAGTGAAACCATTATTGTGGGATTCTAAATACCAAAAAATGGTAATTAAAATCCAAAATCCCTATTATAACTCTTAAACACATAAAAATGAAACATAATTTAATCCTTTGGATTTGGGAGGCTATCAATAGATACTTTTGGCCTCTAACCATTTTCTTCTAGGATCAATGGCCATTCAGTGAATTTTTTTCATATTCATTTTGTTTTTCCTCTAGATTTAGAATCCTCTTTTCATCTCTTATCTCCTTGTTTGAAATACATGGATAATTTTGATGTTGATGGATCTAAACATTGATATGATTGATATTATTCCTGAATTTTCCTTTTTTATCTTCCCTACCTTTAATCCTCCATTGGATATTCGAATTTTTTTTGATTGATTGATTGTGTGACTAAAGGTAAGTCTCTCCATATGTATGAAAATGAAACTTAAAACCATGTTTTATTTCTTTATTTGATATATATTTTCAATTCCTTTCCTTTAATTGAGTTCATTTTATGTTTTATTTCATGAAGGCATGGATTTATAAAATAAACCCCTCTTTCATAGGGTTTGAAAGTGTTTAATAATTTTTTAAAAATATTTATTAAAAATAAAATGTATTTTATAATATTATTTGATGTTTATTATTGATTAAAGTTATGTTAAATTAATTACAATTTTTTAAAGGAAATAATTTTATTAAAACCTATTATTAGGTTTTGGAAATTTAAATGGAATTTTGAAACATTAATGTGGGTATTTGAACTATGTATGATTAATTTTACTCACATTACCATGAAATATTTTATTGACTAATTGAAATTAATTATCATACTAGGTAGTTAGATGGTGATTTGTACAAGAATACTATGAATATGACTCCCCGGAAATAGATTATTGATTATTACTAAAACTTAACTACGTTTGGAATGATTATTCTAAATTTGGTGGTGACTAATTCTATACCAATGTATTGAGCCTCAGTGATGCTCAAATACATTGAGATGTGAATGATTCAATTAGTATTTTTAGTTTCCTTGTTCCTAAGACTATCTATCCTTGTGGTATAAGAACATTGTTCTTCATTTTATATGATTTTTACAGGCTGGCGGTTGTGGATCCATTTTATTCATGATGCTATATTTTATGGAATTTCATTTTAATGCATATTTCATATATACATTCCATATTTATGATATGAAGGAATTTTTAAATAAAATTTTAGAAAAAAAAATCCATGTTTTTTGTTATAAATTTGGAGCATAAATATTTTATTTGTTATATTACTTGTTTTAAAACATTTACTCAAATCCAAGTAGGATATTTTCTTTCACACCATTTGTTTTCCAATGGGAATTTTCATATTATGTTATTCTAGGTATATAAAATGTGAAAGAACCACTTGGAGGTGTTTGGTGTGTTTTATTTATGTGATACACATTATGGTTATAATATCTTTTGTTGTGATCCAATGATTTCATAGAAATTTTGGGATATTGTCTCTATTGATGTTGTGTTATATTTTGGATGATGTATTACTTTAGAATCTTTATCTGGTAGGTTTTATTAAATTCTTATTTAAAAGTGTTTTTAATAAAAAGTAATTACTAATTTATCTTCCACTTTTATTTATTGATTATTTATTTTGTGGGGTGAAATCGTTCACTCTAACTTCATGATGATACCCAAGTGCAAGCTGCAAGCCCATGGGGATCAATAATTTCATTCTAGTCATGTTTGTGTCAACTCAGGTACCTGTATACCAGGTAATCTAGGTAGTATGATGAAAATAAAATTTTATCAAACATACCATCATCAAATAATTATAATCCATAGATATAAGGGAAGAATATTATATTATAAAATTATTCATTATATAAAAATAAATTAACCCAAGTGAACGAAATGAGTTTCAAGTAATCAATCTAATATCATCATCATCATCATCATATTTCGTCCATAAAAGTGGATGATTACATAATATTATATCCTCAATGAGGCATAAAAACTCTTAAATTATGTTAAAATATAAGAAAAGTTACTTTTATAAATAAACATTCAAAATGAAAAGAAAACATATAATTTATTTTAGTGAAATTTTCGACCAAAATTCCCAAAAAAGATGATAATAAGATTTACTTTTTAAATCCTTTAAAATATATAAATTAATTATCATGAATAAGTAAATACATGATGATGGGAAATTCTTATCATACTGTATAAGTTAAAGGGAAATGTATCATTTATACTGTTTTAAAAATTCAAAAGTCAGTTATATATATACCAATTGAAAATATTCCTTTCTGACATTTTTAGAAAAATTTGATAGTATTAAAAATATCCTTTATCAAAAAAATAATTATAGAAACAATCATCCATAAAAAAAATTAAAATCATGGACATAGAGGAGAATGTTTCCAATTTCAAAAGAACTGTATGATATCGAATTTTCATCAAAAATAAATCACTTTATATACCAAAGAGACAAAACATTATAGATGATTTAATAAGAATATAAGTGTCTATATAGGAAGAAAATTTTTGTTATATAAATTAAAATTATTATATAATTTCTCTCATTGTAAATTTATAAAAAAAAATCTTGAAAATAGACGAGATTGTATCATAAATTCATTATCTAATGCCTCACCTTGCTTCTTATATATTCAAATATCTGATACAATAAATTTTAATTTATTATAAATATATAATAAAAACATTTCAATATATATATTACTTTATAGCATTCCCTTATTAATCCCAATTATCCCATTATTAATAATTCTCTATTATAATCATTATTCAGGAAAAGACATTTCTATCATCCTGGAATAGTATAGATCAACAATTATGGTCCTTGCATCATTGTTATAATTTTATCATATCCAGGGACTAAATATAATTTCATAAATATCACATTTATTCATTATATGAAATTTTATATTTATTTATATAAACTGGTTGTAAACATGTATTTAATAACATTGTGGATATGATAGTCTATACTGATGAAAGAGTGATGTATCAACCTTTTGATTAATGGAATGAATGAAAGGAAAAATAATAATTCAAATTTTTGGAATTATTATCATTTCATATAAATAATATATATATTTATTTATTTATTTATTTAATATATCATTATTATGATCCTAGTAGAAAACCAATGAAAATTGAATGGCATCACAACATGGAGTTGGTTTTCCACATGTATGCCCAAGAAATGTTATCATTTCCCAAATGAGGGTAGGTGTGAAGGTATATAATAACATAAAATTATAAAATTTTACTTATTTCAAAAATATCATATATAAACATTAAATTAATCATAATAACTTTCCATGAAATGTGGTGATCGACAATAAAATGCATTTCTCCATGGGGATGGTGGTTTGTATATATGAATGACTGATTTGTTCATGTCACATTATATTGAAAAAGAGATGAAAAAGGTTTTTAAATTACAAAAACATAATTTTATCACATTTAATTAATTTTTTTAATCATGTTCATATGGTTATGGATTGTTTTTAGGGGGTAAAATAAAAAATAAACTTGAAACAAATAATAAGAATATATACTTATTCTTTCATAAACGCTATTTTAATAACTTTTTAAGTTCCCATGAGTTGATATTTTAAGAATATAAGTGTATATAGTATGTGTATAATTATTTTTTTAATTTTTTGATAATGTATTTTTCAAGAAATGAAGATAAATTAATGTAGACGAGGGAGGAGATGATGTATTATTTCATATGTGAGGAGAATGGAACACTTGTAATTATTAATACTATTAAAATATTATAAGTAACTCTCAATTAATAGTGCATAAAAGTTGAATGAATATTGATATTTGGATAATATATTATTTCAATACACTAAAATAATTGGATTTATGAAAAATAGTTTTGTATCCTTATATATTTATTATAAACCCTAGTTAATCCCTTTTGACCATTGATAAAGTGATATATTTTTATCTGGGTTATGAATCAAAATTATCAAAATTGAAATTAGAATATTTACAAAATTTAGACATAATTATTCCAAATATTGGAAAAATTTAAAAACTAGTTTCAACAAGTAGGATAAAGTATTTTTAAGAAAAACATACATGAACAATGAAAACTATTATTAGAAAAATTCATGTACAGTCACAAAACCAAATTTACTCAAATTCATTATCAAGTAATACAATTAGTCAAATTTTAAAACATATGATTAAATATATAATCTATTAATTCCATAAAAAAATTCAAATATATTGAATATATTAAATTATTAAAATATAATGACATTTCATGCATATATATTATTTTTTAAAAAAACATTTTTACTATTTAATAATTTTATTTTATTATATATTCTATTCAAATCTAATAAATCCATTTTTAAATGTCTAAAAATCATTTCTTATATGTAAAATAATGAATTTTTTTAAATGATAAAAATAACCATTAAATAAATAATACATTATATAAACAATTTTTATAAAAAAAAATATTTCTAAATAATTCTATTCAATCAGCAGTATTTCCTGTTTCAATTATTATATATAATTATAAATAACTTCAACCCCATTTTATGTTCCTTGTTTTATCATTTATTATTATTTCATGTTTTATATTTAATAATAAGAAAAATATTGAACACATTCATTTTACATATAGGGAAATATATTTTAAAATCTTGTGGTTCTATAGAATTGGTGTCACATTAATCATTTTCTAATCAATATCTTATATTTATATAATTTTCCTTTAATAAAATAATTTCAACACTATTTTTTCATGAGATCTATTCAAATGCTTTACTTCATATAGTTTCATTTTAATGCTTGAATGGAAGCCATTATTATGGGAATATAATAACAAATGTATATACTGTGCACACATATCCTGAATTTGAAGTGACCATGGAATAAGTATACCTTCAAATGTTTGAACGAAAATTCTGGTCTTTGTATATATATATGGTGGTCATCTAATGGCCTAATATATCTTAATAACGATTGTTTTCTAAACAATGTTCATAAATTTTGATGTAAATTGTGGTTCATGATAACATACAACCAAAGGAGGAGTACTATGAAGTATAACTAATACATTAATATGGATCCATTTGAGTCACACAAGAGGAAAATCCTCACATAAATAATATAAATACGCATATAGTATAATGTGATAATGATGATTCCATATGTCATCATTTTTTCTTAGAGTATTTGGAAATATAATGAAAATGTTCATAGCATTACCATCCCACATTCACTTATAAATTGGGATATATTTCATTACTCTATTTGGATGTTATATCTAATAATATACCGATTGAAAATACTATAATTATTTTTCATAGTTAAAAATTATTAAATTCAAATTATACCACCAAAATTGTACATTAAAATCTATATATATATATATATATATATATTATAGCTACAAAGTTGTATGGAGAAATTTAAGTCATGTGCTTCATGAAACAGTTACCTTTTCATTTCATGTATGGATAGAACACATAAGGACATTCCAAATTTTGGCACACCACCTTTATATATGAATTCTTCAAATTTAACATCTTTAATGGCTTTAATTTTCATTTTAAAACTCTTTTCATCAATCAGGGAAATTTTATCTTCTCATGTAAAGATGGTTTTTCAATAATTTTGAAAGTGATTTTTTATCATTTTTTAATAATTTAAACACTAAAAATTTTAAAATATATTAATATAATAATTCGTTAAATCATTATTTTATTCTAAAATTAATGATTTATCATACTCAATGCATCAGCTACATTATTTTCCTTCATAATATTTTAGGTAATGGATATATAATAATTTGATAGAATCGCAAGTCATCTAAATTACCTCATATTATACTTTTTCTATGATAAGTTATATTTTAAACATTAATTATCTATATATATATCAGATATTTCACAATAGATCTAATGCCTCTATATAATAAATGAATATATTATGACACCAAACTTATGATCATTGGTAGTATTATTTTGATCATTGTTCTTTAAATATCTCGATGCATTGGCATCAACTATATTATTATGTATAAGGAATATCATAGTAATTTTTCAATGAATCACTATATATCACAAATCCATTACATCATTATGATAATTTCAATGTTAGTGAATTTACTAATATCCTCACTAATTATTCCAAACATCCATTACATTCCTATAACATTATGAAGTAAACTAATTTCATGTCAAATTTTTTCAGTGGGGTATCCAACAGAGAAACATAATGAATATAACACCAATAGTATGATGTAAATATTTTGAAGCTATATACCTCAATTATGTTCAATGGTATGGGACATTATTTAACCATATTTTCTTTTAAATGAACAAAATAAATTTCATCTTAGGGACCTAATATACATGAAAAAAGACATTCCAAATAAATAATCCCCACTTGAAAAATTTCTCACATAACTCTTTTATTCAAATTGTTTAATGAATTACTCTCAAATAGATCTTATCATTTTCATATATTTTATTGTACAGTAATATATCATTAATAAGAACTAAAGATAAATTATAATTATAATCATTCAATACTCTATTCATCATATCCATAAAATATAAGGTTCAATAGTCCATCCAAATAGAATTGATTTAGAAAAATAATGTCAATACCTTTTATGAATATTCATATTTAGAATATATTCACTATTTACTCACTATTGATGATGCCCAGAACACTGATCAATCATTGGAAATGTTAATATCCTTTATGGTGATCAAAAAACTATTTAATGAAAGGTATATGATAGTTTTTCTTTATTATAACAGAATTTATTTCCCTATAATTGATGAAAAACCTCATTGAATCATAATTACTCATTAAAAAGGAATAGGGGATCCCAATGGAAAAACAAAAGTGAATTTGAATATACTATCAGAAAACCCTTGATTTTTTCATCAATTTTACTACTTGATCTATTTTTATTTGATTGTGAGTCCTAAATATCGGTTATTTCATTAGCGATGAGTTCAATAGAATACCAAAAATCATTATTTATAGAATGTCTAGGTAATTATTCTGAAATCATTTCAATCTATTCCTTTAGAATAATTACATACTATATTATATTTACACATTTCCCCTTATAGGTTGTGTTTTCATATCTTCTATAAGTATTTACTGAAGTAAAACCATTATTGGTGGATCTATACATTATTCATATGATGAAGTCTACCCTATAAATAAAAATCATTCCATATATCCTTCATGAATCATTATATCCCTCTCTTGGTAATATATTTTAGATTATTCTTACAAAACTAATACATACCATATATAATATCAAACTTTATTATAGGTATAAAAATAAAGCAAATAAATTAGGTGTATATATGCATCATAATGTAAATTGGGTGATATATCCTTGTTGAAATAATACTCACACCAGGTTTCATTATTGAATACTCACTTCATAGGTTATTAGGGATGATATATTGTTCTTGGAAATAAGCAGGATATAAAATATATTTAATATCTACATTGAAATATAGAAATACATTTCATTTTTTTATGGCAATGGTTCCTACCATGAAAACATTAGGAACATCAACATCATATGTATTAATCATCTAATCTTTTCCCCCCTTTACCACTTTTTTGTAAGTTTACCTTTATTCTAGGGTCCTTGGATTGAATAATTCCCAATATACATATTGATAAATAACTATATAGTAGTGTTTTATGTCCTTCCCTTTCATTCATGAGCCAAATTTATATTATCTATAAATTTATATCACTCTTATTCCATATAAGCATTTACCAAGAACCTAATTTTGAAAATTATCACATTTTCGAAATCTTATCATTATTTTATTCTTCATAAACACATTTATTTTTTCCATGGTCCGCATATACCCTCTCCATTAATTTATATAAGTTTATTGTATAATAACTATATTTTTTTTAATTATATATGCAACATGATACTATATCATCATATGATGACAATTTCAGGTAGACTAGTGCCCTTTATTGAGTTGGAAGAATCATATGAATAAAATAGTGAATCTTTTTTCCTTGATAAATTATGTTGTCTATAGAATTCATTGATAATATTATGAATATATAATCATATTTAGAAACACTTTATTATTTATTATACATTATCTAGAATAATTTCCTATACATTTTTGTTTCTTTCTAGAAAAGAAATTTTTTATTGAAAAATATTCCATTAAAACATTTCCACTCCATACATTGTATTTTATTTTCTTATTTTTTATTCCCAATAAATGACCATAATTGATTAGAATCTAAATTTAATAAAATAAAATTGAAAATTACCTTTTCTCACTCATTACCAACCATGTCTTAAAATATCTTTTTGAGATACTTGATCCATTTCCAATCAACCAATTAATTAGTAGTTCAAATAATTTATAAAGTCTTTTATCGCATGAATAAATAATATTTTTTTAATAATATTATTGAATAATAGTTGTTTCTATAAAATAAAATATTGTTTTCATAACTAGGGTTACCTGTCACAATATGGCTATGATCTACTCAACTCTAACACACATTACATTTTCTTACTAAGAATGGAAATCCAAGCCTTTACTTTCTGGTTGATATGATCTACCTTCCTTCTAGAAGGTGTCATCATTAAAAAATGGAAGACTCTTAATTATAACATAATTTCATTAATATTGATCCATAGAGTATAAATACCGATTAAGGTAAATCTTTTCAATTATTTTGAGGGATTATTATAATTATTGTTATTTCTATGTTCTCTTAAAATGTAGTCTCGTAGGGTTAAAAAACATGATGTTACAAAAATGATAACATCATCGACTTCATTAAACTAGAGCCATTTTCCACTTTTTTACTATTTAAAAATATACAATGGATCACATCATTAATTATCGGTTAGTTTTTTACTCTTGGAAAACTAGATACATTCATTATTCCTATATTTTAAAATCATAAATATAGAAATGATAATATTTTTATATCCATTAAAATCAATCAATGAATATTTCATCACATCATATGGGATGAAAAAAATAAAGCATGAACTCAGATTCCAAGTAAGTATTGTGTTCAATGGAAATATTCTTGATTAAATAAGTCATAGTCAATATGGTCATGTGGAAAATAAAAACACATTACATTATACCAAAAAACATGTTTTCGAACTACCTATGTGGATAATAAAAATATATAATTCACATGTAAAATAATAATTTCACTCTCAATTAATTAAATTAATAATTATAGATATTCAAAATATTACCATGATGGGATCATTGAAAAATATCTTGAATCTTACCATCATGGATTTTACCAAGACATTTCAGCAAATATGAATTTATAAACCAAATTCAACACTAATTTAGTCACTTATGTATCGCATGTGACCTATTAATGTATTGATGGGTCATCTATAACTATGACCCACATTTCAATTAAAAATTTCGAATAATTTATTTATATATTAAAGGATTAATACCATTCATAATCAATATTCCATGAAATTTAATAAATATCTTAATTAAATAAATTATATAGAGTATTGATATTTTCATATCCAATGAAATAATTTTCATAATAATCTTCTTTAATAAACACTATATATAGAAGTGGTATAAAGTTTTGAAAATATAAAAGTATATAATATATCCATGATAATAAATATATATAAGTGGAGGAAAAAATATTTATATAGAATGATAGAGAGTGATATAGAACATGATAATAATGATGTTTATGACTATCAAACCATAAATAAGTATATGCTAAATGAATTCCATTAATTTAATAGAAATTAATGGTTCATAGTAAATTCAAATATCTTAGATATAGAGGATCAAGGAAGTCATATTCTACAATAAAATTTATTAATACCTCTGAAACATTTTACAATTATGAAGTTATAACCCACTTCAAAAACTCATTACATATAAAGTTAAAGAGAATATTAGGGGAAAAATTCATTTAATTTATAATAATATAATATTAAAAAGATAATTTACATATAAAATAAATTTTTTAGTTTCATTTAAAAAACAAAACAAAGAAAAATATATTTAAATTTATTAGGGAAAATAATAACCTTTCTTTTGATAAAAATTAAAGGATTAATGATGAGAGTATTTTTTTTTTTGAAAAACCATGGAATATTATATAGGAATACTAATTATCGAAAATGTAAAATGGGGTATGATAATGTGGTTGAATGATTATGGTTAAACAAACATTTTTTCATCAATTTTATAAAGTATAAAAATTCCCATTTAGATACAATTTAAAATATTCATTTTAATTTTTCATAGAGAAATATAAAAAGACAATTGAATTCATTTATTTTTATATAATTGAAATAAGATAAATGGAATTTAGAGAATAATTTTATTAAAATTTACATAGATGAAATAATTTCTTACTGAATAAGATAAATAAGGCCTAATTTTCTTTGAAACAGACCTTTTTTACATTGAGTATTGAAGATTGTTAAATCTTTATGAAAAAATTGGAACATCAAAAATAAACATAATAGTGAAAATTATATGTATATAATGAAATAAATATTCTAAAACCCTTATAATATAAATTTAAAATGAACAATCACTAATAAAAGTGATATTAAAAATAAACCCTTACAAATTTAATTAATTTGGAATAAATTCCACTGAAAAAAAAAGAATCAAAAATTAAATAACATGAATAAAGAGGAATTATTTTTATAATATATAAATGTAGAATCATACGCAAAATTTATTTTAAATGTGTTCTAAACAAAAAATTTGTGTCAATAATGTAAATTGAGATGAAAAATAATTACCTTGGAATCATAGTAGGTTAGACGTTTCATATCATTCTGGAAAATAAATTTAAACTTGTTAAATAATTTAATTTGTAAATTAATTATATATATTTAATTTTTTAACAATATTTTTTTTTAAAAATGTTATTAAATAATTATATAGTTTTTTATTATGTCAACTACATGAGGTTGATTGGTCATTTATTCCAAAACAGGTTCTGTATAAGAAAATGTGAAAAATGAATCTGAGATGGTTTCATAATATCCACATTGTTCATTATATAATTAGAATAAATTGTATTCATTGTATATATATAAACCAAACATTTAACTAAGTAACATAAAATTAAAATATTTTTCTCATGGAGGTCGTAGTCCACATGTGCATGAGATGGTGTACTAATTTTTAAAATTTACTAAAATTAATGAGTGTTTTTATTAAATCATATTTCTAGAATAAAATTTTTAAAATACATTAAAAATTAATTCATTATGTACATCCTTATAAGCATCCAAGTGAGGTAGATGATGAAAAAATAAATACATCATTCACAATGAAGGTAGTTCTTACGTACACACAACAACATTTTTATTTTCAATTTGAATATATGGAAATAAGAAAATTAATATTTGAAAAACATAATATAATTTTTTATAAAATTTTTCTATTTTTATTATATTAGATAAGTCATGTAATATTTTTATGAATTAAGAGAATTAATAAATAATATTTTACTTTGTAACGAATACTACCACTTCTTCAGTTATCCTTTCTTGATTTAGTGCTTCAATATTATTTTATTTATCTTTTAGAGTAGAAATAGACCACAAGTACATAGAAAATGAAGTTTGATAGTGATATTTTCATCATGGTTTAGATAATTGTATAAAAAGTTGAATAATTTTGGGGATTTGGTTCCCTTTTTATAGGTGAGGGAAATGGAACAGTTGTAAATATTTTTATCATTAAAGTAATATGAATTAATTTTTAAGGGAAAATTAAACCACATGAAACTAGTTTGGAAGATAATATAAGGTAATGTTCCATTCAACACATAAAATAATTGTTAAATAAATTTTATCGATATTTAAATCCTTATATTGTAGTTTAAACCACTAATTATCACTCTCTTCCCCTTACGGTAGTGACAACATTTTACTATGATAAGCAAAAATTATGATTGCAAAAGAATTATTAACTTTATAAATGTCAATTTTATGAATTGTTTTAAAATGATTCGATTATGAGCACACAAAACACCTAAAAATATATATTTTAGTATAATGTACTTTTGAAGTGTAAAATGAACTTGTTCTATTAAATTTATGAGTAAAAATAATTAAATGGATTTAAAAATTATTTATTGAATATAATATTAATACATTTAATTAAACTCAATTATTATTAGCTGTTGATTTAATTTTTTAATGATAGATATATAGTTTACCAAAATAACTAATTTTATGAAAAATATAACCTTTTATAATCATATAACTTTATCTTTATTTATAAGAAAATGATAATAAAAGAATGAATTATTATCCATATTCAAGAAAATTATTAAAAAAATTGTAATTTTACAAAACTTGACATTATTATTACTCATAAATTCAATTTTAATAAAAAAAACTAAAAAATTCATCACAGTCTAATTCTGAAAAATTGAATCTAAAATCGATGTTCATTTATATCAAATTATCAATTTTGTAAATTAAATTATTAAAATTATGATATTACTATAGCTTATTTTTTTATTATATGTTTACTTTATATATTTTATTCTCAAGACTTACATAAAGGGTTTTCCTATAATGGTAACGAACAATTTCATTTTAACCAGTATACTCTCACTTGTCTAGTAGAGCGTTATCAATTGTTGAAACTCTAATTCTATTACCATCTATAACTTCTTCTATAATAATTATTTTAATGGAATCACACTCATTTATATATTCTCATATTTTAAAATATCATGGACTCTCTATATTGTTTTAATGTGGACTAATGTCCATTTTTATGCCATTAGTTTTTGATTAGTGGGTTTTCAAATGTGTCAATTGTGCATTATCATGATTGGATAGTATATGCTACTTTGGGATATATATACTATTGATGAATGGATTTCATGTGATACTACAAAGGGATTTTTATTAATTTTATAAATTTGAATCTCACTAAAATTATCAACATCAATCCTTCATTTCCATAGAGGTTGATTCATATACATATCATATCTATTGATATCTAAAAATAAGTCATTTGTGACCTAATATTGGGTAGTTGGGGTGATCTCAACCCAACATAGTATAATTGTTTCTTTTAGAGAAGGAGATATGAAAACTAAAATTGCCATCTATTTTCCAAAAATTCCTTTAATACAGTCCATATTTATTAGGTCATGTATTATTGAGTTTTTAGACCTTTAAGATTTAATGTTATTACTTAAATGCCATGAAAAGATGTGATTTATTCACATAATTGTGTCCCCGTAGGGTTGTTTTTTTCTATTTTCAAATAATTTCATTGGGTTTTTGGGTCTGTGTGTAGAATATTATAGGCTAAAATATTTTATATTCAAGAATAGTTATCATATTCAATTTATTGATAATCTCTTTAAGAAGTGAAGGATAGAAAATTGATTATGCAAGACTTACTTGACGTGGGATCTCACTAATTATTTTTGATCCCTATTGATATTCTACATAATATATTTAAGTGAAATTATTTCATGCATGTGTATAATGTGATATCATTAAAATTGATTATCCCACTAATAGGGATTATAGACTAGATTAAATGGTTCTAACATATTTATTTTGACTCTATCATAGTCATATTTGTTGATGACATTTTTGTATACTTATGATAGATCAATGATAATTCATTATATTATGTGTCTATCATGGAAACGCTAAGGTATTGTTGAATTTATATCATTCCTTACATGATTTATTTATAGATTTTTGTGGTTTTCCAAACATGGTATGTGAAATCATTGTTAATAATATATTGACAAACTAAGAATTTTAATGTTGTAACAAATTTTTTGTATCACAATAATTTATTCAGGATGCATAGTTTTATACGGTTAGAAATGTATAACTTTTCGTTCATGACCTACTTCTATCAATTTGAAGCATGAATGAAATACTACACTAATAAGGGGGTGATGTTTCAATGATTATATTTTTCTGATTAAAAGAGTTGTGATATAAAAATAATTTATATGTCATAACTAATCATGATCTTATCTATAAGATGTATGAAGTTTTCATTATATTAAAATGAATTCGGAATAGGTATTAGAGAATTCATGAAATATTGTGGAAGGGTGTTCAATTATATGATTGGTTTTCTAAGGAATCATAGGTGTAATAACTCAAGATATGTTATAGAGATAGTGGGGCCACTACATGTACTAATATATTTACATCACTGTCAGATATAAGAGAAATTCATTATTTATACTAATCATATAATCCTAAATTACATTTCATGAATGAATGACCAAAAATATAATATATGAGGTAAATTGATTACCTATTGTCCTTAAACATTATGATAACATATAAACTAATGAATGGGAATGTCATGGATGATGCACTATTTAGGGATACTCAGGCTCATGATGTCTAGGAGGTTAGTGGAATTGGGATTTCGATAATACTACTCAATGAGATACACTCCTAATAGTATCATGGAAGGGACATTATCACTATCTTGATCCTGAACTCATCACTACTTAATATGGTGAGGGTGAACTAGTTAGCTAGTTTTTATTTTATGTTAATAATGTAAAATATTTATTATGGGTGTCCAATACCTAATTATTAATTTGGTACCAATTATTTATATTATTTTCAAGGAAATGTGTCATTTCCTTTGAGTATGCAAAGTATCTAATATGGGACTAAAATCATTTAGTATTATCATTCCCCTAATGGTTTTAGTGATTTATCTTGTCAATGAATGTTGAAGTATTTCATGGATGAGCTTATATATAGTGGGAATTTTGTAACACAAAATATATTTTAGGTCTATATTAAACTTAATTTTTTTCAATCCACATGATTTTTTGTGGTTTTTGAATATTAGAGTTGTTGATGTAGTTTGGAGGTTTATTTTCATGAATATGCGTGTGGTGCTAAGATATTTATCATTTTAAAATATAAAAGTTTCGGATGTAGTATAATTTTGTGTTGTTTCAATCCATAGTTTTTATTTTTTTCATGTCCTATTATCAATCTGACATCTACACGATGATAAATGCCATGATCAATGGAATTGGATCAAAGAAAACAGACAGCAAAAATCACATTGAAACCAGAGGGTGGATCATCACATTTTATTTATGAGTAATATTATTATTTTAATGATTACCTTGATGTAATTATTTATTACTACTAAATCTATCAATATATATATTTTATACTATCATTGAGTTGTATTAATACAATCAGAATCTCTCTAGGGGTGATCCACATTTCTTCTAAAAATATTTGAACATCACATTGGGAATGTGTGGGTGCTTACATGGTAGTTCATAACACTTGCATCATCCACCTTTGATAGCCTCATTAATTACTTCCAAAGAATTCCCTTGACCTATCTTGACATGAGAGTGGATGGTGGATGAAGATCTCCCTATATTAGTGGGAGCATTCCTGGAGAATGGATCTCTCATGGTCTTGAGAGAATTATCCAAATTTGTGTCCACAACCAAAACAAATTGATTAGATTAATGAGAAAATAATATAATTGTGTTTATATATTTCTAGAATTTGAAATAAATAATTACATAATTTTCCATTTTTTCTAATCACTATAAAACCCCATGAAAAATATTAATAATATTATTATTATTTCTCGACATAATCTTAACTTGAAAATTAAATTAAATATTATTTAATAAAATAATATTCAATATTTATTATTTCTTACGGGACCATTAATATTCATTTTCCATTCCTCTATAATGTTTATCAGTTCTTGAATAATGACTATATATTTATTAAATAAATATGACTACATTATTTTTCAATAAATAAATAAATATTATATTCACTAAATAGAAAATATATATTTATTAAATATTCCATAGAGAGTATATTCACTATAATAAATGGGGATAGAAAATATCCAATCATGTAAACATGAATGATTATTAAACCATGAATGGGAATAAAATTTATTCAACTTATTGAATAATAATTAATAATATATTATTTAACTAGGATTCTTGATATTCTTAGTGTGGAATTCTCTAGGAATCTTTCTAAGTGGACTTAGGCAAAGCAACCTATTATTAAATATTATGTTCATGTAATGCTCCAAGGACCCCTATAGAAATATGTTAATTCCATTATGAAATCATACCATATTTAGATGCTTACTATATAATATAATACCTTTATCACAATGTCTCAAATGAATCAGGTTGGATGTCGATGCCATCAACATATGTTATCGATGTCTCTATCTTTGATTTTCTATAAATTAAACATTTCAATAGTATACCATGTCCATTAATTTATTTTGGATATATCATTTCTGTCAAATGGGAAAAGATATCAACTTCTGTTAAAGAACATAATAGAAAAATATTTTCTCTCTTTATTTATTAATGAAATATTACTAATTATACACCCAACATATCCAACCACATTGCGAAAATATGTCTTCATGATTTTTATCAATACAAAAAAGTACACAACTCATAAAAAACATTAATAATAATCTAAAAGTATAAGGATCAATACACACATGAAAAAATTATAACATCCACTAAGAAATACAAATTTTTAGTTTCTACTGGTGGGTCTTGTTCTCATAATATCCTAATTGATATTAACAAGGGAACAAACCATGAGAAGGTTCCTAAAAGTTCTTCGAGTCTCCACCCCTAATAGTTTGTATCATTTATTTCTGTAAATTAATATCATCTGGCTATATGACATATAATAAAGAATGTTATCATAGAACAATCAGGTTCTTAACATAATACGTATTTTCCATGACCTTTTAGTGTGAAAGATATGTTTTGGACATTATCACATAATATTTTAGGAAGTAGAACAATAAGAATGTGATAAGAAGTTCATTAATATACAAAATAATTAATAAAGTTTATCATAAATTACATCGAATATTGTTCTAGGGAACCAACTCCAATAGACTCCCACCTTCACTAGATCCAACTATTAACAACTTTCAGTCTTCTAGATCTTGCACTATACTCATGCTTCTAATGAGAAAGGCATTTAGTCATGGAATCATCCAATTTACATTTCGTGGGTACAATTCTTACATCCACTTCACCCCAATGATTAAAATCCCACAAGAAGTGGTTATTCCAGTGTATATGGTTTGTTAGTTGTTCTGACCTTAACTATCCTGAAATAGCCACCACTACAGTATTTTCAATGTATATTGTGATAGGTTCTTTACAACTAGGTACCACATCAAGATCCTATAAAATGATCCAAATATAAACAAATTCCATAGATGCATTATAACCCTCTATATACATAGACTCTGCTATAGAATTAGCTAAAACTGGCTACTTTGAACTCAACTATCTCATAACTCCTCCATTAAGATTGAAAAAAAATCTTGATTGCAACATCATATCACTCTAATCTATCTAAAAACTAATATTATTATAACTGCTAATGAAAAGACCCTCATCTCCTCCACACTCTTATAAAATACCCTTAGTTATTTTTAGATACATAATGATAGCCTTAACAACATACCAATACTATTCTCCTAGATCTTCATGATATCCTCCTACCATTCTCAATGAATATGAAACATAAATTATATTACATAACATGGATTACATGATTGATCTTATCACTAAAGTGTAAGGGATATTACCCATTATCTATTTGTCTTTCTATATCTAAGGAAACAGTGAATTAGAACAATGTAAACCATGTTACACTGGAACCAATTCACGCTTGGATTTTTCCTTAAAAAACTCATTAGTATCTAGTCAATATATGTAATTTGACATAGTCCTAGCATCCTCTTGCATAAATCATGAATGATCTAGATCCCTATAATATAGGCCGGCTCACCTATTTCCCTCATATAGAAACACACTTTTTACAAGTCCTTAAGAGACAGGAAGAATTTTATTTCAATTCCATGATGTTATATGTTATCAACATATACTACTAGGATAACGAAAAAATTCACACTAAACCACTTGTAAACACAAATCACGCATTCATTATTTATTAACCCAATTTCAATATTACATTCACTAAATCAAATTTACCATGAGATGGATGCTTTCTATTATCCTTAGATGGGTCTTTGAAAATTTAAAATAAATCTGTAATCACCTATATTCACAAACCCTTATGTTTGATTCATATAGACATCTTCTAGAAGGATCCCATTAAGAAATTATTCTTTGACATCCATCTTCCAAATCTCATGGTCAATGTAAGACATAATAGAAAAAATAATTATGATGTATTTAAACATGAAAATGGTTAAAAGGATTCAATGTATAAAATTCCTTGTTGTATAAATCCTTTAGCCATGAGCCCTGATTTATATGTATTTAATTTTCCTTCCATGTCTATTTTTCAATTCAATACTCATTTCCACCCAATATGACTTACATCAACTAGTAAATCAACCAGAACCCAAATATGTTTCTAATACATGGAATCCATTTCAAAATTCTTGTCCTCCTTCCATTTTGAAACATCTAATATCTCTACTACCTATTTATAGGAGATATCTTCATTATTTTCAAACAATAATGATCCACCTATTTAGTGACTAGAAACCCATATCTCCCTGCTTATATTACCTCTCTTATGTTTCTAGGCAGTACTAGTGGAAGCTATTCTTCCATGGGGACTAGTGGAAGTTATTCTTGTACTAACACTTGTGTATCATGAGCATTAACTTCATCAAATTCAATCTTTCTCCCACTATGCTTTTTGAGGATATTCTCCATCTCAATAAAGTTGGTTCATCTAGAAACATTAACTTTATTATCTTAGAGGAAGTATAAGTCGTATCCCTTTGTTGCATTCGCATTAACTTCATCAAATTCAATCTTTCTCCCTACTTATATTACCTCTCTTATGTTTCTATGTAGTACTAGTGGAAGTTATTCTTCCATGGGGACTAGTGGAAGCTATTCTTGTACTAACACTTGTGTATCATGAGCATTAACTTCATCAAATTAAATCTTTCTCCCACTATGAATTTTGAGGATATTATTCATCTCAAGAAAGGTTGTTCATCTAGAAACATTAACTTTATTATCTAAGGGGATGTATAATTAGTGTCCCTTTTCTCCATGGGATACCTTATAAAGATACACTTTGTTCCCCATGATTCTTTTTTGTTTCCTATGAAGGCCTTACCAAACGTCTCGTAACCCCATTCATGTGTATGCAACAAAAGGGTTTCTCTCTACTCCCTAACTCGGATAGAATTACATTATCCTATTTAGATAGTACTCAGTTTAATGTTTATCCCATAGTTCATAATTCATATCCCTAATAGGATAATGAAACATATGCAAGACTAATCATTGACCTTACCATGCTTAGAAAGGAATAGTTCCAATTTTCACTAACATCATTCCACTATGGTGTGTAAGGTATAGTGAGTTTTGATGGAATCAAAATATCTCATATAAATTTAATGAACTCTTAGTTAAGATATTAACCACATCAATCAGATATAAGATTTTTTATCTTCTTACTAATTTGATTATCTACTAAATTATTGAATTATTATTATTTATTAATGGACTTAAATTAATTGCTCATCAAGTATAAATAACCATATCTACTCAAATCATCAATTATAGTTGCGAAGTTATAATATCCACCTCTATATTATACTAGAAATGGGATACACACATTATTGTGTACCAATCATAGAAGCTCTATGACCCTTTCTCACATTCCACATAATGGTGTTTTGGTCATCTTTTCTTGTAAACAACCATGAAATCTTTCATGTTTTTTTTTCTCATAAGAGTCTGAAAACCCATCTTGAGGAAGATTTGAAAAATACTTTCATTTACATTACCCAAAAAATGATTCCAAATCTGAGTGTTTTATATGATTCATGTGATAATTATTCATTATAAATTTCCATTAATAGTTTTTGTGATTTAATACATAAAGACCATTATTTAAATGTGACAAACCATATCATATGTTGTATTTTAAAAAAATAAACTAATTTTATATCAAACTTGAAAATAAACCCATTTGTATCATGTAATGATTCGTAAATTATGTTCTTGGAAACCATAGTTACATAATATGAATATTTTAATACCAAAATAATTCTAGTTGGAAATGAAAGGTGGCAGTCACCAATGGCTTGAGTATGAAGTATTTCACTATTATCAGGTCTCAGATCCACCTCTCCTCTAGAAATCATTCAAAATCTACATGGTTACTACATTAGCATATAGATGTGAGTACCATAATCAAATTGTACCCAATGTGAATATATTGAAAGATTTTACATGATAATAAACACACCTTTATCTTCCCCTTTATTTGGGTTCTGTTTCACTTCCTATGGACTAGCTTTCCACATGAAAAGAATATTTCCCCCTTTTCCTTACCATGTCTATGGATCATCCTCTTCTTTGAAGGGAATTTCTTGGGAGATTTATACTTTTTATGAGTCTTCCATCCATTTTCCTTGTTCCTTATTTTCTTATTCACCATAAAGACTATAGTTTTATCATTCCCCATGTCCTTATCCACATGTAGAATCAATGTAATAAGTTTCGAAAGTCTCTTCTCATTGTTTCTAATATTACAATTAATAATAAAACTGGGGAAGGTCATGGGAAGTGATGAGTGTTTGAGATATATATGTAGCTGATCTGGGAATTTAATACTTATGATTTTTAATCATTCAATGTCACCAATAATCTTGATTTCATGAGTACCAACTAGAAAAAACTCTCCATGAATATGTGTAAACAATTTACTGGAGGTCTCATACCTCTCTTGTCTCACCTTCACTTTATAGACATCCAGATGTTGATATATCATGCTATACACATCCATGTAATAAAGTAGCTTCAAAAACATATTGGAAATGGATTATTTAATTAAAAATTGATCATATGTTGAATTTTTCAAATTTTTTGGATAAGGGTTTAACTCTTCATCTCTTTCCTCAATTACAGGCACATCAGGAAAAGGATATTTCAATACATACAATTTCCTTTTGTGGAAAATGATAACATGTAATTTCCTTTTCTAGTAATTCAAAATTTTCCTATGATATGGTTATACTTATCATGTATGGATCACAATTGTATGTTTTAATTCATTTTAGTGTTTTTAAGAAAAATAAAATGAGAATAATTTTTGTACTTTATCTGATAAAATTTAGACAAATAAATACATATTAAATTTATTAATCTCTCATTATTCGATCTATACCCAATAGCCATCACCATTGGCTTCAGAATATCATGTTTCATGGACATTCTAGTGTCAAATATCCATATTACCAATCAAATTACCCAATATTCTATTGGTCAATAACTTTTAATGGTTAGAGGAAGGTATTCAAAATGCCAAATGCATTAGCTCACAGTTCCTTGATCTGTTGAGTGGAGTCCCCAATTCTAAAATCACTAAATTATTTTTCCTCAATACTTGCCTCTCTATTAAACCATGTCTTACTTTGGAAGTCAACCCTTCATGTGAACTAAGGTGATTCACCACAAAACCTCAAGTTCGAATTACCCAATAATTAAAATCACCCCAATCTTGGATGGTTATGAACTTTGAGCTATGGTTTGATTTTAACTAATGTAGTGTAAGGGAATACCAACATGATATATAGATTTGGGTGATTTTATCCTCTTATGCATAAATTTCCAATTATTATGTTTATTTCATTATTTTTAATATTATGTGGATTTACATAAGTGATTAGATGTGGCTTAGATAAAATTTTCAATAAGCCAATTTATTTTAGTTCTATTTTTCATGTTCATTAATTTCATTAATTCATGTGATTGGGAAAAATCAACCATAATTAAATGACCATAAAACCTAATAGAAATAAAATAATAAAGATGTAAAATCATGAGATATTACTAATGGTTTTTTTATCTAGAATTCGATAAACTTTCTATTGATATAAGAGAAAAACATCTTGAACCAGTTAAGGTTTGTGTTATATATTTCCACCTATCCACCTATGTATCTGTATTGGAATAGTTTCACCTTAGCTTTAATATTTATTCTCCCCCACTAAATTCATATCTCAGTCCATTACATATTATTTTACTCACATGTATTCGAGGGAAACAAGGAGTTTACATAAAATAAACCATGGGAATGAAAGGCCTAACATAATTAGGGGAGAGAAGGCATAAAAGACAAAATTTAAATTTAAAAATAAATTAAATGAAACCAATCGCATACAAAGGTATGTTATATTCTCAATATTATTCAAAAACATGCAATGAATTGTTCATTTAATAAAATTATAATATAGTTCTTCATTGTTCTAATTTAATATAAATTACACTCAAATCAATTAATTTTCATATTTAATTAGTCAATTATTTTATCTTATTTATTATCTAAATTTACTTGATATTATCATCCATCATAATAATCAATCATAATTTAAAACAAGTTAAAGAATGTCATATAAAATTAATTGTGCATGTAAATGTACATTGGAAGAAACATGGTGAATACCCATCCTAATCTCTCCAACATTTATTATAATCATATACTGTTTACTCTTGTGACATATCTCTTACATGACCTATCATGTACATATATGAAGTGTACTATAATATTAATGATTAAACTAATAACATGATTTTTTATTCCCATGTTATGATTCAATTCCCATATAGTAACAACAATAATATGACTCAAAAATGATATTCATATCTGAACATTATACAGATATTAACTGAACATATATATATATAAGCCTGTCACATGGTCTATACTACCAACTAAATGACCAAACAAAAGAACACGTTGAGAAGGATTATACATTATAATAAATAAATTATAAATATTCTTAATTTTTTATAAGTACAGGGAATCTACATGGAACTACATGTTATATATGTCTATTACTATCTATCTGAGACACCCAAATTGGGATTCAGAGAGTAAATCGTGACTCATAAAATTGGATTACATAGCATGTATAATTGACTACATGACATGTGTTCCCTAGGTTACATGGTCACCAGTCAAGTAGGTTGTGTATGAAAATACACAGCTCATATGTGACACTAAGGGACTACACTCCGTGTATGTTCTCTATATAGAATATACTTCTGTAGAATGTGTGCCACAATGATATATTCAATACTCGGTGTAAGAATTATATACACTATGTGTCATCAATGCACACACATTGAATTAACTTCCAAATTAGTTCTTGATGCATTGAACACAAGTACATAGTGTGTAACTCCAGTTACATGATAGGTGATCCTATGTTTTCTGGGCAAAATCCTTAGCACCTTCTGATGATTTCTTCAATTTTATTTCATTCATTAAATTAATAATGTTTATTAGATAGATGAAAAAAAGGGGGAAGAATAATATCTACAAATTTATATTAAACTAATGATTAAACATGAATGGAAATCTATATTAGAATTTAATAATCAATGATCATTAAATAATTATAAATAATTATGTGACCTCTATAATACCACTTATTGGTTTTTGGAATAGTAGAAGCATGCGATGTGTCATGCCCAACATTTCTTTTTTATCATGATTGATGATCAATCCGATATTAATAGAATTGGATCAAAGAAAACAAACAATGTAAATAACACTACAACTAGAGAGAGGATGGTCATATTTTATTTAGAATTAATTCTCTTAATTAATGAGTTTATTGATTGGAATTATTTCTTCACTGGTGAATCAAAAATAGATCTTAGTTGTAAGGTCTTGGTGTTGTAGGAATCAAATAAGATTACCTCTAGTGTGATCCACTCGTGTTCCAGAACTCTTTTAATTTCTTCATAGGAATATTTGTGTGCTTGCAGAACATATCCTATCGCTTGAGTCGTCCACATTTGATCACATTGACAATTGTTACCAAAGTTTTATAATTTATCTATCTGGACATGAGAGTGGATGGTGGTGGAAGATCGCTCTTCATTCATGGTAGAATTCTTAGAGAAGATAGATCTCTATGGCTTGAGAAAATTCTTCAAATTCATTTTGTAGAACCAAAACAAATGAAATTTCTTAATAAGAAGATAATATAATTGGGTTTATATGTTGCTAGGGTTGGAAATAAATAATTACAAAAGATACCTTTGTTATTCACTTAATCCCTATGAAACCCCGTGTCAAATAATAATAAAAATATTATTATTTCTCAACATGCACATAACCTGAAGATTTAATTAAATATTATAAAATGAAGTGATAATAAATATTTACTATTTCTCACTAGACCATTACTCTCAGTTCATCATTCCTCAACAATATATATCAGGACTTGAATAATGATTATTTATTAATTAAATAAATATAACCACATTATTCTCCAATAAATAAATAAATATTTTATTCACTAAATAGAAAATAATATTTATTAAATATTCCATTCACAATATGTTCCCTCTAATAACTGGTGAAGAAATGTATGAGATCAAGTTAATATGAATTATTATTAAAAGGTATATGGGAATAATATTTATTAATCTTATTAAATTATAAGTAAAAATATATTATTTAACCAGGATTATAGAAAACAATAGTGTGAAACCATCTAGGACACTTTCTTAGTGGTATTTGGAGATGTAGACTAAAGTCCAAGGCTAGTTTATGGGAACACACCAAGGCCCCCATAGGGAAAAACATTAATCCCACAATAAAAAAATACATAATACAAATGCATATTGTGTAATATAATCCCTTTATAAAAATATCTCAAATCAGGATGGTTAAATGTTGGTTCCATCAACCAATGTGCTCAATGTCCCTTTCTTTGACTTCTTGGAAATTGAATTTTCCTATAGTACACCATGGTCATCAATTTATTTAGGCTATATCATTTCCTTCAAATGTCATGAGATATCAACTTCTATTAAAGAATATAAGGGATATATACTTTCTCACATTATTTATTATTGGAATATTACTCATGATGCACTCAACACATCCTACCTCATCGTGAACATATTTCTTCAGAGTTGTCATCAATACATCAAAGTACAAAACTCGTATTACTCATTAATAATAATATTAATTTGTACGTATAAATATACCCATCCATAGATAAGAATAAAAAATGAATATATATAAATTTTGATTCCTAACCAGCACGTCTCATTCTCATAATATCCTACTGGATATTACCAAAGGTGTACACCATGAGAAGGTTCATCATACTCCAATGAGTCTCAAACCGTGATAGAAAGTATTATTTTCATCCATCAAATGATATCATCTAGCTATAGAAAATATATTTAATAATTGTGTCATAGCACTTTTGGGTTCTCATAATTGTAGAAAACTTCACTAACCTTTTACTGTGATAGCAACATTAAGGATCCTATCACATAATATGTTATACAGAATAAAAGTCATGATGTGATAAGATGTTTATTAATATTTAGAACATGAATATAGGTTATCATAATGTACATAGATGTTGGTTATAGGGATCCAAATACAATAAAAGATACCACCATATATTAAGAAAATATGTACCATGTTCCTAGTGGAAGAATGTACAAAGGAATTATCCTCTATATTCCCCTCAATTGATTAGTGATGCTAGAGAAGGAACTTGATAGGGAACCTGGTACAAGATGAAGGCCAAGAAGTAACAAAAAAATGATTTTTCAATTTTTAAATATTCTATTTAACTTAATTGAATATAGGATAATATTAGTTTTATATCTTTATTATCTCCCACACTATCTCATTCCACCTTTACTCTTTCCTTAACGTCCCTTCCACTTTGCTCTATTGGATGTACTCCATTCGAGATCAGTTATAAATTCCTTCATATGTTGATTGATAAAGTGAGTACTTCCAACAAATCTCTTCCATCTATTCTATGTTTTTGTCATTATTTTTTTTATTTTATAGGTTATTAAAAAATTCATTGACTATGTTTTGGTAACATAATTTATATAATTTAAAACTAAAATAATAGTGGTTTCTAATATGTTTGGCCCTACAAGGGACATATAGATAGTTCACAGATAAAATTTGAGCATATATTAGTTCTTAACTTTTCATATAATGTGTAGATTGTTCCGACATCCTCTATTTCCCCACAATCTTATATAAATTATTATCTCATTCTTTATGGAATGTATAAGGCCATTTTTAGCTTGGATTTATCCCTTGTATGATATTTCTTTAGTTAGTGGTCATTAATAACCAGTCTCCCTGACACAAATAAAATAGCAAAGTGATCAAATACCCATGAGTGACCATATAAAAAGAATACATTTTTGTTACATGTAAATTATTTATATATACATACCTAAATATTTTATGTGATTAGTAATTAATGATAAATATTTTATCTTTATCTACTGACCCATAATTCATTAAAATTAATTGATTGATGATTTATTATAAATTAAATATTATTTTTTGTTGGTTATAACTTGTAAATTTTTTATGCTTTCTCAGTGACATGTTAGACACATTGACAAGTATTCTAGAAATTGTAGTTGTGGTTCATTTTCCCACATATATACATTTATAATGATATATTATCCACATGTATATTAAAAATCAATAATAGATCATTTCCCTATAGAAATTCTATGGTGGAAGGTTATACACTTGGAGGAGGTTAGTCGGTCAATGATTTTTCACTCATATATTTTTAAGTGGTGATATAATTTTCCCTATGTGATACAACATTCACCATAACTATTTTTATATTGATACATCATTTATTAATAATATGTAAAGGTGGTAACTTATCCACCAATACCATATAATGGTAGTATTTATTTCACTAATGATCATGGTAGTATTGCATCACTCACACATGAACATTTAGTAAAGTGATAACTTATTAACCATGAAATATGAGATGATAATTGATATATTGATTACATATTAGTTGAGTTAAAACCATGGGTCATCATTTAATTCTAGAATTATCTGAATATATAATGGTAACACATGGTTTAGATGTTTATTACTCCTAAAAAATGTGTTTTTTTGTTAATAGGATTTTTTTTAACTTAATATGGATAATAAAATTTTATTTAATATTTTTAAGGTAACTTTTGATGATGTACTACTAAATTCCACCAACACACTACTCGAGTTCTTTGGTATTTGAGTAGATTACATGGGCATTGAAAGAATTAATGGAATCATCCATGTATTATATTGGTGAATTGGTATATATTTGGTGGAGTATGGAGATGGGAATGGGTTGGAAGTCAAGATCTAATTTTACAATGGTTTGTATTATATTATTTTTTTGTTATTTTGTGTATAGAAAACATATACATCACATGATAAATATTATTTATGAGCTTATGAACTTATTTTACCTATTCTCTTTTTATAAAATCCCTAATTTATTATTCATGGATGAAACATAGTTGTAATGTTTCTATTTGGTGGTAATTTTATTTTACTACTATCTTTATTACTTATATTGTGATTAATTTTTATTAATACTAAATGGAATAATCTTTCTAGATATTTTATATCAAAACTTTCAGTTTTTCAAGAGAATATGATAATAGGGACGATTGTTTACTTGAATATAGTTATATGGATCTTTTTATAATTCAGGTGAGTCGAGGTGGCATGTTTTTCATTTGTAAGTTGAACTTGTGTTCCATTGGGTGAGTGGATTTATGTTATATCAATGCACCTCTTATATTTTTTAGAACATTATAGCCTCAATATCATCTGGAGGTATACAAATATTATTAAATTAATAGAAAATTTCTAAAAATTATAATAATTCAAAAATAGAAATAAGATAAATCCAAAATCCAATGACTGAAATAGAGAATTTATATCTCATATATAATTTTTAATGTCTTTGAAATAAAGGAAAAAAAGATATTCTTATTACTTTTCTTAATATAGAGATTTTTTTAAATATATTTTGTGTATAATAACTGAGTGAAACTTTAGTTCATCATATTTTTAACCTACATTCCACCTTGGTATCATAATGTTGATGCATCATTTTTAAAGACCATATATAACCTTAGGGTTAATTAATAACCTAATTTGGTTTAAATCAACTTGAGGATAAAATCTTCGAATATATATATAGTCCAATGTAAAGACATCCCTATGTTTTTTGAGAAAGTAAATATTGTTGGACTAATATTTCGGAATTATGGTTTTACTCATCAATTTATAGTTTGGGTATTATTTATTAAGTAGGTTTGCAAACACGGGTTCATAGATTGTGATTTAAATACCTTCATCAATATGTATAGGGTAACCTAATATCTATTTTTTGTCTTTGTAATCATGAATTGAAAATGAATTCTCCTCTTGAGATTTTGGAGGGTATACAAAGGTTTCATTACTCCTTCTAAGGTTGAATTTATCCAATGGTTAAGAGGGTTTATTTGGATGGTAAAATAATATTCTAACGGGTGTGAATAATATTAAATCACATATTTCTTTTCAATGATACGTCTCTAAATGAACCAATGGCATCCACTATATTGATCTAATTTTAGTTAACAATGAATTCTAGTTCAGATGTTCTGAGATATGGTTTTTACCCATTCATTACATGTGAACCTCTCTAGTGACTAAAAATATTTTTTTGATGAAAATATTTTCTTAAACATCATTATAGATATTGTAATACTCACAATACAATCATTGGTATAGAATAAATTAAGGATTCCTAAATCCAATGATATTGCTTTGATGAGACTAATAACAAGTACCGTGTATCTCTTTTAGATATTCTATGGATTAATAATAGAAGATTTATCACAATTTAAGGTAGAAAATTATATTGGGTTCTTTGTAATGGTTTTATTCCCCCTACTTTAATAGTTTCATACATCAATATATCCAATATAATAGAATTAAAATAGATAATTGTCATTATAAAATAACCCACCATATCCATTGATGGAATATTATAGAAAATTTTGTTAGGAATATGTCCTTTTTGTATCTATATGAATCCATGACCCTCCTAAAAAGGAATTTAAGGTCGTATCCTAATAGACCTCTATGAACTAATAATTTTACATAAAATCTATCAATTGTATATTTAGTCAAATCATCTAAACTTTTTTATTATATTTATTTTTATATTCCAAGATCATAATATTTAAGGGAATAAATATTATTTTTAATACCCAATATATAAATAATTTTTTATAAAATAAGATTTATTCTCAATACTTATCCATAAAAGTGCAATATACATTGACATTGTCAAGATTTCATTATATATACAATGGTTAAATTCACCCATATCTGGTTATCTTTTGATTTATTCCTATAAAGAAAAAAAATGTACGAGATTCAATGAAACATGTATCAACATGAAATGTATCAATATTTTCAACTTATAGTGCACCCCCATATCTATATCTTTGAATGAATTTAAAAATATAATAACATTACACAGAAACCTTTATACAAATGGTGATGATCAAAAAAATGAATACACCAATTTAAATATCAGTATATATTATATCAATATCATATCAAACTTTTTAGATCAAAATTTATAATTTATATAGAGACTACAAACATATCCAACTTTTTACATAACAATGATTCAATATATCATACAAAATCATCAATACATAATTTATTCTGAGACATATTTTTTATATTATGAACCTATTAAAATAGGGAAACATAAAAAATTAATGACATCAAATAAACAATAAGGGAAAATTCATATCATATATTAATAGATCACTTGATTTGAAAAATATGATAAAACATAAATATAGGAGAAATACCATAAAATGGAAAAAAATCCGAAGAAGTTCTTATGAACATTATAGAAAAATCATGTATTATTACACATTAATGCTTAACTATAATAAATTTAATCATTGGAAATTAATATTAACAATGCCACAGGAATTCTAAAACAAAATAAAATAATCATGATCCTTGTAAACATATTCATAGGGATGTGTCACAAATATAATCATAGAAAAACATTTCAATTTCAAGGACTACTACCATGACTATCCTCAAATAGTAGATTAGTTTTACTACTCATTACCATAAATAATGTGGACTAGGTTCAATATTTAGTGCTATAAATGTATCGGTGGTACTATAGCAGGTACAGTAGCAGTGGTGGCATTGTAGAAGCAGTGACACTGTAGCGGTGGAGGGGCTGTAAAATATACTGTAGTAGTGGTGGTATTGTAGCAGCATGGGTACTATACCAGTACTGTTCACTAAGGGGTCCTTTGGGACAAAAAATGGGCTTTCAAGCCTTGTATTCAGGCCACATGGCCTTGGTCCTTTAGGCTATGTAATGGGTCTCCCTCTACCCAGTCTAAAGAGGCCTTTGATTTAAATAATAAATTGAGGCTTCGACCCCAACCTTTTAAAAAAATATGGGTTTAATATTTTTTAAAAATTCATCTTTTATCATGATTATGTTCTCTCAATATAAGAAACACTTAATACTCTCTGTCACAAACTCTATTATTCCATAAAAGTAGTATAAAAACCCTATATTTGTGGTTAGACATAAATGGGATAATTAATAGAGAATAAACCTATCATTTTACTAACGTTACATAGGTATTAAATTGATATTCCATTCATTTTCATACAAGATGGTGTGGAAGCACTAAATCTAATAAATCTATATCCCCATAGATTTTGGAAATATCACTTCTCTTCTCCTTTAAAATGAGGAAGACTCTACTACCCCTCACAAGTGGGTGATCAATCCTCCCTTTATGATATAATTCTTCTATATAAACTGTAACACCCCAAGTAAATAAAGAATATTACTTTTTCACATTTATCCATATTTGTGAATAAAATATTAATATTACTTTAAAGGGGACGCTATGCTCGATTGCGTGCCCAATACATGACAACGAGTTCCTTTGAAATCTTACGTTGCATTCTAATAATAAAATAATATTATTTTAAATAGTAGTTAACGCCTAGCCGTTGTAATGGAGGGAATGAACATAAATAACTACAAAATGATTACATATGTTTGTTAAATATTTTTACATTTATCCAATAAATGTTAGAGGCTTAAAATCCAAATGAATCCAATTTTAAGAATAAATACTCTTATATTTTTAAAAGATTGTTTTACCACCTTTTGATGGGGAACCATTTTTAAATCTATCTTTTGACAATTTTATAAGATATATTTGTCAAAATAAACTTATTCTTTCTGATTGGGACATTGAAATTTACTTCGGATAAATTTCTGGTATTTTTCTGATAATGTTCATTTTTAATGAATAGTGAAAAGTGTTGAATTTTAATTCAAAAACTTCTTTAAATATGATTTAATTATATGTATAGCTTATATTTTTAATTGAGATTAAATATTATTTACAATATATTTTTACCATTTAATCCAATGGTGGTCATTGGATTTAATTTCACTTTGAAATTGGACTTAAACTAGTGTTAATCCTTTAAAAGATATTATTTCTTAAAAACTTTTTAAATTAATTAATGCAACTTATATGTTTTGAATTTTGAAAAATTGACATCATTTTTTAATTCAGAATATCAAATATAGCTTATGGTGAATTTTTTGTATTTTTTCTGAAAAACTTCAATTTTTGAGGAATAGTGAAACCACTAAGTGGCAGTTAAAGAAATTGATTTTTCGTTTAAATAAAACTTTACCACTTCTGTGATTTGATTTTCAAAAATCTGACATACATGGTTTTCATTAGGAAGTAAAATTTGGTTCAATGAGTTTAAAATAATATTTGGTGAATTGTAACTTTTAAGTTTTATTAATCGCGATTAAAGGTAATTAGTGTTATTTAATGTAAAAATAATGTTTTAATAATATGAAATGACCTTGACACATGTCCTACCATTATTTTATGAGTCATGGAAGACCAAGAAAATCCATGGGTCAACTTGGGGACCCCATGAAGCCACTTTGGTTGGAAAATGACATCAATAACTTTTTATTTAAAGTAAAAATTAAAATGTCACAAACATTTGTTGTTTTACTAAAAAAAATTACATGGGGTTATATAAGTCATATTTTTTACTATAAATATTCATTTGAAATATAAATATATTTCCTACATCATGATATTTGTTTTAGAATTTTTATACATTAAATAAATTTATTTATTTATGACACCGTGATGATGCAGTGATTACCTAATAAATGAACGATTTAAATAAAATGAGGAGATAGGGTGACAAATAAGTCTAACTCTTTTCACAAACCTATTGGATGGGTGGATTTAGAAACCTTATCACCTTATCCTATAAATATTTCCTTTTGGGACATTTAAAATCCGAAAATCATTTTATAATAAAGTAATATTTTATAACTTTCTAAGAGTGCCCCTCCTCTCCTCTTATAAAAGGCCCCAGCCTCTACCACCTTACACACACCTCTCAAGCCTTTGGCTCGGCCAACCTCTGCCCATTTCATCTCTCCACATCCCTCTCTTCATTATTGAAGCCTCAATTTGTACAAAAACCTTTCCAAGGAAGCCTTTGAGCTCAAATCAAAGATAGTTACACGATTTAAAGGAGATTAAAGAACGATCGAGTCGTGTCGGACACAAGGTAAGGGATCCAACCCCTCTCTTTCTTTTTAAGTACTCTCTTTTATGTCATTATTTTTAAGCTCATATTTCTTATGATTGGGATGTTATTTTATATTAATCTTACTGTACTTTTTATGTCTATATGATGGGAGACCCTACATTTTCACATCGATCAATTTTGGAAGTTTTGAGTGGCGCTGTTAGGCTGCCGAAATTTCATAAGAGATACAACCTCTCTCTTTCTTTTTAAGTACTCTCCTTTATGTAACTTCCTTTAAGATCCTATTTTTTATGTTTGGGGATGTTATTTTATATTCCTCTTGATGTACATTTTATGTTAATATGATGATATACCCTATTTTATCTCATCAATCCATTTTTGAAAGTTTTAAGTGGCGTCGTTAGGCTGTCGAGTTTTTGTAATGGATTTTTCATCTCACTTTTGTTCCCATGATATTTATGCTACATTTTCCACCATTAACATTGAGTGTTATATACACATCCCATTATTCTACTCTTTGTGTAATATACTTTTGTTTATGAGTATTTACATCAATGTTGTATTGTCCTTCTTTCATGGGGTGTATGTTTCGAAAGATACCCAGGTCGGTAAGGGAACCTTTCACCCTCCTCTTTTTAAAAGACTTATTTTTTTGGGTCTTTTAATTTACATATTTTTATATTGGGATATGTTCTTATTGATGTTAATTTTATGTCCAAGTGATGAGATACCCTTTTTATCTCTCATCAACTCATTTTCTTAATTTTGATGTGACGCTGTTAGGCTGTCGAATTTTTGCAAGGGAACTTCTTAACCCAATTTTTAATTTTTGGGATAAACTTTCCCTCCTTGAATATGTCATTCTATGAATATGTGTGAATAACCTCTGATTTTTTTACACTTAATATCCACTTATATTTGGTGTATTCATCTGTCACACATAATTATGTAATTTATTTATCCTTAATCCAAGGATATCATCTTTATAAGGGAATCTATCTCAATATTCTTTAATTGAGGCATATTTTGTTTTATACACAACTTTATTTTATATGGTGTATAAACCCCTTTTAATTTTATGATTATTCAGAAGGAATATTTATATATGAATCGTTTACTAAACGAAAAAAGGGAATGTTTTTTTTGTCGTACGTATGCGGCGAGAATGACTTCTCCACCGCCGTGACCATTATTTGAGTTTCAACTTCCTCTAAAATCCATACCTTTTTTTAAATGAAAAATAAATACCATGTTTTACTTTTATTTTATTTTGGTACTTAAAACGGTTTTCATAATGTTTTTATATCAATGTGTTGTATTTATATCTTGTGATTGAAAAGTGGAATTGTTATGTTTCCTTTATGCATGTTTTATGTGATACGATTATGTTATGGTTCTTGGGAATTATTATGAATACGGGTGGTTCCATGGTAAAATAAGGGAGGGTGAGCCCGATATAGCTCTCTAATTCATTGGGTAACACGAAGAGGTTAAATGTTAAGGTTTCTTCGAAGAGATTTAGGGAATATACTGTGATGGGTATTCCAAACGTAACAAGAGGGTTACTCCCTGCGTAAGAATGTTATGAATGCCTCAAGTTACCTTTATGTATTATTATTTCTATGATTTATTGATGATTTGATGAGGTATGTTAATGTGATTATGTTTAATGAGTAAATTATGATTTCATACATGGGATAATGTTTTCATTTCGTACTTTTATATCCCTTACTGAGCTTTTTATGCTCATCCAATGTTTTTGAAATGTTTTTCACAAGTCAAGGGAATGGTATATGATATGATGATAGTGTCATGGAAGTGTCAAGAAATAATCCATGTTTTATTTTAAATATGTTTCTGTGGATGGGAAAAATTAATACTATATTTTATGTAACCACTTTGTTTAAATGTGGAATGTAATGCAAGTTTTATGATATAATTCTCTAAAACACTAAACCTGAAAAGATCCTCATTGTGTAATCTTGTAATAACTCAAGATTAAGTAAGGTTTAAGGCTGGGGACTTATAGTTGGTATCAAAGGTAGGTTTAGATAACTTTAGAGATTAGGGTATTCTCTAAGCATAAGTGACATTACCATAATGGATAGTATTTCAGAAAGAGTCCTAGTTTTAGATAAATTGAATGAGTAATTATATCATAGTATTTATATTCCTCATTAGTACATGATGGTTTTATTGATATACTCACACTGAAATTTCTTTTTTTAGTGAATGGATGGATCTAGCAGGCACCAAAGTGCAAAAGGTTTGAAGGAAATTGTGGTGGTTCTCTTATTAAGAGACTGGATGAAATGGGGGATTCAATGAGGAAAATTGTGGTTGTTCTAAACCAACTATCAAGAAGTCTTTATCAACCACTTTAACCTTGGTATATTCTATATTGTATCATGTACGAGATGACCAATCGATGTGGAAGTTCAGGTAATAATTATAAAGGTAACCATTAGAGTTTATATGATCCTTACTTTTGAGGTAATTATGGGTTATTATATGTTATGATGGAAAATGAAATGCATGAAATAAACTTGAGGTTAAAATATGTTATAATTATTTTTGAAAATTTTATCTTGTTTTGGTGAATGTTTTATGAATTATATAGTTTTGGAAAAAGGACAACAGGCAGACTGTGTGACATCCATTCGATTCGGACAAAGCTGCGGGAATCGAACCCACAACCAAAGTGCAACTGGTATTTATCGCCTACCACTAGACTATGTGAAGTCCCTGGTTAGTTTGACTAATTATATTTAGTTAGATGATTTTAGGAATCAAGAGTAAGTTTATTTTGGGTTATCTATGGAAATTATTAACCTATCATGGAGGATATGTTACTAGGTTAATTACTTTTCAATATGAGAATTTAAGAGCAACTGATGTTATTTGGAGATAAAAGTTAATTTGTACCTTGGAAGACTATGTGATTAAATCCTTAAAATATTTGGGTTTCAATCTTAGTTTGGTTTACTTTTATGAATTTTATGGGCAATTGTTTATCGAATGGTCTTCCTTGAACTTTGGGTTTTTTTGGGACAAATTTTGGAGATTAAGAATCGATTTTATTTTTATAAAGGATTATACTTTTGTGGATTATCTGATTTCATAATAACAATTTTTCTTTTGGTTTTTTTCTAAAGACATGGGAAATATATATTTCTCTTTTATGGATTAGGTGATTCTCAAGAAGTTGATTATAGTACTCTTAATGCGAACAGGTCTTCCTAAATACTCGTCTTTTGGAGAAAATATGATTTTGATTAAAGAATCTAATGAAATTTAAAAGTCTACGTAATAAGTAAGTATGTATCATTATGATTTAGTTAAGCTCAAAAATTAATTCCTCAATTAAGAGTAACTTAAAAAAAATGTTTTTGTTAACTTTTCCTACTGGGGAATCGAATACTGTTTAACCCATCACAAGTTTGTGATTTTCTTATGGTTAACTTTCTCCTAGACACGATTACTATTACTCTCCCTCAGAACATGACCCTTTGTTTTTTCCTCCATATCCATGTTTTCCTACATGTAATCCTAGTATGGGTTAACTCGGGTGACCTTTGTACTTCTCTTTCTTTATTTTAAGGTGATTGTTTTACTGGATCTTGTTCCGATATGGGATTTCAATGAAATTTCCAAGCCCAATTTTAAAATTGCGAGGACGCAATTCCCAAAAGGGGGGAAGGATGTAACACCCCAGGTAAATAAAGAATATTAAATTTTCACATTAATCCATATTTGTGAATAAAATAGTAATATTATTTTAAAGGGGATGATATGCTCGATGGTGTACCCAATATGCGGCAACAACTTCCTTTTAAATCTTACGTTGCACTCTAATAATAAAATAATATTATTTTAAATAGTAGTTAACGCCTAACTGTTGTAATGGAGGGAATGAACAGAAATAACTAAAAAATGATTACATATGTTTGTTAAATATTTTTAGATTTATCCAATAAATGTTAGAGGCTTAAAATCCAAATAAATCCAATTTTAAGAATAAATACTCGAATATTTTTAAAAGATTGTTTTACCGCCTTTTGATGGTGAACCATTTTTAAATCTATCTTTTGAAAATTTTATAAGATATATTTGTCAAAATAAAATTATTCTTTATGATTGGGACATTTATATTTACTTTGGATAAATTTCTCGTATTTTTCTGATAATGTTCATTTTTTAATGAATAGTGAAAAGTGTTGTATTTTAATTCAAAACCTCCTTTTAATCTGATTTATTTATATGGATAGATTATATTTTTAATTGAGATTAAATTTTATTTAAAATATATTTTTACCATTTAATCCAATGGTGGTAATTGGAATTAATTTCACTTTGAAATTGGACTTAAACTAGTGTTAATATTTTAATAGATATTGTTTCTTAAAAAGACGCTATTTGTTTTGACAGCGGGAATTAATTATTAAATTAATTAATGAAACTTATATGTTGTGAATTTTGTAAAATAGACATCATTTTTGAATTTGGAATATCAAATATATCTTAGGGTGAATTTTTGGTATTTTTCTAAAAAACTTCAATTTTTTATGAATAGTGAAACCACTAAGTGGTAGTTAAAGAAATTGATTTTTTATTTAAATGAAACTTTACCACTTCTGTGATTTGATTTTCAAAAATCCGACATACATTGTTTTAATTAGGAAGTAAAATGTGATTCAATGATATTAAAATAATTTTTGGTGAATATTAACTTTTAAGTTTTATTAATCGCGATTAAAGGTAATTAGTGTAATTTAAGGTAAAAATAATGTTTTAATAATATGAAATGACCTTTACACATGTCATACCATTATTGGATGAGTTATGGACGACCAATTCAATCCATGGGTCAACTTGGTGACCCCATTGATCCACTTTGGTTGGAAAATGACATTAATAACTTTTTATTTAACGTTAAAATTAAAATGTCACAAACATGTATTGTTTTACAAAAACAATTTTTACATTAGTTTATATAAGACATATTTTTTACTATAAATATTAATTAGAAAGATAAAAATATTTCCTACATCATGATATTTTTTATAGTTTTTAGACATTAAATAAATTAACTTATTTATGACACTGTGATGATGCAGTGATTACCTCATAAATGAATGATTTAAATAAAATGAGAAGATAGGGTGAAATCTAAGTCTTACACTTGTCACAAACCTATTAGATGGATGGATTTCGAAACCTTATCACCTTATCCTTGAAATATATCCTTTTGGGACCTTTAAAATCCGAAAATAATTTTATAATAAAGTAATATTTTATAACTTTCCAAGAGTGCCCCTGCTCGCCTCTTATAAAAGGCCCCCACCTCTACCACCTTAGACACACCTCTCAAGCCTTTGGCTCGGCCAACCCCTGCCCATTTCATCTCTCCACATACCTCTCTTCATCATTAAAGCCTCACTTTGGGCATAATCCTTTCCAAGGCATCCTTTGATCTCAAATCAAAGAGAGTTACCTGATTTAAAGGAGATTAAAGAATGATCGAGTCATGTCAGACACGAAGTAAGGGATCCTACCCCTCTCTTTCTTTTTAAGTACACTCTTTTATGTCATTCCTTTTAAGATAATATTTCTTATTATTGGGATGTTCTTTTATATTACTCTTACTTTACTTTTTATGTTCATATGATGGGATACCCTACATTCTCTCATCAATCAATTTTGGAAGTTTTGAGTGGCGCCATTAGGCTGCCGAATTTTCGTAAGAGATCCAACCTCTCACTTTCTTTTTAAGTACACTCCTTTATGTCACTTGTTTTATGATCCTATTTTCTATGTTGGGGGATGTTCTTTTATATTCCTCTTTATGTACAATTTATGTTAATATGATGAGAGACCCTATTTGATCTCATCAATCCATTTTTGGAAGATTTAAGTGGCGTCGTTAGGCTGCTGAGTTTTCGTAAGTGATTTTTCACCTCACTTTTATTCTCGTGAGATTTATGCTACATTTGCCACCATTCCCGTTGAGTGATATATATACTGCCCATTATTATACTCTTTTTTCAATATACTTTCGTTTATGAGTATTTACATCAATGTTGTATTGTCCTTCTTTCATGGGGTGTATGATTCGAAAGATACCCAAGTCGGTAAGGGAACCTTTCACCCTCATCTTTTTAAAAGACTTATTTTGTTGGGTATTTTAATTTACATATTTTTATGTTGGGATATGTTCTTATTGATGTAAATTTTATGTCCAAGTGATGAGATACCCTTTTTATCTCTCATCAACTCATTTTCTGAATTTTGAAGTGATGTCGTTAGGCTGTCGAATTTTTTCAAAGGAACTTCTTAACCCAATTTTGATTCTTTGGGATAAACTTTCACTCCTTAAATATTTAGTTCTATGAATATGTTTGAATAGCCTCTGATTGTTTTACACTTAATATCCACTTATATTTGTTGTATTCATTTGTCACACATAATTATGTAATTGATTTATCCTTAATCCAAGGATACAGTCTTTTTAAGGGAATCTATCTCAATATCCTTTCATTGAGGAATATTTTATTTTATACACAACTTTCTTTTATACGGTGTATAAACCCCTTTGACTTTTACGATTATTCAAAAGGAATATTTTTATACGAAGCATTTACTAAATGACAAAAGGGAATGTTTTTTTTGTCATACGTATGCGGCGACAATGACTTCTCCGCCGCCGTGACCATTATTTGAGTTTCGGATTCCTCTACAAGCCATACCTTTTTTTAAAATGAAAAATAAATACCATGTTTTACTTTTATTTTATTTTGGTATTGAAAATGGTTTTCATAATTTTTTTATATAAATGTGTTGTATTGATATCTTGTGATTGAAAAGTGGAAATGTTATGTTTTCTTTATGCATGTTTTATGTGAAACGATTATGTTATGGTTATTGGGCATTATTATGAAGACGGGTGGTTTCGTGATAAACTAAGGGCTGGTGAGCCCGATATAGCTCTCCAATGCATTGGGTAATGCGAAGGGGTTAAACGTTAAGGTTTCTCTAAAGAGATTTAGAGAATATACTGTGATAGGTATTCCAAATGAAACCCAGAGGGTTACTCCCTACGTAAGAATGTTATTAATGCCTCAAGTTACCTTTATGTCTTACGATTTCTATGATTTATTCATGATTTGATGAGGAATGTTAAAGTGATTATGTTTTATGAGTAAAGTATGATTTCATACATAGACTATTTTTTTCATTTCGTACTTTTATATCCCTTACTGATCTTTTTATGCTCATCCCAAGTTTTTGAAATGTTTTTCACAGGTCAAGGGAATGGTACATGATATGATGATAGTGATAAGGAAGTGTCAAGAAAGAATTCATGTTTTATTTTAAAGATGTTTCTGTTGATGGTAAAAATGAATACTATCTTTTATATAACCACTTTGTTTAAATGTGGAATGTAATGCAAGTTTAATGATATAATTCTCTAAAACTCTAAACCTGAAAAGATCCTCAATGTGTAATCTTGTAATAACTCAAGATTAATTAAGGTTTAAGGCTGGGGCCTTATATAAACTATTGTTTGAAAAATACACTTTAATGTATGAAAATATTAAACACTACTATAATGCAATTACACAAATAAAGAATTACTAAAACTCATTTTAACATTGTATTATTTATCAATATATAATCAAAAAAACTCTTTAAATCCATTTTATATTTTCATAAAAAAAATTATCAAGAAAAATAATTCTTTAAAAATGTTAATTTGGAAATTTTAGTAAACTTGGTCAACAAAGTTACCTCTTTATCTCCATGATTTCTTATTCAGAATAATTAAGTATTTTTTGGGGTTATTAATTGAAAAAAAACTATTCTAGAATTATGAATATCAAACTATGTGGAACATGAGTTTTATTTTTTTCATATTATAATGCATGTGTATATGCATTGTACCTCATGATTAAACTCTTCTATTTGAATCATAGAATTATATTTTCAAGACCTGAAAATACTATTTATTCTATTGAACTAAAATCACTATATAATAGCATACCATATTTATATCCTCAAATAGATAATTAATATACAAATATATTCAATGCATTAAATACTCTAAATCAGACACATCAAAATTCCCTTTATTATTTGGATAAATTATACACAACTAAAAAAATTCAAAAATTCTTCAACCATACCTTATCCATCAACTCTAGGATAAAGAAAACCTGGAAATAAAGATAACCATACATGGAGTATAATCTTTTTGTCTCTATTTATTTTAAAATTCATTAGATACCCTTCATAGTAAACTCTATAATTAACCCAATGAACCCTACATTCTGTAGCATGAACCCTAAATCCACCCAAGTCAACTCAACATTGTCTCTAACCAAATCTATATTGAAACTAATACACTATACATTTCTACAACATAGGAAAATCATAGTGATATTATATAAAATAACTAACATTTCTTGATGACTACAATTCATTGAGAAGAATGATTTCTTGAACATTATATACAGCACACTACTAAAATTTCAACAACCTACAAAAAATAGGTTTTCACTAGTCTTACTACAAATGATTTGTTGAATTTAAATAAGATATTCCTCATGAATCCAAAGGATATTTCAGATAATATATAAATACAATTTTAATAAAACACCACACAAAAATAACTTGAAGGGAATTTGGTTTTTATTGATATCTCCCAAACAATCAAATAATTTTTAGCATGTTCAACCATCAACATCATTAAAAAAATATTGAATAAAAATAGTAATTCTAATATAAATTCATTAGGATATACTAAAATGATTCAATAAATAATAAATTTATTTAGTCATATTATTTTCTCAATGTGATAGATATTAATCAAATATTAATATCCTTTTGATCATAAAAATTAATCTTCAATATTTTCTTCTTATATTTATCCCACCATTTAATAAATTGTATAATCCACTTCTACCCCTAATTGATCATTAATTCATCCTACCACTATTTAAATTGAATGGAAAACATGTATTGATTGTTTTGAAAGTACATAAGCATTGTTATCCCCTTTATACATTAATCCAATTATAGAACATCCAAGAAAGAATTCAAAAAAATATTGTAAATCCAAATATTATGTATAAAAGAGAGTTATACATTACAATGGATTGAAATATTAATGTGGAATTAAGGAATTCCTATGATCTATCAAGGAATATGTATAAGGTTAGACTCTAAGAGATAATTTTTACATTAAAAAATATACCTTTGGAAGAGAATTAGTGATTATATTAGCCACATAATCTTTAGTAGTCTGACACTTCAACTTCATTACATATTTATCAACATTATACTTTGTATAGGGCTACATAATCCTAATGTTTCTGGTAATTAAATAATGAATGAAATTTTTTCAAAAGTTTATATGATTAAATTTTTAACACGTGATCATAATAAGAGTTTATACATCAACACTAATATCTTTAAGTTCATTTTTTCCCATACTAGTTGAGTGAATCTTGATTGGATAGAACACATTCAGTCTCTATGTTTTTAAATGAAATGAAATATTGATTCACTCTTAGTAATGAAATGTATTAATATACATGAAAGAAATAAACAACATATGTAAACTTTTGATCATCGATTGAACATAGACAATATACATTATTAAATCCAAATAATTTATGTTTTAATTTCATATAACAAACTAGCACAATGTAAACTATATTGTTGATATATTTTATTATTGTTGTGACCCCAAGCCTAGTGGACCTAAGATGGCTCCTAGTTTGATTACATTGGCATAATATACAATAAATCATATCTTAAAGGACCAAATAGTTTTGTATTCTTGGTAAACTAGATATATACATCAGTATTACTTAAGATTTGAATGCGCAAATTAAAACATTGTTTTTTTAAAATAAAATTATTTCATATATCATATCGCTGAATATTAGTCAAATTAAACTTCATTAAATCCTAGGGAAAATAAAAAAATAAGTATGAGCTCAAATGCTCAGTAAGGGTTAATTACAGATGATGAAATAGTGAATTGATGGGAATAGTTAGTATGGATAGTTATATAACTAAAACACAATCCATTTAATCAATAACTTGTGTATAATATTGGGGAAATAAATAATGATAAAATAATTCCATATAAATAATCACATGATCAGGAACCTTAACCATTTATATTTGAACTAATTTATTTTTCACATGGAATATCAACAAACTTAATTCATATTAATGGAATGCCTAATAATGGATTTATAAAACTTATTATCGAGGCACCATTCCAATACATCTAAAACTTTGAATCTTCATGCCATGAATCAAATACCATCATGGCTTCATTCCAAGAATCCAATAAATGGGATGGAGTGAGAAAAAGCCTTATATAATTTGTCTAATTAAACATATTGATGCATTAAGGGGATATGTTGGTCTCTTCCCTTATCATATGAAATAAATTTCATTTCTTATATTAATGTGGTTAAATATAATTAGAATTAACATTTTTATTAAAATTATCTTAAAATTTAAAAACATTCCCCAATCAATAAATGTATTCATAGACCGACTGTAGTACTATGCATGGAATCAAGATAGTATATCCCAAGTAAAACTGATCATAAATTATATGAAGAAATAATAAGGAAGATATCATTACAATATATACCAATTGGAGTAAAATTAATGTTTTTTGTCATTAATTGATATAAATACCATAAATATATCATTAAAAACATTGTTTAGGAAAATATCCTTTTAATTTTGTAAAATATTTTTAAGTATCATTTTCAATGAAAATAATTTTTTAAAAATTATTATTCTAAAATAACCTTATAAAATTACAAAATAATCATCAATTAAATGATGTTCCTATTAGTTGGTAATTACGTACATGTTGTAAAGAACATTCATTTTTCACATTAAAATAGTTAGAAAATTTCTTAGTTTATAAAAAACAAGAATATTTCAGTTAAAAATTTTTAAAAGTTAAAAATGTGTAAAATTTATTTTAATAATGCATTTTGAAAATTACAGAGAATAAAATTTTGATTTTTTTTGAAAACATTGTTTTGAAAGAAAATAGACTTCTAACCGAAGAGACAAATGAAGTCAGTTTTTATTAAAACATTTTCTAAATTATTTTATGTATCAAAGAGTCGAAAAACATTACTATTACTTGAAATTAATAATTAGTAAATATATGAGATAAAAATTAAATGGTTTTTTGAGAACTAAACATATAATATCCTTTAATGTAAATTCAATAATAAATAATCTCGACTAGAATGAGATTGTAAAATAAATGATTTAAATGATCCTAACATCAATGTGTGCATTAATAAATGAATATATTATGTGTAGTAGTAATAAATACTAATAAAATAGTGTAAATATATCAATATATAGTAAAAATATATTACACACATAATTTTATATTGTTAATGATAATGATGAGGTAATATAACCCAATGAAAACGAATTGAGTTATGACATTCTTTACCTCTTAGTCACTTTTAATTCAAATACCGTTAGATTAAATAATAATAATTTAAACATAAAATACCATAAATAATTAAATATTCATTATATTACATGTAAAGGGGAATTATATACACCATATAGAAGTAATTAGGTTGAGAACATTACTATATTCCTCAATGAAATGAAATTGAGGTTAAATTTATTATCTCACAATTCCATTGGATCGAACATTCATTACCCTATTAAATTGCGGTTTGAAACATGTTGTAAACATATTATATATAGATATTAATATTTATAATATAATATATTATTCTTTTATAACATATTATCAACTGTTTGTTAATAAAATTTCATTATTTCCATTATTTTGGGTGTAAATTAAATTGTTTCTAGAGTGTGTTTTGACATGTTCTTTTTTCCCTATGACATATATCATGATTTAATCATATAAATAAATATACATTGTATGATCTTGTATTTTTTAGGTATATTTCTCTCTTACTATTTCATCTTATCCTTGGTTTTTGAGTATTGTTCAGAGACAAAGAGCCTTTGTTGTAGAAAATGACCTAATGTTTGGGGATGCATATTTGTTAGAATTAATAGATTATATGTGTAAATTGGATTGGGTGTTAATATAGGTTCTTGGTAAGTTGTTATTCTTTAAAGTATGTTCAGGTTTTTTAAAAAAATTGGATGAAAAATAAAATACAAAACATTTAGACATCATGTAAAATGATTACATGTCATGTCATTGTTTGAAGGTTTTAATAAAATAAATCTGAGGTGATAAGTTTTTTGGATAATTCATTTAATAATATTTTTACCTTGTGTAACCAAATTTCTCACCATTTAAACGACTGACCTTCTATTTTAAATTTTTTTGGTGGCATAAATTCATTCTATTTCACTACAGCAACTCTCCTCCCAAACCTAGGTAATTATCTACGCAATTTTTTGAGTTCATTTTGGAAATTATGTTCATGTATTAAATAAATTTTTTGATCTACTTACCTATTTCTAGACATACTCACCTTTTCCCTTTTGGTAGTTGGTATTTGGAAACATTCTTGGATCGTAGGTTAAATGTACGGTGTCAAAATCATAATCATATGGTTTAATTATTGCTATATTTGTGTGATATCATGATTGTTCCAATGGAATTTTTTCCCAAATTGAATAAATATTAAATGGGAAGATTCCATGAATTTTATTATTTTCATATAGAATTTGACCTACCTTATTGTTATCTATTGAGTGAGAAAAAAATTGTACAGAATTTAATTACCTAATCGATTAAGGTATGTTTCGCATAATATGTGACCTAGGGTTATTTCTTATCATAGAATCCTGAAATTGTGGCTTATTTATTATTGATATATTTTTTAATCAATTATGAATTGAATTTGAGGTCTTATATGAATTAATAATGGAAACTCTCATAATTAACTATTGAGATATATGATTTTATATTATGATATCCATGATGTATGAAAGGAATTGTGATTCATGTCGTAATGAGGATATATCAGGCTAGGCCCTAAAACATTCACACCTATATTCTATTATGCAGATATTGTGTGGGCTTAGCCTAGTATCATGGTGTAAGTCTTATAGATAGAGGTAAATTCCCAGACCATGGTGTAATTATTTTAGGGTTTGACCTAGAAATGATGTAATTCTTATAGTTCATTGATCCCTAAATGTTGTAATGCTTATAGGTATTTGACGTAGATTACTTGTTTCACCTATACCATGGTTATATGGTGGTGGTTGGAATCATTGTAAGACATTCTATGAGATATTTTTCAATTAAACCAAAGATTTTTATTTTACTCTGGTTATATAGTTATTGTTGGCATGGTTGGGAAACATTCTTAAATAGATTTTGATATGGTTTTTATGAATGTTATGGTTGTATTTTAATAATTGTAAAATCAATTAATACACTAGTTTATCACTTTGTTGTATACACTTCTAATCATATTGTTTTTGTTTATATATGGTGGTGTCAACCTACTCAGTTATACTCACACCCTATTGAAGCCGCAGTTTGACACCAGAGTAGATTTTGTGGATGCAGTTTTGGTGATGGGAAAAGGATATTTTTGTTTATTGCAAGATTGTTATTGGGATGGATTTTAGATATGGGACTAACATGGGGTTTAGGACCAAGTAATTTGAGTCTTTTACTAGATTCTACTATTATTTTATTATATTGTTCTATCATTTAATTTAGTTCCATTCCAACAGGCCATTATACTGTTTTTTATCTATTTATTTGATTTTCTAATGTGTTTTTATTATTGTCTTCTTCAATGACTACAATCTTATTATTTCTTTTTTTTATGAATTTTTTCTTATATAATAACACTTCATACCATGTGGTATAGACAACACACAATACTATTAACACCCACACTACCATTAGTAACCCTCTGGCATATGGGGAGGCATGCTTGAGGTATCATAACCAAGAATTTCTGACCATGTGATAGAGTTATAGATTGGTGGATATTACAAAGTGGTATCAGAGTATTATATTTTCTTCTCTTATGCCTTACTATTTTGAAAAATTTAGAAAGGAGGTTATGATTTGTCAAGAATTTCTAATGAGTTTGTGAACAGGAGTATCTAACCCATGTATGGGGAAAATCTGAGTACCCAAGTATGGGATTTATATTTGTGTTGTGTTCTTGTTATAGATGATTTCATTTCACCATTGGTGATTCACATGATTTGTGATGCTACTGGATTATTATGTTACTATTTCTTGAGATTTTACTTGTGGACCAGTATGGAGAAAGATGAGAATAAATTCATCACAATAGGCTTAGAAGAATATATTTTCATTCATTCTTAAAGATTGGAATATATATATTTTCATGTAGTATATACATGACTTTATAACTATGGTATGACATTTCTACATCACTTGAAAAATTTGATGAATTGTCATGTCATGTTAAAATAATTGTAAACCATGGATAGAGAGAACAAGAGTTGGTGGTTCTCAATTATAGTCACATATTGGGGTAAAATTTATTGTAATCGAGTACTCTAAGGTGTTCATTTGTATTTTAGGTAAAAGGCCTCATCAACATCTTTGACTCGAATGTTAAGAGAGTAGAAATCAGCACACACTTAACACAGTTGAACTAGAACATCCTATATTTCATGAGTAGTATATATATGTTAATATTTTTAAAAGCTTCATGAGGTTCATGTGATCCATCGAAAACGAGATTGTTTATACCATTCTTTCGATGTATGGTCTCATTAAAGAGTTTTTGCATCAGCATCTACCTGTGGTTATGGGGGAAGTAGGGCCCGAGGGAGCTGTGTTCAAGATTTAGTAAGTCCATAAAATATTCAAGAATTTCAAGAAACAGACACGTAATATGATGAAATTTTCTGTATATATGCTTCATGGACCTACTATAAATTTGTGGGATATTCTGGAGGAAGCAGGAAAACAAGATCAGTTATCATGGAATGACATGGAGACAAAGATATTGATCCCTTTTGATCCCAAAACCTTGAGGGATTAAAAATAGGTTGAGTTCATGTAGCTTTGAAGACGTGATGAATCAGAAACTCATCTTGGAAGGGAATCTGAAAGAGGGCCCTAATAGTGGCTAGTCTATTTAATTATGGTGATGTGGAATATCTTATTTGAGTGGTCAAAATCATCATTATTATAGTTTTATTCAATGTAATTATGGGAATAGTATCTAGGGAAGTGGACTCCCATCTCCGGACTGTGTTCTATTCAAGTTCTATTAGTATGGAATGTATGGTCATAAGAACCCTTAGATTTGTTACCCCATAGTTGAGTGTCACGTCTATGGAAGCCTTGGTCAACTTCAGAGTTTTTTTATGAATGTTTCATAGAATACTAGTTATATAGGATTAAGACAAGAATTATAGTCATGAAGGGGCTTAACAACCCCTCTATAGGCCAATACCTAGAGTTCCATAGGTGGTTCAGGCCAAGGTAGGGGTCATGGAACCATAGTGAATGAAAAAAAGTACCAATCAAGTGAAATATATTATGGTAGTCATAATAGAGCCCAAGTCATTGGGACAATTCATTTTCATGTTATGTTGACTGCTCTGATTAACATGGATGCAGGACCATCTACTATCATAGGTATGATTCTATATCATCTACTAGAGTATGTTTTGTTTGATACAAGATCATCCCATTCTTTTCAATATTATTTTATTTAAAATTCATTGTTCTTGGATGTAGATTGTATATATGGTGTTTAAACCATTGACACACGGTAGAGAGTGAGTTTTGAAAAAATCAAATGTTGAAAGGAATGTTTCTATAGATTTTTGGTTACCATTTCATTTGGGAATCATTCATGCTGAAAATGATAGGATTTGACTTGATTCATTTTATGGAATTTTTAGTACTATACATAGATCGTATCAACTATTTCAAGAGGAGAGTTACTTTCCTATCTCTAGAAGGAGACATCTATTCTCATCAGGGTGAGTGGGAACTGTAGGATAGTCATACGAGACCAATTTAATTTATATTAAATTTTATCATAGATCAAATCATTGATCCTTCTCTAGATAATGGTGTAATATAGTAGGTTTCTATTCCTATTGTGGTATACCATTTTTAGGATGCTTTCCCTGATGAGTTTTATGGATTATCACCCGAGTGAGAGATTGTGTTAATGATCAAGTTAGTATTAGTAGTATACTATGATTCTATACTACATTAATGAACAGAAACAATAGATATTCAGAATTCTAAGGATAATTTGGATGATCTAGAATATATATTCTTCATATAGCTGAGTACATCTCCATGGGGTTCTCTAGTTCTCTTGGATAAAAAGGATATTGGATCATTTTTCTGATTTGTGTATTATCAGAGGTTAAACCACATAACGGTCAAGAACCTGTATCATCCTCCATGTATTGATAATATTTTTGATTTATTGAGAGGTGATAAGATCATATCCTTGATTTAATTGAGATTAGGATAACATTAGTTAAGGTTTAAATCATTAGACATACCTCATACTTCTTCTAGGAGGAGGTTTGGATTATTTAATTCATAGTGATGATGTTTGGGTATACTAAAGCGCATGTGTTAATCATGGTCTTAATAAATATGATCTTTCACCCTCTTATGGATAATTTTTTGGTGGTTTTCATCAATTATATCTCAATTAAATCATAGATAAAAGATAATCTCATCCAACATTTTGACATCCTCTTGAGTATATTGAGAGACCATCAACATTATACCAAACTAGCAAAATATAGTTTCTGGATAAAAGAAGTGTACTTTTTTGGAAATGTATTCTCAGAGGCAGGAGTGTCAGTTGACCTAGAAAAATTCATATGCATGGTATTTTTGGAATAGCCTAATAATTTCATAGATATTCAAATCTTTCTGGGTTAAACAGCTTATTACCAGCATTTTATCGAATATTTCTTCTGATTGAAAGAACCAATGTATGGGTTGATGAATAAAGGGGTGATGTTTTTTGGAATGATTATTTTAAAATATATTTTTAAGATCTAAAATGTAGGATAACTTCATCCCCTATCCTCACTTTTACTATGTCAAGTGAAGCATATTTTGTGTACTCTGATGAATTCAGAGTTAGACTCGGAGAAGTTCTAATACAAGAGTATCATGTGGTTGCTTATGGATCTAGGAAGCTGAGACTTAATAATATAAACTAACCTATTCATGATCTAAAATTAGCCGCAGTGGTACATGTCTTGAGATGTTGGATACACTTTCTCATGGGTGAGAGGTTTGGGTATATATAGATCATAATAACGTCAAATAAATCAATTCTCAATGAGACATTATCCTTAACTGTATGAGGTGGGTAAAGATTCTATAGTATTTCAACTATGAATTATATTATACATCAGGAAATGGAAATGTTATTTCTAAATCATTGAGCCAGAAAACATAGATTTATATAATACTAGAGTCTTGTGACTAGTGGAGGTTAATAGACATATTTGAATACATGCATCCAGATGTCCTAGAATCTCAGTAGTGAGAAGGTTTTAGTTCAACTTTAGATATACTCATTCTTTTATAATAGATTAAGACTAAGAAGATGTCTGATTTGGAGGGAGTATCTCTGAAAGAACAATTTAATGTTGGGGAGTCTCCATCAGGATGTTCTCTTGGTAGTGTAAATTTTATTATTCTATGTGGATGATTATGGGTTCCTACAGGTTTATGTGAGGGGATAATTATGGACTTTTATTCTTCTACATGGCCATTGTGTTATGGATTAAAAAATAATTATCATGATCTTTATAGAAAATACTGGTGGTAAATAATGAATAAGGAGGGGATATGATTCATGGCTTGATGATTCACTTGTCAAAAGGTGAAAGCTGGGAATCAGATGCCAACTAGCCTTCTGTAGACTTTTCCCATTCCACATTGTAAATTAGATAACATCACAATGGATTTTATGATAGGATTTCCCAGGATGACTCATAAGAATTATGTTGTATTGGTTATTGTGGATTTAATGACTATGGTATCCCACTTATTACCTATTAGGGAAACTATTACAGTTGATGATCAAGGAAATATTAACAAACACTGGGTGGTTCAGTTGCACGGTATTCCACGACATGTCATTTTAGACAGAGATACCCATTTCACATTATATTTCTAGAAGGGTGTTTATAAATCACTAGGATCACATGTTATTTTAAGCACAACCTATCAACAATAGACTGGTGGTCAATATGAGAGGACTATTATAGTTCTAGAAGATATGTTGCACGATTGTGTATTGGATTTTTTCTATAGGAGAAAAATATAAAAATGTTGGAGGTTTTATATAATAATAACTTCTATGAATAAATTCAAATAACACCTTCTGAGGACTTGTATTTCAGGCCATTCCATTATCCTATTTTTGGGATGGAAGTAGTTGAGTCAACACTTTTTTGGGACTAGTCTCATACAGGAGACATCTGAACGGCTTTATTTTATGATGTTTGGTTAGGTGATTGCGTAGAGAAAGAAAAAATCATCTGTTGACCATCAGATATAGCCTCTATAATTTGAGGTGATCAACATATGTTTACTTTTAATGTCTCCTAGGTTGGGTAAACACTAAATCAAGAAATAATTAAATATAGCCCCATAGTTTTAGGACTTTTTAAAAAAGTTTTATGGGTCAATCTAGTGGCACACCATTTAGCCCTTCAACTTTGCTAAAATTCCATGTATAGTCTGGTCCTTGTTTCAAAACTACAAATATATCATCTAGGACCTTCACATGTGATAGACATAGTAGTCATTGATCTTTATAATACTAATCCCTTTGAATAGAATTTGATACAGTTTGTGGATCATAGTGAGAAATATCTTCAGGGTGATATTGTACCATTGGTTCAAGTGCATTGGAAGAACAGGAGTGTTTATAAGGACACCTTGGAAAGGTAATTTGATATGTTCTTATAGTGACCATACTTTTTCATTGAGACCTCAAAGTGATTCATGCAGTAGATCCAAAACAATATTTTTTTAGGTGGGGAGATTTTTTGATCCCATTTTTTTCTAGGTATATTTCTCTCTAAGTGTTTCATTTTATTATTGTTAACTAATTCTTGTTTAGATACCAAGATCCTTTTTGTAGATAATGACCTAATGTTTGGTGATGTGTGCTTTTTTGAAGTAATGGTGTTTGGGTATAAATGGGACAATATGTTAATATGGGTGCTTTGTAAGTTAAAAGGATTTAAATTGGGGTCTGGGTTATATAAAAGGAAAATGGGCTAAAAAATAAATTTGATAACATTTATGTGTCATGTAAAGGGATTACATGTCATGTAATTGCTCAATGGTTTTAATAAAATAAATTTTAGGTGATGATTTTTTCTCTAAATTCCATTAAAACATTTACAGGATCTGTAACCACATTACACACCATGTAAATGCCTGAAATTCTATTTTAAACATGTTGTGTGGATAAATTTCAATCAATTTCACTTATTAACCTCACCTCTCAAACCAAGGTAATTCTAAAGGGGTTTTTTAGTTCCAACCTCTTTTCCATACATTCTGTTCTTATCTTAAATTCATTTTTTGATCTAGGAACCCATTTTCAGTCATCCACACCTTCTTACACGTGGGTTTTGGCCATTGGAAGCATTTTTGGATCATTAGTTAAAGGAAAGAGGCCTTAACCATAACCTTATGTCTTGATTATTGTCATGTTTAGAAAATATCATGATCATTCTAATGAAATGTAAACCCAAATTGAATAAAAAATAAATATGATTATTCCTCCAATTATATTGTTTTTAATTGGCATATGACATGGATTATTGATACAAATATGGTGATAAACCTTCAAATATAATTGAATTAGATAATTGATTAAGGTATTTTTAGCATGAAATGTGACATAGGGTGATTTCACATCATAGAGTCCCTAAATTTTGGCTTATTTCTTATTTATATAATTGTTAATCAATTGTGAATTGAATTTCATGTTCAATATGAATGAATAATTGTAATTCACCTAATTAACCATTAGGATATAAGATGCGATATTGTGATATCCATGCTGTATGAAATGAATTTTGATCCATGTTGTAATTCATATATATATGGGTCAACCCTTGCACTTGTACACTTATATTTTTTAATGCTGATATTGAGAGGGTCCAGCCAATTCCCATGCTATAATGCTTATAGAGAGTGGGATACTGCATGTCCTATGTTGTAATACATATTGGGATTTGGAAAAAAAATTGTAATGATTATAGGACTATGACCCTAATTGATTTTTGTGACTATACCATTGTTATATGATGATGGTTAGAATGGCCATAAGACCTTATCATAGATATTCTATAATGGTGCTAAAGCATGTTAGTTTTCCTCAATTATATGGTTTTGGTTCACATGGTTTTAAGACACGCTCAGGGATACTCCGACACCGAATTTAAGAAGGTTATGGTTTTATTTTATTAATTGTTTAATTAATTAATACAGATATTTGTTGGTGTATTTCATAAACAACATATCATAATGGTTTTGTTTAGACACAGTGGTGTCAAACTAATGAGTTATAAACACACCTTATTCAGAACACCAATTTTTACTCTAGAAGATTTTGGGGATACTGTTTTTAAAAAGGGTAAAGGACCTATATTTTGATTACTTCTATGGTGTTGGGCTGGATTTTGGAGATAGGATAGACATTGGGTTCCAAAATTTAGACATTGAGAATTTTTTACTCTTCTATTATTTTCCCATATTATTATACCATGTCATTTATTTACATTCATGCACAACATTACATTGTTCTTTATTTATTTATTGTATTACCCTATTGGTTTATATAATTATTCAAGATTAGAGTAGGGAACTCAAGAGGGGTGAATTGATTACTTATAATAATTCCTGTAAAAAAATTTATTTAAAATATTCCCCAAATTAAAAATAAAACATGCTAGTTAACGATGATAATAAAATTAAAATAGTTTGATTGTTCAAATAGTTTCTCATAAGATTGATTAATTCACAGTTATACCAATATGAGATATTGAAACAAATTTTAAAAGTACTCTAATATGAAAAAATAGTTATAAATAATATCCAAGACTAACTCTCAATGTAAAATTTAGTTTTTTGAAATATGATTTAAAACAGAGAAATACTAAAATGAAAGACACAATGGATAAAAAAATTTGTTCCGTCTCAAGCTGAGTCCTAATCCACTCCACTTGGTGATCACCTACCATAAAGAAATATATATAAATCTTCAATCCAAACCATGGATTAGGGTTAACAATAGTACATGGGACTTTCTAGGTCAAAGGACCTTTTCCACAGTTATTCATGGAAAAACATATAACCAGGTCACACAGAACCTCTTCCACAGTTATACATGGGTGAAAAAAATATTAGAAATATATTTGAGTGAGAATATCTTGTATCCTCCAGATCAATGGAGGTGATAATGTGTGTTTTAATACAGATAAAAAGGCTGCTCCAAATGTAATGAAATAGTACATAGAATAACAAAGTTTAAAGAGATAGAGTTTAGGAGGCTTTTGTGTCATGAAATTATACTCTGGACTCTTTGGATGTAGCTGATGTGAAGTTCCAATACACTTATGAAAACAGAGTGACGTGATTCAAGTGTTCTATTTTTCAATGAAGTGTGATATCCCTCTTATCCTTCAATTTTTTGTAATAATTATTTCAAGGTGGATCATAGTATGATATTATTATTTTATAGCTGGTAGGAATTGAATATTATTCTTTCATTATAGTCTTTCAAGAAATATTGTTCTTATATCATTGTATGAAATCCACTACTATGTATATCTACTCCAGTGTCATGATTTTTTTTTAGGGTGCTTCTATCGGATCCAATAAGATGAATTATCTTTACAGATCATACCACATACTATCTTCTGATAGGACTATAAAATATCATTAATTATATCTTTTTCATTCAATTACTCGAATATTATTATTAGAAATAACTTTGTAATTTAATTTAAAAAGATAGAAAAATGGTTCAGTATGGAATGGTGTCACAGTTGTGGTGAGATAGTCAAGGTGATATAGTCTTGGTGAGACATTCATGGTGTGATAGTCATGGTTCCATAATTATGTTTAAATTGGGAACCGATAATACAGTCATGGTTTTTGGTCCTTCGCAAATTCTGGGGTTAGTATAAAGACTATGGTTTTAGGTAAACGGTGTCTCAAGTAATGGTGTCCAGTCTGTTTTCAAAATTTGGAATGGTGTCTTGTTATAGTGTCTTGGAAACGGTAACAAGGGAATAGTGTAAGGTCCTGTGCCAAAATATAGAACCAGTAGTAGGCTTATGGTGTTACAAACATTGTGAGAATCTGGAACTGGTAGCTGGATTACACACTCACATACGTAGCCAAAAAAATCTATAAGTTTTCTGGGGAAGAAATATTCACAGAATGGATTAAGATTAAACATAATCATAATTAAACATAATATAAAAAGATTAAACATAGTTATAAATATTCAAACATGATTTATGAGATTCAGAATCATGATCTTGTGAGAGTTTAAAATACAAGTTATTATATTGTAAACATGATTTGTATGAATTAAAACATGAGAATTCCAACAATCTTCAAACATGCTTTTGGAGCATTAAAACACAAGGAGTCCAAAAATCTCTAAACATAATTTGTGAGCATTAAAACATGAGGATTCCAAAAATATATGAACAATATTTTTTAGCATTAAAATATGATGAGTCCAAAAATCCCCCCATTTTTTATGATCACAAATCATGGAATTTACAAGCCAAATATTTTAGACTGAAATAAACAGATTACTTATCAAATCAAGATATTAAAGCATATATTTAATAAATATCCTAAAGGGTAAATCATTTTCATTATGTATCCTCTTTATTATTCCTCCCCCTTAGAGTATCAAAGAAGATATGTTATCCTCTTTAAATTTCTTTTTATTATTTCTCCCCCTTTTGGGATTATCAAAAATAGAAAAATAAAATAACAAGTGAAGAAACAACCGTAGGCCAAATTCTATTAAATAAAAAGAAAAATCCCATTACAAGAAAAAAAAATTACAATATATCCCTATCAAAATTAGAAAATACTTCTTGTTATAGTCATTAGAATTTAATTCTCCTTTATCATAGACATTAGATAGAGAATCAAGAGGAGAAAATGTAGAGGTGGTAGAAGCAATGGTTAGGGAAGGTAGTGGCCCTCCTTCAATGCTATAATGAGAAAGTTTAAATCTAGTGAAAGACCTAAAAAATGGTCACTCAATGATGATAGGTCTGATATAGCTTATATCCTAAGAAACAAACATGGTCATGGGTGAAAAAGTGGTGGAGGAAGAAGGATAGGTAGAATAACAGAGTCTAGGCCTCCAAAGAGAATCTACATAATCCACAATTATATTACACTCAATATAAAGATATGGCTTTAATAGCATGATAAAATCTGAGATTATCCCTCTACTATACTACATGGCCTTCTCAAAGTCATCCTTGTTTTTGAGGAACTTCTCCATTTTGGGTGTGAACTCTGGTATTTTCTACACTTTATCATTAAAGGATTGAATGATTGTAGCTATTTTCACAATATATACAAGATACATGAAGTGATTGGTGAAATCATTATTATAATAAATTCTCCTTTAAGTATAATTCCACATTCATAGAGGTTTATTCTTGAGCATTAATGTAAATATTTGAATGGACCCTCATCAAATAAAGTACTTGGTCACTGTTCTTGATGAAAGTATAGAGACATTCCTTATCAGCACCAATAAACACTCACTAAGTCTCTTCTCTGAACACTTATATGATCAAGTCACTGTCAATAGGCAACGATGGTTGTTCAGAGGCATATGAAGCTATAACAGTTGATATAAGAGACTTAAGTGGATTTAGAACCTCTTGTAAACATATTTTATATTTAACAGTCGGCTTATTGAGTCCAATAACAAGCCCATGCATCACATTGGCTATCTTGTTATTGTTCTCAACCAATTTTTCATACACATTGATCCAGTTTGGTTGAATTAGAGATACAACCTTCTGTAAAATCATATCAGCATCATCTTCACTAAGATGAGAAACATGAGTTTGATTAGTTTGAAGGACTTTATAAATATCATCAACAATTGTTTATAGATATTTCTCCTCATCACTCAAAAGCTTATTCTCAGTCAAAACATCCAAAATTTCATGATGCATCTTCTGTTGAATCTACCAAATAATTTTCTCTAACAACAGTGGAACATTCATTTCACTGAGGTTTGTCACTAGTGTAGGTTGGGACTCTAACACATTCTCAAAGCAAGACAAAAAAATTCTTCCAAGAATTTTGAGATCACTTTGACTAAAAAATCAGAATATATTGGAGGATATTTTGGAACAAGAATTGAAATAGTTTCAGATTCCTTAGCAAGAGAAACTTCTTTGGTAGAAATTTGTTTCAATTGAAACACAATATAAAGATCTATCACTTTTACTAAGGCATATTAGGTATTATCCACATAAAAATAACTGTAAAATCAATACCTGGTATCCACAGATCTTTGGTCAATAGGATTTAGAAGTTGAACACTTTTTAATCTATGGTCTTGCTCCCCCACAATAGGTGAATCTCCTCAAGAACTTATAGATTTAGTCTCTTAACCAATTCCCAAATTCCCATATCTGTTAGGTTAACCCATGTGTTCTCTTTCTAGTTGAATGTTCTGTTCTATTATTTCCTCAGTAGATAATATTATTTCATGTTCAATTTTTTCTTTTGACTATTCTACAGGATCAGGCTCTTTCGTAACAGCAAGCTCTTCCCCTACAGTAGGCTCTTCCTCTACTGTAATCTCTTCCTGTACAGAAGGCCCTTCCGCTACAGTAGTATCTTCCTTAATAATAACACTAACTTTATAAGTATCTTTAACCTTTTCATTTGTGTCAACTTCACCTTTAGAGGGGGATGATATCTCAGGAGATACTCTCACAAAAACATCACAAACATCATCATATGTTTCCTTATCCAAATATTCCACAATCTCATTAACTTCTAATCTAGTTTCAGCAGTATTTTTAGGTCTGTAGGGATTATCAATAGGATTAAAGTCCTCATACAAGGTATGATTACCCTTAACCCATAATTTCTTCCATGGATTCCATCTTCTCTTCATTCAAATACAAATAGACTTGGAGATACAGAAATCACATTCCACAAAAACTTCTTCATTCTGTCCAACCACACCTTTGGCTAAAAGAATAGCTGAAATGAACCTCAAAAAGAAAATTTAAGTATACTTTGATGTAGTTTTGAGCATATCACACATGTTATGTATAATAGACATACACAAGTTTATTTTGTATCCATTTTTTAGAAGATGAATCAAAAATACACCTTGATACTTAATATTCGAAAAATTCCCTTTTCTTGAAAAAAATAGTTGTTGAACAAACTTGAACATTAACCTTGACTCACCATCATGATCAGCAGCAATTTTCCTTCTCTTCTTGTGATTTCAAGTCAGAATTACAAGAGCCTCTTTTAGGATAAACACATCAATAGGTGGAGGAGGACATCATTGGTAGTACTCAAAAATACCTTCGTGAGGTATTCATATTTAGGAATCCCATAACCTTGAATAAAAAGTTCATCTTTGACCATTTACCCAACTCTTATACACAAAATCATACTTGGAGTTGAAGGAAAACTAATCATACTAATACATCTCAAAAACAAAAGATGGGTCTTTTCCCCTTATTAAACCAATCCAACCACCCATGCTCTTTTAGAACTCTTGTAATGTGATACTTATTGTTTAAGGGAAACTTCTCATGGATTTCCTTTTTGGTATGACTTTGTGATCCTCTAGACCTGGGTTCAGTGGTTTCTTAGGTATAGAACAAGATCCTTCTTTTATTTCCTCTAGGACCTTTGCTTCTCAGGTGTCAAATAGGATGGACACTTCATCTTGGGAATTCAATGAGGACTCATGAAATATGAGAAGGAAAAGAGTTTTGAGAGAGACAGAGGGTTTCGGGTTCAAGAGAGGTAAGCTCAAGAGATGTGAAGTGATATGTATATATCTTTTAGAGAGTTAAAACATCGTGAAAACAATAATGAAGTAAAAATAAATAAAAAACTTGATATAAATTTATGTTTAAAAATAAATTCTGAATAATATGGTGAGAAAAGTAAAAGAATTCACGGTGAAAATATTACCGTGTGGCTCAAAATGGTGAGACCATAATGAATGAGGAAACAAGAAATGACATCAAGATGTGGGATAGTAATACTAAGATAGAAATATTGAGACAATAGTCATAAGATAGTAATCTTGAGACAGTAATAATATGACATTAAATTGTTCACTCAAGGTTAATCATTCCTAATTCATGTATGATGTAATTCATCCTTTTAGAATTTGGTGTCTTAGGGAAAATATCAGAAAGATGATGTTATATGATAAGGAATTATAATTTAATATCAAATTTTTGATAATGATTTCTTAAATGGTTGTGAATTACATAAATATACTTTCTTCTAGAATGAGAAACAAGATTATTTGATATGTTAATAGAACTTGTGTTATCAGAATTTATAGGGACATGTCTGAATTGATATCTATAGCCTAGTAAGGTGTGCTTCATCCACCAAATCTAATCACAAAAACCACCAAAATCTATTTATTCAGGTTTATTTGTAGATAGTGAAATAGAGTTTTTCTTTCTGCTTCACCATGAATCTAGTGACTTTCCCAAAAAGTGACATGTTCTAGAGGTACATTTTTTACCGAACTTACAACCACCAAAATCTACATCTGAATAGCTAACCAAGTCAAATTATTTTCCTCTAGGATAAAACAGTCCTGAGTCAGCAGTATGTTTGAGGTATTTGAAAATCCTTTTAATAGCAAGAAGATGTGAATATTTAGGATTTACTTTAAAATAGGCATAAATATAGACACTAAACATAATATCAAGTCTATTAGGAGTCAAGTAGAGTAAACTCTCAATCATTCCTCTATAAGTTGTTTGATCAATTGATTTATAATTCTCCTCAAGATCAAACTTATAAGTGGTACTCATTGGAGTATCACTACATTTAGTACTATCTAAACCAATATGTTTTACAATATCTTTAGTATATTTACTTTCATTTAAAATAGTACCTTTCTTATTTTAGAATATTTTAAATCTAATAAATAATTTTAGGTCACCCATAAAATTCATTTTTCCTCATCTTGAAAAAATCAATACATATGGAATTTTTTGAAGAAAAAAAATAATATCATCAATATAGATTTGAAAAACTAAGACATCTTTAGAAATTATTTTCATAAAGAATGTAATTTTATTTATAACTTATGTAATACCTTTTGGAATAAGAAAACTACTTATTCTATCAAACAATACTCTTGGTTCTTGTTTTAAACCACATAATGCTTTTTTAATTTAAAAATATAATTTGGAAAATGATGGTTTGTAAAACTAGTAGGTTGTTCAAAAAAATATACTCAATTATATACCCATTTAGGAATGAACTTTTGACATCCATTTGATATAGTTTTAAATTTATATTCCATGCATAAGAAAGTAAGATTCTGATGGCTTCATGTCAAGCAACTGGTGAAAAAGATTCCTCATCGTCAATCTCTTGTTCTTGATTATAACCTTGAGAAACCAATCTAGAATTATTTCTTACTATGGTGCTGGATTAATCTACATTATTTATAAACACCCATTTATTTTTTATGGTCAAAATTTATTTAGGTATATCCACAAGTTTCCCAAAATTATTCCATTCAAAGTGATTTAATTCCTCTTGCATAGAAAGCACCCAAAATTCATCATTAATTACCTCATTGACGTTTTTAGGTTCAAGTTGTGATAATAAGTCTTGATGGTCAACCTTATTTTTAGAGAAGCTCTAGTTTATGTTCCTTTATATAAATCTCTAACAATAGTATCTAAAAGTTGGTTCTTAAGGGTTCTAACGGATCTCAAAAAAGGAATTGTAATTTCAGGTTCTTCAATAGGTTCGGGTTCATTATGGACCGAATCTGAAGAAGTTCCAGAACTAGATTTTTTAAAAGATTCCTTCGTAGGATAGTCAGATGATTTAACATTGATGTCCAAATTTGAAATATCATCTTCAAGAGTTTTTAGAGATGTCTTAGGTTCATGTTGATATGTTTCATCAAATTTGACATGTACAAATTCATCCACGCATTTAGTTATTTTATTAAAGACCCTATAGGCATTACTAGAAATTGAATAACATAGGAAAATTAATTTATCACCCTTGGAGGAAAATTTGAAAATGTTACGTTGAAGTAACTAACCTTGGGTTTTCTATTTTTTCAAAAATCATAGGGAGTTCTCTTAAGGATAGCTCTGATTAAGAATTTATTTATTATATAGAATGTTGTATTGATAGCTTAAACCCAAAAGTATATAGGTATATCATACTCTCTAATAATGGTTCTAGAAATTTCTTACAGGGTTCTATTTATTAATTATAGAACTATATTTTCTTGAGGTGTCTTAGGGGTAGAGAAGTTACAAATATAGCCATTTTGTGAGAAAATAGATTCAATCTCTTGGTTTATAAACTCAGGAAAATGGTCACTTCTTATGTTTTTTATTCTAATACCACTAAAATTTTATACGGTCCTAGAATACTTGGTAAAATGAAAGCAATATTCACTTTTTTGATCCAAGAAGAATGTCCACATATATCTAGAGTAGTCATCAACTAGAATATAGAAATACTGCTTCCTATTAAAACTCGAGACTCTAGAGGGTCCAAAAAATCCATGTGAACCAACTCGATAGGTTGAGAAGTTGAAACTTATTTGTTTGGTTTGAAAGAGATTTTGTGTTATTTACCCTTTTGACAAAGAGTGCAAACTTTTTTATTTAGAAACTAAAGTTTGGGTAGATCCTAGACTAAACATTTTCTAATAAGCATTAGAAGGGAGTGTATATTGCAGTTTCCTAGTCCTCTATGCCAAATCCATGACTCTTTGGGAAATAAACTTAAGCATGAACCATTTTTAGAATCTAAATAATCTATGTTAATAGTATAAACATTTTCATTTCTAAAAGAGAAAAATAAAAATTCATTATTTGAATTAAAAACATTACAAGCATTATTTTCAAATTTAAAATGAAAACCATCATCACATAATTGTGAAATACAAATAAGATTATATTTTAATCCATCAACAAAGATTATTTTTGAAATTGAAACTTAGTTAGAGTTACCAATTTGGTCGTGGATAATTATTTTTCCTTTAGCATTTTCACTAAAGGTGACATTCCCTCCATCAATATTTATTAGGTTGTTGAAGCATGAGTAATCCCTTATAAGGTGTCTTGAACATCCAATATCCAAGTACCATAAAACAAATTTGGATACTTTCATGCTTTTTTCCTTAGATGTGTTTGTCGTAGATCACATATTTAATTTATAAGAATTTTCATGAGAGGATTCTAAGTCACTTGAACTATCCTTAGAAGCAATCCATGTTTCCTTCTTGTCCATTTTATACTTTTTGTATTAATACTCATATATATTCTTATATTTTAGATTGGGACTATCAACCTTTTCATGTCTTTTTTACTTAAATTCATAACCAATTATTTCACTGGAGGTATCACCTTTCTTCCAATCCTTTTTCCAGATTCTCTTGTTATCATATTTACATTTGTATTCAGGCTTCTTGAATAATTTCTTTCTTATATAAAACTTTTTAAATTTTCTAGCTAATTGATCCATTTCCTCATCACTATCAGATGGTGATTCTTCATTACTTCTACACTCAAAATGAGGTTGTGTCCTCTCCTTTTACTTATTCTTAGAAGTAGTGGTTTTGAAAGCAACTAATTTTCTCTTCGGTTCATCTTCCTTTTCCTTGTTGACTTTTAATTCCTCTTCTTACATCATCAACTTTACTATCATCTCCTTTATTGGAAACTCACTAATGTCACAGGATTCTATAATTGATATATAATTCCCTCTCCATCTATATGGTAAGAATCTGAGTATTCTCATGATCAGTCCCTTGGCTATAACATCTCTTCCCAGAGAGATCATTATATTCAAAATTTCGTTAAACGTTAGATAGATGTTATAAATAGGTTCATCAAGCTTCATTTTAATGTTATCATATTTAATAGTATATTTTTTAATTCCAATTTCTTTAAAACTAGAGGTTCCTTCATGTGAAATAAATAAAGTGTCCAAAATTTCATGGGTTTTTTTACATGTAGAAATTATATTAAACTCTTAATCTTCTAATGAATAGTATAGGGAATTCATGGAATTTTAATTATTATAATAAACATCCTTACATGGGTCATCCAAGGTATTTATAGATGTAGTAGGAATATTATATTCATTTATAATTAAATACCAATTCTCAAAACCCATACTTTCTATGTGAATTTTCATTTTAATTTTCTATTGTGCATAATTTGCTATATTAAAGTGTAACGTCCCAGCCTTAACCAGGTATAGACCATTTTTTTATTTATTTTAGTCTAATTTTGTATGTGACCCAGGGAGTGCATTTGTGCACCTCGCTGCAGGTCTTGTGCATCTTTTTAATTAATTTAAATAACTATAGTCATTTTATGAAAAAATATTATGTCATGATTTAGCACAGTGTTCGGGATTTAAAATAATTAATTAATGATTGAAAAGTGTAATAATAGATTTAGATAAGATTTAAAAAAAATCTATAAATTATAAAAATAAATTTTGAAATAAAATTGAATGGGGGTTATGGGAAAAATAAAAATATATAAATTAGGAGATTTTAATTTTTAACTATTTTTATCATTTTTTCAGTCCGTTTATTCTATTTTATTTTTTATTTTATTTTCCTTTTTTCTTTTCTTTTATTTTTTATCTTATTTTTATTTTCTTTTTTTTCTTTTTTTTCTTTTTTTTCTTTTTTTTCTTTTTTTTCTTTTTTTTCTTTCTTTTTTCTCTCCTCTCTTCTTCTCCCTTCTTCACGTCGCACCCCCTCTCCCCCCCCCCTAAGTGGTGTACCCCTCTCCTCCTCCTTCGAAAGACTGTATCTCCTCCGCCGATCATCCAATTTCTCTGATTGCAGGTGCACAGTAAACCTTAAGGAAAGGATAAACTTTCTCAAGTAGAATAGTACAATTTAGTTGGGTAATCTATGCGAAGTTCGTCATAGAAGATTTTTTTCCCCTATTTTAGGGTTTTTCTAAAATCCTTCGTTTTCTTCAGTTTTAGGTCAAATCAAAGCCTACCGTGGATCTCAAATTCATCTATGACTACAAGGTAGGCTTCCTACTCACTTTCCCACTTTTTCATTGTGTTTTATAAAAACACACTGTTATGCCATTAGTCTGTGCCTACCATCTTTGTGAAATTTTACCCAATTTAATTAATTTAATTGTTTCGTCTAATTGTTGCAGCCATAATTATCTTAAATTATTTTCTTTAATTGTTGAAATAAGTTCATACACCCCTTTGGGCGTGCTGACATGGTCTGTGTATTTTTTCGATACCTGGGTTTATAATTTAATTAACTGTGGGTATTGAGCAGCCCCTTATATTGTTTTTAAATTAAATAAATAGTGGTTTGAATTGTTGCAACAAGTTTGAACACCACTTTGGGCATTCTGCCAATGTCGATGTATTTTTTAGTTAGTCGGGTTTATTGTTTAATTAATTTTAGGTGTCATGCAACCCCTTTTATTGATATTAAATTAACTAAATAGTTTTCTTTGAACATGAACTTGAATTTTTGGATTGTTGGTACTTGTTTTGATGAATTGTTTATTTTTTTATAAAGTGCATTACCCACTGATGTTGATACAGTATATTTCTTTCTTAAGTTGTTATGTTGTAATGTTTAATTTATACCTTTTGATGCACGAGTGTATCTAGTTAGTTTTCAACATGTGAGTTTATATGATGATTATTTCATATTTGTTGCTGTAAAAACATTAATTAAATTCAATATGGGGAAAGGAGGTGGGTTCCGTATTAAGGGTCGTACTTAGACCTTCCCTTTTTGACTGTTAACATTACGCATTGGGGGGGTGTCTTTGGCTTTGCCAGACTGAGACTTCCCTAGGCTTCTAAAAGGGCCCATTGAGACTGATTTGTTGGAAATGTGGATAAGCCATCTTCCAATGACACTTGACCCCTTTTTATGAGATTGGGATGGACTCAGGGTAATGCCATGCATCAAGCGATACTTGGCCTTTCGAAATATGGCCTTGGACGAGCTCAGTGGTATTAGATAAATTGACAAATATTCTATAAAGATACCTTCGTGATGGGATCAAACTCTAAATCTCAACTTGAACCTCAATAATTATGCACTTAAGGTTTATATTATTTCCATTTGAGTCTCTTGAGAATTGATATATTCTTCTGATATGTTGAAGCGCACCTGGTTGACACTTGACGTAGACCCCATGTTAAAGCACAAGCTTGGGGTATACCTCTTCCTTGTTTTACCATAATTTTCAGGGTTTTATATATATGTGTGTGTGTGTGTGTGTGTGTTTGTGTACATGCATTCTAAAGATAGGTACCATCTCAGACTACCGACTTAGGCTGAAGCAGGTGATTAGGCATGGGTGTCGTTTGGAACCCAGTCCAGATTATTTATTTCATTGAACTTAAATTGATTATTTTAAATTGTAATGTAATGTCACACTGTATTTTTATCATTACATGAAATGGAAAGGTTTAGACACCATGGGTGCTGGGATACTGGGATTTTATCTCACACCCTGCTCGGGCATCATTGACACCTGAGTACTTTAGGTATTAACAAGGGGAAGCATGCTTCTTCTGATGTATGATTGTTCTATACTGCTTAGGATGGAGACTGACGCAGAGGATCGAGCCTTTCTCATGACCTAGCTGCTAATTTGTGCCTTTTATTTTAGTTGACAATGTATTTGAGTTCTATTTTCCGTACTTCCAGTTTAGACAAACATCAGGGAATGGCATATTTTTGTGAGCTTCTACACTTGATTATTATTATTCAGTTGAATTGTTTTTATTTCTTCTACTATATTTTATTCATTCACATGCTTCTGGTATTTTTAATTTTTTATTTTACTTCCATTGTGATATTATCTATTACCTATGAGGGCATGGTCTCCCCCACGTACACAAAAAGGGACCTCGCTACTAGTTGTATGTCTCTGGCATTCGGGGAGATGTGCTTGAGGTCATGTGATCCACCGATTCGACCACCGTCTTAGAGGTGAGTTGGTTCGGGATGTTACAAAGTGGTATCAGAGATAGTTTTTCCTTTTTTCTTAATTTTTTGGGTTAGAAAGGAGGCTAGGATATAAGGATTTGGGATGTACTCTGTGCTTGGACATAGCTAACACATGTTCATGGGAAAACTCAAATTCCTGGGTTGGGATTGTATTTATTGATTATGAAAGTTACTATTGATATTATTTCACCATTGGGTGACTCATATGTATTGCGTTGTTATTATGTTGGTATTGTTGAGATAATGGGTTTACCATTACATCCCGATGATATGAGGGAAATCCATTACATGCATCATAATAGGCTCTATAAGATTTAAATTCCATTCATATTTCCATTCCATATCTACTTTTAGCATGCAGTTGCCTATTGCATGTGAGTTCTCTTGTGCCTAGTGGTAAAATTTTGAAATGCTAATTTCTAAAGATAAAGTTGTGATAGTCTGGTTGATGCTAGCCTGACTTAACCTAGGAATGGATTGTAGAACTTGTTTATTAATCCTTTTAAGTTGTCTCTTCTATATCTAAACACAGATATTGAGGTGGGTTTTATGTTTGTTTAGTGCTCAGAGGCAGGATTTGTACCTAACCCCTTTCTAAGCCTTTATTTTCTTTCTCACATTCTTTACACTTTGTCTAAAGGTGTGTGTTTGGCTGTTGTAGACAAATTTCATCGTGACATACTCGTGTTGTGCCTCATGAGAGTGGAAATGAGAACATTCTAGAGATGGTGGGTCCTGAACCACCATTTGTACCTCTCATAGAGCCTCCTGTGGAACTACCTCCTATTAATCTTTCAAAGGACCCTGATGCTCAGTTCAGGGATAGTCTTCTCAGGTTTATGTTGTCGATTCAGAATATCCCAAGGCCTGCCTTGTCTATAGCAGACCTCATGTGGGACTTTCTGCGGTATCACCCTCCTACCATCATAGGGAGTGGAAACTCTCATGCTACAGAGTCATGGATAGAATCTATAAGTTTTATCTTCGACCACCTTGAGATGCGTAAAGGGAATAGGGTTAATCATCCAATCTACATGCTCTGTGACTCCGCCAAGTGCTGGTGGGATGTTGTTTCTCAGGATGAGTAGGCCAGTGACATGGCTTGGGCAGACTTCCAAGCAGCATTTTATGACCACTTTTTCCCACAGACTCTAAGAGATGATCGTATGCGGGATTTCCTACATCTTCAGTAAGGCTCTATGACTGTGTTAGAGTATTCTACTCGTTTCACAGAACTTCATCATTTTTTCCCAACTCTAACTGGCAACGCACAGACTACTACGATACGTTTTGATGATGGACTTGATTATACTATCCACTCGTAGGTGAATTTCTTCTGTTTGAACACTATTATAGATATCATAAATTAGTCTTTGATCTCAGAGAGAAATATCAGGGAAGCTAAACTAGTGAGCTAGGGAGGTTTAGTTCTGAGACCAGGTGATGGATCTTATGGCAGCAAGAAACACCATTTTCAAATTGCACATGGGGGAAATCCTTGCCAAATAGCATGTATTTATAGCTCTTTCACATGTTATCAGTGCGGAATAGATGGTCACAATACGCTACGGCGCACGAGAGATCTGAATGTGTGCCGAGCTAGCAGTAGGATGGGTCAACTTCAGTGTTTCTGTCGTTCCTTCTCTTCAGAAACTAGTGGTAGAGGATCCGCACCTGCACCTCCATTAGGTATGGGATATATGACTCCACAGTAGGCTGGAAGTTATTTTTCTACTAGTCAATTAGTCTGAGGTAATGGTGGTGGTTGTGGTCAAGTAAATCAAGTTCTAAATTATTAGTGTCAGCAGAGTGGACCTAAATAGGCCAATCAGGCTACGTATCAAGTCTGTGGCTTACGTCTCATGTATGCAGTGCAATCAGCACCATAAGAACATATTGCAGGACTATCTATAGTGAGAGGTACTATTCTAGTAGCCTCTACCTTAGTTTATTTCCTTTTTTTACATTGGCACATCACACTACCTTATATCTACTGCTATTGTTGAAAGTATTGGTTTTCCAATTGAGTACCATTGCAGCATCATGCCTCTCGACACTCTTCTTGGGATCACGTCAGAGGGGATACACTATTGCCAAGAGTCCCCCATCAAGTTTGGTGGGTACCATATTTTTTGGAATTTCAATATCCCCGATATGAACTAGCTTGATCCTTGTCATGCTCAAGTGGATTTATATCACTGTAAGGTGTCCTTTATATCCCCTAAGGGGAACTCATATCTTCATGAAGGAGAATGGGATATGCAGGCAGACTGAGCTAAGCCTAAATACACAGGGTTGGGCAGGGTGACAGCTCAGTTGGCAAGTCTCTTCATGAACGACCAGAGAATGAAACTAGTTGTATTCCCTCTAGTGGTGGATCTTTTCAGGGACTTCTTCCCTGAACATTTCTCTAGCTTACCTCTTAGGAGAGACATGGAGTTCACTATTGATCTCATGCCCTGTGCGGCACCAGGGTTTATTCCTCCTTATAGGATGGTACCAATAGAGCTACAGGAACTCAAAATGTAGCTTGAAGACCTTGAGGTTATGGGTTTCATCAGACCTAGCACATCATCGGGTGGTTCACCTATCCTTTTTTCCAAGAAAGTAGACAGTACCCTCAGGTTATGCATGGATTATCACAAACTCAACCAGCTCACAGTAAAGAATCGATATCCATTTCTTAGTACAGGTGACCTCTTTGACCAGCTCCGGGGAGCAACTGTTTTCTCTAAGATTGATCTAAGGTCGGTATATCACTAGGTGTGTGTGCAACTATTTGACATACCATGTACGACATTCCAAAGAAGGTATGAATTTTATGAGTATCTGGTTATGCCATTAGGCCTCATGAATGCACCAAAAGTCTTCATGGCTCTGATGGATCAGGATTTTCATCCATATCTTTATTCTTTTGTGGTAGTTCTCTTGGATGGAATATTAGTGTATTCACACTCCAGACACGACCATGAAACCAATCTTGATATCATTCTAAGTACACTGAGAGAGAACCAACTATACGCTAAGCTCAGCAAATGCCACTTTTGGATTGATAAGGTACACTTCCTGGGTCATATTATATCTGAAGAAGGGGTATCAGTTGACCCAGAAAAGTTGAGCACCATGGTTTCATGGGAGCAGTCCAAGAGTGTCTTCGACATCCACAGTTTCTTGGGGATTACTGGCTATTATAGGCCTTTCATCAAGGATTTCTCCCTCTTAGCAGTGCCTCTTACAACCTTGACTAAGAAATGTGTATAGTTTATCTAGTCAGAAGCTTGTGAAAAGTCTTTTCATGAATTGAAAGGAAGACTAACCTCATCCCTGATCCGGATTCTACCTGAACCTGGTAAGAGATATAGAGTTTTTTATGATGCTTTAAGAATTAGACTGGGTGTAGTTTAGTTGAAGGGTGATCGAGTTGTAGCTTAAAGATCCCTCCAGCTGAGACCTCACAAGTAGAACTATCCTACTCAGGACCTTGAGTTGGAAGCTTTGGTTCATGCTCTATGCGGTGGGAGACACTATTTTTTAGGTGAGATATTTTTTTTACACGGATCACGAAAATCTTGAAATATATCTCCACTCAACGAGACTTGAAATTAAGGAAACACAGTTGGGTTGAATACTTGCAGTCATTCGATTTTGAGCTTTCTTAAACCCCGAGTAAGGGTAATGTTGTGGTAGACATTTTAAGCTGCAAGACATAGACACAGGTCGTGCAGGTAGCCAGTATTGAGTGGCAGATGATGGCCTTGTTTTCAGATATGCATTTGGAGGTTTAGGAGAAGAGTGGGAAACCGGTTCTAGAAGCTCTTACAATGATGTCCTCTCTCCTAGAGAAAGTCTATAGGAAACATTTTACTACTCCTAAAGGGATTATTTTTAAGGAAAGTGTTACAGGAGAGAACCCACTTCCAGGTTGGGTTGTTGATAGCAATGAAACTCTCCTTTACCGTGGTCGTGTATGGGTACCTTTAGGTATATGAGAAGAGATGATGAAGGAATCTCACACCTCTGTTTGGGTAGTTCATCTTAGTCTGGCCAAGATGTTTAGAGACATGTGTCCATAGTATTGGTGGCATGGTATGAAAAACCAGATAGCAGGTTTCATCACTCAGTGCTCCATCTGCCAACAGGTGAAGGTAGAGCACCAGCGACTTACTAGACTCCTACAACCTCTATCCATTCCATAATGGAACTTGAATGACATAACCATGGATTTTGTTATAGGCTTGCCAAGATCTTCTTGAGGTAGCGATGCAGTATGGGTGGTTTTCAATAGGTTGACCAAGGTTGCACAATTCCTACCTATCTGAGAGATAGTTACAATTAATGATTTGGGAAGGTGTATATCCATGATATTGTGCACCTTTATGGTGTACCTTGTTCTATTATCTTAGATAGGGATTCTCACTTTACGTTATAGATCTGGAAAGGGTTTCAAAAGGCATTGGGTTTACAAGTACTTCATAGTACTACATATCACCCTCAGACTGATGGATAATATGGGAGATCTATACAAGTGTTAGAGGATATGTTATAGGCATGTATCCTTGATTTTAGAGGTTCCTAGGAGAATAATTTACCTCTTGTTGAGTTTACCTATAATAACAGCTTCAAGGTAACAATTAAAATGACTCTGTATGAGGCCCTATATGGTAGACCATGTCATTCACCTTTATGCTGGCTCGAAGTAGGTGAGGCAACTCTATTGGTTCCTCATCTCGTTCTGGAGACTTCTGAGAAAGTTTAGCTGATTCAAAAGCTTATGACTACAGCTCAGTCTAGAAAAAAGTATTATACCAATCGTTGTTGTAGACCTCTAGAGTTCAAGGTAGGATGTTGTGTATTTCTACGTGTTTCTCTGAGGTTGGGTCACAAGCGAATCAGGAGACAGGGGAAGTTATCACTGAGATACATTGGGTCGTTCGAGATAGTGGAGAGAGTTGGGTCGGTAGCCTATCGGTTACTGCTACCTCAGAGGTATCATGGCATGAATGATTTTTTCCATGTATCTCAGCTCTGACAATATCATCCATACTCATCTCATTCTTTTGACCCTGACTACATCAAGCATGACGTTGATGCATCCTTTGTATAGAATATTATCTGTATCGTCCACTTTAGCATGAAAGTTCTCTGATACAAGTCAGTCCCTATGTTTCAGGTGTTGTGGAAACACGGATGCATTCAGGATGAAACCTGGGAGCGAGAGACAGAAGTACATTCATAGTGGTCGGAAGTTCTCTATGGTGATGTTATACTACCCTCAAAAGGGAAAATTGGTAATGAGTTGTCTTAAGGAAGGGAGGTTGTAACTTCTCGACTGTAATCATGTATAGACAATTTTTTATTTATTGCAGTCTAATACTTTAAGTGACCCAGGTCGCATGTTTGCGCAACTCGATACGGGTCTCAGGCAGCTTTGTAATTAATTTAAATAACTGTAGTCTTTTTATGAATAATTGATATTTCTCTCCTTAGCACGGTGTTTAGGATTTGAAATAATTAATTAAGGATTGAAAATTAATAATAAGATACTTATAGAAGATTTCAAATAAATCAAGAAAGGATAAAATGAAATTTTGAAATAAAATAGAATGGGAGTTATGGGAAAAATAAAAATAATTAAAATGGGAGATTTCCATTTTTAATTATTTTTATCATTTTTACTTTCCATCCTTTTATTCTATTTTATTTTTTCTTTTATTTTACTTTTTCCTTTAATTATTTTCTTTCTTTTTTCGAATTTTTACAACAAGGTCAGATACCCTTTTGGGTGTGCCAACATGTTCGGGGTATTTTTCATTAGCTGGGTTTACAATTTAATTAACTCGAAGTATTGAACAGCCCCTTGTTTTATTTCTAAATTAAATAAATAGTTTTTTGAATTTTTGGAACAAGGTCAGACATCCCTTTGGGCATGCCAACATGGTCAGTGTATTTTTCCATTATCCATGTTTATAGTTTAATTAATTGCAGGTGTTGCGCAACCCCTTTTTATTGATATTAAATTAAATAAATTGTTTTCTTTGAACACTAACTTGAATTATTGGATCATTGGTACTTGTTTTTCTGAATTGTTTATTTATTAAGAAAAATTTCCTTATCCGCTAATGTTGATGCAGTATATTGACATGTTAATTTTTTATGCTATAATGTTTAATTTATACCTTTTAATGAATGGGTGTATCTGGTTAGTTTTCATGCTATGAGTTTATATGTTGATTATGTCATATCTACTGCTATGAAAATATTACTTCAATTTAGGGCAGGAAAATGAGGTGGCTTTTGTATTAATGGCCACACTTAGACCCTCTGTTCCTGACTGTTACTATTATGCATCAGGGGGCGGTGTCTTTGGATTTGTCAGACCGAGACTTCCCCAGGTTTCTAATACTTATGAGTGACACCAATTCCAAAAGGTCCCATCAAGACAGATTCATTGTAAATGTGGGTAATCCGGCCTTAGATGAAACTCAACCCCTTTTTTCAAGATTAGTATGGACTCAGGGTAAATCCATGCCTCGAACAATACTTGGAAGTTCGAAAGATGGACTTGGATGGGCTTGGTGGTATTGAATAAATTGACAGATGTTCCATAGCGATACCTTTAGGATGGGCTCAGACTTCAACTCTCATCTTGAACTTTAATAATGATTCACTTAAGGTTTATATTATTTCCATTTTAGTCTCTTTAGAATTGATATATTCTTCTGATATGTTGAAGCACACCTGGTTGACACTTGACTTAGACCTGCAAGTTAAAGAACAAGATTGGGGTATACCTCTTCCTTGTTTTACCTTGATTTTCTTGTTTTTATATATATACATGTACATTCATTATGAAAACAGGTACCCTCTCAAACTACCATCTTAGGCTGAAGCAGGTGAATAGGAATGGGTGTCGTTCAGAACCCATGACAGCTTATTTATTTCATGGAACTTAAATTGATTAACTAAAATTGTTATGTAATGGCACACTGCATTTTTATCATTATACGAAATGGAATGGTTTAGACACAGTGGGTTCTGGCCTACTGGAATTTTATCTCACACCCTATTTGGGGGTCATTGTCACCCAAGTAGATTACATGCTCACAATTATTGAAAATGGGATATGTGCTTCTTATGATGCATGGTTGTTCTTTACTGCTTAGGATAGAGGTTGGGGAAGAGGACTGAGCCTTTCTAGTGATGCAGCTACTGCTTTGTGACTTTTATTTTAGTTAATTGTGTGTTTGAGTTTTGTTTTTTGTACTTCCAATTTATACATACATCATGGCATGACATCTTTTTGTGAGCTTTCTCACTTGATTATTATTATTCAGTTGGATTGTTTATATTACTTCTGCTACAGTTTATTCATTCACATGCTTCCTCTATTTATTATATTTTTTACTTCCGATATGATATTATTTATTATCTATGAGTTAATAGACTCCCCTACTGACACAAAAAGGGCCCTCGCTACTATTTGGTAGCCTCTATCATTCGGGGAGATGCGCTTGAGGCCATGTGAGCCACTGGTCCGGCCACTGTGTAAGAAGTGATTCGGATTGGGTTGTTACCTAAAGAATATAGGTATGTTAGTAGAAGCACATTCCAATCTATTTTTCATGATAAAGAAATATACATTTAAAGAACTAGTAATTTAGAAATAATAGAAATTTAAAGATCCATAAAATTAAACTAACATCATAGTCAAAAAATATTTTAAAATAGATTTAAAATTTTGAAAATAGAAACTTGTAGAACAACTTCTAATACCAAGTGTTGGTTGGAGTAGGACACTCAAGATGGAGGAATTGAGTTCCAAAACAAATTTCTGTTAAAAATTTTATTTGAAATATTCCCCCAATTAAAAATAAAATAGGCCAGTTAACTAAGCTATTAAAATTATAATAGTTTGACTATTCAAATATTTTCTCAGAAGATTGATTAATTCTAATTTATAAAAATATGAGTTATTGATATAACTTTTGAAATTAATATAATAAGGAAAATCAATTATAACTATTATTCAAGGATAAATATCAAAGTAAAATTTAGTTTTATGAAATATGACTTAAAATAGAGAAAGACTAAATTGAAAGACACAGTGGACAAAACAAGTGCTTCAGTCTCAAGCTGAGACCTAATCCACTCTACATGGTGATCAACTTCCACCAAGAAATATGTATAAAAACCATTGATCCACAACATTGATCAGGGTTAATAATATTACATGAGACTGTCCAGGTCACAAGACCTTTTCCACTATTCGTTATGGGAAAACTAACATCTAGGTCACACAGGACCTCTTCCACAGTTAAATGTTGGTTAAATAAGGTGTAGAAAGATATTTGAGTGAGGATATATTGTATCATATAGTACAGTACTATAGATAGTGTTTGTTTCGATATAGATACACACACTGCTTGAAAATAATGAAATAGTACACAATTGATAAAAATGTAAAGCATTAGAGTTTAAAAGGCTATGTGTGTCATGAAATTCAGCTCTGGAATCTTTTGCATGAAGTAGATGCAATATTCTAGTGCTATTAAGAAAATAGAGTGTCATGAGTCGAGTGTTCTATTTTTCAGTGTAGTGATATGTCCCTATTCTCCTTCGATTTGCTGCAAGGATACTTTCAAGATGGATCACAGCCAGCTCTTCTTTGTTTACAGCCAATAGGAATTGAAAGTTCTTTCTTCATTGTATTATTCAATTTAACATTGTTCGTATGAATTTTTCATGAAATCCACTATTATGTATATCTTCTCATTTGTCACACTATTATTTTTTATTTCTAGTGCTTGTGTTGGAGATAAAAATATGAACTATCCCCACACATGGTACCTCATACTATCTACTGATAGTACTGTAAAAGATCATCAATTATATCAGGGTAAGTAAATGACTCAAATATTAATATTGGAAACAAATTTTAAATTTACTTGAAAAATACAAAAAATTTGTTATGTGTGGATCAGTGTCACAGTTGTAGTGAGATAGTCACAGTGAGATGGTCATGGTGCTATAGTTGCATTGAAATCTTGAACTGGAAGCACAACCATGGTTTCTGGTCCTTTTTGAATTCTGGAATCAGTAGAATGACTATGGTGTCAAGTAAATGGTGTCTCAGGTAATGGTGTCTAGTCCTTTATCTAAATTATGAATGGTGTCTTGTTACAGTGTCTTAGAAATGGTATCAAGGATATTATGTCAGGTTCATTCTAAAAATCTTGAACCGATAGTAGGCTTATGGGGTTACAGGCTTTATGAGAATCTAGAACCGGTAATAGGCTTACGATTTCACAAACTTATCCAAAAATATATATAAGTTCTCATAAGAAGAAATATTCATATAATGGATTATGATTGATGATAATCCTACTTAAACATAATAGAAAATGATTAAACATAGTAAACAAGACTCAAACATGATTTTCGAGATTTCGAATCAGTATATTTTAAGATTTTAAAACACAAGTTATAAGAGTGTAAAAAATGATTTTTAATCATTAAAACATGATAAATCCAACAATATCCAAACATGATTTTTGAGCATTGAAACATTAGGAGTTCAAAAATCTCCAAACATGATTTTTGAGCATTAAAACATGACGAATCTAGCAATCTTCAAACATGATTTGTGAGCATTAAAATATGAGGAGTCCAACAATTATCTTCTGTAATGACTTCACTCTGATTATTTCCATTTATTTATGAATTTTCTCTTCTGCTATGACACTTCATACTATGGGGTATATTCTATCTACTATATTGTTCACACTGTTACTACTAGTCATAATCCCCTAGTGTATGGGGAGGCATGATTGATGTCTCATAAACAACCCTTTCTAGCCATGTTAGAGTGTGTGGGATTGGGGAAAATTACATAAACCATGATTAAAATATAATATATTTTTTTATATTTTTCATTTGAGTAATCCATAAAATATATTGTTAGGAAATTAAATTCACTATTTAAGGGGAAGGTAAGTTGTACGTACACATAAACATTTTTCCATTTTCTTATTGTATAGAAACAAAAAAAAATGTGAATTTTATATACATATATTATCATACAAATGTTATTATATATATATATTTATCACATATGTTTATTGAAATTATCCTTAATACATTCAATGTAAATCATGAACAAATCACATCGCTTCACAAGGAAGTACTTTGTTGTAAACCTGAGCAACATAATTATATTCTCACAAAATGGAAATCATGATGTTATGTGTGACATAATAGTTATAGAAGAATAATAACATCTTAAATATCATATATAAACTATAAATTATCATTATTACCAAACATGGATGGTTTTAATGGAAAATTAATGATATCAATTCATGTGTTGGTCATCTTTTGTACACACAAAGGATGATTTCATGTCCCATTTGATGTATATTTGTGAATTTTTAGGTAATAAAAATATACTAAAAATAGATCATTACATGTAATATACATAATTTATTACATAATAATAGAACAATAATAATTGAATGAGGTGGAGAAAGAAATAAAATAAAAATTCTTTTAGATGATAATTACATCTTCTTCGGGTATCTGAATTAGGATTGAAAAAAATCCTTCAAATAAGGGATTTATTCAAAAAATAATTATTCTAGGATGAGGGGATAGAATTTGGGTAGTGATTTTTCTATCTCTTTTCTGAACCAATGTAATTATAATACGTGAAGAAGGTAGGATGTGGGGGGCCTTTTATAAGTGCAGTAAGTGTCACTCTATTAATTTTTTTAAAGGGAGAATTCAACCCATGTTTTCCCATGTAAAGCTACTAAAATAATGGTACAATATTTATTATAGAATTTACTATGTAAAAATAAGTCTAAAAATTTGTTTTTGATAGTTTTATAATTCATTCTTCCCCTTAAGTTAAACATTTTGTCCCTTGGTAAATTCATTTTTCTCTTAACTATAGTATCATTTGTAACTTCTTACATTAATCATTTTGGAAAAAAAAATTATGTTGAATAGAAAAGAAATTTTAAATTATTATAAATGAAAAAATGGAATACGTTTTTCAAAATTAAAACCATAAGTGGAAAAATAATTTAAAATTAAACCTGGGGGTGGGGCGAGAAATTGGGTTTTTAAAGTAAAAATGTTCAAAAGGTTACTCTGTTTATATTTACATATTTATATTCAATATAAATATGATTCAAAGTACCTGATTTTGATTAATATAACTATAATTAATCTATTTTTGAATCAAATTGAAATATAATTTTAATATATAAATTATTTAAATGAAAACATAGTTTCCAATTGAAATCCATCTTTTTCTCTAGTCACCAGAAAAATGAAAATTCTAATAAAATAAATAAAAATTTACCCTAATAAAATAATGAAATTATTATTTTAACCATAAAGCTTATTTTAACAAATAAATTTTATTATATTTCCAAAATTAATTTTTAAAACAATTTTCTATTTAAATGCGGCAGCACTACCTCTAGAAATATACATCTTTTTATGTGTAAAATTGGATTTGATCTTATCTTATAACAATAAAATAGTTTATTTTAATTTAAAATCATTTTATTGAAAAAATAAAATATAATTTTCATTAATATAATTTATAAATAGTAATAAATTTAATTTATTATGATAAAACGCCTTTAGCGTATAATAATAGTTTTTTATAAAAACATTTACTTTATATTCAATTGGTTTTTAGATTGATTTTAAATTAATTGGTTACTAATGTATTTGACCATATATTATAATATGTTATTTAATTATATTCACACCTTCATTAAAATGTCTATTTTATCAATATAATTTTAAATTATAATATTAATAGTATATTATTGTTCAGTTAAACCTGGTCTTTCGTATAATGTGTGCTATCGATGAAACTCAATGTTGCATGAAAAAAAGATAAATTGTCATTGCATGTATTGAATAATGTAGAATATATTTAATTCATCTAAAATATTAAATATATCATATATTATTGGGATTTTATTTTCCCTTTTACACTTGTGGTTACATGTTACACACTCTATCAGAAAATTATGTTCATATTTTAAAAAATTTGGGTGCTACATTCTCCCCACCTTAAATAAATGGTGTACTCAAAATTTAAACATGATATTGAAAATAAAGTGTCTAACATTTTGAAATATTAGTCACGAAACACCCACATCATAAATGGTTTAATAAATTATCCAATAAATAACAGATAAAGGGAATTACAATTTTCATATGGAATAACACATATCTAATTTTTCCGAGTCAGATACCATCTATGGAAGGTGTAGATATGGACATATGGGAAAATCATAAATAATTATACATTGTGATTGAGGTCATTTATCACAAAAAAGTGAGTGATAAATGTAATATTTAGAGGCTCAAATCCAAAATTATGTAATGATCTACAACACCATCAATTCAAAATAGTTGAGTATATAATGATAATTTGTTTGTTTCGATATCTATTTCCCCAACACTTAGTATTTAATATTGTCTTTGAATTTTAGGAAATATAATTACATGATATATCATTATTTCATTAAAAATAATAATCCTTTGGTTTTTTCTTCAATTAATTTCAAATTTATTCATTACTAAAATAAATGAATACCTAAAATGGATCATTGATCTTTAATAATTGGCATTTACTTTTAACGGATCATAATATCCATAAAAAAGTTTTTACATTTACCTCTAAATATTTTACAAAACAAATATGGTTAGAATATGTTATCCAAAATCATTAATTAATCTCTAAAACATCATCCAAATTTCAACATAAACCATTTCCAAAATGGTTAGCCTTGTAACTATTCTAAATAATTAAGATCTATAGCTTTATAAATAATGATACTGAATTTTCAAATTAAACAAATCATTATTCTATTCCAAGTTAATTAGTACTATCCAAATAATTTTATCCAAATAAATCATCTCATTAACAAGACATAATTATCTAAAAATTATAAATATATTAAGGTTTATATTTCCCTCAATCATGTATTTTCCATGAAATTTATCTTCCATTAAATCATTTTTATTAGTCAATGTTAGCATTCAATATACTCTTTCAAATTGATAATGAAAAATATTGTAGTAAAATCACATACACTTCATAATATTTATAATATAATTTATAAATATATATTTATAAAATAATTCTTGAATATAAACCCATGAACATTAATAATTATACTTCATAAGTAGTAATAACATAAACTTGACCTTGATCCCTTATCTCTTTATTAGGTATTTTCCCTTGGATCTTGTCGAATTAATTTACATAGTGACAAATATCCACAAATTTGAAGCATAAAACATTGGGAAATTAGTTCTTGACCTTCTAATCCTAAGCATGTGTCCTTTTTCTCTAAAAATGATGAAAAATCCCTTTCCTTGTAAGTATGTAACAAGGTGGGTCCTTATACAAGTATTACATATTAGAAAATCCTTTTTTCCCTTCATCCATTTAGCCACCTTTTTCTATGATGTAAAATTCTTCTATTGCTTATATTCGAATAGATAAGAATTGGATAATAATTTCTCTTTCTTAATAAAACATGATAATATGTCCTCATATGATTATATTAATGGGGAGACTAGTTCCCTTCCAAGGATTGTCTTAATACCATCAAAGAAATGGTCAATCTAGATCTTTGGATAATGTACATAGTCTGTAATAATTATTTCTAACCATGTAATAACAGTTTTATATATAGAAACATTTTCTGCTTTTTTTCTCTCAGACATAATAAATATCATTAAATATATTCTCATTTCTCATGAAGAATATAATACACCATAAATATTAACATAAAATATTTATACTCCATGAATTCTATTTCTTCCTCATCATTAGTGGTTGGAATCAATGAGAGCCACTAATCTACATATCTTGAGTGATGATAAAATTATATGAAAACTTTCTCTCTTTCACACTTCCCAGTGTCAGAAATATATTCTCTAAGGAACGTATCCATTTCTCAGTTAAAAATGGTTTTTAGTCCCATTGAATAATAAATGTTGTAGATGAATGAAGTGGTCTAATATTGTTAAACTATATTATTTATGAATAGGCTTATCAAAATGGGAAATTTTACTACTCGTAACTTAACTCAGCTCCCCCAATATGGTTATAAATTGAATAGTTCTGGATATATCTCCATATTGAGTTTAATTATCTTTCCCAATATGGAAATCTCTATATTGAGTATGTGAATTTATATGGTTCGCATACCTTCTGTTAGGATCCATTTCTAAATAATTGAATACACTAGATTAGATAATAACATAATGAAACACAATGTTTAATAATAGAAATAGTGATACACTTAATGTAAACAATATCATAATCATAAACATGGTTTCTTTGGGAATATATTTACTTTCAAAACTTCACAATGGTTTGTAAATAAAATATAAATCATCCTAAGAATATCCCCAAGGACTATCAAACTAGGTGTATAGTAAGGTATGTTGTTCTGTACCATGTTATTCTTGAGTAAATCATAAAATTTAATTTTTGGATTTTTTACACATATGAATATTTGTTCCAAAACCACGTCCACTTGTAGTATCCAGATAAGGATTTATTTAAAGGAAGAAATAGATAATCACTTCTATATGAAAACATTAGTATGTTCTTCCATACACATTCTCAAAATCAATTGTAGGGTTATGTTCCATAATCTTCATTTTCCTAAATATAGGTCACATGTTTTCTACTAATATTTCCTAGATACCAACTATAGTGACACAAATTCCAATATCATGTATCCAGTTCCAATTACCATTATATTAGTAACAAATAAAATGAATTGTATCCATCAGGATAAAATAGTATAATACTCATAGTAAACTTGGTACATATATGATTTTTACATTACATTTGAATACAAAAATTATGAAATATTGTTTTGTAGAAAATTTTATTCCATATACCATATCTATCTATATTAGTCATAATAAACTTCATGGGATCCTAGGGAAAGGAAATAAAATAAAGATGAGATAAAATACCCAAAAAGGGGTATGTAAAATGAAATTAATAATTAATCAATGATTATAATAAATATGGAAAGGAAAATAACTGAATCACAAGCTATTTAATGAATAACTTGAGTATAATATGGAATAAATTAATGATGATCAAATAATTACATATAAATAATCACATAAGCATGAAACATAAACATGGATATTATCACTAATAGATTAATTACATATATTATAAATAAATAAATTCATAATTATGGTATGTACAATGATGGATTTGTAAAACAAACAATCAAGTAAACACTATCTAGGATTCATGCCAAAAATTTAATACCATCAAGGCTTCATGCGAAGAATCTATTGAATTGGAAGACCTCTGAAAACCCCCTATCTAGTTTTTATCACTAATCCTTCATCTGCATCAAGGGAATTTTTTAGGCCCCAACCATAAAAAATTAAATCTAATGCATCCATCATATGAATGGTGTGACATATAATTAAAATAAAAATTCATGTTAAAACTATTATAAGATATGTAATTCATCCCCCAATCAAAAAAATTATCATCGAACATCTGGAGTAATAAGAATGCTAAAACAATAATGCAATCCTGATTAAAAATAACATAAACCATATTGAGAAATAATAATTTTGATATTATTACAATATATTCCCATTGTAGTAAGGGTAATGGGTTTTCATCATTGATAAATTAAAATATCATAAAAATATCTTTAAAAAGATCTTGAGAAAAATATCCTTCTCAATTCAAATATTTTTGAAAAAATAATTTTCCATAAAGTTCACATTTAAAATATTTTATTACAAAATATTCTCATATACATGAAAAATAATTTTCAAATAAATTTTATTAATGTCTGTGGGAAATTTTATAGATTCCTGTAAGAATAATCCTTTTTCATGGTAAAAATGTTTGAAAATATCATTTTTAGTAAAGTAGAAAGAATATTTTTATGTATTTTGTTTTTTTAAGAAGAAAAAATCGCTAAATATTTCATTTAATAAATCATATTTAAAAGTTTAAACAAAAAATGGAAAACATTTTTCTAAAACATGGTGGTCGAATAAAACAGATTTCTGACTGAAAAGAGAAATGAAGTAGGTATTTATTAAAACATTTTATAAATTATTTTAACTACCAAAGAGTGTAAAAAATTGACTATTAAATTAAAATAATCAGGAACAACTATAGGATAATAATATTAAATGTTTTATTAAAAAATTATCTTATAATTTTCTTTAATGTAAATTCATGATTAAAGAATCCCGATTACAATGACATTGTGAAATAATCCCTTAAAATGATCATAACATTGAAGTGAGAATTAATAAATGAATCGATTTTGTGTATAAACTCTAAATACACATAAAATAAATGTAAAATATATCAATATATGGTTAAAATTAGTAACATGTATAATATTATAATATGATCTATAATCAGAAAGTAATATAACCCCATGAAAATGAATTAAGTTATAATTGTTTAACACTTGGTAACTTTTAATTCAAATCCCCACTAATTAAATGATTTAAAATGAAACATAAAATACCGTCAATAATAAATTATTCAAGATATTATCTGTCAATGTTATTTATATCCCGCATATAAAAGCAATTAGTTTCATAACATTACAATATGCTTCAATGGAATGAAATTGAGATGAAATCCCTTAACTCACACTTCCTTTTGATGAAACATGCATTAAAAATACTTAAATATGTTTTATACAATTTATTATATTATAATAAAAACATATTTATATGTATTATATCATATAATATTCTTTTATAAAATATTATCAACTATTTATTTATAACCATTCATTATTTTCATTGTTTTAGGTTTTGATAGCCTTGTTTTTTCGAGTATGATTTGACATGTTATTTCATGTTCCTCTTATATTGATCATGATATAATCATAAAAATATTGTAAACCATTATTAAAATATAATATATATTAATTTTATTTGTATTTATAGTAACCCTTAAAATTTTTTGACATGAAATGAAATACACCGTTCATGGAGATGACATGTTATATGTACATATGAACGCGGTTTCAATTTTCGTATCATATTGAAAGAAATAAAACTAAGTTAAATAATATATATATATATATTATTTACATAATAATTATTATTTTATTTATATCACATAGTTTTATTAAAATAATCATTAATACATTCTATGTAATGTTTTAATGAATCACATCACTTTGCGAGACAGTAGTCTGCTATACACACAAGCAACGTTATCATGATCACACAAAATGGATTGAATGATGGTATGTGAGATAGAATAATTAAATAGGAATAATAAAATCATATATATCATATATATAATATATAAATGATAAATCTATCATTATTACCCAAATTTAAATGTGGTAATAGAAAAATGACAGCAATCGGTTTGTGAGGCAGTAGTCTGCCGTACACATGAATGATGATTTTGTAACCCATTTTATGAAAGTATATGATTTTTTAGGTTATAAACATATCATAAAAATATATTATTTTATTTAAAAAACATATTATATATTAAAATATTGTTATAAAAATATTTTAATGATCTGGATAGGGAAAGAACATAAAAATTATTTTAGAAGATCAATACATCCTTTTTATGTATCCTCCGTATGTTTTGACTAAATCCTAAAAAGGATATATTTATTACAAAATTAAGGTTTAAATAATAAAGGTAGATAATTTCTAGATTTATTTTATCATATAATGGATGATTCAATGTTTATTGATGCTGTGCATAAGGGAGGAGTGGGGTAGTATTTTATAAGTGGGGTGTGTGGCACTCTTGTAATTTTTGAAAAGGGATAATTCCACCAATGTTTCATCCAGGTAATGTGCGTATAATAATGGATCAATCTTTATTATATGAGATATATGGTATATATATGTCTATAAAATGGGTTTTTGAAAATTTTCATGGTCATTCTTCCCATTAAGATTGTTGTTTAGTCCCTTAGAAAACTCAATTTTCTCATTATCTATGAAATTAATTATAACTAATATCACTAATAATATAAGTAAAAATTATGTTGAAAATTTTATATAATATAAATTATTATTATTCAAAATATTTGATCCATTTTTACAAATTAAATCAATATAAATTGGGAAAAATAATTAAAACCAGTCCCACGGATGGGAAGAAAAAGTAGGGTTTTAATGTGAAGATGTCCAATGTTAAATATTTTTTATAAACAAGTTAAATATAAAAATTCTTCTATTGAATAAAATTGGATTAATATATTTATAATTTTAATATAATTTAACATCAGAATTTATTTATATTAAAATGTTTTTTCTAATTAAAATCCTACCTTTTTCACTATTCATAAAATAATGAATCTTTATGAAATATTACCAAAAATATAACTATAAGAAAATTTTGAAATTACTAATTTAAAAATTAAGTAAACAATAAAAAATAAAACATATAAAAGTGTCAATATGTTTACAAGAAACATTATTTCAATAGGCACCAACACTATCTTTAGAAATATACATCTTTTTATGGGTAAAATTAGATTTGTTCTTATCTTATGTTTATAAAATATATTGGATAAATGTCAAAATATTTGATTGAATATATAATATAAAAATTTAATTAATATCATTGGCCAATATTAATTAATTTAATTTATTAGAAAAAATATTCTTTGGTTCATAATAATAGTTTTTTATAAAAACATTTCCTTTATATTAAATTGAGATTTATATTAATCTTTAATTAATTGGTAACCAATGAATTCAACCATATATTTTCATAATTTTTTTAAAACTAATCATACCTCCCATTCGAATTTATAGGTGATAAATATCATATTAAATAATAATATTAACAGTATATTATTTTTTGGTAAAACCTATTCTTGCTTGTAACGCAAGTTATCGAAGAAACTCTTTGTTTTGTACAATGCAACCTAACTATTTATTTTGTGGATTTAAAGCTAGATAATATATTATATTTATTTAAAATAATAACTATTTAATAATGTATCAAGATGTAGTTTTCCTTTATACAATTTCTACTATGCTTCATGCACACTGTCGAATATGAAGTTCATATTTTAAAATTTTATGGGTGTTATAATTAATCTCTATATGGATTTAATATGGATTTATTTTTATAAAATTTCATAGAAAACAACATGAAATGTAAAAAAAATATCATGATCTTATAATGTATATAAAACTACATATGACCATCCAATAAATAATAACATAAATCTAATTACCTTAATGATCATTTGACTATTTCACATTAGTCTTTAATAATGTATCCATCAGTATAGAATAATCCATTGGAATCCTTCTCAAACCCATGGTATATTTATTTTTTGAAATAAATGGCCAGTAGTTTCTTTATATAACCTATAAAAAATGTAAATGTTTCTTGATTAATAAATCTAAAAGCTCTACTACATTAATTCAAAAAACTTCTATCATTTTTGTTTATTTTAGCTTATAATGAAAATATCTTCAATTTATATAAGAATAAACATTCATTTTTTTCATTTCATTTTTTATGAAACCATAATGGTAAACAAAAAATAAATAAAAACCAAGATTCTTTAGTTGTAGATAAATACTTGGGTACTAAGACATTGGTTCTTATTTCATCCCATATTAATATTTATTCAATTAATATAAATGTCTCTCAAATTAATCCTTGAGAAAGTAATTGTTTTTAAATATATATTTAATCTTAATATAATCCCTTATAAAATACTAATTTAATGTCCCTTTGAAATACATTTAATCACATATACACAGACATTGGAAAAAATAACCTTATTGTCACCAATCATTTCCCCACTTCATTTGTCCCATCTAATTTAATCAGTTAAATTTTGGAGTATAGCATACAATAATTTCATGCCTTATTCATTTTCAACATTCTATATTCATTGACTTTTTTAAGAAAACCATTTGGCTTTTATCAAAAAAAAATTTAGATGTAAGAAAATATCCCAAGTATTTGTATCTTCAATTTAATCAATATATTCATGTATAACCTAATCATATTTCTCTTTTCTAGAGAATTTTTCCAATGTTTTTAGTTTCACCTACAATTAGAATGATTTTTTATACTACTCCATAATTCTTCTCACATGAACTAATGTTTTCCAATCACCAATAATGTCATTCTTAGTGATTACTTCCATGTTAGAGTATCTGATGATATGTACAATTTTTATTTAAATTTACTTAATGTTAGTGATATAAATATATACATTTTTATAACTATGAACTCTACTAGAGACAAAAAGTACCTATCTAATTCCTTCTTCAATGAATAGAAATTATTATATGAAATATGATAACTAGTATATAAAACATTGTTGGATATTTCTTAAATATTCTTATTTTTAGTCACTATAACATTTGAGATTTTGACAACATTTTCAAGGATTTTTTTATAATAGATATTGTAACTTTCCATAGTAAAATCATTGTGGTAAATAACTTAATCCTCATAAGATTAAATCATTAAATTACTTTTTTTATTAATAATTAAATGGTATATTTATAAAACCATAAGTATTTAAGAGTTGAATATTTATCATACCATATTACGTAATGTGTGTTGTCTTTATTTTGACACATAGATTCCCTATCAAAGATATAGAACACTATAGAAGTACCTAATTTTAATAAAACTCCTTTAAGTAATTCCCTATAATTGTATTTTTATCCATATTAATAATTATTAGGTTCATCATATCTACATTATAATTCTATTGGGAAATCCTCATTGATGAAACCTGATGATAAAAATCTTATCATTCCATATATTCTTCAACCTGGAGGTTGGTGAATTTTATACCATTAATTTTGTGATACTTTTGAATATTCTCTCTAAGAGTACTTTCAGATCCCCTTCAATATCATGTAATGCATATAATTAACATTTCTACATGTTCAATAAGAATTATATATTCCATTATACTGAACTCAATATCAAATAATGAACAACACATTTTCCCATTTAAAGATAAGGGAATAAATATCCTATATCTATCAACCTGAATAAGTTCAAGTAAGCATAATTACTTTTCCTTCATATTTCTATAGTTCTTCTAAATTGCCTTACCATTTTCAGGAGAGACACATTTGTGAGAGTTATCACATGTGTTCATGGGAATAACTCATGATACATCATTTATGAATATATATTTCTATTATCTATATCTATAATGGATTTTTCCATTTTTCTATATCCAATTTTCATCCTCTATAGATAACATGTACTCGTTTTTTCAACAATAATGTAAAAAACTTACCTTTGTCCTTCTACATTATATAATTACTCAACTATCCCTATTTGTAATATTGAATTTCCACATGTTTAATTATACATTTTTTACTTATCCACAAAATTAAAAAACATGTAGATGGTATTGAACTATACTATAAACAAACATACATTCAGTTCATATAAGATCTTTTTTAGATACATTAAAATTATAATAGATTAAAATTTTTAGTTCCTCATCTTATCCAATCTGAACAACTATATATTTGTTTTCATATTTTATTCTTTTTTTGATGTCTTATTTTCCATACATTTGGGAGGTACAAATACATTCTAGAATATATAATCTAGACATATATTTTTCTTTAATTTAATTCTAAACATCATTTTCCATATCAAATACTCTTTTTCTACCCATAACCATTATTTAACATCACATAATGATGGACAAGATTACTGAATATTAAACACCATGGGTTCATCTCTGTTATAAAAAACTAAAAAAATATTGAGTTTAAATAATCATTGAATAAAGTTCCAGTTATTTTGGTATATCCTTAAAATACTCCATAATTTCCTGTGCATAATTTAAGTTTAATAAATTTTTTGTCAAAAAACCTTCTCAAAAGAAACTATTTCCTTTTTAATAATAAGAATATGTATAAATTCTTTCTGCTAATTCTTGGAACTCTTTCTCTGGGAAATATATATTTATAATGGAACACATATATTAGGAATGTCATACCTTTATATACAAATAACACTTGATTTTATGAGATATCATATCAACCATAACAACCTTAATAGTGATCAATATAGTCAGGTGAAATCCACTATAATTCTTAGAGTCAATGCTTGAGGTTTTTCATCTACAACTAATATCTTAATATTTTTATCATGCTCCAAAATAGATTTACCTTTATTATTAAAACATTTCATCTTTGGGAAAGACAAAAAAATATATACATTAGATCTTATAATATAATTAATAACCACTATAAAGGTAGATGTTCTATGATGTCATGTTTTGATCCCTATAGTATTGTGTCTCTACTGATTCAAGTTTTTTCACCAACATGACACAACTTATACATTAATTTTTTCAATATGATTTCCCATTCCATAAAATATATATAAATCTATCAATAATAATATATTTCATCTGCACCAATATCATTAACGAAACATAGTTCTATTAATATATAGAATTTCAAAACGTATTTTTTAAATTTATCCATCTATTTTCACTTCTCATAATCCATTTTTTTAGAAGGTAAAGGGGGAAAACCCCCATTTATTGAAAGAAAGAAACTTCTTTTGAAGGGAAGAAGGAGGAACACATTATAGAGAAATATGTAGAACATCTAACAAAATAGGTCACACGGCCAAATAGAGATCCAAAAGACAAAAGGAAATAAAAAATATAGCAGGATCAAGCCAAAAAGTCTCATACTCCATGTTTTTTATGTAAATCAAGAAATCACACACAACTCCATTAGATTTTATAATTTTCAACCTCTAAATGTCATTACATTCAAGGTATTCATCATTTTTTTCCTTTTATTTTAACTTAGATCTATAAAAAAAATATTTTTAACATAATTATCATCATATTATTTAATGTCTAGAACAATATTCCAAACATCCTCCCAATATTAAATTCAATCCTTGACCAACTGTAATTCAATTTCCTAAGAAATCCCATATTCTTAAGAGATATTTTTTTTAATAATCAAAATTTTTATACATTATTACCCTTCAATTATTTTAGAAAATACTTTGGAATAAAGTTTCTATAGTTATCCTTATGATACTTCTTAGTACACATGGGAACCTAGTGGCCAATATTCCCACATATAAATAAATCAAGTTGAAACATAAATTTTATATTTAATTTTCTCATTTTTATATTAGATTGTAGAAATTACACCACCTATTTGACATCAACATCTTCTATAACCTCCTTCACCATGATTTTATTTATAACTTTAAGGAATAACTCATGTGAACACTCTTTTTCCCTTGACTACTGATCATTATTTCTCATCATATTTGGAACAGAATTAAAATATATTTTTTATTAGATATTTTCATTTAGATACTTGTACTGAATAATTAGACCCTTTACATTAAAATATGATTTTAATATTCATATAATTCACTTGAAAATATTATTCATATTAGTAAAATTTACTATGGTCTTGTATTTCTCAAATAAGAATATAAGTTTTTTCAAATAAAGAATTAACTATTTCATATATTCTCCTTTTAATGTAATTATATTTGATCTGTTGTGCCTAAATATTTATATCTAAATAATTATAATCCCCCCAATAAATATGCATGATCTTTTAAAACATAGAATGGGTTTTTTTATGAAATATCCTTTATGTCAATAGGTTTATCTAATTCTCTCCCTCAGTCATTAATCACTACGAAATATATATAAAATTCTCTATAATACTTATATGATAGAACATCACTCACTATGATAACTAAAATAATATGGATATCTTCCATGTAAACATCAATACTAATGAAAAAATATAAAACTCTATTCTTCTCCCATATAGTTAATTTTTGATACTGTTGAAAATTTATAATACCTTTTGGTTGATAATTATTTCTATTATCACTGAGAGATAGTGATAAAAAACTTCACCTAAAAACTAGGTTGTGATACAACTTTTTGGTCCCTTTCAAGAAGTATTCCTTTAGAGGAAGAGGTTGAATCATTATATGGTAGTTATTAATAATCATTCAATTATCGTAATATAGTTCTCACAATATAAGGAACCCTTATTTATCCCTTTTACACACAAAAACTCTCATGAGTGAGAAAAATAATAATTGAGATAAAAAAATTATTGGTTCCTAAAAATATGGGGAATTCAAGGATAATGAAATATGTGTTGTAATGATTCACCTATACCCCTAATTTGAACTTATTTTTATGTTCTTACAAGATATAGTAGCTAAAATTACACTCCTTACTCAGTATATAAAAAGATTATAAAAATAACACTTCTTTTATGAGGAGCACACAAATACTCCTCACATGTGGTTGAAAATAGATCCCCTTATAATTGTCTTCTTCTGAACAAACTATATTAAATAAAAAAGACACGTTAACTAGTGAAACCCATCAACATTTTTATGATGATTTTTAGAGAGAGATAACTCTTGGAACTCAATTTAACATTCTCATATTTATACCAGATAAATTTAAGAACTTCCCCCTATTGTTCAAAGTCAAAAATAAAAACAAACACCACACTTATGTATTTTTATTATCACTCTACAAAAATTATTGATGAAATCTCTATTTTTTATTTTATTTATAATTTTTAAATATTCATGAAAAATAATTATTGGGAATAATATTTCACGATAAAAAATATATTTAATTTTTCATAAACATAATCAAAGTAGTTTCTTTGTCCCCTTCATGATTTTTTATTTTGAATATTCATGTATTTTATTGGTTATTATCCACAAAAATGTCTTTTTTAAATAAATAATCATACTTTCCAAGGAAAGAAGATTATTTTTGATTTTATCGTCCATTTTTTCATGAACAGTACCGAATAGTGGGTCTCTTTCCTTTGCATTGTGAAATAAAATTCTCAATTATTATAAATATTCTTTATTAGGTGGACTAAAATAAATAGAAAATTGCATCCCACATTTATCACTCAAATTCACCAATTAATAAAAAACATGAAATAAATTTAATCTCTAAAAATTTCACTATTAGGATCCTCTCATAATTCAGTTAAAATTTAAACCACTAAATTATATTATAAACTCCAAAACCCTATAATGTTTATTACCAATATAAGGGGTTAATCATATATTATGGTGAGCCTCATTGTAATCATATATGGTTTTATATCTTTTCTAAATATATGGATCTCCTATAGAGTGAACTTTATAACACCCTTAATAAAACCCAAATTCTCTAGTAAAAACTTAAGATCGACCAAATTGTAATGCACATTGTCCAGATAGAACTCTACATCATCCCAAATAATCCTTTTGTAGTCTTGTAGAAATTCTATAGTTCCATGCCTTTTAAAAAATATGGATGATCTATAGAATATTCCACAAATTACTAGATAAATACCCTTTATTAAGTAGAGTGAACACTTTATTATTGACATGAACCCTACAAAAATACTTTACTAAAATCCATAAACTTTTTTAATAGCATTATTTTCATCACATAGACTTTTGATGATTTATATAATATAAATTCGATATTCCTCATGGATGAAAATGGTATTTTGGATAATATATCACCATGACTTTCAATAAACACAACCTAAAAACTGGCCAAAAGGATTTTTCTAATAAGAAATTATTGGATTTAGACCTACAGAAGGACACTTTATAAAATAATATGAATATTACATAGAAAATAATTATTATTATCCATTATATCTAAAACAGTTTGTATAAAATAAAAAATATATTGATAAATCATTTCTTCTAAATATTTAAATAATATAAATGAAATTTTCAATATATAATCACAAAAACTTGTTAAGCAATATCTATTAGGAAACAAAAAAGAAAACATGGGAGAATAAGACAACATAGAAAATGATAGAAATTAATTTTTTGCACTTTTCTATAGAAATAATAATTATATAGAAAAATTATTTATGAAATAAAAATAGGATAGATATTGGAATCTATTAAAGAATATAAAAAACCAAGACATGTGAAAAAATGTTTCCATGATGAAATTAATTTATATGGTAATTTCCACTTAAAATAATCATTCACTGTTAATTATAACCCAATAAGAGAGTAAATGATGAAAATTAATTTTAAATTAAAAAAAACTAGGTTAAAATAAATGGGGTTTTAAAAACAATAAATATAAAATTTCCTCTAAATTTAAATATATTCATAAAAAATCTTGATTTTAATGCCAAATTTCGAAATATAACCTTTAAATATTTTCAAAAAATTAAATAAACAACCCTTAAAAAGGGAAAAGTTTAGATGGATTGGTAAATCCCTTGAATTTTATTAATGGTATGATAATGGTCATCCATGGCATGGTATATACCACAAAAAATAAATTAATTTTTAAATATAGATAATATCATAATGAATGGAAATTGAGACAAAGAACCCTTTAAAACATAATATGTTATTAAGTATGAATTATTTGAATATGATATAGTGAGAAATAAATTTATGTTGCTAAGAGTATAGTGTAAATTTAATTTACTAAAAATAGATTAGAAAATACCCAACCAATCAAAATATTTTTCACATAGAAACATATATGACCTGATAAAAGAAGAATTTTTCAACAAAAACCCTATCTTGGGATTATCTATTTATCCAATAGAATTTAAAATTCTACATAATATAGTTCAAATTAATGAAAATATTACTCATGACCATATTAATATTTATATCCTTTTGTTTTAATATTATATATTCATTTATAACACGATTACTATTATTTATTTTCATTGGTTGATAAAATAAAAAATTAATCATTTTTTATTTTTATATATTGCTATTTATCATGATTTCATGTCTAAAAGTTAAATATCACCTTAATAGATGGTGTACTAGAATAACAGTTCAATATGATTTATGAATTTCTAATTCCATTACATGATTTTTAAGTATGTTTTATGTATATGAAATCTATAACAATATTGTTTCAGTAAATTTAAATAGACATGATTCATTATATAAATATTTATTTAAAATTTCATATCACTTATTAGTGAGGAAAACTAAGGTGTAAGGGTTAAATCAATCATCCCTCTTTTTTTATGAATTATTTCTTCTAAATTAAAACTATGTAGCTGATTAATGTCCTGATACTCTTTGTCTTTATTTGTCTCACCCATACTTCAACAATATAGTAAATAAAATAATTGAAACTTTTATTTACAATTTTTAAACTCTATTCAACTGTATAATTCTAATCATGGTTTTTTAGTTCCCCAATCATATGATATAATGCACAATATAATCAAATAGTTATAATAAGGAAAAGCATGTAATTTTTAGCATAAATTCATACAATGCACCTAATCTGGAGTCCCACTTGAGGATATATCTTTTTCATCCCAGAAAAACTATTTTATCCAAAACAAGTATAATATTTTTATACTCAAGTTTTATCATATTCCATGTTATATTGATCAATATAAATAATAAAAAATTATCAAATAGTCAAATCATGTATAAAATATTCTTATTTTTCTTAATTAGGACTTCACCAAAAATATATTTCCTAACCTTCATCAACACATTCATTTATTCATAAAAAACACTTTCCAAATATTTAGAGTACTCTAAAATATAGATTTTATTCTAATTTAAATGAACTCCCATAAATAATCACTTATTGTATCTTTATTCATTAAAATAATTTATTGGATTACTAATTCTTCATTCCTATTCATTAGATTAAATATTCTTCATGGTATTAAAATATTGAAGGTGTCTTCAACTTTTTTCATTAATTCTTATAGTTTAAATATTAATACCAACCACATGAATTTTATTTCCCTTTTTCCCTAGGTATTATTGAATTTTAATGCTCTTTAAAACATAGACATCATGTCTCCTACCTCTTTAGTCCTTTAGGCTGATCTAAACAATCTTTAATGATAGGTTTTAATTTACCTATATGGTATTTGAATAATAAAGCACTCCAAATCAACTTATATCCAACTAAATTTAAATTATTACACATTGAAGTGAATGAGATTATTTTATGAATTTATAGGGAGTGGAACCTATAATTGGGAAAAAATATGCTCCTACGACTTCTGCCATTTTCTACATGCACGATATAAACTATATCACAATGCATCACACTCCCTCATAGTGTGGAATTATAAAATTCAACTTCTTCCTAAACCACTTATTATTTAATATTTAATATTATATTAAAATATTATTATTATTTTTTTATTCAAAAATATTTCCTAGAATTTTCATGCTTATATTTCATCTGAATTATTTTTTCAAGAGTTTTGTAATTTTTAAAACACTTACCGTTAAATTTCTCAAATTTTTTAAAATCAAAATTCTCAAAAAATTGATGTTCTCTAAGATAGAAACAAATTTTATAAAACCTTAAATTTATATGACTTATGAATAAATCCATAAAAAGTTTTAATGGTATAATAAGGAGACTAATGAAAGTTATACAACATTTTCAGAAGACTAGTGGAATATGTTAGGTACATTCATAGAATAGATTGTTAACTTTAGATTATATTAGATTACCTGAATGTGGTGTTCATGAAAACATAACTACCAAATTGTTCTTCTATTATCACCACTAAAAATATATATATGGAACTTTTATAGGTTTATATAACCATCACATATTTTGGAATCACCATTAAACATCTTTGGATTATACCTAACACAAAATGTTCTATTTTCATTTTTTAGAATATGCTGTAATGAAATGAACCTTATGCATACATACTCAAATCACATCAGAACTTATTATGATGGTATGTTGTCCATCTCACTAAGATTCAATCAACTCAAATTTTCTCTAATAATCATTTATAATGTTTACCATTAATGGATGGATTTCTCTATGAATCTCAAAACTTCATGTATCTTCTTTGTTTTACAAGTTTTTATTCAAACTTATCCACAAGTTTGAAATAATTAAATTTTACCTATAAATATTAAAAATAGTTTTCCACCATGAATTAATATATGTAACATATTCTATTAAGATCACTACATCAATCATCAAAAATATAGTTCCACTATATTGAATTTACCAGCATGATATCTCCAAGAAGCATCCCTAAACATCTTTTTTATAGTCCTTTAAAATTGAATCAATTAATTTGAATTAATTCCTCACATCAACAAATAACATATTAACATTCATTTAGTAAGGAGAAACATTTCAATAATTGAAACAAATATAACAAATACATTGAAAATTAATAAATATTAATACTAGTATTAGTGAACCATATTTAAAAAACTATTTAATTATTAATATAAAATCTTATAAGTTATTATGTTTTCTTATCCATCCATTATAAATGTCTATATAACCCTGAATTTAGATTATTAAATCATCCCAAATAAGAATATGATATAATCATTGGATGAGTATTGAGGATATTTCATTATTAAATTATAAAAATACATGGGACATGGCCCCTTTTCCATTAGAAAAGAAAAAATTATATAAAAATGGGTATTCCAAGTCAAGGAAGAACATAATAGTAATAAAATGTGCAAGTAAATTCTAGTTTCAAAGGGTATTTAATAGAATAAAGGTGTTGATTTCCCTAAAATATTCTCTCATGTAATAAATCTTACCCTTATTCAGTTGATTCTTAGTATTGTTACATTATAGGAATTATATATTTAGAATATTGATTTGAAGAATTCTTCCCATCTTAAATATTTATAAAATGAAACATATGTGTAGAAACATGATGTATGTATTGAGTTAAAAATGGAATTCCTAGTGTGAAAATTCTAAAAATGAATATTTAGGTTTAATCAAGAACCTAAGCAGTGGAATAATAAGTTTAATGAATTCATGAGTATAAATTCATTAAAATGGTTTCTCATATATCAATTCTATTTTTTCAAATATTATATTTGTTTATATGTCATAATTATTATGTATTTGTATGACATGATCATTATAGGATCATGTATGCATAGGATTGGTGAGAGGAAAGGGAAGCTAGTTTAGGAGTTGAGATAAAAGATCTTAGATAATAAAGTATGATTTGGGGAATGAAAATCAAGATAGACCATGTAGATAAACCCTTGATGTTATTAGAGGTTACCAACATTGGTAAGGTTTTGAGAAGATTCAGAATGCTAGAAGCAAATACATATTATATTCCCCTAGAAGGAGTTCTTAAATTGTTAAATGATAAAGAACCAAATAAAATAGAATATGTTATATATATGGAAACCTTTCTTTATGAATAATTTTTTTAAGATTTATGTATTTCATTGTCTATACATAGATTGATATTTCTCACACAGTGGGGTTATGATAAGGTACATGGATAACCCTATAAAGAAACACTGGGAAGTTTTGAAGTGGGTACTATTCTATTTAAAGTGAATCGAGGAAGTATCTATTTTATTAGGTAAATTGAATTCATTATAAGGGTATGTGGATTTTGTTCTTGGAGGTCATTTCAATGTTAGGAGGTGTACCATGGTTTATGTGTTTACTATAGGAGGAATTTTAGTAAGCTATATATCTCATCTAAAGAAGGTGGTGGACCCATCTACCAAAGAAGTAGATTATATTTCTAGAACTAAAGTTATGGAGGATATTTTTTGGATGAAGAAATAATTAGAGGATGTAGACAAAATGTGGGAGGAAAATTTAGTTCAATATGATGGTCATAGTGTTATACATATTGTAAAAAACTCAATGTTTCATGCTCAGATGAGGAATATTTAGTTACAGTACCATATGTTTAGAGGTTTAATATAGGATGTCCTATTGAAATTTTAAAATATATGGAACTAATAACCCAACATGTTCTTATGAAGCTAATGGTGACTTAGAAGTTGTGGCAATGTTGTGTAACTTTTGTCCTTCATTGATGAATGGAGGTGAGAGGTAGAATTTGGAAGAAAATTATGGTATAATCGAATGGAAAATAGATAGTATTGCATGAATTGGTATCTTAAAAATAAACATTTTATAAGAAAGTGATCATTAGTGATTTGATCAGGGATGGGGATTATATTATAAAAGTTATTTAATGTTGGAACCATGTAAATGAGGTTAGTGTTGGACATGGAACCAAGTTAGATATTGTTGTAATGATGGATAACAGTTAATTAAAGGATTTTGGGATAAATACTAGTAGTTTATATTGTACAAATATTTGTAAAACTCAATATTTAACTTCTATAATGATGTTATTGGGGGTTTCAGGGGGCAGTGACCCCTTATTGAGGGTCTAAGGGTCTAAGGTACCAAACTAAAAAAATTAGGTATTGTAGTAATGATGTTCAATTAAAGTTGAGTTGTTAGGCATCATAAACAAAAATAATATAGTAGTTATGAATTATATATTGTATTATAGTATCATGTTATAGTGGTAAAATATCTCCTTGTACTTTATTTCTACTATTATTATTGTACAGTGGACCAAATATTTGTAATTTCCACTATTGGAATGTGGGTTACCATAGCACCATGTTTTTTATAATCTCTATTTGAGTTAGGGTTTCAATAAATCAAAGATTTTTCCTTATAGTTTTATCTTTTAAATAGTGAAATTTTTTATTTCTCCATATACATATGAATTATTCCCAGATAATGTAAATCTTTGAGTTCTTGTTCTTCTTCTTCTTCTTTATCTTTATTTTTACACTTTTAATCTGGTTTCAAGAATCGAATTTCATTGGTTCTCCTACTATTTCAGTAATAATACACACTCATGAAAATAAAAAAATATGCATGTACATACACATAATTGTATTCAGATACACATATGCATACATACACATATACATACACAAACATATATACACATACACATATACATACATAAACATAAATACACATGCACATATATACACATATATTCACATATATATAAATACATATGCACATAAACATTTACATACACACATATATACATAAATAAAAATATATATACATATATATACATATATACCAATACATAATATATACATAGATTCACACATTGATATACATATACACATAGACATACGTATTTATATGCTTAATGACCAATGTTAGATGAACATTATCATGATGGCCAAGGACTCTCTAGAACCTATCCCTGGGAAGATCCTAGTGTATTATATAAATGATAATGTATAATAGAGTCATCTCTCCTTAAAATATTATTTTCATGTCACCCCACTTTTGATAAAAAGGGTATCCAATGATAGTTTTTTAGAGGAATAATTTAGGTCTCTTATGAAAAAAAAATTATTTTAACCTGTTAAAGTCTGAAACATTGGAATAACTACACTCGCCTTGATTCATCACTCGCCTGTGATCATTATATTTTTTTGTTTTGTTTTAATATTATAGATAATGTGAGAACTGTTGTCATATTTAATGAAAGAAAAGAATTAAATCGATGTTGGAGGCACCATATTTGGAAGTTATCTCATTTTGATATGAAGGTATTTAGATGGATGACCTTTTCTTTAGAGGATTTTGAATCTACTATTACGTCATTTTGGGTATGTTTTATTGATCTAACCATCCATATTTTTATACATGAATCCCTTATTTCTATTTCCATCACTTTGGGGTATATGATAAAAATTGATACCTCCACTTTGAATCAATTGATGCCCTCAGTGGCTTATTTTTTTCAGTTAAATTTATGTCACTAGAGATATACTCAAGCGTAAATAGATCAAAAATTAAAAAGATTTATTTTTCTAAAAAAAATCACAATGAATATTTGTGTATTTTTTACTCCATTTTTATAAAAATTATTCATCATTTCTCTACTTGTAGTTGATCAAGTGATTGGAAAGAAACGTTAAGTCATAGTTATATTGGTGGAATTACAATTAAATATTTTTATGCATGGAATAATTCAAACCAATATCGGGTAAAGAAAGAGGTTCAATAAGATTTATAATATCAACGTAATTTAGTCCAGAGGGTTTTTTACTGATGAATAGAGAACTCTAAAGGTAGTTTGTTTCTAGAAGGAGAAGGCAGCGATAGTAAATCAATACACATACTCTAATTCTACTAATTAAGGGTCAATATGATCTACTCTATAAATGGATAATCCTATTCCATCATGGGTATCATCCATTAAGGTTCTACGGATGATATAAATAAATTATTTCCTAATAATGGATCAATGAAGCTGATAAAGAGTCATCATACATAAATTTCCTTGGTGGATATAGCACTTAGGCAATAATAGGGGACAATTTCAGATGAAAAAACATATAATTTTCCATCCTACTCAATTTATTTTAGTATACCATAATTATGAAAGTTCTAAGGCACATAGTAGTCAAATAATAATAAATAGAATCTGAAAATTAGAATAAATAATTTTTATAAGAACATTAAAAATAATTTAATTGAATATACAACTACAATCTATAATAGTGAAATAAATGGAAACAAATAAAATAAATTTATAGTTTCAACTAAAGTTTTAAATTTGGTAGAATTAATCCAAACAATAATCAAAATAAATGGAATGAGGAGTATTATATTATAATACAGTTACTATTATAAACGATATATTGAATGAAAACACCCTCCAATCTCGTAGGTATTCACTTTTATCCAAATAAGTAGGATTTCCACTAACATTGACTTTGGGTATCCATGTTTCAAGCTCTAGAATGTCCTTTACTTTAATATATTCGAAGGTTAGTCTTCTTATCCCCAAATTCCATTAACTATAAACTCATCATTAGGTTCTCTATATTCACTTATTAGATGTCCTGAATCAATAAATATTGGTTTTAATTTATCTTCCACTAATATAACCTCTCAATTAGGATAGTTGAAAAAACGTTTTCTAACACCATGGAATCCATCAATCATAATGATCAAAAACAAACAATTATAATAAGAGAACATAAAGAACTCATAATGAAACATCACAAATCTTGTAATTCAAGTAAATTAGTCATAAATAAAATTATAATAATTGAAAGTTCACTTAGGAAATTACTATTTAAAATCCTCAACATAATTAGAATCCTATAAAATGAAACTTATAGAATTTTTTTCCTCTTAAAAAATCAAAGTGTGTATTTATAGATGGTTTTCTAATAGTCAAATTTAGTATTTCTTAGAGATAGTTGTAATAGAATATAAAACATGTGAACTACTGTTTTGATGTTTTATATATGAAATGATTCTTCCAAATAATTTAATTGGTTTATCTACAGTTCTCTCTTCCAGTGAAATTAAGTATGTGGTATAACATCATCCATTGAATTTAATATCATGAAAATATATTTCAATTAAATTGATATCCCCAGTGCAGTGCCTTTGAATATAGTGAATATACATGAGTATGGTAAGTAAGTTTCTCGGACTGATTTCAACTATAATTTATTCTATGAAGCATCCACTTAATAACCAAAAACTCAAGTTAATTTATAATGAAAAAACATTGTATTGTGATTTTCAAAACAAGTATAAAAATAAGTCATGGACTCGATAATATATCCCTTTTTTAAGAACATGTGATTTATAAAAATGATAAGTTTCATTGACAAACTTAATAGAACACTTTATAGTTTTAATAAAGTTATCCTTAATTTTTCTAATGGTTTTAATTTTCTATGATTGTATATATCCTCTTGCATGAAATAGTAAATATATTGGTTCATTAACAAATATCCCCATTTGTAAGTGAATTACTGTTGAGGTATGGAGTAGAACTTATAATTTCAAAATTTTCTCCTCATTTTTGATTTAAATAATGAATCACAAGATTTAAAAATTATTTAGTAATTAATATAATGTTTGGATTAATAAATGAAATATATAGAGTAATAAATAAAAACTTATTCTTTTATATTTATTTTTCTCTCTTTAAATATTTTCATCCCCATAAAATATGTAGGTTTATTTAGATGGATTCATCTTGAAATATAAACTTTTCTCTTCATTATGATTCAACATAAGTTATTTTTATAAGAAAATGCAATGAGTTTTTAGAAAATAAAATTGATAAAAGAAATGAACACATTTATTAATATGAAATATAAAGATAAAATAATCAAAATTTAAGTATTTAGTTCTTTTTAGAATTTTTTCAATCATACGTTTTAGCTTCTTTAACTCTATGTTTTTTGAATTCATCTGATAAATCTTCATGTTGTGATAGATTAGTTCAACTATTGAACTTAACATTATCTACCATTTTGTATAAGTATATGATTCATTAACATCGGTTTCAATTGATGTTCTTCTTTTTCACCAGTAGATTCTTCACATATTTTTTTGCTTCCAATGAAATTGTGTATAATGACTTCAAATAATTCGAATAAAATCATAGACCAAACTCTTGTTGGATTATAATAGGACTTTTAGATTCCCATTGAATGAAATGAGCTAAGGAAAAGTATTAAGAAAAACATGAACAATATTACCTTATAGATGAAATATTCTATTAAATTTCTTTATAAATTTTCCTTATGTAGGTTTAAATGAGATTCTATATAAAAGTCATAATTAAGTGTTTTGGAGAAAATATATATAATAAGATCTTCTGTTTTTTATAAATTGAAGTGCAATATCTCATTTTTATTTGTGATCTTTAAGAAAATGGTGTATTACACCAAGGATATTTTTTCATTACTAATGTTTTGGGTTCCTGGGTAAAGAAATAGAAATATTATTATCATAAATAATAGATGTTTCATTGTAATAATTTCTAAAATTAGTGACTATGTATTGAATCAACAACACATGATCATAATAACTTCAATATTCAATATATTTAGCTTCAGTTGTGAAATGTGAAACTTTGTGTTTCTTCTTTCTATACCAAGAAACAAAAGATTCTCCAAGAAAATGTCATGTTTTAAAAGTAATATTACAATCTTAATTACACCCACCAAAGTCTTTATTTGAGTAAATATTAAGAGTAAATTAATATATTGATGATTTTTTTTCATAACTGCTATCAAAAATAATTATAACAATGTGTAGCACATGGGATGACATAGGTCATTCTCCTGAGGAGCTATTGTGGTAAATCAATCACTAATACAAATTAAATTGTTTATATATATATATATATATATATTATTAAACAAATATATATTTATGTTTCATAAATTGGAATGAAATTCTAAAACTAGACATCAAAATTTAATGTAAATAGAATGAATACAGACAGAATGATGTTAGACAGAAAGGAGATCCTCCCAGAAGATTATCCCGAGTAAACCTTCATCATATCATTGTTAGCTTAAAATATACTTAATGAACATGCTACATCATATTCATTAACATAATATTTTACCTATGTTTTTGAATATATGATTAACTCAATGGTTGATTATAGATTGTGCATCCACATCCTCGATCTAAGGAGGATATTGTAGAATATGAAGCTATGGTTTGGGTGGAAAGTGGAGACACAAAGGATCATTTCCCACAAAGATTCCCCACAAACTAAATCTCATAAAATAAGAAACAAAAAACATTAATGTCAAATTAATGGGGTTCAATACCAAATTTATCCACTTATAACTTTTTCTGGTTAGTTACTCATGATCATGAGTATCAGAGATCACGGAAGTGAATAAATTAAGGTGGAAACACAAAAGTTAAAATTATGAGAAAGAGATGATGGGGATAAGAACAATAACATATACTAAAAATTTATAATAACATTAAAATAGAAAAAAAAACTAAAAATATACATAAAATTAAAAACAAATGATACCCCCAAATTTCTAACACTTCGAAATGAAAGAGGTATATAGTTTTATAGGAAAAGGAGGTGAAATGTTTGGCCCCAAAATCAACCTCTGAATGTTTCTATAGGAATAACCCAATAAATGAACTAAATTTCCAACATGCACTTCTTAAAATATGTTCTTATATTTCCCCCATGTTAAAACAAAAAAAATTATCGTAATTGGAAGCATTTGGAGAGAGATATAGCCTATTTAGTTCGGAAATTTATTATGGATAGGTGATAATTCAAATTACAATTCAACCAAATTACCATGAATTTATTTCACTGAAAATGAAGGAATCATGTGTCATAACATTAATAAAAGATTTTTCTCTGGATATCCTCTTTATACATGTTGAATTTCAGCTTGATTTATATTTCCATTTATGATATATGGTCCAGCAACATAAATCTCCAAATCTGGGTAGAGATTTTGATGCTGGACTTATGAGTTGGATTTGGGCCCTCAAATGATGAATTGAGATTTGGGACATAAAAAATAGAATGAATAAAAAAAATTATAGAAACCTAAAAAATAATAATTTTTTATTTTTAATCAGTAAATAAAATTTTATGTCTAAAAAATGGAAATAAATTAAAACAATTAAAATCCTGAATATACCAATTTAACAATTAAGCTCAAAATACCACTAAAACTATAAAATGTGAAAATATCCTGTAAAATGATAGTTTTTGGTATTAAAAACATTGAAAGTAAGATTAAAATAATTGAAAATATTTTATATATAATTATTCACCCTTAAACATCACATTCCTAGACATTCATCTTATACCATGGTCAAAACAAACTTCCCAAAGTATAAATGACAACACATATCAATTATCATATAAAACCAAAATATTATTCCTATAAAAAGGATTAAAATTCCATAAATCTGAAAAAAAAAATAATAACCCATTCAATATCATGTTAATTATCATATACATGTCATACCTCCCTCCCCAGAAAAATATTTCCCTCTTCACTGAAGGATTTTTTTTTTGTGGAGTTTTTCTCATTCTCAAGAACATGTGTGATTTCCAAATACTTTTTATCCTCCTAGTATCTCCACTTTAAAAGGTCAAAAATGTTTCCATCATGAGGTCTTTTTCCAAGATTTTTCTATGGATGAGGGTTCGAATGTTTTAAATATAAAAAAATTTGAAAAAGAATGATGATTGTTAATCTTCAAAGTGATGTAAACGAATAAAAACAGTTTTGCTCAAAAATGGTGTGCTCCTCAATCAGCTCAAAAGTGAATCACCTAAAAAACCTCATTATTTATTTTGTAATTTAACACTTTTAATTTCGTCATAAATGAATTTATTTCCACTTTCAATAATTTTAATAATTGTTTCATCATGAATTAATATCTGGATATCTCTTCAAAATCATGTTTTTTAGGAAAACAGAGGCAACTTTTAGCCTTAAAATATAGGTGAAAACCAGGCCCATATTTTTTATGGTATTTTAATCCACCCATAAAAATTGTCATCATGAAATTTCTTCCACCCAATAAACAATAAATATGGAATCACTTTCAATTCAAATAAAATATATTCTTCAAGAAATAGAAACATAGCTCATCTTCTCCCCCCACCTACACTTGAGTTTAATAATAATTAGGAATTTAAATTCTAGTGTAGGTTGGAAAGAGATAAATGGATTATAATTTGGATTCCTAACAAGGTATTAAATGGATACTAGGGTATTAATAAAGTTCATATTAAATGTTTTTCCAAACTTAGAGTTCAATGTCAACAAGGAATTTGAAAGTGGTGCCTCAATCATACTTAACATATTCCATAAACTCTAAAAGAATTTAAAAATGAGAAAACAAAAAGTTATAGATCACAAAAAATGTCTATAGACTCTCAATAAAGTTATAAATGTAAAGAATATGTCAAATAGGTTTATAAACCTCTCAGGGCGGGTATGATTTTCAATTTTATAGTACTTAATTTACATGAGTTTCAAAATCAATCAAATTTCATCAAATTAAAATATTGGAAATTCAGAAAAAAAATACATTCATAAATCAATTAAATCATTAAGAATTAAAATCAACAAAGTGTACAAAAACAAAAATATGGTTTTAATTTTCCAAAGTATTATATTAATCCAATAATGCTAAAAAACACACAAAAAATAAAAAATGAAAACATAAAAAATTCAAAAAATGACTTGAAAAGTAAAATGAAAGCACACACAAATATTTTAAAAGTAATTTGAAATCCCTCCCCAAAACATATTCACTTTACTAACTTCTTTTTATCTCAAATCAAATCAAGAAACATTTTCACATAAAATTTATATTATCCATAAAATAAAATAAGGAAAAGGAAAGACACAACCTGATTTTTTATTTCATTAGCATCCTTGAGTTAATCGCATAGCTTCTACCACATTAAAACAACAAGAAATAAATGAAAAGACATGAGAAAAATAAATAAAAATAATTATAAAGGGTAAAGAAAAGTGATAATTCTTGGTTTAACGCCCAAGTGGGTGGTAGGTTTTTAATACCCCTAGTCAAGTAGTTACAGTGGACTATACCCAATCAAAAGGTGGGAGTGGTTTTTTTGAGATCAATCACCACTTGTGACATTTCCTAGATTCCATGAGAAAAAACTTAAAGTATAGAACCCCAAAGAAGATAAGAAAATTTAAAACCCATGAGAAAGAATAATGAAATAATTTTAGGTCCATAGTGGAAGGGAAAATAAGATAGTGGTGCTCCAAGTTAACTTTCATGGTGTCTACCTACATACTGTATGAAAGTTGTTGCAGATGAGGTAGTGTCACCACCACCATATTCTCTAGATCTTATTCTTAAATTACCACTACATGGGTGGTATCTTCCTTAAATTCCAAGGCCTTCTCCATTTGTGTTGTACCATAAATTTTAAAAATGTGTAATTCAGAAAAAAAAAATTATCATGAATAAGATTAAAACATGAATAATTAATAAATAAATCTTCCCATTCAAGTAAGTCGGCTTAGAAATTGATATATTTTGGAAAGACCATTGGAAACTCAATCTAAACAGGTGAATTTTCATCATCATCTACCAAATAAATATAGATATATAGAGGTTTTGATTTTTTATTTTCAAGGATGGTATTATCATGTTTCAGTTTATCATCAACAATTTTATTCCATGATTTTTCTAAAAAATGTTGTTCTCCCATAAGTGCATTATCTTGAATTTATACTTTCGAAACATCATTGAGTAATGGTTTAGTATAGGATAAGGTAATTAATTCCTTTAGTATCTTCTTCTCACCTATCTCAGGTTCTTTAACAAAAAAAAGTAATGGTGAAACTTCTTCTACCACTTGTTCTGGTTATGGTTCTTGTTCAAGTTTGTCTTGATATGAATGTACATATTCCATTAGCCATTCAATTTTTTCTCTCCAACCCTTGTATTTCATCTCTAAGTTCTTGTATATCAAATTTTTAATTTCATTTTCTTTTTTTACTAGATAGTATTCATTCCATGCATAATAATAAAAATTTGAGTACATCATGAACAGAAAATATTTTTTTTGTTTTTTAGAAATTTATGATTTTTTCAATTTTTTTAAGTTAAATAAAAGAAAAATATATGAAAAATATGAATAAAAATAGTTACTGAAGACCACTTGGATACCTATAAATGGTGTCAATTTCATGAAGTGTTTTTATACATGGTCTCAAAATATTAATAATTAAGTGAAACATAGGGGCTGATCTAGGTTGTTATCTTGAGGAGTTGTTGTGGTAAATCAATCATTACTTCAAATTCACCTTTTATTTTTATACATATTTGTATAAAATAAGGATAAAATAAATTGAGGTTTGATAAATGAGAATGTAAGACTAAAATTATACATGCAAATGCAATGCAAAGAGAGTGAATGTTGAAAGAATGATGTTAGATAGAAAGGAGATCCTCCTAGGAGATTATCCATATTGAACCTTCATCGTCTCTTTGTTAGCTTCAAATATACTTAATGATCATTCTCCATCTTATGCATTAACATCCTATTATACCTATGATTTTAAATATATGATGAAATCAATGATCGCTGAGAGACGACACATCCACCTCCTCGATCGATGGAGAATATCGTAGAAGATAAAGCTAATCCTCGGGAGGCAAGTGGATACAAAAAGGATCCTTTAACACTAATATATGTCTCATCATAACTCTAATAAAATAAGAAACACAATACATGAATGTATAATGACTTGGGTTTAATACCATATTGATCCCCTCGGAACTTCCTCGGGTTAGTTACTTGGGATCATGAGTATAAGAGATCATGGTGCAGAATAAATTGAGGTGGAAACATAAAATATAAAATTATGAAGATGAGATAAGGGGAATAATAATAATAACATATATGTAACATCCCAACCCATCTCACCCCTAATATGAGTGCTCGACTAGTGGGTCATATGACCTCATGCATGTATTCTCGTATGCCAGAGGATGTTGACTAGCAGCGAGGGTCTCAGGAGGTGATAGTTGAGAGACTATACCATCTTATCATATTTTCACATTGGAATAAAATAATATAAATAGAGAATTGTTATTAGAAGGGTCAAATAAATAAAAGACGGTATCAGAAGATAGATAGTAAAGCTCAAATATCAACAAAATAATTAATATGACAATTTATGGAAATGGTTATACAATAGATGAATGGATATCATGGTGATGATACAAAATTGAAATAAGTAAACAATAAAACATGCCTTGAAACACAGTACAATAATAAATAAAAGATAGAAAAGACCCAAGGGAGATCTCCATGAGCATCCCAAGATCCTTCTCGGTCCTTTCCTCTAAACTCCCACGTTCAAGAAAAACATAAAACAACCAAGATTCTACAAATATAAGGTTTACTCAGGTACCAAGGGTACCTGAGTTGGGTGTGAGATATAAATATCAGCGGGATGAAACCCATGGTGTCTGGCCCAATCCATACAATGCATTATGAATTTAGAAGTGTGCCATATAAAATTAATGTAGAAATATTTTAAATTAAATAATATAAACTAGGTTCAGATTCCTCAACAGACAGTCATCCCGTACTACCTACTTTGGCCTAAGCTGAAAGTCTAAAAAGTATAGTTGTGAAAGGAAGAATATATAAACAAGAGCCAAAGTAAACACGATAATCCAAGAAGGAATTCCCCCAAACCTATGCTTTATCTTGGATTCTATCTCACATGTCATCATCAATTTATGCTAATAATAAAAGGAGAAGTGTCACAAATGCATAAGAAACTTATTTTAGTAATAATGTATGCATCTCACATATATATATATATATAAACAAATAATTCAATAAAATCCATCAAATCATGTTGTGGAGTATGAGCCCATCCCTGTAAATCTAAAAGAATCCTAGGTATTTCCACATAACATCTAATATAATTCAGTACCACCGAGTCTATCAGAGCAGATCCATAAGGAGTCCCTGGTATCACTCGAGGCATGGTGACTCTGATTCCATCTAGGTATCTCACTAAAGAAATGAGTATCACCCAAGATATAGCATAATCATATTTCCAAAAGGTTCATCCATGATTACTCTTGTAGGGAATTAGTATCACTCAAGAGTATAATAAACTACCTTGGAAGCACTTTCCTTGCAACCCAAAGCATCGCCCCCAACGTGTTTTGGTATAACCACACAAGCACGAGATTCCATCCAAGAGTCCTTAATAAAAAAGTCATGTTCTCACTTGGGCCACATCAAGTGATCTAAGTTACCATGTCACATTATAGGTAAAACATCAACACATATCTCACACGGAAAGCATATTTATAAATCATGCTATCAAAAAATCTCCATGAGCCACAAGATATCCAGTCTATCCATTAAAATAAACCAATACATCAACATGGAATAAGTAATTTATCACAAAAGTAACTCGAGTCTCTAAGCCAGAACACTAGGAAATAAGTAATAAACATAAGATAGGTTTAAAAAGGGGGGATTAGCTACAAGGAATAAGATATAACAATTAAATGAAACCAGTGGAAAACCACTTTGGTACAACCAATATACATACACAAACATATGCACAAGGTCCAAGGCATAATGGAATTTAATATAATCTCATGACTTTAGAAAAGAGGTGAGGAACATTTTATGGAAATAATCAACGGTATAAAACAAACATGAATAAAAATTTGTATATAAGGAATTCAAATGAGTTTAGAAGTGAGGTGTGAGGCTTAATGGTCACTAACCTAATTGTCCATTATACTTAATTAAATTAATAATATAAGGAATTTAATCCAATGAATTACATAGTTGGTGATTAATCTATTAAGGCTTGGGAATATAGGGCCAATTAGAATAGTGCGCCTAAAGGGGTGGCCAAGAGGCAAGTAAAAACCCTCAAATGGGTTTCTCCATAAGCGAAAGTCACAACAGACATGATTTAACAAACCAGCCCATTTAATAAATTATAAAAAGTCAACTAATTCAATATATCTATCCATTTATTCAAGGAGTTCTATTTGGTATGAGCTATACTACTAAATTTATTTCTCACTCAATTTTCCTAAACATGGAAAATTGATTTTAGGGTACAAGTTACAAAGGGTTTCTTGTTTATTACCCATGATAGATGTTACCAACTTTCCTAATTCACTATAACCATTACATTCAATTCATTGAGATGTAACAACTATATTACAAGGGCTCAAGCACCTAAACATATCATTCATTAATTATAACTCAAGAATAAAGAAAATAGTAAGTAAATAAGGTAGGAAGCATAAAATTATATCTCTACATCTATAGATTGAAGGCAGCACACCACCATTGGATGGGTTTTATTACAAAAACATGGATTTCTTATCATGAAAAACATATTTCACTTTTATAAATTTCACTAACTTTATCAAGAAAGGTTTTAAACTGAAAACCAAACTACATTAATTAAAAAATAATAGTGCTTTAAATAATTAATTAATGCATTACTAAAATTAAAGGTTCAATGAAAGGGAAACTACCTAAAAAGAATAACCAATTTAACATTCAGAACTTAACATATTTATCAGTAACCACTCAGAACTTCTCCACAGAGACACACATACCATCATATAAATATATATATATATATATATATATCCCATAACCTATTACATGTATTCCCTATGCCATGATGAAATACGTGAATATAGGATATATATCACTACTGAAAATAGGATTTTTCCCAACGGGTGTTTACCAATGGTTGGCATAAACCGTTGGGGTTGATGGGATTAGGACATATTTACCAACGGTTATACAGAACCGTTGGCAAAGGAATGTCTAGGGAAGGATTTCCCAACAGTTTAGTGAAATTGTTGGGAAAGGCCACCCCTTTGCCAACGGTTTCCCCAAACCGTTGGCAAAGGGGTGTCTTGGAGACACTTTAGCCAACGGTTCTAGTGAACCGTTAGGGAAAAGTCCCCCTAGAGAACCCCTTTGCCAACGGTTCCCCTGAACCATTGGGAAAAGGGTCCTTTCCCAACGGTTTTTAAAAACTGTTGGGAAAGAATTCCCCCAAATACAGGCGCGGGCCTGCTCTCCCCCCATTCAGACAGAACCCTAAATTTCTTGTCCAGCGGGGCTTCTCTCCCTCCTCTCGCGAACTCCCTCCATCCGAACATCGGAATAGGTGAAAACTCATCTAAAATTAGGTATCTTTTCCTTTATACACATATACTATCTTATTTTTATTGTTATTGATCTCATATTTGAGTTTTAATTTATCAATCGAGCTCCAATACTCTGCTAATCTTGAACTCCCCATCTGAATAGGTGAAACCCCAGCTGAATCATCTCAAATCAGGTATTTTATTCTTTATACATATATGGTACCTTGTTTTTATTGTTATTGATCTAATATTTTTGTTTTAAGTTAGGATTTTGATGTGACTTCAACGTGAAAAACAGGGAAATGAATGAATATGTTGTTAATTAATTAGTTTCCCCTGGAATATCAGTTGTGTTATAATGCCCATGATAAATAAAGGGGTAATGTAATAAAAGACCTTGAATAAATACATTGTGGAAGTTGGGGTATGTTTCCTCTATGAGAGGTTTTTTGTTCTGTTTCATTGTATTTTGTAGGGTGTTTTATGGGGATTGAGGTGACCAATTGGACTTTGTGATATGTGGGGTTGTAATGTGATGGTTAGTGGGCATGGAGGTGACATGTGAAGTTGTATGATAGTGATGATGTGTGTTGGTGTTGTGTCGTGTGGAGGTGTTGTGTGATGAAGTTGTGGTGTATGATGTGTGGTAAATGGATTTAATTAATTTAACATTAAATGAATGGACAATGTAAGTGTGAATGAAGTGGATTATAAATGAATGTGAGAAATGATATGCGTCTTCTGTGGTGGTGGTGTGGTTTATGTGTTTTATGGTAGTAGTGAAGTGTGTGATTATGTAGTTAATGTGAACCCATGGGTTGAGTTTTTTGTTCTATCTATATATCATGTATTTTTATGTTATTTCTACACATTACAGGGGGGTGGTATGTCTAGGTGGTGGTGGTGGGGTTGCAGGGGAGGGGGTGTGGGCTGTTTGGGAGGGTGGGAGGGGCTATCCAGGGGGGGTACGGGGTGTCCAGGGGGCTACGGGGGTGGGCGGGCTGTCCACAAGGGTGGACGGGCTGTCCACGGAGGTGGTTGGGCTGTCAAGGAGGGGTGGGCGGGCTGTCCAGGGGGGGTGGGTGGGCTGGACATGGGGGGTAGGGGTGTCCAGGGGGTGGGCGGGCTATCCAAGGGGGTGGGGGGCTATCCATATGGAGAAGGGGTGTCGAGGGGGGTGGGTGGGCTATCCACGGGGGTGGTTGGGCTGTCTAGGGGGTATGGGGTGTCCACGGGGGTGGGTGGGTTGTCCACGGGGGTGGGCGGGGCTGTCCATGGGGGTGGGAAAGGCTGTCGACGGGGGTGGGCGGGGCTATCCAGGGGGTGTGGGCTCTCCTGGGGGTCTGGGTGGGGTGTCCTGGTGGGGGAGGGGTGTGTGGGGTGTCCAGGGGGGTGGTATGTCTAGGTGGTGGTGGTGGGGTTGCAGGGGAGGGGGGTGTGGGCTGTTTAGGAGGGTGGGCGGGGCTATCCCAGGGGGGGTACGGGGTGTCCAGGGGGGTATGGTGGATTGTCTGATGTTTCTCTAATGATCAAGGATGGAATGTTTGGAGGACATCACAAGTCCTGACTGGTTGATCCTAGAAGCAATTTCATGATAATGGATGTAATGCCTATAGGGAATCTCTTGATTTTGGTGATCTTCTCCATTTTCATCAAAATACATGTTTGAAACACTGGGAGGGAAACTCTAGAGTCAGTGTGACATGTCTTGAAGGGTGATTTATGTCCATAGTGACATGATTTGAGGACATCACATGACCTAGTTGGTGTGCCTTGAGGGTGTTAAGGGAGCCATCTAACATTCCTGACATTTAATATGAGACTGAGATAATATGTATTGATTCCCCTATATAGAAGGAGATACATATCTATTGGAAAACATGTAGTCTGTATGGTGAGAATTAAAGGCTTTTCATTACAAGGGTGGCATATTCATGGGTGCCATCTGATTTTATTTGACATGTCAATGGGACATAAAATGATCAAAATAGGTTTCCAATGGAATGTATTGTGAATAGGATGAAATTTCCTAGTTCAATAAAATTTCATAGGTGATGCATGTTATGAACATTAGGGTCAACATATATTTCCTTCACCTTAGTCTCCCATATTTTAGTATTTCATCCATCCTTTTATCCCAAATTCCATAGATTTATACATTATTTTATTATATTATGTCTCAAATTATCTAAAATATGTGTTTGATGTTCTTCACGTGACCTATCATAATTCCTTCTCATAATCTATAGTGATCATGGGAAGATCCCATGCATGATTCATGATCACTCAAATTATTCTGTAGATCATACATAATGGAAGCCTTACAGGATGTGAGATGATTATATCTATGAAATCTACTCAGGTACCTGGTGAGGAAGTGCATATTAATTCAAAAAGGTAAATCGCATATGAGGATACCCTACTAATATGGTTATGGGATGAGGCATGCTCTGATGTGATAACACATTAAGTTCTTGTTGGTTTTACATTTTTTCAATAACACATTAGTATGTTTTTTTCACATGTGTAGTTGATACCATTATTATTTTCTTCCTTTATCATTTACTTAAATGTATTTTCTATTAAAGTTCAATCCTATTGAATTGTTTATGACAAAATGACTTATATGAATTCTTTTTACAGAATGGACAAAAGTTGGATGTATGAAACCGATCGTATCTCAAGCGATTTTCAAAACAATTTGGAGAGATTTATAGATTTTTCATTTCACAATGCTTCAGATAGTGGTCGCATACACTGCCCATGTTCCAATTGTGTTGGTAGACCTTGGTTGAGTCGTGAAGAAGTCAGCTACCACATAACCAAAAATGGTTTTCAAGAAAACTACTTTGTGTGGTATCACAATGGGGAGAAAATGAAATCTCAAATTGGTGATGATCGAAATGAAAGGACTGGAATGGAGAATTTGTTAGATGATCAGTTTCCATTTATTCGTCATCATGAAAAAGAAAGGATTTCAACTCAAGAAGACGTCGATATGAGGACAACTGATGCATCCAGTGAAAATGATGATATTGATAGGGTTAAAAAATTGAGTGATGTTGCCATGACTCCAGTATATCGACAATGTGATAAAATGAAAAAGCTGTAATTTTTAATCTGATTGTTTCATGGAAAAACTATGTATGGGATTTATAATACCGCAATCGATTATATTCTTACCCTCTTGAAGGATTTACTTCCAGATGATGCAGATATTCCCTCAAACCACTATATGGAATGGAAGTTAGTTGAAGAACTTGGATTTTCCAGAAACAAAATTCATGCTTGCCCGAAAGATTGCAGTTTATTCTGGGAAGAAACCGCTGAACGAAATGAATGTATAAAATGTGGCACATCCCGCTGGAAGTCAAAATCTGATGGAACACCATCCTGCGTTCCACAGAAAGTAATGTGGCACTTTCCATTGATCCCCAGACTCCAGAATCTTTTTATGTCTGATGACATATCAATAAAAATGAGATGGCATGATACCAAGAGAAAGAAGACTAATGATGAGTTGGTTCATCCTGCAGATGGATTTGCATGTTAGAGATTTGATGCTCAACATCCTGATTTTGCAGCTGACGTGCGTAATGTGAGGTTGGGTCTTTCATGCGACGGTTTTAATCCGTTTGGGCAGATGCTTACTTCGCACAGCACATGGCTAGTTTTTATACACATTTATAATCTTCCCCCATGGTTGTGTATGAAAAAATCTTTCACTTTCATGAGTATACTCATATCTGGTCCTTCTGATCCCGGCATTGATATTGATGTATACATGCAACCTTTAATAAAAGAGTTGAAACTTCTTTGGTATGTGGGTGTGCGCACATACGATGCATGTTCGAAAGACATATTTCATATGCGTGTTGCACTTATGTGGACGATCAATGATTTTTTGTCTTATGCAATGATGTCTGGATGGAGCACGAAGGGAAACATGTCATGTCCAGTTTGTATGAAGAATACAGGATCCAGAAGACTGAAACATCGTTGTAGTTTCAGTTTTATGGGACATCGACGATTTTTGCCAAAGGATCATCCATATAGAATGAATCGTCGAAGATTAGATAATACTATAGAGACTGATGATCCACCTCAGCGTATGTCTGGAACTGATGTGCTTAATGAATTGAAAGATTTCAGTTTTTTGTTCGGGAAGGGTCAAATGAAATCTGGAAAGAGAAAGAATGTTTCCAAAGAAACCTGTTACAATTGGAGGAAGAGGAGTATCTTTTTTGATTTGCCTTATTGGTCAACCAATTTGCTACGTCATTTCTTAGACGTAATGCATATTGAAAAGAATATATGTGAAATGTTGCTTTCAGTTCTTCTAAATGTCAAGGGGAAAATAAAAGATGATTTACGATCTCAACGTGACTTGGTGGATTGGGGCATCAGACCAGAATTGCATCCTGTGCGTATCAGTGAAAATAAATGGCAACTTCAATGTGCTTCTTATGTGATGACACCTACTGAAAAAAAACAATTTTTGGAAGTATTAGAGACTATTAGAGTTCCTGATGGCTATTCAAGCAACATATCTAAACGGGTCAATAGAAGAGAGTTGAAGCTAAAATCTTTGAAGACTCATGATTATCACGTTCTACTGCATGAGTTGCTTCCAATAGAAATCCATCATCTTTTTTCCAATAATATAAGGGTGGGTGTTATTCGGTTGTGCCATTTGTTTAGAGATCTTTGTGCTAAGAAGTTGTCCAAGTCTTTCTTGCAAAAAATGTTGACAGATGCCCCATTAATTTTGTGTGAGTTGGAGAAAATATTTCCCCCATCATTTTTCACATGCATGCTGCATCTGACTGTCCATATTCCAACTGAAATACTTCTCATAGGACCCGTTTCTTTTCATTGGATGTATCCAACTGAAAGAAATATGTTCACATTAAAGTCTTATGTTAGAAACAAGAATCATCCCGAAGGTTCTATCGTGAACGGTTACTTAGCTCAAGAATGTATGGATTTCTGTTCGATGTATTTGTCTGATCTTACTACAAGAATGAACAGACCAATGAGAAAAGAAGAAGAACAATATGAGCAAATTGAACCCAGTTTTCCATCACTTCCTCAAACAGGAGGAATTCATGGATCATATACATTGAAGACATTAATCCATGAAGAGCGGGAGATGGCACATCGCACAGTTTTGTTCAACTGTGATTTGTTCGATGACTATATCAGGTAACAAAATTGAATATGTATATCTTACATATATATCTATTAAACTATTCATATTTTTTTATCTATAGGGAACATAAAACAATGATAAATAGGAAGCATCGTTCTTTATCTTTGAGAAGGAGAGAGACTTTGCATAGCAAAGAGTTTTCTGCTTGGTTAAAATTGAAGGTAAAAATATTACTATTTAAATTAATTATTTCAATATTTACTTAAGTTTAACTATCATTTATATTACAGGTATTGAGTTTGTCTGCTGACTCTATCTCTGAGGAAATAAGAGCTTTGGCTTTTGGTCCTAATACCGTGGTTTGTGACTGTAAATCAATTGTTATCAATGGGTACAGATTTATTGTCACTGAACGAGCCAAAAACATGAGAACACAACATGATGGTATTATGGTTACTGCCACAACAGATTGTTATGACAGTGCATCAGATAGTAGAACGCGACTTGAAAATGTGGGTTATTATGGATTCGTTGAGAAAATAATAATATTGGATTATTACTCTCATGGACGAGTCACAATGATGAAATGCCATTGGTTTGATTCGATGACAAGACATGGCACATTTATTGATGATTGTGGATTTCGAGTAATTAATATGACCCGCACTCTTGCTACCGAAGAACCATATGTGTTGGCATCAATGGCTAAACAAGTTTTTTATGTCAAAGATCAACTTTAACCTGAATTTGGTGTCATAGTTGAAGTAATTCCAAGACATATTTTTGATGATGCTGGTGATGGAATTGACACTGTCCCTATTGCCATTGGAACCAATCCATTTATTTCTTTTGATGACTCCAATAGCTCAATTGTCAGAGTTGATTGTGAACCTGACGTTGTGGTTGGAAATATATAGAATCTTTCATCCATGTTCTCAATTATTTTGGTTTACCTTGAGTTGGGTTGTTAAGGTTGGTAATATTCATATTTATTTAGTATTGATCACAAATATGTTTTAGCTGACTTGACCGTTATGTGAATTTTCAATGTTTATTGGTTGCTGTTTTATTTGAATTGCATTTTCTAATTTGGAATTGAACTGTATTCAAACCAAATCAAACAATATTTCTAACTTGGTGAACATTACAACTTGTATGTTTTATTAAATTCATTCAAGCTCTTCTAAAACAATTGATAGCTAAATTACCAATGAATCCCCTCATTCCCTTATATATTTAGTTTTTTGGTTTACACATTAATTTCCTTTTTCTAATTAATTACATATTTGTTTTCAAATGAAGGAAATGCATCCAATTGAAGAGAGATGAAGAAAAAAAATGGCGGAGAACAATTGTCGGATGGAGGAGATGGACATTCCACCATTAGTGCCTATAGTGAGTACTTTATTTCAAATATATATATATATATATATTAACAGAATATATAATGTCATGTGATTAATTTTTTTGTAAACTTTTTTGTAGGATCCACCGTTACGTCGACAGTTATTCGACGAGGAGCCTAGTACTGGTCCTAGTACTCAGGCCGGTGGTACGAGGAGGGTTCGTACCAGAGGTGGACGTAGAGCTGCGCGTGCCCGACTAGACCCTGCCCCTCCCACTGACATTTCAGCCTTCCCACATTCTGATCCCGGTGTGTCGTTAGGGACACACGGGGTATTTAGGCCTCCCATGTTTTCGCTACCTTATTTATCTTCTGACCCATCATTTTCACATCCCATGATGATTCCCACTCCCCAATCAGCATCAGGTCATACAGCTGTTCCATCTTCTTTTCCTTCTACTTCTGTCTCTTCGAGCTTTTATATTCCATCGTCTTCAACTCCTGTTCCACCAGAGGGTGTTCCATCAGGTTCTGTGGATCCGGCGCCACTAATTGATCAGACTAGCGCAGGTATATTTATAAAACCCTAACAAATTTTTATAGCAATATTTATTTTCATTATAACATGTTTTGATAAAATATTTGTTTTTCTTTCATGACAGATACATCTACTGACAGGAGGCGGGGGCGGGGCCGTACACGCATGCGTTCGGTGTGGAACCGTCGCACACAGGTTATGGTGGAATATAATGAAGACAATCAGATGGTTGAGAAAACAGGGCAGCAATGTCGGAGTTTTCTGGCGACGCTTGCCAAATACTCCGACATCATTCCTGTCAGCCCGCTGTCGTGGAGACATTTGTCACATTAGGTCAAAGATAGAGCTTGGGCAGAGATATGGGTAAAAAAATCTGTTGTATTTAATGCCATGAATTATTTTTTTATTTATATAAATTAATATTTTGATTTCAGCTTCGATTTAATTTTCCTGATGGTGAGGGTGCACGACTGGAACGTCTAAAGGATTTAGGAGAGCTTTGGAGAGCCTACAAGCATGAGCTGTATATTGGCTGGCGTGCTAGAGTTGGCACTGAGTTAGAGGCGGTACCAGTCATGGATGACTGTCCTATAGAGCAGTATCATCAGATGATTACTCATTGGACGAGTACCCAGTTTAAGGTATGAATTACATTTGAGGTATTTAAATAATAACTTTCAAGTTTTGCATTAATATTATCCTTTGCATTATCGAATTTTATTTAGGAATCATCTGGAAAAATAAAAAAAAAACATTGATGCTGATGTGGGACATATTGATCCGTTGCATTTTTGACTTATATTACTGAGATTTGATGTTTAATCTATTCTAGTTGTTGGTTTTATCTAGACTTGTAGTATAGTATTGGAGTTGAGTTATTTTTATATATTGTCTGTTTTTATGCATGTTGTTGTCTTTTAGTGGTTGTTTGTTTGAGAACTCCCTGGACAACCCCCCTCATTCTTGGACCCTGGACAACCCCCCCCCCCCCCCCCTCCCCCTTGGACCCCGAACACCCCCCCAAACACCCCCCGGACAGCCCTGCGGACAGCCCCCTGGACAGCCCCCCGTACAGCCCCCCACCCTCCACCCTGGACCCCGGATAACCCCCCGGACAGCCCCCCGGACACCCCCCCCCCCACCCTCCCCCTTGGACCCCGGACAACCCCCCAAACACCCCCCAGACAGCCCCCCGGACAGCCCCCTGAACAACCCCGGACAACCCCCTGAACAACCCCTGAACAACCCCTGAACAACCCCTGAACAACCCCCTGAACAACCCCCGGACAGCCCCCTGAACAACCCCGGACATCCCCCTGAACAACCCCCAAACACCCCCCGGACAGACCCCGCACAGCCCCCCCACCCTCCTCCTTGGTCCCCGGACAGCCCCCCAGACACCCACCGGACAGCCCCCCCGGACAGCCCCCCGGACAGCCCCTCCACCTTCCTTAATTTCATTAGCTCTTAAATGTTTCATAGCACGATCAACTAAAATCTAATACATACTAAATATGATATAAAAATATTCTATATGAATTTCCATAAGATTTTAAGTGAAAACAAAAAGTGACATACGAAAAACTGACCAAACGCATTCGAAATGTGTTGATGCTTTAGGACAACGATCCATGGGTCATATGTGACACCAGAACTATGTTGTCGGTCACCGCGGGCACACGGCACGTCCGATTGATGTGTCGTCTGCTCGACCACTTCATAAATCACTCACCCATATTTGTCGTCTGATTTCAGGCCATTCTGAAATCGTTCGGCCCGTTTGGACCACGCTCACGCACGTTTACGAAGCGCGCGCATCACTTAAAACACGAATATTGAGCCGTACCGTGCAAACCGCATGTCTGATTGAGGTTCCGTTTGCGCGTACACATCACGAATAATAATTAGAATTTTTCACGGTGGTTTCATCTCAATATGAGGTCGTCCGCTATGAATTTGACCGTTTGACGCCCGTTTTGGCCGTTTATGACACCAGAACTGCGTTGTCGGTCACCGCGGGCACATGGCACGTCCGATTGACGTGCCGTCTACTCAACCACTTCAAAAATCACTCACCCATATTTTTTTGTCTGATTTCAGGCCATTCCGACTTCGTTCGGCCCGTTTGGACCCCCCTCACGCGCGTTTACGAAGCGCTTGCATCACTTAAAACACGAATATTGAGTCGTACCGCGCACACCGCACGTCCGATTGATGTTCCATCTGCGCGTACACGTCACGAATGATAATTAGAATTTTTCACAGTGGTTTCAGCTCAATCCGAGGTCATTCGCTATGAATTTGACCGTTTGATGCCCGTTTTGGCCGTTTATGACACCAGAACTGCGTTGTCGGTCACCGCGGACACACGGCACGTCCGATTGACATGTCGTCTGCTCGACCACTTCAGAAATCACTCACCCATATTTGTCGTCTGATTTCAGGTCATTCCGACTTCGTTTGGCCCATTTGGACCCCCCTCACGCGCGTTTACGAAGCACGCGCATCACTTAAAACACGCATATTGAGTCGTACCGCGCAAACCGCACGTCCGATTGACGTGCCGTCTGTGCGTACACGTCAAAAATAATAATTAGAATGTTGCACGGTGATTCAAGCTCAATCCGAGGTCGTCCTCTCTGAATTTGACTGTTTGACGCCCGTTTTGGCCGATTATGACACCAGAACTGCGTTGTCGGTCACCGCGGGAACACGGCACGTCCGATTGACGTGTCGTCTACTCGACCACTTCATAAATCACTCACCCGTATTTGTCGTTTGATTTCAGGCCATTCCGAAATCGTTCGGCCCGTTTGGACCACCCTCACGCGCGTTTACGAAGCGCGTGCATCACTTAAAACACGAATATTGAGCTGTACCGCGCAAACCGCACGTCCGATAAACGTGTTGTCTATGCGTACACGTCACGAATAATAATTAGAATGTTTCACAGTGGTTTCAGCTCAATCTGAGGTCGTCCTCTATGAATTTGACCGTTTGACGCCCGTTTTGGCCGTTTATGACACCAGAACTGCGTTGTCGGTCACCGCGGGCACATGGCACGTCCAATTGACGTGCCGTCTGCTCGACCACTTTAGAAATCACTCACCCGTATTTGTCTTCCGATTTCAGGCCATTCCAACTTCGTTCGGCCCGTTTGGACCCCCCTCACGCGCCTTTACGAAGCGCGCGCATCACTTAAAGTACGAATATTGAGCCGTACCGCGCAAACCGCACGTCTGATTGACGTTCCGTCTATGCGTACATGTCACGAATAATAATTAGAATGTTTCACGGTGGTTTCAGCTCAATCTGAGGTCGTCCGCTATGAATTTGACCGTTGGACGCCCGTTTTGGCCGTTTATGACACCAAAACTGCGTTGTCGGTCACCGCGGGCACACGGAACGTCCGATTGACGTGTCGTCTGCTCGACCACTTCAAAAATCAATCTCCCGTATTTTTCGTCAGATTTCAACCCATTCCGACTTCGTTCGGCCCGTTTGGACCCCCCTCACGTGCATTTACGAAGCGCGCGCATCACTTAAAACACAAATATTGAGCCGTACCGCGCAAACCGCACGTCCGATTGACGTACTGTCTACGCGTACACGTCACGAATAATAATTAGAATGTTTCATGGTGGTTTCAACTCAATCTGAGGTCGTCCGCTATGAATTTGACCGTTTGACGCCCGTTTTGGCTGTTTATGACACCAGAACTGCGTTGTCGGTCACCGCGGGCACACGGCACATCTGATTGACGTGCCGTCTGCTCGACCACTTCATAAATCACTCACCCGTATTTGTCGTCTGATTTCAGGCCATTCCGAAATCGTTCGGCCCGTTTGGACCACCCTCACGCGCGTTTACGAAGCGCGCGCATCACTTAAAACATGAATATTGAGCCGTACCGCACAAACCGCACGTCCGATTGATGTGTCGTCTACGCGTACACGTCACGAATAATAATTAGAATGTTTCACGGTGGTTTCAATTCAATCCGAGGACATCCTCTATGAATTTGACCATTTGACGCCCGTTTTGGCCGTTTATGACACCAAAACTGCGTTGTCGGTCACCGCGGGAACATGGCACGTCCAATTGACGTGTCGTCTGCTCAAACACTTCAAAAATCACTCACCCATATTTGTCTTCTGATTTCAGGCCATTCTGACTTTGTTCGGCCTGTTTGGATCCCCCTCACGCGCGTTTACGAAGCGCACGCATCACTTAAAATACGAATATTGAGTCGTACCGCACAAACCACACATCCGATTGACATGTCGTCTGTGCGTACACGTCACGAATAATAATTAGAATGTTTCACGGTGGTTTCAGCTCAATCTGAGGCCGTCCTCTATGAATTTGACTGTTGGACGCCCGTTTTGGCCGTTTATGACACCAGAACTGCGTTGTCGGTCACCGCGGGCACACGGCACGTCCGATTGAGGTTTCGTCTGCTCGAACACTTCATAAATCACTCTCCCGTATTTGTCGTCTGATTTCAGGCCATTCCGACTTTGTTCGGCCTGTTTGGACCCCCCCTCACGCGCGTTTAGGAAGCGCTCGCATCACTTAAAACACGAATATTGAGTCGTACCGCGCAAACCTCATGTCCGATTGATGTGCCGTCTGTGCATACATGTGACGAATAATAATTATAATGTTTCACGGTGGTTTCATCTCAATCCGGAGACGTGGTGTGGCCGGAACCACTCAAAGTGTCCGTCTTTTGTTTCAAAAGGACGTCATTTTAAGTGAAAAGCATTAACTGGCATACGGAAAACCGACCAAACGCATTCCGAATCTGTTGATAATTTATCCCAACAATCCATGGGTCATATGTGACCTGTACGAGCCAACCCAAGATGAATCCGAGTCACGGTGTGGCCAGGATAAGTCTAAGTGGCTCTCTTTTGTTTAAAATGGACACCATTTTAAGTACATACGGAAAAACAACCAAATGGATTCGGTTTCCATTGAAACATTAGGAGAACGATCCGTGGGTCATATGTGACGTCTATGAATCATCCTCGCCTCAATCCGACATGCGGTGTGGCTGACACCACTCAAAGTGTCCGTCTTTTGTTTCAAAAGGACGTCATTTTAAGTGAAAGGCATCAACTGACATACGGAAGAACGACCAAACGCATTCGGATTCTATCAATACTTAAGCACAACGATCCATGAGTCATATGTGACGTGTACAAGTCAACCCCGTCTTAATCCGAGACGTGGTGTGGCCGACACCGCTCTAACTCTGTCTCTTTTGTTTAAAATGGACACGATTATAAATGAAAAGAACAACTGGCATACGCAAAACCGACCAAACGCATTATGAATCTTTTGATAATTTATCACAATGATCCATGGGTCATATGTGACATGTACGAGCCAACCCGGGATGAATCTGAGTCACGGTGTGATCAGGATTAGTCTAAGTGTCACACTTTTGTTTAAAATGGACAACATTTTAAGTACATACGGAAAACCGACCAAACGCATTCGATTTCCATTTAAAATTTAGGAGAATGATCCATGGGTCATATGTGACGTGTATGAATCAACCCCGCCTCAGTTGGAGACGCGGTATGTCAGCACCACTCATAGTGTCCGTATTTTGTTTCAAAAGGACGTCATTTTATGTGAAAAACATCAACTAGCATACGGAAAACCGACCAAACGCATTCTGATTGTGTCGATACTTTAGCACAACGATCCATGGGTCAAATGTGACGTGTACGAGTCAACCCCGCCTCAATATGAGGTGCGGTGTGGCCGGTATCACTTCATGTGTATGTATTTTGTTTAAAATGGACATCATTTGAGGTAAAAATATATGGTATAGAAAAAACCGATCAAATTATGAATTGAATTTCGGATTCCACATATAATTGTCATCTAAATTTTAAATTGAATTCTATATGAATTATGTACGTTTATAATTACGTTATAAATTCTAATTTAATTATAGATGTGTATAGTTTCAGGATCCATTATATGTTAAATGTGTATGAATTTGTTCGTAATTGTATATGTATGTTTTATTTTATTGCAGGTACAATAATTGGATTGAAAATGAGGTCAAAATGAGGCCTGATGGAGAGGAGCCTGATGGACAGGGGCTGTGCAAATTGCAGGCTGCTGCAATTTGCAGCATAGGATATGCCAACGGTTTAAAACTGTTATCATATAATCCTAAAGAAGTTTTTACCAACGGTTCATTGAACCGTTGGTAAATATCTCTTTTCCCAACGGTTCTAAACCGTTGGGAAAGAGTTCATCCATGGGGATATCCCAACGGTTTGGGGAGAACCGTTGGGAAAACTTAAGGGATATTGATATTTCCCAACGGTTCTCCCAAACCGTTGGGATAGGGTAACGGTTATCAGAACCGTTGGTATATTATATACCAACAGTTAGAGGGGTTTTCCCAACGGTTGTGAACCATTGGAAAATATTATATTTCCAGTAGTGTATATATATTATACATACCTAGATACATGTGTTTGTATACCACTAAAGCTGATCAAAACTTCTTAAAGAAAAATCTTGCAATCCTCGAATGGAGGCGACAACATGAAATGATATAAAACACCTCTCCTTTGGTAGAGAATACTAAAACCCACTCGAAGGGGTCCTAAGAGATGATCCGCATGACCTAAAAAATTGAACGGAACCCATAAAGAAATTTTCAGGACAGATCTGCGGACGAAGGGATCCAGGAGGGGATCGCATTATGTGCTACAGGGTCACTCTAAGGGGGGTTGGTGCATCATGCTCTGAGAGGGAGGAAGAAGGGAGGAACCCCTATTTTAGGTGTTTAATAAATTTAAAAAAACTAACTTATTTAGTTTTTAAAATTCTAACTGTCTAAGATGAGTATCTTCAAGATAGTCCAGAAATAGTCCTTCACTGAACGTTCCATTAAACAAGAGAGATAACTAGTTGATCCACTCCATCTGACCATTCAAGAAGATACTCAGCTTGGACAGTTGGAATTTTAAAAACTAAATTATGATGTCTTCTTCAAAGGTATCTTTCATTTACCATGAACACATCCACCAAAGTACATACCTAACTTTCGGTGATGTTCCTTGATTTAGGCATCACCGAGACCAACAACAAGTCTAGGGTAACCTTGTATTGTCACAACATGAGTATAAGAAACTAACATGAGGTATTATATACTCGGTGTTTATGAGGGAGACATTGGTAGAAATCCAATATGTCAATGTCAGAGTATTGACTAATCCCAGAGTGGCATTGTCCTAGTAGTCAAGTTAGAAGAAATCCCTAGTTTACATGATTTTTCCCAAGGCATTCCTACATGGTAATCCAAGATTCACTCAGGACTATCCAAGCTTCAATAATAACCACGCATTTAGCGTTAAACACTGAAAGAACCAATTGAACAATCCCAATGGATTTATAATATTATCACAATGTAAGAATGATGCTCTCTTAGTGTACCTAGACTATGTCAAGATAGGGGACGTGCTCATCAAAAAGATAGACTATCCATTCAAAATAACACTAGGTCATAAACACCATAAAAGAAATTGTTTAAACAATTGGAATAAAATCCAAAACCAAACCCACCAGGATTTAGAAACACCCGAGTCTCCAAAATTTATCCCGGTCATTGGGATGAACTTGATTACTTTAACGCATAACCCACTCTACTACGGAGGTGACCTGAGATGTATTCAACAGCACAAGTCTTAATGATTACACCGAATTCATGAAGCTCATAACAACAATAATCACCTGATGGCACCACATACATGAAATCATACTACTCTGAGGTGATACATAATTAAGATGACTTTTAACTCAAAGAAAAACATAATGATTCATACATTACTATGGATAAGAGATATTCAAATTATCTAAGAAGTATCTAAAAAAACATGAGGCATGTCTAACCTACTTAAAATGAGCATTACCTAATGCTCAAGCCTGAAACAAAAGTCAAGGATACCATGACTACCTATCCAAACAAGGGGTTCATTTAGAAAGTTAAAGTCGTACTAGGTACAATGGAATTCAAAAGGAACCAAAAAGGAAGAAAACTCATTTTATTGTCAAGGATTTTAAATTTTAAGGTTGCTACCTACCATGGGATATCCCCTTACAAAGAACATGCATCAACCTGACTAATGCTTAAAAGAAGTCACTAGGCTCAAAATCTGATCATCTAAGCAATTTATAAAATAAAGAGAACCTATGGAAAATGATCATGCTTCCATTCCAAGGAAACTCAAAAAAAAGATTTATATACCCTTTCAAGAGGATCTTAAATAGAGGACACCACTCTAGGTTTCATTTTTAATCCATTTACATTTAAAACCAGTTTATAATAAAATATTAACACATTCAGTAGTTTGATCATATGAGTGGATATATACCAATCCATAAAGTTCCAATACACTTTACAGGTGGAATTAGGCTCCCATTTAATTATAGACAATAAATTTTATAAAAAGAAACCAATTATATATCAATCAAACTAACATGTCTCTACAAGTAGCTAATAGATAGAAACATGATGAAATCACAAAATCATGACATTTTTATCTGTGAGACTTACTAATAAGCACAGTAGCATGGTACGAAGAAAACATACTAGTAAATAGGTATCATGGAAATAGTCTAGCATGCTAAATATTTCACTGAACCATGGTATCTAACAAGAATGTTAAATAAATACTAGAAATTTTATACATTCAAGGCACACAATTTGAATCAAATGAAAAACTAAAATCCACCTAAATGGCGTGGAACTATGTATGGAATGTGAATTTCTATGTGCCTAATATAATGCATGTTATGTTTCATCCTTGTTGAACTAATATAATGGTAAATTTATATAGATTCCATAAATCCATAAGTTGGGGAAATTGCACTAATAAATCAAGGTGAAATCATATCAATTGTAATATCGAAAAGCTTAGACATCAATAGGCCAGAATCCATGGTGTCTTTCCCAATCCAAAAAATGCATTATGAATTTAAAAGAGTTCCACATAAAATAAATTTATAAATAAGTCAAATTAAATAATTTTACCTTATTATGGATTCCTAAATAGATAGTCTTCCCATACTACCTGCTTCGGCCTAAGAAAAATGCTTGAAAATTATAGTTTGTCAAGGGAGAATATATAAATAAGGTCTAAAGTAAACATGGTAAGCCAATAAGACCTACCCCCAACCTTGTGCTTTATCTTGGAGTCTATCTTACATATCCTTATAAAACTATGATAATAAGTTAAGGATTGGTGTCACAAATTCATAAGAAACTCATTTCAGTAATAAGGAATGCATCTCATATATATAAAAACAAAAAACTTAATCAAATCCATCAAATCATGTGGTGGAGTCTGAGGGCATTCCTGGCGATCTAAATGAATCCCATGTATCGCTACAGTATATCCGATATAATCCAGTACCACAGATTCCATCCTAGATGATACATAAGGATTCCCTTGAATCACTTGATGAATGGTGAATCTGAGTCCATCCAGTTGTCTCACTAAAGGACCAAGTATCCCCCAAGGCATGGCCTATCCATATTTCTAAAAGTTTCATCCATGGCTGCTCTCCTAGGGAATCAGTATCACTCAGGAATATAATAAACCACCCGGTAATCCCTTATCTGGAAATCCAAGGCATCACCCTTGGCACATCATGGTATAACCACCCGAGCAGAGGCGTCCATCCAAGATCCCTTAATATGGAACCCGTGTTCTCACCCAGCCCACATCAATTGAACCAGGTAACCAAGGAAAATTTAAAGGAAAACATCAACAAATATCTCACATGGTAATCATATATATAAATCATGTTATCAAACAAGCACTATGAGCCACAATCTATTCAAGCTATCAAGTAAAACAAACAAATCCGTCAACATGGTATAAGTCATTTATCACTAAATTAACTCTAGGATCTAAGCTAGAACACTAAAAAATAAGAAATATACATAAGCAATGTTTAAGAAAGGGGTCTTAGCTTCAAGGAATAATCTCTAACAATGAAATGAAACTAGTTCCAAACAACATTGGAACAACCAATATACATACACAAACATATGCATAGGGTCCAAGGCACAATAGAATTTAATATAATCCCATGACTTTGTCCAATAGGTGATCTATATTTTGTATCAAGAAGAAAAGTTATACAACCAAATTACATAGTAATTTGTATATAAGGAATTCACATGAGTTTAGAAGTTAGGTGCAAGGCTCAATGGTCACTCTCCTAACAAACCATTACCCTTAATTCTATTAATAACATAAGGCATTTAATCCAAATAATCATATATGTGGTGATTTATAATTTAAGTCATGGTAATTTAGCACCAATTAGGATATCAAACCCAAAGGGTGGAAAAGAGGCAAATAAAACTCTCTAAACAAGTTTCTCCATAAGCTAAGGTCGCAACAAACATGATAGAACAAACCAAAGCATTTAATAAATGATAAAAATTCATCCAATTCATTATATCTAACCATTTATTCAAGGCATTCCATTTGGTATGATCCATCCTACTAAGAATATTTCTCACTCAATTTTCCTAAACATGTAAAATTGATTTTAAGGTAGAAGTAATAAAGTGGTTATTTTTTATTACCCTTAATAGATGCTACCAACTTTCCTAATTCACTCTAACCATTCCATTCAAGTCATTAAGACATAAAAACTATATTATAAGGTCCTAAGAACCTAAACATGTCATTTGTAAATTATAACTCAAGGATAAATAAAAAATTAAGGAAATAAGGAATGCAGCATAAAATTATATCTCTATATTTTTAACTTGAAGGGAGAACACCTCCGTTGGAGGGGTTTTATTACAAAAATGTGACTTTGTTATCAAGAAAAACATATTTCACTTTTTTACATTTCACTAACATTATCAAGAAGGATTTTAAACTAAAAACCAAAATGAATTAATTAAAAAGTAAGAGTGTTTTAAATAATTAATCAATTCATTACAAAAATAAAAAGGGAAAGGAATGGGACCCTACCTCAAAAGTAGAACCAATTTAAACTTCAACACTTGATAGATTTATTAGAGACCACTCAAAACTACTCCACACACATGAAAATACCTTCATATAAATATATATATCCCTTATCCCAGTTCATGTATTCCTTACACCATTATGGAAAAAATTAATATAGGATATTACATATATATATATATATATATACACACTTAAATACATGTGTGTGTGGACCTCCAAAGTTGATCAAAAATTCCTAAAGCAAAATCTAGGCATCCTCGAATGGTGGTGACAACCTAAAATGATCTCAAACACCTCACCTTCGATGGAAAACACTTAAACCCACTAGAAGGGTTCTTGGGAGATGAGCATCATTCCTTCAAAGAATCGAAGGGAAACTGTGAAAAAATACATAGGAAATACTCACAAATAGAGGGATCCATGTAGGGATCATGTCGTCTGCTACAGGGAGGGCTGGTATGTTGCAATCCAATAAGGGGGAAGAAGGTAAGAAACCCTATTTTGAGGGTTTATAAAAAAAGATAACTTATTAATAATACTATTAATTAAAATTATTAATATTATAATAATTATAAATACAATAATAGTAGTAGTAATCGTCATAATAATTAAATTATTATCATTGTCAAAAACATTCTTTATTATTATTTTCCATTTTAATAGTCATGTAATTTATTTTCCTTTTAAACTTTAATTTAATTAATTTAAATTCTTTAAGAAAAGCACATTACAGTCTCAACTCCCAGAAATAAAAAGTTCAGATGCTCGGTTTTAAAAATGTCCCACCGAGTAAATGAAAAAATAATAATTTTCTTCACTTTTTCATCTGATTCAAAACATGGGAAATTAAAAAATACTAAAAATTCATAATACTATTAAAACATAAAAATATATAAAATATAAAAAAATGGACAATAAAGGAAACCTCTAAGTTTCCAACTCTTTGAAATGAAAGAGGGATATACTTTTATAAGATAATGGGGTAAAAATATTTTCTCTAAAATCATCCTTCTGATGTTTCTGCTAGGATGACCCAATAAATTTCCAAGTTTTTGAAAGTTTTAATATTTAAATTTGTTAATATATCTTCCATATGACAAACCACAAAATTTTATCTTAATTGAAAATGTGTGGAGAAAGATATAGCCCATTTATTCAAGATAGGTGACTATTCTTATTCCAATTAAACCGAATTACCATACATATATTGACTTCAAAATGAAGGAATCACATGTGGTCACCTTAATAAAATTCATCCCTATGGATTTCCTCTTTCTTGATGTTTAGTTTTAGCTCCATGGGTTTCAAAATTAATATGATATGGTCCCAAAAATAGAAATCTTCAAATCTGTACAAAGATTTTGAGGCTAGACTTGTGAGCTAAATTTAGGCCCTCAATTGATGGATTGAGCTTTGGGACCTAAATAATAAAATTAATTCCATCATGTATACCAAAAAAATAATATTTTTTAATTTTGATCACTACAAGAAAATTTATATCTAAAACTTGGAAATAAATTAAAACATTTAAAATCCAAAATATTCTATTTTATAAATTAATCTCAAAATACCACTAAAACTATAATATGTGATAATTTCCCTTATAATAACATTTTTGTGGGATTAAAAAAATTAAAATTAAGAATAAAATATTTGAAAATGTTTTCTCCATCATCTATTAAGGAATCAAATGATCCAAGATTTGAGGTTCCTTTAAGGTAGCGTAAAATCCCTTTTAAAGATATGTGATTTGATTCCATCAAATTAGGTTGGAAACCGGAATACAAGGATATAGAAAACATAAGTTTTGATAAACTATCTATTAAATAGTGTAATATTATTCCTCTAAAAAAATTATTCAAATATTTTTTTGGATTCATTAATATGTTGTTTATTAGAGGTTACTATCGAAGTACATATACAAGAGGCATTAACAAAACAAAAAAATTTTAGAAAATATTTTATGTACTTATCTTGAGTTGAAAATTTTCATTATGTTTTATAATAAATTTGAAAATCAAGTTATGAAAAAATAATTTCTCCCATTATTCTTATTTCCAACTCTCATTTCATAAGTTCAAAAAAATATGAGAGATATTTCTATATTGAAATAAAAATAATGTCATATATATAAATTTGAACCATGATGTTGTCATTAAAAACATTATTAATAAAAATATTTGGATCATTTATTCCCTTAGAAAAATTATTTTAAAGAAAAAATCCGGTAAATCTATCATGTCGTACTTTTGGGGCATGTTGAAGTCCACAAAGCTTTTTAGTGAGTTTAAATATGTGTCTTTCAAATTTATCAGCATAAAAATTAGGGGGCTTACAAAAAATACCTTTTGAACATAAATGATAATGAAAAAACTCTACAAATCTATTTTGAATATAGTAAAATTTACATATTCTACAAATTATATAAGCATTTGATTAGATTAAAGGATAGAAACTAGTGAAAAAATATATCTATAGTATATGGCTTAATCTTGACTATAACCCTTATAAATAATACTTGATTAATTGTGTAAAATAATTCAATTTTTATTGAATTTGTTTAAAAACCCCTATTTCAATAAAATTAATGGAAGGTTATTGGGTTGTTCAACAAAATCCCAAACCTTTCCCCTTAAAATTGATTAAGTTTATCTTGCATGGATCGTATCCAAATATTATCAACCAAGGCATATTCTACCATTTTATACTCAAATTGAGATATAAAAATATTATTTTCACACTCATTTAAGTAAATTTGAGTTTTTATCGACTAACGTGCATCTCTAATGATATTACTAAGGGTATTATTTCTTAATATTGATTGGTTCATCAAAAAATTGAAATGTTTTCTTCAACTATAAGTTGTACATATTATGTTAGGAGAACTTATAAAGTTTTAAATTCTATTATTCTATCTTATAAAGTATTAAATAATATGGATTTAGGTTTAGCTTTCAATAAATAAATTTAAGAAATCACAAAAACTCAAATTGGGGGATTAATTTTAGTACATTTATAAAAGGAAAAAATGGGATTTGATAAAATAAAATATGTACTATTTTTTCAATGGTACTTTTTCATTTATTGAAAACATGATACACCAAAATTATTATAGAATAGCCAAATAATATAAATTCATCAACCTTGGATCATATTTATGTAAACTATCTTTAGTATTTAGAATGAATAACTTCCATACAAATATTCTAAAGTACTATAAGTTAGGTTTTATTGTGTTCTATAACTTATAGGAAGTTTTTCTAGAAAAGTGTGAAGTAAAACTTAGATTATAGTATAGAAATTATTACTCATAGATTAATCTCAAAAGATTATTTGTGATAGAAAATTCACACAATAAACTTCAATTAATTTCTTAAATAGTTCTATAATTAATTTAAGTATACCATTTTATTAATTAGTTCTTGGTTCTAATAAATTATGTTTCATTCCATTATAATTATAAAAAGTTTAAACATTATAATTTTCAAACTTTACACCACAATCATTCTATATAGTAATTAGATTAATTTTTATATTTTTTAATAAGTACAAGAATGTTTTTGAAATGAAAAATATCATTCATTTTTTTGTGATAAAATATAATCAATTGAAACTAGTGTAGTCTTCAACCAAACATACACATAGTGTTTTCCTTCGATGCTCGTAGTTTTGGTAGGATAAAAAATATTCATGCTCAGTAAATAAAAATATCTAGTAGTTTTGATTACACTAAAAGGATTAAATAAATAATTATGTGTCCTACCATATTTACAAGGATCACAAACTTTGTAAGGGATTAACTTAAGTTTTGGTAGATCCCTCATTAGTATTTTCTTATTAAATTTAGCAAAATTTTAGCTATTATATTGTCATGGCAATTTATATCAATACCAATACTATTATTTTATTACACTTAAACTTGGTGGACCATGATTTCTAAGGAATTATAGGTCCAGAGTGTAATAATTCTCTTGCCTATCAATAGAGAGGGTTAATTTTGTTTTGGAACATTAAATAATACATTTATAATTACTAAATGTCACAAGTTAACCCCCTTTTATTATTCAATTTTTCTAATAATTTTATGCCTAATTCCAAAAATATAATAAAAATTAAATACTATTTTTACCAAGAAATTCAACAAAAATGATTCTAATTATTTCACCTTCTATATTATCACAAAATTTTATTTTTTCCACCTTTAATATCCTCATTTAATCATAAGTTGGTATTCATTCTAGTTAAATATCATGCAAAACCACTATCTATATATCAAGTGTTTAAAAAGTAGGTACCCAGCCTTTATTCTTAAAAATATTAAATTTAATTTTTTGGAAATCAACCTTTATTAGGTATAGAAATGATATTAAAGATAAAATAGGAAACCACATTTTTGTAACCCTTCTTGTTTTATCAATTTCTAGTTATATAGAAATATATGTTTTATAAAATTCTGAATATTTAATTCTATTTAAAGAAAATTTATTTTTTTACTAGTATCTTCTTTGAAAATTTGAATAAAAAGGTGCACTTTTAACTACAAATAAATTTGAATGGGAATATGACTTTCTCAAAGCATAACTTATTTCAAAAGATGATTTATATGGCTTGAAATTTCTATATAGATTAAAAAATTTTCTTTTTACCAATAAAAACTCAATTTATCTAGTTCAAGGGATTTAATAATGCTGGCTAAATGTGATGTTAAGGACACCCTTTGTTAGCGTGAGAAAAAGCGCTATTAATGCGGGTCTTTAATAGTGATTTTTACTAACATTATAAAAGGGAGTCATTAACAACACTAAAAAACTGTTAAATGGGACCCTTTATCAGCTCCTGAAAAAATTCACTTACTATTACCCCCCCCCCCCCATTAGTGCTATTAAAAGATAATTGATAAAGGGTATATTTCATAAAAATATTATATTTCATTAAAAATGAAAAATTAATATATTAATATTGTCACGAATTGAATCTAGTTGCCTCCAATACTGGCACCAAACCTATCCCATGAAAAGGCCTGAAGGTAATTCCCTATCTCCATGGGTTGGAACAAGTGCTCAGGTAACAATAAATTAGTTTTGGGAACGATTTACTCGAGTATAAAGGCATAAAACATTAAAAACTATCAATAATAAGAATATGAAATTTTTCATGCCAAAAAAGTCTTAACAAAACCATATCTGAATAAATGAATTTAAATATAGTATAAGTTTTCCGAATACAAATAAAGATAGCAATAAGACATCCAAAAAGACTCCACATGGCAAGGGGGTGGTCACCCTCGAGCCATCTCCACAACACTGCACCGCATGAGGGGTCTAACAGCCCAAACCGCCTTCACCCGAGGCTATACCTTTTCCTGAATCATACATAAAAAAGTATACTTACACCCATGGTGTGTAAGTATGGTGTGGGACTATTACCAATAGTATACCACCCAATGATTCTAAATTTCATGCAATACAAGGTGAAAAAGAAAGCAGTTTTAATATGCCAAGGAAAGCAGTGTTAAATTCCACGAAATGAAACTTTCAATTGGAAACAATTTTCAAGATAAAACTTTCATAATGTTAAAAAATTTAGATATAATTGTTAGTTACTTTATTTTATTACCAAACACACGCTATGAAAAGGGTAAATACCATAAATCCAATGAGCAACAAAATTGGGAACACCCCTAGGAACTAGATTTTTTTGGGCCCTATGTACCTCGTACCTTGATGTAAAGTAAGCATAGAAAAATCCACTCTCATTCACAATACACTAGTAAGGAACATAACCATAACATAGTGGTCCCCAATCATCATAAAAATATTTTAGTTAGAGTTTTCATTATTCAAATTCTATGTGAAATATGTATGAAACCCATCTGGTTCACTTGTCGTACTAGTACAAATCTGCCCCACCTACGTACCCGGGCTTCCCCCTTTGTAATCAAAAAATTTCAGCCTGATACATAAATAAATTTTTCATATGAAACACTAATAATGGTCACATACAATTAGTACAGTAGGTATACATATTTTAATCTAATTAAGACACACAACAAAACACTTTGATTTTTAAGGAAACAATTTCTCCAAATCCCGCATAGTTTTTCACCCAAAACTCCTTGAAAAACTCACTTTGTACACTAAGTGAAAAACGTTTAAGTTACCAAAATAAAACATTAAGCCCAATAAATTTAAATTAATCCAAATAATCAATTTTATTGTAGCCCCTTGTGAACAAATAAATGATATCTTTTCAAAACCTACATTTTCACACAAACATGGCACTTAAAGTTCAAATGTTCCACAAACTTCATTAAAACCCTTTTTCACAGAAACAATCAAAGTGGATAACAACTAAAAACATTATTTTAAGTCCTAATATATTTTAATAAAATCAATTAAGTATTTATAGGGAAACCCCAAAAAACCAAAAAAACATTACCATGAAAAAATCCCAATTTCACATGAAATTGGCATTTAAAACTTATTTTCAATACAAACACCACTAAAACTAATTTTTACAGCAATATTAAAATGATATAAACCTTATGATATGACAAATACATCATTATAAGACACAAATATTCCATTAACATGGAATAAACTACCAAATTAATGAAAACCCTTGAAACCTTTTTGGGAAAACTCAATCGCATCACCGACGTACCTCAAGGAAGGTAGATCAAGCATAAAAATAGAATATTGGATGAATAAAACCCAATATAAACCCCTAAGTTTGAAACCCTGGTTTTTGGACATTAGTAACCACAATTATAAGTGATGAAACCCTAATAAAATTGAATGAAACCCTAAGAAAATTGAAATAAGAATGAAGGAGACCCACTTACTTGAGGTGTCTTGAAGAAATTTCCCCAAATACACCAGTAAGTGAATTTAAAAATATAAAAAAAATGAAATTGAGGTTTGAAAAAGGAATATAAGTTCATTTAGGAACATGAATTGGGGGAAAAGAGTTAGAAATGGAGGATTTATGAAGGAAAAAAGTTGCCTCTTCAAATCTAGACGATTTGAGAGCCCATATGAAGAAGGTCTGCCCTAATTCACGATACATACATGTTCCAAAGAGGAGGTAAAGGTAATGGGGGAGAGACTAAGGATGCTATATTCTATTGGGAGGTATAATAACCTAAAAATTTTAAAAAATGAATAATTTATTAAATAAAAAAAATTTATTTTTTAAAATCTGGAATTGGGCTCACGGTTTCGCCCAAATCATGAAAACACACCCATTAGTCCAAAAATTCAAGCGAAACCCCCAAAACAAAGAAATAATGGAAATTAAATTAAAAATACCTTTAAAATATGTCATGTATGTGGAAATTCTCCCCACCATGAAATACTTTTTTCCCCAAAAAGTTAACCTGAAGCTTGATCAGAAAACAAGAATGGGTACTCTTCCTCAACTCATGACTTCTGCTCCCAGGTCTCATGCGTATCACTACCATGATGCCAATAAACCTAGACCAGAAGAATATACTTCCCTCAATGAACCTTCTCTTGGGAATCCATTATTTTCACTGGGCTCTCAAAGACTGACAAGTCAGGATCTATCTCCATTTCATCCCAACTCAGCACATAAGACATATCCATGGTGTATTTCTTCAACTGGGAGATAGGGAATACCTAATAGATGGATGTCAACTGAGAAGGTAAAGCCAACATATATTCAACCTTTCCAATATAATTGGTGATCTCAAAAGGGTCAACATACCACGGTGTCAGCTTCCCTTTCTTTCCCAATCGTTGATGGCCCAGACGAGGGGCCACTTTCAAGAATAACCTGTCACCCATAGAAAACTATAGGTCTCAATGCCTCTAATTAGCATATGATTTATGAAAACTTTGAGCTTTCAATAATCAATGCCTCATCAACTTAACCATCTCATAATTCTCCTACTCAACGATTGTCCCTAACAGTGAATTCTCACCTACCTCGGTCCAACACAGGGGGGACCGACAAGGCCAACCATAGAGTGCTTCAAAAGGATCCATTCAAATCAAGGATTGGTAATTTTTATTTTAAGAAAACTCAAAAAATAAGAAATGGCTATCCTAGGAACCTCCAAAGTCCAGAACACATGCACGGAACATGTCCTCCATAATCTAATTTGCCCGCTCTGTATGACCAACCGTTGGAGGATGGTATGTCATGCTCATATTAATCTGAGACCCCAAAGCCTTCTAAAGGCCTTACCAGAATCAAGAAGTGAAATGGGGGTCTCTATCTGAGATAACTACTGATGGCACACTGTGGACTATCACCACCTCCTGAAGATACAAATGTCTCAACTCATCCACTTTATCTATATCTTTGATCAAAATGATGTGTGTTTATTTGGTTAGATGATCAATCACCACCCAAATGGCATTTTTACCCCAAGGTGTACGAGGTAAGCCAACAATGAATTCCATATAGACCTCATCCCACTTCTACGTAGTAATGGGTAATGGTTGGAGAAAACCGGAGGGTCTCTGATGCTCTGCTTTCACCTTTTGGCATGTGTAGCATCTCGACACAAAGTCTTCTATGTCTCGTTGCATACTTGGATACCAGAAATTTCATTGCACATCATAATACATCTTGGTGGCCCCCATATAGACAGCCCACTGAGACTGGGGGTTATCTTGCATCACGACCTTCCGTAGAGATGATGGCACTACTGAGTAGCCCTTGAAGCATAAGATTCCCTTTGGGGATGATGACCAATCAGGAGATGTCTCCCCACCATGAAGAAACTATCTCGATCACTAAGAAATCTCATCTCTGAGTTGTTCCCACTGAATCTAATCCAATAGAAAATAATTCAACTGGACTCTTTCCAATAACACACCTCCATTGTGCTCCTTGGTCTCCACATGCATCTGAGTAAAGAGCCCCATAAATTTCCACTCATCACTAGACTTCATCAAAGCCTGCACTGGAACCCTTCTACTCAAGGTGTCGGCCACCATATTACCCTTGAATGGGTTATAGACAATGTCAATGTTGAATCCCTACAAGTACACAATCCAGTGATGCTTCTTCAAGTTGAGGTCCCTCTACAAGAAGATATAGGTCAAGATTTTGTGATCAGAGTCAGCCACAAACTTCTACCCAAAGAGTTAGCGATTACGAGTATTCAAAGCATGCATCACTGCTGCCAACTCCAAGTCATGGGTTGGTTAGCTATTTTTGTGTGGTCAGAATTGGAGAGAGCCATACACCACTATGTGGTCATCCTGCAAAAGCACGCACCCAAGACCCATACCTGAAGCATTAAAATAGACAACATACACCTTTCCATCATCTGAAAAAATCAAAACGAGGCTGGTATTCAGCTGCCTCTTTATCTCTTCAAACGATGCTTGACATTCTGGGCCCCATACAAACTTCACCCCTTTCTGAGTGAGCGCGGTCATCAGTGAAGTAAGTCAAGATAAATCCTAAACAAACCACCTGTAATAATCATCCTGGCCAAGGAAACTCCTTATCTCAAACACATTATTCGGTTTCTACCATGACATGACCACACTGATCTTCTCAGGGTCCACTAAAACCACCTTCTCTAAGATCATGTGCCCTATAAATTTCACTTCCCTTATCTAGAAAGTTCACTCTGACAACTTTGCATAGAGGTGTTGATCCTACAAAGTGCCCAAAACAATCCACAGGTGATGTTTGTGTTCCTCCTCAGAGACAGAGTATACAAGTATGTCATCCAAAAACACCACAACATTGTAATAAATATAATGATGGAACACCATGTTCATGAGTTCTATAAAGACCGTTGGAGCATTGTTCAATATGAATGGAATGACCCAATACTAAAAGTGGTTGTACACACTTCAGAAGGCTTTCTTCTGGATATCTGACTCTCTCACCCTAAGTTGATGGTATCCTGAATGCAAGTCTATTTTTGAAAACCACTTTTCCCCCTTCAACTGATCGATCAAATAATTTATTCTAGGAAGAAGGTATTTGTTCTTAATCATTACCTCATTTAGCTTCTGATAGTCAATGCACAACTGGAGGGATATTTCAGCTTTCCTTGCGAACAAAAAAGGAGCGGCCCAAGGAGAGACACTCAGGTGAATGAATCCATTGGATTCCAAGTATTCTAGCTATATATTTAATTCCCTTAGCTTGTTTTGGGCCATACGATAATAGGGAAGAGATATCGATTGTGTTCTTGGTGTGAGATCAATCGAAAACTCCACATCCCGCTTTGGGGGAAAACCTAAGAAATCATCATGGAATACCTTCAAAAACAGATTCACCCCCTGAGGTATTGCACCTTCAAGGGAAATACCCTCATAATCTAGAAAGAGAGACTATAAATGGAAGGTAAGACTTCCCAAATCTTGGAGTGTAGGTCTTTAATGACTCGACCAAGGATCTCATTCTCTCCGAAAAACCTGATAACTCCCATCAGGTGCTGTGAAACTCACTTGTCACATGTAGAAATCAATGTGTGCCTGGAAGTGTACTATAAAATATATTCCAATTATTATGTCAAACAGTTCCATGTATAGGACGAAGAGGTCCCACTCCATCCCATCCCATGATACAAAAAGCAGACACAAGGGGCACGTGAGACCCTGCTCCTTCTTCTTTCCTAGCGGAATCACCAACTCCATCGCAAAAGACAAAAAATTGGATGGTAAATTCAGAATGTCCACAAAATGGGTAGAAATGAATGAAACAAAGGTGCCAATATCAAAAAGAGTAGCAGATATAGAATATGTGATCAAAACGATACCTCGAACAGTCGACGGTCCTACCTCTGATCCTGGTGGTGCCTGATCCACCGCATGGAGATGTCTGGTGTCTGCATAAGGATAACCATTGTTCTATGGATGTGCTCTAAATAGGATATACTTAGAAGATGACCCAGTCCTACTACCATGGTCAACAAAACGGGATCTCCTGGTCCTCGATGGCTCAAACTATACTGGCACTCCTCTTGGAGCCACTGACCCTGCCCCACTCAAAAGTGGATGTGCCACCCTTTAGAAGCATTGTAAATGCCCAATGCCTCCACACTGGTAACAAGTCTCTTGAGGAAGTGTTCATTCTAGTCAGATGTTCTTGGTCTTCCCACACTGATGGCACATGACCGATATTGCATTAGTTGTTGCAGAAGAAAAATACCTCGAAGAGTGGCCTGAACTACCACCTCCTTTCTTCACCTATTCCTTCTGGTTTCTTTTCTTCTCTGAGGAGCTTCCACTGCCCACTACTACTACTGAACTAGAGAAACCATCCCTTCCTTTCTAGTCAATATCCACCATACATGCTCGATCAACAACCTCAACATAGGTCCTTAGCTTGAACAAGAACACCTGGGAGTATATCTCTGGTCGAAAGCCCTTCTCAAACCTATGGGCCTTTTCATGCTCATTGGAGATGATTTTAGGAGCATAAAAAACCAAATTAGTGAAAGGTTTGGTGTGCACCATCACAGATACATTCCCCTGATCAAGGTCCATGAACTCTCAGGACCTAGCATAAGCCAACACCTCAGGGCAGTACTATTCACTGAAGACAACTTTAAAGTCTCTCCAATGCATCTACTCATTCTTCCTAGTCTGAAGAACTAATTCCCAACACCACTGATTGGGACCCTCTAATAGATAGGAGGCACACTTCACCATATGTTCCTCAGGTGTATCCAGAAACTTGAACATGCACTTGATCTTGTCAAGTCATTCCTCTTCTTACTCGGGTTTTATGCTGCCTTGGAAGGTGTGTGTCTTATTTTTCAAGAACTCTTGGGCCTTTTCCTTTCTAGGGCCAGCCTCATCCTTTATAAAAAAATATGGAATAGGATCTTGTCCCTGTCCTAGAGCCTGGAAATCTAGGACCATATCCTTGACAAGCCTCTGATCAATTGGTGTGGGAGAACTCTCTCTGGCTTCCTCCTGTGGGTGCATGGGAGCTTTCCCGGGAGGCATGTTTCTAAAAAATGAAATAGTCAAAAAAACAACAATCAATACCATAATTCTGAAAATTTTAATCAAATACCTCAGATATAAATAACTTAAATTCATTACAGTAAGAAAATAAACAACTACTCCACTCCGTCCGATGTCCATATGGGGTCTGCAGCCCACACGTATCACCTGGAAGTGAAGTCAATCAGACAATTCCAACGTCCCCCAGTGACTCAAGGTCAGCCATGATAGGTGAAGTCCAGGAACCCTAATCCCAACCAAAACCTCAAACCCCAAAAATCCAAGATTCTTTCTATCCTAACTCAATCCAAAATAGTAATATAACCCAAAACTATTGTCCTCCTTTGATACCATTTTTTCACGAACCGAATCTGGTCACCAACAGTACTGGCACCAAACCAAGAATATGGAAAGGCCTAAAGAGAATTCCCTATCCTCACTGGCTGGTGAAATTTCCTTGGTAACAATAAATTAGGTTTAGGAATGATTTACCCATGTATGAAAGCATAAAACATTAAAAACAATCAATAATAAGAATCTAAAATTTATCATGCCAAACAAGTCTTGACAAAATGAGATCTGAATACATGAATTTATATACAAAACAAGTGGGTCAAATAAAAAAAATACAACATCAAGTCATCCACAAATACTCCATAAGACAATGGCGTGGTCACCCCTAAGCCGTCTCCATAACATCGCACCACAAGAGGGGTTTAATAGCCCGAACTGCCTTCACTAGAGGCTTTAACTTTTCCTAAGTCAAACATATCCAATTATAATTACACCCAAGGGGGGTAAGTAGGTTTTGAGCCTAATACCTATAGAATACCACCCAATTATTTCAAAGTTCATGCAATACAAGGGGAAAAAGCAAGCAGTTTTAATATGCAAAGGAAAGTGGTGTTAAATTCCAAGAAATGAAACTTTCAATTAAAAACAATTTTCAAGATAAAACTTTTATAATGTTAACACATTTATATAAAATTTTTATCTACTATATTATACTTCCAAAAACACCCTAAGACAAGGTTAAATACCATAAATCCAATGAACAAAAAAATCAGAACACCCCTAGCCACTAGATTGTTTCGGGCCCTATGTACCTCATACCTTGATGTAAAATAACCATAGCAAAATCTGTTCTCATGCACGATCCACTAGTAGGGAATATACCCATAACCTATTAGTCCCCAATACTCATCCACATAGTTTTTTTATAGTTGTATTTATACAAATTCTATGTGAAATAGTGATGAAACTCATCCAGTTCACTAGTCGTACTAGTACAAATCCTCCCCAACTAGGTACATGTGCTTCCCCCTTTGTGTCAAACAATTTAAGCATGATAAATAAATCCATTATTCATATGAAACACCACTAATGGTCACATAAAATTAGTTCAGAAGCTATACACATTTTAAACCACTTAAGACACACAACAAAACACTTTGATTTTTAATGAAACTATTTCTCAAAATCCGGCATTGTTTTACAACCATAACTCCTTGAAACCCCCACTTTGTACACTATGTGGACACTTGTAACTTGCAAAAACAGATAATGCAGACCAATAAATTTCAATGAAACCAACCAATAAATTTTAGTGAATCCCCTTGTGAACCATGAAAATATAACTTTGTAAAGCCTCAATTTTCACGCAGACATGGAACTTAAAGTTCACATGTTCCACAAACACCATTAAAACACAATTTCGTAGAAACAACCAAAGGGGATAAACATTGAAAACATTATTGGAAGCCCAATTATCATTAAATAAAATCAATTAAGTATTTATATGTAAGTCCCAAATAAACCAATAAAACATTTCCATGAAAAAACCCCAATTTCACATGAAATTGGCATTTAAAATTCATTCACAATACAAACACCACTAAAACTAATTTTTGCTGCAATAATAAAATGAGATAAACCCTATTATATGATAAATACTGCATTCTAAGACAAAAACATTTCATGAACATGGAATCACTTACCAAATTAATGAAAACCCTTGAAACCTTTGTGTGAAAACTCAATCGCACCACCACTGCACCTCAAGGAACGTAGATCAAGCCAAAAAAATAGAATATTAGACCCAAAAATCCCAAGGTAAAACCCTAGGTTTAAAAAACTAGTTTATGGAAATTAGGAACCTTAAGGATAAGGGAGGAAACCCTAAAAAATTGAATGAAACCCTAAGCAAATTGAAAAAGAATGAAGGAGACCCACTTACTTGAGGTATCTTGAAGAAATCGCCCCAAATACACTAGTATATGAATTTAAAGATAGCCAAAAATAAAATTGAGGTTCTATTAACGAATATAAGTTAATTTAGGAATTATAATGGTAAAAAATAGTGATAAATTAAAGAGTTACGAAGGAAAGAAGTTACCTCTTCAAATATGGATGATTGGAGACACCCTTATGAAGGTATGACCCAATTCTCGATGCATACAAGCTCTATAGTGGGTGGAAAGTTAATGGGGTGTGCCTAAGGATGTTATCTTCAAGTGGGAGGTGTAATCACTAAAAAATTGTAAAAATGAATAATTTATTAGATAAAAAAATTTATTTTTAAAATTGGAAATGGGCATCGGGGAAGGCTCAATGCCTTAAATAGAAACTAAAATCCACCATGATTATGGATTCATAAATGGTCCAAATTAATATGGTGGTGTTAATATGTCAGGGGCGACCAAGTAGAAATTTTACTGGATGAAAAATGTTTAAAAATGGAGTTATAAAGGAAACAAAATTTATTTTTTTTTTAATCTTGAATTGGGCTCACGGTTTGTCCCAAATCATGAAAACTCACCCATTCCTCCAAAAATGCTTGGGAAACCCCCAAAACAAAGCAATAGTGGAAATAAAATTAAAAATACCATAAAAATATTTCTTGGATGTGACAAATATATTTATATTGATATAAATATAATATATATTTATTAAATAAGTTTTAGATCATACTAAATAGGCATTCACACTTAATATATAAGATATTTAGTTAAAATGTCTTATAAAATAATTAAAAAATATTTTTAATTAATAATTTTCTAGTTAATATCACATAATAGTGATTTTTTAACAACCCGGGTATTTTTAAAATGATTTTTTTTCATTCTAGAACTAAATAGAAAAATTCATTATGAATTTATAGTGAAATAAGTGGTATTTATAGAAATTAAAGAATATATACTAGTAGAATAGTAACCTATCTTGTGAGAGTATAAATAAAATTTATAAATATTATAAGTGAAAATATGATATATTTATATCATGGAATAAGTGAATCAATGTTTTGAAAATGATAAATTAAGTGTTAGTATTTTTGGGACACATAAATTTTTATTTTCAATTTTATAATTAATATAATGATTTAAAATAAAATTTATCATCATAAAATAGATTCATAAATTAATATTTTGTTTTATGATTATTATAATATAATTTTATTAGACCTTAATTAATTTTTCAAAGAGTTTTAAAATCTGTTATAATTTTAAAATATATATTTTTTTAATAAATGATGATTTTAATTAAATATTAAATTTCTAATATTTAAAAAATTATTTTCACAAAATGGAATTTATTTTTAATTCTACATATATAAAAATGGTTGGGGTGAATTTTTGGGATTTTCTGAAATTATTTAATTTTGGTGAATAGTGAAATATTGTAATTTATATTATATATTCATTATAAGTTAAATACACTATTCCTTGAGTCATTCCTAATGTAATCACCATAATATAAACTCCGCTTAATTATATTAATATATTTAGTGATAATTCTCAATCTATTCATAGTATTGAGCTAAAATAATAAACTAATGAATAAAATATTCAAAAAACACTCCTCTATTCCACTATAAATATTACCCCTATCATCTCTTCTCCTCACACCTCAAAGCCAAGTAGCTTGTTTAATTTCATTACAATTCCCTTACCAAGCCTCTTATATTCATCCAAGCCCTACTGGTCTCACCAAAAGGCCAAAACCATGTGTCATACATATGTTCTCAAGGAGAAGAATTCAAGAGGTAAAATCCTCTTTCATTCTATTTTATTTTCTTTTAAATTTATTTTATTTTCTTAGTGTATCCTAAACTCCCATCATCCAAGTGGAAATACAGCTCAAGTATATTACATATACTATAATTTTATTATGTTAATGTAATATCCATGATCAAATCTCTCCTCTTATCCTCTTATTCTAAAAGTATGAAAACACCGTCAGTGATATGTCGATTTTCCATCATCATTGATGAAGTGTTTTCATTTTCCATTACCACCTTCATCGAAGGTCATAAAACCATTATTATTGTTAAATAAGATTTTATCATACATATTATAAGTTATATAATGTTCTAGAACCAATATTTAAACATTCTATTAAATAAAATTATATAATTTTGTGACGGTTATAAAATCTGCAACAACAAATTAAATAATTTTCATTGATGTTTTATCTAATGAATCATCCTCATATCATAAGAAATGGTATTTGGTATCATTTAAAATTAACAAAACATATTAATACCATTTCATTCCACTTCTGTAGTTTTCCTTCCATTCAATAAAAAAACCATAATAAAGAAACCATGGAAACCATGAAATAAATGCACTTGAAACAATGAAATTAAAAAAATATTATTAATAAATGGGTTGAAAGGTGTTATAAGAAGATCATATAAGAAATTATAAATATGAATAAATTTTTTTAATATAATAATTACACTCTTTAAACCATTATACATGAGACTTGAACACATTTTAAGGAATTCAAACCTGTGGTAAGAGACTTCTATTTAAAAGGCTCTTTTAGATTTCTATTTTTACAAAATTCATAAGGATGTTTCTATAATGAAATTATTCATGTTTTGTAATTATTTTCTAGTTCATAGGAATTTTTTATGATGAATAGTGGTACATATATCTCCCACTGATTCATTTGGTATGTTTATGTTGGATGTTAACAATAATGGTTATCCCAAGCTTAACTGTGATGGTTACACCATAAGGTAATCATGAGGGTTAAATTATAAGGTAGTTATAATCGTTACATTGTAAGGTAGCTATAACGGTTTAAAATCATATGGTAGATACTAGGGTTTCTATTTTAAGTAACTAATTCACCAAGTTACTTAAATGGTTTATTTATATTTTCTATGTTTCATAATATCTTATGTTCTCATAAAGTAAGTCTATGATTCTTTATATGTGAGATGTAAATATTTGTGAAAATGATTTCATATATTTATAAGTATTTATGGAATAACAATTTATTTTCATCTTTTTATACCCCTCACTAATTTTTTTGTTCTCATAATATGTTTTGATATGTTTTCCATAGGGTTTTAAGTATGGATAAAAGAAAAGAAGCCAAGATGAATTTCGTAAAGATTTATCATGATAATAATTCATGTTATATTAAAAACATTTGTATTATGAAACAAATAGATACTGTTCTAGTAGCATCCACTTTGTATTCTTGTTTGTTTTCATGTATGAGTTATGATATAACTCTCTAAACCTATAAGAAGAAAAGATCTTTGGGAATGAAATAAGTGTATTCTAGTTGAATTAACTAGATTATGTAATGTTTATGGTTGGGTCCTTATAGTTGGTATCAATGTATGGTTTAAAAAAATTTAGGTGTTAGGATAATGTTAATATAATTCCATAAATTATTTTTACCTTATGGTTATGTTGAAATGATGTAACATTTAAATATTACCATGTTGATTCATCTAAGATATATTTTTTCAAAATGATTTTCCATAGAAGAAATAGGGAAGATGAAGTAAGAAGTCACTGAGAGGGTGATATCTTTCCCAATATAAGACCTACAATTTTGGGAATTAGAACTGAGTAGTTTTTGATAGTAATGAATCAGTTGACATAGGAAATAAATGGTGGTGGAATAAATGAAAAATAATAGCAAAAAAGACCACAAAGAAACATAGAGATAATAGAAATTTTTATGAGGTAGCACCCTCCTGATTTTAGTGGATATTTTGACATAGTGGTGGATGAAGGGTAGATTAAATCCATTGATAATATATTATATTTCATGGTGTATTCAGATAATCAAAAGGTTAGCCTTAATATTTATCATTTGGAAGTTTAAGTATAACAGTGGTGGTCACTGGTCAGGAATACCAAGTATAGTGAGGAGATTTATTCCTTGGAATGGGATAAATTTTAGAATATTTTTCTTGAAAAATATTTTCTTCAAGAGGTTTGAATTGAGATAGAAAGAAATTATTTGAATTTAAAAAAAAATGAAAAATATTCAGTGTCCATGTGTGAAAAAAAATTCACCAGATTGGAAAGGTAGGATTAAAATCTTTTTTGCGATATTGATAGTAAAATAAATCATTTTTACTCAATAATGAAGCCAAGATATCAAATGAAATATGTTTCTCGTAAATTCAAAAGTTATGAGAAAATTTTTTGATGTGTTGAGAGGATAAAAATGAAAATTTATTTATTATCATGTATACTTTTATAATAAGAAGAATTAAAGTTCTAGATGGAAAGAAATGGGTAAGAATCAATCAAATAAATGTAAAACTAAGAAATTCCAGTCTTCAGTTTGTGGGAACTGTGGTAAAAAAGAACCATAGGGAATGCCTTAACAAATCTGGGAAATATTTTCAATGTGGTAAGTTTGGACATGTGGCCTAATATTTTAATGAAAAATATCTTAGTGTCTGTATGATTAATTATAATAAGAAAACTGCAAAGTGTACCAAATGTGGTGAGAAGAAGAATTATGAAAATACCTTCCCAAAGAAAAATTTGAATGATGGAAATTAGCCATATTATAAGCATAAAAGTTTCATTAAAATCCTTTGAAACTACTTCTATAGATGTTGGGTCATCTAATGAAGTGGTATCAGGAACTTTTTTTGTTTACATGGATTTTTCAAATGTATTGTTTGATATGGGGTCTACACATTCCTTTATTTTTGAGAAATTTTCTAATAAATTGGAAATTTCAACTGAATAAATGAAATCAAAACGTATGGTAAAAACCCTAGGGGGAATATTAAGGCGAAATGGAATTTTCATAATTTTCATATTGTTGTATGTGGAAACGAATTACCGGCAAACCATGTTATGTTTACCTTATTATAGTTTGATGTTATTTTGGGTATGAAGTGGATTTCTTTTTATCATACATGGATTGATTGTAGATCTATATAAGTCATTTTTTAGAAATAGTTTTAGTGTGTTTACAATAATGAACCTATAAAATTAATAACATATCAAGAAGCTGATAAATTGTTAAAAGATAGAAATTAATGTTATCTTGAACATATTTTCAAAAATAAGGGTATTTTTCACATTAATGATGAGCTCGTAGTAAAATAATACTTGTATGTTTTTCCTCTGGTGTTTCTTAGTGTTATACATGATCAAAAAAGATTAATTTTATATTGACTTAGTTACTAATGCTAAGAAAATATCAAAACCCCCTTATCAAATGGATCAAGTGGAACTTTTAAAATTAAAAATTCAATTACAAGAGTTTTTTGATAATGGTTTCATTCATCCTATCACTTCACTTTGGGGTGTTATTATTTTTTTCTTTCAAAATAAATATCATTCCATGAGACGTTTCATTGATTATAGATATTTTTTTAACATTACAGTTGACAATAATTATTAATTATTTTATATTAATTGATTTTTTTAATAGCTCTGAGGTGCTTAGTATTTTTCTAATATTGACTAAAGATTTGGGTACCATCAGCTAAAGTTCAATTAGGATGACATCCTAAAAATTTATTTTTTTACTAGATATGGGCTTTATGAGTTTTTTGTTGTTCCCTTTGGTTTGAAAAATTCCCCTACTATTTTTAGGGATCTTATGAATAGAATATTCCATAAATATTTGGGTAATTTTTTATTGTTTTTATTAATGATATTTTGGTTTATTCAAAAATTTATTAGCATCATGAAAAACATCTAAGGATTATTCTACAAAACCTCAAAGAAAATAAGTTATATAGAAAATTTAAAAAATGTATTTTTTGGTTGTAATAGATTTTTTCCTTGGAAAAATTATAAATAAGGATAGAATAATGGTTGATACCAAAACAATTTGGTTGATGAATGACCATGACCTACATATTTTATTGATATTTATATTTGTCTTGGATTAGCAAGCTATTACTAATAATTTTTAAAAACGAATTGTACGGTTATGTATCCCGATAACTAAGGTAACACAAAAAGGATAAAATTTATTTAGATAGAATATTTTAATATTTTTTGGAATTGAAAATAATATTGGCGAATGCTCTAGTATTGGACCTTCCTTCCAGAAATGGTGATTTTTTATCTATAATGATGCTTCATTGAAGGGACTTGGTTTTATTTTGATATAGAATGACCAGGTAATTTCTTATGCTTCAAGACTACTGAAACCTCATGAGGTAAATTATCCCACACATGATTTGAAATTAGCAGTTGTGATTTTCACTTCAAAAATTTGGATACATCATTTATATAAATCAAAATGTAAAATAAATACAGACCGTAATAGTTTGAAGTATGTATTTAATAAAATGGAATTGAACATGAGGTAGAGAAGATGGTAGGATCTGATAAAGGATTATTATTGAATAATCAATTACCATCCAGTAAAAGAGAAAAAAAGTGTATGATCCCATAAGTCAAAAACATCCTTCTACATTAACCATGTCACATTTGGAACATGACCCCTTGATTATGGATTTGATGAATTCTGGATTGGAAGTTGTTGGTATAGGAATTTCCTCTATTTTATTAGGTATAAGTGAAATAATCTCACTTAGATATAATTAAGCTAGTGTATAAAGGAGATTGTGAGTTGCAGAAAAGGTAGAATTGGTTAAAAATGGTAGGTTTGAAGAATTTTAAATTGATAAATATTGTGTTTTGAGATTTTGAAAGAGATTATGTGTGCCTTATAATTATCAATTAAAGAAATAATTGTTATATGATGCTCATAGTTCTCTATTTTAATTTCATCCTAGAAGCACTATGATGTGCAGATACCTTCAAGAGTATTTCTGGTGGGATGGAATGAAAAGAGATATAGCTTATTTTAACATGAAATGTTTCAATTTTCAATAGGTTGAATAATAGATATAAATACCAAAGGGGATGCTTCAACCATTTCTAGTACCAGATTGGAAATGGGAAAATATATTCATAGACTTCATGGTGGGACTACCAAAGACAAATTTATGTGCCAATGTGATTGGGTTTATTATTTATCAACTGAATAAATATGCACATTTTCTTCCTATTTGATATATTATGTACCTATATCATATTTATTTAATGTACCTCAAGTTAGGTTACATTGATTTCCTATCTCTATTGTATCTGACCATGATCTCAAGTTCACTTATAACTTTTGGAAAGGACTTCAGAAGTCATTGGGAATTAAATTAAATTTCAGAACTAATTTTCACCATCAGTGTGATGGAAAGACTAAGAAACCAATTTAGAAATTGGAGGATATTCTTTTATCTTATTCAATAGACTACCGAGGAATTTGGGATCATCATATTTATTTGGTTGATTTTTTTTATAATGAAAATTTTCATTACAGTATGTAGATGAAACCTTTGGATTCATTATATGGAAATAGGTTTCTAAATCCATCATTTTAGGATTAATTTGGGTAAAGGAAGTTGATGGGAATATAATTGGTGGATTAAGTACTTGAGAAAGTGAAGATGATCCGGCAACACATGAGGATAGCTCAGAGCAGGTTGAAAAGTTATATAGATAACATGAAGAGAGAGTTTTATTTTGAGGTAGGTGATCGCGTTTTCGTTAAAATACCTCCATGGAAAAGTGTTATTCATTTTGGTAAGAAATGAAATCTATGTCCATGATTCATTGTAACTTTTGAAATCCTAGATAAAGTTGGGCCAATTTCCTACCAATCATCCTTTCCTTAGATTTTATCTCAGGTACGCAATGTTTTTCATGTTTCTATGTTAAGAATGTATTTTCTAGATTCATCACGTTTTTTGAGCCTAAAATTAGTTTAATTCTAAGAAAACATTATTTATAAAGAGAAATCAGTTCAGATTTTTATTCTTAGAGGGAAGGTACTACAGAATGTGGTAATTCACCAATTTAAGGTTTTTTGGAGAAACCACATGGTTGAAGAAGAAAATTTGGAATCTAAAAATGATATATGGGAAAGGTATCCTCACTTGTTTAATAAGTAAATAAAAATTAAAAAAATTCAATTTCTAGAATTTGGAGAGAATGTAACAAACCAGGTTTTTATAAAATAATTTTTTTCATTCTAGAATTAAATAGCTAAATTCATTATGATGGTATAATGAAATAAGTGGTATTTATAGAAATTAGGGAATCTATACTAATAGAATATTAACCTCACCTATAAGAGTATAAGTAAATTTTATGTATCTTATAAGTGAAATATGATATTTTTATATCATAGAATAACTAAATAAATTCTTTGAAGATGATGAACTAAGTGTTGTTATTTTTGTGACATAGAAATATTTATTTATTATTTTATAATTAATATAATGATTTAAAATAAAATTTATCTTCATAAAATCGATTCATAAATTAATATTTTTTTTGTATTATGATTATAAGATAATTTTGTGGGAGTTTAATTAATTTTCCAAAGAGTTATGGTAACAGCCCCAAGGTTTCAAAAATATATTTAATATAGAATGTAATTCATGAAACACTAAGTCTCTACAAAACAACACATTGTTATTATAAACTAGCTATTAAACATAATTTTTTCACATCTATGTTTTAAATTTAGAAAAATGGACATATATCATTGTGATCAGTAAATTATTTAGAGACTAATAGGATGAAATTACATTTTTAGTGAATAGTAACTTGACCCATATGAATATTAACGTACCCTTAAGAATAGTAATATGATCATTATGAATAGTAACCTCACCCACGTAATTATATATAAAATTTTGGAACCTTATAAATGATAATAAATATTTAAAAATAATAATTACTAAGTGGTATTTTTGTGACTAATAAATATATAATTTTAATTTTAAATTAATATATTGATTTAAAATAAATTTAATTCACATAAAATTTATTACTAAATAAATATTTTGTTGTCATATGATTTTAGGATATTTTTATGAGACCTCATTTAATTTTTGAAAGTAGTATAAAATCAGTTCTAAACAAAAAACCTGTATTTTTCGAGTAAATGATGTTTTTAATTGAAAATTAAATTTAAAATAATGATAAAATTATTTTCTTAAAATGGAGTTCATTTTTTAATTCTACATATCCAAAAATGGTTAGGGTGATTTTTTGAGATTTTTGAGAAATACTTGAATTTTTTTTTAATTGTGAAATTCTATAATTTACGAAATATGCTAAATAAATGAATTTCTAAATCATGATTGAGTCATTGATGATGTAAATGTCCATTGTTTCAAATTCACATGCACTTATTACCATTTTAGGTCACAATAATAAATACTATTCATACTCTTGGGCCAAAATAATAAAATAAATACTAAAATAATTGACAAACCATCCTCTCCTCCACTATAAATACTACCCATCACCCCCTATTCCCATAACACCTCTCAATCTTTGATCCTTGCCTATGTTATACCAAATACTTTTCCCAAGCACCTCCCCCATGAACAAGACCTTCTATTCTCACCAAAAGGCCAAAACCCTTTCCCTTAAAATGGTTCTCAAGGAGTATTTTTTCAGAGGTAAACCCTCTTCTTTTTTCTTTTAATTTCATTTTCAATTTTTTCATTTTCTTATATTATCCTCAAATCCTCTATAAAAATGATCATGATAACTAAATTATCATTTATATACTGAAATTATATTATGTTAATATAATATCCTTCCACAAACTACCATTTCTCTCCCTCTTTCATTTTATAAATGAAATCATCATTCAAGAGGTGTTGATATACAACCTTCATGGACGATGAAGTTTCAATCCTAAAATTATAATTCAAGGATATTCATGAAACCATTTTAAGGTAAATATTTTAAAATTTATAGTATAACCCCTTTTATATTCTGTAAGTAACATATTGACATAATACTAAACGGCAAAACAAAATGAGTTCGTTATTATCAATAACCACAATAATAATCTAAATGATTATCACTAAATGTATTATCTAATGATTCATATAAATAATATATAACCAAATGATATATATAAACCTTTACAATTATTTATATTCATTAATAACAAGTAATTAAAATTCTTGAGAATTGTGTCAATTCTACATGAATTCCTTTAATTATAATCAAGTGAACTGATCATGAAATCAATGAACGATCACTCTGGAATGACATAATAAAACCTTATAACTCATCAGTAAGAAAATATATGTAATTAATAAAATTATAATAGATAAAATAATTATATATATGGTTCTGAATTATTAATTTATTTATTTAATTTTATTATCCAATACATTAATGTCAATTACAAAAAAACGTTCGAATATAAGGTAAGGGTTTTCTACCCAAACCACCATTTTCTTTTAGGTTACACTTTATCTCTATTAATCCCAATTAAATTATTAACTATTATTATGTACTCATCATAAATTATTTTTTAATTTTATATATGTTTGTACCAATCAGAATACTTATTTATTTTTTTGGTAGTTAAATGTTTTATAAATATATTTCCCAATTCTTCCTGATAGACAAGCCCGGTTTAAGGGAACTTCTCAAATTCTTACCTATTTTCAAGTATACTCAATAATCTGTTTTAATACAACAATATTTTTATAAAACCACACATTTAATCATAGAAAAACTACCTTAGTTTATTTCTGGTTTTATGAACATATTTTTCCAAATGAACTCTTCTTTTCAAAGTAAAAGGGTATTTCTCTCAAAAATTCCTAAATGATTTTATTAGAGTATTTTTGTCTAATTCTATACCACTATTTAATTTTAAGTCTTATTGAGGTTAATATATTATTTTTATCATCTAATATATTGTATTAAATTTTTTATAATCAGTTTGACTATGCATGTTCTATCTTGATATAATACACCATACTACTTAGAATGGTTGGTGTTTATGTGTACATATTGGGGAAAGTTATTACATATGTTCATGTTGTTTATGTTTACCTCCATTCATATGAGGAATTCATTGGACTTAAAAAGTGATGGGTGGGTCCCACTATATCCCCCCATTTTATTTTTAGGTCTCATGAGACAAAATAGAATTGGGTTTTGGCTAAGTCATTATCCTAGTATTTTCAGACGAATTTGTTAAGGCTTTGACAATATGTTTCAGAAGTCAAGAATTATGAATTCTATCATTATGGTATTATTAATTTATAAACCATGTGATTATTTGACTACTATAATATCAATGGTTATGTTTAATTATATTATTATCATTTATATGGCCTAATTTAATCATCTTTTATTCCTGCCATATTATGCAGAAGAATATTTTTGAAGGCATGTGTTTTTAGTTGTTCGTCATGCCTAGTATTTATTTTTATGATAAATTTCATTGTATTACTTACCCATACTGAGTATATAATATCACCCCTTTTTTATTTTTTTATTTCCATAGGTTTTTAATATGAATATAATGAATGGATTTTAGGGATAATCTTGGATTCGTAGATGTTTCCAATAGAATTTTTATTATGTATTTCATTTCAAGTTGTAATGTTGAACTTATATTTGTATCTTGTTTTCCAAAACTACTAAACTATTCATTCCTTTGAGATACAAATTTCTTGTAATCGTGAAAATTTATAAATATAAGTCACTGGGTCTGGGAAACTAGGTTCTGGGTCCATATATTTGGTATCATAGGAAGTTCAGTAGAGACCTTGAAAATTAGATATAGAAAAATCAGATTAGGGAAAAAATCCCAAAAGTAAACTTTGAGGATAATCATACAAGAAAATACTAGAATTTTGGTGAGTAATAAATTATGTGGATATTCATAGAAAATGAATCCATATCTATATACTAAAAGTGGACATGGTTTTGGGACATATATACCTAGGAGAAACAGCTCTGATAAGGTGTTATGGGCTTGAATCGGGGTAACCTTGTACATGGGAACAGGTCGTACTTCGCACCTAGTTATAAACTCTTGGGTGTATTCTTAATATAATTCACATATTTTTTAAAAGACATTATGAAGGATTTAAATATAAATACTTCATCAAGGAAACCATTGTTATGATTATGAAATTAGGCATGCATAAAATTTCAATTTATGTTAAGTTTTTTTCTAGTTCGACGTTATACATTGTGATTCATAACCAAATTTAGTGTATTATATTATTTAAAAATGGATACTAGGGGAAGGAATGGAAATTTAATGAACACACTTATACCATATAGAGATTTACCTCTTATGGAAAATAATGATGTTAGTTCTGAAGCTATGACTGGTGATGAGCAACTTATATCTACACTAGGACAGCTGGACTAGGTTATGAATAATAACCTTACCCATGTAGAGAATCCTAATCCAAAATGTGGATGAGAATTGTTAAACCACTTTATGAACCAAAAACCTCCATAATTCAATTGGACTACAAACCCATTTCTAGTGGAGTAGTGGATAAGTTTCTTAGAGAAGATATTTCTCGCTTTGGGGTGTAACGAAATAAAGAATGTTATCAGGGCAGTTTATCATCAATCGGGAGATGCATATAAGTGGTGGTTGTAAAATAAAAACATGAAGGTGGAGGAAGAAATAGAATAAATGTAATGGAGGTAAATTAAGGAGATATTCTTAGAAAAATATTTTCCTTAAGAACATAGAGCAGATATGGAGTGTAAATTCTTGATTTTGAAACAAAAAGAGGATAAAAATGTTATGAAATATATATCCAATTTTACAAGGCTAGAAAGGCATGTCACGGACTACGTACATATTCCAAGGAGTAATATTGATCGATTATTTTATTTTTTATAACTATTACTTTAAAGGGTGTTAGTTTCCCAAACATTATCATCATATGAATTTATAGACTCAGGTGCAATCAAGATAGAGAAAGAATTCTCTATGACTTATGACATTAAAGGAAAGAAAGAGAAGAAGAGGGTGAAGGAGGAAATAATGGATAAAGATAATAATAACAAGGAGAGTTTTCCAACATGTGATAATTGTGGAAATAAATACCCCAGAGCCTGCTTAAAAGGAAAAGGAGTATGTTACAAATGTGTAGAAAGAGGCCACCAAACTCGTGATTTCAAGGGGAGGAATGAAGCTACCAATTTTAAATGATATAATTGTAAACAGATGGGACATTATTCCAATTATGTTCCTAAGTGTCAAGGAAACATTACCAAGACAAGGCCAAGGGAGAAAGACGAAGCTTGTGTGATCACAACTATAGAGGTTAAAGTTCCTAATGATGTGGTGGAAGGTACTTTAATAATTTCCACAAAATTAGACAATGTTTTATTTTATTTTGGAACATTGTATTATTTTATATCTTCCTAGTTTTCCAAGAAAATTAAACATTTCCAATTTTATTTAATAAAGTATTTTTCTGTCAAAACTTCTCATGGAAATATCTTTACAATAAATATGTGTTGATCAGTCACACTTATGATGCATAAACGTGATTTAGTTACTGAACTTATCATTATACCCATTATTTACTTTGATATACTTTTAGGTATGAATTGGATTTCGTGTTATTATGTGAAAATATTTTATAAGAAGAATGCAGTTACAATTTTTTAGAATGATGTAGAATCCATTATCTTTATAGTAGAAACCTCATTATTTGATTATTATATAGATCCATCCTCAGTAGCTCTACTGAATACAATCCTTAGGGAGGAAGATAAGACAATATCTATGGGTAAGGAAGGAAATATTCAAATTGAGGATGTGGCTATTGTGAAAGAATACATTGATGTATTTCTATAGGATTTACCTAGACATCCCCCTGAGTGGGAAATTGAATTTTCTATTTATTTAATTTCTGGTGAAAGGCGTATATCAAATACCTCTTATAGAATGGCCATAGTGGAATTAGTAGAACTAAAGAAACAACTAGAGAAATTGAGTGACAAAAGATTTATCTTCCCTTGTGTTTCTCCATGAGGAGATCCTATTATTTTTGTTAATAATAAAGATGGATCTATGAGGTTGTTCATTGATTACAAGGAGATCAATGCAATTACGATAAAGAACAAGTATCATCTTCCTCAAATTGATAATTTATTTGATCAACTTCATAGAGCCCAATATTTTTTGAAGATTGGCCTTCGATCTTTATATCATCAATTTCATGTGAATAAGGAATGTATTACAAAGACAACATTTCCAACTAGGTATGGGAATTAGAAGTTTATAGTAATGCCTTTTGGACTGACTAATGAACCCTCTATTTTCATGGAACTAATGAATAGAGTTTTCAAGGAATATATTTATTACCTTGTTGTGGTTTTTATTGATGGAATTTTAGTATAATCCAACATCTATGAAGAACATGATAATAACTTGCGCATTATTATGAAGACTCTTAGAAGAAATTAGTTTTATGGGAAGTTTTTCAAGTGTAAATTATGGCTTCAAACAATTTCTTTTCTTCGATATATTGTCTTTGAGGATGGAATCTTAGTTGATCTTATAATGAAAATGGAATTTTAGGAATGGCCTACTCTAACATACATAACTGGGTATGCAGTTTTATTGGTTTAGCATATTATTATCGACATTTCGTTCATAACTCTGCTTGATTTTCTAACTCGTTAACCAAGATTACTCATAAAGAGGTTAAGTTTGTATGGAAAAAAATAATGTTAATAATGTTTTGAAGAGTTGAGTAAGAGGTTATTGAATTCTTAAATCTTGACTCTACCATCGGGAAATGGTGGATTTGTGGTTTATTGTGATGCATCAAATAAAGGACTTGGTTGTGTCCTTATGCAAAATGATAGAGTTATACATATGCATCAAAGTAGTTAAAAATTCATGAATGGAACTATCCAACTCATGATCTTGATTTAGTATCTCTAATATTATCTATTAAGATATAGAGACACTATCTGTATAGAGAAATATGCTAGATATATATGGATCACAAGAGTTTAAAATATATCTCTTTACAAAAAAACTCAACATGAGGCAAAGGTGATGGCTCATGCTATATAAGGATTGCGATTATTCCATACACTACCACCTAGGAAAGGCAAATAAGGTAATTAATGCATTGAGCAGGAAGGAACATGGAGTTCCAAAAAAATTAGAATTGAGAAGGATTATATGTTCAGGGATCTAGTAAATATGGATATGGTAATTACCAAAGAAGGTGAAGCATCATTACATTTTCAATTGGTTGTCCAAACATATTAATTATAAAGAATTAAAAATTATCATTATGAAGATGATAATCTTTCAAATAAAATTAAAGGTGTTAATGATGGTAAATTGGCTGAATTTTTGTGTGAGAATGTAATTCAAAAAATTAGGGAAGGGGCTATGTATTCCCTCTATACCTGAGAGGAAAAGCGAGTTATTAGATGATACCCATAGATCGAATTTATATATACACCCTGGTAGCACTAAAATGTATAGATATTTGAAAGAAAATTTTTGGTGGGACCACAAGAATCAGGAAATTTCTGATTATGTATCAAGATGTTTAGTCTATTAACAAGTTAAGGGTGAACAACAACATCCTAGAGGAGTCATGTAACCTCTACTTATTCATACATGGAAATGGAATGACATCACCATGGATTTTGTTACTAGATTACCCAAAACACCAAGAAATAGTGATTCAATATGGGTATTTGTTGATCGACTAATGAAATGTGAACATTTCCTCGATATAAGGGAGGATTTTCTAATTGATCACCTTGCACGACTCTATATAAATGAAGTTGTGAGGCTTTATGGACCACCTCACTCAATTTTTTCCAATCATGATCCACAATTCACATCAAAATTCAGGAAAATTATTCGAAAATATTTGGATACTGAACTTTGTTTGAGTACTTCTTATCACCCTCAAACTTATGGGCAATCAAAAATAATGATCCAAACATTAGAAGACATATAGAGATAATGTTCACTTGACTTTAAAGGTATGTGGGATCAGTATTTACCTTTAGTGGAGTTTACCTACAATAATAGTTTTCATTCAACTATTCAAATGGCACCATATGAATCATTGTATGGAAAGAGATATTGTACACCAACATGTTGGGATGAAGTTAGTGAAAGGAATCTTGTGGGCCCAAAGATTGTGGAGGAAACAACAAAAAAGGTAAAGACTATTCATACCCATATCAAAGAAGCACAAATCAGAAAAAAGAACTATATTGATAATTAAATGAATGATTTGGAATTTGAAGTGGCACATGATGTTTTCTTAAAAGTATCTACATGGAAGGGTGTTATGAGGTTTTGGAAGAAAGGTAAACTAATCCCCAGGTACATTATTTTAGAGACAATTGGAGCTGTGGATTATCATTTGGCAACGAATTCTAGCCTTTCTAAGGTACACAATATGTTTCATGTCTCATTTTTGAGAAAGTACATACCATCCCCAACACATGTACTCACTTATGAAGGTATAGAATTAGAACCTGACTTGTCTTACTATGAGGCACCTATCCAGATTCTAGACATTGAAGAACAGGTGTTGAGGAATTAGACAACATGGATAGTGAAGGTACTTTGGAAAAATCATAAAATTGAAGAGGAAATGTGAGATCTTGACGAACTTATGATGAAGACCTACACTAATATTTTTATGAGGTAATATTTTGAAAATTTTGAAGATGAAATTTTTTTAAGGTGGGAAGAATGTAACACCCCCAAAGTTGTTCTAATAAATTTAATATATAATTTAATTCATGAAACACTGAGTCTCTACGAAACAACAATTTGTTATTATAACCTAGTTGTGAAACATAATTTTGTTGCCTTTGTGATTTGAATTTTAAAAAATAGGAATACACAGTTGTAATCAATAAGATATTTAGAGTCTGATATGATCAAAATTACATTTTTAGTGAATAGTAAACTGACCCTTATAAATAGTATTGTACCCTTATGAATATTAATATGACCCTCATGTATAGTTACCTCATCCATTTAGGTATAAATAAAATTTAGGAGCCTTATAAATGAGATTGAATATTTTAAAAATATAATAACTAAGTGTTGGTATATTTGTGAGTAATAAATATTTAATTACAATTTTAAATTAATAAATTGATTTAAAATTAAATTAATTTACATGAAATTTTTTCCTTAATAAATATTTGTTTTCTATAAGGATAATTTTTTAAAGTATTATAAAATCTGTTTTAAACATAAAATATTTATTTTTTGAGTAAATAATGATTTTAATTAAAAATAAAAAATTTCATATTTATAAAATTATTTTGATAAAATGGAGTTCATTTTTAAATTCTACATGTCAAAAAATGTTTAGTTTTAATTTTTAAGATTTTTCTGAAATACTTGAATTTTTTATGAATCATGAAATTCAATAATTTATGTAATATCTAAATAAATGAATTTATACATCATTAATGAGTCATAAATAATGTAAATGGCCATTTCTTCTAACTCACATGAACTTATTAAAATTTTAGGTCACAAGAATTAATATTATTCATATTCTTGAGCCAAAATAATAAAATATTGATTAAAATAATGGAAAAATCATCCTCTCCTCCAGTATAAATATTACCCCTCACCCCCTCTTCCACTCACAGATCTAAAGCTTTGAGACTTGAATATATTATAGAAAATACTCTTCCCAAGCCCCTCCCTCAAGTCAAATACCTATTGGTATAACCAAAATCCCAAAACCATTTTCCCTTAATGAGGTTCTTAAGGAGGATATTTCAAGAGGTAAACCCTCTTCCTTTTTCTTCTAATTTCATTTTCAATTTATTTTGTTTTCTTATCTTACCCTCACATCCTCTATCCAAATGATAATGATAAATACAGAATAATTTTTATACTATAATTATATCATGTTAATGTAATATCTTTCCTAAAACTACCATCTCTCTCATTTATTTTATAAACAAAATGATCGTTCGTGTGGTACCAATTTACAACCTTTATGGACAATGAAGTTTCATTCTTTAAATTATTATTCAAGTATATTCATGAAACTATTTTAATGGTTGATAAATGTTGTAAAATGTATAATATAACCATATTTTAAGTTCTAGAAGTAACATATTTACATAATACTAAACGATAAAACAAAATGAGTCTGTTATGATCAATAACAACCATAATAATCTAAACGATTATCACTAAATGTATTATATAATGAATCAGCCTCATAATATATAACCAAATTATATTTATAACCATTTAAACTTATTTATGTTCATTAATAACATTTAATTTAAATTCTTGATAATTATATCCATTCCACATGAAATCAATTACTTATAATAAAGCAAACTCGTCATGAAATCAAAGAACGAACACTTTGGAACAAAGGAATTCAACCTTATAACTCATCAATAAGATAATAAATGAACTTAATAAAATTATAATAGATCAAATACATGTGTATAAGTTTATGAATTAGTTAATTAATGGATTTAATTTTATTATCCAGGATGTTAAGTTCAAGTGTAGAGCATATTCGAACATAAGGTAAGGGTTTTTGACCCAAACCTCCATTTTCTTTCAGGTTACTATTTGTATTTCTTAATCATAATTAAATTATTAATTATTTTTATATACTCCTAATAAATTCTATTTGAATGTTCTATATATTCTTACCAATCATATTCATTCCTTATTTTATGGGTATTCAAATTGTTTATAAAGATATTTCTCAATTCTACCTAGTAAACAAGTTCGATTTAAGGGAACTTCTCAAATTTTTACTTATTTTCAAGTACACTATATAATCTATTCTAAGACCCAATTATTTTTATAAAAATGATAATTTTTTCATGGAAAAACTTTCTTATTTCTTAAAATAAAATTTTATTTCTCTCAAAAATTCTTCAATGGTTTTATTTGAGTTTTTTTGTCCATTTCAACACTTATGTTGAATTTTATGTATCATTGTGGTTAATATCTTATTTTTATCATCTATCATATTGCATTAAATGTTTTATGATCATTATGACTGGATGAACTATCTTGATATCATTCACTATATGACTAGGAATGGTTAGTGTTTATGTGTACAAATTGGGGAATGTTATTTCATATATTCATGTTGTTTATGTTTAGCCCCATTCATATGTGGAATTAATTAGACTTAAAAAGTGAATTTTGGGCCCTGTTATAGCCCCTAGATGCATAAGTAGGTCTCATGAGATAAAACGGAATTGGGTTTTAGTCGTGGCCTTACCCTAGTATTTTCAGACATCTTGGATGAGGCCTTCACAATATGTTTCAGATGTCCATCATTATGAATTATGTCCTTATGGTATTAGTAATTGATAAACCATGTGATTATTTGACTAGTTTAATATCAATGGTTATGTTTCATTCTCTTATGATCATATATATGGCCTTATTTAATCTTCTTTCATTCCTACCATATTATACACTAGAATATTTTTAAAAGCCTGTGGTTTTAGTTGTTCCCTATGTCTAGTTTTTATTTTTACTATAACTTCAAATGTATTAATTACTCATATTGGAAAAATAATCTCACCCCTTTCTTATGTTTTATTTTCCATAGGTTTTAATGATTAATATAATGAATTACATGTTGGGATAATCTAGGAGTGGTAGGTGTTTCTAATGGAATTGTTATTATGTATTTCATTTCAAGTTGTAATATTGAACTTATATTTGTATATTATTTTCTTAAACTAAAAAACTATTTGTTTATTTTGGATAAAAATTTCTTTTAATCATGCCAGTGTTTTAATAAAGTCATTGTCACTAAGAAACTCAGGTCTGGGTCCCTACAATTATAAAATCTGTTATAATTTTAAAATTGGTGTTTTTTGAATAAATGATAAATTTAATTAAAAATTAAATTTATCCTATTTAGAAAATTACTTTTTAAAAATTGTTTTCATTTTTAAATTATTAACATTTAAAAATGTTTTGAGTAAATTTTTTTATTTTTCTGAAATTGATGAATTTTGTGAATAGTGAAATACATTAATTTATGGTATATATACATTATAAGTTAAATAAACTATTACATGAGTCATTAATAGTGTAATAACCATAATATAAAACTCCCCTTAATTATTTTAATATATTTAGTGATAATTCTCAAAATATTCCTAGTATTTAACCAACATAATAAACTAAAGAATAAAATATTAAAAAAAACACTCCTCTCCTCAACTATAAATACCACCCCTCACCCCACTTCTCCTCACACTTTAAATTCATCTATCTTATTTAGTTTATACCCAATTCCCTTCCCAATCCCCTTCCCCACATCCAAGACCTACTAGTCACACAAAAATTCTCAAACCAAGTGAAATAAGTAGGTTATCAAGGTGAAAAATTCAAGAGGTAAGATCCTCTTTCATTACTTTTATGTTATTTTCAATTTATTTTCTTTTCTTATTCTCTACTCAAATTTACTCATCCAAGTGACAAGATAAATCCAGTATATTACATATACTATAATATTATTGTTTAAATGGAATATTGATCGATAAACCTCTTATATTCTCCTTTTATTCTGAAAAAAATAAAGCATCATTGGTGATGTGTCGATTTACCATCATCGTGGATGATGTGTTTTTATTTTCATTTATTGAAATTAAGGGTGGTTATAAAACCATTATTATGGTTAAATCAGATGTTATTATACATATTTTAATTTATTTAATGTTCTAGAACCAATATATAAACATTATATTAAATAAAATGATATATGTTTATGATGGTCATAAAACCCACCAAAATAAATTAAATCATTTTCATTAAATTTCTATCTAATGAATCATCCTCATATCAAAAAAATGGTATATGGTATCATTTAAAATTTATGAAAAATATTAATAGTATTTCATTCCACTTTTGGAGTTTTTCTTCTATTCAATAATAAAATCCATACTAAACCAACCATGGAAATCATGAAAAAATGCACCTGAAAAAATGAAAATAACAAAATATTATTAATAAATGGGTAGAAATATGTTATAAGATGATCATATAAGAAACTATAAATATTAATATGGTTATTTAATAAATTAATAATACTCTTTCAACCCTTATACAGGAGGGTTGAACACATTTGAAGAAATTCAAACCGGAGGTAAGGGAATTTCTTTTAAAAAATATCTTATAAATTTCTATTTTTAAAAAATTCATAAGGAACGTTTTTATAATGAAAGTATTCATGTTTTATGATTATTTTTTTGGTTATTTGGAATTTTTTATGATGAAATGTGGGACCTATATCTCTATCCTGTGAATTGGTAATGTTTATGTTGAAAGTTGATTGTAATAGTTATTATAAGGGTAACTACGATGGTCGCACCATAAGGTAGCTAGGATGGTTACATCATAAGGTAGGCATGAGGTTTACCTTGTGAGGTATTCCTTAGGGTTACAAATCATATGGTAGCCATGATGGTTACAATATTATGTAAGTAATTCCCCAAGTTACCTCAATGGTTTATTTATATTTTCTAGGTTTAATGTAAATCTTATGTTCTCACAAAGTAAGTATATTATTATTTACAAGTGATAAGTATATATTTGTCAAAATTATTTCATGTGTTTTTAAGTATTCATGGACTAATGGTTTCTTTCCATCTTTTTATGCCCCTTAATGATCTTTTTGTGCTCATCCCATGTTTTAAAATGTCTTTCACGTGGTTTTAAGGATGGATTAGACAAAAGAAGTTAGGAGGAATGCAGTAAAGTTTTTTTCATGAGAAGAATTAATGTTATATTAAAAACTTTTGTATTACGGAAGAAATGAATATTGTTTTATTAGTATCCGCTTTATATGTTTATTGGTTTTCATGTAGGATTTATGAACTAATTCAATAAAACTATAAGCCTAAAAGATCTTTGGGAATTTAATAAGTGTATTCTAGATCAATCGACTAGATTATGTAATATTTAAGGCCATTTCCTTATAGATTTAATAAAAATTTGATGATAAAAAATCTAAAAATTAATAAAATATTTAAAATAAGTTTAAAATGTAACTTGAACTTCAAACAACCATAATTTTTGAATCGGGTGTCCATTTGAGCTCTACCACATATCAAATTTAATCTTGTGATGTGATCTATGCCATTATATTAGGATGAACCTTTATCAAATTTTTTGAGTCCAAAAAAGGCCCAAAACACCTCCAAAATTGAGTTTTTATTCAGGGCAGCCCAACTTTTTAACATTCTATGAAATATTAACCTTATTTACGGTGGTATTTTTTCTTTTTTTCAGTGGGGACTAAATTAATTCATAGGGATTACATTTATATTGATATTATGATTTTGAAGTTTTATATTTTTCATATTTTAATTTTATTTATAATCAAATATATATAAATATATACCAATTTTTAATATATTCACACATAAAATTTTAATTTTATAAATAAATATTTAAACATATTTACATATAAAATATGTTTCACAATATATAAACCTTATCTAAATAAAAACTAATATCCATTTTATTTAAAATAAAAATGTATTAACATTTATATACCTATACAATTAATGTTTATTTAATGTTTATATATATATATATATTTGTATTGACAAATAGATATATATTTATCTATATAATATACATATATATATGTATGTATATAAATTGTAATATACAATATATGTAAATAAATAAAAATATGTATAATTATATTTATAGAAGAACATAAATATATATATGTATCTATTTGTAAACACACACATACACACACACACACAAACATATTTTAAATATGTTTTAAAAAATGTATATAAATATATATATATATATAAACATATATATAAATATATTGATAAAAAATGTAACAATGTATATATAAATATATAGATATATCATAAAATAGAGAACAAAATAATATAGGGGAGTGTAAAAGGTGTAGGCGTGTGAGTTAGAGGTCTCTAGTTTGAAACTCACTAGAGGGAGGGGCACGTGTGGGAAGGTGGAATTATCTAAAGTTTTGATAAATGGGTGGCAGTGCTGATAAAATGTGGTATAGGAAGAGGTTCGAAAAAAAAGTATACCCCTTAATCACTGGGGCCTTTATCAGTTATTTTTTAGCACTAAAAAAGGGAGTATTTAAAAGTACTAAAAATTCACTGATAAAGGGGTCCTTTAACAGTTATAAAAAAATTTATAAAGTCCCCCTTTATCAACTCTTTGTTTAGATTTTTTTAAAAGGGGATTTATCAGTGATTTTTACGAGCACTGTTAAAGCCAACCCTTTAACATCGCTCTTATTACCATTGCTTCTATAGCTCTGATAAATCCCTTTTACTAGAGATATTAATGTATATATTTGTACTAGTGTTTTAAGAAGTAAAATTGGATATAATATTTTTCAAAATTATAATTTTAGCGTTTATTTTCAAAATATAATAACCTTTGGTTTCATTTTGTAAGAAAATATTTATTGTTTTCATTGTATTTGTGAATGTTTTTGTATTTTAGGAAAAGCTATGAATATTATGAAGGAAAATATTTTGGAGGAAGGATGGTGTTGTGAATAATTTTTCAAATTAATAATATGAGAAAACAAATAAGATTATTGATATCATATAAACCTTGGTAGAATCATACACACCAAAAACTAAAGCATCAGAAAAAGAATAGGTTATTGTATAATGAGAATAATATTGAGTTATTTCATTATCAGAATAATATTGAGTTACAACTCTTTAGTAATAATATGTAATGTAACATGTTATGTTCATCTGAATAAGAGTTCACTAGAAAAAATATTAGATGGTGTATCTAAAGAAAATACAATATCCAATAAATGTTCCAGAAGTTTAAACTCAAAATAAATCTCACAAGATAAAGCCAAATGAACTTTACATTTTTATAAAATCATTTTGAATTCAAAATATTCTTTTAGGATCCTTAATGTTTCTAAAATCATGTTTACTAAAAAATTCATGATTCAGTAAAAGTTTATTCATCAAATTTCTTGATAGATAAAGTTTATAAAATTTTTGGATAAATAAAGTTTGTTCCACCAGATAAACATTCAAGTATTAATAAAATATATGAGAACTATATGGAGGAACTATGTTGAGTTTTTTTATATAAAAAACTAGTTAAAATTATGGAAATATTTTTCTATATAGATAAATAGAGAATTTTTATATAAAATAAAAAAATTTATAGTTTTCAGGATAGAAATAAAACATTGATGTTTTGGAAAAAAGTAAAATTGAGAAGTACTGAAGAATATACTAAAATTATAACGTATTTAAAAACATAAAGATTATGTAAAGATTAGAATTTATCAAGTTATTGCCTGGAGAAACTTCAAGTTCACTATAAGGGGTTTTTAAAAGATCACTAGATATAATTAATGATCTCACCGGATAAGGAAGTTAAATTTAATCAAAGGATTTAAAGTTGATTTTATTTGAATATTTCTATAAAATAAAACTTGAAAATAAATTTAATGAGAAAAAAAAAGGAGTTATGGAATGCTGAACTAAAAGGATCTAATTGATTACATTTAAAAAAATATGGATGAATTCCATAAGGACTTTAGATTATTTTAAATTCATACACTATTATAATGTTACTTATTGTTAATTATTCTATATTATTGAGTTGATAAACACAAAAGGTAAATCTATCCATTGTTATTTAGAAAGCATAGAATTTTCAAATAATAATTTTTTGTTACAGATTTTTTTTTGAGAAGATTGTTCTCACTTTTAAGAGGTGGTAGAGTTAGTAGATCAGAAGTATACCCTCTCATAAATGAAGTTATAAAAGAATAATTCTGAACAAAAAATTATTATGAGAATCATAAAAAAATAAAATTTTATATTATATTAAAAAATAAAAAAAAATTAACATGTGGGAACCAATAATATTTCATGTTGGGAGACAGAAGGATCTTAATAGGAGTTGACTCATTTTTATTCACATTTGTTATATTGTAGATATTTTTAAATCAATGGAAGTCGACATGGAAAGGAGTCGGTAAACACATTGATATTGAACCCTATAAAAACATGTGATCCTTTTATTATTTTAATTATTATTTCATGAAAATGAAGTTGAGATATTATTTTGAGAGGGAGGAAACTATAACAAGTTTCTCTGTTTAATTTAAGAGAATAAAATTGTAAAATTTGGCCACTAATTCACCCTCCATCCCCCCCCCCCCCTTAGTGCTCAATAAATTACTAAGAAATTCAATTAGATTTAGAGGTAACATCACTTATTTAAGAGCCATATATTATTTTTCATTGATTTTCTCAAAATAGTCAATAGAATAGGTATTACTACCTTTTATGGGAAACATTATCATGGATGGAAAAATATAATAATACCATGTCTTTTGTCTCTTGTCCTAAAGGTGATTTATTTAGCTACTTTAGGGTTACCATATATGGAGAAATATGTTCCCATGAAATCCTATAACAAAAAAAACTCAAGTTTTATGGAAAATCATATAATGATATTCTAATTTGATTATATAATAATATTTATATGAAGGTGATGGGTCTCAAAAAAGTGGATGAAACTTGGGAGAAACAAAAAAGATTTTTTTAATAAAATGTAAAAGTAAAGGAACAAAATATTTATATCCAGATTATCAAGTTTGAATATACTGGGATATAAGAAGAATAAACTATATATAATTATGTTACCTAAATAAATAAAATTTCCGGAAATATTAGAGTATTTGGATATGTTTTTAAAGATTTAACTATTGTTAAAAAATTGATGATGAAATTTCCAGATATATTTTATCCTAAATTCACATCATTAGAAGATAAATATGATTTATCTCTTGATAAAATTCATAATATGATGATTGAATATGAAATAAGGAAATATATATAATTAAAAAAGAATATTAAGTGGGATTTGGATTTTTAATCCATAAGAAAGATAAAAATTAGAGAATAAGAAGATGAGGTAATGGGATATATAAGGAAACCAATGATGACAAAAATAAGAGGAGTATATCCCTTATCTCTATAAAGTTTTATAAAGGAGGGTATAAATACAAAGTAAAACAACCAATCAAATGTTTTGGGTGTGGGGTAATCAAAAATTTTACAATGAACTATAAATTGAAGAATAAAGATGAAGAATATTATAATGATCATTTAGAAGTAAAATTTCAGTGATAGAAATGGGGTAAAACTTCAAAGAAAGTTAAACAATCCATAATAAGTAATAAAAGGTTCACTATAAGGAATAAAATAAGTGTTTTGAGTAAAAAAGGAATACTATAACCCTACTTATGATAGTTTATCAGATTATAAAGATCAAGATAAGTTCATAACCTTCATGGATCATGTTAAAATGAAAGAATATAATTCAAGAATTGAAGGAGAAGAATATATATAAAATTATATGGAACATTTTTTGATATCAGAACTCAATTCATGACCTAAGAAAACATTGAAATCAAGAAATAATATAGAGTATTGAATATGAAAAATTGAAAATAAAATGAAGGAAAATATTAATTACTTAAAAATTAATATGTTTATATTGATTAAATTAAAAACCTCAAACTAAAAATTACAAAAAAAGGGAAAATTGTGAAAGGACTTAATGAAAGGGTTATTTATACAGAATAAGATAAATATTAGAATTTTTAAATATTTCTTGAGATAGAAAATAATTTGATTAACACATATGATAATTTTATAAATGCTTCATAGGAAGAGTATAAAACATCTCAGTCTACTAAAAAATTCATCCAAAAAATCTGGTGAAATCTATATCCACTGTAATTAAAAAAAATTAGTATTTTACTAAATATGTAGATTTAATAATGAAAAATTGAAAATATTAGGTTGATAAATGATGTGAGAAATATTTAACATCAAAGAAAATTAAAAAAATAACTTTTGGAAGAATGATTCCCCTTGCCAGGGGAAAATAGATGTTGTAACATTCACTAAATCTCAAAAAATATATCCCTGTGAAAAAAAAACTTCTATAAAATATGAAGAATTAATGTATTTTATTATTATTATTAGAAATTATGAAACAAATAATATAATTATTGATATATCATGTCTCTCCCTAAGAGTAGGCAGGAACTTAGGGAGATAAATAGTGGAAGAAAAGGAAGTAACATTCTAATGTTAAAATAATAAACAAAAGAAAAATAATCAGAAGTTAAAAAGATTAAAAGTAATAAATTATTTGATTTCTATGAGAATATTTGTTTATGTTATGACCAACTAGGTCAATATATTGAATATTTTTTGGAAACACTTCCGAGTATAGAAACGTTTACTAGAATATAAAATGAATTTTGGAAAAGGAAGATTGAGTACAATGATTTTTTTGTTAATATTACTCTAAAATATAGAAAAAAATAAAACATTTCTTCTTTAAATAATTTTTTTCTCACATATTATAGGAGATGTAAAAAAACATTAAAAACATTAAAGACCAAGTATAAGTCAAATTTGGTATTGATGGATCCTTTAAAATAAGTGAAATTGGATGGATGAGATTGAATCTTGGAGGTTAAAGTCAAAGAAAGTTCTATTTACTGAGGAACTTAAACATAACTTATTTAGTGTTAAAAAACTCCATTATGGTGGTAAATAAGTTCTCTTCAAATAAATCATCTATCATTCAATGTTTGAAAGATTGAAATTTTTTCCAAAGTAGAAAGAACCAAGGGAAATATATTCCAAGATAGTAATCCTAATAAATTTTTTTATTTATTTACTAAGGATGAAAACAATTAATTAATCCAAATCCATGAGAATAATGATCATAAGTTTTTTAAAATAATTTTAAATGAATATTTTGTAAGATATTTATCATAAATGAATATCAAATATGGTGTTATTTGTATAGATTTCCAAAAAGGAATGATAGTTAGTGGAAGTCATCATAAAGTTAAAATTCAGTCTACCAGACCCCAAGAGATCACATGATATGACCTATATGGGATGATGATACATAAATAAACAAAGGGTTATGTTTATATTATTACTTTCATTGAATATTTCACTCAAAATCACAACATAATTATCATGAAACAGAAATCAAATTTTGTGGAATCATTCAAAAAAATTAGAAGGGAATTTTAGGAACTAGATGTATATATTTCAAAGATGAGCATAAATAATGGAAATGGGTACACGATTAACTCATTCAAGTGATACTTTAAAAAACATGGAATTAAAAATTAGTACATTTCTCCATACACTAATCAACAAAATGGAGTAGTGGAGATGAAAAACAAAATCTAGTTGGTATGGGAATAATCATGCTCTTTGAAAATAAAATTTTAAAGTTATGTAGAAGATGAGAAGTAAGTATGTCTATAAATGTTAAAAATAGATGTTTTCTGTAACCATAACAAAAAATTACTCCATATGAGAGGTGATATAATAAGAAGCTTAAACTGAGATATTATATTATTTTTAGACTCCTGTGATAAATGAAAATAAAAAACCTATATTTAGGAAAGTTTTATAAAAAGGTGGAAGATATTTTTTAGGGTTTATTCACCAAATTAATGAATTTAAAGTTGTTATATTACATATATATATATTTAATTTTTTTGATAAGATTTATGTAAAATTCGTTGAAAATCAATCCATCTTAACAGAAGTTGTTTATGATGATGTGGATGACTTAGTGGAAAATAGAATGGTAACTTCAATAGAATTTAACTAAAATGAAGATGATTATGAGAATTATATTGTACATGTTGATTATTATTACTCTAGTGATGAGGATAGTAATACTAGGATAAAAACAAAAAAACTGACATTAAAAAAACAATTTTTACCTAATAATATCATTTTAAATCAGGAATCTCTAGTTCAAACCATAAGGATATTAAGGTTTGAAAATCATAAATCACTTATCTCACAAGTGGGACCACAATATATTCTCGAATCAATTGAGTATAAAGAATGATTAAATTTATTTAATGAAGAGTTGGATCAAATTTACAAAAATTATAAATGAAATCTTGTTTCTCATCTAGAAGGAGTGAATATTATAGGAATAAGTTGGGTGTTCATAAATAAACACAAATAAAAGGGATAAATTTTAAGGAATGAAGCTCGTTTATTTTTTAAAGGTTATTCATGGGTATAAAGTGTTGATTTTGAAGAAACATTTTCTCATATTTCAAGATTTGAAATTATTATAATGTGTTGGTGTTGGTTACTCATCAAAATTACAAAGTCTATTTGATGGATTTTAATTCAGCATTCATGAATGTATAAATTTAATAACAAGTTTACTTTGAGAAACCCAATAGGGAAACACTATATAATGATGGATCCATGGTATTTAAACTGAAGAATTATTTGTATGGGACCCATGTTGTTAGTATTCAAAAATTTATAGTTTCCTGAAGAAGTTGAAATTTGGTAAAGGAAAATTTATAGAAACTTATATATAAAACCAATGAGTACAAGTACCCTAATTTTCATTGTTTTTGTTAATGATATAATTCTTAATAGAGATGTGGATAAATCTTGTGAATAATTTTCTAAATAGGTGAAGAGTAACTTATTTATTTCAATTTATAGAGAGTTAAATTTATTTTTGAGACTAAAAGTTCAATAAAATTCAATATATATATTTATTTCCCAAGAAAACATTTCCAAATAATTAATAGTAGAGGTTGGAATGGAATATTTAAAGTAATTATCCATACCTATTTTTATTTTTTATTAACATGAGTAAATAAAAATATGAAAAAAATAATTGAATTAGAAGGACATTAAAATTTTTTAATTTAAGTTTACTCTATCTTAAATATCTCATCCAAATATTTTTTATGTATTAACATTATGTGCTAAGTATAAAAGTGATCATAAATAATATCATTTTATTTATACTAAGGTAATTTTGAGGTATGATAAAGGAACATAAAACTATGTCCTTCTATATAGATGAAGTAAAGATTTTAACATACTTTGTTTCACTGATTTTGATTGGGATGGAGAATGTAATGGCTGAAAATCAACATCAGGAGGAATATTATTCTCGAGAGAAAGTTATGCAATATTGAATAGTAAAAAAAAATTTCTTTTACTTTGAGTATATATGAATCCAAATATGTTTTTATATCCCATGAAAGTACCCAAATGATGTGGATGAAATTTTATCTTGATAATTTGAGATTAAATATTCAAAAACAACTAAATATTATTAGTGATAATCAAACTGTAATTGATCTTTATAAAAATATATTTCAACATTATAGATCTAATAAAAATGTTATTAAATATAATTTTATCAAAGAAAGATTTATTAGTGGAGATATAAAACCTGATTATATTTCAATGAAATATAAAATCGCTAATGTATTCACCAAAGACATGCTAAGGATAAGATTTTAGGAATTGATGCTGAAACTACCTATTCATCCTCCTCTACTTAAGAAATTTCATGTGTTTCCCCCATGTTACATTGGATTCTAATGAAAAAGGGTGAGAAGAAGAAAAACTTTTTTACTTTATATTTATGAATTGGAAGCTATTATTATCCTCTAAAGGGGGGGTAAAGGTTCCAAAAGTTAAAATTCTAGAATATAAGTAAGAGGTTTTATATCAGTATCATGGACACAAAATTTCTTTTCACTTAGAGATATAATTCCTTCAAAACCATTACTTAATATAAAAGTGTGGTGTTAGGACACTTTTCTATATAAAAAGATGTGGTTTTATGGAAAATTGAGATAATATTTATTGATATAGTTGAGAACAAATCCAAATATTCATATTGAAGAACCATTGCTTTCATTCTATAAAAAATATTTATTTTTTATCAACATTATATATGTGAATTTTTTTTTATTTCAGTAAAAGATAAAAAATTTAGAAGAATAATATTTTAGATGAAGTTTGGTTATGAAAATTTTTTTTTAGAAGAAGAAAAGTAATATAAGAATATAAATAAGGATCTTGATATCAAAAGAATATTAGTCAAATTGTGTGCACCAGAACCTGAAGAAATAGAGGAAGAATGGGTTGTTATATAATTGAAGGAATTTTGAGTATCTATGTTATTAGTAGAAGATTGTGTTAGTACTCTTCTTGAATAATATATAATGTAATCTATTATGTTCATTGGAAGTAAAGATTTCCAGAATAAATATTGAATGGTTTATCTGAGGAAAATGAAACATCTAACAAAAGTTTCAGAAGATAAAAATTGAAAGAACTGTCACTCAAATAACTTAGATGAACTTTACATATTCTTAAAGTAATTTAGAAGTCATTAGATTCCTTGTATATCCTAAAAGTATCAAATGTCATGTTTACTAAAATCATTCATGATTAAATTTGATTTTATTCATGAAATGTATTGATGGATAAAGTTTGTAAAAGTTATAGATAAATAAGATTTATTTTACCGAAGATATATTATGAAGTTCATTTGATAAATGTTAATTGTATGGATGAAATATTATGATTTTCTGGAAAGAATAAACTTCTTAAAATTATGGGGAATGTTTTCTAGATAGAGAAATAATGAATTTATATATGAAGGAAATACTTGATAGTTTCTTGAAATATTTTTTAGAGAGAAAGAAAATTTTGATATTCCATATAGAAGGAAACAGGAGAAGTACTGGTGGAGAAACATGAAGTATACTAGATGGGGAAAACAATAAGATTCTGGACCCGGTAAAACTTATGAAGTTATCATATGGAAATTCATGATGTTCACCTAATTGAGTTTTTTTAATCTCACCAGGTGGAATAAATGATCCTTTTATAAAGATATTTTTGAGTCGATAAAAGGATATCAAGTTTAATTTTTCAAAAGAATGTTTTTAGATAAAACTAGAAAAAAAAGTAAGGAAACAACAGATAAGTTGTAGGTGGAACTGAAAGGATCTAATTGGTTACATCAAAATAATAGTTTTCTAAAAGAATTAAATAAGGTATTTACATTTTTTTAATGTCATATATTTTGATTGTGATGAGATGAATAGTTAATATTCAACATTTATGAAAAAAATCCTGATTTCAAATGAATTTTGAAGAATTTTTGATAAATTAATTTTTTAGAGATTTAAGTTAGCTCAATGTTTCATGAAAATGTTATAATGCTAAAATAGATTTATAAACATGAGAATTGTGAAGAATTCACATCCCATGTAACTCCTATTTTTTCGGGATGTGAATGACATGGAAATTTTGAAGAGTTCAAATTCCATATATAATCTATTTTCTCAAGATGAGAATTATTTTATTAAGATTTGAGTTTCTATGATACTTTATACTATTTTTTGATATTATTTAATTGAGAAACTCTAAAGGTTAATAAGACCATATTTATTCATAAAATACAGAGGGGTATAATAAAAGGTAGTTATTCTTAAAATATTAGATTTTTTAAGATAGTTTCAACATCTGGAAGGAGGCAGAGTTGATAGATCAGAAGTATAACTTTTAGTAAATGATGTATCATAAGAATCATTCCAAAAAAATTCATTGTGAGAATCTTATAAAGTTAAAATATTATATTGTATTAAAATAAGTAAAAAATTATAACATCTGGGAACTAATTATATTTCCTATTAGGAAATAGAAATATCTTGATAGGAGTTGGCACATTTTTATTCACTTGGGTTATATAGTGGATATCTACGGATCAATGGGAGTCAACATGGAAATGTATAAGTGCCCACAATGGGACCAATCCTTTTAAAAACTTATGAACCATGAATTTTATTATTTATAATTGCATGAAAGTAAGGTTTAGTTATAAATTTGAGTGGATCGGCACTTTATAAAGTTTTATAGGTTAATTTCAATGAAATAAATTATAATATTTGGCTACAAATTACCCCCCCCCCTCCTGTGGTCTGTATATTCCTAGGAACTTTAGTTCAAATTATCACAATTTGAACTAGAATTGTATTTTATTTTTAATTTCAATAAGATTCTAGAAATATCATAATTTATTTTTTAAATAATATTGTTTGAAATATATATTTCAGTCATTTAATAATCATATTATTTCATTAACATAGTATTTTCATTTTCTATAAGAGTCACATAACTTTCCAATTCTTCAAATGTAAGAATATACTCCTCAATTTATAATGATGTAACATTTAAATCTTATGACGAAGTTGAACTTGATTCATAAACACAAGTGTTAGGATAATTTGAATTAAAATTAATATTATTAAGATACTAATTAGTTATATTTTTCATTTGACCATTTTTGGTAACAAGAATGCTTTAAAAAATAAGTGATCATTTGACTATTTTCACTCTATTCCATTTAACATTTTATAGTTATGTCTCCTCCATTTTCACTAAAATTATCTAATTCCTTCATAATTTTTACTCCTCTCTCTTTAATCTTGGATATTCTTTTCTTATGGGTCTAATCATATTGTACTCATTAAATGTCATTTCTTTATAATATTTTCTTTAATGACTATCCTTATGATATTTTATATAGTTATAATAGAAGTTCTTATTTTTAATGAACATATTCATTCTTCTATCTAGTTTTGAAAACACATTATCACTTCTATAAACAGTGCTATAATTATAATTCTACTCAATTTTCTTCTTAGGTTTTAGTGATTTCAGATTTAATTCTCTAATATTTTTTATTCCAGAAGTAGCTAAACCAAAAGTAGATAAAAATAATACTCCATTTATTATTTTATCTTCTCTAATGTCCCTTTTTAGTGTAATATCATATTATATTATGTTTTCAATCATTTAATCAAGATTTAACATATTTAAGTGCTTTGTTTCATCTATAAAAATTCTCTATAATTCTTATTCTTTTGAAAATATATCAATAAACATCTCAATAAGTTGATATTTTTTAGATTTTTTTATCCAAGAAATAGTAGATTTCTCACAATGGTCATGCATCTATCATTCCTATAAGTTACTAATTCTCCAATGATAAAATAAAAACTTTAAAATTTGAATTTAAGAATCACTCTTCTAGTTTCTAGAACTTTAAAAGTTCTAAAGTTCTTATCCTACAACTTCTTCTAAATATTATTATTTTTTTCATAATAAGATATATGATTGTATATATTTCTAGTCATCAAACATTATAAGGTGTTTTGAACTATATAATTCGACTAATATTCAGATTTTCTATCTTTAGTGTATGTTATTATTCTTTATCCAAAATCATGTAGTTTTAGGTTATCATAAAAAAAATTCTACACTGATGTTAATAACAAATCCCTTCATCTGGTCTCTATAATACTAATAATTTACTCCATTGAATATGGGTGGTATATTAGTATTTCAATTCTCCAACATTATAATGGTTAAGCCTTCTAATTAAATGATATTTTATGTAGCACTACCACCCCAGATCACTCTATAGTAGTTGAACCAGAGTTCCACATGACCTTAGGTATGCCTCCCCATATTCTAGAGGATTATGATTAACAGATACCCTAAGGTGTTACCATGGGAAGACTATACATTCATATTAGTGTGATAAACTAGTGAAAAATAACCAAACAGCTATTGTAATAGTGGATTCCTTAGGACTAAATAATTTTTTATTTTAGATTACCATATAATGTATATATTGAGATATTAATGGTCTATACAAACCATAATAGTGTTGATATTTTTTCAACCAATGTTTATATGGTAATGACTATTTATTATTTCTCATATCAATTGTTTATAGCAGTTCCTATATTATAATGAGAACCCCCAAATACTAGGACATTAATCTAAAACTTATATCTAATAATCTAAATACAAAAAAATTAACTGTACATGTATGATTACATATCATTAGGTTTTAAGGGCTTATAATCATTGATAATTCTTCTCATAAAGTTCTCACTAGGATATCTTGACTATATTAGATCATGAGTACTGACTGTCCAATATGATCACCACATGTTTCAAGTGTCAATGGTAGTCCCTATCTTTAAAAAAGTTTAGTAGTGTCCTAATTTGATATGATTATTAGTGTAAACCATTTTATCACAAACATTGATGTAAGGAAAAACTATGGCATTGAAATTATAGTGAGGTAGATTTCATTGGGTGTGTCATTGATGGTAATATATTGATTCAATAATCAAGATAGAATTTGTCACTTCTAAAAGGAAATGATGTCTCATGCTTAATTGATCAGGATGGTAATACCTTCACTAAATCCATTAACAAGGTAGAAGAAGATAAGTACATCTAGTTAGGTTAATGAAAAATAAGGCAAGAAAGGATGATAACACTACGTGTGTGTCCTGCATTATGGGATATCAAGACAAATAGATTATATTACATGGAATTTGTTCATAAAAAATGTTTTCATTTCTATTAACATACCTTATATATTTATGGGTTTTGATTGGTTTCAAGACTATACTTGTAGTCTAGAAATTGAATTCACTACTATCAAGATAAGGGTTTATAGGGTCACAGGCTTAGTGTATTTGAAACTCTATCATATTCTGATGAATAGGAATATAGGACATAGTGTGCCTTGCTATAGGGTTTAGGATATGTCTGAGGATATAAAATTATTACATAATAATTAAATTCATATTATTTGAGCTTAGAATATTGAGCATTGAATTTATTTATTAAATGTATTTAAAAAGTATTAAAGTAAATACATGGAAAATATAATATAAATGAATTTTATTTTAATGATAAAGGTCTGTTTAATATTAGTGGGAATGTCGAGCTGAGTTAATGGATTATTTTTATCATGTAATATATTTATTATATTAAAAAAAGTGATAGAAAAATATAAATGATGTTTATGACCTAGTTAGTTGGCCACGACACATCATTTATGAATTATTTAGTGGGTAATAAATATATGGGGGTTGAGGATGCATTTCTAGATATTTAGTAGCTTTCTATATAAGTAGGAGAGGGATATCATGTCATGTACTATTCATCCTATGAATTTGAGAGCCTCTCCATCCTCTCTCTCACATCTAGAGAGATGATCTCCCAATCCAAGTCTTTGATAAAAGTTGGACTTCATGGATCAAAGGATCATTGTAGTGATGTTCATCGATATGTCGAAGGATTCATCATATTTATATGCTAGAAACTAGAATTTGATGAACGATGCACCCACAAAATTTCAAAGCGTGTGTGGATGATCAATAGGGAATCATCATTATTTCATTCAATCAACAATCTTCGATGATGAATAGATGTCAAACACCCCTTCAGAATTAATTTATGTAATATTCTATTTATTTTGTTCTTAAAATTATTCCTATGAGATCCTAGAGACTTTTTACTGGGTGGTGCATCATTGGTGATGGCATAGTTATGTCAATCACCTGTAAAAATTTTAAATCTTCATCTCATATGCTTCTATATTACGCTCTATTACCAGAAATTGGCATCAAATCGGTCAGATGAATTTTTAATCCAAGAAAAATTAAATTTGTAGAAAAATAATTAAGATTCACCATTACAATCCCAAAACCACTAAAAGTGAGATAATATGACATAAGATGGAGAAGTTTTGGTTTTGTAAAGTTTTAAGTCAAATTGAAATCAGTTATTACAAGTTAATTTTTGAAGAACACATATATATAAAAATATATATATGAGTTTTAATTTTGGGGGGTAATTTCTAGTTTTAAGCCCTTTTCCAATAGAATAAATAGTTCTATTGTTCGCATCTACATTCCACTGATATGTGAAAAAATAAAATATGTAAAGGATAAAGTTTTAGTTTGTGGAATATCTGAACAAAAACAAAAAAAATAAATATTTTTTAATAGAGTAGTGGTGAATTTATGAGAGTACAAACAAAAAACTACTTTTTTACTTATAAGGTTGGGTTTTAGTGCACCTAAAAGAAAATAAATTAAGAAAAAATCATGGTGGTCACCACCCATCACAACATACCACACCAACCCCCTCATCTTACTTGACAAGTGTCAGCCCACCATGATTTTTTCCATGCACCGGCCTCTCACATGATGGTTGACCTCCTCCGACCCCCCTGAATGGCCCATAGTCATGGCCTACCTCTTGGATGGATCATAATAACTTCATTGAAGCCTTCTATAATGGGCCTCTGTAAGCTCTAATATGACACCATCATCCTTCCCCTTATGTTGTCATCGACCATGCGACTTCGTCACCCCACTGTGCACTATCGCACTAGGCCAGACCACCTCTTACAGTCGTCTTTCCATCCATCTTCATAGTTGGGTCTTCTTTCTTGTGGCCACTATCGACAATTAGGCACAGGCCCCCTCCTATTTCCTCATTCCGGCCTCTTCCCAATTGATCCATTTGCAGATCAAAGTTGTTATGACCTACATCATTGGCCCCGCCAACAAAACCAATTTGGCCACCAACCAGACTTGGGCCACCACGCACCTCTCCCTAGGCCATCGTACATAGTTAGTCCCTATTGATCCACTCTAATTTGAATCTTGTTGTGCATAATAGCTTTCATCCAACCCCCAGTTGATCCGGGTCATCCCGTCCTTGGTTAGGGAGGGACAGGATTTTTCTAACCTGCTCAGCCAATTTAGGGTCATGTAAGGTTCCATATAATAACTTTCTTGGACTATGTAAGGCTGAGTAAAAAATATTATATATATATATATATAAATTAAGATATAATTTTAGAAATAAAAAATAAGTGGTATAGAGAAATTAAATTTAAAAATAAATGATTTATTTTAATTCATATACTTCTCTTGACATAAATTTATCACAAATTTTCATTTTATTATGTATTAAATTTCTGTATCATCTGATATTAATCATAAACCATCCAATTTATTTCTAGATATAATTTATTTTATTTTTTTTATTAATTATGGAAAATGTATGTGATGTTTGTAATTAATTAATAAATTAGATAGTCTATGCATCATCTTTACTCGCCTAATATGTATAAGGTCATGCATGGCCATTAGCTATATTTTGTAATTATTTTTTGCTTCCTAAGACCCCCTTTTCTACGTACATTTATTTATGAATTATGATGAGGATATTTTTAGTATTTTGACTGTGTCCAAACAATATGGTGATATATTGTACCAGGGTATGAGCTATGATACGAGTTAGAGATGACTTCTATATTTTACCCCTAGGGTTATGATTAATCCATTCATAATAAATAGATCAACCAATATCAAATAATCATGATCAGTTTCCTTGTTTATTTATTTTATGAATTGTTTATTATTGTTTCATGAGTTTCCCCAAGGGATCAGTTCAATGGTAGAGGCCCTATGGGGTGTCAGGTAGTATCAAGTTCGAGTCTCCCCAGCTTTCTGCATGTGTGTTTGGTGTATTTGTTTTTTTGTAACATTGTAATTCCCCCTTCCTAACCATTTGTAATATTATTGTTTAGTGATCATTCAAGTTTACACAATCACATAAAATAAAATAAAAACATATAGATTAAATCAAACTTAAGTGAGATAAATGTTTTCTATTTACTGAATTTTTTAGTTGTGAGTGAGATCAAAAAGTACCACTACTGGAAATCTATGATATACCAATGGTTTAAAACCATTGGTATAGGCTGGATAACTATTGGTATAATATATACCAATGGTTTTAAAAACTGTTGGCAGTTAATCCATGTGGATAGACATATCCCAACAGTTATTTATAAACTGTTTGGATATGTCATGTTACAGCACATTATACCAATTCTTTTCTATAACCATTGGTATAAATTTGTACCAACGATTTTACATCGTTGCAAAAAAACTCAGTTTATATATATTCCAATGTTTTTCTGAACTTTTGGTAAATACTATTACAAACGGTTTGATGAAACCTTTGGAAAAAATTTAATTAACAATTCTATACCAATGGTTTGATAAAACCATTGGCATGGATTGGATTTTTACATCTATACCAACGGTTCTAAAACAATTGGTAAAGAATTTTTGTTGCTCCAGCTGTGCTACCAGCTCCCCTACAATTACAAAATTCAGAATTAATTCTATACAGAATTCAGAATTAACAAAACTATACATAAATCATAATTAATTACCTCTAATAATAAAAATCCAATACATAATTACTTGTGAAATTACCTTCAATTTCAATACTCTATACATAATTCAAAATAACACCAATGAATAAAAATATGATACAAATAGTATTCAATGATAATAACACCAATGGAATTGTAGTACACTATACAGAATTCAGAATAACACCAATATACCCAACAAAATACACCACTCGAAACCAGAACACTCAGAAAACAAACATTTCCATAAACACAACACTTGAAATTTGTATCCAAGGGGGTGGGGGTATCCAAGTATTTCTCCATGACACTTAGGGTCACTCACTCTGCATTGTGAACATAAATTGTTCTTTTAGTAGGGGAAGAATAGCCATTTTAGGTTCAGACTACCCCATTTTTCATGTAGGAGTGGAACAAAGAGGGTGTCTAGGGAGGGGGGCTGTCCGGGGGGTTTTCCATGGGGGTGTGGGTGTCCAGGGTGTGTGGGTGTCCAGGGATGGGGTGGTGTTTAGGGGGTGGGGGCTCCAGGGGGTTGGGGATGATTTCCAAGGGGGTAAGGGGGTGTCCAAGGGGTGGGGGTGTCCAGAGTGTGGGGGGGTTGTCCAGGGGATGGGGGATGTCCATGGGGGTGTTGGTGTCCATGGGTGGTGTCCAAGTCGTGGGGTGGTGTCTAGAGGGTGGGGGTTATCCATAGGGTTGGAGGTTGTCCAAGGGGGTGGGGTGGTGTCCAGGGGGTGGGGGGCTATCCAGGGGGTGGGGGTGTCCAGGGGTTGGGGGTGTCCAGTGGGTGGGGTGTCCAGGGGGTGGGGGGTTGTCCATGAGGGTGGGGGTATCTAGGGTGTGGGGGTGTCTAGGGGTGGGGGCTGTCCAGGGGGTTGGGGGTGTTGTGCAAGGGGTAGGGGGTGTCTAGGGGGTGGGGGTGTTAAGGTTGTGGGGTGGTGTCCAGGGGGTGGGGGCTGTCCAGGTGGTTGGGGGGCTGTCCAATGGGGTAGGTCTAGGGGTGGTGACTGTCTAGGGGGTTGGGGTCTATCCAAGGGGTAGGGGGTTTCTTGGGGGTAGGGGTGTCTAGCTAGGGTGGGGTGTCCAAGGGGTGGGGGTTGTCCATGGGGGTGGCGGTGTCCAGGGGTGGGGGTGTTTAAGCGGTGGGGGGTGTCAAGTGGGTTGGGGGTAGTCCAAGGGGGTAGGGGGTGTCCTAGGGGTGGGGTTTGTATAGGGGGTTGGGAGCTATCCAATGGGGTAGGGGTGTCCAGGGGGTGGGGGCGTCCAGGGGGTGGGACTATCCAGGGGTGGGGTGTCTAGGGGGAGGGGGTGTCTAGGTGGTGGGGTGGTGTCCAGTGGGGTTGGGGCTGTCCAGGAGGTTGAGGGGTTGTCCAAGGGGGTAGGGGTGTCCAGGGGGTGGGGTGGTGTCTAGGCGGTGGGGGCTATCTAGGGGGTTGGGGTTGTCCAAGGGGGTAGGGTTTTCTAGAGTATGGGTGTCCAGGGGGTGGTGGTTGTCCATGGGGGTGGGGGTGTCTGGGGGTGGGGTTTTCTAGGTGGTGGGGTGGTGTCCAGGGGGTGGGGGTTGTCCAAGGTGGTAGGGGTGTCCTAGGGTATTGGGGGCTATCCAAGGGGTATAGGGTTATCCAAGGGGTAGGAGGTGTCCAGGGGGTGGGGGTTGTCCTGGGTGGGGGTTTTCCAAGGGTGGGGGTTTTCCAGGGAGTGGGGGGGGCCTATCCAAGGGGTTGGGGTAGTCCAGGGGAGTGGGGGCTATCCAAGGGAGTATGGGTGTCTAAGGGGTTGGGGGCTATCTAGGGGGTTGTGGATGTCCAAGGAGGTGGGGGTATCCAAGGGTGGGGGCTATCCAAGGGGTGGGGGATTTCCAGGGGTGGGGCTGTCCAGGGGGTGGGGGTGTCCAGGGGGTGGGGGTTATCCATGGGGGTGGGGGGTGTTCAAGGGGTGGGGTGGTGTCCCAGGGGGTGAGGGACTGTCCAAGGGGTTGGGACTATCCATGGGGGGTTGGGGCTGTCCACAGGGGTAGGGGTGTCCAGGGGTGGGGGTTTCTAGGGTTGTTCAGGGGGGCTGTCTAGGGTGTTGGGGTGGCTATTCAATGGGGTAGGGGGGGTTGTCCAGGGAGGATGGGGGGGCTCTTCAGGGGGTGTGGTTGGCTATCCAAGGGGGCGGGGTGTCTAATGGGGTGGGGGGTCCAGGGAGTGGGGGTGTCCAGAGGAGGGGTGAATCAATCACATAAAATCATCAAGTCATGTTTTATTATTTATAAATAAATAAATAAAGATAAAGTGACCCATGCCTAATCACACATATATTCTGTCACAAAAAATCATTAAACATAAAATGTTAGTAATATCATTTAAAATGTAATAGATCATTCTATCCCTCATCAACCATCACTATCATCACCTTCATCATCAGCCTCAACCTCATCCTCATCAACATCCCCATCATCATCCCCTCCCTCCTCAACTCCCTCCTCCATTCCTTCATACTCCTCCTCGGCCTCCTCCTCACCCTCCTCCTCCACCTCGACCTCCTCCTCACCCTCCTCCACCACCTCGGCCTCCTCCTTACCCCTCCTCCTCCTCACCCTTGGTCACCTCCTCACCATAATCTCAACCACCACTATAATGTACACCCTGGTGCACCATATATAGAATTCATCAGTGACATATATTCATCACAAGATCTACTGGCCTTTGGTGGAAGTGTTGTATGTAAAACATCCATCAGTTTCATTAATGCAGTGTTTTGCCCTAGCAGATTGTTTCTGTCATCTCTATGGCCTTTTTCATCCTGTTCTTCATGTGCCTTAACCTACTGAAAATTGGTGGAACTATAAATAATACCTGATGAGGTCCAGTACCTCTTTGGGACTATACTCTTCCCAGGTCAGTAGTGTACTCTATCAGGGTGCTCATCTCTGAACACCTGATATAAGTAATAATTTTCCCAAAATTGTCAGGTTTGTGGGTATCAAGGGCCTCTAAATCATCATGTTACATATATAAATATAATATTAACTTAAAATATATAAATTAAAATTTTAAATCAACAAAGTAAAACTTTAATCTGATTTTTTGAGTTGGTTCATTAACCGCACTTCCATCATTCTTCCTTCGAATCAAGCAAAACAGTTTTTTCTCTAGGAACTCCTCCTTAAATATTCAATTTTTCCCTCTACAATGACATTGAATATAAGAAACCATAATTAAAAATAGGTTACCAATAATTAATTTCATAACTAAAATTATATAAAAACATTAGCAATAAAATAAATTATGAAGGAAATAATATAAAGTGAAAGTCGTAAAGAAAAATTATAAACAACTCTCATACCTACTTCCTCTCATGATCTGGTATCGTATTTTGTCCCAATGTGTGGAGGTATTTTTAACATCAATTATTTTTTATTTTCTACAAATGATTCCTAAATAAAATTCAATAATAAAAAAGATATTATTAACTCAAAAACATGAAATTTTTCATTTAAATACCTCAAATGTGATTAATAATTTAAAATGGGTAGTCGTCCAATGACTAATCATCTACTGATATTGTTTCATCAGACAGTCATAAATCAAAGGGACTACCTATAACCTCTATGAAAACTCTAGCATGCCAGCCAATATACAACTCGTTATTATAGCCTCTCCAAATCACACATAAATATTTTACACATATTGTTTGTGCACCCTCACCAGCTGGTAAATTAAATTGAAGCTGACACCTAAATATTAATTCATATAAATACAAAAAATAATTTATTGCATTAAATACAACAGATTTTGTTTCCATATCTCTTACCCAAACATTATACTTGACTTAATTTTTCAATTTTCTCCATGAGAGTGGGCTGATAGGAATGATGTCGGAGTATTTGGAAAGCATCACCAAAAAACTTTGACATTTCTACTCTATTTTTTCAATCATCTGATTATCTTCATTGTGTTCCACCATCAACTGCGTGCGGTGGTTCCACACTGCATGCATGCATGTACACCCTCACCCCCTCACTCCTATCAGTAGATATATCTGTTATGAAAAAAAAACTAATATTCTATCAATACATGTTATAATGAAAATAAATAAAGGTATATAAATTTTTGGGTTCTATAAATATATCTATGGAAATCTAATCAATGGGTACTGCTGGATCTGTAGAAACTGATGGAAAACCGTCTGAAAAGTGGAGTAGGTCCCAATGTATACTTTGTAGGGACATACATTGGTAGATCAGGAGTCGAAGACGATGTAATATAGATGCTCAGAGATAAATAAGTATAAGTAAAAGAAGATGGCAGCAATGACTGGTCGAATGCTAGATGGGGAGTGGAATCAGCATAAGATATGGTAAAAATGGGTGAGCAGACTCAGATGTAAATGGTGGTGAAAACATTAGAGGCCTAAATATCCCATGTGTCCCAAATAATATTCTGGGATCATAATGTGGGATAGGTGGTATGTCGGTGAGAGGGGCAGGGTCTAATCGAGTACACCAACAAGTCGTCTAGCTCTCGTACCACCCCCACCCCCAACCCCCCCCCCCCCCCGTAAGAACACCCTGAGTACTGGGACTACTACTAGGTTGATCATCAAATAATTTTCACCTAAGAGGTGGATCTTGAAAAAAATTTAAAAAAAAATCAATCACATTACATTATATATTATTTAAATATATATATATTTGAAATAAAATAATCACTATAGGAACTAGTGGCGGAATGCCCATCTCATCCATGCGACGATTATTGTCCATCAACTTTTTTTGTCTCCTCTCTTCAATTGGTTGTATTTTCTACATTTGAAAATAAATATGGAAGTATTAGAAAATGATAACTAATGTGTAACCCAAAAACCAAAATAAATGAGATGGAATAGGGGGATTAATGGATATTTTTACTATCCATTGTTTTAGGTGATCTTGAATAGATATATAATGATTCAATAAATCTTACAAAGATATAATAAATAAATTTAATTTTTAGTAGGATGTTTATTTATAATGAAGAAAAACCATAAGGTTTATAAGGGGAAAAATCACTTGTCAAAATTAAGGGAAATTTAATTTCTTTATCCCAGGTAGATGATGCAGGTTTCTATACATGTTTTGTAGAAGAAGACAAATCATCATTATCATTATCTGGTGAAATTTAAAGGGAGGTCTTAGATTTATACTGATTTTATACATGGTCAATAAATCAATGAAATTTTCACCAAGTAATAAATTTTGGTATCATAGTTTGAATACAATTAAATTCCAAATCATTAAATGCAATTAAAATAAAATCTGAACCAATAAACATTGAAAATTCACATAATGGTCCAAGTCAGATACAACATATTTGTAATCAATATTAAATAAATTTTAATAGTACCAACCTTAACAACCCAAGTTGAGCTAAACCAAAAGAATTTAGAACAAGGATGGATAATTTTATATATTTCCCCACCAAAACTTTAGTTTCATATTTAACTCTGACTATTGGGCTATTAGAGTCCTCAAAATTAATAAATGGGTCATTTACAATTGAAGTAGGGATGGTGTCATTCATCATCACCATCATCATAAATATGTCTTGGTAATTACTTCAATAATGACACTAAATTCGGGTCGAATATGGTCTTTAACATAAAAAACCGGTCTCTCCATTGATTCCAATACATATGGTTCACCGGTGGCAACAGTTCAAGTCATATCAATTACTCAAAATCCACAATCATCAATAAATATTTCATTCCTTGTCATTAAATCAAACCACTGTAATTTCATCATTGTGATTCATCCATGAGAATAATAATCAAATATTATTATTTTTTCAATGACTCTATAATAACCTTTATTTTCAAATCTCGATCTTAATAACTGATGTATTGGGATAAAAGTCTATTGTGGCAGTAACCATAACACCATTATATTGTGTCTCATGTTCTTTCCTCATTCAGTGATAATAAATCTATACCCATTGATAAAAACTGATTTACATTCACGAACCATGGTATTAGGACCAAAAGACAAAGCTCTTATTTCCTCAGAGATAGAGTCCAAAGGTAAACTCAATACCTTAAATATAAATTAATATTAAAAATTAATTAAATATTTATTTGAATATTTTAAATAGTGATATTTTTACCTTTAATTTTAACCAAGAAGAAATCTATTTTCTATGAAAATTCCCCCTCCTTCATAAAGCTAAAGAATGATGATTTCTATTTATTATTGCTTTATGTTCCCTATAGATAAAAATTAGGAATAGTTTAACAGGTATATATGTAAGATATACTTGTATTCAATTTGCTTACTGGATGTAGTTATCGAAAAAATCATAGTTGAACAAAAATGTGTGATGTGCCATCTCTCACTCTTTTAGGCTCAATGCCATCAATGTATATGATCCAGGAATTCCTCCTATTTGTGGAAGTGATGGAGAATAGAGTTCAATTTACACATATTGTTCTTATTTGTTACTCATTGGTCTGTTCATTCTTGTAGTAAGATCAGACAAATACATAGAGAAGAAATCCATACATTCTTGATCCAAGTAACCATTCACGATAGAACCTTCAGCGATGATTACTATTTCGGACATAAGACTATAATGTGTACATATTTATTTTAGTTAGATACATCCAACAAAAATAAATAAGACCTATGAGAAGTATTTTAGTTGAAATATGGACAGTCAGATGCAGCAAGCATGTGAAAAATGAGAAAGGGAAATATTTTATCTAACTCAAACAAAATTAATGGGGCATCTACCAAAAAACATTTCAAGAAAGGATTGGAAAACTTCTTAGCACAAAGATCCCTAAAAAATGGCACAATCTAATAACATCCACCCTTACATTATTTGAAAAAAGATGACAGATTTCTATTGGAGTCAACTCACGCAGAAGGATGTGATAATTATGATTATTTAAAATTTTAGCTTCAAATCATTTCTATTGACCCATTTGGATATGTTTCTTGAATATCCATAAAGAACATTAATAGTCTCTAGTACTTCCAGAAATTTCTATTTTTTTGTAGGTGTCATCACATAATAAGCACATGTAACTTTCCATTTATTCTCACTGATACGCACAGGATGCAATTCTGGTCTGATGCACTAATACACCAAGTCCACAACCAAGAATGTAAATCATCTTTTATATTTCCCTTATCATTTATAATAATCTAAAGCAACATTTCACATATATTTTTTTCAATGTGCATTACTTCTAAGCAATGATGTAACAAATTGGTTAACCAATAAGGCAAATCAAAGAAGATACTTCTCTTATTCCCATTGTAATAGGTTTCAGTGGAAATATTATTTCTCTTTCTAGATTTTATTTGACCCTTCTTGAATGAAAAACTAAAATCTTTTGATTCATTAAGCACATCAGTTCCCGACATATGCTGATTTGAATTTTTGATCTCCATGGTATTGTTAAATCTTTGATGATTATTTCTATATGGATGGTTCATTGGAAAGAATCGTTGATGTCCCATAAAACTGAAACTACATCGATGTTTCAGTCTTTTAGATCATGTATTCTTCATAAAAAACAGGACATGGTAGTTTTCCCTTTGTGCTCCATTCATACATCATTTCATAAGTAAGAAAATCATTGATCATCTATATAAGCACTACAGGCATCTGAAATATGTCTTTCAAACATTCATCATATGTGCGCACATCCACATCCCAAAGAAGTTTCAAATCTTTTATTAAATGTTGCATGTATACATCTATATCATTTCTGGATTCATAGGGGCCCAGATATGAGTATACTCATGAAAGTGAAAGCTTTTTCATACAAAACCATGGGGGGAGGTTATAAATGTGTATAAAAACCAGCCATGTGAAGTGCGAAGTAAGCATCTTCCAAAATGGATTTAAACCATCACATAAAAGACCCAACCTCACATTACGCATGTTAGCTACAAAATAAGGATATCAAGCATAAAATATCTTCCATGAAAATCCATCTACAGGGTGAACCAACTCATCATTAGTCTTCTTTCTCTTGGTATCATTCCATCGCATTTTTATTGATATTTCATCAGACATAAAAATATTTTGGGGTTTAGGGATCAATGGAAAGTGTCACATTACTTTATGTGGCACATGGGATAGTGTTCCATCAGCTTTTGGCTTCTAGCGGATGTGCCCCATTTTATATAATGATTTCATTCATCAGTTTCTTCCTAGAATAAACTGCCATCTTTCAGGCAAGAATAAATTTTGTTTCTTGAAAATCCAAGTTCACCAACTAAATTTCATGCCATATAGTGGTTTGAGGTAATATCTACATCATCTGTAATTAAGTCCTTCAATAAGGTAAGAATGTAATCAATGGTAGTATTATAAATCCTATACATATTTTTCCCATGAAATAATCAGATTAAAAATTCTTGCTTTTTCATTTTACTGCATTGTCGATATACTGGAGTCGTGGCAGCATCATTCAGTTTTTTCACCCCTGAAAACATCATCATTTTCATTACACGCATCATGTGTTCTCATATCAAAGTATCCTTGGGTCAGAATCCTTTCTTTTTCATAATGATGAAGAAATGGAAACTAGTAATATAACAAATTCTCCAATCTAATTCTCTCATTGGGATCATTAGCAATTTTAGATTTCATTTTTCTCCCCATTGTGATAACACACATAGTAGTTTTCTTAAAAAACATATTTGTTTATGTCGTATCGGACTTCTTCATGGCTCAACCAAGGTCTTCCAACACAATTGTAACATGGGAAGTGTATGTGACCACTATCTGAAGCATTGTGAAATGAAAAATCTAAAAATCTCTCCAAAATTGTTTTGAAAATTGCTTGATATTTGATCAGTTTCATACATCCAACTTCTATCCATTCTGTAAAAAAAATATAAGTTATTTCATCAAAATCAATTCAATAATATTGAAGTTTCATTGAAAATATATTTAAGTAAACGATAATTATTCACTTTATAGGAAACTATAACTGACACACTACTCTTTATGATAATCACAATATAAAAGGAATAAAATTACTATATTTATAACAAAAATTTCTATGAAGAACTATACCTGAGTGTAAAGATCAAGTACACTTGTGGAGAGAGTTATTCTGGAGTTGATTAAACTTTATAACAAAGAAATTTTATATTTTAGTAGATTATTTGAGTGATCACATACACTAAACAAGGGTTTGGGGTGTCCAAGGGGTGGGGGTGTCCATGGGTTTGGGGGATTTCCCGGGGTGGGGGCTGTATAGGGGGTGGGGTGGTGTCTAGGGGGTGGAGGGGCTGCTAGTGGGGGTGGGGTGTCCATGGGGTGGGGGATGTCCAGGGGGTGGGGGTTATCCCTGGGGTTGGGGTGTCCAGGGTGTGGGGTGTCCAAGGGGTGGGGGTGTCCAGGGGTGGGGGTTGTCGAAGGGGGTGGGGGTGTCCACCCCCAAACTAGGTTCATAGAATCCAATATCTATCCAATTGTAGCATGACTTCAATCCTATTATAGATGACCCAGAATACTGTTGGTGTAAACCATGAAAATAATACATATAAATCACAACACACCTAATTGTAAACAAACCAGCAAATATCATACATGGATCAGATTTTATCTTCCACTCTAAATATCATACATGAATTTAAAAAAAAAACACACCTAATTATAAGCACACCTCCAAATTTTGAGCTAGGTATCTGGCTTATTGATTCTTTGAGAGGCTAGGTGAGAGATAATTCCTGGTTGTGATACAAGGTGTAAATATAGTATTTTTATGTTTACAAAATCTTGTGTGTGTGTGTCAAATATGATCCTATGTATGTTTTTCAGACATATGAGCCATGTTTTTATGGGGAACTACTCATGGGAGTATGAGCCTTGTTATATCATTAGGTGACATGGAGTTGTATGAATGTTAAATTTTTATGAGATCAATATGGATAGTGGATAAGAACATGAGTAAGATTTATTTGCAGAGATCACCTCTTATTTGAAGGGTAAGAGTGAGTGTTGGTACGGAACTTCAAGAAAAGTCTTAATGTGTGAAATCAACTATAAATTGGTTATATGTGATTCCTATTTTTTGTAGATTATTGGAGTGGAAATCCCACCCACTCCCCCACCCCCCCCCACCCCCCCACCCCCACACACACACACCCCTGCAGCCCCTACCCCCCTACAACCCCCCTGGATACCCCCCCCCCCCCCCCACCTGGATATCCCCCCACCCCACATGGACAGCCCACCCACCCACCCCCCTCCCTGGAAAACCTACACCCCACTCCCCACATGGACAGCCCACCCCCTTAGACAACCCACCCCCTGGACAGCCCACAATTCCCTCCCCCACCTGGATAGCCCTCCCCAACCCCACTAACTACTCACCCCCCCCCCCCCCTCCACCCCCTGCAGCCCCTAGACAGCCCCCCACCCCCCCCCCCCACCTGGATAGCCCCCTACCCACCCACCCCACCTTGATAGCCCCCCCCCCCCACCTGGAGAGCCCACCACCCCCCACCTGGACTACCTACCCCACCCCCACATGGATAGCCCACCCCCCTCCCTGGACAGCCCACACCCCCCCCCCCCCGATGGATAGCCCACCCCCCTGGACAGCCTACACCCCCTCCCCTGTAGAGACCCAATATAGAAAAACATATACATTACATTACTTTTGTGTAAAACTTAATACATGACACAAAAATATGCCCAATGACTGTATTAGTTTAGTGTATTTGGAAACTCAGAACATTATCTTCTAATCATGGTGAAAGATCTTCAACATATCCCATAAATATCTTTACCTTTTATTTTCTTACCTAAAACCTTTCTTTATATCCTGCAGAAAAGAAAACATAAAAAGGGTGAGCTCAAATGCTCAGTAAGGGTAAGCATGGAGAAAACAAAACAAACCATATACATTTTAACTTAAAAAACTGAACATAAAGTTTAAACCTCAAAATCTTGAGTTGTGATACAAATCTTGGCAGTACATAAGGTATATATCATAAATGAACACTAATCATGATAAAATAGAATGAGAATAAAACATGTAATTGTGGAAAACCATTAAGCACATGATATTATTTCCATAGTATCCAAGGCATTGCTTCCAAGACCACCATAGTGGACAAAGTCCATTACTGAACCGGGTTTACCTGATGTTCAAGCCATGTATTGTCGAACAGTATTTACTTTTATTTCTAGCCATGTCTATCTAATGAGATATAAATCATTACCCAATTCATTTTAATGAGATATAGGTCCCACCAATATTCTTATGAAATCAATCTTTCATGTGCCACAAAATAAACATAAATCATTCATCATAACCCAACAAATAAAATGGGTTTCATAAACATCATCCCATCATAACATAATCCATATAAAAAATGGATATAATTTCATCATAAAAAAATAAAACATGTAAATAATAGATAAATTATAATTTAAACATAACCATATTAAATAATTTCATTATAGATGGAAAATAGTCTTGATAAAACACTTGAAATGAATTCTTGAGGAAAATATCATTTCTTCTTTCAAATATTTTTTTTCTCAAAATAATGTGATATTTTTAAAGAAAAGAATTTTGTTGAAAATAATCATGAAATCTTGTAGTGGAAGCTTTATGGAAATAAGGCATTATGAAATCGTAAAAATGCATTCACGCCATATAAGTTAAAAAAACATGTGCCTCGTACTTTTGCCGAAAAAGTTAAAAAGTACCTCGTATGGTAAACAAAAGAAAGATTCATTACATACCACATAGTAAAAGTCAAAAAGAGTTAAATACAACTTTAAACATACATGGAAAAATAGTAAAAACTTTATGAAAAAAAATTTATAAAACATGGACATGGATAGTAAATATAACCCCAGTAAATACTTATAAATAAACAATCTCGGATAAGAACGAGATTGGAATAATTATACCTTACCTTAGGTCCAATTTCTTCTGTACGTGTCTAAAACTTCTGTATAGTGGGTTTATACATATTATAGACTTGTAACTGAACCATAATAATATTTATGATATCATATATGATTTCCTATGACTTTATATTTCCTGTTCATTTGTAAATTCCATGTTAAAGTAGCGTTTTTGGTAAAATCGTTTCATTTATCGTATGTATTTTGAATTGTAATTTTTCATATGATAACTTAGATCATGATTAATTACTTTTAGAATGTAAAACATGGTATATATATCATATATATTCAATATATTAATATATATAATCGATTGATAAATGGAATGAAATACACCATTCATAGAGACGGTAGGTCGTACGTATGCATGAACGCTGTTTTAGTTTCCTTATTAAATTAAATGGAAGTAAATGACATATATATATATATACATAAATCCAGTAGAATTATTTTGTCGTATATTTCATGATTATTTATTATATACACTTTATAATCATTTGTGAATGGTTAACATGGAGAATAAATCTAATCACGTCATGGAGACGGTAAGTCGTACGTACGTACGAGCAACAATATCATTCCCATGATTGTGGAATTGTATTGAAGTTTATGGTGTATAATTTTTCAGAATAAATATCACTTTAAAATAATCATATATATTTATTTCTTCCATTATTATACCCATCTAAGTAGGTTGCTTGTGAATAACAGATTACACTGCAGCGTGGAGACGGTAGGTCGTACGTATGAACGCGTGGTGATTTCATTTTTCATTGGATGGATAGAAGATGGAATATGCTTGTTTCATAATCATAATAACACATTAGTTTATAATTTATTCTTGATTTATAACCAAATAATGAAACAACTCATATAGAGTAAGTAGAAGAAAAAATAAATTTGAAAGAATCAGTAAAGGATATTACCTCTTCTTCGACACGCCTCTTCTAAACCTCCTCTTAGGGCACTAAAGTTGGTCTTTGAAGAATATTAGGCCCTATAGTATGTTTCTAGATAAGTTAAAAAGGTAAATGTTCAGGGTTTATCCAAGTTTGAAAGATCAAAAAGGAGTTAAGAGAAGAGGGAGGAGGTTCCCTTTTAAAAGAGAGTAGAGGGGCACTTTTGGAAACCTCCAAAATATTACTTTACAATAAACTCAAACCCCACATAAAAACTTTCAAAGAGACTCAAATTCAAATATGAGATAAGATACGGTTGTAATATAATCAACCAATCAAATTTTAGACATGTTTTGATTTTATTTTAAACCTTATCATTTTGATTTATCTTTATTTAATATATTTAATTTTATTAGTGGTAATAATATTCTAAATTTTAAATGGTTATAAATACTTACTTATGTGTTGTGAATTATCCATAATTGGATAATTTATGACATTTTAGACCATATAACTTTCATTTTTTAATTGTTAAATATTTTTGTGATTTTTTAACAATTTAATAATATGTTATTTTTATAAAATATCAATAGTTTTAATTTTGACACTATTAATTTATTTGAATTTAAATAAAATCAAAACAGATGAAAGAGTCGAACCAAAATATTTAATATATTCCTAACATGTCATATGCATCTATTAAATTTGTGGATCATATTAATTAGTTCATATAATATTTATTTTAATATTTTTAAAACCATTTATTTGATATTTTTTTTAATAAAATAATTACTACAACATTTTTCTATAATTATTTAATATACTAATTTGTTGCATAAAATTTAAAATTAAAATACTATGATGAAGATAAATCTAATATATTTAATAAGAATACTTTTAGTCGAATTTAACTTCTAAAATACTCAACTTTTAAAATGTTATTTTTATTAAATTATGAAGGTGACAACTTTGACATCATTTAAAATAAAATAATATAAATGTCATAATCAGTTTTATAAGGCTCCAAATGGTCCACAAGTCGACACTTGGATGATTATGGTGTAGATATACTCGAAAAATATGTTTTGTTCAAGTTTTGGGGCCTTTTCATGGGTATTATTATTTTAATAAAAACTATATTATTGATTTTTTACTAAATAAATAATTTATGCATCATTAATGTATAAGCTATTAAAGTAATTAAATATTTCTTAAAAATTAAAAATAAATTAAAATAATAAAGAAAAAAATTTATCTTTAAAATGATTATTTATAATCTAATTTATATTTTGTATAACCTTATATTAAAAAAATTTAATTATTAAAGTTTGAGTGAGACATATTTCAATTTCCTTTAAATAAAATAAATTAAAGGTCTTAATCACATCCAAGTGGGTTACAATAGATAACATTTCAACCCAAGTATGTTTTAAGAAGAAATATAATCAACCAATGATATAAAGACAAGTGTTAGGGTAATTTTATAATATTATCATTACCCTTAATTACCTGATTTACCTTTAACTGTGGTAAATAAAATTTACCGTAGTTACTATTCATAATGCCTAAAAATAAAAGTTATCTATTTACACAATTTTAACCTCCTGATTCCAAATATGGAATCCATTTTTACAAATTCAAAACATAGAAGATGCAGTATTTAATTTAAAATTAATCTCGTTGTCGAAAAAAATGGGTTTTTATTTAAAACATTGAAAAGATTGAAATGTCTTTACCTATGAATTCAATGGAAAATTAATGATAATGACATAAATTATATTAAATGGTAAAAATATATTCTATTTATAATTTAAAATGATTCAATATTATAATTTTACTATATAAATTATCTCTATGAAAAAAGTTTCTTTTAAGTAAAATTTAGCATATTTTTACTATTAATAAAAATATGAAAGTTATCATAAAAATATGAAAAATTTATCCTAAGTAAATTTTTATATCCTGATTCAAAATAATTAGTTTATTTTTTCAAATTGAACTTATAAAATTTTCAAAAATTATATTTAAAATGGGTGCGTCATCAAAAGGTGGCAAAACTGTATTTTTTTTTAAAATACTTATTTTACCTGAAAAATTTACTTTGTTCTCATACCATTTTATAGAATATTTTTAAGATGAATGATAATGTTATAAAATTCAAAAAAAAATAATACTATTCATAATTTCTAGTTCATAATAATATTATAACAATATATCGTTTTTTAGTGAAACTCGTTATTATATATAACACAAGCTATTGAGGATGGTTGCTCTTGCGTGCAACACAAGCCAAGAATAGTGTTGCGTATACTAAAAGATAATACGGTATTTCGTAAATAATAAGAAATATTTGTATAGCATACAACATAAGACATCAAAGAAATTAAAAAGAATATTTCTCATAAAATCTCGGGGTGTTACATTCTACCCCCCTTAAAATGAATTTCTCCCTCAGAATTCATCGGGGTTATAAATCGTTTACTACTTAAAATTATATTTCATAGAAACCCACATACTAAAAAGGAATACTAAAACGTAATTTTAAAAAGGAAATTTAGAAACATAACAGTCACCTAAAGTAACTCAGCATTGTGTTTCCACATAGGAGAACATAGGTGAAAACAAGGATATAGAAGAGAAATCTAACCATCAAGTTCTGATGGAGAGTGGTAAAGAAAATGGCTTTGAAAAATCCAACAATCACAAAGAAATATGTTTGTGATGATCTAAGGTACCATCTGATTCATCAGATATGAGGGTACAAGGACAACGTTTTTGGTTTTCAAGATCATTTCCCTAAAGTTGATGAATTTTTGCATAAGGAGAAATACTTACTTGATTTCATTGTAATATCATCATTGGTCATTCCATGAACAATTTTCACTTCATCTCTTATTTAAATAAATGAATTTGAATTTTTCATTCTTAAAGTGTTAGCAGATCATGTGATAGAATGATAGTCCTCTCCATCTGTCTTTATCACAATAAAAGGTTAGGAAAAGATATTAAATATATATAAGTCCATCAATGGTGAGGTTAATCAGATATAGTTCCAAAAATGGACTTATATTTCATCTATCATACCGTTTAATAAAATAAAACTAATTTCTACTAACCAGGGACTTCCTGTAGGCCATTGGTAGGCGATAAAGGCCTGTCATACATCGGTTGTGGGTTTGATTCCCGCAACCGTGTCTAACGCGATGGGTTGTCACCCGTCCTGCAGGTTGTATTTTTCCTAAAACTACACCATTATAACATTTCCAGAAATAATATCAAAAAAAGTTCTAGCCTTAAACAATACAACCTGATGTCTAATTTAATCCATTTCAACCTTTAGGCTTATCCAAAATACTTATGTACAAACTCATAGTATAAAGAAAATGATTTCTAGAAAGGTCATATAACAAGCATGTGAATACCAACATTTATCCCACATATATCATAAGATATATCGTGTTGGTCACATTCGAAACATGTGAATACCTTAATCATGTATTCTTGAAACATGAATTACCATAGAACGTTAGTGAAAGCATGAATGCTATCAAAATTTAACTCTTTAGACATACCAAAATCCCACAAATTCTATATACTCAAACCATGATATCACTTTGTCCTTATATCCATAATGAGATCATTAATAATATCAACCATATTATTTTCTCCTTATCCCTTCATTATGTGCATATCATCTACTTTACAAAAATATTTCAATCACTTTTCATGGTTACCAATACCATATAATTATTGAAAAACACAATAAACCAATATATAGATCTTCCAATATTCCACAATACTATAAATGAGATTCCACAACACTATTTTTGGAATCCTGTTACATAAAAACTTAATCATTCCACCACTTTGTTGTCATATTCAACATCGCCAATAGTGATCGCATGTTACTTCCCTTTTTCCTTTTCCTTAAGATGTTGTTAATGTTGATCATCATTAACCCTTGGATTAGGGCATTGGTTGGCATTACGCCTCATTTCCCTGCACTTGTAGCATTGAAGTGTTAGCGGTGTGTTCTATGTAGTATTTTCTTTATTCACATTATTAGCTACCTTTTTCCCATTACTTCATTACTCAGCTGCTCAATGAGCTTCTTTTCCACACTTAAAATATTTTATAGTCCCTTTAAGACAATCTCCATGATTCTTGTTTCCACACTTTGAGCATAATGAAACATTTTTCTTCTTTTGACCATAGTTTTGAGATTTTTCCTTGAACTCCATATTTCATTTCTTGTCAAAACCATGATATGGATATGTAACATCATCTTCCAATTCTACCTTAATAGCACAATGTAAAATTTCTTCATAGCTATAGAAGTCTCTTATATATAATTCCTTTCTAAAACATTGTTTTAAGCCACTTAATAATCAATCAACTTTACATTTAGGTTAGATGATAAATCCAGATGCATACCTTGCAAGCCTTATAAAATTCACTTCATATATACCAACAGATTCATTATCCTTTTTCTTAAGCTCAAAGAACTCTTTTCCATCTTCATTTGAAGAATATGAGGAAAGTAATTATTGAAAAATAAGTTCTTAAAATCATCCATGGATTCAATTTCATCTTGAGGAATTGTATTCTTAATTAGATTCCATTACTGGTCCGTTTCACCTTCTAAATGGTAAATAGCTAGAATGGCTTTTTCTTGTTTCGAACAGCGAAGTATGGAAAATATATTTTTAATGGTACTAATCCATTGTTCATAAATAAGGGGATCATAAGACCCACTAAAATAAGGTGTACATTGCCTCATGAAGGACTCAATAGAATATTGTTCCCTTCTCTTCTCATTTGGAAGTCCAGAATGATTTATAGCTTGTGTAAGTATAGCAATAAGATTTTTCACTCCATTTCCCATAACATTTGGTTGTTTGGGAGGAAAATCATTGTATTTCCTAGTGCATTGATCATTAATATGGGTCCTTCAGGTTCCAGCCATTATCTAAAACCAAAAAAGAATAGTGTGAGAGGAAAAAATCATACTAGGAAAACAACCTAATCAAGGGGAAGTATGTTAAATCTCCAAAATATTAGGTTTAATCATAGGTTATTCATGATCGTTATCATAATTCTAGGATTGTAACCTATACTTTATACTTAACCTTATGGACATCCCTAGACATACCTTATAAATATATCTAGGGATCACACTAAAGTTTTCACATCCTAGTTTCCAATGATTAACTAAACCTTCACTCTGATACCAACTATAGGGACCCAATCTTGACATCCATGGAAATTACATTACATTTTCATAAAACATAATACATGACACAAACAGATGCTCAATGAATGTATTAGTTTAGTGTCTTTGGAAACTCAGAACAAAATATTCTAATCACGGTGAAATATCATCAACATCTCCCATAAATATATTCCCCATTTGTTTTATTATGTAAAACCTTTCTCTATATCTTGGTGAAAATAAAAAATAAAAAGGGTGAGCTCAAATTCTTAGCAAGGGTAAGCATGGATAAAATAAAACAAACTATGTACATTTGAACTTAAAAACATGAACATAAAGTTTAAACATAAAAACCTTGAGTTGTGAAATAAAACTTGGCAGTATATAAGGCATAGATCATAAAGGAACATTAATCATGACAAAATTGCAATTGAATAAAACATGTAATTGTTTCAAACCATTAATCACATGATATTATTTTTATAGTAGCCAAGGCATTACTTCCAAGACCATCATAGTGGACAAAGTCCATTACTGAACCGGGTTTACCTGCCATTCCAGCCATGTATTACTGAACCATATTTACTTGTAATTCCATCCATGTATATCTCATGAGACATAAATCATTACCCAACGCATTTGATAGATATATAGGTCCCACACATCTCTTAATGAAATCATTCTTTCATGTTCCATAAAATAAACATAAATCATTCATCATAACCCAACGAATAAAATGGGTTTCATAAACATCGTCCCATCATAACATAATCCATATAAAACAATGCATATAATTTCATCATAAACAAAATCAAAAAATGTAAATAATAGAGACATCATACTTGAAACATATACATATTAAAAAAATTCTTCATATATGGAAAATAGTTTTGATAAAACACTTGAAATGAATTCTTGATGAAAATATACTTTCTTCTTTCAAATCATTTTAGTTTCTCAAAATGACGTGAAATTTTAAAAGAAAAGAATTTTTTGAAAATAATAATGAAATATTATAGAGGAATCTTTATGTAAATAAGCTGTTATGAAATCGTATAAGTCCATTCATGTCGTATAAGTTAAAAAACATTTTCCTCGTACTTTTGCCGTAAAAGTCAAAAAGAACCTCGTATGGTAAAAAAAAGAAAGATTCCTTATATACCATATAATAAAAGTCAAAAAGAGGTAAACATGACTTCAAACATACATGGAAGAATAGTAAAAGATTTATGAAAATATTTTTTATAAAACATGGACATGGATGATAAATATAACCCCAGTAAATACTTACAAATAAACAATATCAGAGAAGAACGAGATTGGAATAATTATCCCTTACCCTAGGTCCAATTTCTTTGGTACCTATCTGAAACTCTTGTATAGTGGGTTTAAACATATTATAAACTTGTAACAGAACCATAATAATATTTATGATATCATATATGATTCCCTATGACTTTATATTTCCCGTTCATTTGTCAATTCCATGTTAAAGCAGCGTTTTGGGTAAAATCATTTCATTTATCTTATGTGTTTTGACATGTAATTTTTCATATGATTACTTATATAATGATTAATTACTTCCATAATGTAAAACATGGTATATATATCATATATATTCAATATATTAATATATATAATTGATCAATAAATGGAATTAAATACACCGTTCATGGAGCTGGTAGGCCGTACGTATGCATGAACGCTGTTTTCATTTCCTTATTAAATTAAATGGAATTAAATGACATATATATATATATATATCTAATATAGTAGAATTATTATTTAATATAATTTATTATTATATATTATATAAACTTTATAATCATTCTTGAATGGTTAACATGGAGAATGAATCTCATCGCATCGTGGAGACGGTAAGTTGTACGTACACACGAGCGACAATATCATTCCCATGATTGTGGAATTGTATTAAAGTGTATGGTGTATATTATTTCAGAATAAATATAACTTTAAAATAATCATATATAGTTATTTCTTCCATTATTATACCCATACAAGTATTTTGGTTATGAAAAACAAATTACACCACGGTGTGGAGATGGTAGGTTGTACGTACGCACGCGTGGTGATTTCATTTTTCATAGGATGAATAGAAGATGGAATATGTTTGTTTCATATTCATAATAACATATCAGTATACAAGTGATGGTAGATTTATTACCTAATAATTAAACAATTCATATAGAAGAAGTAGAAGAAGAAATAAGTTTGAAAGAATCGGTAAAGGATATTACCTCTTCCTTGATGCGCCTCTTATAAACCTCCTCTTAGGGCAATAAATTTGTTCTTGGAATAAGACCATGACCTATAGTATGTTTATATATAAGTTTAGAAGGGAAATGGGTAGTTTTTGTATGAGTTTGAAAGATCAAAATGGAGTGAAGAGAAGAGGGAGGAGGTGCCCTTTTATAAGAGAGTAGAGGGGCACTTTTGGAAACCTCCAAAATATTAATTTATAATAAACTCAAACCCCACATAAAAACTTCCAAAGTGACTCAGATTCTAATATGAGATAATATAGGGTATTAATATCATAAACCAATTAAATTTAGACATGTTTTGATTTTATTTTAACCTTATCATTTTTATTTATCCTTATTTAATCTATTTAATTTTATTTGTGGTAATAAAATTCTAAATTTTAAATGGTTATAAATACTTACTTATGTGTTGTTAATTGTCCATAATTTAATAATTCATGACATTTTAGACCATATAAATTTCAATTTTTAATTTTTAAACAATTTTTTGATTTTTAAACAATTTAATAGTATGTTATTTTTATAAAATATCAATAGTTTCAATTTTGACACTATTCATTTATTTGAATTTAAATAAACTCCAAACATATGATAGAGTCAAAAAAAATATTTAATAGAGTCCTAACATGTCATATTCATCTAGAAAATTCTTGTAGAACATTAATTAGTTCATATAATATTTATTTTAATATTTGTAAAACCATTTATTTGATATTTCTCTTAATAAAATAATTACTACAACATTTTTGTATAATTATTTAATATATGTATTTGTCGGATAAAAATTAAAAATAAAATACTATGATAAAGATAAATTTAATATATTTAATAAGAATACTTTTAGTCGAATTTATCTTATAAAACACCCAACTTTAAAAATGTTATGTTTATTAAATTATGACGGTGACAACTTTGACATCATTTAAAATAATATAATATAAAGGTCATAATCTATTATTAAAGGCTCCAAATGGTCCAAAATTCTACACTTAGATACTTATGGTGTATATATACTTGTAAAATAAGTTTTGGTCAAGTTTTTGGGCCTTTTATGGGTATTATTATTTTAATAAAAACTATATTATTGATTTTTCACTAAATAAACAATTTCAGCATCATTAATGTATAAGCTATTAAGGTAATTAAATATTTCTTAAAAATTACAAATAAATTAAAATAATAAATAAAAACATTTTAGCTTTAAAATAAGTATTTATAATCGAATTTATATTATGTATAACCTTATCTTAAAAATAATTTAATTATTAAATTTTGAGTGAAACATATTTCACTTTCCTTTAAATAAAATAAATTAAATGTATTAATCACAACCAAGTGGGTTTCAATAGATAAAATTTCAACACAAGTATATTATAGAACGAAATATAATAAACCAATGATATCAATGTAGGTGTTAGGTTAATTTCATAATATTATATTTACCCTTAATTACATGATTTACCTTTAACTGTGGTAAATAAAATTTACCGTGGTTACTATTCATAATGCCTAAAAATAAAAATTATCTATTTAAAAAATTTGAACCTAATGATTCCAAATATGGAATCCATTTTTACAAATTCAAAGCACATAATATGTAGTAATTAATTTAAAATTAATCCCATTGTCGAAAAAAAGGGTTTTTATTTAAAATATTGCAAAATATTGAAATGTTTTTACCTATGAATTCAATGTAAAATTAATGATAATGAAATAAATTATATTTAATGGTAAAAATATATTCCATTTATACTTTAAAACCATTAAATATTATAATTTAACCATATAAACTATCTCCATGAAAAAATTTTCTTTTAAGTAAAATTTAGCGTATTTTTACTATTCATCAAAATATGAAAGTTATCAAAAAAGTGTGAAAAATTTATCCAAAGTAAATTTTTATATCCTTATTCAAAATAATTAGTTTATTTTGTCAAATTTAGCTTATAAACTTGTCAAAAATTAGATTTAAAATTGGTGTTCCATCAAAAGGCGGCAAAACTGCATTTTTTGAAATATACTTTTTTACCCAAAAAAATATTGTGTTCTCATAACATGTTCTATAATATGTGTATGATGAATTATAATGTTATAAAATACAAAATGTGGTTAATACTATTCATAATGGCTAGTTCATAATAATTTTATAACAATATATCATCATTTAGTGAAACTCGGTATTGCATACAGCACACGCTATTGAGGATGGTCGATCTTGCATTCAACACAAGCCAAGAATAGTGTTGCGTATAATACAAGCTAATAGAGTGTTGAGTATAGCGCAAGATAATATGGGTGTAGCGTACAACACAAGACATCAAAAAATTGAAAAGAATATTTCTCATAAAATCATAGGGTGTTACATCCCCCACCTGGACAGCCCACCCCCAACCCCCCTAGACTACCCACCCCCCTAGATAGCCCCCACCCCCTCCCCCACCTGGATATCCCACCCTGACCCCCCCCCCCCCCCTTGATAGCCCACATACCTCCTTGGATAGCCCCCCCCCCCCCCACCCCCTAGACAACCCCCCCCCCCCACCTAAACACCCCCTACCGCACTGCATCCCCTCTTAGGGTAATTTTATTTAAAAACATTTTATTAATTATGAAATTAAAACCATCATGAATTATCCATTTCATTAAAAACAACCCATTTGATTTATCAAAACATGACAAATTCAATTTATAAGGATCTATGGGTCACTTAAGAAATGTCATTGGTGAAAGGGGAAATCACCTACATTCTTAATTCAAATTTAAAAATAGGGCCATGCACTTAAAAGGTAGGTTGGTGTCTAGGAGTTGGGGTGGTGTTTGGGGGGTGTCCTAGGGGTGGGGGGATGTCCAAGGAGGTGGAGGTTGTCCAGGGGTTGGGGTGTCCAAGGGGTGGGGGTGTCCAGGTGGTGGGGGTGTCCTGGGGATCAGGGTTGTCCAAGGGGGTGGTGGTGTCCAGGGGGTGGGGGAGGGGGATATCCATGGGGGTTGAGGGGTGTCCATGGGGTGGGGGGGGGGGCTGTCCATGGGGGGTGAGGGGTGTCTGGGGGGGCTCTCTAAGGGGTGGGGTGTCTAGGGGGTGGGGGCTGTCGAAGGGGGTGGGGGTGTGCAGGGAGTGGGGGTGTGCAGGGGGTTGGGGGTTGTCCAATGCGGGGTGTCCAGGGGTGGGGGTGGGGTTGTTAAGGGGATTCAATACCCATATAATACTTTTAAAATTACCTATACCCAATCCAACCATTACCACAATTCCAATCCATCACCCAACCAACAGCCAATTCATCCTCAATATCACTACCCTTCCCATTATTCCTTGAAAAAATACTATAAATACAAAATCAAAATCCAATTTTCAACTAAACTAAAGTCCATAGAAACTACCATATCACCCCACTAAAAAAATGGAAAACCACCTACAACACTACCACAACCATCCCAAATCCCTTCACATGGACCATCCTTAAATCCATTACCCTCTAACATCTTTGAGTGGGGATACATATAACCAGAACCCATTAGTTTATATGTTTCATGAAATCTTCATAGAAGGAGTAGATATGAATACTTCAAATAAAATTGATTCACACAATCATGACACTTGAAGTGTAGAACAAAAACTAAAAACAAATCAAAGTTTTCGGTATACCATGCCACAGACCGCACCGAACTCTGGTTTAGGCCAAATCAAAACAAAAAACAAAAAATAAATAGATGCATAACATTAAAACTAAGGTAGCACATACAAATTTTAAGTGTAGAAATAAAAAATTCATTGATTAAAGATAAATAAATTGGGTGGAAGGAGTTTTGTAGCCTAGGGAAAAGAGAGAGCTTTGGGAGAGCTTTGAATTTGGGACTGCAATCGCGAGGACGGGGGAGATGGGCTGATGTGTACTCGAGGGAAACCTTTCCCAGCAGTTTTTAAAAACCATTGATAAATATATTCTTTACCAATGGTTTTAAAAAACCTTTGGTATACATTAGATAAATTAAATATTTCCCAACAGTTTATTCAAACCGTTGGGAAATATTCATTCTAAATACACAATGAAAACGATTTCTAAAAACCCTTTGGGAAAGGTTGATGTTTTTACAGTATACCAATGGTTTGTTCAAACCATTAGTATAAAAGCATTGGGAAAACCTGAATTTATACTAGTGTATATTCATATCATATAGAAATTTATTTCATTCATTGAGAAAACCCTCAAATAAATATTAATCCATAATGCCTTTCTTCATTTGAATTTGAACAATATCAAGTGTACAAGGTGTTCCTAATCCCTAGTTTAGGTTGACTCATACTACTATGGAGTTATTATGAGAGTTTTAATACCTTTATATTTTTAAAAAACACCATTTTCAATAGTTTACATTACACGTAACACTGAGCCTAAAGAAACCCAAAAATATTATTATTTCAATGTGACTGTTATATCCTAGCTATCAATTTGGTTGGTATGAATAGGATTAATTTATTTATAAAATAAATATATAGGTCTTACTGAATATATATGTATTGTTAAATTATTATAAAATAATAACATAATTTTTAGTAAAGTCATTTTATTCTTCAAAAAAAAATTCTTCACAAATCAGTTTTTCTTCTTTTTCTGAGTGAATATTACAAATATTTTTTAGAAGTTTTAGAAAATTAATTTAAAAAAGTGAGTTAGATTTTTAAATTTTAAATTTTAAAATTATCTTAGGATGATTTTTTTTAGGTCTTTCTGAAGAAGTTAATTTTTTCTTAATAGTAAAAAAAGAAAGATTTTATGAAATATGGAATCTTTTGTGATATCGCAAAAACATAACTATGACATAAAAAATTAAACCTATGGAGTGAATAAAGTATGATATTATAATATAAATATCACAAAAAAACCTAACATGAAACTTATAATTTATTTTGTGATAAATTTGAAAACCATTTTCAGTATTGATGTAGTGCTTATACAGCACTGTAAAGTAAAATTCGATTTCTTATAACAAATAATTGAGATATAAAAAGTATTTTCACGACCATTTTATTAAATATTATATATAAATGATTATTTGGACTGATAAATATGAATTTTGGATTTATATAACAATAATATTATCCAAATTATTGTGCAATGCTTGTGCAAGGCTAGAAAAGTCAAAATAAAAAAATAATTTGCCTTGACATGGATAAGAGTAAATAGATATAATGAATGAATATAAAGGATTATATTGGGAAAAAATAATTTATTATTATGATAGTAATTTAATTTTAATTTTTATATATCAAATTATTTATTTAAATTCTTATGAAACATTGATGTAGTGTTTATGTAGGTTGAAGAAATATCAATAAAATGATTTTTAGAACTCTAAAAATAATATGATAAGATCCATAAAATAACCCAAAAACATACCTAAATCATATTGGATGAGTATTTTTCGACCATAATCATAAATGGGTTTAAGTTTTTACCTTTTTAATCCACTGGGTTGACATTAATACCATTATAGTATTTTATTTAAAGAAAAAGTCAAACATGTCACACTATTGTTTTTAATATGTGTAATATTTTGATATAGCATTAACCATGATTTATTTTAGACTGTAAAAAGAAATTTTAAATCTTAGATATATATCTTAATCATGGTAATTTATTTTTAATATTTAAGGAATAAATAATTACCCTGAATGCTTGAAAAATACTAATGCAATAATTATTTAATTAATGGGAAAATCAAATAAATGATTTTAATTATATTAAAATAAATATTATTTTATAAAATTAACGTGATAAAAAAAATTATTTATTATATTGATATTTTTAGGATATAAAAAAAATTGAATTTAACTTATTTTATTGATGTTTTTAAATTCAAAGTAATGAATCGTATCAAATTTTAAAATAATGTTATTTATACAATTAATATATTATTAAATTATTCAAAATTTATAAAAATATTGAAAGTAGATAATTAGGATAATTTATTAGCAAAAACTCCATCCACTATGAATTTATAGGCCATTCAGAAGTATTTGTCTCTATAATTTTTTTATTATATTTTAATATTTTGTGAAATTCCAAAAGTTCCCTTCACCTCAATTATAAATGGAAACCCCTTACTACACTTATTTACACCATTTTGAGCCATATAGCTTGAAAAAATACTACCCATTATTCTTTCCAACTTACTTAGACAATTTCTTGAGTTTATATTATCCTTAAAAGACCAACCTTAAGCCCATTAAGAATAAATCTAAAGGAAGTCCACCAAAGAAGAGGTAATAGATTTTACCAACTCTTTCAAGTTTTTTTCTTCTTATAATTCCCCTTAATGTGTTATTTCCATAATAAATTAATAAATATAGTATCATATTAATAACAATATTTTATTATTATTATGAGACATCTATATTTCACCTTTTATACATCCTATGAACAATTAAAACACCATGCATGTGTATGTACAACTTACCATCTCCACATAGTGGTGTAAATTGTTTTCATCACCACTTTACATTGATTGGTTATAAGGATGAAGATAATGGATATATATAATAATTATGACATAATATTGATTCTATAAAATTAATATATTATCCACTCCCTTAACCTTTCATCTATTTAGAAATGTTATTCTCGCTCATGCATACATATGGTTTGTCGTCTCCATGAAGAAATGCAATTCATTTTGTATGTTTAACCTTAAATAATGGTTATAAAAATGTATTTAATGATTAAATATGATATTTATAACATTAATATCATTTTTAATATTATTTATTTAAATTTTATACAAGATAACTAGGAATTTTATGACAAAACAAGCATAAGAAAACAAGGTAGTTAACATCTGAAATAGTGAAAATAATGAAATATTACTATTGAATCGGTGGTAATGTGTTAAAAATAATCATATAAGATTTTATAAATATGAATATTTTTATTTTATAAATTATCAAAATTTCAAAACCATTGTACAGGGTGTTTGAACACATTTTAAGGAAGTTAAACCAGAGGTAGGGTTTCTCATCTCACTTTTACTTTAAGGAGATATATGCCTTATTCACCACTTATTTATTTTTTCTCATGTATATACTGCCCCTTTAATATATCATATCCTCAATCTATTTCTCTTTAGGGAATTCAATGTTTTATTTTATTATTATTAATTTTATGGGGCTTACAATTCATAAGTTACGAAATTGGTAAAAGTTTATTTCATGATCTCATTATTATTCGAGATTATTTATTAGTAAGTCTCCATTGAGGAATATTTCTCTTTTATATACAAGCTTTCTAAAAATATTTTCATAAATGTTTTTACTATTATATTATGAATATTAAAGGTTGTTTTTACCCTTGTTTTATTTTTTAAAAAATATTTTTAAATGAATCTTTTGTATTTTTTTCAAATAAGGTACTTCGTAACATTTTTAGAAAAATACAGAAGAAATATTTTTCTTAACTAATAAAGAATGAATGGTTTTTATTTATATCATGAAACCTCAATGTTTTTAATATTCCATTATATTTTTATAGATTTATTATCGAAGAAAATTTTTTATTTTATAATTCCATAACATTTTAAAATTTTGTAATTATCATTTTAAAATAGTGTATTTTCTTAAAAAAATCAATGATCTCATTAATGTATTTTGATCTATGTCGGTAACATTTTTTGAATATTATGTTTCATTGGGTTTAATCTTTTATGATAAAATTTATTATATTTTATTTATTGGTTTTTAGAGACCATGTTTTTTATAGTAATACATTGGAATATTTCTATATATATTTTCAGATCCAAGCGCAAAGAGGGCATTCCATTCTAAGGCCTGGTGTGATCGAAATTAATTTTATAAAAAAATATTAAATAAATTTTATATTATGCATGCACATTTTCTTAAAAAAAATGGGATAACTCTTAAATTTAATCTTGGATCAAAAATCCAAGACCATGGTAGAGTTTGGAATGAAAGGGTTTACCTAAGAGTGACCTAAAATAAGTTGGTTTGGGGTGTTTTGATAAAAGAAGTCATGGGAGGGTGTATTTAGTTAAATAATTAATTAATTTTATTTATTTAATTAATTATACTAATTATGATTTGATTTATAAAAATACTATTATGATGATTCTCCATGTTTAGCTACATAAACCTTGGGAGAATCAAGAGTTCTTCCTTCCACCCTTCATTGGAGAATTGGAATCATACGACAACGAACATCTATATTCGGGCATATTGACTCATAAAGAATGTAAAAATTACACTTCTTCATTGGATAGTTCTTTCTATGATAATGAATTATCTAAACCAATTAAGACTCATCAATTCATTGTTTATTCCCCTATTGATTAAATTTATTGAGCATAATAAAAATGATTCTTTGATCTACATTCGAATTGAGCCACTGTGTGCCCCCATGTACCAATTTTATTGGTTTATTAAATTATTTCACACAATGGATATCCCTGTTTTTGTTTATTATACAATAAACTTTTTCTATTGATCATTCACATTTTTTTTGTTCTTTTCTCACTTTGGTTCTTCATGTTCTTCTCCATTGGTCTGTGGGGCCATGGAATAATGTAGTTAGGTGGTACGAAGCCCAATTAGACCCCCGGATTCGCAGCAGAATCACATTAGGTCAATGGATCATTGAAATAAAGATGGAATTAGATGATTTGGGGTTGTGGGTAATCAATTTTTTGTTATTTAATCCATACCAAAGAATTTGTGGCATGGGATACATGTGGGTCTGTACCATATTCAAGAAAAGAATTGAAAATTTGATTTCTAGCAACTAGATGGACAAAAATGAAGAATGAGGGAAAGTTCCACATATTTCGGGTGGCTATAGGTGAGATCCATGGTGTAGGATCTGGTTTTAGAATGAATGATAGATAATATGAGTTTCTGTGAAAATCCCAACAACACATTGTGTAGTTCGGAAGAACACATGGTGTATGACCCCCTTGGCTACAGTGGCTAGGGTTTTGGTAGAGAAAAGTATCAAACACTATGTGGGACCCCCATATTCCATGAGACCCTTATTCTAGATACACAGTGTGTACTGCGTTAGTACACAGGCACAGAAATGGCTAAGCACACACCATGTTCCTAAGTACATAGACATGGGTATATTTACATGGACATGACCAGGGAGCATGGGCAGGACCCTGAGTGAATCTAAAAGTCCATGTATGACCCCTACACATTTTATAAGGTTACATAATAAGAGATCCATGCACCATAAGGGAAAATACTAGAAAATGGAGTGGGACTACACACAGTGTGTGTCCCATTACACATCGTGTACCCCTTATTTCCCTTTTTATAAAACTTCAACCTCTAATATATCCTTCATCTGGGCTTGGATTTTGTCCCATGGGAAGCCTATACTAATTCTTTTCACATGGAATGTAATGGAGGCCTCCCAAGTATATTTTAATATATGATGTGAGATTTTCTTATCATGAATCTTCTTTAGGAAATGTTCTATGATAGCATTGATCTGGAAGGATCACCAAACACTATATTTAAACCTTCTTTTTGGGAAAGGGCATGAGTCTTATACCTATCTATAGAGAGGAACCCTCCTGTAGGGTAGGGAATGGGTCATCTATCTACTATTAGAGTGTAACCCTCCATCAAGGCTGGGCCTGGGTCCTCTATCAACTATTGGAGTGGAACTCCCTACTGAGAATGGCATGGGTCCTCTACATATCCACTGAGTGGAACCCTTTTATTGATTAAGGTCATGGGTCCTTGGCTATGAGAGTGGAACCCTCATGTTGGGAAGGTAATGGTTCCTCTATATGTTATCTTATAATCACCCTCATATTGTATTAGGGCATCATTCTGTGACTACTAGAGTGTCACCCTCCATTTGGGTCGGGCAAGAGTCCTCTATTAACTACTAGAATAGAACACTCCATCTGGGCAGGGCATGGATCCTCTACTGACTATTAGAGTGGCACATTTTAGTTGGTCTGGGAATGGGTTATCTACATATTATTTGAGTGAAACCCTTCTTCTGGGATAGGGAATGGGTCCTCTAGCTATCCATGGAGTGTAACCCTTCTATTTTACCAGGTCATGTGTCCTCTACATAGAGATTGTTTCCCATTTTCAGTGCAGTGAGGTGGAGAGGTGTTGCTTAACTTGGATGTATCTTCAATCAGGTATGTGAAATGTTGAACATCATTGATGGAATTATGGAACTGATGGAAATCTTTCGTGGTCAAGGCTATGAGATAGAGTTCCCCTTCTATCTTTCTTATGTTTCTTCAGTTTTATAATATGTGTGTGTGTGTATCCATGTTGTTGGATTATATTTATTGTCTTTATTTATATTAAGAAATCTATTTTCAATCTATTCTTATCGTGTCTCTTACTACTCCTCCTTCAACTTTTGGGGCATCCTATTGGGTATGTATATACTCACCCCTGCATGGGTTTTTTCCACATGTGTAATGTCTAATGATGACGATGGACAGGTCGGAGGTGATTATAGAGAATCATAGGGATACATGGTGCATTTTTTCATATATTATTTCTAGGGCTTGTATATTTGTAATTGGGATCTCTAAACATTTAATTTTACATAATTTTTAGGTTGGTACATATTTCTGGTTGGGCATGTATTTTTTCCCTAAGCATTTTAGTATACACTGTCATACTCTTGTAAACCATAGCGGTTGTTTTCTTGGATGGATATTACTCTAGATGTTGTATATTTTTATTATTCTTCCTCAACACTTTTTCATTATGATGGTCAATAGTGTGCAAACAGATACATTATCCAAATTCCTCCCATGTTAGATATGGCTTTTGGTGCTTTTCTCCATCCCCCACCCTATGGAGGTGGGCATGGGGTTGTTTTTCTTGAGTTCCATTGGGTCAGGTCATGATATATTGGTATTAAAAGTGGTAAAATTATTGGGATAGTGTTTGGAGTAGTCCCCTTATGAGTATTTGGTAGGGATTTAGGGAAACATTGTCAAATTGTTTCGAGTGTAGATTTCATACCAGTTAATCCAGTGTTGGTTTGTGATCAATGTATCCATTCAATAATACATTGAATGCATTATTATTTACATGGAATACTAAGACATTAGTTTTAGGGATTAATGGTACCTGCATCATATATTGTCGAGTCTTTTTATTGTTCTTCTTGAGTAATCTCCCCATTATATATATATATATGCTCATCTGATAGTGTTACGCCTTGATTAAATTTCCAGGACGCCTCTGTGATGATATATAGCTAGGTTACATGTTATAGATTGTGATAATGATCCAATGAGTGATGAGGTCTTATTTCAGGGTCTATCCTGCGATATCCTTATTTTGAGTGGATAGGTAGTAGCACCCCCACCTTTCAAGTAGTAGATCGTACTACCTAAGCAGGCTAAGGATGCATACAGGATTAGTGCACCTTGTGAGTTCCAACATCAACCATTGAGGTTTCGTAGGGATCCAAAACCCCAAGCAGTGGAAGATTGGATAGATTTGATGGTCCATGTTTTCAAACTTATCTAGTCATGGACATATTATGTGGTTATACTAAAAAATAGCCTTTTCCATTTATTAGTTGGGGACTGGTGGTGTCTTGTTACCTAGATGCATGATGAGTCAACACTCTTGCGGATCAACTTCTAGTAGTTGTTATCTGAGGAGTAATACCCCTCCTTCTTGTACTCAATTCATATTTAGGAGATTTTCACATTCCATAGAGGAGGGATGATAGTGTATTAGTACACATCTAGGTTCACAAGCCTTACACAATAACCCCTTAACAATATATAAGATGGCTACTTCCGAGCATGGAAGATTGAGAAAGGACTCTGGATAGATATATGTGCCAGTGTAGTACCAATGTTTATTCCCACCTATTATGGGGTGTTGGATTGGGAACTAGTGATGAGGAGTTTCTTATCATAGGTAAGACAAGTAAATAGATCTCTAATTAGATGTCACAGGGTTGAGTTATCTATAGAAGATATTAGAAATCAGTCAATAGGATCTCAGTGTAGAATATCTTCCCAAGATCCGGCTCAGGAATGTGTTATGGGGTAGCACATAATACTAGGGAAGATCTAAGAGAGTAATTGTGATAAATGTGGTGGAAAATGTCACATGGATTGTGAATTATGGACCTAACATGCTAAGGATCAAATGAAGATTACTAATGAACCATCGTAGAAGAGGCAACACCATGATCAGGGACCTCCTAGGAGAGGTCAAGGTGGACCCCAAGGAGGTGGGGTTGGAAAAATATAAGGTGGATATATGGGTGAAGTAGTTTTGGTGGTGGATTATTATATGAGATCCATCAACCACCACCACTAGGCAGCTCACATCAGGCTCATGGAGCTGTTAATCAGGGTTGCAGACAGCTGCAGGTGATGGAGGCTTACAACCCATAGCACATGGAATGATTAGAGGTTTGATCCATGTTTATTTTACTCTTTCCTAAATATTATTAGACTCAAGTTTGAATCATTCCTTCATCTCTATAATTTTAGTGTGAGATCTCGAGCTCCCAATTGAGTCTTTACACCAGCTGCTTAAACATGAGGTTTCTAATCCAAATTCTTATTTTATATCATTTATCTACAAAATATGATAGCTATCTCTTGGTGGATAAAGGTTCATGTGTGAAATTTTGGTCCTCATGGTGAAACCTTATGAAGTCATCTTGGGTATGGATTGCTTGTCCATGGTCTGATCCCAGATTGATCATCACAGTAGATCATTAAAATTCCTTCATATCAATGGGATGACATTATCCTTTGATGGAGCGATAGATGTCATAGGGGACAAGTGGGTTTTTCAAGCGTGAGGATTCATCCCATAACTCATCATTTGGGGAGTGTATCCCTTGGTGAAATATTCTCTTAAGGCTTCTAGATTCCTTTATTCATGGGTGATTTTATCGACTCCTTCCCAAAGGACATTTTAGGAATACCTACGAGGAAGTAGATTGATTTTTGTATTGACTTGGATCCTAGTACTACTTTGATATCTTCTATGGAATATCAAATTGCCCTTACAGAGTATTATAAGTTTTGGTTTACGTTAGAGGACCTTTGAGATATGATTATTATTAGACCCAGTGTATCCCCCTGGACAGCTCTAGTGTTGTTCATGAAACAGGATTATTGGATCTTACGAATTTGTGTGGATTACCATCACTTGAACCAATACTTCATAAAGAAAAAGTAAACGTTTTTAAGGATTGAATACCTATTTTACCAGTTTTGAGACATGAAATGGTTCTCGAAGATCAATCTATGGCACGACTAGAACTAGTTTATATTTTGAAAGGATGATATTCTAAATCTGGTATTCTGATGTCACTATGGACACTATGTGTTCCTAGTGATGTTGTTTGGCATGATTAAGGCCCCCACTATGTTTATTTATTTTATTAACAATATTTTCTAGTCATACTTGGACCATTTCAGATTACATTCATCGATGAAATAATAATATACTTTGTGTCTGGGGAGGAGAATGCAGAGAACTTGAGGGTGGTCCTAGATTTTCTTCAGGAGCACTGACTTTATGGTAAGCTCTCTAAGTTATAGATCTAGATTCATGAGGTTATATTTTTGAGTAATATCATTTATGATCATAGTTTTTCCATATACACATTAAATATTTATGCAGTTATTTCTTGGGATCCACCTAAGATCATGTCATAGGTACATAGTTTTCTAAGATTAACAAGGTACTACCAAAGGTTTGTGGATGAATTCTCTGTTATTGAATGCCCTTTGGCCTCCCTGGAATATAAAGGGTAGCATTTTACCTTAAATAAGAAGTATCATAGAGATTTTTAGGAGTTGAGGTTGTGGTTGATGAGTGATCCTATTTTGAGACTACTGGATGAGGGAGTAGAGTATGTAGTGTATTGTGATTCCACGGTAGGTAGGCTTGGATACATGTTCATACAACAACATGAATTAATTGTATATGGGTCAAGGAAGTTAAGACCCCATGAGTAAAACTATGTGACTCGGTACCTAGAGCTGGTAGTGGTATTCTTTTCTCAGATGATTTGAAGGCACTATATTCTGGGAGAGTGCTTTTTGGTTTACTCAAACCAACAAAGTCTTAGGTATGAATTCACACAGAGAGAATAGAACATGAGATAATGTAACTAGTTAGAGTTCCAATAGGACTATGACTTTTAAATAGTCTATACTCCTATGAATGGAAACATAATAGAGTATTCCTATAATAGAAATTCCCAGGATCGTTTGGTGAAGGGGTATTTTAAGAAATTGGTTTCCTTATAGCAGACCCTGTTTGAGCATGAGGGTGAAATTTTTTTAGTCAATTGTGTTTAATCCTCCGCTTATTGAGCATGTGATAGAGTCCCAGTTTGGATACATCAACTGTGATGTCTTGTGTGACCATATATACTTAAAATATTCACTTGGAGGATTTTATGAAGGAACTAATCACATCATCTCTTTCTAGGGATGGACGGTGGTCCCAGTCATGATATAGGAGGAGGTTATGAGATATTTTTGGAATTATCCTTTGGTTGTACATCCCTATGTGGGGAAGAAGTACAGATACCTTCATTATTAGTTTTTGTGGTCCGACATGAGATAAATCTTGGATGAGTTCATTTCATGGTGCCTCACCTATCAGCAGGTGAAGGATGAGCACCAAGTTCTGATAGGTTTATTACAGCCCCTTGAGATCTAAAAGTACAAATAGGATGTAATATCCATCAAATTTGTAATATGCATTTCATGGATAATGAAGTTCCATGGTGCCATCTTGGTTATTTTTGAATGACTCATGAAGTCAGTACACTTCCTTTCTATTAGTGATAAGAGTTCGGTGGAGAGTTTGGGTTAGATGTACAAATGGTATATTGTTCGCCTTTATGGGGTGATCTTGACTATTTTCTTTGAACGTGATGCACAGATCATGTAAAAATTGTGGAGAGTCCTACAGAAAGATTTCAGGACCCAAATGTGGATATGTAAATCCTTCCATCGCCAAAAATATGGGAAGAATGACTGCACTATCCAGATGATGGAGGATATGTTGAGTGATTATGTATTAGACTTTGGATAGAGTTGGGAGGATCACTTTCCCTTAGTAAAGTGTGCATACAAGAATAGCTACCACTCTACTATCAGTATGGAACATTTCGAGGACATTAATGGGATACCCTATAGGGTACCCCTATGTTGGACAAAGAACTGTGAGGCATATCTTGTGGGTCCAAAGCTGGTGCAGGAGATGACAGAGAAGGTCCATCTCATTTGTGAGTGTATGAGGATTGTCCTGAGCTGGTATAAATCTTATGCAGATCAGCATTATAGTCCCTTGGAGTTCAAGTAGGGAGACTACGTTTTCCTGAGAGTCTCCCCAAGATGAGGATTGTAGATATTAGGTTCGGGAGAAAAGCTGTCATTTAGGTTCATCGATTTTTTTGAAATCTTGTAGAGGTTTGGAGAGGTTTCTTATCACCTCATCCTAACTTTGTGGTTGGAGTAGGTTCATGGAATCTTCCATGTGTCTTGGTTAAGGATACATGTGCATGACTCCATGAAAATTTTTGATGGGGGTGAGATATACATCAAGGATTGAGTTAATTTTATGGAACACCTAGTGGTGATCGATGATTTGTAGGATAGGACCCTATGTGTATGGCACATCCCTTTGGTTTTCTTGTTGTTGTAGCATGAGGACATGCAGGATAGAACCTTAGAGTGGGAGATCTATATACCAGCTCTGTATCCTGATATTTTTACTTAGTGTTAATTTTTGGGGGATGAAAATATTGAAGGAGTTAATGATGTTAGACAATATTTTATTTCCCTATAAGCCTTTGGAATATTTATATATATATTCAGATTCAGGCATTGAGATGGTGTGTGATTACGAGGCTTTGTGTACTCAGAATTTATTTTATAAAAATATTAAATATATTTTATATTAAGAAAAAAAGTTTCTTAAATAAAACGGGAAAACTATTAAATGGAATCATGAATTGAAAATATGATAAAATGGTTGATTATGGAACTTGAGGTTTACCCTAGGTGTGAGCTAAGATAGGTTGGCGCGGGGAATTCGGATAAAATCTATCATGGGCGGGTGCGTTTAGATAAATAATTAATTAATTTTAGTTATTTAATTAATTAACATAATTATGAATTCATACATAAAAAACCATTATGATGATTCTCTAGGTTTAGCCATATAAATCCTGGGAGAATTGAGAGGTCTTACTTCCACCCTTTGTTGGAAAACCAGAATCATACAATGATAAACCTCTTGATTCAGGAAGATCGATGCATAGTAAATGTAATGATTTCTATTCTTCATTGGTGATGGTGTTCTTTGATGATTAATGATATATACTAGGTAGGACTCATCAATTCATGGTTTATTCCCCTATTGATTAAATTTATTAAACATTATCAAAAGTATTCTTTGATCTGCATTCGAATTGAGCCATTACATGAACCCATGTACAAGTTTTATAGGTTTATTCAATTATTTCTCACCTTGAATGTCCCTACTTGTGTTTTTTGGTCAAGAATTCTTGGTCAATGATCATTCATCTTTATTTTAGTGTTTTTATCCCTTTTATTTTATTCGTTCTTCTTCATTGGTCTATAAGACCATGGTTTGACTTTTTTTGGTGGTACCGAACCTGATCGGACCCCCGGATTCATAATGAAATCATGTGCGATGAATGAAACATTAAACTAGGGATGGAATAAGATGATTTTCGTGTTTTGGGTGTAGATTTATTGTTCTAAAATCAATATCGGAGGAGTAACGACATTGGATACGTTTGAGTTTGTATGGCATTCAAGAAAAGCAATGAAATTTCAATTTTTATCCATCAGATGGCCAAAAATGACAAATGGAGGAAGGATACACTGATTTCAGGAAGCTAGAGGCAAGATCCATAGTATAGGAGTCGGATCTGGATTGATCAAGATCATATATTATTTTTTGAAAATACCAACTATATGCCTTTTAGTTTGAATGAACATACAGTGTGTGACCCTCTTGGTTGCAACTGCAATGTTTTCTGGTGAGAAAAGTATCACACACAGTGTGAGGCCCCAACATGTCATGTGAACCTTTTACCAGAGACCCGACATGTACTCCAAGATTACATGGGAATGGGCACAGGTAGGAACACGTCATGTTCCTATGTACATAGACATGAGAAGCTTCAAACATACATGGCCAAAGAGCATGGGAAGGACCTCGAGTGGCTCAAACATACTGTAAGAACCCGGTTTCTCACTCATATATGGGTCCTTTTAAAATTGGTATAATTATTTATTTTGAAACTAATATGTATTCTTAATGAGTTTATAAAGGATTTAGAGGTGTCTAGGGATTGTTCAGAGCTCAGAACCCTAGCTTGTGGAGAAAATATTGGGCCTCATGGTTAGTAGAAACTATGTAGATTATCTCACATGGTCTCTTTTAACCATGTGGGGAGGGATAGTTGGGTGAATCAGGGCTTACAGTTTTCTCTAACTATGCTCCAGGGGCCACCCACATATGAAAAAAACTATAGACATGTTTCATAAAAGTTATTCAAGGTTAGAACAAGTTTTCCCTAACAGTGTGTCCTAATTATACAGTGTTCCCCTCTTTACAACATATGGTTCATTGTTAGCGCATGATTTGGCCAACCGTGCGACCAAATTGTGTGACCCCTATTTTTGGGTGATTTTATGAAAATTAATTGAAGTGAAATGTTTTAACACACCTATCCTATAATATTTTTCTCTAGTAGATGGGAGACCCATTTCTCCTTCTTTTTAGATCTTCTCCTCCTCTAAGCTAGGATCTTCTATGTCTCATCCATCTGTAGTCCAATCAAAGAACAGTTTTTCTTGTTGGATCTGCATCAGTAAGATTTTAATTCCTTTTTAGCTATTTTTCATTATTCTTTCTATGAAAAATGCTCTTTAAATTCAAGCCCATATACCCTATTTTCTAATAATTGATTTGTCTTTTAGATTCCTTCCATTAAAATTCAAACTATTGGATAATATTTTATGAGGGGAGTCATATGAGTATAGGGAAAGTGGTATATAACTAATCCCTCATGTTTCTTCATTTTATACAGAGAAAGTCTAGGATCTGGTTAGAACATGTCCTAAGAAAAATTTATTAACTATAAAAAATATGAGTCATACAACGAAGAGATTATGACAAAACCAAGAGTACATAACACCACACATATCTGCCTCCACCAGTGAGGATCAATAATCAGGGTCCATAAAGGACCATGTCATATCCATCATTAGGATTTCATTCTTTGACAAAGCATCTGCCACCTGATTGGACTCCCTATAATCATGAGATATAATCAAATTTAAATGATTTAACTAAATGAGATGTTCAACCCAGTTTGGGAGTACCTTCCAAGGCACATTCCGTGTTATTTTTTTTAGGGCTTGGACCGCAAGGTGAGAGACTGACTCAATCCATAGCATGTTCTAATTATAATATACAGCATACCTAACTACATGAACAATCTCCCATAACTCAGCATTGAAAGCAACGCCAATTCTAGTGAACTGATAAAAACATCCTTTCACAAAACCACAGTAAGTACAAAAAACGCCACCACACCCGGATGGTCCCGGTGCACCTAAAGCAGCTCTATTCACATTGTCTTTGAGCCATGGGCTGATCAGGGGTATCCAACGAATGTACCTAAGAATTTGAGGCTTCTGAGGATACCCAGAAACACCAAGTTTCCGAAGAATCTGCAATTCTGAGACATTGTTATGCATCGCACTTGATTAGACCTTCGAGGTAGCATAAACCTCTTGGTGAATCACCATCATTCCACACCAGATGTGAACCATCCTATAATAAAAAATTGTAGCATTTAGAGTAGCCCATATGGCTGCAATCACAGCCGTAGAAGTCATAATGAGAATATTACGCACTTGTTCGCTATAGGAAGCATCGAACAGCCCTACCAGTAGATCAAGAAGAATATTTTGATTCAGGTTCATCCCGAACAGGGTCCCATCATAATCCCACAACTTCCTAGCATAGGCACAATCCATAAACAATTGTTAGGCATTCTCCTCTATGCACATACACAAGTGACAGGATGATGAAAAATTAAAACCATACCACTTGATCTGATCATGAGTGGGTACACGATTTTTCTAGATTCGCTAGATTAGATAGAATCGAGAGGGATGAATGAAAAAAGACATGTAGTTCATGAGCTAGGATGGTGAACAAAAATATCCTTCACAATACATCTGATAGTAATACCTATTATTAAACTAACCATTCTTGTTATGCTTCCATATCAGTGTATCATAATCCATAAAATTATAGGATGGAATTTCCAGCTCCACCTAATAGGGGATCATGCTGTCAAAAAGATGCTTGTGAGATAAAAAATAAGCAATAGAGAAGTTTCCAGCACTAGAAGGAATATCCATGCTATCCTAAAGAGTCCGCTCAAGCCATGTTGTGCTCCAACAATTAAGTTTAGAGTCCCTAAAAACCATCCACTTTGTATCATTAATGATTCACATGAAATAATACTTGAGAGATTCCCAAACAGATGATGCAAGATAGTATTTGTATCAATTAATTTACCTACCTTTAAACCGGTTAGCTAAGAAATTACCATAATTGTCTTTGGAGATCAAAACCCATGTAAACATCCCAATAATACCATCATTAAAAGTCCAAAGATCTTTAACTCCATGGCCCCAAAATTCAATTGTCTTGATACATTCCTTCTAGGAAACAGTGATAAGCTTATGCTCATGGATTTACCCTGTCTAAATAAAGTTTCGGACCATACTTTGTAGCTCCTTGATGAGTCCCCTAGGCCACCGATAAATAAAAAAGGAGTAAAAAAACTTAGATTTTATCACTAAATTAACAAGGCACACCCTCCCAACCATGGTCATTGCCTTCCCTTTCTAACTAGATAGTTGATTAACAATACCAGAGTAGATCCCCTCTAAGTATTGCCTCTTCACCTTTCCCAAAAATAAGGTAAAACCAAGGTATTGAAAGGGAAAAGACCCCTTTTTTACCATAAGGTCTCTAGTTATACTGTTATTCTTCCCAGTCATTACACCATTCCCAAAGACAATGAAGGATGTATCCCAACTGATTGCTTGACTAGCCACCTCTTCATAGTGTTTAAAAAGGACCTTGATAGAGGAAATAGTTTTCATTGAGGCTTTCAAAAATAATAGGATGTCATCAGCATATAACAAATGAGATGGAGAAAATTCATTCACACCAGCCTGAATTTGGTTATAAGTTGTTGTGTGTGTACGTAGATTTCATCGGGCGTGACCTATTAAATTTATGTACCTTTATTATGGTCATTATAACCATGTTCTAAGAACCTTGATAAATATTTTTACCATAATTGGTGGTTATTCCCACAATGTTGACCACCCCAGGTAGGTTGTTTCTATATTTATTCTTTTAGTAGCTTGTTGAACCTATTTGTGCCACCGTTCATGTGAGTTATGACTTCACCTTGTTAAAGGTATGTTCTTCAATTAAAAAAATGAATCATAAATGGTTGTTACATGTATATATCACTTGACCCTTCTAAGGTAAGTGTTCTACTTAATTAATGTATGTTTAAATGGTTAATTAGAAAGTATAAAATTTATATCACTTTGCCTAATTAAATGTAAATTAATGTTTGGTTTCATGTATGTTACACCCCTTGATTTGTATAATGGAAGGAAGCAACATAAACCATAGGAATCAATTATAATTTATATAAACCAATGTTCGGTTTCATGCCCCTGTATCCTTGTCACCTATATGATAGGAAAGGGAATGGACCAAATGAATTATTATATTTCATGATTAATACATGTCCTAAATTATTAAATGAATTGATTATAAGGTGCCTAATACTTACAGACCTTGACATTATCACAGTAGTGGTCAGAATAAATCCAGTCTTGGATTCTTAAGGGAATTCATTGATCACTTATGGATTCCATTCCGGTTCAAGGATGTTGGTTACCAAGGTTGAGACCCACCTTGGAAACCAATAATTTTATACTTATGGATTTCTGGTATGACACGGTAGGATCCCACCATTATTATTATAGTATTTCTTGGATACACTACATGGATCCAACGTGACATTTTCGAACATGAGGTGCCTTGGATACACCCTTGGGCCTAGTCATTTCTTATCCTATTTTACCTTAGATGAATTATTTGGAATCATTTGGAATCATTATTATGGAATCCCTTAGGTAATTATCCTTGGATCACACTCTTTCCCCTTTAGATAGGAAATATTTTATTACCTGAGTTGGATCGACCCCTGAGGTCATGGATTCCTTGTATATTACCTTGGATCCCTTATATGATTGATATCATTACAAGATGTCTTGTTATATATTGGATCCTTTCATTATTATAATCATGTAAGGATGCCAGTTATAGTTATACCTCATGTGAATTACATATACAAAATCAAACATAACTAATGAATGAAATGGTCACAAGTTTAGAGATATTACCAGTTGAGGCTAAAGTAGGTATATGGTAATTTACATTACTATACTAATTTACTTTTATATATGCATGTTTTCATACAATTTAAATTTATATTGCATGGATTGAATGTTAAATACCTCATGGGTGGTGGCCTACTATGATTTATCTCACACCTTATCTAGGAATCATTGGTACCTGGGAAGACTAAATATATACAGGTATTGACAAATGGAAACGTACAGTTTAAACACTTGATTGTTTTCTTATAGATTGGGGTAGTAGATGAACAGGCTGGTGCTCATGATGCTTTGATAGTCTTTGGATTCCTTTTTATAATTTTTTTTATCATGTATTTTTTACTGTTTCGTATCCATGTTTTCCATTTTTATAGAGACATGAATTGAATCATAATTTTTTTTATATGACTACCAGTTGTTCAGTTGTTTATTATTCATGTCATAATCTGTTGTTCCATATATTCATTTTATATTTCTTACATTATTTACCTTCTATTTCATTTATCTTATATGATACACTCTATTAATGAGGTAATGGTATCCCCATTGATACACCCTAGGCCCTCATTTCTATTTAGAAGCCTCTGACATTTGGGGAGATGCTCTTTAGGCCATGTGGGCAACCAAGCTTAGGGAACCTTTGAGCAACATCTGGGTTCGGGATGTCACAATGTGGTATCAAAATTTTTTCCCTTTATTTAGTATTTAGAGACAATAGATAGAATATTTGGAACATTTGAAACATGGTTATAAGCCATGATTTGGCATAGATAACCCATGTTTAGGGTAACTGTCGAGTTTCCTAAATTATGATTATTGTTCTACTTTTTCCTATTACAGTTTATATCATTTCACTATTGGGTGATGGACATGATATGTGATGGTTATTATTATTATTCTAATTTTATAATTCATTCTTCCTTGGATCAATGATATGAGGGCAAGGAGCATTATTTTATGCATCATCATAGGCACCTATAATTCACAATCAATGCATATTTCCATGCATATATGTGAATTTCATTGCTCTTTATTTTTCTATATTACTTATGATTGTTGGGTGAGCCCTGTTTATATATTATTCATGTGCTACATTTTTTCAATGATTAAATGATTTCTAGTTTCAATTCATGAGGTGTATGGTCCCTCGTGAGTTCGATTGGGTAATTTACCAAACTGGTCCATTAGAATGAAATTAAAATGGGTGTCAATTTTATTGATAAGTTGTATGAACCATGATTCATTGGGAATGGAAATCCATTTTAAATGAACCTTGATATATGAAAATAAACAAATAAAAACTATAAAAGTGAAACTTGGAATAGAAAAGGAAATGGTTTTGATTAAATGAGAAGTAAGGGTTCGATTGACCCTCCATCTACTAGAACCCCTATAATTTATACTTGAACACTTAATAATACATTAACTTCTAAGTGGGTTTTTAGGGTAGTATACCATGGGTAGTGGGCTCTTCCCTTTAACTCATTATCCATTCGTGTTCTTATCTATCTTCTTAATACTTGTTCTAAGGTGTGTTCTTGGAATTTGTAGAAAAATGCCACCATGACGTCCTAGTGTCATGCACCAGGAGGGTACTGAAGACCATGATTATTATGAGGTGGGCCCTGAGCCTCAATTCGTACCTCCATGAGTGCCACTTGATACACCACATTATGTACCTAGCCTAGGAACTGGCGCTCAACTTCATGATAGTTTATTACATATGATTTCTTCCATGAAAGGTACTCTATAACCTGCACCTATAATGGTTGATCTGACCCATGATTTCCAGCACTATCATCCTCCTACTTTCTTAGAGGATGGTGGTCCACAGGATAGTAAATCTTGGCTAGAGGCCACCTTATTTATCTTTGAGAATCTGTAGATACCTCCAGAGTGGAGGGTCAAGATTTTTATGTATATGTAGTATGATTTTTCCAAGCACTGGTGGGGTTTCAAGGATTATAGATCTAGAATAGAGCATTTTTGTCTAGGTGGAGTGACCTCCCATATTTCTAGTCTCTTTATAGAGCATCATAGTGTACACCTTGGAGATTTTTCTCCCATAGTAGATCGTTTCAGGGATGTTTTACCTGATTATTCTTATGCCTTACCTACTGAGAGAGTTGTAGATTTTATGATTGATCTCATTATAGGAGTATATCTAGTGTACATTCCTCTATAGATTATGGTTCCTACCAAGCTCTAGGAGCTCAAGAAGAAATTGGAGGATTTAAAGGCCAAAGGTTTTATACATTCTGTCACTTCCTCTTGGGTTTCACACATGGTTTTCCTCAATAATACGGACGGTTCCCTTCGTCTATGCATGGATTACTGATGGTTGAACTAGATAACATTCATTAAATGGTATCCACTACCTCGAATATATGATCTCTTTGATTATCTTTGAGGAGAAAGGGTGTTTTTTAAACTCGACCAAAGATCGGCTTATCATCATGTGTGATTCATTCCATCAAACATACCTCATACAGCTTTCCATAGTAGGTATAGTCTTTATGAGTATCTTGTTATGACATTATTTATTACGAAATTTCTTTCTATTTTCATGGATTTATTAATAGGTACTTCCACCCTTATTTATATTCTTTTATTATAGAATTTGTGGATGAAATATTAGTATATTCTTACATTCATAAAGACCATGCTAAGAACCTTGAGATCATTCTGATTATACTAAGAGAGCTTAATATTTATTATAACCTTTCTAATTGACACTTTTATGTTGAAAATTTTTACTTCTTAGGTCATATTATCTCAAAATTATGAATCTATATTAAACTATAGAAGGTGAGTGATGTGGTTTCGTGGGAACAGCCTAAGGACGTGTTTCATATATAGAGTTTCTTGGGGGTGGTTAGATATTATACACATCTCATACACGACTTCTCAATCCTTGATGAACCTCTTAATGGTCCTAAAAATAAGGGTGTAATGTTTCTGTGGTCAGAAGAGTGTGACAAATCCTTTCAATAGCATAAATGAAGGCTTCTCTCAGCACCTATTCCGGTTTTTTCAGAGTCGGGCGGAGGTTATACCATGTTCTATGATGCAGCAATCATCATCCTAAGATTATTTTTGATATAGGTGGATATATTCATTGCATATGGATATCTGTAGTTTAGGAATCATGAGAGAAAATACCCGATGCACAACTTTGACCTAGGAGTAGTTTTTCATTCCTTATGTTGCTGGAGACACAATCTGATGGGTGAGCACTTAGTGGTGTATATGGAACACAAGAGCCTAAAATATATCTTTACTTAGCTTGAATTTAATCTCAAATAGGGAATATTTGTTCAATATCTTTATTCATTCTATTTTGATCTTGTCTATACTATTGGGAAAGGCAATTTTGTAGCAAATGTGATGAGTCGGAAAACTTATGCACAAGTTATGTGAGAAGCCATTGATGAATGGAAATTTATGTCCCTATTTTCTAAGATGAATCTAGAGTATCATGACAGTCATGAGGGGTCTTATCTTTTAGCCTTGATAGTTTCCTCTTCCCTCCTTGAGAAGGTGAAGAGTATACCATTTTCATATCCTGAAGTCTTGGCTCTCTGTGAGAGTATTTCTGGAGAAGACTTTCCTCTAGATTGGTCTATGGATAGAGATAACATCCTTTGTATTCATGGATGTTTATGGGTTCTTATTGATATAAGATATGAATATATACATGAGTCCCATGCTTATTAGTGGTAATTTCATCCAAGTTTCTCCATGATGTGTCAAGAAATTCGACGCTAGTATTGGTTTCCTAGGATAAAACTTTGTATATCAGAATTTATCACTAGGTGTTCCACCTTTCAGTAGGTGAATTTGAAGCACCAGTGACCCATAGGATTGTTACAGCTTCTTTTATTCCTGTAATGAAAATGGGAATATGTTTCTATGGACTTTATAGTTGGCTTATAGAGGTCTATTAGAGGTAGAAACATTTTATGGGTAGTCTTTGGTCGAGTGACAAAAGTATCCCACTTCCTTCCTATCTGGGAGACTTTCTTAGTTGATGAGTTTGAAATATTGCATATATGTGAGATCATCCGACCACACAGGGTCCCTCATAGTATCATTTTAGATAGGGATTCTTATTTCACATCATGGTTCTAGTAGGGATTATAGAGATCTATGGGTATACAGGTGAATCTGAGCACTTCTTTTCACCCTCATATCGATTTACAGTCAGAACGGACAATATAGGTGTTAAAGGACATGATCCAGTCATGGTTTCTTGATTTTAGTAGTTATTATGAGAATAATAACCCTATCCATGATTTCAAATATAATAATAGCTTTCAATATACAATTTATATGGATCATTCTAAGGCCTTATATGATAGGTCATGTCATTCACCCCTATGATAGCTAGATGTAGTATAAGAAACCCTAATAGGTCATCATCTCATTAGGAGAATTTGGAGTAGGTTCAGTTGATCAAGAAGTGTATGTCTACTTCTCATCCTAGATAGAAATCTTATATCGATCTTCATCGATGACCTCTAGAGTTTGAGATCGAGGATCATGGTTTTCATTAGGTATCTCCCAGGCTAAAGAATAGATGGATATGGATGCAAGAGAAGTTTTTCCCTTGTTATGTAGGGACATTTTAGATTTTGGAGAGAGTTTTTCTAGTATCCTATCATCTTTTAGTACCTCATAGGTTCCATTCTATTCAAAATGCCTTCCACATTTCACAGCTTCATCAGTATCATAATGACTCATCTCATACTTTTGATCCTAAGGAAGTTGAGTTATATGCCGATGCTTATTTTGAGGAGTATCCTATATGCATCGTTGGACAAAGAAAAAAGTCTCTCTGTGGTCAGTCTATCCCTTTAGTATGAGTGTTATGGAATCCTAGTCAAGTACATGATGAGACTTGGGAGCGGGAGGCCGACATACGTGCCCAGTGTCCAGATTTGTTCTCAGATAGTGTTTCGCATCCCTTTGAAGGTGAACTCGAGAATGATTTCCTTTTAAAGAGGAATACTATAAGAAAGTGATTTTTCACTCAGTTATGTATCATTTTAAAATTGTTTTAATTCTTTATTTTGGATCTAATATAGATTCCTAATGACTATATAAATGTTTCTGGGGTTTCTGGGGCTTTTTTGGAGCTTAGAACCCTATCCAGTGGAGAAAACATTTGGCTTCATGGTTAGTAGAAATTGTCTGACACATCCTACATAGTCTGTTTTAACCATGCGGGGATGGATAGTGGGGTGAAGCATGGAGCACGATTTTCCCCAACCATGATCTAGGGGCCACACACCCATGAAAAAAACTATAGACATGTTTCAAATGAGGTTTGTATGGTTAGCACATGGTTTCACTAACTGTGTGGCTTAACCATGTAATGTGTCCATACTTACAGTAGATGGCGCACAGTTGGTGCATGGTTTGGCCAACCATGTGGTCAAACCATGTGACCCCCTTTTTGTCCTATTTTACAAAAATACCCTTCAGTGAAATGTTTTTACACACCTATTCTCTCATTAGATTTTCTAGTGGATAGGAGACCAATTTCTCCTCTTTTGAGATCTTTTCCTCCTCTAATATCATATGTTATACATCTCTTCCTTATAGATTCTGATCATAACACCATTCATCTCATTGGATCCACATTGGTAAGATCTTAATTCCTTTTTAGCCATTTCTCGTTCATCTTTATATAAATTATTTTATTTATATATGGGATCATATACCCTATTTTTTGGAATTGATCCATTATTTAGATCCCTTCACCTATAATCCAAACTAGAGGCTAATATTGGATAAGTATATTCATACGAGTACAAGGTAGGTGGCCTATAACTCATCCCATAAGTTTTTCATTTTATAAATTGTCATGTGCATGTTCCGATTTCATCAGGTGTGGCCAGTTAAATTTATGTGTTTCTTTCTTATAGTCTTCAGAACTATATTTTAAGACCCTTATTAAATATGTCATCTATCATTAGTGGTTATGTACACAATACCAACCACCCCATGTGTGGTGTTTCTAAATTTATACTTTTAGTATCTTGTTGATTCTATTTGAGCCACCATTTGGGTGAGGTGTGACTTGAACTTGTTAAAGGTAATTACTTCAATTAAATGAATGAATCATAAGTGGTTATTACATGTATATATCACTTTACCCTTCTAAGGTTAGTGTTCTACTTAATTAATGAACATTTAAATGGTTAATTGGAAAGTATATTATATATATGACTTGGACTAATTAAATGTAAATGAATGTTTGGTTGCATGTCTGTAACACCCCTTACCATATATAATGGAAGGAAGATGTATTAACCTAATCAATTGATTATAATTTATATAAACCAATGGGTGGTTGCATGTCCCTATAGCCTTGTCACTTGTATAAAAGGCAAGGGAATGAACCAGATAGCTTATTAGATGGAATGATTAATACATGGACAAACTTTATAAATGAATTGATTATAATTTTCCTAATTTATATGAACCATGATAATATTATAGGAGTTTTCATACTTGAGACAACCTTGGAATACTAAGGTAATTATTTAATAACTCATTAACTCCATTCCGATTCAAGGATGCCAGTTTCCAAGGTTGAGACCCACCTTGGAACTAGATCTCTATATACGTATGGGTACTTGGTATGTCAGTATAGGATCCCTCTATTATTATAAGATTCATTGGATACAATCCTTAGATCTGGCATGACATCTATGGACATGAGGTGCATTGGATATACCCTAGGTCCTATTCATTGCTTATCTTATTTTACCTTGTATTAATTCCTTATACACTGTTAGAATCATTATTGTGTAATGATTTGGATAATGCCCATTGGATTACACTCTTACCCCTTTATCCAAGATATAGTTCATTACATGAATTGGCTCGACCCATGAAGTCATGGATGCCTTGTTTATTACCTTGTATCCATTACTTGATCGATATCATTATAGGATGTCGGGTTATATCATGGATCCTTTCACTATTATTATCATGTCAGGATGACAATGCTGGTTATACCCCATATTACTTGAATATATAAATTGTAACATATCTAATGAATGAAATGGTTACATATTAATAGATATTACAAGAAAAAGTTGAAGTAGGTACTTAGGTATTTATGTTACTATTCGCTTCTAAAATGAAGTAATATATCAGACCTAGTTGATCAGTAAAGCAGTAGCTTCACTAAATCCATGGCCCTGGTAGAAGAATGTAATTCCATCCAGTTAGTTCAAAAAATAATAAATAAATAAAGGATGATGACAAAAATTTTGTATCCTACTTTATGAGATGTTGATATAAAGAGATTATATTACATGATGTGTGTTCTTATTAAAGTTTTTAATTGCTATGACTATATTATATCCCTTTTGGATCCTTGATATGGGTTGTTAGAATCTTCTTCTGGTATATTAATATTGTTAACTACTATCGAGATAAGGTCCAAGAGGGTCACACACTTAGTGTATTTGAAACTCTGCCCTATTCTGGGGGATAGTAATATAGGACACGGTGGTCCTCAACATAGGGTCCAGGATATGTTTGAGCATGTAAAATATACAAGGAGTAAATAAATTTGTATTATTCTGGTTTAGAATAATTGGCATTGAATTTATTTATTAAATGTATTTTCAAGTATTAAAGTAAATTCATTGAAAATATTATACGAATGGATATTATTTTAATATTCAAGAACCATTTAATATTTTTAGGAATTTCAAGAGGAGTTAATGGCTCAGTTTTATCATGTAATATATTTATTATATTATAAGAAAGTGGTAAATATATAAATATATTTTATGACCCAATTCTTTGTTAATAACATTCCATTTATGGCTTATTTAGTTGTTAATAAATATTTAGGGGTTGAGGATCCATTTATGGGTATTTATCACCCCATTATATAAGGAGGAGAGGGATCTCATGTAAGGTACTATTCATCCTTCAAATTTGAGATCTTCTTTCTCCTCACTACTACTTTATAGATGGAGAATCTATCATTCCAAGTCTACGATCGAAGTTTTACTTTACAAATCGAAGGATCGACATAAAATTTATTGCAAAGGTGTCAAAGGCATCATCGAAATTCTTCTCTAGAATCCATATTTCAAGGATAGACACACCTATAGACTTTTAAATAATATGTGTACAATCTATATGGAAACGGCATCGGTCCTTTTCAGCAGAGGTTACTGGTGATGAATGGAATTCAAACACACCATTATAATTGATCAAGGTAATATTTGATTTATTTTTTACTTAAAAGTATTCACATGATATCCACTGGGCATTGTAACGGGTAGTGTGTCACCAGTGATGATGTTGTTATGTCCATTGCTAGTAAAAAAATTTAAAATTCTGACACATCTACTTCTATTGTGCACCCGAGTACCAGCAATATCATCCCACAAAAATAGTCATATTATGTATTACCAAATTATGTAGCAATAATAATAAATGAATAAATTCATATATACTCATAGCCATATCAGGATTCCCTCACATGAAAAGGTAAACAAAAGTCCAAAATATATATCCCAATCAACTATTATCCCTAATTCATACTTCATCTAAGTCTCTAGACTCTATCTAATATGCTTTATCTCAATACACTGTATAATTTCTCTACCCTTCCAATACTTGCAATGAGTGAATATTTTCTCAGGTACCCAAGTGTTATGGACACTCGAGACGGGTGAGAGTACATATAATGACCCATAATTTAAATACATTGATATTACCTAAAAGTTTAAGAATATTCATTAAAAAATATAACAAATTCATGAAAAGACTGTATAGGTATGGTGCCTTTAGAAACTAGGATACATAAAAAACTAGGTCATAATACATCTTCATTGTCTCCCCCTTATTTTTCCATAACTAGACCCCATTTTTACAAATCTTACTTAATACCCTTCTTTATGACCTGGGGAAAATAAAGATATGAAAGGGTGAGATTAGATTATCATTAATGGTAAACAAGGTATATATAAATCATATCATAATCATAATACATAAGAATATAACATTTTAAAATCTTATCCTGCATATGACATATCGTGATATCATGCCATGGGATAAATCATGAAAGTTAACAAGAATCAATGAACATAATCACATAAGTCATAACATAAGACATGAAGTTTTTTGGAATACACATAAGCATATAAAATCATTTCATATTAGTCAAGTCTTATTACCAATTCCATCATATCAAACAAAGACCATTACTGAACCAAGTTCACTCCTCATTCCAGCTCTGTATTACTGAACCGATATTATTTTCCATTCTAGACATTACTATATCTTGAAATATAAATATTTACCCAATTCATTATAGATATATATAGGTCTCACCCATATAATAATTAAATTATTCTTACATGTTCCACAATAACATAAATCATTCATCCTAACCCAAGGAATAAAATGGGTTTCTTTAAACATTATTCCACCATAACAAAATCCATGTAAAACAAATGGATTTCATAAGTAACATTCCATCATAAATTCAATAAAATCATAATAGAAACAATTATATTATACTTGAAACATAACCCAATTAAATGATTCCATCTTATATGGAAAATAATTTTGATATAACACTTGAAATGGATTCTTGAGGAAAATGTCCTTTCTTCTTCAAAAACAATTTCTTTTCTCAAAATGCCATGAAATTTTAAAAGAAAAGAATTTATTTGAAAATAAAAATAAAATAATGTATATGAATATTCATGTAAATAAGGTTTTATGAAGATGTAAAAATTCATTCATGCCAGATAATTTAAAAAAACATTCTCCTCATACTTTTGCTAGAAAAGTCAAAAAGTACCCCATATCGAATAACGACAAAAGATTCATTTCAAACAATTTAATAAAAATTCACCAATGGGTAAAATTTAATGATAAAAAAATAATAATAATAGAAATAATATTTCATATTTTCAAAACATTAACATGGTTGATAAATATTCCCCAGTAAATACTTGCATGTTAATAATCTCGTATAATAATGAGATTGTAAAATTATCCCTTACCTTAGGTTTGATATCCTTCGTATGCATCCAAACCTCCTGTATAATAATTTAAATAATTTATTTGACATATTTCAGAATCATATTCAATTTTATGATATCATATATGATCATATTATCATCCATTTGTTAATAAAATTTCATTATTAATTGTTATTCAGGTATTAACTACTTCATTTTCTTATGCATGTTTTATTGAATAAGTTCTAGTTCTCATTCATAGGTAATACTTATATAATAAAAAAAAATATTTACATTATATATATCATATTTCTTTATTCTATACATTTAAATAATCATTCTTTAATGAACATTATGTATAATGAATCGCATCGCATCATGGAGACGGTAGGTCGAACGTACGCATGAGCGACAATATCATTCCCATAATTGTGGAAATGTATTGAATTGAATGGTGTATAACATTTAAGAATAAAAAAAATTATAGTAATCATATATATTTATTATTTCCATCATTATACTCATTCAAGTAAGGTGGTGGTGAAAAATAGATTACACCACAGCGTGGAGACGGTAAGTCGTACGTACGGACACGTTGTAATTTTGTTTTTCATAATATGGATAGAAAGTAGAATATTGTTATTAAATAATCATAATAACATGTAATCATATAATTGATACAGTATTTATTACTTTATAATGAAACAAATCATGAATAGGAAGTATAATAAGAAAGAAGTTTGAAAGAATCAGTAGAGGAGATTACCTCTTCTTTGATGTACTTCCTCTAAATCTCCTATCAAAGAATTAGAGTTGGTATTTGAAAAATAACAGGACATATATAATGTAACTATGGAAGTTTATAAGTAAAAAAGGGCATGTTATGGCCAATATTGAAGGCTTAAAGTGAAGAAAATAGGTGAGGGAGGAGGTTTCTTTTTATAATTAAGGTGAGTGGCACTTTTGGGATCTCCAAAAATATTAATGTATAATAAAATAAAAACCCATCCATAAACCTCCAAAATGACCCAAATTTGAACATGAGATTAGATATTTTTTCAATCTCATAAACCAATAAATTTTTTACAAGTATTTATGTCAATTTAAACCATATCATTTTAATTAACACTTAGTTGTCTTATTTAATTTTTAACTATGGTAACAAATATTTCAATATTAAAAGGGCATAATATTTACTTATTTTAAGTAAATTATACCATAAATAAATACCTTAGAACATTTTAGACAACATAATAATTATTATATATTTTTAAAAATATTTTATTATTTTTAAATAATTTAATATTACATTATTTTGATAAACAGTCAATAGTATCAATTTTGACACTATCCAATTCATTGAATTTTAAAAAAAATAATATAACAATATAAATTCAAAACAATTATATTATTATATTAATAGGAGTTCAAGGTAATCTATAAAATTCCTTATATATATTAATTATCCAAAATTATATTTACTTTAATATTTTTAATAACATTTATTTGTTATCTCTATTATTAAAATAATTACAACATAAATATTGGGTAATTATTTAATATACTGATTTATTGAATAAAATTTAAAAATAAAATACTATGATAAATATAAATCTAATATCTTTCATAAGAATATTTTTAGTCAAAATTATCTTTTGTTAAATCCAACATTTTAAATGTTATACTTATCAAATTATGAATGTGACAACTTTAACATCACTTTAAATAAAATAATATAAGTGTCAAAATCTCTTATATAAGGCTCAAAATGTTCACTGACTTGAACCTTGGATCTTTATGGTTCAGATATACTCGACCAATAATATTTGGTCACGTTTTTGTGTCTTTTTATGGTTATTAGTATTTTAATAAAAAAAATATTGATTTCTCATCAAAGTATAAGTCTTTAAGGTATTTATTTATTTCCTAAAAAAATATCATAATAAAGAAAAAATTTATATTTAAAATGAGTATTTATAAAATAATTTATATTCTGTATATCCATATAAAAATTATTTATTTATTAAAATTTCAGTGATACATATTTAAATTTTTTTTAAATAAAATAAATTAAATGTCTTAAACTCATTCAAGTGGATTTAAAAGGACACCATTTTGACCCAAGGATTATTTAGGTCAAGGCACACTCATCCAATAATATTAAAACAGGTGTTAGGGAAATTTTATAATAGTATTCTTACCCTTAATTACTTGATTTACCCTTTAACTATATTAATAAAAATTACCAAAGTTACTATATATAATGATAAAAAATAAATTAAATCTATTTAAATAATTTGGACCTAATGATTTCAAATATGAAATCCATTTTTCAAAATTCAAAATACGTAAGTTTTAGTAATTATTTTAAAATTATTCCCATAGTCGGAAAGAGAGAACTAGTTTTTTAAAGATAAAACATTGAAAAATATTGAAATGATTTTACATATAAATTCATTATAAAATTAATGATAATGACATAAATTATATTTAATGATAAAAATATATTCAATTTATACATTAAAACTATTCAATATTATAATTTAAATATATGAATTATTTTTTTGAAAACATTTGTTTCTAATTAAAATTTAGTGTATTTTAACTATTCATCAAAACTTGAAAGTTATCTAAAAGATATTAAAAATTAATTCAAAGTAAATTTTTATATCTCGCTTACAAATAATATGATTATATTTTCAAATAAAAATTATTAATGTCTAAAAATCTTAATTTACAAGTGTTTCTCTATTAAAAGGTGGTAAAATTTTCTTTTTAAAAATATATGTTTTTATACGTCAAACAGGGTTTATTCATACCCTATGATAGAAATATATACTTGATGAATACCAAAAATATTTTATTAAGTATATAATATATATATTTCATAAATTCAAATTTACTAATAGTAATTCACTCAATTTATTAATATATAAATAATTTAATTTTTTTATAAATAAATGGTAGCGAATGACTTCACTATACATTTTCATAATTTAGTTATATTTATTCCTCATAACCTAAAAAATAGGTTAAAATGGTAATTTTATACTAAGTTCATCTCATGGTTTGTTTAAACTCATGATTGCATGAAATTCAAGATATTGAAGAATTAAAATTATTTAGAGAAAATATTTCATAAAAACATCGTGACGCTACATTCTACCCCCCTTAAACTAAGTTTATCCCTCAAAATTTGTCACTTGGATTCAAAAATATGAGGATATCTCTCCATTATAATATCCTCAAGTTCCCAGGTAGCTTTCTAAAATCAGTGTTTCGGTCATAAAACCTTAACCACATGAGAGGTCTTGTTTCACATATTTTTTCGCTACAATCCAAAATCTATATCGGTTGTTCTTAATAAGATAGATCATTCTCTAGAGATACGAATTCTAAGTTTAGTACATGTGAAGGACTGGGTATGTTCTTTCTTAGGAGAGATGCATAGAACGCATCATGAACTTGAGAGATTTTTGGTGGAATCTACAATCAGTAAGCTACCTTCCCAACATGATCCAAAATTTCAAAAGGAATGATATACCTAGGGCTCATTTTTCCCTTATTTCAAAATCTCATTGCTCTAGGGAGATATTTGTAGAAACACCTTATCACAAACTTCAAGCTCTAGGTATTTTCATCAATTTTTAGTATAACTTTTTTTGTCTCTAAGCTTCTCTTATGTTTCATTGAATATACCCGGCCTTTTCTACCATTTCATCAACAAGATCAGGTCCTAATAGCTTTATTTCCCCAAATTCATCCAAGAAAGTTGGAGTTCTACACTTATTTCCGTAGAGGTCTTCATAAAGAATCATTTGAATGCTGGAGTGAAAGATATTATTGTAATAAAATTCCACCAGAGGTATGTGTTGATCCTAACCACCTTTGAAATCCAAAGAGAAATATCTCAACATGTCATCTAGAGTTTAAATTTCCCTATTAGAATAATAGTCTTTCTAAGGATGATAAATAGTTCTGAAACATAACTCTGTATCCAGAACCTACTGAAGACTTCACCAAAATTTTCAGTTAAAGCTCAGATTCTGATCAGATATAATGGAAAGTAGTACTCCATAAAATCGTATCACTTCCTTTACATATATCCTGGCAAGCTGATCAAGAGATAAATCATCTTTAATATAAATTAAGTGTACTAACGTCATAAGGATATCAACTATAACTCAAATATCACTATGGAATTTGGATTTTTTGGGAAGTCCAATGACAAATTCCATAGTGATGTTTTCCCATTTCCATTCTTGTATGGGTAATGGTTGTAACATCCCCTTATACTTCTGTCACTCGGCCTTAACTTACTTAAAAACCAAGCACCGAGAGTTATATTCGGCAATATATCTTTTCATTCCATCCCACCAGAAATAATATTTCAGTTCCATGTACATCTTTGTACTTCTTGGTTGAATAGAGAATGAAGAACTATGAGCCTCATCCAATATCTCCTTCTTTAATTCTTGTATGGGATGAATACAAACCCAATTTCTAAACCTTATTATTCCACTGAAATTAATGTTGAATTCAGGAACATTTCTCACCTTATTTTATAGATCTACATCTTCCTTCTATACCTCCATAATCTTTACTTGTATAGATGGTTTAACATTAAATTGAGAAATATAACATTTCTCCCTTTCCTTTAAAATTTCAGGATCCATCCTTTAAAAATACATAAATATTGGATCTTTTGTGATCCTCATTATGGATATGATAACATGGTCCTTTCGACTCAAAACATTTTCCACCTTGTTCATTTTCCCATTGTGGTAATTCACTGAGTAGTCATAATCTTTAATCAACTCCAACCATCTTCTTTGGTTCATATTCAACTCCTTTTGTGTGAAATTATACATTAAACTTTTATGATCATTATAAATATCACACCTTTCACCAAAAAGATAATTAATCCATATCTTTAATGAAAATATTACCACAACTAACTCTAAATCAGGAGTTGGGTAATTTTTCTCATATATTTTCAATTTTCATGAGGCATAATCTATCACCATATCATTTTTCAACAGAACACATCCCATCCCATTTTTGGATGCATCACTATAGATCATAAACCTCTCTCTACTACATGGAAGTGTGTGCATAGGTGCACTAGATAACTTTATTTTTAGATCTTTAAAATTCTCTTCACATTCCTCCATCCACATGAATTTAGCTCCTTTTCAAGTCAACTTGGTTATTGGATTAGATAATCAGGAAAATAATTTATAGAATGTCAATAATATCAAAACAAACCAATAAAAATTTGGATCTCAGTTACTATTTTTGTTCTTGGCCTACATTCAATAACATCTATTTTTCCTAGATCCACATATATCCCCTCTCTTGAGATTATGTGACCCAAAATTGAAACTTTATGAAGTAAAAATTCTCCCTTGTTAAATTTTTCATAAATATTTTCCTTTCTCAGTGACTTTATTGCAATTATCAAGTGATCGTTATTTTCTTCCTTGCTCTTTGAAGATACAATAATATCATCTATAAAGACTACTAAAAATTGATCAATATAGTCTCTAAAGGATCTATTCATTAGATCCATGAAGATAGTAGGGAATTACTAAAACCAAAAGGTATCCCTATAAATTCATAGTTTCCATACCTTTTATGGAATGTTGTCTTTGGTATATCCTCTATCTTGACCCTTAATAGATTATATCCTGAATGAAGATAAATCTTAGAAAATTATTGAGCTTTGTGTAGTTGGTCGAATGAGTCATCAATTCAATGAAGTTGATATTTTTTTATAGTGATCTTATTAAATTCTCAATAATTAATACAGATCCTCATTGATCCATCTTTATTCTTAACAAACGAAACAGGTTATCCCTTTTCAAGATTCTCTTGGAGTTGCTTCTTGAATTAATTTAACTCAATTAGGTTAATTTTATAAGGTGTATTTTAAATGGGAATAAAACCCATAATGAGTTCTATTGAAAAATCAACTTCATGATTTAATGGAAGACCTAGTAATTCTTCCAGAAATACATCATAAAACTCCCATAAAATGGGTGTATTCTTAATTGTGAGTTTCTCCCCAATCATTTGAGATAGATAACCTTTATTTATAGGTATCAAGACCTATAATATGGAAGAAATTTCTAATATAAGGTCATACTCATCTGTGCATAGATATATGGTCATAGATTGATCTAGAATATGAAATGTGACTTCTCTTCCTTGGAAATTGATATGATCTCTATATAGAGAAATCCAATACATGCTAAGAATCGCATCAAATTCCACTATAGGAATGATCACAATATGTGAAGGAATCACTTTCACACAAACTTCAATTGGAGAATAATTATAAACTTTTGATGTGACCATTGTTCCATTAGGAGTTGTCATAGATAACTCAACATCTAATTGTTGAGGTAATAAGGTGATACCCTTAGAAAGTTATTCAGAAATAAAAGAGTGGGTTAATCTAGAATCAAAATAAAACATTTTCTAATTTAGAGTGGATGGTTAGTGTACCTTTCACCACTTCATTATCATACTCCACAACACTGATAGTGATCACATGTGACTTTCCATTGTCTTTTTCCTTAAGAGTTTACTTACATCGATCGTCATTAATAACCCTTAGATTAGGGCATTGATTGGTATAATTCCCCATTTCCTTGGACTTGTAACATTGAAGTGTACAATGTGCATTCTATATACCCTTTTATCTATTCACATCATTAGATATCTTTTTCCTATAACTTACACAGTCAACATCCCAATGACCTTCTTTTCCACACTTAAAACATTTAATAGTCTCTTTAAGACAATTTCATTCATATTTCTTTCCACACTTTGAGTGTAATGGAAAATCGTCTCCTTTTCAACGGGGCCATTATATTTTCCCTTGAATTACATTTTTCTCTTCTTATCAAACCCATTGGACTGATGGGGTACTCTGATCTCCATGTCAACCATGAGAGCACATCAAATGATTTATTCATAGCTATTGAAGTCCCTTATGGATAATACCCTTTGGAGACTTGGTTTCAAGCCACTAAAGAATTTATCAATTTTACTATCAATTTGGAAAATAATTCCAGAAGCGTACCATGAAGGTCTTGTAAAATTTGCTTCATAGGTACCAATGGATTTATCATCCCTTTGCCTAAGTTTAATGAACTACTTATCCATATTTGTTTGATGAATATGAGGAAAGTACTTATAGAAAAATAAGTTCTTGAATTCATATCATTCCATGGATTCAATTTCATCTCTTTACCTAATATTCTTAATAAGGTTCCACCATTAATCAAATTAACCTTACAAATTATACACTACTAATATGACTTTATCGTGTTTTGAAAATTTGATAACATAAAATATCCTTTTAGTATTTTTTAGCCACTAATGGATTAGAAGACCCAATGAAAGATTATGGATGCTACCTCATAAAGGACTCAATAGAATTTTATTCCCTCCTTTTCTTGTTTGGAATTATTATATGATTCATAACTTTAGAAAGTTGTGTGAGCATGGCTATAACATTTTTCATTCTAGCTCCCATAACATTTGGTTTCTCAGGAGGACAATAATTTCATTTCCTTTCGCATTCATCATTAACGTAGTTCCTTCGGGTTCCATCCATTTACTAAAACCAAGAATAATAGTGTGATCAACACTAATAATAAATGGAAACCCACATAATTGAGAATAAAATTACAATTTAGGACACTTTAGGTTGTATCTTAGGTTATTAATGATCATTTTTAAAACAATAGTATTTTAACCTATACTTTGACATATACTTTGGGTTCTTACTAAGGTTTTCTCATCCTAGTTTCCAAAGGTTAAATATACATTTCATCTGATACCAATTATAATAACCCATACTTTAAATACATTGATATTACAAAAAAGTTGAATAATATTCATTACAAAATATAATAAATCCACAAAAGACCATATAGGTATAGTGTCTTTAGAAATTGAAAAACATAAACAGCGGGTTCATAATGCATCTTCATTGTCTCTCACTTTTTTCGACATAACTAGATCCCTTTTTAACATATCTTACTTAATACCCTTATTCCTGACATGGGGAAAAGAAACATATGAAAGGGTGAGCTCAGATGCTCATTAAGGGTAAACAAGGGAGATATCAATCATATCATAATTATAGGACATAAGAATATAACAATTGAAAATATTATCTTTCATATGAAATATTATGATATCATGTCATGGGATAAATCATGAAAGTTCATAAGAATCAATGAACGAAATCCCGAAAGTCATAACATAAGACATGATGTTTTGTGTCATACACATGAGCATAGAAAATAATTTCATTTTAGTTAAGCCTCATTTCCAAGACCATCATAGTAAACAAATTCCATTACTGAACTGAGTTTACTTCTCATTTTGGCCTAGTATTACTAAATGAGGATAATTTATTATTCTAGCCATATCTATTTCAAAAGATATAAATATTTAACCAATGAATTGGAGGGAGATATAGGTCCAACCCATCTCATAATTAAATCATTCTTACATGTGGCACAATAACATAAATCATTCATCATAACATATGGAATAAAATGGGTTTTCTTAAACATCATTCCACCATAACATACTTCATTTAAAACAAATAAATCTCATTAATATCATTCCATTGTAAAAACAATAAAATAATATTAAAAATTATGATACTATACTTGAAACATAACCCTATTAATTAATTCCATCTTAGATGGAAAATAATTTTGTTATAACACTTGAAATCAATTGTTGAGGAAAATATCATTTCTTCTTCAAAAACGTTTTCTTTTCTCAAAATTACATAAATTTTTAAAATAAAAAAATATTTGAAATTAAAAATTATATATTTAGAGGAAACTTTATTAAAATATTTCTTTATTAAGATATATAAATTTTTTCACTCCATATAAGTTAAAAAACATTCTCCCCGTACTTTTGCTGAAAATTTCGAAAAGTACCTCATATCGAATAATGACAAAAGATTCCTTTCATACAGTTTAATAAAAATTCACCAATGGTAACATTGAATTTTTAAAAAAATTATAAGATTATAAGTAATATTATATATTTAGGAAACATGTAATTGTATGATAAATATACCCCAAAAAATACTTACATATAAACAATCTCATATAATAATGAGATTGAGAAATTATCCCTTACTTTATATCAGATATCCTTAATATGTATCCAAACCTCCTATATAATGATTTAAATAATTTCATTGAATTATTTTAGAATCATAGTCATTTTTTTATATCTTATATGATCCTATTATCATCCTTTTGTTAATAATATTTCATTATTACTTGTTATTCGTGTATTAATTGCTTCATTTTTTTATGCATGTTTTGTTGAATAAGTTTGATTTATCATTCATAGGTCATAGTTATTTTGTTAAAAAATGATATTAACATTATATATATCATATTTATTAATTATATACATTTACATGATCATTATTTAATGAAGATCATGTAGAATGAATCGCATTGCATTGTGGAGGTGGTAGGTCGTACGTACACACGAGTGATGATTTCATTTCCCATAATTGAGAAATGGTATTGAATTCAATGGTGTATAATATTTTGGAATAAATATCATGTTATAATATTCAAATATATTTATTATTTCCATCATTATACCCATCCAAGCAAGGTGGTGGTGAAAAACAATTTACACCACAGCGTGGCGATGGTAAGTCGTACGTACGCACAGGTGGTGATTTAGTTTTTTATAGGTTGGATAAAAAGTGGAATATTTTTGTTCCATAATCATAATAATATCTCATTTTATAATTAATACTAGAGTTATTACTTTAAAATTAAATAACTCACAAAGAGGAAGTATAACAAGAAAGAAATTTGAAATAATTGGTAGAGGATATTGTCTCTTCTTTGACGTGCTTCCTCTAAATATCCTCTTGGAGAACTAGAGTTAGTATATGAAGAATACCAGAACCGCTATAATATTACTAGGGAAGTTTATAAGGGAAAATTGAAGTATATTTTCTAGCTTTAAGTCTCAAATTTAAGTGAATAGGTGAAAGACGAGGTGCCCTTTTATAATTGAGGTGAGGGGCACTTTTGAGATCTCCAAAAAATTAATTTATAATAAAATAAAACCTCATAAAAAAACCTCAAAAATCACTCAAATTAGAAGATGATATTATATAAGGTTTTAATCTCATTAAAAAATAAATTTTTGACAAGTAATTATTTAAATTTAAACCTTATCATTTCAATTAACACTTAGTTATCTTATTTAATTTTTAACTAGGGTAACAAATATTTCTATATTAAAATGGTGTAATATTTTCTTATTTGATGTATATTTGACCATAAATAAATAAATTATAACATTTTAGACCATATAATAATTATTATATATTTTGAAAAATGTTTCATGATTTTAAAATAATTTAATAAGGCATTATTTTGATAAACAATCAAAATTGCCAATTTTGACACTATTCGATTAAATTATTTTTAAAAATATAAATATAGCAAGATAACTTCAAAAAATCTATTTTATTATATTCTTATGAGGTCAAGTTCAACTATAAAATTCATTAGATATATTAATTTTCCCAAATTATATTTTTTTAGTATTTTTAATAACATTTATTTGTTATCTCTAATAATAAAATAATTACTACATCAATTTTGTGTAATTATTTAATATATTTATTTGTTAAAATATTTAAAAAAATAATATGATGAATATGAATATAATACATTTCAGAATAATTTTTTTTGTAGAATTTATCTTCTGTAAAATCTAACATTTAAAATGTTATACTTATCAATTTATGAATGTGACAACCTTAGCATCACTTTAAATAAAATAATTTAAGTCACATAGTCTCTTATATAAGTCTCTAAATGGTCACTAACTTGACCCATGGATTATTATGGTCGAGATATAATTTACCAATAATATTTGGTCAAGTTTTGGGTCTTTGTATAGTTATTAGTATTTTAATAAAAATTGTTTTATTGATTTCTTATCAAAGTATAAGTCTTTAAAGTAATTATTTATTTATTAAGAATTAAAAATAAATTACCATGATAAAAAAAATTGATTTAAAATTAGTATTTATAATTTAATTTATATTCTATATAACTTTATAAAAATATTTAGTTATTAAAATTTGAGTGAGACATATTTAACTTTTCTTGAAATAAAATAAATTAAATGTCAGAATCTCATCCAAGTGAATTCAAAAGGACACCATTTCAACCCAAGGGTTATTTAGGTCAAAAAAATCATCCAATTATATTAATACAAGTGTTAGGGAAATTTTCTAATGTTATTCTTACCATTAAATAATTTGGAACTACTGATTCAAAATATGAAATTAATTTTTCAAAATTCAAAACACATAAGTTTTAGTAATTAATTTAAAATTATTCTCATTGTCGGAAAGAGATAATGAGTTCTTTAAAGTTAAAACATTCCAAAAGATTGACATGTTTATACATCTGAATTCAATGTAAAATTAATGTTTATCACACAAATTATATTAAGTGATAAAAATATATTCTATTTATACTTTAAAACCATTGAATATTACAATTTAACCATATAAATTATTTTGATGAAAAAAGTTGTTTTAAATTAAAATTTAGTGTATTTTTACTATTCATCAAAACCTTAAAGTTATCAAAAAAAATTAAAATTTAATTCAAAATAAATTTTTATATCTTTCTTACAAATAACATGATTATGTTGTCATATAAAATTTATTAATGTATCAAAATATTAATTGGGTTCACCATTAAAAGGCTATAAAATTTTCCTTTTAAAAATTTAGGTTTGTATACATCAAATAGGATTTATTCATACCCTATGAAAAAAATATCTATTGGATGAATATCAAAAATATTTTGTTAATTATATAAAATATATATTTCATTAATTTAATTTAATAATAGTAATTCACTCAATTTATTAATATATAATTAATTTATATTTTTCATAAATAATTTGTTGTTAATGACTTCACCATTCATTTTCAAAAGTTAGTTATATTTATTCCTACTAACCTAAAGTCTAGGTAAAAATGATAATTTTATACTAATGGAATTTTGTGGTTCATTTAAACTCATGATTTTGTGTAATTAAAGCTATTGAAAATTAAAATTATTTAGAAAAAATATTTCATAAAAACATCCAGTTGTTACAGTACAACTTAGTAGGACACCACCAACATGGTCCCTAACATAACATTTATTTGTATGTGTGTGTGTGATATTCTCATCAACATAAATAATTATATAGAAATAAATAAATACCACTATCGATCCTCAAGATCAAATGTAACACCCAGGATTTCACATACTTGCGTTAGCCAATGCTGGAGTGTCTTTGAGAATGTAGTAAAAACCGCAGCCATGAATCCTAAAGGTGTATGCACTGGATCCTGGGAATCATCCAATGAACACCTTAATATTCATAATCATGTATTCAAGGATCATGTCCAAGGAATACCTCATCAAGATCAATACAGAACTGAGGACTATGTTCAAGAAATCCCTCATAAAATCATTTATCTAAGAAACATATCCAATGAATCCCTAGAGCCATCACAGATCCAAGGAACATTTCCATGGAATATATCAAAGGAATCCCTCTAGTCATGGTGGATCCAATGCTCATATCCAGGTATCCCCCATAATATTACAGTTCTAAGGTTTTTATACAAGCATCCCTTATGTCATCAAAGATCTAAGGATCATATCCCAAGGAATCCATCATAATATCACATATCCAAGGAGCATATATACGGAATCCCTTAAGTAATCATGGATCCAAGGATCATATCTAATTCATCCCTCAGGAAATAAAATACCCAAGGAGAATATCCATGTAATCCCTTGAGTAATAATAGGTCAAAGGAACATATCCAAGGCATCCATAAAAATCATCAAGCATAGTGGTCAATTCATAGGTTGTCACCCTATGAAATATATACATGATAATGTATACAATTTATCATATATGGAAAAGCATACCAACCAACACAACCCATAACACAATGCTCGGTGGGAAATTATTCCTACCATGATCACCTCACATAGCACATCTTATAAGTGATAGCCAACAACCAAACCCGTCACACATAATGGTGGTTGGACTCTCAATGGAATGACCCATCATATTCACTGCAGCCTCACCAAGCTCGCGCATTATTTTGGGTTTGAGGTAACACCTATAACAATCACAACCCATTTTATACACTACCCTCAGGGGGTCAACATAACAACAGGCCGCCTACCTTAGGTTCCCCTAGGTCAAATCACAGCAAGGGAACCCCCACATGGGTTCCTTTATCCAATTTCCATTTTACTAGATCTAAGATTAAATATCAAATGACACCACATCCCTTGAATTATTTATAACTCATTGATTAATTTCAATCTTATTTCCAATTATCGTAGAAATTGGGTAAAAGTTTAAAATTTATGATTTCCTACTACTACTTTCTAGTGGCAAGTAGGTTCGAACCCACAGGGAAGGTGAAACTACCAATTCTATATAAATCATTTCAAAACACCCCATTGTTGTCACCAGTGGGGGAAGCATTATATTTATTTTTATATTTTTACCTTTTCTACCTTTTTATGTATTTGTTCTAAAAGAACTAAGTTATACTAAATTATGATGACTAAAATCTTAATAGTGTTATGACAGTGAAGCAAGAACTAGAATAAACAATTCAAGTAAAGCACTCAAGAATTCTTATTTAGCTGGATTCACGGGTCTTAATTAAATCACACCTTGAGAAAAAAAATTGATCTCCATCGCCAAGAGTTTCAACACACAGAAGGTTAATTATCAGAGTTCACCACTCCATAATTAATCGAACTGCTTAATAAATTTAAAAATGAAGCAACTAGAATTACATTCTCCAAAAAATTCCACTGCTAATAAAAATTAAATCATGGATAAATGCATAATATTTTAATCTCAATGATTGATGATCAATTTTTGAATTTGAAAATGTGAGGTGTGAACAATTAAAGAATAATCAGAATCAATCTCCCCAAATAATTCTAATTTTGTAAAAAGGAAAGCAGTTTAGATAATTAAATGATGAACCAATAGAATTTAGAACTCAGGAGATAAGTGTTCTAGCATGACAACATATTTATTACAATAACTGACAACATAAAACTATAGTGTACAGTAGTTGAAATAAAAGAGGAAGAAGAGAAACCCTCTTGTGCTCCTCTACTATTGGACACCTCAGATCTCCAAGATTGGTCCTACAAAGATCTCTAGGAAGTGTCATGAGTGAATGGTGTCCTCTCCAAAGTGAAGGAGTATCGTCCCCTATCCATCCCCCATAATTCCAATTATTGCTCTATTTTAATACCTTAGTCATTTACTTCATGCCACCCTCTATTTTTTACAGACTTCAAGTGTTCTCTACTATTGCATCGTACACATGCACTTTTTAGTGCAACACACGTTACATTAGAATCACCCTAGTAACTAACTCCTGACCAGGCAGTTGAATGCACTAGGATGTATTTTGGGATCCAATATGAATATAAAAAACAGAGAGAAAAACAAAGTAGTTAAAACAAATAGAATAAAAAAGTATTTAAATACTGATTTTATTATATTTAAACTAATGTTATATTACTTATTAAAAATTCAATTATTATTATTAATTTATTCATAAATATTTTAGTTGATAATTATTATTTATTTTTATATTATTTATTAATACCACTTTTATTATTTATAAAATTATCCACTTAATATTATTAAAGTAGTATTTTAACAATATTATATAAATATTACTAAGGGTCATTTTTTTACTTAATTAAAAAAATTTACTAAAGTTATTAATTTATTATTAGATAAAATTAAAAAGCTTTTAATGTTATTTATTTGGTTGTTTTAATAGTATTATTAATGATATGTTATTATTAATAAATTAATTACTTAATTTTAATTATAAATTTTATTATAATAATTATAATTATTTAATTTTTTAAAAGTAAATATTAAAGTATTATTTATTTAATTATTTTACATTAATAATTAATTTTATTTATAGATTGTTATAATATTTTAGTTTAATAAATTTATTTTATTTTATTAACAAATTTTATATTTTTATTTTATTTTATTATTATTTATTTATTTATTATAATTATTTTATATTATAATAATTATTATTATTTATCTTTTTATCTTTAATTTATCGTTATTGTCATTATTTTTAAATTTATTTATTTTTAATCCTTCTTCCCCTTCCCCTTTTCTTCTTTACAACACGTGGGGAGGGGGGACTTCTCAGTCTTCTTCCTCCCAAAATCCAGCAGCGGCCTAGTGCTTCAATAGCACGATGGATTCTCCCTCCTTTACCACATTGTGATTATATTTAAGGAGAGGTGAGTTAGGTTTCTATATAGTGGCTATGCATAGCTTCCATGGGAAGTATCTTGCGGATCTACAGCACAGCGGCAGCACGGCTCAGCTTAGCGGTGTAGCGATTCAGGTGGTGTGGATGGTGGTCAAATGATGAATGGCGCTCGTGTGGTGTGGTGTAATGGAATGGTGGCTTAGCCTCACTCGGTTACCAAAGAGGCAGTGGCACCATGATTTCAAATCTAAGTAAGAAATAAATTTTTAGGGGTTTTCATATCAGAATTCATTAGTTTTGGTTTGAATGGGTTTTATTGTGTTTGAATTAAGATTAAAATATGGTTAGAGTCATTTATGCGTTGGTTTGTGGTATTACGGTGGAAGAGATTCAAGGTGATGTTGGCATCATGAAGAGAATATGGTGCCAAGGGTGATGCAGTGCCACAAAGCTATGGCGGTGATGAGTTAATTTACTAGTGGAACTGGATTAGAATAGTGGGCGGTGGATATGAGATGAAACAGGGGAAAGAAGAGGAAGTGATGTCACAGTGATGGAGCTGAAAGGGAGGAAATGGTGCAAATGGGTTTCTTTGGCGCTGTGAGGGAAGGGAGTGGAGGTGTTAGTAGCAGTGACTTGCAGTGAGTGGAACAGTGATACCAGTAGTAGATGGTTGGGAATGGTGAAGGAGTTGTGACACCAAGAAATGGTGGCACCAGATAGCAATGAAAGGTAGAAACGGTACCATAGCAAGGAAAAGAAATGGTGAAACCATTTTGAGGATGAAACGGTATCAGGAGGGTGGGATGAGACAGTAAACGAAATGGTGGTTGGAGGGAACGGTTCCACCATTAGGTAGGGAAACGGTGGCATAGTTAAGAGGATTGGAACAATGTTAAGATGAAATAGCAACAAAAGTGGTAAAATTGTGTCACTGTTCTTGGACAATAAGGTGCACTGCAAAACAAAACATAGAAAGAATTAAAGTAATAAAATAAAAACTCATTAAAAATTAATTATTTAATTAATAATAAGAAATAAACTTAAAAACAATGAATAATTAATAATAATGATGAAAATCAAAAAAATTATAAAAATCACAAAGTAAAATTAAAATACTTTCAATAAATTTTATTACATAAAATTTAAAGGAATTTAAATTATTTTTTGGGAAAAAATTAAATAAAATAAAATAATTAAATTTTTTAAAACTAAATAAAATTTAAATTAATGTTTATACTAATTAAACGAATAGAAAAAACACAAATATTAATTATAAAATCTTATTAAAAGAGTTATTAAATAAAAATAATTTTTAAATTATGTTAAAAGAATAATAATTGTTAAAAGCCATCTAATAATTATATTAAAATAATTAATAAAATTATATTATTAAATTTAAAATATGAAATATTAAATTTAAATACTAAGTTATTTAAATGTGAATAACAAAATTATTTGATTAAAAATGACATATTATTAAAAATGAAGAAGATTAAGAATACAAAGCTAATTAAAAAAATATTAGACTATAAAAAAATATATTAAAAATAAATTAATTATTTAAAAAGACAAAATTACATAAATTGTTATAAAAACGATTAATAAAAATATTTAATTATAATGTAAAGACCCAGAAATTTCAAGGAAAAATTTTTATTAAATAATTTGGAATTTTACGAGTCTGTGGCTTCGGACGGAACTTGATTCTGAGGCCTGGTGTGCCCGAAATCAATTTCAAAAGTTTAGCTCAGGTATGTTCAGTGAACGAAAGAGTGGGTTTTCCTATCTTTTGAACTGGTGTTTGGAATTGAAATACGAGGGCACCGATGAACTCGCAACGCCGGTAATTGCTTAAGGGAAACTTTACTGTAGTTCCGTTTTAAGCAGGTTGAGAATTAATAATTGGGGATTTATAATTAAATAAATAAAATCGTTAGAACAATTTAATTTATATCTATGGTGGTTAAATCCTACAAAGTGGAGTTAAGGGTGGGATCCACAACCACCTAACTACCCTTGTGTGGATATTTGTAAGGTGGGTCCCACAAGCGCCCCAACCTTTCATCTCCCTTGAAACCCCCTATAAACTCCCTTGAATTTATTGTGGCAACCATTCTCTTTATTAAGGGTGTTAAAATCTCCACCTTCCTCCCAATTAAATTGCCAACACATTATAATTAATTAAGGGGATTCTCCAATTAATTAATTATAGTGTTTTATTCTTAAATCAATTGTTGTGAGAATAAAATAATAGGAAGAGCAATTATTTTAGTTGGGCATTTGTGGTGTTGGAGAAAACCTGGGAAAGCTCTGGAGATATAGAAAAATAAAGTGTTCTTCTCTTCGACGAAGAACGCCTCCAATGAAGAACAACGCCCTCTTCTCCATGACGTCGGTTCCACGAAGAATGAAAACCTGCCTTCCTTTATCTTCTCTGTGACGTCATTCTTCACGATGCCATCTACTGCGTCATTCTTCTTCCGTGGATCGATGATGTGCAACATCTTTGCGAGGTAGGGGAATATTGTATATGTCTCATTTATGTGGTTTATACCCTCGATCTTGAGCATTTATTTGTCGGATTTATCTTTTTGAATTTCTTACCCCAGTTTAAATTTCTTTTGATGAACATGAATTAAATTAATTAATTTGCAGATCGATACACAATTGATTGAATTAATTTTCTTCTTGTTTATCCTAAATTTTATATTCTTAAAGCATGATAAATTTTTAATTTCCAATCCCCCATGTTCTTGATTCTCAAAAACGATGGCCAAACTGACACGGCTGTCGATCTGCACTTAAACCGAGATACTTTTTTATTTATGGTCAATGCATTCTTCATGTGTTCTTCATAGTCAAATAATTAAGTGCCCTGGAAACTCAATGTTTCGTTGAGTGTGGCATACGGACGTGAGGTTCTCGACCCAAGGATCATGTATCCACTTTCATCCCTTTTTTCTGAGTTAAATCAAACCCGAGATGACGTGAAGAAGGATCTCATGGCACGGGTTCGACGAGGGTTTCGGCTGGTGCGGGTTAGGCAAGGTGGCTAGCAGCGGTGCGGGTGATCGGCCCTACGGTGTGCGGTTCAGGCAGGGCAGGCCGAGGCGGCATCTGACGGTCCAACTGGGTTGAGGGGCAGCGGCATGGAAGGCTGGAGGCTCAACGGAATAGGCAGCCAAAGGTGGTGGCGGTTCTGGCCATGCAGAAGAAGGCTGGGTGTTTGCGGCGTTAAATTTGGAGGAGAATGAAAAAGTGATTTGGGGAAGGAGTTTTATTTTTTATTTTTTTTTTTGAGCGTGAGGAATTGTGGATGAATGAAAGAAGATTGGAGAGAGAATAGAAAATAAGAGAAATAAATTAAAAGGAAAATAAAAAGAGAAATCAATAAGTGATGGGGCGTGCAAGGCATGGAGTAAGGCAAGGGAGGTGCTACTTTTAGTGGTGTGTGGATTTGGGGTGTGAGGATTTAAGGAATTAATTTAAATTAAAAATAATTATAATATAATAATGTTATTATTATTTTCGTTTTGAAAACCGTATTTTGGCAGTATCTTCTTCGTGTGACCTCGGTTTCACAAACCGTCAGTGTAAGTGCGACCCAGATTCCGAGATAGACATTTTGAGTCCAATATTGGATGTCTTTTTTGGGTTTTTGGATCAAGTACCCGAAGCACTTGGAAAATAATAGATTTAATATTATTATTAAATCTTCGACCCACCATAACTCATGCGTGCGACGTCTGATTGACTGGATGTCAGTGGTGATGTGACCCTGTCTTTAATACGTTCGATTCAAGTCTAATGTTGGATACTAAATTATGGTTCATGGCTCGGGTCCAGGAAATACTGAATAATAATATTGATATAATTATTACGGGATCTTGTATCTAACATATCTCTCTCATACGGTGTCAAAATGACAAACCGTATGCGACTTTGCGACCCTAGAATTAATACGGATGTTTCAAGTCCAATTTTGGATATTTAATTCGAGGTGCGGGCCCCATGAGGCCCAGTTCACACGTGTTGCAATGAAATGCAACTTTTTCACCGGCTATCCATTTTGGACCAATGGGTAGTCCATCTCGTGTGTTTTTCGGTATGGATCACAATGGTGTGACCAGTTTGGTTAATCGGTTTCATTTGAAGTATGACCGGGTTGGATCGAACATGAATCCAACTAGGCCCTCAGTAATTAAATGCTTATAACTTAAGTATTGGATGTCTAATTGACATGTAATCAATTACGTTGGATTCCTTATGATGAGACAATTATTTTGGCATACACCACTTGAGGTTTGGGTATAGTTGAGATATATCCAGGTTGGTTCATACATGAAACTAACCAGGCCACTGGGACTAAAAGGCTAATAACACACAGACCAGGCGTCTGATAGACGCACCGTCTATTGTGTTGAGACTCATTTGACGAGGCAGTACTTTGAGATAATTATTATTGGTACATTGTGATACTTGGAGTATCGACCATTAGCTCATGGAGCAGATCCTCTCGGAGACGAGCGTACAGAGTACAGAGACCTTGTAGATGGGTAAGACCTGATGACTGCTTGTCTGATTTGAGTCGGAGTGACTTGAATAGCCTAGTGGGGAGCACTACTGTGTTTAGGTGGCATACCCACGGTGGGGAGCACTATTTTTTTTTTGGGTGGCAGACCCACAGTACTCAACATAAGGAGTACCTATATAGGCTTTTAGGGGTAACACTACTGTGTTTGGGTGGCAGACCCACGGCGAGGAGCACTACTGTGTTTGGGTGGCAGTCCCGCGGTACTTGATAGGAGGAGTACCTCAGCAGTCTAAGGTTAGTGAGCAGCACCTCGGAGTCTTGAAAGGATCATTTACTCGAAATAGGAGGAGATCTTCAGCAGTTTTGTTTTTGATATCATTAATGAAAATCCTAGTTTGATCTGAGTCAATGACCTTTGTGTTTTCCTCATGATTTAAATGAGTTACTTGATAACTTAGGTATATGTATGGGCATATACCTAAGTAAAGGTTATCTATTGTGATCTTTAATTTGTGGTTTATCCTTTTTGGATTTAGTGAGACCTTGAGGATCTTGGGGTCCCTACTGAGTATTGTTATACTCACCCCTACATGGGTTATGCCCACACCTCATTGTGTTGGATGCAGATGACGAACATCACTGATTGAGGTAGAGTGTACGAGGACTGGACAGTACCCAGAGGAGGATCTCATGACGAGTCAATACCCTGAGGAGATGGACGGACGGACAGACGGACGGACGGACGCGGAGTTCTTAGGAAGACATTTGTACCTACACTTTATGTAGGATCTTTGGTGGACGATCCAAGAGCTTCTTGTCACCTTCCAGCTGTTTTGTCTTTTTCCTTGTACTTTACAGTTGGGCTTGTATTTCCGACCCCCTTTACTTTTAGCACTACTTTTGTATTCAGTTTTACCTAGTGTATTGCTTCCTCTTGTTCTCTGGTTGTGTGAGTTTACATTTTATAAAGGCAATGTCTTCCCAATTATAGGGATTTACACCTTTGGTGCTAGTCGTCAGCCCCTGACCTATGGAAGGCGGACTTGGGGTAGTTACGACACGGTCCCCGGGGGACGGGTCGTGAAAAATTGGTATCAGAGGAGTCGGTTCTACCACAAAACTTATAACTCTGATATTTCTTTTATGTTAAGAAATAGTGTTAAGGGTACCGAGTGTGTTTTACAGTTCAGGGAGTCCGGTGTTGGTGCGGCGGCTAACGTATCCATACACCAGGACCCTGACTACTGATTTCTGACTCAGTGCACGAAAACACTGATTGCATGTGTGTTTTCAAAAATTTTCTTAAAGTCAGTTCAAACCATGTTAGCTCACCAGGTATAAATGTTTGACCTTGTCGCATCTGTTTAGGATGCCTCCATGAAGATAGTCAGATGGAGATCCGAGAGAGTACCTGATGACGGCTCACAAAGAGACAAGGTCTCGTGTAGATCCCTCTTGCTATGTTGGCACCTTTGGGTGGTGTACCAACAGCACTCCCACCTGTTGGGTAGAATATTCCACCAGCTGTACTAGCGGACGGTGCATGCTGACAGAGCGTGTTTCATGAGTCCCAAAAGCAGAGGCCTCTGAGGTTACAAGGCGAGACAGATTCCCAGGCAGCAGTGGACTGACTGGAGGCGATTTCTAGAGTTCTACACCTAGTTTAGACACTAGTAGAGCAGATGGTGATCTTAGCTACTAGGGTTTCCTAGTGAGTGACCATGAGGTTGGTCCTCTTAGTGGTGAGGCTTCGGTACATGGACCGATGCCTAAGTTAGTACCTTCGGGTAGTGTGCCAGCTATATCACAACCTGTTGGTCAGCAGTTACAACTGGTAGTACTGGTATATGACACATGTAGTCTTAGTACCTTACATGTGTATCAGTATCAGATACCCCTCAGGTTCCGAGGTGATCCTGACTCACTGGCAGCTGAGGACTGGCTTGAGGAGGTGGTTGAGAGTTCTCTAGGGCTTATATAGCTTCGGTAGGACGACATGTCGGTAGCTGAGTAGTCAACGAGGCACACCGATCATTCCTGGTACTCGAAGACTATGATACGATCAGTGCTTTAGGGCTCGGACTTCCAAGAAAGGTGTGTTTAAGGACATCTGAGCCAGAACCTTTCCTCTATGCATTCCTACTTATGTTAGGGTGCTATAGAGAACCTTTGTGGTTGATAATTCTTTGGATGAGTGGATACATCAAAAGAGTGTATCAGTGGGAAAGCAAGAAATTGGCACAAGTCTCAGAGACTTGGGCATGTAAAATTTTTAAAGAATAGGAAGTGTTAAGGACAGATGAATCTGCAGAGCAGCAGATGTGGAAGTAGAGCTAGGAGGGCAGGGGAAGAGAGTATCTTCATACGGTCAAGGAGTGTGACCCAAGGGCTCTAGGAATGATTAAAGGTACATTATGTGTCTACTACTAGCTATCGTAACAACAGACATTGATATGAATCATTCCTTCCTTCCACGAGTCTTGTCCAAGACCTAGAGTTTTTAGTTAAAACCGTTGACTTGACCCTCACATCTGGAAATACCTTTGGGAGGAGACTCGATAATCACGCTTATGCTGATGGTGTGATCTGACCCTTGAGGTGAGAGTTTCGGTAGGAACCTCTTGGTGGCAGCGTCAAGGCCTTACGATGTTAGTTTGGGTATAGACTGGGCAACCACAGTTCATACACAGATTGACTGTATTAAAAAAAAGGTTGTGGATTATCTACAATGTTGGGATGGGGTTTTCCCTTGGTTGGAAAAAAGGGAAACCCAGGCAGCACAAGATAAACTCATGCATAGGAAGGTGTGGCCGATCACCCTTGAGTCGGCCAACCTTACCCTCATGGTAGTCGGGGTTTTTAGTTTTTAGTTCCAAACAGGAAACGGAGGCCTCTAGAGTTCGAGGATGATGACCACGTCTTTATACGGGTCTCACCTCGATGAGGTCTATGGAGATGTGGTCAAGGTAGCAAGTTATCTCTAAGGTTCTAGGGACTTTTCCAGGTCCTCAGAAGGGTAGTCGAGGTGGCATACCGCTTTGTCTTTCCACCACTGTTGCACCGAGTGCACGACGTCTTCCACGTATCTCAGTTGAGAAGATACGTGCACGAACCATCCCACATAATCGACCACAGAGATCTAGATATCGATGACAGGGTGACTTTCACAGAGGTTCCAGTAGAGATTGAGGATTGATAGGAGTGGGTCCTATAATGATGGTTGATTCCTATGGTGCACTTTCGCTGGCAGCACGGGAACCTCCAAGAGAGAACATGGGAGCAGGAGGCTCAGATGCGTGCTCAGTACACTCTTTTATTTCCCTAGTGTGTGTTGAAACTTTACGGGGACATAAAGCCCTAAGGTGGGAGTAATGTAAAGACCTGTAAATTTCAAGGAAATTTTTTTCTTAAATACTTTGGAATTTTAGGAATCTATGGCTTCTGATGAAACTTCATTCCGAGGCCTGGTGTGCCCGGAATCAATTTCCGAAGTTTAACTCAGGTACGTTCAGTGAATTAACGAGAGGGTTTTCCTATATTTTGAACTAGTGTTCAGAATTGAAATCTGAGGGCACCGATGAACTCGCAGCGCCAGTAATTGCTTAAGGGAACCTTTACCGCAGTTTCATTTTAAGCAGTTTGAGAATTAATAATTGGAGATTTAGAATTAAATAAATAAAATTGTTAGAACAATTTTATTTATATCTATGGTGGTTAAATCCTACAAAGGGGAGTTAAGGGTGGGACCCACAACCACCTAACTACCCTTGTGTGGATATTTTTAAGGTGGGTCCCACATGAGCCCCAACCTTTCATCTCCATTGAAACCCCCCTTAAACTCTCTTGCATTTATTGTGACAACCATTCTATTTATTAAGTGTGTTAAACTCTCCACCTTCCTCCCAATTAAATTTCCAACACATTATAATTAATTAAGGGGATTCTCCAATTAATTAATTATAGTGTTTGATTCTTAAATCAATTTTTGTGAGAATAAAATAATAGGAAAATATATTATTTTAGTTGGGAATTTGTGGTGTTGGAGAAAACCTGGGAAATCTTTGTAGATATAGATAAAGAAAGTGTTCTTTTCTTCAATGAAGAACGCCTCCAATGAAGAACAACTCCCTCTTCTCCACTATGTTGGTTCAACGAAGAATGATGACGTGCCTTCCTTTCTCTTCTCTGCGACATTGTTCTTTGCAATGCCATCTACCACGACGTTCGTCTTCTACGGATCAACGATGTGCGACGTCTTTGCAAGGTAGGGGAATATTGTATATGTCTCATTTATGTGGTTTATACCCTCAAGCTTGAGCATTTATTTGTAGGATTTATCTTTTTGAATTCCTTACCCCAGTTTAAATTTCTTTTGATGAACACGAATTAAATAAATTAATTTTCAGATCGATACACAATTGATTGAATTAATTTTATTTTAGTTTATCCTAAATTTGAGATTGTTGAATCATGATAAATATTTAATTTCCAATCCCCCGTGTTCTTGATTCTCAAAAACGATGGCCAAACTAACACAGCTATCGATTCGCACTTAAACCGAGATCCTTACTTATTCATGGTTCGTGCATTCTTCACGTGTTCTTCATCATCAAATAATTAAGTGCAGTGGAAGATCAATGTTTTGTTGAGTGCAACATACGGACGTGAAGGTCTCGACCCAAGGATCACGGATCCACTTTCGTCTCTTTTTTCTGAGTTAAATTGAACCCGGGATGACGTGCAGAAGGATCCCATGGCGCGGGTCCGACGAGGGTTTCGGCTGGTGCATGTTAGGCAAGGTGGCCAGCAGTTATGCGGGTGATCGGCCTTGTGGTGTGCGGTTCAGGAAGGGCAGGCCGAGGCAACATCTGACGGTGTAGCTTGGTTGAGGGGTAGCGGCATGGCAGGCTGGAGGCGCAGCGGCGCGGGTAGCCGAAGGTGGTGGCGGTTCTAGCCATGCGAAAGAAGGCTGGGTGTTTACGGCGTTAAATTTGGAGGAGAATGAAAATGTGATTTGGGGAAGGAGTTTTTTTTTTAGCGTGAGGAATCGTGGATAAATGAAAGAAGATTGGAGAGAGAATAGAAAATAAGAGAAATAAATTAAATGGAAAATAAAAATAGAAATCAATAAGTGATGGGGCATGCAAGGCATGGAGTAAGGAAAGGGAGGCGCTACTTTTGGTGGTGCCTAGATTTGGTGTGTGAGGATTTAAGGAATTAATTTAAATTAAAAATAATAATAATATAATAATGTTATTATTATTTTCGTTGGGAAAACCATATTTTGACAGTATCTTCCTCGTGCGACCTTGGTTTCATTAACCATCAGTGGCAGTGCGACCCAGATTCCGAGATGGACATTCTAAGTCCAATATTGGATGTCTTTTTCAGGTTTTTGGATCAAGTACCCAAAGCGCTCGAAAAATAATAGATTTAATATTATTATTAAATCTTCGACCCGCCATAACTCATGCGTGCGACGTCCGATTGACTGGACGTCAGTGGCGGCGTGACCATGTCTTTAATACGGTTGATTCAAGTCTAATTTTGGATACTAAATTATGGTTCATGGCTCGGGTCCACGAAACACCGAATAATAATATTAATATTATTATTATGGGATCTTGTATCGGACATATCTCTCTCATACGGTGTCGGAATGTCGAAGCGTCTACGATGTTGCGACCCTAGAATTAAGACAAATGTTTCAAGTCCAATTTTGGATATTTAAGTCGAGGTTGAGGTGCGGGCCCCATGAGGCCCGGTTCGCGCGTGTTGCGATAAAATACAACTTTTTCACCAGCTATCCGTTTTGGACCAATGGGTAGTCCATCTCGTGTGTTTCTCGGTATAGATCACAATGGTGTGACTGGTTTGGTTAATCGGTGTCATTTGAAGTATGACCGGGTTGGATCGAACATGAATCCAACTGGTCCCTCTATAATAAAATGCTTATAACGTAAGGACCGAACGTCCGATTGACGTGCCGTCAATTACGTTGGATTCCTTATGATGAGAAGATTATTTTGGCATACACCACTTGAGGTTTGGTTACAGTTGAGATATGGCCTGGTTGGTTTGTACATGAAACCAACCGGGCCCCCGGGACTAAAAGGCTAATAACTCACAGACCGGGCGTCCGATAGACGCGCCGTCTGTTGCGTTGAGACTCCTTTGATGAGGTGGTCCTTTGAGATACTTCATAATGGGACATTGTGATACTTGGAGTATCAAACAGTATCTCGTGGAGCAGATCCTCTCGGAGACGAGCGTACGGAGTACAGAGACCTTGTAGCTGGCTGAGACCTGATGACTGCTTGTCCGATTCGAGTCAGAGTGACTTGACTAGCCCAGTGGGGAGCACTACTGTGTTTGGGTGGCAGACCCACGGCGGGGAGCACTACGGTGTTTGGGTGGCATACTTGTGGTACTCGATAGAAGGAGTACCTCTATAGGCTATATGGGGGAGCACTACTGTGTTTGGGTGGCATACCCACAGTGGGGAGAACTAATGTGTTTGGGTGGTAGACCCGCGGTACTCGATAAGAGGAGTACCTCAGTAGTCTAAGGTTAGTGAGAAGCACCTCGGAGTCATGACAGGATCATGTACCTGACGGAGGAGTATCTCTTCAGCAGTTTTGGTTTCGATATCATTAATGAAAATCCTGGTTTCAGTTGAGTCAATGACCTTTTTGTTTTTCTCATGATTGAGATGAGTTACTTGATAACTTAGGTATATGTATGGGCATATACCTAAGTAAAGGTTATCTATTGAGATCTTTCCTTTGTGGTTTATCCTTGTTTGAGTTAGTGAGACATTGAGGGTCTCGGGGTCCCTACTGAGTATCGTTATACTCACCCCTGCACGGTCTATGTCTGCACCTCGTTGTGTTGGATGCAGACAGCGGACAGCGTTGATCGAGGCAGAGTGTACGAGGACTGGATAGTACCCAGAGGTGGATCTCACGATGAATCGGTACCTGGAGGATACTGACGGATTGACAAACAGATGGACGCGGAGTGCTAAGGAGGACATATGTACCTACCCTTCAGGTAGGATCCATAGTGGACGATCCAGGAGCTGCTAGTCACCTTCCAGTTGTTTTGTCTTTTTCCTTGTACTTTACAGTTGGGCTTGTATTTCTGGCCCCCTTAACTTTCAGTACTACTTTTGTATTCAGGTTTACCTAGTGTATTGCTTCCTCTTGTTCTCCGGTTGTGTGTGTTTACATTTTATAAAGGCAATTCCTTCCCAGTTATAGGGATTTACGCCTTTGGTGCTAGTCGCTAGCCCCTGGCCTATGGAAGGCGGGCTTGGGGTAGTTACGACACGGGACCTGGGGGACGGTTTGTGACATATAAAAATACAAATGTATTAATATTTAGTAAAAAGTATAAAAATAATTAATAAAATCATTTAAAATTAAATTAAAAGACGTGACAAAACTATGTAAAAATAAGTCCACATCATGTTCCCCCACACTTAAACATTGTTTTTCCTCAAACAATCTCATATTTTATTATCTTTTCAAAACATAAATATTTTTATTAATCAGATCAAAATGTAACATGTCCAGCAATTTGAAATCAGAGGACCACCCATTGTGGAATAGGATTTTGAGAAGAAATCATCAAAATAAGTCTTGCCTAAAATAATCTCTTACTAGTAATCAAAAAAGCAGTGAATCATCCACCTATGAGAGTGTCCTACCTCATAATGAATCTTCCTAATGACTTATTTCAATTCAATCTTAAGTTATAAGTTCAAGAGTGACTACAGGTTAAATATATGTGGAATTAAAAACTTAACCAGAGGAACTTTATACTTTGACATTTCACTTAGTTTCTGAAAATAAATAAATTATTCTTACTAACCTAGGATACAACCTAAATGACTCTCAAATAAACAATTTTTCCCCTACTTCATTTTTTGTTCATCATTCTCCTCACCTTAATGAAATCATTTTTAACCCTAGAAACTTTATTAAAAAATTTCCAAAGCCCTGTTTAATGTGGTGAGCACTCTGTATATGCACGTATTCAAAGTTTTTTGAGGGATTTTAGTAAATAGAAACGCACACAGTCACTAGGGCCTCAGAGATTCACTTTGGGATCAGAGATGCCCAAATTACTCTAGTTTTAAATAATTTATATAAAAACCATTTACATTGGCTCACTAAGGTGATTACTTAAAATAATTTAAATAAAATTGAGTCCCCTAGGTAAGAGTTCAATATTCCAGTTCCTAAGGTTATGATCTCAACTCCACTAATAGGTAACCTACATCACTCTCAAACATAATCCCTAACCCAAATTTTCATAAAATCACTATGTATGTTCACTTAGAAATCATCCATTATATCTAATTTCAGATTCAATGAAAATCTTAACTATTAATAAATCATTACCTTTAGGCAAGACTCGTTCAAGTACAGACTAAAATTGTGCATAAATCTTGAAAAAAACTGATGAACAATGGTATTTTGATGGCTGGCGATTTGAGATTCTACCACCACCACTTTCAAGTGTTCCACCCCGACCTTAGGGAGCAGGAGGATAGGGACGAGCTCAGCTTCAGTCAGCTGAGGCCTATGACCACAGTTCTCTATAGATGATTTGAGGTATGATCTGTGTCTACTCTACCCTAGATGTAGTATGTATAGACACAGGTTCCAGTCACTCTTTCATTACCTTGGATCTCATTCGGAGCTCGGAGATTCCAGTAGAGCCATTGGCTCGATCCTTACGATTGGAGACTCCTACGGGGGATGATTGGATGATTACACACTGGTTCCAGTAGTGTGAGATTACTCTAAGAGGAAAGATCTTTATCTAGGATATCCTAGTAGCAACATCGAGGCCTTACAATGTCATGATGGGTATGGACTATTTATCTATGGTCCATGCTCAGATTGACTATTTTAGGTTCAAAGTGAGGTGTGTCTGCAAGGATGGGACCAGGTTTTCCTTCACCAACTAGAATGGAACCTTTCCAAAAAATGATGGAATTTCTCATATGAGGGTGTATCTGATCACACATCAGATGGATAGCCTTACCCTCAGAGCAGTTGACATGAAGAGTTCAAGTTATCTTATAGTTGTGGACCAGTATACTGATGTCTTTCCTAATAATGTTCTAGGACTACATCCTCGTAGAGATGTAAACATCTACATCGACATGTACCCCATGATAGCACCAATATCTACACCATCATATAGGATGGCTCCCGTGGAGCTTCTTGAGTTGCAGGTATAGTTGGAGGACTTGTAGAAGAAGGGGTTCATAAGGCCCAGTGTTTCTCCATGGGCATCCTTGATTTTGTTTGCCAAGAAGGCAGATGGGAGCCTGGGGATTTTTGTGGACTATCATCACCAGAACCAGGTGACTGTGAAGAACATGTATTAACTCCCGAGGCGATTTGAGATTCTACCACCACCACTTTCAAGTGTTCCACCCCGACCTCAGGGAGCAGGCGGACAGGGACGAGCTCAGCTTCAGTCAGCTGAGGCCTATGACCATAGTTCTCTATAGATTATTTGAGGTATGATCTATGTCTACTCTACCCTAGATGTAGTATTTATAGACACAGGTTCCAGTCACTCTTTCATTACCCTGGCTCTTATTCGGAGCTCGGAGATTCAAGTAGATCCATTGGCTCGATCCTTACGATTGGAGACTCCTACGGGGGATGATTAGATTATTACACACTGGTTCCAGTAGTGTGAGCTTACTCTAGGAGGAAATATCTTTAGCTAGGACATCCTAGTAGCAACGTCGAGGCCTTACAATGTCATGATGGGTATGGACTGTTTATCCATGGTCCATGCTCAAATTGACTGTTTTAGGTGCAAAGTACGGTGTGTCCACAAGGATGGGACCAGGTTTTCCTTCACCAACTGGAATGGAACCTTTCCAAAAAATGATGGACTTTCTCATATGAGGGTGTATCCGATCACACATCAGTTGGATAGCCTTACCCTCAGAGCAGTTGACATGAAGAGTTCAAGTTATCTTATAGTTGTGGACCAGTATACTGATGTCTTTCCTAATAATGTTCTAGGACTACATCCTCATAGATAGGTAAACATCTACATCGACATGTACCCCATGATAGCACCGATATCTACACCATCATATAGGATGGCTCCCATGGAGCTTCATGAGTTGCAGGTATAGTTGGAGGAATTGTAGAAGAAGGGGTTCATAAGGCCTAGTGTTTCTCCATGGGCATCCTTGATTTTGTTTGCCAAGAAGGCAGATGGGAGCATGAGGATTTGTGTGGACTATCAGCACCTGAACCAGGTGACTATGAAGAACATGTATTAACTCCCAAGGTTTGATAATCTCTTTAAATAGATGAAGGGATCACGGTGGTTTTCAAAGATAGACCTCAGATCATGCTATCATCAGCTTAGGGTACGGGATGAGGATGTACTGAAGACAACCTTTAGAAGTCGGTATGGGAAATATGAGTTCTTGGTGATGCCCTTTGGCATAAGCAATGCTTTGGTAGTGTTCATGGGGATCATGAATAGGATCTTCCAGCCCTGCCTCAACCACTTCGTGGTAGTCTTCATTGATGAAATCTTGATATACTCAGCGTCGGAGGAAGATCATGCCATGCATCTGCAGATAGTTCTGAATACACTCTTAGAGGACCAACTTTATGGTAAGATCTCAAACATCCAATTAGGGATATGGGAATTCCACTTCCCAAGGCACATTATCTTGGAGGATAGAGTTGTAGTGGATTCGGTAAAGATAGAGGCAGTGCTTGCTTGGGATCTTCCCAGGAGTGTGACTGAGGTGCGGAGATTCTTAGGATTGGCTAGGTACTATTAAAGATTTGTACCTGACTTTTTCAGAGTCACGAAACCCTTATTATATTTAACAAATAAAGGACAACCCTTCATATGGATGGAGAGATTCTATCAAAGTTTTCAGGAGCTGAAGAAAAGACTGAAGAGTGCCCCCATCTTGAGGCTACTAAAAGAGGGTGTTGGGTATGTAGTTTAATGTGATGCATAAAGAACTGGACTAGGTTGTGTCATAATGCAAGAGCGATCGGTGATTGCCTATGGATAACGGTAGTTAAGATAGCACAAGAAGAACTACACTACCCATGACCTGGAGTTAGCAGCAGTGGTCTTTTCACTGATGATGTGGCAGTGCTGCTTGATGGGTGAACATTTTATGGTATACTCTAATCACAAGAGTCTTAGGTATATCTTCTCAAAAAATGACATGAACCTGAGATAGAGATGATGGATATAGTTTTTCCAGGACTATGACTTTGAGATAGTCTACACTCCTGGGAAGGGGAATGTTGTAGTATACACACTCAGAAGGAGGTCTGGTTTGCAGTTTCTGATTGAGGGGATAGAGAATCTAGTCGTGTTGCAGTTATCCTTCGTGGATAGTGATGGAGCAGCTTACCTCCAGTCTATGACAGTTACTCCCCCTCTCCTTCAGCGAGTCAGGGAGACACAGCTTGGGGATGTAGATTGTGAGGCCTGACGTGCTCAGATATCCTCGAGATAGGCTCCTGATGGATTTTCTAAAGGTGGGGAGCATGTCATCATCTTCAGATGACGCACTATGGTACTAGTGATGCTATGGGAGGAGGTGTTGAGGGAGTTCCATAAAACCCCTTTTGCAGTACATCCTGGAGTGAAGAAGATGTACCATGACCTTTGGCATCAGTACTGGTGGCCAAGGAAGAAGAAAGCACTGGTGGAATTTGTATCACGATGCCTCACTTGTCAGCAATTGAAGGCCAAGCATCATGTACCAATATTATTAGCACATCCACTTTAGGTACCATAGTAAAAGTGGGTTAGTATATCCATGTAATTAGTGATAGGGATACGATGTACGTTCAGGGGCCACGATTCCATATGGGTGATCATTAACTGACTCACCAATTCGGCCCACTTCTTACCCAACCAAGAGCAGGGATCAGTAGAGATCTTGGGAAGTCTCTACGTACAAGAGATTGTACGACTTCATAGGGCGCCATCGACGATCATCTCAAATCACAATTCTTGTTATACATCCCACTTCTGGAAGGGATTACAGGAGGCATTTGGGTCTCAGCTACATTTTAGCATCACCTTTCATCCTCAGACAGATGGTCAGATAGAGAGTACCATACAGACACTCGAGGACATGATTCATGCTTGTGTCCTTGATTTTGGTTGTAGTTGGGAGGACAACCTTCCACTGGTGGAGTTCTCTTACAACAACAGTTATCACTCCACCATCAGCATTGATCCCTTTTAATCCATGTACGGGTGACCTTGCAGATCACCACTATATTGGATAGACCCAGGGGAGTCAGCACTTATGGTTCTAGAGTTGGTACAAGCTACCACGAAGAAGGTGCGGATCATCCAGGAGAGGATGAGACTGCATAGAGCTGGTAAAAGTCTTATATCGATTGGAGATGAAGACCCTTGGGGTTTGAGGATAGATATAATTTCTTCCTATGGGTCCCACCCCAATGAGGTTTACTAAGGTTTATTTGGGGCGGCAAGCTATCTCTGAGGTTCATCAGACCTTTACAGATCCTCAGCAGAGTAGGTGAGGTAGTATACCATCTATATCTTCCCCACAGATGCACCGGGTGCATAATGTTCTCCATGCGTTAGAGCTGAGGAGGTATGTGCATGATCAATCGCACGTTATCGACTAGGGTGAGTTGGACATCGATGATGGGGTGACGTATACAGAGTTCCCAGTGGAGATAGAGGATTGATAGAAGCGGGTCCTTCATGGGCAGTCGATTCCTCTGGTGCAAGTCCATTGGGAGCATGGGAATCTCTAAGAGAGCACATGGGAGAGGGAGTCTTAGATACGTGCTCAGTACCCCCATTTGTTCCCCTGGTTTTGTTATAGCTTTCGAGGAAGAAAAACTCTAAGGTGGGGAGAATGTAAAGACCTGAAAATTCTATATAATATTTTTAAAATTATTTTGGATTATTATGAGTTTGAGAATATTTACGGTGCTTGATTATGAGGCCCGGTGTGCCCAGAACATAATTTTTAACTTTTTTAAGGTATGTTTAGTAAACGCACTGGTGGAATTTTCTATATTTTGAACTAGTGTTCGGATTAAAAATATGAGGGTACCGTTGAATCTGCAGTGTCCGGATTCGTTTAAGGGAGACTCAACTTCGACCACAGTAGGTCGACAGAAAAAGTTAGTTTTCTAGACATTTTAAAGAATAATAAAATAACATTAAATTGTTGTTTTATTTTTTTCTACCAAGATGAACAGTAGTGGTAGGACCGCTGAGTTTTCAAGCCATTTAATAGATTGACTCTCCTATTTTGTAACAGCACCATTAGGATTTAAGAGTTTTATTCATTAATGAACCTCATTAATCTCTCATTGTGTTGATCACCCAGCCCCAATATTTAAATGAGGCTTGGGCTTGGGGTATTGACAAAAAATTGAGGAACCTCTGACGAAGTGTTGTAGCATATTCCACCAACGAAGAATAGAATCTTGGACAGCAATATTGGAAGAATCAATCCAGGATTGAAGAATGTCGGCAGCTTTATCAAGTGTGGATTATTCCTCCACAACTGCGACGTCACTTTCGATTCTATGGTAGGGGGTTTTTTTATTTAAATTCATGAGAATTGTTTATTTTCCATGTTCTTGAAGCATGACAATCTCAGAAGTGTTGAATTGGGTTTAACATTATTTTTATGTGATGTATTAATTACTCATCCTTGTTATGATGCTAACTTAGAGGGAATGGGCCAAATGAACAAGTCCTGGACCATCTGTCGCTTTGATATTTGTCTCATTATTTGGGAAAGAATTTCTAACTCGACGGAAACTTGAATGTGAGAGCCACGCAGAGACAGCAGCAACCCAGGAGGCCCGTAGGTGTGTTCAGAAGGGAAAATAAACCCAAAAAGCTCACCTAGTGTCTCGCGGAGGATTTTCTAGCATGGCACCAACGCAGCGGCACCAACAGCCGATGCTAGTGGCGACGATGGTGGTCGTCAACAGCCAGACATGGTGGAAACAGGCAGTGCGATGTTGCACGGCGCGGAGAGGAGTCGTGGCATCAAGTCGTGGTGGTAAGGGAGGTCATCTCTTGGCCAACCGTATTGGTGGATGGAAGTACGATGTTGCACGCTACGGTGTGGACACCACGGTATCGAAGCCACGGTGGAGGCGAAGGGGACCCATGCCCTGCGGGTCCCACTGATAGGAAGGCAGCGCCACTTGGTGTTGCCGTTTGCAAAACTAAATGGCTGAAAATCCATTTAGGAAGTAGAGTGACCCCCTCCGCATGGGCCACCCAACTGGGTGTTGTGGAAGCTAGTGGTCCGGACTGCCCGATAGGTCGTGCCCAGCCGAGGCGGGCCGGATTGATTCACGGTCCAGCGGAACAAGCCCGCCATGGCCCAGCCCACTTTGGCTGGTCCAAATAGTTTGGGCTGGGCTGGGTCAGGTCGGACCCAGGTCAAACTCAGGTTGGACCCGGACCGGGTTGGGTCGGGTCGGGTCGGACCCTTTTTGGCCCAGATACGCTTAAAAAGGTTGTATCTCGCAAACCAGACGTCCGTTTGATGAATTCTATGTGGTGCTAAAATCCATGGAATGAGATGGTCCTTTTGAGATGATCCACCTAAGTTTTGGAGAAATTTGGAATATGGCCGGGTTGGATCGAACCCAAATCCAATCAGGCCCTCGGTATTAAAATGCCTATAACTCACAGACCGGGCATCTGATTGACGCATCATCTGTCCCATTAGAACAGTTACTCCATAGAGTTCCTTTGGGTTACATTTTTGTGGAATATAGTGGTATTTGAGGCATGACTAATATCTTGAGGATCTGATATACAATAACTAAAGCACACTGGGTGTGGGAAATCCTGCGGCTGGCTGTCAACTGAAGAGCGACCTTGTGTGGATCAGTATCATAGCGACCTTATGTAGAACATCATCATAGTGACCCTATGTGGATTAGAAACATAGTGAACCTTTGTGGATCAGCATCATAGCAACCTTATGTGGATCAGCATCATAGCGACCATGTGTGGATTCGTGTCATAGAGAGCCTATGTGGGTCAGCATTCTAGCGACCATGTGTAGATCAGTAGTGCACGACCCGATGAGGACTAGCCTTAGAGCAGCCCATCGTGGATCAGCGACATACGGACCTGTGTAGATCGAAAAAAGGAACAACTTCTTCATGGTTCAGTTTTGGAAACTTCCTAATGGAATAAAATGATATAGCTTAAGACTAATCATCTTTATTCCCAAACTCTGAGTTGTATACCTGGTTTGAGCTGAGTATTTTGCTTTGTGCTTTGTGATTGAGATCATGCTTTGTGGTTTTCCTTTGTGGAATTCTAGGAGACCTATAGGGTCTTGGGGTCCCTACTGGGTATTTTTATACTCACTCATGCACGGGCTTCGCCCGCACCTTGTTGTGTCTTGTGCAGATGACAAGAAGCTTGGCTGAGACTTTAGGAGCCCGGACCAGGCAGTGCACGGAGGTGAGTGGTTGACATGGAGAGTTGTGGAGATGATCTTTACCTATCCTTAAGGTTGGAATCCTTGTTGGATGATCTCATGAGCTATTTTCTATTGTATTTGTATCTTTCATTTGGGCTTGCATTTCAGCCCCTTTACTTTCAGTACACACTTTTCTACTGCATTTTTACTACGTGGCTTGCATCTTGTCGTGTTCTTGGTCTGTGTGTTGGCAGGTTCAAAGGAATTTCCTTACCATTTTATAGAAATACCTTTTTGGTGCGATTCCCCAACCCCTAACCTATGGAAGGCAGGCATGGGGTAGTCACAGCACGGGCCCTGGGGGTGGGTCATGAAAAATCATGACTGAAAAATCCAACCTTGATAACAAAAGAACTCTTAATTTCTTTATATCTCAGCAACTCACATCACCTTTCGTGCATATCTCAAAATGCCTCAGTGAATTCATAACCATAGGTAAATACATTCCCATTATAAATAACATTATCTAGGTATGATTTTACTATATAAAATATCTCCTTAGTCATCTCACGGGACTATGTCACATACTTTATAGCACCTATCATATACAAATATCAAACCTAAAGCATCAACTATTTCCTTCCATATGTAATATGGCTATTAGGCCCATAAATCACAACTCGTTAGCTCAAAATCATGAGTTGGACCTCAATGTACCAAGTTCATACCACCTATCCCTTCCAACCAGATCTCAATATAGGGATAAAACTCATGGGATGTCATATACTATCATGTCTCAATTACCACAAGGAAACTTATATACCAACATACCCACTCTAGGGTTTCACCAACCTAACTGACATCACATGATAAACTATCATCCTACTAGGGAACTGATCATCACCGGACATCTACATATGAGAATACCACCTCAGAGGACATGATCTCATCTATGTACATATACACTTAACTGATATAATTATATAACAATCTATATCAATAAGACCATAAATAAATGGTTTGATTGAGTAGTATGTCATAAATAATCTATATAGTAAAAAATTGTATATTTTATTTTTGACACCTTATATAACCAAACCTTTTCTTTAGTCCAAAACTAGAATAAAGAAACCTAGTGTTAATCCCAACCCTCCAAGGGTCACTACACATCCCAAACACAAAGTGATTGTATGATCATCATCATCAAACATCTCATCATATGATCCACATGCTATATAATTAGACAAAAATTATTTTCTCCATCTACGTATAATTCCACCATCATGTTATATTGGATAATTCTATATAATTTATTTTTTACACTTTAAATAGATAGTTTCTATAATCATTAAAACATATAGAAATCACTTATCATGTAATCATACTGCCTAATAATAATGCATGTATAGAATCCTTCCACCGTGGTACAAGATCCAAAATCACAATAAACCATAAATCCAAACTCCAAGTACATCACCTATTTTGAAACCATTTAATTGTTACATTATAAAACAAGAAAACAATAATATTATAGTTACCCAACCCTTTTACACATATTATTACTTGATTTTTAAAATAAACATCCATTAATCAAAACCCATAGATCATGGGTTCTGGTTTTCTTGTAAGAATAGGTTTATATAACATCAAAGTGAGACCAAAATAAAATTTCTTTATATTTTCTCCATTATGAGGTCATAAATCCATTCAATCTTCTAAAACTACAAGGGATAATCTAGGGAATAAATAGACAAAAATTTATGAGCTAAAAAGTCCAATAAGGGAGTAAATATGATAAGGAAACATAACATGTGATTTAAAGGAATAAGATGATATTATAAAAGATAAGTATCATGTGTAATCACGTATAATAATAACATAATGAAAATGGTATCATAAGATCATGGAATCATAGGAAATGTGGTATAAATATAAAATATGAAATAAACATAAGTCAGGGATAACTATCAATACAATATCGCATAGTGGAAAAATTCCCATAATGGATTAGGTCCACATCTTAATCACATACATGATTTCTCATTAGACAAAAACATTGCACGATTCATTAAAGGGATATATAATTTTGGTCCCACCCATCACATCTATATCATGTGCATGCATCTATATGTCACATAAATAAATTAATCCTATGAAACAAACCTAATAATTACCCATGGAAATAAATGGGTTTTATAATCTTGCCTCATATCATAATCAAAAGAGGTTTCTTAAAGTTGGAATTTAATAAATGAACAGAAGGCATGCATTTATCCCATTAATTTAAGGGATGATATTCTAGGTATATATGTGAGAGACATATATACTTGATTTAGAATAAATACATAACATCAAAGGTTGCTTTCATTGATGAAAATATTTTTAAAAGGTTATATGGTATATTTCTTTAGAAAAATACCCTTTTCACTTTGAAATCACTTCTTAAAGATTTAAAAATTCCCAAAATATTATATAAAAATTTTTGTTTAAAAATAACCATAGAAAATTATAAATTAATCTTCAAATAATTGAGTGGTCTTGATAGAGGTTGATTTTATATATGTCATATAAAAAATCATTTCACACTATTGTAAAACAAGTTAAAAAGTACCTTGTTCAGAAAATAAATAGAAGATTCCTTTTAAAACCTTTTGTAAAAAATAAAACATGGAAAAAAAATAATTTGGATAATATGAAAATATTTTTGAAAATATTTTAAGAAAACTTGGATATGGAAGAAAAAAGGATTTTTGACCAAAGAGAGAAATGAATTCAGCTTTTATTTAAAATATTTTCTCAATAATTTTATATACCAAAGAGAGGAAAATGGTACTATTAATTTAAAATTTCATTAATAACCAAATAAGAGTAAAATGGAAGGTTTTTATTAGACAATGATCAAATAATTTTCTATAAAAAAATTCAAGCATAAACAGACCATGTTAAAATGAGATTGAATCATAAACTCTTACCGCTTTGGTAACTTTTGAATCATAACTCTAATAAATGAAGTAAAATAATTTTAACATAAAATAACATTATTTATGAATTATTCATGATATAATATGTAAAGGGGAATTATATAGACCAATTAATAGAAATTAGGTGCATCAAAAAACATGTGTCTCAAAGATGGAATTTTTTAGATGAAACCCTTACCTTGAGCCCAGAATTTAGAGTGTGTGTATTTTATGTCGTATATAATAAAAATATATCAATTTTTTTCTTAATGTAATTTTATAGGTGTAATAAATTATTCTTAAATAATTTAATTCATTTATTTTAATGATATGTTATGTTATATAATTCGTTATGTCCATGTTGGGTTTTTTTAGGATGCTCGGTTCATAATTTCAAAACATCATCGTTGTGTTTACCATTTTCAAAGGTGTAATTATTCCATAATATATAGAATAATAACCCTAAAATAATTATTATTTTTATACATAAATTATAATTTTAAAACCATTAATTATGATTATGAAAAACTAATTATGTTATAATCATAGAGATGGTAGTTCATCGTACACATGAACGATGTTATCATTTTCCTATGGATGGTAAGGTAATAACATGTATGATATATTAATTTTATATAATTAATAATATGTCATGAATATAATATATAAACATTAAATCCATAATAATTAATATCTATGATATGTGATAATGGAATATGAATTTCATTGGTTAACGAGACAGTAGTCCTTTGTACACACAATCAATGGTTTCATTTCCCATTTGATGGAAGTGAATATGTATTTGGGGTATTTCATTAAAATAATAAAATATAATTATCTATAATATACTTATGTTATTATATGATCTTAATTGAGTGATATTTTAAGTATTTAGAAGTGTAAATAAAATAAAGATTCTCACTGAAGAACGTTACCTCTTCTTCGGATTACCTCTTTAGTATTATACCTAAAGACTTCCTAGATTTTATTTATGATCAAAAAAAGGATTATATAATTAGGTTAGGTAATTAAAAAACTTATTTGGGTAGGTATTTTCTGAAATAATGGGTTTTGGAAGTGTGTGGAGGAGAGGAGGGGGTTCACTTTTATAAGGGAGGAGGAGTGGCATTCTTGTAAATACCCAAAATTAATAAATAATGGGAAGTCGCACTCAAGGAAAGTGGATAAAAAAATTAAAAACTAATGGATTGTAAGAGAAATAAGGATGATAAACACATAAAAAATTCAAAGTAAATATTTTTTAAACATGTTATCCTCTTTGCCTCCAAGTTTACTCACTTTTATCCTTTTAGTTTTTTTACTACGGTAACTATTTTTTTACTGTTTTGATTACTCATTATGGAAAAAAATTAAGCTAACCATATTATATAATATAAATTATTATTATTAAAAATATTTAATACATTTTTTCAAATTAAATTCATATAATTTTAATAATTTAATTTAAATTAAAACCTTCATACGTGTCAAAAAAATAGTTTTCTTCAAGAAATACATTTTTTCAGCATAAGATGATCTTATAATAACTATACGAAAAGTAATAATACTTAAATGAATTTAAATTAAAATTTATATATATATATATATAATCTAGACATTTCATATAATAATTTCTCATTATGTTTTATTTTAATTAGGCAAAATAGATAAACATTATGTACTTTAAAATAGTCTTCAGAACAATATGTTTTAAATCCTAAAAATAAACTTATATTAAAATCTAGTATAAAATATTATTTAAATGGAATTAATTGGATGAAAATTAACTAAAAAATAATTATTTTACTTTTAATCAAATTAAAATAATAATATTACTTTTAAATTACAAAATTTATTAAAAATAAATGATTGTTTTACAAAAAAACGTTTTTTCACTATTCACTGAAAAATAAATATTTTTCAAAAAATTCCAAAATTTCAACCTAAGTTAATTTTTTTATGATTATTTGAAAAATTATTTTTATTTTATAAAATAACATATCTAAATGTTCCAAAAAATAATTATAATTTTTTTATCAATAAAAGTAATAAAAAAAATTGAAGAAAATGTATTTTTTTAAGAATAAATGTATTTATTAAATATTGAGTGATAATTTCCAAAGAATTTATAAACTAAGTATAAAATTTATATCTATTTCATAAATTAGTAAATCCTATTAGTACTTTTCATTTTAATGGCTAGTTTACAATGGTCATATTTAAAAAATAATAATATTTTAATAGAATAATGTGGTTTGTTAAAACTCAGTGTTGCATGTAACTCATGGTATCAAAAAAATAAATTTTATTTAAAGATAAATATATCCAAAATTATTTAGGTTTTACGTTAACCCCCATTAAATAAATTTTTTATTTTAAATTTGAACTTAAACATGATAATTAATGGTTTGGCATCTAAAAATACCATTCTTGAAATCCTACATTGTAAAAAGTTTTGATAAAACTTCCTCTTGAAAGAATTAAAGGGGAATATGAAGGTCATATATAATAATGTATGACTAGTTTTCCAAGTAGGAGAAAATTGGTGAGAAGTGAAAATATTTACAAGGAAGAAAAGTATAAATAATTATGGAGAGTGATAGGTAACGTTTATCAAAATAAAGTGAATGATAAAGAAAAGTTAAAGACCACAAAATAATAAATCTATTATGAGTTTAAAGACCAATGATTCATTGAATATGAAGGTAATAGGATAAATTTTTTGTTTAAATATCTTTTTCCTATATTTGAGGGATTATTTTACCATCTAGACTAAGTACATAAGGAAATATACTTACTTGAAATGTATAAGTTCACCCTTTAATAATTTTCCACTACAATATCATCTATTGATCCAAACGATGGGTATTCAAGAGGAATTTTTTATTCCTGAAGCAATAAAATTAAATTTTAATGGTTCATAAGATCCGTAAAATAGTAAAAATCTATTCCTCTTATATTTATTAAAAAAATGGTTAACATGAAGTAAGATAATACCCAAAATGAATATGAATAAATTAATCTCCAAAATTCAACAATAAAACCAAAGGTTTAACATATATCATTCCTTGTAAATAACCCTATGTCAAAAATAACATAAATAAACTAAAAATGGAAGAAGGTTTTAACCAAAAAAATTATCTCATACCCTTCAACCTAAATCTCCAAAAATATAATATCATTATTCCCATATAATATTTTAAATTAAACCTAAAAGTTATATATATATATATATATATTAACCCAATAAAAAATTTCCCAAAAATATCATTAATCACATTAAAATACCATCATTTAAAACCAAAAAAGGGGTGTATAAGAATTTGAACTTATGATTAACTATAAAATCATAAAACCATGATGGTATTCATAACTCTTAAGTTAATCTAACATGAAGACACATATGCTTACCAAATTACAACAATCCTTAGATGTTTCATGAATTTTATAACCAAAATTCATTGCTAAAAATAAATCTATAGCATAATTCTTGAATCCCAATACATAAATACTTCAACCCTTTTACTTTAACACTACTGGAAATATAGTATTTTACAACGGTTTAGAACCGTTGGGAAAGGCTGTAGAACCATTGGTATATGTTATACCAATAGTTCTACAAACCGTAGGGAAGTAATCCATTAGGAAAAACTTTTCCCAATGGTTTATAGTGAACCTTTGGGATAGGGTGGAGAAAAATTACCATATCCCAACAGTTCTGGAAAACCACTGGGAAAGCTTTTTCCCAACGGTTTACAACCGTTGGGATGGAGTGCTGAAAATTACCATGTTTTTTCCAACGGTTTTCCAAACCATTGGGAAAAACTCAAAATCTCCTATTTCCCAACGGTTTAGAACCATTGGGAAAAGTGTTTTACCAACGTTTTATGAACCATTGGTAAAACAAAACCTAGACATTCTATGCCAATGGTTTTGAACTGTTGGCATAGCCTCTACTGGGCAAATTGCACAGCAGCTCTGCAATTTGCCCAGCAGCTCCCCAATTTGCAACCAGCTCTCCAATTTGCCCATCAGGTCTCATTTTGTGGGTTCCCTCTAATTTTCAATCCAATTATTGTACCTGCAATAAACTAACACATACATATACAATTATTGTACCTACAATAACCAACTAACACTTACATATAGAGAACAAATTCATACACATTTAACATATAATGGTGGAACTATACACATCCATAATTAAATTAGAATTCATAACATAATTATAAACATATATAATTCATTTAGAATTCAATTTAAAATTTAGATGACAATTATATGAGGAATTCGGAAGTCAATTCATAATTTGATCGGTTTTTTATATACCATATATTTTTACCTGAAATAATGTCCATTTTAAACATAATACATACACCTGGAGTGCTACTGGCCACACCATGACTCGGATTGAGGTGGGGTTGACTCGTACATGTCACATATGACCCATGTATCATTTTTCTAATTTATCGACACAATCTGAATGCATTTGGTCGGTTTTCCGTATGCGAGTTGATGTTTTTTTATTAAAATGACGTACTTTTGAAACAAAAGGCAGACACTTTGAGTGGTTCCGGCAACACCACACCTCATATTGAGGCGGATTTGACTCGTACACATCACATATGACCCATGGATCGTTCTCCTAAAGTTTCAATGGAAACCGAATGCGTTTGGTCAGTTTCCGTATGTACTTAAATTGTTGTCCATTTTAAGCAAAAGAGAGCCACTTAGTGTGATTACGGCCACACCGTGCCTCGGATTAAGGTGGAGTTAACTCTTACACGTCACATATGACCCATGGATCATTTTACTAAAGTATTGACAAAATCTGAATGCGTTTGGTCAGTTTTCCATATGCCAGTTGATGTTTTTCACTTCAAAAGATATCCTTTTGAAACAAAAGACAGACACATTGAGTGGTGGCGGCCACACCGCGCCTCGGATTGAGGTGGGTTTGACTCGTACACATCACATATGACCCATGGATCATTGTTCTAATGTATCGACACAATCCAAATGCGTTTGGTTGGTTTTCTGTATGGCAGTTGATGTTTTTCAATTAAAATGATGTACTTTTGAAACAAAAGGGAGATACTTTGAGTGGTGCCAGCCACACCGTGCCTCAGATTGAGGTGGATTTGACTTATACACGTCACATATGACCCATGGATCGTTCTCTTAAAGTTTCAATGGAAACCAAATGCGTTTGGTCGGTTTTCCATATGTACTTAAATTGTTGTCTAGTTTAAGCAAAAGATAGCCACTTAGAGTGATTTTGGCCACACCATGCCTCATATTAAGGCAGAGTTGACTCATACACGTCACATATGACCCATGGATCATTGTGCTAAAGTATCGACACAATCCGAATGCATTTGGTCACTTTTCTGTATGCCAGTTGGTGTTTTTCACTTCAAATGATGTCCTTTTGAAACAAAAGACAGACACTTTGAGTGGTGGAGGCCACACCGCACCTTGGATTGAGGCGGGGTTGACTCTTACACATCACATATAACCCATGGATCGTTGTGCTAATGTATCAACACAATCCGAATGCGTTTGGTCGGTTTTCCGTATGCCAGTTGATGTTTTTCAATTAAAATGACATACTTTTGAAACAAAAGGCAGACACTTTGAGTGGTTCCGGCCACACCGTGCCTCGTATTGAGGAGTAGTTGACTCTTAAACGTCACATATGACCCATGGATCATTCTCCTAAAGTTTCAACGGAAACCAAATGCGTTTGGTTGGTTTTCCGTATGTACTTAAATTGTTGTCCATTTTAAGCAAAAGAGAGCCACTTAGAGTGATTCCAGCCACACCGTGCCTCAAATTAAGGAGGGGTTGACTCGTACATGTCACATATGACCTATGGATCATTATTCTAAAGTATCGACACAATACAAATGCATTTGGTTGGTTGTCCATATCCCAGTTGATGTTTTTCACTTCAAATGACGTCCTTTTGAAACAAAAGACAGACACTTTGAGTGGTGGCGGTCACATCGCGCCTCGTATTGAGGCAGGGTTGACTAGTACACATCACATATGACCCATGGATCGTTTTGCTAATGTATCAATACAATCTGAATGCGTTTGGTCAGTTTTTCGTATGCCAGTTGATGTTTTTCAATTAAAATGGCGTCCTTTTGAAACAAAAGTCAGACACTTTGAGTGGTGGCGGCCACACCACACCTCGAATTGAGGAGGGGTTGACTTTTACACATCATATATGACCCATGAATCGTTTTTCCAATGTATCAACACAATAAGAATGTGTTTGGTCGGTTTTCCGTATGCCAGTTGATGTATTTCAATTAAAATGACGTACTTTTGAAACAAAAGGCAGACACTTTGAGTGGTGCCAGCCACACCGTGCCACGGATTGAGGCGGCGTTGACTCATACATGTCACATATGACCCGTGGATCTTTCTCCTAAAGTTTAAATGGAAAACAAATGCGTTTGGTCGGTTTTCCTTATGTACTTAAATTGTTGTCCATTTTAAGAAAAAGAGAGCCACTTAGAGTGATTCCGTCCACATCGTGCCTTAGATTAAGGCGGGGTTGACTCTTACACATCACATATGACCCATGGATCGTTTTTCTAATGTATCGACACAATCCGAATGCATTTGGTTGGTTTTTTGTATGCCAGTTGATGTTTTTCACTTCAAATGATGTCCTTTTGAAATAAAAGACAGATACTTTGAGTGGTGGAAGCCACACCGCACCTTGGATTGAGGCGGGGTTAACTCGTACACATCACATATGACCCATGGATCGTTGTGCTAATGTATCGACACAATACTAATGTGTTTGGTCGGTTTTTCGTATGCCATTTGATGTTTTTTAATTAAAATGATGTACTTTTGAAACAAAAGGCAGACACTTTGAGTGGTTTCGGCCACACCGCACCTCGGATTGAGGCGGAGTTGACTTGTACACATCACATATGACCCATGGATCGTTCTCCTAAAGTTTCAATGGAAACTGAATGTGTTTTGTCGGTTTTCTGTATGTACTTAAATTGTTGTCCATTTTAAGCAAAAGAGAACCACTTAGAGTGATTGCAGCCACATTGTGCCTCAAATTAAGGCAGGTTTGACTCGTACATGTCACATATGACCCATGGATCATTTTGCTAAAGTATCAACACAATCCGAATGCGTTTGGTTGGTTTTCCGTATGCCAGTTGATGTTTTTCACTTCAAATGATATCCTTTTGAAACAAAAGACAGACAATTTGAGTAGTGGTGGCCACATCGCACCTCAGATTGAGGCGGAGTTGACTCGTACACATCACATATGACCCATGGATCGTTGTGATAATGTATCGACACAATCCAAATGTGTTTGGTCGGTTTTCCGTATGTCAGTTGATGTTTTTTAATTAAAATGGCATCCTTTTGAAACAAAAGGCAGACACTTTGAGTGGTGGCGGCCACACCGTGCCTAGGATTGAGGCGGGGTTGACTCATACACGTCATATATGACCCATGGATCGTTGTGCTAATGTATCAACACAATCCGAATGCGTTTGGTTGGTTTTCCGTATGATAGTTGATGTTTTTCAATTAAAATGACGTACTTTTGAAACAAAAGGCAGACACATTGAGTGGTTCTGGCCACACCGCGCCTCGGATTGAGGCGGCGTTGACTCGTACACGTCACATATGACCCATGGATCGTTCTCCTAATGTTTCAATGGAAACCTAAAGCGTTTGGTCGGTTTTCCGTGTGTACTTAAATTGTTGTCCATTTTAAGAAAAAGAGAGCCACTTAGAGTGATTTCGGCCACACCGTGACTCAGATTAGGGAAGGGTTGACTCGTACACGTCACATATGACCCATAGATCGTTGTACTAAAGTATCGACACAATCCTAATGCGTTTGGTCAGTTTTTTGTATGCCAGTTGATGTTTTTCACTTCAAATGATATCATTTTGAAACAAAAGACAGACACTTTGAGTGGTGGTGGCCACACCGTGACTCGGATTGAGGCGGGGTTAACTCGTACATGTCACATATGACCCATGGATCGTTGTGCGAATGTATCAACACAATATGAATGCGTTTGGTTAGTTTTCCGTATGCCAGTTGATGTTTTTCAATTAAAATGACATACTTTTGAAATAAAAGGCAGACACTTTGAGTGGTGTCGGCCACACCGCACCTCGGATTGAGGAAAAGTTGACTCGTAAACGTCACATATGACCCATGGATCTTTCTCCTAAAGTTTCAATGTAAACCGAATGTTTTTGGTTGGTTTTCCGTATGTACTTAAATTGTTGTCCATTTTAAGCAAAAGAGATCCACTTAGAGTGATTCCAGCCACACCGTGCCTCAGATTAAGGCGGGGTTGACTCTTACACGTCACATATGACCCATGTATCATTCTGATAAAGTATTGACACAATCTGAAGGCGTTTGGTTGGTTTTCCATATGCCAGTTGATATTTTTCACTTCAAATGATGTCCTTTTGAAATAAAAGACAGACACTTTGAGTGGTGGCGGCCACACCGCACCTCGGATTGAGGCAGGGTTGACTTGTACACGTCACATATGACCCATGTATCGTTTTTCTAATGTATCTACACAATCCTAATGCGTTTGGTCGGTTTTCCGTATGCCAGTTTATGTTTTTCAATTAAAATGACGTACTTTTGAAACAAAAGGCAGACACTTTGAGTGGTGTCGGCCACACCATGCCTCGGATTTAGGCGCAGTTGACTCGTACACGTCACATATGACCCATGGATTGTTCTCCTAAAGTTTAAATCGAAACCAAATGCATTTGGTCAGTTTTCCGTATGTACTTAAATTGTTGTCCATTTTAAGAAAAAGAGAGACACTTAGGGTGATTCCGGCCACACTGTGCCTCAGATTAAGGCAGGGTTGACTCGTACACATCACATATGACCCATGTATCGTTGTTCTTAAGTATCGACACAATTAAAATGCGTTTGGTTGGTTTTCCGTATTCAAGTTGATGTTTTTCACTTCAAATGATGTCCTTTTGAAACAAAAGACAGACACTTTGAGTGGTGGCGGTCACACCGCGCCTCGGATTGAGGTAGGGTTGACTCATACACATCACATATGATCCATCGATCATTGTTCTAATGTATCAACACAATCCGAATGTGTTTGGTCGGTTTTCCGTATGCCAGTTGATGTTTTTCAATTAAAATGACGTACTTTTGAAGAAGAAAAAAAGGCAGACACTTTGAGTGGTGTCGGCCACACCACGCCTCGGATTGAGGCGGAGTTGACTCGTACATGTCACATATTACCCATGGATCGTTCTCCTAAAGTTTCAATGGAAACCAAATGCATTTGGTCAGTTTTCTGTATATACTTAAATTGTTGTCCATTTTAAGCAAAAGAGAGCCACTTTGAGTGATTCCGGCCACACCGTGCCTCAGATTAAGGCGGGGTTGACTCGTACATGTTACATATGACCCATGTATCGTTGTGCCAAAGTATCAACACAATCCTAATGCGTTTGGTCGGTTTTTCATATTCTAGTTGACATTTTTTACTTCAAATGATGTCCTTTTGAAACAAAAGACAGACACTTTGAGTGGTGGCGGCCACACCGCGCCTCGGATTGAGGTGGGGTTGACTTGTACATGTCATGAATGACCCATGGATTGTTGTGCTAATGTATCGACACAATCCGAATGCATTAGGTCAGTTTTTTGTATGCCAGTTGAATTTTTTCAATTAAAATGACATCCTTTTGAAACAAAAGGCAGACACTTTGAGTGGTGGTGGCCACACCGCGCCTCGGATTGAGGTGGGGTTGATTCGTACACGTCATATATGACCCATGGATATTTCTCCTAAAGTTTAAATGGAAACCAAATGCGTTTGGTCGGTTTTCTGTATTTACTTAAAATGTTGTTCATTTTATGAGAATCCTCATGTGTCTATTAGTGGAATGGTATTTACTTAAAATCATGTGGATATTTATATAAAATATTTTTATATCATTCTTAGTATGGATTAGATTTTATTTTATAATGCTATGAAAGATTTCGGAGCTAACAATGTCATGTCCAATGAATACATCTCTTTTATAACATACCAAGAATCTATGATATTGATTAGATGTGTAAATGTGATTTACATTGATTATCATGATGAAAATAAATAAAATATATATTATAGATTTTCTAGTATTAAATGAAATCAAGAAGGGTGGGGGGGCTGTCTGGGGGGCTGTTCGGTGGGTGTCTGGGGGGCTGTCTGGGGACCAAGGAGGAGGGTGGGGGGTTGTGCGGGGGGTTGTTCGGGGTCCAAGGAAGAGGGTGGGGGGGATGTCTGGGGGGGGCTGTTTTGGGGGCTTTCCGGGGGGATGTTCAGGGTCCAGGGAGGAGGGTGGGGGGCTGTCTAGGGAGTTGTCCGGGGAGCTGTTCGGGGGGTTGTCCGGGGGGCTGTCTGGGGTCCAGGGAGAAGGGTGGGGGGGCTGTGCGGGGGGCTGTCCAGGGGGTGTTCGGTGGGTTGTCTGGGGTCCAAGGAGAAGGGTGGAGGGGTTGTCTGGGGGGCTGACTGGGGGGCTGTCTGGGGGCTGTCTAGGGGGCTATCTGGGGTCCAGGGAGGAGGGTGGGGGGGCTGTCTGGGGGGCTGTTCAGGGGGTTGTTCAGGGGCTGTCTGGGGCTGTTCGGGGGGTTGTACGGGGTCCAAGGAAGAGGGTGAGGGGGCTGTCCAGGGGCTGTGTGGGGGGCTGTCTGGGGGGTTGTCTGAGGTCTAGGGAGGAGGGTGGGGGGCTGTCTGGGGGGCTACCCGGTGGGGCTGTCCGGGGTCCAGGGAGGAGGGTGGGGGGTTGTACAGGGTTCAGGAAGGAGGGGGGTTCCCAAACACACAAGCACTAAAAGACAAAAACATCCATAAAAACAGATAATATATAAAAATAACTCAACTCCAATACTATACTACGAGTCTAGATAAAACCAACAACTAGAATAGATTAAATATCAAATCTCAGTAATATCAGTCAAAATTGTAATGGATCAACTTGTCCCACATCACCATCACCATCATCACCATCATCATCATCACCCTCATCCTCGTCCCCATCATCGTCCTCACCCTCCTCGCCCTCGCCCTCCTCCTCCTCCTCGCCCTCCTCCTCGCCCTCGCCACCCGCCTTGCCCTCCTCATCTCCCTCCTCTTCCGCATCAGACTCCTCGTCATCATCATCGTCAAGCTGGACATCGTTTTGACCACCACTAGAACTACCACCTGGTGCACCGTATATAGAACGCATCGATGACATATACTCATCAAAAGTTGGGTTGGCCTCTGCTAAAAGTGTAGGACATAGAACTTCAATAAATTTTATAAACGCACTGTTTGCCCTAGAAGACTGTTCTGCCATCTCTGTGGCCCTTTTCTCAGCCTGTTCTACCTGTGCCCTAACTTGCTGTAGCTCGGTGGCACTACAGCTCGTACCTGAGGACGGCCAATACCTCATCGGGGCTATCCTAGGTCGGCAGTGTACTCTACCAGAATGCTCATCTCCCAACACCTGATGTAAGTGATCTGTTGGCCCAAAATTGTCTGGTTCTTGGGCATCGAGGGCCTCTAAAGTAGCCTGTTACAAATATAAATATATCATTAAGTTACAAAATATATATTAAAAAATAAATTCAACAGATTAGAACTTACAATCTGCTGCTGAGTCACTTCATTGACGGCTCTTCCATCCTTTTTCCATCTACTCAAGCAAAACAGTTTTGCTCGAGGCACATGTCCTTCAATATTTTGTATTTGCCTCCACAATGACATTGAAAAATAAAGTTATATGAAAACTTTATAAAACTCTTAAATAATTGATGAAACAAAAGAAAGTGTAAGTCGTAAAGAAAACTTATAAACAATTTTCATACCTGCTTCCTCTCATGATCAGGCATAATAGTGCGTCCCAGTGTGCGGAGGTATTTTTTTGCATCAATGTTCTTTTTATTTTTTCCAGATGATTCCTAAATAAAATTCAAAAATTAAACTGATAGTATTAATAAAAAACATGAAATTTATTATTTAAATACCTCAAATGTTATTAATACCTTAAACTGGGTACTCGTCCAATGAGTAATCATCTGACGATACTACTCTATAGGACAATCATCCACCACCGGTACCGCCTCTAACTCAGTACCAACTCTAGAAACCCAGCCAATATACAACTCATGCTTGTAGGCTCTCTAAAGCTTGCCTAAATCCTTTAGACATTCCGGTCGTGCACCCTCACCATCGGGAAAATTAAATCGAAGCTAAAATCAAAATATTAATTCATATAAATACAAAAATAATTCATGGCATTAAATAGAACAGATTTTTTTACCCATATCTCTGCCTAAGCTCTATCCTTGACCTCATGTGGAAAATTTTTCCACGATAGTGGGCTTATGGGAATGATGTCGGAGTATTTGGCAAGCATCGCCAAAAAACTCCGACATTGCTGCCCTGTTTTCTCGACCATTTGGTTGTCTTCATTATAATCCACCATAACCTGTGTGCGGTGGTTCCACACCGAACGCATGTGTGTACGCCCCCGCCCACGCCTCCTGTCATTAGATGTATCTGTCATGAAATAAAAACAAATATTTTATCAAAACATGTTATGATGAAAATAAATATTTCTATAAAAATTTGTTAGGGTTCTATAAATATACCTGTGCTGGTCTAATCACTGAGTGCCGCTGGATCCACAGAAACTGATGGAACACCCTGTGGTGGAACAGGAGCCAAAGATGATGGAATATAGAAGCTCGGAGATACAGAAGTAGAAGGAAAAGAAGATGGGATATCTCTGTGACCAGATTTTGACTAGGGAGTGGGAATCATCATGGGATGTGAAAATGATGGGCCAGAAGATTCATAAGGTAGTGAAAACATGGGAGGCCTAAATATCCCGTGTGTCTCTAACGACACATCGGGATCAGAATGTGGGAAGGATGACATGTCAGTGGGAGGGGCAGGGTCTAGTCAGGTACGCACAGCTACTCGTCCACCTCTGGTACGAACCCTCCTCGTACCACTGACCTGAGTACTAGGACCAGTACTAGGCTCCTCGTCGAATAATTGTCGACGTATAGGTGGATCCTACAAAAATGTTTACAAAAAAATTAATCACATGACATTATATATTCTTTAAATATATCAATTTGAAATAAATTACTCACTACAGGCACTAAGGATGGAATTCCCAACTCCGTCATTCGACGATTGTTCTCCATCATTTTTTTCCTTCATCTCTCTTCAATTGGATTCATTTTCTGCATTTTGAATGAAAATATGTAATTAATTAGAAAAATAAAACTAATGTGTAACCCAAAAAACTAAATATATGAGGGAATAGGGGGATTCATTGGTAATTTAGCTATCAATTGTTTTAGAAGAGCTTGAATGGATTTAATAAATCATACAAGTTGTAATGTTCACCAAGTTAGAAATATTGTTTGACTATGTTTGAATACAGTTCAATTCCAAATTTGAAAATGCAATTCAAATAAAACTACAACCAATAAACATTGAAAATTCACATAATGGTCAATTAAGCTATCAATTGTTTTAGAAGAGCTTGAATGGATTTAATAAATCATACAAGTTGTAATGTTTACCAAGTTAGAAATATTGTTTGACTATGTTTGAATACAGTTCAATTCCAAATTATAAAATGCAATTCAAATAAAACTGCAACCAATAAACATTGAAAATTCACATAACGGTCAGTCACCTATCAATTGTTTTAGAAGAGCTTGAATGAATTTAATAAATCCTGCAAGTTGTAATGTTCACCAAGTTAGAAATATTTTTTGACTATGTTTGAATACAGTTCAATTCCAAAATAGAAAATGAAATTCAAATAAAACTGCAACCAATAAACATTGAAAATTCACATAACAGTCAAGTCAGCTATCAATTGTTTTAGAATATCTTGAATGGATTTAATAAATCATACAAGTTGTAATGTTCACCAAGTTGGAAATATTGTTTGACTATGTTTGAATACAGTTCAATTCCAAATTAGAAAATGCAATTCAAATAAAACTGCAACCAATAAACATTGAAAATTCACATAACGGTCAAGTCAGCTATCAATTTTTTTAGAAGAGATTGAATGGATTTAATAAATCATACAAGTTTTAGTGTTCACCAAGTTAGAAATATTGTTTGACTATGTTTGAATACAGTTCAATTCCAAATTAGAAAATGCAATTCAAATAAAACTGCAACCAATAAACATTGAAAATTCACATAACGGTCAAGTCAGCTAAAACATATTTGTGATCAATACTAAATCAATTTGAATATTACCAACCATAACAACCCAACTCAAGGTAAACCAAAATAATTGAGAACATGGATGAATGATTCTATATATTTTCAACCACAACTTCAGGTTCACAATCAACTCTGAAAATTGAGCTATTTGAGTCATCAAAAGAAATAAATGGATTGGTTCCAATGGCACTAGGGACAGTTTCAATTCCATCATCACCATCATCAAAATTCTGTATTGGAATTACTTTAACTATGACACCAAATTAAGGTCGAAGTTGGTCTTTGACATAAAAAACTTGTTTAACCATTAATGCCAACACATATGGTTCTTCGGTAGCAAGGGTGCGAGTCATATTAATTACTCTAAATCCACAATCATCAATAAATGTTCCATGTCGCGTCATCGAATCAAACCAATGGAATTTCATCATTGTGACTCGTCCATGAGAGTAATAATCCAATATTATTATTTTCTCAACAACTCCATAATAACCCACATTTTCAAATTGCGGTCTACTATCTGATGCACTGGAATAACAATCTATTGTGGCAGTAACCATAACACCATCATGTTGTGTTCTCATGTTCTTTTCTCGTTCAGTGACAATAAATTTGTACCCATTGATAACAATTGATTTACAGTCACGAACCACGGTATTAGGACCAAAAGTCAAAGCTCTTATTTCCTCAGAGACAGAGTCAGCAGAAAAATTCAATACCTACAATATAAATGACTATTAAACTTAATTAAATATTGATATAATTATTTTAAACATTAATTTTTTTATACCTTCAATTTTAACCAAGCAGAAAACTCTTTGCTATGCAAAGTCTCTCTCCTTCTCAAAGATAAAGAACGATGCTTCCTATTTATCATTGTTTTATGTTCCCTATTGATAAAAATATTAATAGTTTAATAGATATATATGTAAGATATACATAATCAATTTAGTTACCTGATATAGTCATCGAACAAATCACAGTTGAACAAAATTGTGTGATGTGTCATCTCCCGCTCTTCATGGCCTAATGTCTTCAATGTATATGATCCAGGAATTCCTCCTGATTGAGGAAGTGATGGAAAACTGGGTTCAATTTGCTCATACTATTCTTCTTCATTTCTTCTTGGTCTGTTCAATCTTGTAGTAAGATCAGACAAATACATCGAGCATAAATCTATACATTCTTGAGCCAAGTAACCGTTCACGATAAAACCTTCAGGATGATTTCTGTTTCGGACTTAAGACTTTAATGTGAACATATTTATTTCAGTTGGATACATACAATGAAAAGAAACAGGTCCTCCGAGAAGTATTTCAGTGGGAATATGGACAGTCAAATGCATCATGCATGTGAAAAATGATGGAGGAAATATTTTCTCCAACTCACACAAAATTAATGGGGCATCTGTCAACATTTTTTGCAAGAAAGACTTAGACAACTTATTAGCACAAATATCTCTAAAAAAATGGCACAACTGAATAACAGCCACCCTTACATTATTAGACAAAAGATGACGGATTGTTATTGGAAGCAACTCATGCAGTAGAACGTGATAATCATGAGTCTTCAAAGATTTTAGCTTCAACTCTCTTCTGTTGACCCATTTAGATATGTTGCTTGAATAGCCATCAGGAACTCTAATAGTCTCTAATACTTATAGACATTGTTTTTTTTCATAGGTTTCATCACATAAGAAGCACATGGAAGTTGCCATTTATTTTCACTGATACACTCAGGATGCAATTCCGGTCTGATTCCCCAATCCCCCAAGTCACGCCGAGATCGTAAATCATCTTTTGTCTTCCCCTTGACATTTAGAAGAACTGAAAGCAACATTTCGCATATATTCTTTTCAATATGCATTACGTCTAAGCAATGACGTAACAAATTGGTTGACCAATAAGGAAAATCAAAAAAGATACTCTTATTCCTCCAATTGTAACAGGTTTCAGTGGAAACATTCTTTCTCTTTCCAGATTTCATTTGACCCTTCTCGAATGAAAAAACTGAAATATTTCAATTCATTAAGCACGTCAGTTCCTGGCATACGCTGAGGTGGATCATCAGTCTCTATGGTATTATCAAATCTTCAACGATTCATTCTATATGGATGATCCCTTGGCAAGAATCGTCGATGTCCCATAAAAATGAAACTACAGCGATGTTTCAATCTTCTGGATCATGTATTCTTCATACAAACTGGACATAACAGTTTTCCCTTCGTGCTCCATCCAGACATCATTTAATAAGCTGGAAAATCATTGATCGTCCACATAAGCACAGAACGCAACTGAAATATATCTTTTGAACTTGCATCGTATGTGCGCACACCCACATCCCAAATAAGTTTCAACTCTTTTATTAAAGGTTGCATGTATACATCAATATCAATGCCGGGATCAAAAGGAGCAGATATGAGTATACTCATGAAATTGAAAGGTTTTTTCATACACAACCATGGGGGAAGATTATAAATGTGTATAAAAACTGGCCATGTGCTGTGCGAAGTAAGCATCTTCCCAAATGGATTAAAACTGTCTCATGAAAGACCCAACCTCACATTACGCACGTCAGCTACAAAATCAGGATGTCAAGCATCAATTCTCTGCAATGCAAATCCATCTGCAGGATGAACCAACTCATCATTAGTATTCTTTCTGTCAGTATCATGCCATCTCATTTTTATTGATATGTTATCAGACATAAAAAGATTATGAAGTCTGGGGATCAATGGAAAGTGCCACATTACTTTTTTTGGAACGCGGGATGGTGTTCCATCAGATTTTGACTTCCAGCGGGATGTTCTACATTTTCTACAATCATTTAGTTCAGCAGTTTTCTCCCAGAATAAACTGCAATCTTTCAGGCAAGCATGAATTTTGTTTCTTGAATATCCAAGTTCCTCAACTAACTTCCATGCCATATAGTGGTTTGAGGGAATATCTACATCATCTGGAAGTAAATCCTTCCAGAGGGTAAGAATGTAATCGATTACTATATTAGAAATTCCATACATAGTTTTACCATGAAACAATCAGATTAAAAATTCCAGCTTTTTCATTTTATCGCATTGTCGATATACTGGAGTTGTGGCAGCATCATTCAATTTTTTCACCCTATCAATATCATCATTCTCACTAGATGCATCAGTTGTCCTCATATCGAAGTCTTCTTGAGTCGAAATCCTTTCTTTTTCATGATGAAGAATAAACGGAAACCGATCATCTAACAAATTCTCCATTCCAGTCCTTTCATTTCGATCATCACCAATTTGAGATTTCATTTTCTCCCCACTGTGATACCACACAAAGTAGTTTGCTTGAAAACCATTCTTGGTTATGTGGTAGCTGACTTCTTCACAGCTCAACTAAGGTCTACCAACACAATTGGAACATGGGCAGTGTATGCGACCACTATCTGAAGAATTGTGAAATACAAAATCTATAAAGCTCTCCAAATTGTTTTGAAAATCGATTGAGATCCGATCGGTTTCATACATCCAACTTCTGTCCATTCTATAAAAAGAATTTATATAAGTCATTTTGTCATAAACAATTCAATAGGATTGAACTTTAATAGAAAATATATTTCGAAATCCATTTTAATTAATAAAATCCCTTTGATCATTTTTAACAAATATTTGGAGTATTCTCAAGGCACCCCCATTTGTAAAAGTCACATTAAATGCCCAATTTCCACGCCAAACCATTGAAAAAAATTAACATGAGAAAATCATCGACCACAAATAACTTAACTGAAAATTAAAAAACAGAAACCAAATGTGATATAGAATTTAATGTTAAGTTAGGGGAAATGAGATTAAATAGATACAACAACATCATAAATGGTTCCAACATCATAACTTTTGATTAAAACCACCCATAATAGGAATGAGAATTCCTCACACACCTAATCCCTAATAAAACAAACCAAATATCCAATTAAAACATTGAATTTTGGGTTTCCACCCCACTTGGATAGCCCTACCCCCACCCCACTTGGACAACCCAACACCCCCCCACCCCACATGGACAGCCCTACCCCCACCCCACTTGGAAAACCCAACCCCCCCCCCCCACCATACTTGGACACCCCTACCCCCCCACAACCCACTTGGAAAACCCAGCCACCCCCCCCCCCCTCGCACCCCACATAGACAGCCCTACCGTCACCCCACTTAGACAACCCATCCCCCCCACCCTACCTAGACAGCCCCTCCCCCACCCCACCTGCACACCCTCCCCACCCCACTTGGACAACCCTTCCTGGACACCCTCCCCCACCCAACCTGCACACCCTCCCCCACCCCAAACACCCCCACCCCCACCCCATTTAGACAACCCAGACCCCTCCCCCACCCTACCTAGACAGCCCCTCCCCCACCCCAAACAGCCCTACCCCCACCCCATTTATACAACCCAATCCCCTCCCCCACCCTACCTAGACAGCCCCCTCCCCCACCCTACCTAGACAACCCCTCCCCCACCCTACCTAGACAACCCCTCCCCCACCCTACCTAGACAGCCCCTCCCCCACCCCAAACAGCCCTACCCCCACCCCATTTGGACAACCCAGCCCCCTCCCCCACCATACCTAAACAGTCCCCTCCCCCACCCTACCTAGACAGCCCCTCCCCCACCCCAAATAGCCCTACCCCCACCCCATTTGGACAACCCAGCCCCCTCCCCCACCCTACCTAGATAGCCCCCTCCCCCACCCTACCTAGACAGCCCCTCCTCCACCCCAAACAGCCCTACCCCCACCCCATTTGGACAACCCAGCCCCCTCCCCCACCCTACCTAGACACCCCCCTCCCCTACCCTACCTAGACAACCCCTCCCCCACCCCAAACAGCCCTACCCCCACCCCATTTGGACAACCCAGCCCCCTCCCCACCCTACCTAGACAGCCCCTCTCCCACCCCACTTGGATAGCCCTCGACATCCTCCCCCACCCCATCTGCACACCCTCCCCTGCCTCAAATTGAACCATAAATTCATCCAAATCAAAATCCAATTTTCAACTAAAATAAATTCCACCAAAAGTACCATATCACCCCACTAAACAAACCCTTTACCATGTTTGATGTTTATAAAAAAACATAAAACAAATCAAGGGTTCCATAGACAGCAACCCTAATTTAGCCTAAATCAAAACATCAAACACCAAAAAAATAGAGAAATAACGCTAAAACTAAGGTAAAACTTACTAATTTGAAGTTTGAAATAAGATTTTGTTTGATTTAAGATGGATCTTGGGTGGAAAGAGTGTCAGGGCCGAGAAGAATTCAGGAGCTGGGTTCTGTCTACAATTTGCAATCGAGCTGGGTGGGGGTTTGGCTGGTCTGTATTTGGGGGAAATCATTCCCAACAGTTTGTAAAAACTATTGGGAAAGATAGTGTTTTCCCAAAGGTTTCATTAAACCGTTGGGAAAACTGATTTTTTCTCCATCTTTCCCAATGGTTTGATGAAACCATTGGGAAAACTAATTTTCTTCCAATCTTTCCTAACGGTTTCATCAAACCGTTGGGAAAAATCACCTATACCAACGGTTCAATAGAACCATTGGTATACAACTGTTGGGAAAACCATGATTTCTAGTATTGTAATGATTTGATAAAACATAGATCCATCCTTGGCCTTAGGTATAACCCTTAGTTTAGGGTATTAATTCGGATAATGCCCAAGTTTCCCACATGTAATACATCAAATTACTTAGAAATTAATTCCTCTAATACCTCTATTTCAACATATAAAATATATTCCCTTAAATTTGAGATATTTTTATAGGTGATTATTATCACCTTATTAACTTGTAATAATTTTTATATTATTTTATCTATGTTCATTACCACACAAACTTTCATAAAAGTTAATATTCCTCTTATTTAAAGAATTAGGAACCTCACTGAACTTCATGTTATTAATCATATATCACGATAACTTGTTAGAAATAATCACAATATATTTATCTCAAATAAACATCCAATTTGATTATATATAGTCACTAAATTTTCCACCATATTCAGTGTTAACGTGATTCCTTCTGGTTCTCTTCATTCACTAAAACCATAAATCATAGAATGATAAATAATAAAAATAGTGGGAAACCACATAATCTAGAAAAATGATGTCTAAATAATGACACCTTGTTTTCAATATATGATGAATTAGTTTTATCCTAGGACATTCATGTTCATCATCTATTTAAATGCTTCATGATAATTCATAAATACTTTTGTGAATTTTCAAATAATATCCCCCAGGAGTGTCAAAATATGTGTGTAGCAAGGCTCATTATCATGCACCAAGTGATGATTGAGTCCATCTCAATGCACCAATTTAAGAGTTATTTACCATAGGTAAAAATATTCTAGATCCATATAAACTTGCAGTATCCAGATAGGTAATTAATTGCTTATAACCCACTCACTCTATACTTCACCAAAATTTGAGGATATTTTTTCTATAGTTAGTCGTATCCTTATAATTATCCTTAAACATATCCTGAGGGTTATCACTAAAGTTTTCTCATCCTAGTATCCAAATGTTATCTAAAAATTTTCTCTAATGCCAAATATAGTGATTTAATCCTTTTACACATATAATTATATGATTTTTGAAATATAAACCCATTAATTACAACCCAAATATCAAGAGGACTGGTGTATTTAGAAGACTAGGTTCATAATACATCAAAGTGAGTCTAAAATAAAACTTATTTATTATTTTATCCATAATGAGGACCTATATACTTTCAAGATCCTAAAACTACATGGGATAACCTATGGAATACGTAGAAAAAATAGGGTTAGCTAAAAGACCCAGTAAGGGAATAAACAAGATTAGGAAACAAAACATGTGAGTTAAAGGTATAACATGATATCATAAAAGGAGAGTATCATGAGTAATCGCATATAAAAATAAAAAAATGAACATAAAATCATAATAATATAAAAAAATAGGAAATTTTCCAATAACATAAAACATGACATAAATATAAATCAAGGATAACTACTGAGACAACATCACATGGTGGACAAATTCCCATAATGGATTAGGTTCACTCGCTAATCTCATACATGACTTATCATGAGACTAAATAATTGCCCAATTAATTATAGGGCTATATAATTCCAGTCACACCCATAAATTCATATCATGTACATGCATATGTATGCCACATAAGTAAATCAATCATAGGGAATAAACATAATAATTACCCATATAAGGAAAATCAGTTTCCTAATCTTGGCTCACATCATAATAAAAATAGGTTTATTAAAGAATTCATTTGAAAAATGAACATAATTAAGGTATTACTCCATCAAATTAAGATTGAATAATCAAGGAATATATTTGATAGACATATATACATAATTTATATGAAATATAAAAAATAAAAGGTTTTCATCATCAATGAAAAAGTCTTTAAAAGATTGCATGGAATGTTTCTTGCGAAAAATACCCTTTAACTTTGAAATAACTTATTTAAAATCTAAAAAATTTCAAAATATTATAGAAAAAATTTTATTTAAAAATAAACATGGAAACTTATAAAGTAATCTTAAAATAATTTATTGTTATTGATGGTGGTTAATTCCATACATGTCATATAAAAAACATTCCATTCACACCATTGTAAAAAAGTTTAAAAATAACTTATTAGGAAAAAGAGAATAATATTCCTTTCAAACCATTTTTTAATAAGTAAAACATGTATAAAAACATTTTTAGAAATCTTTTATATGGAAGAAATATGATTTTTGACCAAAGAGATAAATAAAGTCTATTTTTCTTTAAAAAAATTATCAATCATTTTAAGAACCTAAGAGATTAAAAATGTAATATTATTTTAAAATTTAATGAATAACTAGAGGATATTAATATAGAAATTTTTTAATTACACAATGATAAAATTATGTTCTATAAATTAAATTCAATCATAAATAATCCTTATTAAAATGGTATTGAAATATAAACCCTTGTTGTTTTGGTATCTTTTTGAATTATAACTCTCATTAATGAAGTAAGTTAATTAAAACTTAAAATTACATGAATTATGAATTAATCAGGATATAATATGTAAATGGGAAGTATATACACTATTTAAAAGAAATTAGGTGCATGAAATAATATGTGTATTATAAAAGGAAGTTTTGAGACAAAACTCTTACCTCGAGTCTAGACTTTATCATGTATGTATTTTATCTCATGTATAATAAAATTATATCAAATATTTTTTATTAATAAAATTTTATATGTTTAATTCCTTATAATTAAACCATTTACTTAATTTATTTTAATTATTAGTTTAATTACATAATTAGTTGTGTCCACATCAGGTGTTTTGAGGTTGCTCAGTTTATAATTTCAAAACATCATCAATGTATTGACCATCATCAATGGGATCATTGTTTCATAATATAAAAAATAATAATAATTAATTAATTATCCTTTTATATATCAATTATACTTTTAAAAATAACTATTAAATATAGTTAATAAAAATAAATTATGTTACAATCATGGAGATGGTAGGTCGTACGTACGCATGTGTAACGTTTCTATTTTTCAATGATCATGATATAAAGAAGGTAAGTGTAATTTTATATTTTAAAAATGATAATAAGATCATAAATATAATATTATTTCTCTAAATAAAATTACACAAACCATCCATGTGATTTGGTAACAAAAACAAATTACATCGCTTCGCGGGTCGGTAGTCTGTCAAACATACAAACAACAATATCATTTTTCCATGAATAGTAAGGTAAGAAGGTATTTGATATATTACATTTTAACAATGTTTAATATTTCATGAATATAATATATAAACATTAAATTCATCATCCTTAATATTAATTATAATTGATGATTGAAAACGAGTTACATCGGTTCGCGACGTTGTAGTCTGTCGTACACATGATTAATTATTTCATTTCCCATTTGATGGATGTGGAGATGTATTTTGGGTATGAGATTAAAATAATAACATATAATATATGTTATATAATATTTTTTTTTGTTATATTTATTTATTAATATTTTAAGTAGTTGGAATAAGAAATAAACAAATATGTTCAGTGAAGAATGTTGCCTCTTCTTCGGACCACCTCTTCGGGATTATACCTAAAGCCTTCCAAGATTGGATTTATGATAAAACTAAGGCCTCTAGGATGAGGGGAGTTACTTAAGTAAGTTATTTTGGAAGTTATTTTATTAACTAATGGGTTTTTTAAGTGTTTAATAGAGAGTATAGGGGGTTCCTTTTTATAATGGAGGAGGTTTGACATTCTTTTAAATACCCAAAACTATTCAATAATGGGATGTCAATATCAATCCAAGTGCCACCAAAATTGAAAAATAAATTATTTGAGGAGATATAATTCTAATAAACATATTTATAATTCAAAATAAACATGTTTTAACGATTTTAACCTTTTTACATCTAAGCTTACTCACTTTTACCTTTTTAATTTTTTTACCACTGTAACTATTTTTTAATGTTTTTACTATTAATTATGACTAAAAATTAAGATGACCTTATTATATAATATTAATTATTATAATTAAAAATATATAATAAATTTTATAAAATTCAATTAACATAATTGTTAGAATTTAATTTTAATTAAAACCCCCAAACATGTCGAAAACAATAGTTTTTTCAAGAAATGCATTTTTCAAGCATAATATGATCTCATAATAACTATCTAACAAGTAATAAAAATTAAATTAATTTCAATTTATATTTATATATTTATGATATATATATATATATATAATTTAAATAATTCCTCATTAGATGTTATTTCAATTAATTAAAATGGAGAAACAGTATGCACTTTAAAATAATTTTCAGAAAAATGTGTTTTAAAGCCTAAAAATAAACATATATTAAAATTCAATATAAATATTAATTAAATGTAATTAATTAGATAAAAATTAAATAAAAAATACTTATGTTACTTTTGAATCAAATTAAAAAAATAATGGTTATTTTAAATTACTTAATTTATTAAAAATAAACAATGGTTTTACCAAAAATCGGTATTTTTCATTATTCACTGAAAAATCAAAATTTTATGAAAAATCCAAAAATTTAAAAATAATTTAATATTGAGATGAGGATTTTTAGATTTATTTTAATTTTACAAAATAAAATTTTAAAAATTTTAAAAAATTAATTATAATATTTTTTCACAAAATGAAGTAAAATATTTTTTTTAAAGAAATCGTATTTTTTTAAGAATAAACTTCTTTACTAAAAATTTATTACTTATTTACTAATAATTTATAAATTGATTAAAACCTTTATATATTATTCATAAATTATTTAATCCTATTCATACCCCCCAATTTAACAGCTAGGTTATAATAGTCATATTTAAATAAATAAATATTCTAAAATTATAATGTGGTTCATTAAAACTCAGTGTTGCTTATAATAAAAGCTATAAAAGAAATAAATTTATTCTAAGATAAATATGTCCTAAATTCATGGGGTGTTACACTCATTACCATGGTAACCTATACTTTTCATATAAAAATGTGTTCGTGATACACAAATCTAGGTCCATTGCATGCTTCAACACATTCCTAGACAACCTACCTACCATGCCTCAAAATAGTAAGAGAAAATAATATAATTTTATTCAAATTTTTCAAAAACCCACCCCAATACACTATATAGTGACTATAATAGAGTTCCATGTGGCCTCAACCATTCCTTCCTATATGTAATAGTCTGGTGAGTAGAATCAAGCATCAAAGGTGTGACCATGAGGAGGCTATATCCTTGTATCAGAGTGAGAAACTAGTGGAAAATAATTGAACATCATTCCACAACAATAGTCACAGTGTGAATAATAGAAAAAAAATGATAATAATAAATGAATTTATTCATACATATTTATGATAATTCCAACACACAATACAGATCTCACATTGGGTTGATCTCATGTTTACAAGTAAACAAAAGACCAAAATACACAGTTGTATCTACTATTATACCTGATTTGTAAATCATCCCAGTATCCAGACTCTATCCAAGCTAATCTAGATCAATCCACAATACCAAGCCTCTACTATACTAAAACCTAAAACTATTGAAGATATGATCAGGTACCTAAGTTTCTATACTAAAACCTAAAACTATTGAAGATCTGATCAGGTGCCTAAGTTTCATGTCCACCTAAGAAAGGTGTGAATACAACTCAATAGGACACCAGCAATACAATACCTAACATAACTAGTGTATAATTGAATGCACATTTTATATGATCATAATCATAAATAAATGTATAAACATGAATATATACCACCATCGATACTTTTTTTATAATATACCACCCAATATTGACCATACCTTCTCCGTTCAGTGCTTGACTATCCTAAGCACGTCATAAATACTATGATCATTCATCCTATAGGTCCAAGAACTAGATCCTATGAATCATCTCTTTTATCCCTTTTATCCCTTAATATACATCATCTTGAATTCAAGGACCATTTCCAAGGAATCTATCATCAAGATCAATATATATCTAAGGATATTCTCCAAAAAACCCTCATAACATCACATATCTAAAGAGCATGTCTAAGGAATCCCTTAATTCATTAAAAATCATTGGAGTATATCCAAGGAATCCCATAATTATTCATGGATCCAAGAAGAATGTCCAATGTATCCCTCATAACATCATAGATCCAAGGATAATATCCAAGGCATCCCTAAGTCATCACATATCTAAGTTATATATCCAAGCTATCCCTTATAACATTACAAATCAAAGGATCATATCCAAGGAATCCATTGAGTCATCATAGATCCAAATTTAATGTATAATTAATCCCTAGAAACAATATAGATCTAATGAGAATATCCAATGAATCCCTCAATTTATCATAGACCAAGGAGTATATTGAAGTAATCCCTCAAAATAATTAGTTATAGTGGTTAATTATTAGGACATCATCCTAGGAAATATATATACCCAAAGGTATAAAAATCATCTTGGAGGGAAACACACACCTCTCATCACAACCCATAACACAATGTATAGTGGGTAGTGCATCCCACCTTAATCATCTCACACAATATATCCCATAAGGGATAACTATATACCAAAATCATCCCACATAAAGGAGGTTGACCAATAAAGGGAATAAACCTTCTCTTCACTATGGACACTCTAAGTTAACACATTGATTCAATCTCCAATGTGACAACTAAAATCATCATTAACAATTTCATGCACTGCCCTTATAGGGTCAACATATCACTGGGGATCCTACCTTATGATATCCTAGGTCACATCACATCACGATATCCCCCATATGGGTCCCTTTATACAATTCCCATTTTACTAAATCTAATCCCATTTCTAAAAGAAAATTAGGTCCCTTAGCATCATCATAACACATCAAGGCCTCACTGACCTCCCAAAAAAGACACATTAGCACCAATATAAGAGGATGACATTAATCCCACCTTACATCCTTGTTCATCACTAGGTTGATCATCATGTTTCCAAACAAATTAAAAACTACCCAAGGTCCATCCATTTAGCTTATCACATTCTAAGGAAGAAGGAACACTTCTCAGCTCTCAAATTAACTAGCTCAGTGGCTATAAGGTACCACAAAATCATCTCATGGCCTACCTGATCTGACCATCCATAGTTCATCTCCCACTTCCACTCAATGAATATAAGTGATATTATTTAGTTCATATATGATAAATTAATTCATTTAAGTCTCTCCCATTAATTTATGTATAACTCATAACATGCTTCTATAATCGAGGCCTCGACCACTAGTGGTCCAGGCAACAAGGTGTGTTTTCTAACACATACTCTTTATTCTAGGAAACACATTTAAAATAAATAATTCACATAATTTCAAGGTCACTCACCCTCATTGGAAAGACCACACATCACATGGCACATAAATAAATAAATAAATAAAATCATAAACCATAGGTCATGTCTAAGGACAACATACCTTAAACATAGATGATTCCTTTTAATTCAGGGCCCAACAATCCCTATCTAGTCCCTTCCTAGCCCATCTCAGTATCAAAATCCTTTATCTCATAAAAAACAATAAAAATTTAATTATAAAAATTGTAATTAATTTAAACTATTTAAACAAAATTGGGATAATGCTTAAAATATCACTGAGTGAAAACCACTAGTCGAAACCTCGATTAACCACACACAGAATGTTTGAAGGATATCTATAATGCTATCCTGAGTAAATGGACTGACAAAAAACACATGGTGAGTAAAAAATTAAATTTAATTAAATTTAAATATTTTGAAAAAATCACCAGGTGACATACCTTCCCCAAAATGATGAGTGATGATGCAAAGACCCCATCACAGGGCATCCTCTAGCCAATCCATATTCAATACCCATTAATTTCAGATGATTTCACCATGATATGGTAAAATCATCACAAAATACCTAGAATAAAAATGCCCAAAATCCAAGGGATACAATGGGGAGGAATAACAAATACTAAAATAGAAGAAACATGCCTTAGATTGTTAAAGATGACCCCCAAAATCATCCCTGCCATGGGGATACAAGGGAGAGAAATGGAAGGGGAGAAATAGTTGTAATTACCTTTTTTTAATGCCCAAACCCTCTAAATATGGATCGTTGTAACACTATATGATTTTATGATATATTTCACTTTAAAAAAATTATTTATTTGATATCTTTCTTTCCAGGAAACACCAATTTCAAAAAAATTGTGATAAACTATTGAATTATTATCATTTAATGTGACAGTTAAACATATTCATTGGTTTGGTGGGTAGTAATAGGAATAAATAAATTATGAAATTTATTTTTTACATATTTATAAAATTAATTCACTATTTTCCAATTTGTTAAAAATTAAATTAAAATCATTAGATGGTAAAAGTTTTGTTTTTCTAAAAAACATATTTTTAATCCCATAATATATTTTTATCTTAATAAATTAGATTATTACCTATTGATGAATTATATTAAATAAATTTTTAAATGATATATTATATAAAATATTTTAACATTCATCTAATAGTATTTACAATTCAAGGAATGAATGTAAACTCGGTTTTATGCTTAAGATTACATTTTTTCAAAAATATTTTTATTGAATTTTTTACACTTATTTTAAAATAAATTTTATCTAATTATAGAAATTGAATATTGTAAAATGTATCTCATATTTTTAATCATAATAATTAATATTATATAACAATTTTAACTTATTTTTTAGTCATTATGAATAGTATCTTTGGTAAAAAAAGTCATTTACCACGGTAAGAGTTAAAATGGGTTATAAGGGTTAAACAAAAATGATAAGGGTTAAAATGACCTAAAAACTTATCAAAATTATATTTTATGGTCATATCTAAACACTATATTATATCATATTTAAATATGAGTCATTTTATATACATTTTTATTGGTTAATACATTAATAAATTTTAATCTTTTGAAAATTTCCAAGTGTGTCCTATCCCTCACTTATAAAAAGACATTGCCTCTCTTTTATTATATACACTTAAAGAGCCACTTAACTTGGAATATACCTACCCAAATACTTTCCAAACATCCCTCCCCATTTCTAGATTTCCTAATTTTATTATAAAACTATCCTAATAAAGGTTTTGAAATAAATATAAAGAGGATGTCTAAAGAATAGGTATAATTCTTACCCGAGAGTTTTATTTTTCATTTTCCTTTTTCCTACTTCAAACACATCATAAAAATTATGAGAAAATAACATATATACCTACCATATGAATAAATTTTATTATTATTATGTTATAACCCTTTTAAATCTAAATATCCATCTAATGGAAAATGAAAAAATCTTTTGTATGTACATGCGGACTATCATCTTGTGAAGAAGATGTATTTAATTTTTCATCACCGACTCTTATGGTTGTTCATAATGATATATCCAATGTTATATATTATATTTATCACATAATTATTCTTCTATAATTATAATATATTATCTAACTTATTACCTTTCCATCAATTAGAAAATAATAACATCACTTATGCGTACGTGTGGACTACCACCTCCACAAAGTGATGTGATTCATTTTTCATCACTAATTAATATTAATAATTATAAAATTCTATATAATGGATAAATATGATATTTATTTCACTATTAATATTACTTAAATTATTAAATAATAACCATGGTGAATGTACTGGAACCATAGAACCAAAACATGGATGGAAAACATACCATTTTTCACATGAATGTTCATTTTAATAAAGAAATTGTTAATAAAAGGATTATTGAAAATTATAAATGAATGATACATAGTAATTTATGTATTAATATTGTACTATAATATATTTATAATAAATATATATTTATTATATAGGAAATTGTAACACGTATTAAGGAAGATGGGACTTGAGGTAAGGGTTTATGTTACAATCCCATTTCTTTTTGAGAATGTCTACCCTAAATTTATATTGAGGTAAATTTTATGTATATTAACCATTAAACCCAATATTTTTTATTATACTGTATTTATTCCTATAATTTTCAAGAATTAGTACCATTTTTCCTCTTTAGTGCTTAAAATGATCAAGAAATGTTTTTAAAGAAAATTTGAAATTATTTCCTCTTTGGTTGAATAAATTTTTCTTCCATGTCCGTACTCATTAAAATTAATTTATGAAATTTTTTACTTGATAATGAAATTTTTTAAACAAAAGTTTATATTCACTAAATTTTACATTATTTACAAAGGTTTAAAATGTAAAATTTCTAAAAAAATCTGAATAAGTTATTTTTTATTTTTTACAAAAGTGTAAAAATAATGATTTATTTTAACTTATATAGCATTAAAATATTTTCCTATCTTTATGGTCGTTATTTTATTTGAAGATTCCATTACATTTTTTACTCTTTTATTTTCAAGGAAAAATATTTTTATCAATATTCTAGGAATTTTTAGTTAATATGTTATCTAGGAAAAATGATATTTTCTCATGTTTTCAAATAAATGTTTGAATGATATTTTAAAGGTATTTTTAATCTATGTCATTGTACTTTAAGGATATTCATTCTTTACTAGGATATGATCCAATGATACCATATTTATTCTATCTTTTAATGGTTTATTATTATAGTTATGAAATGTTTATTAAACCCATTTATCTTACATGGGTTATGCTATGAGGATATGATTAACGTATTATAATCATTTTTCATACATATTTATGGTATTCATCATATGATAGGTAGGGCGATAATTATATATACCTCTAATTCATTAGATAATCTCATGATATAATTATGTAAAATTAGTTGATGTAATGGAGCCACTATGGGAAATGAGTAGGGATTCATAATTTACTATGATATGTAAAATAGGTGGTGATGCCCAATAAACTATGATATTATTGTCTTGGTAGTTTACCTTGACATGTGATATATAATCTAAACCTATGATGTTTCCACACTCTTGTGAAATGTTGATATAATTGTAATTTTAACTCATGGATCATGATTTATTTTTTAATGATTCCCCAATATTGTGACATACCAAAGTTTTATGTTATAACTCAGTATTATGATATATGAATTTTTGGGTATGTTTTTCTATTTATAATCACATTTTATCATACCCTTATGCTTATAATATTCTTATATATGATCATTGATTGATATCTGTCATGTTTACTCTTACTGAGCAACTAAGATCACCCCTTATTATGTTTTCATTTTTCCCTAGGTTATGAAGAAGGGTAATAAGTATGATAAGTCAATAAGGGTTCCTTATATAAATATAGCTTTTGAGATGATATATATTGTATTTAAATAATATTTTTATTTATCTATTATCCATGTACTCTAAACCTTTACAATTATCAAGGATAATTATTTGTGATATATATATATATATAATATTCATCAAAAAGATGTAAGATCTATATATATTATGATTGGGTCACTATAGTTGTTATCAAAGAAGTGTTTAGTTATTTTTGAATATTATATTATGAGTTATATTATGATAGAACCTAATACAGACCATATTGATCTTAAAATAATATAGGATGAACCTTAAGTGTCATTGGTTGATAAAAAGGTTTCATTATTTTGCACATATTAGGATTCATTTTAATGATTATATAATTTATCACTCTGATTATTGTAACTTGATACTTACAATATGATTTATAGTTTTAGTAAATGGATGGAACCAAAAGGAATCATGCTAAAAATGGATGTAATGTAAAAGGAAATAATTCTCCTCATGAGAAACTAAATGTAATGGGATTTGGAATAAATAATCCTTTTGTAATTCTCATGCAACTATCTCAGACTATGAATCATTCTAAAATTATGAATGATCAAATGAGGTAATAAAATACTATTGATTATTTCAGAATTCAACATTCACCTTGTTTAATTTGGCCTTTTGATCCACTAGTGGATGAGTGATGGATGTGTGGTACTAAGAAAATATTTTATATTCACTGGTCATTGGAACATGAAAAAAATTCTCAGACGTTTATCATTTGGAATGAGAAGTAGATCAATGGTGGAATATTATTAAGAATATGATATAGGAGGAAGAAATTAACTCTATATAATAGGATGAGTTTAAAAGGATATGTTTTTATTAAGTACTTACCTCGAATTATATGTAAAAAAGTGAAGATGTAATTCTTTAAGCTTAAGTAGAAGGATGATGAATCCACTGGTACTTATGAGTAAAATTCTAAAATTTATGCAATGCATCTTTCTGGTTTAATCATTTTCCCTAATAGAAAAATTGATCTATTTTTTTTTAAAAAACAATTCTCTAAAAGGTGTTATAAATAAGAGACTTCAGTAGCTTTGAAGAAATCATTCAATGTGATCTCTAGGAAAAAAATAGAATTTGAAGGTTCCCATTATTCCCAGGGATTTGATAAAAACTAAAGATAGTGTCTCATAAAAACATTAATAAATAATATGGAGGAAATAAATTCCAATCACCTGTATTCCAAAAATATGGTAAGAATCATGAAGGAAATTTATTCAATAGAATCAGGAGGAGCTTTAAATGTAGAAGGGATGGACATAAAGCCCATGTTAAAAAGGGGTAAAGAGATTGGTTGATATAATGGGGGAAAGTAAGATGATAATAAATGCACCTCCCACACTCCAATCCATCAAATTCAAGGAGTATTTTTGGTACACTGACTAGTTACCAAATTTAAAGGTTAGTGATGATGATCTATGTCAATAACCTCTTAAGAACAAAGATAAAGTGAAATCTCATGCAATAATGACAATAAAAAAGCATTATGATAATTATGTATTGAAAGGTACGCTAATAATTAACTCTAGAATTTCTAATATACTATATGATTCTAACTCTAACCACTCTTTTATAGTTTAGGACTTTTCTAAGGTTATAACATTACCTCCTAAATGATTTAATGATGAGTTATCAATGAAAAATCTTAATTGTGAGATTATTATATCTCATGTCGATAGCTCCTCTCTGATATAAGTGTGTGTGATTATGCTTGATGAAAATATTGTAATTATCCCTCAAGTTAAATTTCATCTGATTTTGGGCATGGATTAACACTATCTCTACATATCCCATATCAATTATCGAGTAAGGGAGGTCATCTTTTATATTTTGAATCAACCTATGATCATATTTTAGTGTGATGATTAATAGTAAATTCTAATGGAAGTTTCATCCATTATGTGGGTCTTACTGACTATTCATGAGGGATATCTATCTTAAATGGTTATGGATAAAATCAACATCAAATATATTCCTATTATTTGGGATTCTATTGATATACTTTTTGAAGACTTTGCTAGTCTGGTCTAAAATCATGAAGTTGAATTTTTAATACAACTCATACCTGGTGCTACACCCATTTCAAATACTATATATATAATATCCCTAATTGATTTGAAATATTTTAAATAATAAAATTCAAGATAATTTAGAAAATTTATTCATGCATGCTAATGCATTACCTTGGGGTTTACGTGTCCATTTTTTAGAATAAATATGGTTCAATGCATCATTTCATTGATTATTGGGAACTTTAAAAAATCACTATCAAGAATAATTATCATTTAACTTATATTGATGCTTTTTTTATCAATTATAAGGATATAAATACTTTAAATATATTGACCTTTGTTTTGGATATCATCAATAGATGGTCAAAAAGAAGTATATACCCTAGAAATCCGTTCATATGAGGTGTAAACATTATGAATTCAAATTGATGCCATTTAGACTTACTAAATCCCTTTTTCTCTTCATGTATTGAATGAATATATTCTTCATAGACATAATTGATAAATTTTTGGTTGTATTTAAAGATGATATTCTTATGTATTTGAAGAGTAAGTAAGAGCGTGATGATCATTTTAGGATTGTATTGAAAACCCTGAGGAAGGATAAGATGTATGAAAAATTCTTTAAGTGTTAATTATGGCTATAAAAATTTTCTTCTTGGGACATATAATATCAATATAGGGTTTTTCGATGGATCATTCAAAGACTAAATCTATTGATAAATGGATAAGACCATCCATAGTAACTAAGATTGGTAGCTTTCTTAGGATAGTTGGAAATTATCAGTTCATTGTGAGGGATTTATCATGGTTATAAGATCCAATAGCCAAGATAACTCATAAGGGTTCCAATTTCATTTGGATAGATGAATATGAGGAAAATTTAAAGGAGTGGAAAAGAAGTTTGGTAAGAAAACCTATGTTAACACTACCTTATAATAGAGAAGGGTTTGTTAACTATATTAATGCATCGAATAATGGACTAGGTTTCATCCTTATGAAAAAGGATATGATGAGAGCATATTCCTCAAATTAATTGAAAATTAATGACAAAAATAACATGACTCGTGATTTGGAATTAGTAGTAGTAATATTTTCATTGAAAATGTAGAGTAATTATATTTATAGTGAAAGATCTGATATATATATACCTATCATAAAAAATGAAAGTATATATTCACAAAAAAAGTTAAATATACTCCAAAGGAGATGGTCAAAGATGATTAAATATTGTGAATTATCAATACATTACTATCATGGGAAGGAGAAAAAGGTGTTTCATGCTTTGAGTTGGAAGGATCGTGATAGTTTTTGCATCATAAGGATTGAAAAACATTCATTACTAATGTATTTATAGAATATGGAACATGAAATCCCAACAAAATTGGATATAGGTTATATTTCATAGATTAATTTTCAACCATCCATCAATGTGAGGATTAAATAGGTGTAGAATAAAGATGTATAAATGCATAAGAAAGTGAGAAATAGTCCTATGTTCAACCATGATTGTAATAGAATAATAAGTTTTAAGAATAAAGGATGTGTCCAATTAATACAATAATTGAATAAGGAGATGGTATATGATGCTCATAATTTATCATTCTCTATTTATCCTAGAAGTATGAAGATGTATAGAGATCTAAAAGAATATTTATTTTGGGATGATATTTTAGAGGATGTATTTCAATTCCTAGTATATTAACAAGTAAAGGCTGAGAGATTAAAGTCTAAGGGGATGTTACAACCATTACCCACACCTAAATTGAAATAGAAAAAAAGACCATGGATTTTGTTACAGGACTCCCCAATAAATTTAGAGGGAATAATTCTATTTTTTATGTAGTTTATCTCATTATTAAGTCATCACATTTCATTTAAATTTTATAATATTTATCTATTAATAAAATTACTCAGATGTACATTAAGGAAATGTTGATATTTCATATAATACCACTCTCAATTGTACCTGATCGCTATCCTAGGTTTACCTTGAAGTTATAGAGAATTATTCAGTAGGAACTTTGTATAGAGTTGATTTTTAGTACTACATATCATACTTGGATAGATGGTCAAACTAATAAGACCATTAAAACTCTAAATAATTTTTGATAGCATACTCTATGGATTTCAAAGGTGTTTGGGATCAATGCCTTCCTTTGGTGTAATTTTCTTACAATAGTATATTTCACTCGAGAATTCATATGTGTCATTATGAATCCCTCTATTATGGTAAGTATATAACTCTAATTTTCTAGGATAAAGTTATAGAAATAATGATATTAGGACTTGATCTAGTAGAGAATGTTAAATCCATTTAGCAACACATCTTGGAAGCTCAGAGTCGACAAAACTTTTTGCTGAAAATCATCAGTGAGATCTAAAGTTTTAAGTTAATAACAAAGTATTGAAACCATTACCTCTTTAGAAGGTATAATATTTTTAAATAATGGTAGGTTATCCCAATATATATTAGTTTTTTAAAATGATTATATCAGGATGGTTTCTCATTATTTTCTTCTTCCACAAATCTCTCTCAATGTGTTTCATGTATCTCTCATGAAGAAGTACATACCTAATACTTCACATGTACTAAACTAAGAGGTCATATAACTCAAGAATTTTCTCTCTTATAAGGAACAACTGATTGAAATTTTATATTGAATAGAGAAAGTTCTATGAAACAATACCACTCACCTAGTCCAAATTTTATAGTGAAAGCATAAATATGATAAAGCTATATAGGAACCTAAGGATGTGATGTGGTAGAAGTACCCTTATTTTTTTGTATTAGACTAAAAAAATTATAGATTAATATTCTTATAAGGTGTTATAATTTAACACCCTAATATTTCAGCACAGGTTTTCTTTTTACAAAAATTTGATATCTTTGATGGCTTTCTTTACACACAACACTAGGGTTAAATTAACCATAATGTACTATAGAATTATTATTATTTAATGTGATGGTTATCACCTAGATGTTGTATTTTAGGGTATGAATTGGTCAGAGTAAATTATGAAAAATTATTTTTTATATATTCATAAAACCATTTCATTTGTTTTCAATTGTTTTGAAATTTAACTAAAATCCTTTAAAAATAAAAGTGATGTTTTTCTTAAAAACTATTTTTATTTGAAAAATGTATTTTTATCTTAATAAATTAAATTAATATCTATTGATGAATTATTTTAATTAAATATTTTTATATATATATTCAATAAATTATTTTAACATTTATATAGTTTTTAAATTTTAAGTAATGAAGATAAACTCTTTTTTACGCAAAAAATACATTTTTCTAAAAACGGTTTTGTTGTGTTTTTTGAACTTATTTTAAAATGAATATTTCAGAATTATAGAAATTTAATATTTTAAAATGAATATAATATTTTAAATCATCATAATTATTATTATTTAATAATTTCAACTTAATTTTTATCAATTATTAATAGAAACATTTGTAAAAAAGTAATTAACATCATAACGGTTAAAACAAGTTAAAGGGGCTTGAACGAAAATGATAACAGTTTAAATAACATAAACTTTTATAAATACTATTATATAGTCATATTTTGACCCTATATTAGCTAATATTTGAATATGAGTCATTTTGGATCCATTTTTCTTTAGTAAGATAATAATATATTTTAATCTTTTGAAAAAATCCAAGTGTGTCCTCTTCCTCACTTATAAAAGGGCACCACCTATCTTTTATTTTACACACATAAACAGCCTGTTATATTTTTAAATACATATAAAAATATATTCCTAACATCTATAACTACATCCTAGAGGTCCTAGTTTGATCATAATACCATCCTAATAAGGATTTAGTTGTAAACCTTAGGAGGTTGTCCTAAGAAGAGGTATGGTTCTTAACCAGGAGTTATATTTTTTATTTATTATTTTACCTCCTTCAAACCTATAATAAAAGTTTTGATATAATATCATAAGTATATACCATATAATTAAATTTTATTATGTTTATGTTATAACCCTTTTTAATATACCAATCTATCTAATGGAAAATGAAAATATCTTTCGTGTGTGTGTGCGGACTACCGCCTTGTGAAGATGAAAAATTTCATTTTTCATTTCCAACACTTATGGTTGGTCATAAATATAAATCAAATTTTATATATTATATCTACTAAATAATTATTATTTTTTAATTATAATTTCTTATATACCTTCTTACCTTTCCATCCATTGGAAAATGATAACGTCGCTCATCTATAATGTGGACTACTACCTCCATAAAGTAGTGTGATTTTTTTTCATAACCACTATATATAGATAATTATAAAATTTTATATGATGAATAATTAGTATACTTATGTAATTATTAAGAAATTACTATAACCATTGAACCAAAATATACATGGAAAACAAACCAGTTTTTACCAAAAATTTCATTTTAATGAAAAAATTGGTAATAAAAATGATAATTAGAAATTAGAAAGGAATGATACATAGTAATTTATGTATGAATAAGGTTATTTAATATATTTATAATAAATATATACTTATTATACTGGATATTTTAACTCATATAATGGAATATGATACTTGAGTTAATGGTTTATGTTATACTCTCATTTCATTTTGGGATTGTCTATGCTAAATTTAGGTTGAGTTATGTTTTATGAATATTATCCTTTAAACCCAATATATTTTCTTATCATATATTTAATCCTATAATTTTCAAGTATTATCACCATTTGTTCTCCTTTTTTCATAAAATTGTCATGAATTTTAATAAATAAAATCCATTTACAAGTTTTCTTAGTTATTTTGAATGAAAATGATTTTTCTTAATATTCTAGGAATTATTAGTTAAAATGTTATCAAAGGAAAAATATATTTTATAATGTTTTCAAATAAATGTTTGAATGATATTTTAAAGGTATTTTTTATATATTTCATCATCCTTTGATAATTTTCATGCTTTACTGGGTATATAATCTAGTGATACCATCATTTTTCTTTATTTAGATAGTTTATTATTATCATTATCAGATGTTTATTAAACACATTTATCTTCTATGGGTTATGATAAGATGATATGATGAATGTTTTATGATCATGTGGAATATGTATATATAGTTTTCATCATTTGTTAGGTGGGATTAAAGTTATACAGTCCTCCAATTCATTAGTTAAAGCCTTATGCCTCATGAGATAATTATGGGAAATTAGTTGATGTGCTTGATCCACGATGGTAAACATGTAGGGATGCCTAGTCCACTATGATATAGTAAATAACTGGTGTTTTTTTATAAACTATGATATGATAGTCTTGGTAATTAACCTTGACATGTGATATAGAATCTGCATCAATGATGGTTCCATACTCTTATGAAATGTTTATACTCTTATGTTTTAAACTCATGGATCATGATTGATTTTTTATTGATTCCTCAATCTTGTGTCATACTGAAATTTTATTCCATGACTTATTATTATGATCTATAAATTTTTGGGAATTATTTTCTACTGATAATAACATGTTCTAATGTCCTTATTCTCACTATATTCTTACATATTCTCATTGATTAATAATCTCTCATGTTTACCCATACTGAGTATCAAAGCTCACCCCTTCTTATGTTTTAATCTTTCTCTATGTTATAAATAATGGTACTAAGTATGATGAGTATGGGGTGACTTATGTAAAGAAATATATTTTGGATGATGAATATTATACTTAAATAGGACATTTATGTATCTGGTCTCAAAGTACACTAAACCATTATGGTTATCGAGCATGCTTATTTGGGTGATATATTTAATATTCATTAAAAAAGATGTAATATATATGTTTATGAAGCCTGGGTCTCTATAATCACCCTCATCATCTAAAAGAGAGAACTAACCTCATCTAAAAACACACACAGGTGCCCATTCATGGCATGAACCAGGTGGTTCTTGGATTTAATGCCCTTCTCTCAATATATTAATGGCTTGAACCTTGGTCTGCGCCCTAAAATACTCGAAGCAGAGGTTATCAACCTCATTCCTACCTCATTTAAAGCTTTACCCCTATGGTTTATGGTGTGAATGGATATAATAACTGAATTTCATCTCCCAGGGTTCCCCAACCCTTCTTCAATGTTCACACGGTAACTCATAGCATCAACAGGGCTATAAAATACTTCTAAGAACATCATTTATGATTTTCCAGACACTCTATAATATTTATTTGAGTCCTAATTCTATGAAAGACCACTCAACATGCCAAAAATTCAAATTTTATATGAAACCCACAACTCATCTAGACATAGGTTATTATATTTATCCACTACATGTTAGTTTAAGGAAATATTTAATTTGATATTATAACTATAAAAAGTAAAAATAGATATAGTCTCAATGTGGCGTCAACCTCTAATACCAAGTTTGGTCCAAGTATTTTAAGGTAAGTAGACTATAGTTGGGGGTGAATTATAGTTTAAAAACAACATATGATTTTACATCCCACCAGAGTTATTTCAGTATACTAAAAGTACAACCATTCTGATAAACTCGTTTATTAGAGTAAAATAATTTTAAGAAAAAAAATCAGAATAACTGATTTATATAATCATAATAGAAATAATACAATTAGAAGTTTAACTAATTTTGATAATAGTAAAATAAATGGAAAAACTAAAACTATATTTTAATAAATAGTACTAAATGCATTTAAAATAATCTAAATAATAAACATAATAAATGAAACATAGAGTAATGGATTTCAATCCAATTACTTTTATAAAGGATATATTTAAAGAAAACACCCTCCAATCTCTAGATCTTCTCTTTTATCTAAAGTAGAAGGAGATTCGCCAACCTTATATCAGGGTATCCCTATTCCAATTACTGTAAAGTCCTTTAATTTACCTTGATAGAAGGTTTGTATTTCTATCCATGAAATCCATCAACTGTAGATCCTTTGGTGGATTTTTTATCTTCCTAGTTTGAAAAATCTTGATCAAGAATGATCAATTGTACAATTTCTTCCACACATAGAATCCCTTGATCACAGAGATCAGAAACACTATGTCTTATACACACAAAAACTCTCAATAATGAAGATTGGAGTCAGAAAAATTACAATATGAGAACATGAAAAACATAAAATGAAACCTAATAAAACATGAGCTTAAAAAATACCTAGAACGAAAATTACACTAATTGAAAACACACTCATAAATGATCATTTGTAAGCTTAAACATAATAAAAAATATATTTTGAAATAACTCTTATGGAATCAATGTAATACTTTTTGAATCAATGGATCTATTTGTAAACTTTTTTTTAATGGTCTTATTATGAATATCTAAGATTTTATTATAACATAATTTGAAGAATGATCACTACATATTCTAATGGTTGAAATAGTTAATTATTAATTTAATTAATGAAATATGAAATTTTATATTATTTTCATTCTAATGAAATTAATTTTGAGATACTACTTCATTTAGTGGATTTACTCTCTTGTGAAATATTAAAATGAAATAAATTTCCCTAGTATAGTGCCTTTGAATCTGGTGAATGTACATGAGTATGTCATGTAAGTTGTTTGGATTGAGTTAGACTAAAATTTATTCTTCCCAGCATCAATTTAAGAACAAAAATCTCAATTTAAGACATATTTACATAAAATTGTCTTTTTATTTTTAAAACAAAGTTAAAAATAATTCATGGACTCAAAAATAGTGATGATGGAATGTTATTTTAGTTTAGAAGTTGCTAAAGGTAAACTGGTTCTCTTGAATATAGATTTACCTTGGATTAATGTTGTTTCTAGTGAATCCAAAGATAGAATAGAAAAGGATCTCAAAATGGTTGTGACTGAAACTATTTTAGTGTATATAGAATAGTTTCTAGAAGATGGGGTCTAGGATATTCATTAGTTGATGGGGAATTTTGAATCATATAAAGATGATGTTGTTTTACCCTTGTCACCCAATAATGTTTTTGATTATCAATTTTATCACACAAATAATTTCAAGGGGGAGAATTTGGTCATCGAAATTTAGGTATTTTCTTTTTATTAATTGAATAAATCAAGGTCTCATATGAACCATTTAGGTATGAAATGATTTATAATAAATAGGACTATTTTAAAAAACTTGGAATAAATGTTTTACAAAATGAATTCAAGAAGCTTGACCAACAAGGAACTTTATAGAAGGTATTTAATACCTCTAAAGAAGAAAATCTACCCCAACTGATCTCTTTATTGTTGTTAGATTTGAAAATAAAAATTTAAGGTTTAGTTGCTTTTTAAGGAAATGTAGAGAAGGAGGATTTATATTATATTTCTATAAAGTTCAACAAGTAATTTTCAAAGAATATTATGTCTTTGATTTACAAGGAGATATGTATTTTTACTAAAGGTTTCAATGTTAAATGGGTCAGCTTGGAATAAGATTTGTGTTATTTGGTGGAATTTCTAGAATATTTTGATTAATCCCTTTCTTTTATCCAAGATTTGAACACTGAAGATATTTACTAGGAATTTCACTTAGAATCGATTACTAATTATCTTTCATTTGAAGGTTTGATTAAACGGACTAAGAATTTTGTTTTGTTTTATTTTATATTATATTCTATACTCATGCTTTTTTCTCTACAAGTGAATTTTTTATACATTTTTCTTTTTGTTAAAAATATATATACATGTTCATGTAAACATATGTACACATACACATATACACATGTATACATATGCATGAACATACTTACACATAAAAATATATACACATATATACACATACACATACACACACACATACATACACATATATACATACACTGAAATACATATACATACACACATAAACATACATACACATACATATATATACATGAACATACATATACTAACTCTTGTGTGCACAAAAAAATATACATATACATGTATGCACATACATGCACATACATATGATTAAAAATACACACATATATACACATACACATAAATGCATACAATTATACACATAAATACACACACATATATGCATATAAATATACATGCACGTACATACATACACATATGAAAACATTAACATGCGTACAAACACATAAATATATATATACTTATATAAATACACATACATAAAAATACACATACATAAATGTATGCATATTGATACATCACTAATATACATAAGGCCTTTAAAAGTGCTAAAATAGGGATTTTTTAGTACAAAAAATCATAGACATAGGATCACCCTTAAAATACCTAGGCCTTTATCTGTGCTTAAAAAATGTTGATAAAGTGGTTCATTTAAAAGTGATTCTTTTATAATAGATAAAGGATCCCTTTATCAGCACTTTTCCTAGTGCTAATAAATAATACCTTTATCATTGCTTTTTCTAGAACTGATAAAAGGGCATACTTTTTTAGTGTGTTTTTAGAATTACATCACACTACAGCTGAAAAAAAGGGATAAAAGAGAAAATACATGGAGATAAATTATATAATTTAATTGAAATAAAATTTCCAATATAAATACAAGAAAAAAAACTATATCATATACATTTAAAATATTAGTTTGTAAAATTACATGAGTAAGTAAAATTTATTACAGACATTCAAAAACATAATTTTTCCTTTGAATTTGGACCCCAGCCCTCAATCATGCTATTAGTTTTCATACAAACCAACCCAACTTGAGAAAAAGAATTAACTTGTATAAAAAACAATTCTTATGTTAGTAAAACTATAATGAAATAAATTAAACACGAAGTGTTAATTATAAACTAGAAATATATACTTTGATTCGTACTAGTCACACCATATATCATATTGAGTTGTGGTTGATTCATATATGTCACACCATTTCTTATTTTTTTTCTCAAAAGCACATGCTCTTGAATTAGCTAACATCTATGTTGATAAAAATCTCACTATGAATGTGATACAATTCAAGAACACTTGTTTTTTGAGAACAACCCTTTAACTGTCACACCATTTCTTGTTCGTCTTCAAGAATTATCTCTATCAAAAAGTAACTAAATAAGTATCAAATAAAAATGATAATGAATTATAGAAAACAAAATAATGAGAAAATATTTTGATCTTGTTATTCTTAGTTTTTCTTATGTGATGTACATTTTTAACTAAAATGACACTTATATATTGAAAACATTCACTTTGAGTCATACTGATCACATCATGTGAAGGATTGTCGTGAAGTCAATTTTTACCCATCAAAAATAAATTATGGATCATTTTCCTAAAGTTTTAAAATAATCCAAGATTTTTTGCCCGATTTTGGCTAGTTATGTGTGTTTTAAACTAATAATACACCTTTATATTGAAAACAAACACTTTAAGTAAAATCAATCACATCATGTTTCAGATTGATGTGTGGTCAATTATTAAATATTAATAATAAATTATGGACCATTTTCCTAAATTTTGAAAACAATCCAAGCTCATTTTATCAATTTTGGCTATATGATGTGTTTTTTAAACTAAAATGACACATTTATATTAAAAACATGTACTTAAAGCCATAAAGACCATAGCTTGTGTCATATTAGAGTGATATTAATTCCTACATGTAAAAATAAATTGTGGATTATTTTTCTATAGTTTCAAAATAATATGATCTTGTTTTTCTCAAGTTTTCCTATGTGATGTGCATTTTCAAATAAAATGGCACTTATATATTGAAAACTTGAACATTGAGTCATACTGACCATGTCATGTGAAGGATTTATATTTGGTTAATTTTTACACATCAAAAAGTAATTTTCAATCGTTTTCTTAATGTTTGAAAAAAAATTGATCTCATTTTATTAGTTTTTTCTAGTGACATGCATTTTAAACTAAAATGACACCTTTTTATTAAAAACACACACTTCAAGTCATATTGGTGACATCGTGTGTTGTATTGATGTGTGGTATATTATTTCATATCACAAATTAATTATGGACCATTTTCTTAAAGTTTTGAAACTATCCAAGATCATTTTCTTGGTTTTAGATATTTGATGTGTGTTTTGAATGAAAATGAAACTTTTATATTGAAAACATGTACTTTGAGTCATAATGACGAAATTTTGTGTTGTATTGTCATGAGTTCAAATCCAAAACATGAAAATTAATTGTAGATAATTTTATTAAAGTTTGAAAACAATCTAAGATCATTTTATATGTTTTTTCTATGTGAAATGTGTTTTAAAATAAAATTTCACATTATTGAAAACACGTACTTTGAGTCATATCGACCACATCTGGTGTCGGATTTATGTGTGGTAGATTAATACACATCAAAAATTAATTATCAATAGTTTTATAAATTTTAAAAACAATCCAATCTTGTTTGATCAGTTTTGGATAGTTACATTCATTTTAATCTAAAATGAAACCTTTATATTGAAAACACAAACTTTGAGTAATATCAGTCACCCCATGTGTCAAATTGATGTATAGACAACATGTACATGTCACAAATGAATTATGGACTATTTTTCAAAAAATATTAAATAATTAGAGGTAGTTTTCTTGGTTTTTCCTATTTAATGTTTGTTTTAAAGTAAAATGACACTTTTATATTGAAAACATTTACTTTGAGCCATACCGACCACATCATGTGTCTAATTTTCATGTGGTCAATTCCTACATGTGAAAAATGAATTATATATCATTAAACTAAAGTTTTAAAAAAAATGAGCCCATTTTTTATTTTTGTTGTTGTGACACACATTTTAAACAAAAATGAAACTTCTTTATTAAAAACATGAAATTTGAGCCATACCAATCACATCAGATATCAGATTGACTTGTATTTGATTCCTACATGTCATAAATGAATTGTCGATTATTTTCATAAATTTTAAAAACAATCTGAGCTATTTTTCTTGATTTGGGCTAGTTTCATGCCTTTTAAACTAAAATAAAACCTTTATCTTGAAAACATGCACTTCGAGTTATATTAGTAATATTGTGTTTTAGATTTTCTTTTGTTTCATTCATACACATCACAAATAAATTATGGGCCATTTTCCTAAAGTTTGAAAACAATATGATCTCTTTTTCTTGGTTTTGGCTATCTGAGTGTGCTTTAAACTAAAATGACACATTTATATTGAGAACATGTAATTCAAGTCATACCAACCACATCATGTGTCAGATTGGTGTGAATTCAATTCCTACACATGAAAAATGAATTATAAATCATTTTACTAATGTTAGAAAACCATCCAAACTCATTTTATTATTTTTGGTGATGTGACATGTATTTTAAACTAAAATGGCACTTCTTTATTGAAAACATGCACTTTGAGTAAGACCAACAATGTTAAGTGTTGGAATGATTTGAGGTTGATTTCTACATGTCAAAAATAAATTTTCAACTATTTTCCTAATGTTTCAAAACAATCCTAGGTCATTTTCTCAGTTTTGGCTAGTTATGTGCATTTAAAACTAAAATGGAACCTTTATATTGTAAACACACATTTCTAGTAATATCGGTCACATCGTGTGTCGGATTGATGTTTGGTCCACTAGTACACATAAAAAATGAATTATATTTCATTTTCCTAATGTTTGAATATAATATAATCTTTTTTTCTTAGTTTTTTCAATTTTATATGTATTTTAAACTAAATTTAAACTTTCATATTGAAAACTTTTAATTTGAGTCATACTGGCTATATCATGTGTCAAATTATTGTGTCGTCAATTTCTACATGTGAAAATGAATTACGGATCATTTGACTAAAATTTAAAAAAAATCCAAGCTTGTTTTCTTGGTTATGGTGATGTGACATACATTTTAAACTAAAATGTCACTTCTTTATTGAAAACACGCACTTTGAGTCATACCGACCACATTAGGTGTTGGATTGACATGTAGTGAATTTCTACACATAAAAAACGAATTATATATAATTTTCCTAATGTTTGAAAACAATCTAAGATAATTTTTTCATTTTTTTCTAGTTAATGCATGTTTTAAACTAAAATGAAACTTTTATATTAAAAACATGCACTTTGAGAAAAACTGACCACATCAAGTATTAGATTGATGTGTGTTTGATTCATATATGTCATAAATGAATTATGGATAATTTTACTAAAGTTTGAAAGAAATTATATCTCATTTTATAGGTTTTTTCTATTTGATATGTGTTTGAAACTAAAATGAAACTTTTGTATTAAAAACACACACCTCGAGTCATACCAACCACATCATGAGTTTTATTGATGTGCGGTCAATTCCTACACATAAAAAATTACTTATGGATCATTTTTCTCAAGTATAAAAACAATTTGAATTTGTTTTATTGGTTTTAATCATGTGAAATGTGTTTTGAACTAGTAATTAAATTTTAAAAAATAAATATCAGATAAAAATGATAAGGGAATTAACTAAAAAATTTAGATAAAATGATGAAAAAATTAACTAAATAAGTAATATAAAGTCACCTCTTCATTATGTCTATATATATTTTGACACCATGTATTATGCTCATTTATTTCTAAACAAATTGATTTCCTTCACTATACTTCTCCTTGAGAAATATAACAAAAATAACATATAAAAAATCTGATACTAATGATTCACATACCAAATATATTTATAAGGTAATAGCCCATACTAAATCAAAAACATAATAGGAAATCAACTAAATTTGATGCTGGTAAACATTCTAACACCGTGTACTATGCCCACGCATCTCTAAACAAATTTACTTCTTCTTTTATGTATGTATATTTTTGTAAATCTTGGTAGTACTAAGAAAATATAGGAAAACAAATGATTAATAAATATTTTTAATGAAATTTTAATTACATTTGGTAATTACCTATTCGAGGATGCTAGAATTTTGATGGTATGTGTTATATTTCATAAATTATCAAACATAATATTCATAATCAATATTGTTATCTTCTTTCAGAAACTATAGGAATATTGACCAAAATAAGTAAAAAAATTAAAATGTGTGTTTATAGTTAATATTTTGATATAAACCTTCATCTATTTTCATTTTATGATATTAATAGGCTTCTTATGTTCAGTGACTAACCACATACCATGATTTATCTTGTATTTATAGATCACCCTATCATAACAAAATTTTCATTAAAACACAAAGTAAAATATATAATTCAAATTTTATCTATAGAATATTTATTTAAGTGCATTAAAATTTCAAAATAAACATCATATGTTGTTGGTTTGATAGAAATCGATGAATTGGATCAAAAAAATAAATATTTTGGGTATTCAAATTGATTGTGATCAGCCTCCAGTGCATCTTAAAAAACAAAATCAAATAAGTAATGAAAAAAAGTATATTTTATATGATTTTATTGAATATTTTTACCCCTTTGTTATAGGAATCAATAATAGTCTATTTTTATTATTTTATTCTTAAAATCTATGGTTAGATCATCTTTTTTCTTATAAATTTTATCCTACCCCAAAAAAAAAATTCTACAAAAACAATATAGAGATTAATGAATCCTAATCATGATTCGTAGGGTTTTCCATTTATATAGTAGTAATATAAATGCATATAAAAAATATGAATAGTTATTAACTTTAATGATCATAATAGATCATGTTTTGGACAAATGTATTATAAAAATGTTCATCATGTATGTATTCACAACTAATACTCCCATCTATTCAAACTTGAGGATCTCATTTATACTCTCAAGATCAACTACATATATAATGAAATATCCAAATATTTATTATTCATGTTGAATATATGACACATATCCATCTTTTGATGTGTTTTCTTCATGACCTTGTAATATTAATATATTTTGCAGTAGAACATGCTGGGAGGAGGTACTTTGGGAAGGTCTTTTATTTTATTAGTTGATTCACTAGATTATCTTGATCTAACCTTTCATTTCCCAATCATTTTATCTCTCTATAATACTATACCTCAATTCAGACCTTTTACGTCAACTATTATCAGTTTTTCATTTGAAAAAAATTACTAAGGACATACCTCATCTATCTTTATAAGATTAGATATCCATGATGTGAAAGTTTCAATATCATCATTGACCATTGTAATATCTAGATCATCAAGTGGAATAGAAAACTCAGCACTTGTCTCTTGAGATACTTGAATCCCCACACTCATGTGATCTTTTGGGAGTTATTTGTTGTATATACAGTCTCCTAAGATATTATACACCATACCCCTCACAACAAGGTTTTGTATGTGTGTTTATAGATTGAAATCACATAAAACTTTACCTTGTGTAATTTTAGTAATATAAAGTTATCATAAGTTATTTGATTCGCATTTATGAGAAATAGTAATGAAAATTTTGATTACCTTGGGTAAGGTATGTGTTTGATGAGAATAAAAAGCCTCAAATATTATGGGGTCATTTTTTGTTCATGTGTTGTTATCTATTCCACTATAGGTTCTCTTTGATCCATTCACATATATTGGTCTACCAACCTAGATTGGATTATAATATCTTTAAAATAATCTATTTTCACCTTCAACCCTTTCATTATCTGATATATATATTCTTAAAAAAAATTCTCAAAATATGTTTAAGGTGATACTTCAAAACCTACAACTCTAACGCGGCTATATTGTTCAAGCCACTTAAAATCTACTAAAATTAGTTTTTCTTTTGGTACATTCATTATTAATTATTTCATTTAAACTATATAAAAAACATATGAACATAAATATATTTTTTATTTAATACTATTATAAATCATAACGAGTTACTATTATTTCATACTTACACATTCTTCCAATACTACTTTTGTGTTTTCAAAAACTAGTTTACCCTATTTATTTACACGGGAATCCTTCCATATCACAGGACGTGGGATGTAAATGGATTCAGATTTTGATTCATCAATCTGAATATAAAAAAAGTATCATATGTGGTTTCATATCACATAAATCTTTTATTATGGATATAAAATACATACAGTTTTCCTCTCTAGTGAATTGTACCACATCATTGCTTTGCAATAGGGGTAAATTGGTTTTGATGCACATTGTTTATTTTTAAAACTCCTTTTATGTTTCATAAATTTGAAATTTTGAATCACATTAGATAAAATAAATAATTTAAAATAATATATTATTGACTATAATTCAACTGAAATTATTTATCATTGTGATGACTGATGAAATCATTCCATGTTTTTTGATTTATAATGTGTGTATAAGAAATTGGTGGATGGGGATTTACTTTCCCCTTAACATCCCCAAGATAAAACTTAGTAATAAGTGTTTGGAAGCCTCTATGGGATTTTCCTATGGATATTAAGGCATATTTAATTTATAAATCATCTAAAATAAACAAACTTATCAAGGGATAACAAAAATTAAATCAAAGTTTCATTGTCACGAACCGAATCAGGTCGCCATCAACTCGACGCCTGACCCAACCCGTGGCAAGGCCCGAAGGGCGTCCTCGATCCCCACGGGCTGGCACAAGTGCCTGGGTATCAATTTAAACTTTGGGAATGATTTACCCAAGTAAACAAATATAAATCAGCCAACCAAAGTAAACCAAACAAAAGTAAAAGTTACAGTCAAATGTGTATATAACCAAAACAGGTTTTTGAGTCACAAGTATTCAAAATCCAAATAACACTAAAAACAAGGTGACCAAAAACCAACCTAAGAACTTTCGCCCAGTGTGAGGACACTGCCCCTAAGCCACCACCAAAACGCCACGTAGATAGGCCTGCTAACAACCTGAACCACTGCTCCCAAAAGCTGGAACCTTACATGTATCAAAAGTAAACAAATCTACTTACACCCAAGGGTGTAAGTAGGGTGTGAGCAATCACCCAGCAGAATATCACCAAGAAAAGATTCCAAGCACAAATATCAAAAGACAAACCATTTTCAATGCTAAATAAAGAAAGAAAGCGGTGAAAAAAGAAATGGTTTTCATAAAACGACTTAATAGAAAGACAGTTCAAGATAAACACATTAGGGTAGTAATTCCAGTGACATATCACGTATCATTGTGCGCGCAAATTAACTAGTATCACCAAAGGATGGGAGAGGCCCAATGGGTACTAGAGAATGTGGGACCCTAGAACGTTGTGTCTCGGTGAAACGTGGATTAGGTGGCCACGACCCTCAGATAACATGGATTAAAAGGCCACGACCCTCAGAACACGTGGCTTAGAAGGCCACAACCCTCAGATATCATATGTATAGTTAGTGTTTCAATCGTCAAACCTGCCGGTGAAACTGGGTCGGGTCATCTCTAGAACACTAGCTCACTAGTCCTAGTCTCCCCACCTAATACCCCGGCTTCCCTCCTTGTGCTCACCTAAATTCAAAGTTCACATAACATGTCACTCGCACACTGATATCTTTTTTTGAAAAACCACACGCACACCAAAGCGTTTTAAAACTTAGCCTGCACTGCTAGCACATTAAATTAAACCAGCTGCATAGTTTTTAAAAAAACACTTTTTATAACCAGGCAAACCATTAAAATAATTAAGCATTTTCGAAACATGTTGCAAAATATTCAAAGGGAAAAAGTCACTCAAGATATTTTCCAAGAAAACCACATTTCCCTAACACACATTGCATAGTTTTCAACAATAATAAATGGCCCAGAGGGATTTTTCACAATAACATTAACTAGAATCACCTGAACACAGCTCTAACTAAATAAACACACAATAACTCTAAGTCAAAGGAAAAATTTCACAGCATGTAAACAAATGGATAAAGAATTAAATTAATTAAATAAGAAAGCAAATGATTATAAACTAATACTTGTGTGCGGAACAACCTACCTCAAATAGGAACGGAAAAAGACATGGAACAAAACTCCCGTCGCACAACGGTTGCACCGTATTGAGCCGTCAAACAGGTCCTAAAACAGCAGACCGTTAAACAGGTTCAATAATAATAATAATAACATAATAATAATAATAGTAATAACAATAATAATAATAACGTAAAAATAATAATAGTAATAACAATAACATAATAATAATAATAATAACATAATAATAATCACAATAATAACATAATAATAATAATTATAATAATAATAATAATAATAACATAATAATAATAATAATAATACCAAAATAATAATAATAGCATAACAATAATCATAATAATAATATAATAATAATAATAATCATAATATAATAACATTAACATAATAATAATAATAATAGCATAATAATGATTACAATAATAACATAATAATAAAAATAATATAATAATAATAACAATAATAATAATATAATATTATTATTATTAACATAATAATAATAATAATAAAATAAAACGTTAATGGAACTAACAGGGGCGCAGCGGAGTGGGGAGGTGTGGCGGAGCGCGGCCGAGCGGGGAGGTGCGGCTGAGCAGAGCACAGCTGAGCGGGAAGATGGGGCTGAGCGGAGAGGTGTGTCGGCTGTGGGAGCAGGGAGGGCGGACGAACAGGATAGGGGTGTGGTGGTCTGCTAGAGGAGAGAAGCTGAGCAGGGACAGCGGGGGTGCGGGGGTCTGCTGGTGGAGGGCGTCCGAGCAGGAGGGTGCTGCTGCTGGTCGGTCCGGGAAAGGAGGAGAGGAGATGTGGCTGGGGTATGCAGGTAGCAGCAGGCACGGTGGATATGGGAGGAGGAAAGGGTCTGGCGGGGAGGGAGAATGGGGGAGGTGTGGTGGGTGAGGGAGGGGGAACTGGGAAGAGGAGTGTGGCGGTGAGGGAAGGGTAATGGGGAAGAGGAGTGCAGCGGGTGAGGGAGAGCAGGGGTAGGGGAGAGGAGAAGGAGGTAAAAAGAAGAAAGAAAAAAAATCGGGAGAGGGGGAAAACGTGGGGAGGAAGAAAGAGGAGAGAAAAAAAATAAAAAAATAAAAATAAAAATAAATAAAAAAAGAATAGGGCAGTGGCTAGGGTTTTAGAGGGAGAGGGGGAGTTAAACAAACTAAATAAAAATAAATTTAATGATATTAATAACATACTAAGAATAATAATAATTATAATTATAATACTAATAACATAATAATCAATAAAAATAATAATATTATTAGAAATAATAATAATAATAACATCATAATAATAATAAAAATAATAATAATAATAACATAATAAGAATAATAATAATAATAACATAATAATAATAATAATAATAACAATAATAGTAATAATAATAATAACATAATAATAATATCAATAATACTTTGAAACTGAAGTTAATCGCCTGGCAAAAGAAATGTTCGCGTAACGAGCACCGCATGTTAAAAAGGCAAGGTCATGCGGCTTCGCTCGTGCTCTGCCCGTGCACTGAGCGGTGTAGAGCTAATGCGCATTTATCAGCGCCACAGCAAAGTCCCCACATCAGGTTCAGCCCGTACTTAAAACTAGTAATTAAATAAGCAAGCGATTAAACTCATGAAATAAAAAATTAAAATTAAGGTCATACCTCAAAGCGAAGTCCGGGCATGACAATTCTCCCCACCATGAAAACTTTCCGCCCTTAGAAAGTTAGCTCAAAGCCTGATCAGAGAATAGAAAAGGGTACTACTGCTCAACCCATGAATTCCCCTCCCAAGTCTCGTGTTCATCACTCTCGTGCTACCAAAGGATACGGACTAGAGGAATGGACTTTCCACACAACACCTTTTCCTGAGAATCCACTATACGCACTGGTTGCTCAACCACAGACAAGTCGGACTCTATCTCCAGCTCCTCCCAATTCAGCACATGCAATGGATCGGGGTTGTACTTCTTTAGTTGGGAGACATGAAATACATCATGAATCGACGTCAACTGTGAGGGAAAATCTAACCTATATTCCACCTTTCCAATCCGTTCAAGAATCTCGAAGGGTCTGACATATCTCGGTGTCAGCTTCCCCTGCTTCCCCAAATGACGGTGACCCAAGCAAGGGGCCACTTTCAGGAACACTCTATCCCCCACTGAAAACTCAAGATCCCACCGCCTCTGATCTGCATAAGACTTGTTCAACTCTGAGCTGTCAACAATCGCTGCCTAACCAGCTTGATCTTCTCAGACGTCTCCTGAACAAGGCTCGATCCCAAGAGTGAGGCCTCTCCTACCTCAGCCCAATATAGAGGAGACTGATAGGGCCAGCCATAGAGTGCCTCAAAGGGTGCCATTTTGATGGAAGATTGGTAACTGTTATTATAGGAAAACTCGACCAATCCCAAATGGCTATCCCATGAGCCTCCAGAGTCTAACACATAGGCTCGGAGCATGTCTTCCAGAATTTGATTCGCTCGGTCCGTCTGGCCATCAGTCTGAGGATGGTATGTCGTGCTCATCTTAATCTACGACCCCAAAGCCTTCTGGAGGCCTCCCCAAAACTAAGATGTAAAGCGGGGGTCCCTGTCAGAAACAACTGCCGATGGCATACCATGAAGTCTGACAACCTCCTGAACATACAAGAGGCCCAGCTCCTCTACCTTCGTTGTATCTCTGATCAGAATAAAGTGAGCTGACTTGGTCAGGTGGTCAATCACTACCCAGATAGCATTCCTCCCCCGAGGTGTACGAGGCAAACCAATAATGAAGTCCATGGTGACCTCGTCCCACTTCCAGGTAGGAATGGGTAATGTCTGAAGTAGTCCAGATGGTCTCTGATGCTCTGCTTTCACTTGATAGCAAGTGTAACATCTGGACACAAAGTCGGCTATGTCCCATCTCATACCTGGCCACCAGAACTGACGGCAAACATCGTAATACATCTTGGTGGTACCAGGATGGACGGCCAACTGAGATTGGTGGCAATATTGCATCACCAACTTCCGTAGAGACAACGGCACCACAGCACGGCATTTGAAGCACAAGACCCTCTGGGAAGACAAGGACCAATCCGAAGGAGTCTCCCCACCATGGATAAACTGCATAGATCGCTGACACAACTCGTCACCAGGTTGCTCCCTCTAAATTAACTTCAAAAGAGTAGGAGTCAACTGGATGCTAGCCAAGAAGGTACCTCCACTGTGCTCCCTGCTCTCCAAGTGCATCTGGGCAAAGAGCCCCATCAAAGTCCACTCATCACTGGACTTCCTCAATGCCTGCACTGGTACCTTTTTGCTCAAAGTGTCAGCTACCACATTACCCTTGCTAGGGGTATAGACAATATCAAAATCAAAACCCTGCAGGTACTTGACCCAGCAACGCTGCCTCAAATTGAGATACTTCTGAGAGAAAATGTAGTCCAGGCTCTTATAGTCAGAATAGACCACAAACTTCTCCCCAAAGAGATAGTGACGCCACGTCTTCAAATCATGCATCACCACTACCAACTCTAAGTCGTGAGTTGGATAATTCTTCTCATGTGGTCGGAGTCGGTGAGAACCATAATCCACAACATGGTCATCCTGCATGAGCACACATCCAAGGCCCGTACCTGAAGCATCACAGTAAACCACATAGCCCTTTCCTAACTCTGGTAAGGTCAAAACAGGTGCAGTGGTCAACCGCCGCTTCAACTCCTCAAAAGATGTCTGGCACTGTGGGCTCCACTCAAACTTCACCCCTTTCCGGGTGAGTGCGGTCATGGCAGAGGAAAGTTGCGAGAAGTCCCGGACAAAGCACCTGTAATAACCAGCCAAGCCCAGAAAACTCCTGATCTCAAACACATCTCTCGGCTGCTCCCAAGGCATAACTGCCCTGATCTTCTCGGGATCCACTGAAACCCCTTGTTCTGAGATGACATGCCCCAGAAACCTCACTTCCCTGATCCAAAAAGTGCACTTCGAGAGTTTGGCATACAGGCGGTGATCCCGCAAAGTGTCCAAACCAACGCGAAGGTGATGCTCATGCTCCTCCTCAGATCCAGAATAAACTAGGATGTCATCCATGAATACCACGACAAATGAGTCGAGATATTTTTGGAACACCCTATTCATGAGTGCCATGAAAACTGTAGGAGCATTCATCAGTCCGAAAGGCATGACCAAGTACTCGAAGTGATTGTACCTTCTTCATAAAGTCATCTTTGGGATATCTGCTTCTGTCACCCTGAGCTGGTGGTATCCTGAATGCAAATCAACCTTGGATAACCACTTTTCCCCCTTCATCTGATCGAACAAATCATCAATTTGAGGCAAAGGTTATTTATTTTTTATGGTTACCTTGTTCAATTTCCGGTAATCAATGCACAACCAAAGGGTTCCATCGGCCTTCTTCGCGAATAAAACCGGTGTGGCCCAAGGAGAGATGCTCGGGCGAATGAATCCTTTGGATTCCAAATCTTCCAACTGTATCTTTAATTCCCTCAATTCGGTGGGGTCCATGCGATATGAGGGAAGAGATATAGGTTGTGTCCCCAGTGCCAACTCAATCGAGAAATCCACGTCCCGCTCTGGAGGTAAGCCTAAAAAATCATCTGGGAAGACCTCTGGGAACTCATCCACTATGCGAGGTAACCTTCCCTGAGAAACACCACCATCATCCTATAGTGAGAGCGATGATAACTGATAAGCAAGATTTCCCAACTCAGGTGGTAGAGGTCCCGCACGTCCTGACTGAGGATCCCATTCTCCGTGAAATAACTGAGGAGTTCCATCTGGTGCTGTAAAACTGACTCGGCACTGATAGAAATCAATGTGCGCCTAAAAACACACCAGCCAGTCCATACCGAGGATCACATCGAATAGGTCCATATCAAGGACCAAGAAATCCCATTCCATCTCAACTCCCGACACAAAGAGTGTGCACGATGGGCACCTAAGACCCTGCTCCCTCTTTTTCCCCAACGGTGTTGCCAAATCCATAGCAAATGATAACAGCTCGGTCGGTAGGTTCAGCAGATTCACAAGGCGAGCAGATATAAAAGAAACTGAAGCACCAGTATCAAATAAAACAGCAGCTATAGAAGATGCAACCAGAATAGTACCTCGAACCGTTGAAGGCCCTTCATCAGATCCCACTGGTGCTTGATCCACTGCATGCAGTTGCCTGGTCCCTGCCTGAGAACGACCGCTCGCCTGAGGCTCTGCCCTGATCTGGCTCTGCCCTGAAGATGATCCGATCCTACCACCACACCCAACGAACTGAGATCCTATCATTCTGGTCAGCTCTAACTGAACCGATACCCCTCTGGAAGCCACAGATCCATCCCCACTCTGGTAAGGGCGTGCAGTCCTACAGAATTGTTGTAGATGTCCCACAACTCCACATCCATGGCATGGTCTGGGAGGGTATGGACAAACAGGTCAGATGTGCCCTACCCTTCCACACTGATGGCACACTACGGACCCTGCACCAGAAGCCCCAAATGAAAACTACCTGGGAGGATGACCTGAGCTGCCATCACTCTTCTTCCATTGCTCATCACGCTTCCTCTTCTTCTCAGATGAACTTCCATTGCCAAGCCCTAACACTGATCCAGAAAACCCCGACTTTCCCTTCTGGTCAATCTCGGCCATACAAGCACGATCGACCACCTCAGCATAAGTCTTCAGCTTGAATAAGATAACCTGGGAGTGGATTTCTGGTCAAAGGCCCTTCTCAAACTTCCGAGCTTTCAATAATTCACTCGATACTATCTCAGGTGCATACCATACCAGTTCAGCAAAGCGGTTCGCATACTCCATCACTGTCATATTTTTTTGCGAAAGGTCCATGAACTCCTGAGATCTAGCGTAGGCTAGAAACTCTGGACAATATTTCTCATTGAAGATCACCTTGAAATATTTCCAACTCATGTGCTCATGCCTCCCATCCTGGATCACTGATTCCCACCATTTACGACTGGAACCCTCTAGCTGGAACGAGGCACACTTCACCCAAACTTCCTTGGGCATGTCAAAGAATTCGAACATACGTTCTATCTTTTCAAGCCATTCCTCCGCCTCCCGAGGTTCTGAACTACCTCGGAATGAAGGAGGTTTGTTCTTCAGAAACTCCTAAGCTCTATCCTTCCTGGAGCCAAATTCTTCCCCTCTAGCTGGAAAAGGGGCTGGGGCAGAAGTTGCCCCTTGTCCCAAAGCCTGAATGGCTCGGACCATAGCCTCTACCAATCTCTGATCAAGCGGCGCGGGAGAACTCTCTCCGGCTTCCTCCCGTGGTTGCATGGGAGCTCTCCGGGGAGTCATCTTACTACAAAAGGGAAACAATCAAGAAGGAATGCCATAAATATCACATATCTCAAAAGGAACTAAATTTTTCAACAAGATGAATAATCATCAGTAAACCAAACATGAAAAAACAACTTCGTGCAAAAAATCTACTTTCTCGCCTAGTATCCACGTACAGTCTGCAGCCCGCACGTCCCACCTAGAAAATAAGTGAAACAAGCACCTTGACATCCCATGGTGACTCAGTATCTATCATGAGGTGTGCTGGCCAGGCACCCTACTCTCAACATGAATTCTGAGCCCCAACAGACCCAACTTCTGTATAATTCAACTCATCCCAAATAATATAAACCATGAGCTAACCTCCCTCTGATACCATTTTAAAGGTTACAGTCAAACGTGTATTTAACCAAAACAGGTTTTTGAGTCACAAGTATTCAAAATCGAAATAACACTAAAAACAAGGTGACCAAAAACCAACCTAAGAACTGTCACCCGGTGTGAGGACACCGCCCCTAAGCCACCACCAAAATACCATATAGATAGGCCTACTAATAACCTGAACCATTGCTCCCAAAAGCTGGACCCTTACCTGTATCAGAAGTAAAAAAATCTACTTACACCCAAGGGTGTAAGTAGGGTGTGAGCAATCTCCTAGCAGGATATCACCAAGAAAATATTCCACGCACAAATATCAAAAGACAAACCATTTGCAATGAAAAATAAAGAATGAAAGAGGTGCAAAAAGAAATGGTTTTTATAAAATGACTTAAAAGAAAGACAGTTCAAGATAAACACATTAGGGTAGTAATTCAAGTGACATATCATGTATCATTGTGCATGCAAAGTAACCGGTGGCACCAAAGGATGGGAGAGGCCCAATGGGTACTAAAGCATATGGGACCCTAGAACGTCATGTCTCGGTGAAACGTGTCTTAGGTGGCCACGACCCTCAGATAATGTGGCTTAGAAGGCCACAACCCTCAGAACACATGGCTTAGAAGGCCACGACCCTCAGATATCATATGTTTAGTTAGTGTTGCAATCGTCAAACCTTCCAGTGAAACCGGGTTGGGTCATCTCCGGAACACTAGCTCACTAGTCCTAGTCTCCCCACCTAATACCCCGGCTTCCCTCCTTGTGCTCACCTAAATTCAAAGTTCACATAACATGTCACTCGCACACTGATATCTTTTTTTGAAAAACCACATGCACACCAAAGCATTTTAAAACTTAGCCTGCACTGCTAGCACATTAAATTAAACCAGCTGCATAGTTTTTAAAAAAAACTTTTTATAACTAGGAAAACCATTAAAATAATTAAGCAGTTTCGAAACATGTTGCAAAATATTCAATGGGCAAAAGTCAATCAAGATATTTTCCAAGAAAACCACATTTCCCTAACACACGTTGCATAGTTTGCAATAATAATAAATGGCCCAGAGGGAGTTTTCACAATAAAATTAACTAGAATCACCTGAACACAGCTCTAACTAAATAAACACACAATAACTCTAAGTCAGAGGAAAAATTTCACATCATGTAAACAAATGGATAAAGCATTAAATTAATTAAATAAGCAAGCAAATGATTGTAAACTAATACTTGTGTGCGGAACCACCTACCTCAAATAGTAACGTAAAAAGACACGGCACAAAACTCCCGTCGCGCAACGGTCGCACCATATTGAGCCGTCAAACAGGTCCTAAAATAGCAGACTATTAAACAGGTTCAATAATAATAATAATAACATAATAATAATAATAGTAATAACAATAATAATAATAACGTAAAAATAATAATAGTAATAACAATAACATAATAATAATAATAACATAATAATAATCACAATAATAACATCATAATAATAATAATAACATAATAATAATAATAATACCAAAATAATAATAATAGCATAACAATAATCATAATAATAATAATAATATAATAATAATATCAATAATAATATAATAACATTAACATAATAATAATAATAATAACATAATAATGATTACAATAATAACATAATAATAATAATAACAATAATATAATAATAATAACAATAATAATAATATAATATTATTATTATTAACATAATAATAATAATAACAAAATAAAATGTTAATGGAACTAATAGGGGCGCGGCGGAGCGGGGAGGTGCGGCAGAGCGCGGCCGAGCAGGGAGGTGCGGCTGAGCGGAGCGCGGCTGAGCGGGAAGACGGGGCCGAGCGGAGAGGTGCGCCGACCGTGGGAGCAGTGAGGGTGGCCGAACAGGACAGGGGTGTGGCGGTCTGCTGGAGGAGAGCATCCGAATAGGGACAGCGGGGGTGCGGCGGTCTGCTGGTGGAGGGCGGCTGAGTAGGGACAGCGGGGGTGCGGCGGTCTGCTGGTGGAGGGAAGCTGAGCAGGAGGGCGCTACTGTTGGTCGGTCTGGGAAAGGAGGAGAGGAGATGTGGCCGGGGTATGCAGGTAGCAGCAGGCGCGGTGGAGATGGGAGGAGGAAAGGGTCCGACGGGGAGGGAGAATGGGGGAGGCGCGGCGGGTGAGGGAGGGGGAACCGGGAAGAGGAGTGTGGCGATGAGGGAAGGGGGATGGAGAAGAGGAGTGCGGCGGGTGAGGGAGAGCAGGGGTAGGGGAGAGGAGAAGGAGGGAAAAAGAAGAAAGAAAAAAATCGGGAGAGATGAAAAACATGGGGAGGAAGAAAGAGGAGAGAAAAAAATAAAAAATAATAATAAATAAAAAAAAGAATAGGGTGGCGGCTAGGGTTTTGGAGAGAGAGGGGGAGTTAAACAAACTAAATAAAAATAAATTTAATGATATTAATAACATCCTAATAATAATAATAATAATACTAATAACATAATAATCAATAAAAATAATGATATTATTAGTAATAATAATAATAATAATAACATCATAATAATAATAAAAATAATAATAATAATAACATAATAATAATAATAATAACATTATAATAATAATAATAATAATAACAATAATAGTAATAATAATAATAACATAATAATAATAACAATAATACTTTGATACTGAAGTTAATCACCCAGCAAAAGAAACGTTCGCGTAACAAGCACTGCATGTTAAAAAGGCAAGGTCACGTGGCTTCACCCATGCTCTGCCCGTGCACCGAGCGGTGTAGAGCTAATGCACATTTATCAGCACCACAGCAAAGGCCTCACATTAGGTTTATCCCATACTTAAAACCAGTAATTAAATAAGCAAGCGATTAAACTCATGAAATAAAAATTTAAAATTAAGGTCATACCTCAAAGCGAAGTCCGAGCGTGACATTCATTGTATAAAATTTTGGTAAAATAAAGAAATTATATCATAAAATTACCTTAATATCTTTCCAAAGTGTTTCCTTCTTTACAGGATATACATGGAGCCACAAATCTATATCAATTATCACATTCATTCTCATTGTGACCACAATATAACTAATGAACATTGACTTGTTGGAGTGAATAGGTTGTCCACATTGATTCTATCCAACAAAAAAATTTATATCTTTGCTTCATGCCATGATAATTTTAGTCAACACAATGATGCTATATCATTCTTTTTTTCATCAATATGTTGTTGATCCCCTGATAATTCTGTAATTTTAGTATTAATCATATGTTCATCCCCGAGATTAGTAACACCATCATGTACATAAGTCATTTTATTCATGTGTAGTCAAACATTTAATTTAGATTATTTTAATATATTATAGAACACATAATATTATAAGAAAAATAATTGTATATTAAAAAACAGTTTAACCCAGTTATTTAACTCTCTTTATTTTCTTCAAAGGTTTAAGGGATTTGGATTTTCTACTGAGAATCCAAATCCCCTCTTTGTGGTACCCTATAATTTACAATATATTATCTATGTTGGGACCATCATGAAATGATTATGATCTCCTAATGAAAGGGTCATCCTTTGTTGAATTTTCATATAACCCTATAGTAGTTTTATTTTTCAGCAGTATAATTTAATAATTCTTATTTGTAGGATCTAATGCATAAAATACTTGTACTTCTTGTGATTTCATTATGAATGGCTCATACTTTTACCCTTGCACATTGAAATTCACCTTCACAAATCCCATTTCAAAAATTTTAACTGCACTCCTATTGTCAACCTATTTTCAATGGAACATAGCACTTGAAATATTGTATAATCCAAATCATATATATGATTGATGATGCTGAAATATGAAATATTCATATGAATTGGATTTTTATCCTTATAACTATATATTTTCATTACTTACTCCATAAGAAAAACTCCACTATTTTTCATTAGACTATAGTTATTGTGTTATTTTGTATAGAATTTATAACTATTAATTATAAAACTAGTGTAGATATAATGTTTTCATTTAGTCCTCTTGCTATCCATCGAAGTCATTTAGCAATTGAATTCATATTTTTAGATAACTCCTTATAAATATGATCTCATAACCATCCTATAAATTTTTGGTTATATGTATTTGATATACATCCATCATCCTATGATGGATTCAAATATATAAGAATTATTTTGTGGGATTAATTTATGGATAAATATCTTCACTATTATGTAAAATGTAATAGTGATCTTACTCCCTCTCTATGATGGTAATTGTAACAACATATCTTTCAGAAATACCTTTGACCATAATTTTTCCATTGTGACAAGACTTTAGGAGACTAATGATATCAACATTTGATAGGTAATCAGTACAGAATTTGACAACTTCTTCAAAAATATATCGTTCTAAAATACAACCTTCTGAATGACTTCAATTTATGACATACCCTTACAAAATTCTCTTATATTTTTCAATGGGGCACTTCCATATATAATGGAAAGGACCACATAGTTAAGCCTATCTAACCAATTGAACCATCAGGTGGGCCATTGTATCAAAGAATGATGGTGGGAAGAACATCTCTAATTCATATAATATGACTAAAAAATCCCAATTCATGATTGGAAACTTTATCAGGTCTATAATTTTACTGCATATGGATTTGAAAAAGAAGTAGAGTCTAGTTAATTTATATCATACATTTTTAGGTATAATGCAATATAAAGCAACATAAATCAAATATTACATCAAAACATAACAGTCATGTGATTTTAGTCCCTATGAATTCAAATTAGTCATTAACATGATATTATTGATATTTTATGAATACCCCTTTGGAACTTTTACACTAATAAATAAAATGAAAATTTTCAATTTTTCTTGTCAAGATAGAGTGTAAGATGGTATAGGAAGAAAATTACACATTTTACCCTTCACTATTTCCAACTCTTAACTTATCCCCATGTTAATCATGTCCAACCTATCCTATATTTCATCCTTTGTTTTTCTATGAACATTTTGTAACATGCCAAAAACACTATCAAATATATTTTTTTCTATATGCATGGAATCAATAAAATGTCTGACATAAAAAAAATTCTAGTATATTAATGAAAATAAAATTAATCCTTTTTTTAACCTTATTTTATATGATTTTTTTTAAAATGGTTTTCCAAAAACAGTGTCAATATATTTTAATTTATCAAATAGTTTATCTCCCATTAGTTGAGATTGTGTTGTACCGATTTCGGTATTCCTATTGAATGTTTTCATCCAGGATCGGTATTTATGTCATCGAGGTAAAAAAAGTTATGTCTTAAAAACATGGTTTTTGAGGAATGTTTCAATCGAACTAAGTGTGTGAATTCTTCAAAAATGTGACGCCCCAATATTTCTTTAATGTTATAGCCTAACAAATTTACATAAGCCGGAAAGTCATTTATCTTTACATAAAACATGGCACTCAATGTGAATTATTCACTTTTATGAGTATCATACATTATAACACCTATATCCCACATCAATTTAAAATATTCAATCAACGGATCTAGATAGATATCAATATAATTACCAAGTTATTTTATTCTAGATATAAGTACAGATAACATAGTGTGTTTTTTATTATTGAATAACAATGGAGGTAAGTTATAATTTACCAACATAACTGGCCATGTATTTTGTGTGCTAATATATACATGAAAATGATTTATTTTATCTATATATAACACAATACATTTGTTTATCAACTTATTTATAAATTTAGGATTCTCATAATCAATTTTCTTCCACTTAAGAGAGTCTTCTAGATAGTGTTGTTTCCCACATTTAATTCTTTTATTCATGTTCCATTTCAATTCACAGTTTCCTAATATATATATATAGTCTTATAAATCATGGAATGATAGGAAAGTTCCATAAATATTTCTAAGTACTTGATTCACCTTTATTATATTTATTCATGCCACACTTAGGGAATTTTATGAGTGATTCATGGTCCTTAAGAAACAATATGAAATCATTTGGAAAAGAATGAATTTTTTAAAGATCATGCCCATACATAGAATTAATGTAGCATCATATATTCAATAAGGAAGTTTATTTTCTTCTAGTATCATATCATTCAGGAGACCAAGTAGTTCATTAAAGCTGGTTTCACTCCATCCGCTTCCAACTTTCAAATTTTATAACTTCAATATAGCTAAAAATGTTATGTATTTAGTATAACCAGTATACAATGGTATCTTAACATACCTATTTAACTTCTAAAATAACTCTATATTATATCAACCTAGGATTTTCATACATGTATATTACATATTTTTAAATGAATATTCATTTCATTATACAAAAACATGCCTGAGGACTGTAATATTTTAGTGCCTTTGGAATCTTGCAACACATTCTTATAATTTTGTGAAAGATCTTCAACATATCCCATAAATATATCCCCCTTTAGTAATCCTAATTTAAAAAATCTTTATAACATGGAGAAAGGAAACATAAGAAAGGGTGACCTTAGATAATCAGTAAGGGAAAATTACGGGAGATAACATAAGTATAAGGGAATAACAAAATGAAAATGACTTTTGAAAATTATATCCTACATACCAAAGATCATGATATAATTTCATGGAATAAATCATAAAAGTTAATAAAGAATAAAAGAACATATTCTATTAGATATTAACATAGTAAATTTAATTATATCATATGCATAATTATAGAAAATCATTTTCATATTATTCAATTCTCACTGACAAGGCCATCATAGAGAAAATTTTTCTTATTAAATTGAGCTCACTCCTCGTTCCAGACCTGTATTATTAAACTAAGTTTACTACTTGCTCCATTTCTATATATCTCATAAGACATAAATCTTTACCCAATGCATTAGAGGTAGATATAGGTCCCAACCATCACATAATGAAAACCCATATATATGTGTTCCATAAGAACATAAACCATTCACCTTATCAAAATCCATATAAATAATGGTTTTCATAAACATCATTCCATCATAACATAAACCATTGAAAATAAATGGGTTTCATAAATATCATTCAATAATAAAAATAAAACAACCATATAAAAAATAAGGATTTTATCCTTGAATAATATCCCCAAATAAATTATAAGTGATATAAAATGATGTTATATTATATGTAAAATAATTCTGTAAGATCACTTAAAAATATTTCTTGAGGAAAATATCTTTTCTTCTTTGAAAACTTTTTGTTTTCTTAAAATGAAGCATGATTTTAAAAGAAAAAACTTTCTTTGAAAATAATCTTGTAAGATTTTAAGGTAATTTTCAAGGAATTAAGGCAACATGAAAGCATAAAAAAATTCATTTCGTATAAGTTAAAAAAACATTCCTCTCATAATTTTATAAGAAATGTCAGAATATACCTCCTTAGGAAGATGAAAAAAAGATTCCTTTAAAACCATTTAGTAAAAATTTACCTTTGGGTAAAAATTAATTTAATAATTTTATAAGAATAGTAAAAAAATTAGAAGATATTTTTAAGAAACATGAACATGGAAGATAAATATTTCCTAGTAGATACTTACATATAAACTATCCTGAATAATAATGAGATTGTGAAATTAACCCTTACCACTTTTAAATTAGTAGAATCATATACCCCATGAAAGAAATAAAATTATATGGATACAAAAATACCATAATATTTAGAATAATACTCATAAAATAAACTCATTTTTAATATATACACCACATAAAATAATCAAGTATTGTATAAGGCATGTGTCCCACCAAAATAAAAGTGATACAAAAATACCTTACCTTAAGTCTTGAATTCATTCATATACATTCAAACCTCATGTATAATAAAAATAAGTTTACTAAAGATCTACTATAGATCAATATTCATATATATAATATCATATATGATTTACTTTTGACATTACATTACTCACTTATTAACAATTCCATGTTAAAGTTGTGTTTTTCATAATAACTTCATGTTTTTTCGTTCATGTTGTGAATTATTATCCTTTATCCTATTACATAGATAATTATTTAATCATCCATAGAATAATATTAATGATATAAATATCATATATATATCTATTATATATGTATTCATGGTAAATCATAAAAGTTAGAGATAGAAATTAAAATACAATGTTCATGGAGACGGTAGGTCGTATGTATACACGAACGTTGTCTTCATTTTCTTTTCATATAAAAAGAAAAAAATATATGATAAATTATCATTATATAATAATTTTTACGTTATATTTATCATATATATTCATAAAATTCATCCTTATTACAATCCATTTGAAATATATATGTGTGTGTGTGTGTGTGTGTGTGAAAAATGAATCACATAGCATCATGAAGATGGTAAGTCATGCGTACGCACAAGCGAAATTATCATTTCCCAAAAGATTAGGTAGTACAAAGGTGGATAAGATATTACCATTAAATAAGTATAATTATGTAATAAATATCATATATAAATATTAAACACATCCTAATTCTCACTCATAAAATATGGTTATGGAAAATGAATTGTATCGTTACATGGTGACGGTAAGTCGTACGTACACATAAGTCATATTTCATTTCTTGGTCGATGGGGAAGAGGATGAATAGTGTTGTGTTAATAATAATAATAAAATTTCGTCATATTAAGTATTTTGAAGTTATTATTTTATGGTATTTAAAATATATTTAGATGAGATGTGGATGAGTATAAAAAAGAGTGATCTATTAGAGCGATTATCGCTTCTTCAAAATAGATTATTTATATATTCTCTAAAGGACAATAGAGTTGATATTTTGGGAATTAAATAACCTATATAATGTGGACAGATAAGTGAAGAAGAGAATTTGGAAGGTTTTAGTTGATATATAAGGCTTAAAGTGATATAAATAAGTGAGTGAGTAGGTTTCCTTTTGTAATTAAGGTGAGGGCACTTTGGGAATCTCAAAATGTATTAATTTATAATAAGTTTAATCTCAATATAGATACCTCAAAAAGGATATGGATTCAAATAAAATATGAGATAAAGTTTTAATATCATCAACCAATACATTTTATACAAGTTTTGGAATTATTGTAAACCATATCATTTTGATTAACCTTTAATTAACCCATTTTAATTTTTATTATGGTAACATATTCTTCAATATTAAAATATTTTAATATTTATTTATATAGTTTAAATTATACATAAATATTAAATTTATGACCTTTTGTAACTTATCTTACTCACTTTGTATTTTTATAATATTTTTACTATTTTTAAATAATTTAATAAAATATTATTTTCATAAAATATCACTAGTGTCAATTTTGTCACTATTCATTTCATTGACTTTAAGAAAATATAAAAATCAAGATAAATTCCAAAAAATACACCCCTAATATGTCATATTCACCTATAAAATTCTTGGATAACATTAATTAATTCAAATTATATTTATTTTAAGATTTTTAATATCATTTATTTGATTTTTCCATTAGTTGGATAATTAATGTGTTATAATTGTGTAATTATTTAAGGTAATTATTTATTCACTAAAAATTATAAATAAATTGTTATGATGTATATAAATCATTAATATTTCTAAATAATATTTATATATGAATATAAATTTTGTAAAACCCTATATTAAAAATGTTATAGTTATTAAAAAAATGAAAGTGACAACTTCGACTTTAAAGAAAATATTATAAATCTCATAATATTTTTCATGTGGTTCTAAATGGTCATTAATTATACCCTTGGATGATTATGGTCGATATATACGCAAAAAATAATATTTAGTCAGTGTTTTTGTCTTTTATTAATTCTTATCATTTTAATTAAAATCATTTTATTGATTTTTCATCTACTTTCACAAGAACTTCATCAGTGTTACATAAGCATTAAAGGTAACTATTTCACATATAAAATTTAAAAAAAAATAAATTTATCTTAATATAATTCTTTATATTCCTTCATAAACTAATTTTTTTCCTATGTGGACACATAAGAGATATTTAAGACAAAGAAAGTGACATTTTGTGTCTTTCATTGATTTAAATATTATATAAGTAATTTTCATAGACAAGTGTCCATTACACAACTTAATTTCAATTCATATGTGTTAAGGTTTCAAATATATTAATATAATAAATTTTTTCATGTGTTATAGTCATTTTATAGTCCTTATCATTTTATTTGTAACCTAAATTTTCAAATTTACCCCTTACCGTGGTAACAGAATTTACCATGGTTACTATTCATATTGGCTGAAAATAAAAGTTATCTATTCACTAAATTTGGAACATATTAATATAAAAAAAATTTTATTTTTCAAAATTAAAAATATAGAATTTTCATAATTTAATTTAAAATAAAACCAGTAAAATGTATTGAATACTGTTATTCAAAAAAATGCCCTTTTAAAACACAAAATGTTTTTATAATAAATTCATATATAAAGTAATTTTCAAAATAATAATTGAATTATTTTAAATTAAAATTAACTAATTAAAATTTAAAATTATTCCAAAACATAATTTTTTCATGTAAAGACTTTAAAAGAAAATACAGTTTTCAATAAAAATCTGTATTTACACAATTCATCAAAAGATGAAACTTTTCATAAAAATACCAAAAATTTAACCTGAGCTAATTTTTACATTAAACAATAAAAAATAATTTTTTTATCAAATTTAATTTATAAAATTTCCAAAATTTAGTTCTAAAATAAGTATGCCATTAAAATATGATAAAATGCCTTTAGAAAAATATATCTTTTTATTCATAAACTTTGACTTATTCTTATCTTATATCTATAAAATATGTTCGATTAATGTCAAAAAAATAATTTAATATATATGTATATCATGGTGTTTTAAATACTATTCATTCCCATGAATTTAGCGGCTAGGTTATAATTTTATTTTTTAAATAATCAGAATAAAATGTTGTTTCGAAGAAACTCATTGTTGCGTACAATGTAAGATAAGTCAGTGTCGTATGTAATAAAAGATTAAAATGGTGTAGAGTGCATTGAAAGATATTAAATAAATAAAATTATTTAAAAATATATTTCATAAAAATCTCAGGGTGTTACATTCTACCACCCTTAAAATTATTTTTTCCCTCAAAATTCATCAGGGTTATCAGAGGTTTGATACATGAAAGTTCCTTTCATAGAAACCAACGTCATAAAAATAAATACTAAAATTCCATTTAAATATGGAAAGTTGGAAACATAAAGGTTACCAAACATAAGTCATAATTAGGTTTTCGTATAGGAGAACATACGTGGTAAGTGAAAATGTGGACATAGAAGAGAAATCTAACTATCAAGTTCTGATGGACAGTGATAAAGAACATTTTCAAGAGAAAGTTAACAATCACAAATCCATAAATCTACGATTATTGAAGGGGCCATTTGATTCATTAGAAAATAAGGTACTAGGATAACATTTTTTTGGTTTTAAGATCCTTTCCCTAGATTTTAATAATTTTTATGAGAAGAAATACTTACTTGATTTCATTTTATTTTATAAGAATAATATCATCCTTTTGTTATGCCTTGATCAATTTCTACTTAATCACTTATTCCATGAAATAAAGTTGAATTTTTCATTCCTAAAGCATTGTAAGATCATGAGATCCATAAATATAATGATAGTTCATTCCATATATCTTTAGTTAACATCACAGCAAAAAGGTTAACATAAGTTATCCAATATGCATATATCCTTATATAGAGAGATAATATCTTTAACCTCATCCATATTTCAACATAAAAATTTTTATAAATGGTTACCTTTATAATCCTTATAAAATATTAAAATCTTAAACTTTCAAAAGAAGTTCATTAAATTTCCAACATCAACTTATCATTAATCCCCCAAACAACTTTATATAGATCTTAATTGTCACAAACCAAACATGTGAAGACTATTATCATGTATTCTCTTGAAACATGGTAATAACCTAAATTACCATAAAACCATAGTGAAAACATACATTCTTTCAAAAACTATTTCCTCATACCAAAAATCCAAAAATTTATATATACTCAATCCATGATATCATAAACCACTTTGTCATCATATCAGTCCCAAGGTCATTAATACTACCCCAGTTATTTTATCATAAACAAAAATATATGTATTTAATTATCCCAACATCATGCACATATTAAGGATTATCCTCCCCTTAATCATGTGTTTTCCAAAAATATCATCTTACTACCTCAATCACTTTTCATGGTTACTAGTACCATTCAACATATTCTATTAAATCCTTGTATAAAAACTATAGTAGAACAATACATATATTATTCATTATTACATAATACTATAAAAGTTCTATAAAATTATTCTTGAATTACATAAATACTCAATCATTACACCACTTTGTTTTCATACTCCACATATCCAATAATGATCACATGATATTTCTCTTTATCTTTGGATTTAAGAGGTTTCTAATGTTGATCATCATTATTAGCCCTTGGATTTGGGAATTGAATGGTATAATTTCCATTTTCCTTACACTTGAATCATTTAGGTGTATGGGTTTCATTCTATGTACTCTTCTCTCTATTCACATTAGTATCTAACTTCTTCCCATTACTTTGGAATTTATCTGCCAGATGACCTACCTTTCCACACTTGAAACATTTACCAGTACCCTTAAGACAATCTCCACCATGATTTTTTCCAGACATTGAACATAAATAAAAACTCATATTCTTTTCTCCATGGTTTTTATATTTTTTATTTAAACTCCATCTTCATTTTCTTTTCAAAACCATGAGATTGATATGTAACTCCAACCTCAATTTCTACCCTGATGGCACATCAGGTGATTTTTTTCATAACTACTGAAGTACTTTATGAATAAATCTCTTCAAAAACTTGGTTTTAAGTCACTAAAAAATCGATCAAACTTAATTCTATATTGGATTATAATTCCAAATGTGTACCTCTCAAGTCCTGTAAAATATTCTTCATAGGTTCCAATAGATTTATTATCCTTTTAATTTAACTCAATGAATTCATTTTTTATTTTTTTATGAATAATACAAGGAAACTACTTAATGAAAAATAAGTTCCTAAACTCATCTCATTCCATGGAGTCAATTTCATCTCATGGCCTCGTATTCTTGATGAGATTACAACATTGATATGATTCACCTTACAAATAATAGAAATACAGAATGAATTTCTCATGTTCTCAACATTAGAGAACTGAAAATATCTTTTCAGTGGTACTGATCTATTTCTCATACACAAGTGGATCAGAAGACCCACTGAAAGAAGGTGAATGCTACCTCATGAAGGACTCAACAGAAAGTTTTTTTTTCTCATTTGGCAGTCCATCATGATTCATAGCTTGATAAAGTTGTGTGAGCATAGCAATAATATTTTTCATTCCTACCCCCATAACAATATGTTTCTCAGGAGGACAATAATTTCATTTCCTATCACATTCATTATTAATACAGATCCTTCAGGTTTTATCCATTGACTAAAATAATAAATAATAGTGTGATCAACACTAATAATAGTTGTAGAACCACATAATAAAGGAAAATCACATATAATATTTAAATCTATGACTCAGTAGATTTAATCATAGGTTATTCATGATTTTTATGAAAACTCTAAGATTGTAACCTATAATTTTACTTACCCTTAGAGACATCCCTAGAAATATCCTTCAAAATATCTCTAGGGATCTCACTAATGTTTTCTCATACTAGTTACCAAAAGTTAACTAAACCTTTGCTCTGATACCAACTATAGTGATCCAGGCTTTTCATACATGAATATTAAATATTTTTAGATGAATATTCATTTAATTACACAAACACCTTACTAAGGACTATAATAGTTTGGTTCATTTATAAACATGGAATGCATTCTTCTAATTTGGTGAAAGATCTTCAACATATCCAGTAAATATTTTCCCATTTAATAATCCTACTTAAAACATTTCTTTATAACCTAGAGAAAGGAAACATGAGAAAGGGTGTGCTCAAATTCTCGATAAGGGTAGATCAAGGGAGATAACATAAGCATAAGTACATAATAACATGAAAATAACTTTTGAAAATTATATCCCACATGTCAAATATCATGATATCGTTTCATGGAATAAATCATAAAAGTTCATAAATAATCAAAGAACATATTCCATGAGAGCAAAACATAATACATGAAATTTTGGCATGCACATAATCCTATAAAATCATTTATATATTAGTAAAGTATCACTAATAGGACCATAATAGTGTACAAAGTCCCTTACTAACCAAGTTCACTTCTCATTCAAGCCCTATATTATTGAACTGAGTTTACCACATGTTCTAGTACTATCTATCTCAAGAGATATAAATCTCTACCCAATTAATTGGAAAGAGATAGAGGTACCACCCATCACACAGTGAAAACTATACATATGTGTGCCATAATAACATAAATCATTCATCATATCATAACCCATACAAAAAATGGGTTTCATAAACATCCTTCTATCATAACATAACCCATGGAAAAATGGGTTTTATAAATATCATTTCTTAATAAACATAAACCATTCATAGAAATAATAATGATTTTATCCTTAAATAATAACTCCAAATAAAGAATAATTAAAATAAAAATTTTATATCTTAGATGGAAAATAATTCTACAAGATCACTTGTAAATATTTCTTGAGGAAAATATCCTTTATTCTTTAAAAATGTTTTATTTTCTTAAAATGATGTGAAAGTTTAAAAAGCAAACATTTTATTTGAAAATAACCTTGTGTGATTTTAAGGTTATCTTCAAGGAATTAATACGTCCTGAAATCATAAAAAAATCATTCTATATAAGTAAAAAAACATTCCTCTCATACTTTTTCTATAAAATTAAGAAAGTACCTCATTAGGAAAATGGAAAAAAAATATTCCTTTCAGCCAATTTAATAAAACTTAATGTGTGGGTATAAATGAATTTAACAATCATATAATAATATTAAAAATATTTTTTAAAATAATTTTAAGAAACATGAACATGGAAGATAAATATTTCCCGACATATACTAAAATATAAACAATCCTAAATAATAATGAGATTGTAAAATTAACCCTTACCACTTTATAATCAGTACAATCACAAGCCCCGTGAAAGAAAGAAAATTATATGGATATTAAAATACAATAAAATTCATAATAATACTCATAAAAGAAACTCATTGGTAGTATATACACCACACAAAATAATCAAGTTGTGTATAGGGTATGTGCCCCATGGAAATAAAAGTGAGAAAAAATCTCTTACCATAAGTCTTGACTTCCTTCATATAGGTTCAAACCACCTATATAATAAATATAAGTTTATTATACATCTAAAATAGAACCATATTAATATATATAATACCATATATTATTTACTTATGACTTTACATTACTCTCTTATTAATAGTTTCATGTTAAAGTAATGTTTGGGGTAATAAATGCATTGTTTTTCATTCATGGTTTGACTTATTATCATTAGTCCAATTAAATAGATCATAATTTCATAATCACTAGAATTATATTCATGATATAAATATAATATATATATATATATATATATTCAGTATATATGTATTTATATTGATTCATAAAAGTTAGATATATAAAATAAAATACATCGTTCATAGAGATGGTAGTCCATACGCATGAATTAAGGTTGTTTTCATTTTCTTATCTTATTAAAAGAAAGAAAATTATATTATATATTATAATTATAGAATAATTTTTATGTTATATATATCATATATATTCAGAAAATGAACCCTTATTACCATCAATGAGAAATATATATGAAAAATGAATCACATAGCATCGTGAAGATTGTAATCCATATATACGCATGAGCGATGTTATCATTTCCAAAAAAGAGTTGGTGGTAAAAAGGTAGATATTATATTATCATTATAAAAGTATAATTATGTCATAAATTTAATATATAAATATTAAATCAGTCATAATTCTCACTCATAAAATATAGTGATGGGAATTTAATTGTATCATTGTGTGGATATGGTAAACTGTAGGTATGCAAGAGTGATACTTTCATTTCTTGTTCTATGGGAAACAGGATGAGTAGTGGTGTACTCATAATCATAATAACATTTAATTTTATTTAGGATAATGAATTTATTATTTTATGATATTTACCATTGATTTATAGGAGGTATATAAGAGTAGAAAAAGAGAGTGAACAGTTAGAGCGATTATCTCTTATTCAAAATGGATCCTTCAGTTCTTCTCTAAAGGACTCTAGAATTGATATTTTAGAGGGGAAAAAACATATAGAATGTGTATAGGGAATTTTAAAATAGAATTTGGAATTTTTTTGGTTGGCCTAGAATGCTCAATGTGATATGAATAAGTGATGGAGTAGGTTCCCTTTTATAATTGAGTTGAGTGGAACTTTTGGAATTTCAAAATATATTAATTTATAATAAGTAAATATCAATACAATTACTTACAAAAGGATGGATATGAATATAATATAAAATAAAGTTGTAATATCATCAACCAATATATTTTATACAAGTTTCAGTACTTTTGTAAACCTTATCATTTTTATTAACCCTTAGTTAACCCATTTTACTTTTAACTATGGTAAAAAATTCTTTAATATTAAAACATTGTAATTTTTAAATATATGGTATCAATTGTAAATAAATATTCAATTTATGAAATTTTAGAAATTATCATAATCACTTTGTATTTTTAAAATAATTTTATGATTTTTAAGTAATTTAATAACATATTATTTTCATAAAACATCATTAGTATCAATTATGACACTATTCATTACATTAACTTTAAAAAAATATAAAAAGTAAGATAGCTTAAAATAAAATTATTTAATAAACCCCTAATATGTGACAACATTGAACTTACTTTAAATAAAATATTATAAATGTCCTAATCATTTTCATATGTCTCAAAATGGTCATTAATTTGACTATTAGATGATTATGGTCTAGATATACTTAATAAATAAGATTTGTTCAATGTTTTGGTCTTTTAATAATTCTTCTCATTTTAATTAAGATCATTTTATTGACTTCTCACCTACTTTCACAATCACTACATAAGTATTTCATAATCATTAAAGGTTATTATTTCACATATAAAAATTAAAAATAAATTAAAACCATAAACAAATAAGATTAATTTAATCCTTTATATTCATTCATAACCTACTTTTCCCTTATGTAGACACATAAGAGATATTTAAGAAAAATAAAGTGACATTTTGTGTCTTTCTTTGATTGAAAAATTAGATAAATCATTTTCTTGGAAAACTATCCATTAAACAGCTTAATTTTGATCATTATGTGTTAAGGGTCAAATTATCTTCATCCAATAAAATTCTTTCATGTGTTAGATTCATTTTATAGTCTTTATCACTTTGTTTTTAAACTAAATTTTCTAATTTACCCTTTATCATGGGAACAAAATTTATCATGGTTACTATTCATATTGGTCAAAAATTAAATGGACCTATTCAATAAATTTTTAAATTATGAATATAAATTTTTCATCTAGTATTCAAAATTCAAAACAAAGAAGTTTCATAATTTAATTTATAAAAATCGGTAAAATTCCATTAAAATGTTTTTTTGTAAAAAATCCCTTTTAAAACACAACATATTTTAATAATAAATTCTTGTATAAAATCCTTTTCAAAAATAATATTCATATTATTTTAAATTAAAATGAACTAATTAAATTTTAAAACTAATTTAAAACATAATTTGACCATATGAAGACTTTAAAAGAAAATATATTTCTCAATAAAAATCAATATTTTCACTATTCATCAGTAGATTAAACTTTTCAAAAAAATACTAAAATTTAACCCTAAGATAATTTTTGAAATTCCTATTTCAAAAATAAAATTTATTTTGTCAAATAAATTTTATAAAAGTGCCAAAATTTAGTTCTAAAATAGCTACAACATTAAAAGGCAATAAAACTGCCTTTAGAAAAATATGGTTTTTTATGCGTAAAATTGGTTTTATTATTATCTTATTATTATCAAATATGTTGGATGATTGTTAAAAAAATTGATTGAATATATATATTATCACACCTTGACCATGATTTTCCTTTTTTTATTTTTTTTATTCTTTCCTTGGGGTTGGATCTTTTGGTTGAGGTTCAGGTTGAGTTCCTGGTGAATATTTTTATGTTTTCAAGCCATTGATTGGTTTTTGGCTCTATTCATAGTTTGATCATGGTTTGAAACAAACTATGCAAGGTCGATAAGTGACTTTTAACCCTTCTTTTGGTGGATCATGGTCTGCGTATGTTTAGAGGAAACCATGCGACAAGCATGTGAAATGGATCTATCAAATGACATAGCTGAGTTTCACAGTCGGGGCATGATTTCTCAGCCCATGTGGCCAGCCTATGCGTATAAATTTTCTTTCCAATAGGGTATGCATGGTCAACTCACAGTTTAGAAGACCATGTGACCAAACCATGCGGCCTACCCAGTGTTCAAAAATAAAATTAAAGGAAAATAAAATAAGAAAAATAGAAAGATTTTAAAAGAATTTTTTAATAATAATATTATTATTATTATTATTATTATTTTATGTTTTAAATTAGACCCTCAAAAGAGGGGTCTCCATGTTCCTTCCACCCCATTTAGTTGTGACACACCCCCTCCCCACACTCTTACCTGTCTCGTGCGACCCCCCTCAGCCAAAGCTCCTTCAGCGTGCCACCTACCACCCTCTGGCGGCCATTTCTTCCCCTAATTCTTTGTGAAATTATCTCCGGTAGGACTTCTATCTCCTTTTATCCCTCTATTTTTTTCACCTCTATTCTATGTGGTGCTCACACCATGGCCAAACCCTACTTTTTTTGGGGGGTTTTAGTCGATTTTTTATGGTTAAGGTGTGTTGGGTCCCATTGAGGTCGGTTCTAGCCACCGTCATCAAGGGTAGTGGGTTTCGCTTTAATTTTGGGTAAAAAAATTTTGGTTACTTTGCTTTGGATCAATTTTAAGTTAAGTATTTTTTGGTTTTTGAGTTTTCAATAAATTTTCTAGAGTGTTTTGGATTTCTTTGAAGTGGTTTTGAGCTGCGGGGGTCGATGGCGCTTACATGTGCACGCATCGATAAGTCATATATATATGACCTCTGTACATATTCCCTCATAATGAGGATAATGTGTGAAATGAAACTAGGGGTATATATATATATATATCTGTGTGTGTGTGTGTGTGTGAATACATATACATGTAAGCATGAAGGGTTGGTTCGAGTAGTCGTCGTCAAAAGTGGCATGTTTGAGGTAGGTCACTATATGTCCAAGATTTTAAAATGAAAAATATAATTTCATGTGTGTTTTATTGGGTGTTTTCATTATATTATAAAGTTATTAAATTCGAAAAAAATATAATGTTGAACATAATTGGTTTATTTCATTTTTTTCATCATATTTATTATGTTGCGCTATGGGTTTTTCTTATTAAAACATGTTCTCCATACTGTTTTGTAATGCTAGGATTCTTGAGTGCTTTATTGGTTTTCCAAATGAATTATATTGGGTGAATTGTAAATTTCCAAATATTTTTGGTCTTTTGGTCAGTTATTTATAAAAGTGAAATTACGTGTTTTAGTTTCCAAAGAGCTCTAAGGTGGTTTCCAAAATGATTTTGGGTGTGCAATGGGTATTTCCAAATATGTTTTGTGTTTGAAAAATAGTTTTAAAAATTGACTTGAATGAAAATGGGTTCATAGGTAATTTTAAAAAAAATGTAAGTTTCATGTTTTGGTAAGTTTGAAAATGTACATGGGTTTTGGTGTGAATTTGAGGTCACTGGGTGATTTGCCTTTCTTAAAAGGATTGCTTCATTTTCAGCATGATTTTAAGATTTTTTTTAAATGTGTAGTGCCCTAGTTGTTTAATTGATCTTTTAAATGGTTTTGGAACTTAAAAGTTTTTGGTTACTGTATTTTATAAAATGAAATTATTCCTTGTAAAGTAATGAGGCTTTTTTGGATCTTTGATAATGATTTGTGGAAATGGAAAACCCCACTTGAGGCATTCCCCCCTTATTTAAAAAATGTGATATAAGTGTTAATGTATGATTTTTGATATGTTCCTAGTGAAGAGGCTCATGTGTTGTTGTGTGACTTAAAAAGGGGGATGTGCTCAGGGAGGGAGATTGGTGGTGAGAGGTTTTATGAGTTTTTGGGTAAAGAAAATGATATGTACATATATGTTTTCTTGATAAAAATTCCCCACCGTTAGAAATAGAGTACATCGGAAACATGAGTATCTTAGTGGGTGAACTAGAACTAGTACACTAGTTGATTTGGAAGTGGTCGTGGCCCAAATTCATCTAGAAGGAATGATTCTACAACACTAACTAAACATGTGATGTGATTTGAGACCACTAGAACTTGGGATGTGTTCCCCTCTAATGGCTTATTCACGATAATGCTATTGGTATTAGATTATGATATAGAGACCATTGGACCTTGGTATGGGATCCCCTCTAATATCTCATACATGAGAACTCTATTGGTAGTTGAGTTGGGGAATTTTTATCATCAAGGTATGAGGTTTATAGGGTTCCACTTGCATTATTTAAATATAGGGATTGCCCATGGTGATCGCTTGTGATATGATACTTGTGATGTGATTTCCATTTCAGTTAATTCATGTTTGTTTCCTCATTTATTAAAACTATGTTTTAGTCTAAATTAACATCCTTCCATTTTGAAATTTCTATGCATGCTTGGAAACTATTTTGGAAATATGATTGAAATAAAATGGTTTTTCTTGAAAATTGATGCTTGTGATTTGAATTTGAAAATAATAGAAAACCTTATTTTTATATGGTTTTATTTTCAAACTAGAATGAATTGGTTTTATTTTTAAAGGTAAGGAATAGTAAATAGTTTATTCGGGCACACCTACTAAGTTTTAATACTCATGAATATAGTTTCATTTTTGTTTTTAGATTTGGTATTGCTTCTAGCTCAGTCTCGGTCACTGTGGGGTGACGTTGGTTTAGTGGTCGATGGTGACCCGCAGGGTCACATATAGGTTTTTTCAGTTTTATTTTATTTTCATTGTTAATGTTTATCTTTTTTTATTACTTAGTTTATATTTGTTTATTTGTCTTTTTTTATAGTCTAAATCATTTCTAATTGATTTATTTTGATGCTTGATGCTAGTTTTCAGCCCTTGGGGATCAGGAATTCCCTTATGTTCTTATCACGGACTAGCTCGGGTGACCAGTTAGGGGTTGACCTGGGTTGGTTCATGAAAAATGGTATCAGAGTAGGCCCTTTTTATTTAGGGTTCCATGTATCTTAGATATTAGGACTTTCAGGACTTTAGAGGTAGGTGTGGGAAGAATTTCATGAACCTTTTCCCATCCTAAGCCTCAAGTTTCCAGGGGAAGTCTGGGATTTGAGTGTTTTGTTTGGTCTATGTGGATAAGGGATGAAAATGGGAGTGAGCTGGTGCTACGTGATGGGATTTCATGTATTAGAATCCCATTTTTAGCTCAAGTGCACAGTTCAAGGTGCTTCCTATGTTTGATTCTCACTCGGATTGTGGTCTTCTAAGCCATGTTGTCGGGTTAGGCATAGCTACTAGTTATTTATTCTTGAAGTTTTGGTGTGAGTTATGTTTTGTCTTAGTTTAATTTTCCATGAGTGGATTTCAAAAATGAAAAAAAAAATTAGGAAAGGGGTTTTAAAAAGGAAAAAAATTGTCTTTAGAGTGGAAAAATAGTTTTTGAAATGATAATGATTTCTAGAAATGGTTCTCTTTTAATGGAATATGTGGTTTAATAGGAAAAAATAGAGGTTGTTTTGGAAATCATTTTTGGATTTTGGAAATAGTTTTTGGAATTTGAAATAAAATTTTCTTGGTAATTTGTGAATGTGTTTCTTTAATAATAATGGTCAACTTCAAATTGGCTAGGAATTTGAGATTTAGGTTGAATGACCTGTTTTGGAATTGAGAAATTTTTTTAATTATCCCTTGGTGTTTCTATAAATAATCACATATATGGATGTACGCATGAGGAAAGTGGGTAATTAGTGGTATCTGTGGATTGGTGTTTGAGCTAGCACAAGGATGTATATATGTGAGACTTCATGGAATACCAATAGTGCATACTTAAGTTATTTTGTTTTCTAAAAATGGTTTTAAAAAGGGGGTTTCAATGTTTTGAAAAGTGAGTGAGCAGTTTGTTGGTGTTTTTTTTTCATATTTAGAATCCTTTTTTGTGGGTTATTGGTTTTTATGATGCATTTTGATTTGGATTTGTTCTTATTGTTTTTGAGTATGCCCCAAAAAAGTCATGGTAAGGAGTGTAAATTCAGACTCTAAGATTACTTCCTCCATGTTTAGGTGAATATCGATTTTGGTAATTATTGTTGTTCATTATTTAGTGGTTTGAAATTTTCAAAACTGAGGGGGTTAGGTTTTTTGAGGAACTTCCAAATAATTGTTTCTCTAAGTATTCTCATTTATGACTCTACCCAGACTTGAAATTGATTGGTGTAGAAGGAACCTTTCCTAACTTTAGACCACACTTGAGTATTCTTGGTTTTTCACCCACCTTCATTAGCTGAAAAACAAAAAAAATGTCTCATTCATAGTGGCTTGTGAAAATATTTTTTGTTTGGTGTGGCCTCTTGGTTCATCTAAAGGGGTTCTGAAAACTGTACTATTGAAAGAGGAAGTTTCAGTTGAAGATCATCATCTTCTATCTATGGGGTAGCAGATTCTTCAAGACATTAGGCCTCTAAATATAGGACTGAGAGTGAATCTTTTCATTCAATTAGGAATAATTGGGTGTGGGGGACCTTGGTCCAGCTTTTGTCTCCAATGTTGTAATAGGGATGGTTTAAGTTTCTCTATTGAAAATTTCTTCATCTTTGAAGGTTCCTTTTGTTGTAAAAGATTTAGAGGCTTAGTTTCCTTTTTATAGTCTTCTTTTTTCTGAAAGTTCCTCTATTGTAGTTTTCTTGGTTATTGAAAGTTCTTCTTTGGTTATAAGAAGGCTTTGTGATCTCTTTTTCTTACAATTTTTTTGATTTTGCCTTAACTATTTGAGCCCTTGAATGGTGTTATCTTTATGGATTGGTTTTAGTTTTGGTTTGTGATATTTTTGTAGATGCATACATAATTTGAATATATTGAGTCATTTTTGGTTTGATACTCGATTTGTAGTTTTTTTTGGACCCCCTTGTGGTAGGGGTTGGTCTATACAGAAGTTTTTGGTCTATGTTTAGGTTTCTCATTTTAGTTTGTGTTGGTAGTTTTAGAGCTGATGTGTGGGTAGTTTCAATGTTGGTCATGCTAGTTGTGTTCTTATGGTGGGGAAAACCCTCTTCTTTTCCTCATGGTTCTTATCGATGCAGTTTCTCTTAGAGTTGGTTGGGTGTGACTGGTAGAGTGAAAGGTTACACTAAGTCTTTGGTTTTTTTGGACTTGTTTAGTTTTAATCTTGAGTTTGACCTCTCATTTGGTTGGGTGACTTTCTAAGCACATAAAGTTTTTGTGGTGGGGAGAATTTTCACACCCCAACCATATTTTTCCTTATTTTTTATTTTTTTTATTCTTTTTTTAGAGTTGGATATTTTGGTTGAGGTTCAGGTTAAATTCTTGATGAAAATTTTTTATTTTTTGATCCTTTGGGTGGTTTTGGACCTATGCACAGTTTGAGCATGGTTTTGACCAAACTATGCGAGCTCCTATAGCGACCATGCACCCTTCTTTTTATAGATCATGTCTTGTGCATGGTTAGAGTAAACTGCATAACAAGTGTATGAAATGGCTCTGTTAAATGATAGATTTGAGTTGCATGGTCAACACACAGTTTCTCAAACCATGTGGTCATCTCATGCATGTGCCCCATCTTTCCATAAGGGTGCACACAATTGGTGCATGGTCTGGTAGATTGTGCAGCCTTCTCAATGTTCAAAAATAAATTAAATGAAAATAAAATAATGAAAACAAAATAAAATTAAAAGAAATTTTTTTAATAATAATAATATTATTATTATTATTATTCTTATTATTTTAGTTTTTTAATTAAACCCTCAAAATAGGGGTCTCCCTCTTCCTCTTCCCACCTGACCATGACGTACCCCCTGTCCACACTCCTCCCTATCTCGCAGGACTTCCCTCAGTCGAAGCTCCTTCAGTGAGCCACCACCCTCCCTCTGACAGCCATTTCTTCCCCTGATTCGGTGTTCAATTTGGTTGGTCTCTTCTCCCCTATTCTCCCTCTATTTTTTTCATTTTCCTCTCTTCTGTGTGGTGTGCACACTATAGTCTAACCCTAATTTGTTTTGGGTGTTTTTTTGTTAATTCTTGATGGTTAGGGTGCATTAGGTCCCATTAAGACAAGTTATATCCACTTACGTCAAGGTCATCAGGTTTTACTTTAATTTCAAGTAATATTTATTTGGTTCCTTTGCTTTGTCCTAAATTTAAATTAAGGGTTTTGTGGTTTTTGAGTTTTTGATAATTTTTCTAGAGTGTGTTGGATCTCTTTAATGTGGTTTCAATCTGTGGGAGTTGAGGGTGATTATATGTGCATGCATAGTTAATTCATATATATATACCCTCTTTTTACATATTCTATCATAGATATGTGAATATGTAGAATGTTGTTGGGGGTATTTATATATATGTGTGTGTATAAATGAATATACATGTAAGTGTGAAGGGACGGTTTGAGTGGTTTTCATCCAAAGAGGCATGTTTGAGGTAGGTCACCCTATGTCCAAGATTTTAAATTGAAAACAATAATTTATTGTGTGTTTTATTGGGTGTTTTCATTATATTATAATGTTATTAAATTGTAGAAAAAATATAATTCTGAAAAAAATTGGTTTATTTCATGTTTTTCATCACATTTCTTATGTTACACTATGGTTTTTTCTTATTAAAACATTTTCTCCATGCTAGTTTTGTAACACTAGGCTTATTAAGTGATTTATTAGTTTTCAAAAATAAATCATATTGGGTGAATTGGAAATGTCCAAAGATGTTTAGCCTTTAAACCTTTTTTATAGAAGTTTAATGACATGTTTGACTTTAAAAAGAGCTCCAAAGTGGTTTCCAAAATGGGTTTCGGTGTATGATGGGTATTTCCAAAGATGTTTGTTGTGTGAAAAATAGTTGTGAAAATTGACTTGAATGAAAATGGTTTCATAAGTGCTTTTTTTTAAAAGAGGAAGTTTCACATTTTAGTAAGTTTGAAAAATTTTATGGATTTTGGTGTGAATTTGAGGTTAATTGGTTATTTTAATTTATTAAAAGGATTTATTTATTTTAAGCATAGTTTTTAGCTTGTTTTTAAATGTGTAGTTCATTGGTTTTTAAATTGAAATTTTAAATGGTATTGGAACTTAAAAGTGTTGAGTGATTATGTTTTCTAAAATGAAAGTATTCCTTGTAAAGTAATGAGTCCAGTTTGGCTCTTTGAGAATGATTTGTGGAAGTTAAAACCCCCTCTTGATTCATTCCCCCCTTGTTTGAAAAATGTGATGTGAGTGTTAATATTTGATTTGTAAGATGTTCCTAGTTAAGAGGCTTGTGCATTATAGTGTGACTTAAAAATTGGGATGCACTCAAGGAGGTAGATTGGTGGTTAGAGGTTGGATGAGTTTTTGGGTAAAGAAAATGATATGTACATATATGTTTTCTTGATAAAAACTCGTCACTATTTGAAATAGAGAACATGGGAAACCTGAGTATCTAAGTGGATGAACTAGAACTATTTCCCTAGTTGATTCGAATGTGGCTAAGCCCATATTCATCTAACAAGATTGATGCTACAACACTAACAAAACATGTGACATTATCGAATACCACTATACCTTGGGATTAATTCCCCTCTAGTGGATCATGTATAAGAATTTTGTTGGTATTTAATTATGATATAGAGACCATTAGACCTTGGGATGGGATCCCCTCTAATGGATCGTACATGATAATGTTGTTGGTAGTTGAGTTGGGGAATTTTTATCATTGAGGTATAAGGTTTCTAGGGTACCACTTGTGCTAGTTACCTATAGAGATTTCCAATGGTGCTTTCTTGTGACATGATACTTGTGAAGTGGTTTCCATTTTAGTTACTTCATGTTTATTTCCTCCTTTATAAAAACCATGTTTTAGTCAAAATTTACATACTTCCATTTTGAAATATATATGCTTGCTTCAAAACTATTTTGGAAATGTGATGGAAATAAAAAAAAATTCTTGAAAATGGAAGCTTGTGATTTGAATTTGAAAAGAATAAAAAACATCATTTTTATATGGTTTTATTTTTAAACTAGCATGAATTGGTTCTCTTTTTAAAGGTAAGGCATAGGGAATAGTTTATTCGGGCATGCCTACTGATTTTTAATAATAATTCATATAGTTTCATTTCTGTTTTTAGCTTTGGTGTTTCTTCAAACCTAGTCTTGGTCGATATAGGGTGATGTTGGTTAATGATCGGTGGAGAAACACCCGGTCACATGGAGGAATGTGCAGTTTTATTTTATTTCCATTTCTAGGGTTTATCTTTTTGTTCATTAGTTTATATTTGTTTATTTGTCTTTTTTTATGGGGAAATCATTCCTAATTGCTTTATTTTGATGCCCGACACTAGTTTCTATCCCATGGGGATCAGGAACGCCCTTCGGGCATTATCACAGACCAGCTCGGGTAACCAGTTAGGGGTTGAATTGGGTTGGTTCATGACACACACACACACACACACACACACACACACATATATATATATATATATATATATATATTTGTGTGTGTGTGTGTTTGTGTGTGTGTGTGTGTGTGTATGCATAAATTACATTGTGTGGTTAATATTATTCATTCCCTCCAATTTAATGGCTAGGTTATAATTGTATTGTTTGAATAATCAGATTAAAATGTTGTTTCATAGAAAATCTATGTTGTGTGAAATGAAATCTTAGCCGGTGTTGCATATAATGAAAGATTAACATAGTGTATCATGCAATGAAATCCATTAAAGAAATCAAATTACTAGAAAATATATTTCATAAAAATCTTGGGGTGTTACATGGAAAATCATGAAGGTCATCTTCAATTTCCATTATCATTTATTCCATACGATTTCCACCATCATTTACACAGGTATTCATATCAAATGATCCATAAACCATAGTATCATCTTAATCGGTGTACATGTTTATTTTTTCCATGTGTTTAGTCTAAAATTTATAGCTCTAATATATTCTGTGACAAATAAAATGTTCTTAAAACTCTTCTAGACTAATTTATATTGAATAAAAAAAATGTAAACATGAATAAAATATTTGAGAAGGGTTGTATGCATGCTCTATTTCAAACTTCATGAACTCTTTAAATCCATATTCATACTCTATTTAAATACGATTAGAATACGTCCATTTTTTATTCATATCCATCCTATTAGTTTATAAAATATTCATTTTGTATAAAAACAAATAAATACCCATAAGATATTCATAATCAAAGTATAAAGTTATATATAATTATAAAATGGGGAACCCAACATTTGATTGTTATCAGTTATGATTCCTAACAAGTTATCATTTTATACAAGGGTGACATGAAAAGAAATAACTTAGGGTAAACATGTATATGTTGGTCTGAGTTTTTTATTTGATGTTGTGTGGGATAAAAAGTTGGTAATAAATATGTTTGAAAATGAAATTTATTTATTATTGGATGGAATACTTCCCTTGGAAATTCTTTTTATTGCTTTTCATTTAATTGTGAACTCGATTTCTAAATTTGTGTAAAAATATCTTTCCTTGGGACATAAAAGGTCATGTAATCATTGGATTTTGACACTAGGTCAAGGATCTTGGAATTTCATGAAACGAATGGATGAATTTTTTTTTGATGATAGAAGTGAATTCGGTTTCCATGTTACTCAATTTTTAGGTAGATTATTAGAGGCCATTTATTATAGGAATAATAACAAATATATATGTATTATAACCCACTGATGAACCCATATTTTAAAAATATTATATTTGTCAATCTTAGGTATATTTTACATGTCCTATAATATAAAAAACCTCTATTTGATTTCATTAAAAACAACACTAATACATTATATTAATAAATATTCAAAAAAAATAGTTAGCATAGATTTCAAATCATTGATATCCAAAACATTTTGATTCCTCATATAAAAATGACATAGGGAACTATTAGATATCTACCATATATAGTAGTCCAATCCTTCACTAGTATATCCAAAATATTATACTCACTCATAACAAAATCCATACCACATGTATAGTTAGGTTGGTTATAAAAAAATTTATAAAATTCTTCCACTATCTTATAATCCTGTATGTGTTTGAGGTAAATGTGTTCTAAATTAGAACTTTTTATGGGTGAAACTCATACCATTCCTAATGATACATAATAGATAAAAATAATAATAATAATATGTACATGGGTTAATTAAAATGAATAATGTTATAAATAAGAAGATAAAAGTTATACATACCCACAAACCTCAAACTATGATTAAATTTTTCCTTGTCCACCCCTCATATTTAAGGTAAATAAATAAGAAAATGAATTTGAAAATTCATTTTCTCAACATCTATATTAACCAATGAACACTCACAACACCTTCAATCCTAGGAGTCCTATTCTAATACAAAAAAGAAATATAACAATCTAAAACACCTTGAAACCTCCCTAGGAATTGAATTGTCTATTATATAACTATTTACGAAAATTTAATGTGAAAATAGGTTGAATAAAAAATAATTTTGTGTCCTCACACAATGGGAAACCTCATACCCTTTAAAGTCTATCTAAACATGATATAAACCTTGTATTATAATATCATAAATTATATACCTCACACTTTATATATTAACATGATCATATCGTAAATACCTAAAATAAAATACACGCTAAACCTATATAAGAAACCCATTTAATAGGTATCTCAAATCATAGATAATATTAATAAAAACCATATGTTTACATTTAAAAAAATATTCTTATTTTTAATTATATAAAATTTAATTCAATGTTTATTATCACAAAAAAATGACCAATTACCCATTCAATAAAGTAATACCTTTAGAAATAAATTTTCTAAATTTGGGGTCTCACAACAATGCATACCAAATTTAAAGAACCATGATTAGGAAGAATTATAGAATTATAATATCGTCAATATAGATTTATTTATGTTAAAAAGGATTATTACTCTAGGTAATTTAGTAATTGAATGAAATTCCAAGATACCTAGGAGTTAAAAATGGCATGGGTAGCACCATATGTTTGCAATAAACACCCACCCTACCCATCCACAATGAATATCATGGATTATAATTTTTCACCACACATGTGATCTACAGGTAATTATATTAATTTTAATGATAATTATTTATGACTAAGTAATGATACATGGGATAATGCTTCACTATATTCTAATATTAATTCATGACCTGAACAATATTATTCATAAAATCAGGGGAATGGAAGGAATTCCTAGAGGGAATAAAGAGAATTATCCATTGGAAGTCAAGAACCATTTTACTATGTTAGAATTTGAAGTAGTTTCTATGATATTTTTGTGTAATGATCAATTTGAGACAAGTCATTTTATGAAAATAAATGGATTATATGAACTATCTTTCAAAATTATAGAATTTTTATCCCTATTACCTGAATTTAACCCATATACTACTTGGACTTGGTCCAGATATAAGGGTTCCCTCTAACAAATTAAGTTGTTTTTGGTATTTTGGAATTTAGTAAACTATGGAATATATTGGTTGTGTGAGTTTTCACTTAAATCAAAAAGGTATTTTTGAAAAAATTTAAAAAAATGGATTTTGATGGATAGGAGGGAACATTTAAATGGTAAATTTGGAAGAAAAGAAAAAATATAAAATTTAAAGAAGAATTTATCAAAGGAAAAAATGTTTTTCAAGGAGGAGAAAAAATGGGTCATTAATAGTCATCCAAAATCAGAAAATGAGCCAACATTGTAAAATTGAGCCTAGCATGGGTTGTCTTTAGGAATGAACATTGAGAAGCAAGAGGAGCTCCCGATGGGTGGTGGTACTGGCCATGAAGATCGATGCGGGGTGGCACTAACAGTGCTTATCCACCCTAGTGTTATCGTGCTAGAGAGAGTAGGAGAGATCATTGATACTCATGGAGTTTAGTTCACACCATGATTGGGCTTACAGTATAAAGAGAGGTGATCAATGACACTGATAAATGAGAGAATGAGAAAAAAAATAGAAAACCTTAGGTTTGAGAGATAAATTGTCCTATAGAAGGTCGACAGGGAGCAGTGGCAGAGTTAAACTTTTGCGAGAGCTTGAACGGCATGAGGGAAATCAGTTTGGTTAGGATTCTATTTAAAATATTGGGAAGGGTTTAATCAATCTTTCAAAAAACACTGATAAATAGGGGTTTACTTAGTGAAAAAATAATAAACACTAATAAAATAACTTTTTATCAATGCTAAGAAAGCGGTGATAAAAAATATATAATTCATTTTAATAATATATCCAATATAATTAAAAAATTTAAATGTATATAATTATAAATATATATATATATATAATTATAAATATATTAAAATAATTGTAAATATGTATTTATAAATATAATTATAGATATTTATATATATAATTATAATTTAAAATATATATATCTATAAATATATGTTTAAAAATATTTATAAATATTTCTATACAATTATATATATATTTAATAAATTTATATAAATATAAATATAGAAAATATATTCAATATTTAAATATATTTATTATAATTTAATAATTATTTAAATATATTAATATTTATTTATAATTATATAAATAATTTTTTAAAAAATTATTTTTTTATTAATAATTATAAATATATAATTTTATAAATATATTAAATACAAATTTAGAAATATATTTATTCATAAATATTTATTTACAAATATATTCTAAAAATTATTAATGAATATATAATATTAAATGCTTAAATGTTAAAAATGAGTGAAAATGAATAATTAAAAATTAATACACTTTAAAAATATTTAAAAATGGATAAGTTTTATTAATTATACAAATTATTAAAAAAATATGGATATATATTGAAATGAAGATGAATATATATTGAAAATATTAAAACAATGTAAATAAATATGTATAGATAAATATTATAAATTGATTAAATTCCAAAAAAAATAAAAAACAAAAAATATTAAAATGAGTAAATAATACAAACTAAAAAATATTAAAAATAAATAAATAAAATTTATTGATTAAAACATAATATATTAAATATATTATTTTACTAAATGAAATTATAAAATAAATATTAAAATTTTAATAAATTACATAAATATTAGGTGTGTGTGTGTGTGTGTTTCTATATAAGATTTCATTTGTTATGTAAATATTTGTGTGTGTGTGTGCAAGTTTGAAATATATTAAATTGAGAAATGACATTATATAATATGTAGCATCTATTAATGAAATAAATAATAAGAACAATGAAAAAATTTAAAAATGAATAAATATTATTAATTATATTGATAATTTAAAAAAAATGAAAAAATGAATATTTATATATGTTAAAATGGAAATGAATATGTATTAATTATATAAATTAAGACCATAGTAAAAACATTAAATTTTAATGAACAAACGTGTATAAATAAATATTAGAAAATTAATAAAATTACAAAAACATTGAACAACGAAAAATTAAAAAAGAATAAATTATAAAAATATTAGATATATTAATGAATGATTATGTTTAAAAACATTAAAAATGATTGAATTACAAAAATATTAAATGAATAAATATTTAAAATCTATAAATTATAAAAAAAAAAGTAAGCACACACTTAACATTAACAATGAATAAATTATATTAAATGAATGCATGTTAAAAATGAGTGAAATTTCATTATATATATAAAATTAAAAAATTAATATCTTTTTTATAATTAATAAAAATGAATAAAATTATTAAAAATAGAATAAATTTAATATATGTATATATAAAAATAAATAGTATATTAATTATTTAATTATTATATTAACTATTTAATTAGTATATAGAAATAAATAGTATATCAATTATTTAATTAGCATATTAAGTATTTATTAATTTCATTCATTTTTATAAATTATAAATTATATATTAATTATTTAATTATATATATATATATAATTAATATATTATTTATTTTTATATATATTTTAAATTTAATTATAAAAAATTTGGGGGTTTCTCAATCCAGCTCGTGAACCCACATGTATATATTTTTAAATAAAAATGAATATATATTAATAAATAAATAAATTTAATATATATATATATAGTAATAAATTATATATTAATTATTTAATTAGTATATTAAGTATTTAATAAATTTATTCATTTTTATTAATTATAAATAGATTATTACTTATTTTATTATATATATAATATTTTGTAATTTATTAATTTTTAATTAAATAATTAATATACCATTTTGTTACTATATGTATATTCAATTTCATAAATTATATATATAATTAAATTACTAATATATTACTTATTTATATATGTCAATATATATTAATATATATCAAATTTTAATATATATCAATATATTTTTATATATATCAATACATTTTTTTATATATGAAATAAGAATTTAATTATAAAAAAATGAATCCATAAAATAAATATTAAAAACAAAGAAATTTTAAAAAAATATTAGGTAAATAAAAATTAAAAACAAACAAATTTAATATATATATATATATATATTAATATTTAATATATTCATATATATCAATATATATTTTTATATATGAAATAAGAATTTAATTATAAAAAATTTAGGAAATCAACTCGCCCTCAACCTGAAGAGCCTGCCATTTAGCCAGCCCAACAAGAAAGGCCTACTAAAAAAAGGGTGGGCCTTGGAATTGTGGTTTGTTGGCTGTAGTAGTTGTTGGTTTGGGATGTGTGGAGGTTGAGATGGTTGTGTGGATTTATAGTTGTGTGAATAAAGGTGGTCTGTGGATATGCAGTGCATTTTTTGGTCATTTGGTTTAGCGTGTTTGGATGGTGGTAGAATTTGAGGTGTGATAAGATCCTTGAGAGGTATCTCACATGGGTTGTTGTTCAGATCCCTTTCCTTCTGGGTTTGGTTTTAGATTCTTGAGGGAGAGAATCGTTTGATAGGTATCTTATGTAATGTCTTGTGCCTTTTCGGCCCATTAATTTACCAATTTTGTGTGTTGGGGGTGTTTCAAAGGATTTTTTGTGGTGGTTAGAGGTGCAACGTAGCTGTTGTAGGATATTCATGTCATGAAAGGGGTACATGACGTGAATTGACGGTTCACGACTTATATATCCAGACAGTTCCATGGCTTGTATACAGTTGAAGGGGAACCCATGAAATGGATTCACATCATGAAAGTAATTCATGATATGTAATTAAATAAAGGCCAAGGTGACATGATTTTCAATGGAAGTTGGATTTTTTGTAAATCCTATGGATTTCACACTATGAATGGGTTACATGACATGAAAATGTCGGGATTCTAGATTTTAAATCCTTTTTCTTGGACAATTTGTATCCATTCAGTTGCACCTCTCTCTCTCTCTCTAGTTTTTGAGAAAACCCTAGGTGATTTTGAAGGATCTTATATCCCTATATCCATTTCCATGATTTTTTGGTTCTGATGGATGCCTATTGGTGATCTGTGGTGAGTTATCCTCTATTCCTCATAGTTTTCCTTCCATTATTCATCATAGATTTAATGTGGTGGTGTGGTTTTGTTTTGGGTTCTGAGTTGGGATATTTTTTTATTACCCTTGATGTGGTATAGGTTAATCTATGGTTTTTTCATGTGGTTATGGTTTTCAGGCATTTCTACTTCGCCCTATAGTGTGCAACGAGTTGGAAAAACTTCTTTGAGGTAGGGAATCTCTCATTTCTCACTTTTTTGTATCATGCAAGAGGTTTTTTCTCTTGATTATATATGGGGGTGGTTTTTCTGGCTTAATTAAAGATAAAGAATTGGGTAATTTAAATTTATGTGGAAGAGGAATGATTCTCAGGATTTTATAGCTTTGATTTTATTTTGATATTTTGATTGTGTAGGTTAAATGCCCTACTGAAAATCATGGTCATTGGTGGATTTTTTTGTGCTGATTTGTCATGAGTTATGGAAACCATTATTATTTTGGAATCACCCTAAAATTGAAATTAGATAGCCACTTATATTTTTTTAGTAAATTAGTTTCCCTTGGATTTATTTCTTGTGTGATAACACTCCTAAAATAAAGTGAAATGTGATGAAATCCCCTTTGATAAATCTGTAAAATGATCTTTGATGTGTTGTGATGTGTGTTCATGTTTTGGGGTGGAGATGTGTGGTTGATAAATGTTGTGGTGTGATGTGTAGTTTGTTTGTCCATGATTTTAGGGTGGTGTGGTGATAGTTTGTTTGGTCATGCTTTTAGGGTAGTGGGGTGATGGTTTGTTTAGTCGTACTTTTAATGAGGCATGCTAATGATTTGATTGGATGTGATTTTGGGGCGGTGAGGTGATGGTTCATTTGGTCGTGCTTTTTGGTGGTGAGGTGGTTTTTGTTTGGTCTTTCTTTTAGTGTGGCATGGTTATGGTTTGTTTGGTTGTTTTTTTGGGTCGGTGAGGTGATGGTTTGTTTGATCATGCTTTTGGGGTGGTGAGGATATAGTTCGATAGGAATGATGATTTTCTTATGGTGTATAGTTTAATTGTTCTTAAATCTAGGGTATTGATGGGATAATTATTTAACAATGATTGAAATGGATAGGGTTTGGTTTGGATAATGGGATAGAAATGATTAATGAAAAAATGAATGGTGGTTTGTGTGGTTAAATGTGGTTGATGCTTAATAATGAATTGAATGGACTAGATAATGGAATTTATTGGTGGTTTGATATGTGTCTTATGGTTTGTGTGGGGTTATATATTTATAGGTGGAAAATAAATTGGCAGTGTTGTGAGTTGGTTAGTGTTTTGTTGTGAACCCATAGGTCAGGCTTGTGTGTGGTTTATATATATAATTTTATATTCATTATTATTTCTATACATACCCCACCCATGTTGACACCAGTATTTTCAAATGGAGGAGTTTTTTTCAACATTCTAGTGATGAGGATGGCTAGAAGGTTACCCTCTCTTTCCCTCCCTCTCTCTTACAAGCAAGTAGATATACACAGGCTATGGTGACCGGAGGTCTGTTAGTGCACTAGGTGATGGACCAGGTGTCTTCGGAAGAGATGTGATATGACTGTGTTGTGGGGATACTTATAGTGGGGTTGTTCATGATAGGAGGATGGAACAAGGTTGATCTCCTTCATGTTCATGATACCCTACTACTCTGGTTATGGTATTGGTTTTTATGTGATGGAGCATGTGTTTTTGGGAGACATGAGATGTGATCGTGCTATGGGCGTTGGCCTAGGTGTCTTCGGGTAAGATGTGATATGATCATTCTTTGAGTTGTCTTATATTTTGAATCATTCATGGTATGAGGAGTGCATGAGGTTGATGTACTTTATGTTCATGATACCATACTACTCTCGTTATGGATATGATGTGATAAACCAGGTGTCTTCGAGTGAGATGAAATGTGACAATTCTATGGGGAAATGGTCTATATGTCTTAAGGCGTGATGTGATGTGACCATGTTATGGAGTGTTGGTATATGTTATTCAGAAGATATGGGAGCACCATGACGTACAGTATTGGGGTGTGACAGTAGAAAATCAGAGAGAAAGTGGAGTGGGGTACCCTTTATCGATATGATTCTTATTATATTATTATACTTTCCTTGTGTTATTTGGTGACCATGCCTTTGTGAGATTGCTAGGGATAGTTGACCTATTTAGGTGCTGTTAGTTCTTTTTTTCTCACAAGTTCATTAATATGATTATTTCACATGTGCACGAGAGACTTTTGTCTTCCTATTGATTCTATTTGTATACTCAATCTACGTATATAAATTGATTTTTTGGTTTCGAGGAGTATTATGTGGATCATGATGGACAATACTAGATCATAACTTTTTATACAATTGTTGTGTAGCTACTTTTGATTTGCTTTTGGGTATTTACTTTTGGATAGATTTTACCTATATTAATTTTATTTATGCATATGTTGTGGGATGGTTTTGGTTTCCTTTTTCATTTTTTCATTGAGTTTCTTGTGGTTGATTCATCTTAACACCTGATCTTATTCATATTATTAAGGTTAAGAACTCACATTCAGTGGATTTTTATACCCTCAGTTCTAGTCTTCAACTCAAGGCCTACTGGATTTAGGACTTGGAGGGTCATTATCTCTCTCCTCTCATTGTAGTATCTTTGGCGGGAGGGCATCGTAACGGCCACCATCATGTTATATAGGAAAACATTGTATAAGTTTTTATTGACACTTTAAATAGATGGTTTATATAATCTAAAATATCTAAATACATATAGCAAGAACATTTCATGTGATCCTATATGCCTAATCATAATACATGTATAGAATCCTATCATCATAGGCTAAGATCCAAAATCAAAATAAACCTTAAATCCAAAATCCAAGTATGACACCTGTGATGAAACAATTTAACTGTAACATTGTAAACCAAGAACAAAATTCTAATTATAGTGAACCAAGCCTTTTACATATATTATTACATGGTCTTTAACATAAACATCCATTAATTAAAACCCAACGATCGTGAGGCCTAGTGTCTTTGGAAGTTAAGGTTCATAATACATCAAAATGAGAATAAAATGAACCTTCATTATTTTTTTCTCCATAATGAGGTCCTAAATCATTTAAAGATTCTAAAACTACATGGGATAACTTTGGGAATACTAGACAAAAATGGGTGATCTAAAAATCCTAGTAAGGGAATAAACATGATAAGGAAACATAACATGTGATTCAAAGGTATAGCATGATATCATAAAATAGAAATATAATGAGTAATAACATAGAATCATAACATAATGAAAATAGTATCATAACATCATGGAATCATAGGAAATATCATAAAAATATAAAACATGATATAAACATAAGTTAAGGATAACTACCATGACAACATCACATGGTAGAAAAATTCCCTTGGTGGATTAGGCTCACTCCCTAATCACATACATGATGTCTCATGAGACTTAAACATTTCCCAATAAATTATAGGGATATATAATTTTAGGACCACCCATCACATTCATATCATGTACATGTATATGTGTGCCACATAAGGGAATAAATCATAGGGAATAGATATAAGAATTACCCATGTAAAAAAATTGGTTTCATAATCTTCCCTCATATCATAACCAAAAGAGGTTTCTTAAAGATAGAATTTGAGAAATGAACATAATTCATGTATTACCCCATCATAATAAGAGATAATAGGCTATTTATATATATTATATAAAAATATAGTTAATTTATAAGCAATCCATAACATCAAAAAATTTCCTCATTGATGAAAATGTATTTAAAAGATTACATGGAATACTTCTTTAGAAAAATAACCTTTTCTCTTTGAAATCACTTCTAAAAAATCCAAAAAAAATCCAAAAAAATCCAAAATTTTATATAAAAAATTTTATTTAATATAAAACATAGAAAATTATAACATAATAATCAAATAATTGAGTGGTCTTGATGGAGGTTAATTATGTACATGTATTATAAAAAGCATTCCTTTCACGCTATTATAAAAAAAGTTAAAAATTACCTTATTCAGAAAATGAAATAAAGATTCATTTCAAAAAAAATTGGAAAAATAAAAACATGGGTAAAAATTTATTTAATAAATCATTTTTTATAATTTTAAAAACATTTTTGAAAATATTTTTTAAAAACATGGATATAGAAGAAGTAATATTTTTGACGGAAGAGAAAAATGAAGTCATGTATTCTTAAAAACATTTTCTCAATAATTTTAAGTAAAAAAGTGATGAAAATAATACTATTAATTTAAAATTACATTACTTACTGGTTGAGAATAAAATTGATGGGTTTTATTAGACAATAATCAAATAATTTCCTATAATCAAAAATCAAGCATAAACAACCTCGATTAAAATGAGATTGAAACATAAACCCTTAATGCTTTGGTAACTATTGAATCATAACTCCCATGAATGAAATTAATTGTAACTTAAAATATAATAAATTATAAAGTATTCATGATATAATATGTAATTTGGCAGTATATATACCATTTAAAATAAATTAGGTGCATAAAAGAACTTGTGTCTCAGATAAGGATGTTTTAAGATGAAACTGTTACCACGAGCCCATACTTTGTCATGTATGTATTTTATCTCTTGTATAATAAATTTATATCAATTATTTTATTTAATAATAACCTTTTCCAGGTGGATAGTGGGATTATAGGGATGATTGAAGGAGCACGCGCTCTCTCTAACCGGTCGGTGGATTAGGGTTCGTGGCAAAGAACTTCCCCCCTGGTCACTTCGACACCCGTCTATTTTTAAAAATCAGGACCTTCAAGGCTCTAGCATTGGATGATGCTGAAGTTCGTGCTTTTGATGGAGAAATAGAGAAAGTTAATGGGGGGAACACAGCCTCAGCTTCTATGAATGATTAGTGTACGGTGGCGGTATCGACTTCTGTAATTGCACAGTGTGAGGCGGCGCCAACTAAGGTTCAAGATGATCGAGATCTCAAAGAGACAAAGTTATTGCCGACACGACATAGATATGTGGGTGAGTGATCTTCTATAATGGTGGCGGCATCCAAGGATTGTGATAATATAGATCACGTGGTGAAGAGCAGGGATTTTTTGGTGTGACCTCATTCTCATGATGTGGATACAAGATGGGCTCAATCCTTTTCTGTGGATGTTGGCTCTGTGGATAATCTCCGGAAGGCTCCATTTGGGATGGATAGGGAAAGAATTAAATAACACACCAAACTGTTCTCTGATTCTGATGCGGGATTGGTGAACCTGAAGGTGAGATAGGTTCCTGATGAGGAAATTTCTCTAAATCGAATTTTTTCTTACTTCAAAGGTGTGTTGGACTCTTCTATTCAAAGAAAGGGAAACATTGCACGCATCGAAGAGGATCCCAATGCTATTTCTTAATAGCTTAAAATGGGTGATTTCTCTATTATTACATGATTATTTCTTCTTAAAGGATCTCAACCTTTGAAAATTGATGAACTGAAGAAGCATATTTCGTCAATTTGGGGATTTACATCCTGGAAATGTATCTCTCTAGGATAAGGATACTTACATATGCTCTTCCCCATGGAAGAAATGAAAGTTTGATCCTGGGTATTTGGTTCTATTTCTCTCAAACTAGGTATTTTTCACCTCTGTGAATGGGATAAAAAAAATCCCTTTGAGGTTGGTAACACCACCACACAAATTTGGGTAAGAGTGAATTGATTGAATTGAATTCTTTAGAATCCCAAAATTTTGTATGATATTTCTCTGTCAATTGGGATTCTTATAAAAATTTAAAAGGAAATTGAAGTGGATCATTTTGGTCACTATGCCCAGTTCTTAGTTGAGGTTGAATTGGGATCAAGCATTGTTGATAAGGTTATGCTTGAAACTGATGATGACATTATTTAATTGAAGATCATCTATGAAAAAATGCCAAAGTTTTTCAAAAATTGTAACATTATAAGTCCTGACTAGTCTACTTGTAGGTGCTCAATAGTTTGTAACTTTTTTTTCTTCACATGTACATGAGATAATCAATTGTCCTAAAAATAATAAAATTACACATGTTCGGAATCCTGATTGTAAGGGTGAGGTTGGTCCTTCCATTCCTTCTAACCAAAAAGTGCAAGGAGTAGTTCCTAAGGATGTTGTCAATCCTACAGTTGAAGAGGAGGGTTATCGGTCATGTATCTCACCCAATATCAATGCCTAGACTTCTAAGAATACATCAAAGTCTTGGTCTTCCATCTTTTATAAAGAGGCTAATTTACAAAATGTTGATACTAATTATCAAGGCAATGGTATTGGTTTGCAACAAATTCAAATTTCTTCATCTCCTCAGATGTTAGATCATGATGATAACTGCAAAGCTGGTAAAGAAAAAATGGTTTATTTGGATATCCAAAAGGGTGATAAAGTTTTAGAAACTGACCCTCTGGTCATTTTTAAACCTTTTCATGCTTCTTCAAAACCTGTTGTGGAAAATCAAGGCTTTCATCTTGTTTTTTACAAGAAGTCAAAATATGCAGGTGGGTTGATTACAGGTAATTCTTCCTTTGGTCAACATATTAATGAAATCACTAAAATTCAAGATACCACTCAGGGCTCTCATAATGATACTTAGTAGATCCTTTCCCAGTCTACTGTAATTGAGGGATTCACTTCTCTTAGCAAAGGAAAATAGCATGAAGAAATCTCTGATTCTGATAGAACTGATGTTGAGACACTTTTACAAAGGCTTTAAGAACTTTATTTCAATAGAATAAGATCAAGAGGTTAGGGTAATGTTAATGGAAGGGTTTAATGGCATGAAATTCAAGAAGAAGAGAGAAATCTAACTTCCAGATTGATGAAAAAGATAGGTAGATAGTTTTCTACCTTGGGCGCTTCCTTGTTTTCTGTACTCTTTTTGGATACTTTCTTCTGAATTATTTTAAATAAAAATATTGAGGTAATGGGACCACGCCATTAATAACAAAATAAAAGAACCTTTTCTAGGTTTAATCCCAAATATTTAAACCATTTACTTCATTTATTTTAATAACATTTTTAATTACAAAATCATTTATTTCCACATTTGGTATTTTGAGGAAGCTCGGTTCATAATTTCAAAATAATGTTGGTGTGTTGACCATGGTTAGAGGGACCATTGTTCCATAATCTATAGAATGATAATAATTAAATAATTATAATTTTATACTTAAATTATAATTCTAAAAATAACCATGGATTATGGTTATGAAAAATGAATTATGTTACAATCATGGAAACGGTAGTCCGTACGTATGCATGTATAACATTTTCATTTTTCAAGGATCATGATAGAAAAAAGGTAATTGTTATTATATATTTACATAATTATAATAATATCATAAATATAATATTATTTCTCTAAATAAACTTACATATATCATCTATGTGATGTCGTAATAAAAATGAATCGCATCGCTTCGCGAGGCGGTAGTCTGTCGTACACATGAACGACATTAACATTTTTCCATGGATGGTAAGGTAAGAAGGTATATGATATATTAATTTTACAAAATTATTAATATTTCATGAATATTATATATAATAATTAAATCCATTATCACTAACATCATTGATAGGTGATGATGCAAAATTAATTACATCGGTTCGCGAGGTGGTAGTCTGTTGTACAAATGATCGATGGTTTCATTTCCCATTTAATGGAAGTGGACATAGATTTTTTGTATACCAATAACAGAATAAAATATTAGTATATATTAGATACTAATTTTATTATATGATCATTATTGATTAATATTTTAAGGAGCTAGAATAAGAAATAAAACAAAGATTCTTAGTGAAGAACGTTACCCCTTCTTTAGACCACCTCTTTATGATTATACCTAAATCCTTCCTATAAAGAATTTATGATCAACCCAAGGGTTATAGGATGAGGGTAGGGAAGTAAGGAATTTATCTCGATAGTTATTTTTAGAATCAATGTGTTTTTGAAGTGTGTAAAGGAGATGAGAGGGGTTCCCTTTTATAAGGGAGTAGGGGGGCATTATTGTAAATACCAAAAACTATTCAATAATAGAAATTCACTCTCAAGAAAAATGCCTAAAACATTAAAAAAGGATTATAGGAGATATAATTCAGATAAAAACATATACCTTTCAAGATAAAAATGTTTTAAACATGTTTTCCTCTTTACCTCTATGGTTACTCACTTTTACCCTTTTAATTTTCTTACCACGGTAACTATTTTTTTACAGTTTTTACAATTCATTATAACCAAAAAATTAAGTTGAACATATTATATAATACTAATTATATTGATTCAAAATATAGAATCCATTTTAAAAAAATAAATTCACATAAGTGGAAGAATTTAATTCAAATTCAAACCCTCAAAAGTGTTGAACAAATGGTTTTAATCAAGAAATACATTTTTTATGCATAAGATGATCTTATAATAAATATATGACAAGTAATAATAATTAAATTAATTTTGATTCATATATATATAATCTTTAAATTACACTTAAATCATTCATCATTAAGGGTTATTTTAATTAGTTAAAATTGAGAAACATTATGGAATTTAAAATAGTTTTCAAAAAAATGTGTTTTAAAGCTTAAAAATAAACTTATATTAAAATCCAGTATAAATATGATTTAAATTTAATTAATTATATTTAACTTAAATAAAAAATAATTATTTTACTTATAAATCAAATTATAATAACAATTTTACTTTTAAATAATGTAATTTATTTAAAATAAATGATCGTTTTACCAAAAATCAGTATTTTCACTATTCATTGAAAAATCAATATTTTATGAAAAATTAAAAAAAATTAACCTTAGTTAATATAGATATTATAATTTCAAAAATAATTTAAAATTAATAAAATAAAATTTCTAAATTTCCAAAAAATAATTACAATATATTTTCATAAAAAATAATTAAATCGTTTTTTAGAAAACTTATTTTTTTGAAAAATAAATGTATTTATTAAAAATTGAGTGCTTATTTCCTAATAATTTATATATTTATTAGAAAATTTATATTAATAAATTAGTTAATTCTTTTCATACCCACCAGTTTAATGGCTAGGTTATAATGGTCAAATTTAAATAATAATAATATTTTAATAGTATAACGTGGTTTGTTATAACAAAGTATTACATGTAACACAAGATATCCAAGAAATCAATTTTATTTAAAGATAAATATATGCTAAATTCCTAGCATATTTCATTCTCACCTCTTAAATAAATTGTGTCCTCTAAATTTGAACTTAAACTCAATAATCAATGGTTTGACATCTGAAAATACCATTATTGAAATCCCATATCATAAAAATAGTTGATAAAACTTCCTCTTAAAAGAATTAAAGGGGTATAAAAAGGTCATCTATAATAATACATGACTAAGATTCTATGTAGGAGAACATTGGTGAGAATTAAAAATATATACAAGGAAGAAAATCATAAATAATTATAGAGAGTGATAGATATCATTGATCAAAATAAAGTGAATGGACATGAGAAAGTTAACAACCACAAAATCATAAATCTATGATGAGTTAAAAGTACATTGAGTCATCCAATATGAAGGTAATATGATAAAAAAATCAATATTATTTTCCTAGAGATATAAGATCCTTTTACCATCTACACTAAGAGAATAATGAAATATACTTACATGAAAAGTGTAATTTAATCCTTTAATCACTTTTCACCATAATCTCATCTATTTCTCCAAACTATGAGTATTCAAGGTGGATATTTTTATGCTTGAAGCACTAAAATTAACTTTTAACAGATCATAAGATTCATAAAAGAGAAACAATTTATTCCATATATCTTTATTAAAACCAAAATAGTTATCACAGTGTAAGATAATACCAAAAATGAATATGAATATATTAATCTCAAAAATTCCACAATAAAACCAAAGGTTTGACATAGATCATTCCTTAAATAAATAAAAATATATCCCAAATAACCTAAATAACCTCAACATAAAAGATGTTTTTAACCTCAAAGTTAATCTCATACCATTCAACTTACATCTCCAAAAATATAATATCATTATTCCCATAGAATCCCTTACTTTAAACATAAAGATTATATATATTTTATCCCAATAAAAATTTTCCAAAAATATCATTAATCGCATTAAAATCCCATCACTTAGAACCAAAAAAGGGGGTTTTGAGAATTTTAACTTATGATTAACCTTAAACACATAAATTTTTGATGGTATACATAACTCTTAAGTTAATCTAACATAAAGACATATATTCATCCAAAATTAACACAATCCTTATATTTTTCAATATTCTTATAACCAAAATATCATTGGTAAAAATACATCTATTAAATATTTATTGAATCACAATACATAAATACTTAAACCCTTTTACTTAAATGATTTTGTATAACATTATCCCTTCCTTGTTCTAGGTCCTAACCCTTAGTTTAGGGCATTTATTCAGATAATTCCCATGTTTCCCATATATATGACATGAAATTCCTTAGAAATTCATTGCTCTTTTATCTCTATTTGCACACAGAAATCATCTTCCCCTTTATTTAATATATTCTTCTAGGTTATTCATCCCACCTTCTTTACATGTAAGAAGTTTAATATTATTTCTTCTTGTTCATTACTATATAAAATTTCCTAAAATTCAATATTTCTATATTTGGCATATTAGGAACCTCACTAAAGTTCATGTTATTAATCATATATCATGATCGATGATTAGAAATAATCACAATATCTTTCCCTCTAGTAATTATCCACTTTAGTTGTATATAATCACTAAAATTTCCATTATATTCAGTTTGAATATGATTCCTCATAGTTATAACCATAATCTAAAACCATAAATAAATGTATGATTAGTAATAATTATAGTTGTAAACCATATAATCATGAAAAAACATTTATAGGATGTGTAAATCATGAAACCTTATTTTAATTATATGACCCCTAAGGTTTATCCTAGTTCATTCATGGTTGTCGTCTATTAAAATCCTTACTTATGGTTCATAAATCATATCCCCCATGAGTGTCAAATCTGGTGTGTAACAAGACCCATTATTGTATACCAGGTGACAATCTCAATACACCCTTTTCAAATTTATTAACCATAGGTACAACTGTGTTTGTGTCATGACCCGCCTTCACCAAAAGGAGGGAAGGGTCAGCAGATTTTCAGTCCCTTTCTTCTTTAAGTTGAAGGATAGATAATGACCCCTGAAACCCTCCCTCAATAGGTCCCGGAGTGGCGACCAGCACCAAGGGCATGAAATCACACACTAAATGGAAGGCATTACCCTTTTTCTTTTAATAGGATCGGGAGATAAGAGAGTTAATCTCACAACACCAAAGATGAAAGTAAAAGTAAATCCAAGAACCATTCCCAATGCATGTTACAAGAGTAAAATCCACAATGTATAAGGAGACTACAAAGAAAAATACCAAAAGAAAGAACAATAGGAACTGAAATGATTTGTCACAAGGTCTGAGCTAGTACTGTCCAGCACGATCCCTGAAGTCCTCCTGGAAACCTGAAAGTAGTTTTATATACGTAGGGTGATCATACAAGTATACTCAGTAGGGAAAAACCAAAGACTCTCATGCACAAGTGGGGAGGCATACTAATGCCCTGTGAGAAAAGAGATAACCAAGAACCTAGCAGGGAAACTAACCACCCAAGCCTCACCAAGGCACACTCTCCAAATAATGCAAGTCAGGTAATGTATAGTAATAGCACATCAATGTTTGGGTACCCCATGCCACTTTTCCCCTGATTATTGAAGACATCCTACGCATCGAACCAATCTCTCCATTCTCATCACAGTCCCACTGCCATACCCAGCCCGCACACACTTGGGTCACAACCTCACCGTAGTCCAACTGCCAAATCCCACCCGCAGACACCTAGGCTACAACCACTAACCTGCCCGCAGACACCTGGGCCACAACTGTCACACGTAACCCTGCCTGCAAACACCTAGTCCAAAACCACCACTGGCATGCCCGAAGACACTTGGGCCTCATCCCAAAGATACTTGGGAAACCACTTGCCTGCATACTGATAGAGCGCTGTCGTGGGCGCCCTCAAATGATTAGTGTGATTTTGGGGTACTTAGGTGCAGCAGAGTGGCTGACCAAGGTCGTCTCTCAAAGGAGGAAGTGAATTAAAACAATTTTTAGAGGTATTCTAGAAATAAAATAAAATAGAATAAAAACACTACTTGAAAGGATGGGGGTGGTTGTTTATAGTTTATGAATCTAGAAGAAGTTTGCTGGAAGAAGATTGTATTTTTTTTTGTTTTTAGTTTTGAAATGAAGTTCGATTCAAATGTCACAACAAGATGATGTTTTTTTAGAAATCTATTTAAAAGGCGTAATCGATCTAACTCTACCTCTTCACTTTATTATTAATCATTATCATTTAAATTAACATTCACTTAATTATGATCCCTTAATTTGTTAAATTCCGAACCCTACGAGAATTAACTTTACCACGAAGATGATGTGAATTTAACCCTAGGCTAACTTCAGAACATGCAATCGCAGCACCCTGCTTTGATTGATGTTCTAAGATTAGATTATGGTCAGTGGTAAATTAAGGCACATATCCATTCTGGAAATGAGGATGAATTTTGTTTAGGGATTATATTTTAACTCTACAAATTTATCCCGTGTGGTCTTGTATTACCGATTAAGATCGCGCTCTCACAATTTACACAAAATCCCGACCTCGCGTGTTTTTGTGTAAATTATTCAATTGCTTGCTTAGTTTCTTACAATTTAAAAACACAATTCATGGATCATATCAAGTGAATTACAGTAGCTCATTGATTCAAAATAATTAAATGAAGAGGGTAGAAGATAGATCGATTACTAAAAGACTACTCTTCCATGGGTGGCGTAATCATCGTAGAAGCGTTTTGCATGTGCAAAGGTTTAAAATGGGTATAACCCAATAACGCTTCTACTAAAGAATTACAGCCCAATTAGGAAGATTAAGAGAAGAATAAATTTAAACAAAACAGAAGAAAAGAGAAGAAATAAAAGAAGAACAAAGAAGTTTATTACATAAACAAAATCATTACAACATGAAGGAGAAGAAGAAGGCTTCGTGGAAGGGATCCTTGCTTCAAGAGATACCCTTATTGAAATGGTTGGAGAATTGGAGTGGATCCACTTCTCCTCTGCCCTCAACTTCCCAATGCACGTTCCAACCCCTCCAAATTAGAAAAAACTCCAATTTATAGAGGGGAGGGGAGGAGAGGTTACAAGTGGTTTCAAGTGTGAATGTGGAAATTCCGCCAAATATTTTATGCCAACTTGAACCGCCCATTTTACCACAAAACGTGTGAATTGGCCGGCCTTCCAGAAGGATCAAATTTGAGTATATGTGTCTTCTATATCCTCTCCAAATTTGGGCTCAATACAGGCCCATATGAATGAGTTATGGCCGAAATACAGAAGCTTCTCCATTCTGGCGAGCCCAGCCCAACTTTGACTTCATGGCCCAATTTCAACAACCAAATGAACTCTTTAGCTCTACTATCCTGAATAAAAGTTGTAGATAATTACGTTAGGAACACTTTTACAAAATTTCAATTTCAAATAATAAATATAAAAATATTTATATTCGAAATACTACAGTAAACTATAAAGGGTAAAATTGGAATTTTCATCAAATATTCAAATGAATGATCTAATCCCAAATATTTTATAAATAAACATATTTAACACAATGTGATGAAATTATATCATTTATTATCAATAAAATATTCAATAAAATATTGTTTTATCAACTCCCCCACACTTACCCTTTTGTACACCTGGTCAAAACCTCATATCAAGTAAACATCAATATCAAATCAAAACCAATTTTAAAACACATATCCTTAAGATCAATCAATTTCACACCAAGAATAAAAAGATATCATGCCTCATAAAAAACCTTATTTCAAGTTCTTCATTTATATCATTCAATATATTTCCAATTCATTTATCCACCCATGCACAAAACACTTACCTCGCTTGAATTTTCTCTCATCACTGAAATATCAATTTTTTTTTTTGCAATGTCTTTCTCATCCAAACTCATACAAGGGTCACCATAGGCTTGATATATTCCTACATAGCTACCCGATGTGAGTTAAGGACATATGTTTATCATGAGGACTTTTCAGGGTTGTTCTGTGGCTTTCGGTTGGTAGGATTAAGATGTGAAAAACTCTGAGACTGAATGAGGAGGGCTTGACTCTTTTGAAGCAAAATTGCATTAATCTAATTTTCACTTAAATATGGTCTTCTCTTCAATCCCCATAGTATCAATTCAGCTCCATCATCATGAAAAGTCATGAAAGGTTTACACCATTCATAATTTCAGCATAAAAAATGTCAATCTTCTCAAACATGATTTTCTTGAAAGCTTCAGATGGGCACAACTTTCCACCTCAATTAGAAGCTCCAGAAAAAGGCACAGCTTCACTTGTCATGAAAGCTCCAGAAAAGGCACAGCTTTCAATATAATGACTTTCTTTAGCAGCAAACACATCTCTTCAGAATTTAATTTTCCACCTAAAGTATCACAGAATGTGGTGGAAAAACCCAAGACAACTTCCCCCACACTTAAGCTCAACTAGATTATGCAATTTCACTTCAAGAGTTGGTTGGATAGGGAAAATTGGCTTGTAATGTGGCTTAACCTAATAGGATGTGCATGGCTTCTAAGGGCTACAAGGATTAAATATTCAAGGTAGGCCATTATAAAAAAGGATTCTTTGAAATAGGGGCTTTAATACCAAACAAATGCCTCAATCATTTAAACATATGTACCTCAAACCCTCAAGTTTTGACAGGAATAGATCAAATTCTGGTTAAATCAAGCATGGTTTGGTTCTCTCAAGAATTGAGGTGAATGTAAAGAATATGAAAATAATGGTTTATAAGCCTCACAGGAAAGTGATTTCAATTATAAAGACAGTGAGATTGGCATGGGATTCAAAATTCAGCGTACTTTTCATGAAATTACTAAATATTTGAACTTGAAACAAAGTCATTTCAGCATTCATTTAAGCTTAGTTTCAAGGGGTAAATTGTTTCACTTATTGATATGGATTTAAAAATGGTGATGAGAATCATTTTAGCTCAAAATGTTTGAAAAAAACACATAAAATTGTAAAATAAACACACAAAATTTGAAAAACACACAATTTTTTTTTTGGTTTTTTTTTAAACAGGAAAACAATTGAAATTACTAAACTAAAAGGTTCCCTCCCCCACACTTAAAATATTGCATTGTCCTCAATGTGAACCCGTGAGATGATATATGCACATGAAATGCAGAATTTTTAAATAGGACAAATAGTATAAAAGTGAAAGGGTTAGGAACATCCTGATGTGATCAAGTGATGATGGGGTCATGCAGTGTGATAAAATCCACTGCATCAGTAGGATGTCCCTCAATGTATCTCTTCAAACGTTTCCCATTGACTGTAAAGCTCCTTCCAGTGTCCTCTTGTGTGATCTCCACTGCACCATAAGGAAAAACATTAGACACAATATAAGGACCTAACCATCTGGAACGCAACTTACCAGGCATCAACTTCAGTCGTGAACTATAGAGAAGGATTTTCTCTCCAACATGAAACTCCCTTTGTTGGATCATTTTGTCATGAGATGCTTTTGATCTTTCCTTGTAGAGCCTTGAGTTCTCATATGATGGCAGTCGAATCTCCTCAAGCTCTTGAATTTGCAACTTCCTTTGAATTCCAGCTTGGTCCAAATCCATGTTACAATTCTTTATAGCCCAATATGCATGATGCTCGACTTCCACAGGGAGATGACACGCTTTCCCAAAAACAATCCGAAATGGGGACATACCAATGGGGGTCTTGTATGCTATCCTATAAGCCCACAATGCATCATCCAAGCACTTGCTCCAATCCTTCCTATTTGGCTGCATGGTTTTCTCCAAGATTTTTTTCAACTCACGATTTGAAACCTCAGCCTGGACATTTGTTTGGGGGTGGTATGGTGTTGATGTTTTGTGTGTCACCCCATACTTTCGAAGGAGGGAAGCAAAATTCCTATTGCAAAAGTGTGCCCCTTGGTCACTGATGATGGCCTTTGGTACTCCAAACCTGCAAAAAATATGTGCTTTGACAAAGTCCACAACAACATGAGAATCGTCAGTCCTGGTGGCCTTGGCCTCCACCCATTTACTCACATAATCAACAGCAACCAAAATATACAAAAATCCAAATGAACTAGGAAAAGGACCCATAAAGTCGATGCCCCATACATCAAAAATCTCACAAAATAGTATGGGTTGTTGGGGCATCTCATGTCTCCTAGAAATGTTCCCAGTGTGTTGGCAACGAGAGCATGACTTACAAAACAAATGGGCATCATGGAACAAGCTAGGACAATATAATCCAGAGTCTAAAACCTTCCTAGCTGTCCGTTGGGGTCCAAAGTGTCCACCACAAGCAAGTGTATGACAGAAATGCAAAATAGACTCAAACTCATGATCGGGAACACACCTCCTAATGACTTGGTCACTACACATGCACCAGAGGTACGGATCATCCCACACATAATACCTAGTCTCACTTTTTAATTTTTAGACTTCATGCTTCTTCAAATTTACTGGGATTTCAGATCCAACAATGTAATTAACTAAATCAGCATACCAAGGATGCTTACTTGAGATGGTATAGAGATTCTCCTCGGGGAAAGTGTCCTGAAGTGGTACCTGGTCCAAGGTGTCACCCTCTAGTGTGTGAGTAAGCCTACTCATGTGGTCTGCCACCAAATTCTCTGACCCCTTCTTGTCCTTTATCTCAAGGTCAAACTCTTGAAGAAGGAGCATCTAACGGATAAGTCGTGGCTTTGCATCTGGCTTCTTTAGGAGGTACCTCAAAGCTGCATGGTCAGAAAAAACAACTACTTTAGAGCCCAATAAATATGAACGGAATTTATCTAAAGCAAATATGACAGAAAGAAACTCCTTTTCTGTGGTAGTGTAGTTTGATTGGGCTGAATCTAGTGTCCTCGATGCATAGGCGATCACATGTGAACGTCCTTCCACTCTCTGGGATAAGACAGCTCCAACCGCGAAGTTGGAGGCGTCACACATAAGCTCAAAAGGAATCTCCCACCGTGGGGGCTGTATGATAGGTGGAGTGGTCAGACGTTGTTTTAGCTCATCAAATGAATTCCTGCAAGAAACATCAAACACAAAATCAGAATCCTTTTGAAGTAATCTTGACATAGGAAGAGAAATCTTACTAAAATCTTTGATGAAGCGCCGATAAAATCCTGCATGTCCTAGGAAAGATCTAACATCACGCACACATGAAGGATATGGTAAGGATGAAATAATGTCTATCTTAGATCTATCAACCTCTATCCCATGTTTGGACACTACATGCCCTAAGACAATGCCATGCTCTACCATGAAATAACACTTTTCAAAGTTCAGGACCAGATTCTTCTCAATACAACAATTCAACACCTTTCCCAAACTCTTTAGACATTCATCAAATGTGGATCCATACACTGTAAAATCATCCATAAATACCTCCATGCAGGTCTCAATAAAATCAGAAAAAATACTCACCATGCATCTCTGGAAGGTACCTGGGGTGTTGCAAAGTCCAAATGGCATCCTTCGGTAGGCAAAGGTACCGAATGGGCAGGTGAATGTCGTCTTCTCCTGGTCCTCCGGAGCTATAGGAACCTGAAAATATCCAGAAAATCCATCCAAGAAACAATAGTGTGTCTTCCCAGCTAGTCTCTCAAGCATCTGATCAATAAATGGGAGGGGGAAATGGTCCTTGCGAGGGACTGATTTAGTTTCCTATAATCAATACACACACGCCAACTATTTTGCACCCTCATTGGAACTAACTCATCTTTCTCATTTTTAACAACAGTAACACCACTTTTCTTAGGCACAACCTGAATAGGACTTACCCACTGTGAATCTGAAATGGGAAAGATTATACCTGCCTCAAGAAATTTCTCAACTTCCTTTTTAACAACTTCCAGGAGGGTGGGATTGAGTCTCCTTTGTGGTTGTCTCACCGGTTTAGCCCCATCCTCCAAGAGAATCCTATGCATGCAAATGGAGGGGCTAATACCTGATATGTCAGCCAAGGTCCACCCAATTGCCCTGATGTTATCCCTCAAAATATTCAAAAGCTTTTCTTCATGTTCAAAAGGGAGATTGTTAGCAATGATAACAGGTAATCTCTCACCACTCAACAAGTATGAGTATTTCAGATTTGGTGGCAATGGCTTGAGTTCTAATGAAGGAGGGTGTGGTATGGATGGAGACATTGAAGGAACTGAAATATGTGCACAAAGAGCATCAGTATCAGAATAGACATCATCAAAATCATAGAATAAAGCATCAAATCCATCAGCATACTCAACAGCCATTTCATAATCAGAGTGAACATGATCAAAATCAGAATATGAATCCACATCAAAATCAAATCCAAGATAGGATTGTGTATCAGAAACATGTGCGGAAGTGCTCTTAGACATCAAACTCGAACCAATACTCATAATCTCCCTAAGAATAGGACACTCAAATTATATGGAGTTTTTATTTGGTGGTTCAAAATGGGAGATAACAAAAGCAGAATGGTCCTCAGAGGGGTACTTCATGGAATCCATAACATTAAATATCACAACTTCATCCCCAAATTCCATGGAAAGTGTACCCTCATTGACATTTATGATAGTTTTTGCAGTTTTGAGGAAGGGCCTACTTAAGATAATGGGGGCATGAGAACTTACCTGATCATCCTCCATGTTAAGAACATAGAAATCCGCTGGAAAGATCATGTCTCTTACCCGAACAAGTACATCCTCAAGGACTCCTGCTGGATATTCCGTAGCTCTATTCGCCAATTGCACCACTACTCTTGTTGGCTTCAACTCACCAACCTGCAAGGAAGAGAATACAGAGTGAGGCATCACATTTATGGAAGCACCTAAATCACAAAGTGCATCAGAAAAGTGCAACTCCCCTATGGTGCATGGGATGGTGAATGTCCCTGGATCCTTGCACTTTGTTGGCATTGCTAGAGTTGGTGAAATGAGTGCTGAGACATTCCTTCCAAGGTTGATCCTATCATTTCCCTTGAGCCCTCTTCGATTGGTGCAGAGTTCTTTTAAGAATTTGGCATACCTTGGGATTTGCTTAATGGCTTCAAGTAGAGGAATATTGATCTCCACACGCTTGAATGTGTCCAAAACCTCCTTTTGCATTGCTTCTTCATCCATCTTCTTGGTTTGAACAACCCTGTTTGGAAAAGGAAGGGGTTTAGGAGGAACATCATCAATCTTTTTCTTACCTTTATCTTTCTCCTTGGATTGCTCATCAGTTGGTATGGAATGCGGCTTCTCTGAAGTTGAGGTGAATCCTGGTGGAATGGTAGGTGCAGATGTATCGTTCATTTGCTTCCCACTTCTCAATGTGATGGCACTAACATTCCCCTTTGGATTTGGAGTGGGTTGGGAAGGTAGATTTCCATAATTTTTACTCACAAGTTCATGGAGGGCGGTGGCAATCTGGCTCATTTGAGTCTTCAACTCCCTCAGCTCCGAAATTTGACTCTTCAGCTCATTCTGTTGATTAAGAACAATTTGCTTCAAAAGATCATCAGTATTAGAATCTACCTTTGTTTGATGATTCCCTTGTTGCTGACTTGTTGATGTTTGAGCTTCAAATCTCCTTTGGGGTTGTTGGAAACCCTGCTGGTAAGGCGGAGGCTGCTGGAAGTTTTGTTGAAAGGGTGGCCTTTGTTGTTGTCCAGAGCCATACCTCATGTCCGACTGATCTTTCCACCCTTGGTTGTATGTTGGATCAAACTTCTTTTGGGGATATGGTTGTTGTTGTTGCTGCTGAAATGGTCTCCCAGGGAACACTGCTGCACAATCTTCTATTTCTTGGAGTTGTGGGCAACAGTCAGTTGGGTGGCTTGTCTCAGTGAAAATACCACAAGGCCTTGAAGGTCGTCTCTCAAAGGAGGAAGTGGGCGCCCTCAAATGATTAGTGTGATTTTGGGGTACTTAGGTGCAGCAGAGTGGCTGACCAAGGTCGTCTCTCAAAGGAGGAAGTGAATTAAAACAATTTTTAGAGGTATTCTAGAAATAAAATAAAAGAGAATAAAAACACTACTTCAAAGTATGGGGTGGTTTTTTATAGTTTATGAATCTTGAAGAAGTTTGCTGGAAGAAGATTGTATTTTTTTTTGTTTTTAGTTTTGAAATGAAGTTTGATTCAAATGTCACAATAAGATGATGTTTTTTTAGAAATCTATTTAAAATGCGTAATCGATCTAACTCTACCTCTTCACTTTATTATTAATCATTATCATTTAAATTAACATTCACTTAATTATGATCCCTTAATTTGTTAAATCCCGAACCCTATGAGAATTAACTTTACCACGAAGATGATGTGAATTTAACCCTAGGCTAACTTCAGAACATGCAATCGCAGCACCCTGCTTTGATTGATGTTCTAAGATTAGCTTATGGTCAGTGGTAAATTAAGGCACATATCCATTCTGGAAATGATAATGAATTTTGTTTAGGGATTATATTTGAACTCTACAAATTTATCCCGTGTGGTCTTGTATTACCGATTAAGATCGCGCTCTCACAATTTACACAAAATCCTGACCCCGCGTGTTTTTGTGTAAATTATTCAATTGCTTGCTTAGTTTCTTACAATTTAAAAACACAATTCATGGATCATATTAAGTGAATTACAGTAGCTCATTTATTTAAAATAATTAAATGAAGAGGGTAGAAGATAGATCGATTACTAAAATACTACTCTTCCATGGGTGGCGTAATCATCGTAGAAGTGTTTTGCATGTGCAAAGGTTTAAAATGGGTATAACCCAATAACGCTTCTACTCAAGAATTCCAGCCCAATTAGGAAGATTAAGAGAAGAAGAAATTTAAACAAAACAGAAGAAAAGAGAAGAAATAAAATAAGAACAAAGAAGTTTATTACATAAACAAAATCATTACAACATGAAGGAGAAGAAGAAGGCTTTGTCGAAGGGATCCTTGCTTCAAGAGCTACCCTTATTGAAATGGTTGGAGAATTGGAGTGGATCCACTTATCCTCTTCCCTCAACTTCCCAATGCACGTTCCAACCCCTCCAAATGAGAAAAAACTCCAATTTATAGAGGGGAGGGGAGGATAGGTTACAAGTGGTTTCAAGTGTGAATGTGGAAATTTGTCCAAATATTTTATGCCAACTTGAACCACCCATTTGACCACCAAAACGCGTGAATTGTCCGGCCTTTCAGAATGATCAAATGTGCGGATATGTGTCTTCTATCTCCTCTCCATATTTGGTCTCAATAAAGTCCCATATGTAGGAGTTATGACCAAAATACAGAAGCTTCTCCATTCTGGAGAGCCCAGCCCAACTTTGACTTCATGGCCCAATTTCAAAAACCAAATGAACTCTTTAGCTCTAGTGTCCTGAATAAAAGTTGTAGATAATTAATTTAGGAATACTGTTACAAAATTTCAATTCCAAATAATAAATATAAAAATATTTATATTCGAAATACTACAGTGAACTATAAAGGGTAAAACTGGAATTTTCATCAAATATTCAAATGAATGATCTAATCCCAAATATTTTATAAATAAACATATTTAACACAATGTGATGAAATTATATCATTTATTATCAATAAAATATTCAATAAAATAGTGTTTTATCACATACACCTGGGCCAACCACCATACTACCCTGCCTGAAGATTCTTGGGCTAATAATGGACTTCAGGCCATCACAGCCTTCCCGGAGATACTTGGGCTATCTGGGAAAGGGATCAGAAAGGAGATAATAACAATCCACTAATAGAAGTGTTGGTAAAAACACCCTCCCCCATGGAATGGGGGTGTTTGGCAATAAGTGATCAACTTGGGTGGGGCGCGAATAATAAACACAAAAACTACAAGTATATGTATAGGTAACAAGCACTCACCCAGTCTAGGTTTTTCTTCAGTCAGCCTAAAGAACACTATCCTTACTATTCATTCATAAGAGAAGAGAACAGCACCCATTCCCAAGTCACAACTCACACCAAACCAAATCCCCATATCCCATCCTTGCTTTCATGTTCAGTAATAATGTTTAAATAAGTTTATGCACTATTGGGCAACTAACAGTATAAGCACAAACCAAGGGAAAAAGTTACATCCAACAGCAATTCAAGCATTCACACCCAGTTATATTGCAAAGTCACAACAACAAAGGGATAAGAGAGATCCCTCAAAGTACTGGAACCAAAGAAAACCCCAAGATATAGCCCCATGTCCCCAAAATCTAGGAGCCAACGGTTTCTCAACAATAGAGGATCCCACCCCAATTCGTGATATAGGTAGAGTAATCACACAGCCTCAAGTATAATAACAAGGGATCCCATCCCCACCTGCATCACCCCATCAATCTAATCCTCCATCCAAGAAAACCATAAGGTCACCTGCAAACGGCCTGTGAAGGAAAAACAACCAAACCACTACCACCAACACAAGGCAGATTCAATGGGTATTTTCAGATTTAAAATATTTAACACACTCCATGATTTCAATTACACTGGGCTTAAACTGGGGTTATCATAGAAAAGTAGTTGATCCTAGTGCTTTTAGTTTATTTAGCCAAATATACGTAATTTACTAATTTCCCTTTACACAGAAATGGTTCACAGCCAAAATACAAGCCATTTAAACATCACGAGGGCAAGGTTTTATTAGTGCACATAGAAAGACCACCAATGGACATGATTTTCAGTAGGCCTAAGACTGCACAATTCAGAAATCATTAATCATGAAAGAGGAGAAAAAAATAGTATCATCATCGATCACACCCCTCCCCTTCATTCTTTAGAATCTATTTATTATCTTCATTAAAGTTTGGTTCGTCCAATTCTATATAAGAAGTAGTGTACCCACCCCGTAAGATACACAGAAAGGAGAGACGAAGGTGAAACCCCTACCTGACGGATCAAGGATCGACGTTAAGTCCTCACGGAAACTGGAAAACAGCAGCAACAGGGGTACAGCTCGTCGGGAGAAGGGTACTTTGAGCAGGATCGAGAAAAGAAACCTAGGGAGAAGCCTTTAGGTTATGAAGGCTGATAAGGGCTGAGATATAGAATGCCCAGGACGGTTAAGATATGGAGAGAAAAACTCGAAACCGCATAAGGAGTGGGATCGTGGGTTGACCATGCGGCTGGGACACCCCACATGTCATTAATGGGTCCCCACCTCTCAGGGCGGTTTAAACTGACACACACCTCACCAAAATTTAATTAAAACCCATTAATCATTTTAAAGGGGGTCAAAACACAGCTTAAAATCCAATTTGCGCAAAAAGAGGAGCCACTAGGAAAACCCATGGTCACCAATAGGCTAGGTCTACCGTTAGGCCGAGATAAAGTTGAGGCTACTGGTAGGCCAAGCTACCGGTTGGCCAAAGCTACAGGTAGACTGAGCCACCGGTAATCCATAGCTACCGGTAGGCTGAGCTACCGGTTGGAAAAAGCTACCGGTAGACCGAGCCATCGGTAAGCCGCGACTACCAGTAGGCCGAGCTACTAGTAGACCGAGCTACCGATAGGCCGAGCTACTGGTAGGCCGAGCTTCCAGTAGGCCGAGCTATTAGTTGGTCGAGCTACCGGTTGGTGACAGCTACCGGTATCTAAGAGCTACAGGTAGCCGAGATCTACCAGTAGCCGACATCTACTGGTAGCCGAGAGCTACCGGTAGCCTAGAGCTACCACTAGGATGGCCTTCCAGACCACCCAGAACACCTCAACATCATATTTTTAATAAGTAATGGACCCCAAAAACCCGGTCCATTACATCAGATACTTCTCAAACTATTCTCATCCTCGAGAATATAAGAACAACCCAGAAAGGAGAAAAGTGGAGTCCAAACAACCACCCTCTAAAGATACTTCTCAGTGGCAACCCCAGAGTTGTTCGAAAGCTGGAACAGAACCCCTCCTACATCTAGGAACACTCGCCCAAATGTCATCAACCACAACGTCATCACACAGTCCAACACATGAGTTAGGGAGTCCCCTTCTACATGTCAGGATACTATCTACTATGGGCGGCACTGACTCACCTGCACGGGTTTAATCGCATCCACATTAATTCATCTTGATTAGCAGTTAGGTTTTCCCATCATCATACATTCGTATCCACACACAAAGAATGGGGAAAATATCGTCTAATAGCTAATCAAAACAAGCATCTCATACATTAAGGCACAAGGTACAATACCTCAAGGATCAGAACAAAAACAATGAGTCAAAACAACTCTGGGTACTGAACATGTAACTGGGCCTCCCACTCCCATGTGCTCTCTTCCAAGCCACCATGCCTCCACAACACATGAACCAAGGGGATGGTTCATCCATGAAGAACTTTCTCCTTACGATCCTCGATCTTGATTGGTCGTTCTATGAAGGTCGCATCATCTTCGACATCTAATTCTCCCCAATTGATGACGTGGGAGTCGTCGTGTAGATATAGACAAAGCTAGTACACATGGAATACATCATGTATCCTTAGTATTGATGGTGGTAGATCTGGATGATAAGCCACTTCACCAACCCGCCACAACACTTCGAAGGGTCCGATGAACCTCAGGGAAATCTTACTCCCCCTACCAAACCTCCGTTGTCCCCACTGAGGGGAGACCTTCAAGAACACATGGTCCCTGACCTCGAACTCCAAGGGTCTCCTCCTATCATCGGCATATAAATTATGTCGGTCCTGATCCGCCTTCATCCTTTCTTGTATAAGCTGAAACTTCTCTATCGTGCTCTGCACCACCTTCGGGCCAAGAACACCCGCTTCCCCAACCTCAGTCCAGTACACGGGTGAGCGACAGGGTCTTCCATATAGGGCTTCGAATAGAGTTGTTCCAATGGTAGAGTGACGAATATTATTGTAGGTGAACTCTACCAGAAGAAATTGTTGCACCCATGATCCCCCGAAGTCCATGATGCATGCTCATAGCATATCCTCCAAGGTCTAGATGGTGCGCTCTGTCTGTCCATCTGTCTGGGGGTGGAAAGCAGTGCTAAGGTGCAGCTGGGTGCCAAAAGCATGCTGCAAACCCCTCCAGACTCGTGAGGTAAAACATGCATCCCTGTCTAAGACTATGGAACTCCATGCAACTACACTACCTCTTCCACATACTTCTGTGCTAGAGCGTCCACTACACTCGACTCCTTAATCACCAGAAAGTGAGCTGCCTTTGTCAAGCAGTCCACCACTACCTATATGTCATCGCAGCCCCCTTTCACTTTGGGTAGTCCCGTGACAAAATCCATCAAGATGTTGTCCCACTTCCACTAGGGGACATCTAAAGGTTGCAACAGCCCGCCTGGAATGCGATGTTCAGCCTTTATCTACTAACACACTAAGAACTTGGCCACAAACTCTGCCACTTCTCGCTTCACTCCAGGCCACCAAAGCTATCTTCTCAGACCCTGGTACATCTTGGAAACTCCTGGGTGTACTGCTAGGGGTGATTTGTGGAACTCACTAAGAACTGTTCCACGCATCGCCTATGGAACAAACATCTTCCCCCGAAAGAGTATCTGATTTTGACCATCCTCTTTCCACCCTTCCAAAGCATTTCCCTGGTCAACTCGGTCGTGCATCACTTCACACTCAGGTTCTCCCCACTGAGACTCCTCCACTTGATGCAACAGAGAAAACTGCACTGTCATCTGATACAGGCAACCTCTACCACTATCCATTCTCGCATCCAGGTGCAAGGCATCCAAATCCTCCATCACCTTCCAAGAGTCTTCTGACTCTCAGACCACATCCTTCTGCGACCTCCAGCTCAAAGCATCCGCCACTACATTCCCTTTTCCTGAATTGTAGGATATCTCAAAGTCGTAATCTTGGAGGAACTCCATCCACCTTCACTGCCGTAAGTTTAGGTCCCACTGGGACAAGAAATACATCAAGCTTTTGTGATCCGTGAAGACCACAAAGTGTTCTCTGATGAGGTAATGCCACCATAACTTTAGTGAAAAAATGACCGCTGCAAGCTCCAGATCATGGGTGGCATAATTACACTCATGAGGGCGTAGCTGCCTAGACCCATAAGAGATCACCCCTTGTCTTTGTATCAACACACATCCCAGGCCTTGCTCTGAAGCATCACAAACACCTCATATGCCGCCCCTTCTTCTGGCAGCCTCAGTACTGTGGAACTAACCAACTTCTTCTTTAAATAGCTGAAGGCTACCTCGCACTTCTCACTCCACATGAAAACCTGGTCCTTCTTGGTCAAGGATGTCAAAGGTGCCGCCACTCGAGAGAAGTTGGGTACGAACCTCCGGTAGTAACCTACCAGCCCGAGGAAACTACGAACCTCTACCACGTTCTTGGGTGCTGCCCAAGAAACAACCACCTCAACCTTTGATGGGTCCACCGCTACCCCTTGCTCAGACACTACATGCCCAAGGAAGTGCACTTCTCATGTCTAGAACTTGCACTTTGACAACTTCCCATAGAGCTGGTGCTGTCGGAGGACCTCCAAAACCATCCTCAGGTGCTCTGCATGGTCCTCCTCTGATCTTGAATAGATCAGAATGTTGTCAATGAACCTGACTATGAACCGATCCAGATATTCCCGGAAGACAGATTTCATAAGCCCCATGAACACAGTTGGAGCGTTTGTAATTCCGAAAGGCATGACTACAAACTCAAAGTGCCCATATCTGCACCTGAAGGTCATCTTCAAGATGTCGCCTTCCTTTACCCTCAACTGGTGATACCCAGACCATAGGTCGATCTTTGAGAACCATCATGCCCCCTTCAACTGGTCGAAGAGATTGTTTATCCTCAGAAGAGGGTATCGATTCTTGATCGTCACCTGATTTAGCCTCATGTAGTCTATACACAACCTGAGACCACAGTCCGCCTTCTTTGCGAACAAAACTGGAGCACCCCATGGTGACGCACTTGGTCGAACAAAACCCTTATTCATCAAATCGTCAATCTGAATCCGCAACTCTCGTATCTCTGAAGGCACCATCCGGTAGGGAGCCATCGAAATCGGATGATCACCAAGCTGCAAGTATATCCCAAACTCGATATCACGTCGAGGGGGTAGAGTCGTCACCTCCTCAGGGAAGACATCCATAAAATAACTGACGATCCCTGGTACTTCCACCATCTTATTATCCACTGACTCTACTGACAGCTCTGCTAACAAGGAGAGGAGGGGTTCCTCTCACCTACTACCCTTCTGACTGCCCTACTCGTTAGTGAAAGTAACACACCAGCCACCCAAGTCTGAGAAAACAATTCTTCCTCAGAAGTAGTCGATGGCGGCACACATAGAAAATAGCCAGTCGATGCCTAGGATGACATTGTATGGCTATATTTGTTGTAGTAACAGATCCCTAACCGACTGATGTGGTCCTATCATCAGTTTTCATCCTCTACAAACATATAACAAGTCGGTCTAACCTCCGACTGGTGTGCTCAGCACCAGGGGCACTGGAAGTATCTTGGCATCTAGACCCAGAGCATGGGCGAGACCGGGTGCAACAAAGGAGTTTGAAGCTCCGGTATCGAACAAGGCATAAGCAAGGGTACTGAACAAACTGATCGTACCTCGAACAACCTCCGGTCCTTCTGGAACTGCTGCCTCCGCGGCATGAAACTATCCACGCCCAGCTTTTCTGCCCCTCAGCTATCAGCCACCTCCCCAACCACGCCCGGGTCGAGGTCCCTGAAGAGCGCCCTGAGGTCGGCCTCCCCCTGCAACGTCTGCCCTCAGAGGAGCGGGAGCTCGCTGCCCCTGCTGCTGCTGCTGAAAGGGCCTAGCTGGAAGCTTCTACTGAGGCGGGTGTTGGGCCTGTCCACAACCGCTATACTGTACTCGGTCCAGGCACTGATTCTGGAGATTTCCATGGCTCCCACAGACGAAGCACCTCGGTCCTGGGCCTGAAGGGAAAGGGCGAGGACTGGGGACCGGAACTGGAACTGCTGCGGCCTACTCCCTACTGGTCGGAACCTAGAGGGTCCCGATGCTGGAGGTCTGGTGCTGATGGCCTTTCCCTTTGACAGGCCTAGCTGAATCCTCTCTCGTGACACACCACCCAGCATGTGCATCCTCTCCACCGCCTCTGCCTTTTTCTGGATCTCCAAGTATGTTGTCAAGGTGAAGGGGGTAACAGCGTACTGGAGGGAGGGTCGGAGCACCTCCTCTAAACATCTCACCCGAGACTCCTAATCTGGGAAGAGGTCCAAAAAAAAGCGAAGGAGGTCCTTGAACTTGATCCCCAGTACCCTTACCGATATACTCCCCTGCTGGAGAGAGAGTAGCTCCTGCCTCTTCTCTATCTTCATCATAGAAGAAAGGAACTCTGCTCGAAACTCCTTCTCAAAATCATCACATTCCACCTCAGCCTCTCTCCTCTCCCCCAGGTAGAGCGTCCACCACTGACGTGATGCTCCCCGCATCTGGCTGACAGCCAGAGGAACCCAGTACTCGGTCGGAGCCCAGATCAAGCTGAAGGATATTACCAGCTCCTCTATCCAGCCCTCCGTCTTCATGTCAGAGGTGTTGCCCTCGTACTTCTTGAGGGTATGTTGCTGGAAGGCTCAAAGAATTTTCTACCACTAGTCTTCCTCCTCTCAATCAACCCTCTGATGATCAGCCAAGTCAACCTTTTGGGCCTCAATCGCCCGTACAACTCATGGTCATCTCCCGGGTGCCATAGCAGCAAGGTAAACAAGGAATGCCTAAGCCCAAGTAGTGCAGAATATTGTTCTTAAAACTTATTAAATTCTTATTTATTTAAAATTTCCAAAACACCCCAGAAACACGAGAACACAAGTCATTATGATGCATGAACCTTTCCTAGGGTCTTTACCCTGCAATCAGCGTGGCCTCACTAGGTCGTTCGGTAGGTCCAGAGTCCTTGCATCGGATCACGGGGGGACCTAAAATCTTGTGTCCTAGTCGGTCTTCCCTGGCCTAATTCACACACCAAGGTCACACAACACCATTTCCCTACTATCCCATGCAATCCTCACTATGCCTAACTCCAGACTCCATCCTATCTCTCAACATCAACCTTTGATACCATTCTGTCATGAACCGCCTTCATTAAAAGGAGGGAAGGGTCAGAAGATTTCTAGGCCCATCCTTCTTTAAGTTGAAGGAGAGATAATGACCCCCGAAACCCGCCTTCAATGGGTCCCGGAGTGGCGAACAGCACCAAGGGCATGAAAACACACACTAAATAGAAGGAATTACCCTTTTTCTTTTAATAGTATTGGGAGATAAGAGAGTGAATCCCACAACACCAAAGATAAAAGTAAAAGTAAATACAAGAACCATTCCCAATGCATGTTACAAGAGTAAAATCCTCAATGTATAAGGAGACGACAAAGCAAAATACCAAAAGAAATAACAATAGAAACTACAATGATCTGTCACAATTTCTGAGCTAGTGCGGTCTAGCACGATCCATGAAGTCCTCCTGGAAACCTGAAAGCAGTTTTATATATGTAGGGTGAGCATACAAGTATACTCAGTAGGGAAACACCAAAGACACTCGAGCACAAATGGAAAGGCATACTAATGCCCGGTGAGAAAAGAGATAACCAAGTACCTAGCAGGGAAACTAACCACCCAAGCCTCACCAAGGCATACTCCCCAAATAATGTAAGTCAAGTAATGTATAGTAATAGCACATCGATGTTTGGGTACCTCGTGCCACTTTCCCACTGGTTATTGAAGACATCCTACGCATAGAACCAATCCCTCCATTCTCATCACACTCCCACAACCATACCCCGCCCGCACACACCTGGTCCACAACCTCACCATAGTCCCACTGCCAAATCCCGCCCACAGACACCTGGGCCACAACCACTAACCCGCCCGCAGACACCTGGGCCACAACTGTCATACGTAACCCTGCCTGCAAACACATAGGCCAGAACAACCACTACCACGCCCGAAGACACCTGGGCCTCATCCCAACGATACTTGGGAAACCACCTGCCCACATACACCTGGGCCAACCACCACACTACCCTGCCCGAATATTCTTGGGCTAATAATGGACTTCAGGTTATCACAGCCTACCCAAAGATACTTGGGCTATCCGGTAAAGGGAGCAGAAAGGAGCTAATAACCAGCCACTAATAGAAGTGTTGGTAAAAACACCCTCCCCCATGGAATGGGGGTGTTCGGAACTAAGTTATCAACTTGGGTGGGGCACGAATAAGAAACACAAAAACTACAAGTATATATATAGGTAAAAAGCACTCACCTAGTCTAGGTTTTTCTTCAGCCAGCCTAAAGAACATTATCCTTACTATTCATTCATAAGAGAAGAGAACATAACCCTTTCCCAAGTCACAACTCACACCAAACCAAATCCCCATATCCCATCCTTGCTTTCATGTTGAGTAATAATGTTTAAATAAGTTTTTTCACTACTCGGCAACTAACAGCATAAGCACAAACCAAGGGAAAAAGTTACAGCCAACAGCAATTCAAGCATTCACACCTAGTTCTATTGAAAAGTCACAACAAGAAAAGGATAAGGGAGATCCCTCGAAAAACTGGAACCAAAGGAAACCCCAAGATACAGCCCCATGTCCCCAAAATCCAGGAGCCAACGGTTTCTCAACAACAGAGGATCCCACCCCAATTCGTGATATAAGCAGAGTAATCATAGAGCCTCAAGTATAATAATAGTGGATCCCATACCCACCCACATTGCCCCATCAATCTAAGCCCCCATCCAAGAAAATCATAAGGTCACTTGCAAACAACCCGTGAAGGAAAAACAACCAAACCACTACCACCAACACAAGGCAGATTCAACGGGTATTTTCAGATTTAAAAGATTTAACACACTCCATGATTTCAATTACACTGGTCTTAAACCGGGGTTATCATAGAAAAGGAGTTAATCCTGGTGCTTCTAGTTTATTTATCTGGATATACGTAGTTAACCAATTTCCCTTTACACAGAAAAGGTTCACAGCCAAAATACAAGCCATTTAAACATCACGAGGGCAAGGGTTTATTAGTGCACATAGAAAGACCACCAACGGACATGATTTTTAGTAGTCCTAAGCCTGCACAATTTAGAAATCATTAATCATGAAAGAGGATACAAACAGAGTAGCATCATCGATCACACCCCTCCCCTTCATTCTTTAGAATTCGTTTATTATCTTCATTAGAGTTTGGTTCATCCAATTCTACAGAAGCAGTAGCGTACCCACCCCGCAAGATACACAGAAAGGAGAGACGAAGTTGAAACCCCTACCTGATGGATCAAGGATCGGCGTTAAGTCCTTGAGGAAACTGGAAAACAGGAGAAACAAGGGTACGGCTCTTCGGGAGAAGGGTACTCTAAGCAGGATCGAGAAAAGAAACCTAGGGAGAAGCCTTTAGGTTATGAAGGCTGATAAGGGCTGAGATATAGCATGCCTAGGACGGTTAAGATATGAAAAGAAAAACTCGAAACCGTGTAAGGAGCGGGATCGTGGGTTGACCACGTGGCTGGGACACCCCACACATCATTAATGGTTCCCCGCCTCTCGGGGTGGTTTAAACCGATGCACACCTCACCAACATTTAATTAAAACCCATTAATTGCTTTAAAGGGGGTCAAAATGCGGCTTAAAAGCCAATTTTCACAAAAATAGGTGCCACTGGGAAAACTCGTGATCACCAGTAGGCTAGGTCTACCGGTAGGCTGAGCTAAAGCCGAGGCTACCAGTTGACCAAAGCTACCGATAGACCGAGCCACCGGTAAGCCATGGCTACCGGTAGGCCGAGATACCAGTTGGCCAAAACTACCGGTAGACCGAGCCACCGGTAGGTCGCGGCTACCAGTAGGCCGAGCTACCGGTAGGCCGAGCTACCGGTTGGTGACAGCTACCGGTAGCCGAGAGCTACCGGTAGCCTAGAACTACGGGTAGATGAGTGCTACCAGTAGCCGAGAGCTACCAGTACCCGAGAGCTACTGGTTGCCAAGAGCTACCGGTAGCCTAGAGCTACCGCTAGGATGGCCTTCCAGACCACCCAGAACACCTCAACATCAGATTTTTACTAAGTAATGGACCCCAAAAACCCAGGCCATTACAGTTTGTGTCACATCTACTTGTATTATCCATATATAGATGTAATTTTTTGGAACCCACTCACTCTATACTTCACCAAAATTCCAGGATATGTTTTCTATACTTATTTTTATTCTTATACTTGTCCTTATACTTATCCCTAGAGTTATCACTAATGTTTTATCATCCTAGTTTCCAAAGGTTTACTAAAATCTTATATGATACCAACTATAGTGAACCAATACTTTTACAAATATTATTAAATTATTTTTAACATAAACATCCATTAATTACAGCCCAAATATCATGAGACCTAGTTTCTTTGGAACACTAGATTCATAATACATCAAATTGAAACTAAAATAAAACATTTTTTCCTTAATGAGGTCCTAAAACCTTTCAAGCTCCTAAAACTGTATGGGAGAACCTGGGTAATACATAGGGAAAAAGTGTGATATAAAAATCCTAGTAATGGAATAAACATCATAAGAAAACATAACATGTGAGTTAATGGTATAAAATGATATCATAAAATAGAAGTATCATGATTAATCACATAGAAGAATAAAACAATGAACATGGAATCATAAGATCATAGAATCATGAAAATGTGGAAGAAATATAAACCATGAAATAAACATAAGTCAAGGTTAACCTCTAAGACAACATCACATGGTGAAAAAAGTCCCATAATGGATTAGGTTCACTCTCTAAGCTCATACATGACATCTCATGGGACTAAAAAATTACCTAATTCATTAGAGGGATATATAATTGAAAGTCCACATATCACATTTATATCGTGTACATGAATATTTATTCCACATTTTGAAATCAATCATATGGAATAAACATAATAATTATACATGGAAAGAAAATGGGTTGCATAATCTTGCCTCATATCATAATCAAAAGAGGTTTCTTAAATAAGGAATTTGAGAAATGAACATAAGTAGTGTATTAACCCTTCAAATTAATGGTGAATAAGATAGGTATATATGTGAGTGACATATATAAATTATTTATAATCAATCTATAACATAAAAGTTTGTTGTAGTTGATGAAAATGTCTTTAAAATATTACATGGAATATTTATTAAGAAAAATACCCTTTCACTTTGAAATCACTACTTCAAAATATAAAAACTTCCAAAAATATTATATAAAAACTTTATTTAAAAAGAACCATGGAAACTTATAAAGTAATCTTTCATTAATTGATTATTATTGATGGTGTTCAATTCCATACATGTCTTATAAAAAAAATCTTTTCACACTGTTGTAAAATAAATAAAAAGTACCACATTCGGAAAATAACAAGAAGATTACATTGAAACTATTTTTTAAAAATTTAAACATGTATAAAAATGGATTTAAAAAATTATTTTTATAATGTTAAAAATATTTTTGAAAATATTTTTTGAAAACATTGTTATGGAAGAAAATGGATTTTTGACCGGAGAGATAAATAAAGTCAACTTTTCTTTAAAAAATATCAATTGTTTTAAGTATGAAATAGAGGAAAATGGTATTATTACATTAAAATTCCTTGAAAACACATAGGGGAAAAAATTGAATATTTTTTTATAAAATGATCAAATAATTTCATACAATGTAAATTCAAGCATAAAAAATCCTAATTAAAATGATATTGAAACAGAAATCCTTACCACTTTGGTAACTTTTGAATCATAACTCTCATTAATGAAGTAAATGAATTATAAATTAAAATATAATGAAGTATGAATGATTAATTATATAATATGTAAAGGCTGAGTATATAAACCATTTAAAATAAATTAGGTTTATAAAAGAACATGTGTCACAAAAAAGAAAGTTTTGAGACGAAACCCTTACCTTGCATCCAGACTTTGTCATGTGTGATTTTATCTAGTGTATAATAAATATATATCAATTATTTTTTTTCTTAATAAAATTTTATATATTTAGTAACTTATAATTAAACCATTTACTTTATTTATATTAAGGACATGTTTAATTACATAATATGTTATGTCCACATCGGGTGTTTTGAGGATGCTTGGTTCATAATTTGAAAATGGCATCGGTGTGTTGACCATGGTCAAAGGGATCATTATTCCATAATATCCAAAATAGTAATCATTAAATAATTATAATTTTTATACATAAATTATAATTTTAAAAATAACCAGTAATTATGGTTATGAAAAATTAATTAAGTTATAATCCTTGAGATGGCAGGTAGTACGTACGCAGGTGTAATGATTCCATTTTTCAAAGATCGTGAAGAAAATAAGGTAAGTGTTATTTTATGTTTCCATAATTATAATAATATCTTAACTATAATATTATTTCTCTAAATACACTAAAATATACCATCCATGTGATGTGGTAATAAAAATGAATCACATTGCTTCGTGAGGTGGTAGTCCATCGTAAAAACGAATGACATTATCCTTTTTCCATGATTGGTAAGGTAATAAGGTGTGTGATATATTAATTTTAAATAATTATTAATATTTCATAAATATAATATGTAAACATTTAATCTTTCATAATTAATATCTGTGAGAAATGATGATGTAAAAAAAGTTACATCAATTCACGAGACGGTAGTCCGCTGTACACACAATCAATAGTTTTTTTTTCATTTGATAGAAGTGGATATAGATTTAGGGTATGGAATTAACATAATAAAATCTTATTATATTATATATGTTTATTATATTATATTATAATGATTTATAAATATTTTAAATATGTGGATTAATCAATAAAACAATAATGTTCAGTGAAGAACATTGCCTCTTCTTCAAACCACCTATTTAGGATTATACCTAAATACTTACTATGTTATATTTATGATAAAAAAATGATTATATGATGATATTAGGGAACTAAGGAATTTATTTTTGAAGGTATTATCTAAAAAAATGGGGTTTGGAAGTCTGAAAAAAAGTGGATAGGGGGTTCCCTTTTACAAGGGAGGAGGAGTGACATTCTTGTAAATACCCAAAACTATTTAATAATTGAAAGTATTTCAATCCAAGTGCCTCAAAAATTGAAAAATAAATTATTGGAGGAGTGATAAGTCTTATAAAAACCTCTACCATTCAAACTAAACATATTTTAAAAAAAATTATCCTCTTTACCTCTAAGGTTAATCACTTTTAACCTTTTAATTTTTTTACAATGGTAATTATTATTTTTACTGTTCTTTCTATTCATTATGACCAAAAATTAATTTGAATTTATTATATAGTATTTATTATAATAATTAAAAATATATAAACTATTTTATAAAATTAAATTCACATAAGTGGAATAATTTAATTTAAATTCAAACCAACAAACTTATAGAAAAAACGTTTTTTTATGTAATGCATTTTTCAAGCATAAGATGATTTTATAATAATTATATGAAAAAATAATAATTAAATTAATTTCAATTGATATTTATATATATTTAATCTATATATTTAATTTAAATCATTCCTCATTATAGGTTATTTTAATTAGTTAAAATAGAGAAACATTATGCACTTTAAAACATTTTTCAGAAAAATGTGTTTTAAAGTCTAAAAATAAACTTATATTAAAATACACTATAAAGAGTATTTAAATATAATTAATTGAATTAAAAATAACTAAGGAATACTTATGATACTTTTAAATCAATTTAAAATAGTAATGGTAATTTTCCATTACTTAATTTATTAAAAATAAATGATTGTTTTACCAAAATTCAGTATTTTCACTATTCACTTAAAAATCAATATTTTATAAAAAATCCAAAATTTCACCCTAAGTTAATATATATATATTTATTTTAAAAATTATTTTCATTTTATAAAATAACAATTCTAAAATTTCTATAAATTAATTATAATATTTTTCACAAAAAACAATACAAATCATTTTTAAAGAAAATGTACTTTTTTGAGGAATAAACTTATTTTTTTTAAAATGGATTACATATTACCTAAGAATTTATAAATTGAGTATAAAATTTATATCTATTTCATAAATTATTTAATATTCTTAATACCTTCTAGTTTATTAGTTAGGTTATAATGGTAATATTTTAATAATAATAATATTTTAATGGTATAATGTGGTTTGTTAAAACTCTATGTTGCATGTGACGCAAGATATAAATGATATAAAATTTATTTAAAGATAAATATATCCTAAATTATTAGGGTGTTACACTCATTCCCCTAGTAACCCATAATTCTTGAAGAAAACGTTGTTCATGGTGCACCAATCTGGGTCCATCATATGCTTTGACACATTCCTAGACCACTTTCCTACCATACCCAAAAACAATAAGACAGAATAAAATACTTTGATTCCACTTAGAAACACACATCCCCAATACAATCTATAGTAACTAGACTGGAGTTCCATATAACCTCAGGAACACCTCCCCATGTTCTAGATGCTGCTGACTAGCATCGAGCATCATAGGTGTGACTATGAGGAGTATATACCCTTATATCAGAGTGAGAAAGCATCAAAAATAGTCAAACATTATCCCAAAATAATAATTAGAGGACACATAATAGAAAAAAAATGATATTAGTTAATTAATATATTCATGAAGACTTATGATATGATGACCCAAACCTGAATGCCACTTAACGGGTGCCCCGAGCCTAGTGGGCCACATGGCCTCAAGTGCATCTTCCTAAATACCAGAGGTCGCTGACTAGCAGCGAGGGACTAGGGTGTCTGTAGGAAGACTATGCCCTCTTTTGTAGAGTGTAGAACAATAGAAGGAATATAAAGTAATAGTAAACAGTGGAAGCAATATAAATAAATATAAGAAAACTAATGTGATAGATAAATGAGAATAATAATAATTGTATTAACTAGAACAATGATGATGTAATGTCATGTCACTAGAAAAACTAGAAATCATGGATACAAGATAGTAGACATAACATGTTCCTCAATGTAAAAGAAAATAAAGACTACTCCAAGTATCCTGAGATCCTACTCAGTCATCTGCTATCAAGCTCCATCCTATCAGCACGCAATCAAGTGTTGGAAGTTGTATGCTTCCCTTTGTCAATACTTGGAACCATGTAATCTACTCCTAATACCAAAAGGGACCCAGAGAGGATGTAAGATATATCTCAGTGGGACACCACCAATGGTGTCTATAACATCTGACCAGTGTAATGGAATATAGCAGTGTGCAGGCATGCATATATAAAGTAAAGTAAGCAGTACAATATAACTAAATACCCAAGTTCTTTCTTCAACCCTCGAATGGTGTCTGAACATGTAACAAGTTCATTAATTAAGAAATTACTATTTAATGTTAATAGGTCATGTGGGGCATATCTAGCACTGACATCACCTCATAATAGTATAAGTAGTGAAGGTCCCAAGACGTAACAAGGCAACCTGAAAATGATATCCAGTGAGAGAGTTACAAGGTAATAACCAAGGTAATGTAGATCTCATGGAACACTAAATCAATATAATCTGAGTCTAGCTAAGGGTTAAAAGTGTAATTCAAGCAGTGTAATCCAAGTAATTCTGAAATAAGGCACCTACCGAGTCCAAGGTGATTGACCAAGGTAAAATGGGGATAAGCAAGGATAGGGCCCTATAGGCTTTCACCATGGCACCTACTAGACAATTCTAGATCCAAGGATATCTAAGGTATCTTGTAATAATGTAAAGGACCCTACAGTAGTATACTAGGCATCCGAGGAATAGACAGGAACTAGAGTCTAGGTGGGTATCAACCTAAGAAAATCACATCCTTGAATTGGAATGGGGTTCCTGATACCCAAGGTATTATCCTCTCATAATCCAATATGAGCTCGAGTCATTCCATTCCTTGTTGATAATATAATCATGAAATCATTCATTAGGTTCAAGTCTTTTCTTCCATTAGTTTTGATAGGCCAAGTAGCATTAAAATCATTTATTTATTGGTCCAAGCCTTGTCTTTCATTAGTGTGGATAGGCTAAGTAGCATTTAAACCATTTAATCAAGTCTTAATCAAACATTAAGGTATGTACAATTATTGGGGTTCACTCTGTTACCTTCCATCAACATGGAAAGGGTTGCTACGAACATGAAAACTTTATTCAATCTCTTTTGATAAGGCCAAGTTATATACTTAGTATACTTGACATTCCAAATTTCACATTTCACATTTAATAATCAATTTGAAGCACTTACCTTAGAAGGTTCAAGTGGTGAGCATACATGGTAAATGTCATTATTTAATTCTCATTAATAACAAGTCATTTATTATATAAAGGTTCACCTTTTGAAAGGTCAAGCAAAGTCGCACTCGAATGGTGGCTCAAACGTGATGGAATACTAAAAACCCAACTATGGCATAACCTTCTACATGAGGCTGATTGAGTTGTGGGTGTAACCACTAACAAATAATCACATATTTAGAAAGAACATAGCCATCTGATTATATCAAGTATAATCATGGCATGTAAAATTAAGAAATAGTTTCCAATGAAAATGGTGGTCCCTACTCAAATATTCCAAAAACCACAAACTTTAGGGATAAGTTATTGACCACCCACCTTAGGCTTATACAACTCTCATCCTTCAATATCAGCCCTTAATTTGCCTCAAATCAGATTTTATCTAAGAAAAGGTGGAAAACTCTCACATGGTGATATCTAGGTAAAGAGAAATAGAGAATAATAACGACTAAAGAGGACTCGAGTACTTACTGTTGTGTATCCAACGTGACAAATGGAATCTCGGTCAGATGCTAGATGATGGATATCTCTTGATTCCAAGTTGAGATCTTCAAAAATCCCCAAAATGATATAGAAATAGTTCAATCCCTAATAAACTCAGATTAGGGAGGAAGGGTTGACTTAATTAGATCATTAAGGTAAAAACTAAAAAATTATCTATAAAATTAGTATGCGCATGGTTTTTCCACACGGTTTGTCAAACCGTGTGCAAACCGTGCGGGATGGCTCTGCCTGAACGGTTTGGTCTGCACGGTTTTTCAAACTATGTGCAACCCATGCATGGGTACCTGGGAAGAAGGGGCACTCACATGGTTAGCCCACATGGCCATGAACCAATCATTCAAGGTGGCTCTGTCCAAGAAAACACCATCTGCACGGTTTGGAAAACCGTGCGGGAATTCCGCATGGTTTACTCTAAACTGTGCATAGAGTCTGTTTTCTCCAAAAAGATGGGTTTCAGGCTCCGAACAAGCCCTGAAAACCCTCATAAACTTTTCTAACTCATTAGGCATCCATTTTAGGTCCAAATTAAAGATTTAGACCAAAAATTAATGGATTCATACCTGAGTAAGAAACTGGGTTCTTACATGCGATCATGCCAATATACAATATAGATCTCCAGTTGGGTCGATCTCACATGTATAAGTAAACAATAGTCCAAAATACACAAATACATCTACCAATATACCAAATTTGTACTTCATACCATTCTCCAATCTCTATCCAAGCTAATATAGCTCAATCCACAATATCAAACCTCTACCCTACCAAAAACAGCAACCAATGAAGATCTACTTAGGTGCCTATATTCCATGGATGATTTAGTAGGGTGTGAATACAACTCAGTAAGATGCCACCAATTAAATCCTTAACATAACTACATTATAATTTAATGCACATGTGATATGATCAAAAGAATAAATAAATGAAAAAACATAAATAAATACTCATTAGTGCTTGATTATCATGATCCCATCATAAATACTATGATTGTGCATCCCATAGGTGAAATAACTAGATCATATGAATCATTCCTTACATCCATTCATAGTCATCATCAGAAATCCAAGGATCATGCCCAAGGCATCCATCATTAAGATCAATATAAATCCAAGGACTTTGTCCAAGTCATCCCTATTAACATCATGGATATGAAGAGCATGTCTAAGGAATCCCTTAAGTCATTATATATCCAAGGATCATATGCAAGGAATCCCATCATTCATCATAGATTTATGAAGCATAACCAAGGTACCCCTCATAACACCAAATATCCAAGGAGAATATCTGAGGCATTACTCGAGCCATTAATTATCCAAGGTGCATATCTAATGTATCCCTTGTAATATTACAAATCCAAGGAGAATATCCAAGGAATCCATTGAGTCATCATAGATCAAAAGTGAATTTACAGTTCATCCCTTGAAACATTACAGATCTAAGGAGCATATTCAAGTTATCCCTCAAGTCATCATGAATCCAAGGAGTATATCCAATTCATCCCTTGACATCATCAGGTACAGTGGTCGGTTCCTATGATGTCATCCTAGGACATTTTTATATGCATACATATACCAATCATCTTATAGGGAAGTACATCCATCACATCACAACCCATAACACAATGTGTGGTGGGTAGTATTTCCCACCCCGATCACCTCACACAGCATATCCCATAAGGGATAACCAACTTCCCAACCCCTCCCACATAATAGGGGTCATCCAATCAAGGGACCCTTCATATTTACTATGGTCACCCCAAGCTCACACATTGATTCAAGATCTAATGTGACACTTGAAATTGTCATTACCTATATCCCGTACTACCCTCATGGGTTCAACAAATACTTGGGGTGCCTACCTTAGGGTCTCCTAGGACACATCACAACAAGAGCACTCCCACATGGTTCCCTTTATACAATCCCCATTTTACCAAATCCAAGACCAATGATCAAAGTAAATTTGTTCCCTTGTAATCATCATAACACATCAAGGCCTCATTAGACTCCCAAGAAATACACATTGGAACCACTCTGAAAGGATGACATTAAGACCACCTCACATCCTAGGTCATCACTAGGTCGATCCTCTTGTATCCAACCAAATGAAAAACTAACTAGGTTTTATTTACTTGGTTTATCACATTCCAAGGAGGAAGGAATTCTTTCCCACTCTCTAATCAACTAGCTCATAGGCTATAAGGTACCTAAGAATCATCTCATGGCCTACTCAAGTCAACCATCCCTAGTTTATAACTCATTACCACTCAAGGGAACTAAGGTAACTTATACATGTCATCTACGATAACTTTATTTATTTATGTCTCACCCCTCGGGGTTTATTTAACTTGTAACATGCTTTTATAATCGATGCCTCATCCACCGGTGGTTGAGGCACCAAAGAGTGCCTCTTAACACATACTATTTATTCTAGACACAATATATAAAATAAATAATTCACTTAATTTAAATTTCACTCACCCTAATTATAAATACCACACATCACATTCCAAATAAATAAATAAAATCACAACCCACAGGGAATGTTCAAGGACCACCTTTCTTAAACGAAGATGATTCCTTTAATTCAGTACCCGACCATCTTTGTCTAAGCCCATCCTAGAACATATCAACATCATGAGCCCCTATATAATGAAAAAAAAGAAAATTTTAATTATAAAAATATAATTAATTTAAAAAAAAATTAAACAAAATAGGGATAATGCCTAAAATATCACCAGGCGCCATCTACTTGTTGAAACCTCGTTCAACCACCTGTAGAAGGTCTATAGAGAATCCTTGAAACTATCCCAAGTAAAAGTATTAACAAAAAACACCTAATCAATATAAAATTAAAATTAATTAAATTTAAATCCTTATAAAATTCACTAGGTTACGTACCTTCCTCAAAAATGATAAGTAAAGACGTGAAGACATCATCGCAGGGCATCCTCTAGCCAAGACATGCAAAATTCCCATCAATTTCAGATAATTTTACTATGATATGATGAAATAAACCCAAAAACTCAAAATTAAAACACCCAAATTACAATATATATAAAATGGAGGAATAAAAAATACTAAAATAGAATAAATGCAACTTATATTTCTAAATATGACCCCCAAAATCATTCCCTCCCATTGGGATTTAAGAGAGATAAAGGGAAGGGGATAAATATATTTAATAGAATTATCTTGATGTCAAAACCCTCTAAATACTAAGAATTTTATCACCCTATGATTTTATGATATATTTCACTTTAAACAAATTTTATTTATTTGATATATTTCTTTACACGCAACATCGAGTTTGAACGAATCGGGATATACTATTGAATTATTATTTTTTAATGTAAAAGTTATCACATATTCATTGGTTTTATGGGTATGAATATGAATAATTAAATTATTAAAATTATTTTTTACATATGTATAAAATTAATTAAATATTTTTTAATTGGTTACAAATTAAATTAAAATCATTTGAAGGTAAAAGCTATGGTATTCTAAAAAACAATTTTTATTCTCGCAATGTATTTTTATCTTAATAAATTAAATTAATATTTTTTGATGAATTATTTAAAATAAATTGGTAAATAATATTTTAAATAAAATATTTTAGCATTAATCAAATAGTTTTTACAAGTAAAAAAATGAATGTAAACTTGGTTTTATGTATAAGATTACATTTTTCAAAAAATGGTTTTGTTGCGTTTTTTGTACTTATTTTAAAATTAATTTAAGAAAATTATAGAAATTTAATATTTTAAAATGGATTTAATATTTTTAATTAGAATAATTAATATCATATTATACAATTAACTTAATTTTTGTTCATTATTAATAGTAATTTTGGTAAAATAAGTAAGTTGTCATGGTAGGAGTTAAAACGGGTTAAAAGGGTTAAACTAAAATGATAAGGGTTTAAATGACAAAAAAGTTATATAAATCCTATTTTATGATATTATTTAGACCTTATATTATTTCATAATTAAATATGATTCATTTTGGAGGCTTTTTGATTGAATAATACATTAATATATTTTAATATTTTGAAAAATTCCAAATGTGTACTCTCTCTAACTTATAAAGAAATACCACATCTCCTATCATATCTACACTTAAAGAGCCTCTTAACTTAGCCAATACCTACCCAAATACATTAAAAACATCACTCCTCATTTCTTAGATGTATTATTTTGACCATAATACCATTCTAAGAATTATTTTGGTATAAACATAAGAAGGTTGGCTAGCGAATAGGTATAGTTCATATCCGAGCATTTTCTTTTTTATTTCTACTTTGTACTCCTTAAAAACTATATTAACCATTGTAATATAATAACATAAGTACCAAACATATACTGAATTTTTTTATGGTTATTTTATAACCATTTTTAATCTACTTATCCATCTAATGGAAAATGAAAACATATTTTCTATGTATATGCGGACTACCACCTCGCGAAGACGATGTATTTCATTTTTCATCACCGACTCTTATGGTTGGTCGTAACGATGGATCCAATATTATATATGATATTTATCATATAATTATTCTTCTATAATTATAATATATTATCTAACTTCTTACCTTTTCATCCATTGTAATATGATAACATTGCTCATGTGTACGTGTGGACTACCACCTCCATAAAGCAATGTGATTCATTTTTCATCTATGTTTTATATGAATAATTATAAAAGTGTATATAATGAATAAATATGATATTTATTTCATTTTAAATATTTTTTAGATGATGAAATCATAAATATGGTATAATTACTGGAACCATTGAACCAAAACATACATAGAAAGCATAGTATTTTTCACCCAAATGTTCATTTTAATAAAGAAAATGTTAATAAAAGGATAATTAAAAATTATAAATGAATGATACATAGTATGTTTTTTATGAATATGTTTATAGGATATATGTATAATAAATATTTATTTATTATGTAGAATATTTGAACATCTATAAAGGAAATTAGGACTTGAGGTAAGGGTTTATGTTACAATCTCATTTATTTTTTTGATTTTCTATGCTAAATTTATATTCAGAGGAATTTTAGGGATATTATCCCTTATACATAATATATTTTCTTATCCTCTATTTATTCCTATAATTTTCAAGTATTATTACCATTTTTATCTCTTTGGTATTTAAAATTATCAAGAAATTTTTTTTAAATATAATGTGTCATTATTTCCTCTTTAGTTGACAAACTTTTTCTTCCATGTCCATACACTTAAAAATTAATTTATAAAAGTTCTTACCTATAATTGAATTTTATTTTAAAAATCATTTTCACTAAATTTTACTTTTTATACAAATGGTTAAAAAGGAACCTTTCTAGATATTTTCCTAACACATCATTTTTTTATTTTTTATAAAAGTGAAAATAATATTTTCTTTTAACGAATATGAAATGAAAAAAATCCTTCTATCATGATTTTTATTTGATTTTAAGCTTCCATTACATGTTTTCCTTGGTTATTTTCAAGTAAAATGATTTTTCTCTATATTCTAGTAATTTTTAGTTAAATTTCTATCAAAGTAAAATGATATTTTCTCATATTTTCAAAGAAATGTTTGAATGGTCTTTTAAAGGTATTTTTCATCTATGTCATAATTTTTTAAGTATTTTCATGATTTACTAGGGAAATAATTCAATGATAACATATATATTCTTTATTTGGGTGGTTTATTATTATGATGATGAGATGTTATTGAAACTATTTTATCTTCCATGTGTTATGATATGATGATATGATGAATGTATTATAATCATGTGGTATACATGTGTATAGTTTTAATCATGTGGAAGGTATTCCTAGAATTATATAACCCTCTAATTCATTGGGTAAAGCCTTGTATTTTTTTATATAATTATGGGAAATTATTCGATGTGATTGATCTACTATAGTAAATGGGTTGGGATTCCTAATCCACTATGATATGAGAAATAGTTGGTGATTCCTGATCAACTATGATATGATTATGTTGGTAGTTATCATTTACATATGATATAGAATATATAACTATGATAGTTCCACACTCTTATGAAGTGTTGATATACTTATGATTTGAACGCATGGATCATGATTGATTTTTTTAATGATACCCCAATCTTTTTATATACTAATTTTTTATGTCATGACTCATGATTATGATATATGAATTTTTGGGTATGTTTTTTATATTTATAATCACATTCTATCATACCCTTATGCTCATAATATTCTTATATATGATTATTGATTGATATCTCCCATGTTTAATCTTACTGAGCATCTGATCTCACCCCTTATTATGTTTTAATTTTTTCTTCAGGTTATGAAGAATGGTACTAGGTATGATGAGTCTATAAGGGTGCCTTATATAAAGAAATATTTTTGAGATTATAAAGATTATATTTAAATAATATGTTTATGTATCTAGTCTCCAAGTACACTAAACCTTTACAGTTCTCAATCCTATTTATTTAGTAGATATATTGAGTATTCATCAAAAAGATGTAATATATATGTATATTTTTCTTGAGTTTCTATAGTTAGTATAAATGAAAGGTTTAGTTGTTTTTAGATATTATATTATAAGTAATATAGGGATATAACCTAAGACATCCCATGTTGAACTTAAAATAATACAGGATGAACCTTAAGTGTCATTGGATGATAAGAAGGTGTCATTATTTAGGATATATTAGGAATTATTTTCATTATTATATGATTTCTAACTCTAGTTATTGTAAATTTATGCATACACTATGATTTTTGGTTTTATTTAATGGATAGAACCAGAATGAGTCAAGCTAACAATGGATGTAATGGAAAATGAAATTATTTTCCTATTGACAAACTAAATGTTATGGTAGCTGGAATACATAATCTTATTATTATGATCATGCAACTTTCTCAAGAAATAAATCTTTTTAAACTTACAAATGATCAAAGAAGGGAAAAACATACTATTTAGTCATTCATAAGGCAATATAAACCTCCTTTAAGTGGGTCTTCTAATCCACTGGTGGATGAGTGATGGATTAATGCATTAAAAATTTATTTTCTATTCACAATTGCTCAAAACATGAAAAACATTTATAATCATATATTATATTTAAGGAGAAGTGGATCAATGGTGGAATATTATTATGAATTTGAGGCAAGTGGAAGAAATTGACTCTATATAATTGGTTGAGTGTAAGATGATATTTTCTAATAATTACTTCCCAAAAATTATAGATATAAAAATGGATATGATATTCCTTGAGATTAATTAGAAGGATGATGAATCTATTTGTGCTTATGAGGAAAATTTTACATGAATTTCAAGGTATTCTCCTAGTTTATTCATCATCCCTGATGGTAAGATTGATTAATTCTTTGGTGGATTAAAACAAAGCCTCTGAAGTTTTTTATCAATAAGAGACTCCAGTAGCTATGAAGAAATCATTTGATGTGATCTCTAGGTAAAAATTAGAAATTGAAGGTTCCCATCATTTCCATGGTTTTAATAAGAAATGAAATATGGAGTCTCATGAAAACTTGAATAGATCATATATCGGAAAGAAATTCCAATCATCTTCATGCCATAAATATATGAAGAAACATAAAGGAAATTTATTGAATGTAATCGGGAGGTTCTTTAAATGTGGAAGGTACAGTCATAAATCCTATGTTGAAATATGATAAATATGTTGGTTGATACAATGGAGGAAAATAATATGACAACTAATACACCACCCACACTCTAATGCTTAAAATTTAAGAAGTATGGTCATTATACTAACTAGTGCACAAATCTAAAGGTTAGTGATAATGATCAGCATCAACAAACTCTTAAGACCAAATATAAATTGAAAAATCATGCGATAAAGAATACCGAAGTGTGTTATGAGAATGAAATGGTTAAATATATACTTATCATCCACTCTAGAATAGATAATTTCCTATTTGATTCTAGCTATACCCACTATTTTATATTTAAGGAATTTTATAAGGGTATCACATTACCACCTCAATGATTAAATGTCAAGTTATTGGTGAAAACTCTTAGTGGTAAAATGATCATATCTTAGGTTTATATATCCTCTCCAATATTAGTGTGTAGGAATGCGCTTCATTAAAATCTTTTGATTCTCCCTCTGGTTAAAATTGATGTGATTTTGGGTATGGATTGGCACTCTCTATATAGATCCCATATCAAATTTTAAGGGAAGGGAAGTGATGTTTTATAGTCTTAATCAAGATTTGATCGTATTTCGTGTAAGATCCTGAGTTTTTATTGAGGTATGGATCTTTTATTTTCTGGTCAAATGCTTGTTTACTTTTATTTTTGGATTAGACCCTAAGATGGTCTATGGTCGGTTGGGTAGTTCTTAGGAAGAAAGGGGCTATGTAACGTCCCAGATCCAGGTGCCACACAACGGGTGCCCCGAACCCGGTTGGTCACATGAACTCAAGCGCATTTACCTAAATGCTAAAGGTTGCTGACTAGCAGCGAGGGCCCAGGTATGATAGTGGAGAAACTATGCCCTCATTTGTTAAAGTGTAGTGCAGCAGAAAATAAATATAACATTCAACAGCGGAAACAGTAAACAATATACAACTGAAATGGAAAACTGAAGTAAAAAAGAACCAATAGTCATATATATAAAGATGCAGCATGTCACTATTTTATGAAAGCATCCAAAAAAGGATACACTGAAATAAAATACAATACAACTCAAAGTACAAGGTACAGTCAAACAAAACAAGGTAGAGTAGAAGAACGTAGCAGCATCACAAGCCTAAGCTTAGTCCCATGCTCTCCTACTCCTCTGATATAATCATGTACCTGTATAGGTACCCTTTCCCATGTCTAAACCTACAACAATATAGTCTGTTTGGGCTGAATACATGACCCAAATAGGGTGTGAGAAATAAATCTCAGTAGGCACCCACCAAAGGCATGTGCCCAACTGTCGGTCAAAATGTGCAACAACAGTGTGCAAAAGTAAATGCAGTAAACTAGTAAGTACTCAAAACTAACTATCACTACCAGTTTCATTGACATTTTAATTATTAATTATCACCTCCAAGATTATGCTTCAGCTTGGGAGGTACAACATTGAAAATCACCACAGTGAATATACGAAATAAACAGTGTCCTCAGACATGTCAAACCTTACCCTTAGGCAATCAGAATCTTGCCCTTAGGCTAATAGAACCACGCCCTCAGGATAATTAGAATCACGCCCTCAGGCTAAACAGATTCATTCCCTCAAGCTAAACAGAATCACACCCTCAGGCGATTTCTCTTAGGCAAAATGAATATTACCCGCAGGCGTATGAGATAATGCCCTCAGGCTTGGAAACAACTACCCTCAGTCATATAAAACTTTTCCCCCAGGCTAAATGAAACACTTACCCTCAGGCTAAAAAAACACTACCCTTAGGTGAAAGGAATTGGGCCGAGCCCCAAGAATAAAAAAGCAATTTATATAAATTTTCTCTCAATAAAATTCATTACACAATATAATCATGGAATACCCTCAGGTATCTTGGACAAATGGCTAAACAGAGGAACGCACCCCCGGGGTGGTCCTGGATCCAAGAAATGATCCCAAACAACAGTTTTGATTTATCAATAGATTATCTATGAAATTCTAAGTATCTTTTCAACAAAGACCTCAGCCATAAGTCACCCCAACCATGGGCGTGTAGCACAACAGTACACAATTTCAACTCAACAATTGGGAATAAGCATTAGACCACCTACCTCGATCATCTCTGATCAGTATATGTGAACTACATCTTCTGAATCATCCAAGAACGACATAGATCTAGGATAAGAGAATTCCCATTAAAACATAAATAACTTCCCTTAGAGTAAGAATTGGTAAGAATAGTGCAAGGAGAGGGGAGGGCTTACCCGTACGGTCCCAACGTGATCGATGGAAGTGGAAACGGATTCCTGGTGCACGATCAGGTGATCCTCCAAGGTTCAGCCATCCTCCTGAGCTCCAAATGGCAGTTCTGCCTCCTTTGGAGAATGAGGGGGCTACTTCCCATTTTAAGCGAAAAAACAAACTACACGGCATGTACTTTTCATTTTTTTAAAATGTTCCTCCAGCGGCTACTTTCCACCACAACACTATTCATCCGTCGACATGAGTACACGGTGTGTATTACTGATTACACAGCGTGTACTATCACTCCACTGGCGGCTACCTCCACCACCTTACTGTTCACCTGCCGACTGATTACATGGCGTGTAAATACAAAATAAATGGCGTGTAGTCAGTTTTTACACCCTTCATTGTTGATAGGCCTACACACCCTGGGTACTCATCCCACACAGCCAAAGTACACGGTGTGTGGAAAAGTACAGGGCATGTACCCATAAAATTTGGGATTTTTCCCCATTTTCCTTATTTTTTTCAAAAACACATAAGGAAAATGGAAGAGAAGAAACCCGTACCTCAAGAATAAGAACAGGGTTCTTACAAACTTCCCCCCTTAAATAAATTCGTCCCCAAATTTTCCTTTAAAGGGTGGAAAAGATAAAGTTGTGAACAACTCTAGTCATTGAGCACGTATATCGGTCTCCTGCTCCAAGGTTTTGTCTTGCACTCGGCCATGATGTTATAGCACCTATACGAGAGGAACTGACCGGCCTTGGACAACCTTTGTTCTCCTATCAACAATATGAATTGGATGCTCCTCAAAGGATGCATTGGCCTGAAGCTCAACCTCCTCAGGATGAAAGATGTGGGATGGGTCTGAGTGATAACGGCGCAGCTGAGATACATGGAAGATGTCGTGCATGGCCCGGTACCTCTGTGGTAACTGCAACCGATAGGAAACTGACCCAACTCTCTCTAGAATCTCAAATGGCCCTACATACCTCGGTGAAATTTTACCCTGTATCCTAATCCGCCTGTGTCCCAACCTCAGTGAAACACGCAAGAAAACTCGATCCCTGACCACAAACTCCAAGGGTCGTCTATGGCGATCAGCATAAGATTTCTGATGAGACTGTGTAGTAGTAATCCTCTTCTGAATCAACTGGACCTACTCTGTAGTCTCATACATGAGACGCGGTCCCAGTAAAGCTGCCTCACCTACCTCTATCCAACGCAAAGGTGATCGACATGGCCTACCATATAAAGCCTCGTAAGGTGTCATCTCAATAGTTTCCTGAAAACTGTTATTGTAGGCAAACTCAACTAGGGGTATGTACCTCTCCCAAGATCCCCCAAAGTCTAGGATGCATGCACATAGCATTTCCTCAAGCACCTATATAGTATGCTCTTATTGGCCATCAGTCTGAGGGTAGTAAGTTGTGCTCAGAAGAACCTGTGTACCCAGTGCCCTCTGAAAACTCTGCCAGAAATGCGATGTAAAACAGGAATCCCTATCTGAAACTATAGAATGAGGTACCCCATGTATACGTACTACCTCTCGGATATACAACATTCTAAGCTCATCAACACTGAAGGTCTCCTTGATCGGAAAAAAGTGATCTACCTTTGTAAGTATGTCCACAACAACCCACACGGCATCACTGCCACGAGGTGACCTTGGAAACACAGTCACAAAATCCATCGCAACATCATCTCATTTTCATTTTTAAATGGGTAACTAATGTAATAGTCTGGTTGTCCTCTGATGCTCTGCCTTCACCTACTGACAGGTGGAACATCTCGTAACAAAACTAGCTACCTCACTTTTCAGACCTGGCCACCAATACTAACATCTCAAGTCACGGTACATCTTGGTGAACTGCCCAAGATGAAGCATGAAACTCTTGTATCAACTCCTCATGTATATCCCCTGGAACCCACACTCATCCATGGATATGTAGTACCTCATCATCGCCTATCGTTCATCCAGGAGGAAAGTCCTCACTTAACACCGACTCCCGTAGAACTAGGACTTCCGAATCTGATAGTTGTCTCATCCTCACTCTATCCATGAGGGTAGAAGTCACAGCTAAGGAAGAAATATAGGTTTTCCCTTGATTATCGTGCACCTCCAAATGCATCTCAGAGAACAAATCCATAAGCTACCACTCACCACCAGCCTCCTGCACTGCCTGTATCTGAGTCCTCCTACTCAATGTGTCAACAACTGCATTACCCTTACTAGGTGTATAGGCAAGCTCAAAGTCAAAGGACTAAAGTTATTCAACCCACCTTCGCTATCTCAGGTTCAAGTCACACTGGGTAAAGATATACTTAAGACTTTTTTGGTCTGTAAACACCACAAAATGTTCTTCTAAGAGATAATGTCTCCAACGGCGTAACACATGAACAACTGCAGTTAACTCGAGGTCATGCGTCGGGTAATTCCTCTCATGTGGCCCCAACTACCGAGACCCGTACGCAACTACTTGATCACCTTGCATCAACACTATACCATGAACAATACTCGATGCATCATAGTAAACTGTATAGCTCTTCCCTTGCTCTGGATGTATCAGGATTGGTGCTGATTTCAACCTTCCCGTCAACTCCTGAAAGGCTGTCTCGCAAGCTTCTGACCAAACGAACCTTGCACCCTTCTTAGTCAAACCCATCAACGGAACTTCTAAGTGGGAGAATTCATGTATAAAACACCTGTAGTAACCAGCCATCCCTAAGAAAATCTGTATATCAAACACGTTCTTAGGCTGCTCCCAAGAAACTACTGCTCTCACCTTCTTTGGGACTACTGCAACTCCTACCTCTAAGATAATATGACCCAGGAAGTGAATATGGTCCATCCAGAAGTAGAACTTTGAGAGCTTAGCATATAGCTGATGCTATCTTAGTGTACTCAGTACGATCTCAAGATGGGTGGCAAGGTCGTGTTGAGTGTGAGAGTGCACCAAGATATCATCCATGAAGACTACCAAAAAAATAATCCAGATAAGTATGGAACACATGATTCATCAGATCCATGAAAACTTCTGGCACATTTGTGAGTTCGAACGGCATAACCAAATACTTGTATAGACCATATCTGCTTCGAAAAGTTGTAAGTGTTATATCCGATGGTCTAACGCGTAACTGATGATATCCAGATCTCAAGTAAATATTCGAGAACACCCGTGCTCCCTGAAGTTGATCAAAAAGATCATCAATCCTTGGTAAGAGATATCGGTTCTTAATCATCAGTTGGTTCAGATTTTTATAATCCATACAGAGTCTAAGGGTACTATCTGCCTTCTTCACAAAAAGGATCAGCGAACCCAAAGAGAAGTACTGGGTTGGACGAAACCCTTTGCCTGTAACTCCTCTAACAGTCTCTTGAGCTTCTGCAACTTAGGTGTGGCCATAATATAAAGAGGAATGGACACTAGTGCTGCTCTTGGCACTAGCTCAATATATAAATCCACCTCTCTCTTTGGAGAAAGACCTGAAAAGTTATTTGAAAAGACATCCATGAAACGATCAAGTACTGGAGGGAAATACTTCTAACAAGTTCCCCAGTCATCTAGATATAAACTTGCAGTTTGGGCTGTCACACCACCTTACCCACGATGCTCGGGTCCAGCTCTGCTCACCTGGACATCCCACTCTCCCTTGTATAGAAACTCTCTTCCCTCTGGTGACGTAAAACTCACCCTGCGGCAGTAGAAATCTACAAAGGCTTGAAAAGGTACCAACCAGTACATCCTGAGAATGAAATCATAGCTCATAATCTTCAATACATAGAGGTCTCATAGGAATTGACACCCACCAACCTCTAGGGGGCACTCTCTACACTGACGCACACTAGCTATTCTAGTTCCTAATGGTGTGTCTTGCATCATGACAATAGAAGAAGAAGAAACACAGAGCCCAAGGCTCTCCACAATGGGCACAGATATAAAGCTACATGTAGCACTGATGAAGCTTAAATTTTCCTATATTTTATACTATAAATCATTGTTTATAATCCCACCATAGTGTTATTGAATGGGTAATTGTCACGTTTTTATATTTTAGTGTTATTTTGAGCATAAATGTGAAAAATGACAAATTCCGGATTTTTGACAGATTTTTACATCAAGGGTATTTTGGTCATTCACTGAAAAATATAATTCCAAATTTTCTGATTCAAATTTTTTTAGAATCCATATTCTATTTCCTTCATTTTTGTCTTCTGGACCATGAGCTGATTCGATCATCTAGTGGCCGTAAAAATTCAATGAAGTTGAAGAGTTTTCCGGGTGGACAGAACGGACCCCACTTCTATAACGGAAACCCAATTCGGTCTTCACAACTCCAAATTATATGATTAGACTTGGAGATGTACTAGGACTCAAGGGAGAGTTTATAAAATAAATTTAAAGGCGTTTGGAATCCATTATGAGGGACATTGAACGACATACATTTGAAGGAAGCTACCTGGAAGCTGCCTCCAAAAAAGGAAACCGCCAATATTAAATTCATAACTCCTTTTAGGCGCGTCAAATGAAGCTACAATTTGGGGATAAAACGGAGGATACATTATGGAACAACATTTATGAAGACACTTATTACAGATTCAGTCATTTAAGGGCATATCTACGTGGAAACTTTAGGATTAATTGTTTTGTGTGTGAATTTGTCACCCCTACTCCCTATAAATATGTGTCCCTTCTCCCAGTTTATGACATATACATTCCAGGGGGGCTAAGGTGGAGCTTATTTATGTAATTTTTATTCATATTTTTAATATACATTATTTTATTCTTCTTCTTCATACCTCATTCTTCCATTTTTTCTTTTATGTGTTTCTCCCACCGTATTCTCTTCTAACTCCATGAAAATGGGGAACTAACCTCGATGTTTGTTTGAGGAGGAGAATGGTGGTTGTTTGAGTTTCATTGTGCTTCAATTTAAATATCTTTATTTAATTCTGAGTATTTTGGTGGTGGTTAAATTGATTATGATGTGCGATTACCCCATTTTCGCTATCACCAAGTTCTTCTTCTCATTCATCATTTATCCTTCCCTTCACTATATAAGTCATGCATATGATGGAGTATGGCTTGTATAGCGATGGTCGGCAAAGAGATCTCCTAGCTGACTTTAGGAAGAGTATTTCCCCACATTCAGAGATCTCGGTGTTAGGGAAATAACATTTCAAATAAGAGGGTGTAGTGTGATAGATTTTGATCACTACATTGAATTGATATTGAGAATATTTTAATAAACAATGATATCAACCATTATGATCCTCCAAGAACAAATTTCTTCTTTCTTCTTTTTAACATCATATTTTTTGCATTAAATATATATATATATATATATTCATATTTTATGCATATTTCAAACTCATATTTATATTATATATTAGTTAGAAAATAAATAGTGACAATAGAATTTTGGTGTTGTGTAAGTTGCCTCCTTAAGACCAACCCTGGGAGTGCACTATATTGCATTCATAGATAAATAATATTTTGATCATGGATCTGCGAGAAATCCCCAATTCTTCAAATTGGCGCTGTTGCTGGGGAGGTGGAACACTTGCACACACCGTTATTCATAAAAAAACAAAAAAAATCATAAATTTCAAAAAGTAAAAAAAAAAACTTTTTGTTTATGATGTATTTCAATGATGATTATTCTGCATGGAATGACCAGTATTAGGTTCCAGAAAATGTTTGCAATAAAATTGATGCTCAATTTCATAGGATTAGTGATAAAGTTCAAAAACTGGAGAGCTAAATTGAATGGATTGCTGAATATGTACGCACATCCCAAGAGTAATCCGAACCTGATCCCGAACCTGAACCAGAACGAGTGGTGGAATTAATTTCACCAATCACATTTTATGTTAAAGAACCAGAGGTGAGTGAGAAATAACTTCTAAAGAAACTGATCACATCATCTCGCACTCAACCATTTCTCAAGGAGGTCCCAGAAGTACACATTCCAACTGATGCACTAATGGGAGGTCAACATTTTTTGGAAGAATCTTGGAATAACTTTATCGAAGATAACTTGAAACATGATCTTCCCATGCTTGATATTGAACGATCAGTACCTTTTGACCTCACTATTTCTTTGGAAGATGAAGAAGATGATCCACCTCCTGAGATGGAGTTGCCAATGGTCCTATCAGAATAAATCAATTTCCAAGATGACTTACATGAAAGGGAAGATTTCTTTATTGATTCGTCATGTCTTAATTTTATTCAAACTGAATTGTTTTATGACTTCTCCTTTCCTGAAATTTTGGATATATCACAAATTGATCAGGCCTTGGATGTTGATTATGAGACCACCAATGTGGTGGTAATCAAGGAAGAAGAGCCGGAGAATCTGGTGGTGGTGTGACTACCTCCTCTACATCAACTTTCATATCACATGGAGGAGGACACCACTGAAGTTAACAAGGAGCACCCTTATCTTTTATTCCCTCCCACTTCGAAACTCAAATTTCTTCTTTATTCTTTCTCTAGGGTTGGTAACATTCTTATCATATTTGGGGTTCTCTACTTTCAGGTTTTACTCATGGATATCGGGAAAACTCATATGTGGTGGTTCATCTCAATGAAACCACACCCACCTTCTGATTGGGGATAATCTACTAAAACTGCCTGACTAGGGGCAGTAAAAACCTAGCACTTGCTTGGGGGTCTAAACCAAGAATTATCTCTTTTATTTTCCTTTTCTCATTCTTTTTATTTATTTTTCTTATATATTTTCATTACATTTTTGTAGTTTTAAAGTGGATGCTTCTAGGAGCTTAACTCAAGGCATCCACCTCTAAAATAATGTCAGGTTGTATCTTTCCTTACCTTTGATTTTCTACCTTTATATTTATATTTTGTTGAGTTGAAATAAGGGGTAGTTAAATTTAAGTGTGGGGAGTGTCAACCTGCTAAGTTTTTCCTGTGTTTTTTTCATTTTTTTATTATATTTTTAGGATTTTTGAGCTTTAATGAATATTCTTATCACTTTCAACACATCAATTTATTTTGAAAGAGATGAAATGATTTTTGAAAAAAATGGATTTTAAATGATTGTTGATGTGAAAACATTTTTCTTGAATTGGATTATCAATCATTTTTATGAGTTTGACTAATTTTTGAAATCCATGACCATGAAACACTGGCTCAAAATATTTTTCCAATCCTGTGAGGTATTCTAAACCAATTTTTCATATTCTTCCTAATACCCACACTTTCTTGAGAGAAAGTTGAATTTTGTGTGAGAACCAGAATTTGTGAATATTCTCTTTTGAAGCTTTGGATTTCATGGATTGTATTTAAAATGATTGAGGCATCTCTTTGGCTAGCCACATTTTATCCTTAGACCCACCTTTACATTTATCCTTTGTAATCCCTTAGATGCCATGAATTGCCTTATAGGTTTAAGCTATATTACAAGCCAATTTTTCCTTACCTACCCGCGCTTTTAGTATTTTTGCATGGCTATTTCAAGTTTGAGTGTGGGGGAAGGGCCTTTCATGTGCGTTCATTGGGATGTGTATAATTTATGTGTAGTGTGAAGTGTGTGTCAATATTTTGGGTTGTGGATAACAAGAGAATTGGGCATGTGTCATCATTTCATTGTGCTTTATTTGTTTCATCCATTTCTCCTAAAAAATAAAAAAAAAGAGATGATCTTGAATTCCTCATTATAAATTATTTTATGACTCATGTCCCTCCCAAAAAAATCAAGGTCATGAATTTTCATTCATTCATTGTATTCAATTTTCAGCTCATCCTCAATAAAAAAAGAAAAAAAAAAGAAAATAAAGATGTGCCTTTCTGGAGCTTTGAAAAAAAAAGGAGAACTTAGATTATATCATTCATTATAATAACTTATTGTCTCATGTACCATGTCATAAATAGGGGTGGGGTTTTTTTTCAAATTTACAAGAGGTATTGAGTGAGTAATTTCCTGTGTTTTCACTTGAATTAATCATGCATTGTACTTAAAAGTCAAACCTCCTCTTTCTAGCCTGGAACTTTTTTCAATAATTTTCCCACCAACCCAAAGCCACAGAATCATTTGAACCTTTAATTAAATCCCTCATGATTAAATTCATTTTCATGTTTCATGCTGTGGAGAAATGAGAATTTTCACAAACTTATGGTGATACATGCGATTTTCAAGTATGAGTATAACTCTAGATTCAATTTCTCTTGAGTGAAGAGTGACATAAAATTCAATGTGAGGTAGGTTGTGAATGGGTCATGGATTGATTTATGAGGTTGAATAAATTTTAATGATTGAAATGAAAATGATAGAGGCTTGTTTTTCATATATGAGACATGATGGAATTCTATTTTGGATAAAATCATTGATATTTTATCATTTTTGATTGTTGTGTGGAAATTGATTTGGATGTATGATGATTGTCCAGGAGTGCAATGTTTAAGTGTGGGGGAGTGATGAAGCTTAAATTTTCCTATATTTTATACTGTAAATCATTGTTTATAATCCCACCATAGTGTTATTGAATGGGTAATTGTCACGTTTTTAGATTTTAGTGTTATTTTGAGCATAAATGTGAAAAATGACAAATTATGGATTTTTGACAGATTTTTACATCAAGGGTATTTTGTTCATTTACTGAAAAATATAATTCCAAATTTTATTATTAAAATTTATTTATAATAAATATTTTATTTCCTTCATTTTTGTCTTCTGGACCAGGAGCTGATTCGATCCTCTAGTGGCCGTAAAAATTCAATGAAGTTGAAGAGTTTTCCGGACGGACAGAACAGACCCCACTTTCATAACGGAAACCCAATTCGGTCTACACAACTCCAAATTATATGATTCGACTTGGAGATGTACGAGTACTCAATGGAGAGTTTATAAAATAAATTTCAATGCGTTTGGAATCCATTATGAGGGACATTGAACGACATACATTTGAAGGAAGCTACCTAGAAGCTGCCTCCAAAAAAGGAAACCGCCAATATTAAATTAATAACTCCTTCTAGGAGAGTCAAATGAATCTACAATTTGGGGATAAAACTGATAATACATTATGTAACAACATTTATGAAGAAACTTATTACATATTCGGTCATTTAAGGGCATCTCTACGCGGAAACTTTAGGATTAATTATTTTGTGTGTGAATTTGTCACCCCTTCTCCCTATAAATATGTGCCCCTTCTCCCAGTTTATGACATATCCATTCCAGGGGGCTAAGGTGGAGCTTATTTATGTAATTTTTATTCATATTTTTAATATACATTAGTTTATTCTTCTTCTTCATACCTCATTCTTTCATTTTTACTTTTATGTGTTTCTCCCATCGTATTCTCTTCTAACTCCATGAAAATGGGGAACTAACCTTGATGTTTGTTTGAGGAGGAGAATGGTGGTTGTTTGAGTTTCATTGTGCTTCAATTTAAATATCTTTATTTAATTCTGAGAATTTTGGTGGTGGTTAAATTTATTATGATGTGCGATTGCCCCATTTTCTCTATCACCAAGTTCTTCTTCTCATTCATCATTTATCCTTCCCTTCACTATATAAGTCATGCATACGATGGAGTATGGCTTGTATAGCGATGGTCAGAAAAGAGATCTCCTAGCCGACTTTAGGAAGAGTATTTCCCTACATGCAGAGATCTCGGTGTTGGGGAAATAACATTTAAAATAAGAGGGTGTAGTGTGATAGATTTTGATCACTACATTGAATTGATATTAAGAATATTTTAATAAACAATGATATCAACCATTATGATCCTCCAAGAACAAATGTATTATTTCTTCTTTTTAACATCATATTGTTTGCATTACATATATATAAATATATATATTCATATTTTATTCATATTTCAAACTCATCTTTATATTATATATTAGTTAGAAAATAAATAGTGACAATAGAATTTTGGTGTTGTGTAAGTTGCCTCCTTGAGACCGACTCTGGGAGTGCACTATATTGCATTCTTAGGTAAATAATATTTTCATCGAGGATCTGCGACAAATCCCCGCTTCATCAAGCACCCATATCGAAAAGTACTGAAGATAAAATAGAAGCTACTAGAATAGTACCTTTGATAGTGGAAGGTTCGGGATCCTGCTCCTGTTGGGTCTATTGCACTGCATATGCCTGCCCAATGTTGTGGCCCTGCGACACAGCCTGGCTACCCTAAGCTGACCTACCCTACTACCTCTGATATTCTTGTGTCTGGCTACCATGTCCACGACCACCATCTCATCCTGCACGCCCTGACATATTCCATTTTCCCGACTAGTAAGAAGTTGTTGGTCTTGCTCTCGCACACGGAGTCTGCACAGAACCCCTCTCACTAGCCACTGGTAGAAACTCCCTGCAAAAATGCTACAGATGGCCCATCTTGCCACAAGCTCGGAACTCCATTGGGTCTCGAAGACACTGAGGTCGCTTGTTCCCCTCTCTACCACATTGGTAGAAAATAACTGGTCCACCTGTAGAATTTTCTGGCTAGTACTACCACCATGAGAGAAATCCATCTATCTCTTCCTCTTACCAATAGAAATAGTACCAGAAACTAGTGTTGAACCACCCTGTCCCACAACACTAGATTCCCGCAGGTTCCGCTCTGTAATTAGTGTCTGGTTCACAATAGCATACACGGTAGGCAACCTGAAAACGTTTACCAACACTCAAATGTCATGTCGAAGACCATACTCAAATTGTCTAGCCTTCAACGCCTCATCACCCACTAGAACGGGTGCAAAACGCTGAATCTCGGTGAAGCGAGCAGAATAATCCATCACTGAAATGTTGCCCTGCTGCAGGTTCATGAACTCTCAAGCTCGATCTTCCCACAACGTCTCTGGGAAGAATAAATCATAGAAGGCTGCCTGAAAATCTTCTCATGCCATGTCTCGGTGATTCTCAGACTGAGTGGTAACATCCCACCACCTCTTGGCGGAATCATGCAGAATGTATATAGCGAGCTTGATCCTCCTCCTAGGAGGCATCTCCAGATGCTCGAAAATAGTCTTCATATAACCCATCCAAGACTCCGCAGCCCGTGGTCCGCCATCCCCTAAAAACATCGATGGATGCTACTGCTAGAAGATACGAGTCAGCTCTACCATAGATGTGGTAGCTAGAAGTGCTCCCTAAAAGGTCTTCATAAATCGCATAAAGCCTTCACAGAACTGCGCATCAGTGCCTATGTCCAGTATAATGGTTGGCGCCACATCTGGCCCTGCTGGAGGATCCACTGGTAGCCCATGGCCTACCATCTCAGGAGTATAATCGTCACCACTCTCTTGGAAAACAATCGGTGGTCATCTCGGTGGCATGACTCTACAAGGTCAAAGCACACCTTAGATCAAAATTTATCCAAGACTGAAAACTAGGAGACCAAGAAGGGAACAGGAGAAGGAAAGAATTCAAGATTTTCAAAACTTGACTACACGGCATGTATAAATACTATACGGAGTGTTCTCACAATCCATCACATGGGTGTGTACTCTAGCTTAAACTGGTCATGTAACACCCCAACTACACGACGTGTTGTCTTAACACATGGCGTATACTTGAATCTATCTTCCCTTCCTGAGTCCTTCTACATGGCTTAAGCCACATGGCTCTCCTAAAACAAAACTACATGACGTGTTCAGAGGTAGACATGGCGTGTACTTCATAAGCTTTCATCGGCCCATGTTGTTCGTGACATGGCCTGTATACCCAGGTCACACAACACAGCGCGTTCCAAAAGGACATGGCATGTACAAAGAAAGATAACATCGACCCGTGTTGTTCGTGACACGGCTGGGTACCTGGGTCAGACTACACGGCGTGTTCAAGGTAGACACTGCGTGTATGTCTTAAAATTTCCTTCGTCTATGTTGTTAGTTACACGGTAGACACTGGGTCAACACTATACAGCGCGTACAACCGGTACACGGCGTGTTTCCCCCAAGCCATTCCCCACCCCGTGTCCCCGCCGACACGGCCTATGACACGGGAAGAGACTGCACGGCATGTACATACAGTACATGGTGTGTACTTAAAAATTTCTCTTTTCTTCCTAAACAGACGAGTAAACGGTGTGTAATCATAATTACATGGCGTTTATTCTGTATTTTTCTGGATAGTATGCCTCAGAAACTACTCTGGAGCCCAGAAAACACCGAAACCAACATTTAAGTGCCAAATTTCAATCTGTGAGGGCCCATACTCCCCGTGAATCAAATTTTGGCATCTTATACATGTTATAACAAAGTAAACAGTCAATGAGCCACTAAATTCCGGTCAATGAGGGCCCATACTCCTCAAAAACCAGAGTTTGACATTCATTCTAATATACCTCATGTAACCATACTCTATCAAATAGCAGGTATTGAGAAAAGTAGTTATCACAACAGTATGCTTTTCTAGCACAACTATCACAACAATATGCAATCTCTAATGTACCTACATGGCATGGAAGGGATGCATGACATGTGATTTCTAGAATGTTCATAAATGATGCATAATATGGAATACCCTCATCTCATCGGGTTGCAACTAAAATAGAACCCATGTATAACATATAAATAGCACAATCACAAGTGTGTCACCCAACGGTGAAAATCAAATCAACTGTCAAATTTACAAAATTCGAAAAATTGAAATAAATGAGGTAGAATGGATTTTCCCTGTACATGGGTTAGATACTCCCAAACATAGCTTATTACCAACCATCCTTTCCATCCTATCCCTGACTAAAGGCTCCAAATAGTAAGTCAAAGAAAAGAACTCCTCTGATACCACTTTGTAACGTCCTAGATCTGGGTGCCACACAACGGGTGCTCCGAACCCAGTTAGTCACATGACCTCAAGCACATTTCTCCAAATTCCAGAGGCTTTCGACTAGCAGTGAGGGCCCAGGTCTGATAGTGAGGAAACTATGCCCTCATTTATCAAAGTGTAGCACAGCGGAAAAGAAATATAACATTCAATAGTGGAAATAGTAAATAATATACAACTGAAATGGACAAATAAATTAAAAGATAACCAACAGTCATATATATAAAGATACAGCATGTCACTATTCTATGAAAGCATCCAGAATAGTATACACTGCAATACAATATAATACAACTCAAAGTACAAGGTACATTCAAACAAAACAAAGCAGAGTAGCAGAATGCAGCAGCATCGCAAGATTAAGCTCGGTCCCATGCTCTCCCACTCCTCTGTTATAATCATGTACCTGTATAGGGACCCTTTTCCTTGTCGACACCTGCAACAATATAGTCTTTTTGAGCTGAATACATGACCCAAACAAGTTGTGAGAAATAAATCCCAGTAGGCACCCACCAAAGGCATGTGCCCAACTGTTGGAGAAAATGTGCAACAATAGTGTGCAAAAGTAAATACAGTAAACTAGTAAGTAATCAAAAGTAACTATCACTATCAGTTTCATTAATATTTTAATTACTACTTATCACCTCCAAGCTTGTGCTTTAGCTCGAAAGGTACAATATCGAAAATCATCACAGTTAATATACGAAATAAATAGTGTCCTTAGACATGCCAAACCTTACCCTCAGGTAATCAGAATATTTACCTTAGGATAACAGAACCACGCCCTTAGGCTAATCAGAATCATGCCCTCAAGATAAATAGAGTCACACCCTTAGGCTAAATAGAATCATGCCCTCAGGAGATTTCCCTCAGGGATAACGAATATTTCCCTCAGGCGTACAAGATAATGCCCTCAAGCATGGAAACAACTGCCCTCAGGCATATGAAACTTTTCCCTCAGGCTAAATGAAACACTTTCCCTAAAGCTAAACAAAACACTGCCCTCAGGTGCAAGGAATCGGGCCAAGACCCAAGAATAAACAAGCAATTTATATAAATTTTATATCAAGAAAATGCATTACACAATATAATCATGGCATACCCTCAGGTATTCTGGCCAAACAGCTAAACAGAGGAACACACCCCCGGGGTGGTCCTGGATCCAAGCAATGATCCCAAACAACAGTTTTAATTTATCAATAGATTATCTATGCAATTCTAAATATCTTTTCAGCAAAGGCCTCAGCCATATGTCAACCCAACCATGGGCGCGTAGCACAATGGTGCACAATTTCAACTCAATAGTTGGAAATAAGCATCAGACCACCTACCTCAATCATCTCTGGTCGGTATACGTTAATGATGCCTTCCGAATCATCCAAGAATGGCATAGATCTAGGATAAGAGAATTCCTATTCAAACATAAATAAATTCCCTTAGAGGAATAATTGGTAAGAACAGTGCAAAGAGCGGGGAGGGCTTACCCGTATGGTCCCAACGTGATCGACGGAAGCGGAAACGGATTCCCGGTGCATGATCGGGTGATCCTACAAGGTTCGGTCGTCCTCCCAAGCTCCAAATGGAGGTTCTTCCTCCTCTATAAAATAAGGAGTCTACTGTCTGTTTTAAGTGAAAAAACAAACTACACGGCGTGTACTCTCAAGTACACAGCGTGTACTTTTCATTTTTTTTAAACTATTCCTCTAGCAGTTACTTTCCATGGTGGCACTATTCATCCATCGACATGAGTACACGGCATGTATTCCTGATTACACGGTGTGTACTGTCGCTCCACTGGTGGCTGCCTCCACCGCCTTACTGTTCACCTGCCGACTGATTACACGGCGTTTAAATACAAAATACATGGCGTGTAGTCAATTTTTACACCCTTCATTGCCGACAGGCCTACACGCCATGGGTACTCATACCACATGGCCAAAGTACACAGTGTGTGGAAAAGTACATGGTGTGTACCCATAAAATTTGGGATTTTTCCCCATTTTCCTTATTTTTTCAAAAACACATAAGTAAAAGGGAAGAGAAGAAACTCATACCTCAAGAATAAGAACTAGGTTCTTACAGGCTAGAGGTCTGTATTTTAGCTGCAGGCCAATTAAACGACTTGTAATAGTCTGGACCAGACCTTTCACACCATGTAAAAAGATTTTATAGGGGAGAGAAACTGTGAGTTACATGATGTGTAAGCTATTTAAACGTTTTGTAAATGCCCGAGTACAGTTTTTAAAAATAGAGGTAGGGGTCCCTATTTTTTAGACAAAACCTCTTTTCCTCTATTTAGAAGCCTAAAAGCCTTATTTTATAGATTTTCATATCTAGAACCCATTCAGACTCTATTTATTTCGCCATCGGTCATGTTGGAACTTCATCAGTAAGATCTTGATTCCGTTTTAACCATTCCTCTTTGCTCTAGATACCGATTGCGCTATTTGGTTTTAGGCTCATATGACCTAATTTCTCATTCTTCATCTATTATTTAGATTTCTACTAAACTAAGTTGAACTAGGACTTGATACTGGATGAGTGCTCCACTACCGAGCTAAGGTAGGTGGTCTATACTTTTCTTTTAGCTTTTGGTGCATTTTAGAGCTATCGATCGTTATTCCACCCGCTAGACTTTCCAACGTGGCCCCAGATTTTAATTGGTTAATTAAAATGGATGTAATCAAACATATTATGGATTCCCTTAGGTTTTTTATGATGTGTTGGTATTCTTTTGATAGACATTGGTCTCCCATGGGGTGTACCTATTGGAATTTCCCTTTTTATACCATGTTGAGCCACCCATGGGGTGAGTTGAAGCTTTTCTTTTTAAAGGATGCTGTTAAATAATTGAAGGGAAATTAATTAAAGGAATAAGGGATGGGATGCCTCCATATCATGTTGATGCTTTTGACTAAATGGATAAAATGGAACTTTAATAGCTTTTTTAAGAGATGTTTTGCCTCCTTGCTTTAATCCATATTAATATTCCATGTTCGTTTGATTAAATGAATTAAGTGAAATCGATTAAATGAGTGGGTAAACTCATTGAGTGTTTTAAAATTTATTAAATTATTATTTAGAAATGGTGATGAATGGGTGGGTATACCCATATTAAATTTTTAATTGTGAATTATGATAAATGGGTGGGTATACCCATGTTATATGATGGAATGTGAATGGATTACATGAGTGGGTAGACTCATGTGTATTATAAGAAAATGATATGAATGGATGGATGTTTGAATAGATTCCATGGATGGATCTACATGAATCATGAAAGCATTGTTTCACACCTAGGGATGATTATTCCCCTTGGGTCTTGACTCTATAGGATGCCTTGGGCCTTACTACCCCTTGGATATAGCTTTCTTGAACTCACATAGTACTTTTCTGGTATGACATGTTCCTAGGAATCTAACTACTACCTATAAAAAGTTTCCATTGAGATGCTCTTGGGACTCGATGAGGATACCTCGGTCTTGACACCTTGGATCTAGCCCTTGTGTGGTCTGATACTTTAGTTAATGTGGCAATGTCATGGAAATGTGTTTCCCTCAGAGTATACAGTAAGGTCATGGTGACTTGATACGTATAGGAGTACTACAAGGCCATGTTTATTTATATTTCTTGTAGCTTCCTTGTATAGGAGATTACACTTATTTTTTAGGGATCCCTGAGAGGTTAGACAGTTTCACTTGCTTAGTAGTGGATGTGTCTTGGGCACTTACCTTTTCTATATTGCTTACCTGCTTACTCTTTACCTGCTTAGATTATTATATTGCACACTATAGAATTGTATAGACATTTGGTGGTTGCCTACTATGATGTTATATCACACACTTGTTTTTTTATTTCTTAGGGATCCAAATAGATTATATGGTTGAAGGTGATAATAGAGGCAAGTGCCCTAATATATTTTGTTGATCATTTCCTAGGAGCAGAAGATCATGGGACTGAGGTGAGGCTTGTGATGCTACTAGGACTTTTTGGTCTTTTTTTCATTTTGGATAATTGTATTGTAATGTGTTTACATGTACCATTTTTGGTTGTTTTCTAGATACATGTATCATCTGCATCATTATATATGAGCCATATTTTGATATTGTTATCTATTCATGCTATGTATCTATTGTATGCTTTTTTCTCTTCTGCTATGTGTATGTTATTGACTTATGTTATGATATACTCTGGTAATAAGGTAATAATCTCCCCACCGACACACCTAGGCCTTCGCTGCTAGTTGGTAGCCTCTGTTGTTTGGAGAGATTCACTTGAGGCCATGTAGAGAACCGAGCTTGGGGCACTTTTGAGTGGCATCCAGGTCCAGGACATTACAAAGTGGTATCATAGAATTTCTTTCTAGTTATTTTTATTGTTTGGTGACAATAGATAAGGATAGGAAGGAAATTGATTTTGGTAATGAGTTGTTCTCTGGCATAGCAAAATGGTGTATAGGGAAAAGCCAAATTGCCTCGAATGGGTTGTTGTTTTTTCTAGATTTTGACAATTATAGTTGATTTGGTTACACCATTGGGTGATAAAATTGTGTTGTGTTGTTACTATTGATTCAATTTTGGGTTCTATTTATGTTTCAACCCAATGATATAAGGGTATTTCATCCCATACATCATATAGGAATCTTTCTAGAAATCACATTCCATGCATTGTGCCATGCCATTTAGGATGAATTAATTGATTCATGTTGTTGTGATAGGTGTTGTGATAGTTGTGATTGTTTTTGTGGTATAATTTGTGCAGTGGATAGAGAAGTTATGTCATCTTTCAATTCATAAGGTGTATCATCCCTTATGGACTAAGAAATGATGCACCCCTTGACTCTTTTGCTTAAAGTGAACAGAATAATATATAGTATGAATTATATGTTCATCAAATTATAGTTCATGAGGTGTTATGGGACCTCATGGATTGGAACTTGGTGAACCATCAGTTAAATCATTTGAACAAATGAATGTTAATTGAAAATGAAATGAAAATTTGAAATAGAGACTCGACCTAGACCTGGCTTTTGAGTGGGAAAGAGGCAAAGATTCTAGTGGTTTTTGGTGACTGTTCCTTATAAAATCCTTGATATAAATAAGGATAAAGGTTATGACTTGTTTTTAGGAGGTTTTTGACCTATCCTATGCTTTTTAGATAAGGATTTGATGTTGTTATTTTTTGTGGTGTGTGTTTGGCATTGTAGAAAGATGCTATCATTACGTCCTCCAATCACACATTGTGAGGAATGTGACGACTATACTTCAGAGATGATAGGTCATGGGATACCAGAAGATCCTCCTTTATTTCCAACTATTTCACCAGTTGTTTTTTTGGACATAGGTGTTGAGGCACAGTTCTATAAGGGATTATTTCTCTATATACAAACTTTTTAGGGAGCGCTACAGCCTGCCTTGTCTATGCATGAGCTGATGAGTGTATTTTAGTAGCAAAATCCTCCCATATTTTCGAGGGATGGAGATCCATAGGCTTCTGATTTATTTTTAGAGATGACACTATCAATATTTGAGTATCTTGAGAATCCTCCTGAGAGGAGGGTAAAGCTCGTGACGTATATGCTTCTTGGAGTAGCAAAGTGCTGGTGGGATGTTTTGAACTAGGTTAATAGGCTGTGAGATATGGTTTGTGCTAATTTAAAAACCCCATTTTTTATTACAAATTTTACCCCTAAACTCTGTGGGAATACAGCGCTAGTGATTTTATGCATCTAGAGAAAGGTGCATTGACAGTTATGGAATACTTAGTATGATTCACATAGTAGTAGTATTTTTCACTGATGTATCGTTGGGATGAACTATCTAGAGAGAGACTCTTTGAGGAAGGCCTCTAAAATTCTTTCAAATCTCAGTTCAACGTGTTTAGATTGACTTCTATCACTGATACTGTGAATCATGCACTAATTACATAGTGAAACATAAGGGAATCTAGGGGCATAGAGATGGGAAGTGTTGTCTCTTGACCCAACGGTTTAGCATATTCAGGAAGGAAGAACCATTTTGAGGATTCCCATGAGATGAGTTCTAGTCAGGATATGAGTATTGGTAGCTCGGTGTTTTTCTATTAGTATGGCAGGCGAGGCCGCATAAAGAATTAGTGTAACTGCAACCCATTCAAGTGCTAATCTTATAGAAATATGGATCATGTGTAGCATTTTTGTAGGACCTTCCCTCTAGCTATGAGTGGTAGGGCTTAGCTCTGACATCAGGTTCAGGAGTAGGTTCCTTAGCTCCACATTAGGCAGGGAGCTGGAGCAGTGTTGGCTGAGCAGGTCAAGGTAGTGGTGGTCGTGGTCGGGGCATCCAGGCACCAGTTACACCGATACATTAGAGTGGACCTACTTCGGGTATTGAGGTTGTGTCACAGGGTCGTGGTATAGGCCATTTTTATTCTGTACATCCTACCCCTGAGGAAAAGGGTGTTTACCCTTCTACAGTGAGAGGTATGATCATAGTAGCCTCTGCTATAACATCTTCTCTTTTTGATGCAAGTGTTTCTCATAGTTTTATATCTACAACTGCGGTAAAAATCCTTAGGCTTGTTGTTTTCCCTTTTGAGGAAATTATGATTCTAGACACACCATTGGAAATAATAATGAAGAATGTGAACTAGTGCAGGGAGTTCCCCCTTGAGGTTGGTGGGTGTCACTTCTTCTGGTATCTTTATTTCCTTGAGATGATAGAGTTTGATGTCATACTAATAATTGAATGGCTAGTAGCTTATCGAGCTTATGTTGATTACTATCGTCGGAGGGTGACTTTCTATTCACCATAGAGTGCAGTTTTTATGCACAAGGGTGAATGGGATGTCCATGCAAGCCAATCTAGACTAGAGCATCATGGGTTGGGAGGAATGATAGCCCAAATCACTAGTTTGTTTTTGGATGATCAAGGAGTGATTTAGGAGGAATTTCCTCCAGTATTTGAGCGCTTCATAGACATTTTTCTGGATAACTTTTTTGGTTTAGCTCCTAATAGAGAGGTGGATTTCTCCATTGATCTAGTGTGAGGAGATGTATGAGTATCCATTCATCCTTACAGGATGGATTTGATGGAGTTGTAGGAGCTCAAGAGGTAGCTATAGGATTTATATTTGAAGGGGTTTATCTGACCCAATACTTCTTTATGGGGTTCTCTGGTCCTTTTTGTGAGAAAGGTAGATGGTACCCTTAGGATATTCATGGATTATCAAAATTTGAACTAGATGATGGTTAAGAAATGATATCCCTTATCATGGATAGATGATATGTTTGATCATCATCAAGGATACTGAGTGTTCTTGAAAATTAATTTGAGGTCTAGATATCACCAGGTACATGTTCAACCTATATACCTACCTCATATAGATTTTCGTAGTAGGTATTGTCTATAAAAGTATTTGGTTATGTTGTTCGGTCTCATGAACGTGCCAGTGGTTTTCATGGATTTGATGAACTGAGTGTTCCATCCCTACTTGTATTCTTTTTTTGTGGTTTTCATGGTTGATATCTTGGTGTATTCTCATAATCGACACGACCATGCCAACCATCTTGAGATCATTTTGAATACACTGAGAGAGCATCAATTATAAGTTAAGATCACAAAGTTCCACTTTTGGTTGGATCAAATTCACTTCCTGGGTTACATCGTCTTAGAGACAGAAGTATTAGTGGACCTAGATAAGGTGAGAGTTATAGTTTCCTAGGAACAACCCAAGAACATTTTTGACATACAGATTTTCTTGGGGCTAGTTGGTTACAACAGGTGTTTCATATAGGACTTCTCACACTTAGCAATTCCATTGATATACTTGACTATTAAGGGTGTGAAGTTTGTATGGTCATATTCTTATGAGATAGCCCTTCAGGAACTGAAAGGGAGGTTGACATCAGCACTAGTCTTGATACTTCCAGAGAAGGGCAGGATCTACACTGTGTATTTTGACGCATCATGTATTGGACTTGGAGTAGTTCTGATGTAGGGGGATAGGTTTGTGTTGTATGGGTCTCAGAAGCTGAGGCAACACTTAATGAACTACCTGACACATGATCTCAAGTTAGCTACAGTTGTTCACGCATTGTGCTGTTAGAGACATTACTTTCTAGGAGAGAATTTTGTGGTGTACATAGACCACAAAATTCTCAAGTATATTTTTACATAGCATGATTTGAATATAAGGTGGCGAAGGAGGGTGGAGTACCTATAGTCATTTGACTTTGATCTTGCCTACATGCCTATTAAATTCAATGGTGTGGCTGGTGTACTAAGCAAGAGGACTCAGATACTAGTAGTGCATAAATCCACACTACCACAAAAATAGTTTTCCATGTTTCCAACCTTTATCATCACTAATGAAAAAGCACCGATAAAGGGACCCCCTTTATCAGCGCTTTTTTTAGTAGCGTTGATAAAGGGGGGCCTTTATCAGTGCTTTTTTTAAAAGCGCTGATAAAGGGTCAGGACTTCAAAAAAAATTAAAAATAATATATTAATATATAAATATATAAATAGAGTTATATTGAAGCTTAGTTAAAAGAATGGCCAATCCACTAAATGCCAAAATTTCAAGTTCCCGTGGAATTATACCTTGTATTGAAAACACGGGTCATTACAACCTCCCCTCTTAGAACTTATCATCCATGAGAAGCCTTTAGGAACAATGAAAATATCACTTGACATACAGGGGTCCTAAAGTCTCATTCAAATGGTCACATTGAGTTTCCAATATATAAATATTTATATACCATTTACATATAAAATATATTAGCTTTATCTAAATAATAAATAATATCCATTTTATTTAAAATACCAATATATAAATATTTATATAACTATATATTAATCTAACTATATATATATTAATATAACTACATATATATATTGATATAACTATAAATATTAATATTAATATCATTATAAATATATATATTAATATAACTATATATATATATTAATATAACTATATATTACTATATGAATAAATATAACTAAATATATATATAAATAAATAGATATGTCATTAACTGGAGAACAAATCAATATGGCAGAGTGGTAAAGGCTTTAGGTGTTCAAGGAGGAGGTCTCGAGATCAAATCTTGGTGGAGTCAAGGGCGCGCGCATGGGGTTGGATTTGGGGACTAGCACTAATACAGGGGGTGGGTGAGTGTAGTGCTAATATAGGGTGGAGGGGGGGTGCGTGCGGGCGTTTGATGGGCTGGAAAGCGCTGTTAAAAGGGGGGATCAAGCACTATAAAATCCCCCCCCCCCTATTAGTAGGATTTTTTTAAATTTTTTTAAATTTTTTTCATTTTTTTATTTGTTTTACTTTTATAAGCACTAAAAAAAGCACTGATAAAAGGGGTCTTTTATCAGCGCTAAAAAGAAATCATTGATAAAGGACCCTTTTATCATTGCTTTTTTTAGCGCTGATAAAAGACCCATTTTATCAATGCTTTTTTGTAGCACTGGTAAAAGGGGTCTTTATCAGTTCTTTTCAGAGCACTGATAAAGGGGACCCCCCCCCCCCTCCCCTTTATCTTCATCAGCTTTAACATCACTTTTCTAGCACTGTTAAAGGCCATTTTTAGTGCTGATAAAAGGCATATTTGTAGTAGTGAAGCGAGTGGCAGATTAGGGTGTTGTTCTTTGAGATGCATGTAGAGGTACACAATAGGCAGGTATAAACATATCTAGCATCCTTACCTGTAACATCTACCCTAATAGATAGAGTGAGGATGAGGTAGCTATCGGATTTAGAATTCCTAATTCTATGGGAAAGTTTAGAAGGTGAGGATCCACCTCCTAGTTATACCATAGGTGAGGATGAGATCATGCGTGTTCATGGATGCATATAGGTTCCAGTGGACATACATGAGGAGCTGATGTAGGAATTTCATGCTTCAGCTTGGGTAGTGCACCCCAGATTCACCAAGATATACCATGAATTTCTCCATCAGTACTGGTGTCTAGGTATGAAGCATGCGGTAGCTAGTTTTGTTATGAGGTGTTCCACCTGTCAGTAGGTGAAGGAGGAACATCAGTGACTAGCAATAATTTTACAGCAGTTACATATTTTGGAATGGAAATGGGGTGATATCATGATGAATTTCGTGAATAGTTTGTCGAGGTCACCTAGAGGTAATGATGCTATGTGAGTTGTTGTAGACAGACTCATGAAGGTTTCTCACTTCTTTCTGATCAATGAGACCTTTGGAGTTGATGAGTTGGGGAGGTTGTACATTCATGAGATAGTACAACTTCACAAGGTCCCATGCATTATCATTTCAGATAGGGACTCCCACTTTATGTCTCATTTTTTTTGAATAGTTTTCAAAGGGCTCTAGGTACATAGGTTCTGTAGGACCCCGGGACACCCTGAGAGGGGAGGGGTGAATCAGGGTGGCAACTTTTTCTTCTTTTAGTTGTGGATCTTGTTCCCAAGTTGGTAGGAACTACATAAACCTGTATGATGGATATGATCAGCAATTAAACATTCACATGCAGAGAGATGACACAACAATTTTTACTTGGTTCACCACTAAGGGCTACGTCCAAGGAGTATACGCCGACAGGTTGTTGGTCGTACCTAAATCCACTATGCTTTACTAGCTGTAGATTACAATGGTTCGGGTACAGTCACTCTGTCCCAGGCTCACTGCCTTTCCAATTGTTCAGGGATAGCTCACTGCGTCCCTCGGGTCACTCCCGTTGACTCCCCCTGGCTCACTATCGTTGGTGAAGTCCCACTCGGTTTATAGACATGAAGGTCTCTTCAATAAATGTTCATTGTGGTTCTTTGTCTCCTGTTCAGCATGAGACTTTGCTTGCATCAGGGTTCAGAGTTGATGCTCTTTATAGTTCAATCTTTCTTCTTTAGTGCAATGACTGAATGCACTAGATCCCCTTGTCTTCGTTTGCCTGAATCACAATCACTTATGTGATTGCTCAATAAATGATGTTCAGCTTACTCGACATTCGTCAGAATCAATTCACCATGCATGCATGAGATCATTCATGTATCATTTAGATTTCTTCTTCAATCTCGCTTTGCACCAAAAGTATCAGGCAATCTTTAGCTCTTGTGCAGCTCCAGAAAGGCGGGCGTGCTTCAACAATATTTGGCTCTCCTTTTCAAGCCCGGCACACAAGTCTCCATCTGGTGCGCAAGTCTTAGGAGCGCAAGTATAACCTGGCGCGCAAGTGTCTCCAAAGCACCTGCGCGACTCTGCCTTCTTGAACTTCAAACCTACGCGACTCACTTCCTTCCTTACCCAAATCACCTGGGGCGCTCAACCATCAGTTGGCGCGCAACCTCTACTTGCGCGACCAAACTACCACTTGCGCAGCTCAACCACCTGCGCGACGAGAGCTCAAACAATCTCAAAGTCTTGAGCTCCGTTAGAAATGAGGAGGGGTGGTCTAGTATTTATAGGCAAACTGGACCCCCTACGCGGCGGCGCGCAAGTCTTGTCTCTTGTAACCTCTGTCGCGCAACTCACTTGCGTGACCCAACCAATACTTGCGCGAACATCTTACCTTTTCCAAATTTGGATCTTCTGATCTTGAAAAACTATAGGCGCGCAAGTTGTAATGCATTCAAGGCTTCGGCGCGTAAGTCTCTTCCCAGCACATAATTCACCTGTGCGACCTCACCAAAACTTGCGCAACCCTTATCCCTTTGCCATATTTTGATGCTCTGGTCTTCAAAAACATATGGCGCACAAGTTTCCTATCCTCCAAGATTATGGCGCACAAGTCCCTTTGCCAAAATCACTCTTCTTCATTTGTTGATTTTGAGGCCCTGAAATTTGGAAAACACTGGAAAATAGCACCACCTTGTATCTGCTCTTTTTGTACCACCTCCAGATCATCCATTCCTCTGTCGATGTTCTTGAATCAAACATAGATCATTGACCTCAACTCTTGAACTCGACATGTCACCATGGAATCTCCTTTGTCAACAAATTTGTATGTTGTTTGTTTGCTTTGTCGACAAGCACGATCACTTCAACAGCACTTCTTCTTGGTGATCTGTATCCTTCAGTAACTCTTTTGCTTTTATCACAAACTCCACTATTGTGATATGTATTCTTTGAAGTAACAACTTTAGTACCATCATCTTCTATGACAATGTGATGTGCATGGCCATTTCATAAGTCAACTCATTGGCACATTGCCTCCTTCATCAACCGTCATGATCAACTTCATGCAAACCATGTGATTCAATCCATCAAGAAGTCTCTAGCATGGTTCTCACGCAATCATGAGTAATTGCATGGTCTTCATCAAAAAACACCATCCTCTTTTAATCATCCTTGGATGGATAACTCCTCACATTCTTCATTGTTGTAAACAATGTATCACCTTTGACACATGTTCTGTGAACTTACGATCAGCACAACAATCGTCTGAATCACCACTCCTCTACTTCATCGGAGTACTTCATGATCTCCTTAATTGTGAGCTTCCATTCCTCCATTTTATTGGAGTACTTCTTGATCTCTTTCATTTTGATATTCCATTGACAATTATTGACAACAAATACAAACCTATACACACAGTGGTTCCAACAATCTCCCCCTTTGTATTTTGTTGTCAATACCTTATACATCATCTGAAATGAATTTGTCAATGTCAAAATGAGAATCTTCTATTCAATCAACTTTTCTTTTCAAATGTTCATTTCACTTTCTCTCCCCCTTATTGACAAGAAATACAAAGCACATGGTAGGGAGGGTATCAATCCACACTTAAGCAATGTTTCATTAATCATTTCACTCTAAGTCTACTTGAGCAATGCTCGATGTAGAAAACAAGAGGATTTGATTAAGTCAACAAGGCTGTCCATTATCCACAGATCATGATACCAACATGAGATGATAACTCATGTATCTTGTCTTCAAGGGTTTACCACTTTAATTCCAGGTAGAAGAAGATCAACTCTGATAGAGAATAATCAACCTGAAACTCCTGCACTCACATCAGCAAATAGATCGAAAACATTCAAGTGCAATTGGCAGGATAAGTGACATTGGGGCACTTCCATTCTCTTTATGTCACTGATCAATTCAGTTACTCCCCCTTTGTAGATTAATCTTTGATCTGAGTAACCAAGGGATAGAGATTGAGAAATGACAGACCTTCTCCATTGGTGTGTTCTTCAAGAAATTCACAGAGTAACCGCTTTTGAGTCCAGCTGGAGTTGATATTGATTGAAACAGTGATTATGGAAGCTTCTTCATTCTTCTCCCCCTCAAGGGAAACACTCCTCATCATCTTCATCAAGAGTGATCCTTCATCATCATAATCGTTGAATATCAATTGAAGAATCTACTAAGGATGAAAACTTCTTAAGTTTGGCTATCAAGAGTTGACAGCATTCACTACTTCTCAGGTTATCTCCCTGAGAGCATGCTTCACCTTTAATTCCCTGCATTATTAGCACAAGTACAATACACAAATGATTACGGGAATAAGGTGGTTCCTTCTTGCTTCATCACGAAGACTTGCTTGGTTGAGGTTCTTTTCTCAACCAAGTTCCTCTGTTCACTCCAGTCTTCATGCCTGCACATTTGAACATATGTTCTAACATCTGTCGGTGTGGCATGGATCTGTTCACATTCTCTTCTGCTTTGTGTGGAGAATTGTTCTTCTTAGCAACCATCATGAATGATAAATTCTTACTCCTATTCAGTACTGCTTCTTGCTCTGGTATTAAGGTTAGGTAACCTTTTGCAATGTGACCATATTTCTTGCATCTCTCACACAGAACTTCTTTGACACAAGTGCTTCTCTTTGTTTGCAATCTCTCAAGCACTGTGTCTTCATCATGTGAAAGTTTCCCTTTTCCTTTGTCACCAGCCTTGGCCTTCTCATCTTTAAGTTTCCTTATTCTTTTCAAATCTTCTGGCCAGATGACCAATATGTCATTTGGAACTTTTGCAATTGTTTAGGTCTTCCACATGGGTTTATCGAGATTCATCCCACTTAGTGTTTCTTTTGGATGAATGACCCTTCAATTTCATGGATCTCAAATCCTAGGTCTTCTCAGCTTACCTACTTGAGATCTTCTTGGGGAAGTGTGTGTTCACAACATTCTTATGATTTCTCCCCAAGGTACTTTCTTCATACTTGGATGGCTTGTGTGGTCTTCTGTTCTTATCAGCTCTGGATATCTGTTGACCTAGGCATGCACCATTCTTGTGACCACTGTCGTTGCATACATCACAGAGGTTATCAAGCATTCCAAATCTGTTTGTTGTAAACAGATGCTTCTGGACCTGTGGATGTTTCTTCTTCTTCTCTGACTTCCTCCCCTTTGATATAGGCTTTCCCTGTGCTTTTCCATGAAAGGGATTATAAAAGAAATCTAGTGCACAGTGCCCAAATCTATTGCAGCACCAACATTGGCCCACAAATCTTTTCTTCTTTGTTTCTTCAGTATTGAGTTATTGGGTCATCTGCTTAATCGTTTGTGCTCTATTTGAGGAAGAAGCTTCCTCATTTTTCTTCCTATCCACCCAAGTCATGGTGGTAGGTTCCTTTTCTCACCGATCCTCATCCATACTTGTTTAGATCTTTTCTTCCCACCTGCACTGATTGTCGGAGTGTATTTAGAAACATGAGTGCAAGATGGTCTGGATGGTACCTTCACTTTCTCAGTTGTCTGTGATAGATCAATGAGCGAAGTCATGATCTTCTTATCACATGTTGGAGGTCTTTTGATAATAGAATCCTCCATTGAGCATTGAGTACCGACAGCAACTGATTCTTGATGTGGATAATCAAGAGTTGTCATAATCTTCTTATCACATGTTGGAGGCATTTCAGCTTTAGACTCCTCCAACGAACACCGAGTGAAAGCATCACTCATTTCATTCTTTTGTGAAGTCTCAATATGTGTGTTCTCAATCTTGGTCAACTGGGCTTCCAATTTTTGACCCTCAATATTGAGGATGATCTTCTGATCTTCAATCGCGATCATCTTGTCTTCACAAGTCTTCTTCAATCTTTCAACCTCATCTTCATGCATCTCAACTTTGTTTTGTAACAAAGAGTCAAGTTCCCTGAATTTAATGGAAGTTTCTTCCAAACAAAAACTCTTGACTTCATTGCTCTTCTTCAGCTCAGCTTCAAGTGCATGGATCCTTTCTTTTAAAGTCTTATTGACTTCCTCTTCTTCTTCAAAGACTTTCACCCATTTGATGAGCTTCATACTTTCCATAACTTTTCTTTCCAACCCCTTTTTCATATTGTTAGCTTCCCTTTATAATCGATTGATCTCATCCTGCATAGATTGGAATAGGCTACAAATAATAGCAACCCTTTCTTCTGGAATATCATGCAGATATGTTCTGAGTTTTTCCTGAAAGCTTGAATTAGGGGTATCATCCTTTCCTCTGGATGAGTTCTGAGCCACCTTCTCGATACTTTCCAAGCTTGATGTTTCTTCATTATTGGAATGGCATAGAGAAAAAGACATTGTATCTTCTTTGGATATGAGGGACTTCTTCAACTGCTTCTTCTCTTTCTTTTTCCTGTTCGTCAAGGTCTTGCTAGATGTAGACTTCTGCTCAGAAATGACTGCATCATTATCAAGACTGCTCTTCATTGTTGACTTTAGGAAAGAAACTGAAATCCTCTTCTCTATAGAATTACTAGAGAATATCCAACATACGTTAACCTCTCTCTGATACCACTTGTAGGACCCTGGGACACCCTGAGAGGGGAGGGGTGAATCAGGGTGGCAACTTTTTCTTCTTTTAGTTGTGGATCTTGTTCCCACGTTGGTAGGAACTACATAAACCTGTATGATGGATATGATCAGTAATTAAACATTCACATGCAGAGAGATGACACAGCAATTTTTACTTGGTTCACCACTAAGGGCTACGTCCAAGGAGCATATGCCGACAGGTTGTCGGTCGTACCTAAATCCACTATGCTTCACTAGCTGTAGATTACAATGGTTCGGGTATAGTCACTCTGTCCCAGGCTCACTGCCTTTACAATTGTTCAGGGATAGCTCACTGCGTCCCTCGGGTCACTCCCGTTGACTCCCCCTGGCTCACTGCCGTTGGTGAAGTCCCACTCAGTTTATATACGTGAAGGTCTCTTCAATAAATTTTCATTGTGGTTCTTTGTCTCCTGTTCAGCATGAGACTTTGCTTGCATCAGGGTTCAGAGTTGATGCCCTTTATAGTTCAATCTTTCTTCTTTAGTGCAATGACTGAATGCACTAGATCCCCTTGTCTTCGTTTGCCTGAATCACAATCACTTATGTGATTGCTCAATAAATGATGTTCAGCTTACTCGGCATTTGTCAGAATCTATTCACCATGCATGCATGAGATCATGCATGTATCATTTAGATTTCTTCTTCAATCTCGCTTTGCACCGAAAGTATCAGGCAATCTTTAGCTCTTGTGCAGCTCTAGAAAGGCGGGCGTGCTTCAACAATATTTGGATCTCCTTTTCAAGCCCGGCGCGCAAGTCTCCATCAGGCGTGCAAGTCTTAGGCGCGCAAGTATAACCTGGCGCGCAAGTGTCTCCAAATCACCTGCGCGACTCTGCCTTCTTGAACTTCAAACCTGCGCGACTCACTTCCTTCCTTGCCCAAATCACTCGGGGCGCTCAACCATCAGTTGGCGCGCAACCTCTACTTGCGCGACCAAACTACCACTTGCGCGGCTCAACCACCTGCGCGATGAGAGCTCGAACAATATCAAAGTCTTGAGCTCCATTAGAAATGAGGAGGGGTGGTCCAGTATTTATAGGCAAACTGGACCCCCTGCGCGGCGGCGCGCAAGTCCCTCAGCGGCGCGCAAGTCTTGTCTCCTGTAACCTCTGTCGCGCAACTCACTTGCGCGACCCAACCAATACTTGCGTGAACATCTTGCCTTTGCCAAATTTGGATCTTCTGATCTCGAAAAACCATAGGCGCACAAGTTATAATGCATTCAAGGCTTTGGCGCACAAGTCTCTTCCCAGCACATAATTCACCTGCGCGACCTCACCAAAACTTGCGCGACCCTTATCCCTTTGCCATATTTTGATGTTCTGGTCTTCAAAAACATATGGCGCGCAAGTTTCCTATCCTCCAAGATTATGGCGCACAAGTACCTTTTCCAAAATCACTCTTCTTCATTTGTTGATTTTGAGGCCCTGAAATTTGGCAAACACTGGAAAACAGCGCCACCTTGTATCTTCTCTTTTTGTACCACCTCCAGATCATCCATTCCTCTGTCGATGTTCTTGAATCAAACATAGATCGTTGACCTCAACTCTTGAACTCGACATGTCACCATGGAATCTCCTTTGTCAACAAATTTGTATGTTATTTGTTTGCTTTGTCGACAAGCACGATCACTTCAACAGCACTTCTTCTTGGTGATCTGTATCCTTCAACAACTCTTTTGCTTTTATCACAAACTCCACTATTGTGATATGTATTCTTTGAAGGAACAACTTTAGTACCATCATCTTCTATGACAATGTGATGTGCATGGCCATTTCATAAGTCAACTCATTGGCACATTGCCTCCTTCATCAACCGTCATGATCAACTTCATGCAAACCATGTGATTCAATCCGTCAAGAAGTCTCTAGCATGGTTCTCACGCAATCATGAGTAATTGCATGGTCTTCATCAAAAAACACCATCCTGCTTTAATCATCCTTGGATGGATAACTCCTCACATTATTCATTGTTGTAAACAATGTATCACCTTTGACACATGTTCTGTGAACTTATGATCAGCACAACAATCGTCTGAATCACCACTCCTCTACTTCATCGGAGTACTTCATGATCTCCTTCATTGTGATCTTCCATTCCTCCATTTTATTGAAGTACTTCTTGATCTCTTTCATTTTGATATTCCATTGACAACTATTGACAACAAATACAAACCTATACACACAGTGGTTCCAACAGGTTCTTATGAGTATAAAATATCACCCTCAGACTGATGACCAGTCAGAGCGTACGATATAGGTGTTATAGGACATGTTAGTGAGCATGCATCCTGGATTTTGGGGGATATTGGGAGAAGCATATATCTTTGGTTGAGTTATCCTATAATAATAGTTATCAGGATACTATTCATATGGAACTTTATGAGCCTTTATACTATAGGATATGTCGATCTCCCTTGTGCTAGTTAGAGGCAAGTGAGGCAGGTTTACTGGGATTGTGTCTCATGCAGGAGACTTCTGAGCAGGTCCAGTTGATTCAAAAATGGATGGCTACTGCATAATATCGAATGAAAGCTTATGTTGATCGCTATAGATGACCTCTAGAGTTCAAGGTCAAGGATCGGGTATTTTTCCATGTTTCACTGAGGTTGGGACACAGGAGAATCAGGAGACAGGGTAAACTTTCACCACGATATGTTGGGTCGTTCGAGATTCTAGAGAGAGTCGGTTTGGTAGCCTATCGGTTGTAGTTACCTCAGAGGTATCGAGCCATGCACAATGTCTTCTATGTATGTAATTTATTCCACTATCACTCAAGCCCATCTAATTCATTTCATCTCGAGGAGGTTGAGTTACATTTTGATGCGTCCTTTGAGGATCATCTGATTCATATAGTTGACAAGAACATGAAGGTTCTTTGAGGCTGGTTGGTTCCTCTAGTATGGTTTTTATGGAATCATGGTCATTTACAAGACATGACTTGGGAGCGGGAGACCGATGTACATGCTTAGTGGCCGAAGTTGTTCTCAGAAGAATCTTGACCACCCTTGAGAGGGAAATTCATGGATGAATTTCTTTAAGGAGGAAGATTGTAAGATCTTGGGTTTTTCTTATGGTACAGATCTTTTATTTTTATGGTTAAATGATTATTTACTTTTATTTTTGGATTAGACCCTAAGTTAGGTCATGGATGGTTGGATAGTTCTTGGGAAGAAATAGGCTGGAGGTTTGTATTTTGGCTGCAGGCCAATTACATGACGTGTAATGGTCTGGCCCGGACTTTTCATGTTATGTAAAAGGATTTCCCAGGGAAGGGAAACCGTGAGTTACAAAACATGTAAGTCATTTACACATCATATAAATACCCGAGTCTAGTTTTTAAAAATAGAGTCAGGGGCCTCTATTTTTCATATAGAACCTCTTTCCCACTCTTTAGAAGCCTAAAACATTCTTTTCTAGCTTTTCAGAACTAGCGCCCATCCATACTCTATTTCTTTCATCGTCAGTCACGTTGAAACCGTATTGGTAAGATCATGATTCCTTTTTAGTCATTCCTCTTTCCTCTGGATATCGGTAGCACTGTTTGGGTTTATACTCATATGTCCTAATTTCTCATTCTTTGTATGTTCTTCAAATTTCTCCTAAACCGAGACGAACTAGGACTTGATATTTTATGAGCTCTTCACTACCAAGCAAAGCTAGGTGATCTGTACTTTCTTTTCAGATTTTGGTGTTTTTTAGAGCTATCAGTTGTTATGCCACCCTCCAGACTTTCCAGTGTAGCCCTGGATTTTAATTGGTTAATTAAAATGGATATAATTAGACTTGTTATAGATGCCCTTTGGTTTTGTTATGATGTGTTGGTATTCATTGGTCGAACCTTGGTCACCCATGGGGTGTACCTATTAGAATTACCCTTTTTATGCCATGTTGAACCACCTATGGGGTGAGTTGAAGCTTGCCTTCTTAGAGGAAGCTCTTAAATAAATGAATGGAAATGAATTAAAGGAATAGGGGATGAGATGCCTCCATAGAATTTTGATTCTTTTAACTAAATGGATAAAATTGAACTTTAATATCTTGTTTAGGAGACGTTTTCCCTCCTTGCTTTAATCCATGTTTATATGCCATGTCTGTTTGATTAAATGGATTAAGTGAAATCAATTAAACGAGTGGGTAATCTCATTGAGTGTTTTTAAATTTCTTAAATTATTATTTGGAAATAGTGATGAATGGGTGGGTATATACATGTGACTTGTTTAACTGAGAATTAAGATAAATGAGTGGGTGTACCCATGTTAAATGTTTAATTGTGAATTGTGATAAATGGGTGGGTATACCCATGTTATATGATGGAATGTGAATGGATTACATGAGTGGGTAGACTCATGTGTATTATATGAAAATGGTATGAATGTATGGATGTTTTTATGGATTCCATTGATAGATATCCATGGATCATGACTGCGGTGATGGATTCCTTGGGTTGATTATACCCCTTGGGTCTTCACTCCTTAGGAATCCTTGGGTCTTGTTGCCCCTTGGATCTGGCTTACTTGGACTCGCATAGGACTTGTCTAGTATGACATGCACCTGGGACTTCAACCAGTGCCTATACCGAGTTTCCATTGAGATGCTCATGGGACTCAATGAGGATGCATTGGTCTTGACACCTTGGATTTGACCCTTGTGTTGAATGATACTTTAGTTAATACGGCAAGGTCGTGGGAATGTGTTTCCCTCAGAGCATACGATAAGTCTGTGGTGACTTGATACGTACGGGAGTACGGTGTGGTCGTGTTGTTTATTTATATTGCTTCTAACTGCCTTGTATAGAAGATGACACTTGTTTTGCAGTGATCCATGAGAGGCTAGATAGTTTCACTTTCTTAGTAGTGGATGTGTTGTGGGCACTTCCCTTTTTTGTATTGCTTACCTGCTTCCTGTTTACCTACTTAGCTTGTTATATTTCACATCATAGAATTGTATAGACCTTGGGTGGTTGCCTACAGGGATGTTATCTCACACCCTATTTGGGCCTCCTTGGAGAACCAAACAGATTATATGGTTGCAGGTGATAATAAAGACAAGCTCCCTAACACTGGTTGTTGATCATTGCCTTGGAGTAGGGGAGAACGAGACCGAGCTGAGGCTTGCGATGCTACTGTGACTTTTTTGTCTTTTTATCATTTTGGATAATTGTATTGTATTGTGCTTCCATGTACCTATTTTGGTTGTTTTCTAGATACATTTATCATCTGCATCATTGTATATGAGCCATCTTTTGAGATTGTTATATATTCTTTCTATGTATATATTATCTTCTTGTTTTTCTATTTTTGTTATCTGTATGTTATTGACTTCTGTTGTGATATACTATGGTAATGAGGGCATAGTTTCATCACCGACACACCTAGGCCCTCGCTACTAGTCGGCAGCCTCTGGCGTTTGAGAGATGCGCTTGAGGCCATGTAGCCAACTGGGCTCGGGGCACTATTGAGTGGAATTATGAATTAATATTGATTCCATTTGGACTTACTAATACCCTTGTTATCATCATGGATTTAATGAATAGATTCTTTAGATATTATCTTGATTTGTAGTCTTTATAAATTATATTCTTATATGTTCTAAGAGTAAGGAAGAGCATGAGGATCATTTGAGGATTGTATTGAAGACCTTGAGGAAGGATTATATGTACGCCAAATTCATCAAGTGTGAATTCTGGCTATAAAATGTTTTTTCTTGGGTCATATAATCTCAAGAGATGGGATATCGGTGGATCCTTCAAAGATGAAACTCCACCCTAGCTGATCTCTTTAGTGTTGTTAGATTCAGAAAGAAACATTCGAGGTTCGGTTGCTTTACAAAGTAATGAAGAGAAGTAGGCTTCATAGGATATTTCTAGAAGGTTCAACAAGCATTTGTCTTGGCTTTACGAGCAAAAATGTATTTTTACTAAAGGTGTCAATGTTAAATGGATTAGCTTGGAACAAACTTTGTGGGATTGGGGGGATTTTTGGAATATTTTGGATAACCCCTTTCTTCTATCCCGAATTTGAACACTGGAGATCATTATAGGGAATTTCGCTTAGACTCGATTACTAATAATATTTCATTTGAATGTTTGATTAAAGGGACTTAAGGTATTTTGTTTTGTTTTATTTGCTAGTCTCTTTTGTACTCATGTTTTTTTCTCTAAAAGAGAAGTTTTTATATATTTTTATTAATGTTAAAAATATATGTGTGTGTGCGCGTACATATATGTATTGTTGTTTATAATCAAATATATAACAATATATACATATTTTCTATATATTCACACCTAAAAATTTAATTTTATAAATAAATAATTAAACATATTTACATATAAAATATATTTCTCAATATATAAACCCTATTTGAATAAAAAATAATATCTATTTTATTTAAAATAAAAATTTATGAATATTTATATACATGTACAATTAATGTATATATAATGTTTATATATAAAAAAATATATTTGTGTGTGTTTATTGGCGAACATATATATATTTATCTATATATTCTAATATATGTAAATATTGATATATAATATATGTAAATAAATATAAATATGTATAATTATATTTATAGATGCACACACATATATAAATATGTGTGTGTGTGTGTTTGTGTTTGTGTATGTATGTATGTATGTATAAACATACACACACAGACACACATACACACACCCCCACACACACACACACAAAACATATTTTATATAAGTATTTAAATAAATTATATATATATATATATGGATAAAAAATGTAATGAAATATATATAAATGTACAGATATATCATAAAATAGAGAGCAAAATAATATAATGGAGTGGAAAAGGCGATAAAGTATGAGGACGAGGTCTCAGGTTCGAAACCTGGTAAAGGTTGGCGTGTGCGGGTGGGTGAAGGAGGTTCATAGCACTGTTAAAGTGGGAAGGAGCTACTTAGAGATGTTAAAGTAGAGGGGAGGCTGGACGAGTGCTATTTAATGGGGGGGGGGGGTCGGGTGTTGATAAAGGGGTGGCGATCCACCCTTTCATTTGCAGGAAAAAAAATTCAAAAAATTTATATTTTTGATTTCTATCATTGTTTTTTTAGCACTAATAAAAGGGGCCCCTTTTAATAGCGTTTTGATTATCAGCGCTTTTTTAGCGTTATAAATGCTCGTTTTGTGCGTTTTTAAACGTCATATTTGTAGTAGTGATATTTACACAAACACACACACACACAAATATATGCACATATATACATACACATACATACATATATATGCACATGAACATACAAACTCTTGCGCGCACACAAATATACACATGCATAAACATACACATAAAAATATACATATACACATACATGCATACGAGTACATATGTACATACACATAAATACACACACGCATACAAACATACATACACATACACATATGCACACATGCGCATGTGTCCACACACACACATATACACTTACATACATGCACATATATATGAATACACATACATATATGCACACACACATGCACACACACATACATACATGCATATGTTATATACATATATGTTGTGACCCCATTATCTTTCACATTTTGTCTTCTGTCACGTCGTAAGATCTTCAAGTCACATCGAAGATTCTTATTACAACATTAATGATTATATTAACATATAGATATTATTATTAAATGTATCTTTGTTTTTATATTTAAATGTCTATTTAAATAGAATTTAAATATATGATATTTAAATATGTATTTAAATGAACCGTTAAACATCCTCATTCATTAATATAAATTTGATATTTTTTATATGGATTATATTTTAAAATATACATTGTATATGTGTATTATAAATCATATAATACGAACAATATTTAATGTAGTTGATATCACAATATTTTATAATATATATATTATTCTAAATATGTATGAGAATAAGCAAGAGCATAAATGATTAAAAATATATAAAAATTATATTATAATTTGCATGCTCCCCACCGCGATCCCCAGGTCTTCCCGGCGCTGTCAATAAATACCCATCCATTAGTCGCCAAGGGACCCCTCCATTTCCCACTGATCGTGCCGCCATGGGAGCGTCGAACGGCGGCGCCACCGCGCTAATGCCGTCCGCCGCCATCCCCCTGGTCGACCTCTCCCACCCCGACGCCAAGACCCACCTCGTCCGCGCCTGCCAGGACTTGGGGTTCTTCAAGCTCGCTCGCCACGCCGTCCCCGCTCCACTCATCTCCCGCCTGGAGGCCCGTGCCGTGGAGTTCTTCTCCCTGCCGCTCTCCCAGAAGCTCCGGGCCGGCGCGCCGGACCCCCTCGGCTACGGCAACCGCAGCATCGGCTCCAACGGCGATGAGGGGTGGGTGGAGTATCTCCTCCTCAACGACTTCCGCCACCCGGTGCTCGGGGACAAGGACAAGGACAGGGACAGCCTCGGCGCCGAGTTCCGGTGGTGCGCCGGGGAGTACGTGAGGGCGGTGAGGAAGATGGCGTGCGAGGTGGTGGAGGTGATGGCGGAGGGGCTGGGCGTTCTGCCCCGAGACGCCTTCAGCCGGCTGCTCAAGGACGAGCAGAGCGACTCGGTGTTCCGGGTGAACCACTACCCTCCCTGCCCGCCGGAGGCCCGCCCGGGTCCACCCGGCGCGCTGGTCGGATTCGGGGAGCACACGGATCCGCAGCTCATCTCCGTCCTCAGATCCAACAACTCCTCCGGCCTGGAGATCTCCCTGAGGGACGGGCGCTGGATCTCCGTCCCTCCGGACGAGGGGTCCTTCTTCTTCAACGTCGGCGACACCCTCCAGGTAATTCCGTCTGTCATTCGCGGTGAATTGTGTTTTGGGGTCTTAAAAGAGGCAAGTTTGTGTGATTAGGTGATGACGAATGGGCGGTTCAAAAGCTTGAGGCACAGAGTGGTGGCGAACGGAGAGAAGTCGAGGGTTTCGATGATATACTTCGGGGGGCCCCCGCCGAAGGAGAGGATAGGGCCGCTGCGGTGCCTGGTGCGGGGGGAGGAGGAGGGGCACTACAAGGAGATCACCTGGTTGGAGTACAAAACCTCCTTCAACGCCTCCCGTCTTGCGGACGACAAGCTCCTGCATTTCCAGAAAATCGCGGCTTCCTGAAGGAGACGAAGAAATGATAAACAAATAAAATAAAATAACTTTCTTGCTTTCATCTTTTTTCCCCGTTGTTTTTCTTGGACCTGAGTTACAAATAAAGGGTGTTCACGGTTGGTCCTTGATTGGTCAAGAACACCAACATCCATTTAAATTGTTTGATTCAAAAAGTTGTTTTAAGTAAAAATTAAAATGGGCCCATAACCAATGTTAATGGACAAAGAATGAATGAATTAAATTCAAAAACATATAATGAGCTCAAGGTCATCATGTTTTAGGATTTTACAAAGTAATGCAAAGAAACAAAACTTTTTTGGAAATGTTCACCTAGAAACTAATCTATCTTTGTTCGTTGATATTGACCCACTGAATATGGTTAATTACATTATTGCAACCTCTAAAGACTTGTTGCAAACAACTTTCTTCGTCTGGTGCACTGCTCGGAATTCTCATTTTGATTTCTCATTTTGATTTCTCCCTTTGAATTAACACAAATTAAAACTTGAAATACGACATCTCAATTCCTGGACTTCTCCCCTTTGTATTTCATTTTCATTTTACGGTTTCTCCCCTATGTATTTCATTTTCATTTTACGATTTCACAAAACTCATCATTTGGAAATTCCTACCAATTTATGTCTGAAGCCTTTGTCTACTCATCTGCGTTCAGTGACTCATGCAAAACTCCACCCGCTTTCAATGCTTTTTTAGCTCTCATAAAAGACATCTTTTATCAGTTTTTTTAAAATCGCTAATAAAAGTAAAAAAAATTAAAAAAATCTTTGAATCAGAGCCAGATTTTAACAACACTTGACCCTCCCCTTTATCAACGTTTTTTTAAAAGGACTGATAAAAGTATTTTTTTAATCTTTGAATCAGAGCCACCTTTTAACAGCGCGTGACCCCCCTTAACAACGCTAGCCCCCCCACCCTGCACCCGCCTGCGCGCCTCTATCTCCCATAGAATTTGAATTCAAGACCTCTCCCCTGCACGTCTGGAGCCTATACCACTCTATCATGTTGCTTTGTTCTCCATTTAATGGTATATCTATTTATTTATATATATATTTACTTATATTTATTCGTATATTAATATAAATTTATATTAATATACATATATATATATATGTATATTTAGTTATATTAATATATACATATATATATATATTTAGTTATATTTTTTTATCTGTATATTTATTTGTATATTAATATATATTTATAAGATTAGTTTTAAATACATTCATAAAATATATATTTTGTGTGTGTTTGTAAATAGATACAGACATACATATATACAACATACATACAACATACATACACTTGTATATATTTTATATATATGTGTGTGTAAGTATAATTATACATATATATATTTACATATATTATATATTCATATGTATATTCATATGTTAGAATATATAGATAATATATATCAGTTTGTTAATACAGACACACACTAATACACACACACACACATACACATTACATAGGTATATAAATATACATATATCTGTATTTTAAATAAAATGGATATTATAAATATACTTTATATGTAAATATGTTTAATTATTTATTTATAAAATTAATTTTTTATGTGTGAATATATAAAAAATATGTATATATTGTTATATATTTGATTATAAATAACATTATATTGTGAAAAATGATAAAATTTAAAAGCCATAATATCAATATGAATGTAATCCCTCAAAATAAATTCAGTCCCCACTAAAAAATGGCAAAATTTCCCCATGAAAGGAGGCTAAAATTCCATTGAATGTTAAAAAATCTTGATATCTCGACTTAAAACTCAGTTTTGGAGGTCTTCTGGGCCTTTTATGGCCTAAAAAAATGTGATAGAAGATTCCCTTTTATTGTTAGCATATTGAACTCGTCGCAAGCTTCGATTTGATATGCTGTAGAGCTCGAACGGACACCTGGATTAAAAGTTATGAATGTTTGAAGTTTGAGTTATGTTTTCAACTTATTTTAGATCTTTTATTAATTTTTTGATTTTTTGTGTTTTCAAATTGTAATTAAATGATTATTAGTTGATGATAATCAACAAATTATTAATTAATAATATTTTTTAAAATATTTTTAATTCATTTTCACTAATTTCTTATATATTAAATGTAAATGTCTATTTATACTTATCTAAAACATATTTAAAATATATATATTATATTTATATCAATATAAATATATTAATATATTAATATATTATTTTTAATGTTTTTTTTGAAATATACCATTTAACAACGCTAGTAAAAAAGGTACTGATAAAGAAACTCCTTTTATCAGTGTTAATAAAAAAAACACTGATAAAGAGGGTCTCTTTAACAGCGCTAAAAAAAGCGCTGATAAAGGGGGTATCTTTATTAGCGTTAAAAAAAAGCACTGATAAAGAAGTTCTTTTAACAATGTTCTTTTAGCGATGTTAAAAGTACCCTTTATCAGCATTTTTTTAGCGCTTTTAAAAGGTGGCGCTGCGGAAACCCGGTTTTGTGGTGGTGTGTTTAGTAACAAATTTTTATCACTCCCCCTTCAGCGACTTCTTTATTTGACCACATTCTACCCGCTTCAAAAGTCTCTATCCATAAAGGCTCATTCGGAGAAATCTACCCAAATTATACATATGGAAATGTTCATCCAAAACTTTATGTCTCAAAAAAACCAACCCCTCCTTAGGATCAAAATCTTGTATCATGAGGCTTTCCATGATGTTGGAAACTTTGAGACCAGCATAACATCGTCTAATTTTGTTATAAAGTTTCTCAACTAACTTCCAACTCCATCCATCAATTTCGTAACAAAACTTTCTTAACAAACTTGCTTAACAAACTTTTAACAACTTTCTTTCACCTGTTAGCAAAAACATACACAACAAAATATGTTGTCAATAAATAAGAAACTTTGTTAGGAATACATCTCAAAGTATCTTTAATCTCCTCCTATGGATTTGTTCACAACTTTCATTAACAACTTTGATCATTCATTTAATTCTGGGAGTCTACTTTTGGGGCGAACCTCTCCCCCAGGATCCACTCGCCTTTTCGGGTTACCCGGTTCCTGACTGGGTGGGAAAAATGAGGCGCGACCCACTTGTGCTAATGAATTGTTGAGTCGAACCATCGCTACTCGGGTCGTCACCCTCCGGGACGCTCTGCCATCTCGGCTGGCAACGACTCCTTCCCGACCGAGACTCTCTCCTGAGTGATTCCTTCACAGGGAGGAGGGTTTCCTTGTGTGGAGGGTTCGAAAAGGCCGCACCTAGGAAATTCCCTTTAAAAAAACTTTGATCATTCATTTTTTGAACCACTCATTTTTTTACAACTCATCATTTTTTAACTACTCTCTTTTTCTCAAGTTTTAGCAAAACACATCATTTCTCATAGAGAGGAACTCGACACAACAATACAAGATAAAACAATGTTTTTGAAGGAATTTCATCCCTCCATAAGAAAAAAATTTGTGGCCATATTAAGATAAACCCCCTCTCACTTTTGTTCACTCAAGTTTTCATCTCCCCCATTTTATGATAACCAAAACTTCATATTCATTTTTGAATGAAATGAACTTACTCGCTCCCTTTTTCTAGAAAAAGTTTACTCTCTCCCTTTTAGGGCATAGTTGTACATACTATCCCCCTTTGTTAATATAATCCAAAGCATGATGGGGGAACTTCCTTATGAATTTTATGAAGTTTTTGGTGGAGGCTGAACATAAAGTTGTAGCTTCAATTCCAAAAACCATTATTTTGCCATAAATTTTGTGAAAACATAAACAATTTTATATTTTGTAGAAATGTATTACAACATAATATCTCCATAAACAACTTCCCCTTTTATGAAATGATATTTTATATTAATTTATTTTGATCTTGAATGTTCTATAGGATATTTGGAAAGATCAATAACATTTTGGTCATCTCAAAGAATCTTTAATGGTGTAGAAACTTTCTCTTTCAAATATTCCAGCTAAACTTTATTCCAAATCATCAGTGTACAAGCATGGGTAGCAGAAACATATTATGCTTTCGTTGTACTCAAAGTTATTGAACTCTACTTATTACTATGCCAACTCACACAACATTCTACCAAGAAAAATTTCATGCTTGGAGTTGATTTTCTATGATTGCAATATCTATCCCAATACGCATCTATATATCGATGAAAGTTTATATCAATACATATTTTATACAAAAACCCATAGAAATATGTTCCTTTGACATATCTAAAATTTATCTTTGTTTTGAGCATATGTCATTCTTTTGGATCACTATGATGTCTTGCACACTAAGTAACTACATAAATGATGTCAGGCCTTAAAGCTGTGAGATATGGAAAACTTCCTATCAACTTTCAAAAATCTTTTTGATTAACAATTTTTCTCAGATTTATCTATACTCATCTTCAACCCAACTGCAATAAGGGTAGAAACTTATTTAGAATCTGTCATGCCAAAATTCTACAACAATTCTATGACATACTTCTCTTTTAATATAAAAATATGACTTTCCCTCTGTTGGACTTATAAACCCAGAAATAAGGCTAATTCTCTGAACATTCGCATTTCAATGTATTTTTTTTAATTTATTCATCAAACTCTTTATAAGTATTTTCTCTATCCCCCTCAAAAATTATTTCATCGATATAAACAATAACAATCAAGGTACCTGAGTTCATCTCCTTTACATATAAGTTGTTTTCAAATTTTCCTTTAGAAAAAATCAACCTTGTCAAGAAAGTTTGGAGTACTAGGAATGTGAATCTTGTCTCAACTCATATTATGATTTCTTCAATCTATACACCTTAGATACATCTTTTTCAAGTAGGGAACTACAAGGTTTATCAATATAAACTTCTTCCTAAATCTCTATATTTAATAAGGATGGATTGACAACCATCTGATAAAATTTATAACAATGATGTACAACCACTGCCAATAACATTCTAATAGAAACTAAACTCGCAACGAGGGAAAAAATTTCTTCAAAATCCACACCTTCCACCTATGAATAACCCTTATAAACAAGCCATTCTTTGTTTCTTAAAACTTCCCCATGTTCATTGACTGGCTGAAACTTCTTTTTTTTTTCAAATAAGTCACTTTTTGGGTTAGTGATAACCTACAAAAAACAGACAAAACACCATTTACATCACCGGTTTCCAATCCCTTCCACATCTCGATCTCATCATCGACATTCACCACCGCTGTTGTCATGTAATCATCAGGAACTCCAACCACCACGGACCACAAACCGGAAAAACATACATCATATCACAAATTCAAAAAGAACCAATATAAAACCAAACCACAATCACAGATTCATCCAACATGCTGCAAAAACACCACAACAAGTCCGAGAAAATATGATCTGCCACCGTGAAGCCATCACAGAACGCCACACATCACCTGAAACCAAGAATTCGGTCACCAAGAATGCATCACCGGTCACCGAAATCGAAGCCGAGTCCACACCATGCCCCGCAAAAACCATCACACCATGAAACCAAGAAAAACACAAAAAAAAGCGCACAAACACAAAATAGGACAGATCTCGCTGGTAGGGGACCCCTCTGCAAGCCTATGCTGCAAATCCTGTCGTCGCCTTCAAAACTGCACCCGGGGCCAGATCTACCCATCACACCCACAGACGAAGCGAATCGCAACGTCAACCCCCAGACCACAACATCTATCACCCGGGACCAACATCGCAGCACCATGGGAAGCCCTAGCCATAGAAATGGATAAGGCCTCATGCCGCAGCAAGGATGTTCACTATAAATGGAAAGCCACTGCCACTGGAAGATCCCGCGAGCTACGATATGACCATTTTGTCCCAATAATATTATTTCCTTCTGGTCATGGAACAAGTTCCCATGTACCATTCTTTTCGATATTATCTCATTCTTCATTCATATCATCAACTCATTCTTTCTGTTCAAAAACCTCTAAAACTAATTTCGGTTCAACCAGTGAGATAAATGATGTTTGATTATCTAATATCAAATTTCTTATAAACTGAAATGGAGCTTTATAATTTCCAGTAATATTTTTAGATCCAACTTGTTTTTATAGAGTATGAAATTTTATAGATTTTCTTCTTGTTTAACTTTCCTCATCACCTGATTCTTCTAAATCTTCATGTACATGTTTTGGATCAAATTCATATTCAATTTAATTATTCTAATTATAAGCCTTCAAATTCTCTTCCTCAAAAATCTCAAAAACTTTTTTAAGGAGGTTGTATTTTCAATAAATTTCACATCATAAGAATCCACCAAATTTTGTAAACATTTGTTTCAACATTTATAACTTCTTCCATCAGATGAATATACCATGAAAATTCATTCTTTAGTTTTTTCATCAAATTTTCCAAGATCTAGATTTTTGATTTTAAGTAAGCAGGGACTCCCAAAAACCTCAAAATATTTCACTAAAGGTTTTTTTGTTATACCACATTTCATACAAATTCATGTTGGATTCAGGCCTTAAAAAATACCAATTTTGTATATGTACAACTGTACTAAAAGATTATCTCCAGAAAACTTAGAAAGTTTATACTCAGGAAACATACTTCTTCCCATTTCCACCAAATTCCTATTCTTCCTTTCCACCACTTCATTTTTTAAGGGGTGTATGGAGCACTGTATTTGTGTTTAATTCCATGTTTCTTTAGGTAGGATTCAAAAGAATTATATGTATAATCTTTTCCATTGTTAGTTCCTAGTTTCAGTATGTAAACACCCAACTCTCTTTCTTCTTCTCTTCTAAAAAACATGAACATTTCTATAACCTCTGATTTATGCTTTATAAACATAATGTTGGTTATTCAAGTGAAATTGTCAATAAAAGTGATAAAGTAAAAATCCACTTTCATTGAATGATGTCTCATCAGCCCACACAGATCTTGGTGAATAAGCACAAGAGTTCTGGTAGATTGAATTTCAATTTTATTATGAATTTTACCAATCATATTCCCTTTCAAACATGTTATAAAAATATCACCTTCTTTTCCTTTCAGTAGTGGTATGTTTCTTGTAGCATATACATTGAAATGTTTGTTGATACTTTTCTGGCCAAAATTTTTGTGCCCACAATAGCATAACTTTTTTTTGAACTTCAACACTCAAATAACACAATTTACAACATTATCCATTTTGAAAGAGATTTATGCTAGTTCTTTATCCCATGATAATAACTTTTTCATCATCCACAGTTCTTTTTATGCATGAGTCTTTCTTTAAGATCACCTCCTTTCCATTATCACAGAGTTGTCTCACACTATATAAGTTGTGCTTGAGCCCATCAATGTATAAAACATCCTTCAATTTCAATATTTGGGCTTCAATTTCAACAGTTTCTATTCATTTTATTTTTTAAGAAACTATCATTTACAAAAGTAACTACTCCTCCATTATGTTTTTCAACATCATTTAAGATATTTAAATCGCTTTTCATATGTGAGGAACACACACTGTCAATAATCCATAGTTATCTCCTTTTTCTTTCTTTTAGTGATTTCTCAACAATAAAGGTTCTTTCTTCAACTTTATTCTTTCCATATTACTTTTCTATCCTAGCACAAGAAGTTTTTCCTAGAATAGTTGTTAAACATTATTCATAAAAGTTACCTTGTTGTTCACATCTTCTACAAACTTCCTCCAGACAATCAAACTATTTTTTCATAGGAAACTTTCTAGTATCTTGTTATTTTTCCTTTATTTCTTCTTAAGAATTAGTAAAGTTGATATATTTTATTTTTCCATTGCTCCCCCATCTCATAACTAATTCTAGGAAGAGGCATGCTATTCCAATGATTATAAGTTTTGTTCCAAAAAATACCACAACACCAAAAATATTCACTGAATATTATTTTTTTATAGAAATATGATATTTCCTTATAATTAGTTTCTCAAGGTTTATAACATATTTCTATTTTTTCTTCTCGGCATGGGTAAAATTTCTTATGAAGGTTGTTCTCAAAACCTGTACATGTGATAGATTTCTTACATCCTTTATCAATACAAGATTTCCCAACATCTTTTCTAAAACTTGCATTGTTAGTAAAATCATATGAACTTTTACATTTAGAGGGTGAGGATTTCACCTGATTCATATAGTGATCTTTCTTAATAGCTTGAGAATATTCATCTTTTATCTCTAAAGCCTTGTTGAAATATTCATTCATATCTCTTAATTTTCTTTCAACCTAAAGAAGTTTTTATTGAGTTTTAAAAACCTTATCTTTCTTAATAGTAAGTTTCTTAATGAGATATTCCACCATCTTTCATTGTTCAGAAACATTCAGTTTGAGGTTAATAATCTCCTGAATATACTTGTATTCCTATTTAAAATCATTTTTCCTTCATCACTCTTTCCAATTTCTTTTTTCATCATTCTGATTTCATTCTTGAGTTAGTGTTTTTCTCATGACATGCCATAAGTTCTGATCCGAGCTGATATTCCCTAAAAGTTTCTTCACATCCTCTTCTATATTTGAGGAATCATACCTTTTCTAAACATTTACAAATAAGGGTCTGTTTTTTTCTGAACTTTCATCTTCTGATGAATTTTTGTTATTAGAGTTAGATTTAACTTTCTTAATCAACATTCTTATTCTATTTCCAGTGAAATTTTTCTCACCACTAGTGAACATATTATCTTCCTTATAAGTTTTGTTCCACTTATTCCACTGATTTTTTCATTCAAAATGATATTTATTTTCACCAATTTTATTCCAGGTGAAATTTATAGCAAAATAATCAATTTCTTATCACTCGAAACATTTGAGAGGAAGTTTTCCTCCTACATTCATCTAATCATCTTATAGTTTTTGAAGATAAGATACATTATATTCTCATTCATTTCATTATTATCCTTGTCTTTTGAATCACTAAGGTTAAAATTATCAGTATCTTGGATTTTTAGCATTCTAATAGCTTCAAAATCAATTTATTACATGATCTTATTTTTGAATGATGTATATTTCCTCATATCATAATAAAAAAAATATTTATTCAATTCATCAGGTGATAGATTATATTTATCTTCTAAAGCTGATATTTTAAAGTCAAACATGTCTGGGAAGTTTCTCATAAGTTTCTTGATAATTGTAGAATCATCCATGATATCTCTATATCCTCTTATGTTTCTCACAACTTCATTAACTCTAGTGAAGTACTCATAAATAGTCTCTTCATCTCTCTTTCTGATATCTTCAAACATGCTTTTCCAGATTTGTAAGTTTTACTCCTTCACATTGGTGTTTCCCTTGAAGATAATTTTAAGTTTTTTTAAGTTTCCTTATCCATTTTGAGACCCATAACCTTCGTGAAAAGATTTTATGGAAAATACATAAGAAAAAAATTTCTATCTTTCCCATCAACCTCAATACTTATCTTGTTAGAAAAAGTATTAGGATCATTTTTCTTAATGGGTGTAAACCCAATTATTACCACATTTATAACCTCCAGATCAAGTGATAGAATATAGGGTATCATTCTATTTTTCCAACCATGATATTTTTTACCATCAAATATAGGAATACATTTTTTGTTGATTGGATTTAGATTTTCTATGAGAAGTATTCAATAAGGGAACCTTCCCTATAGTATTAATTGAAGTTCCTTAGGATCATTGATCAACTGAGGGGGTGGGGGGTGGGGGGGGGGGTTGAATTAGTGGTTCTTTTTACAAATTTCAAACTTTATGAAATTTAACCCCTGCAACTCGTTAGATTTATTTTCATTATAATTTTTTAAAATATTTGTGAAGCTTCCTGAATTATCCATCATTTCCAACCTTCCTCTAATTTCCTTAACTTTAGATGTTAAGGAACTCAATCGAAAATATTTTAATTTTGTTAGATAATAAGATTTAAAACAAACTAAAAAATATAAAATTATCTTAGAATCATAATTTTTTGGGATATTACAAAGTAATGAAATGTTTCTCATTAAAAATTTGTTTGGTGAAATATTTGTTTGGTCCTCTTCATCCAACTGACTTTTTTCGATGACTTCATCTAGTCTTTCTTCCACAGCTCAAACATTTCAAGAAAAAAAATTAATGAAAAGTTCATCTGATGGAATCAATAATGTTCATTTGATTCTCATCCATCTGATGAATGTTTTTCCATTAGAAATTTTCCTATTAGGGTTTCCTTTAGTAGCACACTTCATAACTTCAGAACTTTGAGCTTCACTAATACTATAAAAAAAATTTACTTTTCAAACTTCATACAAACGCCCTATCTAGAAACTCACCCACCACTATCCATTTCTATTGACCCACTAAAGATAGATGACTATATTTTTGTAACTTCTAAAGACTTTTTTCACATGAAACTTTCTTTGTTCGGTGAAATTATTGAAATTTTCATTTTGTTTTCTCCCTTTTAATTTTAAAAAATAAAAACTCAAAATACAACATCTCAATTATTTAAATCCACCCCCTTGTATTTTCATTGTCATTTTATGATTTCACAAAACTCAGCATTTGGAAATTCCTAAAAATTTCAATTTGGAACCTTTGTTTTCTCATATATGTTTGGTGGATCATGAAAAAATCCATTCACTTTCATATATATAGTTATTTATGTCCAGTTAGCTTGTTCCTGGTAACAAAGTTATACCACTCCACCTTTAGAGACTTCTTCATTCAATTACATTCTATCTGCTTCACAAGTCTCTTTTTGGGAAGTTTCATATGAAGAACTCTTTATGGAATTTTAAATCTAGAAACGTTCTTCTGAAAATTTGTGTCCAGAAAAATTCAACTCCCCCTTTGAACAAATGCTTGTATCATGAGGTTTTCTATGGTGTTAAGAACTTTGATATCAGCATAGCATCATTTGGATTTGTTATAAAGTTTCTTAACAAAATTCCATCTTCCTCCAACAAATTCATAAAAAAACATTATTAACAAACTTTCAGATACTTTCTTTCACCTATCAACAACAACATACTTAAAAAAATATGATTTCAAAAAATATACAATTTTTTTTATGAAAACATAACAAAGGATATTAAGTTGTCAACTATTATTGATGACCATTGGATGTAAATGAGATTTTTTTGAGTATTTAAACATTATTTTGAAGTGATTTGAGATAAATTTGAGTGGGTGAGGTTGTTTGGAGTTGAGTTGAAAATCCTATCAAAGAATTATCATTTTTAAGGTTTGTTTTCATTGGGAAATGTGGCATAGAGTGGGCTTCACTCGTCGCTTTACCATTATCAATTTTCCTTGAAACTCCCAATGGTTCTTCTATTTGTAGCTGGGTAAAAACCTTATTTCCAAAGGCCGGTGGTCATATGGTTTTTCAATTCCATCAACTCTTAGGGAATCACATTGGTCAAGAGGATAGGAGATTGGGCTCATCGAACCCTTTTGGGGGGTAATTGTTACCTACTCTAGGACTCTCTTGTAGATTTAAGATATGCTCATGAATCTCTTCCTAATACCAATATAGGACTAGTTACCGTAATGAAATGACTTTAGGCCAATTCTCTTTTATATGAAAAATACTAGGATCTCTTGGGTGATTCCATCTATATATGTCCTAGGTTATTCATCATTATCCAGTAACAGGCGATTTATTATATGATGAAACCATATAACCAATTGCTTTAGAACATATCCCATATAAAGAGGTGATTAATACTCTAAAGATGGGATTAAGGCATTATGAGGTGTCCTATGTATCCTAGTTATTACAAGAATCAAAACACACATAGTTTGTTTAACTCGTGCAGTTTTATTCCATGAAGAAGGACTTATATGGGTTCTCTAGGACACCTTCAATCTTGGGTCTTAGAGGGAATTACTAAGTACACTGAATACAGATAAAATCATATTTGTTGTAGTTCATTCTTTTAGGACTTATATATTGGAGTTTCTTGTGCCATTATAGAGACTCATGGTGCAGATAACATGATTACTGCAACTCCCTAAGCTCACGCAAGCCATGCTTAGTGTGAGAAACAAGGTATAGTATGTAACCAATATTATTTCTTTGAGTAAGGGACTTAGATGCCGGGATCACCCCGAAAGATCAATATGGAGCTCAAATCTCGAAGAGAGGTAGCCTACGTATCCTGAGTATGGGAGGAATCAAATTCATTGTAGTTCCCTTTATGTCAGGGCTTACACATTGAGGTTTCCATGGATGATGAAGATTTATGATTCTAGTGAGGTGTTCATTGTATCCCCCTAAGCCCACGTGAACCATGCTCAGGGTGAGAAACAAGGGGGAGCAGATTATGCCTCATGGTGTATGGGTATGAGACTTGTATTTTGGAATAGTCCTTGGGGTGTTTGGTATAGATATAGAGCCTTAAGGAGGCATCCTAAGTATCCTAGTTATAGCAGGAATCAGAGTTCTTGTAGTTCATTTTATGTTGGGGCTTACTCATTGAGGCTGACCCATGCCATTTTAGGGGTTTATAAGGTAGATGATATGGCCATTACAACTCCATAATCCCACATGATCAATTATCTTTTGTGAGAAACAAGGGATAACAGTAATCAATATCATTACTTTAGAAATGGGATTTATATGTTGGTCCCTCCATGGATGATAAATATGGATCTTGGACCTCAGAGGGAGGCATCCTTTGTATCCTTAATATAACAGGAATGAGAGTCATCGTAGTTCCGTTTATGCTGGGGCTTACACAATGAGGTTTCCATATTGATCGGGGCTTACACATTGAGGATAGAAAATATTGTCTCGTCCTAGGATTCCCTAGTGATCTAGAATTTTTATCTAGAATATGTTTTAAGACGTATTTGGCACACCCTAGGGGTCATCGTATGACCTAACTTGACACATATGGAGGGTGTTGCAAGAGTCAGTGTGTCATACACCAAGTGGAGTCCTGTGTCTTTTCTGACACCTATAGAGGACACCGAGAGACCTATCCAACAAGTATGGAGGGTATCACGAGTATCATCTAACTTTCCCATAGGGTATCATGTGGACTTGGTTATCATATCCAAATGCTCTCATGAGACTAATCTAACATAAACAGGCGCCATTATATGAGTAAGGAAATGTATTTGAAGGATGTATTAAGACTTGGGTGATAGACCCAGAGGGTTCACGAGATCATAGTGGTTCCCTAGGGGGAACTGTGTGGCTTGTTCTGACATGCCCGGAGTATTCCACTTGTCCTAAATTACATGCCGAAGGAGTGTCAAATGATCTAGATGACACATCCTGGTGTTATCACATGTCTTTTGATGAAACACATGAATCACATGAAGTTCCTCAAGCATGTATTTAACTTAATCCTTCTGCCTTTGATCATGGTTCTAACCCTTACATTGTGAATGCCTTATTTTGTTTAGTATCAATCTATCTTGAGTCTCGCATGATCTAGAAGGATCATGGGATGTTCTTCGCATATCCCACTAGAGGTCCTTCGTGTGATCAATGTATGATCATATGAAGCACTTTATACCTAACACATGACTACTCCAGCAGCCCGTCAATATATTACCTGATAGAAATCTAGATGATCATGTGATCAGTTGATCCATGAAGTCCACAATGGTCGAAAGTTTAATCTTGTAGAGTATGAGCATATAGACCCCAAAAATCCCCTCCCGAATAGTGGTCCTAAAAAAAATCTAACCCATTTTTTGTGTTTGGGTGGGGAATTTATAGGCGTATCCACCCCTGATACTCACCGGTTTGTACGACGTATCTGGTGCAAGTCCATGCTAGAGTCCATGAAGGGGGCTGACACCACATGGTTTCATGAGTCTCTGCTGTGGATTGCTTCAAGCACATCACATGATTTTTAGAGATCACGAGTCTCCTTTGTCAACACGTCCTTTATTGGATTATTATCGATTATCAAATACTTTTTCAATCATTTAGTTTAGTTGAAGGACCTCCATGTTTTCATGATGACATGTCTGAGGGCCTTCAAAAGATTCAAATTCCCATGGGAACACACTCGCGAGACCTTGGGTGACTTGTCGTGGGGTCTCACAAGACAGTGTTGTGGGTGCTCTCGGTGTGTCACATGCCTTTCAGTGATTGTGAGTACCTATCACCTCTTCCCTTTTAATTCCCTTTATTTGATATAATAAAGGTTGGGAGTCATGTAAGATTCCATGTGTGTTGTCGAGGGTATTTATTCTATTTTTTAGAGATGTGTCGGGTGACCAATATGGGTTAAATGGGGGTGCACAAGCATTCAATGTCCTCAAGACAAGGATGAAAATCCAAAGGGCTTCTGCGAGATAATCCGGGCATGTTGTCAAGGGCTCGCGGTGCCTTGTGGGTCATCAGGGTCACTTAACATGTCTTTTAGTGACTGTGAACCCCTCTCACATCCTCCATTTAACCCCCTTTGTTTTATTTTACAAAAGTTAGGGATCATGCGAGTTGGGATGAGTGATATCTAGGATTTTTATTCATTTTTTGGATGACGTATCACTTGACCAATATGGGTCATATGGAGAGTGTGAGGTAGTGGATAAGTCTATTCACCTTTCTTTAGAGTGTCACGGGGTTGTCTAGACACTCCCAAGGACTTTTGTACGGTGTGGCTCACAATCCAAGGGGATTTTGTGAGGTGAGGTAGACGTGTTTCCAAGGACTTGCGGTGTCTCGCGGGTCACTCGGGGTGCGTGTCGCATACCTTTCAATGACTGAAAACTCCACTTGTCTCCTCCCCTTTATCTCCTTCATTTTATGTGGCGAAGGATCAGATGACATACAAGATTGCCTAAATATCACTAAGGGATTTTATTCTTCCTAATGATGACTTGGAGAATGAGCTTCATGACCACTAGGGGTCTCTTTCTTTAGGATGTCAACCTTATTTATTCTCAAAGGATTTTGGATGGTTTGTCAGGATCTTTCCAATGAAAAACCATGTAAACTGGGGGTGCTCATTCAGTTGTCTTGGAAGGCCTTCACAAGAGAAGGATGGTTTGTTGAAGAGGGATCTATGGGACTAGCTGTGGGTGATGCGCCATGCTTGGGGCCTTTTCATGACCTTGAAATGGTCACACGATCATGAGTCTCTCAGAGGAATCTTGAATCTTTGACCATCCCCTTCTTCTTTGATTTCATGGGGAAAATAATAATACCCGTATTTATAAATTTCCTCATTTTTTTATTTTTCCATTACTTATTTGGTGGGGGTCAACAAATTATCCCATTTAGGAGAAATTTATTAGTGGACAATGACTTAGTTTTGAGGAAAACTAATGCCCACAAAAACCTTTGATGATATCGTGAACTAGTGCTTCGGGTGATGTTTGGTTTACCAGGTGACCTTTGGTATTCTGAAAAATACCTGTTTATGGGGGGTGGGTGGGGGTGGAGAACAATTCATTCCATCAACTACCCATCCTTAGAGCTCTTCCTCTATTGCTCCTATCATGAGACCCTATCGCGGACCCTGATCACGAACCCTGTTCGCAAGTCCATGTCACAAACCCATCTCTCGAAAGCTCTTGTGAAATGCTAATTTAGTTTAAGGTATTTTAGATCAAACCATCTATTGAATTAGTTTAGGGTCTTTTATCTTAGAATTTATGTTCCATTAGTTTAGGTCTTTTAACTCGGAACATTTGTTGCTTTAGTTTAAGGTCTTGTAGCTCTGACTATCTATTTCTTTAGTTTAAGGTCTTCTAGATTAGACCATATATTACTTTATTTTAAGGTCTTTTATCTTGGACCATCTTTTTCTTTAGTTTAAGGTCTTTTAGCTTGGACCATCTGTTTCTTTAGTTTAAGGCCTTTTAACTCAGACCACCTATTGCTTTAGTTTAAGGTCTTGTAGCTCGGACCATCTATTGATTTAGTTTAAGGTCTTCTACCTCGGACAATTTGTTGCTTTATTTTAAGGTCTTTTATCTCATACCATATGTTTATTTAGTTTAATGTCTTATAGCTCAGACCATCTATTTCTTTAGTTTAAGATCTTTTAGCTCAAACCATATGTTACTTTAGTTTAAGGTCTTCTAGCTCGGACCATATGCTTCTTTAGTTTAAGGTCTTTTAGATGAAACCATTTGTTTATTTAGTTTAAGGTATTTTATCTCAGACCATATGTTTCCTTAGTTTAAGGTCTTTTAGCTTAGACCATCAGTTGCTTTAGCTTAATATCTTTTATCTTAGACCATACGATCATAGTATATGGTGCAGGCGTGCCAAAAATGACCCAAAACACTCTGAGGTTCCAGATACTACCATGGTGTTGCTGAGGCTTATAAGGATTAGAATTCCCATTTTACAGAGTGACATGTTTTTTTGACAGTCATAGGTGCATATACAGGAGCCATGAGCATGTATTCCTAGTCAAGCAAAAGTTCCTTGAAGCCAGGTATCTTTTCTAAGGGCTATGGAATATTTATGGTGGGAATATTGATGAGGTTGGAATACTAGGGATACAAAACCTTCTTGGGTAGTTGGGGTATGGATGACGGAAATCATAACCTAGGAGTTTGAGTCCACGAATATGAGATGGTGCAGACATGTCGGGTATGTCCCTTGACATTCTGAAATACCAGGTTATGCCGTAGTGTTTCAAAGGCCCACAAGGATTGAAGCTCCTTTATGGAAAGGTGAATATGCATTTAGTTGGTAGGTCAAGGCCCTTATGCATCGGTAGCATTCCAAGTGAAATACTATCCACACTTCTTTCTGAGGGATATGGAAGATTTGTGAAGACTCAAACGTCTAGATGATGAAGTTGGATATGGGAAGAAAGTCATCCAGGAAGGGTTCTGGCACCCTAGACCATCTATCTCTTAAAATGAAGACCAATCTCTATGAAACGTGGTTTCAAATCACATGACATGGGCCATAAAAGGATAGAAAATAAAGTGTCACAATTCATCTTTGAGAAAGGGTATGAAATATGGTGACTTAACATCGAGGATATTGAAATCGCTTGGATATTTTGGTATGAGGATTGATCTGGAGTGCTCGAATCTAGAGAATGGTATGGGACAGTCATAAAAGGATCGGTTAAAACACAATGTGGTGTTGAATGCTTCTATGATGATTTTAGGGATCATGAGAATTGGAATGTCCTTTTTAGAGTGACACATTTGGTTGATGGCCATAGGCGCATATGTAGGAGCCATGAGCATGTATGAATTGTCAAGCAAAGGGTCCTTAAAGCAAGATTTCCTTTCCAAGGTCCATGTAAGGTTATGATTATTTGAGGTACCCCAACTCATGAAGTTTGGTTCACAGAAGACATAAAATCCAAGGAGGGTTTGAATGCCATAAAGGTTGTGTCACCACCCAGCGAACATATTTTCGCAGTGAGGAGATGTGAAAAATATTTATCTAAATTTTTATTAGACCAGTAGGTCAAGTGAGCATATCTTGGATTTTACTAGGGTTATGGATCCTATGATCTTTGCGCCTTTTATGTTTGCACCTGAATTTTCGCCTAAAATCAGAGGATGCAGAGTTTAGCGGGCGAAGACTCGACTTTTTCTTAGGTCATCCTTTGTGGGTTTTCGGCCTGAAAAGTTTTGTGTCTATTCTACTATAATTTTAAGGTCTTTCTATTTGGACAACTATGGGCTAGAGTTTAAGTTCATACAACTTGATCAAAGCATATATAGTTTAGGGTCATGACTTGCATGGACCTGACATAGAGCATGTGACACAAGAGGTTAATTAGGATACCCAGGGTTAAGAGAACTCCATCCTCTTCTCAAGAATGGAAGGAAAATGAAATAAATCAGGGATCGAGTCACTCAGGTCATGAGTACTGATGTGGGAAACTCATACAAGGAGCGGTTTAGACACACTGGGGTGTTGAGTGCCATTGTGATGGTATCAGGGCTCATGATAATTGGGATGTACTTTTTTTAGAGTGATACATTTGGTTGATGTCCATATGTGTATATTCAAGAGACATGGGAATGCATGTATAGTTGAGAAAAGGTTCCTTGAAGTTGGGTATCCTTTCCAAGGGACAAGGAAGGTTGATGACGGTCTGAGACACTCAAGAAATGAAGTGTGGTATATGGATTGAGGTGATTTTAAAAGATGGAAGAATCACCCTATAGTCTAGTTGACCAGGAAAGTTTCTTTTGGTCTTTTGATAAGGAATGAAAAATGGTAGATGGTCTGCACAGTTTATCATCATGTAGTGGGGATTTTTGTTTTTCAGTTTTAATGTCATGCGACTAAGAAATTTTCCATGCAGTTTAACATCATGAAGTAAGGATGTATTTACATTCTATTTAACATCATACAAGGAGGACATAGGTTGTGATGCAATTTATTTTCAAGTGTTTAGGAAGATGAGGCACGGTTTAATGTCATGTTGTAATACATATGCAGACAATTTAGGTTCATGTTGGCTGAACCGTAAGATGGAGTTCCTAACATGGAGACGCATAGTGTGGTTCCATGAAGAAACCTGATGTGAATGAGGACCAAAGAGGTCTAAACCAAACCATGCAAATTTCTTGGAAAACTTAGGCCAAAGGGCCTAAAAAAGGTTATACCTACATTTGGTATTGAAGATGAAATTTTTGGGCATCACTACATATCTCATGAGGATGTGAATCAAGGCACACATAGTTTTAGGTAAGGAAATACTCTATGCAGGTCAGGCCCATATGTAGAGGTGGGAATTATATCTATTAACAGTTTTTTCTGGGCCTAGGATTGGAGATCTAGATGTCACTATGTATCATGTATGGATAGGAATCAAGCTATACATAGTTCTTAGAAGTTTCAATCAGTTTAATGTCATGCGGTGAGGATGAAGTTGGATCGATGTGAATTGGTAGGAACATTGTGGTTGGGCCCAATGATAGAATCTCAGGTGTCACTATGTATCTCATGGAGATGAGAATCAAACCACACATAGTTATTGGAGGACCATGCAGTTTAATGTCGTGTGGCAAGGACATCGACTGTGCAGTTTAACGTCATGCAACAAAGACTTATGACATTTCTTTTATGGTATTTCATTTAGGACCATAATGGACCAGTTATGCACCTATATGCGTTTCTTGTGAGGGTAAATCCCTACCGTAATTCATAATCTCACGCATTCTATGCTCGGTGTGAGAAATAAGGAGCGACACAGGTTCTACTACAGTGAAGAGACAAAAGAGGGGTATGGAATAGGAATTTTGTATAATGCAGTGGTTGGACCAAGATATAGGATCGAGGCATCCCTACATATGTCATTGGGAATATGAATCAATCCATACATAGTTTTGAAGGAACTGTGCATTTTAACGTCTTGTAGTAAGGACGATGGATTACCCGATGTGAAGGGGAAGGGGAGTTGCAGATCCGTGCAGTTTTATGTCATGCGGTAAAGAAATTGGCCATGCAGTTTAATATATTGAGATAAGGGGGAATTTTTTATAGTTTAACATCATATGGTTAGGATAAACTCCTTTTAGTTTAACATCATGTGGTTAGGATGAATAACAGGGCTTAATCTGACGTGGATTCCCTTCTTAACAGCTTATACAAAGTATTTCTTAATAAATCCTGCATTTGTGGGTGATGTGACATGCTCCCCATCCATGGTGTCTAGAGAATAGGATCCATTATGATATAACTTATGTATGATGTAAGGTCCTTCCCACTTGGGATCCAGTTTAGGGGGATTCTTCCTCAGTATCATTGGGGTTTTGAGAGCCAACACTAGTTCTCCTAGGAGGAATGAGTGGAGGCAAACCTTTTTATTAAAAGCTCGTTCAATCTGATTCTGGTAAACTTCAAGGTTGTGCAACGTGTGAAACCTTTTCTCATCTAACCGTTCCAACCCATCTAGCTATTTTTTCAACTTTTCATCATCTGAGAGTTGTTCGTAAATGGATATTCAGAGCGAGGGAATATGAAATTCTATGGGTAATACTGCCTTGGTCCCGTAAACTAGTGAGTACGACATTTCTTGTGTAGTAGTATGTGTGGTGGTACGGTAGGACCACAAAGCACGAAAGAGTTTATCTAGCTAAGACTTCTTATACTTTTTCGCTATATTATTGGAGTATGTTTTATAAGGTCTTATTGAAGGCCTCTATATATCCATTTTTTGCTGCATGATAGCAAGACGAGTGATTGGAATCAATGATGTACTCCTGGTAAAGATTATTCAACTCTGTGGAATAGAATTTGGTGTAGTTGTCCATCAATATTGTGCGAGGGGATCCAAACTTGGTGATGATATGAGAATTAAAAAATTTGATGATATTTATAGTCATGACTTTCTTGAGGGGTATTACCTCAGCCCATTTTTAAAAGAATTCGGTGGCAGTAAGGATATACTTGAACTTCTTAGCCATGACTGAGGGATATGGCCCCACGACATTCATCCCCCACATGAAAAATGACTAGGAATATTTAGCGGTATGCAGAAATTCCAGGGGACAATGGATGAAGTTTACATTGATCTGGAATGCATGAAATTTCTTTGTGAATTCCACATAGTCATGTATCATGGTTTTCTAGTAATATTCCAACCTCTTGATTTGGTGGGAGATCCTGGTTCCAGATCGATGGGTGTCTCAAGAGCCTGCGTGGACTTCCTCAATGATGGTGAGAACTTCCTATGCTGCTATACACCTGAGGATAATTCCATCAAATCTATTCTTATAGAGTATTTTTTCTCATTTAGGCCATCATAAAGAGTGAAGTTTGCTGCCCGGTGCCAAATTTTTTCCCTTCTGGAATGATCTGCTGGGAGAGTCTCATCTCAAAGATAGGTGATTATAGGCTCCATCCATATAGGGGTGGTTATTGGTTCATCATGATTTAGGGCATTGCTGACCTGGTTGATCTCTTCCATATCACATACGGTGACTGATGACACCATTCTTCGATGTGTAATATGGAAGGTTTCTTCTTCCTAATTCGAGTCAGCCAGGATGGTAGCTGTATTGGCTAGTGCATCCGCATGAGAATTATGTGACCAGGGAACATAATACAAGGCGATCTCGAAGGGTAATTCTGCCATTAATCCCCTGACATATCCAATGAGGTGCGACAATTCCTCCTTTTTTATGACATATTCTCCATTGACCTGATTTATCACTAGCTCTGAATCCCCTTTGATGTTCAGGTAGGATACGTGTAGCTATAAGGATTATTCCGAGCCAACGATGAGGTCTTGGTATTCTGCCTCATTATTTGTGCAGCCTTCAGATAGTGAGAAAGAGTAGGGCAAGACTTCTTTGTCAGGAGAGAGAAATATAATCCCCATTCCAACTCGATTGAGCTTCAGGTTCTCCATTATAGTGGAGAAAGGACTTTGAGAGGCACTATAAAATTCCATATCCCATTTTCAGGTAGTTTTATGGGAATAAAAGACCTCTTCGTTGGGGATATTGGTGTCTTTCTGTGTACTTTTCGGGGCAAGGTGTGTTGCGAGGAAATCACTCAGGGCATTCCCTTTCACTGACTTTTGAGATATGAACTGGATGTCATATTGGTGCAGAATGACCGACCATTGATCTAAGGTCCTAGTAAAAATGGGGAGGCCATGGATATTCTTGAGTGGATCAATACGAGAGACCCGGTGGACCTTGTGGTGCTTCAAGTAGTGCCTCGACTTTTTCACTATGAAAATGAGTGCGAGGCAATTCTTATCAACATTGGAGTATCGAGTCTCAATACCTAGAATGGTATGGATGAGGTAGTAGAGACTATTCTTGCTTCTTTCATAACTCTTCTATATAAGAAGGTTACTCAATGATCATTCCATAGAGGCCACATATAAGATGAGTGGCCTCCCTTCCACTAGAGGCATCAAAACCGGTGGGTGCAGAAAATACTTCTTGAGACTTTTAAAGGCTTTCTGATAATGATCATCCCATTTATAACCAGTTCCCTTCTTCATTAACCTGATGAAGGGGTGAACCTTTCCTTCTAGGTTAGCTATGAATAAATGAATTTAGGTGAGGTTCCCTTGGAGTCCCCTTAGTTATTTAAGGTTCCTGGGGGTGACATTTCAAAAATAGAAATAATCTTCTATGGATCAACCTCTATGCCATAGTGGCATACCACAAAGCCGAGAAACTTGCCTGGAGTTACCCTAAAGACACATTTCAGCAGATTCATATATAGACTATGCTGTCACAACTTGTTGAATATTGCTCAGAGATCTGTATAGTGATCACATCACTGTTGGGATTTAACGACCAGGTCGTTGACATAACACTCGACTATCCTTACCAAGAATGTCTTAAAGATGCGATTCATGTCATGCTGATACATGGTGCATAAATTATTTAATCCAAAGAACATGAACTAATAGTATAAGATCCCTTGAGGTTCTTTGAAGGCAATTACTTCTTCATATTCAGGGTCCATCGTGATTTGATTATACCTTGAGTACCCATCCATGAAAGAAAGGTCATGGAATCCAACAGTTGCATAGATCAAGAGTTATTTGATTGGTAATGGAAAATATTCCTTTGGAAAATGAAAATTAAGGTCTATGAAGTCAATGAAGACCCTAATATTCCCATTCTTCTTCTTTATGGGGACGATGTTGGCAATCTATCTCGGGTATTGCACTCCTCAAACAAAGTTGGCTTTGATCAAATTGTCAAATTCCTCCTCTACATTGGTGTCATGAGAGGGGTGCAACCTCCTGTTTACTTTCTTGATGCCTCGATGCTCATCGGGCAGTCTGAGATGGTGCGTAGACACATATGAATTCAACCCAGGCATTTCTATGTAGTTATATATAAACACTTATCAATGCTGATTTAGAAATACAATGTACATATATTTCTATTAGAGTGACATGGAAGCACTAATCAAGGCAGGTCATGGGTCTTCTTCCATCCCCATAAGTATCTACCTAAGCTCATCTATGGTAGTAGAGATGCCTTCCTCGAATGCTGGAGGGGAATTTATGAGATCATCCTCATTTATTTTTGAGTCTGTGGAGATGTATTCCGGTGAAGATGGTCATTAGGGGGCCTCTCTATCAGTACCAGGGTGAGGGATTCCATCAGAAGAGATATCACTATCCCCTGTTATCTGGGTTGTTGAAGAGAGATACTGGAGATGATTGTTTCTGAGGAAAAGATAGTCTTGGACCTCTGGGATTAGGTATGCTACTTTGACCACGTTTATGGGAAACACATAATCATCATTGAGAATGCTACATGGATTTATAGGGGTGGAACCTAAGCCATCAGGGCCTGCAACATATACATCATCATCCGCCATTGGTTGCTTGCCTTTCTTCTTATAGAAATATGATTCAACATATGTGGCTCCACAAGTCTCGAATGGGGCACTATCACCATTTAGTATGACAAAATTTCCATTGATGGGATAATTCATACATTGATGGAATGCTGAAAGTACCGTGAGGTGGCTATGGATATAGGGATTTCTAAGCAGGACATTATATGAGGTATCCTGTTGGATAACCATTAACTCGACATTAGATGTGAGCTCCCCAAATTGGGATTTGAGTTTTATTTTCCCTAGGGGTCTCTTCTCACTCTTGTTATATCTCTATATAGTCAGATTTGTAAGGGATAAGTCCCCTTCATTATACCCTATTTTTCGAAGGGTCTGCACCGGGATAAGATTGATCCCAGATCCGTTATCAATCATCACCCTTTGGAAATTGACATTATTGAGTCTACCTAAAACATATAAGGTTTTTATTTTACCATATATGGACTCTTACCAATCTTGATTAGTGAAAGAGATGACAACATGGAATCCTAAGAGAATAGTCTCCACTCGATATACTTCAGCGGTAGTGAATTTTTTCTCTAATTCCTATGGGATCTGAAGGGCTTCAGTGAGTGCCTCCCTGAGTTATTTTGAAAGATGGAGTGTATATAGTATCAAAAGATTTACAAGGATCAAAAATTTTTGTTTCAGAAAATCATATTTTTTCCATAGGTCAGATCTTCTTAGTATGAGACTACTCCTGGGCACGTGGTTCATAAGCTAGAGAATCCGAGGTAGATGTACCTGGTGCTTGTGTTGAGGTTGAGGGGGGATCTGCTACTAGCAGTGTAGGTTGCGCCAGCCTTACCCATTTTCTGGGTTGATCAGATTGGATCCCTACTAAGTGGTCATGCAAGATAATCAGATGTAGGAGACTGCTGGAGGGCTTCGAGGCACCTCCTCACCTCCTTTGGGACTGCTAAATCACTTTCCCACGAGTCTTGACTACATATATGTCCTCTATGGGGACATGATCATAATATTGATTCTGACCACATCCATGCTATCCCCTATATACTTGGATCCAACGTATGTGTCATCCCACTCCTCAGTTATACACGAGAATATCATATTCAAGGGCATACTCATCATCTGAAAAGGGGTTTGTCAAGTGTATTGTGTTGAAAGAACCAAATATGAGCTCCTCGTCCAATGAGGGTTCCCTTTGGTGGGGCGCTTCCTGTGCTTCTGATGTCACATGGAAGAAATCAGTGAGGGTTAATGCCTGCTTCAGAGGAGAATATGACTCTTCTTCTCTAGTTTCATTCCACTGCTGGTGGTCACACCCACCTTTGAGAGGCGCATCCGAATCCTCTTTCTTGGGTGGTGGAGCTACTATTTCCCTTTGTTACTGTGATCTCAGAGTGGTGTGGTCTTGATCAACTATCTTCCAAACTATCCAATTGTTTAATTTTCATGTACTTCTATCCGGTACCTCTTACCAATCATCCTCTTCTTATGGTAGGACCATGGTAATGAAAGCCACTTTCTCTAGAGGATTATACAACACTACTTGGATGGAATTGATCATGTCTTTAAGGACATATTTGAAGATGAAAAAATTATCTATATTATGACCCAACCTTCTATATAAAGGGTAGTAATCAGGCCGGTTGTTGAGGTTGACCTCATCGGGCTTCCTGGGTTGCATAAGTGTGAGTAGATTATTTTCCATGGCTACCAAGAAGTAATCAAGGACTTGTTCATTTTGGAAGGAGTACACCTTATTCATCTGTTCCTCAATTCCTGAATGACCCTGGTTTCTCTGTGCTTCTGGACGAGGGAGATTATATGGTTTTCATCACTCGATAGGAGGTGTTGGGAGATTTGGGGCCTGCCCAGGTATCTGGATGGGTGTCTCTACTAGCTTGAGAGTGATAGATGCAACTTCTGGTGTAGATAGCCTTTTTACCTATGCCACGAGCATGAGTCGAGTTTTGGATCGGGTTCACTGAATATCCTCTTCAAGGTGTTGTGCTGTTTTAAAAAATTCACGGAATCCACCCAGACATGTCATTGGAATTAGGAGTGTATTCAACTCATCCCTAAGATTTTTTCATAGAGTTTTAGCAGCTTATCTTATGAGAGAGGGATACTGAGTGAGTAGGTCAAATCCTTCCACCTTTCTATGAAATAATACACCATCTCGTTTTCATGGTGCTTGAAGTTATTTAGGTCAATGATCGTTGTCTTCCTCAGTGTTGAAATGAACTAATAAAGGAACTGGTGATGAAGGTCTTCCCATATTACAACAGATCCTACCAGTAGACTGCTATACCAAACAAAGGCTGACCCTGTCAAAGTCTGTAAAAAACACCTCAGCATGGTTGCCTCCTACTGTTCTCTAGGGATCATCATCATCCCACATTGGGACACAAAGTGTGTGAGATGCTACTCGAGGTCGCCCACACCATCATAGGTGGAGAAGGTAGGATTTCCAAAGTTGGTCATAGGTGGGGTATCATTGACCCATTCAGGATATGGCTTCCTTTCAGGCTGCACAGGCACACACCACCCTTCCATGACTTCCATTTGAGTAGCCAATGACTCGATGATGCTAAGGAGCTCAAGAGGCACTGCTGCCTGTGTCTTCTCCCACCCATGGGGAGCCAGTGGGGTTTGATGAGGTGGCACCATATTTATCTCCTAATGATTTTCAATTCATCCTAATACTAAATGATTATCTAGGTAGGGAAGAGGATATTTCCATAATGGAGGGAAGACACAATCATTTTTGACTTCCTCATGCATGTGGGATGGTTTCCTAGAACCTGAGGCAATTTGATATTTAGAGGCATCCCTTGATGATGGATTGACTGCATGAGGGAGAAAATTTGTCTCTTCTTGGAGGTGGTACCCAATAAGGATATTTCCTCCGAGTAACTCCTCATTAAGTTTCCAGAGAGATTGTATTTCACCCTCATATTGTGAAAACCGGTCCTTTGGGGAAAGAACCTCACTCCTCCTAGGAGTTGATTGAGATGTGGATGAACCCTTCCCCTTGGAATTATTTTTTTGGGGAGGCGGCAACTTGATATTCAAAATTTCCATGTTTTGGAGCCACCTTTGGTTCTTGGTGCGTACAGCCTCATTCGGTGCATTCAAGTCGCCCTCCTCCCAAGGTATGTTTTCAATGTTGCAACCTCCTATATTTTTTTCATAATCAATATCTTTCATGTTGAATGTAATGAAATTTAGAGGCACATTGGGCAATGGTGGTCGTGCCATTGCTTTCAACGCAACAATATGATTCTGTACAACTTCCATCAGGGTTATTATTCGATCCCTTGGCCTTATTGGGACATTTTGGCTTGCGAACCCAATGGAGATTAACCATCCTAACTACGTGTTCCTCCCAATTTGGTCTATAAACAATAATCCCGAGGGAGTTACCGATCGGGGTTGCTGAACAGACCTCAATCAGAAGAGGCGTGTCTTGCATTAGGTGGGGTGCCGACCGTTGATTAATTTCTCCCAATATAGAGAAGACTAATTACCTCTACGGTGGTGATGATGATGAAAATTACCCCAGACCTGTAGGGTGGGGGTCATTCAGGGATACAGATTACACCGATTGGTCCAATTATTGAGGATCCAATGACTCTAGTCAGGGATTTGATGACTCTCAGGATGGAAATGAAGATATAAATTCCCCTAGCCCAGAGGGGTGGGGTTGTTTCTGGTATCACTGATGATGTTTATAGGTTCCTCTCAGGGGATGATCAACCTGGGGATGGTGATCAAGATAAAAATTCTCCCAGCCTAGTGGGATGGGTTTCACCTGCAGCTGATGCCAATGTATCCCAAATCCTCTTAGGAATCAATGATTCGAGAGGAAAAGGTGATGGTAGATGTTTTCCTGGCCTGGTAGGATGGGTATGCTCCTGAATGGATAATACTAAAACTACAATAGTTCTCCACTTGATGTAGAACAATTGTGCTCGCGTAGGAGATGGGTGAGATGATGACCCATGACAAGCATCATTTCTCATGGGAAGTTTTCCGGGTGATTGAAACTTCAGTATTCATGTTTGAAATGTCTTCTTATTATTTAAAGGGGCCTAGTTTGAAGTCCTATTGGATATCTTCCCTCTCTGTCTGTAATGTATGGGCACTGTTGAAGTAGAGGTATTATGTTTTAGTGACCAACTAGCCCAAGCTTTACCTAGTCCGCTTATTTTTCCAGAGTCTATAACATTACAGATGCCGTATATGAAGGGATATACTATTCTAGGGTGGTGGAAAAGTGTAATTATCCATACTATACCCATACTCAAATTCATATTCATGATGTAGCTTCTAAGATCAGCTACCGAAGCATCGTGATGCAATGACAGTAAGCGTGTTGTAGATTTGTGTTGTGCTTTTCCGGTTTCAGATCCCGGGCCATAAAGATAGTGACTAGTTCGAACTAGAAATAGAGTATCCTAATTGTCTGAAGGTGAAACTCATATCTAGGATAAGGTAGATATCGATCCTTTAGTCGCTGATGACTAGCCCACATATTCTGATGTAGATAAATAATTCACTCATTTTCTAACTTGTCTGGGATCTCATAGTTGGAAGTAGAGGGGCCAAAACATGATGGGGAGGCTATTTCTAAATAACTCTCTCCATATGTCAATGTCGTCCTCCTCCTCATCATACTTACATGCCACCACTTAGTCAGACCATAAAAGATGTATCTGATGGTCGCCTGCTGATGGGAATGGAGTGTTGTAAGAAGTTAATGAGGAGCCATATATGGTTGAAACTGATGTTTCGAGCACTTCTTTGTACGAAGGTGTCATGGTTTGGTTCACCTCTCTATACAGAGGTGTTTGGGAAAAGGGAGGATTGCCTTTCCCATGGGAGATATCACCATGGGGAGGTTAACCACGGTGTATGTCAGGAGTAGAGTCCCTACGATTCATCTTCACATTACCACGAGGAGGACTATCATGGTAATGAACGTCTCCTGCTTCCACTTGGATAAAATAGTCGATTGACCCTCATGGAATTGATAATGTGTCTTAAAAAATCCCAAGAACAATGGCATTGAGAAAATTAGGGATATAGGACATGTTCTGCATCATGGTTAGAATATGCTGACCTATCTTTTATAGTTGTGCAGGAGTATGCGCCTGCTGTATAATGGTTGTCAGAACTTGTATATAACCGTCAGGTTCTGTGGGAGTATGATCCCACTACTGAGAAGCTATTGGAATATTCCGATAATCTGTCTCATTATTAATAAGGATATGACCCCATCCTGAGTCATGTTCCATTCTCACTTGGTGAGTCTCAGTTAAGACGAGAGTATGGGACCAATCTTGAGCCTTTGGGATATGCCGCTAGTCTTTCTTAGTAGGAGTATGAGCTTACTCCGAGGCATGAGATGCTCTCACCTAGTTGGTCTCAATTGGATTAAGAATATGAGCCTGGTCTGAATATGCATTCCCTATCAAAATATACCAACATACCTCTAAAATGGGAGAAGGAATATGAGCCCTCCCCTATGTTTCCTTGGAATGATGCTGGCTCAGTCATTCGTCGGCAGAAGTAGGAATATGAGCATGACTTCAATGATCTACCAGAATATGCCAGAAAAATTTATTAACAGGAATATAAGCCTGTCCTAAGGCTTGTACCATTACCACTTGGCTAGCCTTGGCCAGAATAGGGATATGTGCCCGATCCCATGCATTTGTAGTATGCCACCATAATTCTTCAACAGGCATGTGCCCCTATCCCAAGGCATGTTCCACTCTCACCTAGTTGGCCCTGGTTGGAATGGGGATATGAACCTGATCCAATTCCTCTTCCTTCATTAGAATATTTTGATAATCCTCCCAGGCTAGAGCAAGAGTGTGCGCTTGATCCAGTACAACCACTTGTTCATGATGATCAGAGTGTTGTACTATCCTGGTTATAGGGATAGGAATATGCGCATATCCCTTCATCTACAATAATTCCAAAATATACCGGTGGAGTTCTTCAGTTGTTGCTAAAATGTATTGGAATTTTAGAAAAGTGTGTGCAGGGATATGAGCCTACACATTTTTTATCTCCACAATAAAATAACAGATGTATTCTATTGAAGTGGGGATATGCACCCACTTATATCCTCCTTATTCCACCAGAGTATGGTTATGGGCTTTGTATATGGGGGTAGGAATATGAGACTCCCCCATGCTTTCTATAAAAACCTTGCTCTTTATTACACACATAATCATGATTTATTACATAAAATTTCATTTAAGACAACTCTAAAAATCGAGAGGTCTAGTATCTTGGGAAATTAGGAACATTAAATAACAACTTAGAACATAAAATACAACATCTTTATTGAAAAATTCTTTTACATGACCATAACATTCCTTCATACCTAGCATTTCATGGGATAACCTGAGGACATTTATAAGAAAGGGGTGAGCTATAAATCCTAGTAAGGGAGTAAACAAGACATAACATGAAGAGTAAAATACATGTTAGACAATAGGAATATCAATGAAGTATAAGAGAAACATGAACATAAAGGCATGATATATCATGATTATCATAACATGGAGATATGTCAACAACATTTAACATGATATTAGCATGATCCAAGGCTCGTTGCACATGGAGATTGAGAAAACCCTCATTGCACTTGAACTAGAATGAGTAAACCCCAATTGGACTTGAATTAACATGCGTAAACCCTCATTGCACATGGCGTATCATGATACTATTCTTTACCCAATTCATTGGAGTGCTATTAGGGGTCACCCTTCACAAACATTTCATTTCATGCATAAGTGTGCCACATGGATCATATAATAGGGAATCATTCAATATCATAGGTTATTAAATGATTAATTAATGTTAAATACATACATGTAAGTACCATTAAATAATTATATTTTCATAAAGGTGAATACCATTGATAGTGAAATGGGTATGGTATTCACTACATGATGATTTTGGATTGGAAAATCGTGGTGCAAATTCGGCAGCCTAACAACATGATACAAAAATTCATAAAAAATGGTTGATGAGAGAGAGGGTAATCTCATCATATATACATGAAATGGATAGTATGGGGATCATGGAACATAATATCCCAACATATGAAATAGAATTTACATGCATAATATGGGAGAAATACTTGAATGGAAATAACAAGAGAGAAATCCCTTACAGAATTTCGGTATGGTAACGGGTGTATAAAGAAGGAATTAATGAGAGATAAAGTAGTATCTAATCATTAAAACATAAGGAGGGAAGTATGGGGTAGGTGTTAAATCATACCACATCATTTTTAATTGAAAGTAAAAGGGTATTACAAATAAATAGACTTGGATAAAAATGAGAAAGGATGGAATCTCGTAATTGAAAGTGTGATCCCAAAGGCATGGGAGAGGCTCGAGAGAGGATTATTGGGAGATTAGGGTGCATTGGGAGGATTCTAGAGAGATGAGGTCAGATCAGGGATGTGATCCAAGGGTTTTTAGTGAAGATGAATGAGAGATTGAGTGGGTTTATATATGATAAGAGAGGGAATTCTTTATTATTTAGGTTTTGGACACCACACATTAAAATAATCAAAACCAAAAACCAACACATGGTTTTTGCGAAAGGGGAGTGGAAAAAATTATTTTATAATGATAATGGCTTAAATTATTAAAATATTCAACTTTCTTAAGTGGAGGTGAGCCACACTCTCAAGGAAATCATTTTATAAAGTTAAAATATTTTATAATTCTTGGAGGGTCCACTAAGGCATCATAAAATTAATCAAACAAATATAAAATCACATTATTTTAAAGGTAAAAAATATATTGGCCGAAAATCCCTTTTATAGTATTTTATTACATCACTATTGGGTCATTATGATGTCATAAAATACATTATATATTTAAATGATATTTAATTTTTACCCAAAAATTCGACTATCTCAGAAAATTATGAAAAATTCACCATTAGATAATTTCAATTCCCTGAATCCAAAAATGATATTAATTTTATTTAAATAATTTTCTAAATATTTTAATTTTCACTTTTAAAATAAAAGCTGACATTTATCTAAAATTCATGGGTTTTGACAAAAACAACTTTAAAACCTTAATAAAAATTTCAATTGTATTCATAAAAAAATTATATGATCATTTATATTTAATAAAAATTAATTTAGTAATAATATTTTTTTAAAATATTATTTAATTCAAAAACCCATTAATTCATCAAAATATATTTCTTAATTGAATTTAAATATTAACTAAAAATACTATTTGTTCTTTAAAAACCATTTAAAAAGTAACAATAAAATAAATGTATATTCTTTATAAAAAATAATGCACATAATCATAGTGATATGGTCTTGTTAAATAACCAATTATAACACCCACATAAGACCTAAAAGTAAGGTGTACGATGATGATAGACTCTTGGGGCATCTCGGATAACATCGCTCAGGTGGTAATCTCTATTAACTTCCACTTCTCCTGTAGGTAGTTCCGTTTAAGATTAACATGTTGAAGCTCAGATCGGGCTTGGTCAAGAGCGAAACCCAGTGATGCTACCTAATTTCTGAGATCTAACAAATGGTCTTCATATGGAGCAATTCTAAGGCCATCTATTCCTTTGTCTGAGTAAATTTGATTTGTTAAAGACCTATATTTATTCTAATCATGTGATCGCTGTTCAACAACTATATTAGCAAAAATAACAATTATTAATGGTATTTTAAAATCAAAAAACATAAAACTAAAGAAGTGAATATATTTTATATAACCATTTTACATAATAATACATTTAATTAGATCAAGAGGAATTTCATTAATAAAATTGGGTCATTACAGTATTCCCCCCTTAAGAAATTTCGCCCTTGAAATTTTATTTTCCCACACTAAAACAGATGAGGGTAAATCTGCTCCATCACTTCCTCCAATTCCCACATTGCTTCTTCAAACATGTGGTTTTGCTACAACACTTTGATGAGAGGAATTGTCTTATTTCGTAGAACTTTTTCCCTACAATATAAGATCTTCACCATCTTCTCTTCATAAGAGAGGTCATTCTCCAATGGTACCACCTCTGGATTGAGTACATGCGATGGGTTAGGTATGTACTTTCCCAGGAGTGATACATGAAATAAATCATGTACATGAGACAGGTTCGGTGGGAGTGATAATGTAGGCCACTACTCTAATGCGATCAAGGATCTCAAAAGGGCCGATGTACCTTGGATTAATCTTTACATTTTTTCACAAATTTCATAACTCTCTTCCATGGTGATATACAAAGGAATACCATGTCTCCAACATTAAAAACTAGGTCTTGTCAATGATTATTATCATAGATATTTTTTCGACTCTGAGTAGCTTTAATGTGATATTGGACGGTCTTAACATTCTCCACCATTTCTTCGACCATTTTTGGACCTAGGATTTTTTTCTCCCCAACTTCATCCCAACATGCCGATGTTCTACACCTCTTCCCATTAAGGGCTTCATAAGGATCCATTTGGATGCTTGAGTGGAAACTGTTGTTGTAAGAGAACAAAACTAGAGGAAGATGTTGACCCCATACTCCTTTGAAGTCCATTGAGAATTATCTCAACATGTCCTCAAGTGTTTTGATAGTCTGATCAGATTGGACATAATTTTGAGGATGATAAGACGTACTGAAGCTTAGCTCAATATTTAGAGTGTTTTGGAGACTCTTCCAGAACTTAGCGGTGAATTTTGGATCTCGATTGTATAAAATAGATAGTGGTACTCCATGTAGCCTTACCACTTCTATGATGTATATCCGTGCCAATTGATCTAATGAGAAATCATCCCAAATTGCAATGAATTGTGTAGTCTTTGTAAGACGATCTGCAACAACCCAGATATCATTGTTTCTTTTAGATGTCTTCGGAAGTCCGATGACAAAGTCCATGGTGATTTTATCCCATTTCCATATTGGTATAGGTAATGGTTTCATTATCCCCTTATAATTATGTCTCCCAACCTTCACTTGCTAACATACCAGTCACTTTGATGTATACTCAGCAATATCCTTCTTCATGTTATTCCACCAATAATGCTCTCAGAGATCTCGACACATATTTGTGTTTCCTAGGTTAATGGAGAAATTTGAACTATGTGTATCATCCAAAAGTTCATTATTTATGTCACGACTCATCCCTCGGGGCCCGTTCCATGACTACCCCAATCCCACATTCCATAGGCTAGGGGATGGAGACTAGAAACAAAGGCATAATTCCCTAAAAATGGGAAGGTAATGCCTTTATAACCTATAAACACACACACAAGAAAGCACACAGCTGGATACGAAACACCATGTAAACTGTATAACAAAAGAGTGTTGAAAGTAAAAGGGGCCAGAATACAAGCCCAATTGGAAAGCACAAGTAAAACTGTGATACAATACAACTGAATAAAAGGGAAAGTCATCTGCTGGGTCGTCCTTCGAGGTTCCTACCTGAAGGGTAGGTACATATTGTGTCCTCAACACTCCTCATTCATCCGTCTCCTCTGTGTACCGACTCGTCGTAAAGTCCACCTCTAGGTACCGTCCAGTCTTGGTAATCTCGGCCTCAGTCAGCGCTGTCCGTCGTCAGTATCCAACACAACAAGGTGCAATAATAGCCCGTGCATGGGTGAGTATAACGATACTCAGTAGGGACCCCGATACCCTCTAGGTCTCACAAAATCCAATAAGGATAAAACACAAAGTATGAAATCAACAGATAACCTTACTTAGGTATATGTCCATACATATACCTAAGTTATCAAGTAATCTATCTCAATCATGAGTAAAAACATAGAGGTACCGACTCATCTCACACCAAGATTTATTCTAGGGGTAGTAACAAGTAACATTCCCAATCACAACATCGAACACCTCGACTGCTGGAGAACTCCTACTCTATCGAGTACAGTGGGCCTGCCGCGTCACACAGAGGCGCTTCCCACTAACCTTAGACTGTTGAGGTACTCCTCCTGTTGAGTACCGTGGGTCTGCCGTGTCACCAAGGCACTCCCCACTGTGGGTCTACCGCGTCACCAAGGCGCTCCCCACTGGGCTTGCTGAGGTACTCATCCTATCGAGTACCGTGTGTCTGCCATGTCACTAAGGCACTCCCCACCATGGGTCTTCCGCATCACCAAGGCGCTCCCCACTGGGCCTGTCGAGTCACTCTGAGTCGAAACGGTTAGCAGTTATCAAGTCTCAGCCAGCCACTGGGTCCCCGCACTATACTCACTCATGTCTAGGAGGATCCACTCCACAAAATCCTGGTCGATACTCCAACTTCCACGAAGTCCTAAAAAGAATTATCTCAAAGGCCCGCCATGTCATAGGGTCTCAACTCAACACACGACGCGTCAATCGGACGCTCGGTCTGTGAGTTATTAGCCTTTTAGTCACGGGGGCTTGGTTGGATTCATGCTCAATCCAACATGACTATTCCCCCTCTTAATCCAAAACTTCAGTGGGGTATACTCAAAGGGACCGTCAAGCTCCAAAAATTACAGTGTCGCTGACGGTTCGCCAAAGGGACGTTTGGTGCCAAAGTTATGGCCAAAATAAGTAAATGGGTCGTAGTGGGCCCGAATCCGGTCTGACCCGGTCGGGCCGACCCCGCCCGACCCGATCGGGCCGACCCCTCCTGACCCGATCGGACTAACCCAGCCCGACCCGGCTTGGGCTGACCTAGCTTGGGTCGACCTGGACCGACCCATTGGGTCTGTCCTGGCCCGCAGTGCGGCCGAAACTGTAGTGTACCACGAGGGCGCGGACCGGCCACGGGTACCGCGAGGGCACAAACTGGCCGTGAGGGCGGCAGACCAGCCGTGAGGGAGAAGACCGTCCGTGGGGTCGCGGACTGGCCGCGAAATTGTAGACCGGCTATAGGGGCGCAGACCGGCCTTGATGACGGTGGACCGACCACGGGTCGGCGGACCATCCGTGGGTAGGCGGACCGGCCGCGGGGTGGTGCCTCGGTCGCGGGCGGGCAGCTCGGCCGACCGTGGGGAGGTGGTCCGGCCGTGGGCGGGCGGCTCTGCCGGCTGTGGGGCGGCGCAGAGCCACATACAGCAGCGGGGGTGACCGCGGGGCGGCGCCATTGTGCCGTTTCCTTCGTCGCGACCAACGACGGTGCTGGCTGCCGTTCTCGTGCCCCAACCTTGGATGGTTGCCGTCCTCCACCATCATGAAGAACACCACAAGATTTATGGAAGGGTCAGGACATGTTGGTTTGGACCGTACCCTCCACGTTAGGGTGGTAGCATATGGCTCAACAAGAAAGAAGAACACCAAGCTTACAACTTCCCGCAACGTTTCATTCCCAAACCGCAAAAGAAACCAAGGTAAGAATATAGGAAAAGTATTATCACACAAATAATCCCCCTACCTCGTTTGCTTGATGACGTTGGCACAAAAAGGTAGTGAGGTCGTCGATTCACCGTAGATGAGGATGTCCCTCATCGGAAGAAGTCCCAAGGAAGAAGGTCGAAGGAGGTCAACATTCTTTGTTGGTGGAGCATTCTTCGTTGGAGAGCTTTCTCCTAAGTTCTCCCAATCCTCCTTTTCCAATACTTTGAAAACAAATGAATATCCCACCAAATAAAATATGTTTATCTATTTAATTTGTTGGAAATCAAAGTTGGATTAATTAATTGGCAACAATAAATGGGTTGCATTGGCACAAAATTCAAATTGGAGGATACCAAGGGTTGGCACAATTAATTAAGGAGGGTTGGAAAAATTAATGTGGAGGAAGCTCAAGAGGCTCCTCCATATTAATGAGGGAGTTGAAGAGGTTTAGACCTCGGGTGGACCCCACCACCATAACCTCTCATGGGAGGTTAAGGTCTGGTGGTCCCCACTTCTCAACTTCCACATGGAGGGTGGTTACAACAAAATAAACTAAAACGTGTGTTTATTTTATTTTATTATTTCCACGAAAAACCCAAAAATTTTCTTTCACCCTCGACCAAATGCCATCGAGGTAAAAGTCTTCTTAAGAGAATACCGGTGCTACGAGTTCAACGGTGCCCTCAGATTTCAATTCTGAGCACTGGTTCAATAGTTAGAATAACCCGCTCGCACGTTTATTGAATGTACCTGAACAAAAGTTCAGAAATTCATTCTGGGCACTCTGGGCCTCATAATCATGCGCCGTAAAATTTTGTGGACTCGTAAAATTCACATTTATTTTAAAAAAAAATTTACATGGAAATTACGGGTCTTTACATTCTCCCCACATCAGGGTTTTACGTCCCTGTAATCCACAAGTCGGGACTAAGTAAACAAGTGGGGGTACTGAGCACGCATCTCAGCCTCCCGCTCCAATGTGCTCTCCTGAAGGTTCTCGTGCTGCCAATGAACGAACACTAGAGGTATCGACTGTCCACCAAGGACCTACTTCTGTCAATCCTCAATCTCTACTGGAACCTCCGTAAAAGTTTCCCCATCGTCGACGTCCATCTATTCATGGTCGATGACGTGAGAAGGGTCGTGCACGTATCTCCTCAACTAAGATACGTGGAAGACATCATGCACCCGGTGCAACTAAGGTGGAAGAGCTAAGCGGTATGCCACCTTTCCAACTCTATTGAGGACTTGAAAAGGTATGATGAATCTCGAAGATAACTTACCGCCTCGGCCAAATCTCTGTAGACCTCGTTGGGGTGAGACCCGTAGAAAGATGTGGTCACCATCCTCAAACTCTAGAGGTCTCCGTCTCCTGAAGGAATATGACTTATTACTACACTGTTCAGTCTTTATCCACTCCTGGATAACTTGCACCTTCTCTGTGGTAGCCCGTACCATCTTTTGTCCCACTAGTGCTGACTCCCCTGGGTCAGTCCAGCACAAAGGTGATTGGCAAGGTCGCCTGTACAACGACTCAAAAGGTTCCATCCCAATGGTGAAGTGATATCTGTTGTTGTATGCAAACTCCACTAAAATCAAGTTATCCTCCCAGCTGCGACCAAAGTCAAGGACACATGCACGAAGCATTTCCTCGAGGGTCTGAATAGTGTGCTCAGTCTGACCATCCGTCTGAGGATGGAAGGCGGTGCTCAAATGAAGCTGCATTCTGAAAGCCTCATGTAACCCCTTCCATAGCTGAGAAGTGAAACATGAATCACGATCAGAGATAATCGTTGAGGGTACTCCATGTAACTATACAATCTTCTGCACATAGAGGCATCCAAAGATCTCTACAAAACCCTACTCTCTGATCGGTAGGAAGTGGGCTGACTTGGTGAGTCAGTCAATGATCACCCAAATAGAGTCATGTCCCCTAGATGTATTTGGAAGTTATATCACGAAGTCCATGGATATCCCATATCACTTTCACTATGGGACCTTTAAAGGCTGAACCAAGCCTGCTGGTACCGGATGCTCCGTCTTCACCTGCTGAAGATTGAGGCACTGAGAGACAAACTCTGCTACTACTTTCTTCATTCCTGGCCACCAATGCTGTCTTTAGAGATACTGGTACATCTTCACCACTCCTGGATGTACCACTATAGGGGATGTGTGGAACTCCCTCAACACTTCCTCCTGAAGTGACACTAGTACCATGGTACGTCCTCTGAAGAGGATGACGTGCTCCCCACCTTCAGAAAATCCATCAGGTTCCTGACCTGTGGATATCTGAGCACGTCGAGCCTCACAGTCAGCATCCCCACGCTGCACTTCCCTGACTCACTGAAGAAGTGGGGGAGTGACTGTAAGAGACTATAGAAAGGCTGCTCCGTCTCTATCCACAAAGGATATCTGTAAAGTGGCCAGCTGGTCCGTCGCCTCACCTAGCAGTTGTATACCAGACTTCCTGCTGAGCGCATCTACTACAACGTTCCCCTTCCTAGGATTATAGACTATCTCGAAGTCATAGTCATAGAGGAACTCAAGCCAACATCACTGTCTCAGGTTTAGGTCCTTTTGAGAGAAGATATACCTAAGAATATTGTGATCAGAGTACACTGTAAAACGTTCACCCATCAGATAGTGTCGACACATATTCATGGTGAATACCACTGCTTCTAACACCAGGTCATGGGTAGCGTAGTTTTTCTCATGATGTCTGAGCTGCCAAGAACGATATGTGATAACTTCTCACTCCTGGATCAGGACACATCCGAGCCTGGTCCCTGATGTGTCGCAGTAAACTACGTACCCTACGCCCTCCTCTGGAAGCCTCAAGATGGAGGCACTAGTCAACCTCTGCCTCATCTTATGAAAACTCTGCTGGCATCTCTACGAGCACACGAAGGGTTGCCCCTTCTTCGTCAAGGCTGATAGTGGTGCTATAACTCTAGATAATTTTGACACAAACCTCCAATAATATCCAGCCAAAACCAGGGAACTCCGTACCTCAATCACACTCCTAGGTGGCTCCCAAGCAAGAACCGCCTCAATATTTGCTGGATCTACTACAACTCAAGCCTTCGATATGACATGTCCCAGGAAGTGAACCTCTCAGATCCAGAACTGGAACTTCGAGAGATTACCATAAAGCTGGTGCTCTCGGAGTGTATCTAGTACCACCTACAAATGATAGGCATGCTCCTCCTCAGTAGCCGAGTAGATCAGAATTTCATCGATGAACTCTACTACAAAGTGATCAAGGTATGGCTGAAAGATCTTGTTCATGAGTCCCATGAACACTGCTAGAGCATTGTTCATGCCAAATGGCATAACCAAGAACTCTTAATGGCCATACCGACATCTGAATTCCATTTTCTGTACATCCTCATCTCGAACTCTGAGCTAGTGATAGCCTGATCTGAGGTCTATCTTCGAGAACCACCATGCTCCCTTCATCTGATCAAAGAGGTCATAAATCCTTAGGGTTGGGTACTTGTTCTTCACGATCACCTGGTTCTAGCACCGATAGTCAACACAAAGTCTCAAGCTCCCATCCACCTTCTTGGCGAACAGAATCGGGGCTAGCCAAGGTGAAACACTGGGCCAGATGAACCCCTTCCCCTGTAAGTCCTCCAGCTATACCCGCAGCTCATGAAGCTCCGTGGGAGCTATCCGATATGATGGTGTAGATATCGGTGCCGTCTCGGGGTACAGATCAATGTAAAATTCCACTTCTCTGCGAGGAGGTAGACCTGGGACATTATTAGGGAAAACATCCGCGTACTGGTCCACCACTATAGGATAACTCGGACTCTCCACATCAACCGCTCCGAGGGTAAGGCTAGAAAACTGATGAGTGACCGACTACACTCTCCTCTGGGTAAGTCCATCATGTGCTGTAAAGGCTCCCTTCTCACCGGTGAAGTTAAACCTGGTCCCATCCATGCAGACACACTACACTTTGCGCCTAATACAGTCAATCTGTCCATGGACTGTAGATAACCATTCCATACCCAAGATGAAATCTTAAGGCCTTTACACCGCTACTAGGAGATCCCAGCCGAAGCCCTCACCTCTTAGAGTAAGGTCGCACTGCAGGAACTAGTGCGTAATCATCGAATCCGCTCCCATAAGAGTCTCTAGCTGTAAGGATCGAACCAATGACTCTATCGGAATCTCTGAGCTCTGAACGAGGGCAGTGGAAATGAAATAATGACTGACACCCGTGTCTATAAGTACTGCAGCTATGGTGGAGTAGACACAGATCATACCTTGAATCATCTCCGGAGCGCCATGATCGTAAGACTCAGCTACATGGAGCTGAACTTTCCCCTGTCCACCTGCTCCCTATGGTCAGAGTGGACCTCCTGGCGGTGGTGGCGGTAATATCTCAAATCATCTCCCACCACCAGCTACACAACCAGCTCCTTTTCCATGTCCTCCTAGTCTTTATGGACCACCTCGATCGATCCTCTGTCTCTGCCTGGGTGGTCCCTCGACCGTCTGCTGATCATCTGTACAACGGGTCAGAAATTCATGAGCCATGTGACCCTGCCCGCTGCATGAGAAACACTGCCTGCTCCTGGCATAACTGGATCCGCCTCGGGTGCCCCACACAACCGATCCTGAGTCATGCAGTCATCCACCTGTCGGTCTGGTCCTCTTGGTCCTCTATGATGACTGTCTGCTGCCAGCTACAGAAGACTCCACTACGTGATTTCTCGTAGTGGGTCTCGCTGCAGGTGACTGCTCAGCAAGGAAACTCTCCACCAAGAGGGCTCTCTCTAACACCCCTTCCTATATCGGGATGCTGAGTGAGATCATCGAAGCCCTGATCTCCCGCCTGAGTCCCTGATCGAAGGTCTGGTCCCTGAAGAATGGGTCCTGCACCATATCAGTGGAGTAACGTGAGAGGTCAGTGAACCTCACTGAGTAATGAGCTACAGTCATGCCGCCCTGCTGTAGATGAAGAAGATCCTGTATGCGTACTGCACGAAGACTCACTGGAACAAACTCTTCCTGAAATAGGCTCTCGAAGTCTTCCTAGAGAAGTGTCACCTCGTCGTGAACCTGGAGCATCAAGTTCCACCATCTTCCTGCTGCTTCCTATAGAAGGCTGGCGGTAAGGATCACCATGAAATCAGCTGGTGTCCCTACCAGTCATAAGACTCTCACTATAGCCTCCAGCCAATCCTCAGCTACCTGCGGGTCCATCTCTCCCCTGAACCTGGGTGGCTTCTGGTACTAGAACTCATACAACACGCTCAAGTGGCATGCACCATCTGCTGCTGGGGCTGGTGGCATCGGTGGACCAACGGGGAGTGGTACCATTGGTTCCTCCATTGGTGCCTCTACTGGAAAAGGGACCTACACTGAGGCCTCATCGCTCGGTGGGCTATCAGTGCATACAACACACAGAACTGTAGCTGGATGTCTTCATGGATGCATCCTAAAAAGAAACAGGTGCTTCACAGTTAAAAACATATACCTGGTGAGCTGACTCAATAGATCACAAATAAATATTTTTTAAAACACACATGCAATCAGTGTTTTCTTGCACTGAGTCGGAAATCAGAATTCAGGGTCTTGGTGTATGGATACGTCAGCCGCCGCACCAATACTGGACTCCCTGAACTAAAAACTTCACTCATTACCCTTAACACTATTTCTTCATAGAAAAGAGATTTCAGAGTCCTATGTTCTGTGGTAGAACTGACTCCTCTAATACCAATTTGTCACGACCCGTCCCCTGGGGCCCGTGCTGTGACTACCCCAAGCCCACCTTCCACTGGCCAGGGGCTGGAGACTAGCACCAAAGGCATAATTCCCTAAAACTGGGAAGTCATTGCCTTTATAACCTATAACCACACACACAAGCAAGCACACTGCTAGATATGAAACACCAAGTAAACTATATAACAAAAGAGTGTTGAAATTAAAAGGGGTCAGAATACAAGCCCAAATGGAAAGTACAAGTACAACTATGATACAATACAACTAAAGAAAAGATAAAGTCATCTTCTGGGTCGTCCTCCAAGGTTCTTACCTGAAGGGTAGGTACAGATCGCCTCCTTATCACTCCTCATCCGTCCGTCTCCTCTGTGTACCGACTCGTCGTAAGGTCCACCTCCAGGTACTGTCCAGTCCTGGTACTCTCAGCCTTAGTCAGCACTGTCCGTCATCTACATCCAACACAACAAGGTGCGGGCATAACCCGTGCAGGGGTGAGTATAACGATACTCAGTAGGGACCCCGAGACCCTCTAGGTCTCACAAAATCCAACAAGGATAAAATAAAAAGTATGAAATTAATAGATAACCTTACTTAGGTATATGACCATAGATATACCTAAGTTATCACGTAATCCATCCCAATCACGAGGAAAAACACAGAGCTACAAACTCAGCTCACACCAGGATTTATTCTAGGGGTAGAAACAAGTAACATTTCCAGTCACAATGTCGAACACCTCAGCTATTGGAGAAATCATCCTCTATCGAGTACAGTGGGCATGCCACATCACACAGAGGCACTTCCCACTAACCTTGGACTGCTAATGTACTCCTCTTGTTGAGTACCGTGGGTCTGCCGCGTCACCAAGGCACTCTCCACCGTGGGTCTCCTGCGTCACCAAGGCGCTCCCCACTAGGCCTGCTAAGGTACTCCTATTTTCGAGTATCGTGGGTCTGCCACGTCACCAAGGCGATCCCCACCATGGGTATGCCGTGTCACCAAGGCACTCCCCACAAGGCCTGTCAAGTCACTCTAAGTTGAAACGATCAACAGTTGTCAAGTCTCATCCAACAACTGGGTTCCCACACTATGCTTGCTCGTCTCTGGGAGGATCCGCTCCACAAGATACTGGTCTATACTCCAACTTCCACAAATTCCCATGAAGAAGTATCTCAAAGGTCTTTCACGTCATAGGGGTCTCAACGCAACAGACAATGCGTCAATTGGACGCCTGGTCTGTGAGTTATTAGCCTTTTAGTCCCAAGGGACTAGTTTGATTCGTGCTCGATCCAACCTGGCCATTCCACATCTTAATCCAAAACTCTAGTGGGGTATACTCAAAGGGACTGTCACACTCCAAGATTTCCAGCACCACTGATGGTTCGTCAAAGGGATGTTCGGTGTCAATGTTATGGCCAAAAGAAGTAAATGGGTCGTAGTGGGCTTCGGTGCGGTCCGACCTAGTCGGACCGACCTGGCCCGACTCGGCCTGGGCTGAACAGGTTTGGGTCGACCCGGCCCAACCCGTTGGGTCTGGCTAGACCTATAGTGCGGCCTGATCCATAGGGTACCATGAGGGCGCAGACGGGCCGCGGGTACCGCGAGGGCGCGGACCGGCCGAGGGTACCGTGAGGGCGCAGACCGGCTGCGAGGTCGGAAGACTGGTCACGGGGGCATGGACCGGCCATTGTGGCATGGATCGGCCGCGAGGGAGGTGGACTGACCATGAGGGCACAGACTGGCTACAAGGGCAGCGGACCGGCAGTGGGTAGGCGAACCGGTCGCGGGTCGCCGGACCGACAGCAGGGTCGGCGGTCTGGCTGCGGGGCGGCGGACCGTCCACGGGGAGGCGGTATGGCTATGGGATAGCGGCTCGGCCTGCCGCGGGGTGGCATTCTAGCCGGCCACGGGGTGACATTCCAGCCACGGGCTGGCGGCTCGGCTGGCCGCGGAGCGGCGCGGAGCCGCAGACAGCGGCGAAGGTGACCGCGGGGCGGCGCCGTCGCCTTCGTCGCAACTGACGGTGGTGCCGGCCGCCGTTCTCGTGCCCCAACCTTGGATGGTTACCATCCTACTCCTTCAAAAATAACACCACAAGATTTGCGGAAGGTTCGGGCCATGTTGGTTTGGCCCGTACCCTCCGCGTTAGGGTGGTAGCATATGGCTCAACAAGAAAGAAGAACGCCAAGCTTACAACTTCACACAACGTTTCATTCCCAAACTGCAAAAGAAACCAAGTTAAGAATATGGGAAAAGTATTATCATGCAAATAAACCCCCTACCTCATTTTCTTGATGACGTTGGCACAAGAAGGTAATGCGGTCATCGATTCTCCATAGATGAGGACGTCCCTTGTCAGAAGAAGTCCTGAGGAAGAAGGTCGAAGGAGGTCGCATTCTTTATTAGTAGAGCATTCTTCATTGGAGATCTTTCTACCAAGTTATCCCAATCCTCCTTTTCCAATAATTTTCCAACAAATGAATATCCCACCTAATAAAATATGTTTTTCTATTTAATTTGTTGGCAATCAAAGTTGCCTTAATTAATTGGAAACAATAAATGGGTTGCGCTAGCACAAAATTCAAATTTTAAGATACCAAGGGTTGATACAATTAATTAAGGAGGGTTAGCACAATTAATGTGGAGGAAGCTCAAGAGGCTCCTCCGCATTAATGAGGGAGTTGAAGAGGTTTAGACCTCAGGTGGCCCCCACCACCATAACCTCTCATGAGTGGTTAAGGTCTGGTGTTCCCCACTTCTCAACTTCACCATGGAGGGTGGTTACAATAAAATAAAATAAAACCTGTGTTTATTTTATTTTATTATTTCTTTGAAAACCCTAAAATTTATCTTTCACCCTCGACCAAGTGCCATCGAGGTGAAAGTATTCTTAAGAAAATACCAGTGCTGCGAGTTCAACGGTGCCCTTAGATTTTAATTCCGAGCACCAGTTCAAAAGTTAGAAAAACCCACTCGCATGTTTATTGAATTTACCTGAACAAAAGTTCAGAAATTCATTCCTGGTACTCTGGGCCTCAGAATCATGCGCCGTCAAATTTTGCAGACTCGTAAAATTCCCATTTATTTTAAAAGAAATTACATGGAAATTCTAGGTCTTTATAATTTAATTCTATATTTTATGGAACACATAGTATTGAAACATATCTCAAAATTCCTTCTTCAATAACATTGAAATCCAAGGATTTCCATTTTATGATAGTTTCCACTTTCTTTTGAATTCCCACATCATCATTTTGAGGATCTTTTATACTTTTCAAAAGATCCGGCTATGCAATCATTTGTGAAAGTATTTATGATGTTCCTTTATTTATGATTCCCATGTCCATCTTCATCAAATCTAAGAAGATTGGATCCTTTTCAATTCTCATCAATGATATAATTGCTGGTTCCTTTCTACTTAGATCATCCTCCACCTTTTTCACTTTCCCAAGGTGGTAATGGATTGAGCAGTCATAGTCTTTGATCAACTCTAACCATATTCATTGAATCATATTCAACTATTTCTGTGTGAATATATACTTGAGGATTTTGTGGTCTGTATATATTTCACACTTCTCCCCAAAGAGGTAATGTTTCCAAATTTTTAAAATGAAGATTACTACAGCCAACTCCAGATCATGTGTTGGATAGTTTTGCTCATGAACTTTCAATTTCCTTGAAGCATAAGCAATGAATTTGTCATTTTTCATCAACACAAAACCCATACCCTTCTTCTAAGCCTCACTGAATACCACAAAAAGTTCTCCACTTGTGGTTAGTGTGATAACGGGCATAGTGATAAGCCTCTTTTTCAAATCCTTGAAGCTCTCTTCGTATTCATCACTCCAAGAAAACTTGACTCCCTTCTAAGTTATCTTGGTAAGAGGGTTTGACAATCGTGAGAAATTTCTCAAAAATCGGTGATAATATCTAGCTAACCCCAGGAAACTACAGATATACATCACCAATGTTGGCCTCAGCCATACATCAATTATATCTATCTTATAGGGATCCACAGATATCCCATCGCTTTATGATATGACCTAAAAATGAGACCTCCTTCAACCAGAACTCACACTTACTATACTTTTCATAGAGATTCTCCTTTCAAAAGGTCTCTAGTAAAATGCTTAGATGCTCCTCATGATCATCCTTGGTTTTAGATTATATTAGAATATCGTATATAAATATTACCACAAAATTTTCAAGGTAATATCTGAAGACCCTATTCATCAAGTCCATAAATATTTTCGGATCATTAGTGAGTCTGAAAGGTATTACTATGAATTCATAGTGCCCGTACCTTGTAAAAAAAGAAGTCTTAGGGATATCCTCATTATTTACCCTTACTTGTTAATATCCCAACTACAGATCCACCTTGGAGAAGTATTGTTCTCCACATAGATGATCGAACAAGTCATCAATTAGTGGAAGATGACACTTGTTCTTTATCGTGATTTTGTTGAGATCACAATAATCAATGCAAAGGTACATTGAACCATCCTTCTTATTGATGAAGAGGACTAGTGCACCCCATAGTGAAGCACTTGGACATATAAACCCTTTATTCAGATTCTCTGATAGTTGTTTATTTATCTCTTTAATCTCCACAATAGCCGTTCTATACAGAGTCTTGGATATTGGCAATGCCCCAGGTATAAGATCAATCGAGAATTCAACATCTCTTCTAGGAGGAAGATGAGACAATTCCTCAGGAAACACTTCAGTGAATTACCTCACAATAAAAATGTTTTCAAGGATGGTTGCTTCCTTAGACTCCATCATCTGAGCATGATACATGTTCTCATAGGGTAGTAATATCTATGCTTAAGATGATGGTGCTAAAGAAGATTCATCTTCCTCCTTGCACTTGTACAGAATTGGGGGTCGATTCACTATATGGAGAGTGATTTCCCTCTCATGTAAATTTATGTTGGATCTATATAGGTAAATCCAATCCATGCCAAGAATTTAATCAAATTACACCAGAGGGAGTATGACAAGGTTCACCGAGAAGTTCAATCCAAAAATTATGACAGGGGAGGAGTTATATTCATGGGATGCAATGATTGCCCCATTTTCCATTCTCAATGACATCTCTACTTCCATGATTTGTGGTGGTGTTGAGATTGTTATACTAAAATTTCAGGATATAAAAGAATGTGTAGAACCAGACTAAAAAAGTACGTTCACTACTATTGAATGAATAACTAGCGTACCTGTCACCACTTCGTTGTTGGGGTTCGCTTTAGTGGTATTTATGGAAAATGATATCCCTTACTGCCTTGGAGGTTGTTGGTTACCTTCGAATACCCTTGTATTAAGGAATTGGTTTAAAAAGTTCCCTAGTTATTTTCAGTTGAAGTAATGAACAATGCATTGAGGGTCAAACAGAGTGTTCATATCCTCTATCGCAGCAACAGATTTTTTTGTTGGGAGTTAATAGCCAGGTGACCTTCTCTTCTACACCTAAATCATTTCCTCTCCCCCTTCATGAAATTTATAGGGTGCTGGAATTTCTTAGCACTATTGTATTTATCCATAGGATCACCAAAATTAAAGTCCACTTTCCGCTTCTTATCCCCATGATACCCCTAAAATTCTCTTATCTCTATTTTGAATTTGAGGGCACATCAGACAATTTCCTCATAGCTCTTAATGTCACAGATTTCTAGGTATTTTCATAGTCTAGGTTTTATCCCACCAAAGAAGCGGTCAACCTTGAATTCATGGATAATGAAAAATCCAAAGGCATATCCTGCAATCCTTGTGAAGTTTTCCTCATAAAATCTGATGGATTCGTCATCTTTTTTTCTTAAGATCAAGTAAGTCCATTTCCATCTTAATTTGGAGGGTGCACGGAAAATATTTATCAAAAAATATTTTCCGTAAATCCTTCCATTCCAAAGCCTCAATCTCTTCCTCAGGCTTTGTATTTTTGATCAATATCCACCATTGATCATCTTCACCCTCCATATGATAAGAAGCCATAATAACCTTCTCTTATTCGGAACATTGAAGGGTGGAGAAGATCTTTTCAATGGAGTTGATCTATTATTCGGCAATTGAGGGATAAGACGATCCATTAAAAGTAGGAGGCCTTTGTATCATGAAGCTATCGATTGTGACTTGTTCTTTCTTAGGGGTGGGGGGTGGGGGTTCAACGTTCCTATTGAACTATGTTTCTATTTAAAACTTGAGTTAACTGAGAGAGTATCGTGAAAAAGTTTGCGATTCCCACCCTCATTGGATTGGGCATCTCATTTGAACATTCGTCACATTGATCTTCACATCGGTTGTTAGCCCGAGTCCTACTATTACTGGCCATTGGCTGGAATAAAAGAAAATTTAGGGGTAACACATAATGGGGAATCCAAATAGAAGGTATAACTTATAAATTACATTTATTTTTTTAACTTATGAATTTATAGTCTTTAATCTATGTTATCTATGATCTAGTTCCCAACATATATTCTTAGGGGAATTTTTTTATTCCTTTAATAATGGTTTATACAAATATTATGAATTTAACAAAGCATATCCCATGGGAGTTTCGTAACCAAGAGTGCAGCAAGTCCTGTCGTTGTGCACTAGTTACCATTAGAGTCTAGCTCAAAGCGGTTTTTTTAGGATTTACCCCTAGATACATCAGTGCCAGATCCACCTCTACTTGTTCGTATCCAGAAAGAGATGTATTTTCTTGATAAAACACTTAATCTATACTCACAAAAATTTAGGGGTGTTTTTATTATAATTAATCTTATCCCTAAGTATTTTACTAGGGTTTTCTAATCCTAATCTCCAAAACAACTAAACCAATCCTCTGATACTAACTATAACAATCCTGCTCTTTATTACACACATAATCATGATTTATTACATAAAATTTCACTTAAAACAACTCAGAGGATCTAGATATCTAGTGTATTGGAAAATTAGGAACATTAAATAACAACTTAGAACATAAAATACAACATATTTATTTAAAACTTATTTTACATGACCACAACATTCCTTCATACCTAGCATTGCATGGGATAACATGAGGACATTCATAAGAAAGGGGTGAGCTATAAAGCCCAACAAGGGAGTAAAAAAGATATAACATGAAGAATGCAATACATGTTAGGAAATAGGAATATCAATGGAGTATAATAGAAAAATTAACATAAAATAATGATATAGCATGATTATCATAACATGGATATGTGGCGACCACATTTAACATGATATTAGCATGATCCAAGGATTATTGCACATGGAGCATGAGTAAACCCTCCTTACACTTGAAATATCATGAGTAAAGACTAATTTAAATTAAATTAGCATGAGTAAACCACCACTGCACTTGGAGTATCATGATATTATTATTTACCCAATGCATTGGAGCGCTATCAGGGGGCACCCTTCACAAACATTTCATTTCATGCATAAGTGCGCCACATGGATCATATAACATGGAATCATTCAACATTATAAGTTATTACACAATTAATTAATGTGTAATAAATACATCTAAGTACCATTAAAACATTATATGTACATAAAGGTAAATACCTTTGATAGAGAAATGGGTATGGTATTCACTACACAATGATTTTGGCTTGGAAAATCACAAAGCAAATTCGGCAGCCTAACAGCGTGACATAAAAATTCATAAAAAATGGTCGATGAGAGAGAAAGGGGAATATCATCATATATACATGAAATGTACAGTATGGGGATCATGTAACATAATATCCCAACATATTAAATGGAATTTAGATGCATAATATGGGATAAATACTTGAATGGAAATAAGAAGAGATAAATACCTTAGGAAATTTCCGCATAGTAACGAGTGTACACATACGAAATTAATGAGAGAGAAAGTGGTATATAATTATTAATAAATAATGAGGGATGTATGGGGGAGGTTGAAAATCATACCTTAACATTTTTAATTTAAAGTAAAATGGTATTAAAAATAAAGAAACTTGGATAAAAATGAGAAAGGAAGGAATCCCTTACTTGGAAGTGTGATCCCAAAGGCTTGGGAGAGGCTTGAGAGAGGATTAATGGGATCTTATAAAGCCTTGGGAGAATTATAGAGAGAGTAGGATAGATTATGGATGTGCTCCAAGAGATTTTAGTAAATATTAATGGGACATTGAGTGGGTTTAGATAGGATAGGAGAGGGAATTATTTATTATTTAGGTTTTCGACACCACACATTAAACTAATAAAAACCATAAACTAACCCATGGTTTTTTCCCATGGTTTTTGACAAAGGGGAGTGGAAAAAATTATTTCATAAGAACAATGGCCTAACTTATTAAAATATTAGGCTTTATTATGTGGAGGTAAGTCACACTCTCAAGGAAATCATTTTAAAAAGTTAAAATATTTTATAAGTCTTAGTGGGTCCACTAAGGCATTATAAAATTAATAAAACAAATCTAAAATACAATTATTTTAAAGTTAAAACAAATATTGTCCGAACATTCCTTTTATAGTATTTTATTAAATCACTATTGGGTCATTATGATGTCATAAAATACATTATATATTTAAACTGTATTTAATTTTTACCCAAAAATTCGACTCATAAAATTATAAAAAATTCACCATTAGACAATTTCGATGTCCTGAATCCAAAAATGATATTAATATTATATAAATAATTTTCTAAATATGTGAATTCTTACTTTTAAAATAAAATCCTACTTTTATCGAAAATTCATGGGTTTTGACCAAAACAACTTTCAAACGTTAATAAAAATATCAATTGTATTCATAAAAAAATTATATGATCATTTATATTTAATAAAATGTAATTTAGTAATAATATTTTATTAAAATATTATTTATTTAAAAAATACATTATTTCATAAAAATATATTTCTTAATTAAATTTAAATATTAACTAAAAATACTATTTGTGCTTTAAAAACCATTTACAAAGTAACAATAAAATGAATGTATATTATTTATAAAAAATAATGCACATAATCATAGTGCTAGGGTATTGTGACATAACCCCTTATAACACCCGCATAAGACCTAAGGGTAAGGTGTGCGATGGTGACCGGCTCTCGGGACGACTTGGATAACATCACTTAGATGATAATCTCTATTAACTTCCACTTCTATCATAGGTGGTTCCATTCAAGCTCAACATTTTGAAGCTCGAATTGGTCTTGGTCAAGAGAAAAGCGCAGTGAAGCTACCTCATTTCCGAACTCCAAAAAATAGGCTTCATATGGATCAATTCTACTAGATGAGGCCATCGCTTCATTTGTCTGAGTAAATTGGATTTGTTAAAGCCATATATTTATACTAATCATGTGATAATTGTTCAAAAACTATATTAGAAATGGTAACAATTCTTAACGGTATTTAAAAAAAACAAAACATAAAACTAAGGAAGTGAATATGTTTTATATAACCATTTTACATAATAAGACATTTAATTAGATCAAGAGGAATTTCATTAATAAAATTCTGGGTCGTTACACTTGTTGTGGGAATATTCCCACAAACTTGTTCAGAGCGAGAAAGAATATGAGCCTACTGGATGGTCCCTACTTGAGTATGTAGGAAATCATCATTGGTGGGAGTGAAGATATGTGACCTCTCCTAGATATCTGACACCTTTCTCCTCTGATGATTTTTCCATACAACCCATGCATGGGAATTAGAAGGCACTTTGTATCAGATGGTACCCTTAGCAGGAAAATGAGGGGTACCAGTGGGATGGTGTTAGTAATGGTAGTTAACAGGATCCCTCCTAGGAAGCTATGAAACCTGAAGGGATCCATATCTGACTTCCTGGTCCACCTTCCTTAGATACATAAGGTGTAAATTATCGTAGTCTGGGGATAAGATCCCGAAGCTGTTGGTTGTGGCGACGAAAGCCATTGGTTCAGCAGCAGCCTTACCTAAGTAATGAAACCTTGCCGACTATCACATATGGATGACTTCATGATTATCCTCCATGGTCAGGATAGTACCATATTTTTGGTACTCTTGAACCATCATATTCTCTAATTTTCGTTTATTTTTCCATGAAGGTGAGACTGTTTTACAAGCTACAGAAGTTGTAGTTGCAGATGATTTACTGAAATGAATATTGGATGATGATGACATCATCTCGAATCAGGCAGCTGAAGTAGTATCTATAAATATGATTATGATAAATAATAAGTTTACTGATTAGTGAAGTATTTTAGGAATAATATGCTCAATCAAATATGCTTGGTTAACTCATTTTTTCTTTTATTCCTGATTCAACCATTCAAATCGTTTGGACTTATCAAAATGAGGATAGAATTATGAGAACCCTAGCTATAGAGAATCATTTGTAATATTTTATCGGTCTTATTTATTTGTTTTTATAGGGTTTTAAAAACAAATTTTCCTAATGCATTATAAACCAATCATTTTTTCATTATAGAGATTCACTTTGGGCTCACCTTTTTTGTTTCATAAAAAAATGTGGCATGGAATGGGCTTCACTCATCACATTACCATTATCACTTTTCCCTGAAACTCTTAATGGTTCCCCCATCCATAGATGGGTACAAACCTTCTTTCCAAAGGATGAAAGTAGCCTGGGTTTTCATTCCCAATGACTCTTAGGGACTCACATTGGTTGAGAGAATGAGAGGTTGGGATCATCACATCCTTTTAGGGGGAATTGTTTCCCACTATGGGACTCTCTTATAGATTTAAGATATTCTTGTGAATCTCTTCCTAATCTTGATATGGGACTGGTTACCCCAAAAAATGACTTTAGGCCAATTCTCTTTTATATGAAAAAGTTTGGGATCTCTTAGGTGAGTCCATCTTTATGTGTCCTAGGTTCTTCATCATGCCCCGGTAACAAGTGGATTCTTATATGAAAAAACCATATAACCAAGTGATTCAGAAAATAATCACATATAAGTATGTGATTAATATTCTTAGGATGAGATTGATCCATTATGAGGCCTCCTATGTATCCTAGTTATTGCAGGAATCAAAACCCACATATTTTGTTTAACCCATGCAGTTTTATGTCATGCAGATAGACTTATATGGGTGCTCTAGGAAACCTTCAAGCTTAGGTTCCGGAGGGACATCCTATGTATCCCAAATATAGTGAGAATCAGAGTTGTTGCAGTTCATTATTTCAGAACTTATATATTGGAGTTTCCTGTGTCATTATAGAGACTCATGGTGCAGATGACATTATTACCGCAACTCCCTAAGCTCACACAATCCATGCTCTGTGTGAGAAATAAGGGATAATAAGTAAACAATGTTATTGCTTTAAGTAAAGGACTTAGATGCTGGTATCTCCTCAAATTATCAATATGGAGCTCAAACATCATAGAAAGGTATCCTACGTATCATGAGTATGCCAGGAATGAAGTCATCATAGTTCCATTTTTTAAGGCTTACACACGGAGGTTTCCCTAGATGATAGAGGTTTATGATGCCAGTGAGATGTTCATTGTATCCCCCTAAGACCACTTGAATTATGATCAGGGTGAGAAACAAGGGGGATCATATGATCAACCTCCTGGTGTATGGGTATGTGACTTGTATATTGGAATAATCCTTGGGGTGGTTGGTATAGTTCTCAGGCCTTAGGAGGGTATCCTACATATCCTGGTTATGGCAGAAATCAAAGTTATAGCAGTTCATTTTATGTTGGTCCATACACACTGAGGCTTCCCCATTCCATTGTAGGGGTTTATATGGTAGTTGATATGTTTGTTGCAACTCCCTAATCCCACGTGATCCATGCTCATTTGTGAGAAATAAGGCATAGAAAGTAATCAATATTATTTCTTTAGAAAAGGGATTCATATTATGGTCCCTCCATGGATGATCAATATGGATCTCAAACCTCATAGGGAGGTGGCCTACGTATCCTAAATATGATAGGAATCAGAGTCGTTATAGTTCCCTTTATGTTATGGCTTACACATTGAGGTTTTCTTATTGATCAGGGATCACACATCAAGGATAGACAATATTTTCTAGTCCTCAGATTCCCTGGTGATTTATCATTATTATCTAGAATATGTTTCAAGACCCAGTTGACACACCCTAGGGGTGATTGCATGACCTAACTTGACACATATGGAGGGTGTCGCAAGAGTCAGTGTGGTATAGCCCAAGGGGATGTCGCGTGTCTTGGTTGAAACTTCTAAGAGACACCGTGATACCTAGATAATAGGTCTGGAGGGCATCATGAGTCTCATATGTCTTACCCAGATAGTGTCACAGGTAATTGGTTTTCATGTCTGGATTCTCTCTTGAGACTTGGATGACATGAACATGCACCGTTATATGAGTCAGGTGATGTGTCCTAAGGATGTAGCAAGACTTGAGTGATAGACCCAGAGGGTTCGTGAGATCAGAGTGGTGCCCATGGGGGAATAGTGTGGCTTTCTCTGACATGCCCAGAGTATTACACATGTCCTAGATGACATGCTGAAGGAGTGCCAAAATATCTGGATGACATGTCCTAGTGCTATCACGCGTCTTTAGATGACACATGTGAAGCGCATGAAGGGACAAAATCATGTATTTCACTTAATAATTCCTCATTTGATATTGGTTCTAACCCTTACATCATGAATTCGTTGTTTTTTTCCTATATCAGTCCGTGTTGAGTCTCACAATATCTAGCAGTCTTGTGGGATGTTCTTCGTATATCCCACCATAGATCCATCGCATGATCTATGAACGATCACCTAAATCACTTTATACCTAGCACATAAATACTCTGGCTTCTTGCTAGTATATTACCTGACAAAAAGATGTCTGGTCATGTGATTGGTTTCTTTGTGATGTACGCAGAGGTCGAGAGTTGAATCCTATAGAGTATGAGAATCTAGCCGTCAAAAATCTCCTCCCGCATAGTGATCCTCAAAAAAATCCAACCCATTTCTTTGTGTTGGGGTGGAGAGTTTATTGGTATCTCCACCCATGATACTCACTAGTTTGTGCAGCATATCTAGAACAAGTCTAGACTGGAGTGGATAAAGGGGCCTGATTCTATGTGATTTTGCGAGTCTTTGGCATGGAATTATTCAAGAGTGTCACATGTTTTTTCGTGATCATGAGTCTCCTTCATCAATGATTCCTTTATCGAATTGTTTCCAATTATCAAAGACTTTTTTAATCATGTGGCTGTGTCTAAGGTCCTCCATGTTTTCATATCGACATGTTTGAGGTCCTTTACAAGATTCAAATGCCTGTAAGAAGACACTCGTGATACCTTGGGTGACTTGTCCTGGGGTATCATGGGACAGTGTTGCGGGTGCACTGGGTGAGTCATATACCTTTCAGTGACCACAAGTACCTCTCACCTCCTCCATTTTAATCCCCTTTATTTTATGTAACAAAGGTTGTAAGTCATGCAAGATTTCATGTGTGTTGTTGAGGGTATTTCTTCTATTTTTTAGAGATGCATCGGGTGACCAGTATGGGTCGCATGGGTGTGCGTGAGCATTCCATGTCCTGAAGACGAGGATGAAAAGCCAAAGGGCTTCCATGAGACAAGGAAGACATGTCATCGAGGGATCAAGGTGACTTGCGGGTCGTCATAGGTGCGCCACATGTCTTTTAGTGATCACGAACCTCTCTCGCCTCCTCCCTTTTAACCCCTTTTGTTTTATTTTACAAAAGGCCAGGGATCATGCGAGTTGGAACGAGTGATATCTAATATTTTTACTTGATTTTTGGATGATGTCTAGCTTGAACAATATGGGTCATATGGAGAGTGTTCAAGAATGTAGTGGACATGTTTATCCACCTGTATTTAGAGCACCACAGGGTTTTCTAGACACTCCGAAGGACTTCCATGCAGTGAGGCTGACAAGCTAAGGGGACTTTATAAGGTGAGTCAGACATGTCGCTGAGGACTCAGGACATCTCGTGGGTCGATCGGGGTGCATGTCACATTCCTTTATGTGACCACAAATCCATCTCGCCTCCTCCCCTTTATCTCCTTCATTTTATGTAGAGAAGGCTCGGAGGTCATGCAATATTGCCTAAATATCACCAAGGGATTTTATTCTTTCTAATGATGACCTGTCACATGAGATTCATGACCACTAGGGGTCTCTTCCTTTAGGATGTCATCCTTATTTATTATCAAAGGATTTTGGATAGTTTTTAGGCACTTTCCAATGAAAAACCATGCGGCCTAGGGGAACTCATTCGATTGTTTGGGGGGCCTTCACTAGAGAAGGTAGGTTTGTTGAAGAGGGCACCATAGGACTAGCCGTGGGTGATGTACCATGAATGGGGCCTTTGATTGACCTTGAAATGGTAACATGATTACAAGTCTCTTAGAGTCTTACCAAATCTTTAACCATCCCCTTCTTCCTTGTTTTTTTGGGGAAAGTAATAATACCTGTATTTAGGTATTTCAACCTTTTTTAATTTTTCTAGTGCTTATTTGGTGGGTGTCAACAAGTTTCCAAAATAATTTGGAAAATTACTATAGTATACTATGATAAGTAAAATTATATGAATGATAATTTAAAAAATATGGGAATCTCATAACATTTTTTTCGATGGTACATAGAATTTTATTATTGATTCATAAGATATTACAGTGGATAAATAATATATTCCAATTCATATGAAAGATATTTGTTGATGTTAATATAGAAATATGGAAAAATAAAAACTATACTATGATACATAATATATCTAGAGCATATAAATTATTTTTGTGTCAATACGTAATATTTCATAGATGGTGCATAAGATTTTGTAGAGTGAGATTTGATAAAGTATGAAACATATTGTGATATGTAAGATTCTAGATAATACTAAAGATATGATGAAACATACATAATATTTCTTCAAGAATGTTCAATATTCAATAAATTATATTTATGATATTTTTGATGATACATAATTTTATCTATAAACTTCAATAGCATGTGTAGGATGCTTATGAGAATACTTAATGTTTACCTATTTGTAGAATATGAGATTCATTGAAAAAGTATTCATAAGTAGAATTAAATTAGATGATTATTTTCTAATCATTAAGTCACAAATATAACAATGCTAAGTGATTGTATCCATGATTCTAGCTAATATTATTCATGAAATAAGGATGTGCAGTAAAGAAGATGGTCACACCACAATTATTCATACCGAGAAAGAAAAATAGATAATTTAGCTAAGTCCCAAGGGAAATTGAATGAGAATAAATTGATAAGACCACTTCCTGATTAATTTGGAATTTTAAATATGAATATTTGAAAAGTATTAATTGAGATCAAAGATATAAAAATTACTAGAATATTCTCTTAACTATTTTAAATGAGAAAATATGAGTATTTGTGGATATTTTATTGAGTATTGTGTAGAGAAAACCCACACGGTCTATTGAGAATTAAAATCTCTTGAGGATCATGAAAACTAATCCACATTATTAGTTAAATGGATAATACCATTGGAATAAAATTTGATCAAATTAGCTAAAGTGAATAATCTAGAATTCCTTGAGCACCTGATTTTCTAGAATTTTTATAATTATTAATTATTGAGAAATTCATGTGGTCTACTAAAAACATAATATAAAAAAAGATGAGATGAATTGAGCTACTGAACATAATGAAAATATTGAGTGATAATCATCAGAGGAAGAATAGAATCGATTCAAGACTATTGAACTATTGTAACTTGATGAATATTTTGGCCATTAAGATCTTAATTAAGAGGAAGAATAAATGTTGTTAAATATTTTGAATGCTTAAATAATATATTCTTTTTTACACTGAATAAACCTAGATTCTGTTGGTGATCTTCTTGGTTTTTGTTCATATTTTTATTATAAATTATTGGGAACCATTATAAATAAAATCCGAGATAACGAGTTGTTAAGAGATAAATATTTTAATCACTTTTTATATTAGTTATAATATTTTTGTTTCAGACTCAACCCTAACACAATAATGATTTAGTCACCCAACTTGGGGTGAACCTTGTAAAAGATATCTTTTCTCTATTTTTTATTCTTTAATTTCTTCATACAAGTTATAAAGTATTTATTAGAGTGGATCCAAATATTAACCAGTCAAAGAGGATAATTTATAACTTGAGATGATTTATAAAGGAATGTAACACTGATTCAACCCCATTTAAAGTGTTACATACTGATTACCTAATAATTTAAAGTGGCACCAGAGCTAATATAGGTTCCCTATGAGTGATCTTATTATGTTTGAAGTTAAATATGGAGAATATAAATTATATCAATAGTAAAGGTGTACCTACATTCAATGGAAATAATTATCATGGTTATAAATTTTGATGATTCATTATCTCTATTCATTTGGTCTAGAAGTTATTGAAGCTACTATAGTGGGGTTCATACAAGTTAAGAGAGATAATCAGAAAAATTTATTTATTACTTTGGATAAATTAAGTATTATTGGTAACCTAGGGTTGTATCTAAGATAGGAGTACAAAAAAAATTATCTTTCACTTTTAAATTAGAGAAAATTTTGCTTTGAGTTCATGATTTGGGAAAATAATCATGAAATTTAAGCTAGATTTTGAGAATAGTTGATGATAAGGGTGATCAGGTCTGGGTTGATTTTACTTTTTCAATGTTATCACAATCCTAAAAGTGAATTTTATTCTCCCCTTATTAATTGATAAATTAATGACTCCTTAATAGATTTATTAATTAACCTTTGGTTTGAATTTTGATAGAGACTAGCCTCATAGTATTATTTATTGGTTAATTATCCTTCCCATGTGAGTGGAGAGTCTATCTTACCAAGTAAATACCCAATTAGATATCAGTGTTCCAAATTAATTTAGAAGTGACTCACTCCTACTACACATGTTCTAACTATTACTTAACACTTACCACCAAAAATTTTTCATCCAAGGAAGTAAACAAAAAACTAATTCAAAACCTAAAATAAAATTTTATTAAAAAGCATCAAATAACCACTAAAAAATAGAACCAATCAATAAGAAAAGATTTTTATTCAATAATTTTCAAGGAATCAATAATTATAAGAGAAAATAATTCCTTCCTCAATAAATAAATAATTATCCCTCCATTTGAAGGAAAAAAAATAATATATGGGGAAGAGAAGGAATAACATACCTAAGAAAAACAAAAAATATAACTATGATAGAATCGGAAAAAAAATTCAATCATAAACTTGTGATCCATGTCTCGATAAAAAGAACCATTAGCAATGACCACCTATTTTTATTTTAGATGCATGGGTTCCTTCTCTTTCTACTTGGTCAAACCCTACATGATCTTATCTCTTTCAAATTCATAAAGTTCTCTTCTTTCTCATAGATTCAAATTTGTTTTGTGATTTGATATTCCTAGAAATCCATGAAATTCTCTCTTGGGTGTTGAATGAACTATTTTTCATGTTTAGATCCACATGGAATCCTTTTATTGATTGCATTCACACTGACATGGAATCATAGACCTTTGGATTTATGTTTGGATGAGTTCCCCTGAAACCTACACTTGACCTTAAATTTCTCATCTAGAATATTACTTTAAAATTGGATAAGTATTAAAATTAACATGATCATATTAAATGGATCAACCATGTGGTTTATGTGACCTCACAGTGTAAAAATAATTGTGTAAAAGATTATATGTTTTGTTGATCAAATGGTCCTGTAGTCGATCAGAAGATAGTCACAGTTGATCAATTTTCTTCTTGTAGTCAGTCATCTATGGCATGGTCAGTTGGTTTTTATGTGTGGTCACTTTAGGAATTTGTAGAATTTCTACTTGCGGTTTTTTAGATGGTATAGTTGATTTATTTCCTTCTTGAAGTCAATACAATGACCACATGGAATATAATATATTTCAAGAAAGAATCAATGTGTGTTAGATTGATCTCTTCTTGTGGTAGGTTGAAGAATTTATAAAATTATATCCATGGTTCATTATCTATAGTTCCTCTAAAATTCACAGGAATTCTTTTATTTCTATAAATAAAACTTATCCACAAAAAAAATCGATAAAAAAATTCATGATTAAGTTAAATATTTATTCTAATAATTCCAAATATCAAATAAAATAATTAAAAATGACGATTTAATCCATTTTCACACAAAAGCCCAAAATTCTCCTATATGATAAATAAGTGATAATTACCCAATAAATGATAAAAGGATGGGATTAAAATCATAAAATAATTAATGAAATATATAAAAATATTGTCTATTTCAATCCCCCCACACTTAAACCTTAAACCCCAAACAAGTAAACTTCAAAAATATTACCAAGGAAAAATTGAAATACCTGGCCAATGTGAGTCACTTTTTTAACACTATGTTCTTTAATTTATCATGCCCCTTAATGTTTTTGATTCTATTTTCTTCATTAATAGCATTCAATTAATTCACAATTATTTAATATTTTCATTCACACATATACCTACTTTCCTAGAATACTTCTCTCAATACTCAAATTGTATTTTCTAGCAAGGTTTTTCTCAATCCAAGTTTATAAAAGTTCACCATAGGCTTGATAAATTTATTAATATCAAACCAATGGGTCAAGTATTGAAGATATGATGAGATCGTAAAAAAATATTTTTTATGGTTTAATGGTTTGTAGGATTTAAATTTAAAACCATTAAGGCTTAATGATAATGCTTGGATCTAAAATGAAGATTAATGCATGATTTTTAGTTTCCTCTAGGAATGGATTCTTACTTATCTTCCTCTTCCACTTATTTTTATTCACTTATTTGAATTATCCATGGAAAAACCACACCTTGTATAAATTTATTAGAAAAAAATTTCCTTTCACTATTTCCTTCAGTTGGATTCACGTTTTTTACTTGGTTATTCTCTTGAAGGCAGAGGAAGACTCTAGATTTTCTAGGTGGAACTACTCAAAAAAAACCCTATAGACACAGTTTCCAAAACTATGGATATAGACCAAACCTCTAGACACATTTCTATATAACCATGTATATAGGTTTTTGTTCAGAGGATATATCCATGGTTCTATAAAACTATGGCTATAAAGTATACATATAGCCACATTTCTTATAAACTGTGGCTATAGGTTTCCCGCTTAAGCGTGGGAAAAAAATTTCTTATGGGATGGCCACTGGAAAACCTATTGCCAAATTTTTCAACCAATTTACATGGTTTTAAAAAATATATATAATATATATATATATATATATATATATATAAACAAAAAATCATTTTCAGCTCAACAATTAAGTGCCTGGTTTATGGTAGTGGATTTTTAGGATTTAAATATGGTTGGGAACATTTTTTTGGAAGCCTATAGACATGGTTTCAGAGGGTTGTAGCCATGGTTGTCCACCATGGAAATAAAACTATTTCCACAATTTCAAATCATCACAATAGGTCTATTTCCATGGTGAACAACCGATATAATAATTACCGTAGTGGACAACCGTGGAAATAGGTATATATCTATGGTTTTCCACCATGAAAATATCCCTATTTCTATAGTTTTTGAACCATTTATATAGGTCTTTCTCCATAGTGTAAAACCATGGCTATATCCCTTAAAATTGTGGCTATAGATCCATCCTTATTGCTACACCAATAGGAGCCATGGACAGCTAGACCGTGTCTATAGGTGAATTTTCTAGTTGTGTGGTATGATTTCTGCATGTCCCCAGATTAGGAAGTATTATCACTTCATCATTATATATTCTATGTCCTTCTAGAAACTTCTCTAGCTTAAAATATTCTTTACCAAATATCCTCTCCAAAAGATACTTCACAAATTTCAACACTTTAATCCAAATTTGGCTCCAACTAGACTCTAATATAACCACCCAAACTATCATATATTTATTTTAAACAATTTCCATAAGATAAAAAATTACATATCAAAATAATCTCACAATCCTAATAAGGTAAGGTTTAATGTATTTGAGGATTATCTAAATAGGAAACTTATTTTATGACACCTTGAACATTTCTCTATAATTAAGACACACTAGAATCCATTCTATAATTCTCATAAGTTATGCTCATTTTCATAACCATGGGAATGAAAATATAAAAAATGGGTTAGCTCAAACACTTAGTGAGATAAATCATGTTACCAAGGGTTAGATCAAAACAATATGTGAAAACATATACATGAGAGAAATTTCATATTAAAATGAGCATAGAACAATATGATTTGTCCATAAGTCATGATAATAGAACATTTAATATCAAATGAAAAAACATACACCATAGAATAAATTGCGTGAAATAAGCTTCAAAATAACATATATGTAAATAATATGAAACATGACATCATAATAATGAGTCCAGGATCACTACCAAGTCAACATAACATAGTGTGATATGCTAACTATGCATGCACCATACATGGTATCTCATGAGATGAAAACATTACCCAATAAATTAGAGGGATATATAATTTTAGGCTCACCCATCACTTTATAATATGTATATACATATGTGTTCCACGTGAGGAAAAGAAACCATATATAAGCATAAACATGATTAAACCCATGAGAAGAAAGTGGGTTTCATAATCTCATATTAAAGCATAACCAAAGGAAATATTATAATTATTCCAAAAATAAGAAGGAATTAAATCATTTTGTATTTTCATATTTGAAAAAATAAGAAAAGGCCTTGAACATGAAGTTAAAATATAAAAAATTCCATGATAAGTATTGGAAAATAAAGACTAAAAATGAACCACTTCAGTGATACTTTATAAAATGGGTAAAATATCATTCAAAGTGGGGAAGTTATTATTATATACCTTTAAACTAGAATTGAACAGGGATGATTTTCCATAAAATATAGGGTTTTCATAAACTTTTTATGTTTAAAACCATTTTATTGGTGTGGTACATTCATGAACTAGGAAATAACGAAATTCCCCTAAATCAAGCTCACTTATAGGAGAGAATTGCTAAAATAACTTAAAACATATATTATCCCTAACAAATATAGTTTTAATAAATGAGCTATATATATAAAGAATATATATATATATTTAATAATGAAGAAATACATGAGAATAAGATAGATGAAATGATAGAAAATAAACAAGAACACATAACTTAAACGTAACAAGGATGGTTCAGAAGACCCCTCTTATGTTTTAAAATACTATTATTGAAATCCCACATCATATAAAGGGATAATAAAACATTCATTTGAAAAGATGATAAGGGGAATTTAGAGTTCACATGAGATAACACATAATATGGTTTCCAAATATAAAGAATAATATTGGCGGTAATAGAAAAATGTGAATATGGAGGGGAAACTGTTGTTAAAGAGGATTGGAAATATTCTTAATAATGATATGCTTTCTAAGGAAGAAACTCATCAAGGTAAAATTTTTGAATTTAAAAATTAAAATTTCCTAGAGTGGAAGATAATGTACCATGAAATAAAATATTAGGGTGAAAGAAACCAATCCTAGAAGTAAGAAGTTCAAGATGAAGAATAATAGCTCAAAGAAAGAAGATTTTAGTTAAAAAAACCCTCACAACATTGTAATCTTTTGAATTGAACATCCGTGGAAGGCAGTGTTGTAAAATTAGGTTCCCTAGACCCAAATTTATCAGTACTTTTTGATTATCAATTCATGTATAAATTAAGATAGGCATAATGTGCACTAACCATTATAGTGTAGAAATTTTTGTGTGCACTATTTAAATGGTAATGTCCATAGATTAATTTTCATATAAAAAGGTTATAGAAGGTCACATGCTTTAATTAAAACCTTGAGATACTATGAAATAAATCTTAAACATATTTACTATGGTCTATATACATTATACTAACTGGACACAGTTGATGTATGACTATCACGTACTGGTGGCTCATAAGCTTGAGAATTATTCTCTTGAAGTTCACACTTGGTGATATCTGGTAGGTGAGTTCATGAGGACAACCCCACCAATATAAATATGAATTTTTGTTGGTGTTATTAGATGTTCCTATCTACAGACATGAGTATTGGTCTCATAACTTTATATCATCATCAATGTGTGCCATTTGATCATGTACTTTTATGTAAGGGAAAAAAATGATAATGAAATCGTGGTGTGGTAGTTTGTGTTGTGTGCTTCATTGGTGGTATGACATTGGTTGAATAGTCAAAAAATATTTTTTCTCTTTCGAGTTGAGGAAGTAATATCTCAGGCCAAGTTGATTAGGATGATAATACCTTTATAAATCCATGGTCATGATAGTCAAAGGTGAATCCATCTAGTAAGGTAAAAAAACAATAAATCAAGAAAGTGAGATAACATAAGTGTGTGTCTTACTTTATGAGATATCATATGACAAAGAGATTATATTGCATAGGGCATGTATATAATCCAGTTGTCATTTTGATGAATATTCCTTATCTCTTTAGGGGTCTTGATGGGTTGCTAAACTCTTCTCTTGGTCCTCAAATACTATTCAATGCTGTCTAGATAAGGGAATAGAGGGTCACACATAATAGCATATTAAAAAATATACCCTATTCTAGTTAATAGGTATATAGGAAATGGTGGGCCCCACCATGAGGTTCGAGAGTTGTCTATTTTTATCTATCACTGATAAATAAATAAATTCATTATTATATAAGTATATAATAATTAGGTTGAATTTATTTATTAAAATTATTTAAAATTATTTAAGAAAATACAAGTAATAATATTATTCAAATGAATATTATTTTAATATTCAAGGTTCATTTAATTTTAGAGGTAATTATGAGTCAAGTTGATGACTTGAGTTTAGAACGTAATATATTTAATATTTATTACTAGTCTATGATAAAATATAAATAATATTTATGATTCAGTTTAGTTTGTCATAATTATTTATTTATTGATTATTTAGTGTGTGTTTTATTTCTAGGGGTCGAGGAGCCCTTTCTAGGTATTTATTTAGCCACTATATAAGGAGAGGCTCTTTCTAGTGAATATTCCTTAATTTAGAATGATAGCCTCTCTCTCCTACTATTTTATAAAGAGATAAGGTCTCTCACGAGTGATCGATCCAAGATATCTTTGACAGATCGAAGGCATGAGATCATGATGATCATCATGACGTCAAAGAGATCATAGGAGCTCTACGACAGTACCCAAAATACAATGAATGATGTGCGCAAAGATTCTTTGAATGTGTGTGGAAAATATATTGGGGTTTGGATTTTGATCCTTTGAGAAATGGTTACTAGTGAAGATCTATAGTCGAGCATGCTTCGAATCAAATGATGTACTCATTTTATTTAATTTCTATGCTTAGTATAATCCACGTGAGATCCTCAGACCATACTAGGGCTTGGATCGCTAGAGACAATAAGTTCCATTGCTCCAGAGATATATTTTTTTAAATCCTCAGCCCATTGACTTATGCTACATGCTTTAGTACATTTAATTGGTATCAGAGAAATCCTATGAATTTTCTAAGCCAAAAAAATATAATTTCTTTAAATTTAAGTAGAGGGTGTTAGTTTAATCCCAATGGCACATACCACACGTCGATCCGATTTCGGATGGCCAAGTTATGACCATCCAATTTTTTTTAATACATATTGTAAATATTAAAATTGTAGATATTATAAATATGATGAATATATATATATATGTTTATTTTAACCAAAGGTAAGCGGTTTCCAGTAATTCCCTGAAAATTGGTGACCAGAATAGTTATTTCCGATGGATGTAATATTTTTCCAATGAGGTTTAATTCCACCACAATGTGAAAATTATAATATTATAATATTATAATTATTGTTTTTGTCAAAACATAAAAGGGGCAAGTGTGGAATTTTCCACACGAGAAAACAAAAAAGGAAAATCCTATTCATATGCTGCAAAACAAATCTTGTTTGTAGTTTTTTATAAAATATTAAAAAAATACCTATTTGGATGGATCCCAACTAAAATTGACCAAAAAAGGGAGAGGGGTCCACTATATCTTCTCTGGTATGCGAGCCCCTCCTACACTCCTCCCTCCTCGCCCGTCGAGGAAGCCTCTAGTCCACCACCTCCCTCTCTGGTCGCTTTTCCTAAGCCGCCTCTACCAGAGGACACCCACATCCCTCCTTCAGTGTGCCCTTGTCACCAGAAAAACCACTAGTGTAGCCAGGACATCCTACTCCTCCACTACCACTCCTCATTCTCTCCTTGTGGCTATCCACCTCTAATATGTAGCGCCAACACTCAGGATCCTCATCACGAGTGGCCTCCTCTATAGCTAGATAGAGACACTCATAGTGCCTCCCGTGTTGGACCTCTCCTCACACCGCCGCCAGATCTAGACCAGCTGCCATCCACCTCCCCCTCTCGCACCTGGTTTCTCATCTGCACCGAGGTCGTCGTGGACTGCCTCCCTCTGATCTGGTCAGCAAACCGATAGTCGCTGATCTGCTCGATCGAGATCGAGTTAGAGCCCTGACCATTTCCACTCGGAACCCTGAACGACGCCACCCTTCCCCTCCCGCTAACTTTCTCCACCAGATGCCACCACCCTCACTGCCTCACCAGTCGCAAACTAGGCTCCCAGATGAATGCTTCACTATCCATCTATACACCTTGAGGGTCGACCCTAGTCAAGGTAACCCCTTCCATGCTTCCCTTGGGTTCTAATAGACCCGATTCACCCCACAACAGGGTGAGGCAGGTCATCCTGACCCGAAATGGGTTTGGGCGGGCCAACCTATCCCAAAAAAGGCTTGTACGAGATATACCAGGCCCGATATGGGCCTGTGTGAGGCCTAACCAACCTGCAATGGGCACGAGTAGGGTTTTAGGGCCTGAGTTATTTTATATAATCTAAATTAAGTAATTAATTAATTTAATTTTAGTATTAAATTAAAATAAATAAAAATTAATTATTCATTTATAAAATATAATATTTTAATATCTCTAAAAACAATTTAATTTAATTTTAGTATTAAATTAAAATAATTAATTAATTTATTTTTTGGAATAAAAAATAAATTAATGATGGGACCGAAAAAAAATAAAATATTTGAATAAATTATTTAAATTTAATTAATTAATTTATTTTATTTAAATTTCCATCGTATTAAATTTATTTTAATTTAATTTTATCATGCATTTATTTATTATACCAACTAGTCTTGAGATAGTGATTGTACCTATGCATATCTTGGTCAATTGCTTAAATTATTTATTACATTTGTGTAATGATTGTAATAAGTAGTTAGTTAAATAACGGTCTATGCATCATATTATTTTTTGGTCAATATGTATAAGGGTGTGTGTGTATAATTTATCTATTGTATATTACACTCCCTAAGCGCCCCCACCTGCATGCGAGTATACATGTATAATTCATGATGATGTTATAAGACGTATACCCCATCAAGATGAGGAAAAATCATGATGAGATGTGGAAACATTGGACAATGGAAAAGCTGTATAATGAGTCAAGATATGACTTAGGTATGACTCCCCTAGGTCATGGTTGATCCATTAAGTTTAAATGGATCAACCAATATTAGCTGTTCAAGACCAGTCCAAGATTTTATTTCCTTTATGAATTTGTTTATTATTTCATGCAAGTATATGAAACCAGGAAAATATATAAAAAATGAACAATAAAAAGTATAAAGAAACAATGAATGTTTTTCTATTAATGTTTTGTTGTTAGCGTTCCAACATAGAATGAAAATATATATAGAAATGGATTACATTAGTTGAGAAAACTATAAAAACCCTCAAAGGAATATTAAGTTTCCAAACACATTCCATAATTTTAATTTGAACAAAACCGGGTGTTTGGGGTGCTCATCAGCCAAAGTTGAAGGTGTATCCTACTACCAGGAGTTATTATGAGAGTGATGATTTGAATTAACTAAAGTTGGAAGTAAATAAGTATCCAAATATAGCTTTTGTAAAATTTATAGGCAAGAATTGCATAAATCACATTTATGGTTTTAGAATCCGAGACTTCTCTCAATAGATCAAGGAGCCATGAGTTAAAGCGGTTGACCAGTCTAACGACTACCTTGAACTCTCTAAGTTGTGGCGTAGCCAAATCTTGTAGACTCTTAGGGGATGTTAAAAGATCCCTTCCACTATAATACTCATGTGATAGAGTATTCCAATTTTATTATAGTGGGTTTCTAGAATTTGATTAAATACTGAGAGACACTTAATGATTTAATTAATTAATCAATAATGTCTAATCAATAATCAAGATAAAAGTTCAATCTTCTATATTTTGTTTTTGTAGAAAATTAAAGGCAACACCACAAGAAAACTATGATTATATTGGATGAATTCAATTTCGTATCTATCATGAGTTGAAAAAGAGTAGTATATGTTTTTGAACATAATAAAACGATATAGGAAATTCATAGTGTTGGAGTCCCCGATACCCATTGAACCACTTCAAGAAGTGATAGTGTTAAAATGATTACAAGAGAGTAATGTATAAAGAATATGATAGTTATGTAATAATGTTATCATCATTGTCTGATGTGAGTATTTAATACTACATCAGGACATGGATGATTACACATGTTGTCTCATATTTGATAATATTACATGGAGAATGTGAAGTGAGATATGAATGAATGATGATTACACTGGAAATGTGTAAATTATAAGGTGAATCCCGATATTTCAAGACATTTCATTCTTACATATTTTTCACCCAGTTACTCCAGTTTCATTTAAGATTATAAAATGAACAGTATGGATAAAATGCTTCATTACCTTTTGGGTAAGCTTCTCCAAGTAAATAAGAACTTAAAGAAAGTATAATATTTAATCCTTATGGTGAACAAGTTGAAAGAAAGTAAGAAAATTCCAATGGAAAGAGCAATGAAAAAGGTACCTTTGTAACATCCTTCAAATAAAATATGTATTAAACATGAGGTTATTTTATTCACATATAATTAAAAAAAATCTATGGAAGTTTAAACACAATGAAATGAATTAAAGAAGCAAGTAGTCTCTTCTTGTTTAGGTATATTAATCAATAACAAGTAATTTTTTGATTATAATTTTTGGGTATTGAATAAAATATGACTATAACTTATGTGTTTTTGAATATAGTAACCAAGTATATATATAAACATTACTAGATGTAAGGTGTGTTCTCTAAGAGACTGATAATGGGTGGTTCCTAAGTTAGCAGTGACAATCACACAACTTCTAATTTCTAATTCTAATGATTCTAGTTGAACTTTATTGAGTATTACCAAAAAATTTATCTCACATTTCCTTTCGAAATAATGAGACATTATTCCAGTTCAAAAATGGATTTTTTGCAATGTTTAATACTCAACCAATAGTTCATTAATTCTTGAATCATTGACAATACCCAATGACTATAAAAATGAAATACTTATATACCTAGTTGTGGAAAGATAATTATCTTTCAAGTAAAACTAAAATTGGATTTGAAGGATATACCTAGTATTGTGTTTAGACTCAATGGAGATAAAAACCTTAGGCATTATCAAAGTATATACATATTTAATTTGGAAAATGAAACCTTTAGAATTAAAGGTATGACACAAAGTATTCAGAATTAATTCAGCTATAAAGAATGAACTATTCCAAGGGTAATCTAGTGGTGAGTATACTTCATAAGATTCCTTTAAGTGTTTAAGTAATGTGAAAGGGAAGTACGGAATATGAATGGTCATAAGATATGAGATAATTTGGCCTAGTATGCCCAAGAATATCTGGACCAAGCATTCATCAATCATTATAATGTATCATGGAGTAATTCCTAAATGTACATTACCTAATCCACATCAAAGACATGATGATAATTTGGAGGATTGATGATGATTATTACTTGTTATAATTGATAAAAAATGAAGCATGGAGTAATTACTAAATGAAAATTTTATTATATACATCAGAATCATGATGTAAGTAAAAGGAGAATCAATGTTGTTATTTATATACATTGTGAAAAACTTCTATTTTGAGACATGATTCAAAAATAATGGCATTATCCCAAAACTATATGCCAACTATCATTAAAAATGGATATAATATTAGATATAATATTATAAAAATCCACTATGTCATAAGAACATGTGTTTATATGCAAAGAGTTTGTTAGGATAAAAACAAACATACATCAAGAAAAACACAATGAGCTTCTGAATTAATTATCCTAAAATTTTCTTATGATGTTACAGAAATCCCTAATATATATAAGTGATAGTCAATGCAATTGACTATATTTCTATAAAATGGAAAACATCTATACTTGAGATAGTGGGAAAAATATTGACTTGAGTTTATTCAATTCCATAGATGCACGAATAGTTGACATAGGTTCAAGTTTCATAAGAGGCGTGAAAGTGAATGTTATAGAGACACATACTATATATGAAGGATGAAACCATAGTGGTGGTTTTATATTAACCATAACCGATGATAAATTAGTCACAGGGAATAATATGGAAATTTTCTAAAATTAAAAATACTAATTAAAATTCAATAATGGATTCCAGTTTTCAAAGTACAAGGGGATTATTATTTTGAATACTGCAATGTGTATTCAAGTGAGATTATACTTGGATGGTACAAACATGGGACCGATAAGGCTCGATTGGTAATACCAAGACATTATTCCTAAATCCATCAGAATCTTATTAGTCTTACCTAATTTTATATGATAATTTTAGTGAACATTGTATGTCAAGACAACCAATCATGGAAGGTATCTATATGATGAAACCAGAAAGGGATGGTGATATCATAGAATTTCATAAGGGGTGAAGATAAGAGATAAATGGTGACTTCATTTCTAATGATAAAGAAACTAAATATTGGGATCCCAAGGAGTAAGAGAAGGATAATGGTATGATAGAAGACCATAACATGATGTAGGGGCCCCCCGTGGTGGAAAACTATGATAGTAGTGAGGTCATCACCATTTTGGATGATTTCACTAAGGTCGTGTTGGATGATCAGTAGCGAGAGGTAGGTAAGGAGGTGGTAAATAATTGGAAAACTTGGGAAATAATCATCCACTCTAAGGAAGAAATGTTGAAGAAGGCATTACTGATTAATCACTCTAAGAGGATGCATACATGATAGTTGAGAGGTTGATTCTAGTGGACACCAATAATAAGAAAAATGGGTGGTTCAATAAGAAAGAACTTATTTTTACAAGTGGTTTCAATGAAATAAAGATAAATATAGAGGATTATATTTAAATGTAGGATAATATGACTTATTTATTTTAATACCTTATCAAGGAAGATCCAGATGCAATGTTAAATTATATTCACTAGAAATTATATAGGGATAATGGTTCTAATAAAATCAAACTGATTTTAAAGGTTATGCAATCTCTTATGGTGTATGATTATTTGTGGTTTGATTTTGTGAGGTTTATCACTTTATCCTCAAAAGTGTGTGAAAATAATAAATAAATGGTATTGATGTGGGTGAAAATTATTAAAATATAGTATAGGATTAAAGTATGAAGATCATAGAATATTCATATAGTGATTTTTTCCCACATGGTTAGTATGAGCGTCATGGTTTTCCAAGTGTAATATGTTTGATAAAATATGGAAAACAACTATTGGTTTTATAATTAGTTAAGACCAGGATAAAAATAAATATCTAGAGATTTCCTTAAATTAATAACCTAAGTTCTAGGGAACATGATATACTAAAGTAGATCTAACAGTTTATTAGAATTGGTCAATCGTACATATACTAACAAGGTATTAAAAAATACAAGTTGTAACAATTAGAGAAAGAATTGTTTCCAAAGTCATATGCCATAAATCTCTCCAAGAAGAAATGCATGTGAATATGAGGATATTAAAGTGGTGAGTTGAATTCCATATGATTTTGTGATGGATCAATCACATATTCCATGATATGTACAACATATTATATTTACAATATATTATTAATGATAAGAAAATATCACACACACATATATATCCAGTATAACTGCAAGGAAAGAAACCATAACTATTTTATTGTACTTGAGAAAGTACAAAAGATATGTACCTAGTAAGTGGAGAAGAAATGATACTATTTATCAGGAGACACAAAATAGTCTTCTTTGGATACATGTGATCTAATATTGTAATCAATCTAAAGTAATGATAAAGATAATCTCATACCAAATGGTGGTAGCCATATCTACAAATACTGAGTATATTGCATCTTCTAAGGAAACTAAATAATAAGCGAAAAATATGTAATGATTTTTTTTTTCAGTTCTTGGATTCACACCTAGTAAGTAAAGTATTATCATGATGTAAATTATGATATTCCTACTAGCTATGATGTCAAGTTTTGTTAGTGGATAAAAAGGAATACACTAAGTTTCTACATCTCTTGAGAAGTTTTAATCAAGGAAATGGGGTCACACACAATAGAATAGGCATAACATGAAGATGTGGAAGACCTGACAACTAAACCCATGAATCAGTAGAAACATTGTAACACCCCGAGATTTTATGAAAAATATTCTTTTTAATTTCATTAATGTCTTGTGTTATACGCTACACCAAAAGGAGCTTTCACAACACACATCTCTGACCTGGCTTGAATTACACGCAATCGCGACCTTCCACGATAGCGTGTGTTGTACGCAACACCAAGTTTTGCTAAACAACGATATGCTATTAAGATATTATTAAAACTAGCCGTTATGAATAGTAATAACCACTTTTTGAAATTTTGTAAATTTTATTTTTCAAAATGGACTTCATTTATGGATTCAGAGTATCGAATTTAGCCTAAGGTGAAATTTTGGTACTTTTCGGATAACTTTCATATTCTGATGAATATTAAAAATTACTAAATTTTAATTAAAAACAACTTTTTTATATCAAAATAATTAATAGTGATAAATTATTAATTTGAGTGGTTTTAAAGTATATTTAGAATATATTTTTACAATTTAATACAATGATGGAGATTGGATGTAATTTCACATTTAAACCAGTTATAAACAAGTGTCAATCTTTTGATAGTTATTATCTCTTAAAAACACGCTATTTGTTGTGACAGCGGAAATTAATTATAAAATTAATTAATGCAACTTATATGTTGGGAATTTTTTAAAATAGAAATAATTTTTGAATTCGTAATATCAATTATAGCCCAGGGTGAAATTTTGGTACTTTTCTGAAAACTTTCAATTTTTGATGAATAGTGAAACCACTAAGTGGTAGGTTAAAAACTGAATTTTGCTTAAAACTTAATTTTACCGCTTCTGTGAATGGAATTTCGAAAATCCGACAGACACGGTTAATATCAAGGACTAAAATGTGGTTCAATGAGATGAAAATAATTTTTGGTGAATAGTAACTTTTTACTTTTTTTTACCACAGTTAATAGTAAATAGGGTAACTAAGGGTAAATATGATATTACTATTACCCTAACACATGTCCTAATTCTATTGGATAAGTGTAATTCGACCAAAAACAACCTCATGGATATAATATGACCATTTAGGTCCACTTGGATTAGATTATGACATTTAATATTATTTTATTTAATAAATAGTAAAAATAGTTAAAATCAAAGTTTAATAACTAAAACATTTTTAATATGGGGTTATACATAAGATAAATTCGACTATAAATATTCATTAGAAATCTAAAACTATTTCCTACATAATGATATTTTATTTATAATTTTTAGACTTTAAATAAATTAATTTACTTATGACACAACGATGATGCAGTAATTACCCTTTTAAGGAAATGTTAACATAATTGATGTTATAAATGCTCAAATAAATGTAATTTGAGACTTTTTATGAATTAAAATAATTTTCTAGGTTACTATGATATATTAGTGTTGATTTAATCAACTTGGTTCGAACATATAATTCTGTTATGACTTTCACAAAAATCATATATCAAATAGTGTCAAAATTGACACAAAATAGTTTTTAAATCAAATATTATATTATTAATTGTTATTTTATTCCTAAAAATCTAAGGTTTGGCCAAATGACTTAGAGAAGGATATATATATTAATAATAAACAACTTGGGGTTCGTTTGGCATGTTATAGTAAGTGTATTAACCATATAGTGTAAGAAAACAAAAAGTCACGGTAAAAGTTAAATTATTTAACTTAGAGTTAAATCTAATTGATAAGGTTAAAATAATATGCTAAACTTGTTTAAATCTTATTGGTTGATAGGATTTTGACCCATACCCACTTTAACTTAGAAATAAGACCCTTTGGAACCATTATAAACCGATTTTGACTATAATATAAAATAAAAGTTTGAGGTATTCCTAAGGTGCCCCTCTCCTCCCTTATAAAAGGGCACCTCCTCCCCCTCCTCCTCACACCAATTTGAGCACTCAAGCTCGTCCAACCCCTGCCAAAATCCCTTCTCCACTTCCCTAGAATAATCCTAGAGGTCCTGGTCTTCTTCAAAGACCAATCTTAGTTCCCTAAGTGGAGGATTCAAAGAGGTGTTTCAAAGAAGAGGTAATATCCATTACCGATCTTTTCAATTTCTTTCTTCTTCAACTTCTTCTTCTTTAGTTGTTTCATGATAAAGTAATAACATAAGTATTAATTACATACTTATATGTTATTATAAATATGAAACAAACCTAATTCACCTTCTATCCATCCTACGGAAAAATGAAATCACCACGCGTGCGTATGTACGGAATACCGTCTCCACGCCGTGGTGTACTCTATTTTCCACCATCACCTTAAAAGTATGGGTATAATGGTGTAATGAGTAACTATATATTATTATTATAAAGTGATATTGATACTGAAATAGTATAAATACACTTAAATACAATTCCACGATCATGGGAACAATATCGTCGCTCGTGCGTACGTACGGAATACCGTCTCCACAATGTGATGCGACTCGTTCTACATGATCATCATTACATATTACTAATATAAATGAATTTAATGAATAAATATGATATATGTTACACTAATACCATTCGGGATATAAGGTATCTATAACCTTAAAAGAAGAATAAGAATTTATTCAGCAAAACACGCATAAGAACAAAAGGCAATAAAGACTCGAGTAACAAGTAACAATGAAATATTACTAATAAGAAGCTAAGAATATGACCATATATGATATCATATCAATATGTATGATTTTGGAATAAGTCAATAACATTATTTAAACCATTATACAGGAGCTTCGGACACGTACAAAGCAAATCGGACCTAAGGTAAGGGAAATATCACAATCTCATTTTTATCCGAGATTGTTTATACTTTAGTATTTACTGGGGTGTATTTTATCATCCACATCCATGTTTCCTCAATATGTAATATTTTTTCCATCCACCTATAATTTTTTAATTTTACCCTTCGGTGAGTTTTTAGTAAATGATATTATAGGAATCTTTTGTCATTTTTTATACGAGGTACTTTTTGACTTTTCCGACAAAAGTACGAGAAGAATGTTTTTTTTAACTTATACGGCATGAATGGATTTTTAAAACATTATTTCCAGGAAGCTTCCTTTACAAGTTTTCAAGTTTATTTTTAATCAACTTCTTTTAGTTATAATTTTATGACATGTCAAGAAATTAAAAGTGTTTTTGAAGTAGAAAGGATATTTTCCTCAAGAATGGAGTTCAAGTGTTTTATCAAAATTATTTTCCATCTAAGATAATAAAGGGTTCTGTTTCTATCCCTATTATTAAATGGATTTGATTATGTTGTGATGGAAATATTTTTATGAATTCCTTTATCTTATATGAATTGTTTTATGATGTCATGTTGTTTAAGAATCCCATTTTTACTACATGGGTTATGCAATGATGTATGATTTATGATTTTGTGGCACACATAAGAATGGTATCATTATGAGATGGGTGGGACCTATATCTCCCTCCAATGCATTGGGTAAAGATTTTATATCTCATGAGATAGACATGGCTGGAATGGTAGGTTATACCGGTTCAGTGAAACAGGACTGAAACGAGGGTGACTCGGTTCAGAAAGGGACTTTGTCCACTAAGATAGTCTTGGCAATGAGTCTTGACTAACAAGAAATGATTCTCTATGATTATGTGTGTATGCCACAAAGTTTCATGTTTTAAGTTATGATTATTGTGATTACATTTCACTGCCATGATTTAGCCCATGTTATGAAATTATGATCTCTTTTGCAGGTTAAGATTTCCAAAAGTTATGTGCTTGTGTATACGATGAGATTTATATTTCTTTTGTTTACCCTTACTGAGCATTTGAGCTCACCCTTTTGTATGTTTCATTTCCCCAGGCCAGGAAGAAGATTATTAAGTAGGATATGCCAAAAAGGGACTCTAGATATGATGAAATAAGTGGGAGGCAAAGTTGATGCTTTATGAACCAGTTGTTTATGTTTACCAATTTCTAAAGACACTATACCTATACGGTCCTTTTGTGGTTTTTGTTATATGTTGTAATAAATATGCTTCAATTTTGAAGTATTAACAATGTATGTAAAGTATGGGTCGTTATAGTTGGTATCAGAGGAAAGGTTTAGTCAACCTTTGGAAAATAGGATGCAAGAACTTTAGTGAGATCCCTAGAGATATTTATAAGGTTTGTATAGGGATGTCCCTAAAGATAAGTATACGTATAGGATACAGTCCTATAACTACGGTAACGATCTTAGAATTTAACCTAAGAAGTTAGATATTGAGGATACTCCCCCTTTATTATGTTGTTTTCCCTAGCATGATTTTTGCCTCTCACACTATTCTTTTTGGGTTTTAGACGATGGCTGGAACCCAAAGGAACCGTGTTGATCAATGCAATGGACAATGCAATGATTGCCCTCCTGAACAAACAAATGTTATGGGAGATGGAGTGCAAAATCTTATTTCTATACTTACACAAGCTATGAATCATTCTGGACTTCCAAATGAGCAGAGAAGGGAACAATATTCTATTGAGTCCTTCATGAGGAAACGTCCACCTTCTTTTAGTGGGACTTCTGATCCACTTGTTTCTGAACAATGGATCAGTACCACTGAAAAGATATTTTCAGTTCTTCAATGTTCTGAACATGATAAAGTCATCTTACCAGTATATCGTTTGGAAGGTGAAGCTGATCAATGGTGGAATCTTATCAAGAATACGAGGCCAAGAGATGAAATTGAGTCCATGGAATGGGACGAGTTCAAGAACTTGTTTTTCAGTAAGTACTTCCCTCGTATTCTTAGAACAAAGATGGAAAATGAGTTTCTTGAGCTGAAGCAGAAGGATGATGAATCTGTTGGTATATACGAAGCGAATTTTACAAGACTTGCAAGGTATGCATCTGGCATTATCATCCAACCTGAAAGTAAAGTTGATCGATTTTTCAGTGGCTTAAAACCAAGTCTTTGAAGGGTATTGGCTATAAGAGACTTCAGTAGCTATGAAGAAATTGTTCGTTGTGCTATTAAGGTAGAAATGGAAGTTGGTGTTACATATCCATCTCCGGGTTTTGACAAGAAACGAAAGATGGAGTTCAAGGAGAAATCTCATAATAATGGTGAAAAGAAGATGAATGTTTCCTTATGCTCAAAGTGTGGAAAGAAGCATGTTGGAGATTGTCTTAAAGGGACTAGAAAATTTTTTAAGTGTGGAAAAGAAGGTCATCGAGCAGCTGAGTGTCGAGGTAATGGAAAAAGGGTTTCTAATGATGTGAATAAAGCAAACACTGCAGAGAACGCACCACCAACACTTCAATGCTTCAAGTGCAAGGAAATGGGGCATTATGCTAATAAATGCCCTAATCCAAGGGTTAGTGATGATCAACATGAGCAACCACTTAAGGCAAAGGACAAAGGGAAGTCACATGCGATCACTATTGGCGATGTTGAATATGACAATGATGTGGTGGAATGATTAAGTGTTTATGTAATGGGATTCCAAAATAATGTTGTATATAGTATCATGGAATATTGGAATATTTATGTTTTGGTCTATTGTGGTTTTCAATAATTTTATGGTACCGATAACCATGAAAAGTGATTGAGACATTTTTGGTAAACAGATGATATGAGCATAATGAAGGGATAAGAAGATAATGAGATGTTTGATTGTATTCATGAGCTCATGATTGATATAAGGACTAAGTGATATCATGGTTTGAGTATATAGAATTTTGAGGATTTTGGTATGTGGAAAGTGTTAACTTTTAACTGTATTCATGTTTTCACTAAGGTTCAATGGGTATTCATTATTCAAGAGAATACATGATTAAGGTATTCACATGTTTATAATTTGACCAACAAGATATATCTTATGATATATGGGGGATAAATGATGGAATTCATGTGATTATTCGGTGACATTTCAAGTAATCATTTTCTTTATACTATGAGCTTGGACTGAAGTATTTTAGATAAGCCTAAAGATTAGAATGGATTATGTTGGGCATAAGTTAGGATAAAACGTTTTTCGATATTATTGATGGGATGTTATAGTAATATAGCTTTAGAAAAAGGACAACCTGCAGGACGGGCGACAGCCCATCGCGTCGGACAAGGATGTGGGAATCGAACCCACAACCGAAGTGCGACTGGCCTTTATCGCCTACCACTGGCCTATAGGAAGTCCTTGTTTAGTAGAAACTAGTTTTATTATATTAAACAGTATGATATATGAAGTATAAGTTTATTTTAGGAACCATATATCATTAATCTAACTATAGATGGACTTATGTATTTTTTGATAACTTTTCTAACCTTTTAAGACAGATGGAATGACCCATAATTCTATCACATGATCTGCTAACACATCACGAATGACAAATTAAACTTCATTTCTTTAAGAGATGAAGTACAAATTGTCCAAAGAACGAAAAACAGTGAGACTATACCAAAATCACGAAAGTATTTCTTCTAATTCCAATTTCATCAACTTTAGGGAAATGATCTTGAAAACCAAAAGTGTTGTCCTAGTGCTCTTATATCTGATTAATCAGATGGTACCTTAGATTGTTACAAATTTATGGATTTGTGATTTCTAGCTTTTCCATATCCATGTTCTCTACCACTCTCCATCAGAACATGATGGTTAGATTTCTCTTCCATATACATATTTTCACCTATGTGGAAACCTAGTGATTAGTTTATTTGGCTAACCATTACGTTTCATACTTTTGTTTTTAAAGATTGGTTTTGGTATTCCTTTTTACGATGTGGGTTTCGATTAAAGAAACATTCGAATAGTAAACCATTTATAACCCCAACGAATTTCGAGGGCGAAATTCATTTTAAGGGGGGTAGAATGTAACACCCCGAGATTTTATGAAAAATATTCTTTTTAATTTCATTAATGTCTTGTGTTATACGCTACACCAAAAGGAGCTTTCACAACACACATCTCTGACCTGGCTTGAATTACACGCAATCGCGACCTTCCACGATAGCGTGTGTTGTATGCAACACCAAGTTTCGCTAAACAACGATATGCTATTAAGATATTATTAAAACTAGCCGTTATGAATAGTAATAACCACTTTTTGAAAATTTGTAAATTTTATTTTTCAAAATGGACTTCATTTATGGATTCGGAGTATCGAATTTAGCCTAAGGTGAAATTTTGGAACTTTTCGGATAACTTTCATATTCTGATGAATAGTAAAAATTACTAAATTTTAATTAAAAACAACTTTTTTATATCAAAATAATTAATAGTGATAAATTATTAATTTGAGTGGTTTTAAAGTATATTTAGAATATATTTTTACAATTTAATACAATGTTGGACATTGGATGTAATTTCACATTTAAACCAGTTATAAACAAGTGTCAATCTTTTGATAGTTATTATCTCTTAAAAACACGCTATTTGTTGTGACAGCGGAAATTAATTATAAAATTAATTAATGCAACTTATATGTTGTGAATTTTGTAAAATAGAAATAATTTTTGAATTCGTAATATCAATTATAGCCCAGGGTGAAATTTTGGTACTTTTCTGAAAACTTTCAATTTTTGATGAATAGTGAAACCACTAAGTGGTAGGTTAAAAACTGAATTTTGCATAAAACTTAATTTTACCACTTCTGTGAATGGAATTTCAAAAATCCGACAGACACAGTTAATATCAAGGACTAAAATGTGGTTCAATGAGATGAAAATAATTTTTGGCGAATAGTAACTTTTTACTTTTTTTACCACGGCTAATAGTAAATAGGGTAACTAAGGGTAAATATGATATTACTATTACCCTAACACATGTCCTAATTCTATTAAATAAGTGTAATTAGACCAAAAACAACCTCATGAATATAATATGACCATTTAGGTCCACTTGGATTAGATTATGACATTTAATATTATTTTATTTAATGAATAGTAAAAATAGTTAAAATCAAAGTTTAATAACTAAAACATTTTTAATATGGGGTTATACATAAGATAAATTCGACTATAAATATTCATTAGAAAGCTAACACGATTTCCTACATAATGATAATTTATTTATAATTTTTAGACTTTATATAAATTAATTTACTTATGACACAACGATGATGCAATAATTACCCTTTTAAGGAAATGTTAACATAATTGATGTTATAAATGATCAAATAAATGTAATTTGAGACTTTTTATGAATTACACTAATTTTCTAGGTTACTATGATATATTAGTGTTGATTTAATCAACTTGGTTCGAACATATAATTCTGTTATGACTTTCACAAAAATCATATATCAAATAGTGTCAAAATTGACACAAAATAGTTTTTAAATAAAATAAAATATTATTAATTGTTATTTTATTCCTGAAAATCTAAGGTTCGGCCAAATGACTTAGATAAGGATATATATATTAATAATAAACAACTTGGGGTTCGTTTGGCTTGTTATAGTAAGTGTATTAACCATATAGTGTAAGAAAACAAAAAGTCACGGTAAAAGTTAAATTATTTAACTTAGAGTTAAATCTAATTGATAAGGTTAAAATAATAATCTAAACTTGTTTAAATCTTATTGGTTGATAGGATTTTGACCCATCCCCACTTTACCTTCTAAATAAGACCCTTTGGAACCATTATAAACCGTTTTTGACTTTAATATAAAATAAAATTTTGAGGTATTCCTAAGGTGCCCCTCTCCTCCCTTATAAAAGGGCACCTCCTCCCCCTCCTCCTCACACCAATTTGAGCACTCAAGCTCGGCCAAACCCTGCCAAAATCACTTCTCCACTTCCCTAGAATAATTATAGAGGTCCTGGTATTCTTCAAAGACCAATCTTAGTTCCCTAAGTGGAGGATTCAAAGAGGTGTTTCAAAGAAGAGGTAATATCCATTACCGATCTTTTCAATTTCTTTCTTCTTCAACTTCTTCTTCTTTAGTTGTTTCATGATAAAGTAATAACATCAGTATTACTTACATACTGATATGTTATTATGAATATGAAACAACCCTAATTCACCTTCTATCCATCCTACGGAAAAATGAAATCACCGCGCGTGCGTACGTACGGAATACCGTCTCCACGCCGTGGTGTACTCTATTTTCCACCATCACCTTACAAGGATGGGTATAATGGTGTAATGAGTAACTATATATTATTATTATAAAGTGATATTGATACTGAAATAGTATAAATACACTTGAATACAATTCCACGATCATGGGAACAATATCGTCGCTCGTACGTACGTACGGAATACCGTCTCCACGATGTGATGCGACTCGTTCTACATGATGATCATTAAATAGTACTAATATAAATGAATTGAATGAATAAATATGATATATGTTACACTAATACCATTCGGGATATAAGGTATCTATAACCTTAAAAGAAGAATAAGAATTTATTCAGCAAAACACGCATAAGAACAAAAGGCAATAAAGACCCGAGTAACAAGTAACAATGAAATATTACTAATAAGAAGCTAAGAATATGACCATATATGATATCATATCAATATGTATGATTCTATAATAAGTAAATAACATTATTTAAACCATTATACAGGAGCTTCGGACACGTACAAAGCAAATCGGACCTAAGGTAAGGGAAATATCACAATCTCATTTTTATCCGAGATTGTTTATACTTTAGTATTTACTGGGGTGTATTTTATCATCCAAATCCATGTTTCCTCAATATGTAATATTGTTTCCATCCACCTATAATTGTTTAATTTTACCCTTCGGCGAGTTTTTAGTCAAAGATATTAAAGGAATCTTTTGTCATTTTTTATACGAGGTACTTTTTGACTTTTCCGACAAAAGTACGAGAAGAATGTTTTTTTAACTTATACGGCATGAATGGATTTTTAAAACATTATTTACAAGAAGCTTCCTTTACAAGTTTTCAAGTTTATTTTTAATCAACTTCTTTTAGTTATAATTTTATGACATGTCAAGAAATTAAAAGTGTTTTTGAAGTAGAAAGGATATTTTCCTCAAGAATGGAGTTCAAGTGTTTTATCAAAATTATTTTCCATATAAGATAATAAAGGGTTCTGTTTCTATCCCTATTATTACATGGATTTGATTATGTTGTGATGGAAATATTTTTATGAATTCCTTTATCTTATATGAATTGTTTTATGATGTCATGTTGTTTAAGAATCCCATTTTTACTACATGGGTTATGCAATGATGTATGATTTATGATTTTGTGGCACACATAAGAATGGTATCATTATGAGATGGGTGGGACCTATATCTACCTCCAATGAATTGGGTAAAGATTTTATATCTCATGAGATAGACATGGCTGGAACGGTAGGTTATACCGGTTCAGTGAAACAGGACTGAAACGAGGGTGACTCGGTTCAGAAAGGGACTTTGTCCACTAAGATAGTCTTGGCAAAGAGTCTTGACTAACAAGAAATGATTCTCTATGATTATGTGTGTATGCCACAAAGTTTCATGTTTTAAGTTATGATTATTGTGATTACATTTCACTTCCATGATTTATCCCATGTTATGAAATTATGATCTCTTTTGCAGGTTAAGATTTCCAAAAGTTATGTGCTTGTGTATACGATGAGATTTATATTTCTTTTGTTTACCCTTACTGAGCATTTGAGCTCACCCTTTTGTATGTTTTATTTCCCCAGGTCAGGAAGAAGATTATTAAGTAGGATATGCCAAAAAGGGACTCTAGATATGATGAAATAAGTGGGAGGAAAAGTTGATGCTTTATGAACCATTTGTTTATGTTTCCCGGTTTCTAAAGACACTATATCTATACGGTCCTTTTGTGGTTTTTGTTATATGTTGTAATAAGTATGCTTCAATTTTGAAGTATTAACAATGTATGTAAAGTATGGGTTGTTATAAACATGATCTTAATAATGCGAGGGTTAACAAGGGTGGTTAATAAGTTGGCTATAGTGAAAGTGGGAGTGTTGTAAAAGTGGGTATCCTTTACCCAACTTCATCAGTAATTTTTGATTACCATTTCATGTATATAGTAAGATATGAATTATGTACACTTACCATTATAGTGTAGAAATTTATGTATCCACTATTTAAATGATAATTTCCATAGATTAATTGTCATATCAAAATGTTATATAAAATACTAGGATATAATGAGAAGATCAAGATACTATGAAATTAATCATAAACATATTTCCAATGATCTAAATAAATTATAATGACTGAAAACAGTTGATGTATGACTATCAGGTGATGGGGGCTCATAATAATTGAGACTTCTTCTCATGAAGTTCATACTTGGTGATCTCTGGTAGGTGAGATCATGAGTATTGACTCACCAATAGAAACACCACATGTGTTGGGTATCATTGGATATTCCTATCTATGAACATGTTTATTAGTCACCTAACTTGAGATCACTATCAATGCGTTCCATTTGATCATATAATTTGATGCAAGACAAAAACAATGATAATGAAATCATGGAGTGGTAGCTTATGTTGGGTATTTCATTGGTGGTATGACATTGGTTGAATGGTCAATAAATAATTTGTAACTTCTAAGTTGAGGAAGTAATATCTCGGTGCTGGTTGATCAGGATAATAGTAACTTCATAAATCCATGGACATGGTAGTTTAAGGTAAATACATCTAGTAAGGTCAACAAACAATAAATAAATAAAAGATTATGGCACATGTGTGCATCCTACTTAATGATATATCATATGAAAAAGAGATTATATTACAGAGTGCATGTTTGTAGGTTAGTTTCCATTTCTATGACTATGTCTTATCTCTTTAGGGGACTTGATGGGTTACTAGATTCTGATCTTGGTCTATGAATACTATTCACTACTATCGAGATAAGGTCCTAGAGGGTTACACATAATAGTGTGTTCAGGAATCTTCCATATTCTGGTTAATAGGTATATAGGACATGGTGGCCCCCACCATGGGTTCTAAGATTTTTCCACTTTTATCAATCACTGATAAATTAATTAATTAATTATTATTTAATTATACAATAATTATGTTGAATTTATTTATTATAAGTATTTACAGGTATTTTAGTAAATAAAAGGAGTAATATTATTCAAATTAATATTATTTTAATATCCATGGTTCATTTAATATTAGTGGAAATTATGAGGTGATTTAAAGATTCGAGTTTATCACATAATATATTTAATATATATTATAGGTATGTGATAAAATATATATAATATGTATGATGTAGTTAATTTTGTCATATTTATTTAATTATTTCTTATTTAGTGGGAATTTTATATCCTGGGGTTGGGGAACCCTTTTTAGGTATTTTTTTACCCACTATATAAGAAGTAGGAGAGGCTCATTCCAATGTCTATTCATTAATTTGGAATGAGAGCCTCTCTCTCCTCCCACTTCTTAGTGATATAAGGTCTCTCCTGAGCGATCGATCCAAGACACCTTCAATGGATCAAAGGCATGAGATTATAGTAATCATCGCGACATTGAATAGACCATCAAAGCTATTTTCTAGTACCCATAATTCAATGAATGACACACACATAGATTCTACGAGCATGTGTGGACGATCTATAGGGTTTTAGATTTAGATCCTTCAAGAAACGACCATCGCAAATGAGATATAGTTGAGTACACTCCGAATCAAAAAAGGTACTCATTTTATTTATTTTATGTTCTTATTATAATCTATAGGAGATCCTCAGACCACTGTAGGGTTTATATCACCATATATGACAAGTTCCATTGCTCTGGAGATCTATTTTTTTTTAAAATCACTACCCCAATAGATTCCATTATGTACCCCGGTACCTTTAGGTAGAACATGAGATGTATTTTTAAATACCATATATTTCATGAAAGTTATGAAAAAATTAATACATTTTTAATAAATATACCACAAAAATATAGAAGTGGTGAAGATGATTCATATCTCAATGAAATAAAATTAAGATAAAAACCCTTAATTTGGATCTTGATTCATTCAACTTGTATTCATAACATATTGAACAATTAAATTATGTTAATTAAACGTTTTCTTAAGAGTTTTTTTTTCATATATACATAATTTTATAAGGTCTATTTATTATCATATTTTATTTATTAAATAGTTTTTTCTTATGATGGTAACTTGGGGTGGCTCGGTCAATTTATTTGAATTTATTTTGGTATATTGACCATGGTAAAATGTGTTATAAAATATATTCATAATCACCATAATTTTATTGGTTATTATTTTATTATTTCATTAGAAAAAATTTATATAATTCCATAGGTTTTCCCAAAATAGACTCAAATTAAGAAAGGTGCCTCGATATGATTATTTAAGGCACTTAAGTTTACTATGACCATTTATTCTTAATATAACTTAAATAATATCAAATATTATATTTACATAATATTAATAGTTTCATAAATATAATTTTTATATAGTAAATACATTTTTAAATTCATCTATGTTATACACTTATGAAAAAATGAAATACGTCATTCTGTGGAGGTGTTAGTCTGTACATACACAGACAACACTCATTTTTCATAGAATGGTATGAGGGTAAAAAAATAAAATAATAATTATTTTATAATATTAATAGTGTTATAACTATTATATTTTTTCATTAAATAACTATTTTTTACCATCTACGTAAGATGGTTGTGAAAAATAGAATACACCGTTTATGGAGGCGGTAGTCTACAAAAACGCATGACGACACCTTCATTTTTTGAATGGTTTTGGATGGTGGTATAAAATTGATATCCTATTAGTGTAACTATATTTAAGTATATTAATAATAATTATGTAATCATACCTTCTTGTATAGAGAATATTTGAGGTGCTAAAATAAGGAAAGAATTATGAGAGCTCGGTTGAGTGCATTACCTCTCAATTCAGATGTTCTCCCTTGGGTAAGACCTTAAGGATCCTTATCAAGGATTTTTTGAAAGAAAAATAATTATAGGAAATATTTCAGGGGTTTAGGAGAGACTATATTAGATTTTTGTTATATTTTAGGATTTTTATTGGGTGAATAAATGTGGTGGAAATGATCAAATTTTATAAGTGAAAAAATGGTACTTTTATAACCGAACTAGAAAGAAAACATTATATATTAAAATAAAATCAATAATTTTGACCATTATAATATATATTTTAAATTAGAGTGTATTAAAATAAGTAACCATATTATGAAATATATAAATAAAAAGGATAGAAATATCATCGAGTAGTGGAAGTCTCCCAAATGAAGCTCATTTGTCTGAGATTGAAAAGGTGGCTGCTTCTTTAGGTTTTTATCTAGTCCAATAACAAGAAAGACTCTAATAATTATGGTATGATCAAAGTCATATGTAAGAGAAGTTCAAAATCATGGAAATTTTTATGAAATCTATGCTAGAGAAATTACCACCTGCAACTACCACTAGAGCTTACCTTATTCTTAGATCTTATGCGTAGATATTGAGGGGCTATGTAACAAAAAATTGGGATGGTATAATCATGTATATATTAATGTAATGTGTTATTTATCACATGTATTTTACCCATTTGAAAATTTTATTTTCAAATAAAAATAATTCTTATTTACTAATGCATTGATAAAATTAACGAGACCATTTTATTTTAAAAAATATATGTTTTATAAAATTTCATTTTATGTTATTTATTCATAAAAAATGAATATTTTATATATTTTATATATGAATAATATAAAAAAATATAATTATTAATTTATGGGAAATAATAATAATAAAAATTAAAATTCTAAATTTATTTTTCGATGAAAACAATTATTATTATATTTTTATTAGTTTTATTTAAATATTTAATTATAAAATTTTAGAATTTAAACTTTACTGACCTAACTTCATTTTACATTTGGTTTTAAAGAAAAAAAGTTAGTAAAATCTTGGGTTGATACATTCTCCCCCCTTAAATAAATCATGTCCCCACAATTTTAATTATAACATACTAAAGTAAAATGTTAAGGGTATCTAATATACAGATTGATATCAACCTTAAAAACATGGAAACATATATTTTTTAACCATATTACTAATATTTTCTCCAACCATTTGAGCTAAGAGTCCACTATTATTCAATATCAAGACCTGCATTATATAATTTTCATCTAAAGGGTTTTCATAATAATCCTTGAATTAATTAAATATCATAGACTAATATGAAATGTGATCTTCTTATTCTAAATAGTTTTTCCTCCAAGCAGGGAGAAAAAACCATTTCCCAAAACCACATTAAATTATCTAAAGGAAGGATAATGTGATTTTCATAAGGAACTTTCCGATAAACATAAACTTGGGATAAAATAATTTTAACACTAAAATTTTTATTAATAATTCAATATTTATCCATTTATCTAATGATTTTATGTCTTTAGAAAAAATTCTAGTTATAAAGAAGTAGGTTGAACAAGATACAAATACAAAACTCATAATTCTCAAGTGGATGATCATGTTCTTCACTCTACATAATCTTCTAAAACCACTTTAGTTATTGTGGTTACATAATATTTCCATTGTTTCCTTGGTCTTAGAAATTTTTAATGCCTATCATTATTGTTATTTAATATGTTAGGGAATTGATTTAGGTAATTACCATGTTTCCCACATTTAACACATTGAACTATTAGTGGCACCTCAAGATGAAATATTTTTTTCATTTCACTGTGATCACTAAATTATTCATTTTTCCTCAAAATTAGTTTCTCTTTATATATCCTTCACACAATGATAATTTAACCTTATTTACTTCATCATCTTCATCACATAAATATCCATCAGACTCAATCCTTATCTTCTTTGGTTTTTTTGGAAACTCAACTAATTTCACACTGTTAGTCATAATTATTGATATCTAGTTTGACATACTCACAATATTTCTCACTCCATATCTTATCCCATTAGGTTTCTTATTGGGAAAATCTCCACATTTTCCATGACATCCATTATTAGTTTGGTTCTTTCAGGCTTCAACCATTAGTAAAATTAAAAGGGTTTAACACGAGTGATGAATAATTAACATCATAAGATAATTATCATAAATTATCTTATTAAAAAATCAACCTTGAAATATATTATTATTTAAAACCATCACATTATATTTCAGTTCAAACTAAATCACTCTTAGTTCAATATATGTTTTATTAGGTTGTGTTCTATATTACTTATTAACTTAATTCCTTACCATAATAAATCCTTCATAATGGATTGTAAAGTGAATGTACTTGTCCAAAGAATATCCCCTAAGAGTTTATAGCCTGATGGTTAGTTATGAACCACTCATCATGCATTGAGGGAAGTTTGAGTTAATACAGAAACAAACTTTTTTTGGGGCGATTACCCCTTTGTGCATCTATTTCACAACATCATCCACTTTCTAATATCCCGTATGGGATGTAATTTCTAGAAAACCACATACTAGAAAATTCACCAAAATTGCATGATGTTATCCCACACTTGTACTTACCCCTTATACTTATCCCTAGGGTTTCACTAATTCTCTATTATCCTAAACACAAAAAATAACTAAAATAATCCTAAAAAATAACTAAATACTTCACTAATACTAACTTTTAAAAACCCAAGTTATAATATCTTTATTTTACATCATTTTTATAAGATAAATAATTATATGTAACAATAATCTAAAAATACCAAGAACATAAGGTTTAATATATTTGTGGATAAACTATATATAAAACTTATTTTATAATACATTTTAAATTATTTCCATAATTGAGCCTAAAAATCCTTCCTTCTAGACTTCTTATAAGTTGTACTAATATTCATAACCTGGGGAATATAAACAAAATAAAGGGGTGTGATCAAACACTGTGTAATATAAATCATGTCATAAAGGGTTAAATAAAAAAGATATGTGAAAACCTAGGAATTAGTGAGATTTATTATTAAAAAAAAATATAATAATAGGTTGATAAGTCATGATAGCGGAACATGTAATCTCAAATGAATAAACATGTACCGTGGAATAAGAGCATGAAATAACTTAGAAACATGGAATAAGAGTGTGAGATAATCATTGAAACATGGAATAAGGGAATGATGTCATAAGTTAATGTAATCATAAACATGCAACAATGACATGAAACCTTATATCATAAGAAGAAGTCAAGGATCACTTCCATGGTAACATAACAGAGTTTTCTAGGAAAACTGCACGTGCTCCATACATGGTATCTCATTAGATGAAAATATTACCTAATACATTAAAGGGATATATAATTATTTTACCACCCATAACTTTATAATATGTACATGAATATGTGTTCCATATGAGGAAAAGAAACTATACAAAATCATAAGCATGCTTAAACCATGAGAATAAAGTGGGTTTTATAATCTCATCTCAAAGAATAACTGAAGGCTATATCATAAGGATTACCAAGAGAAGAAGGAATTAAATAATTTTTAATGTTCATATATAATTAATGAATAAAATTTCTTGAACATGGAGTTACAATGTATAAAAATTCAAGATAAGGATTGAAAATTTAAGACCAAAAATAAATTACTTAGGTGACGCTTTAGAGAAAGGGTAAAGGATATTTTAATGAGGGGAAGGGATTATTATGTCCCTTTAAACCAGAATTAATCCATGAGGGTTTTAAATAAAATAAATAGGGTTCTCAAAAACTATTAATTTTTAAAAACTTTTGATAGGGGTGGTATTTGGAATTAAATAAGAAATATGGAAGTTCCCTTAAATCATGTTCACTTAAAGGAGAGAATTGCTAAGGGAACTTAAAATATGTATTATACACAATAAAAAAGGTATAAAAAACTAGGTGTATATTTAAATAATATATATAAATAAAATTTACATGAGAATAATATAGATGAAAATGGTTAAAAGGAGAAAGTGTACCCCAAAAGTAACATGGGTGGTTCAGAAGATCCCTTTTTATGTTTTAAAATACGTTTATTGAAATCCAACATTGTAAAACAAGATTATGAAACATTATTTTGAAATAAGGTTGAGGAAATGTGAAGGTAAATTTATATAACACATTATCAAGTACCCAAATATAAAAGAAGAAAATAGGAATGGATATAAAAATATGGATTAGGAGGGGAAACCATTGTTAAAGAGGATGAGAAATATTCTCAACAATGATATACTTTTTGAGGAATAAAATAACCAAGGTAAAACATTTTAATTTAAAAATAAATTCTACCCTAATAGGAAGATAATTTACAATGAAATAAAATCTTATAGTGTAATCAACTAATTATATAAGTAATATGTTCAAAATGAATCATAATAACTCAAAGAAAGAGTGTTTGAGTTGAACAAAACTCTTATAGTGTCATAATATTTCAAATTGAAATTCCATGGAAGGTATAAAATGAGATGTATTTTTTAATACCATATATTTCAATAAATATATGAAAAAATAAGTAAATGTGCAATACATACACCACAAAATAGATAAGTACAATCTATATCTCAATAAAATAAAACTGAGATAAAAAACCCTTACGTTGGATCCTAATTTGTTCTGTACATGCGACTAACATCATGAAAAATTAAATTAAGTTTATTAAAAAATTTAATAATATTTTCATCTATATTTCGTTTACTAATGTAATTTTTTACCATATTTAATTTATTTATTAAATATATTTCACTTATTACAGTTACATGGGGTGGTTTGGTTGATTTCTCTGAATTTTTTTTGGTATATTAACAATGGTGAAATGTGTTGTAAAATAGCTTCATAATCTTGAGAATTATAGAGGTGAATTTATTTTATTAATACATTAGAACAAAATTTATATAGTTTCATAGGTTTTCTTAAAATGCACTCAAATTAAGAAATATGCCTTGATATGTTCTTTTATGGTATTTAAGTTTTCTATGACCATTTATTATTAATATCACTTATAGAATGTCTAATATTATATTTCCATAATATTAATAGTTTCATAAATAAAATTATTATACATTAAATACATTTTTAAAGTCATCCATGTTAGGTGGTAATGAAAAAACAAAATACGTCATTCCACAGAGGAGGTAGTCAGCATGTACACAGAGGACGTTCTCATTTTTCATAGAATGGGAGGGGTGTATAAAGAATAAAATAATTATCATTTAAAAATATTAATCATGTTATTATAATTTTAATTTTCCATTAAATAACTCTTTTATTACATCCATACAAGGTGGTTGTGAAAAATGGAACACACTGTTCATGGAGGCGATAACCCGCACAAACACATGATGACATCTTCATTTTTAGAATAGTTTTAGGAGAAAGAAAAGTGATATATGATTAGTACAATAAAATATAATTATATTTATAATACTGATTTTATCTCACTTTCATGTATATATAATATTTTAGGGGGTAAAATAAGGAAAGAACTAAGATATCTCGGATGAGAGCATTACCTCTCCCTTTGGATGTTCTCCCTTCGATAATACCTTAAGTATCCTTATATTGGACTTTTGGAAATACCAATGATTCTAGGTGTAACACCCCAAGCTTCCATGGTATGTTTCCCTTTGAATAATACTATAGCTTGCTTTGTATGCAACTTCGAGTTCAAGCACACCACAACCAATCAAACTAGCAGTTATGAATAGTAATACTCACCTTTTGAAACTTTATAAATTTTATTTTTCAAAATGGACTTCATTTTTGGATTCTGAATATCAAAATTAGCTTAGGGAGAATTTTTGGTATTTTTCAGAAAACTTTCAATTTTTTATGAATAGTGAAAAACACTGCGTTATTGTTTAAAGTAGAATTTTTATTTAAATAATTATTTATTTTATTTAAATTTATTTTAAGTCAAAATAGATACATAATACCTATATTATTTCAATTTAATTCATTAGAGTCATTTTATAATAAAATTAGATATATAAAATTTTATTGAACTTTTTATTATCTTTTACCCACCTTCTAGGCACGTTAGCAAATTTGCATAAAACGTAATTTTACCACTTCTGTGAATTGAATTTCAAAAATCTGAGAGAAATGGTTGATATCAGTAAGTAAAATGTGGTTCAATAAGATGAAAATAAATTTTAGTGAATAGTAACTTTTGGCTTTTATTTACCACGATTAAAAGTAAATAGGGTAATTAAAGGAAAAAATGATATTATTATTACCCTAACACATGTTTTAATTCTATTTTATAAGTGTATTTAGACCAAAAACAACTATAGGAATAAAATATTATCCTTTTGGTCCATTTGGATTAGATTAGGACATTTATTATTATTTTATTTAAAGAAGAGTTAAAAGTGTTAAATTCAAAGTTTCATAACTAAAACATTTTTAATATAGGGTTACACATAAGATAAATTTGACTATAAATATTAATTATAAAGATAAAACGATTTCATACATAATGGTATTTTATTTATAATTTTTAGACATTAAATAATTAAATTTATTTGTGATACAATGATGATGCAGTAATTTCCTAATTAATGAAAGATTAAAATAATTGATATTATAAATATCCAAATAAATGTAAATTGAGACTTTTGATGAATGAAAAGAATTTATAGGTTAATATGACATGTTAGGGTTAATTAAATAATTTTTTTATGAAGTAATCAAGTTGTCAGGACTTTAACAAAAATCAGATACTAAATAGTGTCAAAATTGACATAAATTTTTTTTAAAACAAATACTATATTATTAAATGATATAATAGTCCTAAAAATATAAGGTTCGGACAAAGGGATTATATAATAATATATATGATATTAATGAACTAATAGGGGTTCTCTTGGTATTTTATAGTAAGTTTATTAACCATATAATATAAAAATAAAAGGAGACATGGTAAATGTTAAAATATTTAACCAAGAGTTAAATCTAAAATATAAGGTTAATATGGTGACCTAAACCGGTCTAAAACATTTTGGTTGAGAGATTTTAGATCCATACCAACCTTAGTCTTGAAATAAATCCTTTTGGATCCATTATAAACCGAATATGATTATATAATAAAATAATATTTCAAGGTATTCCTAAAGTGACCCTCACCTCTCTTATAAAAGGATACTTCCCCTTCTCTTAATTTCACATATACAAAGTCATTTGGCTCGGAAAACCTCTGCTAAAATATCCTCCCAACTACACTCACATCTACCTAGAGGCCTTTGATCAGAAATCTAACCTAAGGAGCCCTTTTGATCAACTCAAAAGGAAACACCTGAAGAAGAGGTAATAATTTCACCACCTCTTTCAAAGTTCTTTTCTTCTTCCACTTCCTATTTCATTGTTGTTTCCATAACTAAATAATAACTCCAGTACCTTATACATACTTTTATGTTATTATAAATATGGTAAAACCATATTCATTATTCTATCCATCCTATGAATGACAAGTCACTATACGTGCGTACGTACGACTTACCGTCTCCAAGTCGTGGTGTAGTTTGTTATTCAAACACTTCATTATTTGTATGGGTATAATAATGAGTAAAATTGATGTAAATAATAAATATAACATTTTAATGATTCTTTATATATATTATATACTATCTAATTATATAATATTCTACCATCAATATAATGTTATTGTCGCTTGTGCGTACGTACGGATAACCGTCTCCACGAACGCGATGAGATTAATTTACCATTATAACCATTCAAGAATAAATATTATTTTATGATTAAAAAATAATTTTTAAGAACTTAATATCATTTTTTATATGAATAAAATACATCCAATTCATAACAAACATGACTTACATAACAAAACATATAAAGGAAAACGAATCAGTTAACACCCGAAACGATGATACTACTGAAATATTATTATTAAAGCAATATTAGAAGATAATATATGATATCATATTTATGTATGTGGTTATTGTATAATTTAATAACAATTATTTAACTATTATATAGGAGGTTAACTTACCCTTGACCAAGAAAAATTACAAGGTAAGGGTTAATTATACAATCTCTTCATTATCCGAGGTTGTTTATACGTGAGTATTTACTGGGACCTCTTTATCATCCACATCCACGTTTCTTAAAAATGTATTTCAAATTTTTTTTACCATTTCATAGACCATGTTTTAAATTCATTTATACATTTTTTTAATTTTTATAATATGTTTATAAATGAATCTTTCCATCATTTTCCAAATAAGGTCCTTCACAACCTTTTCGACAAAATTAAGGAAAGAATGTTTTTTAACTTATAAGGAGGGTGTGGCTATTTTCTGCCATTATAACACCTTATAATCTTCCCTTAAAATCTTATAAGAATATTTTCAAAATAAATATTTTATTTTATAATTATGTGACTTTTAAATTATTTCAAAATAGAAAGAGGTATTTATTTCAGATAGTTTTCATTTCGTCTATGTCAATATCTTTTGATGGATTTTAAACTTTTTTGAAGTTGATTTATTATGATACAAATCTTCCATATTGTATTAAAGGTTTTGTGATATGCTTTACTGAAGATGTGTTATTTTTTTTACCATTCATGGTTTATGTATAAAGTATTGACATTTTTTATACTAGTTTTAATACGAATATTTATGTTATGTTTAATCCTTTTCATATGAGGAATGCATTGGACTTAGTAAGTGACTGGTGGAGCCCGCTATAGCTCCTTGATGAATAGGTAGGTCTCATGAGAGAAACTAGTGTCTTGGTACAAGGCGTTGACAAAATATTATTTTTAGTCTTGGCATGAGGCCTTGACTATGTGGTTATGATGTCGAGCATTATGCATTTCATCATTATGAAATTGGCTATTGATATTGCATGTGATGATTCGACTAGTAGAATATCCATGTGAATAAGTAAATGGAATTACTCAATTTATATTTTCCATATTATTCTGAATTTTAAGTTTAAAAGGATTATGTTTTAGTCTTATACATTTCCTTAAATGTTTGTGCTTATTTATGAAAGTTTTCTCTATATTGTTATCCTTACTGAGCATCTGAGCTCACCCATTTCTATGTTTTATTTTTCCTAATATGTGAAGAAGTATTTTATGGGTAACCTATTGGGATAGGATATGGGATATAAGTGTGTTCAATGGGGACAAAATGTTGTTGTTGTTTTTATCTCATGATGTAATGTAAAACTTATGTATGTATCTAGTACTTCAAAGGTTACTAAACTAATTAGTGTTTCGAGACATGATCTCTTATGACCATTAAAATGTTATGTAATAATGCACTGACTCTGGGTAACTAGAATCAGTTCACTTCAATTGGTATCAGAGGAAGTTTAGTAGAAACTTTGGAAGCTATATTTAGAAAAACTCTGATTAGAGAACATTAACCTAAGATAGACTTTGAGGTTTGGTATAGAAGAACTTCCTAGAATTTTGGTAATGTAGAGATTTTTTGAGTTTTCCAATAAATCTTTGTATGGATATGATAAAGTAGAGGTGGATCTGGCATAGGTGTACCTATGAGTGAAAACTCCGATAAGGAGTTTCGAGCTTGACCCGGGGTATCCTGGTACACGACAAAGGGCCTTGCTACACTCTTGGTTACGACACTCCTGGGGGGTTTTCTTAGGATAATTTTCATTTTATTTAAAAAACATTATGAAGTATTTATGAGTATATAAATCCTCAAAGAAAACATTTTTATGATTATAGATTATATCTTTAATCTGTTGCATTTATGATAAGTGTTTTACAAGTTTGGAATTATGCATTACGATTCATAAACTAATCTAGTGCATGCCATTATTTAGAAATGGAACATAGTGGAAGAAATGGAAACCATATCAATACATGTAATCCATGTAGGTATTTCCCTCATACTCAAGATAATTATAGTGGATATGGTGATGTAATTGGTGATGATCATCTTATCACCATACTAGGACAACTCACTCAGGTTATGAATAATAACCTTACCAGTATGGAGCACCCTGATCCAGAACACAGAGGATCAATGTTAGACTAATTCATAAGGAAAAAACCACCAATGTTAAATGGGAATAAAAATCCATTTTTAGCTGAGAAATGGATAAGTTCCATAGAGAAAATATTTCATGCTTTGGGGAGTAGCGAAAGGGAAAAAGTTGTTATGGAAGTTTATCGCTTCACGGGAGATGCAGATCAATGGTGGTCATTAATTTAAAATAAAAAGAAGGATAAAGAAGTATCAAATATGGAATGGAGGGATTTTAAAGATATTTTCTTAGAAAAATATTTTCCTTATGACCATCGAGCGGATATGAAAAGACAATTTCTGAGTCTGAGGCAAAAGTAGGATGAGAGTATCGGAAAGTATGAGGCTAACTTTACAAGGTTAGCAAGGAATTAAACAGATTATATACATAACCCAAGGAGTAAGATTGATCAATTCTCTGATGGGTTAAAACCATTTCTTAATCGAGCATTAGTCTCATAATCCTTCCCATCGTATGAAGATATTGTCTCATGTGCTATCAAGATAGAAAATGAATTCTCTAAGTCTTATGACTTTAAAGCAAAGCAAGAGAAGAAGAAATCTGCAGAAAACCATGCAAAAGGAAATAAGGGAAATAAATGAAAAGTTGAATATCTATCATGCAGTAAATGTGAGAAGAAACACCCCGGTACTTTCCTAAAGGTAATGGGAGTCTATTACAAGTGTGGTGAAAAAGGCCACCAAGCTCGTGATTGTAAGGGAAAGAAAGAGGCTGTCAATGTTGAATTACACAATTGTAGAGAAATGGTGCATTATGAAAATGAATATCGTAAGCACCAAGGAAACATACCTCAGAAAAGTCCAATGGAGTAAGGTCAAGCTTATGCGATCACTACTATTGAGGTTGAAGCTCTGAAAGATGTGGTGATAGGTAATTTAATAGTTTCCTCAAATTTAGCCAATGCTTTATTTGATTTTGGATCATTTCATTGTTTCATATCTTCCCAGTTTTCTATGAAAATTAGATATTTCCAATTTGATTTAACAAGGGAGTTTTTAGTCAAAACTCCTAAGGGAAGTATCATTGCAACAAATTTTTGTGAATCAATTCCCATTAAGGCATATAAACATTATTTATCTGATGATCTTATCGTCATACCCATGATTTAATTTTATATAATCCTTTTTATAGATTGGATTTCATACCATGATGAAAAAATTTATTGTAATAAAAAGAAGGTTACAATTTTTTATGATGATAAGGAGTACCTTATCTTTAGATCAGAAACATCACCATCTGATTCTTATCTAGATCCACCCCCAGTAGCTCTACTAAATTCAATTATTAGGGAGGAAGAGAGTGAAATAACTATGGGTGAGGAAAGGAATGTTTAAATAGAGAATGTACCTATTGTTCAATAATATGTTGATGTGTTTCCAAAGGATTTACCTATAAATCCTACAGAATGAGAAATTGAGTTTTCCATTGAATTAATTCCTAGTTCAAGGCCCATATCGAAGACCCCTTATAGAATGACCAATGTGGAATTAGTGGAACTAAAAAAACAACTAGAGGAATTGAGTTATAAGGGATTTATCCACCCAAGTGTTTCTCCATGGGGAGCCCCTGTTCTTTTTGTTAAGAAGAAACATAGATCTATGAGGTTGTGTATTGACTATAGAGAGTTCAATGCTATAACAATAAAGAACAAGTATCCCATACCTCACATTGATGATTTATTCGATCAACTTCATAGAGATAAATATTTTTTAAAGATTGACCTTCGATCTGGATATCATAAATTATGTGTGAATAAGGAAGATATTCCGAAGACAACATTTTGTACTAGGTATGGGCATTACGAGTTTACAGTAATGCTTTTTGGAGTAACTAATGCACCCTATTCCCCCTCTGTCTTCATGGATCTAATGAACAAAGTTTTCAAGGAATATCCTGATGAATTTTTAGTGGTATTTATTGATGATATCTTGGTATACTCCAAAATCTATTAAGATCATGAAAATCAATTGTGCACTATTCTAAAGACTCTTAGAAGAAATTAATTTTATGGGAAGTTCAGCAAGTGTGAATTTTGGATTTAGGAGATTTAATTTATTGTCCATATTGTCTCTAAGGATGGAATCTATATCGATCTTTCAAATACCAAGGAAATCCAAGAATGTCCAACACTGATGAGTATAAATGAGGTACACAGTTTTATTGCTCTAGCAGGTTATTATCGGTGTTTCGTCCAGAATTTTGCTCAATTGGCTAACCCATTAACCAAGCTCACACGTAAAGGGGTTAAATTTGTTTGGACAAAAGAGTGTGAATAATGTTTTTAATAACTGAAGAGAATATTAGTCAATGATTTTATATTGGATCTACCATTAGGGAATGATGGGTTTGTTATTTATAGTAATGCTTCAAAGAAAGGACTTGGTTGTGTCCTTATACAGAATGATAGAGTTATTGCCTATTAATCATGGCAGCTAAAAATTCATGAGAAAAACTATCCCACTCATGATCTTGAGTTAGAAGCTATAATCTTTTCTCTAAAAATATAGTGACACTATCTCTATGTTAAAAAATTCGAGATTTATACTGATCACAAGAGTTTGAAGTATATTTCCTCACAAAAAGAACTCAATGTGAGGCAAAGACGATGGCTTGAACTACTCAAGGATTATGATTTCACTATACACTACCATTTGGGGAAGGAAAATAAGGTGAGAGATACCTTTATCAGAAATGATCATGGAGTTTTGAACAAGATAATAGTTGAAAGGGATCCTATTTTCATAGATCTAGTAAAGATAGATATGGGAATAGCCATAGAAGGTAAAACATCAATAATTTTTCAAATGGTTTCCAAACCATATTTACTAGAAAGGATAAAGAGTTCCCAGATTGATGATGAGGAGTTTCAAAATAAGATTAAAGCTGTGAATGATGGGAGATTGAGTGACTTTGTATATGAAAATGAAATTATGAAATTTGGGAAGAGACTTTGTGTTTCTGATATACCTGATATAAAAAGGTAATTGTTGGATGATTCCCATAAATCCAATTTCTATATACACCCTGGTAGCACTAAGATGTATAGAGATTTGAAGGAACATTTTTGGTGGGAAAAAATGAAGAGGGATATTGCTGATTATGTGTCAAGATGTATGGTTTGTCAACTAGAGATGGCTGGAAGACAACATTCAAGAAGAGTCATGCAACCACTTCCCATACCTGATTGGAAATGGGATGATATTACGATGGACTTTGTCATGGTACTAACAAAGACACCTAGAAAGAATGATGAAATATGGGTCATTATTGATCATCTTACCAAGTCATCACATTTTATTACTATAAGAGAAGATTACCACTTTAATTTTTAACAAGACTATATATTAATGAAGTTTTAATACTTCATGGTGTACTCCTATCGATTGTTTCTAATTGTCATCTCCATTTTACATCAAGATTCTAGAAAAGCCTTCAGAAGGGCCTGGATACTGAACTTCGTTTGAGCACTGCCTACCACCCTGAAACTGATGGAAAATTATAATAGACTATTCAAACCTTAGAAGACATGTTGAGATCTTGCTCACTTGACTTTCAAGGTATGTAGGATCAATATTTACCATTGGTATAATTTTCCTATAAAAATAGCTTCCATTCAAGTATTCAGATGGCATGATATAAAGTGTTATATGGAAAGAGATGTCACACACTAACTTGTTGGGATGATGTTTGTGAAAGAAAACTCATAGGACCAGAACTTGTTGAGGAAACAATTTAAAAGGTGAATGTTATCCAAACCCAAATCAAAGCAGCTCAAAGTATGAAAAAGATCTATGCAGATAACCTAAGGAAGGATTTAGAATTTTAAGTAGGTGATCATGTTTTCTTAAAGGTATCTCCATGGAAGGATGTTATATGATTTGGTAAGAAAGGAAAATTAAGTCCTAGGTACATCGGACCTTTTGAAATTCTAGAATGAATTGGAGTTGCAGCTTATCATTTGGAAATGCCTGCAAGTCTCTCCAAAGTTCATGATGTGTTCCACATATCACTATTGAGAAAATACATGCCTGACTCAAAGAATGTACTCATCTATAAGGAAATTGAACTAGAACCTGATTTGTCTTATTTTGAAGAGCCTGTCAAGATTCTTAATACAAGAGAACAAGTGTTGAGAAACTGGACAACTCGTCTGGTAAAAGTTCTACAAAGAAATCATAAGATAGAAGAGGCAACGTGGGAAACCGAGGAACCTATGATGAAGAAACACCCAAATCTTTTTATGAAGTAGTATTATAGAAATTTCAAGGACAAAATTATTTGAAGGAGGGGAGAATATAACACCCCAAGCTTCCACGGTACGTTTCCCTTTGAATAATACAATAGCTTGTGTTGTACGCAACTTCGAGTTCTAGCACACCACGACCAATCAAACTAGCCGTTATGAATAGTAATACCCACCTTTTGAAACTTTATAAATTTTATTTTTCAAAATGGATTTCATTTTTGGATTTGGAATATCAAAATTAGATAGGGTGATTTTTTGGTATTTGTCTGAAAACATTCAATTTTTGATGAATAGTGAAAAACACTGCGTTATTGTTTAAAACCAACTTGTTATTTAAATAATTATTTATTTTATTTAAATTTATTTTAAGTAAAAATAGATTCATAATACCTATATTAGTTCAATATAATTCATTGGAGTTATTTTATAATAAAATTAGATATGAAAAATTTTATTGAACTTTTTACCATATTTTACCCACCTTCTAAGCATGTTAGAAAATTTGCATAAAACATAATTTTACCACTTATGTGAATTAAATTTCAAAAATATGAGAGGCACGGTTGATATCAGTAAGTAAAATGTGGTTTAATAAGATGAAAATAATTTTTGGTGAATAGTAACTTTTGACTTTTATTTACCACCGTTAAAAGAAAATTGGGTAATTAAAGGTAGAAATAATAATATTATTATCCTAACACATGTCCAAATTCTATTGGATAAGTGTATTTAGACCAAAACCAACCTTAGGAATAAAATATAATACTTTTGGTCCACTTGGATTAGATTAAGACATTTATTATTATTTTATTTAAAGAAGAGTTAAAAGTGTTAAATTGTAATTTTCATAACTAAAACATTTTTAATATAGGGTTACAAATAAGATAAATTCGAATATAAATATTCATTAGAAATATAAAAATATTTTTTACATAATGGTATTTTATTTATAATTTTTATACATTAAATAATTAAATTTATTTATGACACACTGATGATGCAGCAATTACCTTATTAATGAATGATTAAAATAATTGATATTATAAATATCCAAATAAATGTAAATTTAGATTTTTTATGAATTAAAATAATTTTATAGGTTAATATGAAATTTTAGGGTTTATTAAATTAATTTTTTCTAAGTAATCATGTTGTTGAGACTTTAACAAAAATCAGATACTAAATGGTGTCAAAATTGACATAAATAAGTTTTTTAAAGAAATACTATATTATTAAATGATATAATAGTTCTGAAAATATAATGTTTGGCCAAAGGACTTGTTTAGTAATAGATATGTCATTAATGAACCACTTAGGGTTTTCTTGGAATTTTATAGTAAGTTTATTAATCAAATAATATAAAAATACAAGGAGACATGGTAAATGTTAAACTATTTAACCAAGAGTTAAATATAAAAGATAAGGTTAATATGGTGACCTAAAACTGTTTAAAACCTATTGGTTAAAAAGTTTTAGACCCATACACACCTTATACTTTAAATAAATTCTTTTGGAGCCATTATAAACTTAATATGATTGTAAAATAAAATATTATTTCAAGGTTTTCCTAAAGTGACCCTCACCTATCTTATAAAAGGGTACTTCTCCTTCTCTTAATTTCACACCTCCAAAGACATCTGGATCGACCAAAACCTACTAAAATATCCTCCCAAACACCCTCACTTCGACTTAGAGGCCTTACTTTGATCATAAAGCCAACCTAAGAATCCCTTTTGATCAACTGAAAAGGAAACACCTGAAGAAGAGGTAATAATTTCACCACCTCTTTCAAAGTTCTTTTCTTCTTCCACTTACTCTTTATTTGTTGTCTCCATACCAAAATAACAACTCCATTACCTTATACATACTGTGATGTTATTATAAATATGGTTCAACCATATTCATTATTTTATCCATCCTATAAATTACAAGTCACCATACGTGCGTACGTATGACTTACCGTCTCCACGTCGTGGTGTATTTTGTTATTCAAACACTTCATTATTTGGATGATTATAATAATGAGTATAATTGATGTAAATAATAAATATAAATGTTAATGATTCTGTATATATTATATACCATTCAATTACATACTATTCCACCATCAATAGAATGGTATTGTCGCTCATGCGTACGTACGGATTACCGTCTCCACGAACGCGATGAGATTAATTCTCCATCGTAACCATTCAAGAATAAATATCATTTTACGATTAAAAAATAATTTTTAAGAACTTAATATAATTATGAATATGAATCAAATAAATCTTATCCATAAAAAACATGACTTACATAACAAAACTTATAAAGGAAAACAAATCAGTTAACACCCGAAAGGATGATACAATTGAAATATTATTAACAAAGAAATATTAGAAGATCATATATGATATCATATTTATGTATGTGGTTATTTTATAATTTAATAAAAAATATTTAAATATTATACAGGAGGTTAATATACCCTCGACCAAGGAAAATTACAAGGTAAGAGTTAATTCTACATTCTCTTCATTATCCGAGGTTGTTTATATGTGAGTATCTACTGGGACCTCTTTATCATCCACATCCATGTTTCTTAAAAATGTATTTCAATTTTTTTTAATATTTACCAGACTATGGGTTAAATTAATTTATACCCTTTTTTGAATTTTTATAATATATTTATAAAGGAATATTTCTGTCGTTTTCCAAACAAGGTCTTTTATGACATTTTCGACAAAATTAGGGAGATAATGTTTTTTTAACTTATACGGCGGGTGCAACTATTTTCCACCATTATAACACCCTAAAAGCTTCCCTTACAATATTATAAGAATATTTTCCCAATAAATTTTTTATTTTATAATTATATGACTTCTAAATAATTTCAAAATAGATAGAGGTATTTATTTCAGATAGTTTTCATTTCATCTATGTCAACATCCTTTGATGAATTTTAAACTTGTTTGAAGTTGATTTATTATGATACAAATCTTCCATATTTTATTGAAGGTTTTGTGATATGTTTGACTGTGGATGTTTTATTTTTATACCATTCATGGTTTATGGATAAAGTGTTGAAATTTTGTATTCTAGTTTTAATACGAATGTTTATGTTATGTTTAATCATTTTCATATGAGGAATGCATTGGACTTAGTAAGTGATGGGTGGAGCCCACTATAGCTCCTCAATGCATTGGTAGGTCTCATGAGACAAACTAGTGTCTTTGAAAAATGCCTTGACAAAATATTATTTGTAGTCTTGGCACGAGGCCTTGACTATGTTGTTATGATGACCAACATTATACATTCCATCATTATGAAATTGGATATTGATATTGCCTGTGATTATTCAACTAGTAGAATATCCATGTTAATAAGTAAGTGGAATTATTCAATTTATATTTGAAATATTATTCTGAAGTTTAAGATTAAAAGGCTTATGTTTTAGTCTTATACATTACCTTAAATGTTAATGCTTATTTATAAAAGTTTCCGCTATATTGTTATCCTTACTGAGCATCTGAGCTCACCCCTTTCTATATTTTATTTTTTACAGGATGTGAAGAAGTATTTTATGATTGACCTATAGGGATATTCTAAGGTATATAAGTGTGTTAAAAGGGGACACAATTTTGTTGTTGTTTTTATCTCATGATGTAATGTAAAACTTATGTATGTATCTAGTACTTCCAAGGCAATTAAACTAATCGGTCTTTCGAGACATGATCTCTCGTGACCATGCCAATGTTATGTAATAATTCACTGACTCTAGGTAACTACTGTCGGAGTGTTACACTAGGACATGAGAAGAGTGTTTAGGAGATCCTAGGGTATATTTTTTTTAAATATAAGTATTTGTAATTTTTGAATAAATTTGGTGGAAGGGGTCCCATTTTATAAGTGAAGAAAATGGAACTTTGTAAATACCCATTACCTTTTCAATGACGAAATGACACTATTCAAGGATAACTGGGTTCATAATGGAAAATAATTCAGTGGGTTATGATTTAAGTTCTATTACCCCACAACTATCCATTTGGTTCCATGTTTTAAACATGTTTTTATTCTTTTAATGTTAGTTTTTTTAACTTTTACCTATTTGGTTTTTACCTTGGTAACTTCTTTATACCTAAATAATTTATATTTTATAAAAAATATAAGGTAAAAAATATTACCAAATTTTTATGTTCTAAACCAAAATTTATGTTCCATATAATAGAATTTGATTTATAAATAATGAATAATTAACTTTTAAATTAAAATATTCAACATATGAAAAAATTGTTTTGTAGAAAAATCAAATTTTTACCATTATGTTTTCATAATATAAATTAGTGTTGATTAGTAATTGAATGAATGTTAATATATTTATTGTTAGGTCCAATAGGGGCCTATATACCCTGAGAGGGGGGGTGAATCAGGGTATGGATATTCTTTTTCAAAGTTCTTCCTACCCCACTGGATCTTGACCTCTTTATTACAAGGGTCACTTTGTTTACTCTTGTGTGTAAACTATGACCACGTCTTTACTTATTTATCTAATGATGATGCTTTGAATGCAATGCAGGGTAGAAAACAGGCAGACACAGAGATTTTTACTTGGTTCACCCTCACTGGGATACATCCAAGGAGCATACGCCGACAAGTTTCCGGTCGTACCAAATTCCACTAATCTTCACTAGATGTGGATACAAAGTTCGGGCTAGATCACTTCTATGCCCAGGATCACTGCCTTTACAATGTTTAGGGTCAGCTCACTGCTTTCCCAAGGGTCACTCCCTGTTTCTCTTTCTCTGGCTCACTGCCGGTGGAGAGGATCACCTTCTTCCTCTTCTTAAGCTCACTGCTCTTGGAAGGAATCCACTCACAGTTTATAGACCTGTAGGTCTCTTCATTTGCATGAATGAATGCAACTTCCTCTGTGTGTAGATGCTCTGTTGAAGTACAACTTTCACCTGTAGATGAATATCGCTTTGCACCGAAGGTATCAGGCAAACATCCAGCTTCCATGCAGCCCGAAAACACTGCTGGAACAAACCTTACTTGGCACGCAAGTCAATCTCGGCGCGCAAGTATCGGCGTGCAAGTCACAACGGGCGCGCAAGTCCTCCTCAAACACTTGAGCAACTCAAGCTTCCTCAACTCCAAACTTGCGCGACTCTCTTCCTTTTACGCCCAAAACAATATTGGCGCGTAACTGCCAACTGGCGCGCAACTTCTAACACTGGCGCACAACTTCAACCTCTGGCACGCAAGTCCCACCTGCGCGACCACACACACCCCTTGCGCGACCACCACACCTGCGCGACGAGAGCTCTGAGTTGAACTCCAGTGGAAAATGAGGAGGGGTGGTCCAGTATTTATAGGCAATCTGACCACCCTGCGCAACGGCGCGCAAGTCACCTGCGCGACCCAATCTCAGCGCGCAAGTCTTCTCTCCTTTTAGACACTTGCGCGACCAACTCCCAAACTTGCGCGAACCTATTTCCTTATCCATATTTTTATCTTCTGATCTTGAAAAACATATGGCGTGCAAGTTTCCTATAATCCAAGTCCACGGCGCGCAAGTCCCTTTTCCAAAAACACTTTTCATCATTTGCCGATTTTCAGGCCCAAAAATTTGGCAAACACTAGAAAATGGCGCCACCTTGTATATGATCTTTTGTACCACCTCCAGATCATCCATTCCTTTTATCGAAGTTCTTGAATCAAACATGGATCGTTGACCTCATCTCTTGAACTCGACATTCCACCATGAAATCCTCTTTGTCAACAAATTTGTATGTCATTGTTTTGCTTTGTCAACAATCACAACTCAGATGTCCACTTTTTCAACAAACACAATCACCTCAAAAATGATTCAATGATACCTTGAGGGATTTTTGCTCAACAATATCCCCCTTTGGGTTTGTTGACAACTCTTCCAAAACAAAGATACGTCGTTGATTCTTCAGCCTCCATTCGCCTCATTGCGATTCTGATAGCGATCAAGGATTTACTCAACACATACTCTAAGCCCACATGAGCAATGCTCGGCGTGAGAAACAAGAGTAAATGAAAAGGTCATCAATGAATCACTTTATCTCTGACATCCACTGTTGACACCAAACTGATACCAATTTGAACTAAACTGATACCAATTGTTGATGGGCTTGTTGGAAGACCAATGTTTGGTTTGGAAATATTCATACCATTGTCCAACACCACTCTTCTGCTTTTATCACGATCCTCAGCTGTCGTGATATCTTTTCTTTGATCGATAACTTCTAGAATCATCAGATTTAATATGCTCCCCCTTTCTGCTCACAGCTTAAACACCTCTTTAGCCATACTTCCTGTGTTGTCCAAGCTAAGCTCTGGCTAAGCACGTTCAATTGGCTTTAACTCCCCCTATCTGGCTGCTCCGCTTTTCAGCTTCTCCCCATATCATTCAAGATTTATCAAATCTCCACATTGTCTCCCCCTTGAACAATCACTTATTTTCTCCCCCTTTGTCAACTAACCCAAAGGACAGTCCTTTGTAGTCTGTAACATAGTAGAGAACACAGATCAGCATATGAGGGAAAAACACATCATACCTCGGGGAGAGGGGGGGGGGGGGGTACACATCCACGCGCTTTTAAGTGCGGGGAATCGACTGAACTCCCAGAGTCAGTCGATGCCTTTCAAATGCTTCCTTGGGTAAGGCCTTTGTCAGAATATCTACAACCTGTAATTCTGTAGGCACATACTCCAACTTCACAATCCCTTGCTCCACCTTCTCCTTGATAAAATGATATTTAATCTCAATGTGCTTTGTCCTTGAGTGATGGACGAGATTTTTTCTGAGATTTATAGCACTTGAGTTATCACACTGGATTCCGATCGGAGACTTCACTTCAACTCCCATATCTTCAAACTGGTGCTTCATCCACAATAACTGTGTGCATGCTTGAGTGGTCGCAATATACTCAGCTTATGCGGTGCTTAATGAAATGCAATCATGCTTCGTGCTTAACCAAGCAATACATAGTCCGCCAAGATAAAAATCACCTCCAGATGTTGATTTCCTATCATCCGCTGAACCAGCCCAGTCTGCATCAGTATATCCCAATAACTCTGTCTGAGATTTGTCGTTGTATATCAGCCCGAAGTCCACTGTGCCATTGATATACCAAATTATTCTTTTCACTACAAGCATGTGACTTTCCTTGGGATTACTTTGATATCTCGCTGCTTGGCATGTGGCGAAAACAATATCAGGCCTTGTCGCGGTCAAGTACAACAGACTTCCGATAATTTGCCTATATTCTGTGATATTAACTGCCTTGCCATCCTCATCTTTTGATAATCTCATCCTGGTAGCAACTGGAGTCTTCATCTCCTTGGAATTATCCATTCCAAACCATTCTAAAGCATATTTGGCATATTTGGATTGAGAAATGAATGTTTCATTCCTGTCTTGTGTAACGTTGAAAACCAAGTTTCTTCAAATACTGATATAGCCTTCAGTACAATGCTTTTGGTGCTTGTTTCATCCCATATAACACCTTCTTCAGCCTACAAACTTTGTTATCATCCTTATGAATGAGAAAACCATCTGGCTGCTCAATATACACCTCTTCTTCTAGAAACCCATTTAGAAATGCAGTCTTTACAACCATATGGAACTTCTTTGAAGTTTCTTTGCCCGGCAATGGCTAGGAATAATCTGATTGTCTCCTGCCTTGCAATCGATGCAAATGTCTCATCACCATCTATTCCCTCTATCTGAGAGTCTCCTTTGCACATCAGTCGTGCTTTATTCCGAATGACTGTGCCATATTCATTGATCTTGTCTTAATAGACCCATTTAGTCCTGATGACATTATTTTCTGATGGACACAAAATAATCTCCCACATCTGGTTCTTCTCAATCTGATCAAGCTCTTCATTCATATCCTGAACCCAGTTTTCATTTCCGGCTACATCAGAAAAGCATTTCAGCTCAACCTGGGATATAAAAGATGTTTTCTTCAGTGATTCCATTCTCCTTGTCTGAGGTAGAGCTGACAAATCACTAATGATATTTTGCATGTCAATTTCAGCTCATCTCTTTGACTATTGTGCAGATGAGGATTTTTCTTTTCTAAATCAGCATTAGTCACTTATGCTCCCCCTTTGTTTCTTTCCTCCTCATCATGTTTATCAGAAAATTTCTCACTATTTCATTGTTCAGTGGAATCATTCCTTTCAACTACTTCTCGCAGCTTCTTGGTATCCTTAAAACAGTCAGTTGATACCATAATGTTAGATCAAAATAAATAATCATGAAATGCTTGATCATTGATGCTTCTCCCACAATACGTCTTATCTCAATAGACAACACCTGAGCTTGGTCATCCAATTATTTCCTTGATGAATCTGGCATCTGATTTTGTTGTTGAATGCTCCCCCTATGTTACACAACACTTCTATCTGTTAGGCCCAATGGTAGAGACCCATAACCATTCTTCTCCACGTGCAACATTTATACTAATCTGAGAATCCTCATTGAGCCATTAACAAAATCTCTAAGCCTACTGAGTTGGAACTCGGTGTAGGAAACAAGAGATAAAGCTAATAACACAATCACTTTTAACTGTGCTCAGTTGAATCTTTTCTTCTTCATCCCTGGTTCCTGATTTTAATCAATTGAACCTGTAGAGCATATCAGATCTCCACTTCGCATCCTTAGATGCCACTTCCCCTTGGATCGTATCTCCCTAAAACCTGAAACACATCAATCATCAGTTAATAGCATTTATATACATAGGGAGATGGGATTTTCTCGAAATCCTCGAGATGTGGATGATGGTTGATCCTGATGGGTCAACCCTTCGATTTTTTCTTGGAGGGCATCACACTCCTTTCTTGGTTCTTCCAGTTGCCTAGCCAACTTCAACTGTTCTGGCCATATGACTAGGAATTCATTTCCTACATTCTGAGCCTTTTTCTGATATGTAGATTTGGTAGGCTTGGCCTTTCTCACCATTTGGGGTTTAAAACCACTAGTACATAGCTCAATCTTTGATGTTCTTCCAAAATTCCATTTTTTTTTGATTATTTCTCTGAGCAGGAATCTCTTTTATTTCCATCATCCCTTGCTTCTTCCACCATTGCAAGGGTCTTCCTCTTTTCTCCACTACTTGTTGTGGCACACGACTTGCAAATTTTTCAATGCATTCTTTCATTATCTGCCTTTTATCAGATTTATGAGTCGCCACCCTATTTTTCATTGGTGGTGGGTCCTCCACTAAATGTACATTCTCCTTACTCATAGCTGTAGCGTTTCCTCCCTTTTTCTTCCAGATTTGGTCATGTTCTTTCTTAGAGAGAGGTTGTGATTGTGACAGAGGAGGTGACTGATGCACCTTTCGTTCAGCTCCATGTGATTCCGCTGAGTCTCTAAGCCTATTTTCAAATTTACCACCATGTCTTCCAGTGTACGATTTCTCATTATACACTACTAGAGTCGGGAATCTCCTTTCACGTTTCTTTTCCTTCCCTGCATTCTTCTTGATAGACTGTCTAGCCAAATGCCCATGATCATAACATATGAAACATCTTCCATCAAAGACATACCCCATTTCATCATATCTATGTCGAGATGTTGATGTAGCTTGAGTTCTTCCTCTGAAATTGAGCTCCTGAGCTTCTTGACACATACTCATGGTGTGTCCCATTCTTCCACAGTAATAGAATCTAAAAAATGCTTTCCTTTGAGAGACTCTTCTTTCTGATTTCTCATGATGCTTCATCTTATTCTCAGATTTTGTACATTTTCTGTTTTCACAATACGAAATGTATTCCTGAGCCTCTGTACAGAAGCTTGATGTGTGGCCGTGAATCCCACAGAAATAGCACATGTCGTCACTTCTTTTTGTAACTGACCTCTTAGGACTATCTCCAACACCTACTGGTTTTTCTCCACTCCTAGAACTGTTCATGGCTCTCATATTATCATGCATGGGAGGTGATTCATCAAATCCAATACCAGCTTTTCCGAAACTTGCTGGTCTTTGAGCTGAGAAAATATTCTGTTGTTTCTCTTCAGAAATAGCATATCTGTACTTCATTTTATCATCACCTGTCGAAGGATGATCAAATAGTAAATGCAGTGCATCCTTCAACTTGGTCTTATCTTTGGATTTAGACTTCTCTATTTCTTGCTTGACTGATTCTAGATCTTCTACCAACTTTTGAATCTTCATATCCCTTGATTCAAGTTGGACATCAAGTTCTTCCTTGAGAAGCTTCCCTCTACTCACCTCATCTTCCAGTTCATGCTTCAGCTTATCAACCATGTCATTTTTCTCCTTTACCTTCAATTTTTCTTGAGCGACAAAGTCAGAGCAACATGCATTCTCTTGTTGTAGCCTTTGATTTTTTTGAATTTCTGCAGACAACTGTGCTGCTAGATCATTATTTCTGGCTTTAAGAATCTATGCTTCATCTGACTTTTGACTCTCTTCATAATCACTAGCCTTTTGTTTTCCTTTCATTCTAGCCATCTTCTGCAGCTCTTCTGCATGTGAATCATTCTTCTCTGTTAGGTCAGTAACTATATCAATAAGCCTTTGATTTAAGCCTTTTAGCTTGTTGACCTCAATCTCCAATCCCTTGATCTGGATATCTTTAGATTTGGCTTCTTCAGTGTTTCCAACGTCACTTGGAATATTAGGTTCTTCGATGCTTTTGAATTGATCTTTCACTTTTCTATTCAAGCCATCGATCTCCCTTTTCTGTTCTTCAGTCTTAATCTTATACTCACTAACCGATTCTGAGTTCTCTCATGTTGATAACTTGAGTTTCTCAATTTCTTCCATCAACTCAGACTTCTCTTCTTCCTTATGCTGCATATAGAGTTTGGCATCATGAACAAATTTGTTGGATTTCTTTGTTTTTGCTCTCCAAACATCTATCTCCTCAAGAGCAGCCTCCAACTCAGCTCTCATATCTATTCTTCCTTCAATTTCATCTTCTGTTTCAGCATCACTCTGATGCTCATGTACTTCACTCATTCCAACATCATGATTGAGTGAATCAATCCTTTCCCTGTCAGATTCATCCATACCTTCCTTCAGTAAACTGTTTGATTCTTTTAATTGAATCACACTTTTTCCATACATACTTCCACACTGAGGAGTACCACATGACTTCTTCTTCTTCTTGGATGTTTTCCCTTCGCCATGGCTCACCGAGATAAGAGCAGACTAATTCTTTAAACACACAGATCGACTACCCCAAGTTGGAGAAAACAAATCTGATAACAACAACCTCCCTCTGATGCCAATTGTTAGGTCCAATAGGGGCCTATATACCCTGAGAGGGGGGGGGGGGGGGGTGAATCAGGGTATAGATATTCTTTTTCAAAGTTCTTCCTACCCCACTGGATCTTGACCACTTTATTACAAGGGTCACTTTGTTTTCTCTTGTGTGTAAACTATGACCACGTCTTTACTTCTTTATCTAATAATGATGCTTTGAATGCAATGCAGGGTAGAAAACAGGCAGACACAAAGATTTTTACTTGGTTCACCCTCACTGGGCTACGTCCAAGGAGCATACGCCGACAAGTTTCCGGTCGTACCAAATTCCACTAATCTTCACTAGATGTGGATACAAAGTTCGGGCTAGATCACTTCTATGCCCAGGATCACTGCCTTTACAATGTTTAGGGTCAGCTCACTGCTTTCCCAAGGGTCACTCCCTGTTTCTCTCTCTCTGGCTCACTGCCGGTGGAGAGGATCACCTTCTTCCTCTTCTTAAGCTCACTACTCTTGGAAGGAATCCACTCACAGTTTATAGACCTTTAGGTCTCTTCATTTGCATGAATGAATGCATCTTCCTCTGTGTGTAGATGCTCTGTTGAAGTAAAACTTTCACCCGTAGATGAATATCGCTTTGCACCGAAGGTATCGGGCAAACATCCATCTTCCACGCAGCCCGAAAACACTGCTGGAACAAACCTTACTTGGCGCGTAAGTCAATCTCGGCGCGCAAGTATCGGCGCGCAAGTCACAACGGGCGCGCAAGTCCTCCTCAGACACTTGCGCGACTCAAGCTTCCTCAACTCGAAACTTGTGCGACTCTCTTCCTTTTACGCCCAAAACAATATTGGCGCGCAACTGCCAACTGGCGCGCAACTTCTAACACCGGCGCACAACTTCAACCTCTGGCGCGCAAGTCCCACCTGCGCGACCACACACACCCCTTGCGCGACCACCACACCTGTGCGACGGGAGCTCTGAGTTGAACTCCAGTGGAAAATGAGGAGGGGTGGTCCAGTATTTATAGGCAATCTGACCACCCTGCGCAACGGCGCGCAAGTCACCTGCGCAACCCAATCTCAGCGCGCAAGTCTTCTCTCCTTTTAGACACTTGCGCGACCAACTCCCAAACTTGCGCGAACCTATTTCCTTAGCCATATTTTGGTCTTCTGATCTTGAAAAACATATGGCGCGCAAGTTTCCTATACTCCAAGTCCACGGCGCGCAAGTCCCTTTGCCAAAAACACTTTTCATCATTTGCCGATTTTCAGGCCCAAAAATTTGGCAAACACTGGAAAATGGCGCCACCTTGTATCTGATCTTTTGTACCGCCTCCAGATCATCCATTCCTTTTATCGAAGTTCATGAATCAAACATGGATCGTTGACCTCATCTCTTGAACTCGACATTCCACCATGAAATCCTCTTTGTCAACAAATTTGTATGTCATTGTTTTGTTTTGTCAACAATCAAAACTCAGATGTCCACTTTTTCAACAAACACAATCACCTCAAAAATGCTTCAATGATACCTTGAGGGATTTTTTCCCAAAAATCTCTCTCTTTGGGTTTGTTGACAACTCTTCCAAAAAAAAGATACGTCGTTGATTCTTCAGCCTCCATTCGCCTCATTGCGATTCTGATAGCGATCAAGGATTTACTCAACACATACTCTAAGCCCACATGAGCAATGCTCGGCGTGAGAAACAAGAGTAAATGAAAAGGTCATAAATGAATCACTTTATCTCTGACATCCACTGTTGACACCAAACTGATACCAATTTGAACTAAACTGATACCAATTGTTGATGGGCTTGTTGGAAGACCAATGTTTGGTTTGGAAATATTCGTACCACTGTCCAACACCACTCTTCTGCTTTTATCACAATCCTCAGCTGTCGTGATATCTTTTCTTTGATCGATCACTTCTAGCATCATCAGATTTAATATGCTCCCCCTTTCTGCTCACATCTTCAACACCTCTTTAGCCATACTTCCTGTGTTGTCCAAGCTAAGCTCTGGATAAGCACGTTCAATTGGCTTTAACTCCCCCTATCTGGCTGCTCCGCCTGTCAGCTTCTCCCCATATCATTCAAGATTTATCAAATCTCCACATTGTCTCCCCCTTGAACAATCACTTATTTTCTCCCCCTTTGTCAACGAACCCAAAGGACAGTCCTTTGTAGTCTGTAACATAGTAGAGAACACAGATCAACATATGAGGGAAAAACACATCATACCTCGGGGAGAGGGGGGGGGGGGGGGGTACACATCCACACGCTTTTAAGTGCGGGGAATCGACTGAACTCCCAGAGTCAGTCGATGCCTTTCAAATGCTTCCTTGGGTAAGGCCTTTGTCAGAATATCTGCAACCTGTAATTCTGTAGGCACATACTCCAACTTCACAATCCCTTGCTCCACCTTCTCCTTGATAAAATGATATTTAATCTCAATGTGCTTTGTCCTTGAGTGATGGATGGGATTTTTGATGAGATTTATAGCACTTGAGTTATCACACTGGATTCCGATCGGAGACTTCACTTCAACTCCCATATCTTCAAGCTGCTGCTTCATCCACAATAACTGTGTGCATGCTTGAGTGGCCGCAATATACTCAGTTTCTGCGGTGATTAATGAAATGAAATCCTGCTTCATGCTTAACCAAGAAATAGATAGTCCTCCAAGATAAAAAGCACCTCCAGATGTTGATTTCCTATCATCCGCTGAACCAGCCCAGTCTGCATCAGTATATCCCAATAACTCTGTCTGAGATTTGTCGTTGTATATCAGCCCGAAGTCCACAGTGCCCTTGATATACCAAATTATTCTTTTCACTAAAAGCATGTGACTTTCCTTGGGATTACTTTGATATCTCGCTGCTTGGCATGTGGCGAAAACAATATCAGGCCTTGTTGCGGTCAAGTACAACAGACTTCCGATAATTTGCCTATATTCTGTGATATTATCTGCCTTGCCATCCTCATCTTTTGATAATATCATCCTGGTAGCAACCGGAGTCTTCATCTCCTTGGAATTATCCATTCCAAACCATTCCAAAGCATCTTTGGCATATTTGGATTGAGAAATGAATGTTTCATTCCTGTCTTGTGTAACGTTGAAAACCAAGCTTCTTCAAATACTGATATAGCCTTCAGTACAATGCTTTTGGTGCTTGTTTCATCCCATATAACGCCTTCTTCAGCCTGAAAACTTTGTTATCATCCTTATGAATGAGAAAACCATCTGGCTGCTCAATATACACCTCTTCTTCCAAAAACCCATTTAGAAATGTAGTCTTTACAACCATATGGAACTTCTTTGAAGTTTCTTTGCCCGACAATGGCTAGGAATAATCTGATTGTCTCCTGCCTTACAATCGATGCAAATGTCTCATCACCATCTATTCCCTCTATCTGAGAGTCTCCTTTGCACATCAGTCGTGATTTATTCCGAATCACTGTGCCATATTCATTGATCTTGTCTTAATAGACCCATTTATTCCTGATGACATTATTTTCTGATGGCCTCAAAACAATCTCCCACATCTGGTTCTTCTCAATCTGATCAAGCTCTTCATTCATATCCTGAACCCAGTTTTCATTTCTAGCTGCATCAGAAAAGCATTTCAACTCAACCTGGGATATAAAAGATGTTTTCCTTAGTGATTCCATTCTCCTTGTCTGAGGTAGAGATGACAAATCACCAATGATATTTTGCATGTCAATTTCAGCTCATCTCTTTGACTATTGTGCAGATGAGGATTTTTCTTTTCTAAATCAGCATTAGTCACTTATGCTCCCCCTTTGTTGCTTTCCTCCTCATCATGTTTATCAGAACATTTCTCACTATTTCATTGTTCAGTGGAATCATTCCTTTCAACTACTTCTCGCAGCTTCTTGGTATCCTTAAAACAGTCAGTTGATACCATAATGTTAGATCAAAATAAATAATCATGAAATGCTTGATCATTGCTGCTTCTCCCACAGTACGTCTTATCTCAATAGACAACACCTGAGCTTGGTCATCCAATTATTTCCTTGATGAATCTGGCATCTGATTTTGTTGTTGAATGCTCCCCCTGTGTTACACAACACTTCTATCTGTTAGGCCCAATGGTATAGACCCATAACCATTCTTCTCCACGTGCAACATTTATACTAATCTGGGACTCCTCATTGAGCCATTAACAAAATCTATAAGCCTACTGAGTTGGAACTCGGTGTAGGAAACAAGAGATAAAGCTAATAACACAATCACTTTTAACTGTGCTCAGTTGCATCTTTTCTTCTTCATCCCTGGTTCCTGATTTTAATCAATTGAACCTGTAGAGCATATCAGATCTCCACTTCGCATCCTTAGATTCCACTTCCCCTTGGATCGTATCTCCCTAAAACCTGAAACACATCATTCATCAGTTAATAGCATTTATATACATAGGGAGAGGGGATTTTCTCGAAATCCTCGAGATGTGGATGATGGTTGATCCTGATGGGTCAACCCTTTGATTTTTTCTTGGAGGGCATCACACTCATTTCTTTCTTCTTCCAGTTGCCTAGCCAACTTCAACTGTTCTGGCCATATGACTAGGCATTCATTGGCTACATTCTGAGCCTTTTTCTGATATGTAGATTTAGTAGGCTTGGCCTTTCTCACCATTTGGGGTTTAAAACCACTAGTACATAGCTCAATCTTTGATGTTATTCCAAAATTCCATTTTTCTTGATTATTTCTCTGAGCAGGAATCTCTTTTCTTTCCATCATCCCTTGCTTCTTCCACCATTGCAAGGGTCTTCCTCTTTTCTCCACTACTTGTTGTGGCACACGACTTGAAAATTTTTCAATGCATTCTTTCATTATCTTCCTTTTATCAGATTTATGAGTTGCCACCCTATTTTTCATTGGTGGTGGGTCCTCCACTGAATGTACATTCTCCTTACTCATAGCTGTAGCGTTTCCTCCCCTTTTCTTCCAGATTTAGTCATGTTATTTCTTAGAGAGAGGTTGTGATTGTGACAGAGGAGGTGACTGATGCACCTTTCGTTCAGCTCCATGTGATTCCGCTGAGGCTCTAAGCCTATTTTCAAATTTACCACCATGTCTTCCAGTGTACGATTTCTCATTATACACTACTAGAGTCGGGAATCTCCTTTCACCTTCCTTTTCCTTCCCTGCATTCTTCTTGCTAGACTGTCTGGCCAAATGCCCATGATTAGAACATATGAAACATCTTCCATCAAAGACATACCCCATTTCATCATATCTATGTCAAGATGTTGATGTAGCTTGAGTTCTTCCTCTGAAATTGAGCTCCTGAGCTTCTTGACACATACTCATGGTGTGTTCCATTCTTCCACAGTAATAGAATCTAACAAATGCTTTCCTTTGAGAGACTCTTCTTTCTGATTTCTCATGATGCTTCATCTTATTCTCATATTTTGTACATTTTCTGTTTTCACAATACGAAATGTATTCCTGAGCCTATGTACAGAAGCTTGATGTGTGGCCTTGAATCCCACAGAAATAGCACATGTCGTCACTTCTTTTTGTAACTGACCTCTTAGGACTATCTCCAACACCTACTGGGTTTTCTCCACTCCTAGAACTATTCATGGCTCTCATATTATCATGAATGGGAGGTGATTCATCAAATCCAATACCAGCTTTTCCGAAACTTGCTGGTCTTTGAGCTGAGAAAATATTCTTTTGTTTCTCTTCAGAAATAGCATATCTGTACTTCATTTTATCATCACCTGTCGAAGTATGATCAAATAGTAAATGCAGTGCATCCTTCAACTTGGGATTATCTTTGGATTTATACTTCTCTATTTCTTGCTTGAATGATTCTAGATCTTCTACCAACTTTTGAATCTTCATATCCCTTGATTCAAGTTGGACATCAAGTTCTTCCTTGAGAAGCTTCCCTCCACTCACCTCATCTTCCAGTTCATGCTTCAGCTTATCAACCATGTCATTTTGCTCCTTTACCTTCAATTTTTCTTGAGCGACAAATTCAGAGCAACATGCATTCTCTTGTTGTAGCCTTTGATTTTTCTGAATTTCTGCAGACAACTGTGCTGCTAGATCATTATTTCTGGCTTTAAGAATCTGTGCTTCATCTGACTTTTGACTCTCTTCATAATCACCAACCTTTTGTTTTCCTTTCATTCTAGCCATCTTCTGCAGCTCTTCTGCATGTGAATCATTCTTCTCTGTTAGGTCAGTAACTATATCAATAAGCCATTGATTTAAGCCTTTTAGCTTGTTGACCTCAATCTCCAATCCCTTGATCTGGATATCTTTAGATTTGGCTTCTTCAGTGTTTCCAACGTCACTTGGAATATTAGGTTCTTCGATGCTTTTGAATTGATCTTTCACTTTTCTATTCAAGCCATCGATCTCCCTTTTCTGTTCTTCAATATTAATCTTATACTCACTAACCGATTCTGAGTTCTCTCGTGTTGATAACTTGAGTTTCTCAATTTATTCCATCAACTCAGACTTCTCTTCTTCCTTCTGCTGCATATAGAGTTTGGCATCATGAACAAATTTGTTGGATTTCTTTGTTTTTGCTCTCCAAACATCTATCTTCTCAAGAGCAGCCTCCAACTCAGCTCTCATATCTATTCTTCCTTCAATTTCTTCTTCTGTTTCAGCATCACTCTGATGCTCATGTACTTCACTCATTCCAACATCATGATTGAGTGAATCAATCCTTTCCCTGTCAGATTCATCCAGACCTTCCTTCAGTAAACTGTCTGATTATTTTAATTGAATCACACTTTTTCCATACATACTTCCACACTGAGGAGTACCACATGACTTCTTCTTCTTCTTGGATGTTTTTCCCTTCGCCATGGCTCACCGAGATAAGAGCAGACTAATTCTTTAAACACACAGATCGACTACCCCAAGTTGGAGCAAACAAATCTGATAACAGCAACCTCCCTCTGATACCAATTGTTAGGTCCACTAGGGGCCTATATACCCTGAGAGGGGGGGTGAATCAGGGTATGGATATTCTTTTTCAAAGTTCTTCCTACCCCACTGGATCTTGACCTCTTTATTACAAGGGTCACTTTGTTTGCTCTTATGTGTAAACTATGACCACGTCTTTACTTCTTTATCTAATGATGATGCTTTGAATGCAATGTAGGGTAGAAAACAGGTAGACACAGAGATTTTTACTTGGTTCACCCTCACTGGGCTACGTCCAAGGAGCATACGCTGACAAGTTGCCGGTCGTACCAAATTCCACTAATCTTCACTAGATGTGGATACAAAGTTCGGTCTAGATCACTTCTATGCCCAGGCTCACTGCCTTTACAATGTTTAGGGTCAGCTCACTGGTTTCCCAAGGGTCACTCCCTATTTCTCTCTCTCTGGCTCACTGCCGGTGGAGAGGATCACCTTCTTCCTCTTCCTAAGCTCACTGCTCTTGGAAGGAATCCACTCACAGTTTATAGACCTGTAGGTCTCTTCATTTGCATGAATGAATGCATCTTCCTCTGTGTGTAGATGCTCTGTTGAAGTACAACTTTCACCCGTAGATGAATATTTCTTTGCACCGAAGGTATCGGGAAAACATCCAGCTTCCACGCAGCCCGAAAACACTGCTGGAACAAACCTTACTTGGCGCGCAAGTCAATCTCGGCGCGCAAGTATCGGCGCGCAAGTCACAACGGGCGCACAAGTCCTCCTCAGACACTTGTGCGACTCAAGCTTCCTCAACTCCAAACTTGCGCGACTCTCTTCCTTTTACGCCCAAAACAATATTGGCGTGCAACTGCCAACTGGCGCGCAACTTCTAACACTGGCGCACAACTTCAACCTCTGGCGCGCAAGTCCCACCTGCGCGACCACACACACCCCTTGCGCGACCACCACACCTGCGCGACGGGAGCTCTGAGTTGAACTCCAGTGGAAAATGAGGAGGGGTGGTCCAGTATTTATAGGCAATCTGACCACCCTGCGTGACGGCGCGCAAGTCACCTGCGCGACCCAATCTCGGCGCGCAAGTCTTCTCTCCTTTTAGACACTTGTGCGACCAACTCCCATACTTGCGCGAACCTATTTCCTTAGCCATATTTTGATCTTCTGATCTTGAAAAACATATGGCGCGCAAGTTTCCTATACTCCAAGTCCACGACGCGCAAGTCCCTTTTCCAAAAACACTTTTCATCATTTGCCGATTTTCAGGCCCAAAAATCTGGCAAACACTAGAAAACGGCGCCACCTTGTATCTGATCTTTTGTACCGCCTCCAGATCATCCATTCCTTTTATCGAAGTTCTTGAATCAAACATGGATCGTTTACCTCATCTCTTGAACTCGACATTCCACCATGAAATCCTCTTTGTCAACAAATTTGTATGTCATTGTTTTGCTTTGTCAACAATCACAACTCAGATGTCCACTTTGTCAACAAACACAATCACCTCAAAAATGCTTCAATGATACCTTGAGGGATTTTTGCCCAACATTTATATATTGTTTTGAAAATTTTTTTAGAGTCATTTTTTTGAATATATTAATTTATTTTGTCAGTTATAATTGGTGCATTGTTAAAAAAATAATTATTTGAAAATAACTGTTTTACTTTTATCGTGACAATTAACATTAATCTTAGTTATCTTGTTGTTATGCATAAAAAATAAATTCAATTTTTTACGTAATATAAACTTTTTGATATCAAATATTAAATGTATTTTTTAGATTTAATTTTTATAAGTGATTAAAACTAATTTTTAATATAAGCGAATAAAATAATTTTCAGATTAAAATATCACTTAATTTTCAAGAACATTAAACATGAGTTTTATATATTCAACATAGTAATTTCAAATGAATCATTTTACTCTATAAAAAAATATTTTTTCTCAGAAATTTTTATAATTTTTAAATAATACTTACTTCATGATAAAGTTATAAACATCACAGTATCGATAAAAATGTTATATTTTTACTGTTCACTTAAAAATCAATTATTTTATAAAAATATAAAAAATTTATCCTAAGATAATAATATTATTATATATATCCAAAAATTAATTTAATTTGATCAAATTAAAATTTTAAAATTTTCAATTAAACTTTTAAATAAAAACAATAAAGATATAATGAAAACTATTTTCATTAGAAAATAAATTTTAAAATTCTAACCGTTCTTAATATTATTTACTATTAATTAAATATTAGATTGGTTTTATATTATTTATATCTAAAATATATTTAATATATTTATTTTCACTAAATAAATCTCATAAAATCTAATTTTAGAAAAAAATACTTTTTTTAAGAATAAAATGATCACGTCAATTTTATCAATGTGTTAGTAAATAATTTTTTTCATTAAAATTCAAAAATGAGAAATTTTTAAGATACCGGTGATAAATAACTTATTAAAATAGTAGTTACATGATTATATAATACTAATTTCTAGTTACATATCCCCTCAAGATCTTCACACAAGATTTAAATATACAGTAAGCTCTTGTAGCAGTTGCAGGTGGTGATTCCACTAGCATGGATCTTGTGAAAATTTACATGAGTTTTTTATTCTATCTAATATTATTTAATTCATTCCATAATTTTTGGAGTTCAGCTTGGTCTTGGTCTAGGGAAAACCCTTGTGATGCTACCTCCTTTGCAAGCTCAGACAAATGAGATTCATAAGGGATACTTCCACTACTCAATTCCATTTTTTCCCTTTTCTTTATATATTTTATAATATAGTTACTTACTTTTATAACCTATAATTCAAAGTCTATATTATAACACTTAAAGTTAATGTTTTTATTTTATACTTTTACAATTTATTTTAGTTCGGTGTAGCATACAAAAAATCTATTTAAAAAATTACGCTTTAGAGAAAAAATATTATAAAATATTAGGGTGATAAATCCTAACTCATCATATTTCCCATGTTCAACCAACCCCTTTTGAACTTTAGAAGCATCATTAAATTCTCCCCGATTTCATTCCTTTTCAATAGTATTTCTTCATTTTTTTTTCAGATCTATAATTTCTCTTCAGAATCATATTTTTGAGGGAATAAGAGGGAATTTTCAATCTGAAATAGTATAGGAAATATCATGAATATCCTGGGATGAAATCAAGAATATTTTTCCATTGTTCCCATCATGATTTTTCTCCAAAAATAGAAATGAAATTTTTTTTACAAAATATTCTTTAAATTTAAATAGATTCATCCAAACATATTTTCTAGTTTCTTTTCTACCCCCAACACTTGAATTCAAATTTTGTTATAAAAAATATTATAGATCATGGTAGACAAGGATATTTGTATTGTGGATGCCTAAAAAAGTAATTCATGAAAAAAATGGATATAGGGATTAATATAAAGGTATTATTGAAATAATGGTCATTGAAAAAGGAGTTTTAAATCAATAGAATTCCAAAATAATTTTTGTACAAGGCCCTTTAATTCTATATTTTTTAACTAGTTTACTCAGCATGTTTTGGTTATTCAAGCATGTCTTGGTTCTCTCAAGAAAGTGGAAATTATAAATAAGATGTCAAAGTTATATTTTAATCCTCATAAGTATGTAATTTAAAATATAGGATAATATTTCATGGCATGATTTTAAAAATCAGCGGGATTTGCATGAAATTCATTCAAATATAATTTAAAAAAAATTCAATTTAGAATTCATTTAAAGTGAGAGAATGGGTCAAATTAGTTTCTTCACATTAGAATAGATTCAAAATCTGAAAGCCCATTCAAATTAATCTCATTGATTTAAAAAAAATACTAAAATTGAAAAGGAAAACACACAATTGTTTTTTGAAAAGAACAAAAAAATCAGAAAAATAGAAATTTGAAATAATATTGATACTACCAAGGTTTCCATATAATTAATTGATACAATGTTCTAAATTTATTCAACTTGATTTATCATGTAAGTATATTTTAAATGGAATCACAACATAAAATCAACATGGTGGGTTTTCATTGATAGATAAGGTAGAGGAGTTTAATCTCTTATAATAGTCATTGGGGTAGACTTTTATGGAATATATTTATCCTATATCAATTAATAGTGAATGAGTTCCAATTTTATTTTTTAATAAGATGTAAAACCCACAAATGGGATATATTAGTAAATGTTAAAGTGTCTTCCCTGTTAAAATGAAGTTTACCTAGCATAAAATTCATCCATTAGTTGTATAAATTCACTTAGTACCTAGGCTTGAATTCATTTTATGGAATCAACTTTTCATGATCCACTATTTTCCTTTCCTTATGATTTTTCAAATTCCCAAAGGATTCTCTCTTGATTTCTTCTAACTCTTGTAGATAGAATATACTCTCTTTCCCAACTTTATACTGGTCCATATTTACTTCCTTAGCCATCCAATATGCTTTATGTTCTAGTTATTAATTTAGATGACATATTTTACCATACAAAATCTGTAGGGGATCATCCCTATAAGTGTATTTCACACTATCATATAATCCTATAAGGTATCTTCCAGCCTTTGGATCCAGCCTTTCCTATTTGGTTTTATAGTATTTTACAAAATTATATGGATATCTTAATTCAAAACTTTAACTTGAATATTTGTTTATGAATGTTAAGGGGTGGATGTCTTGTGATGTAGTAAATATTTCCTTATAAAATCATCCATTATCCTAATGTAAAAGTGAGTTCCTCAGTCATCGATAATGGATTTTGGTACTCAAAAACCTAGAAAATACAAAAGCACACAAAACCTTAGCATTATTAGTTTTTGTGGCCTTAGATTAAACCCATTGAGAAATATAATCTACCTAAAGTAGAATAAAATAGTTACAAAAATATATGGAAAAATGTCCCATAAAGTCTATACTATAGACATAAAAAATTTCACAAAAGATGATGGGTTTTAGGGAATTTCTTATCACTTTAAAATATTTCCAAGAAACTATAATTCATCATATTTTTTTTGTAAAACTCATGTGAATATTTGAATGAAGTGGACTTATAGATTCAAGATTCCAAGACCTCCCTCATAGTTATGTGAGGTCTAAAATGGACTCCATAAGCTAGTGTGCGATAGAATTAAAAAATAGACTCAATTTTACTTGGATGAAAACATCATAATATTACATTATCATTGAATATTTTCCACATGTATGGGTATTAAAAAATGTAAAATCTAGATTTAGATTTATGTATTTGAATTTTTTGGGAGTTTGGATGAGATGGACCTGGGAAATTAACAAATAATTTTCCATATTTGCATACCTATGTACTTCTCCTTCAATCAAATATAACTTTTCTTATAGTAGGTGGTCATCCAATGGGTCCTGATCTAAAAATTATTCTTCCACATTTTTGGTTAATTAACCAAGGTGACCAGCTACTTGATTTTCAGATCCTTTCTTATTCTTAATCTCTAGTTTTAAATCTTAATGGAGTAACATTCACCTTACCAACCTAGTATCAACATCTTTATTCTTCACCCATTAACTAAGGGCTGCATGATTAAAAAATATAGTGAATTTAGTTACAAGAAAATAATATATGAATTTATGTAAAGAAAAAAAATTATATAAAACTTTTTTCCAGTGGTTTTATTGTTGATTTGGGTAGAATCCAAGGTCCTCATGAAATTAATTTTTTTTTGTTTTTTTCAATTATTTAGAAAAAAACCCCCAAAATATTGGTTTGAATCATCACAAAGTATCTCAAAGGTGTTCTCTTAGTTGTGTGTCTGCCTCACTGGTGGGGTGATTAATATACTATTTAATTCATAAAACAATTCTTTATACTCAAAATTTAAATCAAAACCATCATGTTAAAGAGTAACTAATATTGAGGACGAAAAACCTTACTAATGTCCTTGATAAATCTTCTATAAAAACTTATATGTCCTAAGATAGATCTAACATGTTTCACATAAGTTGGGAAAGGAAAATAATTTATCACATCGATTTTAGATTTATCCAACTTACTGATTTTTTGTGAGATTACATTCCCAAGTACTATTACTCTTTCCAATATGAAATGAAACTTTTAAAAATTCAAAATAAGATCTTTTCAATGTATATTTTCAATTTTTTATCCATATTTTACAAAAAATGATAAAAATAATTAAAAAAATAGGTAAATAATCTAAGAATACTTTTATGAAATCCTTAATGTTATATGAGAATATACACACCATGTATCTTTGAAATTTACTTGGGGCATTAAATTATACAAATGGTATCATTTTATAAGAAAAGGTGTCAAAGTGAAAATGTAAAGACCCCAACCCCAGTAGCACAGATCCAGTGCCCTACTTTATTACATTGTCATAAGATACAAGAAATCACATCCCAAAGGACCAAATAGTTTAGTATTATTGGTAAACTAGATACATATTTGAAATTATAATTACATTTTTGACATAAAAAATAAAAAAGTATTTTCTTTGAGAACACCACTATTACCCTTAGGGTAACCCTGCATATCAATCATAATAAACTTTTTGGAAACCTGGGAAAAAATAAAAATATTCAAGGGATGAGCTCAAATTCTTAGTAAGGGTTAGGTAAAATGGAATCTAACTTTAATTAATAAGTATAATCATTATGGAAATGTAAATAACTGAAAAAAACATTCCAATCAATAAACCAAGAATGAAAATACATCCATATATTTTGTGAAATTGAAAATATCAAGTAAAGTAATAACTCAATTAAAATTGTATGAAATTCTCAATTATTAGATGTTATGTGTCTAGATTCCAAAACTTTATACCTTAAAGATGTTTCACTAGATGGTTTAAATCTGTGGGTAGAAACCCATACGATTCTTCTTAGAAACAAACATGAAGGGTTTTTCGCCAACTAATTTCCTATCATGAGACTACTGATGCATCGAGGGGATTGCATTAATAGGTACACAACCCATAGGTAATGCATCAAATGGTCTCAAACCCATGTCATAACTATCCAAATCATTACTCATATATCTAATAATAGATTTAAAAATACATCGTTAAATCAAAGTCTCTCATACCAGTTAAAAATATTTGAATCATAATCCCCATAAAAGTAAATAATTATAAAATTAAACATTGAATACCATAAATATAAATAAATTAATTAAATGATATATAAAAGGGGAATTACAACACAAAATATAAATAAGTGGTGAATAAGGCATATCTCATAGAAATAAACGTGAGATGAAAAACCCATGCCTTACGCTTTACCTTAATTGAACATGATTTAACCTTATGTATAATGGTTTAAATAATGTTATAATTTATAATAGATCCATATTTATATTTATTATATCATATATGATCCTCTTATATCATTTCATTACTCTTTTATTAATAATATTTTGTTATTACCCTTGTTTCAGGTGTTAACTGCTTCATTTTTCTATGCATGTTTTGTCATATAGGTCCCAGTTCTTGTATATAAGATATAGTTAAATAATATACAGAATGAGGTTAAGGTCATAGATATCCTATTTATTTATTATATATATATATATATATATTTTATAATAAATCTTTAATGGTGAACATATAAAATGAATTTCATCGCATCGTGAAGACAATAGGGCGTACGTACGCACGAGCGACAATATCACCCCCTTAATGGTGAAAGGGTAAGGAAGTGGATGAATTATTAATTTTTATAGAATCAATACCATTTAATAATTATAATATATATATATATATTACTTCCATCATTATACCCATCCAATTAAAGTTGTGATGAAAAACATATTACATCACGATGTGGAGACACTAAGCCATACGTACGCATGCGCAATGATTTTGTTTTTCTTATGATGAATAAAGGGAAAAATATGGTTGTATCACAATCATAATAAAATCTCAGTATATATATTATATTTAATTTATAACTTTATCATAGAAAAAACTCATAAAGAGGAAGGATAAGAAGAAATAAACTTGAAAGAGTGAGTAATGATGATTACCTCTTCTTCAATGATATTTCTTTAGATATCTTCTTAAGGGATCTAGGGTTGGTATTTTGGAAGGAAAAAAACCACCAGGACATGTCTAAGGAAATTGGGAGGATAAATTAACATAGTTTGGTCGAGATTGAATGCTCAAGGTGGTGAAATTTAATGAAGAAAGAAGTGCCATTTTGTAATTGCGGTGAGGGGCACCCTTGGAAATCCTCAAAATATTAAATTATAATAAATTAATTTTATATCCAAATACAATAAAAAAGAAAAGTATTTGAATATATTATGAGATAAGGTTTTAATATCATCATCTAATAAATTTTATTACATGTTCTGGATTTACTTTAAACTGTATCATTTTGATTCACTTTAGTTAATATATGTTAATTTTCATTATGGTAACAATTTATTTAATATTAAAAGAAGGTATTTTTTTACTTATAAAATGTCAAAATGACCATAAATAAATAATTTATAAAATTTTAGAACAAATAATAATAAATTTTTATTTTACAATGTTTATTATTATTTTTAAATAATTTAATTAAATATTATTTTGATAAAATATCACTAGTGTCAATTTTGACACTACTCATTAATTTGGCCTTTAAGAAAATAAGATAGCAAGATAACTTAAAAGAAATTTAATACAGCCATATTATGTCATAATTATCTATAATCTTTTTTGGATAACCTTAATAAATTCAAATTATATTTATTTTAATTTTTTTAATATCATTTATTTGATTGTTTCATTAATAAAATAACTACTACTTCATTATTGTATAATTATTTATGGTAATTACTTATTCAATAAAAATTAAAAATAAATTACCATGATGTAGATAAATATTTTATATTTAAAAATATTATCTATAGTTTAATATATATTCTGAATAACACCATGTTAAAAATAATATAGTTATTAATATAGGAATGTGACATCTTTGTCTTTCCTTAAATACAATATTATAAATATCATGACCTCATTCAAATGGTTCCCAAAAATCATAAATAAATTTATTTCCTAGAAATAATTTTTTTATGTTCTAAATGGACACTTATATTCATTCACAACCTACCTTTCTCCCCATGTGGACACATAAGATATATATAAGACAAATAAAGTGACATTTGCGATTTTCTTTAATTTAAATAACATGAAAGTAATTATTATGTAAAAGTTTCCATTAAAAAACTCAAATTATAAAATTAGGTGTTAAGGGTCTCATATAAATTATTCAATAAATTTTTGGGAAATTTTTGGGTAATTTTATAATCTTTATCATATTATTTTCACCATAAATTACCCTATTTACCATTAACCGTGGTAAAAAATTTCTAAAGTTATTGTTCATATTAGAATAAAAATAAAATGAACCCATTTAATAAATTTGGACCTTATGACTAAAAATATGGAATCCAATTTTTAAAATTCAAAACAAAAAATTTATATAATTTAATTTAATATTAACTTGATAAAACGAAACTAAAAACAGTTTTCTTAAAAATGCATTTTAATCCCAAAAATGTACTCGTACAAAAATAAGGTATAATGATGATTAAAATTAAATGAATTATATTTTTTATAACTAAATATTATTTAATTTACATTTAGATCAAATTAAAATAAAAAATAGAAATTTTTATATAATGAAATCAAGAGTTTTATAAAAACCTGTATTTTTCACTATTCACTAGAAAATAAATATTTTCAAAAAATACCAAAATTTTACCCTAAGATAATTTTTACATAAATATTTTAAAAATTATTATTTTTTTAAATATAATTTATAAAAGTTTCAATATTTATTTTCAAAAAAATTTCTCCATTAAAAGGTGGTAAAATTTCCATTATAAAAATATAGCCATTTATGTGTAAAATTGGATTTATTATTATCTTATGACTATAAAAATATTTTTAATGAATGTAAAAATATTTGACTGAATATATAATAAATAAATTTCATAATTTGGTTAATACTATTTAGTCTTTATAATTTAACGTCTAGGTGATAATGGTCACATTTTAAATAGTATATCGTGGTTTTAAACTCGGTGGTGCGTGAAACATAAGATATCAAATAAGTTAAATTTAAAAACAGACATACCACAAAATCTTGGGGTGTTACATTCTCCCCTACTTAAAAAAATTGTGTCCTTGTAATTTAATCTTGTGATTGGTAATCATGGATTTTTCATTTTAAAATACCCTTGTGGAAATACCACATCCTCGCCAGAGTTATTACAACTTCCTCTTAAATTGAGGGAAAGGAAAATGTGATGGTCAATAAAAAACAAGGTTTCCCTATAGTAGAACATTAGTGGGAAGTGAAGAAATTAGTATGTAAAATAAATATATCAAATAAGTTCTGATGGATAGTGATAGAGAATATGGTCATTAGAAAGTACACCATCACAAAACCGTTAAATTGTGATTGGTTAAAAGACCATTTATTTCATAGTAAGAAAAGTAAATGGATAAATTTTTTGTTACAAAATAATTTTCCTAGAGTTGAGGTATTATTTTACTATATATATAGGCACTTGAGAAAATAAAATTACTTGATTTCTTTCCATTTCATAAACATAATATCATCAATTTTTATGCTTCGATCCATCTCTACTTGATTTCTTAAACCAAAATATGGATATTCAAGATGAATTTTTATTCATAAATAACTTTTATCAAACAATCAATAATTTATTAATTTAACCAAAGGAAAAATGGATATCTATATCTTCCAATATGATAAATCATATTTTAACCTCAAACAACAATATCAAAACTTCATCTTAATCCCTTTCATAAGTAGTTACCTTAATAATCATTCAAAACACTTCTGTACAAATTAAAAGTCCAAAAATATAGAAGGATGGTCACTACATTTCCAAAATCAACTTAACATTAGATTCTTAAAACAATATAATGGAGCTCTTATTGTCACATACCAGATATATGAATACCTTAATATTTTTTAAACCTTTATGAAACATGAATGATTCCAAGAGTAAAATATCATATTGTTGAATATATTTCTTAAATACAAACATCTAATAATTATAGTATAACATAAAACATCAAATCAATAACTACATTTATGGTCACTAATACTATCCCATAAACATCTATTTATTATTATCTCAACATCAAGCACATATTTTGGGTTATATTTCCCAGATCATGTGTTTTCCAAAAAATAAACTTACAATAGAATCACTTATATTGGTTACTGGTGATATTCATCATATAATTCCAATTTCTTAAAGAATAATTAATATAGTAAAATAATTATATATCTAATTATTATTATAAATAGATTAGTGTTGATGAAATAATTCTTGAATCCAAATACACAAGAACTTCAATCATTATACTTCATTCTTAAACCATTAACTACGCTTAAATATCTAATGACTTAATAACTCCTTCCTTCCATTTGTCTTTTGTAGTATCTTAATCATCAGTAGTAAAACCATTACATGTATAACCTTTCTTATTCTAACCATTGACAAAAACCCAAATAACAATTTGAGAAACACTAATCATACTAATATAGTCTTGAATAATCATTTATATGATATCTAAATAATGACATCTTATTCTCAATATACGAGTCCATAGGTTTAACCTAGGTTATCATTGGTATTAAAAAATCTATAGGATGATATCCCATACTTATACTTATACTCAAAGTTAGTCATATTCTTATATTTACTAATATATTTTTTCCTAAATGTAGTTCCCAAGGTTTCTACTAACATGCTCTGATACCTACTGTAAAGACCCAGACCATAGTATCCCAGAACCAGTGCCTTACATTATTATATTGGCATAATATACAATAAATAACATCCCAAAAGACCAAATAGTTTAGTAGTATTTGTAAACTAGATATATATTTTAAATTCAAATTACATTTTAGATATAAAATACTAAAAATATTTTCTATGAGAATACCATTATTCCCCATAGTGTAACCATGTATATCAATCATAATAAACTTCTTGGAAACCTGGGGAAAAGTAAACATAAGAAAGGGGTGAGATAAAATTCTCAATAAGGGTTAGGTACAACATAATCTAACTTGAATCAAAAAGTATAATCATTATAGAAATGTTAATAATCGAAAAATACATGCTAATCAATAAACTGAGAATGAAAATGCATTCAGAGTTTTTATCGTAGTGAAAATATCATGGAAAGTAATAACTGAATTCTAAATGTAGAAAATTATTAATTATTGGATTTCATGTATCTGTCACTTGAACCATTATACTGTCAAGGCCTTTCACAAGGTGGTTTTAGTCTGTGTGTTGAAACCCGTCAGATTCTGCTTGGAAACAAACGTGAAGGGTTTTCTACCAACTGATTTCATCTCATGAGACTAATGATGCATCAAGGGGATTAAATTAACTAGTAACCATCCCATAGGGATTACATTAAATGGTCCCTAAACAGTGTCATACTAGTCCAAATCATTCCTTATATGTCTAATAATTGATTTAAAAAGATATATTTTTATCAAAATATCTTATACCACTTTGAAATATTTGAATCATAAGACCCATAAAAGTAAATAATTATCAAATAAAACATTTAATACCACAAAGATATATAGATTAATTATATGATATATCAATGGTTAAGTACACCATAAAAAATAAATAAGCGGTGAAGAAGGCATGTCTCATAGAAATACAAGTTAGATGAAAAACCCTTACCTTACGCTTTCCCTTAATTAAACATTCTTTAACCTCCTGTATAATGGTTTAAATAAATTTATTAATTTATAAAAGAAACATATTTATACTTATTATATCATATATTATCCTATTATATTATATTATTACTCATTTGTTAGAAATATTTCGTTATTACCCATGTTTCGGGTGTTAATTGCTTCATTTTTCTATGCATGTTTTGTCATGTAGGCTCTAGTTCTTGTAAAAAGGATATAGTTACATAATATCCAAAAATATATTAAGGTAATATATATCCTATTTATTAATTATATATATATATTTTATAATTATTATTGAATGGTGAACATGGATAATGAACCGTATCGCATCATGGAGACTGTAGGTTGTACGTATGCACGAGCGACCGTATCATTCCTTTAACGGTAAAAGGGTAAGGAAGTGGATGATATATTGATTTTATCAGAATAAAAACCATGTAATAATTATCATATATGTATATATATATGTATATATTATTTCCATCATTATACCCATACAAGTAAAGTGGGTATAAAAAACAAATTACACTATGACGTGGAGACGGTAAGCTGTACATACGCACACGCGATACTTTCATTTTTCATAGAATGGATAAAGGTTGGAATATAGTTGTAACATAATCATAATAATATCTTAATATATATATGATATCGGATTTTTCACTTTTTCAAGGAAACAACTCATGAATAATAAGTAGAAGGAGAAAGAAACTTGAAAGAGTGAGTAAGGATGATTACCTCTTTTTCGACGAACTTCCTTTTTATATCTTCTTAAGGTATCTAGGGTTGGTATTTTAGAAGTAATAGAACCACTAGAACTTGGATAAGGATGTTAGTATGGAAAATTTATAGAGTTTTGTCTAGCTAGAATTCTCAAGGTGGTGAAATTAAATGAAGGAAATAGTGCCCTTTTGTAATTGAGGTGAAGGGAACCCTTGGAAATACTCAAAATATTAAATTATAATAAATTTATTTTCTATCCAAATACAACCAAAAGAATAAGGATTCAAATATATGATGAGATAAGGTTGTAATATCATCCAAAAATAAAATTTCAACATGTTTTTGTTTTACTTTAAACCTTATCATTTTGATTGACTTTAGTTGACATATTTTAATTTTAATTATGGTAACAATTTATTTAATATTAAAATGTAGTATTTTTACTTATAAAATGTTAATTGGACCACAATTGAATAATTTATGACATTATTTATGAAATAATAATCATTTTTTATTTTTTATAGATTTTATATAATTTTTAAATAATTTAATAAAATATTATTTTCATAAAATATCATTAGTGTCAATTTTTGACACTATTCATTACTTTGGCCTAAAGGAAAATAATACAACAAGTTAAATTCAAAGAAAAATATTTAATAAAAACCTAATATTTTATAATAATCTATAATTTATTTGGATAACCTTAATAAATTCAAATTATATTTATTTTAATATTTTTAATATCATTTATTTGATTGTTTTATTAATAAAACAATTACTGCATCATCATTGTATAATTATTTAAGGTAATTATTTATTCACTAAAATTTTAAAAAAAATTCCATAATGTAGATAAATATTTTATATTTAAAAATAATATCTATAGTTGAATATATATTCCAAATAACACCATGTTAAAAATAATTTATTTATTAAAATATTAATGTGACATCTTTATCTTTTCTTTAAATAAAATATTATGAATATCATAACCTCATCCAAATAGTTTTCAAAAATCATAAATAAATTTATATCTTGGAAAAAGGTTTATTAATTTAAAAATGGACACTTATATTGATTCACAACTTACCTTTTTACCCCATGTGGACACATAAAAGATATATAAGACAAATAAAATGACATTTGTAAACTTCTTTAATTTAAATAATATAAAAGACATTATAATGAAAAAGTGTCCATTAAATAACTAAAATTATAACATTAGGTGTTAAGGGTTGATTATAAATTATCCAATAAAATTTGGTAAAAATTTATGGCAATTTTATTATCCATATCATATTATTTTTACCCTAAATTGCCCTATTTACCCTTACCCGTGGTAAAAAATTACCAAAGTTACTATTCATATTGGAAAAAAATAAAAGGAGAATATTTAATAAATTTGGAACTTATGATTAAAAATATGGAATAAATTTTTCCAAATTCAAAATATAGAAGTGAAAGAATTTAATTTAAAATTAAACTGATAAAACGCAATAAAAAACAATTTTCTTGAAAATGCATTTTTATGCCAAAAAATGTTCTTATACCAAAATAAGGTATAATGATTATTAAAATGAAATTTATTATATTTTTTATAAATAAATAGTATTTAAGTTACACTGAGACCAAATTAAAATCATAAATAGACATTTAATATAAAGAAAATTGACAATTTTATAAAAATCGGTATTTTTCACTATTCACTGGAAAATAAATATTTTCCAAAAAATACCAAAATTTCACCCTAAGATATTTTTTATATTATTATTTTAAAAATAAAGTTTATTTCTTCAATATAATTTATAATAGTGTCAAAATTTAGTTCTAAAACAAGAGACCCATTAAAAGGTGGTAAAATTACCTTTAGAAAAATATAGCATTTTCTGCATAAAATTGGATTTATTATTTTCTTATGCCTATAAAATAATTTGGATGAATGTGAAAATATTTGATTTAATATATAATATATAAATTTAATAATATGGTGAATACTATTCATTCCCACCAATTTAACGATTAGGTTAAAATAATAACATTTTAAATAGTTTATCATGGTTTTAAACTCGGTGTTGCTGAAACATAAGCTATCAAAGAAGTTAAATTTAAAAAGATACATACCATAAAATATTGCGGTGTTAAATTATACCCAACTTAAATAAATTTCATCATTTCAATTTAATCTTATGAATTATAATCATGGAGTTGTCATTTTAAAATACCCTTGTGGAGATCCCACATCATAAATAGGGTTATTAGAACTTCCTTTTAAATTGAGGGAAATGACAATGTGATGGTCTCAAAAAAACTTGGTTTCCCTATAGGATAACATTATTGAGAAGTGAAAAAATGGTCATGAAAAAAATTCTATCAATTAAGTTCTAATTGAGAGTGATAAAGAATATGATTATTAGAAATTCTACCATTACAAAACCATAAATTTGTGATCGGTTAAAAGACCATTGATTTATTAATAAGAAAAGTAAACAGATAATTTTTTTGTTCAAAAATCATTTTCCTTGTGTTGAGGGATTATTTTACCATTTAGATGATTACTTGAGAAAATAAAATTACTCCTTTTCTTTCCATTTCATAAGAATAACCTCATCATTTTTTTGTGCTTCAATCTATATCCACTTTGTTTCATAAACCAAAAAATGGATATTAAAGATGAATTTTAATTCCTAAAGCAATTTTATCAAATGATCCATAAGTAATTCCTTCAGACAAAATAAAAATGGTTATCACATGTTTTCCAAAATTATAAATCATACTTTAACCTCAAACAATAATATCCAAAGTTCAACTTAATCCATTCCATAAGTAGTTACCATAAGACCCATTCAAAACACTTCAGTCCAAATTAAAAGTCCAAAAATTTAGAAGTAAGGTTACTAAATTTCGAAAATCAACTTTACATTAGATTATCCCAATGAATTAATGTAGCTCTTATTATCACATACCATATATATGAATACATTAATCCCCTTTAAACCTTTATGATTTATTCATGCTTGTAAGAGTAAAATCTCATGTTATTGAATATATTCCTTAAATAAAAACATATAATAATTCTAGAAAAACATAAACCATTAAATCAATAACCAGCTTTATAGTCACCAATATTATCCCATAAACATATATTTATTAATATCTCAACATCAAGAATAGATTTTGAGTTATCTTTTCCAAATCACGTGTTTCCCAAAAGATCAACTTACAATATAATCTTTTATCTTGGTTATTGGTGCTATTAGTCACATGCTTCCAATTAATTGAAGAATAATTACTATAGTAAAATCCTTATATATCTCATGATTCTTATAACCAAAGCACCATTGATTACATAATTCTTAAATCCAAATACACAATAACTTTAATCATTCTATTTCATTCTTAAACCATTAACTACGCATCATCATCTTTTTCATTAATACCTTATTCCTTTCATTTCTATTTTCTAGTCTCTTCATTATCATTAGTACAACCATTAACATTATAACCTTTCTAATTCTAACAATTTTCCAAAACCTAAATCACAATTCAATAAATACTAATTATAGTGATATAGTAATGGAGAATCATTTATAGGATGTCTAAATCATGACATCTTCTTCTCAATAAATGAGCCCATAGTTTTAGCCTAGGTTATACATGGTATTAAAAAATATATAGAATGATATGTTGTACTTATACTTATCTTAAAAGTCTATCATAGGGTTATATTCCCTAATTTATGTTTTCCTAAATTCAGTTCCTAAGGTTTCTAGTAAACTTTCTCTGATACCAACGATAAAGATCCATACCATAATATATCGAATCTAGTGCCTTACTTTGTTTAATTTTCTAAAGATAAATGTAACGCCCCGACCCCAGTTACCCAAAGTCGGTGCATTATTACATAACATTGGCATGATCACAAGAAAGATCAAGTCTCAAAATACCTATTAGTTTAGTAGCCTTGTAAACACTAGATACATTCATAATGTTTTACATTACATCATAAAAAAAAATCTTGTCTTCATATCCCCTCATACTATCCCTGCAGGTCATTCATAAATTACTTCTTCATAATCCTGGGAAGAATAAAAAAAATTGAAAGGGGTGAGCTCAAATGCTCAGTAAGGATAACATTATAGCAGAAGCATTCATAGATAAGCATAAACACTTAAGGAAATTTATAACTAAAACAAAAGCCTTTTAAACTTGAACTTCAACATAAAATGGAAAAGATAAAATGAAATAATGCCATTTACTTATTCACATGGATATTCTACTAGTCGAATGATCACATGAAATATCAATAACCACTTTCATAATGATGGAATGCATAATGCCAGACTATCATAACCACATAGCCAAGGCCTCGTGCCAAGACTACAAATAAGATTTTTCCAAGGCCTTGTTCCAAGACACTAGTTTGTCTCATGAGACCTACTGATGCATCGAGGAGCTATAGTGGGATCCACCCGTCATTTATTAAGTCCAATGCATTCCTCATATGAACAGGTTTAAACATAACATAAACATTCGTATTAAAACTAGCATACGAAATGTCAATACTTTAACCACAAACCATGAATGGAATAAAAATAGCACATCCACAGTCAAACATAACTCATTTGATACAATATGGAATATTGTATTGTATCACATTAACCTCAATCAAGAATAATGAAGGATGTTGATATAGATTAAAATAATCATCAAAACTTATTTGAGAGAAATATCCCCCTTTTTCTTGAAATCATTTAAAAGTCACACTATTTGTCAAGAAGCCATTTAAAAATAGATTTTTGAATCAAAGTGTCCCATACCACTTTGAAACTTTTAAAAGGAGTTTTAATTTTAAAACTTTAATGTCCATAAAAATAAATCCTTAAAACCATTTTTTAAAACATGGACATTAATGAGAAAGATTTAGAAGAATAAGTCTTTAAAACATTTAAAAATGGTATTTTAGTTAGAGTTTCTAACCAAAAGAGAGACACTTGAATACAAATAATTGAGGAAATAAAAACATTTTAATATCATGAGAATAAAGGAATTCATGATATACTATGTCAAAGTACATTATATACACCACAGAAAAGTGATTTGGTGTATAACAACAAAGAAGTCTCAATGGAATGTAAATTGAGATGAAATCTCTCATAAAGGCCGTATCCTTAGGTTAAGGATAAATCAACGACATAGTTATGTGTGACAAATATAAATACACTAAATATGATTGTATATTAAGTGTAAATCAATCAAAGGATATTCACACATAATCTTATAAAAACAACACCAATTAATTGGATGTTTAACTCAACAAATGGAGAATAAGTTAAAATTACTCTTATCAAATTCATATCGATGACTTGAGAAATTATCAATTGAGTGACTATGTATATCAAATGTATATCCATAGAAAAGGGGAGTGGGAATTATGACATAATCAAATGAATAGATATTCCACACATAATCTCGGAGTAAAATAATCAATGAAGTTTATGTAAAGCCGAATAAATGGAAATTGAAATTTCAAATTCCCTTATCAATTAAGTAACTTTTGAAACATACAAACATGAAAGAATGATCATACAATGATGATTTAAATTCCAATAAATTAAATTATAATACACAATGAATACAATTATGGGGAGTACACATACACCACGTGCAATAAATAAGTGGTGAACAATGGAATTCTCACGAAATTAAGAGTGAGATAAGAAACCCCTTACCTGGTACTTTTACTTGGTTGGGGTAGGTTAAACTCCTTTATAATTTTGAAATAATTGTTATTAAATTATTCATTAATCATATACATTAATATGATATCATATATGATCTTTTGACACTGCTTTGTTAATAATATCTTAGAATTATCGTCGTTTCAGGTGTTAACTTACTCGTTTTCTTTTATATGTTTTTTTATATAAGCCATGTTTGTCATGGATAGGTTGTATCTTATTCATATCCATAATGATATCAAGTCCTTAAACATTATTTTTAAATCATAAAATGATAATTATACTTGAATGGATACGATAGAGAATGAATCTCATCGCATTCGTGGAGACGGTAGTCCGTACGTACGCACGAGCGACAATATCATTCTATTGATATTAAAATAATATATAATTGGATGTTATATCATATATACAGAATAATTATCATGTTATATTTATTATTTTTATGAGTTACACATCATTATTATACCCACCCAAATAATAATATATTGAATAACAATTACACCACGACGCGGAGACGGTAAGTCGTACGGACGCACGTATGGTGACATGTTATTAAAAGGGTGGATAGAATACTGAATATGGTTGTACCATATTTATAATAACATCATAGTATATATAATATACTGGAGTTATTGTTTTAGAATGATAATAACAAAGAAATAAGAAGTGGATGAAGAAAGGAACTTGAAAAGGGGTGGTGAAAGCATTACCTCTTCTTCGGGTTCTTCCTTTTGATTTGATCAAAAGGGCTCCGTAGGTTGGCTTTCTGATCAAAATAAGGCCTCTAGGTTGTAGTGAGGTAAATTGAGAGAGTATTTGGGCTGGGGTTGGCCGAACTAAATGGCTTTGGATGTGTCAAGAAATGAAAAGGAGAGTGCCCTTTTTATAAGAGTGGTGAGGGGCACCTTTGGAAAAGCTAGAAATATTAATTTATAATAAATTCATATTCGGTTTATAATGGCTCCAAAGTTGATTATTTAAATTTTAAGGTGGGGATAGGTCTAAATCCATTCAACCAATAGAATTTAGACAGGTTTGGGTCATTATATTAACCTTATCTTTTAGTTTTAACTCTTAGTTAATTAGTTTGACATTTACCATGTCACTTTGTATTTTTATATTATATAGTTAATAAAATTACTATATACATCCAAGAGACCCCCAAGTGGTCCAGTAATGATATACCTATCATTATATAAGTCTCTTGGATGAACCTTAGATTTTTAGGAATTTAATATCAATTAATAATATAATATCTGTTTTAAAAACACTTTTATGTCAATTTTGACACTATTCAATAGTTGATTTTTGTGAAACTCATAACAAAATGATTACTTCAAAAAAAGTCCATTAAATCAATCCTAATATGTCATATTATCCTAGAAAATTAGTGTAATTCATTAAAAGTCTTAAATTATTTTTATTTGGGTATTTATAATATCAATTATTTTAATTTTTCACTATTATGGTAATTACTGCATCATCATTGTGTCATAAATATATTAAATTATTTTATGTCTAAAAATTATAAATAAAATATAATTATGTATGAAATCTTATTATATTTCTAACTAATATTTACAATCTAATTTATCTTATGTATAACCCTATATTAAAAATGTTTTAGAAAATAAACTTTGATTTTAACTCTTTTAACTCTTCTTTGAATTAAATAATAATAAATGTCCTAATCTAATCCAAGTGGAGCTAAATGATAATATTTTATTACTAAGGTTGTTTTTGGTCGAGATACACTTGTCCAATAGAATTAGGACATGTGTTAGGGTAATATTAATATCATTTTTACACTTAATTACCCTATTTACTTTTAACCGTGGTAAATAAAAGTAAAAAGTTACTATTCACCAAAAATTATTTTCATCTCATTGAACCAAATTTTACTTCTTTATATTAACCGTGTCTCTCAGATTTTTGAAATTCCATTCACAGAAGCGGTAAAATTAAGTTTTATGAAAAATTTAGTTTTTTTTAACTACCACTTAGTAGTTTCACTATTCATCAAAAATTGATGTTTTTCAGAACAATGCCAAAATTTCACCCTAAGATATAATTGATATTCTGAATTAAAAAATGATGTATATTTTACAAAATTCTAAACATATAAGTTGCATTAATTAATTTTATAATTAATTTCCGCTGTCACAACAAATAACGTGTTCTTAAGAAACAATATATATCAAAAGATTGACAATTGTTTAGGTCCAATTTCAAAGTAAAATTAATTCTAATGAACACCATTAGATAAAATGGTAAAAATATATTCTAATTATACTTTAAAACCACTCAATAATATAATTTATTATTTTGATTTAAAAAGTTGTTTTTAATTAAAATTTAGTAATTTTCACTATTCATCAAAATATAAGTGTTATCCAAAAAGTTCCAAAATTTAAGCCTAGGATAAATTCGATATTCCGAATCCAAAAATTAAGTCCATTTTGAGAGATAGAATTTATAAAATTTCAAAAAGTAGGTATTACTATTCATAACGGCTAGTTTGATTAGTTGTGGTGTGTTAGAATCTCGAAGTTGCGTACAATGTACGTCATTGCATTATTCGAAGGGAAACGTACCGTGGAAGCTTGGGGTGTTACATTCTACCCTCCTTCAATAAATTGCGTCCTTGCAATTTTTAAAATTGTGCTTGAGAATATAATGGAAAGTCCCACATCGGAAAAAGAGTCAATAAAACTATCACTTTAAAAGAAAGAAAGAGAGGTATAAAGGTCAACCAAGATAACCCATAGTCGGATTCCATGTAGGAAAACATGGATATGGATGATAAACTAGGTGCCAAGTTCTGATGGAGAGGGATAGAAATCATGATCAGGAGAAAGTTAACAATAAGAAAACCACAAACTTGTGTTGGGACAAACGACCATTAGTCTCCTAGTAGGAAAGTAAACAGACAACATTTTTTGTTTTAAGTTACATTACATAAGGATGAGGAATTCATTTATGATATTGACTAAGAATATAAAGATATATACTTACATTTTAATTATAGTTTCATTCTTTAATAAATTTCCACCACTAACTCAAATTTTTTTAAACGATGAGTATTCAAGAAGACTTGATCACACTGGAAGAGCTAGAATAAACTTCTATAGAATCACATGATCCATGCAGGATGAACTATATATTTACATTGTCTTTAGAGATTAATCAAAACCAAAATGGTTAGTACAAGATCTAATGATCCCCCAAAAGGATATTCCTTGAGAGAAATAAACACTAATCTTAATTTCCAAAATTAAACCAACAATACCCCAAAGTTAAATAAATACCATTCAATAATCAATTGTCCTTAAAATCCTTCAATATAATCAAAACTAATATTGAACACCAAAACTTATTAAGAATGTAGTCTTCCACGTTAAAATGTATCTCCAAATGACATTAATTACTCTCAAAGTCACATACTTAAAAGTAATTAACCTAATCATTTCCATAAATAACCCAAATCATTATAAATCCACAATAAAAACATAGATAAAAATCCACCATTACACCTCAAATGAAACTCCATACTATTCTATTTTCCTTGGGCATATAGTGTTCACACCAAAGCGAACAACTTCCAAAATAACATTTATCACTTAATCACAAAATCATTTTCCTATACTAAGGGTATTCATTTGATAAGACATAAGATCCCAAATCAAATTATATTTGATCAATAAAATCATTTAACTAAAAATAATAGTCACACTAACCAGGGACTTCACGTAGTCCAGTGGTAGGTGATAAATCCCAATCGCACTTTGGCTGTGGGTTTGATTCCCACAACTTTGTCTGATGCGACGGGTTGTCACACGACCTACATGTTGTACTTTTTCAAAAACTATATTTTATAACATTACCAAAATGAGATAAATTCCTCAAAATAACCATAATTTAACCAAAAATGTTATCTCATACCTTGCATTTTCATCCCAAATTATAATAATTTGTAATTGCCTTAAACCCAATGATCATATAAAACCAAATGGTTATTTATAACTATATCCACAAGAGAAAAGATAATTCTTCCTCAAATATCATTCTCACATGGAAAATGCTAGGGTTACAAATACAGGAGAAAATTATTCCAAAGTAAAACCTTCAACAAGGATCACTAATAATTTTTAAACATTTATCCAACCATTTATTTCCACATAGCTTCTTCTTTGACCAAGAAAATATCCTATAGAATAGGACATTCACTCGAGTAATGGCCAGGTCCCCTACATTTACAGCAAATGACTGTAAATGGATTCTTGGGACTATTTTTATCTTCTTCTATAATAATCTTCATTTTTTTTGGCAATTCTTCACTTTATGTCCTTCCTTCCCGCACATAAAGCATTTCTTTGTCCCATTGAGACACTTTCCTGGGTGTCTCCTTCCACATTTCCTGCATGATGGAAATTGAGGATTTCTTTCTCTATGGTCTCCAATACTGGAGCTCTTATCATTCATCACCTTTCTCTTCTTTGTTGAGTCCGGTAATTGGTTAATATATATATTGTTGATCATATTTTTGGAAAATTGATTTGGCATAAAGACGATATCTTTTACGCCTATCAACATTCCATTTTTTTGCTCATTACCACCATCGTTCCCACCTTGTACATCATTCTCAAAGTCACTATGACTTCCTTGGAATCCATCCATTGACTAAAACTAGAAAGCATTGTGTGAGTAATAGTAGTCATACAATCATTTAGAGATTAACATGTCACCATATTCTCAATTTGAAACACATTAGTATTAACCAAGTTCATTTACTCTCATCTTATATATATAATACTTTAAATCGGTTTGTAATGAAAATGTAAATTATCCTAAGAATATCCCCCGGGAGTGTCGTAACCAAGAGTGCAGCAAGGCCCGTTGTCGTGCACTAGTTCCTGTTCGAGTCTAGCTCAAAGCGTTGTTTTCGGGTTTTACACCTAGGTGCATCTATGCCAGAGCCACCTCTACCTGCTCATATCCAGACAGGGATGTATTGCTCGGAAAACTCACAAAATCTCTACAATACCAAAATTCTAGGAAGTTATTCTATACTAATCCTCAAAGTTCATCTTAGGTCTACGTGATCTAATCAGAGTTTATCTAAATCTAGCTTCCAAGGTTTGTACTAAACTTCCTCTGATACCAACTGTAATGCCCCGACCCCAGCTACCTAGAGTCGGTGCATTATTACATAACATTGGCATGATCACAAGAAAGATCAAGTCTCAAAAGAACGATTAGTTTAGTAGCCTTGGAAACACTAGATACATACATAAAGTTTTACATTACATCATAAAAAAAACATCTTGTCTTCACATCCCCTCATACTATCCTTGCAGGTCATTCATAAATTACTTCTTCATAATCCTGGGAAGAATAAAAAATTTGAAAGGGGTGAGCTCAGATGCTCAGTAAGGATAACATTATAGCAGAAGCATTCATAGATAAGCATAAACACTTAAGGCAATTTATAACTAAAACAAAAGCCTTTAAAACTTGAACTTCAGCATAAAATGGAAAAGAGAAAATGAAATAATTCCATTTACTTATTCACATGGATATTCTACTAGTATAATGATCACATGAAATATCAATAACCACTTTCATAATGATGGGATGCATAATTCCAGACTACCATAACCACATAGCCAAGGCCTCGTGCCAAGACTACAAATAACATTTTTCCAAGGCCTTGTGCCAAGACACTAGTTTGTCTCATGAGACCTACCGATGCATCGAGGAGTTATAGCGGGCTCCACCCATCACTTATTAAGTCCAATGCATTCCTCATATGAACAGGTTTAAACATAAAATAAACATTCGTATTAAAACTAGCATACAAAATGTCAATACTTTAACCACAAACCATGAATGGTATAAAAATAGCACATCCACTGTCAAACATAACTCATTTGATAAAATATGGAAGATTGTATTGTATCACATTAACCTCAATCAATAATAATGAAGGATGTTGACATAGATGAAAATAATCATCAAAACTTATTTGAGAGAAATATCCCCCTTTTTCTTGAAATCATTTAAAAGTCACACTATTTGTCAAGAAGCCGTTTAAAAATAGATTTTTGAATCAAAGTGTACCATACCACTTTGAAAATTTTAAAAGGAGTTTTAATTTTAAAACTTTAATGTCCATATAAATAAATCCTTAAAACCATTTTTTAAAACATGGACATTAATGAGAAAGATTTAGAAGAATAAGTCTTTAAAACATTTAAAAATGTTATTTTAGTTAGAGTTTCTAACCAAAAGAGAGACACTTGAATACAAATAATTGAGGAAATCAAAACATTTTAATATCATGAGAATAAAGTAATTCATGATATACTATGTCAAAGTACATTATATACACCACAGAAAAGTGATTTGGTGTATAACAACAAAGAAGTCTCAATGGAATGTAAATTGAGATGAAATCTCTCATAAAGGCCATATCCTTAGGTTATGGATAAATCAAAGACATAGTTATGTGTGACAAATATAAATACACTAAATATGATTGTATATTCAGTGTAAATCAATCAAAGTATATTCACACATAATCTTATAAAAACAACACCAATTAATTGGATGTTTAACTCAACAAATGGAGAATGAGTTAAAATTACTCTTATCAAATTCATATCGATGAATTGAGAAATTATCAATTGAGTGATTTTGTGTATCAAATATATATCCACAGAAAAGGGGAGTGGAAATTATGACATAAGAAAATGAATAGTTATTCCACACATAATCTCGGAGTAAAATAAACAATGAAGTTTGCGTAAAGCCGAATAAATGGAAATTGAAATTTCAAATTCCCTTATCGATTAGGTAACTTATGAAACATACACCCATGAAAGAATGATCATACAATGATGATGTAAATGACCATAAATTAAATTATAATACACAATGAATACAATTATGGTTAGTACACATACACCACATGTAATAAATAAGTGGTGAACAATGGAATTCTCACGAAATTAAGAGTGAGATAAGAAACCCCTTAACTGGTACTTTTCCTTGGTTGGGGTAGGTTAACCTCCTGTATAAACTTTAAATAATTGTTATTAAATTATTCATGAATCATATACATTAATATGATATCATATATGATCTTTTAACATTGCTTTGTTAATAATATCTTAGAATTATCGTCGTTTCAGGTGTTAACTTACTCATTTTTTTATATGTTTTGTTACGTAAGACATGTTTGTCATGGATAGGTTGTATCTTATTCATATCCATAATGATATCAAGTCCTTAAACATTATTTTTAAATCATCAAATGATAATTATACTTGAATGGATACGATAGAGAATGAATCTCCTCGCATTCGTGGAGACGGTAGTCCGTACGTACACACGAGCGACAATATCATTCTCTTGATATTAAAATAATATATAATTGAATGTTATATCATATATACAGAATCATTATCATGTTATATTTATTATTTTAATGAGTTACACATCATTGTTATACCCACCCAAATAATAATATATTGAATAACAATTACACCACGACGTGGAGACGGTAAGCCGTACGTACGCACGTATGGTGAAATGTTATTAAAAGGGTGGATAGAATACTAAATATGGTTGTAACATATTTATAATAACATCACAGTATATATAATATACTGGAGTTATTATTTTATAATGGTAATAACAAATAAAGAAGAAGTGGAAGAAGAAAGGAACTTGAAAAGGGGTGGTGAAAACATTACCTCTTCTTCAGGTTCTTCCTTTTGATTTGATCAAAAGGGCTCCATAGGTTGGATTTATGATCAAACTAAGGACTCTAGGTTGTAGTGAGGGAAGTTGATAGATTATTTGGGCAGGGTTTGGCCAACTAAATGGCTTTGGAGGTGTGAAGAAATGAGATGGAGGAGTGCCCTTTTTATAAGAGGGGTGAGGGGCACCTTTGGAAAAGCTAGAAATATTAATTTATAATAAATTCATATTCGGTTTCTAATGGATCAAAAGTTGATTATTTAAAGTTTAATGTGGGGATAGGTCTAAATAAATTCATCCAATAGAAGTTAGACAGGTTTGGGTCATTATATTAATCTTATCTTTTAGTTTTAACTCTTAGTTAATTAGTTTGACATTTACCATGTCACTTTGTATTGTTATATTATATAGTTAATAAACTTACTATATACATCCAAGAGACCCCCAAGTGGTCCAGTAATGATACAAATATCATGATATAAGTCTCTTGGCTGAAACTTAGATTTTTAGGAATTTAATATCAATTAATAATATAATATTTGTTTTAAAAACTCTTTTATGTCAATTTTGACACTATTCAATAGTTGATTTTTTTGAAACTCATAACAGAATGATTACTTAGGAAAAAGTCCATTAAATCAATCCTAATATTTTATATTATCCTATAAAATTAGTGTAATTCATTAAAAGTCTTAAATTATATTTATATGGGTATTTATAATATCAATTATTTTAATTTTTCACTATTATGGTAATTACTGCATCATCATTGTGTCATAAATATATTAAATTATTTTATGTATAAAAATTATAAATAAAATATCATTATGTAGGAAATATTATTATATTTCTAATGAATATTTACAATCTAATTTATCTTATGTATAACCCTATATTAAAAATGTTTTAGTAAATAGACTTTGATTTTAACTCTTTTAACTCTTCTTTGAATTAAATAATAATAAATGTCCTAATCTAATTCAAGTGGACCTAAATGATAATATTTTATTCCTAAGATTGTTTTTGGTCGAGATACACTTGTCCAATAGAATTAGTACATGTGTTAGGGTAATATTAATATCATTTTTACACTTAATTACCCTATTTACTTTTAACCGTGGTAAATAAAAGTAAAAAGTTACTATTCAACAAAAATTATTTTCATCTCATTGAACCAAATTTTACTTCTTGATATTAACCGTGTCTCTCAGATTTTTTAAATTCCATTCACAGAAGTGGTAAAATTAAGTTTTATGAAAAATTCAGTTTTTTTTAAATACCACTTAGTAGTTTCACTATTCATCAAAAATTAAAGTTTTTCAGAACAATGCCAAAATTTCACCTTAAGCTATAATTGATATTCCGAATTCAAAAATGATGTCTATTTTACAAAATTCTAAAAATATAAGTTTCATTAATTAATTTTATAATTAATTCCCGCTGTCACAACAAATAGCGTGTTTTTAAGAAACAATATATATCAAAAGATTGACAATTGTTTAGGTCCAATTTCAAAGTGAAATTAATTCTAATGAACACCATTAGATAAAATGGTAAAAATATATTCTAATTATACTTTAAAACCACTAAATAATACAATTTATTATTTTTATTTAAAAAGTTGTTTTTAATTAAAATTTAGTAATTTTCACTATTCATCAAAATATAAGTGTTATCCGGAAAGTTCCAAAATTTTAGCCTAGGATAAATTCGATATTCCGAATCCAAAAATGAAGTCCATTTTGGGAGATAGAATTTATAAAATTTCAAAAAGTAGGTATTACTATTCATAATGGCTAGTTTGATTGGTTGTGGTGTGTTAGAATCTCGAAGTTGCGTACAATGCACGTCATTGCATTATTTGAAGGGAAACGTATCGTGGAAGCTTGGGTTGTTAGAATAAAATAAATCATATCCCAAATTACCAAATTTTTTAGTAGCCTTGGTAAACTAGATACATATTTTAAATTCAAATTACATTTTAATTAGACATAAAATACAGAAAATATTTTCTTTGAGAACACCATTATTCCCTGCAACGTAACCCTACATATCAATCACAATAAAATTATTATAAACCTATGAAAAATTAAAAAATAGAAAGGGGGGAGATAAATTTATTTTTAATGTTTAAGTATAATGGAATTTGACTTGAATCAATAAGTATTATCATTATAAAATGGTTAATAACTGAAAAACACATGACAATCAACAAATTGAGAATAAAAATGCATCCATAGATTTTTCCATAATGAAAATATCATGGAAATTAATAAATAAATTATAAATATAGGAAATTCATTATTAATGGATTTCATGTATCTATAAAATTAACCATTATACCATCAATACCATTCGTAATATGATTTAAGTTTGTGGGTAGAAACCTATTTGATTATTCTTAGAAACCAACACGAAGGGTTTATCGCTAACTGATTTCATCACATGAGACTACCGATGCATTGAGGGGAATGAATTAACTAGTATCCATACCATAGGAATTTCATTAAATGGTTCCCACCCCATGTCTTATGAGTCCAAATAATTATTCATATATCAAATAATCGATTTAAAAATATAACTTTAAATCAAAGTGTCCTATACCACTTTGAAATATTTGAATCATAAACCCCATAAAAATAAATAATTTTTAAATAAAACATTGAATAAAATGAATATAAATAGATTAATGATATGATATATTAAAGGTTCATTATACCACACAAAATAAATTAGCGGTGAATAAGGTATATCTCACAGAAATAAAAGTGAGACGAAAAATAGTTACCTTGAACTTTTGCTTAATTGAACATGATTTAAACTCTTGTATAATGGTTTAAATCATGTTATTAATTTACATAAGAATCATATTTATATTTATGATATCATATATTATCCTCTTATATCATTTTATCACTCATTGTTTAATAATATTTCATTATTACCCTTGTTTTGGATATTAACTGCTTCATTTTTCTATAAATGTTTTGTCGTGCTGGTCTTGGTTCTTATACATACGATATAGTTACATAATATCTAGAATGATATTAAGGTCATAAATATCATATTTATTCATTATATATATATATATATTTCGAATCATTCTTTAATGGTGAACATGGAAAACAGATCTCATCACATCGTGGTTACTGTAGGCCATATGTATGCACAAATGAAGGTGTCATTCCCTTAATGGTGAAAGGTTAAGGAAGTGTATGTTGTATTAATTTTTCAAGAATCAATATCATGTAATAATTATAATATATATCTATTATTTTAATAATTATATCCTTCTAAGTAATGAGGGGATTAAAAAAATTACACTATGGCGTGGAGACGGTAAGTCGTACGTACGCACGTGCGATGCTTTCGTTTTTCATAGGATGGATAATGGGTGGAATATGGTTGTAACATAATCATAATAACATATCAGTATATAGATGAAATTGTAGTTATTTCTTTATCATGAAAACAACTCTTGAAGAGGAATTATATATAGAAATAAACTTGAAAGAGTGAGTAAGGGTGATTACCTCTTCTTTAGTGAGCTTCTTTTAGATATCTTCTTAAGGGATCTGGGGTTGTTATTTTAGAAGGACTAGAACCACTAGAAAATTTCTAAGTATGTGTTGATAATAAATGATTAGATTTTGGTTGAGATATAAGTCTTAAGTTGGTAAAATGAAATGAAGTAAGGAGTGGACTTTTGTAATTGAGGTGAGGGGAACCCTGGGAAATCCTCAAAATATTAAATTATAATAAATTCATTTTCTATCCAAATACAAAAAAATAAATAGGATTAGAATAGATGATGATATAAGGTTGTAATATCATCAGATTTTTTTTGACATGTTTTGGGTTTACTTTAAACCTTATCATTTTCATTGACTTTAGTTGATACATTTTAATTTTAATTATGGTTACAATTTATTTAATAATAAAAGGTGGTAAATTTTTACTTATAAAATGTTAATTAGACAATAAATGAATAATTTTTGAAAATTTATACCAAATAATAATCAATTTATATTTTTAAATATTTTTTTTATTTTTAAACAATTTAATAAAATATTAGTTTGATAAAATATCACTAGTGTCAATTTTGACCCTATTCATTACTTTGGTCTTAAGAAAAACAAGAAAATAATATAAATTTAAAAGAAAACATTTAATATACCCTTAATATGTCATAATAATATAGAAAATTCATAGATCACCTTAGTGAATTTAAATTATATTTATTTTAATATTTTTGATATCATTTATTTGATTGTATCATTAATAAAATAATGACCACATCATCATTGTATAATTATATAAGGTAATTATTTATTCACAAAAAATTAAAAATAAAATACCATGATGTTGATAAATGTTCTATATTTAAAAATAATATATATAGTAAAATATATATTCTTAATAACACTATGCTAAAAATAATATAGTTATTAAAATATGAATGTGACATCTTTGTCTTTTCTTTTAAAAAAATATTATAAATATAATAACCTCATCCAAATGGTTCCAAAAAATCATAAATAAATATATATCATGAAAATAAGTTTATTAAGTTCAAAATTTATACTTATATTTGTTCACAAACTACCATTGTACCAATGTGGTCACTTAAAAGATATATAAGACAAAGAAAGTGACATTTTCCATTTTGTTTAACTTAGATAATATAAATGTCATTATCATAAAATAGTGTTCATTAAATAACTAAAATTAAAACTATAGGTATTAATAGTTGAATATAAATCATTAAATAAAATTTTGGAAAATTTTAGTCTAATTTTATAATTCTTATCATATACTTTTTACCCTAAAATATCATATTTACCCATGAATGTGGTAAAAAACTACCAAAGTTACTATTTATATTGGAAAAAAACTAAAAGGAGAATATTTAATAAATTTAGAAATTATGATTAAAAATATGTAATTATTATTTTTTAAAATACAAAACATAGAAGGTTTAGAATTTAATTTAAAATTAAACTGATAAAACACAATTAAAAACCGTTTTCTTGAAAATGCATTTTTACGGCTAAAAATGTACTTATACCAAAATAATGTATAATTATGATTAAAATAAAATAGATTATATTTTTTATAACTATAGTTTATTTATGTTACATTGAGATCAAATTAAAATAATAAATATACTTTTAATATAATTAAATTGATAGTTTTATAAAAATCAGTATTTTTCATTATTCACTAGAAAGAAATATTTCCAGAAAAATACCAAAATTTCACCCTAAGATAATTTTTAAATTATGATTATATTTTTTTTATCGTTTTAATATAATTTATAAAAGTTTAAAAATTTTATTTTAAAACAAGTTCACCATTAAAAGGCGGTAAAACTACGTTTAGAAAAATATAGCCTTTTATGCATAAAATTGGATTTATTCTTTACTTATGCCTAAAAAAATAATTTGGATGAATTTAAAAATATTTGATTGAATATATAATATATAAATTTCATAATGTGATCCATAATATTCATTCTCTCCAATTTAATAGCTAGGTTATTACAATCACATTTTAAATAGTATATCATGGTTTTAAACTCGGTGTTACGTGAAACATAATCTATATAAGAATTTAAATTTAAAAAGATACATACCATAAAATATTGGGGTGTTATAGTTAGATTAATTCTGTCTTCTCTTGGTGCCATGGGGAAACAAGCACCTGGAAATAACCCAAAAATCTATCTAAAAAGAAACAATGTATTTTTCCAATAAACCTCTATAGAATATGATCAATAAATGATACGAGGAAGTGATCTTTACTTATGAATTGATTCAAATTTATATAATCTATGGATATTAAAATTCTTATAGGGATAAATTCATTTTGGTCATTCTTTACAATGGTTAGGTCGATTTTCTTTGGAGCTACATAGATTGGAATGACCTTGTATGAGTTAGAGCTGAGATAGACAATGTATGATTCCAAAAAATTCTTTATATATTTATTTTACTACCACTATTTTAGTGTGATTTGTCCTTCTCTTAGGATTCCTAATAGATATAGATTCTCCTTCAAATAGGTTTTATGTGATCATATTTTTTGACTTATTCTTGGAATATCACCTAAAATCCAGCCTTTTGCTTACTCATGTTCCTTCAAAAGATTAATCAATTTATTTTACTAGGTTATGGATAAATTATTAACAACAATAATTGTTAGTTTATATAACTTTACTAGGTACATATAATTTAGGTCAGTGGGTAAATGTTTAAGTTCCATATTTGGTGGTTGTTTGAGGTTTGAAATTAAATTAGGGTTTCTCATTTCAATTTTATTAACCTCACCTATTTTGATAATCTCAATTATGTTTCAATATGCTTTGATAATCCCAAATAATGTTTATCTTTATATTAATTATTCTTTCAATCTATGAAATCATATTATTAAGTTGATAAACTATCAAAATGATCATTGGAATTTTTTAATCAATGGTTATCTACGTTTATACTTGTTTAGAAATGTTACTAACTCAATTTGGATATGATTTTCATTGAATAGATAAGTAATAAGTGTTGAGTCACTGATACAGACCTAATGGTACATAGTATGCCGATATGTAATGGTCATTGATAGAACAAGATTCCTGTGACACAAGGTCACTGGTACACAACTACCGATACAAGCTACCGATACAAACATACAAACAGACCTACCGATACAAGCTACCGATACAAACAGACAGACAGACAGCTACCGATAAGAAGATCCACCGATACAAGCATCTACCAATATAGGCGAGTTACCGATAGAAAAGAGCCACCGATAAAGTCTGCTGATACAGAAAGATGGCTACCGCTAAAATTATAATGATACAAGAATTCCACCAGAACAAAAGAGATACCGATAAAGGGAGCTACTGATAGAAAGAGCTACCAATACATAGGGCTACTGTTATAAAGAGTAACAACTACCGATACATAGAGCTATTATTATAAAGACTAAAAGCTAATGATACATACCTACTGACTAAAGTCCACCAATACAAGCTCACTGATATTAAGATCTACCGATGGAAACCAGTCACTATATCTCTAAACTCTATTACTTTTTTTTTATTTAGCAACGATCATATTTGATGATTTTAATGCTAACTACTATTAATTAAGTAATTTCTGTTGGATGTCAAGAAACCGTACCTCGTACCTGCAAAAGAAATCATGCTTTATGTCGGACTGGATGAGTTATAAAAGGAAGATCAAATCCGCACATAAAAAAAGAGAGAGGATGACCCACGAAGAGACACATATGCTGTAAAAGAAGTATATTAACAAGAGATAAAAGTGTGAAGAAATTGGCTGAGAAGATGAAGAAAATTGCTATGCTAAAAAGCCTACTGCAATATCAATAAAAACACCAATACCTGGAAGTCAAGGAACAGAACTATGACACTATGTTTCTCAGAAAAATTCAGAGAAGGACTCAAACAACATCTGCTCAAATAAAAAGGAGTCTAAAGCTGCATTTCCATCACACAAAGCCTTTTAAACCCATATCATATCTTTTTAGCTCTGTTGTTATTTGCTTATTTACTTTTCAAGTACTCTGTGTGCTTCTGTTCACCTTAGACACACACTGACTCTTGAGCATAACTAGAGGAAATATAAAATCCTCACTTAAACCTTCTGAATTATTTTAGTTCTCACTGTGAATTGTGGTAGAGGTCAAGTGTGACCTAGATAGCCTGTGTTCTATTGTTTTTGTTTTCCCACATAGAACTGTGGTAGAGGTATTAGTACCTAGAAAGTCTTTGTATTGTTGTTTATCCCGATCCAGGGTGTGGATGAAAGTTTTATATTAACTGTTTGAGAGGACTAAGTCTCAACTTGAGACTGAACCTCTTGGTTATATCTGCTGTGCATCTTATTTTTAGTTTAAGTTATTTTCTATTCCGCTGCTAAGTTCTTTAAAATTCAAATCTGTTTTAAAGTAACTATGATAGTTAAACTAGAAAGTGTCTATAAATTTTGTTAGCCAGTAAGTTAGTTTCAAAAGTTAATTAATCTTTATATTGAGTTAACTGAGAAATAATCAATCTCTTGAGAAACTAATTGAAAACTTACAATTTTTAAAAATTCAATACAGTTTAATTTTTATTTAATTTGGGGGATTTTAATCATAACGTTTTTAACAGAAATTTTAATTGGAACTCAATTCACCCCCCTCTCGAGTGTCCACTCCGACCAACATTTGGTATCAGAGGAATCTTTGTTAATAAGGGATTTCCAAATACTCTGTTTTTCAACTGTGATTTTAGTTGTATCTTAAAGATCTTAAATTTCTGTTAGTTCTAAATTTTATCTCTTTAAATATATTTTCTAAAATCTAATTATGGATAATAGACTAGAAGGTGCAGCTACCAACATTCCACCCTTCTTTAATGGTGAAAATTATGCCCAATGGAAAATGAAAATGAAAATTCATTTAGAAAGTATGGGATTTGATATCTGGAGTGCTATAGAGATTCAGTATAAGATTCCAGAAACTTAAATAACTACCTGGGATGAACCTACAAAAATTACTTACAATAATAATTGTAAATCAATGAATGCTCTGTATTGTGCTTTAGGAGATGAAGAATTTAATCGAATATCTACTTGTATTACTGCTTATGAAATCTATGATACTTTGGATATTTTCAATGAGGGAACAACCAATGTTAAGGAAATGAGATTGAATACCTACACTATTAAGTATGATAATTTTAAAATGTAGCCTAATGAACCTATTTCTGACATGTATCTTAGGTTCAAAGAAATTGTAAATACAATGAGCTCACTTGGAAAAGCTATTCCTGCAAAAGAGAAAATAATGAGGACACTAAGATGTCTTCCAGATAGATGGAGAGGCACATCAGTTTCAATTAGATAATCTTGTGACATTAGTGCTTTTCCTGTCAAGGAATTCATTGGTAAATTAATGATGTATGAAGAGGAGCTGAAGGTAAAAAGGAATAAGATGATGAACCAATAAAGAAACCAGTAGCCTTCAATACATCTGCTTCAAAAACCAAAGAAAAGGAGAAAATTCAAGTTACATGTGATAGTTCAAGTAGTGAAGAAAGTGCATCTGACGGTGATGCTAAAATGGATCAGATATCCAGATGATTTAAGAAATTTTATAGGAAAAAGAAGATCTTCAGGAAATCCAATTATAAGGGAAAGTATGACAGTAAAGGTAATTAAAAGAAGGATTGGAAAAGGACTGATAAAAGTGAAGACATAGTCGGCTACGAATGCAAGATAAAAGGGCATGTGAAAGATTAATGTAAAAAATTAAAGTACAATAAGAAAAATGACAACGTTGACAACAAATATAAAAAAAATAGGAAAGAAACCTGGAGTGATTCAGAAGACAGTTCAAGTGATTCTGATTCTACTCAGGATGAGAAATCTCACAAAGATAATATGTGTTTCATGAAAAACACATCTGAGTTAACATTGGATACACCTACTTTAAATTATTATTATTCTAGAGATGATTCTGATTCTGGAAACATAACTAGTGATGAATTATTTGAATACTATAACATGCTAGAGGATACCTGCAATGAGCTGAAAGATAAGTACAAGTCATTAAAGAAAAAGTATGCCTTGAATGGTACTGTTAAATCTGAGCTTAGTATATAAAAGGAAAATAATGATAAACTGTTAAAGGAGAATACCCAACTTAAATTGTCCAATTAAAAACTTAGAATATATTTGGAGAAGTTTACTAATGGAAAGAATACTCTGACTCAAATTCTTGGAAAACAAGTGGCACCAAAGTACACTACTGGTTTAGGATACCAATCTGGATAGAGACAGATTACAAAAAATAGATTTATTCCAAAATCTGGACAGTATGCTGGTAGTTCCAGCTCTATAAATTCCTATGTCTCAACCATCTATTCACATAGTTATAGATCAGACAAAGTTTATCTTTCAAAACCTTTTGAATCCATTGATTATATGAAATCCATTAGACAAATTTGGGTACCAAAAGTTTTTCTTGCTAACCTATCTAGACCTAAGAAAATCTGGGTACCAAAATCATATTCTGTCTAAACCTATTTTGTAGGAAACCTGCTTAAAAAGTTCCTATAAGAAGACATGGTACTTGGATAGTGGATGTTCAAGACACATGACAAGAGATATTTCATGCTTCAAGAGCTTAATCAAGGTTGATGGAGGGAATTTCAACTTTGGTGATAATTCAAAAGGAAAAATTATCGGCTTAGGCCAGATTAGTAACACTGATTCAATTTTAATTTCTAAAGTATTATTTGTTGATGGATTAAAATACAATCTGTTAAGCATTTCTCAGTTGTGTGATGATGGTTTCAATGTTAAATTTGAAAATGATGCTTTCCATGTATTTGATTATAAAAATGTTTTAGTATTTACTGCCTTGAGAAATGAAAATATATTTACTATAGATTTAAATTCTTTATCCAAACAAAATGTAACTTGTTTAAATTCTTTTAATAAAGAGTATTGGCTATGGAATAGAAGATTGGGACACTGCAATGTTTACTCACTTAAGAAACTGACTAAGAAAAATTTTGTTAGAGACCTACCTCAACTAAAATTACCACCAGACACAGTTTGTACTCCCTGTCAAAAGGGAAAGCAACATAAAGTTTCATTCAAATTAAAGAAAGAAGTTTCAACTTCTCAACCTCTCAAGTTGGTTCACATGGATTTATTTGGACCTTCTAGAGTTTCTAGTTTAAATGGGAAGCACTATGTTTATGTCTTATTAGATGACTTTTCTAGATATACTTGGGTATATTTTCTTGCTCACAAAAGTGAAGCTTGTTCCTATTTCATTAAGTACTCCAAGTCTGTAGAGAACCTTAGTGGACTTAATATTAAGACAATGAGAAGTGATCATGGCTGTGCGTTTGAAAATCATGAATTTGAATCATACTGCTCACAAAACAGCTATAATCATAATTTCGTTGCCCCTAGGACACCTCAATAGAATGGTGTAGTAGAAAGAAGGAATAAAACCCTTCAATAAATTGCAAGAACTATTCTTAATGAGTATGACCTACCTGTTTAATTCTGGGAAGAAGCTGTAAATACAACTTGTTATATTATAAATAGAGTCTTGATTAGACCTGTTCTTAAAAAGACCCCTTATGAACTGTGGAATAATAAGAAACCTAAAGTGAGTTACTTCAGAGTTTTTGGTTGCAAAGTCTTTATTCTTAATACTAAGGATAATCTTGAAAAATTTTCTTCTAAAAGTGATGAGGGAATATTTTTAGGTTACTCTATAACCAATAATTCTTATAGAGTCTTTAAAAAAAGAACTAAATGTGTGAAAGAATTAGTACATATCAAATTTTATAAAACTGATCCGCATGAACCTAAGTCTTCTCTTGAAAATATTGAAGAAGATCTATCTATTCTGGACCTTAATGGTAAAAAAATGAACCTGTTGTAAAACCAATAAATTCTAGAAATTTTACAAAACTCGATTCTATTGGAACCAAACCCACAGAAGAACCTAAATTCTCTAGTCCTACCTTGACCAGACCAACTAGGATTCTAAAGAATCATCCTTTAAATGCTGTTGTAGGAGATTTAGATTAAGGAACCCAAACTAGATCTTCTCTAAGAAATCAGGTTGAACATCAAGCCTTTCTTTCACAGTTAGAACATAAAAATATCAGTGATGCAATCAATGATTAATTTTGGGTAATGGCTATGCAAGAAGAATTAAATCAATTTTAAAGAAACAAAGTCTGGGAATTAGTTGGTAGACCTAAGGAAACTTTTACCATAGGGACTAAATGGGTCTTTAGAAATAAAGTTGATGAATCAGGAAATATCATTAGAAACAAGGAAAGAATTTTCGCACAAGGATATAGTCAAGAGGAAGGAATAGACTATGAGGAAACCTTTTCACCTGTAGCAAGATTAGAAGCTATTCAGATTCTACTTGCCTATGCTGCTCATCTGAATTTCAAGTTATATCAAATGGATGTTAAGAGTGATTTTCTAAATGGTTTTATAATTGAAGATGTTTTTGTTGAACAAACACCTAGATTTACTAATCTTCATTTTACAAATTGAGTTTTTAATATTTCTAAAGCTTTATATGGTTTTAAAAAATATCCACCAGCTTGGTATGATAGACTTAGTAAGTTTCTTATTCCAAAAGGTTTTTATAAAGGGATTGCTGATCCAACTCTCTTTATCAAAATAATTTCTAAAGATGTTTTAATAGTGAAATTCTATGTTGCTGATATTATTTTTGGATCTTCTAAAAATCCTTTGTGTATTGATTTTTCAAAAGAGTATGAAAAATGAATTTCAAATGAGTTTAATGGGAGAACTCAAATATTTTCTTGGATTTAAAGTTTTTAAAAATGACAATGGTATCATCTTAAATCAAATAAATATACAAATGATCTTTTAAAACGTTTTGGTTTGGATAGTAGTAAGGGTAATGAAACACCCATGAGTATAACTTGTAAGTTGGATGCTGATGAAACTGGAAAACCAGTGGATCAAACCAACTACATAGGTATGATAGGGAGTCTGCTCTATCTTACTGCTAGTCGACCAGATATTTTGTTTAGTGTATGTATGTGTGAAATATTACAAGCTAATCCAAAAGAGTCACACTTGCTTGTTGTTAAAATAATTTTCAAATATCTTAATCATACTACTAAATTAGGATTATTCTATCCAAAAGGACAATCCTTTGATTTAATAAGTTATTCAGATGCCGAATTTTCTGGTTGCAAGTTAGATATAAAGAGCACTTCTGGAACATGTCATATTCTAGGTAAGTCTCTAATATCTTGGTGTAGTAAAAAGAAGAACTCTGTTGCATTGTCTACTGCTGAAGCAGAATACATTGCTGCTGGTAGCTGCTATGCACAAATTCTGTGGATGAAACATACTTTACTAAACTATGGATATCAATTTAGACATGTATCTATAAAATGTGATAACACTAGTTCAATTAATATCTCAAAGAACCCTATATCTCACTCTAGGACCAAACACATTGATGTAAGTCACCATTTTTTGGGAGATCATGACCAAAAAGGTGATATTACTCTTGAATTTATAGGTACTGAACATCAATTGGCTAACATATTCACCAAGCCCTTAAGTTCAGATAGGTTAAGTTACATTAGAAATGAGTTAGGAATGAAAGAATTTGTTTATCCAAATCCTCACTGTTAACCAAACCTCACCGTTAGTCAAACCTCACTGTTAACCAAACCTCGTCATTAGTTAAACCTCACCGTTAGCCAAACCTCACTGTTAGCCGAACCTCACCGATAGGTAAACCTCACCATTAGGGTTCTCACTAGTAGTTGTCACCGATATGTCATGAGTTGTCTGTTTCTAGAAACTCTTATTGTTTTTGGTACAATTATTCTTATTAAATTTCACTTCCAAAATGATAAAAACTACACCTTAGTCACATTTCAATCCACTGCAAACACTCCTCTCTTTGAATATCTCTTCTCGAACCCCCACATTTCACGATAACCCTAAGTTCTTCAATTAGAGATGGTAAGAATAAATCTCCCAATAATCAGGGATGAGAGTGATGATCCGAATGTGAAGAAGTAGAAAACATGACCTGAAGCTAGTGGTAGTGGTAGTAGAACAAGGCCAGGAAGGAATGTAGTGAACCCGCATTTACAGAATAGAGAAATTTTAATAGAGAAGGAGCTTTGTGCAGAATGGCTTATATCCAGTAATTCATTGATTCTAAGGATATTGGAGGATCATGGATGGCTTGAATTATTCGCAAAAAACAATGGCCCCTATTATCCCAAGTTGGTAAAAGAGTTCTATGCTTTTGTGCGCTTTGAGAAATCTGAAGAAGAGAATAGAATCGTTTTAGTTGTGAATGGAAAGGAAATATCTTTTTTCCTTTATTGAATGGGATGAGTGTTTGAAAGTCCCACATGAAGGCATTTTTGGGTATTGGTCAAAGACAATTACTCATACCAGTGACATTTTTTATTATGAAATTGCCTTAGAAGAGCTCACCGGTAGGGGAAAAAAAAGGATAGTAGTGGCTGTAGAGATGGATGGAGAAAATAGATTGCTTTTCAAGTTCATCCAACATGTGCTAAGTCCAAGAAGAGGAGACTTTAAAAATCTGAGATACCAAGATATATATTTGTTGCATCTGTTAATACATGGTGTTGAGGTGAATCTGTGTAGACTGTTAATGATTCAGATTGAAGATATGACCATACCCAAATCAAAGTCCAATGCTTTATTCTTTTCCAAGTTAATTTCAGTTATGATCAAAGTGAAGGGAGTAACTGAGTCCCAGGATGAGACAGTGGTGGTAAGGAATAATTTTTTGCATCACAAGAAAAGTTTATAAATATATGAAAATTGGCTGGAACCCCTGGAGAAAGCAATGGGTAATTGGTGATGATAGGGTTTATGATAAGTTTAACCCTATTGACCATCCTAATAGGCCAAAAGATAAGATAGATCCAGGTCTAGGATATGATGAAGAGGAACCACAATATAATGATGATACTGATGAGGAGGATACCTCTATAGCAGATAGAGGGGATCCTAATTTTCCCCCTAGTCCTATTGGTGAAGTGGTATTACATGAAAAGGAAAATCCTTCCTTGAACCTACCTAGAAAAGCAACAGTTATGGGTGTAAGCAATGAAGAAGCACCTATTGGTGAGAAAGACCAAGCTAGTTCACATCATGAGGAGAATACCCTAGAGAATGAAGAAGAAAGAGAATCTGAAACTGAAGCATCTGTTTCTACCTGCTTGAGTCTTACTCCACTGATTGGACACTCCTCAATGCCTAATGAGGAAATTTATGAGGTAGATAGACCTACACCTATTCCCTAGGAGCATCCTGTTGTTGAATTGGAGATGGTTGTGGAAGATTCTTCTGAGGAAGACCTACCTGCTGAGGTTGCTATTAATGTTCATATACAAGAGAATGCACAGATTGAGGGGGATAATCCTACCAGACATGGTACTATTTCAGTTGCTCATGAGATTAAAGACCGGGCTGAAGACCCAGGTTTTGTAGTGTTTGGGTTAGACTATCCTGATTCAGAAGATGAGACACCCATTAATAGACCTCCTATCACTTATAATCTCTTTTCTGAAACTTTACCTGAGGACATATTAATAAAATATGATTTAAACCAGTTGAAGTCTGATCTCCAGGCCACTTTGGTGGAAGAAATGGAAAGAATGGAAACCTCTTTAATATCTTATGTTCAGTCTGTGATGACTGAATCTGTATCTGGTGTTTTGGATAAAGTCAAGGACTGCTAGAATCAAGTTTCAAACTTTGCAGAGGATGTTGAATCTCTAAAGAAATCAATTGTCTCTATGGAGTCTTATATGAGCTCTAAATCTCAAGCAGACAAAGACTTGGCTTTTGTGAAGAATGTAGTTGTCTAGATGGTATCAGTTTTTGAGGAATTTAAGAATTACATGGAACAGAATGTCAGTACCTAGGACTCTCTTGTGAAAAATCTCATAAGTGGGCTGACAAAATCCTTTAAGGAAATAGTTGCTTTTACTATTTCACCTCTGAGTACTACCAGACCTTCTTTGGATATTGATCAGATTCTAGCTGTGATGATAGAAGATATTGGACAGTCTTCTACCAGTGGCTCTGTAAACTCTGTTGCTTTGACCCAAGTGGTGACTACAACTAGATATATAGGGAAAATTATTCAGAATTTTATGAAAGAGGCCCCTACTTCTCAAAAAGAGGTCAAAGACAAAAATGGATTTTTATTTCCAAAGGATCTACACTAAGCATCAGTTGAACAATTATTTCAAGCTTCTGTTAGAAAACTTGAAACTAGCTCCAGTCTCTCAGGATTTCAAAGAACAAGTAAGCTAGCTGAGGGAGTTGACTCCTTCTCTAGATAAATTTATGGAGAACAAGGATGACTTCATTTCTAATATGGAAAGAGGAGGAGGGATCATAATGGACTTTAGGAATCTGTTGCTGCCTTTTTTGCATGTGAACAGTACTCCAATTATTGTACCACCAGCTCTGCCTGCCTCTACTCAGTCTGCCTCCATTCCTTATATAACTCCAACCAAACAATCTAGAGCCTCACTCCTATGATCACACAGAGAGCTACATAGTATATGCCAGACACTATATCAGTCGCTCAGCCTACACTGATCATCTCTGGCGTTCCTAAGCCTCCACCTGCATCCACCAATCCTGAATCCTATTCTGATCCCAAGGGCATATCACATGCTAAGGAGGTGGATTGATTAGTGGCTATGCAATTTGATAGGAATCACTTGTATTCCTTTTTCCTCAATTATTTATCTCTCTGTATTTTTTTCCCTCAACCAATATACATGATGTCATTCTCTTTTCCTGTATTTCTGTTGCTCACTATTTTTTTTAGCTAATCACAAAGGGGATAACTATGATATGAATCCTAATATTCTATTGATATGAAGCCTAATATATTTTACCTCTGGTACATTTTTTATAGTTTTACATCTGATACATTTAAAATCTCACATTTGAAAATTTCATTACTCACACTGAGAAATAAAAGCCATTGTATTTTATACTAATACATTACTAATTATTTTCGATTATAATATTATAATTTGTGATTATAAAAAAAGGGGATATTGTTAACCTCACCTGTTTTGATAATCTCAATTATGTTTCAATATGCTTTGATAATCCAAAATAATGTTTATCTTTATATTAATTATTCTTTCAATACATGACATCATATTATTAAGTTGATAAACTATCAAAATGATCATTGGAATTTGTTAATCAATGGTTATCTATGTTTATACTTGTTTAGAAATGTTACCAACTCAATCTGGATATGATTTGCATAGAACAGATAAGTATTAAGTGTTGAGTCACTGCTACAGACCTACAAGTACATAGTCTACCGATAAGTAAAGGTCACTAATAGACCAAGCTTCCCGTGACACAAGGTTACTAGTACATAGCTACCGATACAAGCTACCGATACAAACAGAAAGACATACCTACTGATACAAGCTACCGATACAAACAGACAGACAACCAGCTCCCTATAAGAAGAGCCACCTATACAGGCAGCTACTGATATAGGTGAGTTACCGATATAAAAGAGCCACCGATACAAGTATGCTGATATAGAAAGATGGCTACCACTACAAAGTCTATCGATACAAGAATTCCATCAGTACAAAAGAGCTACCGATAAAGGGAGCTACTGACAGAAAGAGCTACCGATATATAGAGCTACTGTTATAAAGAGTAACAGCTACCGATATATACCTACTAACTCAAGTCCACCGATACAAGATCACTGATATTAAGAGCTACCGATGGAAACCAGTCACTATATCTCTAAACTCTATTACTTTTGTTTTGTTTAGCAACAATCATATTTGATGCTTTTAATGCTAACTACAATTAATTAAATAATGTCTGTTGGATGTCAGGAAACCGTAACTCGTACCTGCAAAAGAAATCATGCTTTATGTCGGACCGGATGAGCTATAAAAGAAATATAAAATCCATGCATAAATAAAAGAGAGGATGAACCATGAAGAGACACACATGCTGTAAAATGAGTATACGCACGAGAGCTAAAAGTGTGAAGAACTTGGTTGAGAAGCTGAAGAACATTGCTGTGCTACAAAGCCTACTGCAATCTCAAGCAAAACACCAATAACTGGAAGTCAAGGAATAGAACTACGACACTCTGTTTCTCAGAAAAATTCAGAGAAGGACTGAAACAACATCTGATCAATTCAAAAAGAGTCCAGAGCTGCATTGCCATCTCACAGAGCCTTCTAAACCCATCTCATATATTTTTAGCTCTGTTGTGTTTTTCTTATTTACTTTTTGAGTACTTTGTGTGCTTCTGTTCATATTAGACACACACTGACTCCTAAGAATTACTGGAGGATATCTAAAATCCTCACTCAAAACTTCTGAATTATTTTAGTTCCCACTGTGAATTGTGGTAGAGGTCAAGTGTAACCTGGATAGCCTGTGTGATATTGTTTTTGTTTTCCCACGTAGAACTGTGGTAGAGGTCTTAGTACCTGGATAGTATTTGTACTGTTGTTTACCCCAATCTAGGGTGTGGATCAAAGTTTTGTATTAACTATTTGAGAGGACTATGTCTTAGCTTGAGACTGAATCTCTTGGTTATATCTGTTGTGCATCTTATATTTAGTTTAAGTTATTTTCTATTCCGCTTCTAAGTTCTTTGAAATTCAAATCTATTTTAAAGTAACCCTGATAGTTAAACTAGAAAGTGTTTATAACTTTTGTTAGCTAGTAAGTTAGTTTCAAAAGTTAATTAATGTTCAGGTTGAGTTAACTGAGAAATAATCAATCTCTTGAGATACTAATTGAAAACATACAATATTTATAAATTCACTACAATTTATATTTTATTTAATTTGGTGGATTTTAATCATAAATTTTTTAATATAAATTTTAATTGGAACTCAATTCACTCCCCTCTTGAGTGTCCACTCCAACCATAATATTTATTATATTTTACATAGACAAGATGACATGTAAGTTGGATCGTTATTATATAAAAAACCAAATACATCAAGGTATTTAGGGGTTACCTAATCCTATAATATAAAAATATATTCTTCAAAATGTTATACAACTTCATCATCTATATAGTCTTCAATGATTAAATGCTCCTATAGAGTCAAGATTTCATGGAACATAACTAAATCTTCATTAGAATTAGCCTATTAAAAGTGTCATAATTTAAGGTGTGAGTGGTTGGATTATGGTTACCTCATGGAGTAAAATATTTTAAAATTGAATGTGTTGTATCCAAACCCCATGATGAGTTTTCCTTCCTGAACATTAATGATTGTCATGGATGTCTTTAGGAATGGTCTCAAATAAATAATGGGTGAGTGTGATGAGTAACAATATTAATCCATGTTAAATAAATATAATCATTATAGGAAGAGAAGATCTTGGACTATAATAAGGAAATACTAAAATACACCTAATGGAAATATATTATATCGACTTGAAAGCTATACCACCACTCTTGGGTGATTCAAGTATTTCTTTAGAAAATATGTAAACACCGAGTAAAGTATGACATTTATAGAGCACCAAAATAAAATAAATCATATAAAATATTGATGAATACAATAGTGAAATTGGTATAAAATTTTTATAGATATTGATATATTTTTTGGTAATTATGGAGTGATTGAGGCCGATACACTTATTCAAAAATTAATTCTTTCCCCTGAAGCCTGTTTTTTGGGGTGAAAAATTCCTTAAGAAATTGAGCAGACTTGGGAAGATATATGGGATATTTATAAAGGGAAATATTAATATCAAATTTTTATAATGTTTATAGAATTTATCTTTGAACTTATTCCTCATGAATTTTATTATAGTGAATTATTCTTGATGGGAAAAGAGGTGGGAGATCCTTATTCTCATTTTCTATCTTTCCCATAGTGTCTCTTGAATTTTATTTCTTTAGCTAACCCTTCCTCCATTTCCTTCCTTTCTTCACCATATTTTTATATATGTATAGTTTCTTCAGTAACCCATTATTTTCAGTTTTTTTTGCTTCATATATAACATGGTCTTTAAGACCAGGCTATGTTTGTTCATGGTTAAGACCTTTAGCTTCTCCATTTTCATTTCATGGATATTTTTGTTACATATTTGTTGTAGTATCTGGGTATATTTACTTGAAACTTATGGTTGTTATCATAAATGTAGACTCTCCTTATATTTAAGGACTATTTTAGATTTTAATTTAAATTGGTCTTTAGAAAATAATTCCATTAAAGTACTAAAATTATTCTTAAACTCATCTATTTTATCCCTCATATTTTTTAAATCTAGTTTATTGTTTTTATTACTATACTTGGGGATGTGTACCGGTATATGGATACTCATAAGAAATATTTTTTGAAAAAGGGGGATGTTGGTACATTGTCTAGATATAGGTCTATTTAAAGGTTTATTGGAAAGCTTCTGGTTATTAGTTTGGTTTGTTTTGTTACTGGAATGGAGATTGGTTTGGGTAATAATTTTCATAGGGGGTATAACATGGTTCTACTAGTTTCAAAATCTATACTAGACTTGGTTAGGATCTATTGCTAGTTTTTTTTGAATTTCCTTGGTTAAAAGGCTACTTCATAGCTTTCTATTACATGCACTTCATCACACTAGTCAGTGAAATTCCTAGGTAATGTGAATAAAAAACATAACTTAGTTAGTTCTTTCTTGTCCACTGATTTGTTTCATATTTTTATTCCTCACCAAACTAGTTAGATCTTTATGTTTAGTTTCTAATAATGTAAATGAATTATAATTCTAACATCATATATGCCCCTTGTGCTAGTACCTCTTTTACTGAATTAATGTGAGCCGTGAGTACTATTTTTAATCATTCCCTTGGAAATTTCTGGTGAATTATCAATCAAGGATTCTCTAAAAAATGATTCCATAAAGTTTCTATCATTTTCCATTAGACCTTGATAAAAGAACATAAGTAAGTTGTTTTATTCTATAGTTTGATGTGGATAGCTGGTATAGATATTTTTAAATCTCTCCCAGTACTCGTAAACAGTTTCTCCTAATGATTTCCTGACAGTATATATATCCTTGTTTATTACTATAATCCTAGAGGTGTGGAATAATATTTATAGGAAGTATCTTTGTAATTCATCTCAGTCATTAAATTCACATATTTGTAAGACTTACAACCATTATTTGGAAGAAAATTCAAGTGAGAAGGAAAATTCCTTCCACTTTACTTGTTCCTCATCCACTCTTAAAGGTTTATGAGAAGATTATACATATATAAATGCTTTTATGTATATTTTTAGTTCTTTACCAGTAATATCATGAAACTTGGGGAACACTTGGATTATAAAAACATTCAATTCAAATTCTTTTCAATTCATACATAACAATTTGATTATTTTGATTAGAAAATTGAAGTGCACATAGGTCTCTAAGGGTTTGGTTGGGATTTCCAACAATAATGATAAGTTATAAGAGAACACTTGAGGTTTCACTTGAATCTAAAAGAGAAATTTTTTCAAGTTCACATTTCTTAATTTAGTAAATGTTATTTATATTTAGAAATCAAAATAAAACTCTGGGTTACTAGAGTTTTTGTGTCATGAAACTTAAAGGTTATATTTTATTTTTATTTTTGGAACTACCTCCTCTGATAAAAAACCATGTTTTGATGTAAAACTATCATAAATCATGGAAAAATATTATAATTACCTAATCTTTATGAAGTATTAGTGGTAACCTAGGGCTGTTTCTAAGACAGGAGGTCACAAAAAATTATTTTTTACTTTTAAATCAGATAAAAGGGTTGTTTTGTGTTTTTGGATTGTGAAAACAAGAAATAAATTTAAACTAGAGCCTAAAAATAGTTGATGAAATGAGTGATCAGGATAGGGTTGGGTTTCCACTTGAAATACTATAACAGTCCTAAAATTAGATTTTAATTCTCCACTTATTAATAAAAAAATGAAAGACACCTCAATAAATTTATCAATCACCCTTAGTTGGATGTTATGATGGCTACTAGATTCAAAATATTACTAATTGATTAGACCCCCTTACTATGTAAGTGGAGATCCAGTAAACCAATTTCATCCAAGTTAGAAAATAACCAACCAATTATTAGTGTTATTTGGTAATTTATAACTCAATCACTACTACTACACATGTCCTATCTATTTCTTAATAAAAATAACCTAAATCTAGCAATTTATTCTATAAAAACTTCATTAGGTAGTAGGAGATGAGTGATTTTACATGCAAGGAAGTACACATTGAACTAATCCAAAACCTAAATTAAAAATATTTCAAAAAGTATTAAAAAACCATATAAAACTATAATAAATCAACCAAAAAAAAGTTTTATTCAATAATGCATGAGGACTGAATAATCATAAGGGAAAACCATACCTTCCTAATCAATTTGGAATTACCCCTCCATTTGAAGGGAAAAATAGATGAAATAGGAGATATAAGGCATAATAGACTTAAGAAAAATAGAAAATAAAACCAAGGAAATAATAGAAATAGTAATTCTCAAGCACAAACTTATGATACAAGTCTTGGTAAAAAGTCCCCTCAGTAGTTGCCTCCACTTTATTTTTTATATTCATGAGTTCCTTAACTTTTAGCTTGATCAAATCCCACATGATCTTCTATCTTTTTAATTTATAAGTCTATATTCTTTCACATGGATTCAAATCCGTATTGTAATTTGATCTTATAGAAAATCCCTGATATTCCATTTTAGGTTTTTAATGAACAATTTTTTATTTTTAAACCCACGTGGAAACCTCATATTTATTGAATTCATTCTAACATGGAATCCCAAATCCTTGGATTCATGTTTTTATGAGTTCCCTTAAAGCCTACAAGTGGCCTTTAATTTACCATCTAGTAGATTCCTTGAAAAACAGATATGTTTTGAACTGAATTAGATTTGTATCTTAAATGAATCATCAATGAGTTTCAAGTGACTACACAATACAAAGGGGACCATGGAAATGATTAAACATGAAATCAATTTGATGTAATACATAGTAGATTGATATTCTTATTATGGTTAATCATCTATGACACGGTTGGTTTGTTTTCATGTGCGGTTAATGAATTACTTTATAGAATTTTCATTTGTGGTTGGTTATATGAAACACTTAATCAATTTAATTATTGAAATTAATAGATTGAACATATAGTTTATTAGAGACCATATGGTAGAATCAATATACAATAATTTAATCTCTTATTATAGTTGGTTGAGAAATTTACAAAGTTCCATTCACCATTGATTATTTGTAGTATCCCTTAAATTCACATAACTGCTGTGATTTCTATATATCAAAATAATCTACTGAAACCATCCATTAAAACATTCATTATTAAGTTAAGTATTTATTATAATAACTCCAAAGATCAAATAATAAAAATATAAAATTAATATTTAATCAATTTTCACACTAAATCCCAAAATAATCCTATATACTAAGTATGTGATAATTACTTATTAAACGATAAAATAGTTATATTAAAACATTAAAAATACTCAATAAAATATATGAAAGTTTTGGCTCTATCAATACTCCTATTCCAATTATAGATAAGAATAATTTAGAGGTTGATATAAAATAAAGGAATACAATTATGATGTCCTAATCTAACAGAGTGTTTACAAAGATGATGAGACTCAAAACTACCGAAGAGATATTAGATAATATTGAGATAATTTTTAAAGGGAATGTCAAAGTGAAAGAATCTAAGCTATAAATTTGGAGACCAAAGTTTGAAGATATTAGAATGAATTATGATGAAACTATTGATGAATATTTCACAAGAGTGAATGAAATTGTTAGCAACATTAGTGGTTTTGGAGAAACTCTAGAATATTAAACAATTTTCTAGAATCTAATGAGAAATTTCCTTAATAGATTTGATGCAAATATTTTTTCCTTAGAAGATATAGATGAATTTTCACTTAATGAACTAAATAATTTTCTTGTTTATTATGAAATTATCAAGGATTTTACTTTAAAGAAGAATATTAAATATGATAAGGAAATTTACTTTAAATACAATAAAGATATCAATATAAAAGGGAATAATAATGAATCATTATTAGAATATAAATATGGAAATGGAGGAGTTAAAGATCATAGAGTAATCATGTATCTTATTTTAAATAAATTCAGATGAGGAATAGGAAACTAAAAAGGAAAGATTCTATGAAAATTATTTAATTTTTGTGGAATAAGTAATTTTTTAGTTGATTATCTAAAGAGGATAAATAGTGGGACTAATAATGATGAGCAAGAAGTGGTTGTTCCCAAAAAGGAAATGGGGAAGGAAAATAAGTTTGATATTGCAATGAAGATGATCCCAAAAAGGATGATAATGAATCTAATGAGAAATGAATAAAAAGATGAAGAATATTTACAAAATTGTGATTTAGAAGATGAAGTTACTAATGAAAAACACAAAAATATTCATGAACCTTGTTAAATAACATGAAATCACTTTAAGTAGTGGTGAGTAGAACGAAGAAATATAAATTGAACACATTATGAAATATCTACTTATAGAAGGTAGTAATCAAAACATAAATATAAAAAAAGGATTGTTCTTATCAAATAAAAAGAAATAAGGTCAAGATGAATTAATCAATAAAAATAATGACTAAATTATAAATTAATAATATCAATGGGATAATTACATAAAATGATAAAATATTGAAATATATTGATGTAAAATCTGTTTCAAAGGATTAAAAGTTGAGTAAGAAACAATATATTAGTTGTTAAGATGAGAAAACCTTAATGAAGATGATATAATATTACAACGATGCACTGGATGTTTAATTAAAATAATGTCATGCTATTGTGAGTGTCATCCTAGAGAAGAATTTGCAAACTACTCCTGTTTATTATAAGGTTACTAGAACTATTTAATCTAACATTATAGGTCTTAAAAATAAAATTAGGATTTTAGGGGATGAGAAAAAAATTTACAACTACACTTCTATATAAAGAGAATTTGTGGGTAATTCGGGACGATATTTTTTTCCAAACAAAAAATTAAAATTAAATATAGAACACATGTGGAATTTATATATATTTTCATAGAAAAAATTATCATTCTCATGTATGATTTGGTTTTTATAGAAACTATTGGTTTTATGGATTCTATGGGCATAAAATTTATGTTTTCTCGTACAACATTTCATTTAAAATGAGTAAAATAAGGAATGAGGGAGATCTATCACATGAAAATGATAAAAAATTATAATTATAAGAAATTTTTGGATAAAGTTAATCAAGTCCATCGACTCAAAAGTGATTTTATTTTATGGAATAAATTTATGGAATATGTTACCAAAAAGGTCATTTCACAAAAGAGTGTATGAAAATACTTATAGGAAAATAACTAATGTTTCAAGTAAGAGGTTGTGTGTCTGATTTGTTGAAAATATGTGTTTTAGTGATCAAATGAATTATAGTATCCTATGTTGAGTTGTTGAAAAGTGTAGTAAAGTGATAATCCATTGTGATAAATAGAGCAGATGTTGACCATATAAAAGAATCAAATATTTAGAAGTTCTTATATCAATTATTGGGAAATATGTCCATGAATAGTTTTTATGTTGAAGAAATCTAATGGATGTAGTTGTATTATATGAAAATAAGAGTTTGGAAGATAGAAGTGAGATATATATTTTCACCATATCCCAGAGATTCATTGAATATGTAAAATAAATAGGAAATACATTTTTGAAAAAGTTTTGGAGTCTGAATGATATATAATATTTGAGTTTTGAAATGGAAATAATTCCCTACATACAAAATATGTTTATATTCACAAATACAAAGTGTAGTTTCATATGTAAGAATCTTAGAAATAATATGAAATAAGTTCAACTTCATACCTAAGAGGACCAGTCTCATACATAAGATGAGAATTGTTTTAACAAATAATGAAACCTTAAGGGTCTTCATGGAGAACTTTAAGGGTGTTCTAGTGTTTATTAGATAAATATAAAAGTAATGGAGGAACATTACCTTGATTTCATAAGGGTAAACCTAGATTCTATAAAGGATATCCAATGATCAAAAAAATGAAAAATTAAAAAGGTCCTGACACATAAGTGTAACAAAAATCTATGTAATGGTGATTATAAAGTTACTAATGTCTATTGGAAATCCCATAAAGTCATTGGAAATTCTATAAGTTTCATAAGGTAAATTTAATGTTCTATCAATAAATTTATAAGGGCCATTCCTTTGGAGGAATCTGAAAAAGTACCCACACTGTATGGGTCATTATTATAAAACATAAGAGTGATTCCTTTTACATTCTGAGATATTTTAAGGGTCATTAAAATTATACTAAGGGTTATTGGTCCATTTCATAATATTCATTCTATGTAAAATGAGAATTTAATAAAAGTTATTCGGATTTTTTTGTAAGGTTGATTCCCTTGGTGAAGTATGGAAAAGTAATGAGGGACCATATTTTCATAAGAGTCATTTTCCTGGAATGTAAAATAATTTCCTAGGAAAAAGAAAAAAAATATAAGGGTCATTCCCTATGGATTTGAATTCATGACAAAAGTAAGATGGAAACACATGGAATGTATTCATGCATTCAATTAGGATTACGATATTCCAAATGGATTTATATAAATATTATCAATATTAATATACTATTGACAATTAAATAAAATTTGAAAATTTATTTTCAATATTTTGTGGAATCTTGAAGGCCATTATTCTTAAGGGAGATAACATGTAAGGTTTTAAAAATATTTATAGATTTTTTTGAAAAAAAAGTTCCATAAATTTTGAAATTAATTCATAAGATTTATTTGAATAATTGAAAAAAGAAAAAAAAAATCATGTTTTGGTTTGAATGAAGTTTACATATTAAAAAAATTAAAAAATATCTGATGTAGATATTTGGTATTCCTTTAAGAAGAGAATAAGGTGAATAATGAAAGGGGGGAGAGAATCGACTACTATTATCAAAATATTTATAAGTCAAATAAGAATAGAGGCTGTGGAATATTGAAGATCTAGTTCTAAAGATAATAATAATAAGAAGGAGATGACCCACATGAGGATTCCATTGATCATATTCAGTTATGTTAAAGGAAGAAATGTTTAGGGAATTAGAGTACAAGTGCTACATCTAGACATTTAATAAGAGTAAAAATAGATAATTCTAGTATATAATTATAATAATATATAGGAATTGTTTTTGGTATATTTGTGAGGAAGAAACCAGATTAACACTCACCTTGAGTTTTCAGTATCATATGGATTGAAGAAGAGGGAAACATATTTTGCGTTCAAAGGTCCATCTATCTAGAGTTAAAGATTAAAAATTTATGCTTACCATAATGATTATAGAGAGACCCAAAATTTTATAAAATATTGAATATATTCCTTGATCAGTGTGTAAATATGAAGAGAAGGTAGTTATCCTTAGGTGAGGAGTGATCAAACCCAAAATATTGTAGAGGAAGTGGTCCTTGGTGTGGAGAGACCGTAATAAAAAATGTTTCTATATAACTTATACAGTATTGGATTATAGTATGAATATCACATAACTGGCATGTACTCCTTGGGTAATACATTAGTGCTGAACCAAGTAAAATATAAGTCTTTACATGATTTACCTAGTTGTATATTTAATTATTGTTTAGAGAGGTTGTGTTGGAGAATAATTGAGTAAATTTTTGAACACAAACCTTTCCAATATGAGAACAATATCTAAAAATAATAATAAATAATTAAAGGAAAATAGGTTTAATGTAGCCTAGAATATGATTCACCCCTCTCTTAGGATGTATTTGGTTACGAAATGTGTCATTTAGTCTAGAAGGTTTTAACTTAGTGTTCAACCTTAGTGTCTATTTTTTAATTTTTTACACTCATGAAAGAAGGATTAATCCTCCATTTTTCAATGGAACTAACTTTGGTGGTTGAAAGAAAGAAACTATTATATTTATTTAGGATTATTTTAATAATTTTTTTGATTATTTTATTTATTAATATGAATTTAAAAATCCCAATAAAGGTAATGGTGATGTAAGAAATGGAAATATCTTAGCTAGATCATTATCCAATGATGTTTACAAGAAAATCACTCATTGTGATACTACCTACGAAATATGTAAGACCTTGGAAATTAACTATGGAAAATAAAAATATCTAAAAAAGTTCAGGACATCTACCTTGAGAGAAAATCGAAAAACTAATCATGATAAGAAAATAGTGAAACATATTGGTGAATAATTCAATACCAAAAATGTACATAAGGAAAATAGAAATAAGAGGAAGAATTTCCAAAATTTAGTCCCTCCAACAAGGTAAGAAACTATTATAACATTAATAAATATTTCTAATAGTATTTTGTAGTTTTTTTATATATATGAAAGTTGATATTTATCCTTGAAAATAAATAGAGTTGTAGATTTAAATGATTACATGAAAACCACATCAAGTTGAAAATATAGAGTTTTTTCATGTGGTAATCAAGATGAGATATAATCCTCACAAGAAATGGTAGACTAGTAAGAAATTATACATAAAGTTCACTATGTATTCATATAATATATCACTACAAAAATAAGTAGCTAAGGAATGTAGAAGTGGTCTTGAATGTAGATATAAATATTATGGGTGAAAAGATAAAGAAGAAAAGTGATTTACTCTAAGAACTTTCATAATTGGAAGGAAGGAAGTAGAGCCTAAATTTTTTTAAAATAAATAATTATCTCCCAATACATATCCTAAAGGGTGGAGATAATCTATAATAGAATATGGAAAAAGTTTTAAAGATATGGTTGTCCAAATGAGGATGAAAGATGAGAAGACTAAGAATCTTGATTCAAATATTAGTTCCTCAAAGGAAAATGATAAGTTGATGATTCCCTCTAAATCAACCTCAACAAGTAAGGATAGAAATGTTACAAATTTAGAATCAGAAAAAAAAAAATTTCATGAAAAATGAAAAAACAAATGTCTTTAAAAATAAGGTATAAACAAAGTGACACTTTTGTGAAAAAATGTGAAACACTATGAGTGTGTTTCTATAAGCTCAAGGGATCAGTAGTGGAAGAAAACCTACTACAAAAAAATAAAATAAAACAAGAAGTTAAAATATTTTGTATGAGTTTTATGGGATATGATTTTTTATGTTCTAACCATGTAATGTTTTGTATATATTACTTCGAGAGTTAAACTAATGGAACCACAAGGAATTCCTCCATTGGTATGACATATAAGGAGACAATTTACACTGGAATAAAATCTATTAATTTTGAAAATATATTAACTTTATTGGAAGAAAAATATTGATCTTAATAAATGGTGAATCAAGAACCTATAATGTTACACATAAAACTACCTTCTTGGGAAGAAAGAATGAAAATTTGGAAGATGATGAAAAATGAGGAATCTTCTCAAACTACAACACTTGGATAGGGAATCACCGCAAATGAAAAAATGTGAATTGGTTTTCATTGTCTTTGGAGAAGAAAATTATAAATCATGGTTGAGTGGATTTATTTTTACTATTATAAATCCTGAGAGGAAGATCAATGGACATATTCTTTCATAGAGAAAGAAGCACAACAAGGAATTCACACGTGGTGCATCATAGAAAGAAATATGAATGAATGATATTAGTATAACTATAAAGAAGTAACCCAATATAAATATATGGTAAAATCAAAATAAATAATCCAAAAAAAGTTTGTATAAGTGGTGTCAAATAAAGAAACCCCACAATAAATGATTAAAATAAAGCTAAAAACAAAGGGTTTGTCTATAGAGACCGACCAAATTCATCACCTTAAGGATGCCTGGGGTTCCCCAATCTCCAAACATTAATTTTATTAAACAAAATTTTGATTTTTTTTATATTTTATGGGGATATACTATCATTGGGGTTATTTTTATGAAATAGATAATGTGATTATGCTAAAAGTAAATTAATTCAATTGGTGGGGTTAGATATCTTACAAGTATTATTTGGTATTAGGTTTGAATAAATATTTTCAAGGTTGAATCTGACCCAAAAAGTGGTGTTAAGCAACCAATTTTTGTTCTAAAGACATATATTGAAGTTTCATGATGTAATAAAGTCCATTGCATAATCTAGAACTACGTGATGTAAAGTATTATTCTTTAGTTTAAATGGTGTTAAATCTTAATTTTATGTGACCAATGGTATTAAGAAAAATATTATGATTTATAAGTTATACCAAGATATATATTGAAGAAAAGGAAGACAACTTGGAAGGAAGGAGTGACAACATGCATAAATTTTACGTTTATTTGTTTATATTCTAACACGTGGTATCAACTAATTGTTATTATGTTATATAAAAGGCTATTAAAAATTAGGAAGCACAACCAAAAAGTGATGTCCTAAAAATTAAGACCATATTATATCTAGTGCTAAGAAAAAAAGGAGTTTAGGGGGAGATAGTAATGAACTATCAAAGGCTTTTAAGACTCATATAGAAAAGGTAAAACCCCACAAAGAATGAAGTAACACAAATGATATGTGGTATAACTAGTTTATTATTAACATGTGATATCATATGGTATGTCATAAATTATTACTCCCACTCTTGATATTTTTATTTCTCATATACTTATAGTTTTTGTGTGATTATGACTATGTTCATAGGTTGAGCTAAATATGAGAAAAATCAAGCTCTATTGCTTATGGGAGTAAGTGAGTGACATGTATAACTATGATATCATTGACTTAAACAATTTTTTCTTACAATGAGATCAGAATTATTAGGCTTATATGATTTTCTAATGACTTAAATTCCAAGTGGGGAATTTACTCAATAAAATTATTTAAAGGAAAGTTCATTTGAGTTTGGAAGAAAAGTTTAAATTATTGAATGATAAAAAATATAATATTACTTTGGATTGATATGGGGTTTAGAGGATGGACTAAAAATATATTTAATGTTTATTATTCAATAAGTGGTATCCAACAAGTAGTATCATTAGTGGGAATAAAATCAGAGGCTTTATTAATAGGTGGTTGAGAAAACAATTCACATTAATAGTCAGTAAATAGATCCAATATTTTATATGTTTAAGTCTTGTATGGAGATGTGTTGAGTTGGATATAAATAGAATATAAAATTAAAATAAAGTTCTGAGAGACCTATATAAAATGGTATGGAGATTTTTTTAATAATACAAGGGGATAAAACACTCTCCAAATTAATATTTTAATTTTTTTAAGATTCATCTAACCCTTAGAATATCATTTTAAAGAACAGGGAATATCTAAAGCAATGTTTGTGTGGAAAAATGGGAGAAACTCTGTGTATATCCATTTATAGAGGTCAAGGATATGTGGGGTGGGGGATGAAAATATTAATATTTATAAGAGAATCCCCCTTACATTTTATTGATAAAGGGGGAGAAAGGAAGCACATACAATTCATAAATATAGAGGACATTGGATTAAAAGGATTGAATGGAAAAGAGGGATAAATTATACTTATCTCTACATGGTTCATGGATTTTATAGAACATTTTAAATAAAATTCAAAAGGGTTACAATGTTATAACAAATAGGTTGGGTGTTATATTTGTTGAATATATGTGTTGATGTTCTTAAATGAATTACAATAACTTAAATGAAGCTGTTGAAAAGTGTATTATATTGAGAATCCATGGTTATAGATGGAATATATGGTGTTCATATAGATGTAATAAACATTTTAAGTTAATATGTTTATCATTGGGAAATATGTACATGGATAAATTTTTATTGAATAAATATAGCGGTTGTAATTGGATGCTCTGAAAAAGGAAGTCTAAAATAAAAAAGTGAAATATATATTTTCAAAAATTTATATATTTTCCCTATATATGAAATGTATATGGGAAATTTGTTTTTGAAAAAGTGTTATATTCTATATGGTATGTTAGATATGGTTTATGAAAAAGAAATAATTACTTATATACTTATAAGTTCATCTTCACACATACTGGAGTGCAGTTTCATACATAAGAATCATGAGAAGAAGTCCTATAAAGTACAAAATCATACATAATAGGATCATTCACATATTAATATGGACTGACATTGGATAAATTAAGAAATTTCAATAGCCTTTAAGTAAAACCATAAGTGTGATGTAGGTTTTATTAGAGAAATTGAAAATTCATGGATGAACCTTACCCTGATTGTATAAGGGTCATCCTAGATTCTGTATGGATCATCTAATGAATGGAAAACAAAAATATAATAAAGAACCTAATGTGTAAGAGTAACCCCAATCTGTATAAGGGTGATTAGGATGTTAAAAGTGTCATTGAAAATCCCATAAGGTTTATTAGAAATTTTGTAAGGGTCATCTAAAACATTGTAAGAGTAATTACCTTGGAGAAATTTGATAAAGTACCCAAACTATAAGGAAAATTAGTGCAACATATAAGGGTAATCCCAATTAATCTCTGAGAGTGTGAAAGGTTTATTGAAATCTTGTTAATGTCATTAGACTATTTTCTAAGAGTCATATTTTGATAAATAAAAATTTTGTAAGGGTCATCAGGGTGCTATATATGGGTCGTTCCTTTGGAGAAATTTGGAAAAGTAATGAGGGAACCTAATTTCATAAGTTTCATTTTCTAGAATATAATAGTATTTTCAATAGTAAAAAAAAGACATAAACTCCATTCCCTTTTATTATATTCTTATAATTTATTTAGATTTATATTATAATAAAAATTTGTTTTCCCTGATTACAATAGATCATATTGAGATTAGTGGAGGATTATACAATAAATGTTTTTTATTTAAATTCATGATATGTGTAGATTATATGGATCTAAATTAATATCAAAACTAATATGGAAGCACTATGAATGTATACATAAATGTAGGGTGGATTACAACATATGACATGGATTTCAATTAATATTATAATTTTTAATATACAGATGATAATTTAGTAAAATTATAAAAAAGGAAACCCATGATTTTGTCGAATCATGAAGACTATTATTAGTTTGAGAGATCAAATGGAACATATTAAAAATATTTATGGATGTTTTTGGAAAATAAAAGAGCCATGAATTGTGAAATTAATTCAGTAGTTTTTTTAATAAATTCAAAAAGGATAAAATCACACTGCAACTTTCACAGAGTTTCTATATTAAAAATATAGAAGAATATGTCACATGAATATTTGGTGTTTATATAATAATAATTGAAGAATAATAATGAAATTGGGAGAGAATAAAATTCTATTATCAAAATAATTATGACTCAAAGAAAAGATACGCTGAGCAATATTGAAAATACGGTTCCAAGGACACTACGCCAAAAATTGGCAAGGGAAGCGCTACCCCTTTATCAGCGCTCAGAAAAAGCATTGATAAAGGGGACCCCTTTATCAGTGCTTCTTTTAGTAGTGCTGATAAAGGTGGGATTTATCAGCGCTTTTCCCGAGCGCTGATAAATGTCGAGTTTCAAAAAAATATATTTTTTCATGAAAAATAATATTTTGTTATATAATTATATTTATATTGATATAAATACAATATATATTTTTTAAATATGTTATAGATACATATAAATAGACTATTACATTTAATATATAAGAAATTTAGTGAAAATGGCATCAAAATATTTTTAAAAAATATTATTAATCAATAATTTTCTAATTATTATCGATTAAAAATCATTTAATAACAATTTGAGGACACAAAAAATCAAAACAATTAATAAAATATATAAAATACGTTGAAAATGTAACTCAAACTTCAAACATCCATAAATTCTGATCTGGGTGTCCGTTTGAGCTCTATAACATATCAAATCGAAGCCTGCGACGAGATCTACGCGGTAGTGCCTGAGGGAAAGCATCTTCTACATTTTTCGAGCACAAAAAAGGCCCATAAGCCCTCCAAAACTGAGTTTTTAGTCGGGATACCCTGATTTTTTAACATTTAAACAAGTATAAATTTTGATCCGGATGCCCGTTAGGACTGTACCACATATCATATCGAATATTGTTTCATTTTATTCGACTTGACTGGTTGTGGCTTTGAAACAGAATTCTAGATTATAAGTTATGGTCGTTTTAACATTTTATAGATTTTCAGATACACATAGATATGTATTTATTTGTAAATATATATGTGTGTGTGTGTGTGTGGGTGTCTATGTGTGTGTCTGTGTGTTGTATATCTGTATATATGTATTTATTTATTTACTTACTTATAAAAACACATCAAAAACATATTTTTTTTCATAAATGCATTTAAAACTAATATTATATGTACATTCTATGGCTTTTCAAATACACACATATATGTATTTATTCGTAAATATAAATGTGTTTGTGTGTGTGTGTGTCTCTATATGTGTCTATGTGTTGTATATATATATGTATGTGTGTTATATATATCTATTTATGTATGCATGTATTTATTTATTTATAATCACACATAAAAACATATTTTTTCATAAATTTATTTAAAACTAATCTTATATGTATATATTAATATACAAATAAATATATGTATAAAAAATTATAACAATATATATATATATATATAAAAATATATTAATATATGAATTAATATATATATACTAGTATATGAATAAATATATTTATATTAATATGAATCTATATCAATATATGAATCAATATATGAATAAATATAACTATATATATATATATAGATATATCACTAAATAGAGAAAAAATGAAATGGCATAGTGGTAAAGGTGAAGTAGTGAAAGGGGGGAGGTCCCGGGTTTGAGTTCGGGTGGAAGCGAAGGGGGTGCGCGCATATGAGGATGCACGGGAAGGGCAGCACACGGGAGACCTCCTGGAGCTGATAAAGGGGGTGTGAAGCACTGATAAAAGCACTCCCTCCATATTATATTTAATTGTTTTTGACCTTTATCAGCACTTTTTAAAAGGGCTGATAAAGGGCCCTTTTATCAGGGCTAAAAAAAAGCGCTGATAAAGGGGTCCTTTATCAGCGCTTTTTTAGCTCTGATAAAAGGGGCCTTTATCAGCACTTTTCGGAGGGCTGATAAAAGAGACCCTCTTATATTAGCACTGAGCTTTACTGCGCTTTTTTAGCGCTGTTAAATCCCTTTTTAGCGCTGATATATGCAGTTTTTGTAGTAGTGGGAGAAGAAATATAATAAGGAGATAAGACACATGAGGATTAAATCGACCATATTTGGTTATATTCAAGGAATAATGATCAATGTTAGGTTTAACACCAATTATATATCTAGATATTGAATAAGAGTGAAACAAGATAGTTCCATTGTGAAATTATCCCCATTTTGGAGGAAGTGGTGTTTCTATGTCCGTGAGGAAGATATCGAATTTAAACTATCATTTAGTAGTCAATTTCATCTAGATTGAAGAAGAGATGATAATATATGGAGTTAAAAGGATAATATATATGGAGTTTAAGATGTAAAATTTTATATTTACCATGCTAATCATGGATGAAGTTCCCTTATATTAGTTGAAGAATTTTTCTTTATTGTCAACCCTATATGAGAATTTTTTTGGGTTACTTAAGTTGTATTTTTAAGAATCTTAAGAAGGATCAAAGTTTGTTTTAGAGGTTCTTAAGTCATTTTAATAAGTATTAAATTTTATATAAGAATCAAAAAATAGAAAAATCCTTATTTATATAAATTTTCTTAATGACTACAAGACTTCATCGTAAGACTTAAAAGTTGATTGTATGAATTTAGAAAAACCTTAATATTTCAGCGTATATATTTGGTTCAACATATGAATTTGAGATGAGTCATGAAAATAGAAAATTAATAAGAATATGACTTCAATATGGAGTATTAGACTTCATCATAAGACTCATCACACGACTTGACCAGATCATATGACTTCAATGTAAGACTTTGAGCTAATTATATGACTTCAATGGATTCAAATGACTACATTATAAGACTTTGGATTTAATATAAGGCTTAGATTTATTTTATAACTTAAAGATAATATGAAATTAAATTCATATGAAGAATAGTTACCCATATGTTTAGTGTATGACTTCACTGATCATAGGACTTCAAAGTAATATAATAAACTGAAAATGCAAGATTTACAAAATTTTTAATTTTAAATAAAATTGAAATTAAAATATGATTATTTTTTTATATTCATATATTTAAAATATATAATGGTATTTTTCAGAGCCTTGGGTTTCTAAGGGATTAATGGGATATTTGAATGAGATTAAATGACAAGGATCAAGGGTGATTCTTAATAGATTTTTAATTCAATATTTAAAATTATCTTCCATGGTTAAAGGTGCTATTATTTTGGGAATATTTATGCAACCAAGAATCATAGTAGTATCCATAAATAATTATGTAAATATCATTAGTAAATTAATGAGAATACAAAAGGGAGAAATGAAGAAGTAAAATAATTTCATGAATTTAAGAGGGGTAGATACACTACTGTACCAAATAGATAGGTTTTGAGAATCATAAACCTATGCTGCATTATTATTTTCTAAAGAGGACAAGGAAAAATTATTATACTAGTATAATTCATATGATTACTGATTAGGAGTAAGAAAAATATATTGTGTGTGCATAGACTCTTGCATGAGTTTTCTACTTTGAACTATTATAAGGGAGATCAATATTTTTATACCACATTCATATTCATCTAGTAGTAGAATTATCTCTTGATAAAGAACTATTATTTGATATTAAGGTTTCATATCCTTTTCTCATGATCTGATTCAACTATGAGTGAAGTGTAAATAGTTAAAGGTTGGTGGTACCAGAATAAAAAAATTCATTCATTTATTATTTTAGTGCAAGTTGAAGGATGTCACCAACTCTTACCTTGTACTAGATTTTTATAGGTCATAAATACTCAAGGATGTAAGATTCTCATCTATTGTAATCACTATTATATTAGTGATAATCTAAGTCTCAAAAACTAAACTAAACCTGACAAGGATTTGTGTCTCAAATTAAGGTAAAACCTTGTGAAATTCCAGAATTCTTTTTGATTCTTATTATTTTTCATATGTATGTGGAAGAAATTTTTAGATTAGATCAAGAATATGATAGGTTATTGGGGTTTAATCATTAAAACAAAAAATATTTTTTAAATAAATCACCACTGATTCACCCCCTCTCAATAGTGTACTAACTGATCCATGTACTTCAAGTGGTATTAAAACACGTTTACCCTAATATATTAGTCTTTATGAGGTAAGGTATGGAAGTTCAAAGTTATATGAAAAGTAGAGGAGCTCTATTTTTCTATTGGAATAATTTTCGATGATGGAAGAATCTAATTCTACTGTATCTACTTCCACAAGTTTTTGAAGTTTATAAAATTGTTACTATGGGATTTCCGCCCATTGTAGAAGATGGATCCACGATATTTGTTGGAAAGAGAAACCTTGAGATTGATGGGAAATCTAGGAATGATATATTTTCATCATTTTCAATGAATGTTTACACTAAATTAGGATTAAATACAACCAAATAAATGTGATATAATCTTGAGAACATATTGGAAGATAACATCAAGGTCAAAAAATAAAAATTGTCGTTTTGGAGAGATAACATTGAAGATATGAGAATGCACAAGGAGGAATTTATTGATGAATATTTCATGAGATTAAATAAAATTTTTAGTCATATCATTGGATTTTCAGACAAGTTGGAGCAATCTACTATGGTTAGAAAATTAATTAGAAATATTTTATGTGATTTAATCAAAAAAATTTCTCCATTGAATATAGGGAAGATCTTTCATTTAATGAGTTACACAATGCTCTCTTAAATTATGAGATGAGAAAAGAACCCACCTTTAAAAAGAAACACAAAGAGTATATGGATTTTAATTCCATGAACTAAACAAAAAATGAGAAAAAGGAGGTTGATTTCTCTGATGATGATGATGAAAGTGATAAAATATATAAGAAAGTCATTGATTTTAAAGAAATGAATCTAAAAAAAGGAAAATGAAAGTTTAAATGAAAGTTCCCATTGAAATTATTTAGGTGTATTTATATAGAAGATTTTACTATTTATTATCTTAGAATAAAGAAGAGTTTGGAGTCTGATAATAAAGAAGAGAAAGAGAAGCCTCAGTGGAAGTCAAAAGGTAGATTCTTTAAGTATAATAATATATTAGATAGAGGAATGAATAAAATTTAGAGAAGAATTAAAATATTAGGCTAAGTATAATGGAGGAATATTTCTCTTTATTAAGAAGTGAATATGAAAATGAGTGTGTGATAAGGGATTCTAACTCCATGGAATGTGTTATATAAAATGAAATTGAGAAGAAGGAAGACAACTCAAGAAGTAAAGATGAAGAATAAAGAGATGCAACTTATATGGTGCACATCCTTAAATATGATCATAATGTATGTCTTTCTATAAATAATCAATTAAAAAAATAAGTAAAATCTATTAATAAGGATATGATCATGATAAGTAAATACGGAAATAAGTATTTTGTTATAGAAAATTATCATATTTAGGAGATTAATATTCTCAAAGTAAATGTGGTTGAGTAGAATAAAATTAGGAAAGATGTCAAGGAAAAGGAGATTGATCAAGATGAAGATATTAGTAAATCTAAATCAAGGTTTATTAAGGATAAAAATAACCTTAAAAATATGAAGATTGATATTTATAAGGATGTGTAAGTGAAGGCTAAATAATATTAGTGAATTGAGAACTCATGTGTATCAGCTCAGAAATATATTTTTTTGCTATATATAAAATTATAATAACCATTTCAACTAATATAAAGGGATATGAATCTCAATATGAGAATACCTGGGTTGATAGAAAATATTTGATTAATTATAATACTCTCTATGATAATGAAGAGTAATTAGAATTAGCAAGGTCCTTTGAAAACTATTTAGTAAAAGACTGTTATTTTATTTAGAAAATAATAAGTTATTCCAAAAAAACCCAACAATTTAATGTAAGGATAAGTTTTAGGTATGACTATTAGTGTTGTGGATAATTTAGACATAAATATTATGTTTTTTTGTACTAAATTTCTCTTACATGGAAAAAATAAATCTATAATGATGGCATAGTTACTTAGATCACAAAGGAAACAAACCTTTGAGAAAATAAATATAAAATGAGAACCCATATGTGATGCCTATCCAAAATATGTTTTAATGTCTTGAGGATATCTATAGAAGATATTATTAATAATTTCATAATGTATAATAATGTGTGAACATGATTCTATATCAACAATAATATATGAATGCAGAAAGGGAGTTGCAATAGAAAATCAAGGGGTGAGAGATCACTTATTGTTGTGGTGGATCTCTAAGAAAGTAAAAGGATAAATCCATAGATCCTAGATAGTGGATTCTCATCACACATGATTGGGGATACAAATTTCCTAAGAAAGTTAAATGAACATGATGGTGGTTTAGTAACTTTTGGTAATAAATATCTTTAAAGATCAAGATTATTAGAACAACTGAGATAGAGGCCCAAAAAATAAAATAAAAAGATATATTATATTTTTAATTGATCAAGTACAATATAATCAATTTTAGTTAGTTTTTTTATGAGGGGAATGATTCAATTTTTAGGAAGAACAATTGTCTCACCAAGATAATCAAATATGTAAATATTATCACTTCAGGTGAGAGAACCAATGAAAACCGCTTTCAAATTTGATAATTAAAATAATTTTACTACTAGACTTAAAAAGAAGAAAATAAACCATGTAATAGAAGGGTAGGTAACCATTTTTAGAGAATCTTTTGAAATATATTCAAGTGATATGTGGTTAGGGACTTGCCTCAAATCAAAATATAGAGGGAAGAAGTTTGTGATACCTACTAGAAAAGAAAAAAAATCATGTTAGACCTAAAAGATTGAAATTTTGACAATAAATTCTATCAAGTTGATATAATAAAATCTTTGTGGAAACATGAAAAACAAGAACACTCAAGGTGATCATTATTTCATCACCTTAACTGATTATTAGATTATAATGACCAATGAGATGTTCATAAAACATAATTTTTAGATAGTGAACATGTTTAAAACCTTGAGAAAAGTAATTTAGAAATATTTGGTGATGTGCATCAATAAATTCATATATGATAATGGGAAAGATTTTACAGGTAGATATTTTTGATGTAATCTTAAGGAAATTAGAATCAAGCACCAGTAGAATACTCCATATACACCCCCAAAAGATAGAGTTACTAAGATAATGAATAGAATATTTGTTGATATGGGAATAATAATGATAGAAAATTATGGTCTCTAAAAATTTAATTAGATATAAGCTATTTTCTAGCCATTATTATTCAAAACATAGGTTTGTTAAGATCAAATTCTATCATGATCTCTTATGAGATATGATATAAAAATAATCCCACTATGGAGTAGTTTAGAGGGCTTGTTTAACCCTTATAAAAATTAAAAACTCAAAACTGTGTAAGTTTGATGAAAAGGATTAATAGTGAATCTTTTAGGGATACCAATCAAGGGGGAAGGTTATAGACATTGGAACAAGAGGCTACACAAATATCTTTAATACTATGATATAAACATTATTTAAAATAATTAAACATCTAATGTTACATATGTAGTGGTTTTTGATTATAAAGATGAAAATAAAAAAAATAATTTTGAAGTGGAAGGTGATGTATAATCTGAATCTAGACTATAGTCTATTAAAATCAATTCAGATTATACTAGTGATGAATAAGATGTGGTTGAAAATGAAAAAAAATAAGTTTTAAAGATGAATAAATATGTGTCGATAAATATCATTATTGGAAATCATCTATCTCTAGTAAACACTAAAAGAAGGATGAAAATTAAAAAACAGATAGATTTAATCTCAAAAGTTAAGCCACATTTAGTGGATGAAGCCTTTAAACATAAGTTGTGGATTGAAGATATGGATAATGAGATGAATCATATTAAGAATAATCATATATGGGATATTATTACAAGAATAAATAAAAAACATCTTTAGAACCAAGTGGGGTTTTATGATCAAGTTGAATGACCATGGAAAATTTATTAAGAACAAAGATATACTTTTATAAGAGGGAAAATCTCAAGTAGAAGATGTTGATATTAAAGAAACATTTTCTCCAATTGTAATATTTTTTACCATAATAATGTTCCTTGTTATAAAATCATATATATAATAAAAAATCTATTACATGGATGCTAAATATACCTTTTTGAATGGAGATCTTGAAAGAGAAATGTATATTATGTATCTTGATGGTTATGTGCTTGATAATGATGGTTCAAGGTTATGTAAATTAAATAAATATTTATATGTATTAAATCAAGCCTCAAATTACAGGTATTCAAATCTTGATAACTTCTTGAAAGAGATGAGATTCATCAAATGGAAAGTTGAAAGAAAATTATAGATCAATAAAATTAAAAAGATCACAATTATTATTGTTTATTATATCTATGAAATCATCATTACAGGAGACTAATAAAATATTTTTCAATATTTTTGAAAAAAATTAAGTAAAAATTTGAGATGTCTATGATGGGTGAGTTGAGATATTTCTTAGGGTTATAATTCTTGCAAAGAGATAAAATTATTTTCTCATTCCCAGAGTAGTAATATGGAGAGTTTCTGAATAATTTTGATATGTAGGATTCAAATAATACAACACCCTAACATTTTAGAAAATATTTCTCTTTAATTAATTTTATTCTTCGATAGCTTTCGTTACACGCAAAATTGAGTTTCAACGAACTAGGATATATTCTTAAAATATTATCATATAACCTAGTTGTTAAAGTGGATGGTATGAATATGATTAAAAACATTAAGATATATATATATATATAATGTACTACCCAATATAAATATATTTATTAATTTTTATGAAATAGTCATTAATTTTTTAGAAAATTTATATTATGCTTAAAAAAATTTCCTTCAAAATGATTTTTATTGATTTTTGTGAAAAAATATTAGATTTAATTTTTGAAACTTATAAAAAATTTATTTCATAAAAATAAATAAAAATTTGAAATTATTATATCAAAATTATCTTAGGTTGAATTTATGATATATTTATGAAAGGACTAATTTTTGAGTGAATAGGGAAAAATACCAATTTTTTTATTTAAAACTAATTTTTTTGTTTCAAGAATGTATTAATTTCCATTTTTTTAGAAATGTTTAAAATTAAATTTCTATATATTATATTTTAAATAATCTAATTAAGTTTATTAGAATCAATTTTATGTTTGAATTTGGTGTAAAAACATTTTTATAAATAATAGGCATTTTTTGGGATTTTTTATTATGCGCGCAATATATTTTCATATTAATAAATTAAATTAATCCATACTAGTAAATGCTTTTAATGAAATTTATATATTATTTACTTGATAATTTTTTTAAACATTAATTTTTTTTTCTAAGCAATGGATATGAATAAATCTAATTTTATGCTTAAAAATGTTTATTTTTCTTCTAAAAAGCAGTTTATGTCGCATTTTTTACACTTAAATTAAAATTAAATTAAATTATTTATAAGTATTAAATTATATAAAACTAATTATATATTTATAATTTGGATATTTATTTTTTTTAAAATAAACACTTTATTTTTGGTCAAGATGAATAACAACCGTGGTAAAATTTATCACCTCTCTAAAGGTTAAATCAGGTTAATCTTGATTAAAAATAACTGATAAGGCCATTGTTTTTTATCCTAATTATTATTTGATAAAGTTAATTTGACAATTATTACTATAGGAACTAATTGTATTTGATTAATGGAAAATTTTCCATTACAATTACTTATATATTATTTAAATCAAAGAATTGTACCAAATGTCACTCTTTTAGTTTTAAATATACTCTATGTGTTAACAGAGGGAAAAAATAGTTATAAATGAATTTTAAAATTAATTTTGTGCATAATGAATATATATTCATGATAGTAATAAATATCTATTTTTTTTGGTATTATATAATTACATCAAATTCTTATATAATGCCGAAATAATATTTATTTAATTAATGGAAAAGTAAAATAAATGATATTAAAAATAATAAAAGTGAAATATTTTGAGTAATTTAGAGTTTTAAATGAATTTTATAGGTAAATATGATATATTAGTGTTGTTTTAAAATATTATATTTTAATTAAAACTTTATATTCTTGTCTTTTAAGAAAAATTAAATGAATCGTTTCAAAATTGATAATAATGATATTTTATCAAGATAATATTTTATTAAATTATTAAAAAATAAAAGAAAATCTTGAAATAATACAACTTGGTTATTATATGGTCTAAAAGTTTAAAAAATATCCACTTATAGTACCATTTTCTCCTTATAAGTAAACATTTCAACCTTTAATAATGAAAAAGTTGTTAGTGTAGTTAATATTAAATTTTTTTAACTAGGGGTTAATCAAAGTGATAAGGTTTAAAATGACACCAAAAGATATATAAATTCAATTATTTTAGAGTATTTCAACCCTATATTACCTTATGTTTGAATACTTTAAAATTTGGAGGCATTTTCCTTAAGAATTTATTTATTATAATTAAATATTTTGAGAAATTTCAAAAGTGACCATCACCTCAATTATAAAAGGGAACCTCCCCATTCACTTATTTACACCATTTTGAGAATAATAGATTGAAAAACTATACTATTTTATTTTCTCAATTTCCCTATATATATTTTAGATGTTTTTTTATTCCCAAAATACCAAACCTATATCTCTTTAGAGGAGATCTAAAGGAGTCGTTTCAAAGAAGAAGTAATCGCCTTAACCGATCACTTTCTTTTATACTCTTATTTATCTCCTATAAATCTATTTTATTTATAATAAAATAATAATATAGTATAATAAATTTGATTAAATTTTATTATTATTATAAAGACACCATTATAAACCCTCTTTACCATCAAATGAGAAGTAAAAGTATCACTCGTGCGTACATACGACTTACCAGCTCCACATAGCGATGCAATTCATTTTTCATCACCATATTTTTTGGATTTATATTTTGATTGGTTTAGTGTTTATATATAATATTTATGAAATAATTATACTTATATAATTATAATATCACATCTACCAACTTACCTTTCAATCTATTGGAAGACAATAATGTCGCTTATGCATACGTTTAGATTACCACCACCACGAAGCGATGTGATTTGTTTTTCATTTTCATTTTACTTTGATGGTAATGAGAATATATTAAACAAATAGATATGATGTATTTAAAAATATATTGATTATTTAAAGGTGAATTATTATTTAAATTTCTTTCATTATATTCTTTATAAAATTCAAAAAACATTCGTGCGTATGCACGACTTACCGTATCCATAAACGTTGTAATTCATTTGTCTATCTTAAAATTTTATGGATATTTATAAATATTTATATAATGAGTATAAATTATATTTATGTCATGATTACTATTATATGGGTAATGTAAATAAGATAAATATACAATTACTAGAACTACTGAATTGAAATACTCATGATAAACGAAACAGTAAACACTCTGAAATGAAGATTTTAATAAGGAATTATTGATAAAAATGTGGTGTTGAAATATTATAAAGGGATCATATATGATATTATAAGTATAAAAATTACTCTGGTATATAAGTATAATTAATTTAAATTTATTATATAAGATGTTATAATGCTTTTGAAGGGAGTTAAACTCTAGGTAAGGGTTTTATCTTACAATCTCATTATTTATCAGGATTGTTTATCATCAAGTTTCCAATGATGACATATTATGATATATCTATAAATGTTTATGATTAAGTTTCCAATGATGAAATATTATAAAATATATCTAACTAAACTCATGAATTTTATTCTCCTCATTTAATTTCTTTGAAAAAAATTTCCTTTAATTTTAATCACCTTAAGTACTCAAGAGACCTAGAATGTTTTGTTAAAGAAAATATACTTTATTTGTCCCTTAAAAAGAAAAAACGTTTTTATTTCATATCCATGTTTAAAAAAAAATTAAATAAGGTTTTTAATATAATAAAATGATTTTTAAAGTCATTTTTAACATTGCTTTATTTTTATAAATTTTATTGAAAGGAATCTTCATTTAATTTTTTGAATGAGGTAATTTTTGACTTTTAACAAAAAATATGAAAGGAATGTTTTCTTTTAACTTATAAAGAATGAATAGGATTTCCCACCATCATGAACACTCAATATTTTGACGCCATCTCTATAATTTTCCATGTTTCTTTTCAAATATAAATTTTTCCATAATATTTTTGAAATTTTTATCTTTTATTAAAGAGATTTCAAAATGGAAAGATTATTTCCTCAATAATGTTTTAATGATATTTCAATGGTATTTCTACTCATAAAAGACAATAAAAATGTATTTAACTTATGATTTACAAGGTATACTATCTGAGGATACCATATTAATTATTTATCTAGATGGTTTATTAATATTGTGACCTAATTTTTATGAAACCCATTTATTTCCCATGGTTTATGCTGTGATGAAATGATGAAATGATTATGAAACCCATATCTTTTACAAGGCTTATGATATGATTAAATGTTTATGAAAACCATTTATTTTTAAGTGTTATGGTATTATTATTGATTAATGAAATTTTATCACACAAATGTATAATTTTAATTTTGATACTGGTGGTGCCTATATCTGAAACACACCGGGATTTTAAAAGAAGAGCATTATGTTCAATTTCGTATTCAACATGCAACACCAAGCTTAAACGACCTGTGAAATATATAACCATTATAACCTATCCATTAAATTGTAAGATATAAATAATATTAAATTATTTATGAAATATATGTCTTAATAAATATAAATTATCAATAAATTCTAAGTTATTAATCAATTATTTTTCAGAAAAGTAATTTTATTCTTCAAAAATATGCTTTCCTCAAAAATGGTTTGTTTTGAATTTTGTGATAAAATTTTATAATTATTTTTTAAAAATTTTAAAAAATATATTTGATAAAATTAAATTAATTATTTTAAAAAATAAAATTAAAATTAACTTAGGATGAAATTTTGGGATTTTTTAGAAAATATTGTTTTTTAATGAATAGTGAAAAATTCTGATTCTTGCAAAACAATCATTTATTTTCAATAAATTAAAAATTTTAAAAGTACCATTATGTTTTTAATATGATTTAAATTATCCTAATTATAATTTATTTATATTAAATCCACTTAATTAAATTTTAATAATATTTATATTGTATTTTATTATATATTTTTTTTTGAGATTGAAAATAAGAATTTTCTAAAATCTAATTTAAAGTGCATAATGTTTCTTCTTTTTAATTAATAAAATAAACACCAATGAGGAATTATTTATATAAAATTTATATATTATATATCAATATTTTTTTATTTTATTCATAAAATTATTATTATTATTTTTATAATTAATATAAAATTCATATTTTTCTTGAAAAATACACTTCTTGAAAACCTGTATTTTCATCGCATTTGCGGGTTTAATTTTAAATTAAAAATTTTAATTATGTGAATTGATTTTCAAAATATTGATTCAATATTTTGAATTAGAATAATTTATATTATGTGAAAAAATAAAAACAATTTTTTACCATAATAAATTGTGAAAATTTTAAAAATTAATTATCACGGTTAAGGTGAAAACATGTTTACTAGGGGGTTAAACTAAAAATATAATGTTTAAAATGAAATAAAAACTTTTATAGAATATATTTTATATGAATATTTTGATATTATAATGTATAAGGAACAATAATTGTCCATTTTGGATCCTTTATTCATGTAAAAAATGTGGGTACAACTTTTTATTTCTAAAAATTACAAGTGTTCCCCTCACCTCACTTATAAAAGGACACCTCTATCATCTCTTATTAAAACCTTAAAATAAATTTGGATCCCACAATACCGACCCAAATTTATTCCTAAATTACATAAACATGACATTGATCTCTTATTTTTATCATAAATTCACCCTAAGATGGATTTTGATGTTAACCTAAGGAGGTTGTCCGAAGAAGAGGTATCTGCTTAACTGAACATTTTTATTTTATTTCTTATTAAACCTACTTAGAATCTTATTAAATTATTATGATATTAGAAAAACGGTATATATCATATAATTCTATGTAATTATGTTAATTTTATAACATAAATCCATTTCCTCTTCCATCAAATGGGATACAAAATAATAATTTGTGTGTATGGAAGACTACTGCCTCATGAACCGATGTGATTCATTTTCCATCATCACCTATCATATCCAATTAAATTATGGATTTAAAGTATATATATGATATTTATAACATATTTATACTTTTTTATTTATTATATCACATAAATATTCTTACTTTTTATTCTGTAGGGGATATAATAATTTCGATCGTGTGTGTAGTAGACTATCACCTCACAATGAAATATGATTTTTTTTCACTAACATTTTACAAGAAATGTAATAAAGATAAATATAATGAATATATGTTATATTAATGGAATAAATATAATATTAATGACATATTTATCATTTTTAAAATATGATATATTATTTTATTTCCTACACTGAAAAATGATAATGTTGTTCGTGTGTACATGTGGATTACCGCCTCCATGAAGTGATGCGACTCTTTTTTATCACTAAATAACATAGATGATGTATATAATTATTTATAAATAAATAATATGAAACTTATGATATTATTATCATTATAGTAATAAAAAATAAAAAATACCTTCTTTCTATAATGATCATTGTAAAATGGAAACATTACTCATGCATACATACAACTTACCGTCTCCACGATCACAATGTAATTAATTTGTCATAATGATATTTAATGTTCGGTTTTAAAAAAATTATAGTTGATGTATAAATATAATAATTATTTCTTGATTTTTATTCTAGAAGTTTTGAAACAATTTCCCCTTTTATCATGATCAACACACCAAAGCCATTATGAAACAATGAACCGAACATCCTCAAAACACCCGACATAGACTTAACTAATTAAGTATTTAAATGTTACATTAAAAATAAAAAAAGATCTATATATAAATTATCAACAGAGTAAAGGTACTTACTAAATCAAATAATTGATGTATGCCTAATATATAAGAGTTAAATTACATACAAGGAAAGTATACACTCAAGGTGAAGGTTTCTCTTCTCACATTTATTTACGTGATACATTTTCCATATTCCTCACATATTTTTGTTCTACAGTGTATATAATTCCTATGAATTTGTTTTATGATTATTTATATGAAATTTATTTAGATTTTAAAATGCATATGAGGTTATATCTTTGATGGGGTTTTGAAGCACATATTACCAAATCCGTAAGGGATTTCATCTCAATTTAATTTCAATGAGGAATATTTTATTATTATGAACCTAATTTATTTTACAAGGTGTATATACTACCAATTTTTTATAAAATGTGAAAAAACTGACCAAAATAACTTCTCAAACTAGTACCCATCCTGAATTTCTATATACCCAAAGGGCGTTCACGATCCCCACGGCCTGACAACTAGCACTTAGGCATCAACAACAACCAGAGGGAATAATTTCACCCAACCTAAAGTAGAAAACATGACATGTATACAACAAAGAGGAATAATGGAATAGATAAACATATTCCATAATTGAAAGAAAAATTCAGATACAAAACAACTCAAAAGCAGTCAGAACATCCCAAAGTATAATTCTAAAATTAAAGGAAAACTAAAACAAAAAATGACCACTCCAGGTGATATCATTAGAAAAATACCACCATCTCATTTCTAGATACCATGACTCAGTTGATAGAAACATCACCACTACACTCTAAAACCTTTCCTTTCCCTATATTGAAATACATACAAAGGTATATGAACCACTAAAAGGGTGTAAAGGGTGTGAGGTAACAGTCTCAGTAGGATCCCACCCAGGTGTTCCATAAAACATATCGGTAGAATAATCTAAACATGATAAAATTTAAATAAAACATAGAATGATAAATAGTTAAATAATTTTTATATCAAAAGCATGGAAAAAATTTAAATTCCACCTTTTAAACATTTCCAAATAAATTCAAATAAAATAGTTTCAAAGAATTTCATATATCAAAGAATTAAAATCAACTCAAAGTAAAGCATGTATCACATATCATAAAAAACAAGGTAGTAAAATCTAAAATCTTACAAGACAAATTAATAGTTAACATAAAACCAAGGATTAATATAGGATGGGTTCACATAATTCACATTCCACAATCAATGACTAGTGCACAATAAATTCCTTAGAACATTGGCCTAAGGTGTAGAGAAACACCCTAGGAGTGAATCATTCCATTTCATTTATAAAATAATTTATCAAAATTATAGTAATGCATTTTACCCAACATAGGGTAGAGATTGAACAACCTACCTCAAACTCAGGGCCACACACGCCCAAAATTAGATCCAACAACAAGGAATAACACAAAGACAATGAATGAGGTCCTATAATTGATCCTCACATTCTAGGAATTAAATCAAAAAGTGAAATGGAAAGTGTAGAGGATAAATCAAAACATACCTTAAGAAAACTCACACGCGACACCACAAAAAACACAAGGGTAATCCACCATAGTAATATCATGGAAAAAATGTAGAAAGTGTTGAGGATATTATTATCATAGATCAATAGATCCAATAATGCAACGCAACGACACTACCGTGATCAAAAGAAATGATGATGAAAAAAGGATTACTCACCTGGATAAATGCACCACAACTATAAAAATAATCAATATCTTAATGAAATGATTAAAAATGATAAGAGGTATATGAAATTTCTTGGGATATCTCCTAGGTCAATAAAGAATATGTAGAAAATTGAATTAAATATTAATAACCCATATAGTGCCCTAAAAGAATAGCCCATGAGGATTATATGGATTGTAATCCCTTTTCACATCTTATAATCCATGAACCCCATGTAATCCAAAAAAAAACCATCACATTTTTATTAAAAACCAAATTTTTACCATTAAATTTTGTTTAATACACATTCATAGGGTGAAATCTTAAGACCTTGTATCGGTTCACAGAATCTTCCCTGTAATCAATACACGACATGAAATCACTTTAAACAACATGTAAACTTCTCACACCCTATACCGATTCACGAAAAATTCATGGAGATAAATCCATGGTCTGTAATCACTTTAAATGGTGTGTATTTATCCTAAAGAATATGAAAAAGCTTAGTTTCATCTCAAAAAGCCCCAAAACAACTCCGATGTTCTGCTAAATCAGGTAGAACCCCATAAAGCCTTTAACACATTTATACCTGGACTCCATTAATTCAAAAAACACAAATACCTGAACTTTAGGTAATTTTCCCTATAGAATTATCTTTATCCTTGGGAGTTATAAAATAAACCCAAATTAAGAGGGAAATTAAAAGCGAGAAGAGAAATAACTGAAAATGGGTAATGGGATATTACAAACTCCTCACAATAAGAATTTTATTCCCCAAAAAGTCATGTAGAAGAATGATGACTAGAAAAAGGTTATTCCAATACTCCCTCATAAATGAATAAGGTTACCATATCTTGTAAAAGTATGATCATTGTCACCATAACACTCTGGCCAATATAATCAACATCACACATTAGACATTAATACGAGAGTCAATGATCTCCACTGGCTTCTCCATAACAAAAATTTTAAGATATAACTGAATCTCTTCCCAACTTAAAATGTTATAGGGATCAGGATGGTATTTACTAAGCTAATATATATTTAAAACATCATTAATTTCTATCAACTAAATAAGAAATTCCTACTGATAAGTAACTTAACCAATCCGCTCAGTGACCTCAAAGGGTACAACATATATTGGAGCTAACTTTACCTATTTTCTAATCCTATAGTGAAAAAACCGAGGAGAAACATTCATGAAAACCCAATCACCAACTGAAAACTCCAAAGGATGATGCTCATAATCCTTATAATATTTATATTGACTCTAATATATAACCAGACATTGATATACATCCTAAATCCTTACTAATGTTTCTTGAACGAGACTCGAACGCACCAAAGAGGACTCACCAACCTCTATCCAAAAATGAGGTGACCTGCATGAGCAACCATACAAAGACTCAAAGTAAACCTAGGATCCTTGTTCCGAATAATGGAAGAAATAACCCTATGTAACCTCATGATATATTAGACATATAAATTACCCATATATTCAACTTTTGCGGTGTCCCTGATTAGAATTAAATGAGACATCTTTTTTAACTGATCAATCAACACCCACATCGCATTCATCCCTCAGTGAGTCCATGGTAATCCAACAAAAAAAAATCCCCAGATACCTCATTCCATTTCCAAACTGGAATCAGAAGTGGTTGGATAAAACTAGAGGGTTTTAGATGTTCTAACATTACCTATTGGGAGGTGTAACAGAAGGAAACATAGTCTACAATGTCACGCTTTATACCCAGCCGCCAGAATCACCGTCTCACATCATAATACATCTTTATACTTAACAAATAAATGGATCACAAAAAACTATGAAATTAAAACATAACTGATCTCCTCACTAATTCGAGGATGAAAAACTAATCCCCAAAATGGATTATACCACTTGAAGGGAGAGACGAACCAGAAATGGTCTCCCTTCTATATAGGGTTTCTCGAATTCCTCTGAATCCATTATTCAACAATTTAATTTTTAGAATAGACTCAAGAGGAAATGATAATAACTAATCACTAGTTATAATCATACCTTAAACATTCTCCTAAGCATCCATGTGTAACTGAGTGAAGATTCAAATTAGGATCCACTCTTTCTTTGATTCTAGAACAGCCTGTGATGGTACTTTCCTACTAAGAGAATCTATAATGACATTCCAATTCCCCGGGTTGTAGGAGATATTGAAGTAAAACATATAAAGTTATTCCACCCACCACATCTATACTGGATTCGTGTATTTCTAAGAAAAGATATAGCTCAAAATCTTATGGTCAGAAAGTACCATTGAACTCTCCCAAAAAATATAGTGTTTCCAATACTTAAGCACATTCATAATCATGATAAGATCTAAATAATGAGTGGGGAAATTGAATCATGTGATCAGAGTTGAAGAGATTAGTAACCCACCACATGATAATCCTATATAAGAATTCAATCCAAACCAGTCCCAGAAGAATCACAAAAACCCATGTACCCCTTACTGAGCTCATGTTATATTAGAATAGAAGATGATGTCAGAAGTTGTTTCAACTCCTCAAAAAAAGTATGAAACTTTTCATCCCATATAAATTTCACCCATTTCTTACTAAGATAATTCAAAGGTGATTCCAACTTTAAGAAATCCTTGAGGAACCGTGAATAATATCCAGTAAGACTAACAAAGCTCCAAATATCATATAAATTATGAAGCTCTTCCCTTGAAAAGAATCCTCTACATTCTTAGTATCAAATTATAATCCTTGATCAAAAATCGTGTTCCCCAATAAATTCACTTCTTAGATCCAGAAATTTCATCTAAAATATTTATGTAAAAATATTGATTCTTTATGATTTCTGAAAAAATTCAAATGGCACTCATGCTCATTCTTGAATCTCAATTAAACCAAGATTTCTTCTATAAAAACTACCATGAAAGTTTTTATATACTCATAGAATATATGATTCATAAAATACATAAAAAATATAGTGAAATTAGTCAAACCAAATTACCTCACAAGATATTTTTATGGCCATAAATTCTTTTGAAAGATGTTTTCGGTATATCAAAATCCCAAACTTCGAACTGATGATAACCCAACTGAAGATCAATATTGAAAAATAAATTCCCCCCTTTAACTCTTAAAAAAATCAAAATTAGTTAAAGGATACATGTTATCAACCTTTACCTAGTTCAACTTATGATATTCCATGGAAAATTAGAGTAAACCATCTTCCTTCTTGGAAAAGTGAACATGGGATACCCAAGGAAAAACACTAGGGTAAACAAAACCTTTCACCATTAGGTCATCAAAATTATTATTGAGCTCTTTTATCTCTATTGATTCCATACGATAAGAAGGAATCAAGGTAAAAAACATGCCTAAAACTAAGTAAATCATGAATCCTACCTCCCTCTCTGAGGTAATTTTGGAGAAATCACTTGGGAAAACATTGGGTAATCACAAACAATATCAGGAATATTATCAATAGAAGAAAATCCATCCGGATAAACTACTAAAACAAACAAAAAACTCCTGAGATCTTAGTGGGAAGGTGTTAAACGACTATACCTAAGGTACCACTCCCCCATAAATAGCTGAGAGATCCTATATTCCGAAAGAAAAGAGACACACCAATGATAAAAATCAACTAAAGCATGATGAGTTACAAGACAATACCTCCTGATGATGATGTCAAATAGATCCAACTAAAAAAATGAGAAAATACTAGACTAACTCTGCATTAGATATTGAAAGTGTATAAGAAGGACAAAAACCCATTCTCTTTCCTCTTCCTAAGAGGCGTCTCTAAATTTTTAATAAAGGGCTTGAGTTTGTTGGAAGTTTAAGAATATCAAAAAAATGGCTAGATATAAACAACTGGGAAACACCGGTATCAAATAATGAAATCACTAATGTAGATGCTATAAAGATGTTACCTCTCACTCTCACTATTTCCACATATACCTTCATTGGAATCTCATATATTGAGTGAAAGTGATTTACTCACAAGGAATATGGATGGATAAATATAGTCTTTGAAGAATCTAATTGCACCATAGTAGCCTTTGAAGCTGAAGATCCCAGACCATAGAGAGGTGTAGACATATCCTAAATGAAATGTTGTAGATGATCATAACATCCAAAACTATTACACATCTTACTAGGTGAAAGAAAATAATGACGAGGGTGCCCAACCTTTCCATATTGATAAAAATTTAGAGGAACACTGCCAACTTCAACTAAGGGTGCAGAGGAGTCTTATCATTTAAGACCACCTCCACTACTCCTATGGCGATCTTTCCACTTCATCATTTTAACTTGTGTGACATTGATGCTTCTAATGGGTGTAAGATAAGGGGTAGAATAACAAACTTATACTATTATATTAATCTCTTCCATTATTGACCTATATACCATATCTGCATAGGACGAATGATTTATCATAAATAATCATGATCTAATATCTATTCGTAAACCCTACAGGTACTTCTGAGCCTTCACTTAGTCATTCATTACTACCTTTTTGCGATAAAAAAACCATCTCTATGAATCAATTGGTGTACACTGACACTGAATGCTCTCCCTAATTTAAAGAGACAAACACTATAGACTTCACCATCATTAGAGAATCTAGATAAAATTTCTAAAAAATTGGGAATGGAAACTCTTCTAGTCCAAGATCACATGACCACTTACCTTTAAAATGGAATCCCACTATCTCTTTCTTGGACCCTCATGTCCGAATGCCTATAACCTCACCTTGATACCTTAAAATGTATATGGAAATTCAAATATTTTATTGATATTATCCAGCTATTTCTCTACATATTTAGGTTCATTGTTACATTTTAAGGATGATGGATTATCATGTAATAACCCTTGTGATCAACCCCTTTCTCCTCCAGCTCCTAGTTGTACCGTAAAAACCTTATTTTAGACTTTATTTACATTTTTATCAATAGAAAAAACTACCTTCATGATAATATTATCAAAATTTTGATATTTAGGAGGATTCCCTTGAGGATCATCTTTTAAACTGTCTTAAGGAACACATGAAACACATCTCAGAGGCATAAAACTACCCACAAAATAGAATAAAAGATCAAAAAACAAGATAATCATGATTCAAACTTGAAAAAATAATAAAAAATATTGATTAAGATCAATAAATTAAAATAGGATACACACATCTAAATATGAAATGGTAAATTGAGTCTCATCACGGTAATATCTAGTTAGAAACTGGAAGCAACCTACCTATAAAGTCCCAATAATCCTCTCTTTAGTCTACTAAACATCCTAAGACAAGGACTCTTGAGAACGTACCACCTATAATATCAAACTATAGAGAACCCAACCTAGATACCCTATTAAACTAGTCCCCAACCCAAATTTACACATACCTTATGGGCATTTCCTGTAGCACCCTCGGTTTCAAGTATGTAACCCTTTATTTATGTTTTTTAAGTATGTAAAGTATATGGGTTAATTTTGGAAAGGTTTGGGGACCTTTTGGAATGTTTTTGGGGATTTTATACAGGTGCATGGTTTGAGAAAGTTTTGGGTAAACCATGCAACTCCTATAAAAAATAGTTCATAGTGAGACACAAGCAAATGGTAAGGAAAATGGGTTGCACATGCTTTGTATAAACTATGTGGTAGCCTAGGAGAAACCATGCTACTCGAGACAGTGGGATTTGGAATAGTTGACATAGAGTTTGTAAACTGTGCGATCCAACTATGCAAGGTTCAACCCATGAGAAAATAGCTATCACACGGTTAGTGTATGGTTTTCCTAACCCCATGACTAACCATTCACAGGATAAAAGTGAGATCCTTAAATTGTGGATCTCACTCATTTCCCCTATAACTGCCTCTTTTTTCCCCAAACAACCCTAACATGGGTTTTCTCTCTCTCAAAAGTTGTAGAACCTCTCCCCATCGAATTGGAAGCGATTCGGAGCCGTTCTTTAGTGCGTTGAAGCTTGATTCTCATGTTAAGTCATAGTTCTTGGTGGTTTGGTAGTTTTTCTTAGATATACATCTCAATCTCTATCGATTTCTCAAATCTACACCCGTTTTTGGTATATTTAAGGTTTTGGATGCAAAATATGTTCATATTTTGTCTTTTTATTGATATGGGAAGATATATAAGGTGGGTTCAGGGAGATTTAACTATGTTTCATTGGATTTTAAGTGCCACTCTCCATTTTCATCATAAAAAATGAGGTAGGTGGTTTCACTCTCGATTACTATATTTAGAAATTGAAGTCTTGATTTCAAATTGGTTAAATTGATTTAAATTGATTGTGAAATTTGTGTTCAAAGTGTGGTATAAACCTTATTTAGTGATGTTTTTTGGATTTTTATGAAATTGTGGAATTACTGTGCAAATTGATTCGATAAATTATTTTAAAATGATGATTTTAAAATATTTTCTTAATTCGGTTTATAAAAAACTTTTTTTAATAAAAAGGTTGTTTTATTAAAATTATTTTTGATTGATTATATTGGTATGGTGGTTGGGAATACTTGGTGTGTGTGTTCATATTTCATTATGAGTATTGGTTGAAATATTACCTTGTACTTGGTGCTAAAAGTGTAATGGAACATGGGATTTAATTACCTTGTGATGACTTGGTATATCTATGAGAAACTGCTCATGAGTATGAAAATATCACAAAGAATCATTCATGTGTAGATGTGTGTATGTGTGGATTGGAATGTGGTATGTCAAAGTGGAACTAATGAAATAGTTTTGGAACATTTTTTGGTTGCTTTCCTTATAAATTGGTGTTGTTTGAGAAAAATGTTTTACATTTGAACTTGTTTATATTTTGATATAAACTATTTTAGAAACTGTTTTATTTAAAATATATTATATAAATGGGATAACACAGTCTATCCTAGTGGGGTGAGTAGGGAAGTCACTCGGTAAAATCTACTAAGTTTCATTACTCACCCCTGCTTTGGAACTTTGGTGCTTTTTCAGATGTTGTTTATCGATACACGGGAAAAGGTAAATCACCACACATTCTTTAGTAGTACTTTATGATACTTGGGATATTGTAGAGTTGGATAAATGAGCATGTTTTGAGCTTGGAGTTGTCATTAGAGTCTTTTCGTTTTTTCTTTTGATGTTTACTTTGATATTGTAGTCTTCCTCTACAGTACTTGGTTTTAGTTTGATTTTGATAAATGAAATGTCGAGTTTTATTTCAATATTATCATGCATAATATAGTGGTTTTTTTGGTTATGTATTGTTTTGTTAGTTGTTTTATAGTTAAATGAAAATTTGTCCCCCACATGTATTGAATCCATTCAGCATTTAATGGAAACCTTTGTCATCTCAGGGATGTCACTTAAGTCCAAGTAACTTCCTCCCAATTTCTAAATACAATAAAAATAAGAGGGATGTTATAAGTGGTATTAGTTTTTTGGTCCAAAAATATTTTTAGGAAAAGTTGTATCAGTTTTTTTCAGTCCTTAATTTTTTTGAGACAAGTGGTATCAGCATGATCCTTCCGATTTTTTTCTATAACAAGTGGTATTTGCATTAGTATTGGGTGTCAGTCTTAGATTGGAATTCATTCTGGTCTATTCCTTGAGTTGGGATCACAGAAATGATTAGGATTGTTAGGAATTGAAATGTAGATCATAAAAATACATAGCTAACATTTTTATATTGAACTTCAAGTAACCAAGGAGTTGAGAACATTAGTGTTTGGGAGACATTTATAGGATTTTTAATCTCTATGTCATGGGTTTAGCCAATGAGACATTCATGAAATGTATTAGAGGAATGAATTCCCACTAGGATTTCATATTTCATTTTGAGCAATGATATATGAGTTGGTTAAAATGTATTGATTTTTTTAAAATGTTGAAATAGTTTACAAATGAAAGATTTTGAAAAAGAGCATTGGTATGATATTTTGAAAAGGGTTGAATCTTCAAAAGCGAGTAGAGATTTTTCTAAAATGGTTGAATGTGAAAATGAGAAATTTTGGAAAGCACTATTGTAATAGAATGATGTGGTATAATTTGAAATTTTTAATCCTTTAGTTCATAGAGAGTGAGACTTATAACATTTTTTTATATAAAAAGTGGAACTCGGTAGTAATCATAGGAACTAGTCAAAAGAGGCTGTTGAGAATATGGTTACACCTAAGCCACATGTGAACCAACAGTTGGTCCATACCATCACTAAGGATTTTCAAATGATTGAGTCAAAAATGAAACTGGATACTATTTTTACGATATATATCACTTAAAAAAATCCAAGTAGAAGAAGTAGGGTTGTCTTCATGAGAAGAGGTGCGAGCTCTAGCACTAAAAGAAAGAGGAAGCAAGACACATATTCCCAAGAAGGTGGAACACATAAAAATTAGACCATATGAGCAAGTAAACTTCCTCCAAGACCTAAGAGAAATCCTAGATGTTTTTGTTGTGGTTAACTGAGTAACATCAAGAGAATGTGTACTACACCACCTAGATATGTCACAATTACAATAAGATAGAATATCTTCAGCTATATTATCACAGTTCTCCAAGGTTGGGTGTTCAGGAAACTTATTAGGTGTCGTAGGCATCATATACTTCAACATGGGTGAAAAAATAATAATCAATCTTTTTAGTAGAAAAAACAAGCCATATTGATTCTTGGAATACCATTACTCCTCAGGTAGTGTAATCTCAATAGGGAAACAAGGAGAAAGGTGTTGCGATGAAGTAATTATATGGAGCAGAACAAGTTATTATGGATGATCATCCATGACTATCAATAGTGAGAGATGTGATTCCTTTTAATTCTAACCTTATGAATTTTTTTGTTTGATATGGGTGAACCCCATTCCTTTTTTTCTTCTCTTGATGTTTAATTGTTGAGCTAAAAACTTGAGATGATGCCTTCTATGATAAAACTTAAAACTCTTCTTGGTCAAAGAGATTGTCAAGCCTTTGTGTGTAGAGCTTGTTCTATAACCATTGATAGATCCAAGCTGAAATGGGATTTATCTGTACTTGTGATAGATGTATTTGATATAATATTGGGTATGGATTGGTTGAAAAAGTTCAAGGCTCACATATACTATTATACAAGAATGGCCAATTTCAAAACTGAAGATGGCATCGAGCATCACTTTTGAGGAGATAAAAATGTAAAGTAGTTTTAATGAGCTTGTTGGAACCAGCAGTTGGAATGATCTTGTACTGATTGGCAGAATTGTCTTTGTCATCGATGGATGAGATCAATCAGTACAATTTTATTGTAGCAGTGGATTAGTTTCCTAATTAATTTCTTGATAATTTCTCAGGGTTACCTCTGATAAGAGAAATGAAGTTTACGATTGATCTCATTCCAGTGACCAATCTTATTTCTATTCTGTCTTACTGGATGGAACCAATAGAGTTAAGGGAATTGAAATTACAAACAAAAGAGCTAGAAATAAAAGGGTTTATTTGACCTAGCATGTCCCCATGGGTAGCGCCGTTCTTGTTCATGAAAAAGGAAGATGGAACTCTACTACTATGTGTGTATTATCGAAAGCTTAACTAAGTTAGGATAAAAAATAGGTATCCAATTACAAACATTGATAACATATTGGATCAATTGAGGGGATCTTAGAGGTTCTACAAGATTTAATTACAATTAGGATATCACCAATTGTGGGTTCAGAAGGAGGATACTCTGAAAACTGCTTCCATAAGAAGATATGACAATTATGAATATGTGGCAATGAATTTCAGTCTTAGGAATGCACCAATAGTAATTTTTGAATTAATGAATTAGATATTTTAGTGATATATAGATTCTTTTGTGGTGGAGTTTGTAGATGACATATTGGTGTGTTCGAGGACAAGGGCTGAGCATGATCAACACTTGGTGAAAATGTTGGTAATCTTGAGGGATCATAGTCTGTATGAAAAATTATCAAAGTGTAATTTTTAGATACAAGAGGTACAATTTCTTGGCCATGTAATTTCTCAAAAAGGAATTTTTATGGATCAAAAAAAGATAGAGGATGTGATCTCTTGGAATCCACAAAATAATGTCTTTGAGATACACAGTTTTCTTGGATTTCATGGTTATTATCATTGTTTGGTGCACGATTTTTCATGACTATATTTTCCTTTGAAAACATTGACAAAGAATAATGTTCCATTCGAATGGGATGAGGAATTCTAGAAGTCATTCAATGTGTTGAAGGTTCTCCTGACATTAGCACCTATCTTGATATTTCTCGAATTGAGATAAGGGTATGTTGTGTATTGTGATGCTTTGGGATTAGGGTTGGGATATGTTCTCAGGAAAGGAAATCATGTTATTTATTGTGGATCAAGGTAGTTATGCGTTTATGAGGATAATTACCCAAAACATGATTTGGAGTTAGCTTCCATAGTTCATGCTTTGAATACTTGGATTCATTATCTCTTTGGTGAGAAATTTACTATTTTCATGGATCATAAGAGCTTGAAACATATTTTCCCATAACATAATTTGAATCCGAGACAAAGAATATGGATGAAGTACCTAGAAATGTTTTAATTTGACTTGATGTATACACTAAGAAAAGGATATTCAAAGGTAGATGAATTAAGCAAAAATTTATATGCTCATTTGGAAAAAGTGGCTTCAGATGAGTGGCAGTTGATGTTGGTCCTCAACGACATGCATGTGGAATGTGATGACCAAGGAAATATGGGGGTTTTCTTTCCAGTTTCACTGGTAGCTGATTTGGTAAAGACAGCTAAAGAGGCATTGAACTCTGACTTAGAATGTGTAGAGATGAGGTCAAAACTCAATGGTGGGGAGACAATTGGAGGATGGAAATTGGATGGGAGTTCAGTTTTGTGGTTTCAAAATCAGATGGTTGTACCTATGGATTTTCAAGAACAACTTCTTCATTATTACACTACTAAAAATCAAATATTTAACAACACTAGTTAAGGGGTTTTATCAGCACATAAAAAGTGATGATATTATGAGCGATGTTGGGGTGGGGGGATAACAACGCTAAACAAAAGCGTTGATAAAGGCACCCTTTATCATCATTTATTAGCGCTGTTAAAAGATTCCTTTAACTGCTCTTTTTTTAGAACTATTAAAGGGTGCCTTGAAAAGGTCCTTTTTTCACACTATTAAAGGTTTACTTTTAATATTGATAAAAAAGTGATGTTAAAAAATATGGGAAAAAATTATTTTTTCAGGCACACAACCCACCTTTCTCAGCGATTACAACCCCCATTTATCAGGTCTTTTCACTACCAATCATCCATCATGCGCCCCAACCACCCTCCTCAATGCTAGAAGGCTACCTCATATTCTTGCACGCACCTGGATTTGATCCCTGGACCACCTTTTTGTGACTGAAGATCTTTACCACTATTCCATGCGTGTTTTGTTTTATATTTAATAATTTTATATTTATTTGTATATATTTTGAAATGTGTGATATATACAGACACAATTATATTTATTTAAATATATTATATATTAATATTCATTTATATATTTTAGAATATATATATATACACACACATAAGAATATAAATGTATATATATATGTTTGTTAATACACACACATATGTATATATAAAAATTACATATACATATTATTGAATTTTTATAAGGAAAAAATGGATAACTTTTTACATTAAGTAAAATGAATAATAAACATTTTATGTAATTAAAAATTAATTTTTACAAATAATGTTGATATATGTATTTATACAAGTGATTTATTATAAAAAATATTATAAAATATGCATATATTTAATTATAAACAAAACTACATTGTGAAAAATTATAAAATTTTAAAACCATAATATAAATATGATTGTAATACCTGGGAATAAATTCATTGATCACCAAAAAAGTCAATAATAGCCCCTTAAAAAAGGCTTAAAATAAATTGAATGTCATAAAATTGGGGTAACCTGATTAAAAACTAAGTTTAGAGGCCTTTTGGGCCTTTTTTGGCCCCTAAAAAATAGTGACCAACATCCCCCTTAATTAACAAGGTGTAAATAACATATTAAGATTCAATTTTATATGCGGTAGAGACCAAATAGACAATCAGATCCAAATTTATGGTTGTTTGAGGTTTGGGTTACGTTTTCAACTTATTTTAGATCTTTTATTAATTTTTTGTTTTTTTTTTGTTTTCAAATTATTATTAAATGACTATTACTATATAATCATTATAAAATTATTAATTATAAACATTTTTTAAATTATTTTATAAGCCATTTTCAATAAATAAATTATATATTATGTGTAAATGTTTATTAAGCCTTATCTAAAACATATGTAAAAAATATATATTATAGTTATATCAATATAAATATATTTATATATTAATATATTTTTTAATGAAATATTTTTTAAAATGAACCCATTATCAGTAGTAGTAAAAAAGAACTAATGGGGGGGGGGGGTATTTCTTAGTACTTCTAAAAAAGCACTGATACCATCCCCCCTTCACGAGTGATTTTTTACAAACCCTGATAAATTCCCCCCTTTATCAATGATTTTTTACTAGCACTAATAAATGGGGGGTGTTTATCAACACTTTTTTAGAATCACTGATAAATAGGGCCTTTATTTAGCCACCGATGAAATGGTTTCCTCATAGTCGATACCCTCTTCTTGACTATATCCTTATGCAACCAATCTAGCTTCATTTCTAACTATAGTACCTGAATCATCAACTTTTCTTTTAAACACCCACTTAGTACTAATGTTCAGAGTGTATTAATGTGTATATACTAGTTTCCAGAATTTATTTCTTTCAAATTGATTAAGTTGTTTTTATATTTCCATCACAAAGAATTCAACATTAATTACATCATTGATGTTCTTTGGTTCAAGCTGTGATAAGAAATCTTGATGTTCAACCAGATTTATAAAAGATGCTCTACTTTTTGTTCCTCTATCGAGGTCTCCAACTACAAAATCTAAAGGATAGTAACTATGAGTCCTAATAGTTCATAGAAAACAAGGTCTAGATATCTCATTGTCTTATACAAGTTCGGGTTTAGGTTCAGGTTGTTCCTCATAATTGGATGAAGTTTTTTACTTGTTTCATAGAACTATCAGAGGGTTTTACATTTATATTAAGATTTTATTGATTATATTAAAGGATTTATAAAGTGGTATTAGGTTCATGTGGATATGTTTCATCAAATTTTACCTGAAAATATTCCTCCTCAAACTTTCTTCTTTTATTAAACACACTATATGATTTAATAGAAGTTAAATAACCAATGAAATTTCTTAATAACTCTTAGAAGAAAATTTGTCAAGATTATCCATTATATTAAGAATAAATAAATTGCAAACAAAAACTATAAATAATTAATTTTTTTTATACCAGTCTATAATTCATACGGAGTTTTATTTAAGATAGGTCTAATTAAAACTCCATTGATTATATAACAAGCTGTATTTACAACTTCTTCCCAAAAAAATAGGTAGATCGCACTCATTGGGCATGGTTCGGGTAATTTATTAAAGGGGTTATATTTCTTAATTATACTATACCATTCTATTGTTGTGTCCTAGGAGTAGAAAAGTTATGTATATATACATTTTGTGAGAAAAAAAGATTCAAAATCTATGTTTTTAATCTCACAACCATGATCACTTCTTAAAGTCATAATTCTAGTTACACTATTATTTAATACATATTTGTCACACTTGGTAAAATATGAATAAGCTTCACTTTTATGTGGTAGAAATAATACCTGTAAAGACCCGCAAATTTCAAGGAAATTTTTTTCTTAATTTTCTTTGGAATTTTACAAGAGCGCAGCTTCAGACGGCACCTGATTCCGAGGCCCGGTGTGCCCGGAATCAATTTCCGAAGTTTGGCTCGGGTACGTTCAGTGAACGGACGAGCGGGTTTTTCTATCTTTTGAACCGGTGCCCGGAATCAAATTCTGAGGGCACCGATGAAATCGCAGCGCCGGTATTTGCTTAGAAACACCTCTTCCGGAATTGCGTTTGCTCAGACGTGGTTTTTAAATTTTGCGGCTTTAAGTCAGAAATAAAATAAAGTTTGTGCGACAACTTTATTTTATTTCACTTAAGCTGTTGGAAGCCACTTGAAGTCACTTAAAGACGACTTGAACTAAGTTGAACTGGATAGGATGCTATCCAGAAATATCCTACCCTCTTGGTAGGATATTTGTGAGGCAGGGCCCGCACGAGCCCCGCCGTTTCTTTCGCTAAGTAACGCACCCGCGAAAACCCGTCAAAGTAACTGAAAAGTCAACCGACGCGTTTTCTTTAATTCTTAACAGACCATTTAATTGGGCGGTTTATTTCGTGAATTAAATGGACTGCTTCTTCGTGAATTAATTGGGTCGTTACTTATGCGTTTTACGTTTGTTGGCAAAATAATAAAATAGACAAACTTGTCTATTTTGGAGGATTGCTATCGTTGTGCAATTCCTCTGAGCCTCCACCCTCTCCGCGAAGAACGCGAAGAACGCGAAGAACGCGAAGAACGCGAAGAACGCCGGAACCGGAATCCGACGACGCACGATCCGCGACGTCAACAGCTTTTCCGCGACCTTCTTCTTCTTCTTCTTCGGTGCCTCTTCTTCCGCGGCGAACCTGCGATCGGCGGTTAAAGGTGAGAATCGAAACTTCTAAATTCTCCCTTCTTAATTTCAATAACAACGGATTTAATTAATTAAATCCGTTTGTTCTTGATCCGGAGATTGGCGACGCGACGCCGGATACCGCGACGACGCGACGATCTCCTTCTTCCGCGACGAGCAATCCCGCGACGATCCCCCGTTCGGCAACAACAGCTGCGAGGTAGGGATTTATTTTGGAAAAGTTACCCCTTTTAAATTTTCTCGTGAACGTTCTTGAAAATTTAAAAAGCCGGTTTCAAACGAACAATTTTATCTTTAAATAAAATTGTTGGATCATGTGTTGATCATCGTTTTCTTTTCTCCCGTTGATTATGGCTAACGCGGAGGGTGCGGGTCTAACGAACAAGACCCGGCAACCCTCCGCCGATCTCTTTTGTTGTGCGGATATGGCGGACGACGACAAACCGCGCGGCAGGGGCGATCCGTTGTTTCCGCAGTGAAGGTCGGCATCCGGGAGGGGCATCGGCGCAGACGGGAGGCAAATCGGGCCACCGGAGCATCTCCGGCGGCCCGCGGAAGGAGGCGGCGGCGCGGGTCGCCGGCGCGGCGCAGCCGGCGACCGGGGGCGGCGGCGCCCGGCGCGCCGCCGGAGGAATCCGCCGCGGCTCGGCCGCGGCGGCGGCGAACCAGCGGACCCGCGGTCCGCGGGTCCGGTCCACCCGGTCGGGACGCGGCAATGCGCCGCGTCCGCTGACCACCCGCGCGGCCCGCGTGCGGGCCGCGGCTCCCTCGACCGCGGGCTGCGCCCGCGGCCTTCCACCCGCGCGGCTGGCCAAGCCGCGCCGGCCGAGCCGGCCGGTCCGGTCCGGGTCGGGCCGCCCGGTTCGGCCGACCCCAGGGGGGGGTTCGGGCCGGGTCGCCCCGGGCCCAGAACCCCCGTTTCGGGCCCTCTTCGGTCTTTTGCCCATATCTTGGGCCTGAGACCTCCGATTGACGAACCGTCAGCGGCTACGCGATCCTTGGATCGAGACGGTCGTTTCGGTATATTATACTCAAGGTTTCGGAAGACTTTGGGTTCGGCCGGGTTGGTTCGTACACGAAACCAACCGGGCCCTCGGAGCGGAAACGCTCATAACTTGAGCTACGGACGTCCGAACGACGTACCGTCAGCTGTGGTAGTTTCCTCTAAGTGAGACGGAACTTTTGGCATACTCCGCCCAAGGATCGGATATAGGCGGAGTACGGTCGGGTTGGTTTTGCCCTAAAAACCAACCGGGCCCCTGTGACGAAAATGCCAATAACTCTCAGACCGGGCGTCCGATTGACGCGCCGTCTGTTGCGTTGAGATCCTGTTGTCGATACGGGACTTTTGGATACATCAACTTCGGACTACGTGTCAGTTGATGTATCAGCCTCTCGGCTCGTGGAGCGGACCCTCCTAAACGAGCTCGCTTTGTGCGGGAACCCTAGCGCTGGCTATGACTTCGACGGCAGAGCAGAGATCCTTCGTGGACTGCGACGACGGCAGAGCAGAGATCCTCCGTGGACTGCGACGACGGCAGAGCAGAGATCCTTCGTGGACTGCGGCGACGACTGTGCAGAGATCCTCAGTGGACTGCGTCGACTACTGCACTCAGCGATCCCATGTGGATCAGTGCCTACAGGTTCTGTGTGAGCCCGATCCTACGTGGGTCCTTACTACCGGTTCTGTGTGAGCCACTGCCTACAGGTTCTGTGTGAGCCCGATCCTGTGTGGGTCTTCTGCGGGGGTTAGTACCTATCGATCCTTCATGGGTCCGACGACTTAGACGGATCAGTGATCGTCTTGACGTCATCTGAAAAAGTATACCTGGTTGAGCTGAATCTTATGTTACTCTCCTTTGTGGATTGTGTTGAACTATCCTATGTGGATTTTACTGTTTACTCTCCTTGTGGATTTGAGTCTTGCTTTCCTTTGTGGATTGAGTTGTTCTTGAGCTCGTGAGCAGAGCTAGAATTGGGGACTTAGGGATATGTATGGGCATATACCTAAGTCGAGTCAGATGTTACTTCGTGATTGCATCTTTCTTTTGTGCTATATCCTTTGTGGATTTCGGGAGACCTTCGGGGGTCTCGGGGTCCTTACTGAGTAGCTTGTACTCACCCCTGCACGGGCTATGCCCGCACCTTGTTGTGTTGGTTGCAGACGACGGACAGCGCTGATCACGGTTGGGACGTGGAGCAGGACGGTACCTGGAGGTGGACCACTGGGCGGAACGTACTCGGAGCGGACGTGGGACCCGAGGAGCCTGGAGGCTATCTGTACCCACCCTTTAGGTGGGATTGCCAGTGGACGACACGAGGCCGCCGACTTTTCTTCAGTTGCTGTACTTTACTTTTCAGTTGTACTTTACAGTTGGGCTTGTATTTCCGGCCCCTTTACCTTTCTGCACTTTACTTTCCGCTTGCTGACTCTGTGTGGTTGTTACTTATAAAGGCAATGCCTTCCCTGTTTACTGGGATTTTACGCCTTGGTGCTAGTCGCCAGCCCCTGGCCTATGGAAGGCGGGCTTGGGGTAGTCACGACACGGGCCCCGAGGACGGGTCGTGACAAATTGGTATCAGAGGTGGTCGGTTCTACCGCAGACTCTGATCGTCCTTTCTTTCTATGTGAAGCAATAGTGTTTAGTGTATTGAGTGTGGTTATCAGTTCAGGGAGCCCAGTATTGGTGCGGCGGCCGACGTATCCGTACACCAGGACCCTGACTCCTGATTTCCGACTTAATGCATGAAAACATTGATTGCGTGTGTGTCTCGAGTTTTCTTTGTGATTACTTGTGTCAGCTCACCGGGTATACTGATCTGCTTTATGAAAGTCTCAAGTTTTCCTTGTGATTACTTGTGCCAGCTCACCAGGTATACTGTTCTGACTGTGGTGCTCTTGTTCTCCTTTTCAGGATGGCCCCGCGACGACAGCCAGCTAGGGTTCCGAGTGTAGGGCGCGACGGCAGCCCACCGAGCGACGAGGCCTCGGTGCAGGGCCCTTTGCCAGCAGTGGCACCGGCGGTAGCTTTACCCGCCGAGCCACCGATGCTTCCAGTACCAGACGCTGACGATGCACGTCGCCTCAGGGAACTGCATGAGTTTCAGAGCCAGCGACCGCCCAGGTTTCGCGGTGAGGCGGACCCCCAGGCCGCCGAGGACTGGCTAGAGGCGGTGGTACGGATCTTTCGGCTAGTGAGGACACCAGCGGATCTCATGGTGATTCTCGCAGCAAGCCTCCTGCAGGCGGCGGCAGGACGATGGTGGAGCCTAATGATCCAGGTTCACGATGAGGCATCCCTGCTCTGGACGGACTTCGAGAGCCTCTTCCGCTCTGAGTTCGTCCCGGCCACCCTCCGAGCGGTGCGCATCCAGGAGCTTCTCCAGCTGCGCCAGGGCAGCATGACGGTCACTCAGTACGCGGCGAGGTTCACGGACCTATCTCGCTACTCGACCGACATGGTACGGGACCCCTTCTTCCGGGCCCGGACCTTCGAGCAGGGCTTGCGACATGAGATTCGGGCGTCGCTGATCTCCCTCAGGATTCCGACCCAGGCGGGAGTGCTGGAGCGAGCCCTCCTGATCGAGAGCTTCCTGGCAGAGCCTTCTTCAGCGGCGAGACCTAGCGCAGGGCGGCAGGTAGCTGAGTCTTCGGCAGCAGGTAGCCGACGGATGACTCACGGGTCCAGGCAGACCAGACCCCCACGCAGACGGCCTCAGGACACCGGCTCAGCAGTACGAGGCACACAGCGGAGTGCCAGCCTTTCGAGAGGCAGGCTGTGCTACTCTTGCGGCGGGCAGGGTCACATGGCTCGTGACTGCCCGACTCGCCGATCAGAGGAGCAGCAGACGGTGGAGGGGCCACCCAGGCAGAGGCAGAGGGTCGACCGTGGCGGTCCGCAGGGAGGAGGCGGACGAGGCAGAGGAGCTGGCCGAGCAGCGGGTGGTGGGCGACGCTTCCAGGCTCTACCCCCACCACCACCAGGAGGGCCACCTCGACCACAAGGAGCTGGCGGGCAGGGACAGGCCCAGCTCCAGGCAGTGGAGGCCTACGACCCCGACATGCCAGAGATGATTCGAGGTACGATCTGTGTCTATTCCACCCTTGCTGCAGTGCTTATAGACACAGGAGCGAGTCACTCTTTCATAGCCTCTGCCCTTGTTCGGAGCTCGGAGATTCCGACTGAGCCGTTGGCTCGATCTTTACGGCTAGAGACTCCTACGAAAGCAGACTCGACGATTACGCACTGGTGCCGGCAGTGTGAGCTTACTCTAGGAGGCGAGAGCTTCGGCTGGGATCTCCTTGTAGCGGCGTCGAGGCCTTACGACGTCATCTTGGGCATGGATTGGCTATCCACGGTTCATGCCCAGATCGACTGTTTTAGGCGCAAGGTGCGATGTGTTCGCACCGACGGGAGCAGGTTTACCTTCACCGGCGAGAAGGGAACCTTTGCAGCACAGGATGGACTTCCGCGGAGGAGAGTGCAACCCATCTCTCATCAGTTGGCTAGCCTCATCCTAGGAGCAGTGGACGTGCGGAGTCCGGCTTTTATTGCAGTGGTGGACCAGTACGTGGACGTCTTTCCCGACGACGTTCCAGGGCTACCTCCTCGTAGAGAGGTAGACTTTTACATCAACTTGTACCCCGGGACAGCCCCGATATCTACTCCAGCATATCGGATGGCCCCCGCCGAGCTTCGAGAGCTGCGGGTACAGTTGGAGGACTTGCAGAGCAAGGGGTTTATCCGACCCAGTGTTTCACCCTGGGCTTCCCCGATTTTGTTCGCCAAGAAGGCGGACGGGAGCTTGCGACTGTGTGTCGACTATCGTCGCCTGAACCAGGTGACAGTGAGGAACAAGTATCCGCTGCCACGGATTGATGACCTCTTCGATCAGCTCAAGGGAGCGCGGTGGTTCTCGAAGATAGACCTACGGTCAGGCTATCATCAGCTCAGAGTTCGAGATGAGGACGTACAGAAGACGGCCTTCAGGTGTCGGTATGGCCATTATGAGTTCTTGGTTATGCCGTTCGGCGTAACCAATGCTCCAGCAGTGTTCATGAGCCTCATGAACAGGATCTTCTAGCCATACCTCGACCGATTTGTCGTTGTCTTCATTGACGACATTTTGGTATACTCGACGACTGAGGAGGAGCATGCCTACCACCTGCGAGTAGTGCTAGACACACTCCGAGAGCACCAGCTTTATGGAAAGCTCTCAAAATGCCAGTTCTGGTTACGTGAGGTCCATTTCTTGGGGCACGTCATCTCTGAGGCGGGAGTTGCAGTGGATCCCGTGAAGATCGAGGCAGTACTAGCTTGGGAGCCACCCAGGAGCGTAACGGAGGTGCGGAGCTTCTTGGGCCTAGCAGGATACTATCGGAGATTTGTGTCGGACTTCTCCAGAGTTGCGGCACCACTCTCAGCTTTGACAAAGAAGGGGAAACCCTTCGTGTGGTCAGACAGATGTCAGCAGAGCTTCCAGGAGCTGAGGCAGAGATTGACCAGCGCACCTATCTTGAGGTTGCCTGAGGAGGGAGTTGGGTACGTAGTTTACTGCGATGCATCAGGGACTGGACTCGGGTGCGTCCTGATGCAGGAGCGGGCTGTGATCGCCTACAGATCACGTCAGTTGAGGCCGCATGAGCAGAACTACGCCACTCATGACCTGGAGTTAGCAGCAGTGGTCTTCGCTCTGAAGACGTGGCGGCACTATCTGATGGGCGAGCGCTTCACGGTCTTTTCTGACCACCAGAGTCTCAGGTATATCTTCTCTCAGAAGGACCTGGACCTGAGACAGCGGAGATGGCTTGAGTTCCTCCAGGACTATGACTTTGAGATAGTTTATACTCCTGGGAAGGGGAACGTGGTAGCCGATGCCCTCAGCAGGAGGACGGGCATTCAGCTACTTGAGGAGGCGACGGAGCAGCTAGCCTCCTTGCAGATATCCTTCGTGGATAGAGACGGAGCAGCCTTTCTTCAGTCTCTCACAGTCTCTCCTCCACTTCTACAGCGGGTCAGAGAGGCTCAGCATGGGGACGCTGACTGTGAGACCCGGCGTGCACTGATATCCTCAGGTCAGGCGCCTGATGGTTTCTCCCTTGGAGCAGAGCACGACATCCTTTTCAGAGGGCGTACCTTCGTACCAGTTGCTTCACGAGAGGAGGTGCTGAGAGAGTTTCACACTTCTCCCTTGGCGGTACATCCCGGAGTGGCGAAGATGTACCAGGATCTCAGACGACAGCACTGGTGGCCGGGCATGAAGAAAGCTATGGCAGAGTTCGTTTCACGATGCCTCACCTGCCAGCAGGTGAAGGCAGAGCATCAGGTACCAGCAGGTTTGGTACAGCCCTTGGAGGTCCCGGAGTGGAAGTGGGATAGCATATCTATGGACTTCGTGACTGGACTTCCACGCACTTCCAGAGGTCACGACTCCATTTGGGTGATTGTCGACCGACTCACCAAGTCGGCACACTTCTTACCCATCAGAGAGCAGGGCTCAGTGGAGAGCTTGGGACGTCTTTACGTCCAGGAGATCGTACGGCTTCGCGGTGTGCCATCATCTATCGTCTCCGATCGAGATGCTCGTTTCACTTCCCGGCTCTGGAAGGGGTTGCAGGAGGCGTTCGGGACGCGGCTCCACCTGAGCACAGCCTTCCACCCTCAGACGGATGGTCAGACGGAGAGGACCATACAGACACTCGAGGACATGCTCCGTGCATGTGTTCTCGACTTTGGTCGTAGCTGGGAGGACCACCTACCCTTGGTGGAGTTCGCGTACAACAACAGCTACCACTCCACCATCGGGATGGCACCATACGAGGCGTTGTACGGCAGACCCTGCAGATCACCGTTGTGCTGGACAGACCCTGGGGAGTCAGCACTCGTGGGACCAGAGATGGTCCGAGCCACGACAGAGAAGGTCCAGATCATCCAGGAGAGGATGAGTACAGCTCAGAGCCGGCAGAAGTCATATGCTGACAGGAGGCGGAGGCCACTAGAGTTCGAGGATGGCGACCACGTCTTTTTGCGTGTCTCACCTCGACGTGGTTTACGAAGATTTGGCCGAGGCGGCAAGTTGTCTCCACGCTTCATCGGGCCTTTCCAGGTCCTCAACAGGATAGGAGAGGTGGCTTATCGCCTGGCTCTACCACCTCAGTTGCACCGGGTGCACGACGTCTTTCACGTGTCTCAGCTGAGGAGATACGTGCACGACCCGACGCACATCATCGACTTTGGGGAGCTGGACGTGGACGATGGGGCGACTTTTGCGGAGGTCCCAGTGGAGATCGAGGATCGACAGGAGCGGGTCCTACGTGGGCGGTCGATTCCTCTTGTGCGCGTCAGATGGCAGCACGGGAACCTCCAGGAGAGCACTTGGGAGCGGGAGGCTCAGATGCGTGCTCAGTACCCCCATTTGTTCCCCTAGTTTTGATGTATCTTTACGGGGACGTAAAGCCCTGAGGTGGGAGTAATGTAAAGACCCGCAAATTTCAAGGAAATTTTTTTCTCAATTTTTTTTGGAATTTTACAAGAGCGCAGCTTCAGACGGCACCTGATTCCGAGGCCCGGTGTGCCCGGAATCAATTTCCGAAGTTTGGCTCGGGTACGTTCAGTGAACGGACGAGCGGGTTTTTCTATATTTTGAACCGGTGCCCGGAATCAAATTCTGAGGGCACCGATGAAATCGCAGCGCCGGTATTTGCTTAGAAACGCCTCTTCCGGAGTTGCGTTTGCTCAGACGTGGTTTTTAAATTTTGCGGCTTTAAGTCAGAAATAAAATAAAGTTTGTGCGACAACTTTATTTTATTTCACTTAAGCTGTTGGAAGCCACTTGAAGTCACTTAAAGACGACTTGAACTAAGTTGAACTGGATAGGATGCTATCCAGAAATATCCTACCCTCTTGGTAGGATATTTGTGAGGCAGGGCCCGCACGAGCCCCGCCGTTTCTTTCGCTAAGTAACGCACCCGCGAAAACCCGTCAAAGTAACTGAAAAGTCAACCGACGCGTTTTCTTTAATTCTTAACAGACCATTTAATTGGGCGGTTTATTTCGTGAATTAAATGGACTGTTTCTTCGTGAATTAATTGGGTCGTTACTTATGCGTTTTACGTTTGTTGGCAAAATAATAAAATAGACAAACATGTCTATTTTGGAGGATTGCTATCGTTGTGCAATTCCTCTGAGCCTCCACCCTCTCCGCGAAGAACGCGAAGAACGCGAAGAACGCGAAGAACGCCGGAACCGGAATCCGACGACGCACGATCCGCGACGTCAACAGCTTTTCCGCGACCTTCTTCTTCTTCTTCTTCGGTGCCTCTTCTTCCGCGGCGAACCTGCGATCGGCGGTTAAAGGTGAGAATTGAAACTTCTAAATTCTCCCTTCTTAATTTCAATAACAACGGATTTAATTAATTAAATCCGTTTGTTCTTGATCCGGAGATTGGCGACGCGACGCCGGATACCGCGACGACGCGACGATCTCCTTCTTCCGCGACGAGCAATCCCGCGACGATCCCCCGTTCGGCAACAACAGCTGCGAGGTAGGGATTTATTTTGGAAAAGTTACCCCTTTTAAATTTTCTCGTGAACGTTCTTGAAAATTTAAAAAGCCGGTTTCAAACGAACAATTTTATCTTTAAATAAAATTGTTGGATCATGTGTTGATCATCGTTTTCTTTTCTCCCGTTGATTATGGCTAACGCGGAGGGTGCGGGTCTGACGAACAAGACCCGGCAACCCTCCGCCGATCTCTTTTGTTGTGCGGATATGGCGGACGACAACAAACCGCGCGGCAGGGGCGATCCGTTGTTTCCGCAGTGAAGGTCGGCATCCGGGAGGGGCATCGGCGCAGACGGGAGGCAAATCGGGCCACCGGAGCATCTCCGGCGGCCCGCGGAAGGAGGCGGCGGCGCGGGTCGCCGGCGCGGCGGCGCCGGCGACCGGGGGCGGCGGCGCCCGGCGCGCCGCCGGAGGAATCCGCCGCGGCTCGGCCGCGGCGGCGGCGAACCAGCGGACCCGCGGTCCGCGGGTCCGGTCCACTCGGTCGGGACGCGGCAATGCGCCGCGTCCGCTGACCACCCGCGCGGCCCGCGTGCGGGCCGCGGCTCCCTCGACCGCGGGCTGCGCCCGCGGCCTTCCACCCGCGCGGCTGGCCAAGCCGCGCCGGCCGAGCCGGCCGGTCCGGTCGGCCGGGCCGGGTCGGGCCGACCCGGTTCGGCCGACCCCAGGGGGGGGTTCGGGCCGGGTCGCCCCGGGCCCAGAACCCCCGTTTCGGGCCCTCTTCGGTCTTTTGCCCATATCTTGGGCCTGGGACTTCCGATTGACGAACCGTCAGCGGCTACGCGATCCTTGGATCGAGACGGTCGTTTCGGTATTTTATACTCAAGGTTTCGGAAGACTTTGGGTTCGGCCGGGTTGGTTCGTACACGAAACCAACCGGGCCCTCGGAGCGGAAACGCTCATAACTTGAGCTACGGACGTCCGAACGACGTACCGTCAGCTGTGGTAGTTTCCTCTAAGTGATACGGAACTTTTGGCATACTCCGCCCAAGGATCGGATATAGGCGGAGTACGGTCGGGTTGGTTTTGCCCTAAAAACCAACCGGGCCCCTGGGACGAAAATGCCAATAACTCTCAGACCGGGCGTCCGATTGACGCGCCGTCTGTTGCGTTGAGATCCTGTTGTCGATACGGGACTTTTGGATACATCAACTTCGGACTACGTGTCAGTTGATGTATCAGCCTCTCGGCTCGTGGAGCGGACCCTCCTAAACGAGCTCGCTTTGTGCGGGAACCCTAGCGCTGGCTATGACTTCGACGGCAGAGCAGAGATCCTTCGTGGACTGCGACGACGGCAGAGCAGAGATCCTCCGTGGACTGCGACGACGGCAGAGCAGAGATCCTTCGTGGACTGCGGCGACGACTGTGCAGAGATCCTCAGTGGACTGCGTCGACTACTGCACTCAGCGATCCCATGTCGATCAGTGCCTACAGGTTCTGTGTGAGCCCGATCCTACGTGGGTCCTTACTACCGGTTCTGTGTGAGCCACTGCCTACAGGTTCTGTGTGAGCCCGATCCTGTGTGGGTCTTCTGCGGGGGTTAGTACCTATCGATCCTTCGTGGGTCCGACGACTTAGACGGATCAGTGATCGTCTTGACGTCATCTGAAAAAGTATACCTGGTTGAGCTGAATCTTATGTTACTCTCCTTTGTGGATTGTGTTGAACTATCCTATGTGGATTTTACTGTTTACTCTCCTTGTGGATTTGAGTCTTGCTTTCCTTTGTGGATTGAGTTGTTCTTGAGCTCGTGAGCAGAGCTAGAATTGGGGACTTAGGTATATGTATGGGCATATACCTAAGTCGAGTCAGATGTTACTTCGTGATTGCATCTTTCTTTTGTGCTATATCCTTTGTGGATTTCGGGAGACCTTCGGGGGTCTCGGGGTCCTTACTGAGTAGCTTGTACTCACCCCTGCACGGGCTATGCCCGCACCTTGTTGTGTTGGTTGCAGATGACGGACAGCGCTGATCACAGTTGGGACGTGGAGCAGGACGGTACCTGGAGGTGGACCACTGGGAGGAACGTACTCGGAGCGGACGTGGGACCCGAGGAGCCTGGAGGCTATCTGTACCCACCCTTCAGGTGGGATTGCCAGTGGACGACACGAGGCCGTCGACTTTTCTTCAGTTGCTGTACTTTACTTTTCAGTTGTACTTTACAGTTGGGCTTGTATTTCCGGCCCCTTTACCTTTCTGCACTTTACTTTCCGCTTGCTGACTCTGTGTGGTTGTTACTTATAAAGGCAATGCCTTCCCTGTTTACTGGGATTTTACGCCTTGGTGCTAGTCGCCAGCCCCTGGCCTATGGAAGGCGGGCTTGGGGTAGTCACGACACGGGCCCCGAGGACGGGTCGTGACAATACCCATGTATATCTATAAAATTCATCTACTAGAACATAAATGAAGTGATTTCAATTTAATCTGGAAACTATTGATTTTTTGAACAAGTCCATGCGAGCTAACTCTAGGGATTGAGAAGTGGGAACTTCTTTTTATAATTTGAAAGAGATTTTTTTGAATTTATCTTTTTGATATGTGTTACATAATTATTACTTTGTGAATTATAGTTTAGGTAGATCCTTGACTAAACCTTTACAAGTTTTCTTTCTAATTGAATGAATATTGCAATGGACTAGTCTCTTATTCAGAATCCAAGATTCTTTGTGATAGGAACTTAGACATGTTTTTTTATAAAACAAGGAATCTAAAGTAACAACATATACATTATCTTTTTTTAAATTAGTAAAAACTAAATCATTATTAAAATAAAAAACATTATAGGAATAATTTCAAAATTTAACATAAAAAATATTATTACATAATTGTGAGATGATAAGAATATTATACATTAATCTATTTATAAATAAAACTTTAGAAATTAAAATAGTGTTAATGTTACCAATTTTTCAAAGACTGATAATATGTTCTTTGAAAATATCACTAAAAGTGACATTTACACCATCAAAATTGATTAGGTTTGTGAAAATTGAATATTCATCTAGAATGTGTTTGAAACAACTACTATCAAGATACCTTAAATTATTACTAGATAATTTCAATCAGGTTTCCTACAATAAATTTTAAACCAAAAATAAATTTGGTATACAAATCTTCTCGGGTAAATAAATTTTAGAAATAAAAGATTTTAAAACCCATAATTTATTAAAAATGTTTCATATAATAACATTTTATGATTTTAGAAATATTTTTTAGTTATATAATAATAAAAATTAGTTACAGATTTAATAGAGGTGTGTTAGGAATAATTTTTTCAATGAACCTTCTATATCCTAGATGATATCCTATCCCAGAATTATATTTAGGTGTTATTTTAATTCCAATAATATGGATCAAGGTATTTATTCTATTTCTAAATATTTAAAAATTTATTTTTTAGTTTTTCATTATATAATTTTAAATCATTTCTCTCTCTTAGAAACTGAGCATTTTTATCCTTCCCTATAACAAGATCAGTCTTAAAACTAATCATTAGAACATGCTGATTATTTAAAAAGTATATTTATCTTTAAGTTTATTAAAATAAACCTCCAACATAGTACAATATTCAAAACATTCTTCATGAGGCATGTTTTCATCACTATTTTCATCTCTATAAATGTTATCAATATGAGAAGAAGATGTAGGAAAAACATTAGATACCTTAGATGCGTTTTTTACAAAAAATATGTTGGATATATCATTATTGTATTATCTTCTTAAATTTTATTCACTTGATCTATCCTCATAAGTGATATAAGTTTCATTCATTGATTTATTATACCTATTATCCTTATTATCATATTTATTCTTAAAATTTAGCTTAGGAAAAAGAGATTTTACATGAACTTTTATCTTGCATTCATAATATACCATCTCATTCATAGTATCATATTTTTTCTAGTCCTTTCTCCAATTACCTCTTTTTTCATAATTTAATTTGTAACTAGGTTTCGATAAGAAGTTATTACTTTTGTTTAACTTCATGAATCTTCTGGAAAAGTGGGATATTCATTCACAAGTGTTAGTAGGAGACTCTTCTTCACATGAGCTATCTACTTTGATCTTATCTTTTTTGTTTGGAAGTAATAGTTTTAAAGGCTACAAACTTCCTATTTGGTTCATCATCTTATTGACTTTTTTACTTTTAGTTCCTCTTCATATATCATGATATTTATTATCATCCCCTTAATAGTAAACTTACTAATGTCGCATGACTCTCAGATTGAAACCAAAGTTCCTCTCCATCTGTTTGATAAACATATCAATAGGTGCATCAATTTATATCTTCCAAGAATTTATTTCCCCAATGAATTAAATTTTTTAAAAAACCATTAAACCTGATATATATATCAAAAATAGATTCATGAAGTTTTATCTTAAAAGTATCATATTTAACTGCATAATTATTTAAACAAATATCTATGACATTATATGTTCCTTTATAAGAAAAAACCAAATTTTCCCAATATAAAATAAAATAGTACAAGATGAAATTATGTTAAACTCCTCATCTAATAATACACAACATAAATCATTAATGAATTTATAGTTATTATTATAAGATAATTCATTAGGATCACTCCCTTCAGCTCTAGCTATTTTGATTAATTTGTCTTCAACTTCAATTAAATTCAAGATTTCAGAACCCATGCTTTAAATTTGAATCTTCATTTTACTCTTCCACTAATCATAGTTAGTTAAATTTAAATAAGGATGCCTATTTGTATAAAATACCTATTGTTTATTATTATCCATAAAGAATTAAATTTATAAATAACATAAATGTAAGATATTTAAAATACAACTAAATCATAGTTGAAAATATATTTTAAATCCTTTGATAAGAAATAATGGTTGTAGCGAGTAACTCAATATGGGGGAGGGGGTGAATTTATTTCCAAAAAACTTTCTACTAAAAAAATTTTAAAAAAAATTCACCAAATTTATTAAAATCTCCCATTTAATCAAAATAGTATAATTATAAATTTTTTATCTTTCTAATAATTTCTTGAAGTGGGATTAGGTATTATTTAAAATAATATTTGAAATCAATTTTACTTTTGAAACTATATTAATTAATCAAAAGCATTATATAAAAAAAAATAAGACTAACCCTCGAAGTAGAGGTTTGTTTGCAGATTTAAATAAAAAATTAATTTCTAGATTTGAAATAAAAAAACAAAACCAATAGATCCCATAACAGAACAAAATAAGAGGTTCAATATCAAGATGAGGCTTAATACCATTTACTTATAAATAACCCACTGGAAAGCAAATTATTATAAAAATAACTAGATCCATAGCTTGGGCTAGGTTTTACAATCAATTATCATACAAGCTATCCAGGATCATGAACTCTTCCATAGTTTTTATGGTTATAAAAATAGATAAAGTTCGGAGAGTATGTCAAGAACACTACAATTTGGTATAGAAGTTAGTGTGTATAGATACACAGAGTAATGAAAAAAACAACTCAAATGTAGAGAATAAAAATATAAATAAAATTATTATAGAATTAAATAAGTGGTAATGCTCAGATAAAATACCTTTAGATGTTCAAAGATAATCGTATTTGTCTTTACGAGGATCTCGAATAGGTTCTTAAAAAAGTGCAGGAAAACAGATCATCAAAGAGTATGATAAAATCCTTATATTTTCTGTCTATATATGATTTACAAAATTTATACAAGGTGAGTTAGGATTTTTCCCCAATTCAATGTATGAAGGTTCAAGTTTTTCTATATATTCCACACTTCCACACCCACATCAACACCCTCTTTTCACATGAGGTATTTCTCTAGAATATATATCTCTCTAGGCCTAATTATCAATTAAATAATAATAATAACAAAATCCTGGATCCTCATAATAAGAAATAAATTTGGAAACTCTGACCTTTTCTTCAATGAATCTATAGAGTGGTTTAAAAATAATGATTCATAAATCCAAGTGAGTCTTGAATGAATTAACTACCATAAACTATTTGAGGAATTAAATTGAAAATATATTTAGAATATCAATGATAGAATACTATCATCCTTGATGGTAGCATAGACCAATGTTATATTAGACTAAAGGTAGATCATCAGAAATAGAAGTAGATCAGACCAATGATAGATCTTGATAACTGTAGATATGGACTAACGATAGATTTGTTCGGGAAGTTGATACAGTCTGATGGTAGATTAAATCTGGAAGAAACAAAAATCTGTTAGCAACGACTGACGGTAGATTAGTCCGCTGTAGATGAATGTCACAAGAAGATCTGGTCTGAACTAATGGTGAATCTATTGAACTAACAATATATCCATGACTGGTGGAGTCTGACGGTAGATGTAGTACCCTAGTATATCTAATTTAACTAACATAAGGTCATATATTTCAATGGTACATCTATTTGAATTGATAATAGATCTTTATAACTAATGGTATATCTCTACATATCCAAGTTTCTTAAAAAATGTGATATTATAAAATAATCTAAATTGAAATATAATAAACATGATTTGTGATCATTAGAATAAATAGGAAAAAAAATTACTGAGGTAATGTTCATATTTTGATAACATAATTTTTTAAAGGGGGAGGATGTAACACCTTGATATTTTAAAATAAGAGCATTATATTTGATATCATATTCAACACGCAACATCGAGCTTAAACGACCCATGAAATATATAACCATTATAAACTAGCTGTTAAATTAGAAGGTATGGATAATATTAAATAATTTATAATATATATATATATATATAAATGTCAAACTCAATAAAAAATATTTATAGATCAATCATTTTTTTGTAAAGTAATTTTATTCTTCAAAAATATATTTTCTTCAAAAATGTTTTTATTGGTTCTTGTGAGAAAATATTATAATTAACTTTTGATACTTTAGGAAAATGTATTGGATAAAATAAAATTCATTTTTTAAATTAGAACATAAAAATTATTTTAGGGTAAATTTTTTCAATTTTTCAAAAAATATTGATTTTTCAAAAAATATTGATTTTTAGTGAACAGTGAAAAAATACTGATTTGTGTAAATATATTATTTATTATAAATAAATTAACTAATTTAAAAGTCCCATTATGTTTTGAATATGATTTAAATTAATAATATTATTCTTTATTTAGATTTAATCCACTTAATTATATTTTAATCATCTTTACATTGTATTTTAGTATAAGTTTATTTTTGGGTTTAAAAGTGGTATTTTTTTGAAAACAATTTTGAAGTACATAAAGATTATCCTTTTCAATTAATTAAAAAATCAATAATGTGTAATTATTTATATTATATATATATATATATTTTTTATATAAAGAAATTTTTATTGGGATTCATACAATTATTATTATTATTCATGTAGTTAATATAAAACCATCTTTTGCTTGAAACAATACACTTCTTGAAAACACGTTCTTTCATCACGTCTATGGGTTTAATTTTAAATTAAATTTTGTCACTTATTTGAAATTAATTTTTTAAAATTTATTCCATATTTTTAATTAGCATAATTTTTATTATATAATCTTATTTAGTTGTTTTTTTTACCATAATGAAAAGTGAAAACATTAAGAATTAATTCCCGCGGTTAAGGGAAAAACAGGTTTACCGAGGGTTAAACTAAAATGATAAGGGTTAAGATGACCTAAAAACTTGTATAAAATAGATTTATTAGTCACATTTAGACCTTATCATGCCTAAATATCACTACCGGTCCATTTTTGAGACTTGTGTCATGTAAAAAATTCAGGTGCACCTTTTTAGTTTCAAAATTTACAAGTGTTCCACTCACGTAACTTATAAAAGGACACACCTCTCCCCTCTTTTTCACACCATAAAATAAATTTTTATTTTCCAATCCATAAAAATTAATTTCTGACTTCCATACTCATGAACTAGACCCCTTATCTTGATTATAAATCCATCCTCAAAAGGATTTTGGTGCTGAACTAAGGAGACTGTCCGAAGAAGAGGTATTGTACATAAACGAACGTTTTTAATTTATTTATTTTTATAAATAATTAAAATATTATTCAATTATTCTAATAAAGTAACACCAGTATATACTATATAATGATATTTCCTTATTACAATGTTATAACATAAATAAATATCCTCTTCTATCAAATGGGATACAAAATCATCATTTGTGTGTATGGTGGACTACTACGTCGTGAACCAATGCCATTCATTTTCTATTATCACCACTAAATTATTGTTATAATGATCCATATAAAGTATATATATATATATGATATTTTTAATATATTTATACTTTTTGAGTTATTATATCACATATACCTTCTTACATTCCATTTTGTGGGGGATATGATAACGTCGCTCGTGTGTTTGGCAGACTACCGCCTCACGAAGTGATGTGATTTGTTTTTCACTAACTCCTTACATGGAAGGTAATAAGGAAGAATATTATAAATATATGTGATATAAATTCCATAATTATGATATTCATGGTATATTTATCATTATTAATATATAATATATCATTTTATTTATTACACTGAAAATGATAACATCATTCGTGCGTACGTGTGGACTACTACCTCCACGAAGTGATGTGACTCTTTATTCATCACTAAATCACATGAATGGTATATATAAGTATATTTAAAGAAATAATATGTTATTTATGATATTTTTATTATCATTCTCAAAAGATAAAATAATACATACCATCATTACACAATTATCATTGAAAAATTGAAATGTTAGTCCTGTGTATGTATGACATACCATGTCCATGATAATAACATAGTTAATTTTTCATAACCATATTTTACAATTGGTTTAAAAAATGTATAATTTATGTATAAATATAATAATTGTGTCATTATTTTAATTTTCTGATATGTTTAAATAATTTAATATTTGATCAAGGTCAACACACCAAAGCCATTTTGAAATAATGAACTAAAAATCCTCAAAACACCCGATATAGACATAACTAATTAAGTATTTAAATATGAAATTAAAAAAAATAAATTATTTAAGAATGAGGTATTAAATTGGTGAAATTTTCTTAATAAATCAAATAATTGATGTCATATTATTATACATGAGTTAATGGACATACATGGAATGTCTGTACTCGAAGTAAGGGTTTCTCATCTCACTTTTAATTCTGTGAGACATATGCCATATTCACCACTTATTTTTCTGTGTGGTGTATATAATAATGATGAATGTATTTTATGATTATTTTCATGAACATTATTGGAATTTAAAAATCCATTTTAGGTTCACTCTTTCATGGGGTTTTTATATAGAGATTACTAAATCCATAAGCGATTTCATCTCAATTTACTTTCATTGAGGAATATTTTATTATTATATACCTAATTTATTTTATGTGGTGAATAAACTAACACTTTTACATGTAATAACTTGAATCATTTAGACATCATGGTATTTTAATTTTCAATTTGATTTATTTCATCCAATGGGATTTTAATTTAATGTTACCAAGTGTTGAATAATTTCATAACTCAATTTCTTTTCATTGGGTTATATTACTTATTCATTGTGTTTGATATTATATGATTAAATGTGTAATTAATTTTGATTATATTATTTTGTTTTTACAATTTTTATATGGATTTACATTTTATACACATAATCTATTCATTTATTAATTATCAAATTCAATGGTATTATTTTTATAAGGGTTATTCATATCAAATTCTATTTCATTGAGACATACGTTTATAATATGAAACTATATTCATTTGTGAGGTGTATATACAACCCTTTTACATGTTATATCATGAAAATTGTTATATTTATTATATTTAATGTATCATTTTATGTTATTATTTCATGAGGATTACAATTGAAAAGTTACCAAAGTAGAAAAGGCTTCATGTTCTAATATCCTTTCTTTTAGGATTGTTTATGTTCAAGGTTCTTTTAGAGAAAATAATGGGATATTATTTTCTTGAACCTCATATCTTTCAGTATCCTATATTTATGAATTTAGTTCACATGTTTAATTTTCATTTCCTCCCTTACTGATTGAAGAAACATCAAGAAAGTCATTTATAACTGATACTGATCTTGTATTTTCTTTTAGATCATGTATCTTTCTCTTCTATATACATGTTTTATAAAAGGATTTCAAAAATGTTATTTTCAAAAAATAAATGATTTCATAAAGACGTTTTACATGATCTTTTACCATATTTTAAATGTTTTTAAAATGAAATTTCATATCATTTTCTAAATGGGTCATTTTGACTCCCTTTTTCAAAGTGTTTTGAAAAGAATGTTTATTTTTAACATTTATGACATGAATGGATTTTCCTATGATTATGTAAATTATTTTCCTTAAAGTTTATTTTATATGTTTCTATGTTTTTTTTTCAAATAAATTCATTTAATTTTTTTTTTAATTTTTAGTTTTTAAAAGTGATTTTTAAAATGAAAAGATTATTTTCCTTAAAAATTATTTAATGATATTTTAATGGGTTTTACATTTATAAACATCATCAACCCTTATTGTTACTTATGATCTAATGGGAATATTTTGTAATGATACCATCCAAATTCTTTCTCTAGATAGATTAATATTATTTCAATGAGATTTACATAGGACCCATTTATATTCCATGGGTTAATCATGTTTTAAAGAGATTGTTATGTAACCTGTTTATTTTCCATGGGTTAATCATGTTTTAAAAATAAAGAAGGTTTTTTCAATGAGTTTATGATGAAATTAATTCTCTACATACATTATTCATTATATTTTTCTTGTAAAATGTTTATAATAATGGGTGGTTCAGTTATAAACTAAGGATGAGTGGTTTGATTATAAGTGAAGGACTGGTGGTTAAAATATAAATCAAGTATGGGTGATTTTGGGATAAACCAAGGATGTGTGGGTCCATGATATCCCTATAATGCATTGGGAAATCCTAAGATGGAATTCCACCATATTGGTTATTATATTTTCAATAAGTGATATAAAGATAATGTCCCAAGTCACAAATACGTTTTCATTATGATTTCTATGGTCATAAATGTTTACTTTAATAAAGATTGATATCACAAGGATTATGATTATTTATTTTGACCACTCTTTCATTTGTTAAAGCCTTATGATGGGTTTTCATGATTGATGATACATGTATTGAAGGGTATGAATATTCTTATGTTATTCCCATGAACTTTTATTATATCATCATACCCTTATACTCATATTATTTTCACTAATGACATTCAACTGTTAATGCTTATATCTACCATTACTGAGCATTTGATCTTACCCTTCTTATGTTTCCTTTTACCTAGGTGATCAATATTTACATTAAATGAATTATGTATAGATGGGTTCCATATGGATGATCATGATGACCAAATGTGGAATATGAAATGTTTTTTTATAGTGGGAGATGATGTACATATCTATGAACAAGTTGTTCATGAGTCCATGATGTTAAGAGTTTGTCCTAATTCTCTATAGCTATAAACGTAAAATTTCCTTAAGAATATAAGTGATAAAATATTTCCTTTTGAATTTGTATGTTTTGTGTGGTGAAAATTGGGTCACCTTAATTAGTATCAAAGCAAGAAATGTAAAGTTTATGATTTCAGCACTAGATCCAGGAGTGCAGGTTTAGAGATATAATAATATCTCCCTCCAATGAATTGGATAAATTTTGATATCTCATTATATAAACAAGACTATAATGGAGAGTGAGATCTTTTAAGTAAGGGAATTTTTACACTATGATAGGCTTGTTAGTGATCCTTGAATATTATGATAGTTTTGTGAGTAAACCAATTCCACTATAATAGTCTTGAAAAAAAGTCCAGACTACTAAGGAAATAATTTTCTATGCTTATGTGTATGCCACAATTATATGTATTATTCCAATATTACAATCTCTTGGATCATGTTCTTTTATTTATTTATGATTCATGTCTTATAAACTATGAATATTTATTCCATGATTCATGATTATGATTTATGATATGTGAGGTATGATTTTAAAATGTTAAACTCATGTTATCGTAACCCTTTCTCATGATATGATTATATAATCATTAAAATCATCATTTTTACCTTTATTAATAATATGAGATCACCCTTTATAATTTTTCTTTTACACAGGTTATGAATAAAATTACTAGGTATGACATGTCTAAAAAGGGTTCTAGTTATGAAGAATCTAGTGGTAGATGATGTTGTTATATTATAAACTAGTTTTTTATATGTCTAATTTTTCAAAGTCACTAGATTTATACAATTATGGTGTGGATAAATATGTCATGAAATGAATATTCATCTATTAGGATGTGATATCTATGTTTGAAAATTATGGTTCTCTATAGTTGGTATTTGAGAAAAGTTTAGTTAAACATTGGAAACTAGAATGAGAAAACTTTATTAAAACCCAAAGGAATAAGTATAAGTTAATATCCTAATGTTTTGTTAATGATCATGGATGGCCTAGGTTAAAACTAAAGTTTCATAGATTTAAAATTATGTTTCATTACTTAAAAATCATATAAATGATTTTTAGTGGTTCCTCAGTATGACTATTGTTGATTACACTATGCATTTTGGTTTTAGTCTATAGATGGAACCAAGAGGCTTCATGTTAATAATGATGGGGAATGGAATGACTATCCTCATGAGAAACTAATTGAAATAAGACATGGAATGAGAAACATTATAATTATTCCTAATCATATATCTCATTATATGATTAACAATATCAACCTTGGTTAGTTTTATGATATACCTAATAATATATATATATGGAGTTTCATAAAGACCATAGAGGAAAGAAGATTACGCTTCCCCCATTTCTATAATGTGGGAAGATGTACTAAAATGAATGTTTTATAGAAACATGAATATGTTTCGAATGTGAAAAATAAGGAAAAAAATTTATAATTATCAAGAAAAAAAATAAAAATATTGGCTAACATAATGGATAAGAATAAGTTTCTACTTAAGGAATCCTTAATAGATCAATGTTTTAAATGTGTAATGTATGGGAATTATAAAAATTTATGTCCTTGGGGGTAGCTTGAGAAAATAATCAACAAGGTTCTATGAGTAATGGTTTTACTGATGATGATAAAGAGACTACGAATGATATATGAATAGTATGGGATTTTTTAACAGTATTACTTATGTTAAAATTAGGAAGAGTGATTAAATTGAGATTGATGAATCTTAAGACATGATTCATATTTCATATTATTGGAATGAAATATTGGGGAATAATATGATGAATACTTGTCAATGGTTTAAGAAGGAAGTGGGATCATTGAAGGGTTTATGAATTTGGATTAAATAATTATATTTTACAAGTGTAATAATAGTGATATTGTGGTTATAAAATCATGAAACGTTTTTGGATTATTCCACAATAGTTTTTCTTTATGGATTTGAAAATATATTTTTAGTGGTACTAATAACCAAAAAAATTGATTTAGTGGCATGGTGATATTTTTACAGAACACAAGATTAATGGAAAGATAAACCTTAATATGTTTTATTTAGAGTTAAAAATGTTTAGTTTTGATAAAAATATGATTAATTTTGATAGTATTGGTAACATTGAAATTGGTTTGTGTTTTGATAGAAAGTGATTTAGGTCATATTTGATGATGTTTATTTCATTTTTGGATTTATGAGATATATTTAATAGTTTTGAACCTTTTTAAGGAATAAATATTGTGCTAGTTTTGGAAGCATATATTTTTTCATGTTAGGTTAACTTAAATGTTATGGATACTATAATGGGTTTATAAGTTTAAGGGTGATTGTAAGTTCAAATCCATAAACACCCCTTTTTCATGTTTTAATTTATGGGTTTTTGATACTCTATTAAAGTTTAAATACCCTTTAGTTTTGATATATGATTTTATGATACATTAATTATGGACTAATGGATATTATAATATAGATAATATTTATGGTTGAAAAGTGATTCCTTGAAAAGGTGATATTTTCAGAGATATTTATGGTTAAGTTAAGGATTACCTTTTAGGTTAGTATCTAAATTTGATTCATGATATTTTATTGAAGTTCACTACATTATGAGATTATATAGTAATTTATCATGGTGATTAATGATATTTGGGAGATGTTTAATGTGGTTTAAGTATATGAAAACCTTAGGTTTAACAAGTTATTTAATATGAAATATTATTTTGAAAGGTTATTAATTAAGGTAATTAAATTTCTGAAGATTAATGTTTTATTTCTTCATATGGTGGTATATTTATTTTGATAATTATCGTGTGATAACCAATTTTATTTTTTTTATTAATTTATAATGATAAAAGTAATATTTTATATACTTTTTTGACCCATTAAAAGTTTATTCTAGTGCTTTAGACATAAAAAATTCCTTTCAAATACTCGTCGTTTAGATCAAAAAATTAGATTGTGGTGGAAATTGATTAATGGATGAAATTAAACTTTCTAAGTAAATAAATTTCCATATATTATTATTAAAAATGGTAAAGGAATGAATCAACTCTAAGAAAAGGATCTTAAAACAAAAGTTGTCTTGTAACCATCAATTTCATTGAGTTGATGGTCTTTTAACCCCACAATGATTCATGGTTTTGTGGTTGTTAAATTAATCTAGATCATGTTCTCTGTCACTATTTTCTAGTACATTGGAATTTGTTTTATATTAGTGTTCATGTTCTCACTTCCCAGTTATGTTCTTCTATTTGGAAACATATTTTTCTGGTGACCTTTATACTTTCCTTTTTCAATTTTAGGGAACATTTATTAACCCTTCTTAAGACGTGAGTTTTTAACAAAGTAATTTTCATATATCAAATATTTGATTACCAAAAAAAGTTAAAATTAGGAGGATTAAATTTATTAATGGGGGGATAATTTAACACCCTGAGATTTTAGAAAATATTTCTCTTTAATTATTTTTATTTCTTTGTTAACTTGCGTTACATGCAACATTGAGTTTCAATGAACTATGATATATTATTAAAATATTAATATATAGCCTAGATATTAAATTGGAGGGTATGGATAATATTAAATAATTTATGAGATATATAAAAAGATCCTACTCAATAAAAATGTATTGATTAATGTTTAGGAAATAATAATTCATTTTTAACAAAGTTTTATTATGTTTATAAAATTGATTTCCTTCAAAATGATTTTTATTTCTTTTTGTGAGAAAATATTATATTTAATTTTTTACACTTTTAAAAATATTATTTCATAAAACTAACTAAAATATTAAAATATTAATATCAAATTTATCTTTGGGTGAATTTCTAGGATTTTTTGAAAAGATTGATTTTCCAGTGAATAGTGACAATGCCTGATTTTTTTGTTTAAAACTACATTTTTATTTAAAGAATGTACAAAGTTTGATTATTTTTTAATTTTTTTTTAAAATTAAAATTAGATTTAATATATTTTAAATATTCCAATTAAGTTAATTAGAATAAATTTTAATTTTGAAATTGGGGTAAAAACATTTTTATATAGAAAATGGAATTTTTTCTAAAAAATTGTTTTTTATTCAACAATGTATTTTTATATTAATACATTAAATTAATCCCTATTGGTGAATTATTTAAATTAAATTTACATATTATTTACTTTATTAAATGTTTTAAATATTCAAAAAAATATTTTTCTCGGAAAATGATAGGAATAAATCTATTTTTATGCATAAAAATGTAATTTTTTCTAAAAAGAATTTTTTATCGCATTTTTCACAAATAAATTTAAATTAATTTCTAAATTTTGTAGATATTTAATTAGTAAGAATGAATTTTATATTTATAATCAGGAGGTTTAAAGTTTTTAAATAGGCCAATTTTATTTTTGGTCAATATGAATTGTAACTGTGATAAAATTTATCACCTATGTAAACGGTAAATATGGTTAATCTAGATTTAAAATAAGTTATAAGGACATAATATTTTATAATAATAATAATTATTAGGTGAATATAATTTTAACCTTATCAACATAGGCTCAAAATTGACAAGCTTAATGGAAAATGTTCCATAAAAATGACTTATACTTTATTTAAATCAAAGAAAGTTGTAAAATGCCTCTCTCTTAATTTTTAATATCCGTTATGTATTCACGTAAGAAAAAAAAAACTCATTATGAATGAATATTAGTAGTTATTATTTTTCATAATTAAATTATACTCATGATAGTAATTTATTTATAAATTTTTAGTATTATATAATTACCTTAAATTCTTATACAATGCTAAAACAATATTTATTCAATTAATGGAAAAGTAAAATAAATGATATTAAAAATTTTAAAAGTGATATATTTTGAGGATTTTTTTGAATTACATGAATTTTATGGGTAAATATTAAATATTAGTGTTATTTTATAAGATTATATTCACATTCAAACTTTTATGGTATGTATGTTAAGTCAAATTGAATGAATAGTGTCAAAATGGATAATAATGATATTTTATGAAAATAAAATTTTATTAAATTATTTAAAAATAAAAAAAATCCTAAAATAATATAATTTGGTTATGATATGGTCTAAAATATCTTAAATTTTTCATTTTTGGCCCAATTTTAACCTTATAATCAAAAACTACATCCTTTAATATTGAAAAATTTGTTACCATAGTTAAAATTAAAATTGGTTAACTAAGGGTTAGTGAAAATGATAAGGTTTAAAATAACACCAAAACATGTATAAATTATATTGGTTAATGGGAATACAAACCTATACTTCATTAGATTCAAATATCTATCCATTTGGAGTAATTGTTTCTTGAGAATTAATTTATTATAATTAATCTTTTTTGAAATTCCAAAAATGCCCCTCACCACAATTATAAAAGGGAATCTTCTTCATCACTTATTTACACTAATTTAGCCTTATATCTCAACATAAATGTACCAATTTATCTTTTAAAATTCCCTAGACACATTCTATAGGTTTTGTTCCTCCCAAAATCCCAGCCTTATATCAATTTAGAGGAGATCTAATGGAGTCGTTTCAAAGAAGAGGTAATCTTCTTAACCAATCATTTTCTTTTTTACTATTCTTTACCTACTCTAAATATATGGGATTTATAATAAAATAATAAATTTATTATTTTAAATACACTTATTACGATTATAAAAAAAGTATTATACACCCTCTATCCCATTAAATGATAAGTGAAGGTATCGCTCAGGCGTACGTATGACTTACCATCTCCACAAAGCAAAACAATTAATTTTTTATCATCATCTTTTATAGATTAGTATTATGAGTGATTTAATGTTTATATGTTATATTTATGGAATAATTATAATTATATAATTATGATATCACATCTACTTACTTAACTTCCAATCCATTGGAAAATGTTAACGTCACTCGTATACACGTATGGATACCACCTCCACGAAGTGATGTTGCTTGTTTTTTATTTTAATTTTAATTAGAAGGTAATAATGATATATTTAATGAATATATATGATATATATAAAAATATAGTTATTATAAAAATATAAATTATTATTTATATTTCTTTCATTCCATCATTTGAAAAATAAAAACAACTTTCCTCTGTATATGACTTACGATCTCCATAAACGGTGTAATTCAGTTTTCTATCTTCAAGTTTTATGGATAAGTATAAATATGAATATAATGAATATATATTATATTTATATCATGATTAATATTTTGTGGGTAATGGAGATAATATAAATATACAAGGACTATAACTACTAAACTGAAATACTCATGATAAACGAAATAGTTAACTACAAGAAATGATGATTATAGTAAGAAATTACTGATAAAAGGGGGTGTTGAAATGTTTTAAAGGGATAATATATTATATTATAAGTATTAAAATGAATCTACTATATAATTACATTAAATTTAAATTTATTATACAAGAGTTTATATTTCTTTCAAAGTGAGTCAAACTTGAGGTAAGAGTTTTATGTTACAATCTCATTGTTTATTGGGATTATTTATGATTAAGTTTCCAATAATGAAATCTTATAATAAATTTCTCAAGAAACTCAAGATATTTATTTTATTTTGTATGTTTCTTGAAACAAAATTCCTTTAATTTTCATCACTTAAGTACTCAAGAGAATAAAAATATTTATTTAAGGGAAATCGACTTCATTTCACTCTCCAATCAATTTTTTTATTCCATATCCATGTTCTAAAAAAATTGTTTTAAAAAGTATTTTTAATATAATTCTATGATTATTTAGAGTAATTTTTACCCCTGTTTTATTTTTTATAAAAATGTATATATTTAATCTTCATGACATTTTAAAAATGTGGTGCTTTTTGACCTTTTACAAAAATGTGAAATGAATGTATTGTTTTAACTTATATGGAATGAGTGAAATTTCCTACTGTTCTAACAAATCAATTTTTTGAATCTTTCTATACATATTTACAAGGATTTTTTTAAAGAAATTTTTTTCCATAAAATTTTGGTAATTTTTTATGTTTTAAAAATGTTATTTTAAAATTGAAATTTTATTTTCCTTAATAATGTTTTAATGAGAGTTTAATGGTATTTATAGTCATCAAAGAAAAATACATTGATTTCACTTATGATATACTTAGGATATGATCAAAGGATAGCATCTTTATTCTTATCTGGATTATTTGTGAATATTATGACGTAATGTTTATGAAACCCATTTCTTTTCCATGGGTTATGATATGATGAAGTGTTTATGAAACCTATTTATTTTAATAGTTTATAATATGATGAATGATTTAGAATATTGTGGAATACATATGTATGATTTTTATTATGTGATTAATGGGATATATATAACCCTTTAATGCATTTGGTAAAGATTGATATCTCATAAGATAAACAGGATTAGAATGTGGAGTGAATCCAATTTAGTAAGGGAATTTTTCCACTATGATAGTATTGGTAGTAAACCATGACTACTATAATGGTTTATAAAGTAAACCCATTATACTATGATAGTCTTAGAAAAGATCGTTGACTGCTAAAGAACTGTTTTTCTATGTTTATGTGTATCCATAATTCTATATCAAATGAAAATGTTATGCTCTCATGGATCATGTTATTTGATTCATTTAAGATTAATATATTATTAACTACCAAGATTTATTCAAAGATTCAAGATTATGATTTATGATATGTAGGGTATGATTTTTAAATGTTATGCTTATGTTATCATACCTCTATTATCATGTTATTATTATATGATCATTGATATCTCCATTGTTTCACTAGAAAAAATTTGACCGATAGAGGTGTTTTGTTTTGATTCCACAGAGGTTTAAATCCCCACCATATGGTTATATGACTTTTTACAAAATTCTATGCTAAAATTTTCTTTGACATCCAACCGACGTTGGTTCCATCCATTTAGTAGTGGTTTTTGGGAACCATATTATAATGATTATTTAGTGATGATTTTTTTTGGTTTTTGCAGTGATTTCCCCTCCCAAAAAATGTCAAAGAAATAGAGGCAATTTAAAATACCTCTATCCACCCACCATTTTTTGAAGGGGAAACCACTGCTAAAACAAATTTCAACCTTATATAGCTGTGATTTAAACCAAATCTAAACAATAATTTGGCATATATAGAGATGGTTTAAATAGCTGATATATATCACTTTTATGAAAAAAAAACTATAGAATATTCATCATCAGAACAACAAAACAAAAAACACTGATATGACAATATATAAAAAAATAATCTGAATTATAATAATAACACAATAAGAATAGTAATACTTAGAAAAAGAATAATTATTCATATAGAAACCAAATATTTCAATCCCATGTGAATAAATCAGCCATTCCATTTAAACCATTAAATAAAAATAACATGTTTATCAACCAAGGGGTGGATCCACCACATTATAAAATTACACTATAAAAAAATTAAAAGGTGGACATACAAGTTTGTGAAAAAAATAAAACTAATTTTTATCTTTCAAAAAAATGCACAAATTTAATTTTAAAAGATAATTAAAATATAAACCAATCTATAAAAGAAATAATTTAAATAAAAAAATCATAACAATCATGTAAATAAATCATAATAGAAATAAATAATAATAAATAAGTAGTTCCAAAAAGCTAAGATGAGTATAACGTGATAAAACTTAGAGAAAAATAGGAATAAAAAATATAATATCATTTAAAAATGAATAGTAATCATTAGAAACTCATTAAAAAATGATTTTCACAAAAACACCTACCTTAATAAACTAGAAAACACTCACCTACAATGGTGGAAGCATAACATTTTAAGGGAACTACCTCTATAAGATTTATTTAACCAATATCCTAAAATAAGATCTTCCCATACCATAAATTTGACCATCACTGCTATTAGGGTTTATAGGGGAACAAAAAATAAAGAAGAAGGGGAAAGATGAAGGATAAAGAATATAAAATAAAGATCTTACCTTCCATGTATAATATAAATCTGAGAAGAAATGGGATGAGGTGGATCTGAACATGAGCCTCAGCCCAGTTGGTGAGGACTCCTTAAGTACATCTAGGAGACCCGGGATCAAATCCAGGCAGAGGCTAATTTCTTGGTACTATAGTAGGTACTGTAGCTATACTATAGCAATACTGTAGCAGGAACTGTGTAGAACTGTAGTAAGTACTATAGCGGGTACTATAGTAGGCACTATTTGGCACTGTAGTAGCCGAGAATATTCCCCCGTTTTGGCATTTGGGCCACCGATTTGGTCCCCAAGTCCTTTAAGGCCTTCGGGCCACCCAGGCCTTCGAGTCAGTAAGGCCTTCGGGCCACCTCAAGGCCTTCGGGCCACTTTAAGTGGAGATAAAAACCAGAAAACCTACAAGGAACAAACTTTAGAAAGAGGAGGAGAAAGGATATTTCACCATAGCAGAAGCTAAACAGATTGAAAGAATGAGAGGGTATGGAACCTTCCATCGAGAAAAGCCCGTGCCTGCATGGGAAAGCCCTGCCGAACAACCATACGAAGGTGGAGAGCTGATTTCACGATGAAGATGCTAGGGAGGAGTAGTTCCAAGTAGTTAGTATGGGTTGTTTATAATGTTTGAAGCCTATGGGAAATGAATTATTCTAAGCCCTACGATATATGTAATACTTAAACCTATGGGCCTTATAAGGGTTCCAAATCACCCCTTGAAAGGTGGATTATCAAAATCAATAAACAAAATGAAGGCCTTCAGGCCATTGGAGGATGAGGTGAATCCCTTTTGGTGGATAACCTATTTGAAAACACACACTAAAGGAACCATATGTAAAAGAAAATTTTAACCTCTATAAGTAAGGATACATGAATGGGAGAATCATACGATTCAATGGTTGGAAGAAGATGTTGGTGATATTTTTTCTATTAGTCTGAGTATAGAGACTGGAAGGTCTGTTTTTCCTGAAACCCAAATGTTATTATTAAATTAGAATATATTTTTTAATTATACCATTTATATTGGATTCAATCCCAAACAATGTAATACTCTTGCATTTTGTTTCTACTTTTTTCTAATTTATTTGTTTATGAGTCTTCTTGTTTAATACTATTCACTATATGTAGGGAAGTCTATGAGGTGGACGAAACCCATATATAAAGAGAGTGTATCTAAACAATGATTTTGCGTCCTAGATAAACTAGTTCCTGATTTTTTTAATTATTAGGGATATTCTATCTATATTTTTTATTTATATATGATTGTTCCATACATTGATCTTTTGATGGTCTTCTTCCACTGATTGAACATTCTGTGCGATCCCTAAAAATTGGCATCATAACCTGGTTATTATTCCTAGTGTTAGAGAAGAGTATTAAAGTTTATACTGATAATTTCATCAAGTATTTTAGAGAAGGTTATCATAAGACAATGTTACTATCTAATTTTTATCCATGATATTGAAATTACTCTTGGAAGGATTATGTTTTGGGGCATGTTTTATTATTTTTGAATGTTAGGACTTGGTTTGAAGACTAATAGTTTCCTCTTGTTAAGTGGATCACTATTTTTATGAAAACTTTTCACTATAAATATAGAAACTATATGAAGTAGTATGGGATTTCTAAAAACATATTCATGTCCATTATGAATTTGGTACAATTTTTTCCCCATTAAAGTATCATTTAGAATTTAATTGATTAGTGATCAATATTATATTCCAATTCATTAATCATACCTTCATCAAAAATAATCATTTAGAATTTGGTAGTGATTAGTGATCACTTTAGATCCATAGATGAAGGTATGTTCTAGTTGTATTTACCTATAATTTTAAGAGACTAACTAGGAACATTGAATGGAAGTTATAGAGTGAAATAGTTCTTTTGGGGACATATCATCTAAATACATTCTTCAAGTCTAGAAGTTTGGAATTTATTTTTCTATTATCATCAAAGTATTGGAAAATTTAACCACTACCATGTTTAAGCCTGAGAACAATATCTCATATCTATAGAACACATGTCTTTGTAATGTTGGTGATAAATATTTTTATTTATTCAATCACTATGGGTAAAATCATTAGAATATGATTAGATAAATAGAAATAAAATTTTCTTGATGGAGGTGGACTCTTGAAAGGTTGAGTCTTGGTTGGATGTATTTTTAGAAATGTACTTTGTTTCCATGGTTTACATATAGTATGGTTCAATGAGAGTTTATAATTTTTATAGCATTATACATTATAGAATTCGGAGTTCCAGATAGAGGTTTGTTCCAATGGTTTCATTAGAGATATGTGTATCTGTTGCTCTAGGATTATTTATCATTGGGGATGCTGTCATAAAACTAAAATGACCATATAGAGTGAGACCATGGACATGGTACATGTAAAAAACTTTTTATAGGTCTTCAAAAAAGTTATAGGATTATAACTAAATGCATATTTTCTTTTGTAGAAAATTTTCCATAGATTCATCTATAGGGTTTCATAAACTCAATGAATTATCATATCATAATTTTGCAGATCTGGGGATGTGTTTCTTAAGTGGGACACTGTACCAAATTGAACTAAAATCATCATGTGTATGTATTTGTTCAAGGTTACTACTCAAACTCACATGGTCATATTCTAAGCTTGTGCCAAAAAGAAATCCCATATGTAAGATTCATCTTCATTGTTTTTTCCTAAAGATAAATTTTTATGCACAAATATACATAGACATATAGAAACCATTCATTAGAAAACTTCCTCTAAAAAATGAAAGTTAAATTCAAAAACTCATAATTTTTTTGAATATAATTAATTATACCATATTTAATATAAGTGTGACATGGGGGAGTCATAATACATCATCTATATAATATTCAAGGAAAAACACATAAGGTAAGAATCATAATAAAACATAGAAAATAAAACATGCATATGAATTTTCAGGCAATACAAATGAAATACAGATATCCCTACCAGAAACCAAAACATTGTTTCTGAATCTCCAAATTAGTGTTATCCTATCATAAGTTTAGTCACACATCATATATGGATCTAAAATGATCACTAATCACTACCAGATGAATTTTTATTGACTCCTATCTATCTCTGTCTCCACTCCCTGCTAGCAGCACCTGTATTACAATTATGTTGATAATTAAACACTGTTGTATATTTAAATTTAAACTTAAAACCAATAATTTTTTTTTTACTAAATGATTTTGATGTTGTGTGATTTACATGCTCACTACCATTCATTTAGGAAATATCACTAGGGACAGATCAAGTTGTCTTTTGATATAATTAAATAAACGCTTTCTTTAGAGCAACAACATTTTTATCTTGCATCTTTATATGTTCCCCCCATTAATGAATTGTGATTTTCATTGAACCCCACCCCCTCTAAGAATATCAAGGTAAGGAGTAACTAAAACTAGGGGTAGATGTAGCTGTAATCCATGATGTCCCTCTAAAGAAAAATGATGATAAGGTTTGAAAACCCATTCTATTCACACAACCTGGATGATCCTCCCAAAGTCTTGACCCACGAGATCATCCTGGGATACTGTAAAGGACTGCGTGTGATTTAAATCCAATAGTTCTTTTATTTGTACCTATAAATCAAATATCCATTATATTTTAATTAATACATATTAACCTAGTGAAAAATAAGAATAATTTATTCTAATTAAAAATGAATTCATACCCCAACTTCTTTGGTGGACTCATTAACACAACTCCCATTAGATTTTTTATGAACATCCAACCAAATTTCATTTCGGGAGACTGGGTGCCATAAATTCTTTAATTGTATTAAACAAAGATAATTAAAAAATTTAATATATGAAATAGATAATATTATTCTATAAATATTTAAACTAATGAAAATATTACTAGATCTGATTTATTTTTGGAAATAATATTTGACCTGGCAGTGTGGGGGATTATTTATTTAGCTAGACATGAAGCATTTTTACTTGAAAAATCTTAAAATAAATAACATTTAATTTAATAATAATGTATGAAATTTCATCTTCTTATCATATGCATGTATATAAGTAAAATTAGATTTATATAATAATTTATATTTCAATACCACAAGCTTCTCATAACAATAGATATCAATAAAAACCTTACATTTCTCTCTAGGTACCCCTTCAGGTACCTTATCATATAGATGTTTAGTGGTCAAAGAAGCATTGTTTAATTCATTATATAATCTCCTTTTAAAATTCTTCCAATTCTTACCCTAAATTTTCAATGTTCACTTTCATACGATAAAATCTACTATGGTAAAGTGGAATAACATATGTATAAAGAGATTCATTTTTAAAATATTACAATTTAATAACATAATGACATTCAATTACACCATAATGTATTAAAATTACCTTTATATTGGAATTAATGACTTAATTTTTCCAATATTGAGACACATGACTCCAATCATCATAATTCATGGGAAGGGTAACCGACTCTTCCACTAGTTATCCAAGAATCTGGGAAAATAAAAATAAGCAAATAATAAAATTCCTTAGATATGTATTGAGTGGGTCTTATATATCATGTGTATCTCCTCATACTCACATATATGTATCCATAACTAGAAAAAGGGAACCGAGGAAGACATTATTGAACATGTTAGGTCATGATAGTCCTCTAAAACAAAAAAGACTATATCACGATCATAGTTTTCAAAAGAAATCCCCAAGTCTTTATACTATGCTCTGGTTTACATAAAACATATAGTTTAATAAATTGGTCTAATAGAGTCATTATCCTAGGAATCACAATTTATAATAGGGATTGTACTTATTAGGATCCCTTTGAGTCTACTAGGACACCCATGACATGTCAATAGTAGAGGTGATAAATAAGAATCACTTAGATAAAAAATATTTCATTTATAACATCCCACAACCTATTTCCTACATCCTCACATGAACCAACCTATTTTACATCTATAAACCAACATCGAAATATGCATAACACTTTTCAAATATCCTCTAAGGGGTTATAAGACACAACATGTATAATAAAAACATAAAAAAAATTTGAGGGTATCACACATTTATAAAACAACTTCACTTAAAGTTCCAACACAACTTTCAAAAAACTTTTTATGAGGTTATTCAATTTTCACACTATTTGAAAACCACATTTCAAATAACATTTTAAAAAACATTTTTGAAATTACTCTTCAAATCTAATTTATAATCCAAAACATTTTTTTAAAATAAAATTTTAAAATGATACACCCCATTTCTTTTAGATAGTAATATGTGCCACAAATCCTTTCATAAAACTTCAATTTTCTCATTTAAAAACATTCATGGGAACTTAAAGGCCCAAAGTTCTTAAACATTTAAGACGAGTACTAACCATATATTTTTTAGAAACATGCATTTAAAATGTCACACATATTATGTTAAAATTAATTGGTATCATACGAGACATCAAAATATTTACAACCCTTTAATAAATCCAAATATAAATTTTAAAAAACCACTTGGAATTTAAAAAAGATCCATGAAAATTCTAGAAACCACATGAAATACATTAAAAAACAAAAAATGGTACTCTATAAAAATATAATTCCATAAGAAATTTTTTCAAAATACTTGTAGCAATTTAAAAGATCCACTTAAGAATTATCACAAATAGTTAGTGTGCGACACACCCATGACATGTGAAATAACCATTTTAAAACACCTTAGAGCTTGGTATGGGCACGAAATATGATTTTAAATTCATAAAAAACATTTAAAATACAAAATCAATTTATAACTTGATTTCCAAGGGAATTATGGTGATTGAAATTAGGTAAACACTATTGGAAGTAATCCATGTGATTGGAAGATTATATCATCCCTAGATTAAGATAAAAATGAAGTGAATATTGAAATCCCATACCATAGAATTTTTGGGGTACCTAGTCTAGGTGTTACTTTATAACCATCTGGTGAGGATGGATCATGGGAGAAGAACCCACAAGAGTCAAGTGAGTGGATGAGGGCATGGGGTGCTTAAGTGAAACTATAAAGCTCGAGAAGGTGAGGGAGAGGGGTTATCAAGAGAAACCAGAGCACTAGTGAGGGTGAGGGTGAGTGTTCGGGGGTATCTAGAGAAAACATAGTGCCACCAAAGGATTGGGTTGGGGAGGCTAAAGGGGAATTATAGAACTAGAGACACTACTGGAAATCCAGCATTTCCCAATGGTTTAGAACCGTTGGGAAAGGCTGCAGAACCGTTGGTATATGTTATACCCACGGTTCTGCAAACCGTGGGGAAGTAAGCCGTTGGGAAAGGCTTTTCCCAACGGTTTACACAGAACCGTTGGGATAGGTTAGAAAAAATCAACCTATCCCAACGGTTCTTCCAAACCGTTGGGAAAGGCCTTTCCCAACGGTTTGGCCTGTTGGGAAATCAACAAAGCATTTTCTTTCCCAACGGTTCAAGGAACCGTTTGTAAAAACACCTGCATAGAGCCTATGCCAACGATTTTCAAACCGTTGGCATATGCTTTGCTGTGCAAATTGCACAACAGCCTGCTCTGCAATTTTCACAGCAGATTTTTGGGCATTCACCCTAGGTTTCAATTCAAATTTCAATCCAATTATGCCCTCATTTTCAATTCATTTTTCAATCCAATTATTGTACCTGTAACACATATAATGCATACATATAGAGAACAAACCAACACATACAAATAATGAAAACCAACCAACCAACACATATAATTCATCCTGAAAACATACTCATCCATAATTAAAGTAGAATTCATAACATAATTATAAACATACATAATTCATTTAGAATTCATTTTAAAATTTAGATGACAATCATATGTGGAATCCGGAATTCAATTCATAATTTTATTGGTTTTTCATATACCACATATTTTTAATAGAAATGATATCCATTTTAAACAAAATACATACATCTGGAATGATACCGGTCACACCGTGCCTCGGATTGAGGCGAGGTTAACTCGTACACATCACAAATTAATCATTGATCGTTGTCCTAAAGTATCAACATATTCCGAAATCGTTTGGTCGGTTTTCCGTATGTCAGTTGTTGTTTTCACTTAAAATGAAGTGTTTTTTAAATAAAAGAGAGACACTTTGAATGGTGTCGGCCACACCGCGTCTCGTATTGAGGCGGGGTTAACTCGTACACATCAAAAATGACCCATGGATTGTTTTGCTAAAATATAAACACAATCAGAATGCGTTTGGTTGGTTTTCCGTATAAATTTAAAATGTAGTCCATTTTAAAGAAAAGAGATACACTTAGAGTGGTCTCGGCCAAACCGCGACTCGGATTGAGGCGTGGTTGACTCGTACACGTAACATATGACCCATGAATCGTTGTCCTAAATTTTCAACAGATTCCGAATGCGTTTGGTCAGTTTTTCATATGTCGGTTTTTTATTTCAGTTATAATCTTGTCCAATTTGAAAAAAAGAGACACAGTCAGAGTGGTATCAGCCACACCGCGTCTCGGATTTAGACGGAGTTGACTCTTACACGTCTCAAATGACCCATGGATCATTTTCCTAACGTATCGACACAATCCGAATACGTTTGGTCGGTTTTCCGTATGCCCGTTGATGTTTTTCGCTTAAAATGACATCCTTTTGAAACAAAAGACGGACACTATGAGTGGTGCCGACCACACCACTTCTCCAATTGAGGCGGGGTTGATTCATACACGTCACATATGACCCATGGATCGTTCTCCTAAAGTTTAAATGGAAACCGAATGCGTTTGGTCGGTTTTCCATATGTACTTAAAATGTTGTCCATTTTAAACAAAAGAGTGACACTTAGACTAATCCTGACCACAACGCGACTCAGATTCATCCCGGGTTGGCTCGTACATGTCACATATGACCCATGGATCGTTGTGATAAATTATCAAAAGATTACGAATGCGTTTGGTCGGTTTTGCGTATGTCAGTTGTTCTTTTCATTTATAATCATGTCCATTTTAAACAAAAGAGACAGAGTTAGAGCGGTGTCGGCCACACCGCGTCTCGGATTAAAATTGTGTTGACTTGTACACGTCACATATGACTCATGGATCGTTGTGCTAAAGTATCGATAGAATCCGAATGCGTTTGGTCATTCTTCCGTATGTCAGTTGATGCCTTTCACTTAAAATGACGTCCTTTTGAAACAAAAGACGGACACTTTGAGTGGTGTCAGCCACACCGCATGTCGGATTGAAGTGGGGATGATTCTTACACGTCACATATGACCCATGGATCGTTATCCTAAAGTTTCAACGGAAACCGAATCCGTTTGGTCGTTTTTCCGTATGTACTTAAAATGGTGTCCATTTTAAACAAAAGAGAGTCACTTAGACTTATCTCGGCCACACCGCGACTCAGATTCATCCTGGGTTGGCTCTTACACGTCACATATGACCCATGGATTGTTGGGATAAATTATCAACAGATTCGGAATGCGTTTGGTCGGTTTTCCGTATGTCAGTTGATGCTTTTCACTTAAAATGACGTCCTTTTGAAACAAAAGACGGACACTTTGAGTGGTTTCGGCCACACCACGTCTCCATATTGAGTTGAAACCACCGTGCAACATTCTAATTATTATTCATGATGTGTACGCGCAGACGACACGTCAATCGGACGTGCGGTTTGCGCGGTACGACTCAATATTCGTGTTTTAAGTGATGCGCGCGCTTCGTAAACGCGTGTGAGGGGGGTCCAAACGGGCCGAACGAAGTCGGAATGGCCTGAAATCAGACGACAAATACGGGAGAGTGATTTATGAAGTGGTCGAGCAGACGGAACGTCAATCAGACGTGCCGTGTGCCCGCGGTGACTGACAACGTAGTTCTTGTGTCAGAAACGGCCAAAATGGGCGTCCAACGGTCAAATTCATAGCGGACAACCTCAGATTGAGATGAAACCACCGTGTAACATTCTAATTATTATTCGTGACATGTACGCGCAGACGGAATGTCAATCGGACGTGCGGTTTGCACGGTACGGCTCAATATTCGTATTTTAAGTGATGCGCGCGTTCGTAAACGCGCGTGAGGGGGGTCCAAACGGGCCGAAAGAAGTCAGAATGGCCTGAAATCAGACGACAAATACAGGTGAGTGATTTATGAAGTGGTTGAGTAGACGTCATGTCAATCGGACGTGCCGTGTGCCCGTGGTGACCGACAACACAGTTCTGGTGTCATAAACGGCCAAAACGGGCGTCCAACGGTCAAATTCATAGTGGACGTCCTCGGATTGAGCTGAAACCACCGTGAAACATTCTAATTATTATTCGTGACGTGTACGCGCAGACGGAACGTCAATCGGACGTGCGGTTTGCGCGGTACGGCTCAATATTCATGTTTTAAGTGATGCGCGCGCTTCGTAAACGTGCGTGAGGGTGGTCCAAATGGGCCGAACGATTTCGGAATGGCCTGAAATCAGACGAAAAATACGGGTGAGTGATTTATGAAGTGGTCGAGTAGACGGCACATCAATCGGACGTGCCGTGTGCCCGCGGTGACCGACAACACAGTTCTGGTGTCATAAACGGCCAAAACGGGCATCAAATGGTCAAATTCATAGAGGATGACCTCGGATTGACCTGAAAACACCGTGAAACATTCTAATTATTATTCGTGATGTGTACACGCAGACGACATGCCAATCGGACGTGCGGTTTGCGTGGTACGACTCAATATTCATGTTTGAAGTGATGCGCGCGCTTCGTAAACGCGCGTGAGGGGGGTCCAAACGGGCCTAACGAAGTCTGAATGGCCTGAAATCAGTCGACAAATACGGGTGAGTGATTTCTGAAGTGGTAGAGCAGACGGCACGTCAATCGGACGTGCCGTGTGCCCGAGGTGACCGACAACGCAGTCCTGGTGTCATAAACGGCCAAAACGGGCGTCCAACGGTCAAATTCATAGCGGACGACCTCAGATTGAGCTGAAACCACCGTGAAACATTATAATTATTATTCGTGACATGTACGTGCAGACGGCACGTCAATCGGACGTGCGGTTTGCGCAGTACGACTCAATATTCATATTTTAAGTGATACACGCGCTTCGTAAACGCGCGTGAGGGGGGTCCAAACAGGCCGAACGAAGTCAGAATGACCTGAAATCAGGCGAAAAATACGGGTGAGTGATTTCTGAAGTGGTCGAGCAGACGGCACGTCAATTGGACGTGCCCTGTGCCCGCGGTGACCGACAACGCAGTTCTGGTGTCATAAACGGCCAAAACGGGCGTCCAATGGTCAAATTCATAGCGGACGAGCTCAGATTGACCTGAAACCACCGTGTAACATTCTAATTATTATTCGTGACGTGTACGCGTAGACGGTACATCAATCGGATGTGCGGTTTGTGCGGTACGACTCAATATTCGTATTTTAAGTGATGCACACGCTTCGTAAACACGCGTCAGGGTGGTCCAAACGGGCCGAACAAAGTCGGAATGACCTGAAATCAGACGACAAATACGGGTGAGTGATTTATAAAGTGGTCGAGTAGACGGCACGTCAATCGGACGTGCCGTGTGCCCGCGGTGACCGACAACGCAGTTCTGGAGTCATAAACGGCCAAAACGGGCGTCAAACGGTCAAATTCATAGAGGACGACCTCGGATTGACCTGAAAACACCGTGAAACATTATAATTATTATTCGTGACGTGTATGCGCAGACGGCACACCAATCGGACGTGCGGTTTGCGCGGTACGACTCAATATTCATGTTTTAAGTGATGCGCGCGCTTCGTAAACGCGCGTGAGGGGGGTCCAAACGGGCCGAATGAAATCGGAATGGCCTGAAATCAGACGAAAAATACGGGTGAGTGATTTCTGAAGTGGTCGAGCAGACGGAACGTCAATCGGACGTTCCGTGTGCCCGTGGTGACCGATAACGCAGTTCTGGTGTCAAAAACGGCCAAAACGGGCGTCCAACGGTCAAATTCATAGCGGACGACCTCAGATTGAGCTGAAACCACCGTGAAACATTCTAATTATTATTTGTGACGTGTACGCGCTGACGACACATCAATCGGACGTGCGGTTTGTGCGGTACGACTCAATATTCGTATTTTAAGTGATGCACGCGCTTCGTAAACGCGCGTGAGGGGGGTCCAAACGGGCCGAACGATTTCGGAATGACCTTAAATCAGGCGACAAATACGGGTGAGTGATTTATGAAGTGTTCGAGCAGACGGCATGTCAATTGGACGTGCCATGTGCCCGCGGTGACCGACAACGCAGTTCTGGTGTCATAAACGGCCAAAACGGGCGTCCAACGGTGAAATTCATAGCGGACGACCTCGGATTGAGCTGAAACCACCGTGCAACATTCTAATTATTATTAGTGACGTGTAAGCGTAGACGAAACGTCAATCGGACGTGCGGTTTGCGCGGTACGGCTCAATATTCGTGTTTTAAGTGATGCGCGCGCTTCGTAAACGCGCGTGAGGGTGGTCCAAATGGGCCGAACGATTTCGGAATGGCCTGAAATCAGGTGAAAAATACGGGTGAGTGATTTATGAAGTGGTCGAGTAGACGGCACGTCAATTGAACGTGCCATGTGCCCGCGGTGACCGACAACGCAGTTCTGGTGTCATAAACGGCCAAAACGGGCGCCCAAAGGTCAAATTCATAGCGGACGACCTCGGATTGAGCTGAAACCACCGTGCAACATTCTAATTATTATTCGTGACGTGTACGCGTAGACGGAACGTCAATCGGACTTGCGGTTTGCGCGGTACGGCTCAATATTCGTGTTTTAAGTGATGCGCGTGCTTCGTAAACGCGCGCGAGGGTGGTCCAAATGGGCCGAACGATTTCGGAATGTCCTGAAATCAGACGACAAATACGGGTGAGTTTTTTACGAAGTGGTCGAGCAGACGACACGTCAATCGGACGTGTCGTGTGCCCGCGGTGACCGACAACGCAGTTCTGGTGTCATAAACGGCCAAAACGGGCGTCAAACGGTCAAATTCATAGCGGGCGACCTTGGATTGACCTGAAAACACCGTGCAACATTATAATTATTATTCGTGACGTGTACGCGCAGACGACATGCCAATCGGACGTGCGGTTTGCGCGGTACGGCTCAATATTCGTGTTTTAAGTGATGCACGCGCTTCGTAAACGCGCGTGAGGGGGGTCCAAACGGGCCGAACGAAGTCGGAATGGCCTGAAATCAGACGACAAATACGGGTGAGTGATTTATGAAGTGGTAGAGCAGACGACACGTCAATCGGACGTGCCGTGTGCCCGCGGTGACCGACAACGCAGTTCTGGTGTCATAAACGGCCAAAACGGGCGTCCAACGGTCAAATTCATAGAGGATGACCTCAGATTGAGCTGAAACCACCGTGCAACATTCTAATTATTATTCGTAACGTGTACGCGTAGACGACACCTCAATCGGACGTGCAGTTTGCGCGGTACGGCTCAATATTCGTATTTTAAGTGATTCACGCGCTTCGTAAACGCGCGTGAGGGGGGTCCAAACGGGCCGAATGATTTCGGAATGGCCTGAAATCAGGGGACAAATATGGGTGAGTGATTTATGAAGTGGTCGAGCAGACGGCACGTCAATTGGACATGCCATGTGCCCGCGGTGACCGACAACGCAGTTCTGGTGTCATAAACAGCCAAAACGGGCGTCAAACGGTCAAATTCATAGAGGACGACCTCGGATTGAGCTGAAACCACCGTGAAACATTCTAATTATTATTCGTGGCATGTACGTGCAGACGACATGTCAATAGGACGTGCGGTTTGCGCGATACGGCTCAATATTCATGTTTTAAGTGATGCGCGCGCTTCATAAACGCGCGTGAGGGTGGTCCAAACGGGCCGAACGATTTCGGAATGGCCTGAAATCAGACGAAAAATACGGGTGAGTGATTTATGAAGTGGTCGAGTAGACGACACGTCAATTGGACGTTCCATGTGCCCGCGGTGACCGACAACGCAGTTCTGGTGTCATAAACGGCCAAAACGGGCCTCAAACGGTCAAATTCATAGCGGACGACCTCGCCTCAGATTGAGGTGGCGTTGACTCATACACATCACATATGACCCATGGATCGTTCTCCTAAACTTTCAACAGAAACCGAATGTGTTTGGTCGGTTTTCCGTATGTACTTAAAATACTGTCCATTTTAAACAAAAGAAAGTCACTTAGAATCGTCCCGACCACACCGCATCTCGGATTTAGGCGGGGTTGACTCGTACACTTCTCAAATGACCCATGGATCGTTGTCTTAAAGTATCAACACAATCCAAATGCGTTTGGCCGGTTTTCCATATGCCAGTTGATGTTTTTCACTTAAAATGATGTCCTTTTGAAACAAAAGACATACACTTTGAGTTGTTCCGACCGCACCGCGCCTCGGATTGAGGCGCGGTTGATTCGTACACGTCACATATGACCCATGGATCGTTGTCCTAAAGAATCAACACATTTAGAATGCGTTTGGTCAGTTTTTCGTATGTCACTTTTTGTTTTCAATTAAAATCTTATGGAAATTCATATAGAATATTTTTATATCATATTTAGTATGGATTAGATTTTACTTGATCGTGCTTTGAAACATTTCAGAGCTAATGAAATTAAGGAAGGTGGAGGGGCTATCCGGGGGGCTGTCTGGGGGGGCTGTCCGGTGGGTGTCCGGGGGGCTGTCCGGGGACCAAGGAGGAGGGTAGGGGGGCTGTGCGGGGTCTGTCCGGGGGGTGTTTAGGGTTTGTTCAGGGGGTTGTCTGGGGTTGTTCAGGGGTTGTTCAGGGGGGTTGTCCGGGGTTGTTCAGGGGGCTGTCCGGGGGTGTTTGGGGGGTTGTCCGGGGTCCAAGGGGGAGGGTGGGGGGTTGTCCGGGGGGCTGTCCGGGGGGCTGTCCGGGGGCTGTCCGGGGGGCTATCCGGGGTCCAGGGTGGAGGGTTGGGGGCTGTACGGGGGGCTGTCCCGGAGGCTGTCCGCGGGGGCTGTCCGGGGGGGCTGTCCGGTGGGTGTCCGGGGGGCTGTCCGGGGACCAAGGAGGAGGGTGGGGGGGCTGTGCGGGGTCTGTCCATGGGGTGTTTGGGGGTTGTTCAGGGGGTTGTTCGGGGTTGTTCAGGGGGCTATCCGGGGGTTGTTCAGGGGGTTGTTCAGGGGTTGTTCAGGGGTTATTCAGGGGGTTGTCCGGGGTTGTTCAGGGGGCTGTCCGGGGGGTGTTTGGGGGGTTGTCCGGGGTCCAAGGGGGAGGGTGGGGGGTTGTCCGAGGGGCTGTCCGAGGGGCTATCCGGGGTCCAGGGTGGAGGGTTGGGGGCTGTACGGGGGGCTATCCGCGGGGCTGTCCGCGGGGCTGTCCGGGGGGTGTTTGGGGGGTGTTCGGGGTCCAAGGGGGAGGGGGGGTTGTCCAGGGTCCAAGAATGAGGGGGGTTGTCCAGGGAGTTCACAAACACACAACCACTAAAAGACAACAACATCCATAAAAACAGACAATATATAAAAATAACTCAACTCCAATACTATACTACAAGTCTAGATAAAACCAACAACTAGAATAGATTAAACACCAAATCTTAGTAATATAAGTCAAAAAATGTAACAGATCAATATGTCCCACATCAGCATCAGCATCACCATCATCATCATCATCATCTCCCTCGTCATCGTCCTCCTCATCGTCCTCACCCTCCACAGCGCCTTCCTCCTCGCCTTTGCCCTCCTCCTCGCCCTCCTCATCTCCCTCCTCTTCTGCATCATACTGCTCGCCATCATCATCTTCAAGCTGGACATCGGCCTAACCACCACTGGAACTGCCACCTAGTGCACCATATATAGAATGTATCGACGACATGTATTCATCAATCGCTGTGCTGGCCTCTGCTGGAAGTGTTGGACGTAGAACTTCAATAAATTTCATAAATGCACTGTTTGCCCTAGCAGACTATTCTACCGTCTCTGTGGCCCTTTTCTCAGCCTGTTCTGCCTGTGCCCTAACTTGCTGCAGCTCGGTGGCACTACAACTCGTACCTGAGGCAGGCCAATACCTCGTCGGGGCTATCCTAGGTTGGCAGCATACTCTGCCAGAATGATCCTCTCCCAACACCTGATGTAAGTGATCTGATGACCCAAAATTGTCTGCTTCTTGGGCATCGAGGGCCTCTAAAACATCCTGTTACAAATATAAATATATTATTAAGTTACGAAATAGATATTAAAATATAAAATCAACAGATTAAAACTTACAATCTGCTGCTGAGTCGCTTCATTGACAGCACTTCCATCCTTTTTTCGTCTACTCGAGCAAAACAGTTTTGCTCGAGGCACACGTCCTTCAATATTTTGTTCTTGCCTCTACAATGAAATTGAAAAAAAAGTTATATAAAAAATTTAACAAATAATTAAATAATTGAGGAAAAAAAATAAAATGTAAGTCGTAAAGAAAAATTATAAACAATTGTCATACCTGCTACCTCTCATGATCCGGCATCGTCGTGCGTCCTAGTGTATGGAGGTATTTTTTTGCATCAATGTTTTTTTTTATTTTTTCCAGATGATTCATAAATAAAATTCGATAATGCAAAGGATAATATTAATGAAAAACTAGAAAGTTATTATTTAAATACCTCAAATGTAATTCATACCTTAAAATGGGTACTCGTCCAATGAGTAATCAACTGACGATACTGCTCTATAGGAAAATCATCCACGACTGGTACCGCCTCTAACTTAGTGCCAACTCTAGCACGCCAGCCAATATACAGCTCATGCTTGTAGGCTCTCCAAAGCTCGCCTAAATCCTTTAGACATTCCAGTCGTGCACCCTCACCATCAGGAAAATTAAATCGAAGCTGAAATCAAAATATTAATTCATATAAATACAAAAAAATTCATGGCATTAAATACAACAGATTTTTTTACCCATATCTCTGCCCAAGCTCTATCTTTGACCTCATGTGGCAAATGTCTCCACGACAGCAGGCTGACGGGAATGATGTCGGAGTATTTGGCAAGCATCGCCATAAAACTCCGACATTGCTGCCCTGTTTTCTCAACCATCTGATTGTCTTCATTATATTCCACCATAACCTGTGTGTGACGGTTCCACACCAAACGCATGCGTGTACGGCTCCGCCCCCACCTCCTGTCAGTAGATGTATCTGTCATGAAAGAAAAACAAATATTTTATCAAAACATGTTATAATAAAAATAATTATTGCTATAAAAATTTGTTAGGGTTTTATAAATATACCTGCGCTAGTCTAATCAATGAGTGGCGCCGGATCCACAGAACCTGATGGAACACCATCTGGTGGAAAAGGAGTCGAAGACGATGGAATATAAAAGCTCGGAGAGACAAAAGTAGAAGGAAAATAAGATGGAACAGCTGTATGAGCTGATGCTGACTGGGGAGTGGGAATCATCATGGGATGTGAAAATGATGGGGCAGAAGATGCAGAAGGTAGCGAAAACATGGGAGGTCTAAATATCCCGTGTGTCCCTAACGACACACCGGGATCAGAATGTGGGAAGGCTGAAATGTCAGTGGGAGGGGCAGGGTCTAGTCGGGCACGCACAGCCCTACGTCCACCTCTGGTACGAACCCTCCTCGTACCACCAGCCTGAGTACTAGGACCAGTACTAGGCTCCTCGTCGAATAACTGTCGACGTAATGGTGGATCCTACAAAAAAGTTTACAAAAAAATTAATCACATGACATTATATATTCTGTAAATATATATATATATATATATTTGAAATAAAGTACTCACTGTAGGCACTAATGGTGGAATGCCCATCTCCTCCATCCGACGATTGTTCTCCGCCATTTTTTTTCTTCGTCTCTCTTCAATTGGCTGCATTTCCTGCATTAGAAAACAAATATGTAATTAATTAGAAAAAGAAAATTAATGTGTAAACCAAAAAACTAAATATATGAGGGAATGAGGGGATTCATTGGTAATTTAGCTATCAATTGTTTTAGAAGAGCTTGAATGAATTTAATAAAACATACAAGTTGTAATGTTCACCAAGTTAGAAATATTGTTTGATTTTGTTTGAATATAGTTCAATTCCAAATTAGAAAATGCAATTCAAATAAAACAGAAACCAATAAACATTGAAAATTCACATAACGGTCAAGTCAGCTAAAACATATTTGTGATCAATACTAAATAAATATGAATATTACCAACCTTAACAACCCAACTCGAGGTAAACCAAAAGAATTGAGAACATGGATAAATGATTCTATATATTTCCAACCACAACTTCAGGTTCACAATCAACTCTGAAAATTGAGCTATTGGAGTCATCAAAAGAAATAAATGGATTGGTTCCAATGGCAATAAGGACAGTGTCAATTCCATCATCAGCATCATCAAAAATATATCTTGGAATTACTTCAACTATGACACCAAATTCAGGTTGAAGTTGATCTTTGACATAAAAAACTTGTTTAGCCATTGATGCCAACACATATGGTTCTTCGGTTTCAAGAGTGCGGGTCATATTAATTACTCGAAATCCACAATCATCAATAAATGTGCCATGTCTCGTCATCGAATCAAACCAATGGCATTTCATCATTGTGACTCGTCCATGAGAGTAATAATCCAATATTATTATTTTCTCAACGACTCCATAATAACCCACATTTTCAAGTCGCGGTCTACTATCTGATGCACTGGCATAAAAATCTGTTGTGGCAGTAACCATAATACCATCATGTTGTGTTCTCATGTTTTTGGCTCGTTCAGTGACAATAAATCTGTACCCATTGATAACAATTGATTTACAGTCACGAACCACGGTATTAGGACCAAAAGCCAAAGCTCTTATTTCCTCAGAGACAGAGTCAGCAGACAAACTCAATACCTACAATATAAATGACAGTTAAACTTAAGTAAATATTGAAATAATTAATTTAAACAGTAATATTTTTACCTTCAATTTTAACCAAGCAGAAAACTCTTTGCTATGAAAAGTCTCTCTCCTTCTCAAAGATAAAGAACGATTCTTCCTATTTTTAATTGTTTTATGTTCCCTGTAGATAAAAAAATATGAATAGTTTAACAGATATATATGTAAGATATACATATTCAATTTTGTTACCTGATATAGTCATCGAACAAATCACAGTTGAACAAAACTGTGCGATGTGCCATCTCCCGCTCTTCATGGCTTAATGTCTTCAATGTATATGATCCAGGAATTCCTCCTGTTTGAGGAAGTTATGGAAAACTGGGTTCAATTTTCTCATATTGTTCTTCTTTATTTCTCATTGGTCTGTTCATTCTTTTAGTAAGATCAGACAAATACATTGAACAGAAATACATACATTCTTGAGCTAAGTAACCGTTCATGATATAACCTTTAGGATGATTCTTGTTTCGAACATAAGACTTTAATGTGAACATATTTCTTTCAGTTGGATACATCCAACGAAAAGAAACAGGTCCTCTGAGAAGTATTTCAGTTGGAATATGGACAGTCAGATGCAGCATGCATGTGAAAAATGATGGGGGAAATATTTTCTCCAACTCACACAAAATTAATGGGGCATCTGTCAACATTTTTTGCAAGAAAGACTTGGACAACTTCTTAGCACAAAGATCTCTAAACAAATGGCACAACCGAATAACACCCACCCTTACATTATTGGACAAAAGATGACGGATTCCTATTGGAAGCAACTCATGCAGTAGAACGTGATAATCATGAGTCTTCAAAGATTTTAGCTTCAACTCTCTTCTGTTGACCCATTTAGATATGTTGCTTGAATAGCCATCAGGAACTCTAATAGTCTCTAATACTTCCAAAAATTGTTTTTTTTTTCAGTAGGTGTCATCACATAAGAAGCACATGGAAGTTGCCATTTATTTTCACTGATACGTACAGTATGCAATTCTGGTCTGATGCCCCAATCCACCAAATCACGTCGAGATCGTAAATCATCTTTTGTCTTCCCCTTGACATTTAGAAGAACTGAAAGAAACATTTCACATATATTCTTTTCAATATGCATTATGTCCAAGCAATGACGTAGCAAATTGGTTGACCAATAAGGAAAATCAAAAAAGATACTCCTCTTCCTCCAATTGTAACAGGTTTCTGTGGAAACATTCTTTCTCTTTCCAGATTTCATTTGACCCTTCCCAAACGAAAAACTGAAATCTTTCAATTCATTAAGCACATCAGTTCCAGACATACGCTGAGGTGGATCATCGGTCTCTATAGTATTATCAAATCTTCGACGATTCATTCTATATGGATGATCCTTTGGCAAAAATCGTCGATGTCCCATAAAACTGAAACTACAACGATGTTTCAGTCTTCTGGATCGTGTATTCTTTATACAAACTGGACATGACAGTTTTCCCTTCGTGCTCCATCTAGACATCATTGCATAAGCCGAAAAATCATTGATCGTCCATATAAGCGCAACACGCATCTGAAATATGTCTTTCGAACATGCATCGTATGTGCGCACACCCACATCCCAAAGAAGTTTCAACTCTTTTATTAAAGGTTGCATGTATACATCAATATCAATGCCAGGATCGGAAGGACCAGATATGAGTATACTCATGAAAGTGAAAGATTTTTTCATATAAAACCATGGGGGAAGATTATAAATGTGTATAAAAACTGGCCATGTGCTGTGCGAAGTAAGCATCTGCCCAAATGGATTAAAACCGTCGCATGAAAGACCCAGCCTCACATTACGCACGTCAGCTGCAAAATCAGGATGTCGAGCATCAAATCTCTGCCATGAAAATCCATCTGCAGGATGAACCAACTCATCATTAGTCTTCTTTCTCTCGGTATCATGCCATCTCATTTTTATTGATATGTCATCAGACATAAAAAGATTCTGGAGTCTGGGGATCAATGGAAAGTGCCACATTACTTTCTGTGGAACGCGGGATGGTGTTCCATCAGATTTTGACTTCTAGTGGGATGTGCCACATTTTATACATTCATTTCGTTCAGCGGTTTCTTCCCAGAATAAACTGAAATCTTTCGGGAAAGCATGAATTTTGTTTCTGGAAAATCCAATTTCTTCAACTAACATCCATGCCATATAGTGGTTTGAGGGAATATCTGCATCATCTAGAAGTAAATCCTTCAAGAGGGTAAGAATGTAATCGATTGCTGTATTAGAAATCCCATACATAGTTTTTCCATGAAATAATCGGATTAAAAATTCCAGCTTTTTCATTTTATCGCATTGTCGATATACTGGAGTCGTGGCAACATCATTCAATTTTTTCACCCTATCAATATCATCATTTTCACTAGATGCATCATTTGTCCTCATATCGACGTCTTCTTGAGTCGAAATCCTTTCTTTTTCATGATGACGAATAAACGGAAACCAATCATCTAACAAATTCTCCATTCCTGTCCTTTCATTTCGATCATCACCAATTTGAGATTTCATTTTCTCCCCATTGTGATACCACACAAAGTAGTTTGACTGAAAACCATTTTTGGTTATGTGGTAGATGACTTCTTCACGACTCAACCAAGGTCTACCAACACAATTGGAACATGGGCAGTGTATGCGACCACTATCTAAAGCATTGTGAAATGCAAAATCTATAAAGCTCTCCAAATTGTTTTGAAAATCGCTTGAGATACGATCGATTTCATACATCCAACTTCTGTCCATTATGTAAAAAAATTCATATAAGTCATTTTTTCATAAACAATTCAATAGAATTAAACTTTAATAGAAAATACATTTAAGTAAACGATAAAGGAATAAAATAATCATGGTATCAACTAGACATGTGAAAAAACATACTAATGTGTTATTGAAAAAATGTAAAACCAACAAGAACTTAATGTGTTATCACATCAGAGCATGCCTCATCCCATAACCATATTAGTAGGGTACCCTCATGGACAGTCCCGCCCACCCCCGTGGACAACCCACCCACCCCCGTGGACACCCCCTACCCCCTAGACAGCCCAACCACCCCCGTGGACAGCCCACCCACCCCCCTCGACACCCCTTCTCCCTATGGACAGCCCCCACCCCCTTGGATAGCACGCCCACAACCCTGGACACCCCTACCCCCTATGGCCAGCCCACCCACCCCCCCTGGACAGCCCTCCCACCCCTCCTTGACAGCCCGACCACCCCCGTGGACAGCCCGTCCACCCTTGTGGACAGCCCGCCCACCCCCGTACCCCCTGGACACCCCGTACCCCCCGGATAGCCCCGCCCACCCTCCCAAACAGCCCGCACCCCCTCCCCTGCAACCCCACCACGACCACCTAGTCATACCAACCCCCCTGGACACCCCACACACCCCTCCCCCACCAGAACACCCCACCCAGACCCCCAGGATAGCCCACACCCCCTGGACAGCCCCACCCACCCCCGTGGACAGCCTTTCCCACCCCCGTGGACAGCCCCGGCCACCCCCGTGGACAACCCACCCACCCCCGTGGATGCCCCCTACCCCCTAGACAGCCCAACCAACCCCGTGGACAGCCCACCCACCCCCCTCGACACCCATTCTCCCTATGGACAGCCCCCACCCCCTTGGATAGCCCGCCCACCCCCCTGGACACCCCTACCTCCCGTGCCCAGCCCACCCACCCCCCTGGACAGCCCGCCCACCCCTCCTTGACAGCCCGACCACCCCCGTGGACAGCCCGTCCACCCTTGTGGACAGCCCGCCCACCCCCGTACCCCCTGGACACCCCGTACCCCCCCTAGATAGCCCCACCCACCCTCCCAAACATCCCACACCCCCCTTCCCTGCAACCCCACCACCACCACCTAGACATACCACCCCACCTGAACACCCCACACACCCCTCCCCCACCAGGACACCCCACCCAGACCCCCAGGACAGCCCACACCCCCTGGACAGCCCCGCCCACCCCCGTGGACACCCCCTACCCCCTAGACAGCCCAACCACCCCCGTGGAAAGCCCACCCACCCCCCTCGACACCCCTTCTCCCTATGGACAGCCCCCACCCCCTTGGATAGCCCGCCCACCCCCCTGGACACCCCTACCCCCCGTGGCCAGCCCACCCACCCCCCCTGGACAGCCCGCCCACCCCTACTTGACAGCCCGACCACCCCCGTGGACAGCCCGTCCACCCTTGTGGACAGCCCGCCCACCCCCGTACCCCCCTGGACACCCCGTACCCCCCCTGGATAGCCCCGCCCACCCTCCCAAATAGCCCACACCCCCCTCCCCTGCAACCCCACCACCACCACCTAGACATACCACCCCCCCTGGAATGTGTAGAAATAACATAAAAATACATGATATATAGATAGCACAAAATACTCAACCTATGGGTTCACATTAACTACATAATCACACACTTCACTACTACCATAAAACACATAAACCACACCACCACCACACAAGACGCATAGAATTTCTCACATTCATTTATAAGCCACTTCATTCACACTTACATTGTCCATTTATTTAATGTTAAATTAATTAAATCCATTTACCACACATCCATTTCTATTCCATCTCATTTATTTAATATCTTGTTTTTTTGTTTTAACAACATAATTTATTCCATAGATAACCAGGAAACTAATAAAACCACCACACAACAACTCACCATCTCACAATAACCATCGACACCATGTTACATTGACCAACCATCTCACCAAAACAACCACATATCACAATAAAAATATTGCACATCACAAACCACCGCACAACCAAAACCACCTCACCACATTATACACCACAACTTCATCACACAACACCTCCACACGACACAACACCACCACACATCATCACTATCATACAACTTCACATGACACATACATGCCCACTAACCATCACATTACAACCCCACATATCACAAAGCCCAACTGGTCACCTCAATCCCCATAAAACAGCCTACAACATACAATGAAACACAACAAAAAACCTCTCATAGAGGCAACATACCCCAACTTCCACAATTTATTTATTCAAGGTCTTTTATTACATTACCCCTTTATTTTGCATGTACATTATAACACAACTGATATTCTAGGGGAAACTAATTAATTAACAAAATATTTATTCATTTCCCTATTTTACACGGTGAAATCAAATCAAAATCCAAACTTAAAACTAAAATATTAGATCAATAACAATAAAAACAAGGTACCATATGTGTATGAAGAAAAAATTACTTGATTTGAGATGATTCAAATGGGTTTTCACCTATTCGGATTGGGGATTTGGAGAGCAGCAGAGAGGTGGAGGTGGATTGATAACTTAAAACTAAAATACTAAAGCAATAACAATAAAAATAAGGAAGTATATGTGTATAAATGAAAAGATACATGATTTCAGATGGTTTTCACCTCTTCGGATAGGGGATTTCGCAAGAGGAGAGTGGTGGAGCGGATGAAATTAGGTTCTGCGCAAATGGGGGAGAGCAGCCTCGCGGCTGGATTTGGGGGAAATAATTCCCAACGGTTTTAAAGAACCGTTGGGAAAGAGATTCTAAGGAACCCTTTGCCAACGGTTTGAGGAAACCGTTGGCAAAGGGGTGACCCTTTCCCAATGGTTCTTTTGAACCGTTGGAAAAAGGTGATTAACACACCCCTTTACCAATGGTTTCTTCAAACCGTTGGCAAATGGGTGGCTTTTCCCAACGGTTTCAATGAACCGTTGGGAAAGGCTTTCTTAATCCTTCAAGCCCAACGGTTTTAGCAAACCGTTGGTAAACACCCGTTGGAAAAAACAGAATTTCCAGTAGTGAGAGGAATTGTGGGGTGGGGCTTGGGGGAAACAACAATTCCAACAAGGGGGGAAGTCACCGTAGCTCAGGTGATGGGGAAAATTCCACAGTGGTGAGGGATTGAGTCAAATATGTGTTTTTAGGAGAGTGGGGGGGGGGGATGATCGAGGGAGAGGAGGGAGGGGGGATCAGGATAGGGTGGATCGAGATAAAGTGTATTTTTTTAATAAATAGGTAAAATTAAGTTACATTTTTTAGTAAACCGTATCTAAATTCTCTTGATTTTTTAGTGGTTGTTTAGTAAAACACCACTAAAAAACCACAGCTAAACTATGAATTTTTAGTAATGTTTACCCTTATTGAGAATATAAAATTACCCTTTTTTATTTATTCCCTAGTTTATTTATAGAATCATTGTTAATATATGTTTAATTAGGGTTCTATTTATAAATAACTTAGTGGGAGACAATGTAGATATTTTATGAACTAATTATTTATATGTCCAAGTTTCTAACGAGACTAGACCTACAAAATTATGGTGAGGATAATTATGTTTTGAAATGAATATTTATATATTATGAAGTGATATCTATGTATGAAAAGTATGGTTCACTATAAAGATAATTTATTAACCAAATCAATTAGAATTAAAATTATCTAAAGATGAAAAAGAATAAAGTGTAAATCAAATAAAATTCCGAAGATTGATTAGAATCCTAATATATCTCAAAACTTATAGAATTGATATTTTTTTATTCTATGATTATTTTTACTAGATATCAATTGACCAAAATGATCAAATATTATGGATACTATAAATGTCATGATATAAGTTCAAGGGACTGTGAGCTATGAGTTTATGTACAATAAGTGATATAAATTGAATCTTTTAGGGTTTACATATGTTCATTTGGTAGGTGACTGAAACAATATGAAATTCACTTAATGTTTAATTTTTATCTTATGCGACAAATGTATGCATTGGATCTAAAATAAACATAACTCAGTCACACTCTGTGTTGCTGATGCCAAATATGTTTTTTCTTTCAGTGCTTTCACTTAAATGATTTTTATAAAGGAGTGGCTCGATGATTTGAGAGTGAAAGTTGGCATACCTCTAAAATTTCATTTTGATAATCCATGCTTTATATACCTTTCAAAAAATCCTAGTAAACACTCAAGGTCCAATCTTATAGATACTAGATATCATTTTATTAAAGGAATGGTGGCCAATGGATAAATATTGCTAAAACATTTTCGTACACAAGACTAGTTGGTTGATATTTTCATCAATTCTATCCCAAAGGAAATATTTGAGTACTTAATAATGAATTTAAGTTTTTATCCCCCCACCACATTGTTAATAATATTTGGTAGGACCCCACTAATTCATTTATTATATTGTCAAAGGGGTAGAGAAGGTGAATAACTATTTTCTTGAAAAGTAACTATATTTCCTTATCTTTTTTTTAAATGGATGTTTTTTTTGTAAAATGTATTTTTTTATATAGCGTGTTCATGAATTGAGGGGGGGGGTGACATCTTATGAATTGGAAAAAAATAAAATTTTCCACTAAGAGATGCAATTCTTATAAAAGGACTAATCTAACCTGTTGTGTGGTGTCAATATTTTTATCTTTTGAAAAAGGACATGATTTATTGTATATATCATTATAAGATGATGTTTGATATAATATTGAGAAAGAGTTTCATGGTTTGGATACAAATATATAGGGGGAGATTAAATTTCCCTTAGATTGGCTGTAGAAGTTGTCATTGTTTTCAAACATATAGAAGAAATATGTTGGGTTTCTTGAGCGATAATTTTAGGAATATTTTGAAGGCTTAGAGTTGGTTTTAGGAGGTCCTAAAATTATTTGAATAAGTATATATTCTAGATCTAAATTATAAAAATAGAAAAGTCCATATTCTTATGACTTTTTTCACTGACCATAAGACTTTATTATAAGAATTCATGGGTGATCTTATAAATTTATCCAAATTATAAGACTTCATAATATATATTTTTTCATCATATGAATTTGGGATAATTTAATAAAATGAAAAATAACCAAACATATAAATTCAGGATGAAGCAACAAACTTCATCATACGTGTTGACTGGATCGTATAACTTCCTTGTAAGGCTTTGAACCGATCATCTGACTTTAAGGGGATTATATGACTTCATAATATGACTTTAGAATAAACCTATGAAATTGATTTAGTGTATTAATGGTTGAACATATGACTTTAAAGTCATAAAAATAAAAATTTCCCATAGGATGATCATACGACTTAATTTATCATTTGACTTACAATGTCATATGATAATATAAAAATATGGGATTTCTAGAATTTTCATTTATGAATAAAATATGAGTTAAAATATGAATATCATATTCTATTTGTGTATTTCAATATATCAATTTCTTATTCAAATCCACGATACTAGACAAATTCATGGGAGATTTGAATGAGATTAAATGATAAGGATCATGAGAAATTTCCAGATGATTTCAAATTTAATATATGAATTTATCTTTCAGGGTCAAAGATTGTATTATTCTTGGAATATTATTTAGTTGATAATCATGAGTGTTTGCATACAACATTTTTTAAATATCATTATAAAATTAATGATAATATTAAAGGGTTAAATAAAGAAGGATACTTGGTTGTATATAAGGGAGAGTTTTTGAGAATCATCATCTGGTGTTGTATTGTTGTCTTCTTAATAGATCCATAAGATTTGATTCTACTACCATTAATTCATACACTTTTTATGAAGAAGGAAGAATAAAATCCCATGTGTGTATTCTATCATGAGTACGTTTCTATTTAAAATCGGTGTGAGGAAGATCAATATGTTTCTATTACATTTATATTCATCTAAAAAACAATGTATTGCATGAATAAGATATATTATTTGATTTTGAGGAATCATGTCATTTTATAATACCTTATTCTAATAAGATTAATATAGAAATATTCAATGACTGGTGTCACTAGAAAAAATTATGTCATTCATTTTCTATTTTAGTACAAGTTCAAAGATGTCACATGACCTTATATTGTGTTGGATTTTGATATCTCATAAAGAGTTAAGTATATAAACTGCCCATAACTTGTAATCCTTATTATATTATTGATAATTCAGGGATTGAAACCTAGACTGAATCTATCTAGGACCATTCTCTCACATTAAAGACAATACTTATAAAATTCATGTGTGATTCTTGATTGTTATTATTTTTTCATATGGGAGTGGAATATATTTTAAGAGTAGATCATGGGACTAATATATAGAAGTGTTTAATTCCTAAGAGAAAAAGAACCTATAGAAAAGATAACCACTAAAACCCTTATCAATGGTGTACTAATGTATTCACATACTTAAATGGAGATACCCACAAGTCTATAAACTATTGAAGATATTCCCTAAGTAGTACACAAATGAGAAGAGAAGGTAGTGTTCCTTGGGTAAGAAGTTTCCAAACCCAAAATATTATAAATGAAGTGATCCTTGGAATGGAGATACCATGGAAAAATATTTATCCATTAAATTAGTACAATAGTGTATTATAGTATGATTGAAACATAATTATTACATGATCCTTGGATCATCCCTTAGTGGTGAACCAAGTAAAACACTTGTCTATACATGCTTTACTTACATAAATATATGGGTATCTTTGGGTCAAATGTTGTGGGAGAATAATTATGCAACAAGTCAAATACAATTCTTACTAACATGCAAATAAGATCCTAAAAGAAGAAGAAAAATTAATGGAAAAGATTTTATTTATCCTACACTATGATTCACCCTCTTTTAGTGTCTCTTTTGTTACAACAACCACAATATGTTGGAGTTGAGAAATTTCAGAATATAGACATGGGAGATAATAAAATTCCTATTTAAGTGGATCTTAAATAAGGTAAAATAGGTAATACATGGATAATTGATAGTGTTTTTTTATATCATGTTATAGGAGACACAAAAATATTAATGAACACATAAGGTTATGATTAAGGTTCAACTACTTTTGGAAATGTGAGATCCTTATAAATTAAATGAGTTGGTATAACTAAAATTTCTATATAGAAATTTAAATCCATTTAAATTATATTTATGGATTTCCTCAATAAATTTTTAATGAAAATCCAACTTTATGAAGATGGTTATAAAGTTATTTTTATAAGGAATGAATGTATCATTGGGTTCTTAAAAGATGAAATAGTTATCACAAAGAGAGAAAGAACTAGTGGTAATCTATTTAAAATTAGGAATTTATGAGATACTTGTTATTTGATGATAAAATTTTAGAAAAAATATCTATCATATAAGACTTTTCCATTTTTTTAAAAAGGAAAAAATATACAAGGAAGTCACATGAAAGTGGAAATTTAGTCTACTAGGTCACTTGAATTGATTCACACAAATTTATATGGGCTAATGAGACATTAATTTTCAAGTGGTGTTTTTTATTTCAACAAATCCATTAATTTGTTTATAATAATTACTAATTTTATTTCTTTGAAGAACAAATTAGAACCTATATAGATGTTCATGTTTTTTTTATTAGAGTTGTTAAGGAAGATTTGGGGTTTTATATCAAGAAACTGATAACTGATAATAGAAAGGGATTTCACTAGAAGTTTATTTGAATCCTATGTTTCTAAGAATGAGACCGTGTATTTATTTAGTGATTCATATACACCCTAATAATATGGATTTTTAGAGAATAAAAATAGAATCTTTATTGATATGGAAAGATCCATTCTTGTAGAATTTAATATTTTAAAATTTTAATGGAGAGAAGTTATGAGTAAAAATGTTCAAATTTTGATTCTCATTTGATTTATGTTTGAATCTAAAATGACTACCTATCAAATTTTCTATATGAGTAATCCTACTATAAATTAATTTATATTATTTATAAGTCCATTCATTATGAATATAAAAAATTTAGATTTGAAAACATTTGATGATAAATATGAGGGATGAGTCTTTATGGGTTATTTATCCAATGATAGAGGCTTTAAGTACCTAAAAAAGGAATACAAGTTAGTGGAATGATAAGATATGAATATTATTGCAAATAAACCCAATTTTAGTAAGAAACTCAAGTAGGTTTTTGAAAATAAAGAGGAAAATAACATGAAAATTTCTAGAAAAATTAGTGAAGAAGAAGCTAAAAATATACCCGATAATTCCAATATTGATTCAGATATGAGAATTAATGATTAATGAAATTAGAGTGATAATAAATTGAAATATAAGAGGATAAAAAATAATGTATAATAAAATATATTATTTGAAATAATAATGATTCAGTTGAAACCATAATAATATTGAGGAGTAATAACCAAATAACTATTGTTTTTATAAGTTGAGAGGAAAAAATTATTGTGGATGTTTATTAAAAATAAAGGATAAATAAAGTGAATGAGGGTCTAGATCAGATTTAAAATAATTCCACTTTTGATATTTTTCAAGAATAAAATGGAAGAGTGTAATTGTAATATAGTGGGTGTTCAAAAATAATATTAATGATAAAAGTTAAGTTTCATGAAACAGAAAATGATTAGTTTAAAAAGGTTATTCTCAGGTTCAAGAAGTTTATTTTGATGATAATTTTTCTCTTATTGCAATACTTGATGCCAAAATAATGTTCCTAGCAGTTTTAGCTCACAAGTATCACAAAAGTTATTAAATGTATGGGAATACTTCTATCTTGAATGAATAACCTGAAGAAGATGTTTATATTGAGAAACCAGACTATTTTATTCTTGAAAATAATAGAAACATGGTGCGAATATTTAATAGATCTATCTTTGTGTTAAAATAGACCCCTAAAGTCTAGTATTCAAAGATAGATGTCTACCTAAGATATATAAAGTTCATTAAAGTGAAGTTTGTAAATAATATTTATATGAAGAATATGGGAAAAAGTAATCTTATTGTCATTGTTTGTATTGATGAAAAGATTTTTGTAGGGGAAAATAAGTATTCTTGTGAAGAGTTTTCAAGTTAAATGAAAAGTCATTTTGAAATTTGTATGTTTGGAGAGATGAGTTTCTTCATGGGATTGGATGTTTTACAAAAATAATATTCTATATTTACATCCCTAGAGGAATATTCCATGAATTTTTTTATGAAGTTTGGAATATAAGATTATAAGTTTGTATCCACACCCATTACTATTAAGGTGATACTGAGAAAGGTTTATTCTAGGTAGAGAGTGACTGAAAAGGAATTCATGAAGTTTTTTGAAAGACTTCTTGATCTTACTATATATAGGCTTGATATTGTTTATAATTTTTTATTTTGTTCTATATATAAATTTTATCCAAAATAATCACATTTGATGGATTACAATTGAGTTATAAAATACACTAAAGGGACTTTGAAATATGGAAGATGTATAAAATAGGTGGTCCCCTCAACTTGTTTGGATACACATATGTTGACTAGACTATAGATTGTAATGGAGGAAATTCAAAATCCAATGGTATATTATTTTTAGGTGAAATTTATGAGTAGGAATTATAAGAATCAAAATATAGTGACTTGAAACACCATAAAGACTAAGTTTGTGGTTTCCACACATCTATGTACCGAAATTATTTGGATAAATTAGTGAATGGAAGACCTGAAGGTGAAAATTTAGAATATATTAAGAATTTCATGTGATAATCAGAGTGAAATTGATCTTTCATAGATTCTTGTGTAATAATATAGATATAAATACATTGAAATCATATATAATTCTATCAATTAGAATGATAAACATAGAGGTTTTAGGATTGACTATATCTCTATAAGGGATTAAATAAATGATGTTTTCAAAAATTATATTCTAAATAACAGATTTGATGAATCAGGATTGAATGTACATGTTCAGTATTTCCCTCTTATTGAAGAAGATTTGGAATTCCCAACAATTCTTTAGATTCATTTATCAAACTGGGAGAAAGGAATACAAATATTGTTAACTTATTATAAATCAAGATTTTATTTTCATAAAATATTAGAGATACTTGTGGTTTTATTAAGGGGTAATAAATCCAAATCAATAGTAAAAAATTACTTATCACTAAGGGATGTAATTATCTAGAAAAATTTATTTATCTAGTAGTTTTGTGTTAAGAAATTTTTCTTTGAGAAAGGATACGATTTTATGATTTTTTTATGTGTTATTGTAGCTGAAAACAAATACAAAGGTGGTGACTAAAGAACCCATGGAATTGTTGAGGAAGTGTTGTATTTTTTATTAAATTACAAGTGAAGTTCATTTGATGCTATTATGAATGTTTTTGAGATATTAAAAATTTCTTTTAAATTATTTTATATAAATTCTAATGGTTGGGTTTTTTGAAGGTTTTTTTTTGAAAATCATTGATAATAAATATGAATTAAAATTTTTGTGGATAATTTGGGGAGCCACTAGATAATAATATGATATTTAACATTATCTAGGTGATATATAATGAAATATGAGAATCACACTATGATACATAAAATTTTGTAGATGGTACATAATATTTTCTTACTAGTACATAAGATTTCTATTGTATATGTAATATATTCCACTTCATATTGATTATATGTGTTGAAGTTCATATATAAATTCATCAAAGTAAATACCAAACATTGATACCTAAGATATTTGGAACATATGGAATATTTTCAAGTTAATACATAATATTTCATAGGTGGTGTGTAATATTTTTCATAGTGAAATCTGGTAGTGTATCAGATTTACTATGGTACATAAGATATTTCAGCAGATACAGAATATATACTATAGCATAAATAATATTTATTAAAGAATATGTAAGATATTTTTGATGATATATATGATTTTAGAATAACTTCCACAACATATGTAAAATGATTATGATAATACACATGAATTATCTATTTTATAAATGTGATATTTATAGAGGAATTATTCCAAAATAGAATTAAATCATATATTTATTTATTGATATTCAATTAATAAATATCATGATGTTTAGTGATTATAGGAACAATTCAAGATAACATTATTTGAGAAAGAATTCTGTATACTGAAGAAGATAACCACATTGAAATCATATAAGTGGAGAAATAAGAAGATAAGATTAATCCAAGTGTCAAGGGGAATTTAATGAAAAGTAATTAAGAAGGCCACTTCCAAATTATTTTAGATTTTTTAATATAATAATTAATTGAGATCAATGATAGATAAATTACTGGAAGATTATATTAACAAAATTAAATTAAAAAACCTGGGTACTTTTTGAAATTTATTTGATGATCATAGGGAGAAAAACTACATGGTTAGTTTATAATTAAAATATATTGAGGATTATGGAAACTAATCCATATGATTAGTTATACAGAGAAGATCATCAGAATAACCTTGAGAAAATCTATTAAAGAGAATATTATGGAATTATTTGGGCACATGAATTTATATAATGTTTATAATACTGAATTATTTAGAAATCCATGAGGTATGTTAAAAATATAAAATAAATAATATTATTTGAATTTATGTGATAAACACATTACACATATAAAGTGATAATTATTTAAGGAAGAAGATATTGAGTTCAATATTTTATATTTACTCTATCTATCTGAATATTTTGGGCATCAAGATCCTGATAAGGAAGAATACTAATTATTTTTGAATATTCTAAAGGGATGAATAAGATCTTATATTGATGTAAAAGTGTTCTGGATCTGGTATAAATAATATCCAAGACACTAACTCTTGGGGGATATGTCACGAACCGACCCAAGATAGGGCTCGAGCTATAACTACCCCAAGCCCACCTCTATAGTCCAGTGGGCGGTGACAAGCAATGAAAGAATAATTAACTTTGAGAGACTTTTAATAAGTACCTGTATGCACACACACAACAAAATCTATGAAAAATTATAAAGTGAAAGAGTAAAAATGAAACACTAATATAAAATAAACCAAGTACACATGAACCTCTAAAGAATTACCAAAAGCACTATAGTGTAAACTGAAAGTAAAGGGGAAGAACGAATTCCCAACCAAAAATATGTCTCTTCCTGAAAAAACTGGAAAATTAAATTGCTAAAAGTGATGGAAACTCCTAAATCCCAAGAAACAACCACCGCAAATGATCCAACCACCATGTATCCCTAATCTCCTCTATAGTCATAGTTAAACTTTCCATCATCTTCATAAAACATGATGTGTCTTAGAAAATCCCATGTAGGGATGACTATAAACCTATCCATTAGAACAAACATAAATCTGAAGGGGTAGTAGTAAGATATAAAATAGAAGATAAGGATAATAGATAGCATAAGGTATAATGATATAGTATAACTCAACCCAACCAAGAGTAAATTTAAGATCGTCTAAGATTAAGGGGATATACATGCTGATTAGATGAATTATCCATCCAGTCGTCGCTGCCTATAGTAGGAGAGTAGACTCATCAACCATGAAAATCTAGACATGGAAAGCATGTGGCATACCATGCACATATTTACCTCTCTTCGGAGAAGAGTGACCAAATACAAGGTTTGGATACAAGAGAACATATATATATATTATTATTAAAATAACCCCAAACCAAGAGAGTAATGGGATATCCATCTCACCTCTTAGACCAAGAAAAAGATTATCCAACTATTCTGAAAGTCTATCAATGATGCCTAGGATCCCACACATCTTCCCTAAAGTAACCATCCAAGTTAACTCATTCCTCTCCACTATAACATATAGTCAAGGGGCCAAAATTTCTAGTTATAGAACCCATTACCTAGTACAATAGAAGAGTTATACTCTGATAGTTGATGGTGGATCCATGTCCTGCCCAATAAGAGGGTTCCACTCTGTTGGTAGTGGACCCATTCCCAATGCAGCCAGAGGTCTCCACTCTAGAAGTCTAAATAGGATGCCCCGTACTGATAGGTGGGTTAAAACCAAGAAGTCTGTATAGTAACCATACTCTATTCCAATAGGAGGGTTCCACTCTAGAAGTAATGGATGAACCATACCCAACCCAGCTGGAGGGTTCAACTCAGGAGTCAGTAGAGGATCCATGCCCAGTCCCATTGGAGGGTTCCAATCTAGAAGTATGTAGAGAACCCATGCCTAGAATAGTAGGATGGTTCCAATATAAAATTCATTAAGGACCCATTCCCAGCCTAGCTGGAGGGTTCCACTCGCGAATCTGAACTTCATGATCTTGCCTGACCATTACCATCATATAGTGTGGACTAAGAAGGTTTTGTGCCAGAACATTTCATATAGTATCTATAAAGCCACAACAGAGGGAAACACCACATAATATGCCAAAAAACACTCAATATTGTATACTCGTGGGACAAAATACAAGTTAAAACAAAGAAGATATGGAAGGTCAAAGTTTCATAAAAAGGAAAATAGGGGTACACGACATGTGAGGGGACCCACACGGTGTGTGGACCCACTTCATATCCTGGTTGTGTCCCTATATGACCCAAATGTTTCTGTCCATATAGTAGTATATGACATTTAGGTGGACTACATAGTGAGTCCTGGATAACCGAGACTGAGGCCATGTGTTCCTTGTTGTGTCTATGTACTAGAGAACATAGGCGTGTACCTGACCCCGTGTATATCCACATGAGTTTTTGTCCATGTGACCCTTCACATAGGTCACCCAACTAGGAAGAGGGGTACACAACGTGTAGGAGGGACAACACATTATGTCGTCCTTAATTTCTATAGAACCCTAGCACCATTACTGAGGGGGATACATGTAGTGTGTTCATCCTTGAACAAGACATGTAGTCTGGATTTTGACAGAAATCCAATATTTTATTTTTGTCACTAGATCTACTCTTACAGATTCAATTTCAGCCTCCAATATAACAAAAAATGATGGATTTAGCGGAGGATGGACAATCTCAGGTTTCGGTCACCGGAAAATGGCCTCTGGTTTCTATTGAGGGTTCCACCTCTCATTTTGCATGCCACAATAGATTCCAGGTTCAATTTCATGAACTTAATCCACCAAATGGTCATCCTCATCCCACAATCTTCTCAAATCTATGATTCTCAGATAGAAATGTTCTCTTTTTATTGATCCTCCATGAATCTAGGGGCACGATCGAGCTTGATACATCCTGGAAAAGTCAAATCTGGACTATGGGGATCAAACAAGTGAAAAATGCAAAGATAAAAAGGGATAAAGGAAAAGTGAAAAAGGATTAATCATCGTTGTATAAGAGTTTTTGGCCAACAATAAATAATAAGAATTCAAGGTTAGATAAATAGATCAATTTAATTTAGATTTTAATACCTAGGTGCATGCTAGGTCAGCAATTGGCACAAATCCAGAATGAAGATGGATTTTATCAACCATTTAATCAAAAAGGAAAAAGAAGACCAATTTAAGAGTCTTACCTCAATTTTGGATCAATCATTTATAGAGAATGTGTCTTCTAATAGTTTAAGATGGGTTAATTAATTTTTTTCATACTGATTAGATCCAATTAAGACTTCCGTCATTGTTCATTGACATCCACCAACTAAAGAAGAAAGGGATATCATCGGTGATTCCAATATTATGGGGGTAACCCAGGTGAGGTTTCCATAATGAAATATTTATAAAAATACCATCAGGTTAAAAATGAATGAATTAATGACTTTAATAATTAATTAGTCTACTTAAACATATCGACAATGAGCAAGGGTTATGAGCATCCCATGCCGACTCATTTTATGTCATGCCTAGGGTAAACACCACTTTCCAGAATCAACCATTTTCTCATATTTCCAAACCAATCATCCATTTAAGATTTATCCAGTTTTCTTTAAGAAGCTTCAGGAATGAAATATAAAATATGTTTAATATTTTCTTAAAATTAATTCTGGGAACACCAGGCCTCGACATTGCACGCCGACTTAGTGCATAACTCTGGAAATATATATAGAAATATTTCAAAGTCTTACAAGGGAAAAAGGCCTCTAAATCATTCCTTCATTCATTCTTTTCATCCCCAAAAATAAAAAATAAAAAAAACTTTGGGATACTAAGTTTGCATCTGGCTCTCTTTCTCCCAGGAACTCTCATTCATGTTTCTATATTGCAACAAAACGTAAACCAAATGGATGGTCCATCCAAGCTGGGTCCTATCTTGTCGATCCTCAATCTCCACCGAGTGTTCCAAAAATGTGGATCCATCTTTTATGTCTAACTGAACCCAGTCAATGAAATGCATAGGGTCATGAAAGTTCTCCTCAACTATAACATGTGGAATACATCATGCACCCTCTCCAGCTGTGGGGGTAGGGAGAGGCAGTAAGTAACCTTACCAACCCTCTACATGATCATGAACATCCAGATGAACCTTAGCTATATCTTTCCTCCCCATATGAAAATTTACAATCCTTATCATGGAGAGACTCAAAAGAAAATGTGGTATCTATTTTTTAACTCCATGCATCTATGATGATAATATGTGTAAGATTTCTATCTCCTATAGGATGTTCTCATCCACTCTCGGATGACCTGGAATTTCTCTGTTGTTTCCTAGACCATCTACAGGCCTAAAAGATATGTCTCACCAATCTCTCTCCAGCATAAGGGTGAACTTTAGGGTCTCCTTTATAGGTCCTAAAAAGGATCCATGCCAATGGTAGAGTGGTAGTTTTTTTTTGTATGAAAACTTTACCATGGGAAGGTGATCATCCTAACTCCAATTGAAGTCTAACATGAAATACCTTAACATATCCTCAAACACTTTGATAGTCTGCTTAGTCTTCCCATCAATCTGGGAGTGAAAGGCTATACTCATCCTCATCTGGGTACTAAATTCTTCATATATCCCCCTCCACAATCATGACATAAAATTCCCATCATGATTATATACAATCATCGAGGGAACCCTGAAGAGGAGAACAATCTCCCATACATAAAACCTCCCTAGAGTCTCCACAAAACTCTTCTCCTTGATAGAAATGAAGTGTGAAGACTTCATGATTCAGTGATCTATCACCCATATAGAATCATGGAACTTCTCTGTACATGTAATCCCTATGACAAGGTCCATGGATATGTCATCCCACTTCTACATTGGGATCTCAATAGGCTGTAAAAAATATGTCGGAACTTGGTGCTCATCCTTCACCTACTGATAGGTGAGGTAGCGAGAGATGAAATCATCCATGATTTGTCTCATACCAGACCACAAAAACTACCACCGAAGGTCCCAGTACATCTTCCCCACATCGGGATTTACATAAAGGGTAGAATTTTGGAATTCACACATAACCTCCTCCTACATCTTGACTGGAACTACTGTTCACCCCTAGAACAATATGATGTGATTACCTATTTCAAAATATACATATGGTGAGTCTCCTATGGATATCTGGTCACACAACACCTCACAATCGATTTATTCTAGATGAGACTCTCTCAAACGCTCAATAATCAAAGGGATAACACCATCAACTGAAGAAAATATACCATGTCCTGCTCCACTAGGGTCATCTATAGGGAAGCAAACAACTAAAAAGTTTCCTACATGAAGTGATCTCTGGACTTCATGCTAAGGGAATCAAATAAAATTCTACCCTTCCATAGATTACAAACTATCTCAAAGTTATAGTCCTGTAGGAACTCCAACCAGTGTTGCTAACTTAGGTTCAAGTCTCTCTAAGTAAAGACATACCTGGGACTCTAGTGGTATAAGTAAAAAAAAGAGCTCTCATAAAAGGTAATTCCTTAACATCCTCAGGGTGAAGAATACCGTTATCAGCTCTAGGTAGTGATTTGAATAGTTTTTTTCATGGGGTATCAACTACCTCAACCCATAAGTGACAACTACCTGCCACTGTATAAATGTTGATGCTGAGAATACAAGGGTACTAACAAAAAATATAATTGACTAAACACATCCAACCAAGATAATCTAGACATGTAAAAGACGTGACATACCCCATGTGTCTTCTCCTCTCTTAGAAGGGGAGTAACCCCAAACGAAAATCTCTGCCACACCCAACAGTGGAATCCCAAGAAAAAGGGGTCTAGTAGGAAAACACTTTTCACACTTCAAAGACTTTCCCTGACACTCCATCACACAAAATCGACCTGAATTCACAAGTCCAAGGAACACCTTTTCCGAACCTCAACACTATCTTATTTGGGTGACACTAAATCACCCACGTGGTTTTGGTTGCATAAAAAACACATCTTTGTGAGGAAATCTTCCATCTTCCTTATGAGTCCAAAGATAAGTCAAATTGGATCACATCCACCTTGACAATATTTTATACAAACTAATTACAAGCGCACAAGGGTACTAACAAACAACAAAGGGCTTCACAAACTCTCAATTGGGTCTTACCGAACCCTCTATTTGAAAACACCAACACAAGACCCGACCCCGAACACACAAGTTAGAGGGAATCATCCACCATGCCTTAATACTATACGATTTGGGAAGCACTGAATCTCCCTCATGGTTTTTATTGGATCTCAAAAACACATCTCATTCAGGGAAGAACCAATCTTCCTTGTGCATTCACAACTACATTGAATAACACTGAAAAAGGGTTACACCAATTCCCCATGTCACCCTAGATTAAACCACAGTAATGAAGCAAGAATAAAAGAGTACCTCACATAGTGTCTAACAATTATTACAAGATAAAGTATAAGAGACACAGAGCATAACTCTTATCATATCATGCACTATAGAATCATAGAAATCCAAATCCTACAGCTTTCCACATCTCCGACCACCAAATCCCTAATCCGGATGTGGGTCGCATGGTGGTGAAATGATCTCATAATGGAATCTGCAACCCATATATACTCCTTCTCCTATGTCATATCTTCCTCCCTAGGGACCACCCGGTCTACACCTGGGATATCCTTAATCACAGTGCTGCCTCTACCATGGTAGTTCATTAGCTATTTACCTGTGCTACTCAGCACGTCTGGTCGGGAAGTCACATGCCATGTGACCTAGACACTCACAAGTAAAGCACCAACCCTATGTGGGATCCCTCTGACCATATGCCTGAGTCTGGTTATGAAAGGATTTCCTATAGTTAGATCTTAGCACATGGAATATTCTAGATACTATATATGACTTAGCTCTGTGGCACCCACTGCCAGCTCCAAATACCCGATGTCCATTTGGAAAAAAACTCTATATCACAGGTGCCCACTCCAACACACTGACATAGGTGGGAATGAACAAGGGTACAAAGCTAGCTTGGATCTCTTTGTAGAGTCAATTCTCAAAGTTCCGTGCTCAAAAGTAGCTATCCCAGATCTTGCTAAAGGAGTAACGTGTAAGGTATTTGAACCTCACTTGATAATCATCCACTATAATCCCTCCCCACTACAGCTCCAAAATCTCTTACATCTGAACTAATAATAAAAAAGAGGGGTAATAATCATAATATAATAGATTTGGGAAGATGTCCCATGAGAGTGTCAACTCATAGTGCAACTGTGTAACAAGGATTGACCAACACCCAACTAATATATGGAAGAGGATAGCTTCCAGTGAAACTACTTGATCTCTCAGTGTCCGAATGAGACTGAAGACATGGAGAATCGACTCTATCCAATCCTCTACTACTTGATGATCATGCTCTCCATAGAACTTCAACAGCCTCAGATACTGGAACTCACAGAGCATACTAATCCTATATGCATCCTCATCATGCTCTGCTGGGATGATGTTCCACTCAAAAGGGGGAGTTTCTACTACCTTCTCACTTGTAGGAAGGGTATCATGGGATATACCCTGAAATTAGGACTTTTTTCTCATAGGATCATCATCATGAACCATAGATGGTATCCTGGATGACTGTCATCACAGAGGCATCCTGAAAGTTATCAAGGAGTACTGCGGTCAAATGAGAATATATATATATATATATATATCAATAATGGGAATCTGACTCAAAAAGGTTATTCAAAGACTCAATACTATATGATGCATTTAACATTAATCCCTGCAACAAATATCTCGACATTCTGAGTTAAAAATCATGTAATTAAGGTCCTGGTGAATGGCTATGTCAGCCACTGCACCATCACTAGATTCCCTAGCTTGAGAGCCACACTTCAGACACATTGACACTGTTTCTATAAATCCCAACTAAATCCTCTTAAGGTAATAAGTTTTAAAAAAATTCTAATGAATTAAATTTCTCTGATACCAATATGTCACGACCCGAACCAAGTCAAGGCTCAAGTCACAACTACCCCAAGCCTACCTTTATTGGCTAGGCAGTGGAGACAAGTACCAAAGGCATAAAAAACTTGGGGAGGTCTTTTAATAACTACCTATACACATGAACACTACCAACTAAATGTAAAAGTGTTGAGGAAAATAATAAAATATGAAACACTAATATATGATAAACCAAGCACACATGAACCTTTAGACAGTACAAAAAGTATGACAGTGTAAACAAAAAGTAAAGGGAAAAAATTCAAGACCAATAAGAAATATTTCTCAATCTGGAAGAACTGGAAAATTAAACATTTAAATGAGATTATAGATCCTGAATCAAAAGATATAATCACTATAAGTGGTCAAAGAACCCAGTATCCATATGCTCCTCTGTAGTCATGGTTGACTGGTCTATCATCTGCATAAGACAAGATTTGTGTGGGAAAATCCCATGAAGGGTTGTGTCACACCCATGACTTCCTTTGAGGTATTTTTCTATTTACTTTAAATATACATTTTTCCCATTGGGTTCCTTTTTGTTTTTGGAAAAAGTGAGAAAATATGGGTGGATAGAATGTGGCGTACAGTTGGCACATAATTAGTAGAAACCATGCACCCCTACCTAGGTAACCATACAGTAGGTGGCTTGTTCAAGGCAGTAGCTACCCCATGACCATCTCACAGTTAGTTAAACTATGCGAAAAAAACATGCGGTAAGTCTTATTTGGATATTAAGGGGAGCAGGGTTGCTGCATAGTTTGGAAAATTGTGCGGACTAACCATTTGGCCTAGCCAGGTTATTAAAAAATAGGATTTTTGGGTTTTCTCTCTCCCTTATTTTTAACCCTAAACCCTAATTTTTCTCCCCCTTCAGGATTATTCACCCTAAGAACCTCCCACCATCCCTATTATTCATTTGGATATTCAATTTCTTATTGGATTTGTTGTGGTTTCTCCCCGATTCTTCAATTAAGTCCCCTTATCTCTTGGTTTCCTCCTATATTCAAGGGGTTATTCCCTCCTCCTTTGGGGTTTCACTTTTCAATCAGGTAGGGTGTTTTTATAGGGTTATATATTTATTTTTTTTGGGTTTAATCATGATGTTTTAGGGTAGATATTGCCTCTTTAAGGTGCGATTGAGGTTCAGTTGAAGTTTCACACCATTTTCTAAGATTTTCTTCACCCTAGGTAGTTGGTTTCAATGTTAAACGTTATCTGATGATTTTAATATGCCTTCCTTGCTTCATATACATGTTATATGTATTATATATGAGGTGAAAAATGAATTTTTGAAATCATTTAAGGTGTGTGTGTGTTGAAAATGGTTTGACAATAGAAACAAATGATATTCCATGTGTGTTTCATATAGGCTTCCATGTTTTGTGCCTTGAAGGTATTTGATTAAATGTGAAAATGGTTAGAATCATGTTCTAAAATGGGTTTGGTGCATGTTTAGTTTCAAAATATATTTTTGGGTATGCAAGTGGTGGTTTATTGTGTGTGTTATGATCTTTGTATTTCATATATGAGAAAGTGACATTGTTTGTGTCGTGTGAAGTGAATCTTGAGCACAAAAGTAATCTTAGGCAACTCGGTGGGAAGACTAGGACCCATATTCTAGTGATTCAAAATTAGATTCTACCCAGATTCACTTAGCGGGATTAATTATGACAATATTAACTAAATATTGATGATGATTGGAGACCACTAAAATTTTAGATGTTTCTTCTCTCTAGTGGATCATGTATAAGGATACAGATGGTTGTGGTTTCTATACCAATTTTCACTAAGATATGATGTCTTTAGGGTCTCACTCTTAGCTAGTTCCTATAGGGATATCCCATAAAATAGTGCTCTCTTGCGATATCGTACGCACCGTCGACATATGGTACACCATGTTGGTTACTTAAAAAGTAATAATGTTTTCCATTAAAAATGTTTTCTATTAAAATAGATTCTATCCTTTTCCTAAAAATATCATTTCATTTTGTCTTATGGGGTTTATAGAATAGAAATTTTTATTGGGTGGAATAATACTAGGTTTTGGATCACACCCTACTTACACCTTTGGGTGTAAGTAGACTTGGTTATGTTTGATTAAGGTAAAGGAAAGATGTACCATAATGGTGGTTCAGGATGTTAGTGGTTTTCCCCTACAGGTGTTGTGGTGGTGGATTAAGGATGATGTTCCTCTTGTTTCACGATGGGGTTTGGGATGATGCTTTTCCCACTTTTGTTGTAGACCTTCTTGGAGTTTTATCTAAACTTGTAAGTTAGAATCTGAAAATTTGTTATCCCTTGTTTGTTTATGATTGTTTAGCTTTGGTTTATTTTTTATTTTTGGTTGTTTATGATTATAAATTTGGTTGAAATCATTCAAAATTTAATTTATTAATACCCAGGCTCTAGTTTCCAACTTGCGGGGACCAGGAACACCCTTTGGGCCATGCCACGGACTTGGTCGTGTTTCAGGATGGATGGACCTACAACTTAGTTTCTGAAAAATGGTATCAGAGGGAGTTATTCACACTTTTAGGTCAAGTAATATTTTGGGATGAGTTTATATTTACTAGAGCTAGGAATTAAGGGGCTTGAAGTTTGGTTTTCGAGTAGGGTGCCTGGCCAACACACCTCGTGATAGGACTCATGTCACCATGAGATGTTGGAATTTTTTATTTGAATTCTCCTCCAGGTGGGATGTGCAGGCTGTTGAATGCATACAGACACCATGTGTGGGGGTTGGAGTCATTTGGGTTTGTTTTCATGTCATTGTGTTGAGTTTTATTTGTTCATTTTTTTGGAATGTTGATGGTTGTTTTTGTTGTATAAAATTTTCATAATGGTTATATTGATCATTTTTCTTGTGATTTTTACTTATTGTAGTGAAATTCATCCCCAGAGACTTCCTATGAAACCATGGGAAGAGGTTGGAGAGAGTTATCTCTCGCCCATTGACTAGATATTAGTAGAATATGTGTTTAGGGATGTCTTGGATTTGGGATAGGGAGTGGGTCCTAGTTCTGCTCTAATTAGAGAAACTGATCCAAGTCCTTTAAAGGGAAAATACTAGGAGTTTCTCAAGAAAAATCCTCCTTCTTTCAAGGGTAATGATGAACCTCAGGTGGTAGAGGAGTGTCTTGAGACGATAGAGTGCATGTTTTAATTTCTTAACAATACTGATGAAGTTAGGGTGAAATGTGCCTCATTCTTGCTAGAATGTCCCTGTCAAAGATGGTGGTATTTAGTGGATCAAACTAGGAAGACCGAACAGATGAGTTGGAAAGATTTAAAGACCATATTCAATGAGTATTATTTCCATGAGGTCTTGTACTATAACAAATCATAACGGTTCATGGATCTTTCCCAAGTAGATTAGTCAGTGATGGACTATTCCAATTGCTTTTTTGAGCTAGTGTGTTATGCATCCAAAATCATTTCAAATGAGAAAATAAAACCTTAGAGGTTTGATCTTAGGATATAGATATAGATTTATTCTCATTACTTTTTGTTTAAGATGAATACTAATGCTGAAGTGCTTGATCATGGTTTCATGGTTGAGATGAATCAGAAGGGAATGTATGGGTTCTTGGGAGCCATGTCTGTTATGGGAAGTGGTATCTCATTAGAAAAAATGAGGAAGAAATATGAGAAGGGGAAAAAGGGAGGTGGTAGTTTAGGACACCCTTCTCGGTAGTCTTTGTTTGTGGATTCTGATTCAAGGTCTGTTGTGTGACACCAGTGTAGGAAGACGAGGAACATATTACCTACGCGCACATATCCTCCCAAATTAAATCACTAATGTGGAGAGATGGGAAACTTGAAGTGACTCTATAGAGCCACACATTATTTTTAGAGTGGAGAGAGATCTATGGATTCTACAGGGATGTAATCCCAATCAGAACCATCCAAGACAATGGGGTTTTGGTATGGTGGTGATGGAGGTAGGGTTGGATCATTTTTTGGGAAGAGTTAGTTCACAGAAGAGCCTAATGCGAGCGATTATTCTCAGGATTAGATGCAGGACCTTAGATAGTTCATGGTACCATTTTGATTTCATCATTCTTATGTTTTGTTTTGTTTGATATTGGTTCTTCTATTTCATTTATCTATTATCTCCTTGTGAATATATTTAATTTTCCAACCGATTTCTTGTCTTTTGCAATGGTGTTGGTAATGGATCTTAGTAAGAAGAGGGATAAGGGTCTCAGGTGTCCTTCTTGTTCCATCACCATGTCAAGGGATGAGTTAGAATGGGATTTATTGGTCTTAGGGCTGGAGCTATTTGATGTAATCCTTGTCATGGATTGGATGGTGCACCTCCATGCACAAATTGATTTCTATAGGCGGTGGGTGAGTTTCATGGCACCTGATGGTAGTACCCAATTTTTTCATGGTGAATAGGATCCATGGTCGGGTCATTCTAGACCTGCACTTTTGGAATTAAGAAACCTTATTTTAAATTTATCATCAATCACATTATAGGATGATGGTTGTTCCCTTTAGGGTATATTATATCCTATGGTGGATGAGTTACTAAAGGGTTTTCTAGATGATTTTTCAGGTTTTCTTTTGGAGTGGGATTTGGAGTTCTCAATTGATTTGAAATCAGGAATGAAACCTATATCTCTTCACTCGTATCGTATGCTCCCACCAAATTGTGGGAATTAAATATACATTTAGACAATTTGGAATCCCAAGGATTCATTCGCTCGATCATCTCTCATTGGGCCGACCCATTTTTGTTCGTAAAAAAGGTTGATGGATCTCTTCGGTTGTGTATTTATTACCAGAAGCTGAATAAGGTATCCATCAAGAACAAGTATCCCTTTCCTCCCATTTATGAATTATTTGATCATCTTAATGGAGAAATGTGGTTCTCTAAGATTTAATTTCATTCTGGTTACCACCAAGTCAGAGTTAGGGAGGCGGATGTCAAGAAAACAGCTTTTCAAAGTAGGTACAAGAATTTTGGAGTACTTGGCTATGCCTTGTGGGTGGAAAGATTCTCTACCAGTCTTTCTGGAACCTATGAATAGAGTGTTTGACTGATATTTCAATTTTTTTTGATATTAGTGGATGAAATCCTAGTCTATTTTGGATTTGAGGAGGATCATGAGCATCATTTTAGAATCATTTTGGGCACTCTTCAGGACCATTTCCTTTATGCGATGTTTTCAAAGTGCTCTTTTTGGTCCCAAGAGTTAATGTTTCTGGGTCACGTTATATCAATATGTGGGGTTTTAGTGAACCCTGATAAGATCAATGAAGTAATTTCATGGGAGAAACTAAAGAATGTGTCTGAGATCAGAATCTTTTTAGAACTGGCTGGATCGTATAGGTGGTTTATTTGGGAATTCTATCGGCTTGATTCTAACATGATAACGTTCACCCAGAAAGGGATGAAGTTTGAATGAATCCCAAAATGTTACCTGTCCTTTGATAAGATAAATCAGTGGTTGAATACCTCTCCTATGTTGATCTTTATAGAATTGGGAAGGGGCTATGTGGTTTATTGTGATTCCTTTGGTATGGGTCTCAGTTGTGTGATTATGTAGGATGATCATGTGGTGGTGTACAATTCTCGCTAACTCTGACTACCTGAAAATAATTACCCAACCCATTTACTGGAGTTAGAAACTATAATGTATGACCTGAAGACATGACACAATTATATTTTTGGGGAGAGATTTTTAGTTTATTATGATAATAAAATCTTATTCTACATTTTATCTTAGAAGTATTTTAATCTAAGGCAACATCATTTGGTGGATTAACATTATGGGTTTGACTTTGATATCATCTATTACCCAAGTAAAGGTATTGTTGTGGTGGATTCCATGAGCAGAAAGGCGTCAGTGCAGGAATTGAAAGAGTCTAGTGATGAGTGGACATTTATGGGGATATTTTCTCATATGAAACTAGAAACTAAAGAGAATAATAGTGGAACATTATTGAAAATTACCTAGTTGACTCCTTCTATTTTGGAGTTGATTCAGTAGAATAAGCCTGATGATGAACTATTCCAGCAGTCTATGTAGTTTTTTCATGATGGGGAGATGCCTTATGATTGGTCATTGTCTCGTAGGGGAGTTTTATGTTTTAGGATCCATTTCATGGTGCCTTTATCTCTGAGAATGGTGTTAATGCGATATAGACACATGTCTCAGTAGGATGTTCATAATGGTTTTACCAAGTAGTATTATGATGTCCATCAATATTTTTGGTTGATAGGTATGTGGTGGGACATAGATAAATTCATATCATGGTGCTATACATGCCAGCAGGTAAAAGATGAGCATCAAAGGCCCTTAAGTTTGCTTCAACCGCTACCCATTCCTACCTAGAAGTTGGATGATATCTCCATGGAATTTATTATTGGTTACCTAATACACCATAGGAAAGGAATCACATATGGGTAGTGATTGATCATTTGACCAAACCATCCCATTTCAATTTGATTATAGATTTAATGAATGTGGATGAGTAGGGTCAGATATATGTCTAGGAGGTGGTGAGGCTTCATGGTGTTCTATCAACAATTGTTTATGATAGGGACCCCCATTTCACCCCACCGTTTTGGTAAGTTCTTTGGAGGGAATTGGGGCTACAAGTTAAATTGAGAATGTCATACCATCCTGAAAAATATGGTCAGACGGAGCATGAAAATTAGATTCTAGAATACATGCTCTGAGAGTGTTTTTGGATTTATGAAGTTCTTGGGATGTCCAGTTGGGATTGGTCGAGTTTTCATATAAAAATAGCTACCAATCTATAATTTTAATGGCTTTTTTTTGAGGCACTCTATGGTCGGATATGTCAGTCCCCTTTATGCTGGGATGAGGTTGGTGAAACCTCATTGTTGGGATGGTGCTAAGAGCAAGACACATCTAAGAAATTCCAGCTAATAATGAAGTGGTTGTTTATATCCTAGATTCTTCATAAATATTATGCTGACCATAGATGGTGAGATCTTGAGTTTTCCCTAGGTGACCAGGTGTTCCTAAAAGTAGAACCTAACCCGATTCATCATCATTTTGGTAAGTAAGAGAAGCTATCACTAAGGTACGTCGAGCCTTTTGAAATTACCGAGTTACGTGGTAAGGTGGAATATAGTTTAGCTTTTCCATCATAGTTTACCCCAATCCATGAGTTATTAGTTGTTTCTCAACTGAAAAAGTACATCCTAGATCTATCCCATGTGTTAAATTGGGAAGAATTAGAAATAGAGCCCGATTTATCTGTGTTTGAGCGGTTGATACAGATTGTAGATTCCCATGATATGGTACTTCATGGGAATTATATTATATTGATCAAAATAATTTTGAAATACATTAATGATACTCATGATAATTAGGAGTAGAATTTAGGGATTGAGAAAGAATACCCCTTCCTATTTCCTGACCAAGCTTCAGGTTGAATCTCCAGGGAAAAAAAGTTTTCATGGTGGGGAGAATTCTCACACCCATGAAATATTTTGAGGTATTTTTATATTTATTTTTATCCCCATTTTTTCATTTTTGGTTTCCTTTTAGTTTTTTAAAAAAGTAAGAAAATTTGGGCAAATAGAATGTGGCACATTGTTGGTGAACGATTGGCGCATGGTTAGTAGAAACCGTGCACCCTGCCCAGTTAACTGTGTAGTATGTGGCTAGTTAGAGGTAGTAGTTACCACATAGATTTCACACGGTTAGTTAGATTACATGGGATAACTATGTGGTAGTTACCTCTTGGATATTAAGGGAATCACGGTTGCCGCACGGTATGGAAACCCGTGTTGACTAACCATACGGCCTATCCATGTCATTAAAAAATTGGACTTTTGGGTTTTATCTCTCCCCGATTTTTAACCCTAAACCCCCATTTTTGCCCCTTCAAGACTATTCACCCTAGGGACAACCCCCTATCCCTCTTACTATTTTTATATTCAATTTATTGGTGGATTTGGTGTGGTTTCTCCTCAATTCTTCGAGTAAGTTCCCTTCTCTCTTGGTTTCCTCCTCTTTTCTAGGGTTTCTTCCCTCCTCCTTTCAGGTTACACTTATCCAATGGGTAGGTTGTTTGTTTTAGGGTTATATATATTTTTGTTTAATCTTGATTATTTAGGATTGATATTTCCTCCTTAGGGTGTGATTGAGGTGCAGATGAAGTTTCACTCCATTTTCCTAGAGTTTTTTCACCCAAGGTAGGTGTTTCTCTGTTTAAACATTATCAGATGATTTTAATATTCTTTTATTGGTTCATATACATGTTCTATGTATTATATATATGAGGTTTTAAATGTGTTTTGGAAATTATTTAAGGTGAATGCGTGTTTAAAGTAGTTTTCCAAAGGAAATATGTGATATTACATGTGTGTTTCATATAGGGTTCCTTGTTTTGTTCCTTAAATGTATTTGATTAAATGTGAGAATAGTGAAAATCTTATTCCAAAATGGTTTTTGTGTGTGTTTGGTTTAAAAAGATATTTTGGGTATGAATGTGGTGGTTTACTATGTGTGTTATGGTGTTTGGATTACCTATATGTGAAAGTGACATTGTATGTGTTGTGTGAAGTGAATATTGAGCACAAAGGGAATCCTAGGTGACTAGGTGGGTGAACAAGGACTAGTATGCTAGTGATTTTGAAGTGGATTCAGCCCTGATTCACTTAGTGGGATTAACAACGACAACACTAACTAAATATTTATAATGATTGTATACCATAAGAATTTTGGATGTTTCTCCTCTCTGGTGGGTCTTGCACGAGGATGCTGATGGTTGTAATTTTGATACCACTTTTCACCGAGATACAATGTCTCTAGGGTCCCAATCTTAGCTAGTTCCTATAGAGATCTCCCGTGACTCAGTGATACCTTGTGATATCATACACACCATCGACATATGGTATAAATTTTTGGTTACTTAAAATGAAATCATGTTTTATATTAAAAATGTTTTCCATTAAAATGGTTTCTATCCTTTTCCTAAAAATTTAATTTAATTTTTTCTTATGATGTTTATAGCATGATTTTTTTTATTTGGGGTAATATTACTGGGATTTTAATCACACCCTACTTACACCTTTGGGTGTAAGTAGGCTTGGTTATGTTTGATGAAGGTAAAGGAAAGATGTAATGTGATGGTGGTTTAGGATGTTAGTGGTTTTCCATTTTGGGTGTTGTGGAGGTGGCTTGAGGATGATGTTCCTGTTGTTTCATAATGGTCTTTGGGATAGTGATTTGTTCTCATTTTGTTGTAGGCCTTATTCGGTTTTATCTAAACTTTTGATATTTAATCTGAATTTTTTTTATCCCTTATTTTGTTGTGATTATTTAGCTTTGGTTTATTTATTATTATTGGTTATTTATAATTATAAAGTCGGGTTAAATAATTCCCAACGTATTTTATTGATACCCGAGCACCAGTTTCCAGCCCATTGGGATCAAGAATTCCCTTTAGTCCATGCCACATACTGGGTTGGGTGTTAGGTTGGAAGACACTTTGTGTTGGTTCATGATAGGGTGAGTATAAACATACCCAATAGTACACACCAAAAACTAAAGGGGGGAGAAGTAAGATATGATATAGAAGAGAAGAAAAATAGATAGTACAAGTTACAGTGAATGAGTATAGATCAGCCCAACCAAGAGTGAAAGTAAGATCATCCAAGAACAAGGAGATAAACTCATTGAGTAGATGAACTACTGGTCGTGTCTTCACCACATATAGTAGGAGGGTAGACTCATCAAACCATGAGAAGCTAGACATGGAAAGCACATGGAATTCCCTGTGGGTCTTTGCCTCTCTCAAGAGAAGAGTAACCAAATCCAAGGTGTTGATATAGATGGAAGTATAAATATATTCCTAGTCAACGAATCCAAGAATAAAAGAGTAAGAGGATTTCCATATCAGGGCTCATCCCAAGAAGAAGAGTAGCCAATAGTTTCAAAATTCCATCAATTATAACCAAAATCCCACACATCTTCCCTGAAGAACCGTCCAAGTTAGAAAAAACCACATCACTGTGACACACAATCGAGGGGCCATAATTTATAGGTAGAGGACCCATGCATAGGTACAATAGTAGGGTTCTAATATGATAGTTAATGGAGGACCCATACCCTTCCCAAAAAGAGTGTTCCACTCCGACGGTAGAGGAACCACGCCTAGGCCATCCAAAGGGTTATAATCTAGAATTCTATAGAGGAACCATGACCTGTGTTGATAGTAGTGTTCCACCCATTATATTTGTAGAGGTACCATGCCCTATACCGATAGGAGGGTTACATTCTTGAAGTCATCAAGGAACCATGCCCATCCCTGCTGGAGGGTTCCACTCAGGAGTCAGTAGAGTAACCATGCCCAGCCCCGCTGGAGGGTTCCACTCTAGAAGTCTGTAGAGGACCCATGCCTAGGCCATCTGGAGGGTTCTACTCTAAAATTCCTCTAGTACCCATTCCCACCCTAGCTAGAGGGTTCAACTCGAGCGTCTGCCTCTAGTGATCCGACTTAACCACTACCATCATCGAGAATGGCCTCAGAAGTTTCGATTACTAGAACATTTCAAATTGTATATTTAAATCCACAAACAAGGTAACCATCATGTTCTACATGAAAAAACACTAATGATAGCCTACTCGGGTGCCAAAATCTGAGTTCTAATAAAGGATATACAAAAGGTCAAATTGTAAAGCCCTAAACCCGCACTTCCAGATTTAGTACTAAAAAATGCTATGTATTTTTTTTGAATAAAAGATAAAAAAAATACATGATATATTATAAATTTTAATACCTTTTAAAGTCTAGGTTTTGGAGGATAAGACAAATAGTAAATTAAATCAAAGTTTACAAAAACATAAATATTCATTTAATTCCATCTTCTATGGCTACTTATTGACCCTAGAATACTCCTTAATACAAGTAATCACCTGAGGATATATATCAAAAGGGGTGAGCTTAAATCCCACTAAAAGGATAGATAAGAACACAAAACAACATAACCTAGTATGAGCATATTCATTATCATAATAACATAGCCATACGATCATAATCATGAGAGGTAACATTAAGAAAAGACTTGGAATATGGAAATGCATAAAAAAATGAAACATCATGTCTTATTGGTTAAATACCACACATAGTTTTGAACAAAGATAGAATCTTATTCACACATCATTTAACTTTAACTTATAAGATTCATCACTTTAACAAATTCATTGGAGTGTTGTATAATTCCAGGCACACCTGTCACGTTCAAACATTCATATTGTGCTATATAATTCTAGGGCATCCATCACATCATAAAATTATCATTACCATGCATTCCACATAGAACATATATAAAAAATGAACATAACTAACCCATTTAAAGGAATGGATTCATATCATTAGAACACATTCATAAACATTGGGTTCCCAAAAGGAAGTGGGAATAACATACTTGATAAATAACCATCAACCTCGAGTGAGAAATAAATGGTGTGTTTTTGAAAGGAGAGTCCTTTTGGAAAACATTTTTTTGACAAAAACTCTTGTGGAAAATATGTATATCCTATAAAAGGTAATATAATTATTAAAAAATGATTTTAAAGAGTTACCATGCCAAAAATGGAGTGAAATAGGGAGAACCCGAAGAAAGAAAGTTGGGTTCAAGAATTTCCCCTTACCTTGTATCCAAACGCTTTTTCACATTAATGTCCTATATAACCACATTATATTCATTAGTTAACAATTATAGAACCTTTTTTACAAGAATATGTTTCATTATGGTTTCATTATGTTCTTTTATGGGCCTTTTTATGAGTTATAGAGTTTAAATCCATTGTTATGGAATGTCCGTATTTATGGTTTTCTTGAACGGTTCACTTGTATTCGTAAATGGAAGTTTGTGTAGAAAATGGGTAGACATCCAGAACTGATATTACATGTTATCATTGATATTTCATGATTTCAAATGATCTTACAATGAATAATTTTATATACCATGTGGATGAATCATTAGTTAAAATTTACTAATGATTATTTGGGTTAATTCAGGTGATTTATCAACCACAACGAACTTCTTTTGTTTAATCATTTAGTAATATATAAATAAGTTAGTTCAAGAACATAAAATATTATATAATAAATATAATATAATTTGGTTCAACCATAAAAATGTTTTCATGACCAGATCTGAAGGCGGTAAAGGAAAATAGAAAACATGTCGTTCTTGAAGGTGATAAATTAACACCTCACGAACAACGTTTTCTTTTCTAAAATAAAAAGAAGAGAAGACATAGGTTGGATGATATATTATCCCATTAGTATAATAAAATCCTAGTATATGTAAGATACATGAGTTACCATACCATGTGGACGAGGATATGTGGGGCAAGATTATGAAAAGAACTTGAAATTGAAAGGAAATTAAAGGAAAGAGAGAGAGAGAGGAATTACCTCTCGAATCCTCCACTTGAGATCCTCTTTAAGAAACCTAGGCTTGGTCTTTTAATGAGACTAGAAGCTATTTTAAGTGGGTAAGGGGATAGGTAAGATGATTGGGAAGAGTTTATACAAGGTTTTAAGCTTGAGAGGAATGAGGAAATGAGGGTGTGAAGGGTGGTATTTATAGTAGAGGGGAGAGGGGTTTTCTTAATATTTAATCCATTAGTTTATTAATTTCCCTCAAGAAAATAAATAGTGATGATTAAATGACCAAGAATAGTAAAAAGGGAATGTGAGTTCATGATTTGGGTTCTTACATTACTTGTGATGTCAGGAATAGTGGATTTAAATTATAATGTATTTATACAGTAAATTAATGTATTTTACTATTCACCAGAAATTCAAGTATTTCAGAAAAATTCAAAAAATACACCCTTTCCATTTTTCGATCTGTAGAATCAAAAAATGAAGTCCATTTTTCAAAAATAATTTTTTAAATATGATTAATTAAAATTTTAATTAAAATCACAATCAACATGAAAAATACAGTTTTTTAAACAATAATTTACTTAATTCCAAAACATAAATACATCATACTTTTAGTTAAATCCTATATATATAATATCATATTTGATGTTAATATTCATAAGGGTATGTCACTATTCATAAGGTTTGGTCACTATTAATAAGGGTAGGTTACTATTCACAAAAAATTAAGTTGGTCTTTTTAGACTCTAAATAACTTACTGATTGCAACCGGGAATGTTCGTTTTTTGAAATTCAAAATAGATAAGGGGAAAATTTAATTTTAATAGATTTATTATAAAGGACACATAGTACATATTAGTTCATTTACGAATGATTTGGAATCATGTTTCCTTTTAATATTTCAGGATGTTACATTCTACCCCCTTCAATGAATTGCGTTCTCGTAATAAGTTCATTGTACTTATAATTCTTAATTTACATATTGATAATTATGAAAAACTATTTTTTTATGAGTACATATTTTACTAGAAATTAAAAAATAAATACTATAGAAAAAAATGAAAACTTCTAATCTCCAAAGTTGTCTAGACCGTTCCTCTAATGCCAAATGTAAAACCCAAAACCCACACTTCCAGATTTAGTACTAAAACATGATGTGTATTTTTTTTTGAATAAAAGATATTAGAAAAATACACAGTATATTCTACATTTGAGGACCTTTTCTGGTCAAGGTTCTAGAGGATTATACCAATAGTACATTAGATCAGAGTTTAAAAAAACATAAATATTCATTTAATTCCATCTTCTATGGATTCTTATTGGCCCTTGAATACTCCTTAGTACATGTAGTCACTTGAGGATATACATCAAAAGGGGTGAGCTAAAATCCTAGAAAGAGGATAGATAATAACATGAAACAACATAACATGGGATGATCATAATCATTATTATCATAACATAATCATAAGATCATAATCATGGGAGGTAACGTTAAGAAAAGACTTGGAATGTGGCAATGCATAAAAAATGAAACATCATGTATCAGTGGTTAACCACCACAAATAGTTATGAACAAAGATACAATATTTTTCCCACATCATTTTACTTTAACTCATGAGATTAATCACTTTAGCCAATGTATTGGAGCGCTGTATAATTCTGGGTTCACCCATCACATTCAAACATTCATATTACACTATATAATTCCGAGCACACCCATCACATCGTAACATTATCATTATCATGCATGACACATATAAAATATTTATAAAAAATGAACACAACTAACCCATGTAAAAAATGGGCTTCATCTCATAAGAACACCTTCATAAACATTGGGTTCCAAAAAGGAAGTGGGAATAAAATACTTGATAAATAACCATCAACCTTCACTGAGAAATAAAAGTTGTGTTTTTAAAAGAAGAGTTCTTTTGGAAAACATTTGTTTGACATAAAATCTATGGAAATAATTTTATATCCCATAAAAGTTAATATAATGATGAAAAAATAATTTTTAAGGAGTGACATTACCAAAAAATGGAGTGAATGGGGGAGAACCCAAAGAAAGAAAGTTGGTTTTGAGAATTTCCCCTTACCTTGTATCTAAATGATTTCTTCACTTTAATTTCTTGTATAACCACATTAGATTAATTAATTAAAAATTAAAGAAACTTTTTTACATGAATATGGTTCATTATGGTTTCATTATATTATTTTATGGGCCTTTGGATGAGTTATAGAGTTTAAATCCATTGTTCAAGAATGTTTGTTTTTATGGTTTTCTTGAACGGTTCACTTGTATTCATAAATGGATGTTTTTGTAGAACATGGGTAAATATATATAACTGATATTACATGATATTAATTATATTACAGGATTTTAAATTATCTTATAATGAGTTATGTTATATACCATGTGGATGAATCATCAGTTAAAATTTAATGATGATCATTTTGGTTAATTCAGGTGATTTTTCAACCACAACGTACTTGTTTTGTTTAATCATTTATTAATATATACATATGTTAGTTCAAGAACATAAAATAGGATATAATTCATATAATATAATCTTTTTTAACCATAAAAATGGTTTCATGACCAGATCTGAAGGTGGCAAAAAAAATAAAACATGTCGTTCTTGAAGGTGATAAATTAACACCTCACGAACAAAATTTTCTTTTCCAAAATAAAAATAAGATAAGATAGGGGTTGGAGGATATATTATCCCATTAGTATCATAAAATTTCAGTATATGTGAGATATTAGAGTTACCATACCATGTGGATGATTATATGTGGGGAGATATTATGAAAAGAACTTGAAATTGAAAGGAAATTAAAGGAAAGAGAGAGAGAGAAAAGAATTACCTCTTGAATCCTCCACTTGAGATCCTCCTTAAGAAACCTAGGATTGGTATTTTGATTAAACCATAAGCTCTTGTAAGTGGGGTAGGGGATAGGGAAGATTCTTGGGAAGATTTTAGACAAGTTTTTAAGATTGAGAGGAGTGAGGAAATGAGGATGTGAAGGGTGATATTTATAGTGGAGGGGAGATGGGTTTTGTTAATATTTAATCCATTAGTTTATTAATTTCCCTCAAGATAAGAAATAGTGATGATTATATGACCAAGAATAGTAAAAAGGGAATGTGATTTCTAGATTTGTGTGCTTACATCACTTGTGATGTCATGAATAGTGTATTTAAATTATAATGTATTTATAAAGTAAATTAATGTATTTTACTATTCACAAAATTCAAGTATTTCAGAAAAATCCAAAAAATTAAACCTAACCATTTTTCAACATTTAGAATAAAAAAAAGTCCATTTTTCAAAAATAATTTTCTAAATATGATTAATTAAAATTTTAATTAAAATTATAATCTACATGAAAAATATAGTTTTTTTAAACATTAATTTACTTAATTCCAAAACATAGGTACACCATACTTTCAATTAAATCAGATATATATACTATCATAGTTGAGGTTAATATTCATAAGGGTATGTCACTATTCATAAGGGTAGGTAATTATTCATAAGGGTAGGTTACTATTCACCAAAAATTAAGTTGGTCTTATCAAACTCTAAATACCTTTCTGATTGTAACCGTGAATGTCTGTTTTTCAAAATTAAAAATAGAGAAGTGGGAAATTTAATTTTAATAGCTTTCTTATAAAGGACACATAGTACATATTAGTTCATTAAAGCGCAATTTGACATCAGGTTTCCTTTTAAAATTTTGGGATGTTACATTCTACCCCCCTTAAATGAATTGCGCCCTCACAATTCATTTATTGTACTTATAATTATTAATTTACATATTGATAATTATGAAAAACTATTTTCTTATGAGTACATATTTGACCAGAAATTTAAAAATAAATACTATAGAAAAAAATTAAAACTTCTAATCTCCAAAGTTGTCTAGACCGTTCCTCTGATACCAAATGTAAAGCCCTAAACCCGCACTTTCAAATTTTGTACTAAAACATGCTGTGTATTTTTTTTGAATAAAAGATAACATAAAAATAAACAATATATTATACATTTGAGGACCTTTTCTGGTATAGGTTCTGGAGAATTATTAAAATAGTACATTAAATCAGAGTTTAAAAAAACCTAAATATTCATTTAATTCTATCAGCCAACGAGCCTGTACCCTAGTAGTACAGTCTCCTGCTTGACATCCAAAATACCTAGGATCAAATCTGGGCAGGGGATAATTTCCGGGTACTATAGCAGTGGCGACACTATAGTGGCGGAGGGACTGTAGCAGGAACTATTGCGGTGGCGATACTGTAGCAGCATGGGTACTGTAACAGTACTGTTCACCGAGAGGTCCTTTGGGCCAAAAAATGGGCTTTCAAGCCTTGTATTCAGGACACTTGGCCTTGGGCTTTTGGACTATGTAATGGGTCGCGCTCTACCCAGTCTAATGAGGTCTTTTATTTAAAATAATAAGTTGAGGCTTCGGCCCCAACCTTAAAAAATATATTTAATTCTATCTTTTATGGCTTCTTATTGGGCCTTGAATACTCCTTAGTATATATAGTCACCTGAGGATATACATCAAAATGGGTGAGCTAAAAGCCCAGTAAGAGGATAGATAATAACATGTAACAAAATAACATGGTATGAGGATAATCATTATCATTATAACATAGGCATAGGATCATAATCATGAGAGGTAACATTAAGAAAAGACTTCGAATGTGGAATGCATAAAAAATGAAACATCATGTTTTAGTGGTCAACTAACACACATTTTTGTGAACAAAGATGGAATCTTGTTCACACATCATTTCAATTTAACTCATAAGATTCATCACTTTAACCAATACATTGGAGCACTTTATAATTCTGGGCTCACCCGTCAGATTTAAACATTCATATTGCGCTATATAATTCCGGGTACACTTGTCACATCATAACTTTATCATTATCATGCATTCCACAAAGAACATATATAAAAAAGGAAAATAACTAACCCATGGAAAGGAATGGGTTTCATCTCATAAGAAAACATTTATAAACATTGGGTTACTAAAAGGAAGTGGGAATAACATACTTGATAAATAACCATCAACCTAGAGTGAGAAATAAAAGGTGTGTTTTTGAAAGAAGAGTTATTTTAAAAAACATTTCTTTGAAATAAACTCCAGTGAAAAAATTAATATTATAGAAAATGTAATATAATGATGAAAAAATGATTTTTAAGGTGTTATCATATGAAAAATAGAGTTAAAGAGGGATAACCCGAAGGAAGAAAGTTGGGTTTCAGAATTTCCCCTTACATTGTATCTGAACTCTTTCTTCACTTTAATGTCTTGTATAACCACATTAGATTCATTAATTAAAAATTAAATAACCTTGTGTACATGAATATGGATCATTATACTTTCACTATGTTCTTTTATGGGCCTTTTCATGAGTTATAGAGTTTAAATCCATTGTTCGAGAATGTTCATTTTTATGGTTTTCTTGAATGATTCACTTGTATTCATAAATGAAAGTTTGCGTAGAACATCTGTAAATACAAAGAAATTATATTACACGTTATTAATGATATTACAGGAGTTTAAATGATCTTACAATGAATTATGTTATATACCATGTGGATGAATAATTAGTTAAAATTTAAGGATGATCGTTTGGGTTAATTCAGGCGATTTTTCAACCACAATGAACTTATTTTGTTTAATCATTTAGTAATATATACATAAGTTAGTTCAATAACATGAAATAGAATATAATACATTTAATATAATATAGTTAAACCATAAAAATGGTTTCATGACCAGATCTTAATGTGGTAAAGGAAAAAAATAAAACATGCCATTCTTGAAGGTGATAAATTAACACCTCGTGAACAACATTATCTTTTCTAAAATAAAAAGAAGAGGAGAAAGGGTTTGGATGATATATTATACCACTAGTATCATAAAATTACTTTATATGTGGGATAATAGAGTTACCATACCATGTCGATGAGGATATTTGGGGAGAGACTATGAAAAGAACTTGAAATTGAAAGGAAATTAAAGGAAAGAGAGAGAGAGGAATTACCTCTGGAATCCTCCTCTTGAGATCCCCCTTAAGGAACTTAGGATTGGTCTTTTGATGAGACAAAAAGATCTTGAAAGTGGGGGAGGGCCTAGGAAAGATTCTTGGGAAGATTTTAGACAAGTATTGAAGCTTTAGAGGTGTGAATAAATGAGGGTGTGAAGGGTGGTATTTATAGTGGAGAGGAGAGGGGTTTTCTTAATATTTAATCCACTAGTTTTTTATTTCCCTCAAGATAATAAATAGTGATTATTCCATGATCAAGAATAGTAAAGAGGGAATGTGAGTTTGATATTTGTGTGCTTACATCACTTGTGATGTTAGGAATAGTGGATTTAAATTATAATGTATTTATATGGTAAATTAATGTATTTTACTATTCACAAAAAATTCTAGTATTTCAGAAAAATCCCAAAAAATCACCCTAACCATTTTTTTGACGTTTAGAATCCAAAAATGAATTCCATTTTCAAAAATAATTTTTAAAATATGATTAATTAATTTTTTTAATTAATATCATAATTTACATGGAAAATACAAATTTTAAACATTTTTTTACTTAATTCCAAAACATATGTACATAATACTTTCACTTAAATACTATATATATACTATCATAGTTGAGGTTACTATTCATAAGGGTATGTCACCATTCATAAGGGTAGGTCACTATTCATAAGGGTAGGTTACTATTCACCAAAAATTAAGTTGGTCTTATCAGACTCTAAATAACTTACTAATCGTAACTAGGAATGTCCATTTTTCGAAATTCAAAATAGAGAAGTGGAAAATTTAGTTTTAATAGATTTCTTATAAAGGCCACATAGTACATAGTAGTTCATTTAATCACGATTTAGCATCGTGTTTCATTTTAAAATTTCGGGATGTTACATAAATATTCCTAAAAAAGAAACTAGGGGTACACAGTGTGTGAGGGGTCCCACATGAAATATGGACCCACTTCATAGCCTGGCCAAGTCCCTGGCCGACACACAGTATCCTATCCATGTAGGAGTACACACCGTGTGGATATGATACATGGCGTGTCTTAGCTAACTAGGATCATGGCTATGTTCTACTCGCCATGTCTATGTACTAGTGTACAAAAGCCTGTACCTAACCACATATACATCCATATGGGTTCTAATCTGTGTGACCCTTCACAAGGGTTACCCAACTAGGAAGGGGGGTACACGACATGTAGTAGTAACTACATGTCATTTTGTCCATAATTTCTCTGAAACCCTAGCACCATCACTGAGGGGGAAACTTTCCATGTTTCCATCCTTGAACACAACGTGTAGTTGGGATTTTGACCAAAATAGAAGGTTCAGTTTCTGCACCTAGATTTTCTCTTCAGGCATTGATTTCATCCTCCAATATACCCAAAAACGATATATCTATCCAGAAATGATGGATATCGGCCTTTGTTCATTAGAAAATGGCCTCTGGTCACCATCAATGGTTCCATGGATCATTTCCCATGCTGTCTTGGTTTCCAAGTTCGATTTCATGAACATAAACCACCAAATTGATCATCCTCATCCCCCAAGCTTCCAATATCTATGACAGACTCATTGATCCGTTCTTATTTCATTAATCTGCCATGAATCTGTGGGCCTGATAAATCTCAGTACCTCTCAACAAAGTTGAACCAGGACCGTGAAGATCCAACCAATGAAGAACATGAAGATAAACAAGGAGAAAGGAATAGTGAAAAATGATTAAACATATTTGGAAAATATTTCATGACCAATGATAAATAATGATCATCCATGGTTAGATAAAGAGATCAATTTAATTCATATTTCAATTTCTGGGCATATGCAAGGTCTACAATTAGCGTATATCCAAGAAAGAGGATGGATCTGCTCAACCATTTAATAAAAAGGGAATAAAAATACCAATTCATGTGTATTACCTTGAATTATATTTGATCATTGATGGAGAACATGTCCTCTAATAGTTTGAGATGGGTTTCTATGTTTTTTGTGTCCTGATCAGATCTGATTCAGAGTTCTGTCATCGTTCGTCAAGATCTACCAACAGAGGAAGAGAGATCTCACTGGAAATTATAGGATTATGATGCTAACCATAGTGAGGTTTCGATAATGATATATTTATAAACATATCATTAGTTTAATAATGAATTAATGAATTAATATAATAATTAATTAATCCACTTAAACATACTTCCAATGACCGAGGGGTCTGAACATCCTGTGCCAACTCATTTTATGTCATTCCTAAGATAAAAAATATGTTTCGAACTCAAACATGGTCCTAGATTTTCTATATGATCAACCATATAAGAGTTATCCCATTTTATTTAAGAATTTTCATTCATGCAATATAAAATATATTTAATATTTTTATAAAACTAATTTTGGGCACACCAGGAATTAGAATGACATGCCGTCTTAGCACCCACCTCTAGAAATATATATATAAGTATTTCAAAGTCTTACAATAAAATAACTGGGTCTCTAAATGATAGGTATTGTAATAGTTTTTGACATTATTGATGAAATCTGTGCCTCAGACTCAATCCAAACAAAACAAGGACATAGTCACCCACTATGGGTGGAACCTTATAAAAACCCCATGTGTTTTATTTCTAATTCTTTATTTTATTCATATGGGTGAGGGAGTGATTAATTAAGTGGTTCTTAATCTTAACTATCCATATAGATTAATTTCGAATAGGTGATAATTTTTAAAATAAATTAGAATTGATTCATCACCCTTCACCGTGTTACAAAATTGATTACCTGGGCATTTCAGTAATCACTATTTTATATTATAGTAGTAAAAAAATAAGAATAAATAATAATTTTTAAAAAATTATCAATAGAGTAAATTGAATGAAAAATAGAAATATATGAATTAAAATAATAATATATTTTTTAGCATTGATAAATTCTTTCCACACAATCTATCGTAGAATCCTTGACACTATTCTCACTCAGACAACATTAGTCAAATTTGAGAGAAAAATATCTCCATGCCCAAAGAATAATATGGGTTGATCTCCGCATTCCACATTATTTCTCAAACACAAATGGATGACGAAACCTCAAAAAATTTTCCTAGTCTGGTGACAAGGTGGTGATAACCTCTCCCTATGAGTAGGTCTTAGATTCCACCCGATGCTGATAAAAAAGGGATTTAAATCCAAAAAACCCATTTTGAGGGTATTTCAGGCACATTTTGGCCTTATAAAAAAATCATTCTATGGTCTATACAATATAATTTTGGGTGTATTTTTCTTCACAATATTTTATTTGGATTATTTTGGATGAAAACAACATAGAGATTTAAAATCATGGATTTTTTAATATGAACTCCATTTTGGCATGAAGAACAAAATATTTTGACAAAGGAAAAGTCCATCATATGGTATAACAAAATAAACATAAACAAACTCTTGATTAGTTATGTGATCAGTGTTGATCTTGCACAATAGTGAAAAAATTACTAATGTACAACCTGATCGGCCAAGCGATTCACCTATAGCATGAACCCCGTCGATTCCCATTATAGCATCATGCGATCTCACCTAAATAGGTAAACAATCAGGAAGATGTATGTGAAAATTTGATGAAGAAATTTAGGTTCTCGATCTTGATCCAAAAAACCACCTTACACTAAGGACTAACATGATTTTACCTAGAAGTCTATGAAATCAAGAAATATTATGTGTAATGTCAATGAGATCCTCTACATTTGATATGGATCAACTTAACCATCATTTGCAAAGATACCTACATGACCTCACCTAAACAAGGTAGGCAGTCATGCCAAGGTCCATGTGGAATTGAAATAATCCTACAAGAAATCGATCTGAATAAGCTTACTCCTCCAACATGATGATACTGGGAATTCTCTCCCATCCAACCAAGAAAGATTCTTTCTAAGATAACCAATGTAATTACTTTATGTGACCACCCTCTAATATTTGATTTTACAACATCAGGAACAAAATCCCCCACCAGCACCTATAAATACCTGTATCACTCCTTTTGGAATAAAAAAATAATGGAAGAAAGGATATGGAGTGAAGGTGGAAAATAAAGCTCATGAGAAATTCATGGGTAATCTCTACTGGGTGAACACTAGTGGGTGAACCACATTAAGTGACCATAATTAAGTGAAACAAGTTAAGAGACCCTCATTAAGAAAAATACATTAAGTGAAAAACATTATGTGAGCTGTAATAAGAAACCTACATTAAGAGAACCATATTAATAAACTTGTGTTAAGAAAACCATATTAAAAAACCTACATTAAGCAAATGACATTAAGTGAAATCAACTAGGTAAAAAAGTCTAAAAAAAATCATGATGCATCTATATGATCTTTACATAGTTCACTACTTATAGAACCTACACACATATTATGTACTAAGTGATCCATATTGTCTTTTCCAACCACATCTAAAATGGAAAGGATGACCTCCCTAGTGTTATAACCCTTTTATAGGACCTCATTAGGGACAAACACCATCTCTAGGATCTCACAAGGGCTAAGAATATATTCCATCACAAGGTAAAAACATCTTAGATATACATCACTAGGTTCAAGCACTAATCCATATAGATCTCACACGATTAAACCAATTCACCTAGGTCTCACACCTTGGAAACCATCCATACCATATGAAACTATAGTTGAGATTCTCCTCTTAGTTTCCATAATGACCTTGTGTCATTATACACCTCTTGGTTCCTGAAAATTATAAGAGATAGTTCTATAGGCACCAAAAAATACCCTCACATGACTCACTTGAACTTCACCCATCTCCCAAACATAAGTGAACCATATATATGTCTCTTATTAGGTGTTGGACACAATCCTTGACCATATCACTTCCTTATCTTATTACCAGTTGAAAAGGGTGGGGTGGGGGGGGGGAATGAAAATTATTTATGGTAATTATACTAGGTTTAAGCCCTAATACTTATTTCCTTAATCTGAGTCACTTACCATCTCAGACATTTTGGGGTGGAAAATGCATAATCCCTACCATCTCTTATGTCATATCACCTATTTATTGGACAAAACTCCTAAATTAGCCTCATAATAGGTGTAATCCCCAACTCTACCTAAAATGGAAGAACTAATGAATAATCCCTTTTCAGTCTCACATTTCCTCCTCTTTCATGAAATAAGAATCACACCAGGGTAGCTCATGCCTAAGGACCAATAAATCCCCTATTGTATGCTATAATGCAATATGAACAATCTTCTATCACCTTTTTCCACATTGATAATGAATCACATGGGATTATATCTTTATTTGGTCATTCTATTAGTATAATTTAGATTCATTTTAGGAATATCCTTCTAAGTCATGGTTTCATGACTTTAAACTACATAGTGAATATCCTTAGCACATGACGTTAAACTACATGGACCAATCCACACATATGACCTTAAACATTTTCACTTGAACTAAATGGTATTTGATCTATATTATTATAGGACATATTAGATTAATTTTTGATGTTCAAACCTGATATTCTCAAACATACCTATTCACTTATGTTTATAGGATAAATGGACCACTCTTTCAAGAAGACTTTTGTTGAGATAATCCTCTTAGCTTCCTAAAACATTCCTCAAGTAGAGATAATACTCTTAGTGCCAATATATGGTCATACTACAAGGTGTAAGCCCCAAAATTTTCTAGATTCTTCCTAGTTGATAAGATCGGGACCCCTATATTATTTTCATAAGATATCCTTATGTTGACAAGGATAAGGTGAGTCATATTTCTCTGGTGATGAGCCATGGAGGCCTCTAATGATGACCCAGAGATTATCCATCATCTCTCTTGGGATAAGCATGAGTTTCCTGCATGGCCATAAATGCGTAAGATAACATGGGCTACCAACCAAGTGTAAGCTCCAATCACACATTCTTATATCTAGTTACCAACATAAAATATTACCCATAAAGGGATGATCATTCAAAAGTCCCACACAAACCATTTTTAGGCGTCCTTCACATAGTTATCCCATCTACATGACATTAAATTGCTTGTAAGTGGTCATTATAGAATGACCATAAAAGTTACAACATGTCTCATTACATTTCATTGAACAACATAGAGTTTCTTTTCTATTATCACATGATACATATGATACCCATTTGAGGTTCAATCCCAAATCTATAACACCTTCTGCCTCCCTAGACGGTGATAAATTTCAGAGTCCCCATCTATGAAGATTTAAACCAAAGAATCAAAAATTAATATGAGAATGATAAGGAACCATGATCAAACACTTTTCTTTACATAAAAACATGGTTGAAATCAGATATTTGGAACAAAATAATCTAGTTACACCCTAGTGTTTGGGAATGATTCATGGATATATCATAAATCTATTAGAGATTCCCAAAGTAGGTAATAATTCCCCCTAAAGGGTGCGATGAGGCTAACCTCCCATCATCTCAACAAATGCACATTGTGAATCATCATTAGACATAAAAATCAGTAATAAAATACAATTAAAAATCTAGTTTTTAATGACACCTCTTCTTTTAGATACATGATACATTGGATTTTTCTTGTTCTGTGAACAAATCCAATTATAAATTGATAAAAAATATTTCATTATTTAACAAATTTGTACAATAAAACTACATGGTATTTTTACAATAAGTATAAATGAACTATTTCTATAAAATAATGAAAAATAATTTTTTGATGAATCAAAAATATTTTTAATTTTAGAATAATAGATAAAAGTATCAGTACTTAAAAAATATCACATATACGTAATAATAATTATATTTATTTTATTAATAAGACGTATTGAAAAAAAAAATTAAAACATATATTTAAATAAAAATTTGGTTATTTTGGTGAAAATGTGTATTATAATGACACATGGTCCATTAATATAGGCCACAAATGAATCAACAATTGTACCTTAAATTTTTATTATATTCAAGTTTATCTTGTATGGTTTTGTCTTTATAACTCACATTTTTAATTATAACATAACTTTAAAATTAAAAACTAATAGTTTTTTTCATTTCAATAAAACTATGCGTCTAAATGAAATTTTATTAATTTATATATTAAATAAATAATCTAGGATAATTTTCCTAGAGTTTCATGATATAATGAGTGTTTTTTCTGAGTTCTTAGCATGTAATGCATTTTGAACATACATAGCACTTAAAATAAAAAATGTATTTTTTCATTATTCTGACCACAACATGCATTAAAAATACATGTAGTCCATTACTAGTGGTCATAAATGAATCGATGATCTTTTTACTAGAGTATAAAAATAACCCAATGTGGTTTGATCAATTTTGAGTATCTGATGAATGTTTTAAACTAAAATATCACTTTTAAATTTAAAAAATTCATATTCAACCACACTAACCACATTGGACATGATAATGACATGTGATTTATTCCTACAAGTTATAAATGAATCTAAGATCATTGTTCTTTCATTTCATGAAAAAACAAGTGTTCTTTCATTATTTTGAGAAAAATAATTGCATTTACAACATTTATGACACTTAAAATGAAAAAATGTACAAAAGGTCATTACGACCACACACTGTATTGGAATCAAACACAATTCATTAATATAAGTGTCACATGAATGAATTAAAGTTATCATAGGGTTTTATACTAATTCACATACTGGGTTACCAGGTTTGATATGGAGTTTCAAATGGAATATGGTATTTCCCCCCATAAGCCAAAGGTTCTTGACTAGTGGTGAAGGAAAAGTCTATATAGTAGCAAGAATAATCCTTTGATATCATACAAAATCCATTAATAAGATGGATGAAACCATAAAAAATACAAAATGTAAGATTAAATCATATGCACATGTCATCCATTCAAATAACATCACCATGTAATAAAAAATGCAACACATGTCAACAATATATCCACCATCAAAAGAATCATCATCATAAATAGTCGATCAGGATTAAGATAATTATTAAAGAGTAAAATAATTCCAGAGGATTTGTCACAAAAATGGTACCAGAATATATCTTGGAACTACCTCTATCTCTAACCCAATCTCACCAAGATCATCTACCAGATATTGTAACTTTTACTTTTCCTATATCCTTAATAGTGAAATCTGAATGTTCACCAAGGTGTGCGTATATAGTGTGATTATGAAACATAGTTGGAAATAATCAAAATTACCTTAATATAAATCTAACAACACATTTTATTTAATTTAAAAAATAATAAAAATTAATATCAAACATACATCCAAGTTGGGTCATCATAAACTCTCTAGACTTCCATGAACCCCAACCTTACCCACTATTGTCAATGATGATGGATGATGTATACTATACTAGAAAAATATAAAAAATATTCATAGAATTTGATATATCATAAAATACCATATCTAATCTTAAAGTAAATATCTAAATATTTAGGAGGGCATAACATATCCAACCTCTCTGGAATATAACCACCTCTTGGAAAATATCAATCAAATTTAATTTCTCAGTATCCTCCACAATCATAAAATCATTTTGATTTTCAGAGGATGTATTGTGGGAAACCTATTGGTAACATACATACATATAATATTTCAATTCCATAACAACACTCTCAAGAGAATTCACTCATGTCCTAACAATATTTACAAACCCGAATGTTAATACATCATGAGAACCAATGGAGTCACCTGTCTACTAGGCTTATATGTGGTCTAGTTATTCTTGTAATGGCCCATCATCTCATATAAACACACAAATTAGGGCGTATCCCATTATGAGATTTTACATCACATTCCAACTAAACATAGATAAAACTAAATATTGTTTAATCCCTTCTCACTTATCACATGAAGAAGGTTAAAATATATACCCAAGCACTAAAGAAAAACCCTTATGAAAATATTACAAAACTCAGATGCTTCACTTAGTAACTAGTTAACCATGGTATAAAACCCTTTTTAAATCCATCTAATTCACCTTATGTTTGTTCTAACATCATTGTAACACTATAACCCACCTCTCAACAGTAGTTATCACATTCTATAGTATTCCCATGAACCCTATAACACTAGTTAGAAACATAACACACACCCATGCAACCCATATTAATTGTATTTAATCTATTTGATATAAAAAATTCAAAATTTTGAGTACCACCTACCTAAATCATCATGAAAAAATATTTTTTAAGGATTAATTTTTGATCTCAAAACACTTAAATTCAAAAAACTACCATAAAACATATTATTTAGAAACATGATATGGGGAAGAAGAAATAATATAAGAAACATATGATTGAACCTTGAGGAATCTTAACCCTACTAAGAGAGTATTAACACAACTAAAAATACTTATTTCTCACTTAAATTAGAGTGTTGGGATATCAAATAAGTAAAGATAAGACAAATAAGGGAGTCCTCAAATGATATTTAACCATTAAAGGTATAAAATATAATATTTAAATGTAATTCCAATAAAATTTTAAAAAACCATTCAAATATTTAGTTCACATCCCACCAGGTACCTTGTTGGCTTATACTGGGTACCCAATGCCTTACTTCCCACACAATATAGATTAACTAACTAGCTGTTTGGGATCTAGAGAATCCTTCCCCAAGATTTATCAATAGGTACCCTAGTGGATCCTACTACTATATTTTAGTATCAGGGTACCCTTATCCTAACCTTTAAGATCAGCCTAAAATTTTTTAACTATCCAACCAATATAAATTGAGTCAAAATAATTTAATTGGAATCTAAAATGTTAATCCAAAACATACATCAAAATTTCTGTGACATTACAAACTCCCTGATATCCTTCTCATCCCTGAGAATTTTCCACAATAATCCTAAACAAATGATCCCTACCATTGATATCTCTTTGGATTTCCACTCCCACATCTCATCTAGAAGGTACCCATGGTTCCGCTATGCACACACTAGACTAAATTTCTTACCTTTAATAACCTTATCAATCCACTCCAAAATTTTTACTTGTCTCTTATAAAAATAAAATTTTATCTATAATTCAAAAACATTACTATAAACCACATGCAAGGGGTTTGTCTCATACCATTGAAGATGAAACATGTGAAATACGTCATTCAAAACCAAATTTATTAGAATAAGATCCAATTGGTAAGACATAATTCTGATCCATTCTAAAATGTTGAATGAATCCAAAAAATGTAACATAATATTCCCCTACTTCCTTATCTGGTGATAACCTAACTAAGGTGACATGTGCATGAATAACCAATCACCCACTAATAAAACTAATGGTATTCACCTTTAGATAGTAAATGATAATTTACTAATTCATGAGGGGACTAGATATTTCCTAATAAAATGCATACTCTCCAAGGTCTCTAATAGTAGGATACCCTTGACGATTCTCGAATCACTCACCTCTAACCATTATTGAGGTGATCAACATGATTGACCATATTGAGCCTCATAGGGATCTATCCACACCAAATATTAATAACTTTTGTTATATATAAAGTCTTCCAAAGTCAGATTATAATGACCCATACTTTACATAAATTTTTAATACTTCAAAATTGAAGCACACTTATTACAACATATGACAAAACCACAAAGGACCGCATAGGTATAGTGTCTCTATAAACTGGGAATCATAAACAACTGGTTCATAAATCTTCTACAGTGTCTCCCATTTATTTCATCATATCTAGGGTCCCTTTTAGCATATTCTACTTAATATCCATCTTCCTGACCTGGGGAAAAGAAAACATAAAAGGGTGAGCTCAAATGCTCAGCAAGGGCAAATAAAGGAAATAAAAATCATATCATATCTTTTTGAAAATCATAACCTGCAAAAGAGGTCCTAAAATCTTAACATGGAACAAATCATAGAAGTGAAAATGAGATCCCCATAATCATAACATGAAACTTGAAACTTTGTGGAATGCACACATAATCATGGAAAATCATTTCTTGTTAGTCATGACTCATTGCCAAGACTATCTTAGTGGACAAAGTCCCTTTCTGAATCGAGTCACCCTTGTTCCAGTCCTGTTTCACTGAACCGATATAACCTACCGTTCCAGCCATGTTTATCTCATGAGATATAAAATCTTTACCCAATGCATTGGAGGGAGATATAGGTCCCACCCATCTTATAATGAATCCTTTCTTATGTGTTCCACATAATCATAAACCATACATCATAGCGCAATCCACGTAATAAAAATGGGATTCTTAAATAACATGACATCATAAAACAATTCATATAAGATAAAGGAATTCATAAAAATGTTTCCATCACAACATAATCAAATCTATGTAATAGGGATAAAAACAGAACCCTTTTATTGTCTTAGATGGAAAATAATTTTGATAAAATACTTGAACTCCATTCTTGAGGAAAATATCCTTTCTACTTCAAAAACATTTTTCCTTTCTTAACATGTCATTAAACTTTAAAATAAAAGAAGTTGATTAAAAATAAACTTGAAAAATTGTAAAGGAAGCTTCTTGGAAATAATGTTTTAAAAATCCATTTATGCCGTATAAGTTAAAAAAAACATTCTTCGTACTTTTGTCGGAAAAGTCAAAAAGTACCTCGTACGAAAAAATGACAAACGATTCCTTTCATATTCTTTACTAAAAACTCAACAAAGGGTAAAATTGGATTTAAAATATTGTAAGTGGATGGAAACAATATTACATATTGAGGGAACATGTATGTGGATGATAAAATACACCCCAGTAAATACTTACGAATAAACAATCTCGGATAAAAATGAGATTGTGATATTTCCCTTACCTTAGGTCCAATTTGATTTGTACATGTCCGAAGATCCTGTATAATGGTTTAAATAATGTTATTGACTTATTCCAGAATCATACATATTGATATGATATCATATATGGTCATATTCTTAGCTTCTTGATAGTAATATTTCATTGTTACTTGTTACTCGGGTCTTTATTGCCTTTTGTTCTTATGCGTGTTTTGCCGAATACATTCTTATTCTTCTTTTAAGGTTATAGATACCTTATATCCAGAATGGTATTAGTGTAACATATATCATATTTATTCATTCAATTTATATAATTACTATGTAATGATGATCATGTAGAACGAGTCGCATCACATCGTGGAGACGGTATTCCGTACGTACGCACGAGTGATGATATCGTTCCTATGATCGTGGAACTGTATTGGAGTATATATATATTATTTCAGTATCAATATTACTTTATAATAATCATAAATAGTTACTCATTACACCATTATACCCATCCTTGTAAAGTGATGGTGGAAAATAGATTACACCACGACGTGGAGACGGTATTCCGTACGTACGCACGCACGGTGATTTCATTTTTCCATAGGATGGATAGAAGGTGAATTAGGGTTGTTTCATATTTATAATAACATATAAGTATGTAAGTAATACTGATGTTATTACTTTATCATGAAACAAATAAAGAAGAATAAGTTGAAGAAGAAAGAAATTGAAAAGATCGGTAATGGATATTACCTCTTCTTTGGAACGCTTCTTTGAATCCTTCACTTAGGGAACTAATATTGGTCTTTGAAGAAGACCAGGACCTCTAGGATTATTCTAGGGAAGTGGAGAGGAGAAAACGGCAGGGTTTGGCCGAGCTTGAGTGCTCAATTTGGTGTGAGGAGGAGGGGGAGGAGGTGCCCTTTTATAAGGGAGGAGAGGGGCACCTTAGGAATATCTCAAAATATTATTTTATATTAAAGTCAAAATCGGTTTATAATGGTTCCAAAGGGTCTTATTTCGAAGCTAAAGTGGGGATGGGTCTAAATCCTATCAACCAATAGGATTTAGACAAGTTTATGGAATTATTTTAACCTTATCAATTAGATTTATCTCTAAGTTAAATAATTTAACTTTTACCGTGTCTTTTTGTTTTTCTTTCACTATATGGTTAATACACTTACTATAACATGCCAAACGAACCCCAAATTGTTTATTATTAATATATATATCCTTATCTAAGTAATTTGGCCGAACCTTAAATTTTTAGGAATAAAATAACAATTAATAATATAATATTTGATTTAAAAACTATTTTGTGTCAATTTTGACACTATTTGATATATGATTTTTGTGAAAGTCATAACAGAATTATATGTTCGAACCAAGTTGATTAAATCAACACTAATATATCATAGTAACCTATAAAATTAGTGTAATTAATAAAAAGTCTCAAATTACATTCATTTGAGCATTTATAACATCAATTATGTTAATATTTCCTTAAATAGGTAATTACTGCATCATCGTCGTGTCATAAATAAATTAATTTATTTAAAGTTTAAAAATTATAAATAAAATATCATTATGTAGGAAATCTTTTTTTCTTTCTAATGAATATTTATAGTCGAATTTATCTTATGTATAACCCCATATTAAAAATTATTTACTTATTAAACTTTGATTTTAATTATTTTAACCCTTCTTTAAATAAATTAATAATAAATGTCCTAATCTAATCCAAGTGGGCCTAAATGGTCATATTTTTATTCCTAAGTTTGTTTTTGGTCGAATTACACTTGTCCAATAGAATTAGGACATGTGTTAGGGTAATATTAATATCATATTTACCCTTAGTTACCCTATTTACTATTAACCGCGGTAAAAAAAAGTAAAAAGTTACTATTCACCAAAAAATTATTTTTATCTCATTGAACCACATTTTACTTACTGATATCAACCGTGACTGTCGGATTTTTGAAATTCCATTCACATAAGCGGTAAAATTAAGTTTAATGCAAAATTCAGTTTTTAACCTACAACTTAGTGGTTTCACTATTCATCAAAAATTGAAAGTTTTCAGAAAAATACCAAAATTTCACCCTAGCCTAATTTCGATATTCTGAGTCCAAAAATGAAGTCCATTTTGAAAAATACAATTTATAAAATTTCAAAAAGTGGTTATTACTATTCATAACGGCTAGTTTTAATAGCATATTGTTGTTTAGTGAAACTCGGTATTGCGTACGACGCAAGCTATCAAGGAAGGTCGCGATTGCGTGTAAAGCAAGCCAAGAAAGTGTTGTGTAGAAAAAGATTCCTTTGATAACATAAAAGTCTCGGGTGTTACATTCTACCCCCCTTAAAAAGAATTTCGCCCTCGAAATTCGTCACTTTGTAACAAACAGATGAGGATACTTCTCCCTCATCATATCCTCAAGCTCCCATGTAGCTTCTTCAAGTTGGTGGTTCCTCCATAAAACTTTCACCAATCGAGTGGTCTTGTTTCGTAGGACTTTTTCGCTACGATCCAGAATCTCTATCGGTTGTTCTTCATAAGAAAGATCTTGCTCCAGCGGTATAACTTCTGAGCTGAGTACATGTGAAGGATCTGGTATGTACTTTCTCAGGAGAGATACATGGAACACATCGTGAACTTGAGAGAGATTCGGTGGAAGCGCCAATCGGTAATCTACCTTTCCAACACGATCCAGTATTTCGAAAGGACCGATATATCTAGGGCTCAACTTCCCCTTCTTTCCAAATCTCATAACCCTCTTCCAGGGAGATATTCGTAAGAACACTTTATCACCCACTTCAAACTCTAGGTCTTTTCTTCGGTTGTCGGCATAACTTTTCTGTCGACTCTGAGCTGCTCTTATGTGTTGTTGAATAGATCTGACCTTTTCTTCCATTTCATCAACGAGATCAGGTCCTAATAGATTTCTTTCCCCAACTTCATCCCAGCAAGTTGGAGTCCTGCATTTCTTTCCATAGAGAGCTTCATAAGGAGCCATCTGAATACTGGAGTGAAAGCTATTATTATAAGAAAATTCTACCAAAGGTAGGTGTTGATCCCAACCTCCTTTGAAATCCATAGAGCAAGATCTCAACATATCTTCTAGGGTTTGAATTGTTCTCTCAGACTGACCGTCTGTCTGAGGATGATAAGCAGTGCTGAAACTCAACTCTGTATCCAGAGTATGCTGAAGACTTCGCCAGAACTTCGAGGTAAATCTCAGATCCCGATCAGATATAATAGAAAGTGGTACTCCATGCAATCTTACCACTTCCTTTACATATATCCTGGCAAGATGATCTAGATAGAAATCCTCTCTCATAGTAATGAAGTGTGCAGACTTTGTAAGACGATCAACTATGACCCAAATAGCATTATTGCCTTTGGATGTTTTAGGAAGTCATGTGACAAAGTCCATAGTGATGTTTTCCCATTTCCATTCGGGTATGGGTAATGGTTGTAACATCCCCTTAGACTTCTGTCTCTTAGCTTTAACTTGTTGACAAACCAAGCATCGAGAGACATATTCAGCAACATCTCTTTTCATGCCATCCCTCCAGAAGTACTCTTTCAGGTCCCTATACATCTTCGTGCTTCCAGGATGAATAGAGAATGATGAACTATGAGCCTCATCCAGTAGCTCCTTCTTTAATTCGGGGATGGGAGGAACACAAACCCGATTCCTGAACTTTATTATCCCATCACAATCAAGGTTGAATTCAGGAACATTTCTCACCTTCTTTTGTAACTCAACATCTTCTTTCTGTGCCTCTTTAATCTTCACATGTATAGATGGTTGAACATTCATTTGAGAAAGATAAGATTTTTCCCCTTCCATTATAATTCCAAGATCCATCCTTTGTAAATCCATAAATATTGGATCTTTTGTGATCCTCATCATGGATAAACTAGCATGGTCTTGTCGACTTAATGCATCTTCCACCTTGTTTGCTTTCCCAGGGTGGTAATGGATTGAGCAGTCATAATCCTTAATTAGCTCCAACCATCTTCTTTGGCGCATATTCAGCTCCTTTTGTGTGAAAATATACTTTAAACTTTTATGATCAGTATAAATATCACACCTTTCACCATAAAGGTAATGCCTCCAAATCTTTAATGCAAAGATTACCGCAGCCAACTCCAAATCATGTGTTGGGTAATTTTGCTCGTGGATTTTCAACTGTCGTGAGGCATAAGCTATCACCATATCATTTTTCATAATAACACACCCCAATCCCTTCTTGGATGCATCAATGTAGATCACAAACCTTTCTCCACTACAAGGCAGTGTGAGCACATGTGCACTGGATAACCTTCTTTTCAACTCCTTGAAATTCTCTTCACATTCCTCTGTCCAGACAAACTTAACTCCTTTCCGAGTCAACTTGGTGAGTGGATTAGATAATCGTGAAAAATCTTTTACAAAACGTCAATAATATCCAGCCAAACCAAGAAAACTTCGAATCTCATTTACTGTTGTTGGTCTCGACCATCTTTCGATAACCTCTGTTTTTGCTGGATCCACCGATATCCCCTCTTTTGAGATTATGTGACCCAAAAATGCAACTTTTTGAAGCCAAAATTCACACTTGGTAAATTTGGCATAAAGCTTCTCCTTTCTCAGGGTCTTCAATATAATTCTCAAGTGATCTTCATGCTCTTCCTTGCTCTTTGAATAGACAAGAATATCGTCTATAAAGACTACCACAAATTGATCAATATAGTCTCTAAAAACTCTATTCATTAGATCCATGAAGATAACAGGGGCATTAGTAAGACCAAATGGCATCACTATAAATTCATAGTGTCCATACCTTGTACGGAAATCCGTCTTTGGTATATCCTCCCTTTTGACCCTTAATTGATGATACCCTGAACGAAGATCAATCTTGGAAAAGTATTGATCTCCGCGTAGTTGGTCAAATAAGTCATCAATGCGTGGGAGAGGATATTTGTTCTTGATAGTGATCTTGTTAAGTTCTCGATAATCAATGCAGAGTCTCATTGATCCATCTTTCTTCTTAACAAATAGAACAGGTGCTCCCTAAGGTGAAACACTAGGGCGTATGAATCCCTTATCAAGATTCTCTTGGATTTTCTTCTTCAATTCCTGCAACTCAATTGGGGCCATTCTATATGGTGTCTTTGAAATAGGCAAAGCACCCGGTACGAGTTCTATTGAAAACTCAACTTCACGATTTGGTGGAAGACCCGGTAATTCCTCCAGAAAGACATCATCAAACTCCCTTACAATGGGCATATTCTTAATCGTGAGTTTCTCACCAACCATTTGAGATAAATAACCTTCATTTAGTGGAATCAATACCCATAAGATGGAAGAAATTTCCACTGGAAGGTTATGTTCATCCTTGCATTGGTATACGATCGTAGATTGATCTGGAATATGAAATGTGACTTCCCTTCTTTGGCAATTGATATGAGCTCCATGTAGAGAAATCCAATCCATTCCAAGAATCACATCAAATTCCACTAAAGGAAGGATCACAAGATTTGCAGGAAGCACTTTCCCACAAACTTCGATCGGAGAAGAATTATAAACTTTTGATGCGACTGTTGTGCCATTAGGTGTTGTCACAGCTAACTCAACATCTAATTGTTGAGGTAATACGGTGATACCCTTAGAAAATTCTTTAGAAATAAAAGAGTGGGTGGATCCAGAATCAAATAAAACATTTGCTACTTTAGAGTGGACGGTAAGTGTACCTTTCACCACTTCGTTATCATACTCCACATCGCTGATAGAAATTGCATGTGACTTTCCTTTGTCTTTAGCCTTAAGATTTTGTTGACGTTGACCATCATCATCAACCCTTGGATTTGGGCATTGATTGACATAATGCCCCATCTCCTTGCACTTGAAACATTTAAGTGTAGTAGGTTCATTCTGTGTATCCCTTCCTTTGTTTGCGTCATTAGACATCTTCTTCCCATTATCACGGCATTCAAATGCCCGATGACCTTCCTTTCCACATTTAAAACATTATTTGTCCCTCTAAGACAACTCCCTCCATGTTTCTTTCCACACATTGAGCATAAGGAAAATATCATCTTCTTTTCCGTGTGCTCTTTAGATTTTTCTTTGAATTCCATCTCCCTCTTATTATCAAACCCATGTGACTGATGGGTTACTCTAATCTCCATCTCGACTTTGAGAGCACATCGAACGATTTCCTCGTAGCTATTGAAGTCCCTTATGGCTAACGCCCTTCGAAGACTTGGTTTTAAGCCACTAAAGAATCGATCGATCTTACTCTCAGGTTGGATAATAATACCAGAAGCGTACCTTGCAAGTCTTGTAAAATTTGCTTCATAGGTACCAACGGATTCATCATCCATTTGCTTCAGTTCAAGAAACTCTTTCTCCATCTTTGTTCGGAGAATATAAGGGAAGTACTTATTGAAAAATAAGTTCTTGAACTCGTCCCATTCCATAGACTCAATTTCATCCCTTTGCCTCGTATTCTTAATAAGATTCCACCATTGATCAGCATCTCCTTCCAAACGATACACTGCTAGGATGACTTTATCATGTTCAGAACATTGAAGAACTGAAAATATCTTTTCAGTAGTACTAATCCATTGTTCAGCAACTAATGGATCAGTAGACCCGCTGAAAGAAGGTGGATGCTGCCTCATGAAGGATTCAGCATAATGTTTCTCCTTCCTTTTCTCGTTTGGAAGTCCTGCATGATTCATAGCTTGAGAAAGTTGTGTGAGCATGGCTACAATATTTTGCATTCCATCTCCCATATCGTTTGGTTTCTCAGGGGGACAATCATTGCATTTCCCATCACATTCCGCATTCACACAGTTCCTTCGGGTTCCAGCCATTGACTAAAACCAAGAAGAATAGTGTGAGCAACACTAATTATAATAGGAAAACCACATAATCAAGGATAAAATTTCACACTTAAGGTTTTATCCTAGGGTATTCATGGCCATTTCTAAAACACTAAGATTGTGTTCTATGCTTAGACTTATCCTTAGGGTTCTTACTAAGGCTTTCACATACTAGTTTCCAAAGGTTGACTATACCTTTCCTCTGATACCAACTATAACGACCCATACTTTACATACATTGTTAATACTTCAAAATTGAAGCACACTTATTACAACATATGACAAAACCACAAAGGACCGCATAGGTATAGTGTCTTTAGAAACTGGGAAACATAAACAACTGGTTCATAAATCTTCTACAGTGTCTCCCATTTATTTCATCATATCTAGGGTCCCTTTTAGAATATTCTACTTAATATCCATCTTCCTGACCTGGGAAAAATAAAACATAAAAGGGTGAGCTCAAATGCTCAGCAAGGGCAAATAAAGGAAATAAAAATCATATCATATCTTTTTGAAAATCATAACCTGCAAAAGAGATCATAAAATCTTAACATGGAACAAATCATAGAAGTGAAAATGAGATCCCCATAATCATAACATGAAACATGAAACTTTTTGTCATGCACACATAATCATGGAAAATCATTTCTTGTTAGTCATGACTCATTGCCAAGACTATCTTAGTGGACAAAGTCCCTTTGGGAATCGAGTCACCCTCGTTCCAGTCCTGTTTCACTGAACCGATATAACCTACCGTTCCAGACATGTTTATCTCATGAGATATAAAATCTTTACCCAATGCATTTGAGGTAGATATAGGTCCCACCCATCTTATAATGAATCCTTTCTTATGTGTGCCACATAATCATAAACCATACATCATAGCATAATCCACGTAATAAAAATGGGATTCTTAAATAACATGACATCATAAAACAATTCATATAAGATAAAGGAATTCATAAAAATGTTTCCATCACAACATAATCAAATATATGTAATAGGGATAAAAACAGAACCCTTTTATTGTCTTAGATGGAAAATAATTTTGATAAAATACTTGAACTCCATTCTTGAGGAAAATATCCTTTCTACTTCAAAAACATTTTTCCTTTCTTAACATGTCATTCAACTTTAAAATAAAATAAGTTGATTAAAAATAAACTTGAAAAATTGTAAAGGAAGCTTCTTGGAAATAATGTTTTAAAAATCCATTCATGCCGTATAAGTTAAAAAAAAACATTCTTCGTACTTTTGTCAGAAAAGTCAAAAAGTACCTCGTACGAAAAAACGACAAAATATTCCTTTCATATTCTTTACTAAAAACTCAAAAAAGGGTAAAATTGGATTTAAAATATTGTAAGTGGATGGAAACAATATTACATATTGAGGGAACATGGATGTGGATGATAAAATACACCCCAATAAATACTTACGAATAAACAATCTCGGATAAAACTGAGATTGTGATATTTCCCTTACCTTAGGTCCAATTTGCTTTGTACGTGTCCGAAGCTCCTGTATAATGGTTTAAATAATGTTATTGACTTATTCTAGAATCATACATATTGATATGATATCATATATGGTCATATTCTTAGCTTCTTGATAGTAATATTTCATTGTTACTTGTTACTCGGGTCTTTATTGCCTTTTGTTCTTATGCGTGTTTTGCCGAATACATTCTTATTATTATTTTAAGGTTATAGATACCTTATATCCAGAATGGTATTAGTGTAACATATATCATTTTTATTCATTCAATTTATATAATTACTATGTAATGATGATCATGTAGAACGAGTCGCATCACATCGTGGAGACGGTATTCCGTACGTACGCACGAGTGATGATATCGTTCCTATGATCGTGGAACTGTATTGGAGTATATATATATTATTTCAGTATCAATATTAATTTATAATAATCATAAATAGTTGCTCATTACACCATTATACCCATCCTTGTAAAGTGATGGTGGAAAATAGATTACACCACGGCGTGGAGACGGTATTCCGTACGTACGCACGCGCGGTGATTTCATTTTTCCGTAGGATGGATAGAAGGTGAATTAGGGTTGTTTCATATTTATAATAACATATCAGTATGTAAGTAATACTGATGTTATTACTTTATCATGAAACAACTAAAGAAGAAGAAGTTGAAGAAGAAAGAAATTGAAAAGATCGGTAATGGATATTACCTCTTCTTTGGAACGCTTCTTTGAATCCTTCACTTAGGGAACTAATATTGGTCTTTGAAGAAGACCAGGACCTATAGGATTATTCTAGGGAAGTGGAGAGGAGAAAATGGCAGGGTTTGGCCGAGCTTGAGTGCTCAATTTGGTGTAAGGAGGAGGGGGAGGAGGTGCCCTTTTATAAGGGAGGAGAGGGGCACCTTAGGAATATCTCAAAATATTATTTTATATTAAAGTCAAAATCGGTTTATAATGGTTCCAAAGGGACTTATTTCGAAGCTAAAGTGGGGATGGGTCGAAATACTATCAACCAATAGGATTTAGACAAGTTTAGGGAATTATTTTAACCTTATCAATTAGATTTAACTCTAAGTTAAATAATTTAACTTTTACCGTGTCTTTTTGTTTTTATTTCACTATATGATTAATACACTTACTATAACATGCCAAACTAACCCCAAATTGTTTATTATTAATATATATATCCTTATCTAAGTCATTTGGCCGAACCTTAGATTTTTAGGAATAAAATAACAATTAATAATATAATATTTGATTTAAAAACTATTTTGTGTCAATTTTGACACTATTTGATATATGATTTTTGTGAAAGTCATAACAGAATTATATGTTCGAAAACAGTTGATTAAATCAACACTAATATATCATAGTAACCTAGAAAATTAGTGGAATTCATAAAAAGTCTCAAATTACATTAATTTGAGCATTTATAACATCAATTATGTTAATATTTCATTAAAAGGGTAATTACTGCATCATCGTTGTGTCATAAATAAATTAATTTATTTAAAGTTTAAAAATTATAAATAAAATATCATTATGTAGGAAATCTTTTTATCTTTCTAATGAATATTTATAGTCGAATTTATCTTATGTATAACCCCATATTAAAAATGATTTACTTATTAAACTTTGATTTTAACTATTTTAACCCTTCTTTAAATAAATTAATAATAAATGTCCTAATCTAATCCAAGTGGGCCTAAATGGTCATATTTTTATTCCTAAGTTTGTTTTTGGTCGAATTACACTTTTCCAATAGAATTAGGACATGTGTTAGGGTAATATTAATATCATATTTACCCTTAGTTACCCTATTTACTATTAACCGCGGTAAAAAAAAGTAAAAAGTTACTATTCACCAAAAAATTATTTTTATCTCATTGAACCACATTTTACTTACTGATATCAACCGTGTCTGTCGGATTTTTTAAATTCCATTCACAGAAGCTGTAAAATTAAGTTTTATGAAAAATTCAGTTTTTAACCTACCACTTAGTGGTTTCACTATTCATCAAAAATTGAAAGTTTTCAGAAAAATACCAAAATTTCACCCTAGCCTAATTTCGATATTCTGAGTCCAAAAATGAAGTCCATTTTGAAAAATACAATTTATAAAATTTCAAAAAGTGGTTATTACTATTCATAACGGCTAGTTTTAATAGCATATTGTTGTTTAGTGAAACTCGGTATTGCGTACGACGCAAGCTATCGAGGAAGGTCGCGATTGCGTGTAAAGCAAGCCAAGCAAGTGTTGTGTAGAAAAAGATTCCTTTGATAACATAAAAGTCTCGGGTGTTACACATATGGTCCTATTAAGAACTATAAAAAATCTTACATGTAAGATCATGTAATATGTTATAGTTTCCTGATAATTATCTCAAACTGCCCTGGGTGGAATATTTTACTTACAAGATTCAGTTATGTTCTCATCTATTTCTAAAACCCTGGATAGAATAGATACATTAAGTTTGAATGTCAATAAGATAAAATTATCATAAGAATCCTATATAGATATAATGTCTCCCATGCATATAATCTAATGAGTTCATCTACTGGATGGGTCTCTCAAATAGGTAAGAAATATGTGACCTTAATTAAATAGTCTTCTATATCCCATTCCATATCACAACCCTTAGGTGATCTTGTAAGTCCCATGATGAAGTCTATGGAAACATTTTACTATTTCCAAGTGAAATCTAGAAGTATATAATGTAATCTTTCCAGTCTCTAGCGATCTTCCTTCATCCTCTAATAGAAGATTCAGTTAGAAATATAATATACAATGTCTCTCCTCATGAATGACCATAATAAATGATTCTTAATATCATATTATATATTTCTCAGTCCTAGTTGTACTGCCTATTGATAGGTGTATGAGTCCCTCATCAACTCCTCTCTCATTGATGTGGGGACTACCACAGTTTTATGTACATATATCACCCCATCCTCATCCCAAGACAATCATAGAATGGTATCTATATCAAAGAGTCTATAAAATATCATAAATTAGTTTCATTTTTATTCCAAGTTTGATTGACTTGGTTTAGTAATAATAAAGTGATTAATAGATAATAGAAATTCACCATCTCTCACTCCTTAATCATATATAGGTTTCATTATTAGAGAAGTATCATCAAACACAATTCTTTACTAGATTCCGACACTACATACTCTTGTATTTTCTTGCTAAGGTAATCTTTAATGACATTACCCTTCTATGGGGAATTGAATGTCTTGAAACTAAATGTTTAGAGGTATTAGATCCAATTACTTTATCATATATTAATGTATTTCTATGAGAAAATATACATAAAACTCTTATGGCCTATATAGACTACACATTTTTTTCCAAAGATATATCGGTTCCAATACTTGAAAGAATGCACCAAAGTGGTTAACTCTATTTCATTGGTGGAGTCTCAAATAAATAGACCCATAATTGACTAAATTGTCCTATTACATTAGTATAATTCCCAAACCAACCCCTAAAGCATCACGTTGATGGTATATACCTTTTCCGGATTAGGAAAAATAAAAACAAGCATGGATGGGATCCTCCATTTTAACTCATAAAACACATCTTCACACTAATTTATCAACTAAAATATCTCCCATTTCATAGATAAAATAATCATAAAAACAATCAATCAAAATAAATCATAAATGAATTATTGATTGTAACTAGTAATGAAAATAAATGTCCTGATATGAGATTGATTATAAGGTTGATCCCGAGATTCCACTACCTCTGCATTCAATAAATTAACCGAAATACCATATTCAAATAATGAAACTCACTTTTCAGACATTAAATTTACATCACTTTTTCTGAATAATTAATAAATTAAACAAATAAACACCCAAAGGCTATATTAGCCTAGTTCCTTTGAAAAAATTTTAACATAAAAACTAGTACATAAATGATCTACATTACCTCCCACTAGGTTCTCAATGACAATCACCCCTCTTAGAAACATCATACATAATACATATATTTATAACCTGGTGGAAAGGAAACATAAAAAGAGGTGAGATCATATGATCATTAAGGGTAAAGAAGGGATACATGTAAGCATAAGCATAAGTATAATGGTATGAGAAAGTGATCATAACATTAGAAGATCATGCCCTACATATCAAAGATCATAAAAATAAATCATGGCATAAATATTTGCAGTTCATATGGAAAGAATCATAAGGGATTCAAGTCAAAAATCCATAAAAGTATAACATAGAAGTAATAAATGGAATTGTGGAATACACCTAAACTTGTAGTATCATTCCCTATCAGTCAAAAATATTTTCTAAAACTTATCAAGGCCCTTCTTGGGGACTACACCTACTGAGTAGGATACACCACCATCCTCAATCACAATCCTTTCCTTATAAGGGATCATGTTTCCCCATATTCCCATAGTGGATCAGGTTTTACTATATTACCATAGTGTATCGGGTTTCACCATCTTCCCATAATAGATTGGGATTCCCTATCTTCCCATAGTGGATCGTGGTTTCCCATCTTCCCATAGTGGATCAGGTTTCCCCATCTTCTTCAATGGTTCAAGCCCGTCTACTTTATTCCAATCACTATGTAATGGGATATAAATATTTACCTAATGTATTTAAGGGAGATATAGGTCCCAAAAATCTCATTATGAGTTCATAGATGCATATTCCACAAGATCGTAAATAGTAATATCATAACCCATGAAATGAAATGGGTTTCACAACCATGTAATCGTACCTTAACCTGTGGGAAAATAGACATGTTTCATAATCATTTCTTCAAAGCATAACCCATAAAAAAGTAGATTTCATAAGAATATAACTGGTTAAATATAAAGGGGTTTCTAAACATATAACCCATGAAGGAGAAACATTTTTCGTGCCATCAATATGTAAACCATTTATAGAAATAATATAAATGGAACCTTTGGATAATTTCCCCAGAAAGGAATGAGTAACACCAAAAAATGCCATATTATATAGAAAATAATTTTGAAATACAATTAAAAAATATTTATTGAGGAAAATATACATTCTTGGAAAATTATTTTAAAAACATAAATCCAATTGAAAACCATTTTCTTAAAAATAAACATGAAAACATATAAAGAGATCTTGAAAATATTTTGAAAACCATTTCTTTAAAAACACTTCGAAAAATTATAAAAGATTCATTGAAAATGACAATTTTTTTTTAAATACTATTTCCTATAAAATGATCTTAAAATATCATCTTTAAAAACATTTTTGAAAATAGTTTTAAAAACGTGGTTTTTAAAATTCGTGGCATGTGTGACAAAGAAGGAAAATTGAGACAAAACTACTTTACGGATTTGGAAACTTTTGAATGTAAACCCCATGAAAGAGATATCATAAAAAAAATATTTAAATACACATTAATTTTAGTATAATAATAATATTATATATTAATTGAAAGAATATACACCATACAAAATAAATGAGTGGTGAATAATACAAAAATCTCACAGAAATAAAAGTGAGACTAGAAATCCCCTTACCTTATGTCTTGACTCTCATATTACTCATAATAACCTCCTATATAATAAATATAAGGTTATAATAAATCTTTTAACGAACCATATTTTCATATCTAATACTATATATGGTTTTATTATGGGTTTATATTACTATGTTGTTAACAATTCCATGCAGAGGTTTTGCTTCTGGTAATACCCTCTTTGTTTTTATTACATGTGTATTAATTTTTTTTATATTTTTGGCCCTCATAATTATATCATGATTTATAAAATTTCAAACATGATATAAAAATCATATATATTATTTATAAAAATATTTATAATAATATATAAAATATAGAAACAGAAAATAGAATACGCCATTTATGGAGACGACATGTCGTACGTACGCTTGAACGATGTTTCTGTTTTATTATTGTATTGAAATAAATAAAGTAAATGTAATATAAGTATATATATATATATATCATAATTATATTATAATTATTATATCATATATATCATATAATTTCACTAAACTCATCCTTAATACATTCCATGTAGAGAATGAACAAATCACATCGCTTTGCGGAGGCAGTGGTCCACATTTCCCAAAGAGAAATTATCATATTTAAAAAAATGGAAAGAATGAACGTATATGTTATATAATAATTATATATGAATAAATAAATAATAAATATCATATAAAAATTGTTTTTCTATCATAATTTTCAACCACGAGAGGTGGTAAATGAAAAACAAACAACATCATCTTGCGAGGCGGTAGTGCACATTACACAAGAACGGTATGTTCTTTACCAATTAGATGGAAGTGTGTGTAAGTGTAGGTAAAAAACTTATAATAAAAACATATTAGTATATTTATGATACTGAGGGAATAATATAATCTTGGAATAAGAAAATTTTAAGTTGTGTAGAATGAAAATAAATAAAGGAGCTTGAGGAATGATATTACCTCTTATTTGGGTAACTTCCTTTGGTTTTCATCAAATGGATTCATTGGATGTATTTGTGACTAAGGTGAGGATTATAGGTTTAGGGGAGTAATTTTTAAGATCTATTTGGGAATACATTGGTCAATAAAAAGTTTCTTGGGAGTTGTGAGGATGTGAGATGGGTGAGTGGCTTTTTATAGTGGTGGAGGAGTGGTATTCTTTTAAATTTTTAAAAAGGGAATTCCAACCACGTTTTCCTATGAAATGTGGCTCCAATAATGGTCCCAAAAATATAAAAGGGAGTATAGGGTAGAAATATGACTATAAAATGGATTTTTGACAAGTTTCTAGGTCATTTTGGAAATTAAGTTTAAGGATTAGTCTCTTATTAGGATATTTGTTTCTTAATCATTGAAATTAATTTTAACCACTTCCACTAATATTTTTGGTAAAATAATAAGTTGAAATTATTATAAATTATAAATTATTATGATACAAAATGATGAATCCATTTTTCAAAATTCTAATCATAGAAGTGACAAAAATTAATTTAAAATTAATCCCACAGACATGTTGTGACATTGTATTTTTAGCAAAAAAAGTTTAAAAGTCTGGAATATTTTGATATCCGATTTCAATGTTAAATTGGTTCTAATGAATTTAATTGGATTAATTTATGTAAAATTAATCTCATTACACTTTAAAATAAAATTAAAATTTAATTTTACAACATAAATAAATTTGATTAAAAATTAGTTTTCAATTAAAATTAAGTATTTTTCTCTATTCATCAAAAAATGATGTTTTTAGGAAAATACTTAAAATTCACCATAATCTAATTGAAAAATTATGAATTAAAAAATTAATTTTATCTTTACATATTCAATTTCAAAAATTTACTAAATTATTTTTATTATTGTTCACATATGTACATAAAAAGCAATTCATTTGGTAAAATAGTATTTTTAAACATATAAATATTTTACTAATAATTCATGTTTTAATATCAATATAAAACCATTATATATAATATTTTTTTAAAAATTTATTACTATTTATATAACAATGTTTATCTACTAGGTTATAACTATCTCGTTTAATTAATTATAACAACAAAATGATGTTTCATAGAAACATGGTGTTTCGTATAACACAAGACAAGTTTTTATTGCATACAACACAAGATTATATTGGTGTAGTGTATAATGAAAGTTTTAATTAGTGTAGTGTGAAATGAACGATATAAAAGGAAAATAATTTATTAAAAAAATGGTTCACAAAAACTCGGGGTGTTACATTCTACCCCACTTAAAATGAATTTCATCCACAAAATTCATCATTCTGATACAAAAAAATAATGACATTTCTGCCTCATCATATTTTCAAGTTCCCACATAGATTTCTCTAACTCGTGATTTATCCATAAAACTTTGACCATGTGAGTGGTCTTGTTTCTTTGAACTTTCTATATATGATCCATAATTTCTATTGGTTGTTACTCATAAGAAAGATCCTACTCTAATGGTATGACATTTGAGTTTAATACTTGTGAAGGGTTAGGTATGCACTTCTTTAAGATAGATACATAGAACACATCAAAATGATAGAGATTTGGTGGCAGTTCCAAGTGGTTGTCTACCTTCCAAATACGATCAAGAATTTCAAAGGGACCAATATACCAAGGGATTAGTTTCACTTTCTTCTCGAACCTCATAACCTTCTTCCAGGGAGAGATTCATAGAAACAAATTCTTGAAAACTTCAAATTCTAGATCACATCATTGGTTATTAGCATGAATTTTATACCAACTTTGAGATTCCTTGATATGTTTCTGAATGACTCTAACCTTTCCACCATTTCTTTAGTTACCTCAGGTCCTAATAGCTTCTTTCTCTAAATTCATCCCAACACATTGGAGCTCTAAATTTATTCCCATAGAGGGATTCATAAGTATCTATATGATTGCTTGAGTGAAATCTATATTTGTAATAAAAATCTACTAGAGGAAGGTGTTGATCCCAATAACCTTTTAAATCCAACAAAAAATATCTCAACATATCCTCTAGGGTTTAAATTTTTATTTTATAATAACTATTTGTCTGAGGATGATAAACAATGATTAAGCTCAATTCTATATCAAGTGATTTTTGATGACTTTTCCAAAACATTGAGGTAAAACTTAGATCCCAATCAAGTAGAATAGAATGTGGTACTCTATTCAACCTTACCACTTCCTTAATTTATATCATGGAAAACTGATCTACAGAGAATTATTCTATAATAATGATAAATTTTACTGACTTAGTAAGGTGATTGACTACTAACCATATATCATTAAACCCTTTAGAAGTTTTTGTGAGTCTAATAATAAAATACATAGTGATGTTCTCCCATTTCCATTCTAGTATGGATAATGGATGCAACATCCCCTTAGAATTTTGTCTTTTAGCATTAACTTGTTAGCATACCAATCACCAAGATAAAAATTACACGATATCCCTTTTCATTCCATCCCACCAGAAGTATTATTTCAAGTCTCTATACATGTTTATAATTACATGATGAATAAAGAATTAAGATCTATGAAACTACTCTAAAGACTCCTTCAAATTTGGTATTTACAGAACACACACACACAGTTCTTGAACCTTATCATTCCATCCTGATCAAGGTTAAAGTCTGGAATATTTCTAACCTTATTTTGCAAAACTACATCCTCCTTATGCACCTCTTTGATCTTCACTTGGATAGAGGGATGGACATTCAATTAAGAAAGATAATATTTTTCCTCTTATTTTAATATTTCCATATCCATCCTTCATAAATCTAGAAATATTAGATCTTTTTTGATCCTCATCAAGAATAAGCTGGCATGGTCCTTTCAAATCAAAGAATCGACTACCTTGTTTGCTTTCCTAGGGTGGTAATGTATTGAGTAGTAAAACTATTTTATCAACCCTAACCATCCTCTCTGATGGATGTTCAAATATTTTTGTGTGAATATATATTTCAGACTTTTTTGGTCAGTATATATATCATACCTTTCTCTATAAAGATAGTTTCTCCATATCATTAATGCAAAAAATTACTGTGGCTAACTCCAAATCATGATTTGGGTAATTTTGCTTGTGGATCTTCAAATGTCATGAAGATTACATGAAAAACATGTTATTATTTATAATATCACATCCTAATATATTATTGGAGGCATCAACATAGATTATAAACTCTTATCCACTATAGGGTAATATAAGCATAGGTACGATGACCTACATTCTTTTTAGTTCTTTGAAAATTTCCTCACATTCTTCTACCTAGATGAAAATTTCACCCTTTAGAGTTCACATGGTCATAAGATTATAGAGATATGATAAATCCTCCACAAACAGTAAATAATATCAAGATAAACCGAGAAAACTACATATATCAGTCACCGTGGTTGTTCTAGGATAGCATTCAATGGATTCCATATTTGATGGATATACTATTATACCCTCTCTTGAGATCATGTTACCCAAAAATGAAATCATTTTCAACCAAAATTATCACTTTTTAATTTTTCAAACAACTTATCCTTCATTAGGGTCTTTAGTATAATTTTCAAGTGGTCTTGATGCTCATGCTTTCTCTTTGAATAGATAATGATATCATCTATAAAGACCACCAAAAACTGATCGAGGTAAACTCTAAGGGCTCTATTCATAAAATCTAAGAAGATAACATGGTAATTAGTAAGAATAAATGTGATCACTATATATTTATAGTGTCCATATCATTTATAGAATTCCTTCTTGGGTATATCCTCTTTATTGACCCTTAATTAAAGCTATCTAGAATAAAGTTTAATCTTGGAAAAGTATTGACCTATGTATAGTTGATCAACCAAGTCATTAGTATGAGGAATAAGATACTTGTTCTTGATCATGATATTATTAAACTCTTGATAATAAATACAAAGCTTCATTGATCCATATTTCGTTTTAACAAAGAGGATAGGTGAACCCAAGGTGACACAATTGACCGAATGAATCTCTTATCAAGGTTTTCTTGGAGTTTATTCTTTAATTCATGAAGCTTAAATGGTTCTATTCTATAGAGTCATTGAAATTGGGGGGGGGGGGACCATGTATGAGTTATATTAAGAACTCAACTTCACATTTTGGTTGAAGGATAGGAAACTCTTTTGGGAACACATCCAAAAATTCCCAAAAAATAGGAATATGATTGATATCGAGTTTCTCCCTAACCATTTGGGAAAATCAAACATTCTGAAAGGGAATTAAGACACATAAATTGGATTTAATATCTATAGGAATTTCATACTTATCGTTACATTGGTAGATGAGAATAGGTTGGTTTGAAATATCAAATGTAACTTACTTAATTCGATAATTGATGTATGATTTATGTAGATAAATCCAATCTATACATAAGATGACATCAAATTCAAGTAGGGGAAAAATTATTTTTTTTGAAGAAGTACATTCCCACAAATTTCAAATGGAGAGGAATCATAGAATTCCCATGTAGTCATGATACCATTATGGGTTTGTAATGATAATTCAATATATAATCATTTGGGTGGAATCTTATTACCCTTATAAATTATTTTTATATGATAGAGTGAATAGATACAAAATAAAATAAGACATTATTAGTCCTAGAGTCTATGATAAGTGTATATTTCACCACATAATTATCACACCGCACATCCTAAAAAGTAATCACATGAGATTTCCCCTTTTCCATTGGTTTACGAGTATACTAATTCTAATCATTATCACCAACCCTTAGGTTTGGGAACTGGTTATCGTAATTACTATCCTCCTTACATTTGAATCACTGAAGTGTGGGAGGTTTATTTTTTGCATCTTTTCCTTTATTTTCATCATTTTCCATATTCTTACCATCATTTCAGAAATCAATTGCCCAATGGCCTTCCCTTCCACACTTAAAACACATATTAGGCCCCACAAGACAAATCCGTACATGATTTTTCTACACTTTGATCATAATGGAAGGCTCATATTATTATATCCATGGTTTTTATATTTTAAATTTAACTCCATATTAATTTTCTTATTAAAACCATGAGATTGATACGTAACTCCAATCTCTATTTCAACTCTTATTATAGAATAAAAAACCCATTCATATCTAATAAAGTATATTATGGACAACACCCTTTTGAGACTTGGATTTAATCCACTGAAGAACCTATCAACTTTAATTTTTTGTAGGATGATAATACCATAATCATAACTCACAAGTCTCAGGAAATTAGCCTCATAAGTACTTAAGGATTCATCATCTTTTTCATTCAACTAAAGTAAATCCTTTTCCATATTTGTACAAAGAACACGAGGAAAGTACTAACTAGAGAATATGTTCTTGAACTCATCCCAATCCATGAATCCTATTTCATCTTTCTTCCTCATATTCTTGATTAGATTCCACCATTGGTATACTTAACCTTCTAACAGATATTTAACTATAATGAATTTCTCATGTTTCGAACACCATAGAATGGAGAATCTCTTTTCAGTGGTACTGATTCAATGTTTAGAAAAAATCAGATCATAAGACTTACTGAAAGAAGATGGACATTGCCTCCCTAATTAATCAATGGAACATTGTTACCTTCTATTATATTTTATAATCTCATCATGATTCATAGAATGAGAAATATGTGTGAGCATAATAATAAGGGTTTTAATTCTATATCCCATATCATTTGGATGCAGAGAAGAACAAACATTTCATTATCCATCACAATCACCATCGACACGGTTCCTTCAGGTTCTGAAAATTGACTAAAACCAAAGACCATATAGTAAGAAATAATTATCATATAGAAGAACAACATAATCATGAAAACCCACTTTTAGGATTTCTAAATCATGACAGTTTTTTTAATCTATGCCAAACTAGTTTTATCCTAGGTTTTTCATATCCAACATATTTTTAAATCCTTTATTATGGTTCATGATGATTTTGTGAATTCCCCAAGTATATTCCCTAGGAGTATCAAACCTGGTGCATAATAAGGCCCATTATCATGTACCAGGTTACACATATGTCAGGCTCGACACACCTTGTCAAAGTTGTTACTTCTAGGTACATATATTCCAAAACCATGTCCACATGTAGTATCCATACAAGAATATATTTCTAGTAAAACAGTAGTTCTATCCTTTACCAAAATTTTAGGACATTTCCCAAACCTTTCCTTACCCTTAGAATTAATAATTATACTTAGACATGTCCTTAGAGTTCTCACAAAAGTTTTCTTACCCTAGTTTCCTAAGTATAACTAAAATTTTTCATTGATACGAAATATAAAAACCTTCTATATTCATACATTAACATTACATAACTTTTATAGAATAATTAATACATCACACAAACATACTCCCAAAGACCATATTATCCTAGTGCCTTTGGAAAAAGGAAAAAACAAACACCGATATACAAGTTAGATACATTATCTCCCATTAGGTTCTCCTTGACTATCACCCTTATTAGAAAAATCATACACAATACATATATTAATAACCTAGGTGAAATTAAACATAAAAGGGGAGAGATCAGATGCTTAGTATGGGTAAAAAAGGGAGATATATTACCATAAACATCAGAATTAGGGTATGAGAATGTGATCATAATATTATAAGATCATACCCTATATATCAAAGATCATACACATAAATCATAACATAAATATTGATAGTTCATAAGAAATAAATCATAAGGGGTCAAGAGAATATTCCATGAAATCATAACATAAGAGAAAGACATGGAATTTTGGCATAAACATAAACATGTAATATAATTCCCTATAAGTCAAGATGAATTACTATAACATATCAGGGTACTTCCTGGGGACCAAAACTAATGGGCGGGAAAAACCACCATCCCCAGTCACATTCCTTTCCTTTTAAGGGATCGGGTTTCCCCATCTTCACACATTAGATCGAGTTTCCCCATATTCCCATAGTGGATCCGGTTTCCCCATGTTACCATAGTGGATAAGGTTTCCCCATATTACCATAGTAGATCAGGTTTCCCAATCTTCCCATAGTGGATCAGGTTTCCCCATATCCCCATATTGGATTGAGTTTTCCCATCTTCCATAGTGGATCAAGCCCGTAGACTTGATTTACATGATTACCTCATGAGATATAAATATTTACCCAACACATTGGAGGGAGATATAGGTCCAACCCGTATCATAATGAATTCATACATACAAGTTAAAAGAGATCATAAAAAGTTGTATCATAACCTATGAAATGAAATGGGTGTCACAAACATGTCATCATACATTAACTTGTAGAAAAATAGACAGGTTTCATAATCATTTCATCAAAGCATAAACCATAAAAAGAATTGGGATTCATAAGTATATAACCCATTAAAAAAACAAGTTTCAAAAAAATTTATCCAATGAGAGAGAAATGAGTTTTATTCCATCAATATATAAACCATTCAAAGAAATAATATGAATAGAACCATTGGATCATTTCCCTAAAAGGGAATGAGTAACACCAACTGATGTCATCTTAGATGAAATATAATTTTTAAATATATTTGAAAACAATTTCTTAAGTAAAATATATTTTAATATTTAGAAGATTATTTTTATAACATGTAACCTTTTAAAACCATTTTCTTTTAAAGAAACATGAAAAATTATAAAGAAATATTGAAACATTTTGAAAATAATTTCTTTGAAAATGCTTTGAAAACTTATAAATGATTATTTGAAATACATAAAACATTTTTAAAATACTATTTACATGAAAATTATCTTAAAATATCATATTAAAAAATAATTTTGATTATTTTTTTGAAACATGGTTTTTGAAATTCATGGCATGTGTCTCAAAGAAGGAAAATTGAGACAAAGTACTTTATCAATTTGGTAACTTTAGAAACATAAACCCCATGAAAGAGATATAATAAAATGGATATGTAAATCAAAATAAATTTAAGTTTATAATTCATATAATATATCCATGAGCTCCATATACACCACATAAAATAAACTAGTGGTGAATAAGACATAAATCTCACAGAGTTAAAAGCAAGACAAGAAAAACCCTCACCTTATGTCTTGAATATCGTCGTATTCATACCAAAATCATGTATATTAATTACAGGTTTATTATAAATCTTTTAAAGAACCATATTATTATATATAATACCATATATATTTTTATTATGAATTTATATTACCTTATTGTCAACAAATCTATGTTAAGGTTATGCTTTGGGTAATATTCGCTTTGTTTTTCTTACACATGTCATAATTTATTATATTTTGGTCCTCATACTTATATTATGATTTCTAGAATGAAAAAAATGATATAAAAATAATATATATTCTATATACCCATATTTATAATAATATATATAATATAGAAAGATTAAATGTAATACCCCATTCATGGAGACAATGTGCCGTACGTATGCATGAATGCTGTTTCTTTTTTATTGTTGTATTGAAAGAAAGAAAGTAAATGAAATATATGTATCTATATTTATATATATATCATAATTATAGTATAATTATTATATCATATATATAATATAATTTCACTAAACCCATTTTTAATACATTCCTTGTAGAGTGTGAAAGAATCACATCTGTTTGAGGAGGTAGTAATCCACACTTCACCAAACGAAATTATCACATTAACGAAAATGGAAAGAAAGAAGTTATGTATTATATAACAATTAAATATTTATAAATAAATCATAAATATCATATATTTTATATAAAATTATATTTTCCATCATAATTACCAACCATGATAGGTGTTGAAGGAAAAACGAACAACATCGTATCGGGAGGCGGTAGTGCACCGTACATAATAACAGTAAGTTAGTTACCCATTAGATGGAAGTGTGTTTAAGTGTTGGTAATAAAATTATAATAATAACATGTCAGTATATTTAGGATACTAATTTTATCTTACAATATTATAATAATAATATTTTAGGTGGTGGATAATAAAAATAAAACAAAGGATCTTGAGGAAGGATGTTACCTCTTATTCGGGTAACACCTTTTGGTTTGCACCAAAGGGGTTCCTTGGATGCCTTAATGCCCAATGTGATTCTTATATATATAGGTTTGGTATGTTTAGGATAAATTTGGTCAGATATTGGTCCACCAAAAGTGTCATTATAGGTGTAAATAAGTGGGAGGGGTGAGTTTCTTTTTATAGTGGAGGAGGAGTGGTATTCTTGTAATTTTTTGAAAAGGGAATTCGACCCATGTTTTTTCTACAAAAATAGGATCATATAATGGTAAAAATACTTTAAAAGGTAGTATATGTTATAAATATTTCTATCCAATGTATTTTTTAAAATTTTCTAGATCATTTTGGCCCTTATGTTTAAGGTTTAGTGTCAGGTTAAGCTAATTTTTATCTTAATCATTCTAATTAATTTTAATCACTTTCACCAATATTTTTGGAAAAAAATAAGTTGAAATTATTATAAAATATAAATTATAATACTAAAAAATATGGAATATATTTTTTGAAAATTATAATAATATAAGTGTAAGAAATCAATTTAAAATTAATCTTGCAGACGTGTCGCCACAATGAGTTATTAGCAAAAAAATTTAAAAGTTTTCATTTTCTGGTAATCCAATTTCAATTTTAAATTGATCAAAATAACCTAAATTGTATTAATTTATATAAAATTAATATCATTACACTTTAAACTCAAATAAAAATATAATTTAACTATATAAAAAAATTATATGAAAAAATAGTTTTGAATTTAAATTAAGTATTTTTCTCTATTAATCAAAAAATAAAGTTTTTCTAAAAAATACCTAAAATTAACCCTATGATAATTTAGAAATTATGAATTAAAAAGATGATGTTTATTTTTTCTAAATCAATTTCTAAAATTTTCAAAATTTAATTTTATTATTTTTCACACAAGGTCATAAAAAGCGGTTTGTTTGAGAAAATAGTATTTTCAAACATGTAAAGACTTTACCAATATTACATGTTTTATTATCAACATAAAACCATTATAAATAATAATATTTTGAAAAATTTATTAATATTCATATTACTGTGTTTAACAACTAGGTTATAACTATATTGTTTAAATAATTATAACAATAAAATGATGTCTCGCAGAAACTTGGTGTTTCGTGTAACACAATATTATATTGGTGTAGTGTATAATGAAACTGTGAATTATTGTATCATGAAACAAAATAAATAAAAGGAATTTAATTTATTAAGAAAAAGGGTAAAAAAATTAGTGTGTTACACTTCAGATATGATATGTCCTTAAAAATGCACCTATGAAATCTAAATTTTTTCCTTCAAGTTCATAAAATAAAGCCAAAATTATCTAAGAATTTTCATAAAAACTTTTAAATGTTTTTTATATAACTAACATGTTTGAGTGTATATTTTTATATCAAATATAATTTCATGATAAAATTATCTTGGTATCGATGGAATATCTTATTCACATGTGGCATGAATCCTACAAACACATTCTTAATGACCAATGACATAAAAAACTCATATAGAATGTATCTTATCTAAAGAGATATCCATGTAATATACTTTTCCATGACTCAAATATGATGATATATATCTTATAGAATAATATTAGATTATCATCGATCTTATAACAATCCAACGTGTTCTACCTTGACCCAGTACTCAAGACAACCCACTACAAGGCTCATAGTGCTTTCCCAATCACCATGGGATAAAAAAGAGCGTTTAGGCATCATAATAGTCAACAAAGAATGGTTTAACCAAATAAACCAATATTTAAAATATATATCTAACCAATAATTTCAACATGATATCCCAGTATTTCATAGAATCATTCATGTGAAATAATATGTTTCTAATACTGTATAAAATCCACGAAAGTCCTAAAATAATAAATGAAAATCATAACAGAAACATAACCAATTCCTATAATTGAGGTTTTATCAAAGTAAAAATAGTTTTCTATAAACGTATACTATAATACAACCAAATATGGAAAAAATATATATCAAAAAGGGAAAATACACGAGATAAACAATGGAACATGATAGAAATTATATACTCAAAAAAAGACCAAAACTATTTATTTTCATGTGGAATGAATTAAACCTCTCCATTTCACCTCTAAAGAACCCAACCATAATTAGTGTTCATCTACCATGACCAAGAGATACTTTCCCTAAACCTGGATTAAAAACCATTAATTATACACACACTATGTGTGTGATTGAAAGGTGTGATAGATAAAAACAACTAGGTTTCATCCCCACATCCCATGAAAAAACTTTATAAATAAATCCATTTCATATAAGTTTATAATTATAATATTAACGTATGATTTTACCAATTATAAAAGAAGTAACATAAGACCATTATAATAATTAATTTAATTCCAAAAAATAGTTAATATCTAAAATTTTAAAATAATAACCACATTATACACAAGAATGAGTGACATTGAATGTATGGAAAATCAATATTAAGCCTTACTTTGAAAACATACATGTTTATAAAAACATTAAATATTGTCCATTATTTAATAGACACTATAAAACCATTCATGAATGAATTAATAAAAGAAGATTAAACCTTTAAATATTTTTTATACAAATATATTTATTTACCAAAAGGATAAAGAATTTACATTTTAACTATTCTACACTACCTTATCAAATTACCATTTAGTAAATGGAAATAAAAAAACATACAAAACCATAACATAAACAATAATATACATAGTATAAAAAAAATCAATAATAAATATAAATAATGTATCCAAAAAATTTAATAACAAATCAATCATCTTGTAATATTTTTTTATGACCAAGAGAATTTAGAGAATAATGTTTATGTTATGAAGGCTCCACAAAATAAAGTGTTTATAAATGGGCTAGTTTGGTGAAGTGAAGTTTTAGTGGATATAATTTAATAGATTGGTGTTGGTTTTTTTCGACACATTTTATCATGAAAAATCATATTCAATCTTAGTTGATTCGTGTTTTTTTATTAAATTGAAGTTCATTATAGTTATTGGAAGTGGTTTGTGGAGTTGTTTTTGTATTTTAGAGATGATTTAAGTGAAACCAGACTTCACCATACTGTAGATAGTATCAAAATGATTGTGGATCATATCATAGAAGACACATATACTTGATTATGATTTGAAACATGTGTTTATTAAGGTTTTTTAGTTTTCAAATTCCCTATATGAAATAGGAAAGTTTTCTATACCATGGGGGAGAAGTGGTTGACTATGGATGGAGACTCAAATATACCATGGTGCAGTTAAGACCACATAATAGTGGTTGAATCGCAAATAAATATGGAGATAATCTTTGAAATGGGTGTCACACAAGTTGTTTTAATTTTAAAATTTCCCTCTCTAAAACAGTGAATATCATACATGTCATTTTGGTACATAAAAATAAATCACTGATACATATAATTAAATTTGAAGGAATAGAATAATGTCCTAGATGATTAAACAACCAGTTAAAATGGAAATATGTTTTATTGGGGATTAAAATAGATTTGACCATGTCATGGTCAAACTAAAGTATTCATGATCAAAATAAATAGAAATTTCAAAGAGGATTGTACCCAAATAAGTGAAAATGACTGTTTAAAGAATGTAGTGTGTCATCAAATCCAAAAATAAGAGGACTATTTCATTGAAGTCGGTGTGGTACTTAGTTTTTGAACAAAAACCACATTCATAAATTCTATTTTTAGTCTGATGTGGTTGTTTTGAATAAGTTTTCAAATTAGTTGAATTGAAATGGTTTCCAAACATATTGTGGTGATGCACCTCATGCTGTGGCGATTTAAAATCTCTAGAATTTGATATTTTTGAGGATGTGGCTAGATTGTTGACACATGGACCAACTCAAAATCGATCTTATTGTCTTTAAATTATATATAAGTTCGGGTAAAAGATATTGTGTGATCTGTTGGACCCAATTTATATTGAATTGTATTTTTTTCAATAACATTAAAGGCAATGTGTATAATATAAATATGTATTGAGGAGAAAAACATGGAAAGAGATTGAAGATCCCAAGTCTATTGATGTGAAAAATATTTGAGTTTCAAAAAATGGTGTCATTTTATGTTAAATTTGTGTAAAATAGATAAATATTGAAGAAACACGTTGGATCTTGGAACATGGAAGTGAGTTTCTTCCTCTTTTATTATCACAAAAACGTTGTAAGTTAGATGCTTCCTTAAGATATTCTTGGATATCCATTCAAATATATTTTTTATAGTGTTTAAGTTTCTACTATTATTACATAGAGAATAGATTTATAATAATAATTGGAAAGGTTGATTTAGAGACTAAAAAAATTTCTTGAAAGTTAACATGGAAAATTGGTTTAATAATATTTGAATAAGTTGAAGGGATGAATAATTTCAGGAAGTGCATAGATTGATAAACATTTTTTTCTTTATGAAGAAGCTAGTTGAAAATAGAGTTGAATAAAATATAAATTATATTATTTTGATTTAACATCCTATAAAATATCACACATAAAGGTATTATACTATCTATAATACACTTGGATGATGGTTTTAAGAAATAAATATTGATTGAGTTGATTATGAGAGGGTGTAGCACTAATTGATCTATAATTAGAGAACTGTAACTAAAGCATTGGATAATTTTAAAAGGTAGTTGGAATTGATAAGAAATGAACCTTCATGAGATATGTAAATGTTATTAGTATCATGAATAAAGGTACTTAGGATGATATGTAAGAGTATTTATAAATTCATAGGGCAATATGTAAAGGTAGCTCAGAATGAAGAATTGGAAAATTCCCAAACCATACACTACCCATAAAGGTTAACCATTCTAAAAAACGGTAAAGTCATGAGATATTTAAGGACCTCCTAAAAACACTATGATTGTAAAGGTAGGTTTCTCAATATGTAATTATCATCATAGGTCTTAGAGACAAAATGCATTATGTAATATTGATGAGTAATAAGATTTTATGTAAAGGTAATGCTCACTATAAATTTATAAAAGTTCCAGATATTCACTGCAATATATAAGAGTAACAATATTTTATATAGAGGTTAATACTGAAGATACCAAATTTAATTGGTGTTACAATGGGAGAGGGGGTGGGGTGGGAGGGTATGAATTAGTCGAACTTATTTTTAAAATTTCTTTTAATAAAAACCTATGTGATTTTTTATGTTTGTGATCCACTCATCTTTAAACACTCTCTCAATGGATATTTAGTAGTAATTTAAATAATGAAAAACACACACATATTTTTTACAATGTTAGGATCTAATTATGAATCCTACTCCTTACTCAGTTTGGGTTATATAGATATATAAATTTTATCACTCTTTAATGTTTTCAATGATTAGAAGTGCATTTAATTCAGACATAATGGTTGGGTATGTGTCATCCACTTCACAAGGTAGGTATCATCTACTTATTGAATGAAAAAAAATTGTATACACTAGTACAACGAGTAATTAGACATTATTATACTATTTTGTGTGAAAAATATATTCATTATATATAGGGATTCTATTACGTCAAATAAAATATTAAATTATTAAAACTTATTTCTTCATTATCCAAGAATATTAATAAAAATTCATAAAAATGGGCCCTTTCTTCTCAAGTTTTCAGAGTTGATGATACATGCAATAGAGCACACACACAAAGATACACCTTCTTCATTATCACAAAAAATATTTCAAATGATCACAAATTGTATAGACTTTCCTCAAAATAGATTATGAATCCAATAGAAGGTACATGTCAATCTATCCTACCCTTATTTTAATAGAATAGTTATATCTGTTGTAACCATATAAACTTATAAATTATTGAACGTATTAATTTTATTCATTTTTTATTAAATATTAAAAAGATTTTATGAACATTATTTGCATAATTATTTATGAAAAATCTCCCTTGATTATCTACAATTAAATTAGCACCAGCTAATAGATCTTGAGAATTTTTCTGATTTAACCATCATAATGTAATTTAAATATTTCCATTTGAAATTTATACTATTATTTATTGATGATCTTCACATTTTAATTATCTAACAATCATTTTTACGATCATTATTTTTTCTAAAAACCTATGATTTATTATGTTTTTAAGTCCATCTAAAAAATTTCTGATATTAATTATATCAAAATATTTATTTTGAAATTTATTAGATATTTAATTCTTAGTAATTATAGAAAATATCACTAAGGAAATGAATCATATGAAGTAACCTATAAATAATAATAGTAAAATTAATCCTATGATGTTCTTTTTATCTCCTAACCATTAATTGTTATTTTTAGTTTACATCACACTATATATGAGTAAATGACTCTAACATAATTGAATTCTATGGAGTCAGAAAGACTCTTATGGAGTCTCAGAATTACATTAATTATTTTTTCATATTTGGAATTTAGATAATATATTATAAGAATAAATGAATGTTAAAATTTCTTTAATTTCTATGCCTGTATCACTTCAGGTAGTATATTCTAAGAGTAAATGACTCATGCAATATTCTGTGTAATCCTATAATATACATTATAAAAAGTTAATTTTAAATTATCAGTTAGATCCATTTCAGTATGAGTAAGAGACTCTTATAGAATACTAAATGGCTCTTATGATACTATTAAATGACTTTTACAATCCACTAAAAATATTCTTATAGAAATATACTTAATTTTAGTCTAAAGTATATTTCAGTCAACATCCTCACAATAAGAGTAAATGAATCTTATGTAAATGACTCCTTTGATGTGATAAAAACTTTTATAAAAAACTCTTAAAGAATTTTATTCATAATTATATAACTCAAAACTAAAATATAATTTCCTAAAAAACGTTTGAAAATAACTTCAGCATCATTAAATTCTCCCAAAAAAATATAATGACTTATAAATAAAAATTCAACAACTTCATCTGATCATTATGAATTGTTGAAAAAAATACAACATTATCCATTTATTCCATCAGGTTATTTAACCCCCTCATTGGATTATTTGTAAACCTTGAAAATTTACTTCAAGAAACAAAAAGTCACAACCTTTCTAAAAAATAATTATACTAACACCATACCATTAGATAATTTTTTGTATTTGTGATAATTTCATCCATTGGTAAAAACAAACATTTGAACAAGTGATATTGATACTATCCCCCTTAATCTATACACTTGTCCAACTTTTCAACCCCCCATTTTCAATAATCACATATTTTAATTCACAAAATCATAGTACAATTTTTTATGTTCCCCCCCTTTGAAAAAAAATCCACAGATAGTGGGGGGTTTTACCCAAAATCCCTCAAGTAAGAGGGAAGGGATAAACCTTCATGTCTAGTATAAATGTATCAAATCTATTCTTGGATATTTCCTTATTGGAAATATAAAAATGTTGATCTCAAATAGAAATGAATTACAGCTTAATATTTCTATTGGAACATTCTCATTGATATTGTTAAACCTAATATTAATGTTCTTAAAAACTGATTATTGAACTTGTTTTTTAGAAACATCAATAGAACTCTAATTGTCAGATGAAATTTTGAGAGGTATTTTAATATTTATCATCAAATCATTACGTTGTTCTTTCATTCTAATCAATCGGGTTCATACATTTATAACAAACAAATAATCTATCTCTATTTTATATTGTATCATTTTTTTCTGTGTAATACTTTGGAATATTTCTACGAATATTTCTAGAGTTAGGTGCTGATATGACGTGAGATTCTAAGGCCCGATGAGACCAAAATTAGTGTTTTAAAAATATTAAATATATTAATACCATCACTGTGAAGTTTTCCTATAAAATCAAAATAACTAAAAAATGGAGTCTTGGATCAAAAATATGAGACCACCAATGAGTTTAGAACATAGGGTTCACCCTATGCGTGATATAATCTCTATCAGTGTCAACCGTTTTGATAAAGTGATATCACGGTTGAAAATAATAAAATAAATAAATTTATTTCTTTATTTTAACATAGTGACAAAGAAACCTATATTTATACATGGATATGCCTAATATACAGGGTTATCCACATAACCTAGGGATTGTGAAGAGCTGTGTAGTGGGGGTGCACACTTAATAGGCTATGTTGTGTTACACACTATTTGTTCCAAGTCACACACCATGTAACTCTTAGAGGTCGACTTGAAATGTACAATAAATACGCACCTAAGTGTTCATGTGGCCCCACACACCATGTAATTGGGAAGTACATGGGTACGCCAGAGTACACAGGTAGAGCCGTGTACATAGACCCAAACAAGTACATGGACATGACATAGTGTACATTGGCGTAGGCATAACAACATGTTGATTTCTAGATAAACATATACACACTATGTATTTTGGAAAGGTTCATTCCGTGTGATAGAGGGACATGGGGAATTCCATGCTTAGTGATACATTCCATATACCCATAGGGACTTTCTGTATACTTCTTAGAGGACATGTTAGATTTTTATTTCTTCTCATCTCATATTTGTTGTGAGCTTGAATGAGATTCCTTGGACTAGTATAAGTTGAGTGTGTTCACTTTGGTCCACTCCTATAAGGGTTTGGTACATCATCGTGTTTTCATAATAGGGGGTAACCCCTCTACATCTTCTTAATGATCATTGTAGTGTGGGTGAGTTTCCTTATTATAGAATGAGTAGTCTCAGTCTTCTTTAATAGATTCCTTTGTGTCTTGGAGTATGTATCCATCCTAGAGGCCCAAAGAGATCCTCATTCCCTTCATGTTTTCCATAAGTAGGATTTGTTGGAGTTGGAATAAAAAATATTTACATGGGCGTGAATCCCCTATCTAAGATAATATTTCTGGTAGGTTCTGGTGTCCCCTAGTGAGCCCTAGGCATTAACCCCCTAGCTATGTATCGAGATCTGGTCATTCCGATGAGGTGTAGTCTGATCAAGTGTGTTTATTGGATGGACCCTCTTAGTATCCTTTGTTCTTATTATTGGATAAACCTGAAAAGTGTGTCCTCTAGGATGAGCTTCATCAATGGTAGTATAGATTGGGGAGTAGTTTCTCTCGGACAAGAATTACCTTAAAACCTCATAGTTAATCTATGGATGGCAGTGGTTGAGACCATTGAGACTTAGAGTCTTTTATGATTATATCTAGGGTATCTTTAGTTATTGTTATGTATCATATCTTTTTGAAATACCGCTATTTTATGAGGTAATTACTATTGATGCTTTATGCTTAGTGATTTTGGGGTTTCCTACTGGGTATTGTTATAATAACACATGTATGGATTTTTCCTTTACATTCCATGACTTTTGAAGAAGAAAAACCTTTTCAAAGATTCATTGGAGGACTAGGAGTCGGTGGATCATAGTTGGACTAGAAAACAAAAGGTGTATACCGGTGTTGCATTTGAAAGCAGTCCCATCCTTCTAAGTAGGTCAAAATTTACTTTTATGTAATGGGTGGGAATGTATTTGGCCACTTTTATGATTTCTTATACTTTATTTTGTAATCTGATTGTGGGATTATAGATGTATACATGCATTTTTTTAGTTATTTTACATTTCATCATTATAAGGGATTATATATGTGAGAATGTTTATAGGTACTTTAGGATAATTCCTCCCATATGTGAGATATGCATACATGGTGCCAGTCACCAATCCTTGGCCTATTGGAGGTGGGATTGGTCTAGTTACAACATGAGCCCCTTTGGGTTGGGTCGTGAAAGTGTGTTATAAGAGAAATACTCAACCTGAAGTGTTATGACACTACTTGGGATAAGATGTAAGATCCAAAAGGATTTATATCCTTGAAAAGGATTTTGTTATATTAGTTTGTAATTTTATCAATAGTTTTAGTGTTTCAAGTTCATATTTCAGGATAGGGACTCCAATATCGGTGCGGAGAATGATGTATCCATTCAACACGACACTGATTACCTTCTTTTTGACTCGGTACATGAACACACTAGCATCTAGGAAAACTTTGGTACATGAATCATAAAGGAATGAGTTATGGTTTTCAATTTTCTTCTTGAGTCATCTCAGCAGATATACTCACTGACCAGGGTATATCTTATCTTCTTTCAGGATATATCCATGATGAAATCCAACGAGGTTTCCACAAAAGGATCAAGAGTTTGAATTGATGAGTGACGATTCCTCCTTGAAGGGGCTTAGTCATGAGGTTTTGTTTCAAAAATATGGTAATCATGTGTCACTTTCTTCTATTGATCATTTTTTAGAAAAATCCAGTGGTTCCGGTAGATACAATACACTGGACTAAGTTGTGGATTGAAATTTTGGTGATATATGATGATATTCATGGTTAGAGCATGTATCATGAGCTTTTTAGGTAGGTATTTCTTAGGATGTGTGGTCATAACGACATTCCAATAATAGGAATGTGAAATAGGTCATGAAATAAGAGGTTTATTCAAACACCTCAAGGATAGATCAATTATCTAAGGATGATACATTTCTATGCTTGTGATGGAAGATAAAATATCACGTGGGATTTTCCTACCCATTGTGTAGTGGTCACTGAGGAGGAAAAAACCACATAGGTAGAGGAAATGGTTTAGGAATGAGGGTCTATGGGGCGACATGTGTGATGGAGGATCAGGGGGAGTAGTAGAAGGTGGAAGGTTCTTTTGATTGATGCTACCAATACCACCCCCTGGTGGACCACTCCAAGCTCAGGTAGCTGGTAGTCAGAATCTTTAACAACTAATGGCAGTGTAGGTTATTTCCCTAGAGGCTCTATAAGTATTTCAAGGTATGATCTGTGTTCCTTATAATCATATTTTAGTACTATTAGATATAGGTATGAGCCACTCTTTTTCCTCCTTTTTTTGAGTTATTTTTGATGGATAAACATTTCTTTATTGGAGACCTATTTTGGTGATGTATGGAGTGACTTTTGACATGTAAGGAAGGGGAGAAAATTACCCCAATGAGAAGTGTTCTTGATACATGATTTAAAAATATACAGGAAATTCAATTCCACCCTAAACGAATAACATCAAGGTTTAGTGGATGAGTTCCTTTAACATATGTGTTTGGAGTTGTTTGTTGTGATAATATGTCAAAGCAATCCATATATTTGGTAAAATATGGAAAAGGGGAAGAATTGGTTCCAAGATATATGAGTTTACAAAGGATTTGAGTGTGGTTTGATGTATGATTTTTATACTCACTACCTGAGTTTTAGTTTTCACACAAAGTTATGAGCCAATTATCCCTGAGCATATCACTTATTTAAGGCATAGTGATACTAGTGGATCCTTTTTATCAACCCTTGTGTTTTATGACCCTGTAGATAGGATCAATGATTAAACACTTTAACCAATTGAGTGAACTCACTATGGGAGGATAGATATAGATATCCTCAAATGGAATATCTTCATAGTGGCACTGAGACCATATGATTGTTCCCTTAGTATGGAATGATTCCCTCTTACCCATGCTCATTTGTTTTCCACTAGTGAGTGTGGAAGTGTTTTCGGCTAGTTGGGATTGATTTTTACTCCTCTAATAAGGAGTGATCCCAGGGAGAGATAAATGAGATCATGTGAAAGAGTTTATTACTAACTACTTATTAGTTGCTCAGTGATACATTTTCAACAATGGATGATGTGGGATTTTATTTTCCTTTATTTGTGGTAGAGTATGGGGATGTCCTTCCTAAGAATGTTACTAGTTTACATCCCCATTAATAGTCAGTTTTCTATATATACTTTCACCATAGGTGACCTGATATATATGTTATCATATTGGATGAAACTATGCGTATGTGATATCTGGGTGTGTGGTTGGAGGATTCTATAGGTAAGGGGTTTTATAAGACCTAGTGTTTTTTCCTAGGATTCCCTGGGTTTTCATCCAAGAGGAAGATATACGCTTGAGGTTGGGTGTGAATTGGTTTTACTTGATCCAGATTACATGAGGAAGAGTATCCACTCCCAAGAATCATTTAGTTCTTTGACTAGTGGTTTGGGCTGAAGTGGTTCTCAGAGTTTGACATCGAGATAGTTTATCATCAACTCTAGCTATGGAGTAGGATATACCAAAAGTGGCTTTCCAATGCCACTGCAGTTGTTTTGATCTCATAGTGATACCCTTTGGTGAGTTTTACATTATAACAGAATCATGAGACTTATATACTAGATCCTTAACCATTTTATGGTCTAGTTCAATGTGGTATTCTTTTATGAAATCCATTTGTGCTCGATGTCTGAGTTTTATCATATGATACACATGTGTATGGTGCAGTTTACATCCAGTCGATAGTTGTTACCTCACTGATTATTCAGAAATCATGGGAGGAATAACTTTGGGATATCTATTTTGATATTTTCCATGACCCTATATCTACTAGATATGTTCCTGATGGGTTTTCTAAAGGTGAAAATCTTTTCATCCTTGTTTGATGATGAATGGTGAGACTATTCATGCTTCTAGAGGTGGTACTGAGGATGTTGTTTTCACTTAGCAGTAAATCTGGTGGAGTTGATGTTGTAATGAGATCTATTGAAATCAGTTAGTCATCCAAGGGAGTTACAACATGATTTCAAGATAAAATATTATTGTATAACCTATATAAGGGTGATGAATAATATAGTTTTTTGGAGATTTTCGGGATACCTATGCATATAAGATATAGTCTGGGTTATTGGAATTCACTTAATCATCATTATAGACCATGATTCTTACTTCACATCATGACTAGGGAAAGGATGTGGGAAGCCTTTGAGGGATCTATTTTAGTTGATCATAGTGTTTTACACTAATATACTAGTTAGGTAAAGTTGACCATTTAAGTTCTAATAAACATTCTTCATGTTCTCATGTTAGTTTTGGGATTTAGTTGGGTGAATCAACTACCATCAGTGGAGTTTGTGTGTCATAGTGACTACCACTCCACCACCAATTTAGAAACTTTTTTAGGCCATGTATGAGAGACCTTGAAGGTAACTGTTATACTAGTTGTAGAGAGTGGGTAAAAGTAATTGGGTCCAAGTTTTGGTGCTAGTGGTAGTTGTAAAGGTACAATTTATCTATGGGTAGGTGAGAACTGCCTATAAATGTGAGGATTTATTGATGAACCAATGGAATAGGGATTTGGTGTTTGAAAGATTCATATTTCTTTCCACAGTGTTCGATTATCTTTGGGGTTCTTAGGCCCTTTATTTTTCCTACTTCTATGTCAGGTTCGTGAGGTGCTGTACTACTTAACCTCTTTACCAAAATCGTTATTCCTTCTTGGTGTTGTCCCCTTATCATAGTTGATGAGGTATGTGCACGAATCCTTGCATGAAATCAACCTGGTTAAGATGGGGCATGATAGTGGAGTTTACTTTATCATGAATCCAATGGTTTTGAGAGCCAACTGAGAAATACCCTTCATGGGAAAGTATTTTTCTTGGCTTCATGTTTATTGATTTCACAAGAAACCTTCAAGAGAACTCATGGGAGTAGGTGACTAGTTGAGAGTTTAGTATCCCCACATTTTTTTAGTATGTGTTTTTAAGGGTTGAAAATCCTTGAAGAGGGGAATAATTTAATGTCACAATTTTTTCCATGTAAGACTTTGTAATATTTTTTGGAATATTTCTGGATATAGGAACTAAGATAGTGATAGATTTTGAGGAATGCTGGCCCAAAATTAATATTTTAAAAATATTAAAAACATTAATATCACACATGTGTAATTTTCCTAAAAAAGTGGAATAAATCCCAAATAGATTATTGGATCATAAATATGAGATGAATGTTGAGTTAAGAATTTGGGGTTTACCCTAGGTGAGACATAATCTTTGTGGTCATCGAAAGTTTCAGTGAAGTTCTATCATGGTCACAAATAATAAAATAAATAATTTTAATCAATTTATTTCTTTATTTTGATATCGCGACCTATAATTATCTATTGAAAAAAGGCTATTACTAATCCCTAGGGTTATTTGCATAACTTAGGGATTCATAAGATCTGTTTGAGACAAACAATTGGTAGATCGTTGGCCGACAATATCATATCGAGATTAGTTCAAGGATCATGCACCAATGCAGCTTGTGGATATCATCAATGATAATGATGTAAAATCATTCTTACTTAGTGACTGATCCAAATAAAGTTATCAAGTTTGTTTTATGTATATTTATCCCTATTTTATTATCCTATGATAATTGAAAATCCATAAACTAAATAATTGATTGACAGATTAATAGTATTGATGGTTTGGGTTTTCTTATCCAAGATTTAGGAGATAATAGTTATGTGTATTGATTTAATTATCTATTATCTCATCACCATATGAAAACTGATCGAGTCGAACACAAATAGTGGTCAAGGTATGTTCCCTGTGTTTTTGTTTTATGGTTTCCCCCCTCTATTATACACATGTTCTTTGTCGACATTCTTTTGGACAACAGTTCAATGAATACATAGAAGATGATAATTACACATTCTATATTTTATTAAAGGGATCATTTATGTGGATCTAGTTTTAGGATCAAGGATTGAATTTTGGTGTGTGGAAACGATGAGTGACTAGGGTCATATTTAAGATCCCCAATTCAGGCATGGTGTACAATAGTTGTGAGGTGTGATAATGACCATTTCCGAATTGACAAAAAGTCTAGAATCTAGATGATGGTTATGGATGGACTCAAATAGATCAATATACATATTATTTGGTGATTTTGAAGGTATATTAGATGAAATCGGGAAGAGTGGGAAAAGACGCATGAAGAATCTTGTGGGTTGTTTGAAAAACCCAACTACATGGTGTGTAGTCTATAAAAACAGATTCCATGTAGTACCCTTTATATAATGCTATGGTTTCCACATATAGATAAGGATTACATGACACGTGACATGTGTCATATGCTACATGACCGTTAGCTAAACTACTCAACATATACATGGGTACACACCTAAGAGGTAATGCAGTGTTACACGCCATGTGTTCTAAGTCACACACCATGTTACTCTTGGAAGATTGATTGGAATGTACATAGAGTACATTCCCAAGTGTACATGTGGCCCCACACACCATTTACTTAGGAATTGAATGGGTAGGATGGAGTACATAGGTATATCCATGCACTCAGATGCATCCAAGTACACATGCATGATCTAGTGTATACGAGAATGGGAATAACCAAACACCAAGTTATATATTGAAATATAAATATTTTGTAACTTATGGGAAACATCATATATTTATTAAAGGTGAATTCCATCGAAATGAGAGACATGGAAAATTACATGATTTGTGAAACATTTCTTGTACTCATTGGGACACACCATTTACTCCTTTTAGGATCAGTTGGATTCATATTTCTTGTCATATCTGCTTTGTTGTGAGCTTATGTGTGATTCCTTGGACTAGTATTAGTTGATTGTGTTCCCTTTTGTCCATTTTTATGGGGGGTTTATTGCATCATCCCATTCCCATCATAGAGGGTGATCCCTTTGCATCTTCCTACTGGTCAGCATAGTGTGGGAGAGCTCCCTTATTCTACAATGAGTAGTCTCAGTCCACCTCAACTGATTATTCAACGGCTTGGAGAATGTATCCCTTTGAGAGGCCTAGATAAATCCTCATTTTCCTAGATATTTTTTGTAATTATAATTACCAATATTTATAGAAGTGTCAATACCCTATCTATGAGGATGTTTCCCGTAGGGTTCGGTGTCCTCCTAGTGACCCCTGAGAATTTCCCCTAACTGTATATGGAGATCTGATCTTTTAGATGAGAAGTATTCTGATCATGGGTTTTTCTTGAATGATCCCTATTTGTATCATTTTCTACTATTATTTTCTTGAATTTTTGAGTCTGACCTCTGGGTTGTGTGCCATCAGGGAATGTATAGCTTAGGGAGATGTTCCTCTAGAAAAAGCATTACCTTGAAACCTCACAGTGGTTCTATGGATGGAAGTGGGTGAGACCTTTGAGGCTCATAATATTTTATGATTATATCTTGGATATCCTTTATTGTAATTATGTCCCGTATCATGTCAACATATCTATATTTTATGATCCGACTACTCTTGATTTTTTATTTTTAGGGATTTTGAGGTGTCCTACTGGGTATTTTTATATTCACCCCTATACAGGATCTTCCCGCACATGTCATATCTTTTTTAGAAAATTTATCTTTTAATGGAGACCTTATAGGACCACAAAAAGGTGAAGATTAGTTGGTATTAACAGACCGAGGTGTGTACCAATGTTGCATTTGGAAGAATTCCACTCCTTCTAAGCAAGACATACTTTACTTTTGAGTTTTGGGTGGGCATGTATTTGGCCCCTTTTTTTTCTTTCCATTAATTTATGGCATACCATTATTATGGGATTATAGATGTAATTATCAGTCATTTTAAATTTCAACATTGAATGGGCTAAGAGATGTGTGTATGTGTACATGCACCTTGGGATAATGCCTCCCATGTGTGTGATAAGCCTACTCGGTACTGGTCTCCATCCCTTGGTATATTAGAGGTGGGTTTGGGGTAGTTACAGATCAATACCCTTCGAGTTGGGTTATGAAATTTGTTTTATAATGTAATAATTTTATGTTTCTTATAATTCCATCTTAAATAATTCATCTTAGAAGACATATCCCACAAGAATCATACTTAATTTCATCATAACCACTAACCAAGTCAATATTATAAAGACCAGAAAGATACAAGATGTCTAATATTTTTTACATAAGAAAAAATTTCAAGTTTCTTTTTATGTAATTGATAACTATTTTTGAATCCATGAAATTTAATTTCTTAGGACCACTTTAACACTATACACATAAGGGGACATTTTATAAAATAGAAGGTCTGGAGGAAATGAGCTAAAGTAATCTCATAATTAATCTTCTTAAATCTACTTCATTTACACTTTTACCTTTAGTATCCTTCCTAAGATTTGTTGCTACCAATATTGGAATGAACACTTATTTTGATTCAACCATTCCAAATTTGATAAATAATTTGTTTTCATACTTTTATTGGGATATAAAACAAATTATTCCTCTTGTGTCACTTGTAATCCCAAAAGGTACCTCATTTATCCTATTTTGAAAATCGCAAAATTATTACTCATTATTTAGAAAATTATTTACAATAACTATCTTAAAAACCTGTAAAGATGATATCATTAACATATAAAATAAAAATTATTGTACAATATTTCATTTCTCTTATTAAAAGGCTGTTTTCCACGTTTTCTTTTAGGAACATAATAATTCTTAAAAAACCACTTAAATTTGATTTCTAGTATGTAGGGGCTAGTTTTAGACCATATAGCGTCTTATTCAGCTTTTAAACCATCGATCCATCATTACCATGAACAAATCCATTAGGCTTATCAATAGAAAGTTTTTCTTATATACGACCATTCAAGAATCCCAATTTTACATCTATTTTATATATTTTGTTTTGATCATGAGTTGTAACTACTAGGAATATTTTTATAGCTCCCAATAATGTAATAGGTCCCAAAGTATCTTCAAATTTAATACCTTCAACATGTGAATATCCATTAGATAATAGTTTGGATTTATTCCATGATATTTCCCAATTATGATTAACTATGATTCTAAATACCCACTTTTTTCTAATATTTTTTTTCTTTAGTCATAGAAAAATATCTTAAGTGGAATTTATCTCAGTCAAATCTAGTTAATCATTCTTAGTATCAACACATTATTTTTTCTTGATAGATTCAAAAACTGAATGTAGTTCCATTTATGAGATAATAGATACCTGGTCACCAAGACTCAATATTTTTATGGTTGAAAGTAGAGTTGTAATGACTCAGATTTTACATGTATTATTTTTAGATTTTGTAAGGATTATTTTCAAGACCAGGTGATGAGACGACATGAAATTATGAGACCCAGTGTGCCCATAATATATGTTTGAAATATATTAAATAGCATGCATGTGTAGTTTTCCTAAAAAAGTGAAATATCATATAAATAGATCTCCATATCAGAAATATGAGAGCACCATTGATTTTAGAATTTGGAGTTTACCCTAGGTGTGACATAGCCTTGGTTCATGTAGGGAATTTGTAGAAAATTCATGACAGTCCCATAAATGAATAAAATAATTAAAATAATTATTTTATTTTACTTTGGTAACTTAGATACCTCACCTATTTTATAAATATATGATTACAATGAATTATTAGTTCTATCTTCTAAAACCTTGAGATCTAGAGGACCATTAGAGAGCATCGAATGAGATTTCATTGGTAGATAATGACCAAATCAGAGATTGTTTATCAGTGTGAGACAGAATCAATGGATCATGCCAATGATCATGAAGCATCTCCATTATTCATTAACAATCAATAAAAATTAAGGTGTGATGTTTTTTTGATTGGATTCTTACCTTGTTCATAATTTTTATGATGAACGTGGATCAATTGACCAATAGATTGATTCATAGATTTGTTATCTTGTAGGATAGGTTTATTTGTGGGGATTTTATCTGGGGAATTAATTTGGGATTATTTATTCTTCATTTTTATTTTAATGGTGATGGATTGTGTCTAACATGAACATTGGCCAAGGTTCCTTCATCATGTTTATTCTTATGCATTTCTCCCCCAATTCTTTGTTCACCATGATCATTCTTCAATTGGCTCATAGCTTAACATCCACCGATGAATCAATAATTTCACACCCGATTCTTGGCACAATGATTTGATATTGTAGATATGATATCAACATGGTATTATAGCAGTGTGATAAAGGAAGTGGCGGTGAATCATAAGGTTTTGGATACTTGATTTCATTTTCTTCAACGTGCAATTATGAATTATGTGCAAATACATTTTCCAAAAAGATTTGATTCTGAAATGTGTTGTTCGATTGACATTGAGGCTCAAACAAGATGTTTAATTAGTTTTATAGAAAGACTCTCATCCAGATCAATGAACGGAGGAAGAAAAAATAGACGCAGAAACTAGATATGAGAATCTGGGCAATTTACGATACACAACATGTAATGTGGAGCCACATGCTATGTAGGACCATCTTAGTAATGGCTAGGGTTAAGGGAGGGAGATAATTTTAACTTGGTGTTTGGTACCCTTTGGTGAACTAGTCATGTACCTTAGAGGGTAAACAAACATGGGTTGGAGTACATGGGTTGGGGAACACTATGTACTCCCCTACGCGAACATGACCTGAACAAGTACATGGGATAATCCATGTACCGGTACATGGAAAGAGTACATGGGAAAGCTTCATTCTATGTACTATTACATGGACATGACATGAGATTAATTACAGTTACACAAGTAGGAAATGAGGGGCATGTTACTCTACTACATTTTGTCTTATATTAAAATATTATCTTGGATCTCTTTTCCTTTTTATCTTCAACATGTTTTGTTATGGTGTGTTATATTAATCTATTCCCAGAGAGTTAGTATGGAATCACCTCCTAATCCTAGGAATATTATCCCTTAATAATGAATTATTTGATAGATTTATTAGAATCTTTATGTGTGGCATGGAGTGATATCCTTTATTTATATTCATTCCCTAGGTGGAGTTCTTGGTATCTTCATTACCGACATAATGTGGGCGTCGATCCTATACTTAGAAAGTTAATAAAGATTGAGTTATTGGTATACCACATCACATTGGGATTGATCCTTATATGTGTGTCGTATCTCTCTTTGGACTTTCAGCATATACTTCTTATGATGGGACCTGATGAGTAGTTCCTCTCGGATGGAAATCCTTATTTTTATCAGACTCAGGAGTGTGTTCTCTTAGATATGTGCTACATGGAACCTTCATGCTATAATCCTAGGATGGTTAATACGGGTGTGACTTACCTTTAGACTTTATTTATTGTTGAGTATATCTGGATACTCTTATTATATGTTCTATAGACATATACATATGTATCACTAGATGTATTCCCTTTCTTGTATACTATGTGGTTTTGGGGTGTCCAAATGGGTATTTTTATACTCACTCCTCCTAGTTATTTTTCCTGCATGTGTCATGTCTTGTACAGAAGATTGAACTTTTGATAGAGTCCAAGATAAACTAGTACCAGATGGATCTTAGTAAGAATAGATAGATTTAAGTTTGTTACTACGGTATCTTGAAGTCATTCCCTAGTTTACTTTCAAGTTATAATTGTTTTTATAATCTTTGTGGAGGGATTTTATTTTTCCTTATTTACATTCCTTTACTTATTTTCATACTATAGTTGTGTGATATAGATGTATTCGTGAATAATTGTTCAGTGGTTTTTTACATTTGAACATTGTACAGGCTTGGAGATGTGTGCGTGTGTACATGTACTTCAGATTATGCCTCCCATGTTAGTGATATACATTCTCTATTCTAATCTCTTGCCCCTGACCTATTTGAGGTGGGTTTGAGGAGTCATGGAATGAGCCCCATTGGGATTTATTATGATAGAGTGGTATTAGAGTGGTCAATACTACCTTAGGAGTGGATTCTATGATATTGGTTTGGGTAGAAAATGATAAGTGTTTTAGGTTCAGATTTCAAGCCTAAGACTTCAGTATTTGTGCATCATCTGATGTATCCATACACCAAGACTCTAATCACCTGATTTTGTAGTTGGTACTTTAGAACACCGGTTTCATGGAAAACATTGGTACTTGAATCATATGTTAATGATTTGTGGTTTCCACGTCCTTTTTGAGTCATCTTTGTAGATATACTCATTGACTATGGTGCATATTGTTTACTTTTAGGATGCCTCCGAAATGAATGCTAGCTATGATTTAGCACCATTATCATGAGGATGATCCCCTCAATGACGAGTCATCAATACAGGGACTAGTTCTAGATGTTCTACCTCAAGGTGTTGCATCAGTTATACCAACACCTATTGAACAACACATGGTACTCAGAGTACCACCCGATGAGATGTGCATGTTGAGCGCACTTTATGAGTTTTAGTGATAGAGACCCCTTAGGTCTTGATATGAGCTCGAACCAAAGATGGATAATGATTGGATTATGGTGGTGACCTAAGTTTTCTCTCTGGTTAGGACACTAGTAGATCAGATGGTGGTCCTGGCGATGAGCCTACCTCATGGATTTGTTGAAATATTGTGGGGTTAGTGCCCCAGTCTTACAATGAGGTTACTCTACCGTAGTCAGAGTTCAAGCATTTATTCAGAGAGGAGCTCTATCTAGCTATGATAAGGGATGTACATATCTAGGAAATTCTACACTAGTAGTAGGGCATCACGATAGTATATGTGTATTCATCTAGGATTTTCAACCTCTCCCGTTACTCTATGTATATGGTTTGGGATTATTTTCTCAAGGATCACACCTTTAAGTGATGTTTGGGTAGAGAAATCCAATAAAAGTTTATTCCTCTATGAATTCCTATATACGGTATGGTTTTAGAGAGATCTTTGGTGGTAGAGAGTTTCTTTATTGAGTAGATACAACCAGTGGTTTCCAGTTCCAGGAACATAAGAGTAGATACCTTGACATTAGGATGATGATATTAGTCCCAGGGACTTAAAAGTGCTAGAAGTTTCTGGAGGAGGTCCTAGGATAGAGGGTTTATGGCTCCGGGATCTCAAGATGGATCTAGTCTTCCCATAGTGAGGTGGTTCAACCCATGTGATGATAGGGGATATCGTGCATTAGATTGTGTGACACATCATACATCTGTTAGAGATACCATGGATGGACCACTAAGGTAGATACAATGGTAGGTAATGATTGGTTCTCAAGGATATGGACATGGAAGAGGAGTTGGGAGAGCATCAGGAGGTGTTATGGGCTTTTACTTATTACCACCATACCCCCAGATGGTCCTTGGAAGGCTCAGGGAGTTAGGGGACTGGAGAGGGGACATCTGTAGGCGGTAAATGATTATGACCTAGAGGCTCTGGTAATGACTTGAGGTATGATCTATGTGTTTTATAACTAATATGAAATATTGATAGATATAGGTTATAGTCATTCCTTTCTTACTACATATATTTTATGGTACTTAGAGATTCTATTTGAGGGCTTGGATCAAACCTTACGCTTGGAGACCCCAACAAGAGATAACTCAATAATCAAAAACTTGTCCCGAAGATGTGACCATACTCTTGGTGGAGAGAGATTCGATTGGGATCTCTTTGCAGTAATAATGAGGACTTATGAAATCATTATTGGTATAGAAAATCTATTCATAGTTCATGCCCATATTGACTATTTCAGGAGGAGGATGCAGTGTGTATGTAATGATCAAACCTGGTTCACCTCTGTTGGTGAAAAAAAACCCAATCAGTGAAGGATGGACTCAGGAATGGGAGGGTGTAGATGATTACTCATCAGTTGTCTAGACATACCCTCTGTACGTTGGATATAATGAGTTCTTAGTTTTCTACAGTGGTGGAAGAGTATGAGTAAGACTTCCCTGAGGATGTTCCAGGTTTACCTCCATGCCATGAGATATAATTCTTCATTGATATACACCATAGGATGGAAAAAATATATGATTTATCATATCGTATGTCTCCCACAAAGCTTTGTGAACTGAAATTATAGTTGTAGGAATTATAGAGGAAGGTATTTTTCAGACCCAGTGTTTCACCCTAGGTATCCCCAAATCTTTTTTCCATGAATGTGTATGGGAGATTTAGGTTGTCTGCAGACTACCATTTCTTGAACCAACTGACCGTGAAGAAAAATTATCCACTACTAAGGATTGATGAACTCTTTTATTAGTTGATAGGGTCACGATTTTTCTCAAAGGTTGACCTTAGGTTAGGCTATCACTAACAATGTGTTTGAGACAAGGATATACCGAATTAAACATTCAAGTATTTCTATGACCGCTATGAGTACATGGTGATTCCCTTTGGCATGAAAATACCCCCAATAGTGTTCATGTGACTCATGAAACATATATTTTAGATTTCCTTAGATCGGTTTATAGGAGTTTCCATCAACGATATCCTTGTGTACTTGACATCTGAGGAGGATCATGCAAGACACTTGAGGATTATTCTGGATGTAATCCAAGAGCACCATCTTTACACAAAGCTCTCAAAATTTCATGTTCTAGATTCTAGCAGTCTACTTTCTGGGACACGTTATCTTAGTAAATGGAGTAGTAGTGGACCCAGCCATGGTCGAGGTAGTGTTTTCTTGGGAGCCACCCAAGAGTATGATAAAGGTGAAAATTTTCCATGGATTGGAAGGACATTACCATAGATTCATACCTGATTCATCTAGGATATCAACAACCATGACTAATTTGACATGACAGGGACATCTTTCATGTGGAAAAGGAGGTTCCAAAAATATTTTCAGCAGTTGATACTGAGTTTGATGAGTGCTCCCATCTTGAGATTTTTAGAGGTGGGTGTTAAGTACATAGTGTTCTATGATGCACTAGGAACCGAGATTGGCTGTGTTCTAAGGTAGAGGTAGTTGGTGATTTTCTATGGTTCACATCAGTTGAAACCACATGAGAATAAATATATGACCAATTTTATTGAGTTAGGATCAGTAGTATTAACACTAATGATGTGGAAATACTACCTGATGGGTGTGTAGTTTATCTTCTATTACAATCACATGAGTCTCAAGTATATCTTTTCTCAAAAGGATATTAAATCAAGATAGAGGTGATGGTTAGAGTTCCTTAAGGACTGTGAATTATAAATTTTATACAAATATAGGAAGGGGAACGTGGTAGCATATGATCTCAACATGAGATCTTGTTTGTAGTTGCTGAATGAGAAATCCTAGAAGTTGTTCTTTTTTCTATTATAATTCATGGATGGAGATGGAAAAAATTAACTCCAATAGATGGTTTTCACCCTTATTATTTTTCATTGAGGTTGGGTGTCACAACATGGGGATACCAATTGTGAGACCTTACATACTCAGATATCGAATAGACATTCTCCCAATAGATTTTCTAAAGGCAGGGAGTATGTCGTTCTTTTTAAAGGATGCACGATGGTAACCGTAATGTTGTGGGAGGAGGTTCTGGGAGGGCTTGATACATATCTTTTTGTGGTAAATCCATGTGTGGAAAATATGTACTAGGAACTATGAAACCAATTTTAGTTTCTTGGGATGAAAGAATGAGTTGCAGAGTTTTTCTCTCAATACCTTACTTTTTAGCAAGTGAAGGCTGAGAACCAAGTTCGAGAGGGATTAACTCAACCCATTGAGGTGCCAGAATAGAAGTGGGTTGGGATATCCATAGACTTCATTATGGTACTAACATTTATATATAGGTGAAAATATTCCATCTGGGTGATCATAGACCGACACACCTTGTCAGACCATTTCCTAGATATTCAGTAGTGAAGTTCAGTAGAGATATTGTGACGCCTCTACATTCACGAGATAGTATGACTATATAGAGTTCATCGATGATAGTTTCTAACTGTGATTCTCGCTTCACATCCTAATTGGGGAAGGGATTGCATGAGTCATTTGGGACTCAGTTATGCTGGAGCATAGTGTTTCACCCCCAAACAGATGGCTAGATAGAGTAGACCATTCTAGTTTAGGAGGACATGATACAGGCTTCATATTAGACTTTCCCCATAGTTGGGAGGATCACATAACATTGGTGGAGTTTTCATACAACAACAGTTACCATTCCACCATTATTATGGAACCTTTTGAGGATTTTTATGGGTGACCCTATAGGCCACCACGTTTCTAGACTAACCCACGAGAGTAGACACTTACGGGCCTAGGTTTGGTAAGAGAATCTATCCAAAAGGTGAAAATCATCAAAGAGAAAATAAAGACTAAATAGAGCCTCATACGTCTTATGATGATAGATGCTGGAGGCCTTTGGATTTTGAGGTAGAAGAACATTTGTTTCTACAAGTTTCACCTTGACATGGATAATGGAGATTTATCTAGGGAATAAATATTTCTCTGAGATTCATTATCCCTTTTTATATACTACATAGAGTTGGAAAGGAGTCATACCTCTTAGATTTACTACTATAGTTAGACCAAGTACACGACGTCTTCCACATGTCACAATAGAGGAGGTAAATGCATGACAAATCACAAGTTATTGACTGGGGTGACCTGGACATCTAGGATGTAGATTCCTTTGCTGAGTAGCAGTAGAGATCGATGATCAGTAGAAGGATATCCTTTATGGGTGAGATATTACTTTAGTGCATGTCCTATGTCATCATAGGAATCTCTAGGAGAGAATATGGGAGTTGGAGGCTCAGATATGTGCTCAGTACCCACATCTCTTTCTGTAAACCTTGTTTTGTGTACCCACATCTCTTTTGTGTAACGCTTGTTTTGTATAGATTATTTTTGAGGCCAAGTGTACTGGGAATAAATTTTTGAAATATTTTAAATATATTAAATAGCACACACACACACAGTTTTCCTCAAAAAGTGTAATAAATTATAAATAGTGACCCATATAAAAAATATGAGGGCCCTATTGAGTTCATAATGATGAGTTTACTGTTGGAATGACATAATCTTGGTCAGCATTGGGAATTTTTATAAAAGTCATCACAACCGTAGAAACAAATAAAATAATTACATAAATTATTTTACTTTATTTTGATGGAACAACGACCTAACCTCTTTTATAAATACATGGTTATGGGGAATTCCTAGGTTTATCCTTTAAAACATATAGATCCAGAGGACCACTGGGGAGTGTTGAAAAAGATTCCAATGGTGGATGAAGACCAAATTAGAGAATGATGACCAGTGCGATCCGGAATCAGAGGATATTTCCCAAGATCACAAAAAGTTATGTTATTCATTAGTGATCAATCAAAATTGATGTACGATGTTTTTTTATTGGATTCTTACCCCGTTATTAATTTTTAGGATAAATTCAAATCAGTCGATCAACAGATTGATTCATAGATCAATCATTTTGAAGGATAGGTTTATTTGTGGTGATTTTATTGAGATAATTATTTTGTGATTATTTATTATTCATTGTAATTTTAATTATGATAGATTGAGGCCTACACGAACATTGGATGAGGTTCATTCATCATGTATGTGGTTGTGTATTTCTCCCTTGATTCTTCGTTCATCAAAAACATTCTTCATTTGGACCACAACTTGATATCACTTGATAAAATCAATCAATGTGTACTTGATTCTTAATGAAATGATTTTATATTGTAAATATGAGATTGGAATGACATGTGGGTGGAGTGAAGATGGAAGCAGTGGTGAAGTAGAAGGTTTTTGATACCCAATTTTTCATTCTTCAGCGTGCAATTATGAAAGATGTGTAGATTCGTTTTCTAAACCGATTTGATGCTAAAATGTGTTTGACTAATAGTGAGGCTCAGATGAGATGTTTCCTTGGTTTCCCAACAAGATTCATGAACAGATCAATGACCAGAGGTGTGGAAATGGATACAGAAACCAGATCTGATAATCTAGAAAATTCTATGATACACGATGTGTAATGTAGATCAACACATCACGTGGGCCTCTCCTAGCAGAGGATAGGGTTACGAGAAGGATATAAGTATCACACAGCATGTGACCTTGTCATATGACGTGTGGTCCACTTTGGTGAACTCAACATATACCTTAGAGGGTACACATACACAAGTTAGAGTGCACGAGTTAGGGAATGTCGTATACTCTCATGCACAGACATGATTTGGACAAGTACATGGGATAAGCTCTGCACCGGTACACGGGAAAGCCTCACGCTGTGTACTATTACAAGGACATGACATGAGAAATGGGATATTTACATGGGAAAGAACTAGGGTCATTGGAAATGGTGTGTAACCCTAATAGATGTCATGTACTCTTAAAATGTTGGCTTGGATCTCTTGTAGCCTGTATCTTCAAAAAGTTTCAGTAGGGTGTGTTCCCCTTATCCATTCCCTAAGGGTTAGTATGGAATAACCTCATACTCCTAGGAAAATGATCCCTTTAGGATGAATTATTTTAAAGAGTTACCAGAATCATCATGTGAGGCCCATCGTTAGATCCTCTATTCATCTTCATTCCCTAAGAGTAGATACCTTGACATTAGGATGATGATATTAGTCCCAGGGACTTAAAAGTGCTAGAAGTTTCTGGAGGAGGTCCTAGGATAGAGGGTTTATGGCTCCGGGATCTCAAGATGGATCTAGTCTTCCCATAGTGAGGTGGTTCAACCCATGTGATGATAGGGGATATCGTGCATTAGATTGTGTGACACATCATACATCTGTTAGAGATACCATGGATGGACCACTAAGGTAGATACAATGGTAGGTAATGATTGGTTCTCAAGGATATGGACATGGAAGAGGAGTTGGGAGAGCATCAGTAGGTGTTATGGGCTTTTACTTATTACCACCATACCCCCAGATGGTCCTTGGAAGGCTCAGGGAGTTAGGGGACTGGAGAGGGGACATCTGTAGGCGGTAAATGATTATGACCTAGAGGCTCTGGTAATGACTTGAGGTATGATCTATGTGTTTTATAACTAATATGAAATATTGATAGATATAGGTTATAGTCATTCCTTTCTTACTACATATATTTTATGGTACTTAGAGATTCTATTTGAGGGCTTGGATCAAACCTTACGCTTGGAGACCCCAACAAGAGATAACTCAATAATCAAAAACTTGTCCCGAAGATGTGACCATACTCTTGGTGGAGAGAGATTCGATTGGGATCTCTTTGCAGTAACAATGAGGACTTATGAAATCATTATTGGTATAGAAAATCTATTCATAGTTCATGCCCATATTGACTATTTCAGGAGGAGGATGCAGTGTGTATGTAATGATCAAACCTGGTTCACCTCTGTTGGTGAAAAAAAAACCCAATCAGTGAAGGATGGACTCAAGAAAGGGAGGGTGTAGATGATTACTCATCAGTTGTCTAGACATACCCTCTGTACGTTGGATATAATGAGTTCTTAGTTTTCTACAGTGGTGGAAGAGTATGAGTAAGACTTCCCTGAGGATGTTCCAGGTTTACCTCCATGCCATGAGATATAATTCTTCATTGATATACACCATAGGATGGAAAAAATATATGATTTATCATATCGTATGTCTCCCACAAAGCTTTGTGAACTGAAATTATAGTTGTAGGAATTATAGAGGAAGGTATTTTTCAGGCCCAGTGTTTCACCCTAGGTATCCCCAAATCTTTTTTCCAAGAATGTGTATGGGAGATTTAGGTTGTCTGCAGACTACCATTTCTTGAACCAACTGACCGTGAAGAAAAATTATCCACTACTAAGGATTGATGAACTCTTTTATTAGTTGATAGGGTCACGATTTTTCTCAAAGGTTGACCTTAGGTTAGGCTATCACTAACAATGTGTTTGAGACAAGGATATACCGAATTAAACATTCAAGTATTTCTATGACCGCTATGAGTACATGGTGATTCCCTTTGGCATGAAAATACCCCCAATAGTGTTCATGTGACTCATGAAACATATATTTTAGATTTCCTTAGATCGGTTTATAGGAGTTTCCATCAACGATATCCTTGTGTACTTGACATCTGAGGAGGATCATGCAAGACACTTGAGGATTATTCTGTATGTAATCCAAGAGCACCATCTTTACACAAAGCTCTCAAAATTTCATGTTCTAGATTCTAGCAGTCTACTTTCTGGGACACGTTATCTTAGTAAATGGAGTAGTAGTGGACCCAGCCATGGTCGAGGTAGTGTTTTCTTGGGAGCCACCCAAGAGTATGATAAAGGTGAAAATTTTCCATGGATTGGAAGGACATTACCATAGATTCATACCTGATTTATCTAGGATATCAACAACCATGACTAATTTGACATGACAGGGACATCTTTCATGTGGAAAAGGAGGTTCCAAAAATATTTTCAGCAGTTGATACTGAGTTTGATGAGTGCTCCCATCTTGATATTTTTAGAGGTGGGTGTTAAGTACATAGTGTTCTATGATGCACTAGGAACCGAGATTGGCTGTGTTCTAAGGTAGAGGTAGTTGGTGATTTTCTATGGTTCACATCAGTTGAAACCACATGAGAATAAATATATGACCAATTTTATTGAGTTATGATCAGTAGTATTAACACTAATGATGTGGAAATACTACCTGATGGGTGTGTAGTTTATCTTCTATTACAATCACATGAGTCTCAAGTATATCTTTTCTCAAAAGGATATTAAATCAAGATAGAGGTGATGGCTAGAGTTCCTTAAGGATTGTGAATTATAAATTTTATACAAATATAGGAAGGGGAACGTGGTAGCATATGATCTCAACATGAGATCTTGTTTGTAGTTGCTGAATGAGAAATCCTAGCAGTTGTTCTTTTTTCTGTTATAATTCATGGATGGAGATGGAAAAAATTAACTCCAATAGATGGTTTTCACCCTTATTATTTTTCATTGAGGTTGGGAGTCACAACATGGGGATACCAATTGTGAGACCTTACATACTCAGATATCGAATAGACATTCTCCCAATAGATTTTCTAAAGGCAGGGAGTATGTCGTTCTTTTTAAAGGATGCACGATGGTAACCGTAATGTTGTGGGAGGAGGTTCTGGGAGGGCTTGATACATATCTTTTTGTGGTAAATCCATGTGTGGAAAATATGTACTAGGAACTATGAAACCAATTTTAGTTTCTTGGGATGAAAGAATGAGTTGCAGAGTTTTTCTCTCAATACCTTACTTTTTAGCAAGTGAAGGCTGAGAACCAAGTTCGAGAGGGATTAACTCAACCCATTGAGGTGCCAGAATAGAAGTGGGTTGGGATATCCATAGACTTCATTATGGTACTAACATTTATATATAGGTGAAAATATTCCATCTGGGTGATCATAGACCGACACACCTTGTCAGACCATTTCCTAGATATTCAGTAGTGAAGTTCAGTAGAGATATTGTGACGCCTCTACATTCATGAGATAGTATGACTATATAGAGTTCATCGATGATAGTTTCTAACTGTGATTCTCGCTTCACATCCTAATTGGGGAAGGGATTGCATGAGTCATTTGGGACTCAGTTATGCTGGAGCATAGTGTTTCACCCCCAAACTGATGGCTAGATAGAGTTGACCATTCTAGTTTAGGAGGACATGATACAGGCTTCATATTAGACTTTCCCCATAGTTGGGAGGATCACATAACATTGGTGGAGTTTTCATACAACAACAGTTACCATTCCACCATTATTATGGAACCTTTTGAGGATTTTTATGGGTGACCCTATAGGCCACCACTTTTCTAGACTAACCCACGAGAGTAGACACTTACGGGCCTAGGTTTGGTAAGAGAATCTATCCAAAAGGTGAAAATCATCAAAGAGAAAATAAAGACTAAATAGAGCCTCATACGTCTTATGATGATAGATGCTGGAGGCCTTTGGATTTTGAGGTAGAAGAACATTTGTTTCTACAAGTTTCACCTTGACATGGATAATGGAGATTTATCTAGGGAATAAATATTTCTCTGAGATTCATTATCCCTTTCTATATACTACATAGAGTTGGAAAGGAGTCATTCCTCTTAGATTTACTACTATAGTTAGACCAAGTACACGACGTCTTCCACATGTCACAATAGAGGAGGTAAATGCATGACAAATCACAAGTTATTGACTGGGGTGACCTGGACATCTAGGATGGAGATTCCTTTGCTGAGTAGCAGTAGAGATCGATGATCAGTAGAAGGATATCCTTTATGGGTGAGATATTACTTTAGTGCAAGTCCTATGTCATCATAGGAATCTCTAGGAGAGAATATGGGAGTTGGAGGCTCAGATATGTGCTCAGTACCCACATCTCTTTATGTAAACCTTGTTTTGTGTACCCACATCTCTTTTGTGTAATGCTTGTTTTGTATAGATTATTTTTTAGGCCAAGTGTACTGGGAATAAATTTTTGAAATATTTTAAATATATTAAATAGCACACACACACACAGTTTTCCTCAAAAAGTGTAATAAATTATAAATAGTGACCCATATAAAAAATATGAGGGCCCTATTGAGTTCATAATGATGAGTTTACTGTTGGAACGACATAATCTTGGTCAGCATTGGGAATTTTTATAAAAGTCATCACAACCGTAGAAACAAATAAAATAATTACATAAATTATTTTACTTTATTTTGATGGAACAACGACCTAACCTCTTTTATAAATACATGGTTATGGGGAATTCCTAGGTTTATCCTTTAAAACATATAGATCCAGAGGACCACTGGGGAGTGTTGAAAAATATTCCAATGGTGGATGAAGACCAAATTAGAGAATGATGACCAGTGCGATCCGGAATCAGAGGATATTGCCCAAGATCACAAAAAGTTATGTTATTCATTAGTGATCAATCAAAATTGATGTACGATGTTTTTTTATTGGATTCTTACCCCGTTATTAATTTTTAGGATAAATTCAAATCAGTCGATCAACAGATTGATTCATAGATCAATCATTTTGAAGGATAGGTTTATTTGTGGTGATTTTATTGAGATAATTACTTTGTGATTATTTATTATTCATTGTAATTTTAATTATGATAGATTGAGGCCTACACGAACATTGGATGAGGTTCATTCATCATGTATGTGGTTGTGTATTTCTCCCTTGATTCTTCGTTCATCACAAACATTCTTCATTTGGACAACAACTTGATATCACTTGATAAAATCAATCAATGTGTACTTGATTCTTAATGAAATGATTTTATATTGTAAATATGAGATTGGAATGACATGTGGGTGGAGTGAAGATGGAAGCAGTGGTGAAGTAGAAGGTTTTTGATACCCAATTTTTCATTCTTCAGCGTGCAATTATGAAAGATGTGTAGATTCGTTTTCTAAACCGATTTGATGCTAAAATGTGTTTGACTAATAGTGAGGCTCAGATGAGATGTTTCCTTGGTTTCCCAACAAGATTCATGATCAGATCAATGACCAGAGGTGTGGAAATGGATACAGAAACCAGATCTGATAATCTAGAAAATTCTATGATACACGATGTGTAATGTAGATCAACACATCACGTGGGCCTCTCCTAGCAGAGGATAGGGTTACGAGAAGGATATAAGTATCACACAGCATGTGACCTTGTCATATGACGTGTGGTCCACTTTGGTGAACTCAACATATACCTTAGAGGGTACACATACACAAGTTAGAGTGCACGAGTTAGGGAATGTCGTATACTCTCATGCACAGACATGATTTGGACAAGTACATGGGATAAGCTCTGCACCGGTACACGGGAAAGCCTCACGCTGTGTACTATTACAAGGACATGACATGAGAAATGGGATATTTACATGGGAAAGAACTAGGGTCATTGGAAATGGTGTGTAACCCTAATATATGTCATGTACTCTTAAAATGTTGGCTTGGATCTCTTGTAGCCTGTATCTTCAAAAAGTTTCAGTAGGGTGTGTTCCCCTTATCCATTCCCTAAGGGTTAGTATGGAATAACCTCATACTCCTAGGAAAATGATCCCTTTAGGATGAATTATTTTAAAGAGTTACCAGAATCATCATGTGAGGCCCATCGTTAGATCCTCTATCCATCTTCATTCCCTAGGTGGAGTTCTTAGTATCGTCATGAACAACACTATGTAGGCACTAATCATCTACTTAGTAGGTTAATCTAGATGGAGTTTTTGGTATACCCCATGGTCTTGGGAGTGATCTGAATTTTTGTATTGTATCTCTCTTTAGAATTTAATAATGTACTACCTATGACAATACCCGACTAGTAGTACCTCTTAGAAGGACATCATTAGTGTTATCAGAATCTAGAGTGTGGTGTCTCAGACAAGTGATATGTGGAACCTTCAATCTAGAATCCTAGGATGGATAATATGATTGTGACTTACCTTTAGACTATTTATCTTATTTAATATATCTCAATATTCTTGTTATATGTGTTTTAAACATATACATGTGTAGAGATGATCAAATTCCCTTTTCTGTATGCTATGTTGTATCAGGGTGTCTTATCTAGTATTGTTATACTCACCCCCTACACATGATTTTACTAGAATTTCCATGTATTATAAATAATATCAACCTTTTGACAGAGTCCTAGATGGACCCAGACCAAAGAATTCTTAGTGAGACTGGATAAACTGAGGTGTGTCCCTGTGATATCTTGTCAGAATCCCCAATTTTACTTTCAGGTTGGACATGTTTTTAGACTCTTTGTGATGGGAATGTATTTGGAACTGTTTAATTTCCTTTAATTCCTATCATAACTAAGTTGTGTGATTTAGATGTATTTATGGATGATTATTCATTAGTTTCTACATTTTATCATTGTATGGACTTGGAGATGTGTGCATGTGTATATGTACTTCGACTAAGGCATACCATGTTAGTGATATGACTACTTGGTGCTAGTCACTAGCCCCTATCCTATTAGAGGAAGTCTTGGGGATTCGTGGAATGGGACCCATTGGGATGGTTTGTGACAAGAGAATTTTTTTCTCCTATTATATTCTTCACTTACACATGATTCTTTAGAATTTAATAATTTTTTTCAACTTCAATATCCCCTTCATTATCACTAGTCTGATCAGAATCAGTATCAGTAACATGTAGTTCATTTCATGCTTTTTAATCATTGGAATTTTTTGTAATCATATCACAATCTTCATTAAATTCATTAAAAAATAATTCATTTATCACATAAATGTTGGGTTGATTTTCGATAACCTAAACATCACAAATCTAAATCACAATATAGAGTTTCTTATTTTAGTATTTGTGTTTATAATGAAAGAAACAAGTGTGGTGTCACCCAATAGTTTTTTGTGAGGGGTTCATTTTCTGTACAATCATCCACACCGGGTTCAGAATCTTTTTTATAATGAACACTCCCAACAGTTCCCACATCCATAACTAGGTACAAACCTACTCACTAAAGGAAGGTGGTCCATCGAGCTTTCAGAACCAATAGTGCTTAGGTATTCCCATTGGTCAAGATGATGGGAGGTCATGATCATAAAAACCTTTGTGGGGGGGGGGGGGGTCCTACTCTGAGACTCTCTTATAAATTTAAGATATGTTCGAGAATCTCTTCCTATTCCAAATATAGGACCAGTTAACCTAATAAAATGATCAAGTGTTGAATCCTTCCATGTGTAGGGGGGGTCTATTAAGGAGTCCATCTATATGCATCTTATTTTCTTCATAAATTTCATGTTTATGGGTAGCTACTTATATTTTGAATCTATATAGCTAGGAGATCTGGAGTTTAATGCAATCCAGGAGGCGATTAATATTTCAAGGAAGGGATTGAACCTTTATAAGGAGTCCCTGTATCCTATTTATATCAAGAATCAAAACCCATGTAGTTTGTTGAACCCATGAAGTTTAACATCATGCAGAATGGATATATATGAGTGGGAACTTAAGCATCAGGTTTTGAGCTTGAGCCCTAGGATAGCATCATACATATTCTAATTATGATAGGAGTTATAGTCATCATTGTTCAATCAAGCCCTTAGGTCTTTCCATATGGTGGATTCTATTATAAGGGGCTATTTATATCATTCCTCTATTCAAAGTTTATTTAATGAGGTTTCCATAGATAGTGGAGATTTATGATGTGAATTATATAATCATTGAAAATCCCTAATCCCACACAAGCCACACCTGGTGCGAAAAAAGGGATAGAAAGTGATTAATCTCATTTAATATGGATGTGGGACTTATGAAATGTGGAGGCCCTTATAGTGTGTTTAAGGTGGAGTTTGGGATTTACAAAAGAATCTAATATATCCTAGTTATGGTAGGAATTAGAGTCATTGTAGTTTAGTTTACTTGTCAATACACTAATGGATGAGGAAAAATTATAAGCCTTTGGGAGATAATGGGTATTTTGGGAAAGCATTTCTATGATATGAGTGAACATACATTGAGTTGGATACCCATTTGATCATATTAATTTTGAATTCATCATATGTGTCCCATTTATAGTTGGAACTAGAGTTATTGTAGTTCAGTTGAGGGTATTCTTTAATATGTCCACTGGATAAGGTTATAATGTCTTGTGACATTTTCCTGACATGTATTAATTGAATTCTTGACATATTATGATTTTCTGTACGACATTTCTAGGATTTTTGTATGACTTTTCTAAGGATTTCTGGACATATCCTACTTTCCTATCAGACATGTCTGAAGAAAAGTTCAAGATCCAATTGACTTATCCATAGGAAATCACATGATCTTGATGGTATGTATGGGAGCCTGTCACATGATCAAAGATAACATGTATGACGGGTGCAAAATAACTTGGATGAAATGTATAGATGGTTTCTCAGGACTTTAATGACATGTATGGGGGACATCACATGATCCAGATGACATTTTTGGAGGATTCCGCATGATTTAGCTGACTTTTCTAGAGGACATCGTGAGACCTGGCTGACATTCCCTATTGCTTCCATATAACTTATGACGAAATGTCTATAGGGATTCATATGATTTGGATGGAAAGCCCAAAATATTTTATAAGACTCAGGTTCCATTCTCATAGGACGTTGTGTGAATTTATTGATATGCCCAAGAGATATTGCATGATCCAAATGTCATGTTTAGAGACTACCACATGACTTTAGAGGCATTTCATGGTGTGATCGCATGATCTGGGTATGTCATGAGAAGCACATGAAGATCAATATATCCATATTTTAATAAGTCTCCCTAATATTTTCAGTCTTTTTTCCATCCTTTATTGCATACGTGCCTTAAGTTTTTTCTAGTGTTAGCTTATTTTAGGTTTCACGTGACCTAGTATACATGTGGGACCACATTCACATAATCTTCTTGGCATGACATAAGTCCTTCACATGATCTATAGAATGATCATGAAAAGAACACATTCCTGACATGTGATCTCTTAGGTTGTTCCCTATATTTTACCTAGAGTAATAACTTTATGATTGCATACCTAGACACTCTGAGAAGTCCACTCCTTCACTACCATGTATCAGTTGCCTATTTTATATATTTCTTTTCATGAGGGGAAGGATTTATATTCCTCACCTCCCCTATTATATTCCATATTGAACAACATGTATCTTGTAAATATGAGATGGATTTGTTTGAGGTATTTCTCTATCTTTCATATTGAACGATCCTATCATGGGTCATCCATTGTGCCCCACAATGATCAACGACTATGAGAATGTTCTGAAATAACCATGTTCATTGGAACTTAGATAATGAAAGGGATTTTTCCTAACCATGTTGACTTTTCGAAAAGATTTCAAACAGTCAGGCCAATATGTCTAGGAGACTTCGTTAGATCCAGATGCCCATGGAAGGAATTTTATGTTATTAAAGATAAAATGTTTGGGGTACTTCACAAAGAAAAGGTGTATTGTCAGGGGGCCTCTATGAGAAAAAAGAATTTTTTTCAAGGGGAACTCATGAGATCATGCTGGATCTTTAGGGGGATTATCATGATCAATGGTGATTGCATGAGGAGTATAACCCATTTTACATAAAGATCATCATATCTTACCCTTGTGAGTAGCATCCTCCTTTTCCTTTTTTTATTTCCTTATTTTAAAAGGATAGGATATCTCATGACTTTGTGTGAGCATGTTTAGGGAAAATCACTCTCATTTTTCATGATGTGTTGTGTGATCAATTTTTGTCTTTGAGATGCTATGCGTACATTAGAATATACAATAATTCCATTTTATTATGGCACCGAAGGAGAATCACATAATATAATTGAAATGTCAAGATCCATCGCATAATGTGGGTGGAATTCTAACATTATCTTTCATAAATTCATCAACATATTTCCAAGGATTCAAAAGATTTTTAGATTGCATGAGAAAATCACATGAAGATCAACATAACTCTCATTCAAATGTGGCTTCTGAATTTCTCAACCTTTATTTCAAAAGGGGGTTTGGTTTATTGTTAGGAATTTTCTAGTTGATAAGTCACATTATTCAGATGGAATCATTTTGAAGCTTTTTCCTGACGATCAATGATTTTTAATATGTCTTCACAAGAATTGGATGGCTTGTCAAAAGGTCTTTTCATGATCATAAAAAGATCATGCACTGCACCTGATTCTTCCACATGACATTTCAAAGGTCATGCGATTGTGTTTCCTTATAAGGGTTACATGATCCGCATGATTCAACCACCTTCCATTTTTTTGCAGAGAAAATAGTACCCATGTTTCTGGTATTTCTTCCCTTATTGATTTGTTTATGATCATTTGGAAGGTGTCAAAAAATGACCCCCTTAGAAGAAATGTCTTTTGGGACAAGGTATCAGTTCAAAGCATAGTAAATTCCCACCTTAGTCCTTGAGGATGCAACTGATTGGTGTGTTGGGTGACAATTGGTCTCCCTGATGAATTTTGGTATTTCACAGAGCACTATATAAATATGTAGGCAAGGGGTTTCTCAATTTACTAGATACCTCAAATATCTAGATCTCCCAAAATTTCTTTCTTTTCATGATCCCTTGGATGGACCTCATCATAAGATCCCATTCACAAGATCTCTCCATGTGAACCTGATCCCAAGATCCATTCATAAGAACTGACCACAAGACTATTTCATGAGATCCGTTCACATTCTTTTACCACATGAATTATCTTTTCAACACTTATTTGGATGAATCACAAATCAAATTTTGGTAATTTATTTAACCTTGACCTAGGACCTTGGTCTTAAGGATGTCTTGTGAGATTTTCATGATCTGATGGTTTGGTTGAGTGATCACTCGATCATTATGTGGCATATGTGAACATCTCAAGGTCACATGATCATGAGTCTTATGATTGTTCATGTGGTGGATATATGCCTCATGGGTCATGTGATTCATGAGATCTCTCTGGGTCACACAGTTCACAATACCAACATCAGGTTATGCGATCATGAATCGCTTCATGGTTCATGAAATTCTCCTAAAGAGTGATGCATTTCCTTTGATGGTATTTTATTCTTGTCTGACATGTGTTTTTTGTTTCATACAAATGGATTCTAGTACCCATACATCATCCACCATGTCTATATAGAGGGTCATGATTACTTGGAATCTTAATGCCAAACTTCAATATCTCATGCACTCTATCAATGAGGTTTTGAACAGGATTCTCTCATCTGAAATTCATATCTACCCCTTGTCAAACCTAATTTATTTATATGGATTCAGGATATTGGATGATTCTTTAATTACCTCTCCTAATACAACCTTCCATCTTGTTGGTTGTCCTCTTCCCTATATTACGTTCAAATGAAGATTTATGAAGGTAGTCAATTATATGTGGTATAGTCTCAGGGTTTTTCCTACATGTTGGAGAACTCTTCTAGGGGTTTGGACAATTGTGATTTTTCCCAAAATCCCATTGCTAAAAGTTTTTAGAGAATATTTTCTCCTCCTTGAATGATTCAATAATTGTATAAATCTTGAAATGGGACCTGTGACTTGTTGGAAATTTCTCTAATACATGGGCATGGATGTTTTGGGTCAGACAGAGTTTCTCAAAACTATATGACTACTACACACTATTCAACTTTATGAGGGAGTCTGGATTTCTCAGTTTATCATCTAATATCTATTGCATCTTCTTAAAGAACTGATTAGACATTTTTTCCATGTAACTAATTACATTTATCTATCCTATGGTGAGGGAGGGATCAGAATCTGGTACATTTACTTACTGGGTGAGATATATCCACTTGGGGGGATGCATGATGAGTTCCTTCATACTGTAGATGGCTGGGATAATCCTACACAAACTCCAATATTAGTAAGGTATATGATTAATATTATGAAATAGATGTTAAGGAAGGATCCAAATATAAACTCACTAATTTCCTTTACGTATTGTTTCAATATATTTATCTACTATAGAGGAGCTCGCTCGACTGTTATACTCCCTCACTGGTTCCCTTCTTGATAGATTTGAAATAGTGAAGGGTCATATTGGACAAACCTTATGGCCAGAGAGTATGGAACATGGGGTTACTAGGTGATACTGTAAATATCCATGAGCCTTAGTCTAGCATGTTTTTTATCTATGTTCTTGAATGGATGGCTTTTCATGGATGAGGAAAATCACCTAGGAATTCCAGTGGGCATGCTTGTGATGGAATCTCAATTAGAAGAGGATTTTCCCCTAATTTATCCACAAAAACTATTTACCACCTCTACCAAATAATGGGATATATTAAACAAGAAAAAATTCATTATAATATAGGTATCCCTTTCCATTTTTTAATTGTATAGATATGTGATAATTTCCATTTCTATAAATACCATAACAAAACTGAGATCCTTGATGCCTCATTCTATACTAGGATGTTGAATATTTACATGGTTTAGGTGACACCTCTAAAACCGGATGAGGTCATTATCTTTCTGATCTGATTTTATCATTTCAACTTTTCCCGTTATCCCTCACTGACCAGACCAATTTCTGATAATTGTGGTGGTTCTATTGCTGAACGGTCTTACAAAATATCTTTTTAGGTTGGGGTTATCTCTGTCTATATATAAGAACTAAATATATGGGAACCATATACTATCTATCAAATCACCTACCAATTCAGTTCCATTGAAATATTTTCTCCCTTCCCCTCAACTGGCATTTAGGGAGAATGAAATCATAGGATCATCGGCTAATTTTTTTCTTATATTGGAATGTGAGGACACAAACACTGATATTTTCCTTATTTATATTGGTGTCCCTATCTTCCTATTTTATGATTATGACTAGGCTTGGGTGTAAGACCACCTAGGTGGTGTGATGAATAGGTTGGTCCATTAGGTTGACAAACCATGTGCTTCACAAATCCCCTTCTATGTATCAAAAATGGAGTTGATTCAAGATTTAGGAGATACTTTGAGGATGCATCCTCATCCTAGAGATGACCATCCCTTTAGTGGGGGATAATTTTTTGAGGAATCTGAGCCTTCAATATGAGTGATAAATGATGAATCATTTGAGATAAGATCACATTAGACTTCCTCTTTTACTTTGTTTTCATCTCATCAAATCATTCCCCCTTCTGAATCACATACCCAAAAGTTGTAGAAAACCAATCACAACGAAGAATAATCTAGAAGAATATTCACAAATTGATCACTAAAAATCCTCTAGAAGAGTTTGTGACTAAGAGGTGCACCTTTTCCGACTCTTTCACAAATTGGGGGAAGGTGGCTTTGAATTCCTGCCATTATATGACATCATGCTGCAAATCATCCTGAGCCAAAAACAACTATTTGATAGTGGGGAGGGCTTGTAAAATTTAGATGTTGAAGGTTCTATGGGACTGTAACTGAGGGAAGAGCCAGACGTTCCTGAGAAGTGAAATATCAACACTTCTAAATTACTTACTCACATGGAACTCTTGACTGTAGAAATAGCAGAGTATGAAGCACATGCATTCATTAATAGATCCCATGTTTGGACATCATCCTATCTATTAGATAATATTCATAAAGGAGATTAAGAGTTATCTTATTTTATTAAGACTCTTCATCTTAAGGAAATGGTGAAGGTGGAAAAGAAAAAGTCACTTTAGCATTCTATTGATAGTTTTTTCTAGACTCTAGTGAATTTGAAAAAATAATCCAATCAAATATTACTATAGTCTTATTACCAATGTTTATACTTTGGTGGAATCATCACAGGGGCTCAAAAATATAGATATTATTTCTTTTTTTCCACATTATCAATGAGTGAATGTTCTTGAACATTACATATCGTTGTAAAAATTTATTTCATCAACATGTGCATGACATTTCATTGACCTAATGTTATAGAGATAATCAATGATACCCATACTTTTTTTAATATTAAGTAATCCTAGATTCTTGGATTTGAATGTTTAAGTCACAATAGATTTTTCTTGGTAAATACCCATGAATTCCCACCAACATGATATTCCTTATTATTGTATCTGCTCTATATTTATTGAGATTACCTAATTTACCAAAGGATAAATTAGAAAAAATATAATCCCCAAAGGGATAATGCTCTATCTTTTGTTAAAGTCAGTATTCTTAGAGAGAATATCTTGATTTTTAAGGTAAAAATAAATTTCCCTATAAGCATCACATATTTTTATTCATATTTTCATAATTTTTCCTGACCTTGATGTAGGAGAAGGATTAGAAAGCCTATAATAATCTTTTTATAAGCCCACACTCTTATGGGTTTTCGACCTGACATGTTTTGTGACTTTATCATTTTATGAATGTTGAATATTTCATAGAACATGGAAAGTGCATGTCCAGTGAGAAGAGACTGGAATTTTTTCCAAGGTTTCCTTTTTTGGTTTTCAACCTAGAAATCATTGTGTATCTATCATTTGGTTATTTTAAGGTCTTGAAAACTAGACCATTATTGTTCTGTTGTTTAAAGTTTTCCAGATAAAAACTTATATTACTTTTATTTTAGATTATTCTAGTTTAGAATTTATGCTGATAAAAGTTTATAGTATTCTAGTTTGGACTTTTTTCAAATGGTAATATACGATAAACAAAATCATATTATCCATTCATTTTAGTTCCATGAAGTAAGGACATATGTTATGTAGTTTAACATAATGTGGTGAATAATTCTTCCAATTAGTTTAATATCATGCAACAAAGACATATTCCATATTGTTTAATGTCATGTGGTAGGGTCATATTCCGTGTAGTTCAACGTCATGCGGTAAGTACGTATTTCATGAAATTTAATGTCATGCTGTAAGGACATAAATATTATATATAGTTTAACATATTGATACTAGGACATGATTGATGAATATAGAATATGTGGAATACATGAAAGGGATGATCCAAAACACCCTAAGGTGCCGATTTCTGACACGATGTGTCCAGGGATCATGAGGATTGAAGTTTCTTTCCAACAAGGAGGGGATTCCTTTGGTTGGTAGGGTAATCCATGATGCGTCATTAACATGGAAAAACAAAGGTGTCCCCACTCTTTTTCAATGACCATGAAAGATTTTAGAGATAGTATTGGCAAAGATGAGATATTAGGGAAACCAATTCCACCTAGATAGTTGGAGTATGGGTTGAGTAAGTCACAACACAAAAGTTTATTTCAATGAATATAGAATAGGGAATAAATTCCAAGGAAAAACCATAAAAACATAAGGTTTTGAGTTCTTGCACAATGTTTCTAGGGCTAATAAGGATTGTAGTTACCTTAATACAGGGATACTATGCATCTAATTAGTATGTCTAGTACCTTTATGCTTGATCCCGTAGGGCTTACATGCATGGTCATGTAAAGGGGATCCCCACTCTTTTATGGGGCAATGTAAGATTTTAAAATATTCAAATATTTGGATGATGAAGTGTGAAGTGGATCAAAAACTATCTAGGAAGTGTTTTGGAACCCTTGGATAGTTTATCTATTAGATGGTAAGCTTTGGCCCTATGCCCTGTGGTTCCAAGTCCTGGGGAGTGGGCCATCAAAAGGTTCGAGAATGGAGTGTTTCATTTCTACAATTAAAAATGGTACAAAACAGAGTGACATAACATCAAGGATGTCGAGTATTCTTGAATAGTCTGGTTATGAGGATTATAAATCATTTTCCAATGTTTTCAAGTTGTGAGGATGATATGGTAAAATCATTATGGGTATGAAACCAAACACCCTAAGGAGCTGCATTCCACCATGGTGACATCAAGGCTCACAAGGATTAAAAATCCCCCTTTGAAAGGAAATGATGCATTTGGTTGATGGTGGTGAGCTCATATATAGGGGCCATAGACATACATGCATTTTCAAATAAAGGGTCTCTTGAAGTCGAGTATCATATTCTAATGTCTATTAATGGTTTATGGTGATCTGAGATACTTAAATCATGAGGTGTGATTTATAGAAAAGGAAATATTAATGAAGGGTTTGGGCACCGTAAAAGTTGTGTTTCTACCTAGTGAACACATTATCATAGTGAGGAGGTTTGAAAAGTCATTACACTAACTTTTTCCAGGAATAGGGGGTCCAACAATCATGGATCAAATTTTACTAGGTTCGCACATTGGTCCCTATGAGCATTATACATTTTGTATTTATGCTCTATTTTTTCCTAAACTCTAGAGATGAAGATTTTAGAGAGAAGAGACTGGAATTTTACTAAAGAATCCATTTTTGGGTTTTCAAGATAAAAAGTTTTATGTCTCTTTTATTTATAGTTTAGGGTCTTAGAATTTGAACAAAAAGGATAAAGTTTAAGTTCGTACAACTTTGACCAAAGTGCATGTAGTTTAATGTCATAATGAACATGGACCTAGTTTGAGGGGGATGTCACACAAAAACCTAATTATGATACCCATTGTCAAGAGGAAACCAACATCCTTCTGAGTAAGAGATGAAAATGTTGTAAATGATGGCTTGAGGTTCTCAGGTCATGAGTAATGATATGAGGAAAATCATACAGGGGATAAACCAAAACAACCTAAGGTGTTGTGTTCCACGTTGGTGATGTTGGGATGAAAAGTATCATAAATACCTTCCTACAGATCCAAGATGTTACTGGTTGGTAGGTCTAAGTACTTATGCATCGATATCATGGTGAAACAGAGAGATATGTTTTCCTTTCTAGGGGTCATGAAAGGTTTTCCTCAAACCGAGGAGCTCGAGATATGAATTATAATTTGTAACATCCTAGGTAAATAAAGAATATGAAATTTTAATATTTATTAATATTTTTGAATTAAATATTAATTTTACATTAAAGGGAATGTTATGTCTGATAACATAATCAACACGCAAAAACATATTTATCTGAAATCTTATGTTGCACACAACGCTGAGTTGTATCGAAAAAATAATGTAATAATATTATTGTTTTAAATGGTAGTTAACACCTTAAAGTTTTATTGGAGGGAATGAAAAAACTAACAATATTATGATTAAACATGTTTGTTAAATGTTTTTACATTTATCCAATAAAATTTATTGGCTTAAATTAGAATGGATCCAATTTTAAGCATAAATACTCTAATATTTTTAAAAGGTAGTTTTACTACCTTTTGATGGAGAAACCCTTTTAAATCTAGTTTCTATCACTTTTATATGTTCCGTTTGAAAAAATAAACTTCTTATTTAGAAGTGGAATATCAAAATTTAATTTGGGTAGATTTTTGGCATTTTTCTAATAAAGTTCATTTTTAATGAATAGTGAAAAATACTGCATTTTATGTCAAAACTATATTTTCATATGATTTATTTATATGGATATATTATATTTTTAATTGGATTAAAAGTTTAATTAGATTTTGTTTTTACCATTTAATCTAATTATTTTATTTTAAGTAATTTCACTTTTTAATTAGACATAAACACATGTCGATCTTTTGATAGTTATTATTTCTTAAAAACACTTTTTTGTTTTGAGAATGAGAATTAATTTTAAATTAATTTCCAAAACATCGATGTTTTGTATTTGAAAAAAATAGATTCATTATTTTGAATAATGAGGTCCAAATTGGGTAAATAGGTAACTTTTATTTTTAGACATTATGAATAGTAACTTCAGTAAATATTTTATTTACCATGGTTAAAGGGTAAATCTGGTAAATAAGGGTAAAAAATAATATTATAGTAATATTAAATTACCCTAACACATGTGATAATCATATTGGATGAGATATATCCAACTATGGGAATACTTGGGTAGATTACAGGACCCCATGGATCCACTTGTGTGGGAAAATGACATTTAATTAATTTTAATTTAAAGTTAAGGAAAATATAACCTAAATATGTATCTTTTAGTAAAACAATTTTTATATGGGGTTATATAAGCTATAATTTTGACTAAAAATAGTCATTATAAATATAATAATATTTCCTAAATAATGGTATTTTATTTAATATTTTTAGAGATTATATAAATAAATTTAATTTTGACACAATGATGATGTAGTGATTGCTTCATTAATAAAGGATTCAAATAAATGATATTATAAATGTTAAAATAAATGTAATTTTGTTATTTTGATGTCATACACGAATTTTATGGATGTTATTTACATGTTATCTTTGTATTAATGATGTTTTTTCGAATCAAACATGTTATAAATTTTTAAAAAAAGTCATGATATGAATAATGTCAAAAATTGACATAATTCATATTTTAAAACATAACATATTTTATAAAATATTATAAAATTAAAAAAATATAATATTAGGACAAATAGTCATCATAAGTATAAAATTTTATTATTGAATCTTTATTTGGATATTTTTCATGTTTTGGTAACTATTTGTATTTTCAAAGTGTTAAATGCTTGATAAAACGGTAAGAGTAAAACAGGGTTAAATAAAAAAGATAAGTGTTAAAAAATATCAAAATCCTATCTAATTATTATTGGACGATTTTATTTAGACATATGTTCATATTATGTTCAAAATAAATGAGTTTTGACTCATTTATACTTGAAATATAATTTATAATAAAATAATAATTCAAGATATTCCTCAAGTGCCCCTCCTCCTTCTTATAAAAGGACACCACCTCTAACCCATTACACACACATCTAAATCCAACTTGGATCATCTAAAATATACCAAAATAAGCTCCTAAAATCCCTATATTCCTCATATAATACTTACCCAAGGAAGAAAAAAACTGAATAAGGCCTTTTAGCTTAAATGAAAAGGAGTTACCCGATTTTAGGTAAGGTCTTCTCTCAAGTCCCTTTACATTATTCTTCCTTCTCTACTACCTATGCTATTCTTATTCTTTGATTATATAAAAACACCAGTATCCTAAATATAATAGGTTATTTTTATGAGAATTATCTGAACTACACTTACACACACCTTCTTCCAATGGGTACAGAATATATTGTTTTTGTGGACGACGAACTACTGCCTCACAAAACGATGATTGTTCAATATTCACCTACCACCTCTCTTGGTGGAAATTATGATGAAAATGTAATTATATATAATATATATAATATATATGATATTTATTTTATCTCTATTCTTATTTAATTCTCATTTATAACATACCTTTATGGTTTTCATGTCGTATAAATATGATAATTTCATTTGAGGATGTGCAGACTACCACCCCCTCAAAGTGATATGACTCATTCATGATATACATGGAACATATAAAGGATATAATTAATGAACTTATGTTACATATATAACATAGATATTATACTAGAATTATAATATACCTATGTATCATTTATTTTTCATCTCTTTAAATATGAAAAAGAAATGAAAGTAGCATTCATGCGTACGTACAACTTACAATCTCCATGAATGGTGAATTTCATTTCTTAAATATAAATAATATGGACTATTATAAATACATATATACTAGATAAATATGATAAATATGATATCTAAATCTTTAATATAATTCTAGATATAATACAATTTTTACCACATGGATATTTTGTCATTATAAGAAATTCATTTTTGACTCAAGTTCTGAACATCGACAAAATATGAAATCAAATAATTAATGAATTATTATAGCAAGGTAATAAGTGATATAAAAGGAATAATACAATTGAAAAATGTTCTAAATCAAGTATAAATTAACTTAAGTTTATTATTCAGGAAGAAAAAGGAACATACGATACAAGTCAAACCCAAGGTAAGGGACTTTGTCTCAATATCCTTTCATTGAGGCATGTTTTGATAATATACACCTCCTTCTTTTACACAGTCTATAATAAAAACCTTTGAATTTTATTTTCATTAAAATGGAATATTTTTTCTATGTTGAATTTTACTAAACAAAATAAGGAACTTTTTTAATGTATGCGGCGACAACGACCTTTCTGCTGCCATGATCATTATTTGATATTTGGATTATTTAACAATCCATGAAGTTTTTAAATGTAAAAGAAATACCATATAATTTTTTTACATATTTATTTACTTAAAATGGTTTTTAAAGTGGATTTACTATTTCAATATCTTGAAATTATTTATTGTGATTGCAAATGAAATTTTATGATTGAAATGTTGATATTTGTAATCTTTTATGTGTGATGATTATATAATGGTAATTAGACATTTGATGGGTCGTTACATGATTAACCAAATGACAGCTGGTTCCGTGATAATCCAAGGATGAGTGGTTATGTTATAACCTATAATGCATTGGGTATGGAAGTTGACCGTATGGCTATTGCATTTGTAAGAAGGATTTTTGGAATTCGACTGTATGATTATTCTTTTTTAAGTATGATTATGTCCCAAGTTTACAATTTATATGCTATATGTTGCTTTCTATGAGTTTTATGGTAATATTTTGGTTACAAAATATGGGTAAGCAATGAGCTTATATTTAGTGAAGTGTTTTTTCTACTTATTTAAGGTAAAAAGTATTACTTTATGATAAAGTATTCATGGTTTACATGTTGTTTTAAAAACTAACTGTTTTCCTTATTTGTATATCACTTACTACGATTTTTATGCTCATCCCAAAATTTTGAAATGTTTTTTCATAAGAATTAAAGTAGAATAGGGTCAAGGAAGGGATCAAGGAAAATTCATTTTGTTTAAAATATGAAAGTAAAGATGTTTCATTCCAAGGTTAGTTTAGAGAGAGAAACATGGTTTTGTTCCAGGGAGGAGTATTCAAGGGGTTGTCAATATTGCTTATGAAATGGTGACAGAATTGCACAAAAAAACTCTGGGTTCCAATGTGATCTTCCAAGTAGACATGGACAAGGCTTATAATAAAATGGAGTGGAATTTTATCCTTAATTTGATGAATGAATTTGGGTTCTAGGATTGGTTTTGATATCTATTCTTCTGGTGTTATTCTTACCCTTAGCTATCCTTGTCTCTCTTGAGAAAAAACTTTGGGTTCTTCAAATCAGATCATGGTGTTCGTCAAGGTGATCCTTTATCCCCTAGTCTTCTCATTTTTTCACAAGATTCTCTTTCCATGAGTTTACTTAATGGTTTGGAGAAAGGAAGAATCTCTCCCTAAACTTGAAGGCATGGCTAGAAATGAGTTTCCCATCTTATGTTCGCAGATGAAATCTTAATTTTTTCTAATGGAAGGCGCAGGTACCTATCCAAACTCATGGAAATTATGAACTCTTATGGTCATTTGAGTGGGAAGAGTATTAATTCAATTAAAAGCATGATTTTTATTTCAAAAAAAATTCACCGAAAGAAGATATAGAGATATTCAAAACATCCTTGGATATCAATAGAAACAATTACCGATTATCTACCTCGATTTCGCTATTTATTAAGGCCGCATTATAAAGATGTATTTTGAGGATATAACCAACTATTTGATGGGTAGGATCATTATTTGGAAGAACAATCTATTTTAATATAGAACCCATGTCACCTTGATCAACAATTTCCTCTCATATATACTAATGAATGTTTTTTCTATCATCAATCCACAAAATTGGGTTTTCGAAAGGATGGAGAGGCTTCTTACGAGTTTACTTTAAGATGACAATTACACTGGTCGCGTTCACTGGGATTCTTGGGCACATCGGGCCAAACTGGTGGTTGAGGGTGTAGTTAGGCTAAGGGACTTGCATACTGCCATACAGAGCATGCAAGGTAGACTTGCGTGGGATATCTTGGTTGGAGAGTCCTTGTGGGAATATTTCTTCAGAGACCATTATGAAGATGCTAGGGGAATCCATGCTACTAGTAATTGTAATACATCAAGCCTAGTGTACTGCATGTTCCATCCTGTGGAGAGCTTATGGAAAAATACTCATTGAAATATTAGGGATGGGAAACATAACTTCTGGCGACCAACTGGGTTGGAGAAACACTGATCTATCCCTGTTTCCCTTCTCTAGAGATCTCGTTTAGAGAAGCTGCAGGGAACTACAATCTCATTCATGCGATGCTCTCGCCTAGTCAGATGACGGTGTTCCAAGATATTATTATGATTGATGGCCTTGATAAATGTTATTTTATAGGTTCAATCTCAAGAAGGTTCTCTACTCAGGATTACATGAGGATTTTTTACGCCAATGGTGCTCTAGATGAATGGGCACCCAAACACTGGTGCAGTGAGATCCTAATGAAAATAAGTTTCCTGGCATGGCGTGTTCAAAATAAGGCCCTTCCAACTGATGAAAATCTTCAAAGGATGGGTATTCTCTTTTCCTCTTGATGTTTTGGCTATGTGTACCCCTAGTCAGAGTCCTCTTTTAATTTATTTTTTCAAAGCGACTAGGCGAGATTTATTTGGTCTTTGTTTACGCCTCACCCTTGCCTAGAAGGCGAGCATTTATCCTTGAATATTTTTTCGGATTCCTAGTTTAGTGGAACCGAGTCTGAGGTTATGGAAAAGAAGGTGCTGTCGATTATTCTGGCTGCCATTTTCTAGATTATATGGGATACTCTCAACCAAGCAAGGCTCAAAAATAGTTGGTCTCTTATCTTTTTTCAGATGTAGTTAAGGTTTATAATTTCCGAACTGATTTCCTTATTGAAAGGTTTCCAAGGGTCTGATACGGTTTACAGGTTCCTTGGAAAACCATACATACAGAGAAGTGTGAATGGCCACTGGGTCATATGGGAACCTCCGCTTGGTGGCCTGAAACTTAATGTTGACGGATCCTGCTTGAATAGGTTTATGAGGGGTGGCAGGATTCTCAGAGACTTTAGGGGTTCAATGATGTTTGGGTTTAGTGCATATTATGGTATGAGAAACTCCTTGGGTACAGAGGCACATGAACTCTTTTTAGAGATACTGGTTTGTAGGGGTCGCGATCTTCTTGTAGTGGAGATTGAGTGTGATTTAGAGATCCTGGTTAGCGCAGTCCATGGGAGTCACACAGTTCTGTAGAATTTGATCTATATCATCCATAGATGTGCTAGGGAAACCAGGAGAGGAAAAATTATCCATCACAGTGGGAGGGAATAAAACTTTACAGCAGACTCTCTAGCACATAAGGGAAATTATGAGGAATCCTTAATTGTTTACCATAATCTGGGTTCTCTTCCAGATGGGTTTAAGTCAATCATTCGCAGAGATGCCTTGGGTCTTTAATACTTTCGGGCCCCATGAGGGCTCATGTTTGGTTGTTTGATTGTTTGGTTCCACTTCTATCCTTAACAAAAATAATAATATTATATGTAAAAAAAATTATTAACTTAATTCAAGATTATGTAATTTTTAAGGATAAGGCCTTATATGATTTATGTGTTGTGGTGCTTAAAAGATTGACAGAAGTATCCCATTCTTTGGTTAACCATGATCATTCTCATTTAGTCCTTTGATTGTGAATGATGATGCATTATGGCTTGTACATTTTAATATCATGTAGTGGGGATGCATCTGTCATGCAGTTTGATGTCATGTGACAAGTTTGTTTTCCTTATAGTTGAACATTATGTGATAATGATGTGGCAATTGATATGAAATTTATTCAAGATATCCATAGGGACACTTTTTACTAATCGAGGGAATTTAGATATAGGGAGCATATTTTACCCATGTACATTCTTATTAGTGGGTAGCCATATGATGGATCCATTCTTGAGTAGATTTATCATGTGACCATGAAATCCACACATATTTTTGGATTGTGCATAGGAAAATAATTATTGTATGACTCAGCCATCTTTAAAAGATGGTATATAATACTTTTATAATCCATTCAATGTGAATGCCTTTTTTCATTTAGTTTAACATCTTGTGAATAGAACATTCATTGCAAAGGTCAATGACATAAAAAGTTAGGGTTTAGTTTTAATCACTTTATATGTTGCATATGAACCCATGATGGGAGATTTGGGCAACACTGTGTATCTTATGATGATAGTAATCAATCCATCTGTAGTTATTACATGAAAGTTCCCTATGATGGTCTGACACTTGTGCGAGGAGGGGGCATTTTTTTATATTGTGGTTGGATAATGGATTGGATAATCCAACATCAATTCATATCCTATGATAAAAAAAACAAATCAATACATAGTTCTCGAACAAGAAACTCTCAACATAGGTATGACCCATATAAATAGGGGAGAATTGTTCCCATTGATTGTTGTAGCTATAATTATTATCGGAGATCCATTCCTCTCTATATATACTGGGATGAAAAGAATAAATGCACACATAGTTCTTTAATGGGATACTCTCCAAACAAGTTTGAACCATACGTAGAGGGGGGGGGGGGGGGGGGGGTGATTGTTCATATTGATTGTGGTAGATGGACCCAAGATTTGAGTCTAGGTGTCATTACCTATCCCCTGATGACAATAATCAAGCCACACATAGTTATTTCAAGGGAAAATCTCTATATAGGTATGAACTGTATGCATAGAAGGGATTATTACCTTTTATTATTTTATTTGGACCCAGGATAGGATATTTAAGCGTCAATATGTATCTTCTGATGATAGGAATCAAGACACATGTAGTTCTTCAATTTGAAACTCTCCACACTGGTGTGGCCCATACAAAAAGGGGGGAATTATTCTCATTGATTGTTTTATCTACAAATAGTAATGGATATCTGGGTATCACTACGTATCCTATGATGATAGAAATTAGGACACACATAGTTCTTAATAATCCATACAGTTTAACAGTATGTGATAAGGATGTAGGTTCCCCAACGTGAAGAGGGAATATTTTAGCTGAAAATAAGTCTTGAGATCTAGGTGTCACTACATATCCTATGTCGATTGGAATCAATCCACCCATATTTATTGAATCGAGGTGTGTTTGGAGACCAAAAAGAAGCATAGTGGTCCTCTCGGGTGAGGTCCATGACAATGTAAAGTTTATTGTAATGCAAAAGATATCAACAATGTAGTTTAACATCATACTAAAAGGACTTATGGAGTTCCTTTTAAGGTTTAACATCCAGGACCATTCTATTAATGTCATTAGCTAATATGTCTCTATCATATGAGTAATACCTTTATGAAATTTCAAATCCCACATTATCCATGCTCATTCTGAGAAAAAAGGAATGGAAAAGTTTTTTTTTCAACACACAGAAGTGATTAATGGAAAGGACATGAGAATTTTGTATCATGTGGTGGATTGGTTGAGATATAGGATCTAAGTGTCTCTACATATCTCATTGGAATGAGAATAAATCATTACATAGTTTGAAAAACTATTTTGATTAACTTCATGTGTCAAGGATGTCATACATGTAGTTTAAAATCATACTATAAGGATGAAGGTGAATCGATGTGAAAAACATTATGGTTTAACTGAAGAATGGATATTTTCAGAACACTACATATCATGTAATGGAAGGAATCAAGACACATGTAGTTATTGAAAAACAATATAGTTTACCATCATATAGTATGGATGTTGGCCTTCTAGTTTAACATAATGTGGTGATGAAAAAGGTTACCCAACATAAAAAGGAATGCATGAACCTTGACACATAGTCTGATAACATATCATCGAGATAGATATATTGTAGTTAGACCAAGGATTTTGGATCTAGGGATCTCTAAGTGTCGTATGATGACTAGAGTCAATCCACATATAGTTCTTGGGTGGAGAGATTCCTTATGTGGATATAACTCTCACACATAGATGGGGGAAGTGCACTTATCTTTCTTCAAAGATCTAGATCATGTGCAGTGAATTGCTGGTGAGATAATGCATCTAGTGTAGTTTAATGTAATGCAGTGAAGAATTATTTTTTATAGTTTAGCGTCATGCAGCAAGGAGATCTCTTGTACAGTTTAACATCATGTGACCTAGACGTTTCCATACAATTTAATGTAATGTGGTTAGGACATCTGCTATAAAATGTTTCCTCACGTGGTTAGGAAATATTTTATACAGTTCAATTTCATGTTTTTTGGAAGTATTTCGTATAGTTTAACATCATATAGTGATGATTTCTTTTATATAGTTTAACATCATGTGGTGAGGATATCTTCTGTATATTTTAATGACATATGTTCAAGACACCTTTCATAAAATTTAATTTCATGTGGTTAGGAAATCTTCCATATAGTCTAACATCATGTTGTTAGGACATCTTCCATATTGTTTAACATCATGTTTCCAGGATGTGTAATGATTTTACTACGGCTATGCAAAGTATTTATTAAGAAAAATCACATTGGTGGGGGGTGTGATTCATTCCTCATCCATTGTGGCTAGTGAGTAAGATCTATTTTGAAAGAAATTATGTATGATATAAGTCCCTTCCAATTTGGGTTTTATATTTAGAGGTTTCCTTCTAGGTATCATTGAGGTTCCAAGAGACAATACTAATTCTCCTTGATGGAGCATATGTAGGTGAACTTTTTTATTTAAGGCTTATTCCATCTGATTCTGATAGAATTCAAGGTTTTGTAGTGTGAAAAAACTTTTCTCATCAAGCCCCTACAGATAATTCGACCACTTTAAATTTCTCATAAAATGGTAATTTTCCAAAGATATATATTATAAGAGAGGGAAACTAGACTTCTATTGGAAACACTACCTTAGTTCCATACACCAATGAATATTGAGTTTCTTGTGTAGCAGTACACATGGTGGTATAGTAGGACCATAGATCATGGAGGAGCTTATTAATCTAGGAATTATTTTCCTAATTCACATTGGTTAGACTCATTGTTTTACTTCTAGTAAAATTTCTTCAACCCAACAAAACAAAACTTAGTGATGTCTTTCATCAATATCATGGGAAGGACTCCGAATCTAGTGGTGATATTATACTTTAAGTAGTTGATTATATTATTCATCCCAACTACTTTGAGGGGTATTTCCTCATCCCATTTGTATGAGAAGATGGTTTCAGTAATGATGTACTTAAACTATTTAGCTGTGGCTGGGGGATACAGACCCACATCATCCATTTTTTTAAAGAGAATGAGAACTTGCCGAAAAATAAAAGCCTTATTTATTTAATAAAAGAAAAGTTATAAAGTATGAAATAATATTTTTTATGAAAGTATCTTTGGAAAAAAGAAGATATATCTATAGGAACATTATTTATCTATATTAAGTTTGAAGTAGAAACCCATTTATTTTTTCACTCTTTAGCTAAATAGATTTCTTCACAATACAAATGCGTGATGATAAAATTCATGGAAAAAAGAGATTTAATGCCTTTCATTCATCTAGGGTTCATGAATATTAGGTGTATGTAGCATTTCTGGGGGTTGGTGGATGAATTTTTCATTAATCTGTAATGCATGAAATTTATATGTGAATTCAAAGTCTTATATCATGGTTTTTTAGTAGTAGAGAAGCCTCCTGATTTGGTGGTAGAGCCTGGTCATTTACTAATGAGCACTATAGGAGCCTACAATGACTATTTCTATAATATAGAGAATATCTATTTCTTCAATGCATCTATGGATGACTCCATCGAAGATTTCTTATATTGTGATTTTTGATCATTTGGACCCTCCTAAAGGGTGAAGATTGCTGCTTGGAATTGAATATGTTCCCTTCCATATCAGTCTTTTGGGAGAGTATCATTTTATAGATTATCAATTACAGGTCCATCCATCTAGGGGTGGATACCGATTCATGATTATCTAGGGTGGTTTTGATCTAATTTATCTCCTCTATGTTGCATAAGATGACTGATGAGACCATCCTGTAGTGTGTGATATAGAAGACCACCTCATACTGACCATAGTTAGCCAACATCGTGGTTTCATTAGTTAGTGTGTCATCATAAGCATTTAGTTATTTGGTGGAAATGATGCAACATGGGTTCAAAAGATAACTCTACCATTTTTCCATAGCCAATAAGAGGGGATGATTCTTCCTTTTTGATAGAATATTTACCATAGATTTTGCTTATCACTAGCTCTGAATCAACTTTAATGTTTTGGTAGGCTATCTGAAGCTATAGGGATATATCTAAGGTATAAATAATGTCTTAGTATTCTACCTCAATATTAGTGCAGCCTTCATGCAATGATAAATAATAGTTAAATATTTCATTATCAATAAAAACAAATTCAATCCCTAAGCTAACCCGACCAAGCTTAAGGTTTTCTAATAGCGTTTCAATAGGACTCGGAGAGGAACCATCCAAATACATCTTCTATGAATAGGGAGTGTCATAGGAATAGAAACAATCCTCATTTGGATGTTCAGTGTCCACTATTGTACTTTCTACTGTGTGATGTGCCACAAGAAAATTATCCAGGGTTTTCCCTTTTACCAACTTATGGGACACGAGTTGAATGCCATACTTTTTCAGAATAACTACCCATCAGGCCAAATTCCCAATAAATATATTAAATATAATTATATACTTGAGTGTGTCAATATGAGATACCAAGTGGACTTCATGGTGATGAAAGAAATTCCTCAAATTATGAACTACAAAGATGATCATCAGGTAGTTCTTCTCTACATCAGAATATTGGGTCTCAGTTCCTAGTATCGTTTGGATAAGGTAGTAGATACTTTTCTCATTTCCTGCATCATTTTTATGTGCAAGGAGAGTGATAAGTGATTGCTTCATAGAAACCACATATAAGTTGAGTTAATTTAATTACCCCAGTGGAATCTAGAACGGTGGGTGTAGAAAGTACTACTTGAGACTCTTAAAGGCTTCTTGGAAGTCCTCACCCCATTAGTAGGAGACTCTCTTCTTCATTATAATGGGGAAAGGGGATGATTTTATATCTATTTTAGCTGTGAAACACATAATTTAAGAGAGGTTACCTTGAATCCCCCTCAATTCTTTGAGATTTTGAGGGAGTGAAATTTACAAAATTTCACTAGTCCTTTCACGGTTGACATAAAGTCCACAGTGACATACCCCAAATCCCATGAATTTCTCTAACATTACCCTGAAAGTAAATTTAAGTGGATTCATCTTCAGACTATGCTACCAATACTTTTCAAACACAATTTTAAGGTCTGTGAGGTGATCACATTGCTGTTAATATTTTACTACCAACTAATCGACATAAAATTATGCTATTTTCCCAAATAAGGGAATAAAGATACAAAGAATGGAATATTGATAAGTAGTTCCATGTTATTTAATCCAAATAAAATGGAATGATAGTAAAATATCCCCTAAGGTGATCTGAAGGTAATAGCTTCCACATCATCAGGGGCCATCTTTATTTGATTTTACCCTAAATACTCATCCATGAAATAAAGGAATTGAAATCCAATTGTTGCCTCGATCATAAGTACCATGATTGGAAATGGGAATTAATCATTTTTCCAGTGTCAATTAACATCTCTAAAATCAATTCAGACCTTAACCTTCCCTTTTTTAATTTACTGGGATGATGTTGCCGAGCCATAATTAGTATTTCACTTCCCAAAAAAATTGGGTTTGATAAAACTTTTAACTTCTGAATTAACATTGGTCGCATGAGAGTGGTGAATCTTCTTGGCCAACTACGTGAAACCTTGACGGTCATCAGGTAAGCCTAAATGGTGTGTGGCCACATTTTTGTTCATTCTGGGTAATTTTGTATAATTCCAAGAGAACACATATCGATGTTTCTTTAGAAATTAAATGTAAATATCAAAATCTTTGAGTGGGATGGAAGAACTAATCAATGTTGTCTGTAGGTCTCCTATTACCAAATTTACCAATCTAACTCATTGATGGGGGTGGATATTCCTTCCTAAAAAGAGGGAGGGGTGTCCCTAATGTTATCCTTTTCTTCTTCCAAATTTGATTCTGTAGATACATTTCTAATAATGGTAGGAAACTTGAGGCCATCTCTATCATTGTTGGGATGAGAGTGTCCATGGGAAGAGACATTTACATCTTGAACAACTAGATTCATTAGATATATTTTGATTATTTGATTGTATTTCATACTATCATTAGGGATAGAAGGAGCTTGGAAATCTGGGGTTAAGTTCACAACCTCAATCAGATTCATTGGTAGAACATAATCCATATCGAGTATATTCCATGGATTCAGAGGGGTGGTTCCAAATCCATTTGGTACTACAATGTGTATATATTCGTCCACAATTAGTTGTTTTACCTTACATTTTTATAAACCTACATCATTATAAGTGTATTAGAAAGAATAAAGGGAAGTTCTGTCCCTATGTGGTATACCAAAATTTCCATTGTTGGGATATCCTAAGCATTGATTAAATATTAATAGTACCACCACATGTCTATGAATCCAAGGTCTCATGAACAAAACATTATATATAGTTTTCTATTGGATAACCATGAAATATGAATTAGATGTGAGATCACCAATCTGAGCTATGAGTTTGATCTTTCAAAGATATTTTCGCTCGCTCTTATCATACCCTTGAATTGTCATATTTGGGGGAGATAAGTCCCTATCGCTATATCCCAAATGCATAAGGGTCCTAATCATTATAAGGTTAATTATAGATCCATTTTCAATGAAATAACTTAAAATATTAACATTATCATTTTTACTAGAAACGTATAGGGGTATGACATGTCCATGGATGACCTGTGGTTGCGGTTTCTCCTCCGCAGAGGCGTCGTCCTCTTCGACTCAACCGGCTCGACCTTTCTCTTCGTTGCTGGCCTGCTCCCACCTAAATCCATCTTTCGAATAGGGATTCTCCTGGAAGAATGAATCTAGTTCCGTGGCCGAGTTCTCTTTTTCGCAATTGAGGGTTGCATCATCATCCGCTATGGGTTCCCTGGGTAGTCGGTTGTGGTCTCCGAGGTTTTTTTGGCTGGCGGTGACAGGACATGGGATTTGGTTTGTGATGGGGACTTTTTCCAGCGTTCTATGGTTCTCGGGTTACTGATGAGTTGGTAATTCTTCTTGTTTCTTATTTTGTGCCTTCGTTTGGTTTTGGTTGTGTTTTCTTTGTTGGTGTTTCTATTTTTTTGGTTTCTTCCGGTTATGGGGCAAGGATTTGGTTGGTCGTGTTTTGGTTGGAATTCTCTGCATTTTGGATCGGGTTCTGCTGTGGAATTGTTGCTCACAATTGATTCTAGCTTTTGGGTTGGTTGCTATGGATTTTCCACTCGTGGTCGATTTTGATTGGTTTGGGTTTTGAAATTATTGCATGTTGAATTGTTCTATAGGTTGAGGAGGAAAGCAAGTCCTAGAATTTTTGTGGGTTTTTGGCCTACAACAATTTGGAGCCGTGAATGTTCTTTTGAGGTTGGATATCAAATTGTCGTAGGTCCAATCTTGGTGTTTTTTGAAATTATGTTGAATGCTTGGAAATGGTGGAGTGTCTGGTTGAATGTGCTGAATCAGTGAAATGGATTTTTGGATTTGTGAATTTTGGGTCTCTGATGGTTCGAGGTTTGGGATGATGCGTATGTCTCACAAGGGGTTGATCCAGATGGGGTTTAGAGTAGCGGGTTTCTCCTGGACTTTGCTACAGATTTGGATGTTTGAGATGGTATGGATTTTCCATCGGTACTGGGCCCGTGCATTCATGCATGGGACATCTTGTCGGTAGCGAGGAGTAGGAGGAAGCTGTTTTTATTGTCTTTGATGCTGGGTTGGGGCTCTTCTATGATGGCGTGGTGTTGTGGGCTGAAAACTTTTGTTCCATGGTGATCTGTTGTTTATGTTATGATGTCTTTTTTGGTTTCTCACTTTTTCCTCAAAAGTGTTTGAATAATAAAAAATTTAATTTTCAGCCTCTATGATTTCTTTTGAAATATAGAGAGCATCTAGCATTAAGATTTTTTCTATAATGAATGCCAACTATTTCATAATGTCATATTTTTGAGTGAGATGTAGATGCTTCCCAAGGTGGGGTTTCTTATTATAATATGGTTTAAGATATGAGGTGTTTGAGGTGGATGGACATGGTGCTTGAGCAGTGGTTGAGAGAGTATATGCTTCCAGTGGCGTAGGTCACACCGACCATCCTCATTGTCTGGGTTGATTAGAAAATCACACCCCTTTCAGAAGGTCGTGTTAGTTGACTGGGCTGGGGAGACTGTCGAAGGGTTCTAGGACACCTCTGTATTTGTTTTGGTATCACTTGACTAATTTACCATGGGTATCAACTATATATATATATATGTCCTCTAGGGGGATGGGACAAGGATATTGGATCCAACCATGCCCGTTCTGTATCCTGTTTCCTAGGCTCCTATGCATGTGGCCTTTGATTCCACAGTTAGGTATGGGGAACCCATACTCAGAGGAATATTCATCATCATATAAGAGGTATTCCAAGTGTATAATGTTTATAGAACCAAATATGATCTCTTATTATAATGAGGGTTCCATTTAGTGGGGAAATTCCCATGTTGTGGATGTTGTAGGAAAGAATTATGCAAGAGTCCGAGCTTGCGTAGAAGATGAGTATGAATCTTCAAATTTTATCTCTTCCTATATCTGGGGGATATTTCCATCTTTGGGAGGTGTATTTGATGTAAAATTACTAGGTGAAATGAAGTTCCCAGTTATGATCCAAGTATCACTAAGAGGGGGAGGGGGTGAATCAGTGATATCTTTTTCTTTTTAAGTTTCCCTTTTTGAAACAACTTTCCCCTCCTATTAAAGAGTTTCTTCCCTGCTGAACACACACAACCAAAGGAACACAAGATTTACAAGGGTCACTACTCAACAAGAGTAGCTATGCCCTTGATATGGTACTGAAACAATCTAGTAACACACAATCCACTAGAAAATAATCCTTTTATGTGGAATACAATGAGTAGGATATACCCTTACACTCATGTAGCACTTTGAAAACAATCCAATAGTGTGTGTTCTCCCTCTTAGAACAAATAGGGTAATACAATGGATCAGTGCTTCTTAATGAGCTTACACAAATCAAATCTTTCAAATAAATTCTTCACTTTCCTACCCAGAAGCTGGCAGGAACCCCTGGTGGAAAACATCTTGCGCGCCCACTTCCACTTGCGCGACCTATACATGCGTGCCTAAAACTTGCACGCCTCTTATTGCGTACTGACTATGTGCACACTGCCCTTCAGACGCGCTGCCTGCTTGCAGCCTACGCGCCAACTAACACTTGCGCGTCCCTAACTTGTGCGCCTTCTGAAAACTCTCAACTTGCTTGCCCAACTCTCTACTTGCGCGCCCATAGCTCAAAGATAATTCTCAAGTATTGAGCCATAAAAAATGAGGAGGCTAGTCATCTATTTATAGGCATTTCGGTGACTTGTGTGACCTAGAATTGCATGCCAATACTTGCCTGCCGCTCCATCACTTGCGCGCCGCTTCATCACTTGCGCGCCCTTCCATCACTAGCATGACACTTTATTTCCTTTGTCATATTTTGATTTCATGATGTTGGAATATGACTTGCGCACAACATGTACTTGCGCGCTAATACTTTCCCGACACTCTTGACTTGCATGACACTTTCTAAGTTGCACGCCACTTTATTTCCTTTATCATATTTTGATTGGATGATCTTTGAAATAGGAATTGCACACTACTTATACTTGCACGCCAATACTTGTGCACCACCACTTTCATGCCACCACTTACGCACCTATACTTGTGAACCACTTTATTTCCTTTTCCATATTTCTAAAATAATTCTATTTGAAATATGACTTGCGCGCCTCTACAACACTTGTGCGCTGACACTTGCACGCCATCACATGCGCGTCGCCACTTGCACGCCACCACTTGTGCGCCTTCTTATTGCCTTTGTCATTTTTGGATAGTATGATATTGAAATGTGTTTTGCAAAAAACACTTCTTTACTATCTCTATCCTTCATACGGCTTGCACCACAAGTTATCCAAACTTGTGATGATTGTAAAATATAAATCAATAAATCATCGTCTGATTTATGGTCCTTTTACAAAGTGAATTGATTTATCTTCATTAAAAACAAAATACAATACTCTGTAAAAGCTAACTCTTCAAACTGCCTTCTCCATCCAACTTGGTCCCAACAGAAATAACCATTATGGGTATTTGAAGCTGTGATCTTAGGGTGGAATGAGCTCGGTCGACTATCTTTATAGTCAAACAGTTGTCAAACATCTGCCCATGCCAGGTTGATTTTTTTTCCAATCACCATTTTCTTCTAACTGGGTGATGGTTACACAGGTTACTAGTGCCAATGAATTTTCCAAAATCACATGTTTGGAATCGACCATGATTTGTTGGATGCCTTTAAAGGAAAATAAATCCTGGATGGTGTGTCCTAGCCTTCTATAGAAAGGCAGTAGTTAGGTTGATCAATGAGGGTGCCCTCATTGGGCTTTCCTTATTGTGGTAGATTGAGTAGGTTATTTTCCATGGTTTTAAGGAAATAACTGGGAACTTGATCATTTTGGAAGGAGGATTATTTATTCATCCATTAATCAATATTCATGGGACCATGATTTATTTTCTTTTCTGGGAAAGGGATGTTTTGTTATTGATGCTGCTCAAAAGGAATAACTGGATGATTTAGGGACTTCTTAGCTTCTTGAATGGGCACTACTATTGGTTTGAGGGTAAACACAAAAATATCTGCCTTACTATGACTTTTACCCAATGATGAGAGTATTTTATGAGATTTATCTCAAGAATGCTAAATTTCATATTCTGAACATTATTACGTTTCTAAAAATTCATAGAAACTGCCAGTATATTTCATCAGGATCCAGGGTATCTGCAAATCAATCTAGATATTTTTTGATAGATTTCTTGAAATTAACCATTCAAGAGAGGTATAATGAGTAAATGGGTTAAACCTTTCCATCTATATATGAAGTCCTAAAATCTATCATTTTATAATTACTTGCAATTTTCTGGTTGAAAATTTTCATTTTTCTTTGCGTTGAGTTGAACTGATTATGGAATTAATGATGAAGGTCTTCCCATCCCTCAACATATATTTAGAGAAGGATATTGTATGAAAGAAAGGCTGTCCCATTAAGATTCTATACCAAAAACCTCATCTTGGTAAACTCTTAATGATGTTAAGGGCCCATCACCAGACTGTATTAAGACATGAAGTGTGTGAGATGTTTTTAAGGGTTTGTCGTTTCTTAAAAGGTTAAGAAGGTTGGATTACCAAAATTGGTATGGGGTAAAGTGTTATCCACCCATTTAGGATATAGCTTATTCTTGAGCTGCATAGGTGCACATCTTCCTTCCGTGGATTTCATTCAATCATCCAGGGACTCAATGACATTGAGAAAATCTAGAGGTACTGCTGACTGTTATGTCTCCCACTAACTTGGACCAAGAGGGGCTCGATGAGGTGGCATCATTCTCATCTACTATTGATTCTAAATACATTCTAATACTAAATGATCACACTAAAAGGAGAGATATTGTTTTTATAATAGAGGGGTGTCATAATCATCTTCAAATTCCTCATTTATATAGACTGGATACCTTGATCTGGAGCCAGTATGATGATCATATGCTAATATTATATAAAAATCGACTCTTTCCTGATTTATAGAAGGAGGGATATTAATTTCAGTATGAAGATGATACCTATTGGGATTTTCCCTTAGTTCCATATTGAGTTTTCAAATATTTTGTATCTCATTATCATATTCTTCTAACTGATCCTCCATGGAAGGAATTTCAGATCTTCTAGGTGATGAATGAGATATGAATAGTTTTTTGACTTTATTCTTGGGAGTGTTCCACTGTAGAGGTAGAAAATCAATATTCAAAGGTGACAAGTTTTTGATTCTGCTCTTTTTCTGTAAGTGTGAAGACTCAATTAGTGCATCCATATCACCCTTCTCTCAAGGAATATTTTATATACTACATCCCTATGAATTTGAGTCTTGATTCACATTATCTTTTGTGTTAACGGTGATGAAATTCAGAAAGGTGTAGCATGAAATGGTAGTTGAACCCTTAATCAAAACTAAAAGGGTGATTCCACACTACTTGCATCCGAGTAATTTTTTTAACACCTAGACATATTAGACCTTTTTATCTCATAATCCCCATAGGGTTTGATTGAATTTACATTAAGTTCATCCCATATCAGTGTGTGAGTATTGAACCTATGGGAGTTTCTAGTCAAACTTTCCAAATGTACCTCGAATATCAAAGGTTCATCTTGTAGTAGGAAGAAAAGATTGGTTGACAACCATTGATATTTAATTCCTAACCTTGAGAAGTCCGATTCTCTCAATAATGATGATGATGATGAAAATTCCCCATCCTTGTGGGATATGTACTATTCAAGAGTACAATTTTCATTTTTATCCTGTTTTTTGATGAATTGATGATTCTTGTCAATTAATTGAAGACTCCTAGGATGAGATTTTAGATATAAATGAACCAATACTTATGGTATGGGGTTGATATGGAAGTACCAATGATTTCTCTTGGATCCTCTCAGGGTGTGATGGATCTGGTTATGTAGATTGAGATTAAAATTCCCCCATCATAGTGGGATGGGTTTGGTTTGAAGCTATTGTTGATATTTTCCAAATACTCTTAGGAATTTATGATATAAGGGGTGGAGGTGGTGGTAAATATTCCCTCGGTCCAGTGGTCCAGGTTTTCTCTTAGAATAACGCTATGGAATCTTCTACGGAAACCCATTTGATTTATAACAGCTGTGGTCATGTATAAGTTGGGTGTAATGAAAGCCTATAAAGAGAGTCATTTTCTCTATGAAGTTTTTAGGTTGGCCACAACTTCAGGTTTTATTTATGATATTCATTCCTATTGTTTTGAGGGACTTTGTTTAGAGATCTTTTTCCATCCCTCTCCCTCTATTTGTGATGTACTGACATTGTTAATGTGGGGGAATTCCATTTTAGTGACCAACTGGCTCATGTGTTACCCAGACCACTGACTTTTTTAGAGGCTATGACATTACAAGATGCCTTATCTGGGGAGATCTGATATTCTGCGGGTGTGATGAAGTGAAACACTCCATACATTCCCCATCCTCAACTACATATATATAATGAGGATTTTACAATCAGTTTCTGAAGAGTAGTAATGAAATGAAGGAAATAATTTTTTATATTTTCATTTTTTATATATGATCATGGGACATAGAGATAGTATCCAGGTCTAGTTGAAAACTGATTTTATTGATTCTCAGAAGGTTACCCTAGTATCTTGTATAAGGGAGGTGTTTAGGCTTTAACCACTGAGGAGTTTCCAACATATTTTGGTGTAGGTAAGTCATGAGATTCTTCTCTAGATCATTGGGGATCTCATAGTCAAAAGTGTAATGGGACCAAAATATGTTTAAGAGGATTTTAGGCTAAATCTCTCCATATTTTCATGTCCCCTTTTTGTTTATCATACTTACATGCCTCCACCTAGTTAGATCAGAAAGAAGGATCCTCTTAGTTTCTTGCTGACCATGGTAAAATGTTGCTTGAGGTTTATGGGGAACTATATAGGGATGACCTTAGTATCTAGATAACCTCTCTTTATTAATGTGTTTGAGTTTTGGGAACCAATCTATATGGATGTGTCTATGAAATGGGATGATTTTATTGTCAGAGGGAGATATCATCACAAGGAGGTTAACCATAGAAGATGTCTGCAGTAGAGTCCCTATGATCCATCTAATATCTACCATGAGGAGTAATATCATGGTAATGATCACCATATGATTTAGTTGAATATTCTAAAGATCCTTGTGGTGTTATAGATATGATTCAAACATCAACAAGGAAACTAACATTGAGATGGTTAGGGATATGAGCATCATTCAGTATATGGAGAAAATATTTATTTCTTCCTTTTGGAGTTGTGCATGGACATAAACATGCTATATGATGGTTACTAAAACATGTTTATTGTTTTTAGGTCCTGCGGAAATATGAGATAGATACTGAGAAGATAATAGAGTATTCCAAGGATATTCATCATTATTAGTATGAATATGATCCTACTTGTGGGTTGTTGTTGGAATATTCCATTTAACCCCTACGGAAGTGGGGTTATGATCCGAGTTCAAAAATCAATTCCCCGCCAGAATATTCTAATGTAACTTTAGAATGGGTGAAGGGATATGAGCCTCCTCTTGTGTAGGATATGAAGGTTTTTGGTGCATTTTTTCATCACTATAAGTAGAGATATGAGCCTGGATTATGTGTGCTATGAGAATATTCCATATAGTTTCATTGATAGAAATATGAGCATGTATAGATATGTGTTCTTATCTCACATAGTGGTCCTTAATTGGAGTGGTGATATGATCCCGATCAAGTGACCTTGGAATATAATGATGATCTTTTTCGATAGGGATATGATCCTGTCCTGAGGAATGTGATGCTCTCACTTAGCGAGCCTTGGTTGGATTGAGATTAGGATCCTAGTTTGGTGCCATTGTAGTACATTGCTCGTTTTTTATAGTAATGTGAAGCTATACTGAGGAAAGTACCTCTCTCATTTGGAGATCCTTGGTTGGAATGGGAATATGAACCTAGTAAGATGCCTCATCCTTTACAATATTATGCTGATAATCCTCTTATATAGGGAAAAATTGTGCACTTTAACCGGAAAAGATAATTGTTCATACTGATTAGAGTGTTGTGGTGGACTAGGTTTAGGGATAAGAATATGTTCCTATCCCTATATCTGTACTAGTTCTAGAATATACTGGTGGTGTTCTTCAATTGTTGATAGAATGTAGTGAGAAAAGTGTGCGTAAGAATGTAGGCCTGTACATTTTATATCTACAATATGTACTGAAAAATATCTTTTATTTAATTGGAGATATAATACCGCTCCTTTCCTACTTATCCATTTGTATATTCTAATGATATTCACATATAAAGAAGGGACATGCACCTCCCCCATGATTTCTATAGGGATATGCCCGCACACTTGATCCAAGTGAGGAGGTATATGAGGCCTCTCACTGGCTACCACTGATATATGTCAGTGGTATTCTTCAGAAAAATTAAAGACATGAGAACACTACTGGTTATAAAAATATTTTCAAGAATGTTGTGACTTCCTTGGTTCCCTTGCATGAACATCATAGGTGGAAATGTGTCGTGTGGTTCTCTCAGAAGGTAACTAAGGGGAACCAGTTAGATAGTGCTGGTGAAGATGGTTGACATGTTACCTCCTTGGTATCTTCTAAACCAAAAGGGAGATATAGTTGAATCCTTGATCCACCTTTATTAGATACTTATGTTGGAAACTATAGCATGGTGAGGTTGAGATTCTGATGCGATTAGCGGTGGAAATGAGCCCCACTGGTTTCACTATATATTTCTTTGGATGATGCAAACTCATTGGTTTTAATTTATCGAGACCATTGAATGCATAGTTTAGGGTCGGGATATTACCATGTTGATGGTTTTACCAAACCCTCACATTTACCACCTAATGAATTTTTTTGGGCAAGGTGTGGTTGTTCTGTGACTCATAGGGGATGTATCCATAGATGATTTTCCTGAATAGAAGCGGGATGAATACATGATATTAGGTTAGGGTGTTTTTTTAGAGCAATATCAGTATTCACAAATATAACAAGGAACAAAATCACCAATCAGCACATCATCATAGAGATGATACATTCACAATCATATATTCATAGGAAACTCAATTTTCCTTTCGTATTCCTGATTTATCCATTTTTCTTTCATGGAATTTCCACGGTGATAATGGATTATTTTATGAGAATCCCAATTTCATCAGATTTCACATTGAGTATGCACGTTTTGTTCTTGTAAGATGTACAAAATAAAATATTATAATGCCTCGTCAACTGATCATTTTTATTATGTGATAGATTCAAACCGAGTTCACATTTTTTGTTTCTAATTATGGAAACAAGCATGATGTCACCCAATGGTTGATTTTGGGGGATTCAATGTCTATAAAATCATTCATGTCTGGCTCACCATTTTTCTTTCCAATTAAAAATATGAATGGTTCCCACATCTATAACTGGGTGCAAACCCACTTCCAAAGGTAGGAGGTCTTTTAGGGTTTTAGACCCAAAAATTCTTATGAACTCAAATTGGATGAGAGGATGGGAGGTTAGGCTCATCAAACCCTTTTGGGGGGATTTTTTTCCCACTTCATGACTATTATATTGATTTAATACAGGTTACCAAATTTATTCCTATTCTCGATATGAGATCAGTTACCCAAATAAAATGACCAAGTGTTGAATCCTTCCATGTGTAGGGGGGTCATTTAATGAGTCCAACTATATGTATTTTAGAAGCTTCACTAATTCCCCATTAATAGTTAGCTGATCATATTTTGAATCCATATAACTATGAACTCTAGAGTCATCAAGGGAGGTGATTTGTATTTTAAGGATGGAATTGAACCTTTATGAAGTGTCCTACATATCCTATTTATAATAGGAATCAAAACCCACATAGTTCGTTAAACATGTGCATTATAATATCTTGTGGAAAAGAAATATATGAGTGGGAACTTAGGTATACAGTATTGATCTTGATCCTTAGGAAGGAGACCTACATATCCTACTAACAATAGGAATCAGAGTCATTATAGTTTAATTGTTCCCTCAAGACTTTCCCTGAGGTGTATTCCCTTTTATGGGGGTAGTCATATCATGACACTAATAAAGGATTATGCACCGAGGTTTCCTTGGTTGGTGGAGATTCATGATGTGAATAATATGATCACTTCTAATCCGTAATACCATTTGATACATTCTTGGTGTGAGAAACAAGGGATATAAACTGATAGGTCTCATTGCATATGGATGCATGACTTACACATTGGGAAAACATTTATGGTGTGTTTGACGTAGAGATGGGGCTTACAAAGAAATCCCACATATCCTAGTTATTTCAGGAATTACAATTCATCATATTTTAGTTGAATTATCAACCCACTAATGGATGAGGAATATTTATTATCTTATGGGAGAGATTGGGTCCCAAGGGATAGAATGTCTGGGATATAATGGGACTTACAACTAAGTTGATGCCTATTTGAGCTTGGGTCTTAAGAAGGAACCCTATATATCCCATTTATAGAAGGAATCAAGAGTTATAATAGTTTAGTTGAGGGTATGCCCAAATATATCTAGTGGACAAGGTTATCATGTCTCATGATCTCTCCTTTAAAAGTATTGATTTCCCACTTGACATATTATGATTGTTTGTTTGGCATGTCTGGGATGTATCTACAACATACATGAGGATGTCCAAACATGTCATGGTTTCATAGAGGATATGTACAAAGAAAATATCATGATCAAATTTACTTTTCCAAAGTAAATCACATGATATAGATGATATTTCTGTGAGGTTGTTTCATGATCAAGGACAATATGTTTAGATGATGTTGTATAACCTGGATGACATGTCTGGAGGGTGTCCCATGACCAGGTGGACATGTCTAGAGGACATAGCATGATCTGGATACCCTTTTAGAAGAGATTTCATGACCTATCTTACATTTCTGGTGGAAATTGTGATACCAGGATGGAATTCTATGGTACCACCACATAACTTAGGAAACATGCCTAGAGGCCATGACAATATTTGGATGGAAAGACTGAAGGACTTCACAAGGCTTGTGTGGCATACTTGGAAGATGTTGTGTGACTTTATTAACATGTCTATGTAAAACTTCATGATCCAAATTCCATGATGATAGAGTTCCACATGACATGGGTGACATGTCTTGGTGCAGCCGCATGATATAGGCGAGTCATGTAAAGCACATGAATATTAGCATATCCATATTTTTATTAGTCTCCCTTATTTTTCTAGTTTTTTATATATTTAATTGCATATGAACCTAAGGTTTTTCTAGTTTTAGCTTATTTTAGGTTTCTTGTGGCCCATTGGACACGAAAGACCTCTTTCTCATAATCCAGCTGACATTCCATAAGTCCTTCACATTATCTATAGAGTGATCATGAGAAAAACATATTGATGTCGTGTGATCCCTTAGACCGTTTCCCAGATTTTACCTATTGGAAGACCTTTTTGATTGCATGACTGGATGCTATAATAATACTTATCTTATGCTCCCATGTAGCATTCACCCACTTTTTATGTTTTTTATGTTGATGGGGAGGTATTTATAGGCCTATCCACCCTAGTTAGACACTACCTTTCATGGTTTATATCTCACAAATATGAGCTAGAGTTGGTAGACGGATTTTTGTATCATGCACTTTGAATGATCCTTACTTGGCTCATCCATATACAACATGATAATAAATGACCATGATAATGTTCCACCATCACTATTTTCATTGAAACATGGATGATCAAAGGCATTTCAATTAAACATATTTATATTTTCAAGATATTTAATAAGGCTATACTGACATGTCTAGGAGTTTTTTCTAGATATATAATCCCATGTAAAGGCATTCACATGATCAAAGATGACTTGTATAAGGTCCTTTTTAAGAAAAAAGTGTCTTTTAAAGGGGCCCTCTATGATACAAAGAAGAATTTTCAAGGTTCCCTCATTAGAGAACTCTAGATTGTCGAGGGGGGTTTTATATGATCAATGATGATCACAAAAGGCATATAACCCCTTTCACATGAAGGTCAGTATATATTCCCCTCACTAGTAGCTTTAACCTTTTACACCTTTATTTCCTTCCTTACTTAAAAGGATAGAAGATCTTGTGACATCGTACAAGCATTTTTTAGGATAATAAATATCATTTTCTTCGATATGTCGTGTGATCAATGTTGAGATTCCATATGCGGTGAAAGCATTGTCATGGACAATAAATCCATTTGACTATACTTATGAAGGGGTAACACATAATCAAATGACAATGACATGGTATTTTGTATAATGGAGATAACATTCAAACATGCTCTCACATGACAAGGTCAAAATATCGCCAGGGGCTTAGTGAGGTCTTGCAGATCACATGAGTACATCACATGAAGATCAATGTAACTATCCTTAACATGAGGCTTCTTCTTTTCTGTGACATTATTTTATAAGGGTTTTTTGATAATTTTCAAGCATCCTTCATTTGAAAATTATCATTATTCAGAGGGACTCTTCTAAAACCCTCTGAAGGACCATCAATGCTGGTAAAGAAGCCTTCACATGAAAAGGAATGATTTCAAATGGATTTATGTGATAGTAAATATATCATGTTCTACACATGATTCTTTCACATGACATTCTGAAGGTCATGTGATCAAATTTACTTCTAAAGGATACAAGATCAATGTGATTTTTCCACCTTCCCTTTTTTTCTATAGATAAAATAATACCCATGATTTTGGTATTTCTTATCTTCTAGATTTATAGATGCTCATTAGGAAGGCATAAAAAATATTTAACCTTTTTTATTTCATGAATGTTAAATAATCTAGAGTATCTAATAGTATGTTTAATTTTTTACCAAATTTTTAGGAATTCATATTAGAATTTGGTCTTAATAAAAACTTTCTATAATTATGATAAACTTTTCAAAAAAACTATCTCTAGAAAAACTATGACCAATTGAACTTTTAAAGAATAGTTCTTCCCATTTCTACAATAATTATATTGAGTTTCACAACAAAAACATTCTAATGGTTTTTTTATGAAAAAATATATCTATTTTTGATTCCCTATTTAACATGTTTGGTTTCAAAAATACCACTTTTCATTGTCCATTCTTAATTTTTTGATATTAATCCCATGTTATTCCTCTGACTGCCTTCTAAAAATATTAAACAAATCAATAGACTCAAACATATGATTCACATGAAACACATATGTTATTATTTTAAAATCATCAACAAATGTGATGAATTATGTGTCCCATGTATCATATTTATGTCTTATTGGTTCACATAAATCAAATTAGACTGGTTGATTTTATATGAACACTTTTATGTTTTTTATATATCATATTCCCCTTTTGAAAATATATAAAAACATTATATATGTATTTTATTAATTTGGTAAAATAACTCACACAATTTCTCTTTATTTTTTCTCAAAATATATTTACCAAAATTTATATTTATCCTTTTCCAAAGATTTTTTTATTCTTTTACACTAAGGTAATAGTAATTTAACGGATAAAAAATATAAAAAACATTTCCACATGTTCTTTTACCTTTATTGATGATCCCTCCATCTATAATTTTCTTGATAAGACATGTTTTTATATAAAAAAATAACACTTTTTATTCATTATTTAGTTTACTTACACTAAGTAGGTTATGTTTTACCCCATTAATAAAAAAAATTATTTAGAATTAAACTTTTCAGATTGAAATTTTGAAGAACCAATTCCTTTAATATTCAAGGATATATCATTTCATAAAGATAAATAGCTATCATTGTGTTTTTAAATGTTATTTATAATATTAACATCTATAATCATTTATGATGATCAACCACTATCAAGAATCCATGTCATGGTTCTCTTTCTAACTTTGAAAGGCACTTTATCAAATAACTACTTATCTAATTTTCCTTTTCTATAATACTTCTTTTACTCACCAGAATGTTCAGCCACTACTAGAAGCACAATAACACATTCCTTAGTAAAATGAACTTTCTAATCCAAACTTTCATAGATATCCTCTTTATAATAAAACTTATTTTTTATAGGAAACTAAAATCAATTTCTTTTCACTACTAGTTTTGTTTCAGACATGCTTCTCATATTACCTAGATAAATCCTCCTTACTTCCTGTATTCTATGATTCAATATAAGTGACATATTATAAAAAAAACATATTATTTATTCCCAGACAATCTCCCAAACATACAGTATCCTTTAAAACTTGTTTTTCATTGAAACTATTGAGTCTTATTATAATCTCTAACCTGCTGCCTTGGTATTTTTCTAGATTTAAAATTCATTGTTTTTTTGTGAATATTGAATTACCAAGATTATTTCAAATTTATTAGATATATAAGTGATATTATTATAGTTCTAATATACCAAATATTTTCCAAATTGGATTCTAGAACCTACAATATTAGGTGACATCGATATAGTATTTTTTGAGATACAAGTACAATATTTACATGATATTATTCATCACTCTTCTCAAAACCTTGTGACAAATATTCCTTTATTTCAATGACCTTATCATATTCATATAATATTTTTTCCATATTTTCCCTTTCTTATGAAACCTTGACCAAGTCATGAATAATTATTCATCCACATCAACAACATTATTTTCTTAATCTTCAACCATTTTTTCTCTTTAAGAATGTTTCACTTGGATAAGATTTATTTCATTAACATAATCATATTATTTATTATTTAATTAATCCATTTCCTTTATTAAATTTCAAAATTTCACTATTTATATATTTTATTTCCTTCTTAAGTTATATGATTCTCTTAAGGCACACTTCAATATCATATTTTTTTATGTCTTTAGTATATATTTATTCTTCTTCTACTTTGATGCCTAAGCATTATTATTTTATTTAAAAATGTTCCATAGATTGATTGAAATTTTAATATTTCCTTCTTTAGAATTTATACTTGAGGTAGAGTAACCATTCCCTTCCTTACACAATACAATCCACTTTTCTATTATTTGAATATTTTCTATAATTTCACTGGAATTCTTGGTCTCTTTTGAAAATATTCACCATTTATTTCATTAGGGTCATTCTTCATCCACCTAATATTCCTATTCCACATTACTATTTTATATAAAATATTCTAATTTTTTTTTCCAATTACACCACTCCTAAAAGGGTTTAGTGGAGGTTTCCCTATTTCTTACCCTTTCCCTTCTTTATATTTTAATCGACAAGGACCATAATCATCTTATATTCTTCATAGTTATACATATTATTTGAATCATTGGAGGGTTTAGATTCCTAATATTTGATCTTTATCTTATTTATGGTTTTGAATTCCATTTATTCCTTAGTCTTTTTCTGAAAAACACGAGCCTTTATCATCATGTTCATAAAAGTGTGTTAAGAAAGACATATATAGATATGTTTTACTTAACTTATAGGGATAACATATTTGGATCAAATATATTAGTATTATCTATAATAATCTTGTTTACTAAAGTTGAGTCTTCCAATAAACCACCAAAACTATAGATATGACCAACTATTTCGTTCACTCTAGTAATGTCATCATAAATTGTCACATATTCAACCATACTGATGTCTTCCAACTTATCTCTCCAAATTTTAAATTTTTATAGTTTAATTTTGAAATTATACTCATATATGTTCTCAAAATCGTCCCACATTTCTTGGAATGTATTAATACATATTACTTTATTATAATATTTTTTAGAAAAATATTGTAATTTTCTTTGGTTTTTCAATCCACTTTAATTTTTTTTCATTTCAATAAATTTCATGGGAGAATCTCTTATAAGGGTTGAAAAACTAGCTGTTACAATATATCTTACTTTAATTAATTCTGATAGAGTATAGGGGAATATTCTATTCTTCAATATATTAAAATTATTTCTATCAAATATTGAATCACCTTGGCTATTGATAGAGTTAATATTCTCTACTGATTAGAATAAGATCTTAGAGGGAACCAGTTTAGACTTTAAATAAATTAAAGAGTCCAAGTTCAATAGATATTCCATTTAGAATGTAGGAGTGAAAAAAAGAACTAGTTTATATATATATATTTTAGAAATATACTTATTTTACCTTTTAAGGTCATTATCCACTGACCTAGAAACTCTCTCGCACTTGGTATGTGGTAATAATTAAAAGAATTGAAAACACAAAGGTAATTTTTACCATTTTTGGTTCCAATGATAATTATAGAGACCCATATCTTGACATACATGGACATTACATTACTTTTGAGGAAGACTTAATACATGAAAAAAACATACACCCAAAGACCGTATTAGTTTAGTGTCTTTGGAAACTCGAAACATAATCTTCTAATCATGGTGAAATATCTTCAACATCTCCCATAAAGATCTTCCCCTTTGGTTTTATTAACTAAAACCTTTCTTTATATCATGGGTAAAAGAATACATAAAAAGGGTGAGCCCAAACTCTCATTAAGGGAAAGCATAGAGAACATAAAACAATCCATAAACACTTGAATGAAAAAACATGAACATAAAATCTAAACATCAAAATCTTGAGCAAAGACATAAATCTTGGAAGTACGTAAGGCATATATCATAAAGGAACATCAATAATGATAAAATATAATGGGAATAAAACATGTGATTGTGGCAACCATTAAGCACATGATACGATTTCCTTAGTAGCCAAGGCATTTCTGCCAAACTATCTTAGTGGACAAAGTCCCTTTCTGAATCGAGTTCACTCCTCGTTCCAGTCCTGTAACACTGAAACGGATTAACTTACCATTCCATCCATGTTTATCTCATGAGATATAAATCTTTACCCAATGCATTGGAGGGGATTATAGGTCCCACCCATCTCATAATTAAATCATTCTTTAGTGTTCCACAAAATCATAAATCATACATCATAGCATAACCCATATAATAGAATGGGATTCTTAAACATCATGCCATCATAACATAATCCGTATAAAAAATGGATATAATTTCATCATAAAAAGAATCAAACCATGTAAATAATGGAGACATTATACTTGAAACATAAACATATTAAATAATTTCATTTTATATGGAAAATATTTTTGATAAAACACTTGAAATGAATTCTTGAGGAAAATATCCTTTATTCTTAAAAATCATTTTCTTTTCACAAAATACCATGCAATTTCAAAAGAAAAGGGTTTTTTGAAAATAATAATTCAATCTTGTAGAGGAAGATTTATTAAAATGAGGCGTTATGAAACCGTAAAAACCAGTTTACGCCGTATAAGTTAAAAAAACATTATCCTTGTACTTTTGTCAAAAAGTCAAAAAGATCCTCGTACGGTAAACAAAAGAAATATTCCATTAATAACATTTGGTAAAAGTAAAAAATGGGTAAAAAGGAATTTAAACATACATGAAAACTTTTTTAGAAAACATGGGCATGGATGATAACAATAACCCCAGTAAATACTTACAAATAAACAATCTCGGATAAAAAAACGAGATTGAAAAAGTTATCCCTTACCTTATGTCCGATATGCTTCGTATGTATCCAAAACTCTTGTATAATGATTTAAATAATGTCATTGACTTATTACAGAATCATATTCATTGTTATGATATCATTTCTGGTTCACTTATGACTTTATATTACCCGTTCTTTTGTAAATTCCATGTTAAAGCTCCGTTTTGGGTAAAATCGTTTCGTTTATCGTATGTGTTTCGACTTGTTGTTATTGATATTATTACTTATATCCTTATTTACTTAATTCCAGAATGTAAAACATGATTTATATATAATATATATTCAGCATATACATATATATATGATAGATCAATAAATGGAATGAAATACACCGTTCATGGAGACGGTAGGCCGTACGTACGCATGAACGCTGTTTTAGTTTCCTTATTGAATTTAATGAAATTAAGTAGATGAAATATATATATACATAAATAAAGTATCATTATTATTTAATATATTTCATTATTATTTATTATATATACTTTATAATCATTCATGAATGGTTAACATGGAGAATTAATCTCATCGCTTCGTGGAGACGGTAGTCCGTACGTACGCACAAGCGATGATATCATTCTCATGATCATGGAATTGTATTAAAGTGTATTTATAATATTTCAGAATAAAAATCACTTTAAAATAATCATATATAGTTATTTATTTACACCATTATACCCATCTATGTAAGGTGGTGGTCAAAAACAGATTACACCACAGCGTGGAGACGGTATTCCGTACGTATGCACGCGCGGTGATTTCGTTTTCCATAGGATGGATAGAAGGTGAAATAGGGGTGTTTCATATTTATAATAACATATCAGTATATAAGTAATACATATGTTATTACTTAATAATTATACATATAAATAAGAAGAAGTATAAGAAGAATGAAACTTGAGAGAATCGGAAGAAGAGATTACCTCTTCTTCGACACACCTCCTTTAAGCTTCCTCTTAAGGAAGTAGAGTTAGTATTTTGATAAGAAAATAACCTCAAGAATGTTTCTAGGGAAGTGGAGAAGAGATATGGTCTTGGTTTTCCTGAGATTAAAGGCTCAAAATGGTGTGAGGAGCAGAGGGATGGGGTGTCCTTTTATAAGGGAGGAGAGGGGCACCTTAGAAAAAACTTAAAATATTATTTTATTATAAAGTCATATTCGGTTTTTAATAGCTTTAAATTGATTTATTTTGAAGATAAGGTGGGGATGGGTCGAAATACTCTCAACCAATAGGTTTTAGACAAGTTTAGGTTACTATTTTAACATTATCTTTTAGATTTAACTCTAAGTTAAATAATTTAACTTTTACCGTGTCTTCTTATTTTCTTACACTATATGGTTAATAAACATACTATAACAAGCCAAAAGAACCCCAAGTGGTTAATTATTAATATATATATAACCTTATATAAGTCATTTTTCCGAACCTTATATTTTTAAGAATAAAATAACAATTAATAATATAATATTTCTTTTTAAAAACTATTTTATGTCAATTTTGACACTATTTGGTAATTCATTTTTGTGAAAATCATAACAACGCGATTAATTCCACAAACGTTACTTAAATCAATAATAACATGTCATATTAACCTATAAAATAATTTTAATTCAAAAAAAGTCTCAAATTACATTTATTTGGGTATTTATAATATCAATTAATTTAATATTTTATTATTTAGGTAATTACTACATCACTATTGTGTCATAAATAAATTAAATTATTTAATGTATAAAAATTATAAATAAAATACCATTATGTATGAAATAATTTTAGATTTCTAATAAATATTTATAGTTTAATTTATCTTATGTATAACCCTATATTAAAAATCTTTTATTTATTAGACTTTGATTTTAACTATTTTAACTCTTTTTTAAATAAAATAATAATAAATGTCCTAATATAATACAAGTGGGCCTAAATGATAATATTATATTACTAAGGTTGATTTTGGAAGAATTATACATATCCAATAGAATTATAACATGTGTTAGGGTAATTATAATATCATTTTTACCCTTAATTACCCAATTTATTTTTAACCGTGGTAAATAAAAGTAAAAAGTTACTATTGACCAAAAATTATTTTTATCTTATTGAACCACATTTTACTCCTTGATATTAAACATATCTCCCGGATTTTCAAAATTCCACTCACAGAAGTGGTAGAATTAAGTTTTATGTAAATTTTCAAATTCTCCTAGGAGGTGGGTAAAAGACGGTGAAAAGTTCAATAAAATTTTTTTATATATAAAATTATTATAAAATGACTCCAATGAATTAAATTGAACATATATAGGTATTATGTTTCAATTTTTACCAAAAATAAATTTAAATAAAATAAATAATTATTTAAATAAAAAGTTGGTTTTTAAATAGTAACCCAGTGTTTTCACTATTCATCAAAAATTGAATGTTTTCAGAAAAATACCAAAAATTCACCCTAGGCTAATTTCGATATTCCGAATCAAAAAATGAAGTCCATTTTGAAAAATAAAATTTCAAAAATTGGGTATTACTATTCATAATGGCTAGTTTATATAATATTTTAATAACATATCATTGTTTAGTTAAACTCGGTATTGCGTACAACACACGCTATCGTGGAAGGTCGCGATTGCGTGTAAAGCAGGACAAGTCAGGGTTGCGTGTAGTGAAAGACTATTTTGTTGTTGTGTATAACATAATCCAACCATATTTCATTTATACATTGAATATATATATATATATACACACTCAATGTTGCGTAGAATAACTACTATCAAACAACCATGAAATTGTGTGCAACACAATCCAAGAATAGTGTTGTGTATACTGAAATCTAATATGGTGTTGCGTATAGCACAATATAATGTTGGTGTAGTGTACAACAGAAGATGTGAAATAAATTAAAAAGAATACATATCATAAAATCTCAGGGTGTTACATTCTACCCTCCTTAAAATTAATTTCATCCTCGAAATTGGTCAGGGTTATAAATGGTTTATTACATGAGATTTTATTTCATAGAAACCCACATCGTAAAAATGAATACCAAAACTTATCTTTAAAAAGTAAAGTATGAAACATAACGGCTACCCAAATTAACTAATCACTCGGTTTCCACATAGGATAACATAGGTGAAAAAATGGATATGGAAGAGAAATCTAACCATCAATTTCTAATGGAGAGTGGTAGAGAACATGGGTATGAAAAATCCAACAATAACAAAGCCATAAATTTTTGATGATCTAAGGTACCATCTGATTCATCGGATATAAGGGCACCAAGACAACATTTTTGGTTTTCAAGATCATTTCCCTAATGCTGAAGAATTGTTGAATTAAAAGAAATACTTACTTTATTTTGTTAAAATCTTACTGTTGTTCATGGCTTGAACAATTTTCACTTCATCTCTTAAATAAATGAATTTGAATTTGTCATTCGTGAAGTGTTAGCAGATCATGTGATAGAATGATAGGTCATTCCATTTGTTTCTATCGTAAAAAGTTTAGCACAATTTACTAAATATACATAAGTCCATATATCTTGAGATTAATCATACATGGTTGCTAAAATGGACTTATACTTCATCTATCATAGCGCTTAATAAAATAAAACTAGTTTCTACTAACCAGGGACTTATTGTACGCCAGTGGTATGCGACAATGGCCTATCGTACTTCAGTTGTGGGTTTGATTTCCACAACCTAGTTTGACGCGACGGGTTGTCGCCCATCCTATGGGTTGTCCTTTTTCTAAAACTATACTATTATAACATTCAAAAAATAATATCGAAAAACCAGTTCTATCCTTAAATGATACTATTTTACATCCAATATAATCCATTCCAATCTTTAGGCTTACCCAAAATACATCTGTCCAATAGTATAAAGAAAATGATTACTAGAGAGGTCATATACCAAGCATTTTAATACCATCATTTATCTCCCATATATCATAAGATATATCTTGTTGGTCATATTCCAAACATGTGAATACCTTAATCATGTATTCTATTGAAAAATGAATACCCATTGAACCTTAGTGAAAACATGAATGCGGTCAAAAGTTAACTCTTTCCACATACCAAAATCACAAAATTTTTATATACTCAAACCTTGATATCACATTGTCCTTATATCAGCCATGAGCTCATGAATACTATAAAACATCTCATTATCTCTTAATCCCTTCATTATGAACATATCATCTACTTTCAAAAATATAAGAATTAACCTTTCATGGTTACCGGTACCATTCAACATATACTTTCAAATACTTTAGAAAAAACAATAGTGTAATAATCCTTAGATGTTTCTTTATTCCATAGTACCATTAAATTACCTATACAAAATAACTCTTGATAAACATACAATCATTCCACTACCTTATTAAACCACTGACTGAGCTTCATCATTTCTTTCATCTCATATATCATTTGTAGTCTCTTCATCATCATCAACATAAATACTACCCATACGACCATGATGATTCTCTTCATGATATTTTCCCTTAGTGAATTGGTTTGCATAATTCCCATACATTCCACATTTAAAACATCTAATCATTGTTGATGTCATAGCAATACCATTATCCTTCTCCGTGGTGTTAACTGAACCTTTTCCTTTGCACTTACTGGATTTGTGTCCTTCTTTTCTGCACCCAAATCATCTTCCAGTTCCTTTGAAACATTCTCCCTGATGCCTCTTCCCACATGATTTACATGAGGGGAATTGAACTTTCTTTCCTCTATGATCATCATGAAACTCCATCTTTCTCTTTTTAGCTGAGTCAGGATACTTATCAAATTTGATATTATTGATCATATTATGAGATTTCTGATTATGAATAATAACTATTTTTGGACTTCCAGATCCAATTTCATTTGGTTTCTCATGAAGAATATCATTCCATTGCCCATAATATCCTCCATTATCGTGAATCTTCCTGTTTCCAGCCATTTTCTGAACCCAAAAAAGAAAAGTGTGAGTGGAAAAAATCATGCTAGGAAAACAACATAATAAAGGGGGAGTACCTTCAATATATAACAGCTTAGGTTTAATTGTAATATAATTACCGTAATTCTAGGACTATAACCTATACGTATACTTAACCTTAGAGACATCCCTATACATACGTTAGAAATATCTCTAGGGATCTCACTAAAGTTCTCAAATCCTAGTTTACAAAGGTTAACTAAACCTTCCCTCTGATACCAACTGTTGAGACCCATAGCTTGACGTACATGTACATTACATTACTTTTGTGGAATACTTAATACATGACAAAAATAGACACCCAAAGACCGTATTAGTTTAGTGTCTTTGGAAACTCGGAACGTAATCTTCTAATCATGGTGAATGATCTTAAACATCTCCTATAAAGATCTTCCCCTTTGGTTTTCTTACCTAAAACCTTCATTTATATCCTGGGGAAAAGAAAACATAAAAAGGGTGAGCTCAAATGCTAAATAAGGGAAATCATAGATAACATAAAACAATCCATAAACATTTGAATGAAAAAACTTGAACATAAAATCTAAACTTCAAAATCTTGAGGAAAGACATAAATCATGGAAGTACGTAAGGCATATATCATAAAGGAACATAAATCAGGATAAAATAGAATGGGAATAAAACATGTGATTGTGAAAACCGTTAAGCACATGATATGATTTCCTTAGTGGCCAAGGCATTTCTTCCAGGACCATCTTAGTGGACAAAGTCCCTTTCTGAATCGAGTTCACTCCTCATTCCAGTCCCGTAACACTGAACCAGATTAACTTACCATTCCATATAGGTCTATCTCATGAGATATAAATATTTACCCAATGCATTGAAGGGATATATATGTCCCACCCATCTTATAATGAAATCATTCTTTTTTGTGCCACAGAATCATAAATCATAAATCATACATCATAGCATAACCCATGTAATAGAATGAGATTCTTAAAAATTATGCCATAATAACATAATCCATATAAAAAAATGGATATCATTTAATCAGAAGAAGAATCAAACCATGTAAATAATTGATACATTATACTTGAAACACAAACATATTAAATAATTTCATTTTATATGGAAAATAATTTTGATAAAACACTTGAAATGAATTCTTGAGGAAAATATCCTTTTTTCTTCAAAATCATTTCCTTTTCACAAAATGCAATGAAATTTTAAAAGAAAATGGTTTTGTTGAAAATAATAATGAAATCTTGTAGAGTAATATTCATGAAAATGAGGCATTATGAAACCGTAAAAACCCGTTCACGCCGTATAAGTTAAAAATAACATTCTCCTTGTATTTTTGTCAGAAAGTCAAAAAGTTCCTCGTATGGTAAAAAAAGAAATATTCCATTCATAACATGTGGAAAAAGTAAAAAATGGGTAAAAAGTACTTTAAACATACATTAAAACTTATTTAGATAACATGGACATGGATGATAACAATAACCCCAGCAAATACTTACGAATAAACAATCTCGGATAAAAAAACGAGATTGGAAAAGTTATCCCTTACCTTATGTCTGATATGCTTAATATGTATCTGAACCTCCTGTATAATGATTTAAATAATGTCATTGACTTATTAAATAATCATATTAACTGTTATGATATCATATATGGTTCACTTATGAATTTATATTACCCGTTCTTTTGTAAATCCCATGTTAAAGCAGCGTTTTGGGTAAAATCGTTTCGTTTATCGTATGTATTTTGACTTGTTGTTCTTGATATTATTACTTATATCCTGATTTACTTAATTAAAAAATGTAAAACATGATTTATATATAATATATATTCATAATATACATATATATATGATAGATCGATAAATGGAATGAAATACACCGTTCATGGAGACGGTAGGTCGTACATACGCATGAACGCTGTTTTTCTTTCCTTATTGAATTGAATGGAATTAAGTAGATGAAATATATATATAAATAAATCCAGTATCACTATTATGTCATATATTTCATTATTATTCATTATATATACTTTATAATCATTCATGAATGGTTAACATGGATAATGAATCTCATCGCGTCGTGGAGACGGTAGTCCGTACGTACGCACGAGCGATGCTATCATTCTCATGATCGTGGAATTGTATTTAAGTGTATATATAATATTTCAGAATCAATATCACTTTAAAATAATCATATATAGTTATTTATTTACACCATTATACCCATCCATGTAAGGGGGTGGTCGAAAACAGATTACCCCACGACGTGGAGACAGTATTCCGTACGTACACACGCGTGGTGATTTCATTTTCCGTAGGATGGATAGAAGGTGAAATAGGGTTGTTTCATATTTATAATGACATATCAGCATATAAGTAATAATTATGTTATTACTTTATAATGAGACAACTAAATAAGAAGAAGTAGAAGAAGAAATAAACTTGAGAGAATCAGAAGAAGAGATTACCTCTTCTTCGACGCACCTCCTTTAAGCTTCCTCTTAAGGAAGTAGAGATGGTCTTTGGAGAAGACCATAACCTCCATAATTTTAATAGGGAAGTGTAGAAGAGATATGGGTAGGGTTTGGCCAATCTTCAAGGATCAAAAGGGTGTGAGGAGGAGAGGGAGGTGGTGCCCTTTTATAAGGGAGGAGAGGGGCACGTTAGGAAAAACTTAAAATATTATTTTATTATAAAGTCAGATTTGGGTTTTAATAGCTCAAAATTGATTTATTTCTAAGATAAGGTGGGTATGGGTATAAATCCTCTCAACCAATTGGTTTTAGATATTTTTAGGTTACTATTTTTACATTATCTTTTAGATTTAACTCTAAGTTAAATAATTTATCTTTTACCGTATCTTCTTGTTTTCTTACACTATATGGTTAATAAACATACTATAACAGGTCAAACGAACCCCAAGTGGTTAATTATTAATATATATAACCTTATATAAGTTATTTGGCCGAACCTTAGATTTTTAAAAATAAAATAAAAATTAATAATATAATATTTGTTTTTAAAAACTACTTTATGTCAATTTTGACACTGTTTGGTAATTGATTTTTGTGAAACAAATAAAAGCATGATTAGTTCTAAAAAAGTTAATTAAATAAATAATAACATGTCATATTAACCTATAAAATTAGTGAAATTCATAAAAAGTCTCAAATTACATTTATTTAAGTATTTATAATATCAATTATTTTAATATTTCATTATTTTGGTAATTACTGCATCACCATTGTGTCATAAATAAATTAAATTATTTAATGTCCAAAAATTATAAATAAAATACCATTAGGTATAAAATATTTTTATATTTCTAATTAATATTTATAGTCTAATTTATCTTATGTATTACCCTATATTAATAATTTTTTAGTTATTAAACTTTGATTATAACTATTTTAACTCTTTTTTAAATAAAATGATAATAAATGTCCTAATCTAATCCAAGTGGACCTAAATGATAATATTATATTCCTAAGGTTGTTTTTGGTCGAATTATACTTATCCAATAGAATTATAACATGTTTTAGGGTAATAATAATACCATTTTTACCCTTAATTACCCTATTTACTTTTAACCGTAGTAAATAAAAGTAAAAAGTTACTATTCACAAAAAAATATTTTTATCTTATTAAAACAAATTTTACTCCTTGATATTAACCATGTCTCTCGTATTTTCGAAATTCCACTCACAGAAGCGGTAAAATTAAGTTTTATGTAAATTTTTAAATTCTCCTAGGAGGTGGGTAAAAGACGGTGAAAAGTTCAATAAACGTTTTATATATCTAAAATTATTATAAAATGACTCCAATGAATTACATTGAACTTATATAGGTATTATGTATCAATTTTTACCTAAAATAAATTTAAATAATATAAGTAATTATTTAAATAAAAATTTGGTTTTTAAACAGTAACCTAGTGTTTTCACTATTCATCAAAAATTGAATGTTTTCAGAAAAATACCAAAAATTCACCCTAGGATAATTTAGATATTTTGAATCCAAAAATGAGGTCCATTTTGAAAAATAAAATTTCAAAAAGTGGGTAATACTATTCATAATGGCTAGTTTATATAATATTTTAATAACATATCGTTGTTTAGGGAAACTCGGTATTGCGTAAAACACACGCTATATGGAAGGTCGCGATTGTGTGTAAAGAAATCCAAGTCAGGGTTGTGTGTAGTGAAAGACTCTTTTGTTGTTGCGTATAATATAATCCAACAATATTTCATTTATACATTGAATATATACATATATATATACACACTCAATGTTGTGTAGAATAACTACTATCAAACAAACATGAAATTGTGTGTAACAAAATCCAAGAATAGTGTTGCATATAATGAAAGCTAATATGGTATTGCGTATAGCGCTAGATAATCTTGGTGTAGCGTACAACAGAAGATATAGAAGAAATTAAAAAGAATATATCTCATAAAATATCGGGGTGTTACAATAATACCTAATCCTTGATATTTTTTTTTATATAAAGACACATATTATATCACTATTTCACATTTTATTGATTATAAGTGAATAAAAATATCAAAAAATAGTTGGAGAGATATCATCTACTTTGTATGGAAGATAGTATCCACTTCCTTGATGTAATGGTTTTAATTATAATACCACAACTATTATTCTAAAATTATTATTCTCTTTAGTGAAAATGAATTATTTAGTATATATTATGATTTCACTGCATTAATGAAATTAACCTCTTATTTGAAATCAGGTATTTGACTAATAATAAGAATCATTAGAATTTTATGCATATTGACCCTTAATTCTTAATCTTTTACAATCTTTTACAATGGTTGATATATTCAAAAGTGTGCGAACACATATATTAGGCTTATTTTTCTCATGAAAAATACTTTATAAGATAAAAAAATACATTCTTGCCTAAACATAGATGATAAAATAATTATTAGGAACTTGTTAATCTATTATCATTCTTCCTAAATTGATAAAATAGTTATCAATATTTACACTATATCTGATTCCAAATCATCTAAAATATTCAATTTATTATTTTTTAATAAATTACTTATATTAGTATTATTTCAAAAAATTTTATTTAAAATGTCCCTTTATTCTCAAAAATTAAATTAACACCATTCAATATCTCTAAAGAATTTCTATAATTTGACCATGATAATGAATTTAAAATATTTCATTTCTAAATTCCGACTATTTTTGAACCACATTCTTCTCATTTTAATTCATCAAAAATATTTTCTAGGATCATGGATTTGATTAAAATGAAATGATTTTTTACTATTTTAAGTCTATATAAGGATAATTTTATTTTAATATCATTAGAATAATTATTATATAATTTTTCAGATATTTCATAATTTACAAATCCTAAAAATATCACAAAGGAACTGATTCATTCGAAGCTTGTTATAAATTTATATCATAAGAGTAAAACAGATACTATTATGTTCCTTTGTATCTATAATATCTTTTTTTTTACTTTTTTATTTTTGATTCCACTTTGTAAGAGTAAATGAAACTTTCTAAAAGACTCTTATAAGGTCTGAATGGCTCTAGCAGCGTCTTAGTGTTGAGTTCCTTCATTTTACATAATTATATAGATGATATATATTAAGAGTAAATGACTCTTATAAAGTCCTATAATTCCAAGAATTTTTCATTTCTCACTTAATATTGTATATTATAAGAGAAAATCACTGATATGATGTTCTTTGTAATCCTAACGTAACTTTTATGGAAATCCCTTTACCAATTCTCAATTAACAGAATTTCCATAAGAGTTCAAAAATCTTAGAAAGTTATCAATGACTATAATGTTACTTTGAAATGACTCTTACAATCCTCTGAAATGAATCTTATGGAAAATGAATTTATTTTAAACTTAACCACATTTTATTTATAATCCTCACTGTATGAGTAAATTATTATTATTGAAATTAATATTATGATGTGAGAATGAATATTATAAAAAATAGTTAATAGAATGTTCTTTATAATTATTCAACACAGAGATAAAATAGTATTTCTTCAAAAACTTTTGTAAGTAACTCAATAAACTCTATATCTTTTCAATAACATTAAGAATATTCATAAAAATGTTCTAAATAACCTTGTTTGATCTTTATGAATAGTTGGTAATAATACAAAGTTTTTTATTCGATTTGGTTCTTCAAAGAGTTTATGAAATAGTGAATGTTTCAAAATTTAAGAAGGAGATGAATTATTTCCTAAAATTTATCAATTTTATAAAATGAGACATAGAGAGAACTATACTATGATATATAAGAATAATAATTTCTTATTTAATGGTATTCATTACTAGAATTTGGAAAAGTCATAAATCTTACATTAATATATCAGTATGTTGGAGTTCTCACTATGATACAGATGAAGTTATATTTCATATATAATATATATCTATTCAAAAAATGGTAGGATCGTGAAGAATTTATGTGATATAGATCTTAAAATAAACCTAGACAATGTTGTGTTATTATTTCAAGTTAAAAATATCATATGCTAGTGAATAGGACATTTTTCAAGCCACGATTTATGGGGAATTAAATAATATGGTTTCAACATTGTGATGATCTCTGTCAAACTATGGGGAAGATTGAGAATGAATGACCAAAAAAGCGATGGATATGTTATTAGATACATTTCCATATTATGATAAGAAGGACATAATGTGGTGTGTAATAAAGAATATTTTATGGGAGATATGAATACTATGATGATATCCCATTTAATTTAGACTTAGCACAAAATTGATTTTTTAGTCCATGTCATGACTCGATAGGATTATTCATGACACAGCCGTGAAAGAACATAAATAAGTTCACATCATAGGAGGTGTCTTCATAACACTATAGTCATAAAAAAAGTATTTTATGTATATGTTGGGTTTAAAGTAGAATGGTTTTTTAAAGAAGTTAAAATTAAATTTTCACAAGTAATTTTGGAAGATTATGAGGATTAAATGACTATGTTTTCAATATAATGATTATATTATATGTGACATGTTTTAATGATTTTTGAAGATCAATAATTCATAACAATTGAAGTGTTTAATATTATGTGAATAAAATTCACGAGGTTCTATGAATATATATATTGATAAAAAGAATAGGGTTTGATTCAATTCTATTACTATATTGAATATATTGCGAGTCAAATAAGAAATATTTATAAATGAAACTAAAATTATTCTAAAGAAACCCTTTTATATTTAATAAAAACTAAATACCAAAGCATTCCTTTAAATATATCATCCTTGTTTGTTAAATAATAATAAGGATAGAGGAATATTGACATTGTTTGAACGTTTTATCATTAAGGCTGAAAAAGAAGATCAAAGAAGCTACTCTATGATATTTATATATCATAAAGACCAAGGCATACTATATCATAATTTCATAATGTTGGTGAAAATTCATGGAATTTTATATAATAAATACCTAAAAAATTAGGTATATTACGGAATGATATCTTAATGATTTTCTTAAGAGAAAACCTATTTCAACACTATGGATCATACTTTAGAGAGGAGGCATCTAGAACTCGTGATTATAAAGGAAGGTATGGTCGATTATAGAGAATAATATCTAGAAGTTGGAACTTTTATTTTACTTGTCTAGTTCTCATAGTATGGACATAAGGATATACACTTTCTTGATATTTTTCTTGATAATAAAACATAAGTGGTGTGTGAGTGTTATAACAACCATTGTATACTAAGGACATTATCATCCTTCATGGAGGAGAAAATTCTGAAAAAATCATGATGTTTATTATTTTTTGGTTTAATACATTTATCAATTACATAAAAACCAAAAGATAATTGAGAAAAGTATATTAGAATTTATTCATTATATAAGAGAAATTTTAAGACTTGATAAAGTTTTTGAGTGATAAAAAAGTAGACCACATCGACTCACCACCAGTAATTTTTGTGTATTTATCTTGAAGGAAAATTAATTGGTATCAGATCTATGATTCCAACTCTGATTATATTATCAACAGTATAAAGATTTAGTGATTTTAATTTTTGAGTTTTTCTCCCAAAATCTTTATGAAGTTCAGATTTTAAGAATCTTATGAGTTACAAGTCATAGAATCCATGGAATAGATATCTTAAAAGTGATTGAAGAAAATGAAAAAAAAAACGATTGAATGAAATTGAGAAAGGACACATTGATAAAAAAAGAAAAAAAAACAAATATATACTAATTAAATTTTATAAAAGATGATTTCATTATATTATATCTATTTATAAGTTATATCCTGAAGGAAATTGTGACGAAAAGGTATCTCTATTAAACAATGATAAATAGAATTATGTTTCATAATATTACAATGTTGAAGAAGATATATCGGTCATTGAAGAGGAAAATGAAGTGTTTGAATCCACTTACAAATTGGTGAACATCCATTCTACATAATATTTTAATAATCATCCATGTGACCAATAGGTAACTAGATTTTCTTATAAAAACCTTCCTCTAGATGTGAAAACAACATGTGAGGAAGACAAAATTTCTAAATATTAATGATATGAACCATTTGGTTCCTTAAATGACATCATAAATATTTTTTCAAAATAAATAGTCACTTTTATTTGTGTCTCTTTTAGAAGTATGTAATATAACATCACCAAGCTTGATAAATAATTTAAAAGATTAATGAATGATTTGGAATAAAGGTTGTAGATGTATTCAAATATATTTGATTATATAAGAGTCTTAAATCCTACGAGTTTGAATAATTAAGAAAGGTTATCCATATTTGATAATTAAGGGCTCTGTATAATCAATGGGAGAGAAAAATCTAAGAAAGGTATTGAATAAAGGATCCATGTATTTGAAGAAGTAATTTCTATCAAGGATGCTCAATTTAGGATCCAAAACAATAGGTTTAAAGAGTATGATATTTTCATGCATGAAAAGAACCAAATGCATAAAGATAATAATGAGATAATTACAAGGGACTATAAAGATAAATTAAAGTCAGTATTGGATGAGAAAAATATTCTTAATATGACGTGTCTTGATTTAATATGAAACTTAAAAATTTGAAAGTGACATGAATTGGGTCTTCACAAAAAATTACTTGAATATTTTTTTTTCATAAATACTTATATGGAGGATATTTATACTAAAATAAATATTTTATAAGGTAAACATATCAATATATTATCTATTTACAAATCTCTAATAATATAAAATAAATATCTACAATCTTTTATAGAAAATTATTATTGTGTTAACTATAATTTTATGTATTGTTTTGGTATCAAAGACAAAATATGTTTATATATGGATAAATAAAAATATATATAAACACATTAATATTTTAAAGGTGAATGATAATAAGTATAGGAGAATCAGTTCCCCAAAAAAATCTCAACTAGAGGATAATGTATCAAAAAACAGTAAGGAACAAGATCTGGCCTTGATTCCTTTCAAAGAAAAATAATTTTTTTGGATAATCTTAGTGGTATGATAGGTTTGGGAAAAAATAATTTGATTATTGGAATAAAAATTTTAACCTTTATAGATCAATGAAATAATATATCAATGGGGGAGAAAAGGAAAATTGAATAAAAATACATAAAATAAATATTATTATTTTTTACCTATTAATAGGATTTAAAGGTTAGCTAAATTCTATAGAAAATGTAACTAAAGTTGTAATTATGAATTCAAATGCTTATTAGAAACAATAAATAATTATATAAAATTAAATGAGAAGAGAATAACATAAATTATCAATAAAAAGGAAGTTATTAAATAAGGTGAGTTATTGTTATCTAATAAGAAAAAGATAAATGTTAAATGAATAAAACCCAAAATGTCCAAGAAGAATGTAACACAAAAGAGAAGGAGATGCTTTTATTGTATTAGAATAGAAAACAATTAATACTAGTTAAAATATTACATGATAGTTAGTAATAATATATAAAATTAAAATAGACAAAAAATAATCATCTCATGAATGAAACGAGAGGATTGGTTTGGTGGATGAAAATTTTGAGAGATCATATAGAAAATCCAAGAAAGATAAACTTGTTCCAAAATATTAAATGATTATTTGTCTTGATTAATTAGAAATTTAAAGATAATTATATTAATCAAATGATAAGAAAAGTTAAAAAATGAAATAATTTATTACACATGAAGAAGTTTAATTTCATGAGAGGTTCTCAGGAGGCATTAACCAAAAGCCTCTTGAGGAGTTGTGTGGATGGTGTAAGAAAAATGTTCGTAATTCCAATGATTATTTTATCACACAAATAGTCCACGTGGGGTTAATAAAAATGATTAAAAAATTTCTAGGAGATTCAAGATATTTTTTAGATTAATAATAAAAGAGGGTGACATAAAGAAGTAGTTTGAAAGGCTAAGAAATCTATGTTTCTCAAATTGAAAATTGTCCATAAAATCAAAAAAAAATCATGAAGAGTTATTCTAAAGATGGAGATAAAATTAAAGGAGTATCATGTTTGAGAAGAATATATCAACCATCTTACTCTCATAAATGAGAAATGATGTCCCATATTTTTCTCACATATAGTGTTTTCACTCTTTTTTAAGTAAGGAATTAAGGGCGATGCATGTTAAAGAGGAGAACCGGGGAGATAAGTATGGTGTCTAATAGAGACATAAAATTGGAAAATACTATATTATAATTATCTAACATATTATAAATACCCATTATTAATGTACATATAAATTATATCACTTTTTCAGAATAATTAATACATTACACAAATAGATACCCAAATACCGTATTATTTTAGTGCATTTGGAAACATGAAAACATAAACCCCAGCACATAAGTGAGATATATTATCTCCCACTAGGTTCTTCAGTGATAAAAAACTTCTTATACACATCATACATAGTACATATATTCATAACCTAGGGAAGGAAAACATAATAAAGGGTGATCTCAAATGCTTAGTAAGGGTAACAAGAGAGATACATAAGCATAATCAGAGAAAAAGGGTATGAGAACATGCACATAACATTATAAGGTCATACCCAACATATAAAAGATCATATAAATGAGTAATATAATAAATATTGGTAGTTAGTAATACATGAATCATAAGGAAATAAAGATTATAAGCCATAAAATTCTAACATAGGAATAAGACAATGAATTATGGAATACACATAAGCATAGAAAATCCTAAGTCGAGGCTACCTTCCAAGACCTTCATAACATGTTAGGCTTGAGATAATCACCCATGTACCTGATTTGGGCTTGGGATGACCTCCCATGAACCCTATTGTTTCAGTATTGGGATACACTCCCTTTTATACTATTTTTTCATCCATGTTATTCTAACCCATGTACCCTCTGGTTTCGGGCTTAAGATGCCCTCTTATTTCAAGCTTGGGATGACCTCCCATACAACCTCTTGTTTCAGGATTGATATGAAATCTATTTTTGGGATTGGGATTCCCTCCTATGTACTCTCTTGATCTCAGAAAACATTTATCATTACCCAATACATTGGAGAGAGATATATGTCCCACCCGTCACATAATGAAATCATACATGTATCTGCTAAAAGATAACATAACATTTATCATATCATGACCCATAAAAAGAGATGGGATTTATAAACATCATATAATAACCGTAGAAATGAAATGGTTATAATAAATATTTAATCATATCATTACCTATGGAAAAGATATAGGTCTCATAATCATTATCATCAAAGCATAACCCTTGAAAAAAAGTGGGTATCAAAATCGTATAACCCATGGAAGAGAAACATGTGTCTTAAAAATCACTCCATAAAAAAATTAACCATTCAAGAATGAATATGAATTGTTTTCTTGTATCATATCACCATTAAATAAGAATATATATATATATAAATTATGTTATATTAGATAGAGAATCATTTTGAAAGATAACTGGGGACATTTCTAAAAGAAAATTTTCTTTTTAGAGATGAATTTTAAAACATGAAACATTTAAAAAATACATTTATTTGAAAAACAATTTGAAAAATTATAATGATATTTTTTAAAACCTCTAAAACATTTATTGAGTAAAATATCCTTTCTTATTTGAAAAATTATCTTTAAAACATTATACATTTTTGAAAACAATTTTCTTTGAATATAAACTCGAAAACTTATAATGGATTCTTAAACATATTTTTAAAACATTTTTCGGTGGAAAATTATAAAATTATATTGAAAAAATTTAAAATAATTTTTAAATATATTTTTTTTAAACCATTTCAGAAAGAATGTTTTTGAAAGAACACAAGTTTACGACCGAGGAGAGAGATAAAGTCTAATTTTGTTAAAAAAACTTTCTTAATTATCTTAAGTATTAAACAGTGGATAAATGGTTACAATACATAAAGATATAATTAATAACCATATGATAATATAATTCATGAGTTTGATTCATATATTTATCATAATATTTCATCAATGGAAGCATAATCATAAACAATCCTGATAAATGGTGAGATTGTAGTAATAAACTGTTAACACTTAAACTAATTTTGAATAATAATTACCCAGATATAATAACATTACGTGAATCCTAATATATCATGAAAATATTTTTTTTTTAAAACATGTCAATGGGAAGAATATACACCCTATAGAAAAGTATAGGTGCATAACATGGGTTGTATCTCAAAGAAGGAAAATTGAGACAAAATTTAATATACCGATTTGGTAACTTTTAAAACATAAACCCCAGGAAATAAATACCATTAAAGGGATATTTAAAAACCATAACTATAATTATAATGATCATAGAATAAATTAATCAGAATTATATACACCACACAAAATAAATTAATGGTTTATAAGGCATAAGTCTTGCGGAAATAAAAATGAGACTAAAAATCCCCTTACCTTAAGTCTTGAATTTCTTAGTACACATTAAAAACCCAGATATGATAATTATAAGTTTATTATAAATCTAAAAAATAACCATATTATTATATATCATACCAAATATTATTTTTTATGACTTTTTATTTCCCCTTTAATAACAATTTCATGCTTATGTTATGTTTAGGGAAATATCCACTTTCTTTTTCGTATAGGTTTTCACTTTTTATTCTCCATCCTCTTAATTTTACCATGATTAAATTATTTTTAAAATTTAAAAATGATTTAAATATCATATATATTCATTATAAAAATATTTATAATAATCCATATATGATAGGAACATAAAATTGAATACACCATTCATGGAGACGATAAGTCGTATGTATGCATGAATGTTGTTTTTGTTTTGTTGTCATATTTAAAGAAAGATATAGAATGAAATATATATATATATATATATTATAATTTAATTATAATTCATTTTTAACATATATAATATATATTTACTAAATCAAACCTTAATACAATTCATGTAAAGCGTGACAAAATCACATCATTTTGAGGAGGCAATAGTCCACACACCCACAAATGAAGCTATAATTTTTACAAAAATGGAAATAATGAAGGTATGGTTCATATAATAATTATATAAGAATAAATAAAACAAAAATATCATATATAAAATAGAAAAATAGAGTGTACGTCATAGTTCCCAACTATGAGAGGCGGTAAAGGAAAAACGAACAACATCGTTTAATGAGGTGGTTGTTCTCTATACATAAGAATGGTAAATTCATTACCAATTATATTTAATTGCGTGTAAGTGTAGGTATAAACCTTATAAAAACAACATATTAGTATTTTTATAATAATAAGGTTTTTATATAATAATGTAAATAAAATATTGGAGGGGGTGGAGAATGAAAATAAAACAAAAGAGCTTGTAGAAGGATGTTTCCTCTTCTTTGAGTAAATCCATTTGGTTTTCACCAAATGGATCCATTAGTTGGATTTATGAATAAATTTAGGTTTATATGTTGATATAAGGGATGTTGGGAGCTTATTCGAGTAGTTTTTGGAAGTGAAAAAGTGGCTTGAGTGGAGTAAGGTAGGAAAATATTGAATTATTTTTTATAGACGATGAGTGACATTCACACAAATACCAAAAGGCAAATACTATTGGGAGGTATAATTTACCTAATGTGCTTCTTAAATGGAAAATTAATTTATTTAACTGGATTTAGTTTCTATAAAAACCTCCAACACACAAAAAATAAGTGTACTTTTATAATTTTGTTCCTTAACTTCTATGTTTCCCCACATTTATCATTTTGGTTTCTATCAATGCAACTAATTTTATAACAAAAGTAATTTAACCATTATGAATAAATTAAAGATATATTGATCAAAAAATATATACCCACTTAATTCTAATCATGATATCTATTTAAAAAAAATCTAATCACTTGTGTGTTGGAAATTAATTTTAAAACAGATGCATGTAATGTGTAAGAACACTTCTTTACTAGAACTGGGATAACAATGTTTTTTCTATTTAAAATTCAATATGTGAATTATAAAAGGAAAATTGGTCTATTATTAGAAAATATTTTTTTATTAAAATTGTAAAAATAAAATTTCATAATATATTATATTTAGTAATTTTAATTATTTTAATAAAATATCATTTATTATAAAATAACATTAATTTCTATTTGACATTATTTATCTAATTTTAATTAAAAAAAATCAAAAAATTGAATTGAAATTAAAATATATTAATTTAAAATATGTTTATAATGATATATTCACATAAAAAATAATTTAACAAAATATTTCTTTAAATTTACTTTACTTTTAATGTTTTTAGCATCATTTATTTTATTTAATTATTAACTAAAAAATCCTTGTGTTGGCATTTGTTAAGCCTTTAATGTAATTATGTCATCAATAAATATTATAGGTAAAATAACATGATAAAAAAATCATTTAAATTTTAAAATATTTTTTATAACCGTAACTATGTAGCTTCTTATATACTCTAAATATTTATAAATGTAAAAGGTAAAGAAGGTTCCATTTTTTTCTTTTTCCATACTTATCTTATTATATAGGCCACTTTCCTAGAAAACTATCCCAATAACTCATAAAATTATAACCAAGATGGAATATGGTCTAAATATTTTTCATACAATGGATTTTGGATAAGTTTCTAGGTTATCTTGTCCCCTAAGATTACGGTTTATCCCCTTGTTAATCTTTGTTTTACCTTAATCGATGTAATTAATTTTTATTTCTTCCAAAAAAAATTTTAGTGGAAAACTAATTTGATATAATTAGATAATAAATATTATAATGATTACAATAATATATGTTAGTTGTTCCAAATTCATGTAATAGAAGAGGAAAAATTAAATTTAAAGCTAATCTTGCAGACATGAAGAGAAATCAGGGTTTTAAAGTGAAAATGTTCAAGATTTCAATATTTTTTTATATCCAAATTCAAAATAAAAATTATTCCAATGACCTAAAATAAATTAATATATTTATAACTTATCTATCATGAATTTAAATAAAAATTTGAAACATAATTTATCATTAATAGTTTTATGAACAAAATGTAAGTTTTTAATTAAAATTCAATTTTTTCACTATTTATCAAAAACTATATCTTCTAAAAAAAATACCGAAAAATTATACTAATATAATTTTAAAATTAATCATTCAAAGATGATGTTTATTTGGAAAAATTAAATTTATAATATTTTTAAAATTTAGTTTTAAAATAGGTCCACCGCTAAAAGGTAGCAAAAATCAGTCTTTCTTATAACATAAGATAAATCATTGTTGCATTTAGCACAAGATTATTTTTTTTGTATCATAAAATGAAAGATTAAAATGGTGTTGCATGAAAAGTAAGAATGATTTTTTTTCTTTCATATAACACAAGATATATTCAATGTTGTGTTAAATAGAAAAAATAAAAGAGGTGTAATTAATTGAAAAAAATATGTCACTAAAATCTTAGGGTGTGAAATTATATCCCCATTAAAATTAATTTCTCCCTCAAAATTCTTTTAGATTATCATATGTTCAATACTTGGATGTTCATTTCATAGAAACTCACATCATAAAAATGAATACTAAAACTTATTTTAAAAAAATTTGTAACCATTACAGTTACACAAAGTAACTAATATGTTGGAGAAAATAGGTGGCATGTGAAAACATGGACATGAAAGAAAATGAATAAATAATTATAGTGATTAATAAAGATCACTGATCATAAAAAGTGGGTTATCCATAGAAATTTAACAAGTACAAAACCATAAACTAAATAAGTGCGAAATAGTTCATTAATATCATAAAAAAATAATGATAATCGGATTTTTTTTATTTTAATTCCCTTTTCATAAAGAAGATATGCTAACTTGATTTCATTTCATTCCTTAGGCACAATCTCATACTTTAGTTTTTCCTTGATAAATTTCCACTTTATCTCGTACTCTAGAGAATGAAGGTGAAATTCACATATCTGAAGAAAAAAAGATAATGAGATCCATAAAAAGAGTGATAAGTTATTCCATATTTGTTTTCATAACAAAAAAACAAAAAATCAATAGTATATGTTATCCAGTATGTATAAATCCTCATGTGGTTAGACAATAATTTAATTTATAAAACCTCATTCCAAGATTAACATAAACCATTCCATTAATGGTTAGCCTTATAACCTTTCCAAAATATTATAATACAAAGCCTTAGAATGAATTTAACTAAATCAACTTAACATTGATCCCCCATATATCATAAATTATCTCTTGGTTGTCACATTCCAAACATGTGCATACCCTCATTATATATTCTCTGGAAACATGATAATAACATGAATTACCATAAATCCTTTTGGAAAACATGAATCCTTCTTTATTCCAAAGATTACTTGATATATTCTTTAAATAAAAGAAGTTGTAAACTTCATCGATGATAACATATAACACTTTGTAAACAAATCCTTTATCAGTTATTAGTTCATATATACTATCCAATTTACCTTATCTATATGAAAATATCTCTACCCATATAAAATATCATTTTCTCATCCTCAGGAACATGTTATGGGAGACCTTAAATTAATGTATCCTTGACATTAAATCAATTTTCTACATCAGAAGTATCATTTAAAACATTCTTGAAAACACTTAAAGAAAAACATCTATAAAAAATTCTCATATACTTCAAGATTCCCATAATATAATCTTTGAATTCAAATACATATAAACTTCAATAATTCAAATTTATTCTTAAACCATTACTCATGCTTCATCCACTTATTACTTATTACCTCTTTCCTAGAATAAGAAATAAGAATCCTATCTTAGGGTTCTTTAACCTCAATCAAATCATTATTATTACATTTAATGTAAACAATACTTGAATAACATTGCATACCTCTCACATGTCATTTAAAGTATCATTATCTTCAACAGTATAACCAATACTCTTACCATCTGCCTGATTCTCTTCCTAAGATTTCCAATCATGAAGTCTATTTTCATAATTTCCATACTTTCTAAATCTAAAACATTAAATTTTAAAACAATCCCTTCTAGTCTCTACCATAGACTAAAACCAGAAGGCATAGTGTGAGCAACACTTAACCTGGTGAAAACCACATAATTGTGAAACATTACTTATAAGATGTCTAAATCATGACACCTTATTTAATATATGCCACATTAGTTTTGACCTAGGTTACACATATTCAAATTTTATTCAAATCCTTCATGATATTTCATAAAGAGTTTTTGAATTTACAAAGAATATCCCCTGAGAGTGTCAAACCAGTTGTGCATCAAGACCCATTTTTGTGCACCAGTTTTCGATTAGGTATATCCCAATACAGTGCTTTTAGGGTTGTTACCCATATGTACATCTGTTCCAGATACACATTGTGACAACTGGGACCTGGTGACAACACATACACCACACCTTAACATGGTCGTCGAGTCCTCGCCCGCCAGGTACCACCAGTTGCCCCGAAGACACGTGGGTGCCACCCTAGGTCTCACCCACATGCCCAAATGGGTTATCTGACGAATGACAGTCTCCACAAGCCAACACATGTACTTTTTAGTGTGTTTTTTCCTCACTCAAACACACCTTGAGAAACTTCCCAGGTGGCCACCCATCCTGATCACTACTCCGGGCCAAGAACGCTTAAATGTTGAGTTCTAATCGGGTAGGCTCCCGAAAAGGAAGGTGCTCCTTATTGACATGAGTTATATAATTCTTTCATTTAACCCTTTATCATTTGGGGATGTTACAATCACCCCCCCTTTAGAGCACAAATTCCCGGTTGTAGGACCTACATCTCAACCCAGGCAGTGCACTGCACTTAAGGTTGGGTACCAGCTCTGATACCAAATGTGACAATGAGGTCCCGGTGACAGCACAAACACCCCGACTTAACATGGTCGTCGAGTCTTGGCCCGCCAGGTACCACCAGTTGCCCCGAAAAAACATGGGCCCCACCCTAGGTCTCACCCACATACCCGAACGGGTTATCTGACTAATGACAGTCCCCATATGCCAACACATGCCCATTCCAGCGTGTTTTGTCCTCACTCACACGCACCCTAAGAAACTTCCCAGGAGGTCACCCATCCTGATCACTACTCCAGGCCAAGCACGCTTAGCTGTTGAGTTCTAATCGGGTAGGCTTCCGAAAAGGAAGGTGCTCCTTGTTGACTTGAGTTATATCATTCGGTCATTTAACCCTTTATCATTTGGGGATGTTACAATCACCTCCCCTTTAGAGCACAAAGTCCCCGTTGTGGGACCTACATCACAACCAAGGCAGTGCACTGCACTTAAGGCTGGGTACCAGCTCTGATACCAAATGTGAGAATTGGGTCTCGGTGACAACACATACACTCTGCCTTAACATGGTCGTCGGGTCCTGGCCCGCCAGGTACCACCAGTTGCCACGAAGAGACATGGGCCCACCCTAGGTCTCACCCACGTGCCCGAACGGGTTATCTGACTAATGACAGTCCCCATAAGCCAACACATGTCCTTTCCAGTGTGTTTTGTCCTCACTCACACACACCCTGAGAAACTTCCTAGGAGGTCACCGATCCTGATCACTACTCCAGGCCAAGCATGCTTAACTGTTGAGTTCTAATCTGGTAGGCTCTCGAAAAGGAAGGTTCTCCTTGTTGACATGATTTATATCATTCAGTAATTTAACCCTTTATCATTTGGGGATGTTACAATCACCCCCCTTTAGAGCACAAATTCCCCATTGTGGGCCCTATATCTCAACCCAAGAAGTGCACTGCACTTAAGGCTGGGTACCGGCTCTGATAACAAATGTGACAATTGGGTCCTAGTGACAGCACAGACACCCCGCCTTGACATGGTCGTCGGGTCCTGGACCTCCAGGTACAACCAGTTGCTTTGAAGACACGTGGGCCCCACCTAGGTCTCACCCACGTGCCCGAACGGGTTATCTCACACACACACACCCTGAGAAACTTCCCAGGAGGCCACCAATCCTGATCACTACTCCAGGACAAGCACGCTTAACTGTTGAGTTCTAATCAGGTAGGCTCCCGAAAAGGAAGGTGCTCTTTGTTGACATGAGTTATATCATTCGGTCATTTAACCCTTTATCATTTGGGGATGTTACAATCACCCCCCTTTAGAGCACATAGTCCCCGTTTTGGGCCCTACATCTCAACCCACGCAGTGCACTGCACTTAAGGCTGGGTACCGGCTCTGATACCAAATGTGACAATTGGGTCCCAATGACAGCACAGACACCCCGCCTTAACATGGTTGTCAGGTCCTGGCCCGCCAGGTACCACCCGTTTCCCTGACGACACGTGGGACCCACCTAGGTCTCCCCCATGTTCCTGAACGGGTTATCTCACTCACACACACCCTGAGAAACTTCCCAGGAGGTCACCAATCCTGATCACTACTCCAGTCCAAGCATGCTTAACTGTTGAGTTCTAATCGGGTAGGCTCCTGAAAAGGAAGGTGCTCCTTGTTGACATGAGTTATATCATTCGGTCATTTAAACCTTTATCATTTGGGGATGTTACAATCACCCCCCCCCCCTTTAGAGCACATAGTCCCCGTTTTGGGCCCTATATCTCAACCCAGGCAGTGCACTACACTTAAGGCTGGGTACCAGCTCTGATACCAAATGTGCGGTCCCGGTGATAGCACAGACACCCAGCCTTAACATGGTCATCGGGTCCTAGACCGCCAGGTACCACCAGTTGCCTCTGATACCAAATGTGCGGTCCCGGTGATAGCACAGACACCCTGCCTTAACATGGTCATCGGGTCCTAGCCCGCCAGGTACCACCAGTTGCCCCAAAGGCACGTGGGTCCCACCCTAGGTCTCACCCACACGCCCGAACAGGTTCTCTGACTAATGACATTCCCCATAGGCAAACACATGTCCTTTCAAGTGTGTTTTGTCCTCACTCTCACACACCCTGAGAAACTTCCCAGGAGGTCACCCACCCTGATCACTACTCCAGACCAAGCACGCTTAACTGTGGAGTTCTAATCGGGTAGGCTCCCAGAAGGGAAGGTGCACCTTGTTGACATGAGTTATATCATTCAGTCATTTAACCCTTTATCATTTGGGGATGTTACACACATCTACTTGTATTATCTAGATAGTGATGTAATTTATTGGAAACCACTCTGTCAATCCATTACCAAAATTCCAGGACATTTTCCTATACTTTAACTCATCCTTACACTTATCCTTAGATACATCCCTATACATATCCTTAGAAATATCCCTAGGGATATCACTAATGTTTTCTCATCCAAGTTTCTAAAGGTTGAATAAACCTTTTCTCTGATACCAACTATAACGAACCCAGCTTAACATACATATACAATACACCATTTTTTTGGAATACTTAATAAATTACACAAATAGATACCCAAATACCGTATTAGTATAGTGCCTTTGGAAACATAGAAACATAAAAATTGTTACATAAGTGAGCTACATTATCTCCCACCAAGTTCTTAATGACAACCACCCTTCTTAGACACATCATACATAATACATATCTTCATAACCTTGGGAAGAGAAACATAAGAAAGGGTGAGCTCAGATGCTCAGTAAGGGTAATCAAGGTAGATGCATTAAAATAATCATGAAAATAAGGGTATAATAATATGAGAATAACATTATAAGATCATACCCTATAAATCTCAGATCATATACAAGAGTCCTGGCATAAAGATTGACTGTTTATAGGACATTATTCATAAGGGAAACTCGATCATAATCCATGAAATAATAACGTAGGATTAAGTCATGGAATTATGGTATACACATAAGCATAGAAAATACAATTTCAAGGGTATATACCAAGACCTTAATAGTATGTTAGGATTGGGATAATCAACCGTATACCTAATTCATGCCAGGGATACCCTCCAGTGTACCATCTTTTTTGAGGCTTGGGGTTCTTTCCCATGAACCCTCTTGTTTTAGGATTAAGATTCCGTCTTGTTTCACGCTTTGGATTCCCTCCCATGCACCATATTATTTGTGGCTAGAGATTAAATCTTTATTTTGGTTTGGGATTCTATTCCATGTACTGAATTGGGATCATAAAATATTTATTGATACCCATTTTATTTTTGGTAGATATAGGTCCCACCCACCACATAATGAAATAATACATGCATGTGCCACAACACAACAAAACATTTATCATATCACAACCCATAAAAATAGAAGGGATTTATTAAAATTTTATAATAACCCATGAAATTAAATGGGTATCATAAACATTATACCATATCATTACCTATGGAAAAAAGATAGGTCACATAATCATTTCAAAAAAGCATAAACCGTGAAAAAAGTGAGTGTCAAAAACATATAACCCATTGAAGAGAAAGGGGTGTCATAAACCTCACTCTATCCAAACATAAACCAATTAATAAATAATATGAATGTAATTATTGGATCACATTCCCATTAAATCATAAACTATAACAAAGTATGTCATGTTATATGGAGAAGGATTTTGAACGATTACTTGGATCATTTTAAATGAAAATAATCATTCTTTGGATATCAATTTTTCAGACATGAAACATTTTCAAAATCCATTTCTTTGAAAATAAATTTAAAAAAATTATAATGAAAGATTTTAAAAAACCAATAAAACATTTTTGGGGGGTAAATATCTTTTTTTATTTGAAAAATTACTTATAAAACATTAAAAAAAATTAAATCCATTTTCTTTGAAAATAACTTGGAAACTTATAATGGAAGACTAAAAATATATTGAAAACCTTTTTCATTGAAAACATATAAAATAATTTTGAAAAAACTATATTTTTTTTATAAATAATTTTTTAAAACATTTTAGAAATCTTGGTTTTGAAAGAACACAGGTTTCCAACATGAAGAGAGAAAATACATAATATTTATTAAAAAAAATTCCTTAATTATATTAATTACCAAAGAGTGGAAAAATGGTAAAAATAAATTAATATATCATTAATAACCAATGTAGATGAAAATTAATGAATTTTCTTGAGAGATGAATAATAATCTTTCATCAATGGAATCATAATCATAAACAATCTCAATAAATGATGAGATTGTAGTAACAAACTGTTACAATATAGGTAAATTTGAATATAATCCACATGAGAGAATAACAATACATGAAGAATAAAATATCATTAAAAAAATTAAAATCATGATAAAAATTTTCTTATGGAAGTATATACACCCCATAGAAAAATATAGGTGCATAAAATTCCATGTATCTAAAAGAAGGAAAATTGAGACAAAATTTACTTTACCGATTTGGTAACTTTTGAACCATAAATCCCATGAAACAAATATAGTAGAATGGATATGTAAATAAATATAAATATAATTATAATAACCATTTAATTAATTAATTTATAGTATATACACCTCAGAGAAGAAACAAATGGTGTATAAGGGATAAGTCTTGTGGAAAAAAATGAGACTAGAAATTTTCTTACCTTAAGTCTTGAATTTTTCATACATGATGAAACCTCATGTATAAGAAGTATAATTTTCTTATAAATTTAACATAAAAAATATTATTATATTTAATATCATATATGATTTTATTATGACTTTATATTAACTGTTTAATAACAATTTCATCTTTATGTTACGTTTTGGGAAATATTCGCGATGTTTTTCATATATATTTTGACTTGTTATTCATGATACTCTTACATAGACCATGATTTAATTATTTAAATAATGTAAAACTTTATTTAAATATATTATATATTTATTATAAAAATAATTATAATAATAACATCGCTTTGAGGAGGTGATAATCCATATGTCAAAAAAATGAAGTTATCATTTAAAAAAATGTAAACCATTAAGGTATATTTTATATAATAATAAAATTATATTATATAAATCATCAATATAGTATATATCATATATAAATATAGTTTCTATCAAAATTATAAACCATGAGAGGTGGTAATGGAAAAACGAACAACATCGTTTTGTAAGGCGGTAGTTCACCATCCAAAAGAACGTTAATTTCACTAACCATTTGATGGAAGTGTGTGTAAATTTTGGTAAAAAATTATAATAAAACTCCTCAATATATTTATTATAATTATTTTATTATATAATCTTTTAATAATAATATTTGAGTGGATGGATAATGAAAACAAAACAAAAGAGCTTGTAGAAGGATGTTACATCTTCTTTGATTAACTCCCTTTGGTTTGCAATAGAGGGAATCTGTGGTTAGATTTATTAAAAAATTGAGGCTTTTAGGTTGATATAAAGTATGTTGGGTGGATATTTAGGCAGGTTTTTGATGAGACAAAGTGCACTGAGAGGTAAAAGGAAGGGTAAGATTGAATCCTTTATTTTATAGAGGAGTGACATTTTTGAAAATAGAAAAATCTAAAAACTATTGGGAGGTCTCTCTAACCTAATGTAATTTAAAAATGAAAGAATAATGGATTTAATGGGAATTATGGTCAATAAAAACCTCCACCACAACAAAATTAGTGTATTTTTATATAATTTTGTTCCTTAACTTCTATGTTTCCCCACTTTTATCATTTTGGTTTTATTAAGGAAACTAGTTTTTTAACATAATTAATTTAACAATAAAGACTAAACTAAAGTGAGATTTATGAGAAAATTTATACCCACTAAATTCTAAAAAATACATATAATTTATAAAAAATAATTCCCACTTGTTTTGGAAATTAACCCGAACCATGCTAATAATGTTTTTACAAATTAAAGGTCAATATGTTAATTATAAAAGACTAATTGGTCCATGATTGGACAATATTTTATATTTATTATCATTTTAAAAATAAATCGGAAGAATATAGGATTTTTATTAATTTTATATATTATAATAAATTATCATTAATTTAAAAATAACATTAATGTCAATTTTGAAATTATGAAATTAATTTTAATTTTAAAATATCAAAACATTATTAGAATTCAAATATATTAAGTTTAAATCTGTGTTATATGATATATTCAACTAAAACAATAACTTAAAACAATATTTCATTAAACTTACTTTACTTCTAATGTCGTTACCATCCCTTATTTTATTTAATTATTAATTAAATAATCCATACATTAGCATTTATTACGCATTTAATATTATTATATCACCTATAAACAATAATGTTAAATTAACATGATAAAAATAACTCATTTAACTTTCAAAATATTTTTTATAATCGAAAATATTTAGCTTAGCCCATAATCTAAATCTTTATAAATGTTAAATGTTAGGAAGGTTCATTTGTTTTGTTTTTTTCCAAAGATAACATATTATATAGGTAACTTCCATGGAACAATATCCCAATAACAAATAAAATACTATGAAATAGAATATATGGTCTAAATATTGGTATCTAATGGATTTTAGAGAAGGATAAAGGTCATTTGGACCCTTATGTTTAATCTTTAGCCCCTTGTTAAGCTTAATTTTAATTACTTCCACTAATATTTATTTGTAAAATTAATTTGATATTATTAGAATATAAATTTTATATTTATTACATCCTTGTATTTATTTTCTTAAAAATTCAAATAACATATGTTGGAAAAAATGAAATTTAATTCTAATCTTGCAGACTTCGTGAGAAAACATTGTTTTAATGTGACTATGTTTAAATGTTAAATAAGTTTTTATATCTAAATTTGAAATAAAATTGATTCCAAGAATAATCTATATTTCTATATGTATAATTGATCTGTATTGAGTGTAAAAACCAATTTAAAAATAATTTATCATTAATAATAATTTAAACGAGAAGATAGTTTTTAAATAAAATGCAGTTTTCACTATTCATCAAAAAGTGAAAGTTTTTAAAAAAATACCAAAAAACTATCATAAAATAAGTTTTACAATCCAAATTTAATAATTAAGTTTATTTTGACAAATTAAATTTATAAAACATTCAAAATTTAGTTTTAAATTAAGTGCATCACTAAAAATTGGTAAAACTCAGTCTTGCGTGTGATATAATGTAATTCAGTGATGTGTGTAGAAAAAAACTTATCTCATCTAGTGTATAATGAAATATTAACTTGGTGTCACATAAAAAACAAGAATTAAATGGATATTTTATTTAACACAAGCTATACTTAGTGTTGTGTGAAATAAAAAATAACAAAAATATTAAATTAAATTGAAAAAAATATTTCACCAAAAAAACACTGGGTGATACATTGTACCCCCATTAAAATTAGTTTTTACGTCAAAATTCATTTGGGTTATTAGAGGTTTAATACTTTAAGATTAATTTCATATAAACAATGATCATAAAAATAAATACTAAAAATTTCTTTAAAAAAATTGGAATCATAATGGTTAAACAAAGTAACTCATACGTAGGAGAATACATGTGTCAAGTGAAAACAAGTACATGAATGAAAGGTGTAAATAATTATCAAGAATCATATAAAAGGTCATTAATATAATATAAAATGTTGATAATAGGACATCATCTTATTTCAATACCCATTTCCTAAAGAGGATAGACTTCCTTTTTTTATTATATTCCTTATGAACAATCTTATACTTTAGTTGTTCCTTGACCAATTCTCAGTTCATCTCTCACTCAAGGGAATTAAGGTGAATTTTTTATTCATGAAGAACTAAAAGATCATGAGATCCATAAATAGAATGATAATTCATTCCATCTGTATTTATTTAACATAAAAGAAAAATGGTTAGCATAAGTTTTCCAATATGAAAAAATCTTCATGTGGTGATAAAATAATTTAATCCCAAAAACCTTATTCTAAGTTCAATATAAACCATTCCATAAATGGTTAACATTGAAACCCTTCCAAAATAGGAAAATCCAAAAGTTTAGAATGAAGATCATTGAATCATCTTAACATTGATCGCTCCATATATCATAAAATAGCTCTTTGTTGTCACATTCCAAACATGTGAATACCCTCAAAATATATTCTCTTGAAACATGGTAATAACATGAATTATCATAAATATTTTTGTAAAATTTTTATTCTGCCTTATTATAAATATTAAAGGATATATTCCTTAAATACAAGAATCTCTAAACCTCATCCATGATAACATATCCCACTTTTTCAAAAAATCATTAATAATTTATCAGGTCATAAATATAATCCAATTTATTTTATTCATCTAATCATCTCTTTATATATATAACATATCATTTTCTCATCATGAGGAACATGTTATGTGTTACCTTCCCTTAATGTAACATTAACATTAAATCAATTTTCTAGGTGATCAGTATCATTTACAACATTATTGAAAATACTTAAATAAAAACATCTACAAAACATCATTATATAATTCATGATTCCTATAACATAATATTTTATTTCTGAAAGATATACACTTCAATCACCCAAATTTATTCTCAAACCATTAATTGAGAACTATCCACTTATTCCTTAACACCTCTTTCCTAGAATATGAAATATAAATCATGTATTAAGGTTCCTGAACTTAGATCTAATCATGATTCTTTAATTTAATGTAAACAATACTATAAGAACATCCCATGTCATTCACATTTCATTCCCAGTCTCTTTATCTTGATCTATATAACCAATAATCAAACCATCTTCTTGATTCTCTTCATGATATTTCCACTCAAGAAGTTGAATTCATAAATCCCATAATTTCCAAACCCAAACATTAAATGTTAACCCAGTTCCTTCTAGTCCCCACCATAAAAAAAATAGAAGTCATAGTGTGAGAAACATTTATCATGGTGAAAAACCACATAATCAAAAAAATTACTTATAGGATTTCTAAATCATGAAACCTTTTTAATCTATGAAACCTTAGGTTTATCATAGGTTATTCATAGTAGTATTTTATTTAAATCCTTCATGATGGTTCATAAAGTGTTTGTGAATTTCCAAAGAATATCCCTCGGGTGCTTCAAACTAGGTTAATATCATGGGTCATTGTCGCACACTAGTTCCTGATCACATCTAGCTTAATACAGTGCTTTTAGGGTTGTTATCCCTATGTACATTTGTTACAGAGCCACATACACTCTTAGTATCTAGTCATGGATGTAGTTTCTTATAAACCACAATCTCAATCCATTACCAAAATCAAGTAAAATTTTCAATACTTTAACTCATAATTAGACTTATCCTTAGAAACATCCCTAGACATATCCTTAGAAATATCCCTAGGGATATGACTAATGTTTTCCCATCCATATTTCTGGAGGATGACTAAAACTTTTCTCTAATACCAACTATAATGACCCAAGGTTAATATAAAAATAAATTAAATCTCTATTTGCAGAACACTTAATACATTACAAAAAATACACCCAAAGACAGAATTAGTTTCATGCCTTTGGAAACATGGAAACATAAACATAGGTACATAAGTGAGCTGCATTATCTTCCACTAGGTTCTTTATGACTAGATACCTTCTTAGACACATTCTATATAATACATATCCTCAAAACATGTGGAAGGGAATCATAAGAAAGGGTGAGATTAGATTCCTAGTAATGGTAAACAAGAGAGATACATAAACATAATCATGAACACAAGGGTCTGAAAACATGAGAATAACGTTATAAGATCGTATCCTATATATAAAAGATCATATACATGAGTCATGGATTAAATATTTATAGTTTAGAAGGCATGGAACATAAGGGAATCAATATAATAATCAATTAAATCATAACATAGGAATAAGACATGTAATTTTGGAATACCCATAAGAATAGAAAATCCTATGTCAGTGATACCTACCATGACCTTCATACAATGTTAGGATTGAGATAATCAATTGTGTTCCCTAATTTTCATGATTCATATCATCTATTATGACTTCATAGGATATCCATTTATCGATTATACTTTTATGTTTTGGTGGCTTATCAATTATACTATCCCTTGGATTTTGGAATTGATATGTATGATTCACCAACCCCATTCCCTTGAATCTCTAATGTGTGGTTGGTGCATTTAGTTTAGCTCTCTCTCTAGTATGTTGATTAAATGTCTTCTTCCCATTACTTAGAAATTCTTTTCCTTAATGGAAAAACATCCCACACTTGAAATACCTTCTTTTTTCATTCAATCACTCACCCATGTTCTCTTTCCCTTAGTATTATAAATTTGTATTTGGACACTTATTTTCCCTCAATGTGACAAATAATTTTATTTTCCATGAAACACTATTTTCATATTCTTTTTTATAAGAACCAATAGGTTTTTAGCTTCTATTTACTATTATAGTGCACATCAAATGATTTCATTATGATATAAAAAGTCCCTTATGGATACCTTCCATTGGATATTTAGTTTGGGACACTTAAGAATCGGACAACCTTACACTCCTGCCGAATTATAATACCATAAGAATACATTTCATGTCTTGTAAAATTGACTTCATTAGAATAAACAGTTTCAACCCCCTCTTCTTAAAGTCTAGGAAATACTTATCAATATTTTAATGAAGAATATAATGAATGTACTTATTAAAAAAATTATATTTCAATCTCATACAACTTTATGGTGTGGATTGATTCTTATTTCCTAGTATTTTTAAGTATATTTCTCAATTTATCCTCCTCACCTTCCTAGTGGTAGACACCAATAGTTACATTTTTATGATACAAACACAAGAAAATATAAAATATTTTTTTTTTGTACTGATCAATTTCTCAACAACAGGTCAGTGGAACCACTAAATGAACGCGATTGTTGCCTCACGATGGACTCAACATAATCTTGTTCCATACATTTCTCATTCGGATGTTCACCATGATTCACATCTCAAGAAATTTTTTTGAGTATAGAAATGAGGGTGATCATTGTTTATATCATGGCATTTAGTTCCCTAGGAGGCCAATAATTTCATCTTCCATTTCATTCATCATTAACACTGTTCCTTCAGATTCTATCCATTAATAAGTCCAAAAATATAATGTGAGACACACTAATCATAGTGTAGACCCAAAAAATGATGAAAAATTAGTTATAGGATGTATAAGTCATGAAACATTCTTATTTAATTTATAAAAAATTCATATTATCCTAGGTATAATCATCATCTTCAATTTACAGCCTTTATGTTTTTTTAAATAGTTGTTGTATTTTCAAAGTATATCCCCCAGAAGTCTCAAACTAAGTCTGTAGTAATTCCTGTTGTCTTAAACCATCCCCCGATCAATAGTATATTAGTACAAAATTTTAAAAGATCAAACTCATAGTTAAATTTATTCTAGATACACATCCCCTTGTAGTATTCATATATCAACTTTTTTAAGGAAACCACATGATCTCTCATATACCTATATTCTTGAGAATTTTCTTGTACACTAAATAATAATTATAATTATCCTGATAGATATTCATAAAAATATCTATAAAATATTATTAGGGATCTCATAACATTTTTGTCAATCTAGTTTTCAATGATGACTAATCCTTTCCTATGATACAAAATTTAATGGCCCTTGAATTTCATATGTAGACATTATATCTTTTTTACATGAATATTCAATACAATTCATGATCACAATTCTAAGGACCGTTATAGTTTCATGCCTTTGGACTCCTATGACAAAAATATACCCTCAAAAAATATCATCAATGTTTCTATAAAAGATCTTCCAATATTTTGAACCATCATAAAACCATTCTTCATTACATTAAGAATAGAAACCTACAAATACCTGAGATTAGATACTCAGTAATGGTAAATAATGGAGATTCATGACATGAAAATACTTCTATGTGAACATGAGAATAACATTTAAATCTAATACCCTACATTTCAAAGATCATGATCATGATTCAGGGAATATATATGTAATGTTTATTTTTCATTATTGATGAGGATATCATGGAACATGATTTTTGAGAACATAACATTAGCATATGTTGTGGACTTGCAGTATACACATAATATCATAACATTTTGAACATGCGTACATAGATAGAGGATCATTAATTAGGTTATGGGTATTAAATTAGTCCATTCCATTAACCTATGGACATGCAAATAGGTCCATGCATAAAATTGTGAACATGTAATCATGTTCACTTAAAAGATTGCAAACATATAATCAAGTTCACGAATATTATTGTAAACATATAATAAGGTTCACAGAAAAAATATATAATCATGAGTTAACCATCATTACCCAATACTATTGAGGGAGATTGATTTCCCACACATAAAATAATGAAATTATAAATATATTTGAAAAATTATTATAAATCTGTAGTCACATCAGAAATCATTAAAGTAAACGATTGTTGTAAATGTTTTATCCTAGAAGATAAGATTAAAAATTAATAGGATTAATAATTATCATGCCATAAAAATTAAACCATTATGAGAAAAAAATTTAACAATACACATGGTTTATATAATCATTATTCTGTTAGTACCACCAATGGATGTCAGCATATATGGAAAATATTTTTGATTGTTCTTTTAAAAACATTTGTTAAGGAAAATATTCTATCTAATTTGAAAAAATATTTTTAAATAATAAAAAAATTTATAAGACAATTCTCATTTAAAATAATAATCAAAACATATAAATTGATCTTGGATAAAAATTTGAACATATATGAATTATTTTTCATTGAAAATTCATATAATATCATTTAAAAAAATTTCAAAACATTTTTCAAAAAAAATGATTTGAATGAAAAAACAATTACAAATGATTATATAATAAAATAAATGAAATATATAATATCATAAAAAAATGATATTCAAGATCCAAAGTTTCAAATTTCATTATATATATCTTGTAAAAAATATATAGGTGCATAACATATCATGTGTCTTAAATAAGGGAAAATGAGACAAAATTTTTCATTCTGATTTGGTAATATTGGAACCACGATCCCCAAGAATGTGATATCAAAAAATTAATATTTAAATATAAAATAATTATTCAATATGAATAATATATTATAATCATGGGTATTATATTCAGCAAAAAAATTAAATAGTGGTTTAATATGTCATAAGTCTCGTATATATAGAAGTGGGATAATAAACCCCCTCACGTCAAGTCATGGATATATTCATACATGTTAAATAATTTTGTGTAATAAATATTTTTTTATTCATCTACAAAAATCATATATATATATATATAATACCATAAATTATTTACTTTTTACTTAATATTATTTGTTCATTAATAATTTCATGTTAATGTTATATTTCAGGTAATAACAACATAGTTTTTTGAACATGTTTTGAATTGTAATTTTTCTCCTCATATATAGATCATGAATTAATAATATTTATAATGATAAAAATTATATAAATATAATATATATAATCATTATATATTTTATAACGGAGATTCATAAAATCTAGAAGAAGAAAATAAAATACACAATTCATGGAGGCGGTAAGTCATAAATACGCATGAAAGTTGTTTTCATTTTTATTTATGATTAAAAGAAAAATATTTATGATATATTTTAATTAAAAATTAATTTTTATGCAAAATATATTATATAAGTTTATTTTAATCATCCTTGACGAAATCAATGTAATGTGTTAATTAATCACAGCACTTCAATAGGTAGTAGTACACTGTACACAAGAATGACTTTATCAAATTCTGACTATGCATCAATTTTTTTAGAGAGAGGAAGATTAATCATGCATAGATTAATCAGATTCATAGGCATTCCTATCATTTATTTCAATTTATTGTTTTTATTTAATTGATATGACTAAATATGAATGTTTTCTTTATGAGACACACTCCATCTTAGGCATTTAAAATTATATTTAATTTCTCAAAAAATTCAGATTAGTGAGAGAGGTTCAAAATTGGATGGTTTAAATCAGAGGGATGTAGATTTGAAGAACTTGATAGACCTGGATTTCAATTGATTATATGAATTTGAAAGATAACAATATGATTTTGAGAAAATATGGGTGTTGATTTAGATTAAAATTCAAAATCAATTTCAAACATTTAGGGTATAAAATAATAATATATCTTAGTGAAATACTTCTAAAATATTTTCATGAAAAATTATAAGTAAATTTACATAGTAGGAGTAATAATAGTTAATCCATGGTAATAAGACAATTATATGAATAATGACTGTGACATCACATTATGTATGATAACCATAAAAATGAAACTTTCCTAGTAATTTAGAACTAACCTTCTAGGAAAATATTCATGGTACCCATGGTTACTATCTAAGTAAATACTCATGGTATGATTATTAACCATTTGATCTACACTACATAGTTACATACATAAAAAATGATAAGTTAAATGTCTTAACCAAATGATAAATAATATAAGATAAATTCAAACAATTATAGGTAATTTATCATACCAAAATCACATATGTTATAATTGATTCTCCCAACATTAAAATTATAATGCTCGAACCCTATAATCCTAGTGGCAGTGCATTATTTTATTATATTGGAATGATTTCAAGGAATAAATTTCCAATGGTTAGATCATTTTAGTAGTCATAGAAAGCCATATTACATTTATTTTTCCCATAATCCACTAGGAAGAGAAAATAAAAACATGGTACATATTAAAATGAAATAAACAGCATCCTGGAATGCTAATTCAATTATTCTTCTTCATAACATGGGGAAAAGAAACATAATAATGGAATGATAAAATGATCAACAATGGAAATAAAAGTGGAAGCGATAAAAAATCAATAACACTAATCTAACATTCCAAGGTAAATATATTATTACATATTTCATTCTAGTAATTATACAAGGAAATATAAATATTCCATAGTTTGAAATCAAAACCCATTCCATCTAAGTCAAAAAACTGTGTATTAATTGAATCCCTAGATATGTCAATGAAAAATATCTTGGATAAATTTTAACGGAATCTAAATGATTGAAATGATTAATTATATTACACCATGTTTCAAAGTCACATGGAACCAATAACATCAAGACCATTCAAAACATGATTTGCTTATCTGGTGAAATCCCATCTATTTTGGTCCACTATTCCAACCCATAAGACTACCGATGCATTGAGTGGATGTCTACAACAGGGCCTCACCTATGTAATACATGTCCAAATCATCAACATATATAATAATAAAATTAAAAAAAAACAATATTCCTTATAAAAGTTCTTTATTAAATAAAGGGTATATATTTATCAACTCTTTCCCAATTAATAAAATAACAATATGTTGAAACCTTCCAATTATATATATAAAAAAATAATGGATGAAATACCTTTATATGTGTATTATTTTACAAACAAAAGAAAAAGAAGAAAAAGAAGGCTGAGACTTGCTGATCAGATGATACTGTGAAGGACTCATGATCGCACGACCATTTATAGGTCATAAGAAGGTTCCACACAAGGAGAATAACCCACATGAAGTCCCATTAAGTCCCCCTTGACAAGACATCCAACTCTTGGGAAGGATTCACAGAAATGAAAATGAGCTGCCTCTGGTCGCATGGTCTTTTATTGGCATATTCATGAAAAAACACCTCAATTCCTTGAAAAATATGGATGTATGATATTAAAAGGTAGAGACCCACACTAGTCATGAAGCTCACACACTGCATCATCATTACAAACAATAATGTCCCTTGTTGAAATTTATGAAATTTATAAAGACCTATAAATCTTTATAAGATTGAAAAAGGAGATAATAGGGACGATGCGATCAGTGTTCATGGACATTGAATGGAATGTAACACACTCCCTAGGTGATCTGTGAGACACCACAAGACCTCAGTGTCAGGTTGGCCTCACTGCAAATAATCTCTATGGATTTTCATATTCACATCATGAAAGTCCTCAGGTATGTATAGGATTCCCCATTAGTGATCTATAGAATGAAAGATGGACATTTCCTCTACATGCTTGCACACACTCCGTATGAACCATATTGGTTTGGAGAAACACCAATAGAAACCCGACTAAAAATCCCAGACACTTCTTGTGAACATTCACATAATCCTTGACATATATAAAATAACTCAAAGGATATATAAATTGAGTAGGAAAAATGTTTTCTTGGTCACTAAAGGTCCTGAATTAGGCCCTGGATGACCCATAAGACATCACAAGTCCTTTGTGACACACCCACATCACCATGTTATTTCCATGTTTTCTTGTCATCCTTTATATTAGATGTACCGCCAAAAACTCCATGATTCTATAAGTAAAACTAGTAGATTATTTAATGGAATGGTCCCACACCCCCATATAGACCATATTAGTCACATTATGCATCACAAAAAATATAATAAATACCCCCAACCCCACACATGAAATCTCTCATGACATTCAACATTTGTATCATAAAAGATTGAAAATATAAAGGGAGGAGGTGAGAGGTGTTCACAGTCTCTTAGAAGAATCTGATTCAATCATCACATCCATACCGCGATCCCGAGAGACCCCTCAAGCTACCATACTTGTCTCGATATACCCCTAAGAATGTGACTTAAGGATTCATGCGTGTCTTCCAATAGTCACTCAGATATATTGAGGGCCCTTGAGTAATATAGTATAATGGAATGGAAGTCCTTTGACATTCCCATATCATCAAACTAGTCTTCAATAATACAAAATAACCTAATAATGGGTGAATTGACTATAGGGACTTATGACCTATAGAAATTAGGTGTCACCCTCAGAGAATCCATAGTAGAGACTCATGAATCCTTGTAATTCTATATCCCTTTGTTGAATCCATCTTGTACATGTGATAAATATGCCACACAATGTTCCAGACAATAGGGGTGGTGATGCATATAAATTCCCCACTCCAAAATGAAGAAAAGGATGAAATTTAAGACCTTGGACTATGAGACCTTGGACTCTAAGTATTTGGATTCTTGGACTATAGATGATTTGACTATCAGCCTATGTATATTTCTCAGTGCAACTAATCACATGATTGGAAAATTCATGTCACGTAATGAACTAGCACGTAGCCGGAGTAATCATGCACCATACATAAATTTTCATCATGTGATCATTCATAGATCATGTTAAGAACTTAGTTCAAGACATGTGAAGATCATATCACATGTCTTCCAAATCACATTACATTCAAAGGAATTGGTTCTGAATAAATGTAAGGACTTTTAAATACAAGGGTTATAACTAATAATAAAAGTGGAAGACTTAAGCAAAATCCAGATTTGTGACCCACATGCGCTCTGCATGAATCAACCAATGATGCTTGACAACACTATGACATGTCACCTATATCTTGCAATACTCCACCATTATTCCATTTAGGACACAGAGAATACACCAGACATGTCAGAGTGAGTCTCACGGTTCCCCCACAAACACCACATTAATATGGAGAAACCCTTTAGGCCTATCACCCAGGACTTGTGATACTATTTGGGCACATTTCCTGACTCATAATGTTGTTTTCCCATATCACCCAATTCCCATGAAAGCAACTGGACATGATTACCAATATCCTACAACACCCTCTCAGGCATGTCATCTAGGACTCGCGATGCCATCCTGACACATCGGCCTGTGTCATGATGTATACCTAAGTTTTCATCCAAGATACTCAAAATCTTCTAGAATATGTCACACCGACTCCTAATAATCCATCCATATGTTTCAGGCCAGGTAACAAGGTGGCTCCCAAGACATGAAAAATGGGTCATGCGACGTCCACCATATTTTTCAAGATTGGTAATGTGATGGATCATATGGCATGCCTAATAGGTTATGTGACACCCTCCAGACAATAATTCCATATTAATAGATAGCTTCAGCATGTATGACCTAACAGAAATGGAACTATGGAGACTCTGATTCCATTTATATATAGGATATGTCATCTTCATCTCCCCAAGGATGTAGCCCAATATTGATCATCTAGGGAAATCCAATCATCTATTTCCCTTATTTAGGGCAATGCCATTGATTATTATCTATACCATATCTCTCAAAACAATCTAGGATCACATGGTCAAGGGAGAAATGATGGTACTATAAATCCTTACCATGTGATTGGGAAAACGTAATTTCTAAGCCCTGACATGCACTGAACTGTGATGACTCTTATTCTTCCCATAACCAGAATACATAGGGAACCTTCTTATGGGCCAGACTCAAATAAACACCCCATTTAGTGTAGGTGTTTCCACACATCTGAGATCTCAACTAGAAGAACTCAATTCGTACCAGAAGATGATAACCCTATCTCATACATCTGAAGGATATGAAACCAACGAAGCTATGATGAATTTGAATCCTTCCATAACTAGGATATGTAAGACATATCTTCAAGACTCGATCCTCATGATAAATCATTTCAATCCATTCCTAGTGCATAAATCCTACATCATGAGAAATTAAATGATCATTCTTCATCCCCTGTTTCTCATACTAAACATATCTTAGGGAGTTTTGGTAATCATATCATCTTTTCTAGTGGATTCTATAATGACATGGGAACCCCAAACACATGATTACTATATAAACATTGGATATCTTAACATGGATACCTAGGACCCCCCGTGGGATCAAGCTCAAATGATTGGTGTGTTATTACAAGAACATATGTCCATAGAAATGACATTAAATTGTATTGGACGAATGAATTATGTGGGTTTTGATTCCTACATTGATCAAGATATGTATGAAGCCTCATAAAAGATCAATATCATCATTGGAATATTAACCTCCTCTATACATGGAATAATACTCTAATGAATTTGGTTATATGACTTCAACATATAAGAAACCACCTGTTATTAGAAAATGATGGAGAACCTCAGATACATACAAATGCACTCACATGATAGATACAATTTTCTAATATAAAATATAATTAACTTATAATAATTTCTTTAGGGTAATTGGCCCTGCATCGATATTAGTAATAGATTCATGAACATATCTTAAATCTATAGGATTTTCCTAGAGTATGAAATGATTCACCCCAAAAGGGTTTTTTTAGACAAGCATATCATCCCCTAGACCAATGAGATCCCCCAATAGTCGATGGGCATGAAAAACTAGATGACTGTTGACCTTTGAAAATTAGATTTTTACCCTTCTATGGATGAGGAAATCATTGGGAGATTATAGGGAAGAAATAACTGAAAGAACAAATGATGCATACAATTGAGATAGACCTTTAAATACCCCTCAATCAATTCATAAAAGGGAAACCAATATGATGTCCAAGTAGAAACCTGATGAAACAAAAATGGTGAACTAGACCTTAATATCTCTAATAACAAATGATTGGGTTATAATCAACCAAGCCAATTTGTTTTCTCCTTGAATGGAAACAATGTTCATATGAATGACATGGTTCTATTATGAGACATTTTTTCTAACCATATATACAACCAATGATGTTAGACCATTATAAATCATGATTCTTGTAAATCCATTCTCATGTTGAAAAATCCACATGAGCAGGATGACCAGAATAAGAGTACCGAATAATTTTTATATCCTTTAATATCTGATTGGGATATTTATTTCCCACAATATATAATTGATATTTACCATTTTCCCGTTTTATCCATGTGATTGAAGATACTTGTCTCATTGATAGACTCCTCACTCATGAAAATTTCTTCATCATCAAGCATTCACTCTGGTAACTCATCTTCTGATAAAAGCCCCAAGAGTCGCAAAGAAATATCACCTCCTTGATAGCTCTAATGAAGAATAGTGAATATGAAATATTTGGAGTACCAATGATATTTTACACTCCCAACCATAAAACCTTCCCTTGTGATTCTCTAATAAAAATAACCAGTGAATCTTCATCGCATAACAAAGACTGCTACTAAGCCAGTAGCCCTCATTTCTATGACCAACCACATTGGGAGTGTAACCCCGTAGTGAAATGATTTCCACAAACAATACTAGATTACATTGGATCAGGAAGCCAGATATGTCTCACTTTCAGTTTAGGTTTCACAAAGGAGGTCACCTACCAACAACTATCATAAATACCACCCTTCCAGTACCCATCAGTTGTCTATTGAAGGTTTGCATATGACATATAGACACCTCTGATTCCCATGAAAAGGCTACAAGGAAGTCACATCGAAGGTTGAAGGCATTAGATATTCAAGAGAGGTCTCATATCCCATCTATTGATGAAAATGTTTGTCAACATACTCCACTAGGAACATGCAAGAAGGTTCGTATCAGTGTTATCTCAGAACACATCTGTGGCCATATTCTCATGTAAACTTGGGGAGGCTTATATACCCACCCTATGTATGAAGTCTAATGAAATACTCTGATGTCATAAGTAGGAAAGAAGTGGGTACATATACCTGCTTCAATTGAAGATATATATAAAAAAGAAATGGATACGGAGAATGTGTAGGCTTAGAACCCTAAAAAATGTTTTATAAAATTCCAATATATGTTAGAAATAGTTGAAGATCTATGTTGGCATATTATGAAACTATCCTAGATAAAGGGGAAAGATCATAATTTTATCTCTAAATTCATGGGAAATAAACACTCTCATCATCGCGAACAAGTCATTGTACTAGAGAAAGACCACATTATTTCCACTGCCTAGTAGGATTATAGGAATATTATAATAACGGGTGATTCATCTTACTAGGATCATACTCCCATTCCAACTGAGGCTCACTAGGTGAGAGTTGAAAATACCTCTAGGACAGCGGCACATGCATGTCAAAATTGTTCGGTGGGGGTATTCCCAAGGCCAAGGATTGGGTTCATACCACCATTTTGTCTAGGGATCATCACATGAGTGAAGAACAAGCCTTGGGACATGCACATATTTCGGTCAAAAAATTCCAGTAGCATACTCCAAAGGAACATGATCATGCATATATATCCTATTTCTGGATAAGGTAACCAAATGAGAATGGAACACACCTAGGGAAAGGACCATATTCCTCTCAGTGAATCTACCTAGCATATTCAAGAAGATCACCAAATCAAGGTTCATATCCCAACTTTGGCTGTTAAATTATTACACCAGCATCATTCAATGGATGTATAAAAGGATGCTCAAATTCTTTATCCCATTCAAGTGGTCAATTGGAATTTTCCAAAGAGGAACTCAAATTAGGACCAGACTCATATTCTTATTCCAACTAGGGATCACTATGTAAGAATGGTGCATTCCTTAGGGATGGATGATACTCTTTTCTTGAAAGTCTATCAATATCTCCTGAAGTATCACGATTGGACTCATACTCCCGTATAGATATAGGCTCACCATGTGTGAATGGAACATGGATCATGACAATATCATCTACCTATAAGTAGTGATACATCTTATTGGCTCATTCCAACACCTTCTTAGTTGTGGGTTCATTCTCTTGCGAAACCCGATAATTATATTGTTTCTAGAAACCATCACACTTTAGGATCATGTTATTGAATAATTACAAAATAAAGGTCAAAATATTCCATCACTGATGTAGAACATAGATTATATTCCTAATTCTTTCAATGACAGTGTCATGGGGTGGTTCTAGAGACATTATCAACACTAAAGGGGTCCTTATAATCATCTATCGAAGAGTAATTAGATAACACTCATTACCAAGATATTCATCCTCATGGTAGTTTGGAGATGGATCATAGGAACTCTTCTTCTAAAATCCACAGTGGTCAATATCCCGATGATGATATCTCCCATTGGAAAGAAAATAATCTCATTTTCTAGACACCACCATATATATAGGTGAACCAAAACTCAACACATTTATATAGAGTTGTGTTTGAATCATAGGGGTCAACTATATATTGCTCCCCATCAACATCCTGTAACACTCCACTCCTACCAGTATGAAACAATTAGATCCATAATCTATGGTCTAACCAGATAGAGGTATGATATTATAGTAAGGAAGAGTTTGACACTGACATATATAGAAAGATAGCAAGATACATCATCCTCGTCTGGTTATGCCCCCTCACTACATCTAGCTATGAGATCTCAGATGAGATAGAAAAGGACTGAAATCCTTACTTGTTCCCAAATATGTTTTCTACTAATCAGCGAATGAATGATCTATTTCCATGGCTCAGGATTCAAAACAAAAAAATGCACATCACAAATTTAAAACACGCTTTACACCATTCCATCGTGACAATTTGGGATCTTTCTCTGAAGCCACCTAAACAATCCGTATTCAGGATCGAGATAGAATAGAGAATTAAAATTTTCTTATCATGTTGAATATAATATCACTTAAAATATTGCATCCTGCACTGTTATAGGATCCTATGAAATCTAGGTATCAATTAATGCATGGTCTAGTCGGTCACTGCAACTAAATACTGTTATTCCAGCAGTTCCGATACACCACGGACATGGATGGAGGATATCAAATATGACTTCAAACAGGGCCCATGAAGATAATAAGAGGACATTCAAAAATTAGAAATCGAATTTTTAGTCTTCCATACAACATCCAATAAGGAATAATTCTCACCATGGGATGAATCACACCCAGGTCCCATAGAAGCATAGCTACACTACATGACCCAGAATTTTGTAATAGCTACCATAACATCCAACCATGATTAGACTCTCCCCTTGGTCTAATATAATATCTGCCACTACCTCCGCCCCTACGGTCATCAATTCTTAGGAGGATCCAAGAAATACCCTTGGTAGTTGTAGGTGAAGCCAAGCCTACTAGGCTGGGGGAATATATATCTATATCATCATTAGAAGGATCATTGTTCCCCCAAGATGACCCTATATAAATCATCAATGATTCTAGATCACCCCCACCACATTCATATGTGGGAATTAATATCTTCATTTCCATCCTAGGAATAATTAAGTCCCCAAATAAATCCATTGGATCATTAAAAAATAGAGCAATCAATGCCAATAGTGTCCCAAAATTTCCCCCACCCAATAAGTCAAGAAGAGTATTTGTCATCATCAATATCACCAAAAAAGTAATTAGTCTTCTATGGGTTGGGAGGATGAATCCGATGGTCCACATCCCAACTATTTATCCCACCACATGTAATAAATTTGTTGGTCAGTGCTCTATTGTCAGTCATGGATAGAAACTACATTAGAGTCATTTTTCGTAGGGAGGGTGTAAAGACCCGTAAATTCCAAGGAATTTTTTTTAATCTTCTTTGGAATTTTACAAGAACGCAGTTTCTAACAGCGCCTGATTCTGAGGCCCGGTGTGCCCGGAATCAATTTCCGAAGTTTGGCTCAGGTACGTTCAGTGAACGGACGAGCGGGTTTTTCTAACTTTTGAACCGGTGCTCGGAATCGAATTCTGAGGGCACCGATGGAATCACAGCGCCGGTAATTGCTTATAAACGCCTCTTCCAGAGTTGCATTTACTCGAGTCTGGTTTTTAATTTTCGGGCTTAAAGTTAAGAAATAAAATAATTGTACGGCAAACTTTATTTTATTTCACTTAAGCCGCTTGGAAGCCACTTGAAGCCACATTAAGATACTTAAGATGGTTTGAAGCGGATATGGTACTATCCAAAAATATCCTACCCTCTTGGTAGGATATTTTCGAGGTGGGACCCGCACGAGCCCCACCATTTCTTTTCTGCTAAGTAACGCATCCGCGAAAACCCGTCATTATGAAAGTCAACTGACGCGTTTTCTTATTTTCTTAACGCACCAATTAATTGGGCTGTTAAGTTTTACAATTAATTCTTTGAATTTAATTGTTCGTTTCTTATCTTTTGTTTTTTAATTCTTAAGTTGATAATAAAATAAGTTGAGGACTTATTTTATTTTTGTTGAGGGGGTTTGTGTTGTGTTAAACCTTCGGGAGAGCAGAGAGAGAATTATTCGTTCTTTGACGAAGAACGCGAAGAACACGAAGAACGCGAAGAACGCGAAGAATGCTCCGACCTCTGACGAAGAATGCCAAACCCCCGGAGATCGATGATGTGACGCCGACGACTCTCCTTCCGCGATGTTTCTTCCGTGACGAGAAAATCCGCGACGAACCCTCACTCGACGACTTCAACGAGGTAGGGGATTGTCATGTTGAGAATAATTTTTTTCCCTTAAATTCTTTCTTTATTTCTTTCTTTATTTCTTTCATTCTAAAGAAAATAATGAACATGGATCAACTTATTACCTAGTTGATCCGCGAATGTTTTCCTTGCGGGTCGGGAATTTATATTGCAGGAAGTTATGGGGGATTATTTTTATTTTTGATCATGATCTCATCTGTCGCTTTTCTTCCTTCTTTTTTTTGGGCCGCCTGTTATCAAAATAACAGGGGAAGGTCGGACCGCACGAACACGGCTAAACCTCCTTCCCCCTTGTTGTTTGAGATCGTTGCAGCATGAACAAAGGCAGAACAGTGCAACGACACCGTGCGGACACGAGAAAGAATGCGGCGAAGGAGTGCGGCGACGTCATGATGCGCCGTTGAAGCCGAGCGAAACTGCGGGCGGAGTCGGGGCCGCGGAGGCATTTTGAAGACCCCGCAGTTTGCTGTCGAAGTGCGGATCGATGATCGATGGTGAAGTGGGCTACAAAGACATTTTGAGGGCCTTGCAGTGAAGATATGGTCCTGGGAGGACCACTGGCGAAGACCGCACACAAAACGGACCACCGGAGCGCGTCCGGTGGCCCGCGGAAACTCCCGTCGGCAGTCAGAGGCAGCGGCGGCGCCCGGCGTGCCGCCGGAAAAACCTGCCGCGGTGGCGACGTGCTTCTGCGACCACGCGGAACCGGTGGAGGGACGCGGCCCGGCCGCCGCGTCCGCTGGCAAGGCAGCCCCAACCGGGGCCGTGGGTTCCTCACACGGGGGCAGCGCGCCCCCGCGGCTTCCGCGCTCAGCCGCTCGGCCGAGCCGAGCCGGACCGGCCGACCAAGCCAGGCCGCGCCCTGGCCGGACCGGACCGGGCCATCCGGGTCGGACCGGGTCGGGTCGACCTGGTTCGGCCGACCCCGGAGGGGGGGGGGGGGGTCGGCCCGTGCCCGGACCCCCGTCTTCGGAAACTTTTCGGTCAAATTCCTGTTACTTGAGCTAAAAATCTCCGAACGACGCGATGTCAGTGGAAACACGATCCTTGGATTGAGACGGTCATTTCGGTATATCGCACTCAAGGTTTTGGAATCCTTTGAGTTCAGCCGGGTTGGTTCGTACACGAAACCAACCGGGCCCTCGGAGCGGAAATGCTCATATCTTGAGCTACAAACGTCCGATTGACGTGCCGTCAGTTTTGTTGAATTCCTCTAAGTGAGACGGATCTTTTGGCTTACTCCGCTTGAGGTTTGGACACAGTTGGAGTATGTTCGGGTTGGTTTTAACTTAAAAACCAACAGGGCCCCCGGGACGAAAAAGCCAATAACTTCCAGACCGGGCGTCCGATTGACGCGCCGTCTGTTGCATTGCGTTCCTGTTGACGATACGGAACTTTTGGCATCCTACGCCTGAGTTTTGGATACAGTTGGATAGTGGCCGGGTTGGATCACACCCGAAATCCAACCGGGCCCCTGGAACGGAAAAGCTGACACCTTTCTGATAGAACGTCCGTTTGACGAACCATCAGTGGCTTTCGTGATCTCGTTGAGAAACTGTCCCTATGATTATACCCAATGAGAGTTCGGGGTACAGTCGAGATACGGCCGGGTTGGTTCGCTTACGAAATCAACCAGGCCCCTCAGACGAAAAGAATAATAACTCACAGACCGGGCGTCCGATTGACGCGCCGTCTGTTGCGTTGAGACCCCTATGTTGAGGCGGTCCTTTGAGGTACATATTCATGGGACTTTGAGATACCTGGAGTATCAACCTGTAGATCGTGGAGCGGACCCTCCTAGAGACGAGCGTGCGGAGTACGGAGACCGTGTAGCCGACTGAGACCTGACGACTGCTTGACCGACTCGACTTGGAGTGAGTCGACTAGCCCAGTGGACGGAGCACTACTTTTTGAGGTGAAGACCCATGGCGGACGGAGCACTACCTGTGTGACAGTGAAGACCCGCGGTACTCGTCCAGAGAGTACCTCATCAGGCTACTTGGGGGTGTGAACTACTGTGTTTGGGTGACATACCCCAGCGGGAAGCACTACTGTGTTTGGGTGGCCGACCCGCGACACTCGACAGGAGGAGTACCTCAGCAGTCTTAGGTTAGTGAGCAGTACCTCGGAGTCATGACATGACCACTGTACACTCTAGAGATGGAGCTCTTCAGCAGTTACAGTTTCGATAATGAAAATCCTGGTTTGAGATGAGACTTTTGATCTTTGTGTTTACCTCATGATTGAGATGGGTCACTTGATAACTTAGGTATATGTATGGGCATATACCTGGGTAGTGGTTATCCGTTGATTTCACAATCCTTATGTTTCCTCATGATTGAAATGTGTTACTTGATAACTTAGGTATATGTATGGGCATATATCTAAGTAGAGGTTATCTGTTGAGAACTTGTTGTGGTTATCCTTATTGGTTTAGTGAGACCTTGAGGGTCTCGGGGTCCCTACTGAGTATCGTTATACTCACCCCTGCACGGGCTATGCCCGCACCTCATTGTGTTGGTTGCAGACGACGGGCAGTGCTGGAGGAGGCCGAGTGTTCGAGGACTGGTCGGTACCCAGAGGTGGACTACACGACGAGTCAATACCCGGAGGTGGACTACACGACGAGAAGACACACAGAGGAGGTTGACGGACGAGAGCGTGGAGGAGGCCATATGTACCTACCCTTCAGGTAGGATCCGTGGTGGACGACCAGGAGCTGCGCTATCTGTACCTACCCTTCAGGTTGGACCCGAGGAGGAAAACCCAGGAGCTGCTTCCTTCTTCCAGCTGTTTGTCTTTTTTCTGTTGTACCTTGTTCAGTTGTAGTTGTACTTTCTTTTGGGTTTTTATTCTGGCCCATTTACTTTTCAGCATTTCTTCTGTACTTAGTGTTTTTCTTCCGCTTGTACTCTGTGGTGCTTGTTTTCTTTTATAAAGGCAATGCCTTCCCAGTTATCGGGATTTTACACCTTTGGTGCTAGTCTCCAGCCCCTGGCCTATGGAAGGCGGGCTTGGGGTAGTCACGACACGGGCCCCGAGGACAGGTCGTGACAGTGGGATGGGAGGAGCATAAAATAAATCAAATCAAACCCCTCTGAGTTCGTACACCAAAATGGATCAACCAATCCAAGGGTTCAAATAATGTACTTTATGGAAGATATATAGAATCTTCATTTTTCATAAAACGTAATAGAGCAAACACCTCTACCCAATATGCATATGTAAATTTCATCATTTTGAACTTGGAAAACATTGATCAAGATGAATATGTAGAGGGCTATAGTTTGAAACATTTACCCAGAATAAGGGTGATTTGGACGCACCAAATGATGTTGTGCACACTTGAGCCAAGAAACGGATTAAAAATATGGCATAAAAAACAACGAGTTTCCATGCAGTCAGCGGAATATTGGAAAATAAAAACAAAAATATGTGACTGAGTCTCAGTTTTCATACATATAGGAACAATTGTAACAATATGATAGTGAAATGAAAACTCTTTAGTAAAACAATACAGAGTAAATCAGAGGAAATATTCCCACTAGATGTTTTCTCTATACATTTATTTATATTCTCTATCCATTAGTATATCCACCATCAAAAAATTATATGATCATCAAATTGGATTCTTATCTAGATAGCCATTCAATAGAAATTAGGAAGAAAAAAATGATTGGTACTTCCCTTCATTGAGGAAATATACTATCCCATTCCAAGGTAATCATGCATTCATAGGAAGAATCATGAATCAACAAGAGATGAAAGTGAGGCCACCCCATTGACCCCCAATTTCACACTATGGATAAGAGGTTTCTTATACAATAGAGTCCCAAATGTTACTTACCACTATTGAATCCCTATCCGTTTGAATAGAATCCATGGAAGGGAGACATACACCTATACAACCTGAAGTAAATAAATAAATAAATGAGGGGATGATACTCCACCTCTACCTATCTTAAAAAACCCCTCATTATATAACATATATGGTGAAGGAGAACATGAAAAATAAATAACAAACATTGTATCCCTATGTGGGCATATAATGTGCCCTCCAGATCAACTAGAGGAAACCAAGATGAGGTGTTTTTTACGAAATCTAATATTTCTAACCTTTGTTTGGTACAAAAGTCTTCAGTGAGATCTATTAAACGAAGGGAATACCATATTCATTACTTCCTTCACCAGTTTAGTACTACACTAAGGAAAATGAAAATTGTCGACCAGACAAACTATAAGAATCATGAGAAATAGATGGTGTCTAATTTCATTGAAATGTGGAAATGATTAACCTATTCACACAACATCCACATCTCAGGTTAGAAAAAACAAGAACATTATGCAAAAAATATCATTGATGTGTTGAAGACACCCCTAATCCCCATGAAATATCCGGATAAGTTCTGAGGGTTTATGAAATGTCACAACATCATGAAGAGGATATTAAGGGAACCAAATCCAAGTCTCAAATCTTCCCTATGAAAAATGAGAAGGGACCATGTATATAATAATCCACAACTATAACTCTCAATTCCATAGTGGTTCCCATACAATAACCCCTGAAATCTAAAAACCTTTCGACACCTCCTATAGAGCAGATGATAACATATAATCTCCCTCATCCAGAAGTACCAATAAATCATGGTCACCTGAGATTTGAGGAATGGATGAAAAAACGTGTAATCCATCTGAAATGAAAAATTCTGATGTTATTTATTGGTATCCATGTATAAAAACCTGCTCGTACACTCACAAATTGAATGGCTTGATAAATTCAACCTTACATACTATCCCAACTACTGACCTTTCAATAATACGGAGCATCACAATATCTATAACTATTTCTTTTTAAAGTACATCCTTAAATACATGGTCAACTATGGACATGTGGTGTTAGAAAATTCCCCAAATAACGTGTATTTCATAACCATCTTCTAGTTACAATAAGATGAAAATTGGAAGAATGTTCTAGTAAGGAGAGTTCAAAATGTTGACAAATGGATGATTAAAAAAAACTTATGATCAATCTTACACCTCTCTGAATGAACAGTTATGAAAACTCATGATAGCTCCACCACCTAAAAGAGAGACATCAAATATTCCTCCCATGGGAGGTTGTGACCTACAAAATTAGGAAGAGACAAAGGAGAATGAAACATATTATTTCCCAAAGAAAGCCAAAAAAACTTACAAATTTCATCCCTACAACAAATACAGTACCAGAATCACCCCACCAAATGAAACCCTAATCAGATGATGAGCTAATATTTGGTTCTGTCAATGTGGTACTCTTTTCAAACCTATACTCCAACAATGGTAATACGAAAAAATATGGTTTTCCAACATATAAATGGGGAACAAGAGGCCACATGCACTGGACTCAGGGATATAGGGGACAACACGTGTGTGGTCTGAGTCAGTATTCAAACTATATCCCTATGGATGATATATTTGTAGCCGAGGCCCAGGGGAAAGCATTCCAAAATAATCAAAATAATAAAGGAGGTTCCTTAGTCCCTTCTAGTAGATTCCCACACCTGATTATATTTCATGATAGCTTAACAGGTGTCCAATACGATCAACCCTGGAAAAGGGGGAGGCCGGCATGACCAACACCACTAGAAGAAGATAATCCCTAAACCGTTGTTCATATACCAGAACCACCTCTATCATATGATTCAACGTTGAACTATATTCACAATAAAATCTCCGCCCCAACACAAAAGTACAATAGTATGAATGATCTAGATGTTGTACCAGTTAAGTTCTCAATCCATGATGTAATTCATCTTTAAAAAGAACTCATAGTTTCATTTTTGATGCCTTCAATATCCCTCATGAATTGGTGTGAGGTTTCATTTCCGGTGAGGTCAATCATGTGGGGACCATTTCCTTAGGATATCTCGTTTCCATCTTATTAACTGATAATGACTAATATGATTCCATCTAAAGAAATATCATACATTTATACATTTCAGGAAGACTCAATAATTATATTTTACAAAGGTTGTGGATTGATAATTAATCTAGGATTAATACCATCCCATTTCGTACTCTCTTAAATTTTAGGAATAGAAAATGAGAGTTATTCCCTACAAAGGTGACCATTCAGGGATATTATAAACATGATAAAATGCCTCCAGGTAAGATCAATTTTGAATCCCAATTTGGGTAATTCACATATGAGGTTGAGTTAATGTTTATCTCAAAAGACACTGCCTATAATGTCTTGCTCAGAAGGCCTTGGATCCATATCCACTTGGTGGTAACATCAAAATTCATTCAATTTCTGATATACCCCATCAAAGGAATGGTTCATATACTACATGGTTTTAGTTTTCCCTTTGATACATTCAGATCCATATACGATGAAACATATTTCTATAATAAGGGAGATAAAAAATCAATGGTGGATGAGGAAAAACATATTGTAGCACCCAATGTCTTAGAGACCGCCCCTATGAATCCCTGGAGAATGATCAATGATTATTAGGTTCTACCCATAATCATGGTCAAATTTATATATTTAATCCCAGATTCCTAATCCTAACATGTCCTATGTGTCAACAAATAGATCCATCATCTCTCTAAAACAACTCAGGTAGAAAGGAATGTTGATTTCTTTTTTAATATTCTCTCTTGTAGTGATATAGATGGATAGGATCTCATACCACCATCTACACTAGAATATGTCTGCACAGATGTATAAATGGATGTGGTTGATCTCAGAAATTCCCCTCCATCACGAGAGGAAGGTTTCTACACCACCATAGATGAGTTAAGGCATATAAATATGGGAATAGATGATGACCCATGACCTACTCTGATTGGTGTCACCATGCCCCTTGAGGAGAACAAGATGTACATTTAATTTCGAAAGTAGCACCAATATGTGTTCACCTCAAATTATATATAAATTCTTAGAATCTATCTATATGTTGTTACACATCATCTCAGACTACCTGATGAGCCTCGAGGATTTTAGTAGAAATCCTGAAGAATATACCCCTCTCAAGACACCAATATAGCGGGGGCATATGAAAAATTGATCACATGAAACATTTTCCGAGAAGTTCAATACCCAATGTGGATTGTGAACATTTTCCCCGTCAAGAATAATTGTCAGATGATTAGGGTATTCATTGAGTTCAGAGACATTATATGAAATTTCCCAAAAGACAACTTCCCATTACCAAACATTGAAACCAAGATCAATTCAACCACTGGATTTCATTCCCTTTCCTTCATGAATGGGTACATGTGGCACAATTAGATCAAGATGGCCCCTGAGGATGAAGAGAAAACTTCTTTCAGGGATCCTCCTAAGATATCCTGGTAGTAGGTAATTCCCATTTTATTAATGAATAATGGTTCCACATTTCATTCTTCCATGTATCACATATTTATTCCATTTTTTGGGAAGGATAGATGAGTGTTATTTTGAAGAGATGGTATTTAAATCCTGGCAACATTGTGTTCATTTCATGGATCTCAAAGAAATATTTTACAAGATGTGACACCACAGTATCATGATGAATTCACTAATGTGTTTTTAGGGATAATTTCCAAAAAGTTAGTTGTATTTTTGTTATTCCACAAAGACATTGTGGTTGATCCAAAAATGGATAGTGCTATTTTAGAAATCTCACCGCCTAGAAATCTTAAACAATTTATGGGACTCTAATGTAATCTCTTATATATTTAGTGATTCAAATCCATAATATCTGGAAAAGTGATCCCCTTCATTAGGATAATGATGATGTGAGTTTCTTAGCAATGCAATGTTGATTTCCAAAAATCCATCAAATGTATCACGTAGTACTTGCTATACCCACCAGTTTTTATTCCTCTGGTGAAATGTAGACCACTCATCTTATATGTGTCCACTATAGAATGCTCATTGGGAGCCCTCTTCACATAGAACAATGATGTAGTAAGTGATAATATTCTTGACTACCTTAGTCATACCATGATTACTTTCACGACATGATATTTCGATGTTGAAAATAACTTTCATGCACTCATTTTAGTAGTACAAAAGTTGAGGCATTTTTTGATGCACTATAAAGTCCACTTTGTCTCTTGTTTTAACCCACTCAATTATATCATTGGCCAGCCCATGTTGATTAGGTAATTGGCCTAATGGGATGTCCTTTACAAACAATATGACATTAATTTCAAATCACAGAAGTTGAGGGAAGGAAAATCACTAGATAACATCATTATAGAAAATAATGGTTTTGAAAATATACTATAAGACACATATATTTCATTGGAAGATTTATTTTACACCCATGACACCCCAGACATGGGAGTGTACTTTTATGGCACCTCTCGGAGTCATGTCAACACAAGAATGGCAAAATCGATTCTCAATAGGGTAGGTCTAGGGATTGTGTTTTTTTACAGAGAAAGAAGTTTATCAATACTCTTTCTCAATATTTGGAGGCTACAGAAATAATGATTCCATGTACCAAGACCACATTTTCCGAATGGAACTAGCTGAACTGCTGCACATAGATTTCTTATATATCTGAGGGGACTCAGAACTGTTGATAAAGAATATCAATGCTGAATTTTACATTAAAAAAATTGATTCCCCCCTAATTGGATACATCAGGGGACTGATGAAAGAATTACCCTATGATCCCACGTTGCATTATGTTCCCCGATCACCAAATCCTCATGATGAAGCCTTTGATAATGTAGTCACCATCCTCATTGACGCTCATTAGGAAGAAGCACCCTCCTATATAAAACATTGATTAATGGTCTAGTCAATCATCATATATCATATGAAACAAATAAATCACATTTATAATGCCCAAAATCATGATAAACCAATGAACACCCCTAGATGGATGGATACTATAATCAAATATCTCCAGGATGAGACTCCTATAGTAGATCATGTTAGAAGGGAATAGACTCGGCACCGGGTGACCAAATTCACTCTGGAAGATGGTACAAACAAGAAAAAATTTCTATATAAATCTGCATTTCATGAAATTCTCCTTAGTTGTATAACGTAAGGGGATGTTCTCACCATCATGGAAGAAGTCGATGCAGGCTCTTGCGATTCCCAACAATCTAGAACCTGGATCTCCCAATAGACAATGAGGTTGGTATACTACTATAAAACCATGATAAATGACTATGTGGAATTCACATTGAATTTACATGTGTTCTAGATCTATGAAAACATTAGCCATTAGACCCCAGAATTTTTACATATGGCTAAATACTCACAGACATTTGCTGTTTTAGGGATAGGCATTGTGGGTCTATATCCCCCATCCACAACTATGAATTTCATGTAAATTTTAATGTCTACCATCATATTTTCTAAATGGGAAAAGGAAATACCCCTGAAATAAGTTGGAATGAATAATATCATCATCTTCATGGTGTCCCATAACATCACCATATTTGGAGTCCCTCACACAATATTGATGGAAAATGGAACCAACTTCTATTCCATGGATTTGAAGAAGCATTACTTGGAGTACAACATAATGTCTATTCACTCATATATCTATCATGAATCAGAAAATGTATAGATAAAAGACTTCAATAAGACTCTATAAATTATAATCGATAATAAGTGGAAAGGGATAATAATTATCTTGAATAAAAACTCTGCCATTCATTATGGGCATACCATATCACCATGTGTTCTGCTACACAAGTAATTCCATACTCATTGGTTATGGTACCATGGCAGTGCTACCCATAGAGGTCCCAATTCCTTCACTCTTAATAGCCATTTTCATACATGTATCATTTTGTGAAAATATCAAAATTGGATGGATGAGTTGGAAGGACTAGATGATAAGAGGTTTCACACATCACACAATATGTAAATTCATCATAATCAAATATTATAAGACTTCAATAAAAAAATTTCACCACCATTCATTCCATCAAGGATAACTATTACTGGATCTTATAACCCAAATGATATCAAGAAAGAAGCCACCAAAATTAGATCCCAAATGGGAAGGAACATACATCATATACCAGGTCTATCATAATAAAGCCTACTCATTGGACACAATGGGCAGGGAGTGGGTCACCCCACCCACCAATGAAAGATTTATCAACATATACAATGCATAGTGGTTGCAATGAGGCCAACCAAATCAGTGTATGTATCTTCATTAATCATAGGTACATGCTATTAAAATGTAAAAATTCATTTTGACAACAATACATTAATCATCATGACATCCTTCTTTCTGACTACACAACATTAAACTATATAGAGACTATCCTTACTACAAGATGTTAAACTACATGGTTCCCTTTAAAATACTTGTGGCTTGATTCATATAATCATGGGATACATAGAGATTCCATAAATTCTATTTTTTGGATCCATCCACATGATTATTTTTCTTTCACGAAGAGTGATCTATTGTCCTTACCTTACCACATTAAATTACACGGACCCAGAACATCCCTATTCTAGATGGATGGCCTAATTTCCTCATCGGAATACAAAAAACTTCTCAAATTCATGATATTCATTACCATCCACATCGAGTAACCTATGTCCTTGCTTCCCAACGTTAAACTACTCGATTATTCAGGAACTATGTATGAATTGATTCTCATTTTCAAATAACATATGTAGGGATTCCCCAATCTTATAAATTGGTCCACCCACTACATGATTCACAATACCATGTCTATCATATGTCCCTTATAATTTATTGTTTCTCACATCAAACATGGCTCACATTGGCTTAGGAATTAGGAAAAGGCTTCCCCACATGGGAAAGGCTAGTCGTATGAGACTTGGCATGACTTTTTCCTCACCACATGATTGTATACTACATGGAATTTACAGAACTATGAGTAGATTGATTCCAATTTTCATGAGATATGTAGTGACTCTACGAATTCTACCCATGGTCCCAACCAAAAACATTCCCTTCAATTCACGATGGGTCCCCTTTGTCCTTATTACATGACATACAATTTCATGGATCATCAACAACGATGGGTAGCTTGATTCCTGTCATAACCAGATACATAGTGACACCTGGATCTCTAATCCTAGGACCAGTTGCAATGGCCAATGTAAACAATTCCCAATTGTACGTATGGGTCAGGAATGTGTAGATTATTTCAGATTCCATAACTATGTGTGGCTTGATTCCCATCCTAATGAAAACATAGTGACCCCCAGTCTACATCATTTTTCCCAGATGCAACATTACCACTTCTCATGCAGGTCTTATCATTCATCAAAACAATATGTTAAACTGAATGTGTATCTGAAAATATGTGTGGTATGATTCTCGTTTGCATGACATACCTATTGTTTCCTGATCCTCCATCTTCGGACCCAACCACAAAATTCTCACACATTCATGTTGGATCCAATGTACTTACCACATAACAAAAATTGCACAGAAAAAACAAACCCAATAAATGATAATAAAAATTTAAGACCATATCCCATTTTTTATCCTTCTTCATAGTACCATAAGAGACATACCTCGATCAACTAGAGTATGTGGTGCTTCCAGTTTCTTTCAATAGAACAGAAAAACCATATACCAAACATCATGAACCATGCCTCTTAGGTCGCCACAATATTATATGGACATTGGAAATTCTATTAATCTCCAAGGACCATTTTCATGACTATTAATACATTCACATGAATTTTTAATAATCACCTATGGATTTCGACCAAATGAGTCGCTTTGAAGGAAGAAATTCCAATTCTCGGGAGTGTAGACATTATCGCGACAACACTCAACACCTCAGTGTGTCGGAACCACTCACTGTATGACTATCCCAGATCATCAGTCATGACCTGGGAATATTGAACCATGATTTAATCCATCTCCATCCCATGATTTAGAATATTTTTGAGTACCCATAACCCTATAAATTCTAATTAATATCTTTTGTATCATACTCTATATTAGGCCTATGTAAATTGTGACTTTATACTACCTGCATTTTTGTCAATGTTATATGACCTTAAACTCTAGGACATAATGGTCTAAATATCTTGACATTAAACTACTTATGAATGAGACATAATACTTGGAAGATTGAAATCCCACAAAGGGAGACCTAAGGAAAAGTAAAGTCTTTTACCCCTAAACACTGAATCCTCGGAGTATATAAAAAGGTTAGAGTACAAGCATTAATGGAATAAAGATCATATAGACTACCTTGAAGCTATATTAAAAGAAAATATTTTCTCATTGGACCTACTAGTATTGGATAAAATGAAGAAATGTTTGTCACATCTCATGTCCATGAGAATGTTTTTGTCGGGAGGTGACCAAACCTTTTGGGAAATCAAATCCTATTTTAATTTTACACTTTCCAAAAATTATACATCATGAGTTGGGTTTTCTAGAATCACGATAAACTTACATGGACCTTATAATGGATAATTGGATTCATTGGCCCTTTTCTTGACTATGAAAACATGCATGTGGATCCTTTATCTATGCCTATGGCCATCAACAAAATATGTCACTCTGAAAAAGGACATTCTAATTCATCTGAACCATGACAGCATCATCATTACACTCAATATCCCCAATGTGTCGGAATCACTACCAACAATGACTATCCTATATATTTCTCCTAACTTGAGCACTCTAGATCATGATTTAAAATCCTATAAACAAAATATCAAATCTAATTTGATATCCTAAATGTTATGTAATCATGTTTCAACCCCTTTATCAAGGATAGATTGTGACAATTTATTTCCAAACATTTTATGGCCCACACATTGTGCTTATAAACCATAGGTCAGGTGGTTCATGCTTCTCATTAATAGATAAACTGTATTAGGTTTCCAAAAACATTCCTAGATAACTTTCTTACAATACCCAACTTCATTATCTTGACAGTTGAGTCTTTGGTAAATTTTCATAGACCCCATAATAATGTGGATATAATCTTTTGTAGGCAATTATACTGATGTAAAAGGGTCATATCCCACCAAATTAAGTATTCTAATCCTCCCCAAATAGGAGCTTCAATCACTATGAGCATTAAAAACACCACGTTGAAAACTGACATTCCATAATGTCCTGGTAAATACCCGATATGTTTGTACCATCTCATATTAATGGAATCAAACATATGGGTATTGATTTACACCATCCATACTTTAACTATATAGGAAGGCCTAGTATCTCTATAATTCTAACCCCATCCATATTACTTCCATGAATCTTACATATCCCTTGGAAAGGATAACAAGATTCAAGGTCTTTTTTTGTTGCTATGCATACATACCCATGAATCCTTTATTTGTGCCTATGGACCTCAACCAAATATAGTAGTTTGAAAATAAAATACATTTCGATAAATGCGAGCCATAAAAAAATTATAGAAGAACTCAATCACCATAGATTTTTTTAGGTCATTCATAGTATGTATGCACTATATCCCCTGATCAGGTACAAGGTTTGAGCTAAAATAACCTAAAATAAAACAATATCATATCTGATCTAAGGACCATAATATAAAGATATATTAGGTTTGAGTTAAAATAACATAAACTAATGAAATATGAGGTGAGCTACAAGACCCTAGAATAAATAAATAGATGGTCTGAGATAGAAGTCCCTTAAATAAATCATGACAATATTTTAGTCTGTAGGATCTTGAAAGTCCCCCCATACGGCCTGGAACATAAATCTATGCTCACCAAGCCTATCTTCTATGAAAAAAATAATGCGTTCACCTTTTAAGACATATCTCCTACCCTGGTGATGCATCTACAGTTTCAAGAAAGCTGGAACCAACATCTAATGGAGGATCTCATGTTAGTGAGAACTGATAAGAATCTCCAAAAGGGAATATATCAGAGTTTCAACATTCATTTCCAATAATTCATGTTCGATAAATTTAAAGGAAACAAAAAACTGAATTATATATTAAATGGTTCAAAAACATCATATATTGACAGTGTGAAAAAATAGTGAGGATCCTCCAAATATTTATGTCTCTATAATGCCCCATAAAATAATTGGAGTGTAGTACAAAATATGAGACATGAAAAAAGATGGATAACAAGACTGGAACAAATGGTAAGAATATGGAAAGAGGTAGTCATGGAGAGTTGGAGTTCCGTTCTACTTATTCTGATTCTGCCTTAGAATGGAGTGAATTGACAAGAATAGTTACCTCTTCAACCCTCCTATGATCAGTGGATAATAAGGTTGAAACTTCTGAATATATAGAGCTAAAATGAGAAACCGTCTCCACATATCTCTATATATACACCATCCGAGAATCTATTATAGCTTACAATTCAGGCAACAACTGATGACCCTACTCATGTTCCCCCAATATATCACTCATTTGTCATTAAGTAATCCCCATTCAATATGTCATTGAAATACCTTTCATTCACATCCAAGTCACTTCGAGTCAAGTTGATCTGCTGCATAATTTTATACAAGGTATGTCGATCGAAGACATATTCTCCTAAGTCACAATATAATTGGAGAAGGTGCCCTCTTGGGTTGCAGAATATATCCTAGGGGGACTCAATAATCAAGACTATAATGTGATGCCAAATCATTATAAGATGTTATTTACCATCGATAGCAGATGAGGTAATCCCATCTACAGGATGACCAACCTGTAAAATCAATGATGAAATAGGAAAGAAAGCCCCATATGCCTGACTCTCAACAAGACTATCACCCTTATCCTGTGTTGAAGGAAGAATCCCCTCAATAAGAATATGACCCACTATTAGAATGGACATCATTAGAGTGAGTTCACATCATTAAAGCCTCACCAAGGTTGTAAATAAACTCTATCTACACCAAAGATATAAAAGTTGGTGTCACAAGAGGCATGTACACATGATGGATCAACTATCATAAGACTCCAGTAGGATTATTTTTCCTCCAAACATAGGCATAATCCTTGGTAAGTAATGAAAAAGCAATTATGTGGGGAGGTGTAATATTAGCCTCAGTGTCTTAATGTGAAAATTTCTTCCATAATTAGTGGATAATCCCAAGATGTTGATCCCCCTTAGATGTGACAGAAGGAATGGGAGAAACTATCTAAATATAGCCAAAATGGAAAGAGAATCTGTAAGGTGTGTACATATCACATATGATCATCTCTTCCACCTTAGTAATAAATACCCTATCCCAAAAGTAGACTATATATGATATTTCATCAAGGGAATTTCTTCTAACATCTAAAACTGGATCACTCGGTGAACCGAAGTTAGTAAAATAAAAACTATTAGATTTGAACGACACACCTATAACATCATTATGTTTTAGGGACATACCCCCAACCCTACATATATTCATAAATCATGTATGGGAAAGTTATTCCAAGATCATAAAATCATTATAGTACTCATAATAATGGATGTACTCCAATATTTTTCCAAACATGAATTGGAGAGGACCATTGATCCAGTAAGGGGTGTTTCCTTCTTGAATGTGGCCTAGAATATGGTATAGGTGTGCGAGTATTGGAAATACAATGTAATGATGTCTCACTTATGCAAGTCAGGCTTCTATTACCAATGTGCCAACATGGATTTCGGAATAGTCATCCCCAACTAGAAAAATCTACTGATTCAGAAAAAATAGAACGAAAAACATTAAACATAAGATCTAAAGAATCCTTTGGGTTGACCTGATTACCCCATCAGCTATAATACCTAGATTCTGGATTGACCTAGAATGATACAGCTCCATCAGAGACTTTTTTATGGGTACTTATGGGGTTAATAACATTTGATCTTACATTTTTCCCACACAAAAATATATTGATCCAATCCATGATGGAAATAATTGATTTCACTATCATCTCTCCCTCTAATTTCTTCTTAAAAAAGAATCTACCTCAATAAAACCGCCCATTTAAATGGATATTCCATGATTTTTTAGCTGGGAGTAATTCATCGTACTTCTCACGAAGAGGAGAAATACTGCCCAGCTAATGAATATAACATAAGATGATACTCAACTCATTGTTGGGAAAATGGAATGTGTTGTTCCTAGGACACCAATGGATAATCATTTACTGAAGAGGGTTGGGCTGGTGGTAGATGAAAAATTGAAAGATTCATAGAACTACATAAAGGTAAACACTATATTGGTCCTTAGTGAGCTCTAAACAACTTTATCGGACCCAGAAAGACCACACCCAGTCATTGAAAATATTGATGCACAGATAGAGATCCCACTTTTAATACCATATGAAACAAGAATGGTTTATATATGAGGTGAATATACTTGAATAGATCAATGTAATAGGTTTCTAGGAAAAATTACGAACATCAAGTCTGACAGATCATTCCAGGAACTCTGGGTCTTTACATTCTTCCCACCTTAGGGCTTTCCATCCCCATAAGCTACAACTCGAACTATGGGAAGAAGTGGGTGTACTGATCACGTATATGATCCTCCCACTCCCATGTGCTCTCTTGGAGGTTCTCATGATGCAAGTGTACGTGTGCCATAGGTATCGACCATCCATGTAGGACCCGATCTTGTTGATCCTCAATCTCCACTGGAACCTCTGTGAATGTCGCCTCGTCGTCGATATCCAGCTCTACATGGTCAATGATGTGGGAAGTTTCATGCACGTATCTCCTCAGGTGAGATATATGGAAGACGTCATGCACCCGATACAACTGAGGTGGAAGAGATAAGCGGTAAGCCATCTCGCCAACTCTGCTGAGGACCTAGAAAGGTCCAATGAATCTCAAAGATAACTGGCTTCCTTGGCCAAATCTCTGTAGACCTCGTCGAGGTGAGACCCATAGAAAGACATGGTCGACATCCTCAAACTACAGAGGTCTCCATATCCTGTCATCATATGACTTCTGTCTACTCTGTGCAGTCTTCATCCGCTCTTGGATGATCTGAACCTTCTCTGTGGTAGCTCATACCATCTCTTATCCCACCAGTGCTGACTCCCCTGGGTCTGTCTCACACAGTGGCGATCTGCAAGGTTGACTATACAAGGCCTCAAAAGGTTTCATCCCAATAGTGGAGTGATAGCTGTTGTTGTAGGAAAACTCCACCAAAGGTAAGTGATCCTCCCAGCTATGACCAAAGTTGAGGACAGAAGCATGCATCATGTCCTCGAGGTTCTAAATGTTCCGCTTAGTCTGACCATCCGTCTGAGGGTGGAAGGCGATACTCAAACGAAGCTGCATCCTGAAAGCTTCCTCCAAACCCTTCCATAGCCAGGAAGTAAAGCGTTCATCATGATCAGAGACAATCGTCGAAGCTATATCTTGTATACATACAATCTATTGCATAGAGAGGCATCCCAAGCTCCCTATTGTTCCCTTCTCTCTGATTAGTAGTAAGTGTGCCGATTTGGTGAGTCGGTCAATGATCACCCAAATCGAGTCATGTCCCCTAGATGTACGTGGAAGAACCATCACAAACTACATGGATATCCCATCCCACTTCCACTCTGGGACCTCTAAGGGATGAACCAAGCCTGCTGGTACCTGGTGCTCTGCCTTCACTTGCTGACAAGTAAGGCATTTTGAGACAAACTCTACTACTGCCTTCTATATACATGGACACTAGAGCTGTCGTCAAAGGTCCTGGTACATCTTTTCCACTCTTAGATGTACCGCTAGAGGGGAAGTGTGGAACTCCCTAAACACTTCCTCTGGAAGTGCTACTGTTACCAAGGTACGTCCTCTGAAGAGGATGATGTGCTCCCCACCATGAATAAATTCCATCAGGTGCCTGCCCTGTGGATATCTGAGCACGTGATGTCTTGTAGTCAGAGTCTCCACGCTGGGCCTCCCTGACTTGATGAAGAAGTGGGGGAGTGACTGTAAGAGACTGAAGGAATGCTGCTCCATCTCTATGCAAAAAGGATATCTGTAAAGCAGCCAGCTGTTCTGTCTCTTCTCCTCACAGTTGTATACCAGATCTTCTACTGAGTTCATCTGCAACAACGTTTCCTTTCCCAAGAATATAGAATATCTCGATGTCATAGTCTTGGAGGAACTCAAGCCATTGCCACTGTCTTTGGTTCAGGTCCTTATGAGAGAAGAAATTCCTGAGACTCTTGTGATCAGAGCACACAGTAAAACATTCTCCCATCAGATATTATCTCCACATCTTCAAGGCAAAGACCACTACTACTAACTCCAGGTCATGGGTAGTGTAGTTCTTCTCATGTTGTCTCACCTTCCGAGAACCATACGCGATCACTGCTCGCTCCTACATTAGGACACACCCGAGGCTGGTCCCTAATGTGTCGCAGTAGACTATGTACCCTACGCCTTCCTCTGGAAGACTCAAGATGGGGGCAATAGTCATCCTTTGCCTCTACTCTTGAAAGCTATGCTGGTATCTCTCCGACCACACGAAGGGTTGCCCCTTCTTCGTCAAGGCCGATAGTGGTGCTGCAACTTTGGAGAAGTCTGGGATGAACCTATGGTAATATCCTGCAAAACCAGACATGCATCCCCATTTGGGGGGTAATCTTGGAAACATATTTTGAAAATATTTTTATGAACTGTGGTTGCCCAGTCCATACCCAAACTAACGTCATAAGGCCTCGACGCTGCCACCAAGATGTTCCAACCGAGACTCTCGCCTCAAGGTCAGATCACAACATTGACGTAAGTGTGATTATCGAGTCTCCTCCCAAAGGTATCTTCAGACGTTAGGGTCAAGTCAATGGTTTAACCGGAAACTCTAGGTCTAGGATAAGATTTGTGGGAGGAAGGAATGATTGGTACCTATTTCTATTGATACGACAATTATTATTAGACACATACCATACCTTGAATCATTCCTAGAGCCCTTGGGTCACACTCCTTGACCGCATGCAGCTACTCTCTTCCTATTCCCTCTAACTCCCTGAGCCTGGCGGGGACTACAAAGGATGGTGGTTATAACATGTCAAAATGTACACCACCTCATGCTGCTCTCCTAGCTCTGCTTCCACATCTGCTACCCTACAGATTCATCTATCCCTATCACATCCTCTTCCCGAAACTTCTTGCACGCTCAAGTCTCTGAGACTAGTGCCAGTTTACTGCTTTCCCACTACTAGCATTCACTGGGTGGATCTGCTCATCCAATGAACATTCAACCGCAAAGGTTCTCTCCAGCATCTAGAAAAAAGGTGCTGGCTCGGATGTCCTAAAACACACCTCGCTCGGTAGTCAGAACCCAAAATCACTGATCGTATCATATTCATCGAGTACCGGGAACGATTGGTACACCTCGATGAATACTCAGCTACCGACCTATCATCCTAACGAAGCTGTACAAGCTCAAGAGAACTCTCAGCCACCTCCTTAGGCCAGTCCTCAGCTGCCTGTAAGTCTGTCTCACCTCGGAACTTGAGGGGTATCTGATGATGAAACACATGTAAGGCACTAAACCTACGTGTGTTATCTACTGGTACCACCGGTTGTAACTACTGACCAACAGGAAGTGATATTACTAACACACTACTTGAATGTACAATCTCGGGCAACGGTCCACGTACCGAAGCCTCATCACTATGCGGACCAACCTCATGGTCACTTACTAGAAAATACTAGTAGCTAAGATCACTATCTGCTCTACGGGTGTCTGAACTAGAAGGAGAACTCTAGAAATTTCCACCAGCCAATCCTTTGATTCCTGGGAATCCATCTCGCCTCGTAAACTCAGAGGCCTCTACCGCTAGAACTCATGCAGCACGCTCAGTCGGCGTGCATCGTTTTCCAGTGTGGCTGGTGCTAACTACTGCCCAACGGGTGGTGGTGCTGCTGGTACACCACCCAAAGGTTCCAACATAGTAAGAGGGCCATGTACCGGAGCCTTGTCGCTTGGTGGGCAGTCATCATGTACTCTCTTGGAACTCCAACTGGATGTATGCGTAGAGGCATCTTGAATAGATGCGACATGGTCAAAATATTAAACCTGGTGAGCTGACCTGGTTGAGTTGACTTAAAGAAAACTTTTGAAAATACACACGTAATCAATGTCGTCATGCACTGAGTCAGAAATCAGAAGTCATGGTCTTGGTTTATGGATATGTCAACAGCCCACACTAACACCAGATTCCTGGAAACTGACAACCACACATAGTACCCTTAACACTATTGCTTCACAGAAAAGAATAATCAGAGTTCTAAGTTCTGTGGTAGAACCGACTCCTATGATACGAATTTTTCATGACCCGTCCACCGGGGCCCGTGCTGTGACTACCCCAAGCCCGCCTTCCATAGGCCAGGGGCTGACGACTAGCACCAAAGGTGAAAATCCCTAACCTAGGAAGGCATTGCCTTTATAAATCATAAACACACACAATCAGAGTAAGATGGAAGCAAAAAACTAAGTAAAATTGTATAAAAAGGAGTGCTGAAAAGTAAAGGGGCCAGAATAAAAGCCCAACAGTAAAGTACAAGTACAACTAAAACGGGACAAACAACTAAAAAGTGAAAGAAGCTCCTGGATTGCTCACCACGGATCCTACCTGAAGGGTAGGTACATATAGCCTCCACAGTAGTCCACATCCATCCGTCTCTTCCATGTACCGTCACACTGTGTGGTCCACCTCCGGGTACCATCCAATCCTATCCACTCAGCCTCGATCAAGAATGTCCATCGTCTACAGCCAACACAATGAGGTGCGGGCATTTCCCGTGCAGGGGTGAGTATAACGATTCTCTGTAGGGACCCCGAGACCCTCAAGTTCTCACAAAATTCAAAAAGGAAAAACCACTAATAAAGAAATCAACAGATAACCACACTTAGATATATGCCCATACATATACCTAGGTTATCAAATAATCTGTCTCAATCATGTGGTAAACTCAAAAGTTACTCACTCAGCTCAAACCAGGATTTTTATTAATCTTAACCTTCGACTGCTGGAGAAATCCTCTACTATCAAGTACAGTGATTCTGTGGCATCACACAGAGGCCCTTCCCATTAACATGGACTTCTGAGGTACTCCTCCTGTCGAGTATAGTGGATCTGCTGCGCTCACATAGAGGCTCTCTCCATCGTGGGTCTGTTGCGCTAACACAGGGGCGCTCCCCTAGTAGCTTGCTGAGGTACTCCATGTGTTGAGTACTGTGGGTCTACCGCGCTCACATAGAGGATCTCTGCACCATGGGTTTGTCTTGCTCACATAGATGCGCTCCCCACTGGGCTAGTCGAATCACTCCGAGTCAGATCAGTCAGCAGTTGTCAAGTCTCATCCAGTTACCAGGTTCCCCCACAAATACATACTTTTCTCTGGAATATCTGCTCCATAAGAAACCATTCGATACTCCAACAGTCACGAAGTTCCACGTAGAAGTATCTAAAAGGCCCGCCATGTCATAGGGGTCTCAACGCAATAGACGTTGCGTCAATCGGACACCCGGTCTGTTAGTTATTAGCCTTTTAGTTCCAGGGGTCTGGTTCAATTTGTGTACGATCGAACCTGACCGTATCTCAAATAAAATTCGAACTCGAGTAGAGTATTCTCAAAGGGATGGCTTTTCTCCAAGAATATCGGCGCCACTGACAGTTCCTCAAATGGACGTCTGTTGCCAAAGATATGTACCAAGAATGTAAAGGTTCAGTAATGGTCCTGGGTCCGGTCTAACCCGGTCTGGGTCGACCCGGTCAGACTCGCTGGGTCTGACCCAGCCCATTGGGAGGGTCAGCCAGCTGAGCTTTTGGCCTGGTTCGCCAGGCCCCACCCAGTGGACTACAAGGACGATTCGGCCAGGAGGTCTCCACGTAGGTGACTTGGCCCAAAGGATGGGGCCAGTTTGGCCAGTACCGTGAGGGGCGCGGCTCAGGAGACTCGGTCCGGGAGTCCGGTCGATTGGCCGGCCGGCGGGCTGGTCACGGGTACGCCGGGGAGGGCGCGACAGGGTATGGTCATGCCACGGGGGTGCCGGGTAGGCCGCGGTAGGGGCCGGGCAGGCCGCGAGTGTGCCGGGGAAGGCGCGGTAGCGGCGAGGGGGGACGTGGGGGCACCGGGCAGGGCGCGACAGTGGCCGGGCTGGCCGTAGTGGTGCCGGGCAGGCTGCGGCAGGGGCGCGAGGGCCATGGGTAGGGGGTCCTCGCACCGGGCAGGGCACGGGGGCGCCGGGCAGGGCACGATGGCTGTCGAGCATGCCACGAAGACCCCGGAAGGGCACCGGGCAGGGCGCGGGGGCCACAGGCCAACGGGCCGTGCGCCGGGAGGCTGTGGGCATGTAGTCCGAGCGCCGCTTGGGCTGACGATGTTCTGTCGGAAGCATTGGTACTCTGTGGGGGGTGGCACGATTCGTAGAGGCCACGAGTATCGTGGATTTCGTCATTGTCACCTTCATCATCACCGCCTCATCGCCTTGCCGAGGTTCATCATAAACAATATCGGCAGAGGGGTTAGGCCATGTTGGTTTGGCCTGCACCCTCTGTATTTACGTTGGTAAAAATCAGCTCATCAAGAAGTAAGAAGATGATTTTAAATTGTTATTTTCATTCTCCGAAACGTTTCCATTCCAACAGAAGGTGGAAAAAAGATAAAGGATATTAATCGAAGTAAACCCCCTACCTTTGTTTGCTTGATGTCATTTGCACAAGAAGGAAGGAGGTGGAGTTTTCGACTTTCATCTATTCCGCCACACACCTCCAATTTTGGGATCGTGCGTCAGTTCTTTGTTGTCAAAGATGTGGATGCCCCATGTCAAAAGAAGTCCCAAGGAAGAAGGTCGAAGGAGGTTGGTGTTTTTCGTCGGTGGGGAGTTCTTCATTAGAGAGCGTAATCCTCCATGTGTTGGGCATCACGACACTTTACCAGCACTTTGTCACTTGGTGAAGTCATCCCAAATCCTCCTCCCAAGCTCCATATATATATGAGATGGGGGGAGGTAGGTAATGATCATCAGAATTTATGAAGGTTCATTTATTAGGAAACTTCCTAAATTTCAACGACACTATTACTTAATTTAAAAAGGGGCAATCCAATTAATTTATGCTGGCGCAATGATGCGGTGTGTTAGAAAGATTAATTGTTTGTGCATTGGCACAATTATGGTGGAGGAGGTCAAGAGGATCTCCCTCATTTATGAGGGAGTTGAGAGGTTTCTCTGAATTAATGGGATGTTTCAAGGGGGTTTTAACCGGGGTGGTCCCCACCACCATAACCTCTCACGGGAGGTTATGGTTCTGGTGGTCCCCACCACCATAACCTCTCATGGGAGGTTAATGTGTGGTGGTCCTCACTTCCAACCTCCACAAGGAGTGGTTATAATAGATAAAATAAAATAAAACATGTGTTTATTTTATTTTATTATTTCCAGGAAAAACCCAAAAACTAACTTTCACCCTTGACCAACTATCGTCAAAGTGATAGTATTCTTAAGAGAATACCGGCACTGCGAGTTCAAAAGTGTCCTCAGATTTCAATTCCGAGCATCGGTTCAAAAGTTACAAAATGCCGCTCATGTGTTTACTGAACATACTCGAAAAAAAGTTTGGAAAATTATTATCAGTCACCCTCTACCAACTACCATTGAGGTTAGGCTCTGCCTAGGTGAAACACACCCCAACGAACCCAACGGTACTCTCAGATTTTTAACCTGATTTACCGTTTAGAATTTATGAATTTTACAATAAAATAATTTCCACTTAATTATTTTATTTGCGTCCAAAAACTAACTTTTTCTAGTGGCCCGCACTGATCAATGTAAGAATCTTTTTAAATAAATAATGCCCTCATAAGTTCATCTATGGTCTCAGATTTTTAATCCGAGCTACCGTTTGTGAGTTATAAGTACTTGAAAAATAAAACAATTTATTTAATTATTTTATTTACTGTTATGCCATTTTTGGGATTTCTCACAAGAGGCCCACACTGACTAAACATAAGTCATGCCTAGGATAAACCAACCATCTTGAGCGCAGTGTTGCCCTCAGATTTCTGATCTGAGTAATCATTTAAGATTTAGTCCAATTTTTCAGGAAAACTACATACGCACGTTAAATTAAGCTTAACCAAACTTCGATGGATCATTCCGGGAACTCCGAGCCTCAGAATCATGCGCCGTCAGATTTTGTGGACTCATACAATTCCCATGTATTTAAGAAAAAGAAATTCCATGGAAATTCAGGGTCTTTACATATATATTTATAATTATTGTACCAAACTCATCAACTGTTTTTATAAACACCTATTTGGTGATAACATTTAGGTAGGCCTATGGTATTTTATCCATCTCACACATTTTATTTCATTTAAATTGATTTTACTATTCTTAAATAGAAATTACAAAGAATTCATCATTTTTAAATCATTGATGTTCTTGGGATCAAGCAGTGAAAAAACATGATTTTCAGAATGGCTTCTAAAAGAATATTTTGTAAGATTTCCTTTACATTTGTATCCTATAACTATATCCAAGGGTTCATATATATGATTTATAATGAATCTAGGAATAGATTTTTTGATCTCCCATTTTAATCTATATGTTCAATTTTGGAAAACTTGTCATAATAAGAAGATGTATTTATAGGTGTTCATGTAGAATTTATGACATTATTGGAAAGAACTACCTCCATATCTTCTAAAAAGTGTCTTCATATCATGTTGTTAAATCTCATAAAACAGGAAATGTTATAATTAATCTAAATTATTTATCCTTTTTTAAATACATTATATGATTTAGTAGTTGTATAATATCCAATGAAAATTTCATCATTACTTTTGGAAGTAAAATTTTATAAATTCTCATTTCTATTGAGTATAAATATCTTCCAACCAAATAATTTAATTTAATTTACTTTTTGTTTTACAACATTAAAAAATTCATATGGGGTCTTCATTAAAAGTGGTATAATTATTCCTCTATTATGTATATGACTATATATATTCACATTTATTCCAAAAAATAAATAGGTAATACTACCCTTATGAATGGACATGTTAATTTATTGAAATATTCTATTTATTATATTTATAACATTATGATGTGGGTCCATGAAGTATTAAATGTGTGACTATAACGATTATTTGATATTAATGACACAAAATGTTTATTTTCAAACTCATTCTTAGGATCAAAATTTAAGGTATTAAATATAATTCCACTAATATTTTTTAGATATGGAATATTTATGAAAATAGGAAAGATAATCACTTTTATGAGCATGGAAAAGAACATAATTATATCTTAAATAATATTCCTCTATGACATAAGAATAATGTATTATTTATAAACATGAAACTGTATATGGTTTAATAAAATCCTTGTTAACCACCACAAAATGTAGAGATATTGAGACATATTTTATTGGTTTTGAATAGAGTTTGTGTTGTTTTCCATTTTGACAAGGATTACATAAAGTTTTTTTATTGTAATTTATGTTTATGTAGATAACTTACTAAACCATTCCCAGATATATTTCTAATAGAGTGAATAATTTTATGTCATAGTCTCCTATTCCAAATCCAGGATTAATTTTTTAAGGCCACAAAACATGAAAAACATGAGAAAACAATAAATTTCAATCTATATCATAAATATGATCACTTATTGTATAATAAAAAACTAATGAATTTTGGGCATTCAAACCCTTTCAATTATTATTTTCTAGAATAACATATAATATATCATTAAAAAATTTAGAAATGATTAAAAAGTTATATTTTAATACAAAATCAAATAAAATTAATATAAAATAGAATTGTACCATATTTACTGATTTTCTAAAGTCTGATGATTTTACCTTTTGAATTTCAATCTGAGGTTACATTTCCACTATAAATTTAATTTTGTTATTAAAGAATTCGTAGTACACATTCAAAATTTTAGAACTGAAAATGTCAAAATATAATAATTTCATCTTATAACTCTTCATGTTGGTTTTATATATAATTGATTTAAACAAAAAATGTTTTTGGTGCTGATATTTTCATTTCTTTTTTGGTGTTATAAATTAATTATTCAGTAATCCATTATTATTTAATAGGATTTATCTATGAAAATCCAATACTTTAAAAAATAATTTCTTTATTATGAATAATGTTATAAGAAATATTAATGGAACTCGAAGAATTGAATATTCGAAAAAATTAATTCTTATAAATATTCCATATTCTATTTATGATACCAATTCTTATAGTATATATCAGACTTAATTTTTTTACCAAGCATCTATAATATAATTTTTCTTTAATTAGTGAACAACTAAAAAAAATTTCTTTATTTTCTCATTAGATAATTTCAGCTCATTGTTTTCTCTTAACATGTGAGCATTCCTGTCTTTTTCTAATGTATGGTCAGTCTTAATTTTAGTAGATATAACATTTTTCATTAAAATTTTATATTTACGATTTAATTCATTAAATGTTTTACTATCTTGCCACACTATTCAAATAATTCATCTCTACACATAATTTCTATATTATTTTAATTTAATGAATTCTTTGAAATTTTAGAAGGAAATTATAGAAAAACATTCAATAACTTCAATGTGTTATTCATGAAACACATATTAGCATTAAAATTTATTTCTTCTATTCTCAATTTTGAATCACTTATTCTTTACTCTGAATAATTCAATCAATATTTCACAAAAAAATTATATTTTTTCTTTTATTCTTATATTTAATCTTATATATGAGAATATGGTAGTTTTATTTGATATTTCCTTACCTATTTACATTAAATATATGTCACTTTATTATAGGTATCACAATTTTTAAATTCATTTATAAAATTTACCCTATTATTATATTTACCATTATAGTTTTATTTCAAAAAGCATTCATCTTTCTATTTAACGTTTTTATTTTTATGGCTACGTGAGCTATTTCTTTACCACAATCTGAAGATGATTCTTTATCACATTAATATTCATCATTAATATTATTTTATTTATAAGTGTGAAAATTTTTAATGGTTTTTGATCAAATTTTGTGATCATCTGCTTCCCCAATGAACATTTTTAGTTATTCTTCAAACCTCAAAATATTTCTAATGATTTCTTTTTATATTACTGTTCTACTAATGCATGACTCTCTACGAGACATAAATGTTCCTCTCTATCTATATGGTAACCATCTAACATGTAGCGTGACTGGATCCTTTTTAGGAATCATTTTTTCCAGTGCATGTGTTGTGTTAACTATCTCATTGGACTTGATACAAGTATTGCAGATAGATTCATTAGAAATCATGTTAAAAGTAAATTATTTAATTGTATAGTTATTTTATGGATTCTATTTGACATTATAATATCTTTAATGAGAAATAAGATCACCATCCCAGATATCAAAAATAGTATCATAAGAAAATATTCAATTAAATTTGTATACTCCTAAAGCATAGTCAAAATTATTCACAAAATTACAATTGTAAACATATTATTCCTTAGTGTAATCACTACAAGAAATTAAACTGGCAAATGGTTTATAAAAATTTTCTTCGTAACATTGAAGATATCAAAGCCCATACTTTATAAATGTATTTAATTATTTTATTTTCAAAATAAAATCCAATCGAATAAGGAGGTCAGTTAGTAAATGTTTCTCAATAGATATGATTATATGAAAATATATAAATTTAGATAAAACGTAAATTTATGATCATTAGATAAAAATATATCATAATAAATAAGTATTTTTGAATACGCTCTAATAAAAAATGTTGGTCTCAATGGACTACTCCATAGTGGGATGACTTGAGTTTCCAATTAGAATATATTTAATAAAAAATTTAAAAATCTTAGCCCCTAAATTTATAAAATTACCCAATTTTATGGAAGAGAAAAAATCTTTATTTTATCTCTTAAATGGCTTATGAAAAGATCAATCCAAACTCATTTAATAAAAATTTTATAATATCATGTCATTTAAAACTAATTTACCAATATCATACACTATAAATAATTTAGTAGGTTATATTAACTATAAATGTATATCATTATTTAAAATATTTGAAAATAGATACTAGTTTGATTTATATATATGAAAAAATAGATAATGTAAAATGGAATTGTAGACAATTTTTTTTGGTTTCAAGTAGAGAATTAATCCCACACACATAGAAGTAACCTACTACAAAGCATTAAATTATTAAATATACTTATTCGAAACATGGATTTAGTTTTTTAAACAACAAAAAACATTTTATTCTATGAACAAAGCCTCTTCTATAATTTTTTTTGGGATAAAACCAAATTCAATGTCACGCATAACCAATTCCATATTTATGTATGGGAATAGAAATAAAAGATACGAGGGTGTATTAACTACACTATTATATTTCATATGAGACTATGTAAAATAAATAAATAATAAAATATTAAAAATTGGTAAAATATTATTCCTAAATTAGAATATAAATAGTCAACGGGTAAGAAAATATGGTTAAAATCTATACGAATATATATAGTTTCCTAGGATCCCTTCATATTTTTTTGGGAAGAGATCATACAATATTACCAGGACGATCTAGAAAATAGATTTTCATATATATTTCCGAAGGATTATTCTTTTTAGATTATGAACATGAGTAGTGTCCTTTTTTTTCTTTTGGATATTTTTTTTACTTCAATTTCCCTCCCTGGAAATTACAAAATAAAATTTCCTTCTAAAAAATATCTCCATTAGAAGTATCAATTAGAGAACAATAAATATTTTAACAAATCCAACGATGATTCAAATAATTCTTCAAAAAATTGTCTTGTTATATTTTAAAAGATCTGATTCTAAGATAGAGATGATAATCTATCATTACTTAATGAATGATAAGTCGTAATAAAAATTTATCATGGTCGATTGGCACAAAATCATGTCACGATTGATTCATTGTTTCCTATTGATTGTTAATTTATCTTGTGGATTGACTTTGTTTTCATGTGGTTTTATATAATGAAAAAAATATTTAGTACATTACACAATCATAATTTTACATAAATTGGAAAAATTAATTTATTTCATCGTGTGGTTGGTAGTTTCCATTACACAGTCACTTCACTCCTCTCATGGTCAGATCAGTTATAATCACAATATATATATCTAAATCAAATTTAATGTCGATTTTTATATGTGTTAAGGTGATTCCCAATTCACTGTTACTTCGTTAATTTTAAAAAAAATATCACACGACAAACAATATGTAGTTTTTTCATTCATTAAGGTAACATGGTCACTAAATCCATCACATGGTTGGAAAATTTTCCATGTGCTAGGTTGTCAGAGTATATTCTAGACAGATCTTTTTTTCATATTATTATAGAAAATAATTTATTAATAAAAAACATGAAAATATAAAAAATTAAAAATTATTTGGTATTATTATATTAATGAGGGTTTTAAGTAATATAGTAGAGTAAATTACAAGGGTTTTTTTCGATAGTATATCTTGAAATATATAATGCTTATGATTAATGAGATATATAAATTTTGGATGATATAGTATGAGGATTTTAATGTTGACCACGACTCACTATGCTAGGATGATCATTGTATTTGTAGGAGAGTGTAAAAATTATGAAAAAAATCATTCTAATCTAAATTCATATTGAAGATATATGGATTAGATTATAAGGAATAAAATTTACATTAATGGGAATATAAGACCACTTCAAAACAAGAAAAAAACAATTCTTGATCTCAATGATTAAATAAAATTTGGATTTATCCAAACAGAATTTTAATAATTAGTGTTTTGAAATAATTTGGAAATATACTATAGAAATTAAATTGAAGGGATGATAATTAAAAATTATTATTTAAAAATTTAGTTTTAATAATGTTAAAAGTGAAATTAAAAATATTATAATCAAATATAATGTTTATTGAGTGAAGTGGATTTTAAAGATTCTGTTCAAATAATTACATTTGACTATTTAAAATGAAGTCAATGTGAAAAATATAATTTGTTTTAATAATTATTTTTAATCTATTGGAATTTTCTCTTTTATGTTAGTGTGGATGAAAATAATTCGAATCACTCATTGAAGTGTTATTGAAATATTAATTTATAGATAAAGTCAATAAAATGGCTGATTTCATTACGTAATCTATTATATATAGTTGATGTAAGAATTTTAATTTAAATAAAACAATATCATACAGGCCAAACTGTCTATAAATTCATCATGCATTGGTTGTATCATTACATTGATAGAAATTAAGGGGGTGTGGTCATTGGAAGGAGGGGGAGTGATATTTCCCAAATTTATTGTAAATATACTATAGTTTTTTCATAAAATGGGAATGTCCTGGAAATTTTATCCATAAAAACACAAGATAATAGATTTTGTAATAATATGAAATTTCTATGTGTATTATCCATGAAAAAATCAAATTCTAGAGAACCAGGTAAAATTATTTATGTTTTTTACCATGAATTTTAGTATTAATATTAAGAATTAGTAAGAAACAACAAATAGAAAAAATATTTCAATGATTAATCCATTCAAATAATATCACAATCCTATAATGATAGTGGGTTAATATTAATTTTTAACATATTACCATGATTTACCCCCTCTTAGTGTGTCCATGGGATTACATATTTACCCTATAGTCTCAACATAAATTATTATTGTATATATAATAAATGGATTAGTGAGAACCATGAATTTTTTTAAAACATTATTCTTTCAATATTCCTGAATTAATATAATTTTTTTATAATTAGTTTTTAAACTCATGTTATTAAAAATTACTCATTAGTATATAAATTAATAGCTATATGTATTTCTTTTTTATCATCTTATTTTACCATAAGGAGGTGATAATGCACAATGAATTCAAGTGTTTCCTCATAATATTGTATTTTTATTTGATGGATAGGGGATATATTATGGATTTAACCGACCATTCATTGTTGTTGAGGGATATAAATCATATTCACTATGAAATAAGGAAATAATACTATGGTATTTTATATATTTTTATTAAAAATATAATTTCTATGAATCTTAATTTAATTTATATTGTATAATTTTGTTTAGATTTTCTATTATAATAATAAATATTATCTTTTTCAAAAATTATAGCAACCGAGGGTTAACATACTTATATATTACATAATTATAGAATAATATTTAGTAAATTACAAAAATACATGACTGAGGAGCATAATAGTTTAGTGTCTTTAGAAACATGGAAAAAATATAATATCCTGGTGAAATATATTCAAAATATCACATAAATATGTCTATCATTTGTACTCTTACATAAAATGATTCTTTATAACCTCGGGAAAGGAAATATAAGAAATAATTAATCTCAAATGCCTATTAAGGGTAAATAATGGAGATGAGTTTTTATACATGAATCATGAAATCATTTATGAGAGTTAATAATACATGAATCATAAGGAAATAAAGAACATAATCCATGAAAGAATAACATATGAATAAATATGGGATTGTGGGAGACACATAATCATATAATATGATTTACACAGTAGCCATGGAATTGCAACCAAGACCATATTGGTAGTATGGATTCACTCCCATACCATCTTATTAGTCATGGTTTACTCCCACAAATGTCTTAGTATCATGAGTTTACTCTTTATATCCTATTTGTAGTCATGGTTAACTCCTGTGGTAATCTTAGTAGCGTGAGTTCACTCCTCATACCATCTTGGTAGTGGTGGTTCACTCTGATGGACATCCTGGTATTCGTGGTTTACTCCCATTACAATCTTAGTCTATCTCATGAGATATAAAACATTACCCAATGCATTGTAGGGAGATATTGGTCACACCCATCTTCAAGTTAAATCATTCATACATGTTCCGAAAGATTATAGATAGTCATATAATAACCCAAATAATTAAATTGTTATTTTAAAATTGTAATCATATCATAACCTATAGAAATATAATGGTTTCATAATCATTTCATCATAAACATTTTTCACATAATTGCACAAGTTTCAAAGGCATATAACCAGTGAACGATAAACATGTTTCGTAAACATTTTTCCATCAAAACATAATCCATGAAGAGAAATAATGTAATTGGAAATGTTGAATAATACCCCATAAAATAATGATTAACCCCAATAAATGTTATATTAGATAAGAAATAATTTTATATGTTATTTAGAAAACATTTATTGGGGAAAATTTCTATTCTGCGTTGAAAATTATTTTTAAAACGAAATTTTTTAAAGACATTATTCAAAAATAGAATTAAAAAATTATAAACGAATCATTTAAAATAATAAAATATTTGAATAATACATTTTCTATGAAAATTTTATTAAAAAATTTTTTGAAATCATTTTTGAAAACATTTTAAAAAACATGGTTTTTAAACACAATAGAATTCAAACCAAAGTGAGAGAGACAATCTGATTTTACATAAAAAAATATTATCATATGAACTAGAGTGTGGAAAAAGTGTTACTAAAACATGATAATATCTTTAATAAATATATTAGAAGTAAAATAATTCATATTATTTATGTTTGGATCAATATATCTCATCATGTTAAGCATAAAAAAAATCTCTAAGAACGATGAGATTTTCCCAATAAACAAGTATAACTCGGTATCTTGGGATCATACTCCCAACATAAGGAAAGGAAATTACCTGAAGAATAAAATATAATGAAAACAATTAGATTAATTATATCACATTTAAAAATTAATTGTATACACCTTAAAAATATCATAGGTTCATAACAAAACATGAGTATCGAAGATGGAAAACTGAGACAAATCATTTTTACTGATATGGTACTATTTAAATAACAAACCCCATGAATGAAAGATCATAAAATGTATACTTTATTATCCATAAAATTGTTTATATGATACATATAATAAAATCATGTTTATTTTATACACCACATAAAAGGAATAAGTGGTGAACATAGCATATATCTTACAATAATAAAAAAGTGACAGGAAATCCCCTTACCTTGTGTCCTCACTCTCATCACACTCGTAAAAATTTACTGTATAATAAATATTTTTTTATTATAAATATATTAAATATTAATGTTATTATACATATAACCACATATTTTCTTATTGTTACATTACAATACCTTCTTATTAATGACCCTAAGTTATGGTTTCACTTCGGGTAATATTTTCTTTGATCTTCACTTGTGTATTAATTTGGTATATCCTTGGTCCTTAAACTTATATCATGATTCCATAATGTAAATAATGATTTAAATATATTTTCTATAAAGTATATATACTTATATATATATATATATATTAATAATCTATAAAATAAAAAAGTATGAAATTGAATATAATGTTTAGGGAGATGGTAACCCATAAGTATACAAGAATGATTTTTCTATTTTTATTATCATATTGAAATAATGTTTGTAAACTAAATTTTAACAAACATATATGTATATATATTACATTAGTAAAATATATTTATGATATCATTTAAATGATTTATATTCATTATGTCCATCCTTAATAAAATTCATGTAGTGTTTGGAGAATCATATTGTGTTGAGGGGGTGGTAGTCCACACTTCCTCAATAAAAATTACCATATTAACATCAATTGAAATATAAAAAGGTGTGACATGTTAAAAAATAGAATCTTAAAGAAGTAATAAATATTATATATAACATATATAAAGAGTTTTTTAATCAAAATTTTCACCATGACTTTTGTTAAAAGGAAAATGAACAATCATCATTTCGTTAGAAAGTAATACCCTGGACATAGAAATAGTGTGTTCGATATCCATTAGATGGAGGCGTGCATTTTTTTATGTAGAACCCATATAATAAAAAAATAAAATTATTTTTTGGATCCTTGTGTTGTCAAACAACAATTCAATGAAGATATTGGAGGTGTGGAGATGGAAAATCAGAGAAAGAACCTTGAGAGAAGACATTACCCCTTAATCGGGTAACTCCTTTTGTTTTTTGCCAAAAAGATTCCTTGAGTTGAATTTATCCAATAGTAAGGATTATATAAGGAATTTAGGGATGTTGGGAGCATATTTGAGAATATTTCAGGATATAAAATGAGCTTTAGAGGTGTGAGGAAGTGGGTATAGATGGTGGCCTATTATAGGGAAGGGAAATGAAACACATGGCATTTTTTAAAACAAGTTAGGTGTATCCATATTTTTCCCTAAAAACATCATACCAATCCAAATGTACTCAATAAGGGATGATTTGTGGCCAATATTGATAGAAAATGGGTTTTTTATAATATTCTAGTTCATTTTGGGTATTATATTAATGCTTTTGTACATTATTATCCTTATTTTTCACTTTACTAATGTAATTGATTTTAATCAATTCCACTAATATTATTGGTCAAAAACTATGTTGAACTTATTAGATATTATATATTATGATGATTCCAAATATTTAATTTAATTTTTAATATTTTTATCATATACTTCATAGAAACTAATTTAAAAATAATCCCACTGATGAGATAACACTACAAGGTTTTAAAGTAAAATAATTTAAATGTTTTTTATGTTTTTATATACAAAAATAATGTGAAATTGGTTTTAATGACCCAAAATGGATTAATTATTAAAAATATTATATTAATAAACTATTAAACAATTAATAATGTAATTTAAACTTATAATTAAAATATATTAAAAAACATGTTGGAATTAAAATTTCTTATTTTAACTATTCATTAAATGATGAAACATTACATAAAATTACCAAGAAATTATCCTAACCACATTTTTATGATTATCATAAAAATGAAAAGTTTAATATTAAATATTAAAACTATAAAAGTAATAATAATAGTATTAGAATTGGGCTATCCATTAAATGAGGTAAAATGATTTTAAAAAAAATAATTTTTTATAAATAAAATTTGGTTTGTTCATATATTATGTCTATAAAATTTATCGGATTAATATCAAAAATATTTTATTTTATATATTAAATTTTTCCTATATTATTATCACTTAAAAATTAAAATTTATTTAAATCACGTGTTAAAAATACCTTTGTTACTGTAATATTGTTTTCCTTTATATTCAATCAGTTTTCATATTCATTTCTAATAAATTGGTAACCAATGAAATAATCTTATATGTGTGTAAACCACATATTTACATAATTTGGTTAATAAAGTTCATATACATAAACAATAAAACTATATTATATCCCATAATAGTAATAATTATATATATATATAATAATTGTGTAACACCTCATATTGTGTGTTACTCATGCCGTCTATGAAGGTCAATCTTCTATCTAATATATTCTCTATTTTTTAATTCGTATAACGTACACCAAGATTGTGTTTCTTGTAAGATAATCCACAATAGTTCCATGTGAAATGAATGATTTACTTACTGAAAAACTATTTTCAGGGTTTCTTGCAAAGAAAAATATCGAATGATTAAAAAAATTAGAATAAAATATTTCAAAAACTCTCAAGGTGTTACAAAAAAACCATCACAAACAACATTAAATGAAATTTAAAATAATTATTCCCAAAACCCTATATTTATAAGACACATAATATTCCAATTTAATATATTTATTTAAAAATACAGTAATTATAAATATTTCATTTCATTTATTAATATACAAAGTGAAATAAATTATATTAAATCTTCTGAAAAAATGGATAAATATTTAATAAAGTAAATAAAATGTTTTCTAACAATGAAATAATACTTCATAGTACAAGTTAGTTATTTCAAAATGTGACATTAATTAAAGGATAAATGACTAACCAACATGGGAAGTAAAAAATCATGAATCATTTATTCTATAGTCATTTGGAACACTTCTCTACTCAATTAAGGGTATGGATTACTATCAATGTTTTATAATTATTCATTATATAATTTTTTTACTATAAATAACCATTTAAAATAGACTTTTAACCATTATATTGAAAACCAAGCAAGATGTGTTCATATTTTTTCTATATTGAATTCGTAAAAATGAAATGGATAATTAAATAGGTTTCCCTCAATAAAAGTATAAAATATACATTAATGAAATAAATTATATAAAAATATTTAAGTACATTAATCCAATATAAAAATTTATAATAATAATTCCATATATAAGAGTGAATATAAAATATAAAAACAAGTATGATGATTAAATAAATGAACTATATTATTATCTATTAATCTTTCCAAACATTTCAAATGGTGTGAGAAGTAATCTCTCTCCTAGGATTAACCTACATACCTGAAAGGGTAGGTCTTGATTAATATGCCTTATTGGGATTCCCTAAAATTAATTAACTCACAAGAATGAGTGTAATAAACATAAATGCATGTGAATGTTTATATGAACCATTAATCTCAAAAATAATATTATTATATGAAAAATAATTAAAATAATCAAATTAATATATTTAAAGTCTAAAAAAATGTGAAAATAATAATAAAAATTTATAGATAATCCAAATACATGAAACATGAAATCTAGATACTTATTTAGAAATTAAATAATAAAATATCATATTAGTCAAAAATCATCCCAATGTTACAAAATAATCCTATATGAATATTTCTACACAAAAAAATTAATGAAATGTTAAATAACCAATTATATCATAAGGATCAATAGAAAAAAATGATATTTCATAATAAATCACTGAATAGGGTCAACCTGAAAACCTAAATATTCATAAATATTATTATGAGTGATTTCCACCTATTTGACACTGGGTGGTCCTACTTACTTCACCAAAATCTATATGTGTATGCTATGAAAATTGACTTATTGGTATGTAATTTATAAAACATCATCCCAGTAACATAATGAAGAAGTATTATATATTATTATACTAAAATTTCTCACCAAATAGATATTTCCCATCTTTTTATGTTATATGTTTTATAATTATGGGGGTTGATATCAATATTTTTTAGAATATATAAAATTTAAAAAATTATACATGAATAAAAAATGCTAATGATCTACCTAGAGAGGTAACCTATTATAAAAATATAAGTAACCTATTCCGTAAAAAAATAATCGAAACCTTAGCCTAAAATAGTTAACTAATTTCTGAAAAAACATTACCTCCCATAGAAGGCCAAAAAGGAGGAAATATTATACAAAAACCATCAGATCTAAAAAATTACCCCCACATGAAATTGTTACAAATATATCAAAAAGTTATGAATACCCCCTGAAATCATTTATTACAACTCATATCAAATAACACATATTTCTTACCCAAAATCTATCAACCCTATTTACTTATTATAATGTCTTATTTGTAATAATTAAGCAGTAATAAAATAAACATGTCACAGTTTATTTAATTAGTGAATGGCTTGGGTAATATAATACATGAATATATAAAAGCTTATATGTTATGGTCTTCATGTAAGCGAATGTGTTATTAGATAATTTTCCATGATGATTGAAGAAAAATATTATTCTTTTTGTCTGATATATTCTATACAATTAAATAAATTTCTAAACAACCATACATTATATAAAATTTGTAACAAAACATTATAGAATGCCATTGGAAAATAGATATTTTAAAAAATAGTATTTAAGGTTTCATAAAACCCACATGATAACGGGTATGGAAAAAGTTTATTCGTATCTATGAGAGATCACCCTCAATCATATCTAATTATTATTTCCAACATTATATTATCAATAGAATAATATGCGATATTTTTATAGTATTCAGATAAACCAATCTATGGTTGGACGTTGCGAAATATGTTTTAGAAATTATATTTATTTTATTTTGACATGTATATCTCTGGCATAAATCCATCTAAGGTGTAATATTCACTTATCTTTCAAATGGGGTGATGTTATGGTAAATTAAAGGCCTTTAAAATATATTTTAATAAGAAAAAAATATTTGGTAATAATATCATAATTTTATGAATATGTTAATGAAATTTATGTTTTTTAAAAATAAATAGACAAAATATACCATGTTTTTTGAAAATTAGAATAGAAAATGATTCTATAAAATAGAGAACCATAAAATTATATTTTTTTATATTATTGTTTAATATGGATATTATCATGGTTTGAATGGGAATTAAATTTCAATATGTAAAAAATGTTGTGAAAAAAAACATTTCTATGGAACAAAAGTATGACTTTTGAGTACAATTACACAAATGGTATATTTATGGAAAACACATTTGTATTCAATTAGAATATTATTTTTAATTATGAAGTACGATGTCATGGTTAAAACAATAGTTCACCATGTTTTTGTAATTTAATATTATTTTTCATAATTATCAAATACAATCACTAATATGGGTCTAATAGGCCCATGAAACATCTGAATGGGTGTTTAGAAAAAGAAACAAATTTTTTATGATATATGATTTTAGTGGGAACTTATGTTGTATATGTTTTTTATTTTAATATAGAGTACTTATGTTAAAATTATAAATTAATTTCTATTGTGCTTATAAATTTTGAAGTTATTTATTTTCATAAATAATTTATAGTAGATTATGAAATTTTCATCAATTAAAATACAAATGATATAAACTAGATAGTAAATTTTATAAATTTATGTCAACTAAGCCACACTTGTTTGGGTTGATATCGGTAATGATTTATATTATTAAAAAATATATTTTATTATAATAAAGAAAAATTATTTATTTTATTATGATATGTATATATATTTATGAATATAAATGGTATAAATTCAATAGGATATTATTTTTGTAAATATGAAAGTGTTCATAAGTATTTCATAAAATTAAAGAAATTTGAAGTGTTCAAGATTAAATATAAATGAAAATTTTCCATATTATTTTGAATCCTTAGACCTGGTTGTGAAAATTAAAATTTTATTTAAATTATTCTATTTATCAAAATAAAAATAAATGCATAATGAATATTTTAATATTTGAATCTGTAATATATTATTTATTATGATTGTTTCATTATTTTAAAATCTAAAAACAATAATGTTAGGAGAGGGTATATGATTTAGATTAAACTCTATATAATGATTGTTTGAATTGTAATATCAATAATACAACATGTAAAATAATATTTTTTGTAAAAATATTTAGCTTTTTCTAGTAAAGATTTTAAATTTTTAGTTTATGAAATCGATAATAAATGATAACTATGATTTTATGGCTGGGTTTTAGGAATGTATTGGAGATAATTTCTAAAATATTTATTAGTATATAGACAGAAAGACATTTGATTAGGGTTCCCAGTAGTTTTGATTCATAGTATCTATTTCTAAAATGATATTTTACACCATATTCATAAGATAAACTAAGATATTATTTGATTTAATTAGATTGTATGTAAAAAAAATTATAAATTATTACATGTTTTTATATTTGGAACACATTAATATGGATGAATGTATAAGATAAAATCCATATATAATTAGTTTTATTTACAAAAAATCATTACATGAGATAATATGGTAAAATATTAAATCCCCTAAAAATATAAATGATTGATTCATTCCAATGTAAATAATTTTTAAAATAGTAATCATTAAGTACTGGTCATCTGAACCATAACATTACAATAGACTATAATTATGAAAGCCATTGATGATGTGGGAATCCTTAAATGTTATGTAACCATATTCCATTATGATATTTGGGTTACACATAGATGGAAAACTATAATATTCATGCAACTAGAGGAATAGAGATGCGATAATCCAATTAATAGAGTTGGGAAAGTATTTTCTCACACCTTTATTCAAGAGTTTTATTTGATATTATTTTCAGGAATAATTTTAAAAATGACTAATTGATGAGATAAATAAAAAGTATGATTACAAATTATAGTTAAAAACTATATTGGGATATATATATATAATATTAAAATAGTATATTTTTATTTAATTAATTTATAATAAATTTTTTTAATTAATACATGTAATGCCTGACACGCGTAAGATAAAATAACCTACATTAGATAAAGTTACCCAATCATCATTTTTTTCATTAAGATAAATATTTATGAAATGAAATAATTAATGTAATAATAATTTTAGTTTCTAATAAAAACATAATAGTTTTTTACAGGAAAGAGTAAAATATTTATGTATGGGAGAATACATTTATTCAATGAAGTACTTGTGATGCTGATCAAGAAGAGGATATAGACACTTATTTAAAGAAAATAATAATAATTAGTTTGATTTTAATAATCTAATTATTTTAATATATAACTATATTTATAAAAATATAAGATCACTATATTGTTCTAAATGATTATTTACATCTAGTGGCAGCATTAAGGATAACAATAGTATGTTTAATATGAGGATTCCCTATAATTTTAGAGTGTTTTTTAACATTATTATGTTTGTATTTCCTATCTAATGTGTTCTAAAAAAAGTATCAAAATGTTTCATAAAATATAAAATGATTTTTAATAAATGTGAGATTAAAAAAATAATACACAATATCCTCAACATGTTTAAGATATCAGTGAAATATTGAGGATGCTTATCATGTTCAGCAACTAAAGACATGAAAAGATAAATGTCCAATATTGAATAATTTTAAAACTATTATATACTATCAATATTTTCTAAGTCCCTTGAATTCACAATGTTTCATTACCTAACCCACTATATTCGTATGAGGGATAATAGTAAGGTTGAGTTACCACCCCTAGTCCAACACCAATATGAAATACGTTGATAACTAGAATCAAGAAGAAATGAAACACCATGAGATGAATTGGTCTTTGATCATGGAAAAAAATATATCTAAATATTTGAGAGAAATCTAAAAACCATAAATATAATATACTAAAATTAAATTAAAATAAAATTTGAAAAGAAATATTAACTTCAAAATTATGATAGTGGAAAAAATGATATAGAGTAAAAAAAGGTACCAAAACAATAATGAAAACACATGGGAAAATTAAATAAAAATAGGGAAAACTATGTCACACCATCACGCATCAGAAACAAAAGTAGTAATAATTACAATCTTTTACCAGTAACCCCCATAAAAACTAAATCAACATCCCCCAAGATCATAAAAAATATTATGTAATAATCATAAACACAACCATTTTTGGTAGAATAAATATGTTATGTGATTAGATAAAAACCTAGTAGGATTCACTAAAATAGTAATATAATAGTAAATTGAATCTTATTTTGAAACCTAAATCATTGCTGAAAAATGATACTAATAACAAATATGATTTATGAATAGAGAAACCCAGGATATAGAAAATTATCTCTCTTCAGAACATATCTCTATAATATGTGTATCTATAGGAGACCTGGTGTACATAAAAAATTATAAGATCTATACTATCCAAAAAAAATATTTAACAAAAATAATTATATTTGAATTATAAAAGTATATAAGATAAAACTATTAAATTAAATGTATAATTTAAAATGAACACATGATTGGAATTCTCTAGTCATAATGGGAAAATAAAAAACTTTCTAAACAACTAGTAAAATTAATGGGTACAAAACTATCTTAATGGTATGCTAACACCTCGATATCAAAACACTACTTATCTTCTCTTGTAATAAAGAGAGTAAAACTTGTTTTATTTAACTTAATGAATAAATTAACATTGATGTCCTCTAAATGTCCACTTCATCCGAACACGAGGTTCATCAAGCCATATTTGTCCCCACATCTATGATTCAAGAAATAATTTCTATAACATTATAACCTAATAGAATATTTTATTTAATGACACTTGTATAAAGTAATTAACCATAAAAGAGACCTAACTAATATTTTTTATATAAGAAAAGTGAGTAAAAATCTTGTAGATGGATTACTTTAACCTAAACACATATAATATATCACACCCCCTCACAAATTATGTAATTTTTTTCCACAAAAATATGATAAAAACCAATGGATTTTTTAATCGACATACTAAACATTGATCATCCTTACCCCAAACCATAGAGTTTTCTAAAACCTACCAAAAATAAAAATTCCATTCCACACCAATAATCTAATGAATAATGGATTTTATAAATTGGATCTCATTAAATCACACAATCCATGTTTTTCTAGACCAAAAATTTGTGAAATGATAACTCCAAGAATATTAATAAGTTTGCAACCTCCAATTCCTTCCATGACAATATTTTGAATATTAGGTAAAAATGATAATAGTTATTCTATAGTCATACCACTAGGACTAAGTCATGTGGGAAAAATGGATAAGATCTCACATATCAAAATAGTAATATAAACCTCATATATGGGATGTTTAGGGATATGTGTTACCATAAAATCTTCTTATCAGTATATAGTACAAAACTATCATCGTTTCACTTTCAGGGACAAGTTAAAGGACCATGAACAAAACTATTCTTGAAAACCCAGACCCAATAACTATTGTTGAGTACCAAATCTATAATATCCATAGGTGTTATGTTCACAACCACCAATATATCACTATGGTAACAAAACTCTCTATTTTTACAATTGTAGACTTTTATGATCCCATCCATATTCCTAGATTAACTAAGTTTCTAAATCTACCTTAAAATATCATAAAATTCACTTCATAGAGAATATATTTAAACCATAATATACTATTATAGAAATTAAATATAATGGTTTATTCATTAATCTAATTTAGACACTCAAGTAAATAAATGTAAAAATACTAGAGAAAGTGGGATTATATTGTGTTCACACTATATTAGACAATGTGTATGACTAGAGGGATAGTAATGTGTGTAATATCAAAGAATAATAATTTTTTTATCCAATATTGCCTATTTTTATCCACTATATTCTATATAAATTATATAGAGTGTTTTGGTAAGTACGTCCTCATCGAATCATATTTTATAGAAGACATGACATATACTTATCATTTAAATGGTTTGTTCATCAATGATAAAAAATGGAAGGTACTCATATGGACCGGTTTGTACCATTTTTTGGACATTAAACGTGATTATTAATTAAACTAAGAGTGTTCTTGAAAGAAATATGAGCATGGTATTCTACAAAAAATCATTTCATTTTAATCGAAACAAAATTTTATTAACACTAATATTCTATATATTAGTGATACTCGACCTAGTTGATCCAATAACTAAGGATAACCCCAAATTATTTTTCTTCAAATAACCTAAGAAAATGTCTACAATAATTGATTTCCACTATTGACAACATCATTGGTAGGTATACTACCAATAATTGTTCCACCTATAAAGCCCTTAAAAATCACACTAACTATCAACACTGTCTAGCTTACAAATCCAATCAAATATACTCCAAATACAACATTGAGAAAACCTATGAAAATAATACATAGATCTATATAATGATAGGATATTTTTTTCATTTGTGTCTCACAAACAAGATTCTAGAGTTTATAGGCTAGAAATATGAAAAGATATCCAACACATGAATTAATATAACATAAACCATAAAAAGAAAAATATATATTGAATAGAAAAACAAATAATATAAATAATATAAATAATAAAAATAAATAATATAAAAAAAATGTAAGAAATACTATAAAACCAATAAAATAAATTAGATAAACACCCATAATTTTGGTGAAAAAGTATGTTCTCAACGTCTTGAAATAGTGGTAGACTCTATAAAACTAGTATTTGAAACACCAAATTACACAAAACATCATACATGATCACTATAACAATAGTCACCACTTTGCTTCACTAATCACGGATTCCACTAAAAACATATCAACTGAAGATAATATTGAATTGTATATTTTCTAATATAAACAACACATGTGGGAAAAATTAAATACACTGGTGATAATAAACATATCTAGTAAGTCATCGTCCCTAAAAAACGATTACTGATTTATCCTTAATCTGAGTTGGTACTATGATTATAGAAATGATGTTACCAATATCTATGGTCTAGATAGAATCACGTCGGCATCAATAACTAAATTCGAGAAAAATTTCCTATAATGAATAGTAAAACAAGGAAATATTGATGATAAAAATAATAGCATGGAAAAATTAGATAACAGATGGTATGATACAAAAATCATGTAAAACATATTTTGATATCTATATAAAAACCATAGTACAGAAGATTCGTAAAAAATAAAAATCCATATGGAATGATTTTGCCTCTATACTACCACACCCTACCGATGAAAAACCCTATTGTGCCCCGATTGAATAATTCCCTTAACTTATTAAGATGAAAAAAATAGAAACAAAAAATTGTAAAAAGGATGTGTGAAAAATATTCCATAAGATCCCATAATGTGTAAAATAATAATTTATAATAAAAAATAAATAATTATGGTTATGTAAATAAATACATGGTGTGAGATTAAAAATTCTAAATTTCTTTGTGAAACATAGATAAATAAAAATATTCAAAAATTACAAAATAATACCCATAGAAATATTTTAAAATCATTTACATAATAATTAAAAACATTTTTTTGTAAATAATTATAAATAAAGAAAACACACCCTATGTTAAATTATTCAATTTTTATTGATGATAAATGTATATTTGGGTTTCATTGTATTCCACCTCATTTTCAAATTAACCCTAAATAATATGTTTATGGGGTAAGAGTTCATATTCGAGAGTGGATCTTTTCAATACATGAGAAAGCCTTATGTACACATTACCCGAGTAAAAATGGTCTAGGGGAAATTTTTCACTATTAATATTAGCCCCTAACTCATCATTTATTAGAATCATTTTTAGGATATCAAAATAATTAAAAGTTCATTTAATCCCCGAAAGCATACAAAAAAATATTTAATATCATTTATGTAAACAATGGTATAAGAGGAAACAATTTTCATAGAAATTATTAAATCCCAATAGGTTTTATCCAAACATATCTCATTCAACAAAAAAACGATTTTGAAACCAAGCTAATGATAAATCAATAAATAATGCATTCCAACATTTTTAGATTCCAAATTCAAAGAAAATTATATTATGGTTTATTGAATATATTCAAATCATGAAACAACTAACATTAAACAACTAATAATATAAATTTCATAGGTGATAAATAGCCAATAAGAGGAATGTGTCTTCGAAATTGGGAAAATAACTTAAACAATTAATTCTTAATATAAATTCACCCAATTGACCCATTATATAATGACGAAAACCATTGTGTAAACTTACCCAAAAATTTACCAGGAAACACGCCACACGAATTGATGATCTGGTCAAAACCCCCCAATTCTATTGTGTGTAAAAATATCCTAAATAAATATATATATATATAAATACCTATAATTAGAAAATATAATAAATAAATATAAGAAATGTGTATATAATGATGAAGGAGATCTACGTACAAAATTAAGATCTGTTTAATGTGAAAGAAAAACAACATTGATCGTTACTTTTTCCTACCAAGGAATCTGGTTTGGGGAGCCCAGAAAGTCCCAAATAAGGGTCCATGTTTTAATGTATTGATTTTAGGTATTGGGACATCGAAATTTATTAGGGTTTCAAATATATATAGTAAAAACAAAAATATCACTATAGTTAAATTCATATAGTACATTTCAATTGGGACTAAATGAAAACCAAACCTAGGGGCAAGGTAAGGGACTATGTTTACAATAGAGGTTAGTCAAATGTAATTCTGAAATCCACAATCTGATCAATGATGAGATTCCATGAATATAGAAAATTGATCATGGAATGTATAATAACCACTCCACAAAATAAATGTGATATGCATAAGTCATATGTGTAGTCTATTATTATGGAATAATAATCATGATATTGAAAAAATTGTTAGGTTCCATCATCCATGACTCAATTTCGTAGTTGGAACACTATGCTATAACGATTCAAAAATTATGTCTCTCCAACACACATCTTAAATTACTTTTCATCCTAACTATTCCAAATCTATATCCTATATGGAACAAGAGAATAATCAGACCATCTAATTTGATTAAACACGACCTTCACCTAAAGACACACCTCTACCCTATATTAGAAAAATTAAACAATAGAAAAAAGGGATCAGTAAGAGAATGATGGAAAATCATAAATACAAATGTAACTAAAATTAATACAGAAATTTCATATTTATCCCCAACATAATTATTTCTACCCCCAAAAATATACATCAAATAAGGATGATCAATAATGAATTGAGGAAATAAAGATATCATTAAATAATTTCACTCCCAAGAAACATGAGAATCAAAACTATTCCTACAGAAAAAATTGACCGAAGGTATGAATATATCAAGTATATCCTTAAATTATGAATAAAAAAATAAAATGTTTTCTCAGTCACGAACATATAATGTTATATTTCTTGGTAACTCTAATTTATAACATGAGATGAGTCTATTTGATACATTTTGAGTTGATACGTAAGGAAAATTGTGAGGAATAATAAAATTTTTGGATTTATATCTATTTTATTTGCCATATATACCAACAATTCATTATTCTTGAATGGTCCCACACACCTTAAAGTGAGATTACTTTGTTTTCTAAGCCATTATTTACCCAACCAAGGTGAGAAATTCAAGAACATATGGTCACATACATAAAACATTAAAGGTAAATGATGTCCATATAATTAAGAATATTTATGGCTTTGAGGTATTAACATACATTGCTAAATCTATGGGATAATTGCCTTTGTTTCCTGAACCATACATAGTTAATCCACACATGAATCTCTATCCTCACAATAATAAAGTGGAGATACGTAAAAATACCCATAAAAAATTATAAATTATCTATTCTCATGGATTATTGGAAACAATTATTATACCCAAACACATCGATCAACATATGGTTGTCCAAAGAACATCTGAAGTCAAATACATAGACAGTAAACATAGTCTATGGAATCTGATTGACCCTTTTAGTATTCCATCCAATTAAAATTTGATATATTGGGCTCAACATGACATGAAATAATATAACATATTTTAGTATATTCCAAAATTGTGATGTAATTTTAGTTTCTATAACTAAAAAAATTGTAATAGGTGTTACATGTATTCCCAAAAAATCATGTCTATTCAAATTCAAAAAGTCATATGAAATAGTTTTTTCACTGATTGGTATGAATTAATCCAAAATAGATTAATGATCAATCACAACCCAAATGTAATTCTTACCTCGGGGAGTTTTAGTTAAATCAATGCTGAAATCTATTGAAATATCATTCCACTTCCATGTTGGCACAAAAATTTGTTGAAGGAAACCATGATTTTTCTTAGTGTTTATCCTTAACCGGTTCAAATAAATAACTTCAATTTTTTTAGGATACATCCAATTTTATTCAAGAAAAAAATAAAAAATTGATATCATAAATATAATTTTAGGTTTAATAGTGGATAAACAATAATTAACGATGGAAATATAAATATATGACCTTTCTTGTAAATGAGGGAACACAAAAAATGATCTTGAAGCAATGAATGTACTCTATCGAGAGATATCATTTATTATTGGTCACCCCCACTTTTTAAATAATAATTTATATTCTAGAACTCATAACTTTGTTTTTTATTTTAGAATCATCGTAGTGGTTGAGAAAGTAATGCAATCAATTTATCGAGAAAAACTATACTCCTACTAAATTCATCACAAATTCAGAGTCTCATAAACTTCAATTCATCCTTTGTATCCATTAAAAAAGTACAATAAAAAATCCTACTAAGAGAGTCAGTAAACATTTTATATTATCTTAATGTATATGAAATTTCAAATTTTGTATTCCACCCATCATCGTATTTTGAGGATTGATTCATAGGGAATATATATATTGGAGAAACTTTGATATTTAGATTAAATGACAATATATTATCCTTAAATATAGTGATTACAACATTTAAGGGAATCCATAACCATTGAACATTTAACAACATTATGGGATAATTACTCTAATTAATTCAAATATGAAGCATGCCATAACCACCACACGATCTTCTTATACAAGGATGAATATCGATGCTAAAACTGGAGAATCACAATGAACCATATATCGTTAACTCACCTATGGTATTTTTATAATGGATATCGATGTGGACATCAATTTAGTTCATCAATTGATGCCTAAAACTTTGAATACCAAATAAAATTCACCCCTTCATGTTGGGATCGGTATAGGGAGAATAAATCATTTAGGCACTACTGATATTATAACACTGAACCCAAAAATCTATGAATCCCAAAAAAAATTTGTTTTTCTTCCCATGAATTAAAATAGAACAAATTTTTATAAGAAAATATGATACCTTTTTTGTAGATCACATGTTTTTAGAACATAACTTCTTCAACATTTAATTGATAGGTTGAAAAATATTTAATTCTATAGTTATGCCATATAATTCATAAAATATTTCTCATGTGACACACATAGTCTCATTCAATCATATAATATATAGAAATAAAATCCACTAATCCCCCAATAAATAAATTTGTATACTGGGTGAATATACAGTTCATCAGCACTACGAATATGGAAAGATCATTAGAGAGGTTAAATGGTAATAGAAGGTATTAGAAATGGTCAGACCTTATATTAATTATATCCAATAGAATATATGAATCCTTGATTCTAATTTGTAATAACATGACCAAATATCAATTTGATAGTACCAATTTCCCCATTTTTACTGGATGAAAAAAATTATTGTGAGGTAAGGGATATTTTTTCATGACTATTACTCAAATAGAAAATTTATTTAATAAAACATAAAAAAATGTTCCATTAGATTTCATAGAAAGTAAAATGAGGTTATCCCAGGGGGGCACAATTTTTTGTATAAACCCATTGTGTCTATAGTTAACAATCTAAATTTTCATCTCTTTTCACTTTTCTATAGAAATAAGATAAGACAATAACAATACGGATGAGTTAGAGACAACTAAATTTTTGATAAATACACCTCCCAATAACATGAAAAACCTAAAAATTACACCAAAAACAATTCAGGGTAATCATTGAATACCAAAAGTAGATCACCCCCAATGGATTTATTTCTCATATTGAATATTGATGAAAATGACAACATAACATTTTATGGAATAGGTTCTCCCCAATGACAAGACCCCAAATCCAAATCCCTCTGACACTCATATGAGTTCCCCGATAGAGATATAATAGTCACCAATATAATATAGAATTTAATCTAAGCATTGTGAGTAATAAAATAGTCCATCATGGTAATAACAATGATTAAATACACTTTGAGACATATTAGTTCCAATACAACCTCTAAATCTATATAATGATAGTACTAGATAGACATCGAAATAATTTCTCCTTTTTCTTTCCTAGGTATGTGTCTAATTACAGAAGATTCTATATGAGTTCCATTAGATTATTTAAGGGATATAACACATGTTTTGATACAAATGAGAGAGAGGAACATATAACAAGAAAATAAGTCTCCGTATTTATAACTACATAAAGAATACCTCTCATTATCACTAGACACACAAAATATTCCATTGGAGACTCTTACTCTGGATATAACTCTATCGTTCTAAAGGCCTTTAGCTAGAAATGTATAGTTGGTAAATAATACAAATCAACCATATATCCTTTAGGATCCAATGAGGTTGTGATAGATAATGGAAAATATTAAACCTGATAGAACATCTATAAGGGACAATTATGACCACACAAATTGAAAACCTTTATACGGACATGAAAATATTGCAATGTGTTTCTCTTATTCAAACACTAGTTACAATTTTGGATACAAAATATTGATGATAGAGTACGAAGAGACTTTTTAATAGCACCACCACTATTTCTTCTTAAAAAAATAAATTTTTTCTATTTACATTTAAAATATCCAATAGAGCTACCTCTATAGATAAAAGGAACTATATAAAACCATTACATACCTTTTAGGTTAATCTTATCCACAAATTACATACCTAACACATCATTATATTTACTCAACACTATTAGGAAGTAATTTGACTGGACATTACATCATAAAAAAATATGAAACAATTGAGCATCTATCTTCCATTAGATACAACTATTATAGAGAAATGATAAAGCATATAGAAACTATTAGAGTACTCCATCACTAAATTATTCCCATGATCAAGGGTTAGTAACTCCAAATATTTCACCATGGTCATAAATTCCATGTATAATTTATGGGAAAAAATAAACATAAATCCATTCGACATAAATATATTATGATTCCATGTTAAGAAAATTGTGTCCCACAACCTTCAATTTTTACCTTCAATATTAATGATGTATCACCTCATTTGGATTAAATTAGGAGTCTATAAGAATTCAATGTTCTTATCAATTATTCCATACCAATCCTTCACCTCATAATAATATTTCATCTGATAGAAACATGGATGTTTCTAGTGAATAAATTCCAAGGCATAATTATTTCCCTCATTATTTTTAGGTTCAATCTCCAAAGATATAACCCCAATAGGGGAAGTTGTTACACATTTTTCTCATTCTTAGACCATGCACTCCAAAAAATAATTAATAATCTACTCATGTTGAGGGTATAACTACAATAGATCATCAGTAGCTTCATCCCGACAAGTCCTTTGATGCCTTATGGTGGGTGTGGGATGAAACATCATTAGATAAATAATAAAAAGGAACATTAGATCAAAGAATGAATCACATTTTAGAATAAAATTAGTCAATCTGAATTCCCGTTAAACATTATAAAATAATATCTTTAATTATGACACCCTTAATTCCACTATACATAATTCCATATCATAGGTTCATGTGGATTGTTTCTATGTATATAAACATTATTTACACATGGATTTAAGGGAGAATAGTTACTAAATTTATTGACTCAAGGGAATTCCATTATTATAGGATCACCTTTTTTAGTTTCATATCATTTCTCTCCAAGGGTCTGAATCTTTCAAGAGAGGACACTATATGTATCCAATGCATCAGGCTTCTATAACTACTCAACCATATCTATTTTATAATTTATGTTAAAATTTTCAATATATGTATTACTATTGTTCTTATATTATAATAGTAAATTATTTATTAATCCAGTTAAACATCCCTTTTATTTAAATTCATCATGAAACAACCTATATTACCCACATTTTCATTACCTAAGACAGTCCTTTTATGGACCAAAAAATAATTATAATTACTATTGGATTGGTACCAAATCTAATTAATCATGAAAATAATTGGAAATTATTTTTATTCACAGAAAATTAATCAATGATATATAGATAATGAAAATATTAGTATTCAAAAATTGGATAATATATGGAAAGATTCCAAGAGAAGTAAAAAACCAAAGTAGACAATTTCCATTAAAACACAACTATATAAGTCATATAATTACTTCAAGATTCCATAAACATGCTAACAATAAAATAAACTAAAACCACCATATGGTCCCATTCCCTTACCTTCATCAAATATATCCAAATATACATAAACCGAATGGTGTATAGAGGGTGTGAGAAATACCTCCCATCTGGATCCCACCATGTTTTTTTATATGAATAAATTATAGAATAATATAATTATTCTCATGTAAACAAAGACATGGAATTTTATACAATTTTACAGACTTATTTGTGAAACATGGAAAATCCCCATTTTAATAGTTTGTTAAAGTCTATAAACAATCCCGTTTTAAAATAATTTCTATTAACATTATCCATTTTTTTGATGATTTCCAATGGCAAATACCAAGTTCACAATTTAAATAAATTATAAGTTAATTATGATCCTCATGCAATTCATCATCTCGACATGCCACATATTGTGAACACTTTTCTAATAGAAATTGTGTAGGGGATATATTTAACTACTAAGAGTGGATCAATTACACAACCTAGGCAACGTGGGGCACACGTTATAGTGAAATAACATGTATAGGATAAAAAATACACCCTTGGGGATGGATCCTTTTATTAAACATTATCACCATCGAGTTGATCATATCCCAATCAATCCATAAGAATTAAATCCTCAAAACCATTTTGAATACATTTTTGTAAAAAACCTCAATGTAGAAAACCATTTTAAAAAAAAACATTATAAAAACCACAAATTGTTAGAAAATAATTTAACATTCCCCTAAAAAACCATTTTAGTCCCATTACCTAGATAAATGCATAATTTATAATTTCTTAAATAATTTTGAAACAATATTCAATGAAAAATGATTCATGGTTTTTAATATAAAGTTAAATCATAAAACCACCTACCTTGAAACAATTTTTATATAAATTCCTATAGGTGAACAATAAGTTCAGATGATATGATGATATTAATAATTGATGAAGTATAATGAAAAAACATTCCTCAATCATAAATTTTAAAATTAACAAATTTTAGATTGAAAAAAAAAGATAACTCTTACCATCAAAATTATTATGCAATGCAACATAAGGATTGTAGATCTAGAAAAAAACCTCAATTTAATATTGGTTCATAAAATAATATGATTAAAAGTGTAGATCTAATAACTTATCATCATTAAAAAAGTTGATCAAAAAATGGATGAAATAGTGATACAATGAATAAGGATATCCAAGGCCAAAATCGAGATCAACATAGTGACATAGGACCATGGAACTTATCAAAAATTTTATCTACCTAGAAACTTTGTTGGAAGAGGAAAAAATTTCTCAAAATAGTCATCAAGTCTGAAAGGATCACATTTTGGTTATGGGAAGTCTATGTTTAAGGATCTTAGGAATTTATAGGAAAAACATAACAACATAAGACCACGATGAAATAATAACCCTAAAGGGGGGGGGGGGTTGATTTAGAATATAACTTGGTTGTATGGTAATGGAATACCATGCAATAGTTTATGGTTGAATGATGTTTAAAAAACCATTTTATGGTAAGAGATGAGATCCTATAAACCAATAAAAAGGAAACATAATGATAAATAAAAAAGACACTATAGAATACCAAAACTAACAATAAGACCATGTTTTATCCTATTTAACACTCAAAAAAATTGGTTCAAAATATTAATATGATCGATATCTTACTGAAGATAAAATACAAATATTTAAGTGAATTATAACATACTAGAAAAAAATATTACATTTTAAATGTGATAGTTATAACCATGTTTTTATATTGAAATATTTTAATGTGTAAATAAATAATAAAATATTTCTAAAATATTCATAATTAATTTATATTTTATAATTATTTTTAATATATAATAACTAAATTTTTTTAAATCCATTTTATGTGTCAAAAATATTTTTCTTCAATAATGGTATTTGTTTAATTTTGTGCACTAATATTGATATTACATTTTTCAAATTTTTAAAAAAATATATATGGAAAATAATATCATTTTTTAAATCATCATGTTAATAATATTCTAGGATGAATACTTTGTATTTTTCTAAAAACATTTATTTTTCAAAAAATTGTGTAAAATATCATGTTTTTAGAAGAAAATAATATTTTAATTATATAAATTAATGAAAATGTCACATTATGTTTTCTTGTAAAGTGACATATGAAAAAATTTACTCATAGAAATATATTTAACTAGGTTTTACTCTGAATTATTAATTATTTTTTATGTAGGATAATTTCTAGGAATACAAATACATTTTTATAAAAATTTTGGTTCATTGAGTTTTATGAATATTATCCAAATTTTTATTAAACTTTTAATGATTGATTGGTGAAAATAGATACCACATTTTAAAACAAGAGGTTAATATTTTAAAATAAGGCCCATTTTATTTTAGGTCATTATGGATAGTTACCATGTTAAATATTTGTGTTCTCTGTAAGCATAAAATGGGTAAAATGGGGTACTAACTAAGAGATAAGTCCCCAAAATCAACCCATATATGATATTTATTTTATGTGATGAGATTTATTAGACCACATAAATCCAAAATTCAAATACAATACATGATAGTGCTATTTTTCATTTATAAGGTTATTTATATTATTTTTACTACTTAAAAATACAAAATGCCACACTCTTAATTTTAATTTCATGTGTATGTTCACATAAGGGTAAGAAAATGATATTGATCAATAAGATGTTTTTTAAATATAATTTTTTTTACTATAAGAATTCTTATAACATTTTTGACAGTATAATTTCCATAAATGCTTACATATTTTTGACCCAGTTCTTAGGAATGTGTTTGACTGATTAAAGAAACAGACTTTGACAACATAAAAATTAATATTATTTCTTTGAAAGGTTGAGTTCCAAGAATTTTATTGCTAATTATAATATATTAATTAGGATTAAAGTGTATATATTTTAAATACATTATTTTATTCTAATCATTGAAGTCAAATTAAATTAATACTATTAAAAATAACATTAATGATATTTTTTGTAAAAAAATTTTATTAAAAGATTTAAAAAATATAATAATTTGAAATAGGAGAATCCAGAAAAAAATATGTTCAAAAAATTCATCATTTTACAATTTTTTCCATTTACTTTACATTTATATTTTCAACACTTACTAACTAATTAATGTGTTACAATGGGTAAGGATTAAATTTTTTAAAAGGGGTTTAAAAACGTGATTAGGGATAAAATGACCTTAAAACATGTCTAAACCCAATTAAATGGGTTTATTAGATTCCAATATCATATGTAACTCAATATTAATATAAATTTTATCCAATTCACTATGAACTCAACTTTATAATATTATAATGATTTGAAGTATTATCATAATTCCTCTCACTGCTATATAAAAGGAAAGCTGACATTTCTTCACTTTATACAACATTGATCCATCTAGAGTAACAAAACTCATTCCATTTCACTATATAAATCACTATTAGATGAATAATAGGTTCCGGTATTCCTAAAATTCCATTCAAGTGTTCTTTAAAAATATATCTAAATAAGGTATACTAATGATTCTGTAATTGTATTACCCACCACTTTCAATTTCCTTCTTCTTCAACATCTATTAAATCTCTCTAATTCATAAAAAATGATATATTTGGTAACAAAAAGGTATTTATATGTTATTATGACTATATATAAACAATAATCCAACCCTGTATCTATTAAATAGTAAATGAAATTTTTACTTAAATTTTATGTGTGGTCTCCCACCTCCACGTACCAATGTGGTTCATTTTTCATCACCATAATTCATTGCTAGTTATTATGATGTATTTAATAATTTTTATAGTATATATGGGAAAATTATAATTATAAAATTATAGTATTTATATACATTATTTCCATTTAATCTAGTGGAATGAGATAATGTCTCTTTTTCATACCTGTGGACTACCGCCTTCACGAAGAAATGTGATTCACTTTTAATATAAACATTCGAAGGAAGGTAATAAGGATTTATTTAATGAAAAAAATATATTAAATATATAATAATTAATTTTAAATGCTGAAATATTTTTTTTCCAATTTTTTACTTCATACCATCAAAAAGTGGAATCATCACTTATGTGTAGATACAAACTATCATCTCTATAACATGATGTAATTAATATTTAATCACGTTTACATATAAATTGATTTAAATGTGTATGTGATGAATAATTAAGATACATATTTATTTATTAAAATACCTTATATGTTGAAATCCTGACCACATGGAATGTACCATAACAACCTAGCTGAAGCATACATGAAAGATGAAGCAACTATCAGTGGAAAAAGGGGTTTTAATAATCCTTTTCTAATATACAAGTGATAATATTATATTAGTAATTTAAATTTCAAATGAAATGTAAGATAAAATTATTTAATATTATTTTTCCCAGGGTTATTTCTTGAATTTTTATTACTTATTTAAATTTTCCTTTTATTAGTACATGAAATGGTTCAAAAAATATTTCTAGGAAAATCCATTATTATTTTTTCATTTTCTAATCAAAGAAAAAATAATAATTAATATCTATATTTTAAAAATAATTAAAATATATTTTTTGATATAAATTAATTTTTTTAATAGAAATATTTATCATTGGGTGAATTTAATGACCAGTTTTCCAATGAATATTGATTTAATTTTAAAAATATTGAATTATTAATGATTGTGTGAATAGAATTTTTCATTTACAAATTTGGACATGAATGTAATTTCACACCGTGACGACTAGTCAATGTTTTGAAGAATATATAAATATTTAATATGTTCATTTCAATGAAATTATTTTTCCAAAATATTTTAGAAATATTTTGATATTAAATATTTGATTAAAAAATGAAAATTATATTTTCTTAAATAACTATTGGAGTGATATTTTAAAAACAATTATGTGATGGCATCCATTAATGGTTATTTTCAATTACTAGGGATGTAATCCAACGATATATTAGTAAATATTTCTCTTGATGGTTTATGAAAATTATAATAGATGATTTTGAATCCCATATATTTTCTATAGACTATCCAAGGATGAAATTATGAATTTTTATGAAACTTGATTCTATTACATTTATTATGATATGAGGATATGATAATTTTTTTATGGTCATATTCAACACAGATGTTTGGTAGTCATTATTTGATTTATGGTCAATGAATTATATATCCCACTAATGAAATGTGTAATTTGATACTGATAACTCATGGTATAAAGATGAGAAGAGTATATATTATTGAAAAATGTTTTTTAACATATTAATGGAATAATATGATTTAATTGTATCTATGATCACTGGAATATGAATATACATGATTATGATTAGTTTTTTTGACATTTTGATGTGTATGTATGTTCAATTTGTAGAATTAATTATATTATTTTTTGGGGAAGTAATTTTTTAATTAAATTCAAAATATTATTATTTTCTTTTCTTATGTTTTCACAAGCATATATTATGAATCTTGAATGAAGATTACTTTTATAACACCCTTATTGATCATTCTACTAGATATGAATTTATTTTTGAGTTTATAATCTATTATTTTCTATGTATGAATATATTATTTCAAGAATATGAACATGAATATGTTATTATAATCCTATTATAGTCTAGTTCTCTAACAATTATTTTCTCCCCGGTTTACCCCTACTGGGAATCTAATCTCAACCATTCTTATTTTTTCATTCTCCATGTCCTAATAGATGGTTTATTGTGTGATGTCTATAGAAGGATACCTTATGTAAGGAGAAATTATTTAAATGATGAATATTTTTCGTAAGTAATATGTTTAGGACTTGAGTATCCAATGATTCAAAACCATTATTTTCAGTGATCATCTGTTATTTTTATATTTATTAAATATTCTTATATAATGATAAAACATTCATGTTCGTTTTTTACTTGGTCAACTCAGTAGTAATAAATTTACGATTTAGTTAATATTTGGATATAAGTACTAGAGAACATTTTTTTAAAATTTTTCGATTAATATACGTATAGGATAAAATCCTAATGTATTGGTAAGATAAATAATATTTGGTTTTACTACCAATAAATCTTAATATATATACTATAAGTAGTTATTGTTTTGGAAAATATTGATTGAGGTGTAATAATCTAAGAATTAGTTTGTTGTGTATATATCATAAATAATTCTTATACATGTTCTATGAGACCTTTCTATGCAATAGGTTTGACACACACAAGTAATATTAATATGTTAATTTATATTTTCTTTATTAACAATTTTTATGAAATTGAATTGATAATAATCACTAATGAACTATGATAAATGTTATGTACTATATAATGAAATAAAGGATTCATTATTGACACATCCTTTGAATGGATTATCATGATTTCCTGATATTTTTATTATTTCTCACACAAATATTTTTCATTTTTTTTCAATCATTGGAACATGTAGTTATTATGTTAATGATGAATGTGGATGATAATGTAATTATTTAAGTTATTAGATACCATGTAAAATGGGAGTTGTAAAATAAAAATGTGTGATTATGAATAATCAGATATCTCAATATATGATTTACTACATCAACTTGTGTAAAATTATTAACACACTTAAATAGGAAAAAATGAACATACATAGAAGTTTAATTAATTAAGGAAATGGGGGAATGATTATTAAGATTCATATATATCCAATATTCTGTATGAAACAATAAAGGGAATGTATCAATGGAATATAAAGATGTTATTTGTTTTTGGAAAATTAGGGCATAAAAAATGTAATTGGAGGAGAAAAGTGAGAATTTTGATGGAGGGAAAGGAAATTCATCATATGGTAAAATTAATACATCAATATCTATATTTAAGGGATCATGGTAATTATATATATCTTTTCTCATACTAAAGGGTTAACTATTAGACTATGGAAGGGACTATGGTATACCAACCATAAAAGTGTAATCATTGATGTTATTTTGAATTGGGATTCTATAACTATATTGTAGAATCATTTTTCAAATGATATTCTGATTATAAGAATCATAAAACATATGTGGTTTGTTTTTCATTAGTTTTTATTTAAGGATTTCAAGTAATATATTGAATGACACTATATAATTTATTTTATTGTTATGTTATATATTTTTGTTAAACATGCGATTCAAGGATAAATAAAACTTAATTTGATCTAGATCTTGAGATAATAACGATTAGTTAGGATAATGAAATTATTTATTTGGATATTTTAAACTTGATATTATTTATAGCAATTGAATTGGTTTATGATTTGAAAATAAGGTACTTTATATTAATGTTTATTTATTTTTTTGGATTTATGTAATATTTTCAATAGACTATGATTTTATTTTATGAATAAGGATAAAATTATGTATGGTAATTAAGAATTATTTTATTTTTTTTAGATTAAATTAAGGTTATTTTTTAAGGATTAACATATTTTAAGAGAATATATTATCAATATATTAATGGATTTAGTATGTAAAATAATGTTAATTGAATATTTTAGTAATATAAATTTAAATTTTGATCTTTAATAAAATATGTGGTAAAATTGTTTAGATTTTTTGGGTTTTTAATTTGGTCAGACATATTTTGGTGGAGTCTTAATGTTATATATTTTATGAAATTTTTATGTGAAAATTTTGTTATTATTGTTGATGTTATGGAGAATAATGTATAATTTTATCACATAATTATTTATCTATATTAGATATCATCTTCTAACTATTTCGGATTTGTTAAATATATAGATATTGATGAAATGGGTTATTATTAATTAATCGATCATATGATCTATTAAATGTTATATTTTGTGCTTCAAACATAAAAAAATTATCTTTATTTTTAATTTATTCATGTTATAGATTAGATAAAAATAGAAATTTATTTATGTAAAACCAAAGGTTGAAATGTTTATTATTATGTAAAAATAAATAATTTATGTATTTTATCATGTATTCTCTACAATGAAGGTAAATTATTTATGAAAATTATTTAAGAGGATGAATAATTTATTGACTATTATGTGAAAATTATTTCATTGATATCCAGTCATGTTTTTTTGAATCCCATGAGTCTTATAGTGATTAAAACCCAGTTTTATATGTACTTAGTAAATACTTGGGTTTTTAGTAGTGACATAGATATTAATAATCATGATAAATTCTATATATCATTGTTTTTTATGACATGGTATACAAATTTGAATAAGTTCTACATAGAAATGAGACAATAAATTTTTTCATGGGGTAAACTATAACCCACTAAAATTTTATTTTTTATTATTAATAATATTGATATCTTTATTATCCCAAAACATTGTACCTTAAAAAAATTACTATATACTATAGAAAAATTAATAAATAAATGTTACCTATATCACAAAGTTGTAAAATTTGAATGAATGAATAAGAGTAAATATAATATATTAATAATGGTCACAATAAAGAAAAATTTATTTATTAATTATTATGTAATAATTTTTTTGTAGTTTCGATTTATCCTTTAATAATATGTTTTCTTAAATAAATTATAGTATATTTTGTACGATGATATTATAAATAAATTTTTTAATTATATAAATATAATTTAATAATTTTAATATATTTTTCGAAATTAAAATTTAGATATTATAAGTTTTTGAATTTTTTATAATTTTTAAAAATATTTATTTATAAATGAATAGTGTAAAATAATAATATTTATAAAATTTTCATTTAATTTATTCATATTATGTACATGAAAATTTTCAAGGTATATTTGAATTGGTCTTAAAGTGAAATGTAATCTATTTTATTTATAATAATATAAATAATTTCATTATAATCATCAATATTATTTATTGGATATATGTTAATTTGGAGGCATAAAAACACATTTTTCATAATTTTTTCCTTTTTATGTTTTTTATGAAATTATATAAAAATCCATATCTAACCCAAAAATATATTAGATCATTTAAAATTAATTCTATATATTGAATAATTAGGTTCATATTATTTTCAATGATAGTGTGTTTTTTAATTTTTAATAGTATCCATGGTAAATATGTGTAACTTTGGTAATAGTAAAGACAAGGTTGAAATTATGAGACATTTTCTCAAAATCAACAAAATACATTTAATTATTTAATTTTATTACAAAAATTAGACCATATAAATAATTAAATAATGTATATGTAATTTCTATCCCATTTTTCTTTTTTATTTTACATGTAATATTTTATGTAAATAAAATTAATAAATTTTACTATCTTTCTTTTAATTTATAACATATGTTAATATAATCATAAGTATGTGTTATGAATGATTTTAAAAGTTTAGTTTTAACATTATGAAATTTTTTATAATTGTAATTTGTTTTTAATTTTTAATAATGGTATCATTATCTTCAATTCTTACACAATTAGCACGCTGTTATTGTGCATGTAGTAGAAAAAATAATTTATATGATTTTAAAAGCAGAAAGAGTTATTTTTTTCTGTATCATTTTTTGTGTTAAAAATATTTTATATTAATTATTGTATATATGTGATTTTTAAATGTTCTATATTCGAAATATATTTCTTTCTTATAAACATTAAAGTCAAATTTAATGAATAGTCCCAAAAATGATATTAATCATTTGTCATGTTAATATTTTTTCATTAAACTATTTAAAATCATAGAATACTATAAATATGAAAAGGGTGAATATATATGGTCTAAAATGTAATCCATTAACCAATTTTTCATGTTTTACATTCTATATAAATTTAAATCTTTTAATAATTGAAAAATGTGTTATATCGATTATAAATAAAAAGATATAACATGGGGTTAAATTAATGTTATAAGGGTAATAATGACATCGAAACATTTATAAATAATATTTTATGAGTTTATTTAAATAAAATATAATATTTAAATAAAAATATATTCATTTTTTAACCTTTTTAATTGAATATGACATTATAATATTTTATTGTTTTGAAATATAAAAAGAATGGTCTTTTCCTATTTTATATAAGGACACATGTCCTCTCGAATAATTACACCACATTGAGAAATTTATCTTACAAAAACCTATAAATTTATCTTTTTAATATAAATATAAACTAATTTTAGGTTATAGTAGTCTAAAAATTTTATTCCATGGGTTTTTAAGAGGTGATCTTATGAAGGTCGACGTAAGATGAGGTAAACATCTTACTCGACCTATTCCAATTATTTTCTATATCTACCTCACTGAAATTTTTGGTAACCATAAAATTTAATATTAAAAGTTTCCTAAATACAATAAAATTTTATTATAATTATATAACCACCACTATCCACCATTATTTCTATTGTATAGAAAACAAAATAATAACTTTTCCATATGTGTGGACTGCTTCCTCTAAATAGAGATATCAATAATTTTATATATCTATAATTCGGGGATATTTATTATGAATTAGTAAATCTTTTTATATTATATATTTGAAATAATTATTCTTCATTAATTACATTATCAAATCTATCATCATACAAATCCATATGTTGGAATGTGATAACATTTTTCATGGGTATGTGTGGACTAACACCTCCATAAAACGATGTGGTTTGTATTTAATTTCCATTTTAAATAGATGGTAACAAATATATAATTGATGAAAACAAAATAATTTTATGATATAATAATTATAATGTAATAGTGAAATATTACTTACCTTTCCTTCATTAAAATCATTGAAAAGTGGAAACATCACTCATGCAAACAAATATATTACCATCTCCATGAGGTGAAGTAATTCATTTTAATCACCTTTTAAATGAATAATCATATAATCCCATTTTATGAAAAAAATTCAATAATTATTTCATGATTATAATTCAATATATTCAAAAAATATGATCAAGAATTATGTACCGTAACTGTCTATTTGAAATATACATCAAAAATGAAGTAGTTATCACACAAATCAATGATTTTAATAATGAGTTGTCAATAAATAGGAGAGAATATGATATAAGTAATAAATATTTTGTATGATATGCATGTATATTATTCAAAAATATATTAGAATTTAATATATATATATATATATATATTATAAATTTTAATGAATACAAAGAAAAAGGTTGATTGAGGTATGGCGGTTTCCCATAACACTTTTATTTCTGTGAGACATATTCCATATGAACCACTTTCTTATGTTGTGTTGTGTATATACTAACCATGAATGACATGTAGAATTATTATAATGAAAATTTATTGGATTAATGTCTCTATATATTCTTCTCTATTTCATGAGTTTTCCATTCACATATTAAGAATGTAAAAAGGGTTTATCATCTCAAATTGACTTCTTCAGGACATATTTCATATAATGAACATATCTTATTTTATGAGTTATTTATGCATCCCCATTGAAATTTTATACTTTTAAACTCTTTATGACCATTATATATTATGTTTCATATGATTTTATTATTTTACAGGGTATATGATTGAAATTTTAACAATGTGGTAAGGGATTTCTGTTTCATTCAGATTTTAATAAGGGTTTTTATACTTGAATTCACATTAATGAAATTATAATATAATTATTTGAAAAAATATATTAATATTTATTATCATCTAGTTATGTCTCTAATTTTTATGTTTATTACCATTTTCGAATCATAATTAAAAATAATGACTCAGGAGATATTTTTATGAAAACCTAACCTTATTTCTCTTATTTTGGATATAAAAAAATTCTTCTTCCACAACCAAATCTTATAAATGTCTTCAAGAATATTTTTGATTATTATTTAATGATTAATTAATTTAATTTTTAACCATGTTTTAATTTTAAAAAATTATTAAAATTAATATACTTATCATTTTTTGACATACTTCTTAATGGACTAAAAAAAATTATTTTAATTATCATGGAATTTACTATGTTTCCCCCATTATGAATTTTCAATGTTTTGAATCATCCCTTATAAGATTATATGGATTTTTTAATATTAATTTTTTCCATTATATTTTTTTTAATATTTGTATTTTATAAACGTTATTTCAAAAATAAAATGGATCTTTCCTTCGAAAATATTCTAGCAATATTTTGAATAAAATGTTCATCTATAATAAAATATAATGATGTTAATTATTATTTTCTAGGGATATGATACAATTATACCATCCATATTATTTTACTATATGGATTAATACTATTGAGATTAGATGATTATGAAACATGTCTTTTTCATGTGTTCTACAATGATAAAATGATGCATTTTTATGAAACCTATATACAATCCATGGGGTATGATATGTTCATATGATGTAGGTTTGTTTATCTTTCGGATGGAATATGTATATTTTCCATTACGTGATTGATGGTACCCAAATTATATATCATTCTAAAGGGTAGGAAAATGTGATATTGATATATAATGAGAGGATAATTCTTAGAATTGAAAATATTGTGAAAATATTTTTTCACATGTTTATGTGTTTGTATGATCATATTCATGTAATGATCATCAGAAAATGTGTCAACATGTTTGAAAATTGGGTTGCAAACATTTTTATGATTGAGTTTGATAAATTACTAGATATTCTCACAAAAATATGCATGGAAATGTTTATATTTATCTAAGTTATCATGATATTAATTTCAAATACTTGTGATGTAGAATCACTATGTTTTGACTCTTGAATGATGAATACTAATTTGACATCCTTATTGATCAGGAATATAAATATTAATTGAATTTAGATTTTATTATCTATTATTTTCAATTTAAGAATATATTATTTTTATAAGGTTCAATGAAATGTCTTATCATATCCTTATGATGGTATTATGCTCTAATGATTGATATCTCTAACAATTATCCTTACCATGAATCAAAGGTCACCTTTTTTATGTTTTTCTCCCATGTTCTTTAATAGAATGTTATATGTGTTGTGATAGTGAAATGGTATCTTACGTAAAGAAAGATGTTTGGGATGATTATTAGTATTCTTGAAAAATATTTTGTTTTTTGTAATCTGCAAAATAAACTAACCCTTTATAGTACATGGGGTTTTATCATTCTTAAATGTATTGAAAATTAATTTAAAATCAGGTAATATATATGCATGTTCTTCTCTAGTCACTTTATCATACTTCAATTGTGTAGTGACTATGATATTGGAAGAACCACCAAATATATTTTTTGGGCCACAGTATCCCTACCATACGATAGCCAGAACTACTATGGAACAAGATTAGAACCCCACTATAGAATTTGGTTCCAGATTACCAACAAAACAAGACACATCTCAATCGCATCCCAAAGATATGAAACTATATAAATAACTATGTATTAAAAAATTAAAGGATTAATCAAAACATAAGGATGATCATATCTTAATGTAACATGAGGATGTTACAATCACCAAAAGACACAAATATGAATGAAAAAAAGTACTATCAAAATAATATAAATAGAATATATTGTTTATAGATAAAGAGAACCATTTTCAATTTGAAAACCTATCCATACCATATAAACTCTACACTGTTCATTTACTATAATAAATTTTTAATAATGATAATATTATAAAACTGAAGTACCCAAACTATTCATATCTCACAATTTAGACATCACATCTCTAGAATCTTATTGAGGATAAATGTATCAATGATGAGTTTCAATATGTTAGGGGGGTAATAAACCTAACAATGGTGACTCCATAAAGGGTATGATTATTTTTCACCCCAATTTTAATTCCATTTTATAAATTAAATATTCTATATATCAGTGTTAGAGAATATTATATTTTAGAATTTAATAGAATTACATAATGTAATGAGAAAATATCTAATATATCTATTTAATGACATATTATTCACATCCTAAATAATAATGTGTATAATAAAATAACTCTTAATTATATTCACTTAAGGAATATAAAATATTAAATTTAAATCTTGTTAATATTAATTGTTATAAAAATAATCATTTCTTTAATATTATTATTCTTTATTATTTATTTATTTTTAATAGATAATTTTGTGTTCAAAATAATGTATAGTGAATTACATAGCCCATAGATCAACACCTCAAATCATAAAACACACAACAATTTGGAAAAAAACAATTCCAAAAAAAACAAAAAAAACATAATTTTCATTCAAACACTATATGTATGAGATATTATTTCTCACACACATGTAAAAAATAATAATTAATTTAAAAATATTAATAATAAATAAAAAAATCATCTAGCTCATAATTTCAACAAAATTAATTCAAATAGTACATATTACATTATAAATTTATAAAAACATTGTAACGTGTTTAGGAATAAATATAAAATAAAATGTAATTGTATAACCTCTTTATGGATAATAACTATCAAAACTAAAGAATAAATTAATTCATAGTTTAATAAAAAAATGCCACATATATAATTATTTGATTGTGAAGTTTATGTTTTTCATAGTGATGTTTGTGTCAATGATTTTATAAAATTATTTCGAACGTTATAAAAATAAATTTTTAAAGGATAATATATATATATATATATATATATAGTTTATTCATTCTTTAATAAATTATCGAAGTAGTATGTTTAAAAAAAATAAAAGTAAATAGTCGATAAAGAGAGAGATGATGCATATTTATTTATATGTGTGTATTATTTCTCAAATTAATATCTATTAAAAATAAAAGTAAGAATGTTATGATTTTGTTTTTAAAGGGCAATGAAAAATATTTTACCCAATTATGTTATGAACATAAATATAAAACATTTCCTTTTTGATATATAGATAAGTTCACAAATATTATTGATTTATAATTTTTTCATGTTTATGATTGAATATATATTTTAATAGAATTGAAAATATATATTCATAAAGGAAATGTATTAAGAACTAATGTTAATTTTATATGTGAAATTATATTATAAATATTCTGATTTTGGATTTTTTTTTTCATATTTTGAATTTATTTTGTGATTTACTGTATCAAATAATATTATGGTGTTTGTGAAAATTTCATAATAATATTCCAACATCACATATGTTATACCTTGATGTTTGAATTCCATAAAAATGATTGTTAGGAAAAGAACAGAATTAGTATGAACATCATTATTACTTTTAAAAAAATTATTATTATTTTTTATGAAGATATGAAGAAGTATACATGTGGGGAATATGTATCCATGGTTTGAAGAGGGATTTTAAAATTGGGTTGATCTTTATGGATGTTGGAAGCCTCTTTTTGTGATGTTGGGCTGTTTTAGTCAAACCAAAATATATTTAGTGAATACGTGGGTCCTCTACATGGATTTATGTTTTTTATTCTTTATTAAATTGTTTTATTGTAAAAACATTTTGGATTTGTATAAGTGATTTGAAAACATGTCACTCAGTCATCATTATATAGATATGATTTTGGATGTATAAAGGATGTGTAGATGCACCCTCAGTTCTAAGTGATCACAAACATTGGTGAAATTATTATTCATGATTTTGTAGGGGTATAATGGGATCATATACAGTTGTTAGTCGTGATTGAATTGTCTTGGTTTTGATATTTAATCAATGATATTAGTAGGTAGTTATGTTCTCATCCAATATATTTTGAAATGTTCGTTTGAAAAAAATACTATGAAGACAGTTTTTTTTTATTTTGAAGTATAATTTTTTTTGAAATAAATAATATATTTCACAATTTTGTTATATTTTAATATTTTTATTATACTAAATGGAAGGATTGATGTATTTTACAAATTTATGATTGATGAAAATTAATAATTTTTTTGTAAGAAACATTATTATTGATTTGTTAGTTTATTCAGCGTGATTATTTAAATAAACTTTGTTTTTGAAATTATTAGTATTGATTACTATTAAAATTGAGTTAAAATGTAGAAAAATTATATTTTATTAATTATAATATTTTGGTTTCTATAATAATTTATTTTTAATGATTGATAAAATAATATCATTTTGTACATGATTATAAAATTTATTTTAAATTAATGTTATTTTACATTTTTCTATGTAATAAATCCTTTGACATCAAAAAATTTAAACAATTTGAAATTTTGTTGGGTTTTCAATTAATTTTACTTTCAAATGTTTCATTTTAAGTGACGTTTCTTTGCATGTACTCATACTTAAATATAAATTAAATGAAATTGATTTTTTTTTCAATTGTAATACAATTTTTAAATTTACATTATATTTATGTGATTTTATTTTGATGTGTTGGAAATTTGAATTGATTTAGGATTGATATATGTATTTAGATATTTTATTTGGGTTTGAAATGAATTTTTTAAATGATAAATAATTAGGTTATATGATAATAATTTAATATAAAGTGTCTGGAAGTAATTGGAATATATTATAAAGAGTAATATTTAATTTGGATCTTTGAGACTGAATTGTGAATATTTTATTTTATAAAGAAACTATTTTAAGAGGTATGAAACATGAGAACTAAAAAATTATATTACACACCATATTCATTCAGATAGATTGTTTGTAATTTTTCCCTATTGGAAATTATTTTATGTGTTTCATTTATTATAACACGATGTTATGGTAAGTTATTTGAATTTGAATTTTTTTATTTGAAATAGTCATTAATTTTTTGGATATATTTTTTTAGATAATTTATATTTAAATTTGATATTATTTTTTTTTATACTAATAAAAATAATAAAAAATTTAATTCATATTTTATTCATATATATAACTATATATGTAAATATTTTTGTGTATACATAAAAATTTATGTATATGGAATCCCACATTATTTAATTTGAAGGATTCTATGTTTTATTTCTAGGATGGATCAAATATATATTTTTCCTGTTTAATTAAATTAAATAATTTTTTATTTATCATGGAATTTATTGGCCATTTTCCAAAATTATTCAGTATTATAATGTGAACTTCATGATTTGGATTATATCATTTATATTAAATATGGGTTTAATGCATAATAAATCATCAAATTAAATGGTTAAAATTGATATAAATTTGATAAAAATTTTGTTTATACCGTGTATGAATTGTTAAATATGAAAGATGTTGTGTATTGATTATATTTTTATTATATTGTTTAAATTATTCAATGGAAGTAATAATTATGTTTAGGAAAATTTTATAAGTGTGGTTTTATTTTTATACATTCTTTATTTTATTACTCTATTGTACAATAGTTACTTAAATAAATATATTTATCTATTTGTAAATAAATTGGTTTTACCTTTTTTGTTTGATTATACTTTTTTGAGTACATAAAAAATTATTTTAGGTAACCGAAATTTTCAATTATATACATGTTTCGATCTCTAAAATTTTCTATGAATTTTTTAACAATTATTAAACAAGGATATAATGTTTTAAACTATGGGAATGGGGAATTGAAAATAATTTTAATTTTTATGATACAGATTCGATTAACTTAATTGAATTAGTTTAGTTTTAATTATGTGAATGAAGGTATATTATAAATTCATATATCATAAAAAACATATAGGAAAAATATAGACATATATAACATAGTGGTTATAATTTATTTAATTAATTTTTGTGTACCTCATGGAATGTTAAATGATAATATAATATTGAGAATTAAATTTTTACAAGTGATATATGATATTCTTGGATGATGTTTGAGCTATTATATGAGATCTGAAAATGATAATTATCCTATAATATAAAAATTTTATATTAATCCATGAAATAAGGATTTAAATAATAGTTATTTATAATTATTTTTAAAAAATAAATTTAGAAATGGAAAAAAATAAAATATTTGATTATAAATATTTATGTGTAATTTTTATAAAATTTTATTTTATAATTATTATTTTTGTATTTGAGTTACTATTTTTTTATATAATTAACATCTATAAATTATTTTTGTTCTGATATATCATAACAACAATCATTTTTGTGAACATGTAGAGACCACACAGAATTTATGTGACTTTATAATAAAAGAAATATTTTTTTGGAAGATTTCATTTTTTTCTTAAACGAAATTTTCATGTTAAAATTTTTTAAATAAAACTTTTATTTACTTATTCCCTTTATTAATAATAAAGGATTGGTAATATTTATAGTACTATTATTTGTATAATTTATTTGATTATTAAAAATTGTTTGATAAATGATTCTTACCATATATTTAAGGAATTTCATTTCATAATTTTATATGATATAATTTATTTTAACAAATAATAATTTTGTAGAAGTATTCATCAGAGATAAATTATAAATAGTTTTTACATACTAGAAACTAAAATTATGTAGAAAGTTTAAAATAACTCAAATTTATTAATATATGGATGATGGTACATCATGTTATACTTTTTATAATCACGGGAGATTAGAATTTATCCAAAAAAGTGGATGATTAATACTTAAGACTTTATACATTAGCATTAAAAATATTTTTATTTCTTTCATTGTTAACCCATCACATGAAAATAGATTCATATAATATTTTTATGCTATATATATTAGTATGTACAAGGAATTATAATTTTTTATCTATCATTGGTGTGTAAGAAAATCATTAGTTGTATAGAATTTGATGACTAATATAAATCAGACATTATGATTTATAGAAAAAGAACGACTTACAAAAAAATATTTTTAAAAGAATCAACACACATAGAAAATGGTGAGATTTATTAAATTAGATGAAATACAATTTATTTTGACTCCCTACAAAGAGAACAATGTCAATATTTTATGTAATAAGATCATTCATCAACAAGAACTCATATATTATCTCTTGTAAGGCATTCATGGTTTTGGAGAATATAATATGTGTTCATATTTGATTATGAAATTTTGGTTAAAGATTATATGGTGAATACAATAACTCTATTTATAGTGGAATTTAGTCTTGATGAATCATTAAATGTACTAGTTATAATTAGTATCTACCTTCCTATCTATGTATTATTAATGATATATCTTACGTGACACTAAAAATACATTTATGTAATTGAATTAAATCATTGTCTGCTTATGTTATTATGAAATAAATGTATTTTTAAAAAAATATATAATCTATTGGTTCACCATTTTAATTATAATATATAAAATTAAATTTCTTATTGAATATATATGAAACAAAAATATAACTATTAAAAAAATATCTCATATAATAGATTTTATTTTTAAAAAAATAGATAAAAATCATTTTTGAGATCTATTTTGGAATGTCAAAAACTAAATGATTATAAATATTACTGATTTTGGTTGAATAAATATAAAAGTATTTAAGAAGGAAAATTAAATTTCATAAAATACTTAATATTTTAAAAATATCAAGATATTGATATATGTAATAAAACTACAAATATAGGGGTACTCACTCAGGTTAAATATGGATATTAATTTCTAATTTATATTCTTATTAGAAATATTATTCAATTTTATTTTTCACAATTTTATATTTGTGTTTGATAAATCATAACACCAAAATCATTTTTTTGGAGATGATAACAATAAACCAGCATCATTAAAAAAAGAGATGTTTGTATGGGAAAAGAATTTATAAGAGGAAATGTATGATAATTATAATGGAAATTTTCATGAATACAAAAATGAATTATGAATGAAATTAGAAGATTTCACATTAGGTATATATGTTAAAGATGTAAATTTCATTAATTATTATATAATGGTATAACATATTGAACATGAGTTACACATTAATTAATAAATAATTAAACTAATAAGAAATATAAATTTTAATGAAAATATATATAGATACCTAATACATCAATAAAATAAAATATTCTTCAATTGGTGTGTAACATAAGATATAATTGTGTTTAGTGATTTTTTAAACATTGTCTCTAATATTATAATTCTAGTTTTAAAATATATATCACAATTTCATGTTGAAAAATAGTGTATTATGTTATAATAATTAAAAACCACCATTCATATAATTGATATATTTTTAGTATCATATACATTGTAAATGGTCTATATTAACAAAATTTAAAAATACAATCAGTAACTTAAACAATAAAAATTTTAGTGTAAAATTATAATGTATTAATTATAGAATTTAATTAAAGAACAATTAATCTAAAAATATCCTCTGATTATTATGAAATTGATAAATGTTATTCAATTTAATTAGTTAAATATTACATTTTTTGCATTTTTCTATTAAAATAATAATATGTATTGTTATATTCTGTATAAACATTAAATTAAAAACATTTTCCATTTAATTGAAAATGAATTCATCATTTCTTTTAAAAGGTTCGTGGTTTTAATGTATCATTCAAATGACTGATTTTATAAAGTAATAACCTTAAATATAATTAATAGTAATTTTTTAGATATCCAATAAAACAATTCTTTATATTTATGAAAAAAATTATATTATTACAAACATGATGTTTTATTTTTAAAAGAAGAGATTTCATGTATAAGTAGTTGTAGTATACATGAATTTTTTGATGTAAAATGCCAAAAAATATTATTTTTATGGAATATGTTGGTTTCAAAAAGATTTTTGAATATTGAATTTTATAATTTTAGAGAAATTCAATGGGGGAATATCATTAATATCATATTAATTATTTTTGGGATAATGAAATTAAATTTTATAATTTATTATATGGTTGATTTCTCACTTGACATCTGAGTGTCTAAGTGTAAAATTTTGGAGTTTGGTGATCTTTTCCAGTGGAAAATTTCTTATGGACATTTTTGGGAAATCATGGAGTATAAATACGGAGAAATATGTAGTTTTTATGATTTTTAAACTTCCCATTAACTATATAAAATGTATAAATTTTTGGGAAAATGTTAATGTTTCTACTAAAAGGTTTAAGGAATATACTATGATGGGTATTCCAAATGTAACTACCTACGTAGCTGTGAAATATAAAATTTATATATGTTATGGATTCCACAAGTTACATTTATGATTTATGATTTTTCTATGTTATTCATAAATATTATGATTTTATAAGGTATGTTACGATTGAAAAGTATGGTTGCATTGATTTTTATTTATTGATGGGATAATGGTTTCATTCCTTATTTTATTACCCTTACTATGATTTTTATGCTCAGCCCAAGTTTTGAGATGTTTTTCACAGGACTTAAAGATGAAAAGGGTCAAATATGGGATCAAGGAAAAGGCATGCTATCAAAAACAAAGATCTAGACATGTTTCTTTTTTTAATAGTTTTTTATTTTATAAAAAAAATGGAAACTGAGTAGAAGTGTATACTTTGTAATTTTTGAGATGTAATGTAATTTTTATGGACTATTTACCTAAAACATTATACCTAAAAAGATCCTCAATGTGAATTCTTGATTTAATTCATGAATAAGTAATGTTTAAGGGTGGATCCTTTTAGTTGGTATCAGAGGTCAGTTTAGGTGACTTTAGGAGTTTTAATATTGTCAAATTAATGTCCATAAATTAATTTATGGTAAGACTAAAATGATATAGCATTTCCAGATTACTATGTTTCTTCTCCTATGATATTTCTATGTTAGAATGGTTTTATGCAGAGGAAACAAGGCAGCTATTATGGGGCAACACAAGTAGGAATACAACCTTCCAAATTAGCAACCCGAGATAGTCGGAATCGGAACTAAACATTTTGTTGTAGTGGTGGAACAATTGACTCAGGATATAAAATATGGTGGTATCCATGCACGAGATCATCTAGATCAACCACAGAATAACATGTCAGTAGTGTAGCATTTCATGAGGGAACATGCCTCATCATTAAAAGAATCATCTGACCATGTGCTAACAGAAGGGTGGATTGAGGCATTGGAGAAAATTTTTGATGTCATGGGGTGTTCAGAACATCAAAAGTTTAGAATCTCTGTATAAATTTTTGAAGGATAAGTTGATCAGGGCTGGTCGATAGGGAAAATAATAGGGATAGTGATGAGATTGATGCTCTTCATTGGGATGAATTCAAAAGTATGTTTCTTGAGAAATATTTTACGCAGGTGGTTCATCATAGGATGGAAAAACTATTTTTGGAGTTGAGGCAAGAGGATGACTCAGTGGCTGCTTATGAAGAAAAATTCACACAACTAGCAAGGTATGATCCAAATTTTATACAACATATCGGTACTAAAATCAACCATTTTTACTCATGATTAAAGACAAAGTATTTAAGGGCTTTAGATTCTCATCAGTTAAAAATTTATGAAAAACTTGTTCAATGTGTGGATAAGGTGTAAATGGGATTTGCTGATGATCAAGTGTTCTTTGAGAAAAAACAGAATAAGAGGTCGAGGTGGTAGTCAAAAGGAAATAACTCTTCAAAAAATTCTGATGGTAAGAAACATAAGTTTACAGTTTCTAAAAATTATGGTAAAAAGAATTCTAGGGAATGTTTTTTTAATTCGGGTAAGTGATATCGATGTGGTAAAATGGGACATATGTCTCATAATTGCACTGAAAGAGATCAGATTAATGGTAAGAAAAAATATGATTTACAGTCAATAAAATCTTTAAAGTGGAATATAATGGGTCATTATAAAAATGAGTGTCCAACGAATAACTCATCTGAGGGAAAGAAGCCAGACTACAAGTAGAAATGGGTGTTGAAATCCTTTTCAACTACTTTAGAAGATGTTGGGCCATCAAATGAATTAGTATCAAGTACACTGTTTATTTGTTCAGATTATACCAATGTGTTGTTTGATTCGGGGTCTACAGATTTTTTCATTTCTGCGAAGTTTTCTAGTGAATTGGGAATTCTATCTCAAGATATGAATCCTTAACATATGGTAAAAACACTGGGGAAAAATTTTGAGACAAAAAGACATTATAAGAACATTCTTATCCTTTTGTGCGGGAATAATATACATGAAAACCATATTTTTTTCCTTTAGTAGATTTTGATGTTATTTTATGTATGGATTGGTTTTATTTTTATCATGCTAAGATTGAATGCAGAGCTAAAGTGTTTTTTTAGAATGAATTTCAGTTTGTATACAAGAATAAACCCTTACATTTGATAACAAATCAGGAAACTGAGAAACTAGTAAAAAATGGAAGGACTGTTTCCTTGAATATACTATTGGAAACAATGGAACATTAGATACAAATGATGTGTTAGTGGTAAATGAGTACCTTGATATTTTTCCGGATGAATTTCCTGGTATTATACCTAATAGAGAATTTGAATTTACTATTGACTTTGTTCCTGATGCTAAGTCAATTTCAAAACCCCCTTATTGAATAACTCAAATTGAACATTTATAGTTAAAGAAGCTATTGCAGGAGTTATTTTATAATAGTTTCATTTGACCTTGAACATCACCATGGGGTGCTCCTATCTTATTTGTTAAAATTAAAGATGTTTCAATGATAGATTTCATTGATTATAGAGTCTTGAATAACATCATTGTTAATAATAAGTATGCTTTGCCTCATATCAATGATTTGTAGGATTAGATCTAGGGAGATCCATATTTTTCTAAGATAGACTTGAGGTCGCGGTACCATTAGTTGAAAGTAAAAAAAAGATGAAATCCTGAAGAACTCGTTTCATACTAGATATAGCCATTATGAATTTGTAGTTATGCCTTTTGGGTGAACCAATGCACCTACTATATTAATGGATCTTATGAATAGAATTTTCCATGATTTCGTAGATAAGATTTTTTTTGTGTTCATTGATGATATATTGGTTTATTATAAAATTAAATAGAACCATGGAAGTCACTTAAGGTTAGTCTTGCAAACCTTAATAGAAAAGAATCATTTAGAAAATTCCACAAGTGTGAGTTTTTGTTACAAAAAAATTCATTCCTTGGTCACATTATTTCCAAAAATGGAATAACTGTTGATCCAGCTAAAAAAAATTTGAAGAATGGACAAGACCCACAAATATAACCAAGATCCATAGTATTCTCAGTTTGGCAGGTTATTACAGGAGGTTTGTTGAAAAGTTGGCAAGGTTATCTATCCCACTAACTAAGTTAACTCAAAAAGGTGTTAAGTTCATTTCAACAAAATAATGTGATGATTGTTTTCAGGAATTGAAAAGTAAATTTGTGAAGGCTCTAGTTATGGCACTGCCTTCCAGAAATGGTGAGTTTATTATCTACAATGATGTTTCATTGAAAGGACTTGGATGGGTCCTTATGCAGAATGATCAGATAATTTCTTATGCTTCACGTCAGTTTAAACCTCATGATTTAAATTACCCAACCCATAATTTTGAATTAATTATTGTTGATTTTTCTTTAAAAATATGGAGGAATCATCAGTATAGAGTAAAATGTGAAATATATACTGAACACAAAAGTTTAATGGATATATTCACTCAGAAATAATTGAACATGAGACAGAGGAGATTGATAGAACGAATCTAGGATTATTAGTTCTCAATTCAGTGCCATACAAGAAGAGAAAATAAAATGGATGATTATTTGAGTTGAAAAAGTAATTCTACATTAATGATTCTATCTTGGGAACAAGATTCATTTGTTTTTTATTTGAGGAACTTTGGCATAAAAGTTTTTGGTGAAGGAAATTCCTCTGTTTTGTTTCACGTGTCAGTGAAATCATTTCTATCAAACAGAATTAAGCATGTATAGAAGGAAGATATTAATTTGCAGAAAAAGGTAGAGTTGGTTCAGAAGGGTAAGATACAAGTATTTAACATTGATAAAAATTGTGTTTTGGGTTTTGGGAATATATTTTGCATGAATTTTGATTCACATTTGAAGAATGAGTTGTTATGTGAAGATCATAGTTCTCAGTTTTTAGTTCATCACGGAAGTACTAAGATGTACAGAGATCTTTAGGAGTATTACTAGTGAGATGGAATAAAAATAGATATTTCTGACTTTACTGTGAAGTGTTTGACTTATCTACAGGATAAAAAAGTGGTAATTACTGAAAAGGAATGCTTCAGCCTTTACTGATTCTAGAGTGGAAATGAGAAAACAAATAGCCATGGACTTTATTGTGGGATTAACAAAGATATCTCGATGTAAAAATTCAATATGGGTTATTATTGATCGAATGACTAAATGTTCTCATTTTTTTCCTATTTGAGATACATTGTCTCTATATTAACATTCTTAGTTGAATGATATAGAGATAGGCAGGTTTCATGGAGTTCCCCTCTCCATTTTATCTGATCGTAATCCCAGGATTACTTCTAACTTTTGAAAAGGCCTTCATAAGTAATTGGGTACTAATTTAAATTTTAGTACAACATTAAAACCTCATTTATATGGGTAGTTAGAACCAAAAATTCAGAACATGGAGGATATGTTATGTACTTGCTCAATGGGTTATTAGGGAAGCTAGGACCAACATCCTTCACTGGTTGAATTTTCTTATAATAACAATTTTCATTCCAGAATACAGATGGCTCCATTTGAGGCATTTAATTGGAAGCGGTGTCGAACTCCAGCTTTTTGAAATGAAGTAGGTAAAAGGAAGTTTATGGTACCATAATCGGTAGAAGAGATGGTAGAAAAGGTTTAGTTGATTCAGAAGCACATGGGAATAGCTCAGAGAATGCAGAAAAGCTGTGCAGATAACCAGAGGAATGATCTTTTTTTAGGTAGGTGATCATGTCTTTCTCCATTTTTCTCCATGGAAACATTTGATGAATTTTGGTAAGAAGGTAAAGTCTAGTTTGAGGTTTATTGGACCTTATAAAATCTTGGATAAAGTTGCATCAGTTATGTACAGAGTGGATTTACCTCAATGTTTATCCCAGGTACAAATTTTTTTTTTCATGTTTCAATATTGAGAATGTATATGTTGGATCCATATCATGTTTTGCGTCCAGATTTAGTTCTGTTGGAATAGAATCTCTCTTATGACGAACAACCAGTCCAGATTCTTGATCGAAGTGATAAAGTGTTGTGGAATAAGGTAATTAATAAGGTAATAGTTTTGTGGAAAAACGATATGGTTGAAGAGGTACAGTGGGAATCTGAAAATTATTTGAAGGACAAATACCCCCCAATTATTTGATAGGTGAATAAAAATTGAGATGATACAATTTCCGAAAGGGGAGAAGGATGTGACATAACAGGTAAATAAAGAAATATGATATTTTTATAATTATTAATATTTGTGAATTAAATATTAATTTTAATTTAAAGGGTATTTTATGTTCAATGGCATACCTGATACGCAACTACGAGGTTCATTGAAATCTTATGTTGCACAAAACGTTGAGTTATACCGGAAAATAATATAATAGTATTATTATATTAAATAGTAGTTAAAGCCTAGCCATTGTATTTTTGGGAATGATCAGAACATACTAAACTCTGATTATACATATTTGTTAAATGTTTTTACATTTATCCAATAAATTTTGGAGTCTTAAAATAAGATAGAATCCAATTTTAAGCATAAATACTCTAATATTCTACAGTGGGTTGATTTTCCGACATTCGATAGAGAAACATTTTTAAATATATTTTTTGTCACTTTATATGTTCTATTTTATAAAATAAAATTTTCTTTATAATCAGGACATAAAAATTTCCTTTGGGTAATTTTTTGGAAACTTTCTGATAAAATTCATTTTTAATGAATAGTGAAAAATACTATATTTTAATTCAAAAGTGCCTTTTAATATAATTTATTTTTATTGATAGAGTATCTTTATAATTGGTTTTAAAGTTTAATTAGATTATATTTTTACAATTATTCCATTGTTAATAATTGATGTAATTTCACTATGAAATTGGACATAAATAAGTGTCAGTCTTTTGATAGTTATTATTTCTTAAAAACACGTTTTTTGTTTCAACAATGAATATAAATTTTAAATTATTTTCATCCAATTCTGTTTTTTTAATTTGAAAAAATGGATTCCATATTTGGAATCATGAGGTCTAAATTTAGTATATAGGTAAATTTTATGTCATGACCCGTCCTTGGGGCCCGTGCCGTGACTACCCCAAGCCCGCCTCCCATAGGTCAGGGGCTGGTGACTAGAACCAAAGGCGTAAATCCCAATAATTGGGAAGGCATTGACTTTATAAAGACAACAAACACCACAAAGTACGCAAATTGAAGTAAACACTAAGTAAAATGAAAAAACACAAGTAAGTGCTAGAAAGTAAATGGGCCAGTATACAAACCCAACTGAAGTGCAGTACAACTGAAAAGTAAAGTACAACAACTGAAAGATGAAGCAGAAACCACCAGGACGTCCTCTAGGAACTCCCACCTAAAGGGTGAGTACCATCAGTCTCGTCGGCTCCTCGAGTCCAACCGTCCTCTCCGTGTACGTCCCACCTGATAGACCACCTCCGGGTACCATCATGCTCCTTAAGCCTCAACCATGATCAGCGATGTCCATTGTCTGCATCCAACACAACATAGTGCGGGCATATCCCATGCAGGGGTGAGTATACGATACTCAGTAGGGACCCTCGTAGGTCTCCCAGAATCCACGAAGGATAAACCACAAAGAATAAATATAAACACGAGATAACAATTAACCCTTCTTAGGTATATGCCCATACATATACCTAAGTCATCAAACCCAGACCGGCTCCAACTCTAGATCCCAAGCACAACCCAGTCCACACAGGAAAGCACAACCCAGTCCATAAAGTATAACACAACCCAATCCACATAGGAAAGCACAACCCAATCCACAAAGGATAACACAATCCAATCCACACCATAAAGAAAGTCAATCATATCATGGATAATGATTGAAAGTCAAGACTCAGCTCACACAGGTATCCATTTATGAAGAGGGGTGGAGATGATTGGATGTACCCTCTGAATCATCTCCTCTGCCGAAACCATGTAGGATCCAAGTATAGTAGTCATCGCTTCCAAACCCATGGAGGATTCAAGTATAGTAGTCATCGTCGTCGAAGACACGGTGGATTCATGTATAGTAGTCATCGTCGTCGAACCCACGGAGGATCCCAGTACAATAGTCGTCCTCGTCGAACCCACAGAGGATCCCAGCACGGTAGTCATCCTCGTTGAACCGATGGAGGATCCCAGAATGGTATTCATCCTCGTCGAACCCACATAGGATCCCAGTACGGTAGTCGTCTTCCTTGAACCCACGGAGGATCCCAGTACGGAAGTCATCTTCGTCACAGCCAGCTCTAGGGTTCCCGCACACATCACGCTCGATTCCAGGAGGGTCCGCTCCATGAGCCAAGGGGTCGATACATCAACTGTCACTAATTCCATAGTTGATGTATCACAAATTTCTGTCTCATCAATAAGAACTCAATGCAACAGACAGTGCATCAATCGGAGGCCCGGTCTGAGAGTTATTCGCTTTCTCGTCCTGGGGGCCCATTTGGTTTTTAAGATAAAACCAACCCGACCATACTCCATCTACATCCAAACCTCGAGTGGAGTAAGCGAAGCGAACCATCTCACTAAGAGGAATCCAAAAAATTTGACGGCACGTCAATCGGACGTCTGGAGCTCAAGTTATAAGCGTTTCCGCTCCGAGGGCCCGATTGGTTTCATGTTCGAACTAACCTGGTCATACCCAAAGTTCTCTGAAACCTTGAGTGTAATATACAAAAACAAATGTCTCGATCCAATCATTGATATGCAACTAACGGTGTGTCAATCGGAGGTCCGTAACCCAGGTTCTGGGTATTTGAACGGAACTGTCCGGAAAAGAGGGGGTTCGGCCCCAGTCCGACCCAGCCCGATACCCCTGCGTCGGCCCGTTAGGGCACAGCGCGGCCCGACGCGGGAGGTCAGGCCCACGTGGCCTGTGGCTTGCCCTTCAGCTGAGCGGGGTGCGGGGGGGGGGGGGGGAGGGGGGGGGGGGGTTCTCCCCTTGATTGTGAAACAGAAGCCCCCCATTATTGGTGGCGGCGGCCCTAATTAAACCGGGGGGTTCGCCCCCCGGTTGGCCGACAGGTGTGCTGCCACGGGACCCCCTGCAGGTCCCGCCTACCAACGCGTCGGTGGCCAGCTGAGTCTAGTTTCCTCCTCTGCACTACCGTGACCTTAGGATGCGGCCCTTGTCTGACCGGCGTGGCGCGACGGTGCCGCGACCCTCCGCCGCGGCCCGCCCCGGCCGCGACCATCCAGGTGGTTCGGCACGGCGCGACGATGCCGCGCCCCTCTGCCGCAACCCACACTTGGCCGCGGACACCTTCAGATTCACCTACTCTGCGCGACGACGCCGCGCTCTTTCGCCGCGTCCCACTCTGGCTGTGGTTCTCTCATCCTCGCGCGGTGCAATGGTTCCGCCTCTATTTCAATCCACAAAGAAAATCAATCAACAAAAGGGGAGGAGGTTCGGTTGTGTTCGTGTGGTCTGACCTCCTCCCGTTATATTGATAAGAGGCGGCCAATAATAACAATGAATGTCGAAATATTCATGAACATGAAAACAACCCCTACCTCAAAAGAAGTTCACGGAAGCTAACGTCGCGGGGGTGGTTTCGATGACGGCATTGGCGTGCGTCCAAGATGGGAACGACGTCTCACACCAGCTGCGGAGAGGAGAATGAATGGCACGTCATTGGTGAGTTTCCGCATCGGTGCCTCCTCCTTTGTCATTGAGGAAGAATAGGACCGAAGATACCCTGTCGCTGAGTCGATGATCCTTGATGAAGTGTTGTTGTTCTTCGTTGAGGATGAAGACGTTCTTCGCTGGAGAAGATGAAGTTCTTCAAGAGACTTGGAGCTCTCTCCTCCAATCCTCAACACAACCAATCTAACCCCAAAAATAAAATAAGCTCTTCTTATTTTATTAAGTCATTCCATGAGTTCAAAATTCAAAAACATAATTCAATTAATTAAATTAGTGTGTTGGCATGATTAAATGCGAGAAGAGGGGAAGTCACCCAATTAATGGTAAGTTTTAAAGTTAAGATGAGTTACACATCTTAAGTGAGGGGTTTAGAGGAGTTATGGAATGTGAGGGGTTGGGCTCGTGTGGGCCCCACCCCACCTTTATTATTTCAAGGGTAGTTAACAACAAGTGGGTCCCACCCAACTTCCACACATAGGTTATAAAAAATTAGAATGTGAAATAAATTTGTAACACAATTTTATTTACTTTTCATTTAAATCCTTTTTTTAACAACTCCTCCCGAGAAAACGCACATTCGGGAAAGGTCCTCCTAAGAAACCGGCGTTTTGGTTTCATCGGTGCCCTCAGATTTCAATTCTGAGCACCGGATGAAAAGTTATAAAAACCCGCTCGTCCGTTCACTGAACGTACCCGAGCTAAACTTCAGAAATTTATTCCGGGCACACCAGGCCTCAGAATCAGGTGCCATTAGAAACTACGTACTCGTAAAATCTGAAAGAAATTAAAAAAAATTACTTGAAATTTACAGGTCTTTACATTACTCCCCCCTCAGAGATTTACGTCCCCGTAAAGCTACTTCAAAAACTAAGGAAACAAAAAGGGGGTACTGTGCATGCATCTAAGCCTCCCGCTCCCATGTGCTCTCATGGAGGCTCTTGTTCTGCCACCTGATGCGCACTAGAGGAATCGACCATCCGCATTAGACCCGCTCCTTTCGATCCTCGATCTCCACCGAGACCTCCGTAAATGTAGCTCCATCATCGATGTCCATCTCCCCATGGTCGATGATATGCATTAGATCGTTCACATATTTCCTCAGCTGAGATACATGAAAGATGTCATGCACCCGGTGCAACTGAGGTGGAAGATCTAGGCGATAATCCACCTCGAATATCCTGATGAGAACCTAGAATGGTCAGATGAAGCACGAAGATAGCTTGCCGCCTCAGCCAAAACTCCATTGACCCCATTGAGGTGAGACACGTAAGAAAACATGGTCACCACCCTCGAACCCTAGTGGTATCCGTCTCCTATAAGCATAGAACTTAGTCTGCTTTGTGCAGTCTTCATCTGCTCCTGGATGATCTGCACTTTCTCCGATTCTACACGTACCAACTTCAACACTATCCACAAAGGATATCTGAAAAGTGGCTAGTTTCTCCGTCGCCACTCCACGTATCTAGATTCCCAACCTCCTACTGAGAGCATCAGCTACTACGTTCCCCTTCCCAGGAGTATATTCTATCTCAAAGTTATAGTCCTAGAGGAACTCGAGTCATTTCAGCTATCTCAGGTTTATGTCCTTCTGAGAGAGGATACACATGAGACTAAAGATTTGGTGAGAATCGTAAACCATTCGCTCGACGAACAACGGGTGAGACTGGCCATTTGTAAGTACTCATATACACCCTTCTTCATCTATGATATACCAAAGCTGCTGAGATTCCTCCTTTGCCGAAAAGAGAAATCTGGTCTCATCCCCTGGATGAACCACATTCTTTGCCTAATACAGTCAATCCTGACCTGAACGGTACTATTTCATGTCATGGATGACGTCGTAAGGCCTAAAATATACTACCAAGATATCCAATCGTTACTCTCTCCTACAAGGGTCGAGTCACACTGTCGGCAGCAGTGTGTGGTCACTAGGTCTCCTCCAGTAGGAATCTCGGAAATGAGGGTCAATTCAACGGTTTTAACTGGAACCTCCTAGTATCAACTACATAGAGAGGACAGGGAAGAAAACGTCACAAGAACATGTGTCTTTTATTACTACAACTCATGGTACAAAGACACAAATCATCCATAAACAAAACATCAACAAAGCTATAAGAATCATGAAAAAAATTCTTGATGACTAGAGCTAGTACCGCTCCTGTCTATCTGCTCCCGGATCTCCATGGTCGTAGGCCTCAGCTAATAGTAGATGAGATCTCCCTTGTCCACCTGTTCCCTATGGTCGAGGTGGTCTTCCTGGTGGTGGTGGTGGTAGGGCCTCAAAGCATCGCCCACTATCCGCTGCTCGGCCAGATCCTCTGCCTCGTTCATCTGCTCCCTGTGCACTGCCACTGTCAAACCTCTGCCTGGGAGGTCTCTCTATCACCTATTGCTCATCTGCCGAGCGGGTTGGGCAGTCTCGAGCCATGTGAACCTACCCGCTACATGCATAGCATTGAATGCTCCTCATGTGGTTGGCTCTGTTTCATGTGCCCCGCACAAACGAACCTATTTCCTGAGACTGCTCATCTGATGGTCTGGCCTGCTTGGTCCTCTCCATTATCTTTCTACTGCCAGCTACAGAAGAATCCGTTGCGGGTCATCCTGCAGAGGGTCTTGCCGCTGGTGTCTGCTCAGTGAGAAAAATCTCCACTAGAAGGGATCTCTCCAGCACCCCCGCCTGCATCGGAATGTTGAGGGAGATCATCGAAGCCCTGATCTCATGCCTTAGTCCCTGCTCGAAGGTTCGGGCGCTGAAGAACGGGTCTCGTACAATATCTGTGGAGTAGCGTGAGAGATCAATAAAACTCACCGAGTACTGGGCTACTGTCATGTTGCCCGGCCGCATCTGTAGTAGCTCATGGATGAGCACTTCACAGAGGGTGGCTGGAATGAACTTCGAGCGGCAGAGGCTCTCGAAGTCTGTCCAAAGAAGTGATGCCTCGTCGTTCACCTAGAGCATCAGGCTCCACCATCTACTTGTTGTTGCATGCAGGAGACTTGCTGCAAGGATCACCATGAGGTCAGTTGGTGTCCCTACTAACACTACTGGAAAAGGGACCTATCCCCATGGTTTTCCCCAAAACCGTGGGGATAGACCCCCCCTATACCCATGGTTTTGGAAAACCGTGGGTATACGGAGGTCTATCCCCACGGTTTTCCAAAACCATGGGGATAGGTCCTGAAAAGTGACCTATACCCATGGTTTCCCAAAACTGTGGGGATAGGTCTGGGCTAAAATACCTATACCCACAGTTATGAAAAACCGTGGGTATAGGTTACTTTTGTGTGCGCGGGAAAATTTTTTTTTCCGCGGGAAGGAATTTTTTTTGGCAGGAACCCTATACCCACGGTTCTTCCCTTTATACCCACAGTTTTTATAACTATATTTAACAAAATATATATATATATATACATACATATAGGTGATGTTAGGGTAGTCGTTAGATGAGGTGTTTGCAGCGAAGAGGTTACGGGATCGGAACTCGTTGCCTGCATTATTTTAGGACCTATACCCACGATTTTGAAACTGTGGGTAAAAGCCGTTGACACCGTGGCAATTGGCTATGTTTCAGTGACACGGTGGCAGAACACCTATACCCACGGTTTTAGAAAACCGTGGGTATAGGATGGGGAACTATATCGACGTCGTTATAGCCCACGGTTCCCAAAACTGTGGGTATTGGCTATACCCACGATTTTGGGGGCTATACCCACGGTTTTGAACCGTGGGTATAAGTCTTTTTTCCAGTAGTGTAATCTGAATACTCGAACAAAAGCCTCCAGTAAATCCTCGGATTCCTGAGGGTCCGTCTCTCCATGGAACCTGGGTGGTCTCTGACGCTAAAACTCGTGCAGTGCACTAAGGAGATGTGCACTCTCAGCGGCTGGGGCTGGTGGCATCGGTGGCTCGGCGGGTAGAGGTACCACCGGTGCCTCCGCTGTAATGGGGCCCTGCACCGAGGCCTTGTCGCTCGGTGGGATGTCGTCTCACACAAAGCTCGGAACCCTAGTTGGCTGCAGTCGTGGGTCCATCCTGAAAAGAAACAGGTGCGCCATGGTCAATATGGTATACCTGGTGAGTTGACACAAGTAATCACAAAGAAAACTTGAAACACACATGCAATCAATGTTTTCGTGCACAGAGTCGGAAATCAGAAGTCAGAGTCCTGGTGTATGGATACGTCGGCCGCCGCACCAACACTGGACTCCCTGGACTAATAACCACACTCAATACCCTTAACACTATTGCTTCACATAGAAGAGAGATCAGATTCCTGAGTTCTGCGGTAGAACCAAACTCCTCTGATACCAATTTGTCATGGCCCGTCCTCAGGGCCCGTCCTGTGACTACCCCAAGCCCGCCTCCCATAGGCCAGGGGCTGGTGACAAGCACCAAAGGCGTAAATTCTTCATAATTTGGAAGGTATTTCCCTTATAAATAGAAAAAACACCACAAAGTATACAAACTGAAGTAGACACTAAGTAAACTAAAAAACACAAGTAAGTGCTGGAAAGTAAATGGGCCAATATACAAACCCAACTGAAGTGTAGTACAACTGAAAAGTAATGTACAACAACTCTAAGATGAAGCAGCAACCACCAGGACGTCCTCTAGGAACTCCCACCTAAAGGGTGAGTTCCGTCAGTCTCATCGGCTCCTCGAGTCCGGCCATCCTCTCCGTGTACGTCCCACCTGATAGACCACCTCCAAGTACCGTCCTGCTCCTCAAGCCTCAAACACGATCAGCGTTGTCCATCGTCTGCATCCAACACAACGTAGTGGGGGCATATCCTGTGCAGGGGTGAGTATATGATACTCAGTAGGGACCCCGGGACCCCCGTAGGTCTCCCAAGATCCAAGAAGGATAAACTACAAAGAATAAATATAAACATGAGATAACAATTAACCCTACATAGGTATATGCCCATAAATATAACTATGTCATCAAACCCAGACCGGTTCCAACTCTTGTGCCCAAGCACAACCCAGTCCACATAGGAAAGGACAACCCAATCCACAAAGGAGAACACAACCCAATCCACACAGGAAAGCATAACCCAATCCACAAGGGATAACAAAATCCAATCCACACTGGAAAGCAAGTCAATCATATCATGGATAATGATGGAAATTCAAGACTCATCTCATACAGGTATCCATTTACAAAGAGGGGTGGAGATGATTAGATGTAGCATCTGAATCATCTCCTCTGTCGAACCCACGTAGGATCCAAGTATAGTAGTCGTCGCTGCCAAACCCACGGAGGATCCAAGTATATTATTCATCATTGTCAAACCCATGTAGGATCCCAACATGGTAGTCGAACCCACAGAGGATCCCAGCACAGTAGTCGTCCTCGTCGAAGCCACGGAGGATCCCAGTACGGTAGTCGTCCTCGTCGAAGCCACGGAGGATCCCAGTACGGTAGTCGTCCTCGTCGAACCCACAGAGTATCCCAGTACGGTCGTCCTCCTTGTCGAACCCACAAAGGATCCCAGTACTTTAGTCATCCTCGTCAAACCTACGGCGGATCCCAGAATGGTAGTCGTCCTCGTCGAACCCATGGAGGATCCCAGTACGGAAGTCATCTTCGTCGCAGCCAACTCTAGGGTTCCCGCACACAGCACGCACGATTCCAGGAGGGTCCGCTCCACGATCCAAGGGGTCGATACATCAACTGTCACGAATTCCAGAGTTGATTTATCACAAAGTTCTGTCTCATCAATAGGAACTCAACGCAACAGATGGTGCGTCAATCGGACACCCGGTCTGAGTGTTATTGGCTTTTTCGTCCAAGGGGCCCGGTTGGTTTTTAAGCTAAAACCAACCCGACCATACTCCAGCTGTGTCCAAACCTTGATCAGAGTAAGCCAAAAGAACCGTCTCACTAAGAGGAATCCAACAACGTCGATGGCACATCAATCGGACATCTGGAGCTCAAGTTATAAGTGATTCCGCTCCGAGGGCCTGGTTGGTTTTGTGTTCGAACCAACCCGGACATACCAAAAGTTCTCCTAAACCTTGACTGTAATATACCGATACGGTCGCCTTGATCCAAGGATCACTACACAACTGACAGTGCGTCGATCGGAGGTCCATAGCCCAAGATATGGGCGTTTGAACGGATCTGTCTGGAAACCTGGGGGTTCGGGCCCGGTCCGACCCGGCTCGATTCCCCTGTGGCGGCCAAAACCTGGCCCGACCCGGCGCGGGCTATCCAGACCGTGTGTCCGGAGGCTCGGTCTTCAGCCGAGCGGGGTGCGGGGGGGGGGGGGGGGGGGGCTGCCCCCATTGATTGTGAAACGGCGGCCCCCCATTATTGGTGGGGTCCGCCCTAATTAAACCGGGGGTTTCGCACCCCGGATTCTCAGAAACGGCTGTCCCGGTTGGCCGACTGGTGTGCTGCCATGAGACCCCCCACAGGTCCTGCCTCACGATGTGTCAACGGCCGGCTGAGTCTGGCTGTCTCCTCTGCACCATCGCGGCCCTTGTCCGACCGGCGCGGCGCGACGACGCCTCACCCCTCCGCCGTGGCCCGCTCTTGGCCTCGGACACCTTCGGCTTCACCGGAGCGGCGCGACGACACTACGCTCCTTCGCCACAGCCCACTTCGGCCGGGGTTCTCTCTTCCTCTCACGGTGCAACGATTCCACCTCCATTTCAAGCCATGAAGAAAATCAATCAACAAAAAGGGGAGAAGGTTCGGTCGTGTTCATGCGGTCTGACCTCCTCCCGTTATGTTGATAACTGATGGCCAATAATAACGATGAACGTCGAAATATTCAAGAACATGAAAACAACCCCTACCTCAAAATAAGTTCGCGGAAGCTAGCGTTACGAGTGTGGTTTCGATGACGGCATTGGCGTGCGTCTAAGAAGGGAACGACGTCTCAAACCAGCTGTGGAGAGCAGAAGGAATGACACGTCGTTCGCGAGTTTCCACGTCGGTGCCTCCTCCTTTGTCATGGAGGAAGAAGAGGACCGAAGATACCGGGTCACCGAGTCAATGATCCTTGACGAAGTGTTGTCATTTTTCGTTGAGGATGAAGACGTTCTTCGATGGAGAAGATGTAGTTCTTCAAGAGACTTAGAGCTCTCTCTTCCAATCCTCAAAACAACCAATCTAACGCCAAAAATAAAATAATCTCTTCTTATTTTATTAAGTCATGCCATGAGTTAAAAATTAAAAAACTTAATTCAATTAATTGAATTAGTGTGTTGGCATGATTAAATGTAAGGAGAGGGGAAGTCACCCAATTAATGGGAAGTTTAAAAGTTAAGATGAGTTACACATCTTAAGTGGGGGGTTTAGAGGAGTTAGGGAATGTGAGGGGTTGGGCTCGTGTGGGTCCCACCCCACCTTTATTCTCTCAAGGGTAGTTAACAACAAGTGGGTCCCACCCAACTTCCACACATAGGTTATAGAAACTTAGAATATGAAATAAAATTGTAACACAATTTTATTTACTTCGCATTTATATCCTTTTTTAACAACTCCTCCCGAGAAAACGCACCTTCAGGAAAGGTCCTCCTAAGCAATAACCGGCTCTGCGGTTCATTGGTGCCCTCAGATTTCAATTATGAGCACCAGATCAAAAGTTAGAAAAACCCACTCGTCCGTTCATTGAATGTACCCGAGCTAAACTTCGGAAATTTATTCCGGACATACCGGGCCACGGAATCAGGTGCTCTCAGAAACTGCGTACTCGTAAAATCCCAAAAAAATTAAGAAAAAATTTTCCTTGATATTTACGGGTCTTTACATTTTATTTTTAGACATTATGAATATTTACTTCGGTAAATATTTTATTTACCATGGTTAAAGACTAAATCTAGTAAATAAGGATATAAAAATATTATTATAATAAAATTAAATTACCCTTACATGTGTACAAATTTTATTGGTTGATACATGTCTGACTATAGTCATATTTGGTTTTATTTTGGGACCCCATGGATCCACTTGGGAGTGATAATGACACATTATATTAATAAATTTAAAGTAATTAAAAAATGACATAAACATATATCTTATAGTAAATCAATTTTTTCATGGGGATATATAAGTTATCTCTTAGACTATAAATATTAATTTTTAATCTAAAAATATTTCCTACATCATGGTATTTTATTTATAATTTTTAGACATCAAATAAATACAATTATTTATGACATAATGATGATGGAGTGATTACCATATTATTGAGTGATCTAAATAAATATGATTATAAAAATTAAAACAATATACAAAACCCATACAATTATTATTGGATGATTTTATTTCAAGAAAGAGTAATATTATCTTTTACTTTAATGATTTTTGGAAATTTATAAACCGAGAATCATTATATAATAATATAATATTTTCAAACTTTCCTAAAGAGCCCATCCTCCCCCTTATAAATTGCCATCACCTCTAACCCATTACTCACACCTCTCAAGCCAATGGCGCGTCCTACCAATTATAAATTATTCTCTCTACATTCCTCTCATCCTCATACAAATAATCCATAACTTAGGCATAATGAACTTCAAGAAATCCTTTTGGTTCAAACCAAATGGAGTTACCAGATTTAAAGGTAACGTCTTCTATTAAGTTATTTTTTTTATTTTACTTCTCCAACACCTAAACTCTCTTTATTACTTTATTTTATAAAAACACCAGTTTCCTAAATATACTAGGTTTTTTTTATGATATTTATTCTAACTACACTTAAAAACACCTCCATCTAATGGATACGAACATACTATTTCTGTGGATGATGAACTACTGCCTCACGAAACGATGATTATTCAAATATCTTAGACCGCCTTTCATGGTGTCCATTATGATGGAACTATATTTAAATATGATATATATTATTTTTATTTTTTCTATATTCTTCTATATTTTCATTTATAAAATTCCATTATGGTTTTCATAATGGGTAAATACAATAATTTCATTTGAGGAAGTGCAGACTACCACCCCTAAAAGCGATATGACTCATTCATAACATACATGGAATGTATATATGATAGTGTTAATGAACAAATATAATGTATATAAAATATTTTATTATACTTTAATAATAATATAACTATTAATCATTTTGTTTTCATTATTTTTAAAATTAAAAAAATGAAATGGAAGTAGCATTCAAGCGTACGTACGACTTACCGTCTCCATGAACGGTGCATTTCATTTTCAAATATCCAAATGATATGGACTTTTATAAATACATATATACAGAATATATATGATATATATGATATATAAATCATGAATATCATTCTAGATATAAGTAAATTTCGACCACATGGACAATTTATAATTATAACAAGTTCATTTTTAACTCAAGTTTCGAACGTCGACAAAATGTCATATATGAACTGAAATAATTAAATAATTGTTATAGAAAGGTAATAAGTGACATAAAAGAAATAATAAAATCGAAAAATTTTCTTAATAGAGTATAAAGTAACTTATTCTTTGTTATTCAAGAAGAACAAGGAATATAAAAGAGAAGTCAGACTTGAGGTAAGGGGTTTTCATCTCACTTTTTATTTTCGTGAGATTCATGCTATATTTGCCACTGTTTATTTTTGTGTGGTGTATATACTATCCATGATTGTATTATTTTTTAATATACTTTAATTTATGGGCATTTAAACATTCATTTTATGATTATTCTTTCATATGGTTTATGTTTCGTAAGTTACTGAATTGGTAAGGAACATGTTCACCATACTCTTTTAGTTAGAGACTTATTTTATGTCTTTTAATTTTCCATTTTCATATGTTGGGATATATTCGTATATATCCTTATTTATGTAAATTTTATGTCCATCTTATAAGAGACCCTTTCCTCTCTCATCAACTCATTTTCTGAATTTTAAAGTGACGTCGTTAGGCTGTCGAATTTCTGTAAGAGAACTTCTTAACTAAATTTATATTATTTGGGTTAAATTTATACTTCATGATTTTGTCATTATATGAATATGTTTGAATGTCCAATGATTGTTTTACACATAATATCCTGTTATTTTGGTAGTATTATTATTTTTCACGCATAATCATGTCACTGATTTGTACATTATATAAGGATTTGATCTTTGCAAGAGACTTTGTCTCAATTTACATTCCATTGAAACTTATTTGTTGTTATACACCAATTAAAATTTAAATGGTGTATATACATCCATTTGAAATGTTATATCTAGAATATATTTATTATCATGATATTATGTGCTTTGATTAATGTTATTCCCCAATTATTTGTATTCAAGTGTCTCTCATTTGGTTAAGAGTTGTTTAACTAAAATATAATTTTAAATATTTTAAAGATTAATTATTCTTAATCTTTATCATTAATTTACATGTTTTAAAAATGGTTTTAAGGATTTATTTATATAGAAATGAATTTTTTGAAATTAAAATTTCATTCAAAAATTTCAAAGTGGTATGGGACACATTGATTCAAAAATCTCTTTCTTAAATTTTTGTGAAAATTTTGTAAATGGTTTGAGAAAGCATTTATTATGTCAATATCTTGCAATGATATATTTTGATTTCAATGTGGAAATGTTATATTTACTTTATGATTATTTTATGGGTTATGAATATGTAATGGTTTTTAGGAATTGTTTACATATACAAGTGGTTCTGTGATAATCCTTGGGCAGGTGAGCCTGAGATAGATTTCTAATGCATTGGGTAACGTGACAGAGGTAAATATTAATGCTTGTCCTAAGATATTTTAGGAACATACTATGATGGGTATTCCAAACGTAAATCCCTACATATCTTTGAAAGATAAAATGTATTTATGTTATGTATACCCCAATTTACCTTTATTATTTATGGTTTCTGATTGTTATTCATAAATTTTATGATTTCATAAGGTATGTTATCATTGAAGTGTATAGTTTCAATTATTTTTATTTATTGATGGGTTAATGTTTTCATTCCTTATTTTATAACCCTTATTGATATTTTTATGCTCATTCTAGGTTTTTCAATGTTATTCATAGGATATAATGATGAATAGGGTCAAGTATGGGAACAAGGAAAAGTCATGTTGTCTAAAACATGGACCTAGACATGAATCTTTTTTAAGAGTTTATTATTTAGTGAAAAATGTAAATTGCGTAGAACTGTCTACTTTGTACTTTCTGACATGTAATGTAATTATTATTTCCTATTTATATAAAACTCTAAATTGGAAAATATCCTCAATGTGATTTATTTATTTATTTCAAGATTAAGTAATGTTTAAGGCCTGGTCCATATAGATAATATTTTATAGGGTTTTTTATTCCATAGGTTTTCATCCTTCATAAAATACCAATTCCGATGTTATCTTTTTAATGTGAAATGGTTACATCGTTGGAGGTAGGTGTTCCCATTATATATATCCTTTTAGTAAATAGTATCATTGATTCCTGGTATTTTATATTATTTTTAAACTAATGTTATTATGTATATGACTTCATGATTTTTTTCTTAAATGGCTATATATTTTTTATTGGTTTTTCATTTATAAAATATCCTTTAATGTTCTACTTCTGTGGAACTTTGCAACCAAATTGGGTTTTGTGGATTATTAATATTTTTTAAAAAGAAATATCAAATTTTATATAAAACTTTTGATTTGTTTATGTTTACCTATGAAAATTTTCATTCACAAAATGTGGTGTAGATTAATACAAATGTGTTTACATAGTTTACGAGGTGTTTCTGTATTTTAAAAAGAAGCGTACTTGTTTTATTAAGGGGTTTTCTTTACATTTATAGTGGGTTCCTTGATTTTAATGTTGTGATACTATTTAAAAAAAAGGATGTGTTGAATGATTTTAATCATTAATTGTATCCTTTAATTTCTTTTTGGTACATTACATAGTGCTAGAAGATATTTCCCTTATAATTAAAATTTTCCACAAAATCATTAATAGTGGTTCAAAAAGATACAATTCAATATTTTAAAATCCCTGATAGGTTGTTGACCCCAAGATATGGTAATTTATTTATTGATCTTAAAAAACTAGTTGAGCCACATTGTTATACCTAATTTATGATTGTGTAAATTTGTTTATATCCATATGCATTGTTACTCATGATTATGTGATTTATGTTGGGAGATTTTTATCAAAGGATGTCAGTTAGTGGTGGAAGTATTTGATTGTTTTGTTTTATAGTCTATGGTCTATGTTATTTTTATGAAATTGGAATTAACATCATAGTGGTCCTTTTGCATTAGCTATGACATGAATATACCAATGATAATAATTGGGGATTCATGGGATATTGTCTATGATATTTGATATTTACATAGAGGATAGTGGACAATTGTTGAATATTACAGCCTATATAGGGGTTATAATTAGTTAGACAATTTTAGTGTTATTTAGGTGATGAGATTTGAGAATATTACCCAATTTTCAATGAAGATATCATTTATTGTCTAGTAAATTTCCCATTATACCCTTCAATGATTCTTCTAAATAGTTATATTATTTAATGAATATTTATTGGGCATTATCAATGGAGTTTCTCAGCAATTTTTAGTGTACATTGGTATAATGGTTTTTTATGGTTATAGTATTAATTTCATTTCATTTTTATTATCATATGTTTATGAATCATCATTAACTATATCTAACTACACTTTTCCAATTTTAATTTACTCTCATTTGATTATTTGTTTGGTGTGAATGTTATAAAGGAATGGTTGATTATTTTTACATGTTCAAATAATTAAAATTGATTATCTAGAAATTTATTATAATTGATTATATGGATGATATTTAAAAAATGGTTTTTTAAAGGAAGAGGGTTGACATGATTTTTTCATTAAAAAGTTATATGTTTTAAATTAAATGGATTTGTTTTCAAATGAAACTAAAATGGTAAGAACTCATTGAAGTATATTAACAAACTGTTATTCCTTGAGAAAATGAGAAGGTATTGTTTGATTAGATTCATTTTTTGAAAAATGGAATGAAAACTGATTTTTACATTTCATTAAAACTGTTTTACTTAGATTCAATATAAAATTAATTAAATATACTCATGGGTGTATCATATATGTCATTATCTCAGACCCTATATACTCAATATAATGTGAATTTAGTATATAGGTTTTCAACACATTCCTATGTTATAGATTTTATTAGGACCTTCTCTCACTCTTTATTGGAAAATGGATATTGTTTAGGTTCATTGTGGGGACTTTACAGTCAAATGATGATTTTGTAGTTTATCTTTCTTATTTTTGTAGACAGTTAGGGAGTGTAGTTTTTCAGCCTCTATGTCATCATTTTATTATTTTATCATTCCTTCCTTGTTTTGTTTAATGTGTTATTTTATAACAAAAAGGATTATATTATGTGAGAATTTTATTAGAAACATATTTTGATAAATTTTATTATTATTATTCCATGTTTGGATGTTTTTAAAAATTGTTATTTATTTTTGGCACGGTTTTCTAATACATGTAATCATCATATAGGGTTCCTAGTTGGAGTCATTATTGATCTGGGTTTTAATGGGGTTAATGTTATTCCTCAGTGTTCTCTTTTGATAATTTGGACCCTATATCCATCCTGATGAAGTCAAGAATTCACCTTAGCCCTTGTAGTGAAATGGTTGTGGTGAAGGGTCCAACTACCTCATTATTCTTTAAATATTATTAAATATGGATGAATTATCATTAAAATTATTAAAAATATTGTTATAATAATTCAAAATAACACTCGGTTCATGATAGAAAATATTATTTATGATTTAAATAATGGTTTTATTATTATTTAATCTGTAAAGGGGTAATGTTATAAGATATTATTATTATATAATTTCATAAAAGAAACATTTCTGGATATATATTGGGTTATTTATAGTAATTTGTTTCACCGGACTAAAAAATGAGAATTTTATAGAAGAATGAAAAACTATCCCAAAGAAACGTTGTTATGGAGGGGAAGACACATCTATGGGTGACTATAATAATGAATCCTAGGAGAATAATTAATGAAAAACATATCTCCCAATCGAGGAAAAGTCCCAGTAAAATAAAATAGACAAAAGAAGTAAAAAAGAGGACCCCATGAGGATATATAATGGGTCTCTTTACTCTTATCATTCCTAGTGTTGGTGGTTCTCATTCAGCTGTTGATTATGTTATTACTCATTAAGAACAATAAAATGATTGATCATGGAATGTGGATACTCCCTTTAAAAGAGATGATAATAAGAAATAAGTTATTCCCCAATACAAGAAGCCAGATATTATTCTCATCGAACAGCATGAGACCAACTAGCACTGCATTGGCTTCTGCTTGTAATGAATCACCATGAATAAAAGAGGACATTGATGAAATAAAATTTTATCATTTTTCATCACATACAAGGCCACAACCCCACATCATAGTAAAAATCCACGATCAATATATGGGGACGATCAAAGTTGTAATTAGTTTTCAATGAAATCCAAAAAAAAATATTAGTGGAATAAATTCCATTAAAATGTGTAGTTGGTGTGATTATGATTTTTAATGTGGCTTCCAGAGATAATGTTGAATATATTCTAACAGAACTTATAAGACCCTACAAAATTTGGGGTATGTAATGTATTTGTGATTTAAATACCTGAAAAATTGACTCTAATTTAATTTTTTATTTCAATGTATAAGGGCTCAGACATAAATATTAAAAATCATGATTTAATTAATGAAATAAAATTTGATATATTTATAGGTTATTAATTTTATAGAATTATTCCAAAACTATTACATCAGAACTAAAATATTACAATGTAGACACATCTACACACTATCCATTTTTTTAAAAAAAATTAAACATTATAAAAAAATGAATCACTTTTCTGAAAAAATATCTTTTTAGTAATCATATTGACAACCTAAATTCTCTCACCCATCCCTATAAATTGTGAAAAACATTTTAAAAACTTAGTAGGAGAAAAAAAGCTCTGTAATGGATATAAAATCAAGAATAAAATCATTAGTCCTTAAATATTTTAAAACTCATCAAAACAATTAAAAATAATAATTCATTTCACCAATAAAACATACTATCATTTACAAAACTCATGTAATAATATGATTCCTTAAAAACATATTAGAAATCATAAATCATAATGTTTACTTTTGGCATCCATATCATAATTACATTGTATCTTTGATAGCTACATTGGGAGTAACCTTCATGGTTTCATTTAGAATACCCATCAAAGTATATTCACTAAATAACATTTACAATTTGCAATAGAAAGTTATAATTTGAAGATGTCGATATAATAAATAAATTATCAAAACCATTTTCTATAAAAAAATACCAAAAAACGATATATTGTAATAAATTTTCATTTAAAAAGATTACATATTTTAGAGAAAGCTAAATATCAAATAAAGGCCAGAGCGAAGGAAAATTCATTTTCACTATATATGTAAAAACAATACATTGATCATTTATTAAAATATATCATATAAAAATATTCTATTCAACATAATTTGAATGAAATTAAAAGTCATCTGGTTGACAATACACCATATAAAATAATGTGGTGTATTATATCAAAATATGTGTCAATGAAAGGGGATTGAGATGAAGTCCCTCACCTTGAGTCCAACATAGAACATAAAATCATTTAATTCCTGAATAATAAATTTGGATTAATTATTTATATTAATGAGAACCTTTTATATTTTTTTATTACATTAATGTAAGTTATTATAATTTTAAATCAATTACATATTTAAAAAACTTCATGTTAGATGTTTAGACAATATTCGGTACATGATTAGACAATGAAAATGGTTTTATGTCAATAGTCTATGTGGTAATATGTATACAATAATTAGAATAATATTCATGAAAAAATTATCAATTTATTAAATACATTATAATTTTTTCATCAAAACATTAATTATGGTTATGCAAAACTAACAGTGTTATAATCATGGAGGTTGTAGGTTGTACATACACAAGACAAATAATTTCATTTTTATTGATCTATATAAAAATAAAGAAATTATTATTTTATAGTTATATAATTATAAAAAATAATTAATATCATATTAATAATTTAAATATAATTATAAATATCATACATGTGATGTAGTGAATTAAAATGAATTACATCACTTCGTGAAGGTGATAGTTCATATGTACACACAAATGATGTTATCATTTTTATGTTCTTGCGATGTAGGAACATAATTGATATATTATTACCTTATAATATTTTATATTTCATGATTATAACTTATTAACTTATATTTCTTCATTATAAACTGTAATGAGAAAATGTTATTGAAATATAATTGTATCGATTAATGGAGGTAATAGTTCACACATATGCACGAAGGATTAATTCCATTCACATTTGATTGAAGTTGTGATGAATTTAGGTGATGATATTAACATGATAAAATATCATTATATTTTTGGGACTGGATTAATTATCCCATCATGGTGGGAGGATATTAGATTATAGTGTATGTTGAAATAAAACTGAAAAACATAAATAAAATCATTATCTCTCGTTTATATGAACACCTTTCAAAAAACCTTAAAACATTTAAGAAGGGTGTTCTGCCTAATATACGGCCACATGAATATAGTAGAATTTTTAGCTTATGAGTTGGGTTAAATACAACGACTTCCATTTAGCAGTCGCTATTGATATCAATAGAGACCTCCAAATAGCGGTCACTGTATTTTTACTCCCTGAAACTAATCCACCCCCCACCCCCCGTACTGACCCTCCTAGACCTAGAAACCTTCTTGTTCACCCTCCCGACGACCCCAATACCCCTAGAACCCCCCCCCCCCCCGAATTTACCCTCCTTGACCCCATGACCTAATCCCCTCCCTAACCTCGTGACCTCCCTGTTGAACTCAAGGCGACCCTGATACCCGCGACGACCCTGATCCCCTTGCCTCCGCATTGCGCCCCCGTGACCTTGGTGACCCCCACCCATTTTCCTCCGCACTGAACCCCCTGTGACCCCGACGACCCTTTCGAACCCCACCCCCTTGCCTCCGCGCTGCCCCCCCCCCCCCCCTGCGTGACTCTGAGCCACCCCGGTGACCCCCACCCCCCGCATCTGTGCTGGACAGTTCCGTTGTCGTTCCCTCCCGACCCCGCTGCACCCCTACGGTGTGTTGTATTTTATCCCAATTTCTCAATTATAAGGTTAATAATATCCAAAAAATTATCATTTTCTTACTTTAGGACTCTTTTCATGTCATATTTAATTCATCTAATAAGATAATTTTTCTGATCAATATATTGACATGAATTTAAAATATGACATAATAAATTATTATCAAAACAATATTTGTATACATTCCAATCCATTTAATTTTGATCTAATCCTTTTTTTGATCACATACATTCATTGTTAAAATATTTTTACCTATTTAATATGTGATAGATCATCCTAATCTATGAAATATGAAAACCTATTTTTGATTTTTATCTTACTCTATGACTCCTTAGTTTTTTTCACCACACAATCTTCATCCTACATTATAACATTCCTTCACATACCTAATTATTTATATTTTCCTTAGTGTATATAAAATTTATACTGAAATTAATATACTTAAAACGAATTATGAGTATTGATCTCTACATGACTACATCCACTTCTCTTTTTCCTTAAACAAACCTCTTTACAATATATCACTTTCTTTTGTATAACATATATTTCACCATAAATAATTAATTTTTTTAATATTATAATGTTTATTTTTATCTTATTTAGTTTCCTTTTTGAACCACTCTTGTGCTTCATCCAGCAGTTCCACCCCTTTTGAGTCTAGCTGACGAACCCCTGTCGTCAAGCCGATATGCCGTCATGGATCCGCAATCGAGTCGCACCCCATTACCCGTGGCCGAGTCCTCTGTAGGTAAGTTATTTTTTGACTTTCACAATATATTATGCAATTTATTTATGAAAATTTTATTTCCTAGGGAGACCTCTTAGAGGGAATATTTTTTTATTCATTACTGAACCTGCAATATAGGTTTTTCGTCCTTAAAAAGAGAATTGAACTCATTAGTTTTTAAGTTATAATGATATGAGTTTTTTTAGATTTTAAATAATATATTTCAATTATTTTTTTCTATTAAATACAGATATGGATAAGAGATTGATTGATATTCAAGATAGGTTTTCTATGAAATATTATGAGGGATTAAGCAATTTATGGATTTCACCAATGAATTTCCAAGTGCTTTGATTAGTTCTCCAGGAAAAAAAATGTGAAAATAGATATCTTTTCAAACGAGATAGTGTTAGAGAACATCTGTTTTTGAATGGGTTTTTTAAAAACTATAAGACATGGAAACGTCATGGAGAAGAGTCTATTTCATGTCATCAATCAGAAAATATTCATATGGATGTTGATTCAAGAAAAGTTGATCTGATGAACATAATGCTCAATGATATGATCCATCAGTTTCAACCTAAAGACAGTAATGTCGTAAATGACGATGTTGGATCGAGTAATCCTCATTCTTCTACATATGGGGAATCATTGAAATTCTTTGTGATTCTTGATGATGCTTAGTTGTGCCCAAATTTACCCTACAGGTATGCAGTTGTTGTAGTACAGGTAGGGGTCGAATCCATAGGAACCGAAAAAGAAACCTAGAGACACTCTGATTTTGGAGGGATTTGGCTATGGAGTGGCCAACTATTTGGATTGATTTTATTTGAATAAGTACTGATTTATTTTAATGAAAATAAATTAAAACATCAAATTACTTAGTCTAAAACAATTAATGGATATGAGTTGATCCTATGTTGTTACTAGGGTTACATTGGATGTATTTATTTTCTTATAACATTCGTTTCACTAATTCAAGACACATCTACAAAATGATATAATTTCTCAAAATCATCCACCAATTTAATCCCTACTCAATTCCAAGGATAATCACCAATGAACTTAGATTATCAATTTAATGATCACTCCAATAAATTGGATCGTACTATCACTCAAAATGTGTTATTGTTAAAGTTGGCGAAGACGAAGAAGAAAATAAATAATCAAATAGAAATCTTAAAATAATGAAATGATTACAGAAATTAATATCATAAAATAAAATCCAATCTTCCCCATAGAACTCACTAGGACCAACCCATAAGGGTTTATCCCTCCATTGATTCTATTATCTCAAAGGAAGCGGAAAGTAGACTCATAGGGGCGGAATTGAAGAAGCAAAAAACAACAAAAAAAAATGATCACTCCACCGTTGTGTGATAAATTTCACAAGATTTGGTGTGACTAAATTCAAACCTTGCAACAACAGTATCAAAGTGAAAGAATAAGAATATAAAAAGATAAAATGAAGAACTTTTGTTAATAACTAATGTGATTCTAACAACTTACATGAGAATGAAGAACGATTACAACATCAAATGGACAACAAAACATTACAATGAAACAAAGCCTAAAAAAATGCCTAAATCCACCACCACTACTACCTTAAATATGAAATAAGTAAGCCTTTGGTATACCCACCCCTTCCCAAGTCTCTTTAATTAATTTTGGTTGGCCAAGTTGGGTGGACATTTAATGCATAGGAGACTTTTCAATTCTTACCTTGAAGTGGGAGCCTGCATGAATCCATCGAACAGAAGCGCCGAAATAACCTTCTATAAGGATGAATTGGAGTGTTACATAGAATAATTAAATGAATCTCCAGATGTCCCCTAATATCCGGTATAATATCAGCCCAAAATACTCCGTGTTTTGCGATATATGATTTAAATGGTGGGCTGTTTGTTCTGGGCCGCGGAATCTGGCCCAGAATTGCATCTTCAACTTGGGCCGCATAGAACTCCATAAAACCTCAGAATTATACTTCCCAATTTGGCATGAAATGTTCCCCATGATGTATTATATCTGAAGATAAATTTTGAGACTCTATGGGATTGAATCATGGCTGCTACAGTACGTTTATTGGGCTGTTGTCCAGTTCACTTCGCCCAGAATGTTTGTTCGTTCAAGGCCCACTTTGGTGGTCTTCCAATTTGAATATTCAAGTGCTCCAAAATAATGAATTGTTCCTTAGAGCATGGGAGACATGAAAATAAAATATGAAAATTAAATCAAGACCATTTTGTGTTTTATGATATGTTCAAGAATGTGCAATGTAATAGTGCATTTTAAGAAGGAATTACATTCACAATTTGAAATAATGATCAAAGAGTAAAATGCACTAAAAATGGAGTTTATGATTAATAAGGAACAGAAATATTATATTACAAACAATTAATATTAGCTTCTTCTAGTGGCTAATCACACCCCCCAACTTTAGTTTTTCTAGTCCTGAGAAAAATATATCTCAAAAATATGAAATTTGAATTCCCTTTTCCAAAAACATTTTAATACACATTGCTCACCCAAAGACCTCATACCAAAAAATTATGAAACCCATAAAAATCATTTAAAACAAGCTAAGTCTAGAGGCATAAACCAACCCCAAGCCCACTCCTTTGTTCAAATTCATCGCCACATTTCATCCAATTTAAATTAAGCATGAAGAAGTGTTGTGCATTAGAATAGACATGGGGGTTCATTTTCATTCAAAGGGAGAAACGATGTAAGCGCTAGGAGGAATGAGATTTTAATATTAATATGAGTATTCAATTTTTTTGTTTTTTTTTTGTTTTTTGTTTTTTTTTTGTTTTTTTTTTGAAATTTTGCCATGGTAATTGAAATTGAACGCAATCGATTCAACCCATGTATCTAGACTTTGTCGATGACTCCTAGGCTCAAAGACCTTAGGGCACTAAGTGAATCTCACAAACTCGGACATCGTCTCAAGTTAACTTAATCAAAAACAAATTCAAATTATGACAAATAGAGATAAAACTCCCAACTTCGGGCCATAAAACTATGGATTCGTGATCCCCAAGTGTCGAAGGCCACACATTTGGTCAATCCATTGATATACATGCAAATTGATTTTTTTGGAACACTCATGTTAAAATTAAAATGACAACCAACCCTATGCCATTTATTATGGGTCTCAAGAATTCAAACTAATACCCCACACCCTAAAAGATGTGCATTGTGTTTTTTTAAATAAATGGATGAAAATATAAACGGTGAAAAATCATATCAGACAACCACACCTTAAAAAATATATGCACATAAACTTAAAAATCATTAAAATCAGAATCAAGGCATTAAAAATTATTTGATATCTAATTTTAGAGATTGCAATGTGTGTTATCTTGTTCAAGGTTAATGAAATTTTTCCTTCTACACATTTTTTTTGCACACAAGATCAAAAAATTTTATTTTATCTCTCCCCAACATAGAATAACATCGTCCCCAGTGTTTAAAGAAAAGAAAAGTTATAAGGGGGGTAGGAGAGAAGTTCAAAGAGGAAATTGAAAATGATAAACATGGAACAAATTCAACTGGTTTTTGAAGTTGAAGTTCATGATGCTCCAGATTACTCCTTTGATCTCTTGTGGGATGTAGGAACCTCCTTGATTGAACATGTATAACCCAAAATAGTCCATGAACCATACAAAGAAGAACAAACCAGGAAAAACAAACAACAGAACGATTTATTTAATTCCAAGTATCATCATTTTATGGTTTTCCCTATTTTTTGTTTTTCTTAAATCAAACTAATGATACACTGTCTTCTTTTAAATTTTTGGGTAAGGTATTACTCAGGGATCACACCGCATGACATGGATGAATATGGTGCTCCCATTTCATACCCATCCATACTCATAAAACAAGAACAGGTCAACAGTATAATTTCTTTTAACTTAACAAAAACATAAATAATATAAAATAAACTGATGATACATTGTCTTCTCTTAAATTTATGGGTATGGTATTACTCAGGGATCACACCGCGTGACATGGATGAATACAGTGCTCCCCTTTTTTACCCATCTTTACTCATTAAAGAAGAGTTGGTCAATAGTCTGATGTTCTAATTAATAATAAAACATGAAAACCACGGGTTGCCTCCCGTGCAGCGCTTTTGTTTAACATCGCAAGCTCGACATGAACCCCCTAACTTACCCAATACCAACTTTCAACATTTTAAAGACCCCTTATTTCTCCACATCTACTTTATTGAGATTTATTATTTGTTTAGAATTTGTGTCATGTACAAACCTATATTCTACAATGAGTGGAAAAATCCAAGGAATATTAGAAATGGTTGATCTAGATTCCTCTGTAGTCTTTCCTCAGAAATCAATGACCATTCCAACTTTTTTGGATTCAAGAGAAGAATGAATTATAATTGGAAGCTCTTGATTATACCCTATGAAGGGATACTTGGGTGGGGAATGAAGGATACTAATTTTGATATTGGGTTGCATAGGACATTCAAAAACAGGTTGAGATTTTGAATCCAAATCAGTTTCATTTTCCAAATTTCTTAACAAAATAGGTTCCTTTAGAATAGAAGATTCAACCACCAAATTGGAGAGATTAGTATCAGGAATGGGTATGGAATCAATGTTTTTAATTTCTCTCAATGGTTCAGTGATTTGGGTATTTGAAAAATCATCAATAGAGTTATGCATAGGTGACTCAATCCACGATGTCTAATTTCCCTCTTGTGAATACATGAAATCAATTTTCTCCTGATCTAAATACCCTTCAACAATTTCTTGATTCACTTCCCCTACCCCAAATCCAAAGGTCGGTTCTTCAATAAATTCATGAGAGGTTTTTGGGAAACTAGACACTCCACATAAGGTTTTGGAAGGTAAAATTGGTGTAGGGATTTTCTCCTCACAAGTATTAATGTGTTGTAGTTCTAATCTCAAAGATGATACCTCAGAACTCATTATATCCATTTGATTAAACAATTTTTAAATCAGTGTTTGAGGAATATAATTTTTATGTGGTTGATCATCATGGACTTCCCCAAGATTCATCTCTTCAACCATCATTGAGAGGGCTGGAAATTTATCCTTTAAATATTCATCATCCCAAAGATTGTACATGTCACCAGGAATGTGGTAATTAATCAAGGGTTGTAAAAGAAATTTTCTAATTTAGGGGATTACTAATATTTATTTTCCATTTGATTTTAGCATGAGTTTGTGACAAGGTAATTTGGAAGATACACCATTGGAGAAGATATAAAGTTGGATTCTAGATTCTCAGGACACACACAAAGAGAAAGGGGTAAAGATAAGAGAGAGGGGGTGAGAAAAGGATAATAGTGTCTAAGGTAACTTACTTTGGTCCCCGGTAACGGCGCCAAAATTTGGTTGTGCCCAAATTTACCCTACAAGTATGCGGTTGTTGTAGTACAGTTAGGGTTCGAATCTAGAGGGACCGAAGAAGAAACCTAGAGACACTCTGAATTTGTAAGGATTTGGCTATGGAGTGGCCAACTATTTGGATTGATTTTATTTGAATAACTACTGATTTAATTTAAAGAAAATAAATTAAAACATATAATTACTTAGTCTAAAATAATTAATGGGGATGAGTTGATCCTAAGTTGTTACTTGGGTTAGATTGGATGTATTTATTTTCTTATAACATTCATTTCACTAATTCAAGATGCATCCACAAAATGATATAATTTCTCTAAATCATTAACCAATTTAATCCCTACACAATTACAAGTCTACTCACCAATGCACTTAGAGGATCAATTTAATGATCACTCCAAGGAATTGGATTGTACTAGAACTCAAAATGTGCTATTGTTAAAGTTGGAGAAGACGAAGAAGAAAATAAATCATCAAATAGAAATCCTAAAATGATGAAATGATTACAAAAAATAATAAAATAAAATAACATCCAATCTACCCCATGCAACTCCCTAGGACCAACCCATAAGGGTTTATCCCTCCAATGATTCTATGATATCAAAGGAAGCGGAAAGTAGACTCATTGGGGTGGAATTAATGAAGCAAAAAACAACAACAATAAAAATGATCACTCCACCGATGTGTGATAAATTTCAAAAGATTTGGTCTGAATAAATTCAAAAATTGAAGCAACAGTATCAAAGTTATAATAATAATAATATAAAAAGATAAAATGAAGAACTTTTATTAATAACTAATGTGATTCAAAGAACTTACATGAGAATGAAGAACGATTACAACATCAAATGGACATCAAAACATTTCAATGAAACAAAGCATTAAAAAATGCCTAAATCCTTCAACACTACTACCTTAAATAGGAAATAAGGAAGCATTTTTTCGAGCCACCCATTTCCAAGTCTCTTTAATTAATTTTGGTCGGCCAAGTTGGGTGGACATTTAATGCATAGGAGACTTTTCAATTCTTTCCTCGAAGTGGGAGCATGCATGCACCCATCAAACAGAAGTGCCGAAATCGCCTTCTATAATGCCAAATTGGAGTTGGCCATAGAATACATAAATGAATCACTATAGGTCCCCTAATATCTTGTAAAATTTCAGACCAAAATACTTTGTGGTATGGGAGATATGATTTAAATGGTGGGCTATTTTTTCTGGGCCGTGAAATCTGACCTAGAATTGCATCTTCAACTTCGGATGCATGGGAATCCATTAAAACCACAGAATTAGCTCTTCCCACTATTGAATGAAATGTTCCCAATGATTTATTCTATCTCTAGATAAATATTTATACTCTTTAGGCTTCAATCATGGCCACTATAGTACGTTTTTTGGGTTGTTGTCCAGTTCACTTCACCCAGAATGTTTGTTGGTTCAAGGCCCACTTTGGTGGTCTTCCAATTTGAATCATCAAGTGCTCCAAAATCATGAATTGTTCCTTAGATCATGGGAGACCTGAAAATAAAATATGAAAATAAAATAAAGATCATCTTGTTTTTTATGATATGTTAAATAATGTTCCATGTAATAGTTCATTTTAAGAAGGAATTACAATCACAATGTGAAAAAAAGTTCAAAGAGTAAAATGCACTAAAATTGGTGTTTATGATTAATAAAGCACATGAATATTATATTAAAAACAATTAATATTAGCCTCTTATAGTGGATAATCAATGCGCGTAATGAATTATATCATTGATTCACTAAATTTAGAAAATTTTCGTTCATTGTTCAATTATTATACAAGAATGCCCTGAAAAAGTGGTCAGACACCTCATTCAACATGATGTTTTTATTGTTGAAAAGGTACTCCCTATTGGAACAAAGATTACAGAGTCATTCTATCAAGCTCGCAAGTTGACATATGATCTTGGTTTTACATATGATACCATTGATGCGTGCCGCAATAATTATATGTTGTTCAGAAAAGAGAATGCGTAATTAAATAATTGTAATATTTTCTATACATCAAGCTGGAAGGCCAATGAGATTAATCAAGGTAGTTAGATTCTTCCTGAATGAGTCTTGAATAAAGGAATACAATTTGTCGCTAAGCAGATGCATTATTTTCCACTTAAACTGAGACTAAAGATATTCTTCATGTCAGCAAAAATTGCTAAATTTATGACTTGGAATTCAGAGAGAAACAAAGAGGTTGATAAATTAACTCACCCGGTAGATTCTTTTTCATGGAAAGAGTTTGATCAAAGACACCCAAACGTTTCCAAGGATGATCGTAATGTTTGACTGGGTTTGGCAGTAGATGGTTTTAACCCATTTAGGTCCATGGTTGGTGCAACACATAGTACGTGGCCAGTGGTGTTGGTTCCAAACAACCTTCTTCTATGGGTATGTATGAAACAACCATTTTTGTTACTATCAATTATATTTGATGGACTGAGGGGACCTGGCGATAAAATTGATGTTTATATGAAACCTTTGATTGACGATCTGCAAGAATTTTGGGTTGATGGTGTAATGACTTTTGAATCTGCAGCTAAGGAAATGTTTAGACTCTAGGCCGCTTTATTATGGACAATTAATGATTTCCTGACTTATACTAACTTATCAGGTTTGAGTAAAAAGGATAATTCATTTAACCTTTATGTAATAAGAGTAAGAAATCTACAGGGCTTAAGCACGGTAAAAAATGGTCATATCTTGGTCACGAAAACTTTTTTCCTCCATTGCATAGGTTCAGAAAAGACCATGTGTCGTTTGATTAGAATAAAGAGTATGACCCATCTCCAGAAATACTGTCTGGGGTTCAAATTTGTGCACAACAAGATCAAGAAAAACATCCATACAATGTATGATTTTCATGATTTATTAGCTCCTACATTGCCTTATTTTCCTTCCACAAATAGATAATGCAGTCATAATTGGAAGAAATAAAGTATTTTTTTTTTGATTTTTCTTATTTGAAATATAATATTTTAATACATAGTTTGGATGTGATGCACATTGAAAAAAATTTATGTGATCATATATTGTGCACCATTTTAGGTGTATTGGAGAAATCAAATGATAATTCTAATGCTCGAAATTATTTTCAAGAAATGGGATTGAGAAAACCTTTACATTTACAACTTGGTGAAGCTAATCGGGCATACATGCCTGCTGCACAGTAGACAATGAGTAAAAAAGAGAAACAAACATTTCTATCAATTTTGAATACCGTTAAGGTTCCAGATGGTCATTGATCAAATATTTCAAAGCATGTCAATATGACGATCATGACATTATAGGGGTTGAAAAGTCATTATAATCATCTTCTTCTTCAACAGTTAATTCCTATAACAATTCGTGATTTCTTACCCACCCAGGTTATTGAGCCGTTGATTGATGTTTCTAATTTTTTTAGACAGCTCTTTTCATGAAATCACCGTATTGGAGATTTGAAAAGGAAAGAGGATATGATTGTACTTGCACTATGTCACTTAGAGAAACTATTCCCACTATCTTTTTTTTATATCATGGTTCACATGACTATGCATTTAACAGGGGAAGTCATTGTTGGCAGTCCCGTGCAATTCAGGAGGATGTATCCAATAGGGCGATATATAAATAAATTGAAATAGTATGTGTGCAACAAATCTTTTCTGGATGCTTCAATTTCCATGTGATATTTAATGGATGAGTGTACAAATTTCGATACTTCATATATTGATGAGTTTGAAACAAAAATAGATAAACCCTCCCAGAATGATGAGGGTCTAATTAGAGAAGGAATAACCATTGATATGCACAACTATGAGTGGGTTTAATGTCATTGATATGTTTTGTTCAACACTCCATCAGTTATGTTATTTATATAGTATGATTCATTGTTTATGTGTCTTCTATTTCTATATTTATTTTATTTCTTAACTTTTATTGTGTTGTGATTTCAGACACATATCATTGATTTGAAATGTCAAAGGCCTCATGCAACTGACTATCAAATCCAAAAACACCATTTCAGAACATTTCATGAGTGATTCAAGACTCATGTCCATACAAATAATTGCATTAATATTTTTATAGTGAAATTAGTTTTATTTTCACAATCCTTTATCCATTGAACTATGTGAAATTTTCATATTCAAAAGATGTGTGATTTAAGTACCCATAATGTGAGCAAAGAACTCAACCAACTAGTCGATGGACCATTTATTACAGCTTATCTCTATAAGTCTTTGTTTGCTAACAGATTCTGATTTCGTATTAGCAATGTTAACATGAATCGAGCCACACAAAATAGTGGCGTTGGTTATTCTTTTGTTGGTGCGGGTTATTATTATGTATTTCTGAGGGATATTATTGAGGTTATTTATGGTCGTGGATTAAAACACATATTTTTATGGGGTGATATGGTCGATCCGGTTCGTGGAATGAAATTTGATAACTTCCAATTTTATTCAGTAATCATTAACAATATTCTATATAAATATGACCGAGTAAGCAATGAGCCTTTCATATTGGCATCACAGGAAGAGAAAGCTTACTTTGTCAGCATTTATTCTAATTGGAATGTTGTGGTGAAAATGTATAGAAGAGGGGTGTTTCTGATTGATCAAAAGGAACCTAATGTTGTTGCATTTCCATATCAAACACTTGACCCAACAATAGTAGTTGTATGAGATGAAGATATACAATGGGCCAAAGAGTCAATTGAAGGAGATAAGATAGACTTTCATGATTAGATAAAATTGTAATTATTTCCCCATGTTGTTTGTTGAAATATTTATGATTTATATATGTATAAAAAATTGTTTGATTTATCAATATTTTTTTTAATGTAGGTATGTCATAGGGTGATCAGAGTGGTTCACTTGATGTTATCAGTATGTATGTTTTCATTTTTTTATATTAATTGATTGTAATTTTCTTTGTTTATTTCCATAAATGTTTCTAATTTTTAATTAAAAAATCAGTTATATTGTAAATGAATTATGAATTTGTGTTTATTATGATCTAGTGCGTCTTCTAGTAAACGCAGAGGTCCTAGTAAGGGGTTTCAATCCTGGAACTCTGGAGCCTGATTGGATGTGTTATTTGATGACACATTCCACCCAGTTGGAGAAGGTTCTGTTGTATTGATTCATCAGTTTGAACATATGATATGAGACCCACATAGATTCCCTCTGAAGACTCATGATTGGACTACTTTCCCCTAGTATATGATTGATAGGTAATGGGGTAGGTTTAGGTAAATTCAATGTTTAATTTTTCTTGATATTGTTTTTATTATTGTTGAATCTACTTGCTATTTTTTTACAGGATAATTTGACATCTTGTCCAGATGAGTTTTAAGCTATATGTATGGCCAAATTCTGAAAATTATGGAATAATTACAAGAGAAGGGTTAAGAGATATCATTGGATACCATTTGATGGTGTGCCAGACATTCTACAATGAGTCCCTCTGGGTATTCTTCCCATGTAGTTGTAGGATTTGGTTTCATTTTGGTCATGTGAGGAAAGGATGGAAAGATTTATTTCATTTAATCTATAAATTACTAATTTTTCATATGTCTATTAACTGAATACATTGAATGTAGACCGATTATGCTCGTCATTCACGTAATCGGGCGATGCAGGGCTCACCTTCCAGGCTTGGAACTCGACATGTGTCACAGATCAGACATGATGTAAGTTTAGAAATTACTATTCATTCATATATTAAAAATATTGTAGTATAACATGGAGAATCCATTTATTATAGTTAAACCAAATAGGTGAGATGATCAATTGGATGTCCATATGGGTGAGGACTCAAAGGGCGGGAGATCTTGATGTTATCGGTGTTATAATAAAAAAAATATTTACTAATAAATGTATTTTTATTTTATAAAAAATATTCATATTAGTTCATTGATTCATTATATGCTACAAGATTAGTTTGACTCTCAGTTAATAGAGTTTCCAAAGGAGAAACATCATAATATTGTGCATGGAGATGAGATATTTCAACGTGTCGTGGGGCGTAACGGTCTTGGATATTCCTTGACTTATGGTGGTGGTGTCCCATGACATGCATTTGTTAGAGTAGAGGTGATGGGTGCATGAAGAGATGCTGGGATGCGCAAACAGGCTGAGATAGATACTTCCATGAAGGCTATGCAACAGAACATAGATGCACAGTTTCAGCAGTTATGTGCAGATTATGAGGAGATATTATCACAGATATCAGGATGTATCAATGAAGTGACGACGCAAAATCTTGTTGATGGTACCCAAGTGTCATCACAGGTGAAAAATAAAACAAACCATACTCATATTGACTTCTATTGATATATGTTTAAGATAAACAATATTGATTTATATTATAGGCTCCGAATATAGCCGGTGGACATCGTAGTGATATTGGTGATCCATATGAGGATGAACATGCATGAGGTAATTTACATTACCATTTTAATATCATAAATGAATTAGGAATTAATAATTATTCTAAAAAATGTATGTTTATTTACACGTATGTGATTTATTGTTTTAATTATTGTGATTTAATTCATTATTTTAAAGTTTATATGATGGTTAATTATGATATATTACATAAAACATCAATTTATTAACACGACAAAAACCGGCGAGTGAATTGTAAAATGGTCAGGTAGACGACACTTCAATCAGACGTGCGGTTTGCGTGGTACTCTTCAATACATCTAAGCTCCATGATGCTATTTTTTAGTCAGTCGTTATTCAAATTTAGTGCAGTTTATCCTCATTTATAAAGATTTCTCTCTTGACCAACTCTCCTTGAGTTTTATGTTTCAATGCTCTGCCTATCATGCTTAGATAGATGGTTGGTCTTACAAGACTATCCAAACTCTAGAGGTTATGCTAAAATTTTATTTGATGGAATTTCAAGGAAGTTGGGATCCACACCTCTCATTGGTAGAGTTCTCATATTACCTCAATTTTCTTTCTAGTATTAAGATTGAACCATAAGGGGCTATATATTGGAAGAGATGTAGGACTCCAATATGCTTGGATGAAATTTCAGAGAGGAAATAGATATGGCTTGACATTGTCCAAGAATCGATGGAGAAGGTTCAATCCATTAAGCGACATGTGAAGTAAAAAAAGTTTACATAAGAGATATGTATATAATCGCGATGTGTATGCGGAGATAACATGTCAATCAGACGTGCAATTTGCATGGTATGGCTGAATATGTGTGTTTCAGGGTTTGTCATGCTTGAAAAAGGTGCGTGGGGTGGTCAAACCGGCCGAATGACCTCCAAATTCCATGAAATCAAGAGACAAAAACCTGCGAGCGAATTTTGAAATGGTCAGGTAGACAACATTTCAATTAGAGGTGTCGTGTGACCGCGGTGACCGAAAACGCAGTTCTGGTGCCATAAACGACCAAAATAGGGGTTTAACAGTCAAATTCATACTGAACAAAATCATAATGACTTGAAATCATAGTAAAACACTCTGATTATTATCCGTGACATGTACACGAAAATGACATGTCAATAGGACGTGTGGTTTGCGTGGTATGGTTGAATATGTGTGTTTTCAGGGTTTGGGGCGCTTGAAAAAGGAACCTGGGGTGGTCAAAACCAGTCGAACGACCTCGGAATGTGATGAAATCAGGCAAAAACAACCAGAGAGTGAATTGTGAAATGGTCGGGTAGACAACACGTAATTCAGAGGTGGCGTTTGACCGCGATGACCTAAAACATACTTCTGGTGCCATAAATAACTAAAACAGGCATCTAACACTCAAATGCATACCGAACGACATCCGAATGACTAAAACTCATAGTAAAACATTATAATTATTATCTTTGACATGTACGCGGATAAGGAACGTCAATCAGACGTGTGTTTTTGCGTGGTACGGCTGTATATGTATTTTTTTAAGGTGTTTGGTGCGCTTGAAAAGGTAAGTGGGGTGGTCAAAACCGACTGAACGACCTCGGAATGAGATGAAATTAGGTGAAGACAACTTTAGATTGAGTTGTGAAATGGTTGGGCAGACCACTCATCAATTGGAGGTGTCGTGTGATCGCGGTGATAGAAAACGTAGTTTTTGGTGCCATAAACGACCAAAACATGTGTCTAACGGTTATGTGCATACCAAAAAACAACGGAATGACTTGAAATCACAAGAAAAAATTCTAATAAATTTTTGTGACGTGTACATAGAGATCGAACGTCAGTCAGACGTGTGGTTTTCACTATACGACATAATATGCGTGTTTTCGGTGTTTAGTGCACTTGAGAAATGTGCGTGGGGTGGTCAAAACTAGCCGACTGACCTCGGAATGCGATGAAATCAAGCGACAACAACCGGAGAATTAATTGTGAAATGGCCAGGCAGACCACGCGTCAATTGGAGGTGTCGTGCGATTGCAGTTGCCGAAAAATCACTTCTGGTGCTATAAACGACCAAAATAGGCATGTAACAATCAAATGCATACCGAACGACATCGGAATTACTTGAAATAATATGAAAAAATTCTAATTATTTTCCATGATGTGTACGTAGAGACAACACGTCAATCGAATGTGCTTTTTGCACGGTACGGCTGAATATGTGTGTTATCGGTGTTTGTCGCGCTTGAGAAAGGTGTGTGGGGTGGTCAAAATTAGTAGAAAGACCTCGAAACCCGATGAAATTAGGCGAAAACAAAATTATAATGAATTTTGAAATGGTCGGGTAGACCACACGTCAATCAAAGGTGTCATTTGACTGCGGTGACCGAAAATGCAGTTTTGTTGCCATACATGAAGAAAACAGGCATCTAATGGTCAAATGCATACTGAACAACATCATAATAACTTTAAATCACAGGAAAAAATTCTAATTTTTTTTCGTGATGTGTACGTGGAGATGACATGTCAATCGGATGTGCGGTTTGCACGGTACGGCTGAATATGTGTGTTTTTTGGGTGTTTGGCGCGCTTGAGAATGGTGTGTGTGGTGGTCAAAACCGGACGAACGACCTCAAAATGTGATGAAATTAAGACAAAAAAACTGAAGAGAGAACTGTGAAATGGTTGGGCAGACCACACATCAATCGGAGGTTTTGTGTGACCGCGGTGATCAAAAATGTACTTCTTGTGCCATAAACGACCAAAACAGGTGTGTAACGGTCACATGCATACCGAATGACATCATAATGACTTGAAATCATAGGAAAACATTATAATTATTATCTGTGATATGTACATATTAATGGCATGTCAATCGGATGTGCGGTTTTCCCGGTACTGATGAATATTATTGTTTTTGGTGTTTATAGCGCTTGAGAAAGGTGTGTGGGGTTGACAAAACTAGCAGAACGAGCTCTGAATGCTATGAAATCAAGCGACAACAACTGGAGAGTGAATTGTGAAATTTTCGGTTAGACCACAAGTCATTCTAAGGTGTCATGTGACCGCGGTGATAGAAAACGCACTTCTGGTTCCATAAACGACAAAAATAGGCAACAAATGCATATCGAATGACATTAGAATGACTTGAAATCACACGATAACAATCTAATTATTATTCGAGATGTGTACGCGAATATGTAATGTCAATGGGATGTGTGGTTTGGGTTTTACGGCTGAATATGTGTGTTTTTGGAGTTTGGCGTGCTTGACAAAAGTGCGTGTGGTGGTCAAAATAGGGTGAATGACCTCGAAGTGGCATGAAATCAGGTGACAAAAACTAGTGAGTGAATTTTGAAATGGTTGGGCAGAAAACACATCAATCAGAGGTTTAGTGTGACCATGGTGACCGAAAACGCAGTTCCGTTGCTATAAATGACCAAAACAAATGTCAAATGGTCAAATGCATAATGAATGAAATCAGAATGACTTTCAATCAGATGAAAACATTCTAATTATTTTACATGACGTGTACGCGGAGACGGAACGTCAAGCGGACATTTGGTTTGCATGGTACGATAGAATATGTGTGATTTTGGTGTATGGCGTGCTTGAGAAAGGTGTGTGGGGTGGTCAAAACTGACCGAACAACCTCAAAATGGCATGAAATCAGACGAAAACAGCTGGAGAGTGAATTTTGAAATGGTTGGGTAGACGACACGTCAATTAGAGGTGTTGTGTGACCGCGGTGACCGAAAACGCAGTTCTGGTGCTATAAACTAACAAAACATATTTCTAATGGTAAAATTTATATGAAAGAAACCAGAATGACTTGAAATCATATGAAAACATTCTAATTGATTTTTGTGATGTGTACGCAGAGACGACACATCAATCGGACATGCGGTTTGCGTGGTAAGGCTGGATATGTGTGTTTTTTATGTTTGGCGCACTTGAGAAAGGTGTGGGGGGTGGTCAAAACTGGCCGAACGACCTCAGAATGTGATGAAATATGGTGACAACAATTGGAGAGTAAATTGTAAAATAGTCGGGTAGACCACATGTCATTCAGAGGTGTTGTGTGACCGCGGTGACCAAAAATGAACTTCCAGTGGCATAAATGACCGAAACACATGTCTAACGGTCAAATGCATACCAAAAGACATCAAAAAGACTTGAAATCACAATAAAATATTCTAATTATTACTTGTGACGTGTATGTGGAGATGACACATAAATCAGATGTGCGGTTTGAGTGGTACAGCTAAATATGTGTTTTTCAGACTTTGGCATGCTTGACAATGGTGCATGGGGTTGTCAAAACCAGCTAAACGACCTCAGAATGACATTAAATCAGAAGACAACAACCGGAGAGTGAATTTTGAAATGGTCGGGCATACGACACATCAATCAGATGTTTCATGTGACCGTGGTGACTGAAAACGCAGTTCTAGTGCCCTAAACGACCAAAACAGGCTTGTAACTGTAAAATGCATACCGAATGACATCGGATGACTTGAAATAATAGTACAACATTTTAATTATTATCTATGATGTGTACGCAAAAACTTCAAATCAATTAGATGTGCAGTTCGCACGGTGCGGCTGAATATGTGTGTTTTTGGTGTTCGGTGCGCTTGAGAAAGGTGCATAGGATGGTCAAAACTGGCCGAACGACCTCAGAATGGGATGAAATCAGGTGACAACAACCGGGGAGTTAATTGTAAAATGGTTTGGCTGATGACAGGTCAATCGAAGGGGTTGTGTGACCGTGGTGACCGAAAACGCACTTCTGGAGCCAAAAACGACAAAAACAGGCATCTAACTGTCAAATGCATACTAAAAGACATCAGAATGACTTGAAATCACATGAAATCATTCTAATTATTGTCTATGACATGTACGCAAAGAAGAAACATCAATCAGACATGCGGTTTGCATGGTATGGCTGAATATGTGTTTTTTCGGTGTTTGGAGCATTTGAGAAAGGTTCGTGGGGTGGTCAAAACTGGCCGAACGAGCTCAGAATGCCATTAAATCAGGCCGCAATAACCGAAGAGAAAATTTTGGAATGGTCGAGAGACGAAAAATCAATTAGAGGTTTTGTGTGACCATGGTGACCGAAAACGCACTTCTGGTGCCATAAACGACAAAACAGGCGTCTAACATTCAAATGCATACCAAATGACATCGGGATGACTTGAACCCACAGGAAAACAATCTAATTATTATCCATGATGTGTGACATCATAGGACATATCAATCGGAAATGTGGTCTGATTATAATCATAGAATTAATGATTTCGCATTTTTAAAATGGTATTCAAAATTATTAATATATTTTCTAAATCAAATACTTTCGATCTCTTATAGTATGTTTGAATTTAAATACATGTTTTTGCATTTATATTATTTGATTGGATTTTTTTTTCGATATTAATTTATTTATTAAATTTGTTTATGTAGTTATATTCGATGATGGATGTGCAAGTATGGAAGACGAAAAGCTGAAGAGATTTATGCGCGTATGAGTTTAGATATTTTGGAAAAGTTTTTTTTATGATTTTGAAATATAGGGGTTTTTATCGTATTGCAGGCACTTTTTCTAAAAAAATCAAAAAGGCTATAGTGACCGCTATTTGGGAGTCCCTATAGGTGATATCTGTGATGCCTATAGCAACCTCCATTTGGCGGTCGCTATAGCCAAATCCAAAATGGGCTATAGCGTCTGCTAAATAGAGGACGTTTTAGGTGCCACCGATATCACCTATAGAGATCACCATTTGGCAGTCGTTATAGTCCATGTAGGTTCATCTAAAATGTGTAGGACCCTGGGACACCCTGAGAGGGGAGGGGTGAATCAGGGTGTCATCTTTTTCTTTTAAAACCAAGGATCTTGTTCCCATGTTGGTAGGAACTAGTTAAACCTATATGATGGATATGATCAGTAATGAAACATTCACATGCAAAGAGATGACACATCAATTTTTACTTGGTTTACCACTAAGGGATATGTACAAGGAGCATATGCCGACAGGTTTTCAGTCGTAACAAATTCCACTATTCTTCACTAGTTGTGGATTATAATGGTTCATGTTCAGTTACTCTATCCCAGCCTCACTACCTTTACAAAGGTTCAGGGATAGCTCACTGCGTCCCTTGGGTCACTCCCGTTGACTCCCCCTGGCTCACTGCCTTTAGTGAAGTCCCACTCAGTTTATAGACATGAAGGTCTCTTCAATAGATTTACATTGAAGTCTTTGTCTCTTGTTCAGCCTGAGACAATTCTTGCATCAGAGTACTGAGTTGATGCTCTATTGTATTCAATCTTCTTATGAAGTGCAATAATTGAATGCACTAAATCTTCTTCTTCTCTCCCTTTTATTCCCAATACTGACACCTGAGTGTAATGATATATTTCCCTCTTTCTATGCAGATATAAGTTTAGTTGCACGAACCGTTCTTCTTCTCTTCGCAAAGCACAACGATAGTGTTAAACACTAGTCATGTTTGTGTGGTACCACTTCTCTTCACAAAACCAAATTGTCCAATGTCCTTCCGTCCTCCGAAATGAATACATAATCTATGGAACTAAAGGTATTGAGCAATCTTTCAGCTTTCGTGCAGCTCCAAAAAGACAGGCGTACTCTAACAGCACCTGGTGCTCTTCCCCAAGACTAGTATGCAAGTTTCAAGACCGGCGCGCAAGTCACTTGCACGGTACAAATTCATCACGCAGGTGACACCAACCCACTTGTGCGACACTGCCTCCTTCAACTCCAAACTTTCAGGACCGAACTCCTTTAAATACCAAACCACTTTGGACGTCCAACCAACAACTGGCGCACAACCTCTACTTGTGTGGCCCAACTACCACTTGGGTGGCTCAACCACCTGATCTACGAGAGCTTGAACAATCTCTAAGTATTGAATTCTGTACCGAATGAGGAGGGGTGCTCCTCTATTTATAGGCATTCGGATACCCTGAGTGGAGGCACGCAAGCCTTTCCTCGACATGCATGTTTCGACGCGTAGGACCATCCGCCCATGTCTTTGTCAAGCTGCTCACGTGCACGACCACACGAATACTTGTGCTACCTTCTTTCCTTTTCCATATTTTGAAGTTCTGATCTTGAAAAAAAATAGGTGTGAAAGTTTCCAATCCTCCTAGGCACCGGCACAAAAGTCTCTTCACGGCACGCAGGTCACTTGCGTGACCAACCCAATACTTGCATGACCCTCTTTCCTTTTCCATTTTCCATGTTCTGATCTTGAAAAATACTAGGCACGCAGATTCCCTTTTCTTCAAATACACGGCGTGCAAGTCTCTTTGCCAAAACCACTTTTCTCCATTTGTCCATTTTCAGGCCCAAAAATTTGGCAAACACTGGGAAACTGTGCCACCTTGTATCTTCTCTTTTTGTACCACCTATAGATCATCCATTCCTTTGTCGACATTATTGAATAAAACATGGATCGTTAACCACAACCCTTGAACTCAACGTGCCACCATGGAATCCCCTTTGTCAACAAATTTGTATGTCATTTTTTTGCTTTGTCAACAAGCATGATCACCTCAAAAACACTTCTTTTCATTGATTTGTATCGCTCAGCAACTCTTCTTCTTTCAACACAAACTCTACTATCATGATATATATCCATTGATAGATCAGCTTTAGCATCATCATATTTGGATACAATGTGAAGTGCATGGCCATCTCAGAATTCCAATCCCTCGCGTATTGTCTTCTTCTTTAACCGTCATTCTCTACTTCATGCAAAACTTATGATTCAATTCTTAAAGAAGTCTCTTGGATGGTTCTCATGCAATCATGAAGAAGTTCATGGTCTTTATCAAATCACCATTCTTCTTTAATCATCCTCATATGGATTATACCTCACATTCTTCACTGTTGTAGACAATGTGTCACCTTTGACACATGTTCTTTGAAATTATGATCAGTACAACAATCATCTGAATTTCCATTCCTCCATTTCATTGGAGTACTTCTTGATCTCTTTAATTTTGATCTTAATTGACAAATATTGACAAAAAATACAACCATATACACAAAGTGGTCCCAAATATCTCCCCCTTTGTATTTTGTTGTCAATACCTTACATATCTTCTGAAAATAATTCGTCAATGTCAAAATGAAAATCTTCTCTTCACTAAACTTTCTGTTCAAACTTTCATTTCACTTTCTCTCCCCCTTATTGAAAAGAAATACAAAGATCATGATAGGGAGGGTATCAATCTACACTTAAGAAATGTTTCATTAATAATTTCACTCTAAGTCTAGTGGAGCAATGCTCGATGTATAAAACAAGAGGATTTGATTTAGACAATAAGGTTGTCCATTATTCACAGATCATGATACCACATGAGATGAGAACTAATGTACTTTGTCTTAAAGGGTTTTACACTTTCATTTTAGGTTAAAGAAATAAAATGTTATAGGGAATAATAAACCAGAAACTCTTGCACTCACATCAGTAAACATATCAAAAACATTCAAGTTTAATTGGTAAGATAAGTGGCCTTGGGGAAATTCTATTCTTCTTATGTCACTGATCAATTCAGTTACTCCCCCTTTGTAGAATGATCTTTGTTCTCAGTAACCAAGGTTCAGAGATTGTGAAATGATATACCTTCTCCAATGATATGTTCTTAAAGAAATTTACGGAGAAATTTTCATTTAATGCAAGATGGAGTTGATACTGATTGAAACAATGATTTTGGAAGCTTCTTCATTTTTCTCCCCCTTAAGGGAAACGCTCCTCATTATCTTCATCAAGAGTGATCCTTCATCATCTTAATAATTTAATATCAATTGAATAATCTTCCAAGGATGGAAATTTCATTAGATTAGCTATCAAGAGTTGACAGCATTCATTACTTCTCAGGTTCTCCCCCTGAGAGCTTGCTTCACCTTCAATTCCCTGCACTATTAGCACAAATACAAAAAAAAAATGATTAATAGAATAAGTTGGTTCCTCCTTGCTTCATCAACATGAGCTGCATAGTTGAGGTTCTTTTCTCAATTAAGTTCCTCTGTTCACTCCAACCTTTATGCCTACACATTTGAACATATGTTTGGATATGTGTTGAAGTGGCATGTCTCTCTTCACATTCTCTTATTCTTTGTGTGGATAATTTTTATGCTTAATAACCCTCTTGAATGATACATACTTACTACTTTTAAGGAAAACTTATTTATCTAGTATTTCTATTAGACAACCGTTTGCAATGTGACCAGATTTCATGCATCTCTCACACATAACTTCTTTGCCACATGTGTTTCTCTTGGTTTACAATCTCTCATGCACTATATCTTCATCATGTGAAAGTTTTTCTTTTCCTTTATCAATAGACTTGGTCTTTTCATCTTTAAGTTTCCTCATTCTTTTGAAATATTTTATCCAGATGACCAATATGTCATTTGGAACTATTGAAGCTGGTTTGGATCTTCCACATGGGTTCAGATGAGTTTCATCCCACAGAGTTTTTCTTTTGGATGAATGACCCTTCAATTTCATGGATCTAAAATCATGGGCCTTCTCAGCTTCCCTACATGAGATCTTCTTGGGGAAATATGTGTTAAAAATATTCTTCTGATTTCTTCCCAAGGTACTTGATTCATACGTAGATATAATCAGAGGACTTCTTTTCTTATCAATAGTGAAAGCATGTTGAGATGGTCATGTACCTACCTTGTGACCACTGCCGTTGCATACATCATAGATGTTATCAAGAATTCCAAATATTTTTGTTGTAAACAAATGCTTCTGGACCTGCAGATGTTTCTTCTTCTTCTCTAGATTTCTTCCCTTTGATATAGGCTTTCTTTGTGCTTTTCCATTAAAGGGATTGTACCAAAAATTCAGTACACAATTCCCAAATCTGTTACAACAATAACATTGACCCACAAATCTTTTCTTCTTTGTATCTTCTGTATGAGGTTGTTGGGCCTTATTCTTAATTTTTTGTTCTCTATTTGAGGATCCAACTTCCTTTTTTTTATTCCCATTCACCCTAGCCATGGTGGTAGGTTTCTTCTCTACAACTTTCCTCATCCATACTTGTTTAGAGTTTTTCTACCAGCCTGCACTGATTTTGGGAACGTATTTAGAAACATGAGTACAAGATGGTTTGGATGTTACCTTCACTTTCTTAGTTTCTTTTGATAGATCAATGATTCAATTCATGATCTTCTTGTCACATGTTAGAGGTGTTTTGGATTAAGCATCCTCCATTGTGTTTTGAGTGGCAACAGATATTGTTTCTTGATATGGATAATCAAGAGTTGTCATAATCTTCTTGTCACATGTTGGAGGTATTTCAGCTTTAGTATACTCCAATGAACATTGAGTACTAGCATCTCCTGTTTCATTCTTTTGTGAAGTTTCAATATGGGTCTTCTCAAGATCTGTCAATTGGGATTCTAATTTTTGACTTTCAATATTGAGGATGATCTTCTGGTCTTTAATCATGGTCATCATCTCTTCACAAGTCTTCTTCAATCTTTCAACCACATCTTCAGGCGTCTTAACTTTGTTTTGTAACAAGGAGTCAAGTTCCTTGAATCTCTTGGAAGTTTCTTCAAAAAAAAAACTCTTGACTCCATTTCTCTTCTTCATCTCAGCTTTAAGTGCATGGATCTTTTATTTTAGAGTCTTATTGACTTCCTCTTTTTCTTCAAAGAATTTAATCTGTCTGGTGAGCTTTAAACATTCAATAATTTTTACTTCCAATCCCATTCCCCAATTATCAGTTTCTCATTCCAATTGATTGATCTCAGCCTGCATGCATTGAAATATTCTAAAAATAGGATCAACTCTTTCTTCAGTAATATCATGCAGAAATATTATTAATTTCTCCTGATCACTTGCGATAGAAGTGTCTTCCAATACTGTTATAGAATCACGAGCCACAAGCTCGATACTTTCCAAGCCATATATTTCTTCATTATTGGAAGGGAAAGGAGAACTAGATACTACATCTTATTTGGATATCATGGACTTCTTCATCTACTTCTTCTCTTTATTTTTCCTATTTGTCATGGTCTTGCTGGATGTAGGATTCTGCTTAGAAATGATTGAGTCATTATCAAGACTTCTCTTCATTTTTGAATTTAGGAAAGAAACTCAAATCCTCTTATGAATAAGATTACTGTATAGTATCTAACATATGTGAACCTCCCTCTGATACCACTTGTAGGACCCCGGGACACCCTGAGAGGGGAGGGGTGAATCAGGGTGCCAACGTTTTCTTTTAAAACCAAGGATCTTTTTCCTACGTTGGTAGTAACTAGGTAAACCTGTATGACGGATATGATTAGTAATGAAACATTCACATTAAAAGAGATGACACATCAATTTTTACTTGGTTCACCACTAAGGGCTACGTCCAAGGAGAATACGCCGACAGGTTATCGGTCGTACCAAATTCCACTATTCTTCACTAGTTTTGGATTACAATGGTTCGAGTACAGTCACTCTGTCCCAGGCTCACTGCCTTTACAAACGTTCAAGGATATCTCACTGCATCCCTTGGGTCACTCCTGTTGACTCCCCCTGGCTCACTGCCTTCGGTGCAGTCCCACTCAGTTTATAGACATGAAGGTCTCTTCAATAAATTTTCATTGAAGTCTTTGTCTCCTTTTCAGCATGAGACAATGCTTGCATCAGAGTACTGAGTTGATGCTCTTTTGTATTCAATCTTCTTATTTAGTGCAATAACTGAATGCACTAAATCTTCTTCTTCTCTTCCTTTGATTCCCAATACCGACACCTGAGTGTAATGATATATTTCCCTCTTTTTGTGCAGATCAGAGTTTAGTTTCATGAACCATTCTTCTTCTCTTCGCAAAGTACAATGAGAGTGTTAAACACCAGTCATGTGTGTGCGGTACAACTTCTCTTCACAATACCAAATTGTTCAGTGTTCTCCCATCTTCACAAATGAATACATAATCGTTTTCACTGAAGGTATCGAGCAATATTTCAGCTTTCGTGTAGCTCCAAAAAGACGGGCGTACTCCAACTGCACCTGGCGCTCTTCCCCAAGACCGGAGCGCAAGTTTCAAGACCGGCGCACAAGTCACTTGCGTGGTAGGGATTCGGCGCATAGGTGACACTAACCCACTTGCGCGAAACTGCCTCCTTCAAATCCAAACTTGCGCAACTCAATGCCTTTAAATCCCAAAGCACTTTGGACCCGCAACCAACAACCGGTGCACAACCTCTAGTTGCGCGTCCCAACTACCACTTGGGAAGCTCAACCACCTATGCAATGAGAGATCGGACAATCTATAAGTCTTGAACTCTGTACCGAATGAGGAGGGGTGCTCTTCTATTTATAGGAATTCAGATACCCTATGATGCAGTGCACACGTCTTTCCTCGGCATGCAGGTTTCGGCGCGCAGGTCCATCCGCCCAAGTCTTTGTCTCACAGCTCACTTGCGTGACCACACCAATACTTGCGCGACATTCTTTCCTTTTCCATATTTTGAGGTTCTGATCATGAAAAACAATAGGTGCGCAAGTTTCCAATCCTCCTAGGCACCAGCGCGCAAGTCTCTTCATGGCACGCATATCACTTGCGTGACCAACCCAATACTTTCACGACCCTCTTTCCTTTTCCATTTTTCCTTGTTATGATCTTGAAAAACACTAGGACCATAGGTTCCCTTTTCTTCAAGTAAACGGAGCGCAAGACTTTTTTCCAAAACCACTTTTCTCCATTTGTCGATTTTCTGGCCCAAAAATTTGGCAAACACTGAAAAACAGCACCACCTTGTATCTGCTCTTTTTGTACCGCCTCCAGATCATCCATTCCTTTGTCGATGTTCTTGAATAAAACATGGATCGTTAACCACATGCCTTGAACTCGACATGCCACCATGGAATCTCCTTTTTCAACAAATTTTTATGTCATTTGTTTGCTTTGTCAACAAGCATGATCACCTAAAAAACACTTCTTTTCGGTGATTTTTATCCTTCAACAACTCTTATTATTTCAACACAAACTCCACTATCATGATATATATCCTTTGATAGATCAGCTTTAGAATCATCATATTTGGATACAATGTGAAGTGCATGTCCATCTCAGAATTCCGATCCCTCGCGCATTGTCTTCTTCTTTAACCGTCATTCTCTACTTCATGAAAAACATGTGATTCAATTATTCAAGAAGTCTCTTGTATGGTTCTCATGCAATCATGAAGAAGTTCATGGTCTTCATCGAAAACCCCATTCTTCTTTAATCATCCTCATATGGATTATACCTCACATTCTTTCCTGTTGTAAACAATGTGTCACCTTTAACACATATTCTTTGAACTTATGATCAGTACAACAGTCATCTGAATTTCCATTCCTCCATTTCATTTGAGTACTTCTTGATCTCATTCAGTTTGATCCTCATTGACAACTATTGACAACAAATACAACCATATACACAAAGTTGTCCCAACACATTGACGACCATCCGACAGAGGCTATTAGCAACAACAATGGGCCTAAAGCATCCGCCATTCGGTAGAGGCTAGGTTGCCGCTAAATACCTCTAGAAAAGACTTTTGGCTATCTCTAAAGGCCTTTATTCTACTAGGAAGGGGGTTGGGTAGATATTGGAATATAAAAATTATTTTCTATGTTTAATAAATAGAGATTAAGATATATTTTTATAGGTAAGGGGATGATCACTCTTGAATTATTAAAAGTTTTAAATTAAAATAAATTTATATTAAATTATTAAATAGTCTTATTGGATAGTAAAATATACATTCATCTAATAGAATTTAGAAAATTAATGGCTACTTTGATATTTATTTCTTTTTGTTTTAACCCTTTTAACACCTACAATTTTATTATGTGATTTACAATTTTACTATAGAAATAATTACTATAACAAGTAAAATTAAAAACCGATGGATAATTAATGACATTTGGATATATAACACAACTAGTTGGGAAAATATTTGTCTTTTAGAAATTTTAATTAAATATTTTATAATATAAATTTGAATTATGTATATTTTGAAAATATTCATTACTCTGAAATTTTTACAAAACCATACCAACATTATTCCTTATATGAAACTATTTTATCAAATCAATAACATTTATAATTTATCTATAGAATTTGAGGATGATATCAAATATTTTAATTTATATTTATTTTATTTGTGGTTTTATCATTTATTTGACTCTTCCTTTAATAAAAATATTTCTGCATCATCATTGTGTCATAATTAAATTAAATTATTAAATGTATAAAAATTATAAATAAATTATCATTATATTGGTGATATTTTTAGAATTATATGAACTATTTATAGTGCATGATATCACTTATACAACCCAATTTAAAAAAAATTATTAATAAGGGTTATGTTTATACATCATTGTTTTTACATTAAATAAAATGTTATTTATGTCTCATTCACACAAAGGTGTCTTCTAAAGGCCCCAATTTTGGCCCAAGTAATTTAATGGTCAAAAAAACTCAACCAATAATATTAGGATGAGTGTTAGGGTAGTTTTATATTTTTATAATATTATTATTACCTTTAAATACCTGATTTACATTTAACTGTGGTAAATAAAATAAAAAAGATATGATTCCCCCAAAATTAATTTGATCATAATAGATACATATTTTCATACTTATAAAAACCATTTACGTACTTTTTTTAAATTCCAATTCATTTATGTGAATAAAATTAATTTAAAAATTTATCATATAGACGGATTGAGGAAAAATGTTTTTAATATAAAAACGTTCAAAATTTCACAACATTTTCATATACAATTTCAATTTTAAATTGACTCTAATGACCTATACTATAATAAATTATTAAAAATATTTAATTACACATTACAAAAAAAATTGATAAAATAACAATAAAAATAAATTAGATGAAAATTTATTTTTGAATTAAAACGTAGTATTTTAAACTATTTATTAAAACTTTAATTTTATAATAAAAAAACAAATATTCATCTAAATTATATTTTGATGCCATCTTTAGAAATAAGAATTTTATTTTTTAAAATAAAACAGATAAATGTTTCGAATAATATTTTTAAATTCTTTTCTCCCTCAATAGGAGAAAAAGTGCCTTTAAAAAAAATATTCCTTTTATTTTTAAAATTGAAGTTTCTTTTATATAATGTCTAAAGAGACACATAATATTATTTTTAAACAATAAACACAAATATATATATATATATATTCTGAATAAAATTTAAAAATAATTATTTTTAATTTATTAGTATAAAACACACTTATTTACATTTAATGAACATTTTAGTAAGACATTTCCTTTTAATTTTTAAAAAATGGGTTTACATTTAGTTTAAAGTGATGAGACTCCAAGGACATATATTTTAATTTGAAAAAAATCATATGTTAATTATTATTATTCATTCCTTCCAATCTATCGAATATGTTATCCTGGAAAAATTTAAATAATAATATTTTGTTGTTATTTTCAACTTGATGTGGTGTATCAGGTACACTATTTAACATACTCATTCTTTTTAAAAAACATATGATCTTCAATTTTATCCCAATTTGGAAATTTCATCATTGAAATTTTAATTCTAGTTCTTGAACCAAGGTGTGAATTTTCATAATACCATTATTTCTACCCCACATCAGAAAGAGGATTAATAAAACATTGACATTTAAAGAATAACATTATAGTATGAAGGTCACCTATGATCACACATACTAGGATGAAATTTAGGAAAACATAGATGTTAAATAAAATAATCATCATGTAATGATGTAGGGTGATAGAAAACATGATCTTGAAAAAGAAAACAACCATAAAGGCATAAATTTATGATTGGTTAAACTCTATTTGATTTCATTGAAGGCAAAGTGAAGGAATAATATTTTGTAAGATCCTTTTTCATTTAGTTGTGGAATTATTTTAATACATGTTCTAAGAACATAAAGAAATATATTTACTTGGATGTTGAGTTTTATCCCTTTATCAAATTACACCGTAAACTCTTTTTTGTCTATAAATGATGAGTATTCAAGATTAATTATTAATGATTGAATCATCTTCTATAGAATTTCATAATATAATAATGATTTAATATCTATTTCTTTTATAGTGAATAATTCAAAAACCATTATGGTTAGGATAATATGATATATTTCTACAAAATGAATAATCTTTTATGTGATAAGAAATCCATTATTCTCAAATATTTTTCATTGATACCCAATGTTAAACATAGACCATGAAACAAATAATTATCCTTAAAAATCATCAAAACAATCCAAACTAAGGTTGAAACCCAAAACTCAGAAGGATATGATCACATAGTCTTCCAAGTTAAATTTGAAAATTTATATCCAAATAACATCATTCAATCTTCATTCCTCATAAAAATATTTAATTTCCAAATTCACATATTCTACAAGATAGTTTAATCATTTCTATAAATAACCCAAATGTTCATAAGTCCACATTAATTTCAAAGATTTTTCAAAACTAAAATTCAACCATTACTCCTAAAATAAAATCCAATAGTATTCTTTTTACCATTATCATATAACATTCCCAAAATAGTGAACGTTATCCAAACTAACATTTATCACTTAATCCCCATATAATTTTCTAGTCCCATGGTTATCTATTCGATAAAATGTTTTTTTCCCAAAATCAACTTATTCCTAATCCAAAAACTCATTTAACTAAAAATGCAGTACTAACCTAGGACATCATGTAAGAAACTGGTAGGTAATGCACCCTTATTACCTTCATTTTTGGATTTGATTCCCATGACCATTTTTGATGTGATGGGTTTGTCACCAATCATACTATTTTTTTAACTATATAATCTATATAACACTCCCAAAACATGATAATGTCCTAAAAAATAACCATAACATGATTTAACCTCGACGGTTGTCTTATATATATCATTTTCATCCTAAGTCATAATCAATACACCATTATAATCCATGAAGTCTTATATATATTAACAATTATTATTTCCCCACATTATTATTAAATAAAAACATTCAAAAAATAAATAATTTTATACCTTGATCACAGTGTACTACTAGTTTTATCATCATTTTGTTCTCATAGATAGAAGCTCCATGAATTGAAATAATTATTTATAAATTATTCAAAATCAAAAACCTCATTTGTAAAAATACACCTTTTAAAACCTAGTTTGTATGAGTGTTTATTGAAAAATAGTCTTTGAAAATAATCTTGTATGATATATATTCCCAAAATATCTGATAAGACATGATTTTTATAAAATATTCAGGTCACGTTTCTTTAAATCTTTCAATCTGAGGCCCTTTTTAAATTCCATAATTATGTATCTAATTACTATATATAAAAAGAAAATATAAATAGGTTTCTTAAGGGTGTCCATATTCAAAAACTTTTTCAAAATCATATTATTTTTCATAATCATGTGATAGGGTAAAATATTTAAAAATGCCTCGATAATATTTAAATTTTGGAAATATGAGAATAATGGGAAAATAGGATTTCATTAGAAACACCCATTATCTGAAATGGTATCGAGGTATACATGTGGTGTTTGATATCTCAAAGAATTGTTTCCAAGAGAGTTGTATGTTGAAAAATGTTTTTGAAGAATAAAGTCATAAAAAATAGATAAGAATATTGTTTGCTATCTTCTTCCTTGAATTTTAGATGACATTCCTCAATATGAAAAAGTTCTAGAATAGTTATTTTTCAAAAATAATAGACATGGAAGCTTACCATATTTTTTACCAAACCTCCTAATCCCAAATTTTTTATAAACCATTCCATTGATATAAACATTAAGGCCCCAACCAAAAACATCACATATTCTTGAGATAAGTAATGAATTGAAATTTTGTATCTTATTAGGTTTATAATTCTAGGAAATTATACCATAACTATTCAATAAGAACACATATATTTCAATATATACAAATCAACTTAATATCATTTTTTATCGATATAAAAATATTCTAAAATAGAAAATCATTTTTTTCATGATAAAAATATTCATAACATTCATCTTGATACCCTTCTTTTTCTTACCCATCCTTAAAACCAATGGAAAAAATTTGAAAAACATGGGATGAGATTAAAAAGTATTTTATAGGATAAAAAAAAAGAAATAAACAGTTAGTCCAAGAATATAGTAATAATAATGAAAACATTTTTTCAAAATCATAATCTCCACCAATAAAACATAATCTACCTACCATAACTTAGGAAATCATAATATTACAGAAAGTCGTATTATCAATCATAAACCAAAAATTTATCTTGTGGAATACATGTCATAGTTACATTGTATCTTTCATAGAATCATAGGGAGTAACATTCATAGTTACATTTTTAATACCCATTATTGTTTATTCCCAAAATATCTTATGATAAATATTACTATTTTACTCCATCTCATTACACAATTCATTGGAGATATAACAATGGCCCACCCCCCTTATTTTATAATGGAAAAAATCATATACATAAACAACGCCCATGAACCATAACATAATAATAATATATAAAACAAAAAATAAAAGAATAAATGATAACGTAACCTTGAAATCACAAGATATCATTTAATTTTATTGATATAATCAATCGATTATCAAAACTATTTCCTACAACAAATGTATCTGAAAAATTAATATTGAATTAATTTTTATTTTAAAAACATTATGGCTTGTATAGGAATCCAAATATCAAATAACGGTCACATCAGAGCAAACATAATTTTCACACTATACATCAAAACAAAATTTATTTTTTCATTTAGTAAAAAAATCATAAAAAATATTACTTTTGAAAAAAATTTTACTTAAATTAAATGTAACAAGGTTGATTATACACCTTATAAAGAAGTTGGTGTATTACATAAAAATATTCCTTAATTAATAGAGATTGAGATGAAGTCTCTTACCTTGAATCTGACCCTTCACGTAAAATCTGTATCTTATATAATAATAAACATAGGTAAATTATTTAATTTCTTGAGAACATATTTCATGTTTATTATTAATTTTATAAATATTATTACCATTTTATAACAATTAAAAAATTATTTAAGTTCATGTTAGACGTTTTGACGATATTCAGAACTCGAGTCAATAATGAAATTAGTACGATGTCAATAGTCAATGGGGTCAAAATTACATCATATATAGAATATTATTCATGATTTAGTGATAAAATTATTAAATTAATTATAATTTTTAATTATACCATTAATTATTATTATAAAAATTTAACAATGTTATAATCAGGGGGACGGTAGGACGTATGTAGACATGAGTAACATTCTCATTTTTATTAATAATTAAAGAAATAAGGAAATTTTTATTTTATAATTACATAATTATTATAACAAAATTAATATAATTTTAATAATTTAAATAAAGTTATATATATTAAACAAGTGAAGTAGTGAATATTATCTAATAACATCGCTTCATGAAGGTGGTAGTTTACACCTATGCACAAGTGATGTTATAATTTTTATGTGAATGGAAAGTATAAAAATAATTGATATATTATTATCTTCAAAATAATAATATATAATTTATATTTCACATTATCATTAATTACATCCTTATAAATAGTCATGATAGATGGTTATGGAAAATAAATTATATCAGTTCATGGAGTTGATAGTTCACCCATACGCACATACGATTAATTTCTTTTTCCATTTGATATAAGTGGATATGAATTTATGTGACTATATTAAAATAATAAACTCTATGTATATTTAGGATACTAGAGTAATTATCTCATCATGGTTGTGGGATATTTTAAAGATGTGTAAGAGAAAACAAAATAGAAATGCTAAAATAAAATCATTACCTCTCCTTCAGATGATCCTCTTTCTTAACACCTTAATATCTATATTTATGGAGTTATGACTAAAATTAGGTCTCAATAATTTGGTTAGGGAATCTAGAAATGCTTTTTTGTAGAGATTGAGCTATACAAAGGGGTCTTGAAGTGTATTAAATAAAGAATAATAGTTTCTTTTTATAAAATAGGTGAGGGTCACTATTGCAATTATTAAAAGTATTAAATTAATTAAAATTCAGTTTATATTCCATATTGTTACATGTTGATTTAGTTAAAATATTATATATCTATGGGTCAATATTCATTAACTCAATAAAAATTATACACGTTATGGATATTTATTAATCCATATCATTATGTTTTAACAGTTTCAACTTGTTCCTTTTTAATAAGAAATTTACACATCGAGAGATAAAATAATTACCTTAACATATCAAACGTCCAATGAAGTGTCATTAATGACATTTGGATATATTAAAATACTATTTTTCTTAATTCTTTGATTTTTATAAATTTTAATTCCTTTAATTAAATATTTTATATTTTAAAACATGAATGATGTCAATTTTATCACTATTCATTAAATGACTTGTAAAAAAAAGAAAAACAAGACTTATCAAAGAAAATAAGTTAACTCATCAACAAAATGTCTAATTAATCCTAAAAAATTATTTTATGGCATCATGTATTTAATTGTATATTTATTTTAATATTATTAATATAATTTATTTGATTACTTTTTTAATAAATATATTACTGCATCATCATTGTGTCATATTAAAATTTAATTTTTTATAGTCTAAAAATTATAAATAAATTATCATGATTTATGTAACCATTATATATTTCTTATGATAATTTATAGTTGAATATATCAATTATATAACTTTATATTAATTTTATTTAATAATAATAGACATGATTATGTCACCTAGGTTTTCACATTAAATAAAATGTTATAAATATAATAATAACACCCACGTGGCTTCTAAAGGACAAAATATCATCCAATTTGTTTTATGGGCTGACAATAACTGTTATAATAATATTATGACAAGTTATATGGTAGTGTTATATTATTGTAATATTATTTTTACCATTAATTATCTGATTTACCTTTAACCAGCGGAAATAAAATAATACAGTTTCTACTTACAAAAAAACGTTACTATTAGATAATATTTTTTAGAAATATTATATAAAATTACTTATATTTTTTAATATTCTTTTCATAGAAGCGAATAAAATTACTTTTAATATTAATCCTGTTGGCAGACTGAGGAAACCATTTATCAATGAAAAAACATTGAAAAGTTCATAATGATTTTATATCCAATTTGAATACGAAAGTGATTCCTTTTAAAAACATTAGATTAAATGATAAAAACATTATGTAATTATATTTTATAAAAAATTAAAATGATAACCTATCAATACAAATAAATTATTTGAAAAAATAGTTTTGAATTAAAACACGGTATTTTTCAATATTCATTTAAATGTGAATTTTAATAGAAAAAACAAAATATTCAACTAACTAAATGTTGATGTCCTACATCCAAATAATATATTAAGTTTTTCAAATAAAACATATAATATTTTCAAAAACAATATTTAAAATGGGTTTGACATCAAAAGGTGGTAAAACTACATTTTTTTAAAAAAGACATATTCCATCCATAAAATTGAAATTGTTCTCATATAATGTCTAAAAAAACATAAGATAAATTTTATAAATTAGTTTGAATATTATAAATATATATATTTATTAATATAACCGTATAATACTAATTTATTAATTTATATTTATAAAACATATTTATTTACATTTAAATATCTTTTCAGTAAAATATTTCATTTTATTTAAAAAAAGGGTTTACATTATTTTTTAATTAATTTTTCACTAATAAATTAATTATACATGTAAAAAAATGATTTCTTATTTCAATTAATACTATTCATTACCACCAATACAATGAATAAGTTATGATAGAAACATTTAAATAATAATACTTGATTGTTCATTTAAACATTATATGGTGTATCATGTACGAAATTGAACATATTCATTATTTTTTTAAAACATGGGATGTTAAAATATGTTTCCCAAAACAATATAATATCATAATGTGTAACATGATTTTATTATTAATTTAATTTATTTCATTATCATTCATTATTGTGTGCTACAATTATTACATGATAATTTATTGATTATTATCCGTTGTATAAAAACACAAAGTTTTCATTATTTCATGGTCATCAAGGAAGTAAATTTGTATTGATTATATTTTCTGGTTACCATGAATATGTGACTATGTAAAGATAAAAATTTTATCATGATACAAAATTATTTCATCATATATTGATATATATTATTTGAATATATGACATTAACAAAAATAAAAAATACTTTTTGTTAAAAATCTATTTTATTTTATAAATTTATTTGAATTAAATAATAGATAATTAATATAATTTAAAAATGATAACTAATTATTTTTTTATTATATATATATATATTTAGTGTACCATGATTGTGTACTTTATAGTTATCCATATTATCCAATGTTAATATTGTTCCCACCATATGAAATTTTATATATTGATATAATTATTTTTCATACCTTATATATTAACATAATCAATTGTGGTTGTGTATATTGTTAATAAAGAAGTGGTTTTATAACTAAATTATGATTTAACATCCTTTAAGAAATACGTAACATCAATCTCGTCAGTTAAAACACTATAAATTCATATATGTTCCTTGTTGTGTGGCATATTATGTACTCAATTATTTTTTTTGAATAATATTGGAAAACCCATTATTATATCAATTCAACCATATAGAATTGTGAGTAAATGAGTTATATAATATAATATTAATAATATCTATGATGTCAAGATATATGTGATGTATTGGGAACACTAATTTCATATAGATACAAGTGATTCTTTTAGAAATATTTTTTAGACATGATATTATACTGATACATGTTTTTAATGGATATCATGAAATTTAACATTTTATCATGAGTAATATTATTTTTAAATTGATGTAATATTTAATTATGATTAACTGTTATGAATTAAAAATTATTTTCAAATTCTATAAAATCCTAAAACATCATTCATAAGAAAATTTTAGTAATGGTTTTTTTTGAAAACACAAATTATCACATTTGAGTAAGGATAAATGACTGTTTTAAATAATTAATTCTGAGCATGGTTTCACAAGTTTTAATTGTGTAGGCATAAAGTATAAAAAAACTTAATGAAAGTGTGATATTAAATTATATAATCTATAAATATTATATATCATAATATAAAAATAATAATTCTTAAAAAAATATGGATAAATTGTCATGTGGGATGACATATCATGATATTAATATATTAATAAATATTCAATATATATTTTAATGTTAATATGTTAAACCAAATAAAAGTATACACAGTAAAATTTTAAAACATTTATTATTAATAATTGAAATGGTTAGTGATTAATAATGTTATTATTTATATATAAAATTAACATTTAATATTCCATAACTAATATTTGCGATATAAATTCATTATAAATTAATTTTTTATTAATTTTCCATATAAATTTTAAAAATTCTAAGAAGCCCAATGAAATAGTTGGAGGAAAATAATCCATGGGAGCCAACATGCACCCATTGATAAATTAAATTAAATAATTATTTCACTTTGGAATAGTTAAGAATTAATACATGTCATTGAAACATAACATTAGAGTACGTGGATTTTCATTAATGATCATGAGATAAAGAACACATTTTTCAACAAAGAAAACATAGAGTTATGAAAATGACTATTTAGAACATCACTATCATTATAAGACTAATAATTTTTTGTAGAGATTGATTTATCAAGAATATTGATGATCGATATAGTGTGGATGGATTTTTTGAGGATTTTTTTTATTTTTATAATGTTATGACATTGTTATAATATATTGTATGCATAAAAACATATTTTTATAATATTATAGGATTTTTGGTGAAGAATAAAATCAATAATAAAATAATTTTATTATCAATGTTCTAGTGAAGATAGCCATTATTATATGAATTGGTTTATATATATTTGAAAAACTATTTCATATAGTGTAATAACTATTATATATGAGATGGAATATACTATAAGTTAAGAGTAGTGGTGATGATAAATAATGGTTTGGATGTTATTGTTGTATAGTGTCTATAGTTATAGGTTATTAGAGTGAACTTAATGATGAAATGGGACACAAAATATAGTGTATATTGTACTGGATTACGTGGTCGTGTAAATCAAGTAGGGTATGTTAAAATAGAGAGTTAAAATTTTTGCGAGGGTTTTTCTATTTTCATCCTAAGGTGTATCATAAAACATTGGGATAAAATAGTTTCCTATTACATTGTGAAATCCCTTGTGCTATCATGAATAATATAGATCATGTGACATGGGATGTTAATGTTGTATATATCATAGATAAATCCATAGTGGCTTGAAAAATAAAAAACCAAAATGGGATGATGGATTATGTGAAAATTGGATTACAAAAAACTTATGTTTTAAAGACTATATATATAGATCATGACGTTTATCATGTACTAATATAAACTAGTTTGGGTAATGGATATATATAAACAAAAAATAATCAACAGAGTAATTGTTGGAGTAATAGTCCAAGGAATTTATGAATCTGATTAATAAACAATGTTCTAATGTATTTTATGATTTAGTAGAAAATTATAGGAAATTTTGAATTTCAAAATGGATGATTAAATATAGATATGTAAAAGGTATAGTATTTCTCTAAGATATTAAAATGTTAACAAATAGCACACTATTTCATAGTGAGTATATTTTTTACTTCATGGTGAGTATAGATATATGAAAACAAAATATATTGTTTCAAATTTATTTCAATGTCGTATGGATAATGTTTTATTGAATTTATAATCTTGAATTGTCATTTTGAAAAAATTTATTCATATGATAAACATGATATAATCTCAACCCATGAAAGAAATATGATTTTTCCACAAAAACTATTAAATTTTTTAGGGTTTGAAATTCCATTTATAAATTGTTATTATAGTTCAATAATAATCTAAATAGGTGAATGAGAATCATGAAATATAGTTTTGAGAGAGGATGGGTTCATTTAGATAATACAATTTATATTTGACAATTAATGAGATATTATTTTAATGAAAACAATTTAATATTTATTATATTAATTTATTAAAGAATATTATGAAGTACAATAAGTTAATTCTAGTGAATTATTATTATTTATTTCTTGGATTTTTCACTAATGTAATATTTCTATATACATTTATTTAAATAATAAATTAATCAGTTAATCTCATATTGAATTGGATAAAAAATACATTGTGGTCGATCACATAAGATTATCAAATCAGTGAATTTTCAAGATAATGATTTCAATTTACAAATGCTAATATTGGTGGTACACAAATCCCTATAAATTTTATGGCCCTATATTTGGTATCACTTTATGATTTATAAAGAGGAATTGATAATTATTTGAGTTACTATCTTTCCCAAAATAATATATATTGTTGGGGAAAACTAACCAAATGTCTCTATATTTTAAATATTTTATCTGAAAAATATTTCATTAGATTGGAATTTGGTATACTAGTACATTTATGTTAATATACTACTTTGAAATTTTCTAGATGGTGTAAACTATGTTAAATAAATTTCATTCATGAGATATAATTTATATAGTTTTGATTTTAATTTATTTAGATCATAATTATGGGAGAATTATATATTTAATAATATTTATTCTAATAAGGGAATGATATTTGATATTGTGTTACAATTATAGTATAAAAAGAGTTTAATCCAATTAAAAACATGATTGATGACTCCACTTAGAGTAAATTGAGACATACATAAAAACATATTAGTCTAATAATGTGGCAATCAATAAAAGATGATCTAATTTTGAGGATAAAAAAATATAATATTTTTCATTATATGGAATTAGTAATGTGGAATACTATTTTAAATAAGATTACCCATTCTAGTTCTTAAGTAGATATGGTTTGGTTTCTTGGTTTATAGTGATAATATTTTAGAATACATACACATGGATTCTAATTTAACATTACGAAATGAAAGTGTTCATGATTCAAGGACACAAAACCCATTACATTGGAGGAAACCCCATAATTTACCATAAAATATAGTTAGTTGTTCATGTAAAATTGATATATTATAAACCATGACATACATTTTTTGGATATAAATTGATGGTAATAAAGTTATCGTGTCATATTTAATGCCTAATTGTAGATCCAATGATAGAGACTCGTCAGTGAATAAATAGAGTGAAAATGTAACAATAAATAAGGAAATATAAAAAAGAACAAGAATGAAAATACATTAGATAATGGAATCCCAAATATTTAATTGTGTTCATTAAAATAGATTATAAAATCATATTTCTATGCCATTTGTTTAAACATTCATTTGTAGTTTGTTAATAATAGATGTGCCATAATTACTAGAGGATCGACTCAATGAAATTCCTCAACACACACAGAGGTTTATATTTTAGTAACATCATATTCGATATTTCACATAATTAATTTAACATCCACTGATGTTATTTGAAATCCAAATTTATACCATCAAACCATAAAAACCCACATTGAAATCATTCATTAATAAATTATTATACATGAGATTGAAACTGGACCACTTTATTGAGAGAATTGAATGAAAAACTCACAATGTTGATCAACTGGAATCAAATCAATAAACTGGGTTCCCAAATATTACACCATCAATATAATATATTGAAATAGAAATTTCACATTATGTACATCAGATGATTGAAATACCTCTCAATAGGGAATGTGTATAAAATTACCATTCTTATAGAATTAGTATTAAACATTCCTTCTCATTTTTTTTGTTTTTATAACCATATGAATGTAATAAATAAAATTTACTAGGACATTGGTAAATTTATCAAATATAGTAGATATTGTGATAATTATTTATAAAACAAGATTTAATGGGGAATCCTTGGGTTAGTGTTTTAGGTGACTCGGTTGGACATAGAACTATTTGAAGTATTTAACCATCTAAGGTTGGTGTAGTTTAAAAATAAAACATAAAAAAATGTTTTTTATTCTTTTTAATTTCAAGTAACAAGATTTATTTTTAAATAAAAGCATTTCTCTTCCACTTCATTCTCAAAATAGGTTCCAAGCATACATTAACATTTCAAAATGAAATGAGTACAATTTTGATTAAAAATATGGTCTTTAAAAAAAGAGTGAACAGTCATGAAACAACTGTATTGAAAATCATATCCTAAGAACCTTGGGAAATAACTAAGAAGCTAGTGGTAGTTTGGGATCTAGGATCCTTGTACCTTAGTGAAATGTGGTATAGAAACCACAACCAACTATGTTCACATGCACGAGCCACTAGTAGGGAACACACTCATAACCTAATGGTATCAAATCAATCGCCATTATGTTTAGGTAGTTTTGAAAGTGTCTATCCTACTAAACGAAACTAGGACGAACCACTTCTCTGTCATCTAGTATACAATCCCTAGTCAGTCTACCTAGATACCCTGGTCTCCCATGTGCTCCATTTAAAGTGGGGTGAGTTTTTATCATGAAAATATATATATACTTTTCATTTTCATTTCAAAAAAACACATCCAACCTCTCACCACTGACCACCCTCCTTGTGCACATCCCCCTTTATAAGTCACACAACAAATCACAAGACTCTTCACTATGAACATATCAAAAATCACAAATTTAACATACACATCATTTTTCTAATACAATAGTTCATTCCTCAAGAGGTTTTTCACATTTACAAATGTTTTTGTAGGTGCCAAACAGGCTGCATTACTTCACAATCAATAACTTCGTTTTAGAAAACATGCTCCCCAAACACTTTCCAGTTCTAATTCCATTCGAAATTTCAATTAACATAAAAGGATTCACACATTTTAAAACAGCTTGAAACCATTCTCAAATCCCAGCAACCCATTTAAGAAAGGTAAATCACTATTTAACCTTCAATTAACATCAACACCCATACACTTTTTCTAACTTACCAAATCATGGAATTTCCCCTTTTTAAAATCACCCAAAAATCCATATTCATTTAAATAAGCTTTCAAAACTAATGTACACACTAAAATTTTGATAAATACACTACACAAACACTAAACAATTTTAGAAAATACATTTAAGAACTTAAAATGTTAAGAATTATAAAACAAGATTGGAATCATATTTTAATGAAAAATGCACATGTCAACAGAAAAAGTGAACCTAAAAAATCAAGGAAAGACCAATATCAATCATCACAATCACTTTTCATATCATGAATATACTATTTAACATAAAAAATATTTTTTAAAACACTCCAAAAATTAGGAAATTCAATTTAAAGTTATAGGCATAGGGGACCTACCTGAACGGAGAACTGAGCTGACGCTTCCTAACTTAAGTAGTATCCCTCTATGCCAATTATTAGTGACCCAAAATTATGGGGAAAAATACCAATGCACCTATAAATAAAATCCATGGACTCATATATACCATAAAACCCTAAAATAAAGTTAATCCAAACAATGGAACCAAGATATGATTCAAAAACCAATGAAACATTTAAGAAAAATAAAGACAAATACTTATCAAAACACCCAAAACGCATTTCAATTATAAAACGGGTCAAACATAAAAAACTACATTTAAAATCGCTTTAAGAAACCACTTGAGGACCCCAATTTTCACATTAATCTAAATCAAAAAAATTAATACTAACTTACCAAACTATTTCAAGGGTCCAATAACACAACAAGGGATCCATTTTATAATTAGATAACAATAGGTATTTTATCAAACACCTTGAATTAATATACATATTTTCACATATAATAGATCATTTGCAAAACCCAATTTCACACATTTTCACCAACATAAAAACAAAACACAAATAAAAACATATATATCAAAATCATGCAAATCACATTTCTATATTATTTAAAAAAACCCACTAGTATCAAAGAAATGAATTAGAAGGAAAAAACATGAATTCACCAACATCAAACATGTGTATATGCTACGAAACTCTTAGATATGGAAGAGTACACACCAAATAATGAACTGCACCCCCTAGCATTCTATAAAAATTCACAACTATGAACCCCTATCATTGGTGTTTCACCAAGATGAAGAAGACCCAAAAAATCAATAAAAATGCACTTAAGTGGGGAAGATGGAAGGTTAATCACACTGTGGGGAGGGATAACCACTGGACTAGTGTCACGCTGGAGAGAGGGTGGTCACTAGAGGGAGATGTCATGTTGGACAAGTTCACGCGAGTTGGGAGGGGTACCACCATACAGGGTCGCACAAATAGGGTGTGTCGTCGGATGGGATCATGAAAACAGGGGGAACCAACATATGTAATGAACCACTTATGTATCATATAGCGTACTAGACCAAGTCCTCCCGCCTAAATACCTAGGTTTCCCATGTTTTCCATTTCAAGTGGTTGTGAGTTTTTATAAAGAAAAAATATTTAAACTTCTCATTTTATTTACGATAAAACGTCCAACCTCTCACCACTGATCTCCCTCCCTGAGCACATCTCTTTTTATAAGTCATGCAACAAAGAATAGGTCTCTTCACAAGGCAAATATCACAAATTACAGATTTAACATACACATTATGTTTCTTAGAAAACGGGGAATGCCACAAGAGGTGGTTTTCACATTTAAAAATCATTTTCAAGGTGCCAAATGGGTCTTATTACATCACAAAGTATAACATTTCTTTATAAAACATGGTCACCCAACACTTTCATGTTCTAAATCCATTTGAAATTTTAATTAACAAAAGAGGATTCACAAATTTTAAAACACATTGAAACCATGCTCAAAAAACAAGAAACCAATTTAAGAAAGGTAAATCACTATTAATTGTTGAATTCACATGAAATCCCATACACATTTCCTAACTTACCAAATCAGGGAATTTTCCCTTTCAAAAATCACACAAAAATCCTTATTCAATTAAATCAACTTTCACAACTAATGTACACACCAACATTTAGAGAAATACCCACTGCACACCCAGAATCATTTTAGATAATACTTTTAAGAATTTGAAAATGTTAGTAATTCTAAAACAATATTAAAATCATATTTTAATGAAAAATACACATTTTAACACTTAAATTGAACATAAAAACGAAGTTAAGACTACCATCAAGCATAACCAACACATTGCAAAGCATTCATATACTATTTAATATAAAAATATATATTTTTTAAAACACTAAACAATTAAGGAATTCAATTTAGAGGTATAATAATAAGGGACATACCTCAAAAGGAAACTGAGTTGACGCTTCCTAACTCCAGCAGTCTCCCACTCGCACGCACATACATCCGAATTTATATATATATATATATATATACACTTAACCTAATGCACTTGTCCCCCGTGCCATGAGGTAACATGCATATGGGAGATATATATATTCTCACCTGTGTATATGTGTGTTCACCCTTAAATACATTCAAAACCCACTGTAACACTTACAATGGACCCAAAATTAGTGCAGAAAAGACCATCCTACCTCTAAATAAAATCCAGGGACTCATATAAACCATAAGACCCTAAAATAAAATTAATACAAACAATTTAACCAAGATGTAATTCAAAAACCAACAAAACATTTAAGAAAAACATATCCAAATACTTATCAAAACACCAAAAGGAATTTCAATTATAAAACGGGTCAAACATGGAAAATTATATTTAAACCCGCTTTAAGAAAACACACAGGAAACCCAATTTTCACATTAATCCAAATAAATAAAATTGATACTAACGTATCAAAATATTTCAAGGTTTAAAAATCAAAACAAGGGATTCATTTCGTACTTTGAGAGTAAAAGGCATTTAATCAAACACATTGCATGCATGTATATATTGTAAAATATAAGAATTAATTTGAAAACCCACTATCAAAAAATTTTACCAACATAAAAATACAATAAAATTACAAAAAAATATATCTAAATCATGCGAATAAAATTTCTATCTTATTTAAAAAAATCTGCAAGCATCAAAGGAATGAATCATAAAGAAAAAAACCTGAATTTTCCTACCTCAAACCGACACGAATGCAACAAGACACTTTGAGATGGAAAAGTGCACCAAAAAATGAACTAGAACCCTTAGTATTCAGGAAAATTCAAAACCATAAACCCCTACCATTAGGGTTTTACCAAGATGAAGAAAACCAAAAAAATAAATAAAGACACATCGAAGGGGGGAACATGGGAGGTTGTTTGTGCCGCTGTGAGAGACGACCATTGAACAGGGTTCATGCTGGAGAGAGGGTGGTCACTGGAGGGAGAGGGAGAGGCATACAAGGTCATGAAAGCAAGGAGGGGCACCACCAGATAGGGTCGCATATTTAAGCGGTAACTATCGTATAGGATGACACAAGAAGGGGGGCGCTGCTGAATATGATCACGCTAGAGATGAGGTAGTGGTCTGCACTAAATAGGGATCAGGTGTAGCTCACACGGGGAGAGGTGGGGTGGTCGGGCCGCATATGTAAAGAGTAATGGGATGAGGTGGTCGAGGTAGAATTAGGGTTCTAATAATGAAAAAAAATCATAATAATCATAATATATTATAATTATTATTTTTATTAAACATTACTCTATTTTTTTATTGTACCCTAATTTAATTTAATTTTATTTCTATTTTAATTTTCCATTTAAATTTTTATCTTTCATTATTGTTTATTATTTCTGGGAAAAATTATGTTGGACGGTCTACCAGGCAGTGCGCCAACCGCATGGAAAGCAGAATTCACCCGAAAGATTTAAAATCTGATAATTTTTCTAGGGTCACAACCAGTACCCTAACCAGATAGATCCAATACCAAGAAAATGATAAATATAAATGATTATATATGGTTGGGGTGTGACAGAAACAATATAACAGGGGGACTCAACATTTAATAAGGTTTTTCATACAATGGAATCTATGAAATAATAAGAATAGTATAAATAATACAGTAATAACAAATAACTAGAATAATTCCATAAGAAAATAAACACTGAGAATAATATATCCATGGATCAAAAATAAATTATTAAACTCATGGATAATAATAAATGATGTTATAGTGATGTAATTCATAATTTCAGACATCATAATCAAATTTCCAAGGCCTTGTGATAATATATCATTCATAAATGGGTAATAAATACAAAAAATACCCTTGTTAGTTTTTCTCATTAAACAAATTGATCTATCGATGGATTATATAATTTAGCCACCCCCCAATTAGATAATAAGTCCAATGAATCCAACATATGAAGAGAATGGTTATACAATACATATCATGCTTTTCCTTATGAAACATCATCCATTTTCCTGGCTATGTAATCAGTATCTATGATTATATAAAAAAATTATATAAAAAATTAATATTTATTCATTCAACGGATCAATATGCCTATCATGTTGAATATACTACAATAAAAATACAAACTTTAGGTCATTCATAATGAAATTGAAAGAACACTTATCAAAATAATAATAACAAGGTAGTAGTGAAGGGTACTTTTATATTGTAGGGTAATCAACAAAAAAAATTTAGTGAGTTCAATAGTTTTCAATGGTAGGAGCCCGAGTAAAGATAAAACATTCCCCCAAATCTATACTTCTAGATCTGGTGTAATACTTACATCATTTATATATATCAATAGACAATTTAAAAAATTAAACACTATAATAAAATCTTCTATTATAGTATATATAATGGGAATTTTAATCATCCAAATAACATACCTAGTGATTGAAAAACCAATTCTATATTTATTCTCATTATTTAATAGATTGAATATTGAGTTAACACCGATTTTATCCTTATATAGTTTATTACCAATAGATGCATCTATTATAGATCCATAATCCACTTGTATTATCCCAAAAATCAATTCATTTCATGGATACCACCGACTATTCACATTTCCATAATTTAATGATATTTTATAACTACATTTATCCCAAGGTTTTTCACTAATGAATGAGCATTAAATTTTTTTTTGAAGGTAGTATAATCATAGTGGATGGTGATGTATCATATATAATATTATGAAAAATTTATATATAAAAAATCATAGTCACATTTCACATTAAAATGAAAATGAGTTAAAGAGGACCATATAAAAGAAGGATAAAAAAAGAATAAATACCGGTACATAAGAATAATAGTGGGTATTGAAAAGGATAAAATAAATAAAATAAGACATATCCATTTAAAAATATATTAAATGGATGAAAAATAATAATAATAATAATCATGTTAATATAATAAAATTTATATTAAATTATATTATAACAAATAGGATTTCAATTGATATGGAAAAAAGAAAAAATATATACCCTAAACATAAAAGGTAGTTTCTTAAATCTAGAGAAACTAATAAAATCCATTAACATAACCATAGAGGAATTTATGAGAAGTAAAATCAGAATATAACCATACAAAATGATTGTGGAATGAAGAGGAATGTGAATAGAAAGCATTTATATATAGTTTTGGAGAGTTGTTTAATAATTTCTGAACATTGACCTTAGAAATATAGGTTATTGGAAAATTAAAAACCAATGGCTTAATCATGTCTTTAGTTCATGTATTTTAACATTTAGAACATGGTTTTCTGAATTTTAAATTTTTATAAATTATTTTTATTATTTTTTATTATTTTTTCCATGGAAATGTAATTTTTCAAAAAACAATATTTTTGAATTATTAATGTTAATTTTAGATATTAGAAACTATATTAAATGTATGAAAATTTATTTCAATACATTAATAAAAAATATTAATAAAATAAATTATTAATGATCAATTATTCTATTAAATTAATTATTATATCATTTTTAGATTATATTTTTTCAAAATAATTACGTATATTCATACAGTATTTTAAAATTTACCCAAATATTCAATGGTCACCAAAAATCTTGAAATGATCATCATTATATAATTTTGACTTGATGATTTTAAATTATTGTCCTTTATTTAAAAATAATTTTGTACATATGATAATTTTAATTATTAATTGGATTTCTTTGTGTATTTAAAACCATGTGTTTTGTGCCAAAAATTTAAAAACATTTTATCTATTATATTTTTTGTATTCTGAGACATATGTATTCAATTATATTATTATTCATTTATTAAGTTTCTATAATATTAATTTTTTAAGATATTATTGTCAAATGGTTTTATACATTTTATTGCAAATTATTAATTATAATGGTAATATTACTATTCTAATAGTAAAATACCTTACATTCAAATTACATCGGTTAAATTCCTAAGGTAATATTTCAATGGAAACATTCGAAAATTCATATTTCCTAAAGAAAATATACACATCAATTTAACACTAAAAATAATTCACATGCTTCTCTTGGTTTATAAACCATTCATATTAGATTTCTTATTTAATTTCCTACTTAGTACTAATGTATATGGTATACAGGTTATTCTTTTATTAATATGATCATGTGGTGTACAAGATTTATTTTATACTATATATTGTTACACTTTTTATCATACATCTCATATCATAAATTTAATTTTTTATCTCTCTAATGTATTATAATTTATTGTTTTAATAGGATGAAATAATATAATTTACATTATATTATCATTTTTGTGATGAAATATTTATTTTCAATGGTATAATCAGGGGTATTACATGGGTTAAATCCTTAAATAGAATTACCTTTATTTATCATTGTAATCTTTTACTCAAATATATAAATACCAAATAAATGTAAGAACACTTCTTTTCCATACATACCATTATATGACACTAGTATGAGTTATAAAACATCCTCCTTTACAGCATGGAAATACCCACTAAAAAATTATAAAATTTAAATCCTCAATGTAGATTTTATTTATGAATAATGGTTATGAAAATTATTTTCACCTTGATAACATGGAATGGTGTAGTGATTTTAAAATAAGAATTCTCATGTAAATTCAAATCACCACTTCCATATTTTTTTTCATTGTCTTCAACCCCAAAAACATAACTATCCTCACACACAATTCCTATATAACAACCACAATGCCTATATTGGGACTCTATGTTTTCAATAAGGTACTTCATAAATTCACCGGAGTCACCTTAATGGTGTGGTAACCATTATCTTTTCATTTTTATCATTATCTAAATGTGTTCTTTGAAATTACCTCACCCTTCACAATACCCCTTCAATGCCCTATATTTCACTCCCTGCATTATATAGTGACTCTCCTAATTCAAATATCCATTATCCATGGTAGTGTAAAATTACTCAAACTATTTCTTAAGAACTATGGTTTCTTTCACTTTTTATTGGTCGGGTGTCCTCATAACCACATACGTCTTTTCCATTCTCTGTAAAGACACTAACCGTAGTAGTAAAAATTAAGTGGTTACTTTATTACATTTCAATAATATAAAAGGAATTGAATAATGAACGATTGTATTGTTTAGTATTTTTAGAAAACTATATATGTACTTGAACCTTACTTTAAAACTCAAAATATAAAATACAACATAGAGAATTTTCTAAGGACACCATTAAACTCCAAACATAAACCTACATATCAATCATAATGAACTTCTTGGCATCCTAGGGGGGGATAAAATATGATAAATGAGTGAGATTAGATGATATTTTAATGGTGTTTATACAGTATAAGGTATCATAAATAAGGATAAAAAATTATGGAATGGTAAACAAAGGAAATATATTTCATTTAATCAATAAAATGAGTATAATAGGGAGAGAATTAAATTTGATCAAATAATCTCATATAAATAATCACCTCGGCAAGAAAACATAAACATGGAAGTTATTATAATAAAACAATAAAATGGAAATCAATAACAAATATCATAATGAGGTAATACATATTAATAGATGTCATAAGCATACTATCAAGGCTATAGTCAAGGCACTATAAATAATTCGATAAACCATGGTGAATGGAATAAAAATAGAATTTCCCAATAAAAGTTATCATATACAATTTGATAAAATATGGATGGTGTTATAGTAAGATATCAACCTAAATAAATAATAATATTTAAAAAATAATGTTGACATAGATAAAAATAAATTAAATGAGACCACCGAAAAAATCATGAATAAAATACCTTTTTTACTTTGAAAATCAATTATTTTTAAAACACTATGAAATTATAAAACAAAACACTATATTTTAAAATAAACATGTAAATGTGTAAAGGAATTATTAAAAAATTAAGGGTATTGGATGGAGGGAAAATCTACTCATGTCATATAAGATAAAAAAACATCCCTTCTGTATTTCTTTTAGAAAAGTCACAAAGAATCTAGTTTGGAAAACAAAAAAAATCCCTTAAAAAATGTGTATAATAAACATGAGTAAAAAATTATTTTAACTAATCATAGTATAATATTATAATAATTTTTTGAGACCATTTTAGAAAACATGGTTAGGGAAGAGAAATGGTGTTTTAAGGGAAACGTTAAAAAGATATTTTCTTAAAGGAAGTCTCATAAATATATCATATCATGAATGTGAGTGTTAATAAAATGATTTGATTATATGTATCATCTATAAGTCCACATAAAAAAGTTTAAATTTTTAATAATTTAATCAAAATTAATTTCACATATAAAACTATAAAGACATAATCAGTATAGAAGATCTTTAACCTGATGAATGAAAATTGATTTTAGAAAACTCTTACCACTTGTAACCTGTCAAATCATATTCCCTATAAAGATATAATAATCAAATTTAAAATTAAATATAATTAAAATAATTTTGATGAATTAATTATATATCAAAGGGTAGTATATAACCCCCATAAATTAAATAAGTGGTAAATAAGTTCAATATCTCATAGAAGTAAAAGTGTGTTGAGAAACCCTTAACATTTACACAATTTTTTTAAATTCTAAAGAGTGTGAAAATATTAATACTAATTTTAAATATAATGAATAAAAATATGAAAAGACAATTCACTATTTTATTTTATGATATATAATAATATTTTAACACTAGAAAAATAATGATAAACAATCCCAATAAAAATGAGAATGTAATATAAAATATTTACCACATTGGAAGAATTGAATCATAAGACCCATGAAATATAGATCCTTCAATGGATATGTAGATAAATATAAGTTATTATTAATAATAAAAAAACATTCTTGGGAATCATATAAACCTCATAAGTGAAATATGTGGAAAATATTGAAAGTGTCTCATAAATGATGAAACTATAATGAAAATAACTTACCATTTTGGTGACTTTGTAAGCATAAACCCCATAAAATAAAATAAAATAAAATAGATATGTAAACCCCCATAATTTAAATTATAATAATCATTAGAACCATTCGTGGGAACTATATACATCACATTAAAGAAATGTGTGCAGAATACGACATGTGTCTTGTTGAGTCAATAAGGTTTTCCTTATGCCTTTTCCATTGCTTCTTGTTTTGAAAATCAAAAACACCTTATCTTTAATAAAAATTTCTTTTATAAGGAAAATTTCTTTTATAAGAAAAATCGCTTTTATAAGGAAAATCTCTTTTATAAGGAAAATCGCATTTACAAGGAAAATCGCTTTTATAAGGAAAATTGCTTTTATAAGGAAAGTCGCTTTTATAAGGAAGATCGTTTTTGTAAGAAAAATTATCCTTATTATATTTTCATTATCTATATCCATATTTTTCTTACGTATATGAATCAGATTCATTTCAATATTCTCGGAATCTCTATCCTGCTATCCCCACAAGCCCTCAACTTCAAGGTAGTTGGCAACCTCTGTCTTCCTCAGCAAGGAAGCCCTCGAAACTTCAAGGTAATCGGCACCTTTGTCTTCCTATCCCCGGAATTCCTTGAATGTAATCACCAACATTCGGAGTTGCACGAAGAAAAAATTGAACGAGCGGTTTAGTACGCACAAGGCATGAAAAGCTTTCTCTCTCTAGAAACCACACACTGCTAAGGTGATTTCTAGAGTGAGAAAGTTTTTCATGCCTTGTGTGTACTGAACCACTCGTTCAGTTTTTGCTTCGTGCGACTCTGAATGTTGGTGATTACCTTCGAGGTCTTTCGGGGATAGGAAGACAGAGGTTCCGACTACCTTAAAGTTCGAGGGCTTCCTTGCAGAGGAAGACAGAAGTTGCCAACTACCTTGAAGTTGAGGGCTTCCGAGGATAGCAAGACAGAGATTCCAATCTTCGTATCGAGGGCTTACCCTGGTGTGGGTAAGACAGACTTTCTTGAAAGTATAATTCAAGGGACCTTTATCCAAGGTTGTTGGATACCCTTCTCTTTGGGTTAAAAGACTTATATCTTGTTACTTGTAGTTTTACTACTTGTTTGTTTCCGCTGCATATTGTATTGTAAGGAAAGTATAACTTTCTTATACTTCCTTATTTGTACTCTGTTTCATTTAGATTCTATATGCTTTAAGTTAGAATCTCATATTGTAATATTTAGTTAAGTTTCAATTTCCGGATCCATATTTCTGGAACCTACATTCAGAATATCTTTCCAGTTTTAAGAAAGTACATAGAACTTGAAGTTGATAACTTCATTCCTTATTCCAATCTTTCATTTGGTGTTAGAGGTGTTGTGAATTTGCTTAGTTTAACTTTGTTAAACTTAGATCTTTCCTTTATCTGAGGAAAACTTAGTTATCCGTTACCAACTTTAAAGGTTCCAAAGGAATTTTTAAAGTATACAATTCACCCCCCTCTTGTATATTGAGAATCTACATCATTATTTCGATCCTACATGTCTCACAGAAGTAAAAAGGGAGACAAAAATATCTTACCTTAAGTCTTACCATCCATTGTAAACATAGAAAACTCCTATATAATAAATAAAAATTTATTTAAAAAAAATTTATAAACTATATTTATAAATATCATTCCATATATTATTTACTTATTCCCTTTTATTTCCCATTTATTAATAATTTTATTTTAAAGTCTCGTTTCCAGTAATAACTTCTATGCTTTTTCTTATATGTTTTTATTTTTTTTACTTTTGTTACTCTTAATTAGATCATGGTTATATCATATCTAGAATAATAATAATAAAATTATTATTATATTTATACATAAATTATACTTTCAATACCCATTATGAAATATAATTTAGAGAAAAGAAGTATGTTACAGTCAGGGAGACGTTATGCCATATGTACCCAAAAGAAACATTTCCCTTTTTCAATGATAGTTATGTAAAGGAGGTAAGTAATATATTATCATAAAATAATGATAATAACATCATATATACAATATTATTTCTTTAAATATACTTAAACATATCATCCATGTGATATGGTGATGAAAAGATATTCATATCACTTTGTGAAGGTGATAGTCTACACATACAAAGATGACATTATCATTTTTCAGTGAGTTAAAATGTATAAAATAAAATGAAATATTATCTTAATATAATGATAAATATTTCATGGATATAATATTTATGTATCTCATATATATTAATTAACTTTAACATTATTATATTCAATTCAAAGCGTTAATTAAAATGAATCACATCGCTTCCCAAGTTGTTAGTATGTGGCACACTCGAGCGATGTTATCTTATCCTCTATAGAATAGAATGCAAAAAAGGAATAAATTATATAATTAATATATAGGTATAATAAAGTTATTAATATCATATATATATACATTAAATCTATCATCATACCCAACTGGTAGAGGTGTTAATAAAAAATGGATTACATCGATTCGCGTGGTTATACTCCGCCACACACATGAGTGATGATTTTGTAACAAATATGATGGAAGTATAGATAGTTCTAAGTAATTAAATTAAAATAAAAAATATCTAATTATATTTTATATTATAAGTGTTTTATATCATAATGTTTTAGTAATAATTGATGGTGCTGGAGAAACAAAAAACACTCATTGAATAATGTTACCTCTTCTTTGAGTATCCTCCTTATTTTTTCCCCAAAATCCTTCCTATGTTGGGATTCAGAAAAAAAAATAAGACTTATAAGATGAGAGGTGGTAATTTTTCATGTTATTTTCATCGGTATTTTCCAAACCAAAATTTTTTGAAAGTGTTAATAAGATAGAAGAGTTCATCGCATTTTAAAACTGAAGTAAATGGCTCACTTGTAATTGTTTTAATGAATAAAGTGTATCACATTTTATTACATGAAACAAAGCCAGAAAATGGGCCATTTCCAAAAATAGATGACATAATATAGAAATATATCAATAAAATGGGGGTTGGAAAAGTGGGTAGGTCATTTGTTGACACTTATCATTTAGTTTTAACCCCATTGTAAATAAGTTTTTACCTTCAACGAAGTAAATAATTTTTACTATTTTTGTTATTAGTTTTGAAAAAAAATTATTTGATAATATAAATTATTGTGATTAAAAATATTTAATAAATTATGTAAAATTTAATTCATATAATTTTCAATATTTAATTTAATTTTAATACCATATACATGATGAGAAAGCATGGTTCTAAGAGAAAACACTAAAAAATTTATTAAATTTTTATCTCAACATTCAATAAGAAAATGATTCCAATGAACAAAACTTTATTAATGTATATATAATTGATCTAATATTACTTAAACCATATCTAAAATATAATTTAACTATATAAATAATTTATACAAAAGGCATTTTTTATTAAAATCATGCATTCTTCACTATTCATCAAAAAATTAAGCTCTTCAGAAAAATATCAAAAAATTACCCAAAAAAATTTTTATATTCGAATTTGAAAAATATATTTTTTTTTCAAAAAAAAATCTAAAATTGGTAAAAATTAATTTCTTTATAATTACGTTGAATGCGACAAAATTATTTTTAGAAAATATAATTTTAAGTAAAAAATTGAATTTATTTTTATCTTATTTCTATAAAAAATATAATATGAATATTAAACATTTTAATGAATTTATAATATATAAATTTAATAAAAATAATTAACTGAAGGTGGTTTTATTAACTTATTGAAGTAAACCACATTCGTTTTCATAAAAGTAGTTTTTTCATAAACTGGTTTCCTTCAATTTAAAAATGTATTTGTTTTCATTTCAAATTAATTATTTACTAAAAAATTCAATATATATAAATTTTTAAATCATATATTTTCATTATTTAGTTAATACTGTTCATACTCACAATTCAAATGGCTATGTTAGAACTATTATATTAAATAATAATATTTTTGTTGTAAGTTATGTATTATTTAAACTCATAAGAGCATGTATCACAAGTTATTTAGTGTTAAGTGTAATAAGGATAAACTTAGTATTCTATGTGACAAAAAATATAAAAAAATACTATATTTAATTGAAAAATATATATTTCAGAAAATTTCACGGTGTTACACTCTGCCCTCCTTAAAATAATTTTTTCCCTCGAAATTCGTCACTTTGGTTCGAATAGCTAAGGATATTTATCCATCATTAACATATCAGGTTATCATATAGCTTTGTCAAACAACTTCTTCTAGAAAAAAATATTGTCGTGGAATGTTTTATTTGATTCATATAACCTTCTGTATTCAATCCAACAGCTCTACCAATTGTTCTTCATTCAAAGTATCATGCTATAGTGGTACAACCTTTGAGCACAGTACATATGGTGGATTAGGTATGTACTTCCTCTAGAGAGATAAATGAAACACATATTGAAATTGATATACATTTGGTGAAAGTTATATTTTAGAGGCTAACATTCATTATGTGATCAATAATTTTATAGGGAACGATATACCTAGGGATTATATTTCTTTTATATCATAAGCACAATTTTGTCCTTTGGTTGTGCATCGATTAATTTCTACTTCAAAGATTACTCCAAGAAATTAAGATGGATTTTTTTTTCTTGAAGCACTAATGGGTCACAATATTCATAATAGAAAAATATCTCATTCCATATATCTATATGATAAAAAAAATTAGCCATGTTTATGATATATATATATATATATATATCAATATGTAGTGATGTAATACATTATTATCCAAAAACCCAACACAACTTAAACACAATCCATTCCATAAATGGTTAACATTATAACCATTAAAAAAATAAACATTTACAATGAAGGTTACCAAATTTCTCAAAATCAACAAAACATTAATCCCCCGTATATCGTAAATTAGCTATTAATTGCTAGCTACCAAAAATGTCAGTACCTTTATCATATATTCTCCTAAAAAAATTAATAATGTGAATTATCAAAAACATATTGTGGAAAATATACATACTACCTCATTACTCAAATAATATATTATTGTATATGTTCATTTAATAAAAAAATGATGTAAACTCTAAAAATAAAAACACAACAACTTTTTTTTAAAAAAATTATCATTTCTTTTTTTATCAATACTATCCAATTTACTTCAACCATATCAATAATATATTTAACCAAACTAACCACCATTTTATGGTCCTAATGAATGTATTATTGTTTATATTCCTTAACTCCAATTGTTTGGATAAAATATCACCATGCCATTGAATCTCATTTCTAGTTTATTAGTAATAATAAACATATAATTGCATAACCTAAAAAAATTAAACTGAATAATACTTATATATTTCCTAATTAATATAACATAATCCCTAAATTAAAATAAATTAATATGTTAATCATTCCACCCCATCCTTAATTATTTAACTACAATTCATCATCTTCTTTCTTTATAACACTTTCCTCTCGTATGTTACTCATAGTCTCTTCATCTTCAATAGAAAAAATTTTTCATGTTTAACCTTTTTGATTCTCTTCATGAGATTTCCCTTTAGGATATATATTTGAATAATATCCATTATTTTAACATTTAAAATATTTAATAGTCAATGATTCCATAGGGTTACCTTAATTCTCATATATTACAATAATCAAACTTTTCATTATTTTAACTACAATTAATTTCTATGTGTACTTATTTGCCACACTAAAAACATCTTCTAATCCCTCTGAAATAGAACTTTGATTAATCATTCACACATTATCAACATATTATAAGTTAAATCATTTTTCCTCTATGTTCTCCGTTACCCGAAATCTAATAGAACATTATCCTTCTCTTTTATAGTGAGTTTGAGAGTAGGTCACAGTTCACTTTGTCAATCATGTTTCATGATAACTAATAGGAATAATCACAAAATATTTCACTCTAGTAATCATCCCATTTGGATACTCATTAGAAAGTTATCTATCACATTAAAAATTTACCCACTTTCTTCTTATTCCCACCATGTAATATTACCAAAGGGTAGAGTGTGAGAAACACTAATCATAGTGTAAATCCAAATAATTAGAAAAAATCTCTTATAGGTTTTATTAATTATGAAACGTTATTTTAAATATCTTAAACATTATTCCTAACCTTGTTTCCCTATGATCAACATCTATATAAATCATTCATGTTGGTTCATAAATATTATGTGGACTTCCAGTGAATATCCCTTAGAAATTTCAAACCAGGTGTGAAACAAGGCCTTTTTCATGAACCAATTGATGATTCAGTCCTGCACAATTATCTACTTTTTGAGTTATTACCCATAGTTACTTATATATCAGATTTGTTTCTATATATAATATATATACGTGGACATAAAATCATGAAAAACGATTTCATTATCCTTTATTAAAATTTCATGAAATATTATTATACATAGACCCATCCCTTAACTTATCCTCAGATACATCCATAGAAATATCCTTATAAAAACACCTAGGGATTTCTTTATAGTTTTTTCCTCATGGATTATAATGGTTAACTAATCCTTTCCTAAAATACTAAATATAGAGACATATTCTTTATATAAATGGATATTTCATATTTTTAGATGAATATCCATTAAATTACCCCAATACCTTCCTCATGACTATAACATTTTAGTTACATTAGAAACATGGAACAGAATATTTTGATCTTCTGAAAAAATATAAATGTTTTCCATAAATATATTAAATTTAATTCACCTTAAATACATACCTTACATAAATTATTTTTCATAGCATTGGTATTGGAGATATAAGAAAGGGTGAGCTCAGATGCTTAGTAAGGGTAAACAAATGAAATATGCAAACATAACATGGGTAAAAGGGTATAAAAACAAGATAATAAAACAGGAAAACCGTACCCATGTTCCAAATAACAAAATACAGATTCATGAAATGGATATTGTAATTTCATAAGACATGAATTGTAAGTAAATAAATGAAAATGAGTATTGAGAGCATTAACATTCGAATCAATCATAGTATTTTTGCGTAAAGCTATGCATATAAAATAATTTCCTTAGTAGTCTAGGCTTATTTCAAAGAAATATCACAGAACTCCATAGAAATCTACACCTCTTAGGTATGAAACACCTCCATTCCCATTGTAATAAATTTCCTTATAGTAGAATAGGTTCACTCCCCAAACCATCATAGTATTAAAGGATTACTCCAAATACCATCATAGAGGACAAAACCCCTACAAACCGGGTTAACCACCCATTCCAATCCTATCTATCTCATAAGATGTAAATATTTACCCAATAAATTGGGGAAATATGTAGGTCCCAACCATATTTGGTTATAATGTTACCACCATCCTTGTTTATAACATAACCCCCATCCTTGGTAATAACAAAACCAGTATCACATATTGAAAATAATTCATATTTAACTCAAATTATTATGAAACATTCACATATCATAACCCATGAAATGAAATGGATTTAAAAAATATTTAATCAACTCTTAAATTGTGAAAAATATATAGGATTCGTAATCATTTAAACATTTCATCATATAATACCCCATTAAAATAAGTTATTTTCATAAAAAGTTTACATTTTATTTCATGTGGAATATAAATGAGTTTTATAAACATCTTCTCATCATAAAAATAAACAATTTCAATAAAGAATAATAATAGTGTCATTTATTAATATCCCCATCAAATAATAAGTCACATAATGGGATATCAACTTTCATAGAGAATTATTTTGAAGTAAAAAAATACATGGAACGTTTTTTGAGGAAGATAACATTTATTTGAAAATCACTTTTAAAAAATTTTAAAAAAAATCAACCAATTTGAAAATTTACTTTGAAACAAAAAAATGGTTCTTTAAAAATAATATAATATATTCCTTGAGAAAATATCGTATCTACTTTGAAAAAAACATTTTAATACCTTTTATAAATCTCTTTTTACACAGAAATCATTTATTTAAAATCTAAAAATTTCCTAAATAGTAACGTTAAAATTTTATTTGAGAAGAAATTTGAAAACAAGTAATGGAAGATTGAAATCATTTCTTATCGTAAAATTTTTAGATACTATTAATTCCATCCATGTTAAAAACAAAGTACCTTTTCAAATTTTAAGAAAAATATTAACAGGCTTTGTTTGAAGAAAAAAATGAAGAATTATTTCAAATCAAATTATAAAAAGTCAAAAATGTGTAAAAATTTATATAATAAAACATTTAATATTTTTTAAAAACATTTTTGATAGTATTTTTAGAAAATATGGTTTTATAAGAAAATATATTGTTGACCGAAGAAGGAAACCGAGTTATATTTTCTTAATTACATTTATTCATTTATTTTAAGCACAAAAGAGTGGTATAGTGGTATTGTTACTTGAAAATATCAATAATAAACATATTAGATGAATATTGATGTTTTTTTGTGATATTGATCATAATATTTTATCATAGGAAACATAATCATAAACAATCCCGATAATCAATGAGATTATAACCTAAAATCGTTACCTCCTTAGTATCATTGAATGATATACCCCATTAAAGAGATATCCTCAAAAGGATATTTGAATTAGAATAATTTTAATAATAATAATCATAAAATATATTTGTGGGTAGTATAAAAACAACCTAAAATAAATATATGGGAATATGGCATCTGTCTCAAAGAAGTAAAAAACGTGAGATAAATATCTTCTACTGCTTCATAAAAAATTGAACCATAAATCCTTTGAAATACATGAACTAAAATGGATATGTAATTAAAAATAACTTTTAAGGATATTAATCATGTGATACATTCTTGTTAATAATATACACCACAAAAAATTAATTGGGGGTGAATGTGTAATGCGTCTCATAGAAGTAAAAATGTGAGATAGAAATCTCCTACCATAAGTCTTGACTTCCGTAATATATGTTGAAACCTCATATATAGTAAATATAGGTTTATTATACATTTATATTAAAATTCATACATATATATAACACAATGTAATATTTAATTATGTCCTTTTATTTCATATTTATTAAAAATTCCAAGTTAGAGACTCGTTTTGAGTAATAACTGATATGTTTTTCACATTTGTTTGGATTTACTCTTTTTGTTCCTATTGTTCTGATCATAGTTCCCTAATCTATAGAATAATAATAATAAAATAAATATAATATTTGTACATATGTAATATATTTAATACCAATCATTAAAAATATTTTTCATAAATTAAGTATGTTAGAATCATTCTGATGGTGGGTCGTACTTATGCTTGAGTAACATTTCCATTTTCCTAAGATTATTATACAAAGATCGTATTTAGTATATTATTATCCACAATGACCTTAGTATCAATAATTACATATTTTTTATTTCAATATACTTAAACATATCATCTATGTGGTGTGGTGAGAAAAATAGAGTCGCATCGTATCTTGAAGGCAGTAGACCACCCGTACATGAACGACATTATCATATTTCCGTGAGTGAAACCATTATAAATGAAATGATTTATTATGTTTAATAATTATTAATATTACATGAATATCTTAATTATTTAAATTATATATATTTATTAACCTCATCCTTATTATCTTCTTTGTAAAGCGTTAGTGGAAACGAATTGCATCACTTCACGAGGTGGTAGTCTGTCATACACACGAGCGACATTATCGGAAACCCTATTGAATGGAAATTAAAAAAAATGAATATTTGATATAATGACTCTAAATGTATAATAATACTTTAAATATATTATATATATATATATCCTAATACTTAACTGTAAGAGGTGGTAATGGAAAAATGAATGACATCAGTTTGCTGGGTGGTAGTTTGTCGAACACAAAAACGATGATATTGTAACTCATTTAATGGAAGGGCATACAATTTTAGTAAGTTTACATAATATTAAAATACATCAGTTTAAAAAATATTTTAAGGTTATAATATCATATTTTTTAAATAACAATTTAATAAGGTCGAAGAAAAAATAAAATAAAACGCTCATTGAAGAATGTTACCTCTTCCTCTGGTATCCTCCTTTAGTTTGCACCAAAAACATTCGTAGATTAGATTTATGTCCCAAAAAACCATCTAAGACGAGAGGATTTCATCTGGTAAGTGACTTTTTCTATTATTGGTCGAACCCAATGTGTTTGAAGGTTTGAAGATAAGGGGAGATGGGGTGGGCTTTTATAAGTGAGTTGAGTGGCGCAATGTATGTTTTTTTAAAAGGTGTACTGATGTTTTCACATGCAAAAAGGATCCAAATATGGTCCATTCTATAATATAAAATATAAAAGGTCAAAATATTTCCATGAAATTAGTTTTATATATATTTTAGGTTATTTTTAAGCCTTATGTTTTTAGTTTAACCCCCGATAAATTCATTTTTTCTTTAATCGCGGCGGATAATTTTTACTCTTTAACAATTTATTTTGGTCTAAAATTACGTTCTCCTTAAAAGATAATATAAATTCTGATTATTATGAATATTTAATCCGTTTTTATTATAAATTCAAAAAATTGGAAATTTTTAATTTAAACTTAAACTCATAGATGCGATGAGAAAATGGGTTTTCAATGTGAAATTGTTCAAAACATTATAATGTTTTCATATCAAAATTCAATATGAAAATGATTCCCCAAATAAAATTGAATTAATAGTTATATAATTGATCTAATTATACTATAAAAACAATTTAAAATATAATTTAATTTTATAAATAATTTGAACAAAATGGTCATTTTCAATTAAAATTCAGTATTTTTCACATTTCATAAAAAAGCAACTTTTTAGAAATATTTAAAATATTTACACTAATTTTTTTGATATTCCAATATAAAAAATGAATTTTTTTTTTCAAATTATTTTTTTGAATTGGAAAAAACTAATTTTAAAATATGTGTTCCAAATGTGAGAAACTAAATTTTAAAAAATATAGTTTTAAAAATAAAATTCTATTTATTAATATCTCTTATCCAAAAAACAAATAAAATTAATGTTAAAATTCGATTGAATATACCATATATAAATTTTATTAATATAATTAAATAGAGGTTATGTTTTAATTTATTGTGGAAAAATGTGTTTTTTCACAAAAATAGATTTTTAGAAAATGATTCTCATTATTTTGAAAACGGTTTTACTTTCATTTAAAATTAATTGGTCAACAAATAATTCATTATATAAACAAATTTAAGCTGTATATTTTCATAATTTAGTTAATCCTATTCATAACCTCAATCTTAACGACTATTTTAAAACTATCATATTAAATAATAATATATTAATAGTATGTTATGTTTCATTTAAACTCAATATAGCATGTATTTCAAGTTTCACTCAATGTTGCATGTAATATAAGTTAAAATCAGTGTTGTATTTATGAAAAAATATCAAAATAATTAAATTTATTCAATAAAATATTTCAAAAAATCTCAAGGTATTACATTCTACCCCTCATTAAAATAAATCATACCCTTGAGTTTCATTCCATTGGTACCGAAAACTAAAATTGATTATACCTCATTAAATCCTCAGGTTCCGATGTAGATTCTTCAAGCAGGAAAACTCATCACAAAACATTTATTGGCAAGTGGTATTTGTTTCTAAGAAAATTATATATTCGATGAAAAATATCTACTAGTTTTTTCTCATAATGAGTATCATTCACCATTGGTATCACCTTTTAGTTTAGTACATGTGATGGATGAGGTGTGTACATTGTTGTTAGAGATAAATGGAACACATCTATAATCTAAGAGAGGTTTGGCAGAAGTTCCTATTTATAGGCGACCATCTCGATATGATCAAAAAATTCAAAGTGATTGATATACCTATATATTATCTTTCTATATTATTTTGAGCACAATTTATTCAATTTGTTTCACTTCAATTAATTTTTAATTCATATCTTAATCCAAGTGATGAAGTTGAATTTTTTTTCTACGACTAAAGGACTCATGGATCAAAATATCTATAATAGAAAGATACCTCAATCCTTCTATCTCTAGACAAAAAAAGGTAAGCACTATATATCCAATATGGATAAATATTCATATATTTAAGTAATATATTGATCTCTAATGCCTCATATAATGTTCAATATAAACCATTACATTAATGGTTAACCTTTTAACCCTTCCAAAAATAGAAATTTATAAATATTTTTACTATATTTATTAAAATAAACTTAACATTAATCCCTAATATATAGTAAATTAGTTCATGATTTTCAATTTCCAAACATGTGAATAAATTCATCGTGTATCCTCTAGAAACATGGTAATAAGCTAAAATATCATAAAACATATTTAAAACATACATGATTCCTTATTAAAAACATATAACATAGATTATTGGATATATTCCTTAAATACAAATATGATTTGAACTCCATAACTGATAATATAACCTCTTTTTCAACAAATACATTATCAGTTCTGAGGTCATCCATAATATCCCATTAAGTTTATCATTATTACTCATCTCTTTTTCAAAAATAAACATCATATTCTCAATATAAAGAACATATTAATGGTTATCATCCCTTAAACATTTGTTTTCCATAAAATATTACCTTTCTATTGAATCGCATTTCTTGTTAAATATTAATATTCAATATATTCTGGAAAATCCTTAACAAAAACATTATACTAAAAAATCCTTTTATGATTCATGATTCATATAACACAATACATAAATTCAAATACATTAATAATTCAATAATTACACCTCATTATTAATCTATTAAGTTGAATTCATCATCTTATTCCATGATACCTCTATCCATTCATATTTTATTATTAGTCTCTTCATCGTCAACAGAAAAACTATTACTCATACAACCTTGCAGATTCTCTTCATGAAATCTACCCTCATAACATAGATTATCATAATGTCCATACATTTCACAATAAAAACACTCTATATTCATTGATACCTTATAGAAAACATTATTTTCATTCAATATTAGAAAGGAAGTTTTCATTTTTTTTCCCGTATAATTACTATATTTCTATCATTTTCCACAGTCAAAATATCTTCCTTTCACTCTGAGGCATTCCCTTGAGTTCATATTGCCACATTCTTGATATATAGAAAACTGAATATTATTTCCTATATGGTCACAATTATGTTAACACTCATCTAACTATGTACTTATCTTTATTGGTGATTTTGATATTTTTTTATGGCACACATCGTTAATAATGTTTTGGAGAACTTATTAAAAATAATCACAAAATTATTTACTTCGATCAAAATCCCATTTGGTTACTCACCAAAAAATTATCTATCACATTCAATGTTAACCTAGTACATTCTAGTTCCCTCCATTTCCTAAAACCAAAAATTATGTTTTGACCAACACTAATCATAGTGGAAAGATACATAATCCTAAAACATAACTTATAGGATTTCTAAATCCTGAAAAATTATTTTAAATATATGGAATCTCAGGATTAACCGAGTTTATACATGATTATCATATATTTAAATATTTTATGATAGTTTATAAAGATTTTGTTTATTTCCAAATCATATCCCCTAAGAGTGTCAAACATGGTCTGTATCATGGCCTATTTTCATGCACCTGGTTATTATTGAGTCTAGTTCAATGCACCCTTTTAGAGTTATTACCAATAGTTACCATTGTTACATAGCTACAACTATATGTAGTATCCAGATAGGGATGTAATTTCTTTGAAAACACTATCTACATCCTTTTCCAAAATTCCAAGACATTTTCCAATATTTGACTCATCCTTTAACTTCTCCTTATACACATCAATAGGAATGAACTTAAAATATCTCTAGGGATTTCTATAATGTTATCTCATCCTAGTTCCCAATGATAACTAAACCTTTTTTTATACCAACTATAGAAGCCCTGGCTTCTCATACATGTAAATTTAATCATCTTATATGAATATTTATTATATTACAAAAATACATGTTTGAGGACTGTAATGGTTTAGTGTATTAAAAAACTTGGAACACAATATTTTAATCTATTGAAAGATATTAAATGTTTCTAACATATATATTAACATTTCACAAACTTCATAAACATAACCAATATAAAAAATTTCTTCATAACATTTGTAAAGGAGATATAAGAAAGGGTGAAATAGTATTCTCAATAATAGTAAACAATGGATCTATATATATAAATTTATCTTGAGTATAAGGGTATAACAACATGAAAATAACATATATAAACCATGAAATTCATATCAAAGATCAAAATATTGAGTCATGAGAAAAAATATTGGATTTTAATAAGACATTAATCATTCAGAAATCAAAAAAAAAACATTTATCAAGAGAGAATAACATTGGCATATGGAATAGAAATTTGACAGACAGATAATGAAATAGAATCATTTACATAAGAGTGAAGGGTAATTCCAAAGGCATATAAATGAACTATAGGGGTGGATACACCTCCTATGTGGGACACACCACCCTCTCCAATTCAATATAATTCCTTATAGTGGAATATATTTTCTCCCCAAACCATCATATTAGTCAAGGTTCACTCCCAATTCGAACCTAGCGGAAAACTTCCCTCACTAAACTGGTTACAATGCCCATTCCAAACCTATATATATCATGAGATATAAATCATTACCCAATTCATTGGAAGGATATATAGGTCCCACTCATATTTGTTTATAATTTAACCACTATACATGGTTATAACACAACTACCATACTTTGATATAATGTAACCACTATCATGAGATGAAAATCATTAATATGTGTTTCATTAGATCATAAAAAATTCAATGCATTTGAACCCATGAAATTTAATGGTTTTCATAAAACTTTCATCGTATCATATCCTGTGGAAAATACATAGGTTCAATAATCATTTCAACATTTCATCATAGCATAAACAATGAAAAAATTATGTTTCATAAACAATAAACATGGTACAATCAGTAGAAGAGAAAAAGGTTTCATAAAAATCATGATATCATCAAAATAAACCATTCAAATTAAAAATAATAAATATTTTTGCCTTATTTTATATCCCTATAAATTTATAAGTTACATCAAAGAATGTTATCAAATACGGATAATTATTTTGAATGATAAATCACTTGGAATGTTTCTTGAGGAACATAAATTTACATTGAAGATCAATTTTTAAGACTAAAAATTCATAGGACATTTAAAAATAATTTTCAATGAAAATTTAATTTGAAACATATAAATAAACCTTTCAATGTAATCGAAATAATTTCTTGATAAAATTTCCATACCTATTTGAAATCCATTTTTACAATCAAATAATTTATTTATAATATAAAAAATTTACCAAAAATATAAGAAAAAAAAACTTTTGAAAAGGACATTGCAAAAATATAATGTAAGAATTAAATCTATTTATATTCATAACTATGATAAATACAATTCATGTCATCAATTTTAAAATCAAATATACTTTTTACATTTTCAGTAAAAGCCAAATGGGGATTGTTTTGAAAGCGATATAAAGATTCCTTTAAAAATATTTCCTGAAAAAACATAAGAAAATATGTCTATAATAATCTGTTTTAAAAATACTAAAAAAACTTTTCAAAAAAAATTCTAAATCATAGTTTTGGAATAAAATGGATTTCTGACCATTGAATGAAATATAGTCATATTTTTCTAAAAAACCCTCATTTACTTTAAATTACAAAGAGTAGAAAGTGGTAAAATTACTTGAAGATATCATGAATTACTAGAGTATAAGAAAAATAATGAGTTTCAATAGAGTTGGATCATAATATTTAATCATTGATAACCTAATCATAAATAATCGAGATAAGCAAATGATTCTGTCACAAAAAATATTTTCAACTATGGTAACTTTGAATTTTAAGCCCCATTAGATAGAGATCCTAGAATTAATATATATCCCCACATAATTTTAATGATAAGAATAATAATATAATTTACTTTTAATTATATAAAAACATAAAATAAATATGTGGTGAATATTGATATGTCTCATGGACGAAAAAAGTGTGACAGAAATCTCTTATCCCTTTTGTAACTTTGGAACTATAAACCCCATGAAATAGATATCCTAAAATTGATATGTAAACTATAATATTTTAAGTTTAATATTCATAAGCTATATTAATGTTTATTAAATACACCTCATAAAATAAATATGTTGTGAATATGGAATCATTCTTAGAGAAGTAAAAAGTGAGATGAAAATCTCTTACCTTATGCCTTGAATTCCATCATACCAGTTCAAACCTCTTATATAATGAATATAATTTTATTATTCATATATAATACAACCATACATATATAGAATACCATTTATGATTTTAATATTTCCTTTTATGACGTATTTATTTAAAATTCCATGTTAAAGTCTCGTTTTGAGTAAAAATGACTTTCTTTTTTATATATGTTTTGATTTGTAATTTTTGGTCCTCTAACTTTAATAATTTTTTCTTAAAATCATTAATAATAATCATGAAATTATTATAAATTTATATGAATAATTTAATATTTTATCACCAATAAAGAAATCTAGTTTTGAGAAATTATGTATGTTATGATCATGAAGACGGTAGGTCATACATATGGATGAGTAACATTTCCATTTTCAATGATCATTACTTAATGGAGGTAAGTGATATATTATCTTTAAAAATTATAATAAAATTATATATATCATATTATTTATTTAAATATACTAATAAATATCATCCATGTTCCTTGGTGGTGAAAAGAGAGACACATTGCTTCGTGAAGGCGGTTGTCCACACATACACAAACGACATTATCATGTTTAAGTGAGTTAAATAATAATAAATAAAATGAAATATTATCAATTAAGAAGGATAAATATGTCATTAATATGATAATTACTTATATCATAAATATTTATTAACCTTATCATTGTTATATTCCATGGAAATAATTAGTGAAAATGAATGACCTCGCTATGTGAGGCGTTAGTCCATCATACACATGAGCAACGCTATCATATCCCATGTGGAATTGAATGTAAAACATTTATATATAATATAATGACACTAGATGTATAATAATTTAATTAATATAATATATAAATTTATATATATCAATATACATTATGTCTATCATCATACCCAATAGTGATAGGTGTTAGTGGAAGAATGAATGACATCAGTTTGCAAGGTGGTAGTCCGCCAAACACATGAATGATGATTGCGTAAACCATTTCATGAAAGGAGATATGGTTTAAGTAATAACCTTAACATAAAAACATATAATTATATATAATATATTTATCATATAATATCATAATTATTTAATAATTATTAAAGGGGTTGGAGGATGAAATAAAATGAAAATGCTCACAAGAGAATGTTACATCTTCAGGTATCATCTTTAGTATTGCACCAAAATCCTATCTAGGTTGGATTTATACCAAAAATAAGTCTTCTATGATGATATGAGGTAATTTTTTATGTGATTTAGTTAGGTATTTTATGAACCAATTATTTTAATGTGTGAATAAGAGATGAGATGGGGTGGACTTTTATAAATGTGGTGAGTGGGACACATGTAAATTGTTTAAAGAAAAAGATGTACTCACATTTTTCACATGACATGAACTCTAAAATGGGATATTATCAAAACTAGAATATATAAAAACAAATTATTTTTATATAATTTTTATTGTGAAAAATATTTGGCCATTTTTAACCCTTATATATTTAGTTTAACCCCCCGGGGAATTCATTTTTTACCTTAACTGTGGAAAATAATTTTTTCTATTTTTACTATTCATTCTGGTAAAAATTTTAGTTAAAATTAATATATAATATAAATTTTAAATATTAAAAATATTTAATAAATTTTTTAAACTTATATTCTAAAAATTTTAAATTTTTAATTAAAAATTTCTCCTGCATACGTGATGAGAAAGAGGGTTTTCATAGAGAAAATGCTAAGAAGATTATAATTTTTTTTATCAAAATTCAATTTGAAAATAATTAAAACGACATAAATTTGAGTAATAGGTATATAATTGATCTTATATTACTTTAAAACAAATTTAAATATGTTTTAAATTTCAAAATAATTTAATTAAAAATTCATTATTCAATTAAAATTCAGTATTTTTTACTCTTCATTAAAAAATAATAAAATTCAGAGACATACCAAATATTTACCCAAAGATAATTTTGATATAGAAATTTAAAAAATGGATATTGTTTTTTAAAATAAATTTTATAAAAAATTTAATAATCATTTTTAATATATTTGTGTTAAAGGTGACAAAACTGCTTTTAAGAAAATATAGTTTTAAAATTAACATGGGTTTTATTCTTATCTGTTTTCTAGAAAAAAAAATATAAAGTTTACATACGTTATTTAATATATAATAAATATATATTTCATTAAAAACCTTCAATATTATTTATTCATTTAATTTATTAAGGAATTAAATGTTTGTTTTCATAAAATTAATTTTTTCACCAATTGATTTTGTTTTTTTTTTTAAAATGTTTTTTTTCAACTATAATTAATTTTTCACTAACTAATTCATAATATATACATGTGTACAACATATATATCCATATTTTAGTTAATACTATTCATACCATCCATTCTAATGGATATGTAATAACTATCAGATTAAAAAATAATATTTTTATAGTATGTTATATTTGGTTTAAACAGGGTGTAGCGTTCATTATAAGTTACACTTAGTTTTTCATGTAACACAAGATAAACACATTATTACATGCAAAAAATTATCAAAAAAATAAAATTTCTTTAAAAAAATGTTTTTCACAAAATTTCACGGTATTATAGGTGATGATATGTTATAACAAATATATGCATGGTTTTATACATATGAGTATATTTCTGGTATATATTTATAATAAATTTAAATTTATTATAGAAGAATTAAAAATAAAGTAAGAAGAATGTAATACTATAGGTAAGGGTTTGTCAAATCACTTTTGTTTCTGCGATATATAATCCATATTCACCAATTTCCACTTTTATATAGTGTGTTTTTCTATCCCTATGATATACTATATCATGAATATATTTATTTTCATGGTATTTAATGTTTTATTTGGATTTTTCCTTCATACGGGATATGATTTAATTGTTACCAAAGCGATAAAGTTTTTTTGTAAAAATGTAACTTTTTACCGTGATTGTTAATACTTAACTATTCTATATTGAGATTATATTACTTATCTATAGATAAAATTATATATTTTTTCCCATATAGTAATTTTTTTATATTTAAATCTTTTCTTTTCATTTTCCTCTTTATATGTTCATATAGGACCAAAATTATGTTTTTCAGGAAAACCAACTTAATTTCTCCCTTTGATTAAGAATATTTTCTCTTCCATATAAATTTTCCTGGAAAGGTTTTCATTAATATTTTTTCTATTCTATAAATTTTATTTAATGTAATTTTAAATTAATTTAAATTTACTTATTATGGTTTAAAATTAATCTTCTTATTATTTTTCAAGTTTGGTACATTATACATTTTACTAATAATGTGAAAAGAATCATTATTATAACATATAACGTATTAACGTATTTTCCAATCATCATGAAATATTTTCAATTGGAATCTTTCCATAAATATATCATTGATTTTTCTCAAAACAAATTACCTTTTATTCTATAAATTTTTATATTTTAAATAATATATGTCAAAAAGAAAATATAATTTTTCTCCAAAAATGTTTTGGTGATCATAAAAAGGTATTTTCATCTATGAAAACATCCAATGATATAAGTTATGCTTCACTAGGTATATGATCCCATTTTACCATCTAAATTCGTTCTTATGATGGTTTTTGATTATGATGATGAAATATTGTTGAATCCCATTTTCCATTTTAATGAGTCAGGCTATGACATAATGATAAATGATTTCATGATCTTGTAGTATGAATATTAATGGATTAATATTATGTTATACGTTTCTATATTCTACCCTAGAATGTTTTGGGTAATTTGTAATGCCTATGAACTCAAAGGGGTATGTGGGAGGTTATCACAAGCCCCAAAGAGGGTACATTGGAGGTTATCCCAAGACTAAATAGGGAAAATGATGGGTTATCCCAAGAACATCATCTTCTGAATGTCTTAGAAGATATCCATGAAAAATCTTTTCTGTTATTTTTATTATGAAATAGTTTATTCCACTCCCTTATGACATTTTCTTCTGCTAAAATTGTATTCTCATGGATCATGATCTTTTTTCTTCTATGATTAATTTCTTATGATATACCAAATCTTTATTCCATTATTATGATCAATATATTATTAGATATGATTTGTAAATTTCTAGTCGATATTCTCATACCCTTACAATCATTTTATTCTTACATATGATCATTGACTGATATCACCCTTATTGACCCCTAATGAGCATATGATCTCTCCCTTTCTTATGGTACCTTTCAAAAGGTAATAAAGAATGTTTTTAGTAGGGTATGAAAAAGAGGTGTACTACATGAGAATAACACTATAGAAGATGGTGAATATATTTAAATAAAGAAGATGGTTGTATATCTAGTCTCTAAATACGCTAAACAATTATAGTCCTCGAAAGTGTATGATTGTTATATGTATTGAATATTCATCTAAAATTTTGTAACATTTTGGAATTTTATGTGTTTGTTTCATCTTCATTTCTATATATTTTCCTTTCTTGGTGTTTTGATTCATAGTCCAATATCGATCCACATATTCCCTTGTATTATATACTTCCATGATAAGCTTATCATATTCAATATATAAAAAATAAAGGAATAAATTCTCTAATGACTTGATCATTTACTCTGTCACTAATAGGTTGATGTCTCTAATGAAAACACTATTTTTATTCCTCATGAAAATTTCTAATAATGTTACACCATGTGGGATGGAAATAGGTTGTTCCATGCATGGAAGATAATTTCTTATAAACTAAATTAAATTTTGGAATATACTAAAACTATATTTATCACGCCCATGACCTTTTTTTAAATTAAGTATTCATTTAATTTCCATTTTTTATTTGTTTTGGGGGTTTACCACTCATTTTGGTGAAAATGGTGGGGTTTGAAAATTTGGGCCAAACTGTGATCCCAATTCCAGATTTAAAAACAAATTTTGTTTCTTCTATAACTCCTATAATTTTTACTATTTTATACCCATTCCACTTCCTAATTGGAATACCCTGATATATTAAAATCACTATATCCCTTTTGACCACATAGAAATCCAAAATCATGATGGGTTTGGGTTTTTGATTAAGGTAATGGGCATGCCCGTAAGCCCATTTCCTGCTTTAAATTACTTTTTTAACATTTTATTATCTCATTATTTTTTTACTCTTTCTCGGTTATTCGACCTCCCAGTCGAAGCCAAAAAACTAAGGCTCACCCCCTTTATCGTGTTTTCCTCTTTGGAGCTCATATACCCCACAGAGTAGGGCCATCTTTCTCAATCATTCTCAAATCGACCAGATTTGATGAGGTAAAATAATTCTTTCATAAATCCATAAATTTTCAATCTTTCTACCCAAATTCAGCCCCCACATGACCTAATATAAATCCTTTAATCCTCCATTCCAGTTTTGGGTACTTCAAGATTCAAATATTAGTGGATTGGGGATGATTTCTTCAAGATTTTTCAAGTAAGAGAATTCTTTCTTGGTTCCTTCCATCCTCTTTTAGTTTTATTTCCACTTTCTTGAAGTTTCTCATATATAGAAGTTGGGGTTCGATCCTAAGGTCTGATTTTGTGTCTTGTGAGTTAATTATTGTGGTTTAGGTCTGGATTTATATTCCTTATGGTGCAGCGGTGGTGCGCTAAAGGTTTCTCACAATGTTTTGAGGGTTTCGACTCAAAAGGGTAGGTGATTCAATGTGTAACCATTTTATGATGCGTTATCTTGCTTGGTTAATTAATTTAGTATGGTTATAATCTGTTTTTTGTGTTTTGAAAACTGTTTTTGATGTATTTAGTTAACCATTTAATTTTTAGTTGTATTTTAGCTTGAAATTGGGGACTTTTCATGTGTGACTCTTGGGGTAATGTTTGGGTTTAGTTTATAACATATGAAAGTGATTTATTAGTCTTGAAAGGGGCTTACAATTTTGGTTTGTTAATTCCTTATTGTCATGTGGGCCTTGAAAAGAGGTTTTTGAATGAGTTTAAGGTGTAAAACCGTGTTGTACTTCTTGAACGTGATTTATGAAAACTTGTGTTTTTCATGTGTATCTTGTGGTATTATTTGATGTATTTTTATAACACTTGGGGTGGTTTAATAATTGTTTTAGGTCTGAAAATTCGGTTTTTTATTGGTATTGGTTTGATTTTGGTTTTGAATGAGGGTTTTGGAATGGGTTTAGTGTGCAAACAATGGTTATACCTCTTGGGATTGTTTTATAAAAATTGCATATGTTTTATTTGGTTAAAAAAAGTTGGCAAATGGTGTATATGTACCGTTTGGGTGATTTTGTTCACCTAATGTGGGTTTTTAATGGTAAAGTGGTGATTTGAGTTGTCAAAAAATTTTAAAAGGTTTTATAAATTGACGAAATGTTTTACTAAATTGTGTTTTGTGTGCGAAACACAGGTGTGGGATGTTTCGTGTGAGTTTATTGATAAAATAAATTGTGAAGGTGAGAAGGGTATTATGTGACAGGTGTGTGGGCTGTTATGTGAGTTGAATATCGTGTAATGGTTTTATAAAATATTTTAAAAGATTTTTGAAAGTGTTAAATAAATGTGAAAAGTGTTGTAGGCAATTTTGGTGTGAGTTTGATTTCAAAATGCATTTGAATGAAAAGTGGAATTTGTGACTTGTGTGATGTACATGGGGTTGTTTGGTTAATGTGTAATGTGGAAGTGATATTTTCTTATGAAACCTATATTTCTTGGATTGTTGAACTTGTTTAAGCACAAAGGGAAAACCTAGATATCTAGGTGGGTGGACGTGTACTAGTATGCTAGTGAATCTGTAGGGTTTGGCCTCCGTTTTACTTAGAAAGATTGACACTTACAACTCTATCTAAACTATGATGAAGATTATTGTGGACCACTAGGTTATGGGTATGATCCCTACTAGTGGCTCGTGCACGAGAACAAATATTTTTTGTGATTACTCTCACCGAGATACGAGGTACCTGGGACCCACAGCTAGCTAGTGCCTAGGGGTTATTTCCAATTACTTGTGCTCATTAAATCCTTTTTACTTACCTTTGGTATATGGTATTATTGTCAGGAAAATTCAGTAGCTTTGTTATTTATTTTATAATTGTTGGTACTTTAAAATTAGCCCACATGAAAACTGTTTTCATTTATTATTACATCCTTTAGAAAATTGTAACAAGCATTTCTTATTTACAAAACTTTCAATGCTTTTTGTCATGAAATGTTTATCACATGGAATATCTTAGTGGTGGTATCCTACTAGGATTTCTATCACACCCTACTTACACTTTTGGGTGTAAGTAGACTTACTTATTTCGTGTCACAGGTTTGGGTACAGGTTTTATGCCATTAGTTCGGGTTTTTAGCGGTCCATCGTGATGCAGTGTCGTGGAGATGGCTTGAGGGCGGCACCTCTTTCCATGTGGAGGTTCTTGGGATCTATTTTCTTGGGTTTGTACCTTTGTAATGGTCTTCATACATTGTTTAAAATTGTTTAATTCAGTTCTGAATTTTAGTAAAAGTTGTTTTGGTTTGAAAAATCCAGATTTGATTTCTTGGATTCATTTGTTGTTTTAAGTATACAAACTCGGGTAAATCATTCCCAATTTTTATTTTTTGATACCCAGGAACTTTTTCCAGCCCGTGGGGATCGGGAACGCCCTTCGGGCCTTGTCACGGGCTGGGTTTGGTGCCGGTTTTGGTGGCGATCATATTCGGTTCGTGATAAAATGGTTTCAAAGGAGGTTCGCTCTATTTGAGTCATGTTATTTGGGAAATAGTCGGGATATTATGGAGTTAAGATTGTTGGGACATGAAATTCCGGTTATTGGTAGTGTTCTTGATCACCAAACCTCATTTCGGGATTCAATTCACCAGTTGAATTTGGGATTTATCTATGTCTTTTGGTTTTCTTGGTCTGATGATGATTAGGGGAAATGAAAAGAGAGTTGGGTTAATGGTCTCAGCGAGCTCGCAGGGTCTGGAAAGCCATGTGGACTGGGAATATTCCCTAGAACACTCTCTGTGATGGGGAAGTGAATGGAATATGGCTGCCAACCATATTTCCAAGTCACCCACTAAAACTAGTTTCCTCTCGCATTGTTTTTTACTTTAGTTTTGAAATCATGAAACTTTGGTTTTAAAGTGACTTGGTTTTACAAAGCGTAAAGTTGTCAGGAAATGATTTTCAAATAAAGAGGGAATGGTTTGATATATGAAATGGTGGAACTAAATTTTCAGAATTGTTTTGAAATGGAAAATAGTGTGCTTACACCACTTTTGAAATTAGGAACCATATTGAAGTTGGTTTTCAAATGTATTTCCAATATAATTTTCTAAACAATTAAAAGGGTGTTTTCATGGGATGAGATGTTTTCAAATTGATGTGAATAACTTGAAAGTGAGTTCTTTTCTAAATGGTTGTGTCCTTATGAATAGTTTTCTAAGATGTGAATTGGGGTTTTGATCTCATTTTTAGAAGTTTTAAGAAAAAGGATGGGTTGGTTGACCGTTTTGTTTTTGAAAAGTGGAAATGATTTTCGTATTACCCTTTGGTATTTCCATGAGAGACCACATGCATTGGGTTATATAGGATGATGGATGGTTGATGGCATGATTGGATGAGTTTTGGGATGAATATGAGGAGGGTGCCTGGTGTGGCACAGAAACATGCATGTGTGAGGCTCATGGGGTACCATTGGTGGATACGCTAACTGCTGAACTGTTGGTTTTCAAAGAAATGTTTTTAAATAAAAACATGATGTCTTGATGAATTGTTTGGGATGGTGTATATTATGTGTTTTTGGAAAATGTTGATGTTGTGGGATTTTTTGATTCTAAGAACCCCTCCTGTTCGAACTGTGTTTTGGGTTTGTGTTTGGTCGGTAAGCTGGGTAGAAGGTCCGATTAGTAGTCTCCAATGATATATGTTTCGGGACACCTTTAAGGTGGTTCCATTAATGAGTTTGGATCTGTTTTGTGGCATGTTTTTACCAATGGACCAGCTTGGTTGGGTCCTTGGGTTCTCTCGTTGGATAAGGTATGCCCCCATTAAGGTTTAATGCACAACTGAAGTGCAACCCGGATTGTTTTGCCGTTGGAAAATCCTCCAGTTGATCAATGTAAGGAATCTTTTCAAGAGATTTGTAGAATGAGTCTACACCATTTACTTTCATGGTTTTTTTTTCGGATCTTCTTATTGCGGAAAAGTGCTCGTGGATAGTTGAAAGAGAACTTAGTTTCTTAAGCTACCTGATTCATTGAAGGTGAAAGTTGTTTGGGGTTGTCAGTATGGATAGTGTCTAAGAGGGCCTCTAAGTCCTTCATAGTCTCTTCGAAGAAGGGGTTTATGTTAAACCACCAGTGTATGAAATCTAGCCACGAGAGGCTGTTATGGCCACTTTCTGTAATGTTGTGATGTTTGGGGTTGTTGTGTAAGGCCCCCCTCGTTGTATTATTTCTATCAATCGCTTTGGTCATGTTCGGTGACACGATGTGATGTTGCGTGCTCATTTTATTGTAAAGGTGAAGTTGTAAAATATTTTGTGAGTCTATTTTTTTTCAGAAGTGTTTCTCCTTTTGGGAGATCTCGACATCCTCTATTTTAGAGGAAGGTGTTTATATGTGTCCTTTATTTCTGTTGTTTCTCACCCGAAGAAACAAGGTGTGATGTGAGTGCATCCTCTAAAACCTTATTTCAGTGAAATTCCAAGTTATGGTAAAGTGAGTTCTAGAGTGTGTTATGTCTTGGTGAACCCATCTGGGATTGTGTAGAGTTTTTTGTAGCATCGGAAGAAGAAATTCTTTTTAGGGGTTTCCAAATCCTAACTTCGAGGCCGAAGATACTTCAATCATTTCACCTCCATCCATTGGTCCCAGAGAGAAGCTGGCACATAGTCAGAGGAAATCCCAGTGTAGTTTTTAACCTTATATAAATAACTGTTCTTATTATGAGATATGGGAATAGTTTAAACATTTTGTGTTTTCATCTTGCTTCTTTTGTTCCCGTTCGGTGGAAAGTGGTGGAGGGCCTCGTCCCCATGTTATCTCCCAATGACTTTCTTTTCCCCTTTTGTTTCCTTTGGGTTTGGGGAAAATGTTTTAGATTTGTCTAGAGATGTTGAGTGCACATTTGGTAGTAACCATTCACCATGAAACCATGTATGTATAAGGATCCACATGGTTAGCTCACAGTTTCCCAAACCGTGCTGGCTAACCAAGCGGTCGTACCAACTCTTTAAGTTCATGGGTCTTTCTGTGTCGGCCCATATTGGTAAGTTAAGATAGTTAGTTCTTATGGTGGGAAGACCCACTGTGAGTCTCATGTATATTATTTTGAATATTTCTAATGGGATTATACCCCTTGTACTGGGGAGTTTTTTCGGGGCTCCCCTTTTAGTGTCTTGATTCTGTCTCGGAAAAATTTAAGTTGTCTCTTATGGTGGGGTGCCCATTTATGTATCCTTGTACCAGTAACTCACTTTTGTCCTTGGTCTTGGATTGGAATTGGGTAGTCTCATTAGGATCTATATAACCACCTATATATTCCTTGGGTAAATGTTGGGGTTGGAGAGTGACCAATGGTTTAGTTATATCAAGGTAAGTGTAACCTTGTTCGATGTTCTAGTCTGTTTGGGTAAATTGCTTGAGCCTTGTTCAGATAGTGTTTGAGGAGTTTTCTTTTAGGATAAATCTTGAATGTGATTGATCATTTCAGTATATAGTTGTATGTTTTGGTTGTGAAATATTCCTTCCTTAATTGATCACTGGAGGTGTTTTGGCCTTTGGGGGCGAAGCTTAGTAAAGGGGTCCATTTATGCCTTTCCGTTGGGTTTGGTTTTTGCTTTGTCCTTAATGTGGCTTTCTGAGGGCGGAAAGTTTTATGGTGGGGAAAATTTTCACACCCATAAAAAAATTTTAAATTAATTATTCATTTAATTTCCATTCCTGATTTTTTTGTGGGTTTACCACTCATTTTGGAGAAAATGGTGGGTTTTGAAAATTTGGGCCGAACCGTGAGCCCAATTCCAAATTTAAAAACAAATTTCGTTTCTTCTATAACTCCTTCAATTTTTACTATTTCATACCCATTCCAATTCCCAATTATAATACCCTGATATATTAAAATCACCATATCCCTTTGGACCACATATAAATCCAAAATCATGATGGATTTGGATTTTTGATTAAGGTGATGGGCCAACCCGTAATCCCATTTCCTGCTTTAAATTATTATTTTAAAATTTTAATATCTCATTATTTATTTACTTTTTTTCATTGATTAGGCCTCCCACTCAAAGCCAAACACCTATGTCTCACCCCGTTGATCTCTTTTTCCTCTTTGGAGCTCATATACCCCGCGGATTAGGGCGATCATTCGCAATCTTTCTCAAATTGACCAGATTTGATGAGGTAAAATGATTCTTTCATAACACTATAAATTTTCAGTCTTTTCCCCAAATTCGGTCCCCACATGACCTAATATAAATCCTTCAATCCTCGATACCAGTTTTGGGTACTTAAAGATTCAAATATTGGTGGATTGGGGCCAATTTTCTCAAGCTTTTTCAAGTAAGAGAAATCCTTCTTGGTTCCTTCCATCCTCTATTAGTTTTATTTCATCTTTCTTGAAGTTACTCATATCCAGAAGCTGGGGTTCGATCCTAAGGTCTTATTTGGTGTCTTTTGGGACAATTATTGTGGTTTAGGTCTGGATTTATATTCATTGTGGTGCAGCGGTGGTGCGCTAAAGGTTTCGCACAAATTTTTAAGGGTTTCCACTCAAAAGGGCAGGTGATTCCATGTGTGACCATTTTATAATGAGTTAGCTTGCTTGGTTAATTAATTTAGAATGTTTATAATCTGTTTTTTGTGGTTTGATAAATTTTTTTTGATGGATTTGGTTAATCATTTAATTTTTAGTTGTATTTTAGCTTGAAATTGGGTACTTTTCATGTGTGACTCTTGGGGTAATGTTTGGGTTTAGTTTATAACATATGAAAGTGATTTATTAGTCTTGAAAGGGGCTTCCAATTCTGGTTTTTTAATTCCTTATTATCATGTGGGCCTTGAAAAGAGGTTTTTGAATGAGTTTAATGTGTAAAACCGTGTTGTACTTCTTGAAGGTGATTTATGAAAACGTGTGTATTTCATGTGTATCTTGTAGTATTATTTGATGTATTTTTATAACACTTGGGGGTGGTTTAATAATTGTTTTAGGGATGAAAATTATGTTTTGTATTGGAATTGGTATGATTTTGGTTTTGAATGAGGGTTTTGAAATGGGTTTAGTGTGCAAACAATGGTTATACCTCTTGGGATTGTTTTATAAAAATTACAAATGTTTTATTTGGTTAAACAAAGTTGGGAAATGGTGTATATGTACCATTTGGGTGAGTCTGTTCACATAATGTGGGCTTCTAAATGGTAAAGTGTTGATTTGAGATGTCCAACATTTTTAGAATGTTTTATAAATTCCTGAAATGTTTTACTAAATTGTTTTTTGTGTGCGAAACATGGGTGTGGGATGTTTCATGTGAGTTTATTGATAAAATGAATTGTGAAGGTGAGGAGGGTATTATGTGACATGTGTGTGGGATGTTATGTGAGTTGAATATCTTGTAATGGTTTTAAAAAATTGTTTAAAGTATTTATGGAAGTGTTAAATAAATGTGAAAAGAGTTGTAGGCAATTTTGGTGTGAGTTTGATTTCAAAATGCATTTGAATGAAAAGTGAAATTTGTGACTTGTGTGATGTACATGGGACTGTTCGGTTAATGTGTGATGTGGAAGTGATATTTTCATGTGAAAACTATATTTTTTGGATTGTTGAACTTGTTTGAGAACAAAGGGAAAACCCAGGTATCTAGGTGGGTGGACGTGTACTAGTATGCTAGTGAATCCGTGGGGTTTGGCCACAGTTTCACATAGAAAAATTGATTCTTACAACTCTAAATAAACTATGATGATGATTATTGGGGACCACTAGGTTATGGGTATGATCTCTACTAGTGGCTCGTGCACAAGAACAGATATTTTTTGTGGTTACTATCACTGAGATACGAGGTACCTAGGACCCACAGCTAGCTAGTGCCTAGGGGTTATTTATAATTACTTGTGCTCATTAGATTCTCTGTACTTACCATCAGTATATGGTATTGTTGGCTGGAAAATTCAGTAGCTTTGTTATTTTTTTTTAAATTGTTGGTCCTTTAAAATTATCCGACATAAAAACTGTTTTCATTTATTATTGCATCCTTTAAAAAATTATAACAAGCATTTCTTATTTACAAAACTTTCAATGCTTTTTGTCATGAAATTTTTATCACATGGAATCTCTTAGCGGTAGTATTCTACTGGGATTTCTCTCACACACTACTTACACCTTTGGGTGTAAGTATACTTTCTTATTTATGTCATGGGTTTGGGTATAGGTTTTATGCCATTGTTTCAGGTTTTTAGCGGCCCATCGTGATACAGTGTCGTGGATATGGCTTGAGGGTGGTGCCTATTTCCATGTGGAGGTTCTTGGGATATCTTTTCATGGGTTTGTAACTTTGTAATGGTCTTCAAAACATTGTTTAAAATTGTGTAATTCTATTATGAATTTTAGTAAAAGATGTTTTGGTTAGAAAAATACAGATTTGATTTCTTGGATTCATTTGTTGTTTTAAGTATACAAACTCGAGAAAATCATTCCCAATTTTCCGTTTTTGATACCCAGGAACTTGTGATAGCCTGTGGGGATTGGGAACACACATATATCCTTGTCACAGGCCGGGTTTTCTGCCGGTTTTGGTGGCGATCATATTCGGTTCGTGATAATGTTGATCTCCCACATACTACTAGAAAAGGGGGCTTTGGAGCCCCCTAACATAGGCGACTGCCATTGGAGGTCACTAATCTTAAAAAACCCTCATCCCCCCTCCCCCTCATGCTTGAACCCACCTCGAAAACCACACTCGCGCCACTGGAACCCGTAGCGCCTACCACCGCCGCCCTCGCGCCTATCCTCCCTTACCGCACCACCGACGTCCTCCGCCTGCACCCCGACCTCCCCCACCCTCGCTCATGAACCCTACCCATAGATACTATTCTCCCTCGCTACACTTTCTCCGCTCTTCACCAGTCACCGGCGACACCGCACCACCGACGCTACGCGACCGCCTCTTCCTCCACCTCTGCTCCCCTCGCGGTCGAACACCCCTCGCACTAGAACCCTACCCGCAGCTTCTATTCTCCCTCTCTGCAATGTCGTCGCCTATCACCGGTCCATGTCTACACTGCATAACTACCTACAGCTTCCCTCTATCTCGCATCCCCTCCCTCGCTGCACCACCTCAGACTCCGACACCCCTCCACTGCCCCTCCTCTCTCTCACAGCACCACCTCTGGCTCCCTCCCTTCCAGATTTGTAGCGCTATCATGTATTTCCTAACTTCCATTTAAGTGTTTTGATTTTTGGAATTTTACATTAAAAATTTGACATTCATGAATATTATATGAATATTGTGTGTAAATAAAAATTTTGTTTATTGAATTTCATGTGTATACGAACTTCTGTGCATGAAGAATTATGAAACAATGTGTGTTAATAGAGTTTGTATAAGAATACATCACACTATACTTGAGTTTGGGAGTTATATAAAATGTGAAATACATGTATATATTGACTAGATTAATATTAAGTTGCGTTGTTATTTTATTTGTAGTATTCTTGAGTCTGTATTTCTATCCCATGAGAAAATGTTTGAGGCTTGACCACATTTGCGTAAATGTTTGTTATACAGATATTATTAGGGATAAGAGTTGGATTGATCTTCCAAATAAAATGTCTAGGGAATATTTTAAAGGCATTATGCAGTTCATTGTGTTCACTGGAAGATTTAAAAGTGACTATATTAGTTTTCTATATAGAAAATGTGAAAATTGATATCAATTCACACGAGATACCGAGAGGGACCACCTATTCTGGAATGGATTTCTAAAAAATTACAAGAGTTAGACTCGTAATGTGGAATAATATATTCCTTGTCAAAATACAGATGTAGTTCAAATGGGTGTTGATGTGAGGATGAATGATCCAATGCATGAAATGCTTATTGAAATTTTACGTGGGTTGGATTCTGAAGTCATTGACATCCAGAACATTGATACCAATGAGATAAATGTGCACCCTAGTGCAAATCAAGATTCAAGAAGGTTTTATGAAGTACTTGATGATGCGAAAATGGAATTATATCTTATATGTACTGCTTACAATAAATTTTCATTTATTGTGCAGTTGTTGCATTTGATGACTTTGAATCAGTGGTTAGACACATCGTTCGACATGCTATTGGCGTTATTGAAAATGGACCTTCTTGTCAACAGTAAGATTCCTGAGTCATATTATCGTGCTCGTAAGTTGACAGAGAATTTAGGTTTTGCATATGATACTATAGATACATGTGAAAACAATTGTATGTTTTTTTAGAAATGAAACTGTCCATTTGGATATTTGTACAGTTTGTAGAACTTCCAGTTAGAAATAGAACATGAGAAATTAGACTCATGAATGTCAGACTATAAAACAAGGAAAACCGATTGTCATAATGAAAATTCATTACTTTCCCCTAAATCTGAGGTTGAAAATATTTTTTATGTCATCTAAAGTTTCTAATTTAATGATATGGCATGCGAAAAGGAATATAGAAAGTGATATGTTTACCCACCTGGTGGAATCTTGTGCATGGAATGATTTCAATAAGAGACACCCCGACTTTGTTAAAGATGTTCGCAATTCCCGATTGGGGTTGGAAGCAGATGGTTTCAATCCATTTAAGTCTATGTTTGGTGCAACTCATTGCACATGGACCGTGGTGTTGGTTCCATATTATCTATCTCTGTAGCTTTATATGAATCCCCAATTTATATTACTTTCTACTCTAATTTATAGACCTATAAGTCCGGGGGATAATATTGATGTTTACCATTATCCATTTATTTATGAGTTAAATGAATTTTGGTGCGATGGTGTGATGAATTATGACTGTGAAAGGAATGAAATGTTCAAATTGCAGGATGCTTTATTGTGTACAATCAATGATTTCCTGGCTTATGCAAATTTACCATGCTAGAGTACGAAAGGGTAATTTTCATTCCCTTTTTGCAATAAAATTAAAAAATCTGTATGGCTTAAACATTCCAAAAAATGGGCATACATGGGTCACAGACATTTCCCCCCACCCTCATCACAGGCTCAGAAAGAACAGAGTGACATTGGATGGTTCTAGAGAGTTCAGTCTAGAACCACAGATCATTATAGGAGTCGAAATGTCATCGCAGATTGAAGAAGAAAACATCTGCACGGTAAATGAATTTTAGGATTTAGTGGCTCATCCATTATATAATATTCATTTTCTAGGTAGACAACGCTGTCACAATTGGAAAAAGAAAAGTATTTTTTAAAATATACCCTATTGGAAAACTAATATGCTAAGGCACAATTTGGATGTCATGCACATTGAAAAAATGTTTGTGATAATATATTGGGGACCATTTTAGGTGTTAGTGGAAAATCAATGGACCATGTTAACGCACGTTGTGATTTAGAAGAAATGGGTTTAAGGAAAAGTTTCATTTATAGTTAACTGAGAGAAACAAGTCATATATGCATACTGTAGAGTATAATATGACTACAAACGAGAAAGATACATTTATTTCCATTTTGAAGATGCTCAAGGTGCCTGATGGTTACTCTTCTAATATTTCAAAGTGTGTGAATTTGATGAGCAAAACATTTCAAGGGTTGAAAATTCATGACAATCATATACAACTTCTGTAGTTAATTCCAATCGCAATTTGGGATTGTTTATCCCCTAATGTTGTTCAACTGTAGATTTATATGAGTAATTTTTTTAGATAGCTTTGTTTAAGAAATAAATGAATGAGTGTTTTAAAACGTTTGCAGGACTGAATTATACTTATGCTTTGTCACATTAAAAAACTATCCCCCCCATTTTTCGATGGTATGGTTCACTTGAAAGTGCACCTAACTGATGAAGTAATGGCTGCTGGTCCAGTTTAATTTAGGTGGATGTATCCTATTGAACAGAATCTAAATACATTGAAACAATTTTTATACAACATAGATCGTTTGGAGGGATCAATTTCTAATGGTTATTTGGTTGATGAGTGTAATAATTTTTGTGTAGAATATCTTATGGATGTTGAAACAAAATTAGATAAGCCCTCTCAGATTCCTGATGGTCCAGTTGGAGAAGTAACCACATTTTATATGGACAACATTGAGTGGATACAAGTGCATCAATACATCTTGTTCAATACTCCATCAGTTGCACCATTAATGAAGTAAGTGTCTTATAAATTTTATTATTTAACTTTTACATGTTTTGTTTCCATAAGTTTTTCATTTAAACATCGAGATTGTTTATTTGCAGGAAAAACATTAATGAGCTAAAAAAGAGATGTATCATGTGACTGATTATCAAATTCAACAATCTCATTATGTGTAATTTCATGATTGTTTCAAGGATTTTGTACATATAAATTGATTCTCATTATAAGTAAAGTATTATAATAATTTTTTTCTGTAGAAATAATTATTTAATTCTATGAATTATGTAGGTACATGAGCTGAGGGAGTTTGGTGACCCCACACTAACTGATGAATTTATCCAACTAGCTGAGGGTCCATCTATAACGGTTCATCGTTATAAAGCTATAGATGATAATGTCTTTCGATTTCACATTAAATATGTTGATGATAAATGAGAAACACAAAACAGTGGCATCGGTTGTACATTCGTTGATTTTGGTTATTAATATGGTCAACTGATAGATATCATAGATGTTTTATACGCACATGGGTTGAAGTACATATTATTAATGTGTAATTGGGTTGATGTAGTGCATGGAAGTAAAGTCAATCAATATCATTTTACAATGGGGAATTTTAACTATATGTTATACATAAATGAATGAGTTGATAATGAACCTTTAATTTGGACATCACAAGTGGAAAAAGTATTCTTCATTACTTTTCCTTCGGATCATATTTAGCAAGTTGTTGTGAAAATGTCCCAGCGAGGAGTGTTTCTATTTGAACAAGATGAACCCAAGACTGATCTTTTTATTTCCCAACCACTTGATCGTTATATCGTAGTTAAACATGAAGAAGATATTTATTGGGTCAGAGTGTCCATTGAAGGAGAAATGGTCTATTGGAAGGTTTAATAAAAGTAGTGAATAACTGTTTCCCTCCAAATCCCAGACCCCCCCCCCCCCGGACAGCCCTCCCCACCCCGGACAGCCCCCACTCACCCCTAACAGACCCCCCCCCCCCCCAACTCCTGCCCCGAACAACCCTCCATCACCCCGGACAACCCCTCCAACCCCCGTACATACCCCCTCCCCCCCGGATAGCCCACCAACCCCTAGACAACCCCCTCACTCGGGACAGCCCCCCCACCCCCCAGACAGCCCCCACCCCCCAGACAGCCCCCCACCCCTGGACTCCCCCCACCCCCCGGACTCCCCCACCTCGGACAGCCCCCCCACCCCATGAAACCCACTTCACCCCTAGAGATCCCCCCTACACCCAGACAGCCCCCACCCCCAGAGATCCTCCCCCCCCTCCACTCCGGACAGCCCCACAATACCCCCCTCTAAATACAAGCATTTTTACATAATTCTATTTCTGATTTGTTAATTTTTTGATTTTTTAAAATCCATTTACAACTAATTATTATACCCCTTATTATTTTCTTGACTACTGTACATGTTTTTTTTCAAAAAACAAACCAATTTATCTTTTTGACAATGTGGATGGTTCCCTTATTAATGTTTTGTACGATCGTAGGTATGTCAGGGGAACAGGCAGCAGATCCACATCATCCATTTGAGCCATCTACATCTCAGGGTCGTGTTATGTTTGAATGTAACTATTTCTGATTTTTAGGTTATATATATATATATATATGCACATATGTAAAATTATGTATACATTTTTTTCAATAGGATCAAGCTCGACTTCTTCTTCCTCTCGCAAGAGAGGCCCTGTTCATGGCATTTTATCATGGAATTCCAACACGATCTACGATGTTTCACTTGACAACAGATTTCATCCTATGGGACTTACTAACCCTGCATTTATTCTTCATCTGGGTCATATCATATGCAACCCATATCAATTTCCATTATCTATAGATGACTGGTCTTCTATCCCTCATCATACATTAGATCGTCTTTGGAAGGAAGTTAAGGTAAGAAGACCAATTTAGTTTCTTCCCTATGTTTAAAAAAATACTAACATGTGTGATTTTTTTTCTTAAATAGAATAATCTGAAAGTGTGCCCCAATGAGTTTTGACCTATTTGTATGAGAAAAAGTCGTAAGATGTGGAAATTGTATACAGGAAAAGTCAAGATGGACCACTGGGTACCAAATATGGGTGCCGCAGACATTCTAGAAAAAGTCCCGAGAAGTGTTCTCCCATCTCAGTGGCATGACATAGTTGCATATTGGTCTACTGAGGCCACCGCGGTAATTATATTTATTTTGGTATATATATTTTCAAGAATATGGGACATTATATTTTCTTGAAATTTGAATTAATTGTATATAGCAGGTGTCAGCATGTCATTCCGTGAATCGAGCGTTACAGGGACCACCTCAAAGGCTCGGGGCTCATCACGTGTCTCAGATCCGAAATGATGTATTTATTATTCATTTTATTATTATTTATTATGGTTTTGTGTTATATTATTATATTTTATTGTTATACAGTTATGAGAGCATGGTGCACCGACTGATAGAATGTCGGTGTGCATGAGGATTCATGATCGAAATGATCCTGAGGTTTCAGCTCATATAGTAAGTGCTTGTAATCATTACCAATACTTACAAGAATATGTATATAATAATATATATGTATATATATTTAAATATCACACGAGATCAATTTGAATCTGAGTTAGAACAGCTGCCAGAGGATCAACGACATCTTTCCATGCGAAGGGATGAGATATTCCATCGTATTATAGATCGTGATGGACATGGATATAGTCTGACCTATGGGACGGGGATTACTCATTCTGTAGTATCACATGCTAAGGTTTTCGGTCCTATTTTTGCTCAGATTACATTTTAGATTTCAGATTTCAAGGCACGGTTACGCTCTTTTGAGGAGATAAATGTGCAATTGATCACTGAGGTTAGAACACGGAGGGAATATGTGTGTCTGTGTACTGGTGCAGGAGATCATATGATGCAATTTTATACTTAATTTATTTATTTAATTTATATTATTTTTGGTATTAAAATTTTATAATTTTTATTTGTTGTAGGACCCTGGCACACCGGATGGAGGTAGCAGCCATGACTGCGCATGACCCATTATATTCAGGAGGTGTATTTCCTTTATATTTATTATTGAATTAATTTTATATATTGATTTAGACTTTAAATGTAATTTTTTTGAGGGGGGATATCCTGGGGTGAGGGGGGTAGTCTAGGGGGTGGTAGGGTTGTCCGGGGTTGGGGGGGTGCTGTTCGGGGGTGTTGTGGGTTGTTCGGGGGGTGGTTGGGCTGTCCGGGGTTGGGGCTGTCAGGGGGTGGGGGCTGTCTTGGGCTGAGGTGGGTTATTCGGGGGGTGTTCGGGCTGTCTGGGGTGGGGGGGGCTTTCTGGGGTGGGGGTGTCCGGGGGTTGGGTGGGGGTTGTCCAGTGTGTGGGGGGGATGTCTGGGGGGCTGTTAGGGGGTGAGTTGGGCTGTCCGGGGGTGGTATGGATGTCCGAGGGGTGGGGGTTGTTTGGGGTAATTTGGGGTGGCCCGGGGTGGCCCAAGGTGATGGGGGGATGTTCGAGGTGTGTGTGTGGGGGGGGGGGCTATCCGGGGTGAGTGGGGACTATCCGGTGTGAGGGGGGCTATCTAAGGGGCTGTTCGGGGGGTCGGGGTTGTTCGGGGGTGGGGGGAGGGGGGTTGTCCGGGGTGAGTGGAGGTTGTACGTGTTGAGGGGGGCTATTTGGGGGTGCTGTTCAGGGGGAGGAGGGAGGCTTTCAGAAGAGTGGGAGGGATATCTGAGGTTGGGGGTTGTTCGGGGTGTGGGGGTTGTCTGGGGGTGAGGTGAGATGTCTGATGGGGGGGCAGAGATGTCCGAGGTGGGGAGGGGCGTGTCCAGGGGTGAGGGAGGCTGTTCGGGAGGTGGGGGTATATCTGGGGTAATGGGGGTCTGTCCAGGGTAATGGGGGGGTCTATCTAGGGTAGGGAGGGTTGTTCGGGGTGAGGGGGGCGGGGCTGCCCGGGGTGAGGGGTGGGGGCTCTCCGGGGTGGGGGGCTGTTAGGGATGAGCTGGGGCTGTCTGTGGGGGTTGTTCGGGGTGGGGGGGAAGTTATAGTGTTTACTAAGACGAGTTGGTGTTCGTAAATTGTTTAAGAACTGTGAAAGCGTTATTTGAATTATTCATAATAGGGAAATATTATCTTCCAAGAAGCCTGCATTTTAATTTTATGAATATTGTATTTGTGGTGATTATCTAAAAGAAAGATTTTTTAAATGTTTTTAGGAACAAAAATTCAATGGTCTAATGTCTTACTAGTTTGATGTTCTTTATGAAATTTTCTTAAATATATAAAATTTAGAGATTTTGTGTTGATCGTTAAAAGTTAAAAATATCATGAGAAGAATATCCATAATTCTCCCTTAAGGTAATGAATGTTTTTTGAAGACATTGGATACTCAATTTTACAAGATGTTTCAAGAATACTCTATAATCCTTATGAAGCATCTGTAAAATGTATTAAGTGATAGATTTGAGTTTCATGTTTTCATTGTGGGGGAATTTAAAATTGGAATCCCTCCTTTTCTCCTACTCACACAACAACAAATAGGATTCAAGTATAATATGGGGTAAAGAATAATTTTCTTGTGTAAAAAAACTAAGGTTTTTAGAATTTGTTTCAGCCGTGCAAACTGCACGGCCGAATGACGTGCGAAGTGCATTTTCAGTCACTGCAGTCACATGACACCTCCGATTGATGTGTCTTCTGCCCAACCATTTTACAATTCACCCAATCCTTGTTTTCATCTGATTTGATTGCATTCCAAGGTCATTCGGCTAGTTTTGACCACCCCATGCATTATTTTGAAGCACACTGAACACCTAAAAAACACATATTCAGTCATTCCATGAAAATATCACGTCTGAATGACATGTCATATCCTCGTACATTTCGCCAATAATAATTAGGGTGCTCTCGTGTGATTTCAAATCATGCTGACGTTCTTCGGTTTGCATTTGACCGTTAAACGCATGTTTTGGCAATTTACATCGTGCGGAGTGCGTTTTCGGTCACCGCAGTCACACGACACCTCTGATTGACATAACGCCTACTTGACCATTTTACAATTCACCCACCCATTTTTGTTGACTGATTTCAGGGCAATATAAGATCGTTCAACTGGTTTTGACCACCCCACACATGCTTTTGAATTGTGTAGAACACCAAAAAAACACATATTCAGTCATGTTGCACAAACCGCATGTTAGAATGATGTTTAGTCTCCTCGTACACCTCACCAATAATAATAAGGGTACTCTTGTGTTATTTCAAGTCATGATGATATCTTTTGGTATGCATTTGACCGTTAAACGCACGTTTTGGCCATTAACAATGTGCAGAGTGCATTTTCAGTCACCATGGTCACACGATACCTCTGATTGACATTACTTCTACCCAACCATTTCACAATTCACCCACCCTTTGTTTTCATCCGATTTCATGGCATTCCGAGGTCGTTCGGCTGGTTTTGACCACCCCACGCACGCTTTTGAAACTCGTCGAACACCTAGAAAACACATATTCAGTCGTGCTGTGCAAACTGCACGTCTGAATGATGTTTCGTCTACTCATACACATCACTAATAATAATTAGGGTGATCTTGTGTGATTTGAATTCATGTCGATGTCGTTCGGTATGCATTTGACCATTAAACGCGTGTTTTGACCATTAACGACGTGTAGAGTGCGTTTTCGGTCACCGCGGTCACACGACACCTCTGATTGAAGTTCCGTCTGCCTGACCATTTCAAAATTAACCGACCATTTGTTTTCATCTGATGTCATGGAATTCTGAGGTCTTTCAGCCTTTTTTGACCACCCAACGCACACTTTTGAAGCACGATAAACACCTAAAAACAAATATTCAGCTATGTCGCGCAAACCGCGTGTCTGAATGACATGCCATCTCTTCGTACACGTCGCCAAGAATAATTAGGGTGCTTTTGTGTGATTTCAAGTCATGCGGATATCGTTCAGTACACATTTGACCGTTAAATGAATGTTTCAACCATTTACGTCATGTGGAGTGGGTTTTCGATCACCACGGTCACATGACACCTCCGATTGACATGTCGTCTACCCGACCACTTCACAATTCACTCACCCATTGTTGTCGTCTGATTTCATGTCATTCTGAGGTCGTTTGACCGGTTTTGACCACCCAATGCATGCTTTTGAAGCGTGCCGAACACCTAAAAAACATATATTCAGCCGTGCCATGAAAACTGTGCATCCCAATGATGTGATGTCTCTTCGTACACGCCACCAATAATAATGAGGGTTATCTCATGTGATTTCAAGTCATGCTGATGTCGTTCGATATGAATTTGACAGTTAAACGCATGTTTTAGCAATTTACGTCGCGTAAAGTGCATTTTCAGTCACCACGGTTACACGACACCTCCGATTGAAATGTCGTCCACCCGAACATTTTATAATTCACCCACCCTTTATTTTCATCTGATTTCATGGCATTCTGAGATCGTTCGGCCGGTTTTTGTCACCCCACACACGCTTTTGAAGCGCGTCGAACACCTAAAAAACACATATTTAGTCATTCCTCATAAACCGCACATCCAAATGACGTGTCGTATCCTCGTAAACCTCACCAATAATAATTAGGGTGCTCTAGTGTGATTTCAAGTCATGCTGATGTCGTTCAGTATGCATTTGACCATTTAACGCATGTTTTGGCCATTTATGAAATGTGGAGTTCATTTTCAGTCACAATGGTCACAGGACACCTCCGATGGACGTGTATTCTACCCAACCATTTCAAAATTCATCCACCCTTTGTTGTCTTCTAATTTCATGGTATTATGAGGTCTTTTGTCCAGTTTTGACCACCCCATGCACGCTTTTGAAGCGTGTCAAACACCTAAAAAACTCATATTCATCCTTTCCGTGAAAACCACGCATCCAAATGACATTTTGTATCCTCTTACACAACACTAATAATAATTAGGGTGCACTGGTGTGATTTCAAGTCATAATGATGTCGTTCGGTATGCATTTTACCGTTAAATGCATGTTTTGGCAATTTACATTAGGTGGAGTGCGTTTTCGGTCACCGCGGTCACACGACACCTCTGACTGATGTGTCTTCTACCCAACCAATTAAAAATTCACCCACTGTTTGTTTTCGTTAGATTTCATTGCATTCCAAGGTCGTTCGGCTAGTTTTGACCACCCCACACATGCTTTGTTAGCGCGCAGAACACCTAAAAAACACATATTCAGCCGTGTCGTGCAAACCGTGAATCCAAATGATGTGTTTTCTCCTTGTACACCTCACTAATAATAATTAGGGATCTCTCGTGTGATTTCTAGTCATGCTGATGTCGTTCAGCATGCAGTTGACCATTAAACACATGTTTTTTCCCTTTACAACGCGTGAAGTGCGTTTTCGGTCACCACGGTCACACGAAACATCCGACTGACATTTCTTCTACCCAACCATTTCAAAATTCACAGAACCTTTGTTGTCGTCCGATTTCATGGAATTTTGAGGTTTTTCAGCCAGTTTTGACCACCCAACGGACGCTTTTAAAGCGCATCGAACACCTAAAAACACATATTCAGCCGTGTTGAGAAAACCGAGCATCTGAATGATGTGTTGTCTCCTTGTTCATGACACCAATAAAAATTAGGGTGTTCCTGTGAGATTTCAAGTCATGACAGTGTCATTCGATATGCATTTGACTGTTAAACACATGTTTTGTCCATTTACGACATGCAGAGTGTGTTTTCGGTCACTGCGATCACACGACACCTCCTACTGACTTATCGTCTGCCCGACCATTTCAAAATTAACCCACCCTTTGTTCTCGTCAGATTTCATGGAATTCTAAGGTTGTTCGGCTGGTTTTGACCACCCAACGCATGCTTTTGAAGCACGCCGAACACCTAACAAACACATATACAGTCGTGCCACGCAAACCGCACATCCGAATGACATGAAATCTCCTCGTACACATCACCAATAACAATTAGTGTGCTCTCATGTGATTTCAAGTCATATCAATGACGTTCGGTATGCATTTGACTGTTAAACGCATGTTTTGTCCATTTACGTCGCGCAAAGTGTGTTTTCGATCACTGCGGTCACACGACACCTCTGATTGACGTGATGTCTGCCCGACCATTTTACAATTCACCCAACCTTTATTTCCATTCTATTTAATCACATTTAAAGGTCGTTAGGATTGTTTTTACAACCCGACGCACGCTTTTGAAGCACGCCGAACACCTAAAAAAAGATACTAAGCTGTGCCGCATAAACCCCACATCCAAATGATGTTATGTCACCTTGTACAAGTCACCAAAAATAATTAGGGTGATCTTGTTTGATTTCAAGTCACGTCGATGTCGTCCAGTATGCATTTTACAGATAAACACATGTTTTGGAAATTTACATCGCACAGAGTGCATTTTTGATCTTCGCGGTCACACGACACTTCTGATTGAGGTTTTGGCTACCCGACCATTTCACAATTCACCAAACCTTTGTTTTTGTCTGATTTCATGGCATTCCGAAGTGGTCCGACTGGTTTTGAGCACCCCACGCACGCTTTTGAAGTGCGATGAACACCTAAAAAACACATATTCAGCCGTTTTGTGCAAACCGTGGATCTGAATGATGTGTCGTCTCATCATACACATCACCAATAAAAATTAGGGTGATATCGTTTGATTTTAAGTCATGTTGATGACGTTTGGAATGCATTTGTCCGTTAAATGTGTTTTTTGGACATTTATGACTAGCAGAGTGCATTTTCGATCACCACGGTCACACATCACCTGCGATTGATGTGATGTCTGCTCAACCATTTCACAATTAACCCACCCATTGTTGTCATCTTATTTCATGGAATTCCGAGGTCGTTTGGCCAGTTTTGACCACCCAACGCATGCTTTTGAAGCGCGCCGAACACCTAAAAACACATATTCAGCTGTACCGTGCAAACGGCACATCCAAATGACATGTCGTCTCCTAGAACATTTCACCAATAATAATTAGGGTGTTCTCAAGTTATTTAAAGTCATAATGATGTCGTTCTGTATGAATTTGACCATTAAATAAATGTTTTTGGCCATTTACGACGCGTGGAGTGCGTTTTCGTTCACCGCAGTCACACAGCACCTCCGATTGACATGTCCTCTACCCGACTATTTTAAAATTCACCTAAACTTTGTTGGTATCTTATTTATTGGCATTATAAGGTCATTTGGATGGTTTTGACCACCCCACGCACGCGTTTGATGGGCGTCAAACACCTAAAAACACATATTCAGCCTTACCGCACAGACCGCGCGTCCGAATGATGTTTTGTCTCCTCGTACTCCTCACCAATAATAATTAGGGTTCTATCGTGTGATTTCAAGTAATTCTGATGTAATTCGGTATGTATTTTACCATTAAACGCATGTTTTGGAAATTTACGACGCACGAAGTGCATTTTTGGTCACCGCAGTCACAAGGCACCTCCGATTGATGTGTCGTCTGCCCGACCAATTCATAATTCACCCATAATTTGTTTTCGTCCGATTTTATGGCATTTTGATGTCGTTCTCCTGATTTTAACCACTCAACATACGCTTTTGAAGTGCGCCGAACACCTAAAAATCACATATTTAGCTGCATCGTACAAACCATGCATCCGAATGACGTTTCATCTACTTGTACATGTCAACAACAATAATTAGGGTTTTCTCGTGTGATTTCAAGTCATGATGATGTTTTTAGGTATTCATTTGACCGTTAAACACATGTTTTGGAATTTACGTCCCATGGAGTGCGTTTTCGGTCACCGCGGTCACACGACACCTCCGATTGATGTGTCGTCTGCCTGACCATTTCACAATTCACCCACCTTTTGTTTTTGTCTGATTTAATGGAATTTTGAGGTCATTCGGATGATTTTAACCACCCAACACACGCTTTTGAAGCTCACCAAACACTTAAAAAAAACATATTCTGTCGTGTCGTGAAAACCATGCATCTGAATGACGTGTCGTCTCCTCATACACGTCACCAATAATAATTAGGCTGTTATCGTGTGATTTTAAGTCATCTTGATGTCATTTGGTATGCATTAGACCGTTAAACGCATGTTTTGGCAATTTACATCGCGCGGAGTGCATTTTCATTCACCACAGTCACACGACACCTCCGATTAATGTGCTGTCTACCTGAACATTTCAAAATTCAACAACCCTTTGTTGTTATCCAATTTCATGGCATTCCGAGGTCGTTCGGCCAGTTTTGACCACCCCACGAACACTTTTGAAGCGCACCGAACACCTAAAAAATGCATATTCAGTCGTGTCGTGCAAACCGCACATCCGAATGACGTTCTGTCTCCATGTACACCTCAGAAATAATAATTAGGGTTCTCTCATGTGATTTCAAGTCATGTCGATGTTGTTTGGTATGCATTTTACCGTTAAACGCATGTTTTTTCCATTTATGATGCGCGGAGTGCGTTTTCTGTCACTGCGGTCACACGACACCTCTGATTGATGTGTTGTCTTCCTGACCATTTTACAATTTACCCACCCTTTGTTGTAGTCTGATTTAATGGAATTATGAAGTCGTTTGTCTGGTTTTGACCACCCAACGCACACTTTTGAAGCATGTCGATCACCTAAAAACACATTTTCAGTCATGCCGCGCAAATCGCGGGTCTGAATGATATGTCGTCTCCTCGTGGGGGGGGGGTGCTATTAGGGGGTGGGGTGTTCGAGGGGTGGGGGATTTCCAAAGGTGATGGGGGTGTCTGGGGGTGAGGGGGTTGTTCGAGGTGAGGGGGGGATGTTCGGGGGTGGGGGTTGTCTTGGGAGGGGGGTGTCAGGAGTGGGGGGGGGGGGGCTAACGTGCTAACACCTCCCTAATTCCCTAATGGAATATTAGTGTAACGCCGTAATGACCAAATGGCATAATAGAATATTAGCCTATGGACCTAATGACCCAATTTAATTTATATATATATACTAACTTCATAAATATGTTCAATTTGCATTTTCTTTATTTATCTGTTTCTTTTGTATCTTATTGTAAGTTTATTGATAAAGAATATTGGAATGGATTAGAGCTATTTGGATCACTGTATGTGGAGAAGTATTTCCGTCATTTATTGTTTTTTAAGAACATGATGTTTATGTTGTTTTGAATTGTTTTTCTTTGTCATTTTAGTTGTGTTTCTTCTGTTCGGTAATAGTTTTTGTGATTACTGGAAATGTGATGTATACATGATTTTTTTAAAACACCATATTTTCGGCCATTAATGAAGGTCTCTATTGGTCAATACCAACATCGACCGCCAATGGATATCTTCTCTTATAACAACGGCCATTGGCAGTCGCTATAGGCAATTTTTTGGCCTCTTAAAGCGACCGCCATTGGCGGTCGCTATAGGGCTATAGCGTCCGCCAATGTCGATCACTATAGGTCCAGTTTCTAATAGTGACACCAGCTTCATTGAATTGATATGATAGAAATCTCCACACTAAACATGGGTATTGAATAAATCTTCACTATTTACTTTAAGTGATATTTCCCAATAATGGAATATAAATAATTAGTTATTTAATAATGCAATGGCTGATAAATCACAATTAATAATTTCTATGAATTTATTAAAAATACAATACATATAATCTAGATGTTTTTTTAGAATCTTTAAATGTGTTTTCATAGGGTTATGTTCTTCAACTATGTTCTTATAAATTTAATTCTTACTCTATATACCAAAATTACTCTAATATAAACTATAACAACTTGAACTCTAATTCACAAGAGATAGCGGTTATTTAACTTAATTAGAATAGAATAAATATATCCAAATACACATAATACAAAAATTTAATATTCTCAGGTAACTAGATATATAAATGAATATTACATAACATTCAAACCTAAAATAAATCATATAAATATAGTAAAAAATAATTATTTTGAAATTAATTTCCTTATGTCACACATAGTAATCTACATTGTTTCCTATGGAAATTAGAAACTATCAGGAACCAACCTAGGTCAACCCTGAACCGGTCACCTGAGTCAGTCCACAGCATGGCCTGAAGGGTGTTCCAAATCCCCACATGCAATTAAATAGTGGTGGGCATCAATATAAACCATTTTAGAACAATTTATCCCACAAAAAAGACAGATATATAAACATAAACTGAACAAAATAGATAAATAAAAATAATATGAACTAAAAAACTATAAGTGGAAAAATCAATAAACTATGTAACATGACATACCTCAGGTGACCTCATGGGTCACCATAGAACACAAACCACACTTGCTGCGAGAGCGATCCAAATCTAGAACCTGAAACTGAAAAGATAAAGTAGGCATGAGCACTGAGATGCTTAGTAAGACTGCAAGAGTAAAACAACTCCCTATGAACTTACCTTTAAGAAGAAACAAAAAAGGTGATAGTTTAAAAATAAAACATATTAAAAAATGTTTTTTATTCTTATTAAAATCAAGTAACAAGATTTCATTTTCAATAAAATAATTTCCTATCCACTTCATTCTCAAAATAGGTTCCAAGCATACATTAACATTTCAAAATGAAAGAAGACCAATTTAGATTAAAAATATGGACTTCAAAAAAGAGGGAATAGGCATGAAACAACTATATTGAAAATAATATCCCAAGAACCATGGGAAATCCCTAAGAAGCTAGTAGTAGTTGGGGACCTAGGATCCTTGTACCTCAATGAAACGTGGTATAGAAACCACAACAAACTATGTTCACATGCATGGGCCACTAGTACAGAACACACTCATAACCTAGTGGTCTCCAATCAATCATCATTATGTTTAGTTAGTATTGTAAGTGTCAATCCTACTAAATGAAACTGGGATGAACCACTTCTGTGTCATCATGTATACAAGCCCTAGTGAGCCCACCTAGATACCCTGGTCTCCCATGTGCTCCATTTCAAGTGGGGTGAGTTTTTATCAAGAAAATATATATAGACTTATCATTTTCATTTCTAAAAAACACATCCAACCTCTCACCACCGACCACCCTCCTTGAGCACATCCCCCTTTATAAGTCGCACAACAAATCACATGCCTCTTCAATAGGCACATATCACAAATCACACATTTAACATACACATCATTTTTCTAAAACAATGGTTCATTCCTCAAGAGGAGTTTTTCACATTTACAAATCATTTCCAAGGTCCCAAATAGGCCACATTTCTTCATAAAGAATAACTTCACGTTCGAAAACATGCTCACCCAACACTTTCAAGTTCTAATGCCATTAGAAATTCCAATTGACATCAAAGGCTTCACTCATTTTAAAACAGCTTGAAACCATGCTCAAATACCAGAAACCCATTTAATAAAGGTAAATCACTACTTAACCATGAATTAAAATCAACACCCATACACTTTTCTTAACTTACCAAATCATGAAATTTCCCCTTTTTAAAATCACACAAAAATCCATATTCATTTAAATAAACTTTCAAATATAATGTACACACTAAAATTTTGATAGATACACTCCATAAACCCTAAACCATTTTAGAAAATACATTTAAGAATTTAAAATGTTAAGAATTATAAAACAAGCATAGAATCATATTTTAATGAAAAATGCACATGTCAGCACTAAAAGTGAACGTGAAAAACCAAGGAAAGACCAATATCCGGCATCACCATCACTTTTCAAAGCATGAATATAATATTTAACATAAAAAAATATTTTTTAAAACACTCCAGAAATTAAGAAATTAAATTTAATTTTATAGGCACAGGGGACTTACCTGAACGAAGAACCGAGATGATGCTTCCTAACTCAAGTAGTCTCCCACTATGCAAATTATTAGGGACCCAAAATTAAGTTGACAAAGACCAATAACCCTATAAAAAAATCTCGGGACTCATATAAACTATAAGACCCTAAAATAAAATTAATCCAAACAAAGGAACAAAGATGAAATTCAAAAACCAACGAATCATTTAAGAAAAACAGAGGCAAATACTTATCAAAACAACCAAAATTCATTTCAATTATAAAACGGATCAAACATCAAAAACTATACTTATAACATCTTTAAGAAACCAGTCATGGAACCCAATTTTCACATTAATCTAAATCAATAAAATTGATACTACCTTACCAAACTATTTCAAGGGTCAAATGACATAACAAGGGATCCATTTTATAATTAGGGATCAACAGGTATTTTATCAAACACCTTTCATGAATATACATATTATCACATATTATAGATCCTTTGAAAACCCAATTTCACACATTTTCACCAACATAAAAACAAAACACAAAGACAAAAAAATATATCAAAAGCATGAAAATCACATTTCTATATTATTTAAAAAAATCCACTAGCATTAAAGGAATGAATCGGAAGGCAAAAACATGAATTCCTCAACATCAAACAAGTTCAGATGCAAAAAAACTCTTATAGATGGAAGAGTACACACCAAATAACGAATTGCACCCCCTAGAATTCTAAAAAAATGCACAACCATGAACCCCTATAATTATTTTTTTACCAATATGAAGAAAACCCAAAAAAATCAATAAAAACGCACTTTAGTGGGGAAGGTGGGAGGTCGGTTGTGCCGTGGGGAGGGATGACCACAAGACTAGGGTCACACTGAAGAGAGGGTGGTCACCAGAGGGAGATGTTAAGCCAGAAAAGTTCATGCAAGCAGGGAGGGGTACCACCATATAGGGCCGTGCAAATAAGGTGTGTCGTCGGATGGGATCGTGAAAGAAAGGGGCACCGCCAGATGCGATCATACCTGAGAGGAGGAGGAGGCTAGTGCTAGTAGGGGATCGGGAGCAGCTTTCATGGGGATAAGTGGGGTAGCTAGGCCGCATGTGTATAGAGGGAAAGTATCAGTATGGTTGAGTAGAATTAGGTTTCTAATAAAAAAGAAAAAAATTATTATAATAATAATAGTAATAATTATAATAATAATAATGTTAATAATAATAATAATCATAATACTTTCATTATTATTATTATTATTAAAAATTCCTCTAATTTTTTGTTGTACCCTCATTATATTTTATGTTCATTCAATTTTACTTTTCCATTCCAATTTTTATCCTTCATTTAGGGCTTATTATTTCTGGCACATAGTCGGCCACACGGTCTACAAGGCCGTGTGCCAACCACATGCAAACCAAAATTCACCTGAAAATTTTAACATCCTATAATTTTACTGAGGTCTCAACCGAAACCCAAACCAGGAAGATCCAAGATGAAGAAATGAATAAAAAAAGATTATCAGTGGTTGGGGTGATAATTCTCCTCACCACCAAAATTTCTTCCCCCAGAAATTCACCAAACCGAAAGATGATCAATAATTTAGAACAATCCCAAACTCAATCTGGAGGAACAAAGAATTACAAGGTTATTATTTGTTTCCCAAGTCATGCCCGACCAACCTAGATGAAACCGAAAATCAAAACAAGGGAAGAATACGAGAGAGTTCTCCCCGCCACAAGGGTTCTACTTGAAAAGAAATTAAAACCCAGACATACCACCCCGAGGTGGGGGGACAATGCGGGAACTCGCCACTGATCTAAACCAACTTCTATAGCATGAGTGAAACAATTCCACCATTAGAACATTGAACTTTTCTCACACCAACTGAACCCCCAATATTAGAGGAAAACTCATAGAAAGAAACTCTAACTAAACAACGTACAGGAAACACCATTCATTTATCTAAAAAACCCCATTCATCCCCAAACGAGCATCATTAAACCAAAACCATCCCATACAAAGGCCAAGAAAACATTAAGAAAATAACCATATTCAGAAAACCATATCCAGAAAAACAAGACTATTTGGATTACAATAGAACAAGTTCATCACAATCTCATAAGGAAATAATAGACTTAAAACAAAAAAAACAACAATAGAAGAAAAAAAGAATGAGATCGCATTAAATGTTCCAATCCTATCATGGTACACAAAACTAGACTAGAGTTTCACACCCCTGGTGACTCCTGACTGTGTGTGAGCTTCACCCTGACACCTATGACTGAGACTTTGATGGAAAATGCATCTCTTACCTCACAGTCAGGTGCTAACTTCCCCCGATTAAACTTCTTCTTCGAGCAACACATCATAAAGAACTTCTCTAGATCACCAAATGGGAAAACGATGGAAGATCTTTGAAGGGATGTGATAGGTAGGCTTCAAGATCCCTAACTAGCCACATTAGTGGCACAAATGAGGAAGCCATTTGACGAACCAAAATCTATGACCAATGGAGAAAACTTATTAGAGACATGTTCTAATAGCATGCTCTTCCTTCCATATGGGGAACCTTCCTGAATTCCAACCACCACTAACTACGCCTCATAAACTAACTCCACTGAAAATTAATAATTCACCATCCTATCAAAACTTGTTTCACTATATGAGATCACTCATTCAGAAATATCTTGCCAAAGACCCCAACAAGAACAAAAATTTACTCTTTAAGGTGGTCAATGTACACTATTTCTGAACACTAACCCCACCGAACATCCCGCACTCTACCACCTTCCTCAACTTTACCACCTAAGGTATAACCCATCAGACGAAGACGAACGTAAAAACTTCACATGTCATCCCAACTTGAAACAATGTTGGGACCACCAATTTCCTTTTATCTAAGGCCAGACACTCAACCAAACCCAAAATAGTGTGAACTATAGCAACCATTGGTGTTCCCAATAACTCGAAGACATGCTCTACCTCATCCAAACACTCCACTGCCTCTAATGAACCTAAATTACTATAATAGAAATGCAACATTTGAGAAGAATCAAAATCTGTGGAAGACTCATTCGAAACATTGGGGAACTTTCTGGATGACACTATCCAAACAACACCATATACCAAAAAAATCATTTTCAACCAAAAGAACAATTGAAAAGAACCCTTTATTCAGAAAAAATTGCCTCACATAGAAAACAATTACAAAAATTCACAAAAACATTACTTTAAAAATATACCAATATCATTTAAATTTCAAAAACCACCTTATTCTCGAGCCATTATCCAAATACCAAGAACCCTATTGAAAACCAAATTTACTTTACAAAAATCATTTTCATTTTCAAATCAATTTTGGTAAATCAAGGTCATGCCTTTAATTTCAAAAACCCTCCATTGGAACCCCATTAACCATTGAAAATGTGTTTATCTGCTTCAATCCATGTGTTCCAACACACACATTCCACACACATACTCCCCACATGTGTAAATTTCCATAAAGATAACCAAGGGTCGCACCCAATCCATTTTCATAGAAAGTCCGAACATTTAGAAAATTGTAAAAACAAAATGATTTAAAATTTAAAACCATTTAAAATAAAATATTTTAATTTCTAAAATCATTTTTATTTAAAAAAACACTTTCACTAACTAGAATCCAAGTGAATCACAACATGAACCAAATACTGAAATGAGGAACTAGTGGTTATTCTTAACCTCATGATAGGGTAATGAGACATGCACCAAATAAGTATCAACAACTAAGAGGTACTTAAACTGTGTACTCAGACTATACATGGGTCACTAACCCATGTTAAATCAATACATAAAATCATATTTCCTCTATTATCATCCCTCAATTACCAAACAAACCCGGAAAATACAATGACCTAATTCCCAGATGACCCCTAGTAAATTCGGTTTTGTCATGACTGGTGGTGATCCGAAACCCACCCAAGACCTACCACCTGAGTCCGAACAGTCCTAATATCCATCTACCGGACACCCCAAATAATAAGTTCCAACCTCATTGGATACCATTTTATGTGAACCACCCTGGGTTAACCATGAACTGGTCCCCCAATTCAGTCAGCAGTAGTGCCTGAAGGGCATTCTTGATCCCCACATAATGAAAACTAGTGTCGGGCATCAATGTAAATGAGTTGGAAAAGATTTGGCCCAAAAAAAAGATAGATAAATAAAAATAAACTGAACCAAATAGATAAATAAAAGAAGTTTAACTAGACAAATGGGCATCAGAAAAGGAATAAATGATGTATGGAGACATACCTCAAGTGACCTCATAGGTCACCCTGGAATAAACCACACTTGATACAAGAGTTATCTAAACTAGACCATGAAACTGAAAAGATGAAGTAAGTTTGACCAAAGATATTCTTAATAGGAATGAAATAGTTCCACAACTCTCAATTCCCTTTCCTTTAAAAATAAACCCAAAATGTTCTAGTTTGAAAATAAAACAAAACAAATTATTTTTTTTCATTCTTTACGAATTCATGTAACAAGCATTCATTTTCAATAAAATAATTTCTCTTCTAAATTATTTCCAAAATAGGTTCCAAGAATACATTAACATTTCAAAATGAAATGAGACCACTTTATATTACAAATACGGTTTTTACAAAAGATGGAACACACATGAATCAATAAAATTGAAAATCATATCACAAGAACCAAGGGAAATATCTAAGCAGTTAGCGTTAGTTGGGAATCTAGGATCCTCGTACCGTAGTGAAATGTGGTATAACAACCAAGATGAACTACGTTCTCGTTCACGGTCCACTGGTAGTGAAAAAACTCTTAACCTAGTTGTCTCCAATCAATAATCATTAAACTTAGTTAGTGTTGTAAGCATCAATCATGCTAGATGAAACTAGGATGAACCACTTCCATATCACTTAGCATACTAGACCTAGTCCACCCACCAATATACCTAGGTTTCCTATATGCTCTATCTCAAGTGGTGGTGAGTTTTTATAAAGATAAAACATATAAGATTCTCATTTTATTTATGAAAAAACATCCAACCTCTCACCACTGATCTCCCTCCTTGAGCACATCACCCTTTATAAGTGACACAAAAAATCACAAGTCTCTTCACTAGGCACATATAACAAATTACAGATTTAACATGCACATCATGTTTCTTAAAAAATGGGGAATTCCACAAGAGGTGGTTTTTACATTTAAAAATCAATTTCAAGGTGCCAAATGGGTTTTATTACATCACAAAGAATAACTTCTCTTTATAAAAAAAATCTCACCCAACACTTTCATGTTCTAAATCCATTTGAAATTATAATTAACAAAAAAGGATTCACACATTTTAAAAAACATTAAAACCATGCTCAAATCCAAGAAACCCATTTAAGAAAGGTAAATCACTATTTAATATTGAATTCACATCAAATACCATACACATCTCCTAACTTACCAAATCATGGAATTTTCCCTTTCTAAAATCACACAAAAATCTTTTTTCAATTAAATAAACGTTCACAACTAATGTACACACCAACATTTGGAGAAATACCCACCACACACCCAAAATCATTTTAGATAATACTTTTAAGAATTTGAAATTGTTAATAATTATAAAACAAGCTTGAAATCATATTTTAATGAAAAACACACATTTCAACACTTAAATCGAACCTGAAAAACGAAGGAAATACCACCATCAAGCATCACCAACACTTTCAAAAACATGCATATACTATTTAATATAAAAATATATATATTGTAAAACAGTTAAGAAATTATGGAATTCGATTTAGAGGTATAATCATAAGGGACCAACTTCAACAGAGAACCGAGATGACGCTTCCTAACTCCTATTTTCTCCCACTCGCACACACATACATATATATATATATATATATATATATATGCACTTAACCTAATGCACTTATCCCCCACGCCATGAGGTAATATGCATATGGGATATATATATATATATATATTCATACCTGTGTATATGTGTGTGCACCCTTAAAGACATTCAAAACCCACTGTAACAATTATAATGGACCCCAAATTAGTGTAGAAAAGACCAACTCACCTCTAAATAAAATCTAGGGACTCATATAAACCATAAGACCCTAAAATAAAATTAATCCAAAAAAGGAACCAAGATGTGATTCAATAACAAAACATTTACAAAAAACATATAAAAATACTTATCGAAACACCAAAAATGCATTTTAATTATAAAACAGGTAAAACATTGAAAACTATATTTAAACCCTCTTTAAGAAACCACTTGAGAAACCCAATTTTCAAATTAATCGAAATAAATAAAATTTATACTAATGTACCAAAATATTTCAAGGGTCAAAAAGCACAACAAGGGATCCATTTCGTACTTTGAGAACAAAAGCAATTTAATCAAACAGCTTGATACATGTACATATTTTCACATATAATAATTGCATTGAAAACATACTATCAAATATTTTCACCAACATAAAAATACAATAAAAACACAGTCAAATATTAAAAAATCAGGTGAATTAAATTTTTATATTTTTTAAAAAAATCCACAAGAATTAAAGGAATGAATTAGAAGGAAAAAACCTAAATTCACCTACCTCAAACATGCAAGAATGCAACAAAACACTCTGAGATGGAAGAGTACACCAAAAAAATGAACTTCATCCCTTAGTATTAAATAAAAATTCACAACCATAATCCTCTATCATTAGGGTTTGACCAAGATGAATAAAACGAAAAAAATAAATAAAAACACATTTGAGGGGGGGAGATGGGAGGTCGGCTGCACCGCGGTGAGGGACAACCTATGGACAGGGTTCACGCTGGAGAAGGGGTGGTCATCAGAGGGAGAGGGAGATCCATAAAAGGTCAAGTGATCTGGGAGGGGAACCACCAGATAGAGTCATGCATTTAAGGGGGAACTATCATATGGGATCACACAAAAAGGGGGGCGTTGTTGAATAGGATCATGCTGGAGAGGAGGTGGTGGTCTGCGCTGACTAGGGATCGGGTGCAGCTTATGTAGGGAGTGGTGGGGTGGTCAGGTTACACATGTAGAGAGGCAAGGAATGGGGTGTTCGGGGTATAATTAGGGTTATAATAAATAATAATACTGATAATAATAATAATCGTAATATTTTTATAATTATTATTTTTATTAAACATTGCTCTAATTTTTTTGTACCCTCATTTTATTTTATTTTTATTCTATTTAATTTTCTATTTAATTTTTTATCCTTCATTTAGTGTTTATTATTTCTAGCGCAGAGTATGTTGTACAGTCTACCAGGCTGTGCGCCAACTGTATGCAAACCAGAATTCACCCGAAAGTTCTAAAATCCTATAATTTTACTAGGGTCACCACCAGTACCCCAACCAGATAGATCCAATACCAATAAAATGATAAATATAAAAGAGTATCTACATTTGGGGTGTGATAGAAAAAATATAAATGGGGGACTCATCCCTTAATAAGGTTTTTCATACAATGGAATCTATGAAATAATAAGAATATTATAAAAAATATAGTAATAAAAAATAACTAGAATAATTCCATAAGTAATGAAACTCTGAGAATAATATATCCATGGATAAAAATAAATTATTAAACTCATGGATAATAGAAAATTATTTTATAGTGATGTAATTCATAATTTCAGACATCGTAAGCATATTTCCAAGGCCTTGTGATAATATATCATTCATAAATGGGTAAGCCATACAAAAATATAACTTGGTTAGTTTTTATCATTAAGCAAATTAATCCATTGATGGATTATATAATTTAGCCCCCCCCCCCATTAGAAAATAAGTCCAATGAATCCATAATATAAAGAGAATGGATATACAATACATATCATTCATTTCCTTATGAAACCTCATCCATTTTCAGGGCTATGTAATCAATATCTATAATTATATAAATAAATTATATAAAAACTTTAATATTTATGCATTCAACGAATCAATATTCCTATCATGCTGAATATACCACAATAAAAATAAAAACTGCAGGTCATTAATAACGTAATAGGAAGAACACTTATCAAAGGAATGATAACAAGGTAGTAGTGAAGGGTACTTTTATATTGTAGCGTAATCAACCAAAAAAATTTAGTGAGTTCAATAGTTTTCAAAGGTAGGAGCCCGAGTAAAGATAAAAAATTCCTCCAAATCCATTCTTCTAAATCCGGTTTAATACATTCATCATTTATATATATCAATTGACAATTTAATAAATTAAACACTATAATAAAATCCTCTATTATAGTAAATATAATGGGAATTTGAATCATCCAAATATTATACCAAGTGATTGAAAAACCAATTCAATATTTATTCCCATTATTTAATAGATTGAATATTGAGTTAACACCCATTTTATCCTTATATTTTTTATTACCAATAGATGCATCTATTATCAATCCATAATCTACTTGTATTATCTCACAAGTAATTCATTTCAAGGATACCACAAACTATTCACATTTCCATAATTTAAGGATGTATTCTAACTAGATTTAGCCCATGGTTTTACACTAATGATTGATCATTAAAACAAATTTTGAAGGTAGTATAATCATAGTGAATGGAGATGTATCATATATAATAAATTTATAAATAAATTCATAGTCACATTTCACATTAAAATGAAAATGAGTTCAAGAGAACCATACAAATAAAGGATAAGAAGGGAATAAATACTTGTACATACACATAATAGTGGTTATGGAAAAGGATAAAATAAATGAAATAAGACATATCCATTTAAAAATATATTAAATGGATGTTAAAAAAATATAATTAAAATCATTTTAATATAAAAAAATTATGTTAAATTATATTATAACAAATTCTATTTCAATATATATGGAAAAAGGAATGAATATATACCCTAAACATACAAGGTAGTTTCTTAAAGCCAGAGAAAATAATAAAATACATTAACAAAACCTTAGAGGAATATATGAGAGGGAAAATGAGTTTATAATCATGCTAAATGATTGTGGAATGAAGAGGAATGGGAATAAAAATCATTTTTATATAATGTTGGAGAGTTTTTTAATAATTTCCGAACATTGACCATAGAAATATACGTTATTGGAAAATTAAAAACCAATGTCTTAACCATGTCCTTAGTTCATGAATTTTAACATTTAGAACATGGTTTTTTGCATTTTAAATTTTTATAAATGATTTTTATTATTTTATATTATTCTATCCATTGAAATTTAGTTTTTTTAAAAAAATATTATTATTGAATTATTAATTTTCATTTGATACATTAAAAACTATATTAAAGGTATGAAAATTTATTTCAATAAATTAACAAAAAATATCAATAAAATAAATTATTATGATCAAGTATTCTATTAAATTAATTATTATATCATTTTTACGTTATAATTTTTTCATAATAATTACGCATATTAATACAGTATTTTAAAATTGAACCAAACATTCAACGGTCTCAAAAAATCAGGAAATGATTATCAATATATAATTTTTCATGATGATTTCAAATTTAATGTACTTTATATGAAAATAATTTTCTACATGTGAGAATTTTAATTATTAATTGGATTTCTTTGTGAATTTAAAACCATGTGTTTGTGCCAAAAATTTAAAAACATATTTTCGATTATATTATTTGTATTCTAAGACATATGTATTCAATTATATTACTATTAATTTATCAAGATTCGGTAATATTAATTTTCAAAGATATTATTGTCAAATGGTTTTATACATTTTTTTGTAAATTATTAAGTATAATGGTAATATTACTATTCTAATAGTAAAATACCCAATAGTAAAATTACATCGATTAAATTACTACGATAAGATTTCAATGGTAAAATTCCAAAATTCATATTTCTTAAAAAAAATGTACACATTAATTTAACACTAAAAATAATTCACATGCGTCTCTTGGTTTATACACCATTCATATTAGATTTCTTATTTAATTTTCTACTAAGTACTAATGTATATAGTATACATGTTATTATTTTATTAGTATGATCCTCTGGAGTACAATATTAATTTTTTACTACATATTGTTACCTTTTTTTATCATACTAATTTTATCTTCTATCATAAATGTAATGTCTTATCTCTCTAATGTATTATAATTTATTGTACAAATATGATGAAATAATATAATTTACATTATATATCATTTCTATGATGAAATATTTATTTACAATAGTATAATATAGGGTATTATATGGGTTAAATACTTAAATAGAATTACTTTTACTTGTCATTGTAATCTTTTTCTCAAATATGGAAATACCAAAAAAATGGAAGAACACTTCCTTTCCCTACACACCATTATATGACACTAGTATTAGTTATAAAACATCTTACATTCAAACATGTAAATCCCCACTAAAAAATTATAAAATTTAAATCCTCGATGTAGTTTATATTTAGGAATAATGATTATGAAAATTATTTTCACCTTGATAACATGGAATGGTGTAGTGATTTTAAAATAAGAATGCTCATGGAAATTCACAACACCACTTCCATATTTTTTTTATTTGTCTCCAACCTCAAAAACATAACTGTCCTCACTCACAATTCATATATAACAATCAAAATTCCTATATTGGTACACCATGTTTTCCATAAGGTACTTCATAAATTCACCAGAGTCACCTCGATTTTATGGTAACCATTAAATTTTCATTTTTATCATTATCTAAACGTGTTCCTTGAAATTACCTCACCCTTCACAATACCCCTTCTATGCCTGATATTTCACTCCCTATGTTATATAGTGACTCCCCTAATTCAAAATTTCATTATCCATGGTAGTGTAAAAATACTAAATCTATTTGTTAAGAACCATGCATTTGTCTACTTTTTATTGGTTTATTCTCCTCATATCCACATATGACTTTTCCATTTTCAGTAAAGACACTAACCCTAGTAGTAAAAATTAAGTGGTTAATTTATTACATTGGATTAATATAAAAGGAATCTAATAATGAATGACTGTATTGTTTAGTATTTTTAGAAAACTAGATACGTACTTGAACCTTACTTTAAAACTGAAAATATAAAATACAACATAGATAATCCTCTATGGACACCACTACACTCCAAACATAAACCTTCATATCAATAATAATAAACTTCATGGCATCCTGGGGGGCATAAAATATGATAAATGAGTGATCTTAGATGCTATTTTAATGGTATTTATACAGTGGAAGCAATCATAAATAAGGATAAAAAATTATGGAATGGTAAATGAAGGAAATATATTCTATTTAATCAATAACATGAGTATAAGAGGGCCAAAATTAAATTTTATCAAATAATCCCATATAAATAATCACATCAGCAAGAAAACATAAACATGGAAGTTATAATAATCAAATAATAACATGGAAATCAATAACAAATATCATAATGAGGTAATACATATTGATAGATATCATACACATACTATCTAGGCTATAGTCAAGGAACCATCCATAATCGGATAAACCATGGTGAATGGAATCAAAATAGAATTTTCCAAAAAAAATTATCATATAAAATTTGATAAAATGTGGATGGTGGTATAATAATATATCCACCTCAATAAATCATAATATTGAAAAAATAATGTCGACATAGATAAAAATACATTAAATGAGATCATTGAAAAATTCTTGAATAAAATAACCTTTTTTATTAAAAAATAAATTATTTTTAAAACATTATGCAATTATAAAATAAAACCCTATCTTTTAAAATAACCATATAAAAATTTAAAGGAATCATTAAAACATTAAGAGTATTGGATGGAGGGAAAACCCACTCATGTTGTATAAGATAAAAAAAATTCCTTCTGTATTTCTTTTAGAAAACTCCCAAAGTATCTAGTTTGGAAAACAAAAAATATATTCCATTAAAAAAATTGAATAAAAAACATGAGTCAAAAATTAATTTAAACAATCATAGAAGAATATTAAAATCATTTTTTGAGGCCATTTTATAAAACATGGGTAGGGAAGAGAAATGGTGTTTTAAGGGAAACTTTAAAAAGATATTTTTTTAAAGGAAGTCTCCTAAAAATATCATATCATTAAAGTGAGGGTTAGTAAAATGATTTGATTATATGTACCAGCTATAAGTACACATGAAAAATATTGAATTATTTATAATTTAATCAAAATTAATTTCACACATAAAATTATAATGACATAATGACAATTGAAGATTTTTAACCCAATGAATGAAAATTGATTTTAGAAAACAATTACCACTTGTAACCAGTCAAATAATATTCTCTATAAAGAAATAATAATCAAATTAAACATTGGATAAAATTAATATAATTATTATTATTTAATTTTATATCAAAGGTTTTTATATAATCCTCATAAATGAAATAAGTGGTAAATAAGGCCAATATCTCATAGAAGTAAAACTGAGTGGAGAAACCCTTAACTCACGCTTTACTTTATTATTGAATAATCTAAACTAAATTATAAGGGTTTATATAATTTTATTGATTCATTAAAAAGATATATAATAATTTATAATACCTTATATGATACCTTTACAAAATCATACCACCCATTCACTGATAATATTTAATTATTTTCATTATTTTAGGTGAGTTTATTTCCTCGTTTCATGGTCAGTTCCTTTTTCTAATTATGAATTTTCAATTAAAATGGAAATAAAACTCCATTAGTGAAATTAAATGGTATTCATTCACATCTATGATTCTAATTTGTCCCATTTTTCATTTTTCATTCTTACATGAAATTGATTAATTTGATAAAAAGTTAATGATAAATGTTTAGTTTATTTTTTCCTTTTTTCTACAATAAATAAATAGTTTAATTGTATTTAATATTAAGAACATATATTAGTTCCAAATAATTAAATAGCTTATCATATAATTATTGAAATATTATTTAACCAGAATAATACTTTTATGACTAGCATTGAGGGTGGTAATGGAAAACAAAAAATCATTATCCCTGGAGATGGTTAACTGCCCTAATTTGGAAAATTGTTTTGTTTCTTTGAATAAGAGGATATAATAAACACATAAATAACCCATTTAATGTTTTATGTTTTATTTTTTAATCATTTACCTTTTAACTTAAACCCACTACATTATTTAACCTATACTGTGGTAAATATTTTTTTACCACGGTAACATTTTCATGCATAAAAATGAAAATGACATTATAACATAATTGGGCCACCTAATTATAAATATGGAATCTATTTTAAATGATTCATATTATAAAACTGATAAAAATAAATTTTTAATATGTCATTCATATAACTCAGAAAAATAATTTCTTCAGGTTAAAATCTTGGTTTTCAAAATTGCTATGAATTTGTCTCTAAATGTTACAACTTATATAATATTTAATTCATTGAATAAATTTTGATCAAGAATAAGGGTTAATAAATTTGAACTCGTGATAATATTTTAAATATGTTATAATAGTAATGTTTTTTGTAAAAATGATATTTTCACTTTTTAACGCAAAAATAATCTTTTTTAGTAAATTCCAAAAAAAACTACCCTAATATAATTTTGATATGATGATTATAAAAATGAAGTTTATTTTGATAAATTAATTTTTAAAATGTATCAAAAATTAATTATATTCATTTTCTCTTTAAAATCAATAGAAAATCATTTTGAATAAAACATATTTATGAAGAATAAAATGAATTTACTAAAAAATTGTGTTCATTTCAAAATAATGATTAAATTTTTATTGAACATAAAATTCATATATATTTCATAATATAGTTAATTATATTCACATACACTCATTTAATAGTTATTATATAATGGTCATGATAAAATAATATTTTAATTGTATAGTGTGGTTCAATTAAGCATGGTGTTATATAAAATGTAAGCTATCGAACATAGTGTTATTTTAAAATCATGGGTCTTACATTTTCTCATCCCAAAATAAAATTTACTACATCATAGCCAATAAAACCCATAGCTTGGTATCTATCATGAGGGAATTCCATCCCCAATATTCTTATGAAACTCTTTATCTAGAAAATCTCCCTTCAACACATAAATTTCTGATCCTTCAAACTCCGTGAAAGATATACTTTTTTGGTTGATAAAAAAACACCCCCAATAGTCATCCAATCATTCAAAACATTTTCTAATTTTATCTGAAAAAAATAATAACAAAAAACAACTTGTTACCAACAATATACCCTTTTTAAAATTTTCAAAACCCGATCATGAATCCAAATTTTTTGAACTTTAACTCCTTTGGGATGCTTCATACTCATCCTCTGAGGGTTAATCTAATTTAAGGATTTATAATTATTATTCTCCCCCTTTAACAAAAAATATAATTTGTACCAATTTTTATGAAGAAATAATATTTTTTAGTATGCTCCCCCAATATTCGTGGTGTCATAACACATAACCCCTAAATATCTAATTCCACTTGATGGTTTTATCAGAGAAACCACTTATGAAAACTATTTTCATGAATGAATCTATTATTTTTTGTTGATTATAAAGTCATCATAAATATATTATCCCCAATTATTAATGTATTATTTCCATCATATCAACTGATATATGGATTAAACTATCGTAATACACTCTAGGGCTCTTAAAATTCATAGATTTTGTTGTATATGATCACCACTTGATAACCTATATTCAAAATTTTTCATTCAAGCTCTACAGATTCATTCAATTATTGTAGTATTTAGACATAAATTTATTTAATGATATTTCCATTTTAAAAAGATCCACAATAAAAACCACAAACCCTAAAGAGTTATAATTCTTGGTAGGAAACAGTAGTTTAAGAAAATAACATCATTGATTTCCATTTCTCTCTCTTATTTAAATTTAATATAAATAGTTAAAATTAATAGAATCTACCAAAAAATTATTCATATGAATTAAACTAGAATTCCAAGAAACCATTAGTTATTAAAATTTAATTACACATTATCTTATTCATACTATATTCCAGTTTGAAAAACAACATTGTACACCAATACTGATACCATTTTGAAAAACTAATACACATAGTTTACAATTATTAATTCCCTTATTCCCCATGTGTTTTTTCATCAATGACGGTGATACCACATTATAATCTTTATCATCACCCCCTCCCCATAATAATTTTCTCATCTTCATCCCTAAATACATAATGAATATTCATCATGAAATATATTCTCCTAGCATCTTTTGATATCCTCAAAAAATTCAGATAGTGTTAAATATCAAACTACTGATTAGATTAAAACCACTGGTTCATGGAAACATATTTTATAATCACCATATTTTAAGATATTCTCATTCATTTTCAAGGTTTGATACAAATTGTGATACCAATTTTATGATAATAGAATTTAAAATAACAGTTACATCTAGATATATTCTTCATTTATCTCGTATCGTCATTATATATTCATGTTGTTAACATTAGAACTTCTTCCATTGCCAGTTTGAACTCTAGGTAATTCTTTAATAACACTTTCATATTTTGATGAAACATCCAAATAGATTTTAACACAAAAAATATGAAAAATAATTAAACAATAGCTTACAACATTTAAATACCTGGGGAGAAAATATTTTTCAACTTTCCTCCTATTGAGGAAGATGGTTGGTTTTAGTATACCAACCCTTTATTTTTAATTTTCATCCAATTATTTTTGTGGTTTGTTATTACATAAAATAACTTTTATAAATCTTATTTCATATTTTATCTCCACGTTACATAAACTATATCATATTAGGGTCCATTTTCATAGTGATAATAATCCCACTTGTGCATGTTTCCTCTTTTTTTCCTTACCACTGTATCATTCATCATGATTACTCTTCCATAGGATGGCTCTTGAACTATAATTAAAATATTTCTATATAGTGGTTCTTATGAGACTATATAAGAATTATCCTTCATTGATGTCTATGAGATCCTGTTATGACTTCTATTTCCTTTGTGGATCCCTCTTTACATCCTCAAAAACAGTTGGAACAACTCACTTTGTTTTTCTTCTAGATATCACATCATTATTAACAATAAAAATATTGTGAGTAAAATAATTGGTTCTTTATAGACCCTTTACGGAGCTCTATCATTATTCTCTAAGACAATAAACATTTTTTCCAGCAAAATAGAATTCCTTTTAGTGTACTTCCACAACTTATAAATCATAGGGAAATAATCATTACTATTGAATTATTCTACATTCTTTCTACTTAAATTACTAATAATATTTCCATGATTAGTATATATAAAACATACCTAATTAGAATAATTCCTTATATATATATATATGTATTTTCATTTATATGTTGAGCTATTGATGTAGCAGTTTTACTTTCAACTTTGATACTATTGGATTAAATACACAAGCTCAGGATGTGCCCCATCCCACCAAAAAAAGTATTTAAGAGCCTCGTTTATTTATGGGACTTTTCATCCATTTTTTTCATAAATATTAATCATATATTTTGATTATATATTTTTATTTCTCATTAATGTGTCTGTTGAGGCTCCTAATGTGGGGATCTCGTCATTTTCTTTTTTCCTTTAAAGAATTTTGCTTCGTATTTATTGACATTATTCCCTCCTTTTCCTTTGTTCTTTGGGTATCAATTTCTTTCAAAATTTAGGTATAATATATTCCAAATTGTTTTACCTATTCAATAAATGTTTTTATTAGAATGAAACTTTCATTCGACTCAATCTCTATGGCTATCTAATTTCTGATTTCTTAGTAGATTTTAACTTGAAAATAAATTTTTTCTTTAAAATTTTTACACATATGTTTTATGTAAATTGCTAATGCCACCTTAACTCTTCAAAAAAATTTATTATACATGAACCAATATTCCAAAAAATCATAGGCAACTCCATACATGATCTATCTTTAATCAAACTTTTATTGTAATAATTGGTTATCTCCTTGAGTGATGCAGGATAATCCACTAGATTGGATACATTTTGTCGTTTCCATGTGACCATTGAATCTCATGTATCTATAAATCTCTAACATAGAATCTGAATTTTTATATTTTAAAAAATAAAAAATATTGTTAAAAAGGATTCAATAATTAGAATATAATCATTTACCTTTTTATAAATTCTTTTATTCTCTATATCCTTCCACTTATTTTTATTCTTTATACCTCGTATATAAGAGATAATTCACCTACCTTTCTCTTGGGTTATATTATACATATATATCAATGTTTTATTTACATGTTATTTGAATATATATAATTATAAAATTATGGAAAAAAATTTATTTTGGGTCCTCCTTTACTACCTATTTATCAGATGCATAAACCTTCAAATTTATTTGATTTTTTCCAAACAGAACTCCATATTGACTAGGAGGATAACATCCATTGAATTAAGAGAATCCAATATTTACTTCCATGTATGATATCAATTCATTAATACTATTAATAAAATTATCTCCCTAAAATACTTTAATCACCTTATGATTTATTGATTCCATCACTTTAATTAAAGTGTGATAGCCAAATATCACTAAAATCCAATTAAAAAATCTGATTAATTTAGTTAAAAAAAAATCTACTATAAACAAAATACTCAATTCCTAAAAGGTACTTAAGTGAGAGATATGCTGATAGGGTGGATGAATTAGGGTATATAAACTCTTTCCAAACTAAATACTTATTCCATTAAGTTCACAATACCCTATAAGATATTTACCTCATTACAAAGAGGGTAAAATAATTTTATATTCTTTAGATGGTGTTTTAATTAATTTCATTATTGAATTATCCATCAATGGGTTTGATAAATTTTTTATTAAACCACACTCTCTACTTATGTATTTCAGAATATGAATCATTGGTATAGTAAAATATGATATTTCTTTGTTTACCCACACTAGGGTAATGTAAGAAGAATTATATCAGTAGTGTGAAGATGCACTAGAATACACTAATATAATTGATTTAGTGGTGGGTTTATGATAGGTCACTTCTATATCTCAGGTCACTTACATTACAAGGTGTAGTTACAGATCACTCAATCATAACTATTACTCCATACAACTTCTCTTCTTCACCAACTACTCAATAAAATACACATTTTGTAGCACTTTTTGACCAAAAAAAATTCAATACTATTGTTGTTCCACCATATTTATGATTTTTAACATTAAACGTCACTTATTAATTCTTTATAGGTCTGATGTGAACATCAATATACCGATACAATCATTTCATAACTCTTCATGGAAACTCCACCTTCTTATTTATTATGTGACATCTTCAATAGGTGACAAGGATTTCTTATTATTCACTTATTTCTAATATAATTGGAATGTATTCCCTCTTTGTTGCTATATAATAGTTTTGTTTCCTTCTTCGAAACAAAATTATTGAATTCCTTTTTTTTATTACTAATTCATATGTGCAATGTTATTCACTTTGTGAAATTTATGAAAATCCACCTCCTCTACATCCTCCATTGAGGTATACCACACACACACTACCCCATATAGTTCTAAAAAAATTTATTTTACCAATTAGCATTGATACCAAGTGAGATAATTACAACTAAACTTTCAAGAAAATTACAATAGTGTTACACCAAATAATCATCTCAAACAATTATGATATCCTTTTGATTTATTGGATTTGAGGACCAATTACATAAGAAACTTATTTTTCGAAACTCATAAACATTTCTATATATTTGACAAATAATAGACTCCTTTCTAGGATTATCATCGGTTATAATAATCATCATATCCTGGGAAATGAAAACATAAGAAAGGGGTGATCTCAAATTCTCAACAAAGGTAAACATAGGTGAAAAACACAAAATATCATAAGTCTGAATAAGATAATATGGTGAATTTAATGAGGATACATAATAATGAAATACCCAAATTAATCATATATCATAAATCGGGAAATAAATAAAAAATCAGGAATCAAAATTGTGTGGAAACATTTTTCAATAAACATGATCTATAAGAGCATAAAATCATAATACCACATAAATATGGCATAAACATTTCTATAGGTAACAATATATTCACAAGTCACACTATCATTAATCACTTTTATGAGTAACAAAAATGTACTCATGAATACTATCTCTTGAGATACAAACTTTTAACCAACACATTCAATGTAAATATTAGACCGCACCCATAATTCCTCCAAACTTACATGGGAAACTAGAAGTCAAGCATTAATTATAACATTAAAGACCCATTGGATATAAAATGGGATCAATTCATCATATTATGAATAAATTTTCAAAATAAAATAAATTTCATGTCTTATTAAAATAGATTTTAAATACGTAAACCATTTATAATTCTATTAATAATTGTAACATGATATACCCATGAAAAATAAATGGCTATCCAAAGATATACAACAAATTTATAATTAAATAACACTAAATCAGGCTCAAATAACATATGGAATTTACACCAAATATATAAAGGTATGTGGTTAATTCAATAACATCTATATTTAATTAATGTATGAAATCTATATGAACACCAATCTATCTAAAAAATTAAAAAATAGTTTATTCCTAAATTAAATGAATTAAAATAGATGTTAATGTAGATAATTATGAAAGTCAAAGGCATTGGCCGATCGTTCCTCAGAAAGTTAAAATTATATAATACATCCAGAAAAATAATGTCAACGGAATTAATAAAATAATATCCTTGTCCAAGTATAATATATTTCAAAGGAAAATGACATAAATGAAAAATATTTTTTAGGATTTTTAGAAAAAATAATCAATTTGGGAATAAGAAATATACTTTATATTTTAAAATAATTTAAACCTATATACTTTTCAAAACAAAGGTAAATATAATTTATTATAGAAATCATGAAAACATATATAAATGTTTCGTATGATATGAAAAAGTATTTTGAAATATGGATTTATATAAAAATTATTAAAAAATATTTTAGAATATATTTTCAATAAATTCAAAAAAATATGATGTTATGGGTCACTTTGGAATATTATTTTCAAAAAATTTAAATGAAAAATTTTTGAGACAATTACTTATTATAGGTTAACCTCAATAATATATCCTATATAATACATAAAAGGTATTAAAAGAAATTTGGGGTAGAAGGTAAAACATTTATTCTGAAATGTTGGAAAATATTTTTCAAATATTTTGAAATACCTTTGTCTTAAACCCCACTTCATAAAAAGGATTATTAGATTTTAATTTTTTAAATATGGATGGGTAATTATGAGGATCATAAAAAATAATCTGTATTAAAGTCTTAAAAAGAGAAGAGAAATTTGGAAGGAAGTAAAATATAGACATGGAGTAAAAGATTTGTTGTACAGAATTGGAGTTATTCTTTCCAAAGTAATTTTTTTAAAACAGGTCGTTTCATAAAGGGATATTATATTTATGAAAATAAATAATTTACCCTAATAAAAATAGAAAATAATATAATGGAATGGAATTTTATGTATAAAAGGGTATTAAAAGATAATAATCAGGTAGATAATTTTTGAATCAAAGAGAAATTAATTCTGTCAAGAAAACAGCTATGGATCAAGTAACATTTAAATAGTTTCACATTGAATGAGAGAGATATTGACATTAAACATATAATACCACAAATAAAATAGATTTTTTAGTTTAATTAATCAAATAATAAGCACACACATTATATAAATTAAATTAACTACTTAATACAAATGTGTCTAAATGAAAGAAATAAGGAATAACTACCCATTACAACTTTTGTACTTTTTATGTAAAAACTATATTAGATAATAAACATTGAATTGAATGATTATTATCATGAAATATAATATAATCATAATAAAAAATATAAAAGACCTAATAAAAAAATACATTCTAAATAAAACAAGGTTTATACTAATAAATATGTTTCAAGAGGTGAGAATTGAGATGGGAAACTGTAACCTTATTCCTGGTTCTTTCTCTCCATGTTCCCAAATTCTTGAGTAATGAAATTATTTTTATTCGTTAACATTTTTTGAAACACTTTATTATATATTGGAGTTAAAATGAATTATTTTATTATCATATTCTATTGATTTATTGAATATATTTTTCTAATTTTTTCATGAAAATTGAATCAATGTCGGTTTTTTTTGATAATCATGGAAATCTGATATGATATTTTATTTATAAGTCAATAACATAATATAACATTGTAGAACAATAATCCAATTAATATTTTATTATTATATTATGATGATATTACTATTTATGTTGTCGTAGTTATCCAGTGTATAGTTTTATAGTACTGTTCAATTAGGTGGTTAAACCAACCCATACATGAACACGTTATATCTCGATCGACGAGTGATGTTTGGGTAGTTTATATAATCATAATAAAATAATAATAATGAATGTTTTTATATTTTTTTAATTTTTTTAATAATATTGGAGCCGATATAGAAAAATAATGAAAATCAAGATAAAAACTCACAAACATTACTTTGTGGTGGTGGTAGTCCTCACAACACATGGTTAACTGTATGTTGTTCTTATAAGTGGATGGAAATGAATAAATAATGATTTTTCCATTAATATAATAAAACTTTTTTTTTATTTTGATACTGATTTCATTATTCAACTATGGTTATAGATGTTTTGGAAGATAAATACTAAGAATAAAAGTTATGGAGTGTATAATATTTAGGTCAAGACCTTGAACATCCTCTTGATGAACATCATAGATTTGAAGGAATTATGATAAAGATTATGTCACAACCCATCCCATAGGGTCCCGTACCATGATTACCTTAAGCTTACCTCCCATAGACATGGGATGGAGACTATCACCGAGTAGGTATATCCTACAAATGGAAGGCAATTTCCTATGTACTTGTACACACACACACACATCTCCAAGAAAAAAGTTATGAAACTGAAAACACTAAGTAAACCAAATGGCATACCAATAAGATACAAACATAGGGTATGATATTAGAAAAATTAAAGTAAGGGGGCTAGAATACAAGGCCAACAAAAAGGTAAGGTACAATTACAAGTCCCTGGAACTCCTCCTTAGAAAAAAACCTACCTGAAGGATAGGTGCAGAAATAGTTGTCTAAAGTTGTACGTTGTCTATCTGGTCGCTCTAATCACCACCTGGCCTCATTAAACCAAGAAATATATCAAAGCTTAGATCATCTGTATAAGACATGACATGTGAGGGAAAATACTGTATAGGGGTGAGTAAAACAATACTCAGTAAGATTCCTAGAAACACACAAAGGGAAAACCCCCAAGGGAATGCATAGTTAGCCCTATGAAAGTGTATGCCTATAACACATATAACAAGAATTATCCATATATACTCATAACTAGACACAAGGTAAATATTTTAAATCACAATAAAACATCAACAACATGATTCTGCTCAAGACACGCTCATTCAAGAGAACTCTCTCCTTGAGACTTGATGTTATCAGAGAATCTAACAAATAGGTCCCACTAATTTGGGCCCCATCCAAAGAGAAAATAGAGGTCAAAGTCATGGTATACAAAGAGTTGATCCTTCCCAGGGGATACCAACAACCCAATCTTTATTAACTAGCAATGTATGAGATACTTCTCATAGGATACCGACAACCCAATACATGTGTCTCGTAATGTAGGGGATCCTTCTAAGATGATACCAGCAACCCTACCGATACGCCCCATTAGATGGAGGAATAACGACATATGATCGGAGGTCATGTAAATTCCAAAAAAACTCCATCAATATTGATAGAGGATCACTCCAGTACCAAGGAGGGATACCAAAACTCTATTTGGGACACTTCCTTTAGACGATATTATTATCCAACGAAGTGGAAGTAATGCCATACTGAACCCTCGAGGATGGAACCAAGGGAAAATCCCCACCAACACTGTTTTATACTAATAACCCACCATGTCATCTCAGAATCACTTCCTCTTCTCAATGGTCCCAATATCGTAGACAGCTTTTCAAAGGGACCATCCATTTGAAAGTTATGACTAATTTAGAGAAAAGGGTTTGGCTCAATTCAGGTCCTACCCGAACCGGTTTGGCCGACCCAACCCGGTCGGTCTAGGCTAGTCTGAACTGGATCAGGTGGGCTTCTGGACTATGGGCCATAGGGCCGGAGGCCACTGGGTTGTTTGAGTGGCCCAGATTTCCCATCCCGGCCAGCATGAGTGGGATGCCCCTCCTCCCACACCCAGCCCAATCGCAAGTGCTACCTCATCAATGTAGTTATCATGTACCACACACGGAGTGCCCCAACTCCCCCTATATAACTTTCCCCATGAGACATCTGTTTCATGGTCCACATGGCTAGTAGTTATGATCCTTATCCTCCACTACACCCCGGTCATCGACGCGGCCACCTGCCACATCTTAGTCGCTGCCCGCGGCTTCTACCACCACAATCCCTCCTCTGGTGTGGTTTGTCTGGACCATGTATCCCTTTCACCAGCCACCCTACTGATTGACTCACATATTTTCTGCCTAAAGACTATTCTACCACATAACATCTCACCACTACGGTCCCTCATGGACCACGGGCTGTCGTCACCGCCCTCCACCTTTCCTTGTCGTGCTCCACCTGAAATACCACGATCAACCACCTCTGATCACCTCTTTGTGCTGCCTCTTTCCTGACGCTACGAGGGTTTTGAATTTCCATCATATATCATGAATTATGAGGAATGATGAACAAAGAATGGTGGAGAAGAAAGAAAATAAATGCCCAAAATGGAAGGATATTGGCCTTGTTCTTGTCGTCCTCGATATGTCCATGTTAGATGAAGAATAAAGGGGAAGAATAAAAAATGTCTAACATGAATCAACCTGATAACAATTCTTATGACAGAATAATCCCAACCCACAATACGAATAACCCATGGATTAATATGTTTGTCGATTAATCCACATTCTTAATAGGGATAAATAATGGGAAAGGTGATCATAAAAAACTCACACCCTACCTCAATTTTGGATATCTTGCAGACGTAGATATAAGTTCTTTCATCACATCGTTCTTCGATTCAACAATGCTTAATATGGGCTCTGATTTACAAACTGTCACCCCCAACGACAGAGCCTCTATCTCCCTGCTTTATTGAAACTCAAATGTTATTAAGATAACCCAATATTACTAATTAGGATTATTAAAAATGTAAAAAAAAATTCAACACGGATCATCCAATTAAAATATTTTTATTAAATATTTTGAATGATGTTAACGTCCAAAAACTAACTTTCACCCTTAACCCATGTCGGTCGAGGTAAGGCCCTGGCTAAAGAAAACATCCCCTTATGAACTCAACAGTGGTCTCATATTTCCAATTTGAGTTACTTTTTATGAGTTATTAGAATTTTAAAATTAAAATAATTTTTTTATTATTTTATTTACGGTTATCCCCTTTTCAGGTTTTTCCACATAAAACCCGTGTCAACAAAATTTAAGTCATGCCTAGGGTAAAGACAAATCTTAGAGCTCAAATATTCCCTCAAATTTCTGATCTAGGAATCCATTTATGAGTTATTCCTCTTTTTTAGAAATTCTATGCGTGCATCCTATTAAAAATATAACATATTTCAATAAATCATTCTAGGAACACCGAACCTCTAAATCGAAGGCCATATCAGTGCTTGGTCTCATAATTTACCTAAATAATATTATAAAAATAAATTCAGGTAATTAAAAGTCATTATATTATTCCATCCTTAGGTATTTACATCACTGAAAGCTAAAACAAAGGTCCACTCAACAAATTGGGGATACTAAGCATGAGTATGTGCCTTCCACTCCCATGTGCTCCCATAGAGATTTCCCTATCGCCACTGAATGCATACTAGAGGAACAAACTTTACATGAAGGATCCCATTCTATTGGTCATTGATCTCTACCGGGTACTCAGAAAAAAAATTCCCATCTACGATGTCCAACTCACCCCAGTCGATGATGTGTGATGAATCTTACAGGTATCTCTTCAGTTGTGACATGTGGAAGATGTCGTGTACCCAGTCTAACTGCAGGGGTAGAGCCAAGTGGTCCGCCACCTCTCCCACTCTACACAGTATCAGGAAAGTTTTTATAGACCTCTAATATTGCTTGTCATCCTAGAAAAGTCCTATATCATGCATCAAGGATAGAACAAAAGGAACCCATGGTCTCCCTCCTCAAAATCCCAAGGGATCCATAACCTGTCAGCATAATATTTATGATGGATATGTGTAGTCTTCATCTGATCCTATATTACCTTCACCTTCTCAGTAGTTTCCTGCTCTAACTTTGGGCCCATGGTTGCTAGATTTTCTTGGATAGTCCAATAAAGTGGCCACCTGCATGGTCTAATATAATTAGCCTCAAATGGTGTCTTAACAATGGTAGAGGGGTAGCTTTTTTTGTATGAAAACTTCTTTAGAGGTAGGCGATCCTACCAACTGTAGCCAAAACATAACATGCAAGTCCATAACATATTCTCCAAAGCATGAATGGACTACTCAGTCTGGCCATACTCTTGTGGGTGAAACACTATTCTATAGAATAACTAAGTCCCAAACTCCGCCTACAATCCACTGCAAAATTTGGATGTGAAGTGAGGATTACGGTCTGAAACAATTGTTGATAGAACTCCATGTTGTTAAATTATCTCCTAAAAGTAGAGGAATACAAAAATCTCTACCCAAATCTACTCATGGATAGGTAGGAATTGGGATGACATGGTGAGTCAGTCAACAATCACCAGGATGGTATCATTCCACCTTGACGTAGGTTGTAATCCTTTCCCGAAGTCCATTGTTATTCCATCCCATTTCAATTACTTCAACTCAAGGTGTTATGTTAAACTCACTTAAACCTGATGCTCATCCTTCACTTGTAGACAAGTGGGGAATTAAGTAACAAACTATGCCACTGCCAACTTCATCCCTGGACACCAAAATTGGAATCAAAGGTCTTGGTACATGTTGGACACACCTAGATGTATTGAAAAATGGGATATGGGGAACTCCCTCAAAACCTCTTCATGTAATGCCACATGTACAACTATGCATCCTCTTAAAATAATGATGTGGTCCCAACATATCAAAAATTCATTAGGGGAATGCCTTATTGAAAAATAAGCATGTAAAGTTTCATAGTCATTGTCTCTGAGATGTGCCTCCTTAAGTCATTATAAGATTGGAGGGGTGACAACCATTGACTGTAGGTAATCTTGTCCATCTCTACCCATAAAGGACATCAATAACGTGACCAACTGGTCTGATGCCTCACTCAGAAAATGCACGATGGATCTCTTACTGAGAGCATCTGCGACTATGTTCACCTTCCTGGGAGTATAGAAAACCACAAATTCATAATATTGGAGGAACATTGACCATTTAATGTATATCAGGTTAATATCCTTCTAGGAAAAGATATATTTGAGAATATTTTGGTCAGAGTAGATGGAAAATAGTTCACCCATAAAGTAGTGTCACCAAGTCATCAATGTGAAGACTATAGATGTCTTTTCAATATTGTGGTAACATAGCTCTTATCATATGATCTCAATTAATGTGAACCATAGGCAATCACTACTTTCTTCTTCCTCAAGATACACCCAAGTTCGATCCCTAATTCATCATAGAAAACTACATACTTGACTCCCTCCCTTAGAAAACCCAAGATCGGTTTGATCATCAAAAACTTTCTAAAATGATCAAAGAGGACTTCAATCCATTACAATGGATGCTCATTCCCCATGGTTACTTGGTTAATGTTCCAGAAATCCACACATAACCTCAAACACTGGTTCTTACTAAGACCTTCCTATAAAAGCCCTCTAACTGAACCCTTTGCTCGCAAAGCTATGTGGAAGCCATCTGAAATGCATATCCTGATGTCTATTCTATCCCAGGGTGTAAAAAAATGCATAGGTCTATCTCTCTATAGGGAGGTAGTCTTAGGAAATCTTCAAGGAAGACTCCCATGTACACTACCACTACTACTAGGAACTTGAAAACTCATAACATTTACTACTCTGAGGGTATGGCTAGCTGACTAAAGAGTGATTTTCTGCACCCAATTATGGATGAGTCCATCCTGTACTACCCGGGATTTCTTTTCCACTGACCAAGGAAAACCGCATTCTATTTATATGGATATATTTCATCATTTTCATAAAACAGTCAATCTGAGCATGGAATGTTGATAAAAAATCCATTCTATGAATGTCGTCGTAAGGCCTCGACACTTCCACAAATAGGATCCAATGGAAAACCTCATCTTAAGGGTTATATCACATTTTCTGCATAAGTGTGATTACAGAGTCTCCTCCCCATGTATCTCCATATGTAAGGGTCAAGTCAACAGTTTGATAGGAAACTCAAGGTCTCGAACAAGAATCATTACAATAAAGAATGTTTTTCACTTGTGTCTATTAATAAGTCGGTTAAAAGTATCCATAGACCATACCTTAAATCATTCATGGAACGAATTGTGGCACTGGTCGTAACATGTCGAAATTTATACCACCTCTTGCTGATCCACCATCTCCACTTAAATGTTTTCCACCCTATCGATTCAGCTACTCTTGTCACTATCTCTACCTCAGTGGAATATCCACTATTTCCCTGTGAGTAGTACGACAGGTTTGACAATCTCTAGTGAGATGTCCCCACCCATTACATGAAAAACATTGCCTATCTCCAGGACGATTGGACTCACCCAATGATCCATGAACTATAGATCCCCTATCGTGTGACCTCCACTCGGAATTTCTCACATGTACACTCTCTAAGACAGACGTTATTTTCCTACTCCCGAGGTATCTTCCCTTGATTTTCCACTATTGAAATTCACTGGTTATATCTGCTCAGCCAAGGGACTTTCAACCATAAAGGTTTTCATTATCACCCTTGAATAAGTTGGAATAACGCTAGCTTGGATTTCCCTAAAGACATCTTTATCGAAGGTCTGAGCCCTGAGTCACATGTCATGTATTGTATTAATTTAGTACTTTGAGGGATTGATATGCCTCAATAAATACACAAATTCCGACATGTCATCCTTCTGGAGTTGTATAAGCTCTTGGGAATACATATCCATTAGCTTCTAAGGTGATAAATCAGTCCCTAAAAAAGGTTATGAGACTCTACCCATAGAAGAGTCACCCCATCCTATGATCGGGTAATCTAAACCCCACCATTTTCCTATCAAGCCACGTATAAGGCTCACTGACAGGACCACCAACAGACTTAGTGGTTCCCCAAATGGATGGGAAACTTGGTCACCACCTCAGGAAAGTCCTCATCTACATGAGAGTCAGTATTTCCTCAAAACATATGGGATCTATATCACTAAAACTCATAATGTTTTATCTTCTTGTGCATCTCATCTTCTGGTACTACGGGTACCATGTGCTACTCTACATGTGGTGGTATAACTAGAACACTACCTAGAGGTGTTGTCTTTGGTACAAAAGTCTGTACTGATATCTCATTACCCCACATATCATCGTTGTGATTACCCGGGGCAATTTGGGATGGCTACCTACATGAAAGCATCTTGAAGTAAAACAAGAAGTACCATTGTCAATAGATATACCCGGAGAGATGACGCAAGAAGGAAATGGAAAACACATCCCATTCATATATGATGTATGTATCATTATTTTTCACCTACAACTAGTTTTTTCATGTACCAAGTGGAAATGAATAATTTAGGGAACAAGTGTAAGAATACGTTAGTAGCCACAACAACACTGGATTCCCTATACTAAAATCTCAACTCGAAACATTTAACACTATTACCCAAAAAAACACACAGACTCTTGTTCTTTAAGGTAGAACCAACTTGGTCTAATACCACTCTATTAAGACCCATCCCAGAGGGGCCCATATCGTGACTTACCCAAGCCTACCTCCCATAGACCAGGGGCTGGAAACTTGCACTGATTATGCATATCCCACAAATGGGAGGCATTTTCTTATGTACCTGTACAGAGGCACACATCTCCATGAATAATGTGATAAAACTGAAAACACTAGGTAAAAAAACCAGAATTCTACTAAGATACCAACAAAGAGTATGATAGTAGAAAATTGAAATTTGAACATCCCTAGAATACAAGCCCAAAAAAGGAAAAGTTCAAGTACAAGTCTCTAGAATTCCTCTGCAGAAACATGCCTACCTGAAGGGTAGGTACATAAATAGCTTTCTGAAGCCACTAAATCACACCTCATATTTTGGATCACTCTAATCCCCACATTGACTAGGTTCATGAAAGACTCTTTTAAAGCATCGATCATATTCAAAAGACACTACATGTTAAGAAAAATCCTATATAGCGGTGAGTAAAAGAATACTCAGTTGATACCCCAAATACCAAAAATAGAAAAAACACAATGGAATGCATAGTCAGTGCTACCTAGGTATATGCCTATAACACATGTACCAAGAATTATCCAAATATACTCATAACTAGGCACAAGGTAAAGAAGTTAAGTCACAACTAAACATCATCCACATGATTCTGCTTAATACTGGATCATTTAGGAGAACTCACTCCTCAAGCCTAGATATCATCAGAGACTCTTAAAATGAGTTCCCTCTAATTTGGACCCCACCCAAAGTGAAAACCATCGTAAAGGTCATGGTAAAAAGAGAGGGGATCCAATCCATAAGATGTTGATAACACAATATGTACTACCCCGCAACATAGGGGATCCTTCTTAGAGGATATCAACCACCCAATCGATGGGGATCATAATGTATGGGATCCTTCTCAAAGGATACCAACAACCCTACTGATATCACCTAGTGGATGGAGCATTAACACCCTACACTCAAATATCATGTCGATTCCCACAAGACTCCATCAAAGAAGATAGAGGATCACCCAAGTCTTAAAGAGGGATACAAAAAATTTATCTGGGACTTGACCTATAGAGGGGATTAGTATCCAGTGAAGTGGACGTAATGACATACTGAATCCTTGAGTAAAGAACCAAGAGAAACCGTCCTCCTAGACAAGTCCACACTAAAAATCCACCAAGCCATCTCCAAGTGCCACCTCATTATAAAGGTCCCAAAGTCGTATATGGATCATCAAACAGACTTTCTATTTGAAAGTTATGACCAATTTAGTGAAAAGAGTATGGGTCGGTCTCAGTCCAACCCAACACGACCCGGCCCGGTTAGGCAGACCCAGCCTATCCCGGTGGGTCACTGGACTTCAGTCCAGCCCGTTGGACAACCAAAGCGACCATATTTTCCTAGCCCAACCTGCATCAGTGGGCTGGCCCTTCTCCCGCATACGGCCTATCCCTACACGCTTCCCGGTCAGCATAGCTACTTCTTTCTGTAGACAGTGCACCCCATCTCCCCCCATGTTGCTTGCCTTGTGGTCTTCATCCCCAAAGGTTCCACAAGGCTAGCCACCGTGTTACTTGGCCACCACCACATTCTAATCACTGACGTGGCCCACCCCCGGTGTTGTCTGACTAGAATGTGTCCCGCCATTGTCGATGGCCTCACTAGGTCTCCACCTCCAGCCTCCGTCATTGTGGTCCATCTTTCCACCATAATCTTGCCTTGACCGGGGGCTATCAGCAACCATCTTGCCAGGTCTGCCTTGCTATGCCTCCTTGTTGAGCCAGTACTGCCTCTGCTGCTGGCCGCCCAGCCGCTGGCCACCCCACCGCCGGCCGCCCCGCATAAAGCCTCAACCTATGATTCTCCCCCTGAAATGGTTGTAGGCAATACATATGGTCTCTTCTTTGCACTTTTTACGGGCCTATGCCTCTATAATTTTTAATTTTCATTGCAGGTCATGAATTAAGAGGAACCAAGAATGAAGAATGGGGGTGAGACAAGAACAAGAACGGCCAAAATGGAAGGATTGTGGCTATTTTCATGTCGGTCGTGATCCATCCATGTTAGATGAATAATTAAGGGGAAGAATAAAAAATTTCTAATGTGAATCAACTTGATAACAATTCCACCAATAGAATAAGTCCAACCAGCAATACGAACGACCCATTGATTAATCTGTCCATCAATTAATCTATGTTCATCGTAGAGATAAGAAATGGGAATGAAAATCAAAAAAAGTCACACCCTACCTCATGTTTAGATTGCTTGGTGACATATATTGAATTTGTGTCATCACCACGTTCGTCGATTCATCGATGCTTAATTCGGGCTCGGATTTCCAAACTGTCATCGCCGGTGAGAGAACCCCATTCTCCTTAGCGAAACTCGCAATGGATTTCTAGTAGGGATTAATAAAATGTTAAATTTTTTACGTGTCAATATGTAACGTACAATTAAAATATTTTTATTAAATATTTTTTATGAATGTTTCATCCAAAAACTAACCTTCACCCTTGATTTGTGCTGTTTGTGGTTATGCTTTGACTAAGGAAAAAACCCCTTACAAACTCAATGGTGGTCTCAGATTTCAAATCCGAGTTACCATTTCTATGTTATTATGATTTAAAAAATTAAATAATTTTATTAAATAATATTATTTAGAGTTATTTAATTTTCAGGTTTTTCAATTGAAGACTCCTGCCAACTAAAGTTAATCCATGCCTAGTGTAAAGTCACTGATCTGAGCTCAATGGTGCCATCTAATTTATGATCCAAGAACCCATTTAAGAGTTATTCAACTTGTTTAGAAAATTCGTGCATGTGTGCTGTTAAAAAAATAGCATTTTTTAATGAATCATTATTGGAACACTGGGCCTCATGATCGCACGCTGTCTCAATACTTGGTCTCGGAATTTTCCCAAATTATTTCTAAAAATAAATTCATGAATATATAAGTAATTGCATATTATTTATTAGTGGACTTTAAACATGAAATAGAATTAATTAAGATTAAAATTGGGTATTTTTTTCAAGGAAATTTCAAAGGTAAAGGATTATTAAGATGGTGTAATTGATCCTCATCTATAAGTGAAAAAAAGGTACTTTTTGAATAACTATTATTTTTCAATAATGGAATGAAACTATTAAAGGGTAAATTTTTTAACAAGTGATAAATAATTGATTATAGTGGTGATATATGGTCTAGTAATCCTTTGAAACCCATTTTCCAATATGTTTTAAACACGTTTCAAGCCTTTTAACAATTTATTTTTTCATTTTATCGTTTTAGTTTTTACCGTGGTAAATAGTTTTTACCCTAGTGGTTTATGTTTTATAAAAAATATAAGGTAAAATTATAACATTTTTTTTTCATTATAAACATAAATTTAGTCTTCATATAGTATAATTAAAATTATAAATAAGATAAAAGTAAAATTAAAATTAAAAAAATATAATATATAGAAAATATATTTTTTAGAAAATAGTTGTGCATGCCATTAAGTGTTCTAAATCTAATTTAGTTTTTATTACCAATTGAATGAGTAAAAATTTATTTTTTTTATTAGTTAAAAAATTATATTAAAATAATTTTTCAGAATCCATTAATTTTTTTTTCTTGAAAATAAAAAATTAATCAAAAAATAATTCTTTAAAAATAACTGTTTTAGCATTATCATGGTCATTACCTTTAATGATGGTAATCATAATTTTATTCCAAAAAATTAAATTGACCTTAAAAAAAAATATTTCCATGTTGAACTAAAATATGAAATTCATTTTGATAGATTTAATTTATACACATTGTGAAAACTAATTTTTAATATAAGCAAATAAAAACAGTTTGTAGGAAAAAATATTAATCATGTTTCAAAAAAGATAACCATAGATTTTTTCAATTTAACATAATATATTAATTATTAAATATATTTATTAAATATTAATTCATAAAAAACATTTTTAGAAAAAAATTTATTTTATCTATTTAGTTAAAAATCAATTATTTTAGAAAAAAATAATGAATTATCCCAATATAATATTTATATGATTAACTAAAAAATAAAGATAATTTTTTCAAATTAAAATTCAAAAATTTATAAAGTTTCCTTTAAAATTAAAATTAAATATGTAAAAGATATCTACTTTTATTAAAAATGGCCTTTTTTAGATTCAAGTGTCTTTAAACATATTTTATATAAATTTATAAATAATGGAATTCCAATAAATTAGTATGTAATAATAATAATTTTATATTATAATTAACTTTTAACTATGAAGAATTTAATTAATAATGTAAAATGAAAATCCACTTTTATAATTTTTTTAAAAATAATCCTTTCTAAAATATTTAAAAAAATAAAATAATCATATATAATTATTTCACTTAATTATTATTTTTATTTTCTTAATAATTTTATTATTCATGTAATTTTAATATGTTGGGGTTCATTTTAGTTTGGTTTTTCATTAATTCAATGTTTTTTATGACACAAGCTATTGAAGATAGTATTAATCTTCAGGGTCAAAAATCGTAGGACCATAAATCATATTTCTTCTCGTGAAAATATTACAATATAACATTATTCTTCACTCTTTTTCCATATGAATAATATATACTCTAGGTAATGATTTTATGTGACATAATCTTAATAACATATATTTTTATCTTATTATTCCATGATTCAGTTTCTTCCTATTTTAGGAAACATGCCTTTCTTCTTTTCACACTCTACACTATGATACATAGTAGCTATATAATGTCCTCTAAGTTGTTCAAATTAACTCATTGAATAGAATTACCTTTCATTTTCAGTTAAATAATATTCTATGACCTAGAAATACACAAATTAGTGGAACTGAACTTTTCTTCATGGGGGTCATGACTTAACTCTATCCCAAGTGGAATAATAATATACTTCACAAAATAGAAATCACCACCATAGTACAGTGCAATCAACTCCCATGTGGTAGTTCATATCAAGGAATAATGCCAAGGGAAAATAATTTTACCTTAATACGAAAGTGTGTTGATGGGATTCTACAATAAAAAACACTCTTCGAAATTCCCATATCCATCACCACCTTGGTGTTTTCTCTTTTTCCTCTGACACACTACAATCACAACTTGTGAGTCCTCCATTACAACCATAATTCATGTGTTGGGCTTACACATTTATAAAAGGTACATTGAAAATTCACCATAGTCACCACCACAACAAGGTTATAATCATCATTACATTTTAATCATCTCCATGACTTTTTTATTTAATTTTTTTTATTTGACACCGGCCTTTCCTCTAATTATTCTTCCTCACCATGTGTTATAGAGGGACTCCTCCAACAAGAAATGATATTCATGATATCATGCTGTCAAATTCCTTTTCTCATTTTGAAAAATGAAAACATGGTCCTCCTTTCTTCTTACTGGTCTACACACAACCACGTATTCTTTTACCATTTTGCCTCAAAAAAACCCTCAACCATGGTATATATAATAACTTTTATAGTGTTGACTATGTATTTAGGGTAAACTATGTCAAAGATTATTATAGAATAATCATCCATAAAATCTTTGTTTATCTCATATCTTATTGATCAGACAATATCCATGAAATAAATACATCATTAGTTAAAAGAAAATTTAACTCCAAAAAATACCCTTGGTGGATATCTACTCCATCATAAATTTATCCAAATCTTGTTGACATAAAATATATAAACATCCAATACCTAACCTCAATTAAATTAAAACAAGTGAAATTATGTATACGGTTTATTATTAGGTGATCTTTTATTAAAATTTATTTACAATCTTATAGATAAATTATTCAATTTATTATTTGATTCTAATGGATTATTTTACATAGATGTTATAAACGTATTTAGATTTTTTAATCATTATTGATATCATAGTTATAATATAATCATTATTTTAACTAAAAATATAATTTTGTAGTGGATAAAGTATTCATTATATTTCAATATTGACCAAAAATAATAAAACAATTGTTTTTATTTTTGTTTTCATGGAATTCTGATAGTCACATGATGAATGGAGACAACCATTGACAGAAGAAGATGAATAGTGAGGAGTGATAGACTATATACCTCCTCAATATTTCCTTTACTAATATACTTACAGTTTTCTCTGATGAATGAAAATGGGGATCCATTTTTAGGTGGTTTTTCCATCGACCAAAATTTTTGGATTCAACAACCCTATTTTTCATAAATTGGTTGTTTTATAATTATATAGTTCTATAATAGGGAGCAGTTAGGCCTCATGTAAACATTTTCTTGATTTTTACATTAAAAAATGGATAAGGTAGTTTAAAAAAAGTATCGATAATATATATTGGTTGAGATTTTGTGTGGTTAGATAAAAGTTTTAATGGAAACATACTAAGATTACAATAGAGGCATGGTCATAGGTGGAAGTTGTGGTGGTGCCCATGGTGTTAAAATTAGTCAAACAATGTTTTTAGAATTGAAGTTTATATCCAACAACATAATATGTAGTATCATGTCACACCCCTTATAGTGTGTCATATATAGTTTTTTCAAAATAATGAATTCCAAATGAAATTCATCTCTATGATACACACTATGTGATTTAAACTCAATAGTGATTGGGTTATATAAAATTTTAAATATCACACACCAAGTGAAATAGTTCCATGTGTTATGTATCAAGGGTCATGTAACTTTCATCTGATCTTATTATCCTATACATATATCAAGTTTTACTCTCCGATCATGTATAAGATCATACACAGTTTTTATATCAAATAAATTGACAATATGTGTACCCAAACATATGCTAACCAGCCCAGCTAGTAACACATGTCGAGTTCTATGATATATATCATGTACTTATAGATATAATGGATATATGTACATGTAGTACATTCCATGTATAGTTTAAAGTCCCATAGGTCACTCATTAATAGACACATTCCATTTTTATCAACTACACATGAGTTTGGTGGTAGTAGTAATTAACCAACGTACTTGAGTTAAATTAAGAGTTGTGTGCCATATGGGGATATGCTATGTATTGGGAAATATCAAGTACGCTTCATAAATTTCCACTTGGGTGTTAGTTTTTTATTTATATGTATATAATTTTTTGTTATTTTCCACTTATAAAGTGATAATATTTATATCTTTTTTATTTATTATTTATACTCAAGGTGTTCATTTATTTTTAGTTTTATAGGTTCATAGAGAGAATCATATGTGTGGGAATATGAGAACTGTATCCCTGGGGTTTGTAACCCTCCTAGTACATTATGGTGAACAGGACCCCAATATCCTAGATCTTGTGTCTATTTTTTTACATTGGTATAAGATAAAAAGAATCAAATATCAATGGAACAAATAGCTAATAGTCTTGATAAACTATTTAAATCCAGGAAATTTTTATTATTATAATTGAAAGCATAAAATAAACAATGTATTTTATTTGAGAATTCCATTATTCCCCTTAGTGTATCCATGCATATCAATCAGAAAACACTTCTTGGTACCCAAGGGAAAATAAAAACTAAGAAATTGGTGATCTCATATTCTCAGTAAGGGTAAGCTTACAACAGAAGATATGAATAAATGGGGAAAATCTATATTTAATGTTAAATAACTAAAACACATATCATTTAATCAGTAACTTCCGCATAATATATAAGGAACAAATGATGATCAAATAACTCTACATAAATAATCACATTAGCTTGAAACTTAACCATGGATATTATAACTAATAGAATAATCACATGGAATATAAGTAATTAAATTATAATGATAGAATTAATAATTATATACATATGAAACATAATGTTAAGGACTTGTTCCAAGACATATAATATATTTGATGCCTAGTGTAAATACATCTAAAAAACGGTTAAGTTCTCATCCTAAAACTAATCTAGTTTGTCTTATGAGACCTACTAATACATCGAGGGGAAACAACAAGGTCATCGCATCACTTACTTAGTTTAATTCATTCCTCATATTAAAGGGCTTAATCATAATTAATATAAAAATTTATATTCCGAATCAAAAAAATGAAGTCATTTTGAAAAATAAAATTTATAAAATTTCCAAAAGTGGGTATTACTATTCATAACGGCTAGTTTGATCAGTCACGGTGTGTTAGAATCTCGAAGGGGGGTTTTATTGAGGAGGAAAGGAGGGATTTCATAATATTATAATCATTAATTTTTTAATTCTTCACAAGGAAAGGAATAGTGAGTGTTCTATGACCAAGAATAGTGATTTTATCATGTGATCCTGAACCAAGTGGGCTTACATCAGTAGAACATCATTGATGACTCAATTAATCCATTATTTAGCATTTATTGTAAATTATTGGATACTATTATTCATAAAAAATTCATGTATTTTAGAAAAATAACAAAAATTTACCCTAACCATTTTTCGACGTGTTGAATCCAAAAATGAAGTCCATTTTACGAAAATAATTTTCTAAATATGATTATTTTAATATTTAATTAAAATAATAATTTATTATCAAAACCAGTTTTAAAACATTCATTAACTTATTCTAAAATATAGGTATATCGTACTTCCAACTTGAATATTATTTTTATACTACCATATGTAAGGATAATATTCATTAGGGTATTTCACTATTCATAAGGGTATGTTACTATTTATTAGGGTAGGTTACTATTCACTAAAAATTATGTTTTTGTTATCAGATTCCAAATAACTTACTGATTACAACCGTGGATGCCGGATTTTTGAAATTCCATTCACAGAAGTGTCGAACTTATGTTTAAAGGTAACTTAGCACTTAGTAGTTCATTATGTTGTGTTTTCATGTGATTTTATGACATACTTATGAGAAGGGATTTTCCATTGAAAAACATTGGGTCGTTACAAAAGGACCATATGGACCCTTTTTTAGAACTTGATGAAATTGCTGATTACTCTGATAGTAATGAAGAAGAAGTGGCCAGTACCACTAGATAAGAAGAGGAGAAGTAATTTTTTTATGAGGGAGGTGACCCTAACCTTACTCCAAGATCTCCTACTATCACAAATGGATCTTCTGGCCCACCTAGGACTCTCCATAAAAGATAAAATATTTTAGAGGAAGGAAGTGATGATGAATACAATGAGGTCTCTTGAGAATATCAATTCAAGAGAAATTACAAATATTCTATGGAAAATGGAGATTGTGATGATGAAAAAGATGAAGATGAAGAAGATGGAAATGATGATGATGATGATGATGAACAATTAGATCCTGATGGTTCAAAAATGAAAATTGAAGAGTGGATGTTAAAATTCCTCATGATCTTCTTGATTCTTCTTATACATTAGTTCCCAAATCAAGGGAGAGGACTAGATTTTTTGGTGAAGTGGATCTTCCAGATAGTGAAGTGGGAGATGCATCTATTTAGGGGGAGTAATCCCCAAGTCATGGAAGCCATAAAGTGGTTTCTCATGTTGATGGGGTTGATAATGTATTTCATTCTAATGATCAAATGGTTTCAAGTTTAGTTTTTGTAGAGTATATGAGAGTTTTTATCATTGTTGAGTAGTCAGTGGAAGATCTGAGAACTGGTGAAAAGATGGAATATGATCCTATTGTTAGAAAAAATGCAGATGTAAAGTTGATAAATTTGGCTGATTCTATTGAGAATCCTACTCTTATAGTACCATAATTAGTTGTGTCTAAATCTAAAATGCATATTGTTGTTGAGGTTTACCATAAGAATTCATATATTTATAAATATATGATGTATAGGGAATATTGTTTATGGCATCCTGCATTTTTATTACATAACTTTCATTACATTTTACATACATAGGATCTTTAAAGTCAAGTGTCTTGGAAATCAGTAATATAATACATTAAAACAACATAAAACAACCTTCTAATTCACTTTTAAGTATTCATCATAGGTTCATCCTAAGTAAAATTACTACATCTCATAACCTGGATACATACATCAAAGTAAAGGGTGAGCATAAATCCCAGTAAGGGAAACAAGGGAATCATTTTACATGGGAAATCAATAAGAACTTGATAATAACATAAAGACATGAGCAATGGAAGTAGAGGAATTTCCTAATGAAAAGAAATTGAACCATAACACGAATATGTTGCTACAACATTTAATCTATACATTCATGAACATATCACCAAGGTTCATCCCTAAGGTTTCATAAAAATTACAAAGGTTATTCACCAAGGTATCATGAAACTTGTCATCTCTAGAGATTAAATTCATTACCCAATGCATTGGAGTGCTATCAGGGTGCACCATTAATATGTATTTACTTTCTTATGATCCACATAGATCATAATCCAAAATTTCATAAATAACCTATGGGGAATTAAAGAAATGAGTCTCATTTCAAAATCATGATGTTTTAAAAGTTCTTAAAAAACATGATCGTTATGTCATTTATAACCCATGGAAAGGGAGTGTGGGTTATATTTATTTCAATTCCAGAATAAAATATATAATTTTTATGTCTTTATGACGACCCATATAAACAAAATAGGTCTAGGTATTCACATAAACAAAACAAGAGTATTTCTTGATAGAAAGAGAGATAAATTCTGAGATGAAATTTCTGCAGCATAACGATTATATAACATGGTTTTAGAAAATATTGAAAAGAGAGGGGAATAGAGTAACCCACTCATAAATAACTTATTATATATTAGGTTTAATGAATAAAAATAAACAAGATCATTTTAGAGATATTTTAAGGAAATACCATTTTAAAATGAAACTAGAAGGAAAAAATAGATGATGAGATTTCATTTACAAAAATTCAGCAGCCTAACAGCATCACTTAAAAATTCAAAAATAAAATTGATTATAGAAGAAAGGGTATCTCATAATTTGGAAATAAAATATAAAATAGTAAAGATATATAATAACAAGCCACCACATAATAAAATGGAACTATTAGACATAATATAAAGGAAGTCATGACTTAAAAGAGGAGGGTGAAAGGTTACCTTACCTTGATAAGTAACTTTGAAAGATTAAAGGTCAGGACCTTGAGAGGCTTGAGGGCACATTGGGAGGACTCCTTGGGAGGTAAAATGCCCATATATGCATTGAGAAGGATTTTTTGGAATGAAAATATTGAGGGAATGGCTTGGTATTTATAGGAAAAGTGAGGGAAAAAATTATTAATTTTCAAAGGACACCTCATCGGTGCTATTTGCAAAACCATGGGCTTGCCCATGATATTGGCCCATGGTATTGGACACTTGGGAAATCTCATAACATATCTTAATATTCCCAAGTCTACTATATTATTTACATCATGATTACATAATCAATGATGTCATTAAACACGAGAAACTCAAAACTGTATTTTTACTATTCACTGAAAAATCAACTATTTCAGAAAAATCCCAAAAATTCACTCTAACCTAATATTGATGCTCTAAATTCAAAAATGAACTTTATTTTATAAAAATAATTTTTTAAATAATTTAAATTTATTTTTTAAATAAAATCATTATTTATTCCAAATATACAACTTTAAAACTATAACTCATTTTGTAACACCATAAAAAAGTAATCAAGGTCCCCTAAAATTATCATATAACCATAAGACAATAAAGTAACAATTTATGATTAAATTTTATTAAAATACATTTTCATTTTAAATTATTATGTTAATTATGAAATTGTTAATAAAATATTTATGACATACAAAAATACCAAAACTTAAACTATGATCATTTTTTCACTTTTAAGATGTCTAAAATATATTTATACATTTATGGGTGAAGTTTCTATTTTTTAGGTCGATTCACTATTCATACGGGTATGTTACTATTCATACTTTACTATTCACTAAAAATTAAGTTGATCTTATTAGACATTAAATTTCCTACTGAACACAACTATTGAAGACCATTTCTTGAAAATCAATTCACATTATTAATTATTTAAAGAATACAACAATATTTTAAAATACCCCATTTTTTCAAAATTCATCAATAATATGGAACTTCTATAAATTCATCCTATATTTATCCGAACTTTTGAAATTCACAAATGTTACCATAATAAGAAGTAAAAAAAATTTGATACAAAAGGATTACAGAAAGTAACTAAGGATTCGTTACATAGCCCCATATAACACCTGCATAGGACCTAAGTGTAAGGTGTATTATGGTGATAGAATCTTGGGGTGGCTCGGACAACATTTCTCGAGTGGTGATTACTATCAGCATGAACTTCTCCCTTAGGTGATTCTATTTAATATTCACATGTTGACGTCCAGCTTGGTCTTAGTCTAGAGAAAATATCAGTGATGATACCTCCTTTCCAAGATCCAATAGATGGGCTTCATAAGGCCCTAGTCTATTGGATGATGCCATTGATTCTTCTTTCTATTATAATTAACCAAGATAATTTGAATAATTGTAGCAATAAGAATTTAGTTTCCAATGGTCATATTGACCAATTAACATATAACAGTCCAAACCCAATAATATCGTTTAACTATACACACTTCATTATTTAAATAATATAGTTTTTTTTGAGTATAAAATAAAATAACAGACCTATTTAGGAAATAAATATTATTAAAAAGTTCAGGTCGTTACATTCTTCCCCCCTTAAGAAATTTTGTCCCTGAAATTTTTAACTCATACCCTAATAAGAGAAAAGGTGTAGGTACTTATGCCTCATAGACTCCTCTAGTTCCCATGTGGCTTCCTCACATTTGTGGTTCCTCCACAACACCTTAACAAGGTGAGTAGTCTTGTTGCATAAAACTGTGTCTCTATGATCTAAGATATGCACTGGTTGCTCCTCATAAGAGAGGTCATGTTCCAATTATACCACCTCTAGATTTAGTACATGTGAAGGGTTAGGTATGTACTTTCTCAAGAGGGATACGTGGAAGACATCATGAACTTGTGCTAGATTTGGAGGAAGTGCAAGCTGATATGCCACTGCTACTATGCGATAAAGAATGTCATAGGGTCCAATGTACCTAGGGATGAGCATCCCTTTTCCCCAAACCTCTTGACTCTCTTCGAAGGTGAAATTTGAATAAAGACTTTGTCACCAACATAAATCTCCAAGTCCCTTCGACGGTAGTCGGCATAGCTCTTCTGCTGACTTTGAGCAGCGTTAATGTGTTGCTAAATGGCATGAACTTTTTCTATCATCTCTTTCACAATATCAAGCCCAAGAAGATTTCTCTCACCAGCTTCATCCCAAAAAGTAGGAGTTCTACATCGCTTCCCATATAGAACTTCATTGGGTTCCATTTGAATGCTCGAGTAGAAGTCGTTGTTGTAAGAGAACTCAATTAAAGGGAGATGTTGATCTCATCCACCTATAAATTCCATTGGGCATGTTCTCAACATATCCTCAAGTGTTTAAATAGTTCTTTCAGATTGGCCATCAGTTTGGGGGAGATAGTCTGTACTGACATTTAATTCAATGCTCATAGCATGTTGAAGACTTCTTTAGAATTTTGATGTGAACTTTGGATCATGATCATATATGATATAAAGTGGAACTCCATGTAGCCTTACCACTTCCTACACATAAATCTCGGAAAGTTGATCAAGAGTATAATATTCCCGAATGGAGATAAAATGGGTAGTCTTGGTGAGATGGTCCACAATAACCCACATCACATTGTTTCCTTTGGAAGTTCTCAGGAGACCAGTGACGAAGTCCATAGTGATATTGCCCCACTTCCATGCTTGTATGGGTACTGGTTGCAATACCCCTTTAGGAAGTTGTCACTCTGCCTTCACTTGCTGACATGCGAGGCACCTTGAAGTGTAGTCAGCAATCTCCCTTTTCATATTATCCAACCAATAATGATCACAAAGGTCCCTATACATTTTTGTACTTCCAGGATGTATAGAGAAACTGGAGCTATGAGCTTCATCCATCATCTCCTTCTTTATTTCCAGAGTAGAAGGAACACATAGTCTTGTATAAATTTCAGTACACCTTCTTGATCAGTATAGAACTCAAGAAACTTCCCATCCTTCACAACATCAAACTACTTCTGTAACAAAGTATCTTCTTTCTGAGATTTCTTGATCTTCTCTAGTAATGACCGTTGATATATACACAGACCATCAATGTTTGAAGTATATTTTCACACAAAAGGAATTAAACAATCATAGTATTTTAGAAGTTCCAACCATCTCCTTTGTCTCATGTTTAATTCCTTTTGTGTGAAAATATACTTAAAACATTGATGGTTTTTGTATATATCACATTTCTTTCCATAAAGATAGTTCCTTCATATCATCAGAGCAAAAAATACCGCAGTCATCTTCAGATCATGCGTAGGATAGTTCTTCTCATGAGTCTTCAACTCTCAAGATGCATAAGCAATGACTTTGTCATTTTTCATGAGGACACACCCAATCCCTATCATGTATGCATCGCTAAAAATAATGAATGCTTCTCCACTTAAGGGTAGAGTTAACATGGGTGCAGTAACCAATCTCTTCTTCAACTCTTGGAAACTTTCCTCACACTCCTTTTTCCAGATGAACTTGGCCCCGTTTTGGGTTAACTTGGTTAATGGATTATAAAGTCATTAAAAATTTTTCACAAACATCCTATAATATCAATCTAGTCCAAGGAAACTATGAATCTCAGTTATTATTGTATGCTGAGGCCACTATTCTACAACATTCTTCATTTTAGGGTCAACTATGATTCTTTCATTGGTAACAATGTGCCCCAAGAAAACAACTTATTGTAACCAGAATTCACATTTGCTGAACTTTCCAAAAATCCTCTCCTTCGATAGAGTTTTCCAAATAACCCTTATATGATCTCAATGCTCCTCGCGACTTTTTGAATATATCATAATATCATCAATAAAAACTACCACAAAGTTATCAAGGTAGTCTTTAAAGACTCTATTAATCAAATCCATAAAAATTTCAGGTGCATTAGTGAGTACAAAAGGCATAAAAACAGACTAATAATGCCTATATCTTGATCGGAAGGCAATTTTCAGAATATATTCTTTCTTCACCCTCAATTGATGTTCACCAGATCGAAGATCAATCTTAGAGAAGAATTGAGACCCACGAAGTTGGTCAAATAAGTCATCAATTCTTGGAAGAGGGTATTTTTTCTTTAATGTGATCCCATTCAGTTCACTATAATCAATACATAGCTGTATTGATTCATCCTTCTTCTTCAAAAAGAGAATAGGTTCTCCCCAAGGAGACACACTCAGTCGGATAAACCCCTTCTCCAAAAGATCTTGGAGTTGGGTATTTAACTCCTCCAACTCTACATTTTCCATCCTATATGGGGTATTTGATATCGGATGGGATCCAGGAATGATTTCAATGGAGAACTCTACCTCTCTTTCTGGGGTAGGTCTGAGTAACTCCTAAAAAAATACGGCAATGCATTCCTAGATGATGAGGAAATTTTTTATAATCAAACTCTCATTTCCTTCTTCTTCTTCACTAATCAACTATATAAAGAAGGATATAAAATGTTCTTCAATACAAAGAACAGGTTGAGATATCTCTCCTTGGAAGATAACTATAGGTTATCCATTCAAGACTATTGAGATTTCCTTGCTTCTGTATTTGATCTTATAATTATACTCTGATAGCCAATCCATCACTAGTATAATGTCAAATTACATCATGGGAATGACTACTAGATTTGTGATAAGATTGTGCTCACTAAATTAAATACTAATGTTTCTAAACACTCACAATTCTTGGATAATCCCACGAGGATTCTTGACTGATAACTCTACTTTTAGAAAATTGGGGGATGATTCTAAATTCTTTGCAAACTTGGAGGAAATAAAAGAATGTGTAGAACCAGTATCAAACAAAGTAATTGCTATCATTGAGAGAAAAAAAAGGGTACCTTCTACCACATCATTCAGAGATTCAACTTCATCTGTCGTGATAACAAAAGTATGACCTTGATCCATTGTCCTTTACTGAGGCTGATGGTGGTTCCCCTCTATTACCCTCGAATTTGGACAGTGATTGGAAAAGTGCCCAAGTTTTCCACACTTAAATAACTAGATATCAGGTAGTGCCTGCACCATCTTCCCCTTGTCTTTAGTGTTTGGAAGTTGTGGTTTCAACTCACTATGAAAATTCCTCGCAATATGGCCTTCTCTTATACACTTGTAGCATTTTTCACTCATGAGCAGGTAGTTCCCTGAATGCTTCTTCCCACATTTATTACATGTGGGATGTTGCACATTCTTACCTACTCTTCCCTGATCAAAGGTTTTCCCTAAGATGGGCTCCATTGATCTCTTCTGGTCGTTAGATTTATAAGACCGCTGTGTCACACCAAACTTCATCTAGACTTTCATCGTACTTCGAATGATCTCCTCATAGTTATTAAAGTCTCAGTTGGCTAGATTCTTCCATAGATTAGGTCTTAGTCCACCGAGGAATATATCAAACTTACCATTTGGATCCATGACAAAGAAATAGGTCTAACGTGAAGGCATTTTGAAGTTCATATCGTAGCTTCCCACAGATTCATTCTCCTTCTTCAGCTTGAGAAATTCCTTCTCCATTTTTGTTCTCATCGATTGAGGTAAATACTTGTTGAAGAATATCCCTATGAACTCTTCCCACCCAAAAGCTTCAACTTCAACTCTTGGCCTTGAGTTTTTAATCAGTTCCTACCACTGATCAGCTTCTCCCCCTAAGTTATAGACTTTCAGGGTAACCTTCTATTGTTCAGAACATCGGAGCACATAAAAGATCTTCATGATAAAGCTAATCCATAGTTTAGTAATCAATGGGTCGGTAGATCCACTGAAGGGTGGTGGTCATTGATGCACAAAGGATTCAAAATAAAGTTGTTCCCTTCACTGTGAGACCGATATCTCAGCTTGATTCAAGTTATTTCCCATAACTTGAGTTAGTTGGTTCATCATTCACATAAAATTATTCATTCCGACTTCCATCAGAGGGTCGTCAGCGCATGGTCTATTGTAGTCACCATTTGCACGGTTCCTCCTATTTCTCGCCATTTTCTAAAAGAATAAAACCTTAGTGAGAAACTAATTTCATTTATGAATCTTTTAACTTTAAATGATTTTATGTCTCAAAGCTTCTTTAAACAATTAAATTTCTCTATAAATCCTTCATAATGATTCATAAAAAAGCTTATGATTAACCAAATATATCCCTCGGGAGTGTCGTAACCAAGAGTGCAGCAAGGCCCATTGTCTTGTACCAGGATACCTCAGGTCAAGCCCGAAACTCCTTGTCGGAGCTTTCACTCCTTGGTACCTCTGTGCCTGAGCCGCCTCTACCTTCTCATATCCAGATAGGGATGTATTTTCTTGGTAAACCACTTACTCAATACTCACCAAAATACCAAGAAGTTTTTTTATATATAAAATTTTCTATTTGATTCTTTATAATGTTTTAATAGCCTAATCTCCATAAATAACTAAAATATCTTTTGATACCAACTATGGAATCCTGCCTTTTTATTACATAAATTTCATTACATTTTACATATAGATTATCTTTAAAGTCTAGTGTCTTGGAAATCAGGAACATAAGACATTAAAAAAAACATAAAACATCCTTCTAATTAACTTGTAAGGCTTCATAATAGGTTCATCCTAAGTTCAATTACTACATCTCATAACATGGAGACATACATCAAAGGAAAGGGTGAGCAAAAGGCCAAGTAAGTAAAATAAGGGAATCCGTTTACTTGTGAAATCAATAAGAACTTGATAAAAACATAATGACATGAGCAATGGAATTAGGGAAATTTTATAATGAAAAGAACTTGAACCATAACATGAATATGTGTCTACAATATTCAATTTAGACATTCATGAACATATCACTAAGTTTCATCCCCAATGCTTCATTAAAATTACCAAGGTTATTCACAAAGGCATCGTGAAACTTGTCATCTCTAGAGATTAAATTCATTACTCAATGAATTGGAGAAATATCAGAGCACACCCTTAATGTGTATTTACTTTCATGTGATCCACATATATCATAATCAAACATTTCATAAATAACCCATGGATAATAAAATAAATGGGTTTCATTTCAAAATAGTGATGTTTTAAAAGTTCTTAAAAAACTTGATCATTATGTCATTTATAATCCATGGAAAGGGAGTGTGGGTTATATGTATTTCAATTACAGAATAAAATATTTCATTTATATGTCTTTAAGAAGACCCATATAAACAAAATAGGTCTGGGTATTCACATAGATTAAACAATAGAATTTCTTGAGATAAAGAAAGAGAAATTTTGGGAAGAAATTTCTATAGCATAACAGTTATACAATATGGTTTTAAGAAATATTGAAAAGAGAGGGGAAAAGATTCACCCACTCATAAATAAATAATTATATAGTAGGTGTACAGAATAAAAATAAATTAGATATTTTTAGGGATATTTGAAGGAAATACCATAAGAAAATGAAACTCGAAGGAAAAGAGAATATGCGATTTCTTTTACAAAAATTCGGCAGCCTAACAACGTCATTTAAAAATTCAAAAATTAAATTGATGAGAGAAGAAAGGGTATATCATCATTTGGAAATTAAATTTAAAGTATTGAAGATATATATTAACAAGACCCTACATAATAAAATGAAACTATAATACATAACATAAAGGAAGTCATGACTTAAAAGAGGAGTGTGAAAGGTTCCCTTACCTTGAAGAGTATCTTCGAAAGCTTAACGGTTGGGAACTTGTGAGGATTGAGGGCACCTTGGGAGGACTCCTTGGGAGGTAGAAAGACTAGAACTTCTTTGAGAAGGATTTTTTGGAATGAAAATATTGAGTTAATGGATTGGTATTTATATGAAAAGTGGGGGAATAAACTATTAATTTTCAAGAGACACCTCATCGATGGTATTTGCAAAACCATGGGCTTGCCCATGGTATTTGCCCATGGTATTGGCCACTTGGGACACATCAAAAAATATATTACTATTCACAAGTCGACTATATTATTTACATCATGATTACATCATCAATGATGTCATTAAACACCTGAAACTTAAAACTATATTTTTACTATTCACTGAAAAATCAACTATTTCAGAAAAATACCAAAAATTCACCCTAACCTAATATCGATGCTTTGACTTCCAAAATGAACTCCATTTTATGAAAATAATTTTCTAAATATTTTTAATTTAATTTTTAAATAAAATCATTATTTATTCCAAAAATACTTATTTAAAACTATTACTCATTTTGTAACACCTTATAAAATTAATCAAGGTCCCATAAAAGTAGTGTATAACCACAAGGCAATAATGTAACAATTTATGATAAAATTTTATGAAAATAAATTTCCATTTTAAGTTATTAAATTAATTATAACATTGTAAATAAAATATTTAGGACATATAAAAATACCAAAACCTAAACTATGATAGTTTTTTCACTTTTAAGATGTCTGAAATGTATTTATACATTCATGGGTAAAGTTTCAATTTTTTAGGTCAATTTACTATTCATTACTATTCATACTGGTATGTTACTATTCATACTTTACTATTCACTAAAAATTAAGTTGATCTTATTAGACTCTAAATTTTTTACTAAACAGAACTGTAGAAGACCATTTTTCGAAAATAAATTCACATTATTAATTAATTAAAGAATAAAAAAATATTTTAAAATACCCTCATTTTTCCAAAATTCACCAATAATATGGAACTTCAATAGATTCATCCTATATTTTTTCGGACATTTTAAATTCACAAATTTTACCATAATAAGAAGTAAACATTTTATTTATACAAAAGGATTAGAGAGAGTGACTAAGGATTCATTACATATCCCCTTATAACACCATCATAGGACCTAAGTGTAAGGTGTGCTATGATGATAGAATCTTGGGGTGGCTCGGACAATATTTCCCAAGTGGTGATTTCTATCAGCTTGAACTTCTCCCTTAGGTGATTCCATTCAAGCTTCATATGTTGAAGTTCGTATTGGGATTGGTGCATAGCAAAGCCAAGTGATGCTAACTCCTTACCACTTGAGAGTTTTGTACGTTGGCCCACACATACGATGAAAGTAAGACCAAGATTTTTATACTCATTTTTTAGGTAATATTAAATTATTATATAATATCAATCCTATTCTAATGTTTAATTTCCCACATGTCCATATGATATCCCATGCTATTACTATATTTTATTAAATGTTTTCCCCATGCTCTTGATTCTCAACCATCGTCTTCAATCCCCCCTCCCCCCACACACACAAACTATTTTCTCATACCATCACACTCATTATTATGGATCCACATGCCTTACATGTCTCTTCATCAGTCACCTCACCACCCATCCCCATATAATTTCATTATCACATCCCCACATTAGTGTTTCACTCATATCTTTCTTATTCCACCCATCCTCACATTTTGTATCTATCTCATCTTCCCATATTGCTCAATGATTTTCTATCATCTCTCCTAAACAATGTTTCCGCCCCAAATTATCTCAAATAAAACTAGATATAACTTTCCACTCCCTGAATAGACACCAAATTCAACCTCCATCTATTCTTCATGAGTTTCAAATCCAAAGTAAGTGGATTTCCATTGATATTTTCTACATCAAATGTTACAGTTGAAAACTACCTTGGCCCTTCCCATTGAAAAAATTGAGTTCAACTATCTTCAGACCTTATCACATCATAAACTAAGGCTAGATGATATCCATCATCAATTCTAATAAAAACCATTTTGGTCAGTTGAAAACCTTGGTTTTTTATCTAGGTCTCTTTCATTTTTTTTGTTTTGATTTTTATTTTTCAATTTTTTTAATATAAAGGCTCTCTATGGACTTGACATACAATTCATGAAAACTAGTAGGAATTATGAAATCCTTACCATATAGAAAATATTCTAAATGTGAAAGGTCTAACTAAATCGAGTTCACATAGTTCTAGCCCATCTGGACTAGATCCAAAAAAAATTAATGACTAACCAATAACAACTCAAAATCAATAGTGTGATAGTTCCTCTAATGTATCGAAAGTTACTGATATCCATACACCAATACACAAACTTCCTATATCAATAAACAATCATATTTAACATGAAATTATTCACAATATACCTTATATCATTTTTAGGCACCAGTAAAATAGAATAGGGGTCGATGTCAATGTATTCTTATGATCTTAAATAGAAGTCTTGTTATTACAAAACCACTATAACAAACCTCCATTCAATTTCATTATTATAATCAATCAATCTACCTGAGTGAATTCCTTAATAAAGTAGAGATAATATCCTATATGGACAAAGACTCTCATAATCAAAAAAAAATTATTGAGTATTTCACAAGACATCACATAAATTACCTTCTTCAGTCCATAGATTTATCATACTCTAATAAAACACACCCATGAATGGTCACTTATTAAATCCAAGATTATCACTAAAATTTTTTAACATACATGAAATGTTCTCATAATGTTCCAAAAAAATTTCAAAATGCTAATTGTGATCTTCATATTATCATTAATTTATCAAAATCTCATCGATCAACATGATTAGAGAGGAATACTAATAAGGATGTAAAAATTAATTCACTAAATCCATTTACATATATTCCATAATAATCACAATAAATGGAATCACCAAGAATTTATAATGGAAATGTCCAGTCCAAAATATCATCTAAGGTACATTCTTAACTCATACCCTCATCAAATGATAACCTGAATAAAGATAGGTCATAAAGAACCACTGATATACCCTAAATTGATTAAAAAGATCATAAATACAAGTAAAATGAAATCAATTACTGATGGTTACCTAGTTTAGTTAGTATTAATGGACACATAACTGTAAACATACATCATATTTCCTATAAAAATAATAGGATACTCCATGGTGTTACACTTTAATGAAAAAATCTTTAGGATTTGAGATACTATGAGTTTTTCATTAACTGTCAATGATAATATGGTTCCATATGATATTGAGTGATGTAAATAGGATTATTATTCTATACCATGTCAATAATGAATTCCACCAACCAATATGGTGGAAAATCTATGGAATCATTTGGAAACACATTCTGATATTGATCAACCAGAGGAAAAATGATCAAACAATAACCTCACCTAATCTGAGATACATCCACACTACCTAATATGTAATCATTATAAATTAACCTAGATGTCGACCTACCCCGATGGTATGATAATCCCTCTCTCCAATAAATATATAGAAATCAATGTCACTAGGATAGAACATCACTTTTCTCCGATAGAAATTAATATGAATCGAAAAAAATTTAACAACTAATACATCCATATAATAACATCAAATCAATTATATCCCTAAAAAATAAATCATAATGATGGAAATAACAATTAATATTTATTTTAAAAAACATATACAACTTAATACTCTATTATTTCTATCCAGATGGGGTGTTTATATATAAAAATCTATAAATTAATTCAATTTTCAAACCCTAAATAGAAACCAATAAAAAAATAACATATTAAGATGAAAAATAATATAATAGAGTACTATATTGGGAAGAAATAATTGAAAATTGACCTCTACATATAGAAGATTCATAATTAATATCCACCATAGCATGCTCAATTATGAATAGATCCCTCAAAATTAGAATCATGACTTTACCACTAGGCTTTCTGGTTCCCTCATGATAAATTTCCTCCTTAATCCAAATTCTAAACCCCCATAATACCTCAAAAAACTTACCTTTCATATGATGTATATATCTAACTCTAATAAAGTTTACTAGGTCATGCCCATGATACCTACAAATAATCCAAACCACAATCTTCACATCCCTAAAAACCCCATTAACAAAAACATTAGAGATATCCCATGTTTTTATATGATTTATACTCCTTAAATTCATAAGGATAAAAATATCAAGTATATACTTTCTTAATACATAGAAAACACTCAAATTTATCCCTAAAACTAAAAAAAGGAGATAGGAGGGTCTTCCCCTGACCACCCGGACACTCTCCTCACCATCAAAAATTATGTCCATTCAACTTCTAAAACCTACTAAACCCACATGTTCCCACTAATTCGATCATATATGAATATATTTATCATACATCAGAGACTCTCCCACAACCTTATTAATATTTTTAAAATATAAAGGAAACAAAGAGATGATTTCTAGCCACAATCCATGCTCAAATCGATGGGGATTAGAAATTAAAACTTTATCCCATATAGAAGAAAACCAAATCAGTGTTTTTAACCTAGAAGTATAATCAATGGTGGAAATTATTCCCTAATTATGGTTCATAAACTCTTTCCCCCAATGCATACTCAATTTATAAGGATAAAATTACTCAAGATATATTTCCCTAAAATCTTCCCAACACAACCTCGTAATCTTCCGCTCCTGATCAAGGATATCCCAGCAATGATGAGTTGTTCCATCAAACATAAAAATTTCCACCTTCACCTTCTTCCATTCTAGATCATCAATACACTCAAATATCTAATACATTACCTCTATAAAATCTTCAAATCGTCATGGTTCAGGGTCTCCAAAAAATATTGGTGGCTTATTTGCTTGAAAATGACGAATCCCATATGTGACCATCATCTCTTCCTAAGGTGGTCTCACCTATATACCTTGAATCATATTCAATAATCTCAAAAGTTTTATTTTTTCCACTGAGGTCATGATATTTCAACCATATGAATATTTTCTATGTTCATATATATATTTTTCTAATTCTAGTGTTCCAACTCAACCTTAATTTCTCATTGTTTATAAACTCATTTATTTGGTTTCTTAGTTCTATAAGAGAATCGACACTATCAATATTATTGAAATAAATAAAATAAGAAAACCAATCATACATGACATAACAAACTTATGAAGTAGTTAGTTATTAAAAACTCATCACGTTACATAATCTAATAAACAAACTAAAAAACATGTACATGTATATATTCTAGGTTTCTATGTGCCAAGAATTATACATTAATTCCCCCACTCCCACCCTCATTTGGGGATAATTTTACCTATAAATGGGTTGATAAAATAATAATATAAAATTAAAAAATCCCCAAGTTACATAGACATCCAGTATGGTTGTGCAGGATAGACACCCACACAAAGCTTCTATAATTTTATACAACTCGTATTCTCTACTCCTATGAAACCCAAATATCAAAACTCAAAAATAGAAATACTACAATACCATGTTATAACATCACACCCCAATACAAATTTTACAGAGGGGGAACATGTCACATTCTATTAATTATACTCCATGATCACTAGATAATAATGATTTCCATTGTGGGTATAAGGCTATCTCTTGGGGAGCAATTCACCCCATAATGGTCTATAACATAGAAAAATAAAAATAAAGAACTATAGAAGATACAAGTACCAATTCAACAAACCCAAAAATGTGTCCCAATATAACCAAAAATATGGTACAATAAAACATGACTCTAAAGTATATCCCATATACAAAATTGTAAAAATTAAAATAGAAATAGATCATTAAAGGATATGTAGACCACCCAATCCAAAAAACCCTAAATATATGTGATCTCAGTTCTATGGTGTCTCTAGATGAAAACTCTTATATACAAAGGCCTATTTCTATTCACCAAAATTCCATTAATGTAATTTGTATACATAAGACCTCTCTACATATAGTAAGTGAGAAAATACTCCTCAATAGAAATCACTATAACCATTTCTATATCTAGGAGTTAGTATGCAGATATATATATATATATATAGTGTAAAGAAAAATTGACTGAATATATAAAATTTTCAGCATGAAACAAACAGAAGGTGAAATACATGAAACCAAAATTAACCAAACATGTTTTAGACACAACTGGTGTTCATGGATTAAAGAATTCAAACCCATAGCTCATCATGTATTCTTTTCCTCACCCTAGAAAAATCACGCACAAAGAACATAAATATATGATACCCTTAAGTCCAATTAATCCCATAATATCCTATGTATATAACCCCTTTGGGAAAAATTTATTATTTCCTCACATATCACATATCCAACTTATCAATGAAACTGTTCCATTTCATGGAATAAATCAACTTAGAACACTAAAGTCCACCTATAAGATTTGAATATCTTTCAACATTTAAAGAAAAAATTAATTACAAATAATAATCTCATAATTTATTTCAATTCAACTATAATGTATAAATTTTTTAATAAACATTATACTTTAACATGTTAACAACATTAAAATTATTCTTTAAGAAATAATGATTTATAGGATCATTACAAACATTAATTGACAAATTTTAATCAATGAAACACATTTCAAACTCTCCATTTTTAGGGTCTCCTTATATCAAATTTCATTATTAGGTTCAATAGATAGTCTCTTCGATTTATAATCACCACATTAAGGTTTTTAAAATCAATTAAAATATTTAAACAAGAAACCATTAACTAGTTATGAATACATGTCATGACCCATGCCCCGGGGCCTGTGTCGTGACTACCCCAAGGCCATCTTTCATAGGCCAGCGGCGGGCAACTAGCACCAAAGGCATAAATCACTAAACTGGGTAGGAATTTCCTTTATAACTGAAAACACACACAACAAAGTAAACAGATGAAAGCAAAAACTAAGTAAAATTGTATAACAATAGAGTGATGAAATGTAAAGGGGTCAGAAATACAAGCCCAACTAAAAGTACAAGTACAACAGAAAAATAAAAAAATAACTGAAAGGTGAAAAGGATCTCCTAGATCATCCACCACAAATCCTACCATAGGGTAGGTACAGATAGCCTCCTCAGCACTCCACGTCCGTCAGCATCCTCCGAGTACTGACTCATCATTAGGTCCACCTCCAGGTACGATCTAGTCCTTGTACACTCATCCTCAGTTAGCAATGTCTGTCGTCTGCATCCAACACAAGGAGGTGCAGGAAAATCCCATGTATGGGTGATTATAACGATACTCAATAGGGACCCCAGACCATCAAGGTCTCACCAAATCAAACAAGGATAAACCAAAAAGTATGAAATCAAAAGATTACCCCACTTAGGTATATGACCATACATTTACCTAAGTTATCATGTAATCCATATCAATCATGAAGAAAACACAAAGTACTAACTCAGCTCACACATGTATACAACTTTTGTAGAGAGATAGATATGTTCAGATATAGCCACTGAATCATCTATTCTGTCGAACCCACATAGGATCCAGGAATAGAAATCAGAACTGTTGAACCCACACAGGATCCATGAACAGTTATTCTGTTAAACCCACACAGGATCAAGGAACATAAGTTAGAACTATCGAACCCACATAGGATCTAGGAATAGTAATCAGAGTTTTCGAATCCTTATGGGATCCATAAACAGTCTTCAGTGCTGTCGAACCCACACAGGATCCAGGAATAGTCGTCAGTGCACAGCAAGCCCCAGGGTTCAGCCCGAAGCATGCTTGATTCCCGAAGGGTCCGCTCCTCAATCCAAGTAACGATACATCAATTTACACGAAGTCCCATGTTGATGTATCCCGAAGTTCCATCTTGTCAAAAGAGACCCAACGCGATAGACAGTGCGTCAATCGGATGCCCGGTCTGAGAGTTATTGGCATTTCAGTTCCGAGGGCACGGTTGGATTTAGGTCCAATCTAACCCGACCATACCCAAACTGCATCCAAACCTCATGTGGGGTCTCTCAAATGAACCATCTCGCTCCAATATTTACGTCTCTATAGAGGGATTGTCAATCAGACACCCGTAGCCCAAGTTATGGGCGAAAAGGTGAAATCAGGTCAAACGGGTCCGGACTGGGGTCTGACTCGGTTCGCGGGTCCAACCTGGTCCGCGGGTCTGACCCGGTCCGTGGAGGAGGCCCAACCCACGAGGGCAGCCCGAACAACGCTGGCAGCCCCGCCCACCCTGGGTCCGGCCCGACGGCCCCGCGACCCGTGGGGTCCGCCCTAGCCGCATCCAGGGGGAGGCCACGCCCCCTGGATCTTGAACGGATTAGCTGTTCGACTGAGAATCAAACCGGCACCACATGGCACCGGTTCGCATCACGCAGGACCCACTGGGTCTCGCTCCTCCCAGTTGGCCGAGTGGCCAGCCGCCTCTCGCGTAGCGCCATTGCTTCGCGCCGCTTCCGATGACCCGGCGGCTCGGGCCATCTATCTTCATTGCGGTCGTCCTGGCGTCGGCCGCTGCTGCATCACCGTGTCCAGGGGTCACGACCTTTTCTTCTCCACCACGCAGCGCAATTGTGCCACACCTTCTCTAGCGACCCAGTGGCTCTGCCCACCGGCTTCCTTCATAGCCAGCCTTGCACCAGCCGCCTTTGCACAGTCGTGGCCAGTCAGCCACAGCCTTCTCCTCCGGTGCCATGATTTTGCCGCCGCTGACCATGCGGTCGGCCGAAGTGTTGGCCTCCCTTCTCTTCGTCACCGGTTTCGATCGCCGATGAATCTTTCACAGGTCACCGGATGAGTTCTGGTGACCCGTTTCTCGTTTTGGAAGAAGTCACACTCTCCTCGGGACATCGCCTTCGATCTGTAACCGAAGTTAATGAGTAACACTCACTCTGGACTCATGTCGTGTTTAGAATCAAAATACATAAGAAAGGAAAGGGTTCATGCCCTGTTTGTTCAGCATGTTCCCTCTGCGTTAGGGTGATATCAAGAGGCTTTAAATTCTAAACCACGACGAAAAACGAAGAATGAGGAACAAAACAAAGTTCGAACCCCTACCTCGGATTCGTTGTTCATTGATGATGTCATGGAAAGGCGGTCGTTGATTCATTGACGTCGGGAAACAAGATGAAGAAGTCGAGGATGACGTCATCGACATTCTTCAAGGATGGTGCTTCCTCCCTTGTTCCATTTGAAGATCGTTCTTCTTTGGCGGAAGGAGTGTTCTTTGTTGGAAAATTCTTTTTCTCCCAAGCTCTCAGTTTCCCAAGCTCCACCAAATGAAAATGCCAACCTGAAAATAATGGATTAAGTTAATCCATTATTTAATTATTGGCCCAAATATTCAAAAAGATTAAAATTAATTAATTAATGCTCCATCACCATAAAGTGGGGAGCTCAAGAGGCTCTCCCCACTTAATGGGAAGTTCAAGAGGCTTCCAACTCGGGTGGTCCCCACCAAATTAATCCTCACATGGGAGGTTGAGTTCAGGTGGGTCCCACCACCATAACCTCTCATGGGAGGTTAAGTTGGGGTGGTCCCCACCTCCAACCTCCACATGGTGGTTATAACAAATAAAATAAAATAATACATGAACTTATTTTCTTTTATTATTCCACGTAAAACCCAAAAACTATATTTAACTCTCGACCATCTGTCGTTGAGGTGAATGTCTCGTTAAGAGAATATTGGTGCTATGAGTTCAATGGTTCTCTCAGACTTCAATTCCAAGCACTTGTTCAAACGTTATAAAACCTCGCTCGTACATTTACTGAATGTACCCGAAAACAATTTCTGAAATTGATTCAGGGCACACTGGGCCTCGGAATCATATGTCGTCAGTTTTCGCGGGCTCGTAAAACTTCCATGTATTTAAGAAAGGAAAAAAAATTCCCTGGAAATTCTGAGTCATTATTTTCTCCCCACCTCAGGGATTTATATCCCTGGAAGCTACAACTCGAACTAAGGGATCAAATGGGGGTACTGAGCACGCATCTGAGCCTCCCGCTCCCATGTGCTCTCCTGGAGGTTCCCATGCTGCCAATGTACGCGCACCAAAGTTATCGACCATCCATGAAGGACCCACTCCTATCGATCCTCAATATTTACTATAACCTCCGTAAAAGTCACCCCATTGTCGACGTCCAGCTCTCCATGGTTGATGATGTGAGAAGGGTCATGCACATATCTCCTCAGCTGGGATACATGGAAGACGTCATGAAACTGGTGCAATTGAGGTCAAAGAGCTAAGAAGTAAGCCACCTCCCCTACTCTGTTGAGGACCTGGAAATGTCTGATGAATCTCAGAGATAACTTTCTGCCTCGGCCAAATCTCTGTAAACCTCATCGGGCTGAGACCCTTAAAAAGACGTGGTTTCCATCCTCGAACACCATAGGTCTCAGTCTCTTGTCAGCATATTACTTCTGCCTACTCTGTGTAGTCTTCATCCGCTCCTGGATGATCTGCACTTTCTTTGTGGTAGCTCGTACCATCTCTGGTCCAACTAGTGCTGACTCTCCTGGGTTTGTCCAGCATAGTGGCGATCAGCAAGGTTGACCATACAAGGCCTCAAAAGGTGTTATCCCGATGGTGGAGTGATAGATATTATTGTATGAAAACTCTACCAAAGATAATTGATCCTCCCAACTGCAACCGAAGCCGAGGACATAAGCACATAGCATGTCCTCGAGGGTATGTATGGTCTGCTCAGTCCGACCATCCGTCTGAGGATGGAAGGTGGTGCTCAGACAAAGATACGTCCCAAAAGCCTCCTGCAACCCCTTCTATAGCTAGGAAGTAAACTGTGCATCACGATCAGAGACAATAGAAGAAGGTGCTCCATGTAGCCACACAATCTCATGTACATAGAGGCGTCCCAATATCTCTATTGAACCCTGCTCTCTGATCGGTAGGAAGTGGTCTGACTTGGTGAGTCAGTCGATGATCACCCAGATAGAGTCATGGCCTCTAGATGTATGTGGAAGACCCGTCACGAAGTCCATAGATATCCCATCCCACTTCCACTCTGGGACCTCTAAAGGTTGTACCCAGCCTGCTGGTACCTGATGCTCCACATTAACTTGCTGACAATTGAGGCATCGAGAGACAAACTCTGCTACTTACTTCTTCATACCTAACCACCAGTTTTTTCGTCGAAGGTCCTGGTATATCTTCGCCAATCCAGGATGTACCACTAGAGGGGGTGTGTGGAACTACCTCAAGACTTCCTCTTGAAGTGACATAGGCACCAAAGTACATCCTCTGAAGAGTATTACGTGCTCCCCACTTTCAGAAAATCCATCAGTTGTCAGTCCTATGGATATATGAGCACGTCGTGTCTCACAATCAACGTCTCCATGTTGTGCCTCCCTGAATCGCTGAAGAATTATAGGAGTGACTGTAAGAGACTAAAGGAAAGCTTCTCCATCTCAGTCAACAAAGGATATCTGTAAAGCAGCCAACTACACTATCACCACTCCTAGAAGTTGTATACCAGATCTTTTACTGAGTGCATCTTCTACAATGTTCCCCTTCCCACGAGTATAGGCTATCTCGAAGTCATAGTACTGTAGGAACTCAATCCATTGCCATTTTCAGAGGTTCAGGTCCTTCTGGGAGAAGATATACCTGAGACTCTAGTGGTTAGAGTAGACTGTGAAATGCTCTCCCACCAGATAGTGTTGCCATATATTCAAGGTGAAAACCACTACTGCTAACTCCAGGTCATGGGTAGTGCAGTTCTGCTCATGTTGTCTCAGATGCTGAGAACCATACCAGATCACTACTCGCTCCTACATCAGGACACACCCGAGTCTGATCCCTGATGCGTCGCAATAAACTACATAACCTATGCCTTCCTCTGGAAGCCTCAAGATGGGGTCACTAGTTAGCCTCTACCTCAGCTCCTGAAAGCTCTGCTGGAATCTCTCTGACCACATGAAGGGTTTCCCCTTTTTCATCAAGGTTGATAGTGGTGCTGCAACTCTGGAAAATTATTGCACAAACCTCCAGTAGTAACCAGCCAATCCCAAGAAACATTGTACTTATGTCACACTCATGGGTGGCTACCAAGCAAGTACCGCCTCAATCTTCACTGGATCAACTGCAACTCCAGCCTCCGAGATGACATGATCCAGAAAGTGAACCTCTCAGATCCAAAACTAGCAAGTCGAGAGCTTACCATAAAGCTGGTACTCTCGGATTGTGTCCAGTACTACCTGCAAATAGTAGGCATGCTCTTCCTCAGTAGCTGAGTATATCAGAATGCAGTCGATGGAGACCACAAAAAAGTGACCGAGGTAAGGCTGGAAGATCCTATTCATGAGTCCCATGAACACTGTAGGAGCGTTGGTTACGCCGAAGGGCATATCCAAAAACTCGTAGTGGTCGTACCGACACTTGAAGGTCGTCTTTTTCACATCCTCTTCTGGAACACTGAGATGGTGATAGCCTGATCTGAGGTCTATCATTGAGAACCATCATGCTCCCTTCTGCTGATCAAAGAGGTCATTAATCCCCGGGAGTGGGTACTTGTTCTTCACGGTCACCTAGTTCAGGCGACGATAGTCGACACAAAGCCTCAAGCACCTATCCGCCTTCTTGGTGAACAGAATCGGGGCTGCCTAGGGAGAAACACTAGGCCAAATTAATCCCTTCCCATGCAATTCCTCCAACTGTACCCACAGCTCGCGAAGCTCAACGAGAGCCATCCGATATGCAGGTGTAGATATCGGTGCAATCCTGGGGTACATGTCAATGTAGAAGTCCACCTCTCTGCGAGGAGGTAGTCCTGGAACATCATCGGGGAAAACATCTGTGTACTGGTCCACCACTATAGGATAGATTGAACTCTCCACATCAACTACTACGAGGGTAAGGTAGGCCAACTGATGAGTGATTGGGTTCACCCTCCTCAGAGTAAGTATGTCTTGTGCTGCAAAGGCTCCCTTCTCATCGATGAAGGTGAACCTAATATCATCTGTGTGGACACAACGCACTTTGCGCCTAATACAATCGATCTGAGCATGGACTATAGATAACCAGTCCGTACCCAAGATGATGTCGTAAGGCCTCGACGCCGCTACAAGGAGATCCTTTCCGATGCAATCACCTCCTAGAGTAAGCTCACACTGTCGGCATCAGTGTGTGATCGTCGAGTTTGCTTTTGTAGGAGTCTCTAGCCGTAAGGATCGAGCCAATGGCTCCGTCAGAATCTCCGAGCTCTGAATGAGGATGGTGGCAATGAAAGAGTGACTGGAACCTGTGTCTATTAGAACTGCAACTAAGGTGGAGTACACACAGCTTGTACCTCGAATAATCTCTGGAGCACCGTCATCGTAAGCCTCAGCTCCCTGAAGCTAAACTCTCCCCTGTCCACCTGCTCCCTGCGGCTGGGGTGGACCTCCTGGTGGTGGTGGTGGTAACACCTCATAACTCTGTCCACCCCCAACTGCATGACCAGCTCCTCTACCACATCCTCCTGTGCCCTGTGGATCACCTCGATCGAACCTCTGCCTTTGCCTGTGAGGTCCCTCAACTGTCTGATGATCATCCATATGGTGGTTTGGATAGTCACGAGCCATGTGACCCTAGTCGACACAAGTGAAACACTACATGTTCCTCAAAAGACTGGATCTGTATTGTGTGCCTCGCACAACCAAACTCGTGTCCTAAGGCTGTTCACCAGATGGTATGGTCCTCTTGGATTTCTATGACATCTGTCTACTGCCTGTAGCAGAAGATTCCTCTACATGATGCCTGGTGGTCTCACTGTTGGTGACTACACAGTAAGGAAACTCTCCACTAAGAGGGATCACTCTAACACCCCTGCTTGGGTTGGGATGCTAAGGGAGATCATCGAAGCCCTGATCTCTCGTATATGCCCCTTCTTGAAGTTCTAGGCCCGGAATAATGGGTCCCACACCATATATTTGGAGTAGTGTGAGAGGTTTGTGAACCTCACTGAGTACTTAACTACCATCATGCTACCCAACTTTTGATGCAGTAGCTCCTGTATTGACACCGCACGTAGGGTGGATGGGACAAACTCCACCCGAAACAGGTTCTCGAAGTCTGGCCAGAGTAGTGTCACCTCATCATACACCTGGAGCATCAGGCTCAACCAACTACCTGCTTTTTCATGAAGGAGACTTGCAGAAAGGATCACCATAGGGTCTCCTAGGGTCCCTACCTGTCTGTAAACTCTCACCGCAGCCTCCAGCCAATCCTCAACTTCCTGCGGGTTCATCTCACCCCTGTTCCTGGGCGGTCTCTCACGCTGGAACTCGTGCAAAGAGCTCAGGTGGCGTGCACTCTCTACTACTGGGGCTGGTGGCATCGATGGACCAATGTCTAGGGGTACTGTTGGTGCCTCCGCTATGATAGGGCCTTGCATCGAGGCCTCGTCGCTTGGTGGGATGACATCTCATACAAAACCTGGAACCCTGGATGGCTAAATACGTGGGTCCATCATGAAAAGGAGCAGGTGTGCCACGGTCAATAAGTTATACCTGTTGAGATGACTCAAAAATATCACTAAGAAAACTCTTGAAACACACACACAATCAATTTTTTCGTGCACTGAGTCAGAAATCAGAAGTCAGGGTCCTGGTGTATGGATACGTCGACCGCCACACCAACACTGGACTCCCTGAAATGAAAACCAAATAGTACCCTCAACACTATTTTTTCACAGAAAAGAACATAGTCCTAAGTTCTATGGTAGAACTGACTCCTCTGATACCAATTTTCACGACCCGTCCCCCAGGTCTTGTCCCCTGACTAACCCAAACCCGCCTTCAATAGGCCAGGGGATGGCGACTAGCACCAAAGGCGTAAATCCCTAAACTGGGAAGGCATTTCCATTATAACTGAAAACACACACAACAGAGTACACAGCTAAAAGAAAACACTATGTAAAAACTGTATAACAAGAGAGTGCTGAAAAGTAAAGGGGACGAAAGTACAAGCCCAACTGAAAGTAAAAGTACAACTGAAAAGGACAAAAATAGATGAAAGGTGAAAAACATCTCTTGGATCATCCACTACAGATCCTACCTAAAGGGTAGGTATAGATAGCCTCCTTAGCACTCCACATCCGTCAGTCTCCTCTGGGTACCGACTCGTCGTGAGGTCCACCTCTGGGTACCGTCCAGTCCTTTGTCACGACCCGTCCTCGGGGCCCGTTCCGTGACTACCCCAAGCCCGCCTTCCATAGGCCAGGGGCTGGCGACTAGCACCAAGGCGTAAATCCCAAAAAAAAGGGAAGGCATTGCCTTTGAAAAGTAAACAAGCACCACAGAGTAAGCAAGCGGAAAAGTAAACACTAAGTAAAAACTGTAACAAGCTGTGCTGAAAGTAAAAGGGGCCGGAAATACAAGCCCAACTGTAAAGTACAACTGAAGGGAAAACAGCAATTGAAGAGAAAATCCGCAGCGTCGAGCCGTCCTATGGAAGTCCCACCTGAAGGGTGGGTACAGATAGCCTCCACAGCTCCTCGGTCCAGCTGTCCGCTCCGAGTACATCCCGCCCAGTGGTCCACCTCCAGGTACTGTCCTGCTCCGCATGCCCCCACCACGATCAGCGATGTCCGTCGTCTGCAACCAACACAATGATGTGCGGGCATAGCCCGTGCAGGGGTGAGTATAAGCTACTCTATAGGGACCCCGAGACCCCCGAAGGTCTCCCGAAATCCACAAAGGATAATCCGAAAAGGAAAGATACAATCACGAAGTAACAACCGACACTGCTTAGGTATATGCCCATACATATACCTAAGTCATCAATTCTTGTTCGGCTCCAACGTTCGAGCCCAAGAACAACCCAGTCCACACAGGAAAACAAACGTAAACCCAAATAGGATAGCACAACACAATCCACAAAGGAGAGTAAATAGTAAATCCACACAGGATTGCTCAACACAATCCACAAAGGAGAGTAAACAGTAAATCCACACAGGATTGCTCAACACAATCCACAAAGGAGAGTAAACAGTAAATCCACACAGGATAGCTCAACACAATCCACAAAGGAGAGTAACACAGGATTCAGCTCACACAGGTATACTTCTTCGGATGACGATAAAGATGATCAATGATCCATCTAAGTCTTCGGACCCACAAAGGATCGATAGGTAACTAACCCCCGCAAGACCCATATAGGATCGGGCTCACACAGGACCTGTAGGCGCTGGCTCACACAGAACCACTGAGCGCTGACCCACACAGGATCAGACCCACACAAGATCGGGCCCACACATGACCTGTAGCACTGATCCACGTAGGATCGCTCAGTGTTGTAGTCATCGCAGTACACTGAGGATATTTGCATAGTCGTCGTCGCAGTCCCCTGAGGATCTCTGCACAACCGTCGTCGCAGTCCACTGAGGATCTCTGCACGGTCTTCATCGCAGTAGCAGTCGCAGCCAGCTCTAGGGTTCCTGCACACAGCAAGCTCGTTCGGGAGGGTCCGCTCCACGAGCCGAGAGTCTGATACATCAACTGACACAAATTCTGATGTTGATGTATCCAAAAGTTTCGTATCATCAACAGCAACTCAACGTCGCAGACGGCGCGTCAATCGGACGCCCGGTCTGAGAGTCATTGGCTTTTTTGTCCCAGGGGCCCGATTGGTTTTTAAGGAAAAACCAACCCGACCATACTCCACCTACGTCCAAACCTTGGGCGGAGTATTCCAAAAGATCCGTCTCACTTAGAGGAATTCAACGAAGTCGACGACACGTCAATCGGACGTCCGAAGCTCAAGATATGAGCGTTTCTGCTCCAAAGGCCCAGTTGGTTTCGTGTACGAACCAACCCGGCCGAACTCAAATTATTCCGAAACCTTGAGTGCGATATACCGAAACGACCGTCTCGATCCAAGGATCGTGTTGCCGCTGACGGCGCGTCATTCGGAGGCCCGTAGCTCAAGTTATGTGCATTTGACTGAAAATGGTCTGAAGACGGGGGGTCCGGGTCCGGGCCGACCCGGCCCGACCCCCCCCCCCCCCCTGGGTCGGCCGAACCGGGTCGACCCCAACCGGTCCGACCCGGTCCGGTCCGTCCAGGGCGCGGCCCGGCCGGTCGGACCGGCCTGGCTTGGTTCGGCTGAGCGGTCGAACGGCCGTGCGCCGCGGGGCGCTGCCCCCGCGGTCTGGAGGTGTCGCGGCCCCCCACGTGGGGCCACGCAGGATCGAAGGACGCGGCTTTGCCGTGTCCGAGTGCGCCGGACCCGCGTGGTCGCGGGTCCGCGGGCGCCGCCGCCACGGCTTTAGCCGCGGTGGCCCTGACCGGCGGCGAGCCGGGGCGCCGCCGCCCCCGGCTGTCGGCAGCTTCCGCGGGCCACCGGAGTCGCTCCGGTGGTCCGATTCTGTTCCCATCTGCGCCGCTGCTCCTCCCGGGACTCGCTCTTCACTGTGGAATCACCAAATTTCCATTGCGGCATGTACCGTCGTCGCCCGTCAAATCCGCACAACAACGAAGAACGGCGGAGGGTTGTCGGGCCGTGTTCGTTTGGCCCGCACCCTCCGCGTTAGATAAAAACAACGGGAGAAGAATAATTCATCACATGAAGCAACAATTTTAATAAATTAAAATTGTTCAATTGAAACCGGTTCTTAAATTTTAAAGAAACGTTCACGGGCATTAGGGAATTTCCAAAACAAAATCTCTACCTCGACAAGTCGTCGCGCGTGAGCGTTCTTCTCGGAATTGCTCGTCGTGGAAGGAGGGGTTCGTCGTGTCGCGGAAGGCGTTGCGTCGTCGCAGAAGGGCGTCGCGTCGTCGCGGAATCTGGCTTTGCGTCGACGAACTCAACAGACCAAGAGACAATAGATTTAATTGTAAATAATTAAATCCGTGTGTTGTTATAAACAACAAGGAAGTTAAAAAAAGAAACCCGAGATCTCTTACCTCAAGCAGTTGGTGATCGGAGATCGGGGCGGGGAAAAACATCTCGGATGAAGCGTCGTCAAACTCCGAGGGTGACGGCGTTCTTCGCGTTCTTCGCGTTCTTTGCGAAAGAGGATGAAGGCTCAAGAACTCTGTCAAAACCTCTCAACGTGTAATCCTCCAAATGTTGTGTTGGTCTTATTTTATTATTACGCCAACAAACGAATAAGAGGTAAGTAACGACCCATTAATTCGTTGAATTAATTCAATAAAAGAAACTGCCCATTTAATTCACGAAATAAACCCCCCAATTAAATGGTGCGGTAAGAATTTAAGAAAACGCGTCACTTGACTTTCATAATGACGGGTTTTCGCGGGTGCTTTACTTAGCGGAAAAGAAACGGCGGGGCTCGTGCGGGCCCCACCTCAAAAATATCCTACCAAGAGGGTAGCATATTTTTGGATAGTACCCTATCTGTTTCAACTCAGTTTAAGTGGATTTCAAGTGGCTTCAAGTGGCTTAAGTGAAATAAAATAAAGAGTGTCGTACAATTATTTTATTTCTTAACTTTAATCCAGAAAAATTAAAAACCACACCCGAGCAAACGCAACTCCGGAAGAGGCGTTTCTAAGCAAATACCAGTGCTGCGATTTCATCGGTGCCCTCAGAATTCGATTCCGAGCACTAGTTCAAAAGTTAGAAAAACCCGCTCGTCCGTTCACTGAACGTACCCGAGCCAAACTTTGAAAAATGATTCCGGGCACACCGGGCCTCGAAATCAGGTGCCGTCAGAAACTGCATTCTTGTAAAATTCCAAAGAAAATTAAGAAAAAAATTCCCTTGAAATTTACGGGTCTTCACATTACTCCCACCTCAGGGATTTACGTCCCCGTAAAGATACATCATAACTAGGGAAACAAATGTGGGTACGGAGCACGCATCTGAGCCTCCCGCTCCCATGTGCTCTCCTGGAGGTTCCCGTGCTGCCATCTGATGCGTACAAGAGGAATCGATCGTCCACATAGGACCCGATTCTGTCGATCCTCTATCTCCACTGGGACCTCCGTAAAAGTCACCCCATCATCCACGTCTAGCTCCCCATGGTTGATGATGTGTTTCGGGTTGTGCATGTATCTCCTCAGCTGAGATACGTGGAAGACGTCGTGCACCCGGTGCAACTAAGGTGGTAGAGCCAGGCGATAAGCCACCTCGCCAATCCTGCTGAGGACCTGGAAAGGTCTGATGAAGCGTGGAGACAACTTGCCGCCTCGGCCAAATCTCCGTAATCCACGTCGAGGTGAGACACGCAAGAAGACGTGGTTTCCATCCTCGAACTCTAGTGGCCTCCGCCTCCTGTCAGCATATGACTTCTGCCGGCTCTGAGCTGTCCTCATCCGCTCCTGGATGACCTGGACCTTCTCTGTCGTGGCCTGGACCATCTCTGGTCCCACGAGTGCTGACTCCCCAGGGTCTGTCCAGCACAAAGGAGATCTACAAGGTCTGTCGTACAATGCCTCGTATGGTGCCATCCCGATGGTGGAGTGGTAGTTGTTGTTGTACGCGAACTCCACCAAGGGTAGGTGGTCCTCCCAGCTGCGACCAAAGTCGAGGACACATGTGTGGAGCATGTCCTCGAGAGTCTGAATGGTCCTCTCCGTCTGACCATCCGTCTGAGGGTGAAAGGCGGTGCTCAGACGTAGCCGCGTCCCGAACGCCTCCTGTAATCCCTTCCAAAGCCGGGAAGTAAAACGAGCATCCCGATCGGAGACGATAGACGATGGCACACTGTGAAGCCGTACAATCTCCTGAACGTAGAGACGCCCCGAGCTCTCCACTGAGCCCTGCTCTCTGATGGGTAATAAGCGTGCCGACTTGGTGAGTCGGTCAACAATCACCCAGATGGAGTCGTGACCTCTGGAAGTGTGTTGAAGTCTAGTCACGAAGTCCATAGATATCCCATCCCACTTCCACTCCGGGACCTCCAAGGGTTGTACCAAGCCTGCTGGTACCTGATGCTCTGCCTTCACCAGCTGGCAGGTGAGGCACCCTGAAACGAACTCTACCACAGCCTTCTTCATGCCCGGCCACCAGTGCTGTCGTCTGAGGTCCTGGTACATCTTCGCCACTCCAGGATGTACCACCAGAGGAGAAGTGTGAAACTCTCTCAGCACCTCCTCTCGTAAAGTGACTGGTACCAAGGTACGTCCTCTGAAAAGGACGTCATGCTCTGCTCCAAGGGAGAAACCATCAGGTGCCTGTCCCGAGGCTATCTGTGCACGCCGTGTCTCCCAGTCAACGTCCCCATGTTGTGCCTCTCTGACCTGATGTAGAAGTGGAGGAGAGACTGTGAGAGACTGAAAAAAGGCTGCTCTGTCTCTATCCACGAAGGATATCTCCAAAGCGGCTAGCTGCTCTGTCGCCTCTTCAAGTAGCTGGATGCCCATCCTCCTGCTGAGGGCATCGGCTACCACGTTCCCCTTCCCAGGAGTATAGACTATCTCAAAGTCATAGTCCTAGAGGAACTCGAGCCATCGCCGTTGTCTCAGGTTCAGGTCCTTCTAAGAGAAGATGTACCTGAGACTCTGGTGGTCAGAAAAGACTGTAAAGCGCTCGCCCATCAGATAGTGCCGCCATGTCTTCAGAGCGAAGACAACTGCTGCTAACTCCAGGTCATGGGTAGCGTAGTTCTGCTCATGCGGCCTCAACTGACGTGATCCATAGGCAATCATGGCCTGCTCCTGCATCAGGACACACCTGAGTCTGGTCCCTGATGCATCGCAGTAGACTACGTATCCAACTCTCTCCTCAGGCAACCTCAAGATAGGTGCCCTGGTCAATATATGTCTCAGATCCTGGAAGCTCTGCTGACATCTGTCTGACCACACGAAGGGTTTCCCCTTCTTCGTCAAAGCTGAGAGTGGCGCCGCAACTCTAGAGAAGTCCGGAACAAATCTCTGATAGTATCCAGCTAAACCCAAGAAACTCCGCACCTCCGTCATGCTCCTGGGTGGCTCCCAAGCTAGCACTGCCTCGGTACGGCGGGTCGGGCAGTCACGAGCCATGTGGCCCTACCCGCCGCACGCGTAGCACTACCTGCCTCTCGGAAGACTGGCTCCGCGCTGTGTGCCCCGCACTCCTGAACCAGTGTCCCGAGGTCGTCTGCCGGAAGTTATGGTCTGCCTGGAACCCTGAGTCATCCGTTGGCTACCTACTGCCGAAGACTCCGCTACCAGCCGCCATGCGGTAGGTCTCTCTGTGGACTCAGCCAGAAAGCTCTCGATCATAAGGGATTTCTCTAGCACCCCTGCCTGGGTTGGGATGCTGAGGGAGATCAGCGATGCCCTGATCTCATGTCTCAATCCCTTCTCGAAGGTCTGGGCCCGAAAGAAGGGGTCTCGTACCATGTCGGTCGAGTAGCGAGAAAGATCGGTGAACCTTGTCGCGTACTAGGCGACCGTCAAGCTGCCCTGCCGCAGCTGAAGAAGCTCCTGAATGCGCACTGCACGGAGGGTGGCTGGGACGAACTCTGATCAGAAGAGGCTCTCGAAGTCTGTCCAGAGAAGAGACGCCTCATCGTGTACCTGGAGAATCAAGATCCACCATCGTCCGGTTGCTGCGTGCAGTAGGCTCGCCGCGAGGATCACCGTGAGGTCTGTTGGTGTCCTCACTAGCCTGAAAACTCGAACGACCACCTCCAGCCAGTCCTCGGCTGCCTGGGGGTCCGTCTCCCCACAAAACCTGGGTGGTCGCTGGCACTGGAACTCGTGCAGAGCTCCGAGGCGACGTGTATCGTCAGTGGTCGGCGCTGGAAGCATCGGGGGCTCGGCGGGTAAAGGTACCGCCGATGCCTCTACTGTCAATGTGCCCTGTACCGAGGCCTCATCGCTAGGTGGGCTGTCGTCGCGCTCTACTCTCGGAACCCTAGCTGGATGCCATCGTGGGGCCATCCTGAAAAAGAAACAAGTGTGCCATGGTCAGAACAGTATACCTGGTGAGCTGACACAAGTAATCACAAAGAAAACTTGAAACACACATGCAATCAATGTTTTCGTGCATTAAGTCGGAAAACAAACGTAAACCCACATAGGAAAACAAACGTAAACCCACATAGGATAGCACAACACAATCCACAAAGGAGAGTAAATAGTAAATCCACACAGGATTGCTCAACACAATCCACAAAGGAGAGTAAACAGTAAATCCACACAGGATTGCTCAACATTATCCACAAAGGAGAGTAAATAGTAAATCCACACAGGATAGCTCAACACAATCCACAAAGGAGAGTAACACAGGATTCAGCTCACATAGGTATACTTCTTCGGATGAAGATAAAGATGATCACTGATCCATCTAAGTCATCGGACCCACAAAGGATCGATAGGTAACTAACCCCCGCAAGACCCAAACAGGATCGGGCCAACACAGGACCTGTAGGCGCTGGCTCACACAGAACCGTTGAGCGCTGACCCACACAGGATCAGACCCACACAGGATCGGGCCCACACAGGACCTGTAGCACTGATCCACGTAGGATCACTGATTGCTGTAGTCGTCGCAGTCCATTGAGGATCTCTACACAGTCATCGTCGCAGTCCACTAAGGATCTCTGCACAGCCGTCGCCGCAGTCCACTGAGGATCTATGCACGGTCGTCGTCACAGTAGCAGTCGCAGCCAGCTCTAGGGTTCCCGCACACAGCAAGCTCGTTCGGGAGGGTCCGCTCCACGAGCCGGGAGGCTGATACATCAACTGACACAAAGTCCGAGGTTGATGTATCCAAAAGTTCCGTATCGTCAACAGGAACTCAACGTCGCAGATGGCGCGTCAATCGGACGCCCGGTCTGAGAGTTATTGGCTTTTTCGTCCCAGGGGCCCTGTTGGTTTTTAAGGCAAAACCAACCCGACCATGCTCCACCTGCGTCCAAACCTCGGGTGGAGTATGCCAAAAGATCTGTCTCACTTAGAGGAATTCAACGAAGTTGACGGCACGTCAATCGGACGTCTGAAGCTCAAGATATGAGTGTTTCTGCTCCGAAGGCCCGGTTGGTTTCGTGTACGAACCAACCCGGCCGAACTCAAAGTATTCCGAAACCTTGAGTGAAATATACCGAAATGACCGCCTCGATCCAAGGATCGCGTTTCCACTGACGGCGCGTCGTTCGGAGGCCCTTATCTCAAGTTACGGGCATTTGACGGAAAATGGTCCGAAGATGGGGGGTCCGGGCCCGGGCCGACCCGGCCTGACCCCCCCTGGGTCGGCCGAACCGGGTCGACCCGGTCCGCCCGATCCGGTCCGGCCAGGGCGCGGCCCGGCCGGTCGGACCGGCCGGGCACGGTTCGGCCGAGCGGCCGAACGGACGTGCGCCGCGGGGCGCTGCCCCCGCGGTCTAGAGGTGTCGCGGCCCCCCGCGTGGGGCGGCGCTGGATCGAAGGACACGGCTTTGTCGTGTCCGAGTGCGCCGGACCCACGCGGCCGCGGGTCTGCGAGCGCCGCCGCCGCGGCTTCAGCCGTGGTGGCCCTGCCTGGCGGCGCGCCGGGGCGCCGCCGCCCCCGGCTGCCGGCGGCTTCCGCGGGCCGCCGGAGTCGCTCTGGTGGTCCGATTCTGTTCCCGTCTGTGCCGCTCCTCCTCCCGGGACTCACTCTTCACATCGGAATCACCAAATTTCCGTTGCGGCATGTACCGTTGTCACCCGTCAAATCCGCACAACAACGAATAACGGCGGAGGGTTGTCGGGCCGTGTTCGTTTGGCCCGCACCCTCCGCGTTAGATAAAAACAACGGGAGAAGAATAATTCATCACATGAAGCAACAATTTTAATAAATTAAAATTGTTCAATTGAATCCGGTTCTTAAATTTTAAAGAAACGTTCACGGGAATAAGGGCATTTCCAAAACAAAATCCCTACCTCGACAAGTCGTCGCGCGTGAGCATTCTTCGCGGAATTGCTCGTCTCGGAAGGAGGGGTTCGTCGTGTCATGGAAGGTGTCGCGTCGTCGCGGAAGGGCGTCGCGTCGTCGCGGAATCCGGCGTTGCGTCGACAAACTCAACGGACCAAGAGACAACAGATTTAATTGTAAATAATTAAATCCGTGTGTTGTTATAAACCACAAGGAAGTTAAAAAAAGAAACCCGAGATCTCTTACCTCAAGTAGTTGGTGATCGGAGATCGGGGCGGCGAAGAACGTCTCGGATGAAGCATAGTCAAACTCTGAGAGTGACGGTGTTCTTCGCGTTCTTCGCGAAGGAGGATGAAGGCTCAAGAACTCTGTCAAAACCTCTCAACGTGTAATCCTCCAAATGTTGTGTTGGTCTTATTTTATTATTACGCCAACAAACGAATAAGAGGTAAGTAACGACCCATTAATTCGTAGAATTAATTCAACAAAAAAAACTGCCCATTTAATTCACAAAATAAACCACCCAATTAAATGGTGCCTTAAGAATTTAAGAAAACGCGTCAGTTGACTTTCATAATGATGGGTTTTCGCGGGTGCATTACTTAGCGGAAAATAAACGGCAGGGCTCGTGTGGGCCCCACATCACAAATATCCTACCAAGAGGGTAGGATATTTTTGGATAGTACCCTATCCATTTCAACTCAGTTTAAGTGGCTTTAAAGTGGCTTCAAGTGGCTTAAGTGAAATAAAATAAAGTTTGTCGTACAATTATTTTATTTCTTAACTTTAAGCCCAAAAAATTAAAAACCACACCCGAGCAAATGCAACTCTGGAAGAGGCGTTTCTAAGCAAATACCGGCGTTGTGATTTCATCGGTGCCCTCAAAATTCGATTCCGGACACCGGTTCAAAAGTTAGAAAAATCCGCTCGTCCGTTCACTGAACGTACCGAGCCAAACTTCGAAAAATGATTCCGGGCACACCGGGCCTCGGAATCAGGTGCCATCAGAAACTGCGTTCTTGTAAAATTCCAAAGAAAATTAAGAAAAAAAATTCCTTGAAATTTACGGGTCTTTACATCCTCATACACTCAGCGTTGGTCAGCGTTGTCCGTCATCTACATCCAACACAATGAGGTGTGGGAATAGCCCGTGCAGGGGTGAGTATAACGATACTCCATAGGGACCCAGAGACCCTCAAGGTCTCACAAAATCCAATAAGGATAAACCACAAAGTATGAAATCAACAGATAACCCCAATTATGTATATGACCATACATATACCTAAGTTATCAAGTAATCCATCTCAATCATGAGGAAAACACAAAAGTACTGACTCAGCTCATACAGGTATACAACTTTTATAGAGGGATAATGATGTTCAGATATAGCCACTGAATCATCTATTCTGTCAAACCCCCAAAGGATTCTGGAACAGAAATTAGAACTGTCGAACCCACACATGATCCAGGAAGAGTTATTCTGTCGAACCCACATAGGATCTAGGAACAGAAGTCGGAACTGCCGAACCCACACAGGATCCAGGAATAGTAGTCGAAGCTATCGAATCTGTACGGGATCCCAGAATAGTCATCAGTGCTGTCAAACCCACACATGATTTAGAAACAGTCGTTGGTGTTATCGAACCCACACATGATCCACAAACAGTTGTCAGTGCACAACCAGCCATAGGGTTCTGCACGAAGCATGCCTGATTTCGGGAGGGTCTGATCATCAAGCCAAGTGACGATACATCAACTACCACATAGCCCCATGTTGATGTATCCTGAAGATCTGTCTCTTCATAAGGTTCCCAACACGACAGACGGCGCGTCAATCGGACGTCCTGTCTGAGAGTTATTGGCATTTTCGTTCCGAGGGCCCGGTTTGATTTAGATTCAATCAAACCTGACCATACACCAACTGTGTCCAAACCTCAATTGGGGTATTCCAAAATAACCATCTTTCTCCAATCTTTACATCGCCACAGACGGTTCATCAATCGGACACCCATAGCCCATGTTATGGGGGGAAAGGTGAAATCGGGTCAAATGGGTCCGGACTGGGGTCCGACCCGGTCCGTGAAGGTGGGCCAGCCCGCAAGGGTGGCCCGGGCCTTGCTGGCAGCCTGGCCCGCACTGGGTCCATCCCGGCGGCCCATGGGGTACGCCCTAGCTACGTCCAAGGGGGAGACCATGCGCCCTGGATCCCGAACAGCATAGTCGTTCGAGTGAGATTCAAACTGGCGCCACATGGAGTTGGTCTGTGTCACACGGGACCTGCTGGGTCTCGCTCCTCCCAGCGGGCCGAGTAGCCAGCCACCTCCCGCGCGGCGCCATTGCACTGCACCCCCTTCGGTGACCTTGCGGCTCGGGACACCAGTATTCATCGCGGCTGGCCGAGGGCCAGCAGCCGCTGCATCGCCGCAGCCCGAGGCCGCGGCCTCGTCTTCTCCACCGCGCGGCATGGTTGCGCCACGCCTACTCCGGTGACCCAGCGGCTGAGGCCATCGGCTTCTTTCACGGTCGGCCTTGCACTGGCCGCCGCTGCACTACCATGGCCAGTCGTCATGGCCTTCTCCACTGACGACGCGGTTGCGCCGCCGCTGACCATGCGGCCATTCGGAGCGTCGTCCGCCCTTCTCTTCGTCACTGGTTCCGATCGACGAATAATCTTTTGCGGGTCATCGAATGAGTTCCAGTGGCCCATTTCTCATTCTGTAAGAAGTCACACTCTCCTCGGGATTTCTCCATCGATCTGAAATCAATTTTAATGAGTAACGCTCATTCTAGACTCATGCTGCGTTTAGCGTCAAAATCCATAAGAAAGTCACAGTGGTCGGGTCATGTTTATTCGGCATGCGCCCTCCACGTTAGGGTGATATCAAGAGGCTTCGAATTCTAAACCACAACGAAAAATGAATAACGAGGAACAAAAAAATGTTCTAACACCAACCTCGGATTTGTTGTTCGTTGACGATGTCACAGAAAGGTGGGCCTTGATTCGTTGACGTCAGGAAAGAATATGAAGAAGTCGAGGACAATGTCATCGGCGTTCTACAAGGATAGTGTTTCCTCCCTTGTTCTGGTTGAAGATCGTTCTTCGTTGGTGGAAGGAGTGTTCTTAGTTGGTGAATTCTTTTTATCCCAAGCTCTCCTTTTCCCAAGCCCCTGCAAATGAAAATGCCAACCCAAAAATAAAAGATTATGTTAATCCATTATTTAATTGTTGGCCCAAATATTCAAAAATATTCAAATTAATTCACTAATGCTCCATTAATTAATTTGTGTGGATTGGCACCATAAAGATGGGAGCTCAAGAGGCTCTCCCCACTTAATGGGAAGTTCAAGAGGCTCCCAAATCGGGTGGTCCCCACCAAATTAATCCTCACATGGGATGTTGAGTTTGGGTGGGCCCCACTACCATAACCTCTCATGGGAGGTTCCGGTTTGGCGGTCCCCACCTCCAACCTCCACATGGTGGTTATAACAAATAAAATAAAATAAGACTTGCACTTATTTTATTTTATTATTCCACGTAAAACCCAAAAACTATATTTTATTCCCAACCATCTGCCGTCGAGGTGAAAGTATCCTTAATTGAATATTGGTGCTGTGAGTTCAACGGTACCCTTGGATTTCAATTTCGAACACCAGTTCAAAAGTTATAAAATCTCACTCATACGTTTACTGAACGTACCTGAACAAAATTTTAGAAATTGATTCAGGGGACACCAGTTCTCGGAATCAAACGCCGTCAGTTTTCACAGACTCGTAAAATTCCCATGTATTTAAAAAAAAATCCACGAAAATTTAGGGGCTTTACAATACACATCATCTAATCGATCATAAGATTAATTTACAATATATTTTTGTCATGTTTACCCATTTTATTCTTTATTTTCACACTTTAAAATTATAATTAAAATTGGAACATAACATATAAATTACACATATAATTTTAAATCTTAACAAATTTACATATAAAAATTCATAATCTATTCTCATGAACACATTATGAAGTGGTTGGATCTGAGAATAAAAATTACATCATTATAATACTAATTTTGACCATTAATCATAAAACATTGATCACCATAGTCTTATCAACAATAGTTGTATGCTTTAAATTGTTCTTTATCCACACCAATTTACCACTATGGGAATGGATAATCATAATTTCATACCTTAAACAAAATTTTAGGTTACCATCCCACAATTTATAATAAATTAATCACTCAACATCAAGGCCAATTTCTAAGACACCAAAGGCATAATAATAATAATCAAATCATGAAATCAGTACCCATATCATATATAAACACATACCAAAAACCATGATAGATAAAGATGTCACTTACCACAACTTTGAAAAGAAATTTTCAAAATTTTTAGTCCCATAGAAACTCCATGAACTCCATGATTTATCAATAATGTGAACTTAAAGAAAAATAATAGATATTAAAAACACACAACAACCAAGACATGAACACATTCAAATTAAAATTCAATATTTCTGAATCTCATACTAAGGATAAAATAACATGATAAATGAATCATGAATCTGAAATCAAATCATTAAATAATAAATCCCATAAAATAAGAGATGAAAGAAAGAGTTTAGGTATCTTATTTCAATCAAATATTAAAAAAACCATACCATGTAAGAAGAATTGATGAATTATTGACCAAATTCCATGACCAAAAGTTTAATTTTAAACTAGTGGTTAAAAAATAATCAAAACCCACATCAAGTACCCAGCTAGTCCACACCATCTGCAAGAAACAATCCCATTGGCCACGTGGTGGATCATCTAATGTATTGACACTACTTAACATTTCAATGGGTTTAGAGTTACCTACACCAAGTATATAGTGGACTCTTTTATATTAATCTAGATGATCAACATTTATATCCTCCTCTTCCATGCTTATCTTCACCACAAAAATCTAAAAAAGTTATGAAATAAGAAAAAAATTATATAAGTGACTAAAAATTAAATTAAAAATATATAACATTATAGGTTTCATTAAACTATTATTGTGGTATGTTGGGTGTTATGCCTACTCACTATTCTAGATTTATTGTTATGGATTTTTTTTATATGATTCCAACATGAATAATGGTGTTTCATAAATATATATATATGGTAGAAAAAAATATCAAACTACTACATTTTGTGTGTCATGATTAGAATTGACATTGTAATAGGCCAAAGAAGGTATGGTCGATCACTATATTAATTTTTATCAATGGATTATTCAATGGATGTTTATTGATGATATTTATTAATATCATGTCAAATTTTTGAAGCACTTAAATATTAAATAATTATTTATGAGAACTATTTGAGGTTTCCTACTATGTATATATCCCACATCAAATCAGTGAACCTTAGTTGGAAAATAGAGCTTCTGATCAATGATGTAGGTAAGGGAAAATACATAGTAACTAATGAATAGTTATTTTGAAAATATTATTTGTTATGCAGTATGGGATAAATCCAAAAAAATATTTTTTGTTTTACATATCCATTATTTTACTCAGTTTAAGTACATTTTACATGATGGTATCATTAATTGATCTTTTATTTGATGCATGAATTTGTGAATTTTACATTATATTCAAATTTTATTATGCTATATGATATTTTTTTAGTTATGGTTTTCTTAAAAACATAATGTAAACCATCTAATGTTGTATTATGAATTGTTTTTAATTACTATTTTTATATTATTTATTGTTATATGTTATAAGGTATATTCTCTTAGTCTTATTGATAAACCCATGACACTAGTCGGAAACATTTTTCCAAGGAAATCATGACTGAGATCATTTGACTCTATAGCTTGAAATTATTTAGGAAAATCAGTATATGGAAGTTAAAAAGTTGTATCAAAGACTTTTAATTATTTTATTATAATATTTATGACATGGTAGTTGGATATCGAAGTGGTTTGAACTGAAAATAGTCTCTACTTGTATGTCTAGTTAACACCGAACTTGTAAAATTCCAAGATACTAACAAACAAGAGTTTTTATTTTATTTTTTTGTGTTAGGTATTTTGTTATTTGTAGAGAATATTTTTTGTGATTTAAAATTAATTATATTACTCTCATAATGGGGCTGAAAATATAACTTTTTCATGATTTATATTCAATGTGTAGGATTCAAAATTCATTCATATTCTTGAATTTTATTGATAACCTATTAATGGAAAAAGTCGTTTCATTATTTAATGTTTGAATAATAAGTTGTAAAATATTTTATTTTATAATTTATTGGTGGACCTTTACTAGACTAAATCTATGGTTACCAATTTTCTATATTACTGTTATATTATGGTTAATTTATGAAATCATACATGTCCGATGTACTTAACTATGGGATTAGGTAGTTTGGGAATGACGTTGAATAAATTATTGGACATATTTATGTGGGTAGGGTTTGTAAGGTTTAGAGGGTGAATTTACTATTACTATTTTTTATAAACTATAATATTCAATTAATATGATTTGGGTAGGGTGTATTGGTAAAAAACTTATTTAGTCATGTAAAAAAGAATTGTTTATTATTTATGTGAGTATATATGATATGGAATATAAGATCCATGTTAGAATAAGGATCTTGGGGGTAATGAATTGTTAAATCTAGTAATGTGATTTTAGTTTGTGAATTAAATAGTAATACATTCATTGTTCTTCTAGAAATTGGTTTTGATTTGTTAGGGTAGAATAAGAAAGAAGAGTCATACTATGCATGTAGATCCAATAGAGATATAAGTGATTTAATGATATTTATAATATGTGAATGTATGATGGGTGATAATATTCAAGTTTTGGTATGTGAATTTTGATAACCTTTAATGATTATGATTTGAAGTCATATACAATGATTTTTTGGAGATGGTGTGTGAAAAGTATAAGATTCATATTTCTATCCTAATTAATTAAGTATGTCATTATAATACTGAGAAAATAATAAATTTTATGATATAATATAAACATAAAAAAGTTATTGTGAGTGTGTCAGTTAGTTCACGGTTTTGATTTATAAACATTAATAATAGGCTTAGTATATTGATAAGATTTAAGAAGGATTGTCAAACCCTGTACAGTTGGGTTTGTAATTTGATTAGAGTTAAATTATTCTAGGAGGTAATATTAAAATTAGACTGAATGTTTAGACCTTGAGGATAAATGATCCTTATATAGTTTTCTTTATAAATTTTAAAACCCTTGGGTGAGGATAGGGGAAATTATGGGTTTTAATTATTTAAATGAAATTATGAATATTGGATATTTTAAAAGGTAAATTGAAGAATTAATGTACTACTATATGAAAATATTCATAGGTAAAGAAAGGAAAGTATAATATAGGATTTTATATTAGGGTTTGTTACATTATGAATATTACTTTGATAGAAATAATGTGACAAGTGTTTTGGATTTTTTTAAATTATTAATGAAAATAGAAGTTGATGTGGACAGATCAATCCTTGATTTCAATGAATTATTATACTAATCCTTTGGAGGTATACTAGGATATTAATATTCTTATAATGGGGATGAGAATATCCAAATTAATTTTGAATATACGGGAACACATAAAGATTTTTATATAGTATTAGTGGTTAATAAGTTTGAATATTTTTGGCAATGGTAAGGAATGGTGGAAGACCTTATTTTAGATATTTTAATCTTTCTTTTCGGATTAATTATTTTAGATATATTTCTTATACAGATAATAATGTATTAATTCTATCCAATACCTTCATATTTATGTGTATTTGAGTAGTTCTACATTCTTAGAGTGGTTGAAGGAGTTGGACGGTCTGAATTTGAAAACACTAATATGGTGGTGGAAATGTGTCAAAGATAAAATATAACACTGAGTAACTATTGAACTAGTACTAATTATGAAATGGATAAAATATAAGGGGTCTTCCATGGTGGACCATTGACCCACTAGTGGTCCCTGACTTTCTATCTGGTGTTGACCAAGTACCTAATGGGGGTAGACTGGGTACTCGGTTTCTTTGTGTTATATTTTTTAAAATATTGATATAAAAAACCAAATTATAAAAATTTCTATTACCACTCATCTCATTCCCTCTACTATAAAAATAAAAAATTTACCTCTTTTACCCCACTAATTATTTATTTCCACTTTTCACATTACCCATATATAAATTATTATTCTAGTTCTATTAAACCATTTAGACCACTATATGTATGGTTAACATCTCTTCACCTAATATTCTAGGTTTCTCCTATTTCATTGAAACTATACATATAAAATATCTAAATTTTGAAATTTATTTCTAATTTATGGATTTTCACCAACTACGGATGAATTAGATAAAGATATTTTTTGACTAGGATCATACCACTATAAATTTTTTACTCCCTAAATGTTCTCATTAGTTTATATGGGTTTCATGTGTCGTGTGATGTGTGTGTTTTGATGAAAATTATGGGTATTCCAAAATAGACCAACATTGGTTTCCCCCTGTGTCCAGTGATATTTATGTACAATTAAGGAAATAATACATCCTTTGTGATGGTATGTTTTATTATATTCTAACCTATTTGGATGTTCATAATGGAAAGTGTTATAGAACATTGAATTTAGAACCAATAAGGGGTATTCTTCTTTATAGTTTGATTAAATTCACCCAATTAGGTGTCTTTGAGTTTCCCATGAGGTGGAGAATATATTTTTTATATTAGGATATAATATGTTATTCAGATGATAAAATATTGGGATAGTAGGTATCCATTTGGATTATTTTTATTATGAGATGGATTAGAGAGTATTCAACCTATAATGGAAATATTTTGGTTAATTTGTACCTTGGGATTGACAATGGGATTTTTTTTGGATGTGAGGACTAACTAAGTACTTGATGTGATATACAATTTTATAATTTTCCCATTCATGAATAGACATGATACATGGGATTGGACACTATTCCAATCTATTTTATATTTTAAAGTGGGGTTGGATTTCATATAAATCTATTAGATTTCATTGAAAATGGGTTGGGCAAAGTTCCAATCCATTAATTGATATCCATGATGGGTTATTTGTAATGCAAACTGAGTATATGTGAACTTATGATTGTGGTAAATTTTATGTGATGTTGACTCACTATTATAGATTGGTTAAAATGGAATTATTGTCTGTTATGAGAACATAAATCCTGATATTTTTTAATCATTGACATGTTAGGGGATCTTATATTTCCCCACTATATTATATATGAAATGTTTAAAATTGAAACTTGCACTATACACCATAGGTATGGTCACTCAATAGGTTCCTTGCTTAACCCTCAGTTATGTGTCGCGTGTTTATTGTTAATGTCGATCGTCAGTATATCACATATTGAATTCACTTATATACTCCAAAATTATTTAGAAAATAATTGGTGGTGGCCAACTAAATATATTTCTCAAACCCTTAATGTGAATCATGTTTAGTGTGAAAACTTCAAAATATTGAATTTATGTAACGGATATGGGGAAGTTGATTTAAGAACATTTATCTCTCCAAATCATCATTTTATAGCTTCTCAATCTAAAGATACTATAGGTAACAACTTCCATTTCACCTATTAAACTATTTATTTAACCAAATTCATTCATTTTTTCTGATATTGTGAGCTATTTAGATATTTTATAGAAATGACCTAAATTGACAACATTAAATATTATATTTCAATTCCCTTCTATAAAAAAATCACATTCCTTGAATAATATCAAGAATAATCTTTTTCAATCATGATTCAAGCATCATTGTAACAATATATAATTATATATTTTTAAACTCTATTAACTAGAAATAAATCCATAATTCATATTAGGTAAATAAGTATTTTTTATTATAACTCATATACTTTCCCTAGGGTTTTACAATTATATATAATTTACACCTAAATCATATAAGTCCTAAATTTACATATAAATCCTAATGTATATGATATATTATATTATTGAATTATAAGAAATGTTATATATTTTTCACTATCTATATCTATTGATTGGAATTGTTCCATGGTAAAAATGTGTACATATAATAATTTTTGAGGTTTAAGGGATATAAATTTATTAGACCTAATATATACTAATTGAGACGATTCAATGAGTATACATTCTAATGGTGGTAATAGGTACTTAATGTCCATTTTTAAATCATAAATTTTATCTTCATTCTGAGACACAATTTTGTAACCATTGAAATTTTATAGTTTTGAAACAATAATATAAGAAATTAACAAATTAAAAATATTATAATACTTTAATTGTATTGATATGATGAATAAATAAGTTGAGAGTTCACTGATCCTTTAAGGGTGTGTGATATAGATTCACAAATCATCATTTTAAGAAATCTAGAATAGAATGGTTTTTCTTAATTCAATGAATAATTGGAAAATACTTAAACATATAAAAAAATGAAAATTGAAAATCTTGAATTGTTCCTATGATAAATGTTGAATTGATTAGAAAAAATGGTTCTTATAACTAAATAGACTTATTGTACATAAGAACCATAATGTTCTAGTTCTATTTGTAATGAAAAAGTGGAATATGTATTTTTCATATAAGATAATATTAATGTAACATTAATAGATTATGATAGTTGGTATGATCTAAAACTTATATATTTTATATACTCTTAATCAGGATGACAATTATAATTCAGGGTTAATCATACTATTGAATTATATATCTTAAATTTAACGTTTTATATAATACCTAATATATTTATAAATCCAATTAAAGTATCCTAAATCGGATACACATAAATTATTGATATGTGAGGGGTTACATATGTGGATAATAAAATAATTAATGGATCATAGTTTGAATAAGGATTGGCAGTTTCTGGTTATGTAATATAAAATTCAAAATTTTATTTCTCAAATAATAAAAAATTATCTAAATTATCCTTTTTTGATCAGTATACTTTATTAATTAGAAAAATTACATAAAATAATGAACATTCACAAATTGAGATAATTTTTAAGATAACCCATTGGTAAAATCCCTCCCTCTCTCTCTATCTATTTATCTCCCCCCAAAATTAGAAGTTCTACTAGACAAGGGAATTCAGAAAGCTTTTGGATTTGATTCAATATTAACATAACTCATAGAATATCCATGTATAAATAAATTAATGTAATTTTTGGTAGTTATCATAAAATTGAATAAATATGTATCATCATATATTTAAATAAGTTTCTTGTGTTCATTTAATAATAATTATTCAATTTCCCTTCCAACTTATGTCTTGAGAGATTTATTATTTAACTCATTTATACTTTAGGTATGTAAAAGTACTGAAAAAATATGAATTATGTTTTCCTCAATATGAGAACACACTATGACTCCATTAACAAGGAATCATAATGTAATACATACCTTCCATTTTAATCTAAAAAATTATATAGTAAGAGTCATGGTAATCCTCTCTATAAACTCATGAAAATCCTCATATCATCAACCATTCCATTTATACATTATATTCTTTCATATCATGGTTGTATTGAAAACACTATCATCGATATTCCTTTTAAAACTTATTGTTATAAATGAAGTAATTCCACCAAAATAATGATCTTGAAGATGTTATTAGTCACCTACCATGTCATATTTTCATCAACCACCTTATGATCAACTAATATATAATAGTAGATACAGTGTCTCCTACAAAAAATAGTTCCTAGAAAAAAATACACTTGAAAAAACCATATATATAATTTTATTAATTAATATACAATAGTATCTCAATATTTTTAAGATTTTACTCCTTAGAAGATGAGTAAAAAAGTATTTTGTACATTAATACCAAAAAATATGTTAAAATTGGTAACAAATCAATAAAATGGAAACCATTGATGTATTGGTCCAATGAAACAACATGAAAAAATTCTCATGACTTTTAAAATAACTTTAGAAAATCATAGTTTCTATATAATTTAGCTCTACCTTTATATTATGACATCCTTATCATAAATTAATATATAAAAATGGTTGAATTATCTTGAATAATCAACCAAGTCATTTACCCAAGTAAAGGGACAATGTTTCTTTATAATTTCAGGGTTTATTTATTTATAATGAAAACATTACAATACATGTTAAATTTACATCATAGTTCACCTCACTAGGATTCCTCAAGAAATATTAAAAAACTATACAAATTAATTATACTAAAAATATTCAAATTTTTTCTACAATAACCCTAGACCTAATTGGTCGATTTATCTCTCAATAGTATTCTAATAGTTCTTATGACCTCCCACATGGAGGTAACCACAAAATATTATTAAAAAAATCATCTATATGTCTATTTATAATATAGTATACTTGAATTAATCATAATGATCCATCATCACCTATATGTGTGTGTCCAAAATGAAATAAATGAATAAATTTTCTTCGTTACCTATAATTCTCTTCCTATATTTATCTTTCACTCACTAACATACATGTTTCAATATCTTGTATTTGATATAAATGATGTAAAATACCACTGGTATTTAATAAAATCATAAAATCTATCTAACCAGTCTATCTTGAGCAATACATTAATGATATCCATGTATCTGATAATAAAATTTCTTCATATATCTAAATTCACAACCCTAGTAAAAAATTTCAAACATTAATATGCTAGACCTCCCCACTCCCATAAGGTATTATCAATTATCTTAAATTAAATTATCTCTTCCATTTACAATACTAGTTTAACCACTCATTAGGAAATTATAAATATGTGTGATATGGTTGTATTAATAAAAATTCAGTTATAGTAAATGTTATATTTATAGTATATATCATAGTAGATGAACTAAAATTATTATCATACTAATATTTTTTAATAAAAAAGGGTATATCCTACATCTTCTATACACCCTTTAGTAATTATCCATTTCCCATGTTAAGGAACACTTGACAACTATTAACATTTCAAAACTGAAGGTTTCATCCCTGGTAAGGGTTAGTTTTAACCTTAACCATCATGAAAATCTAATAAACCTCAGAAAAAAATTGTATTTATCATACTATAATATATGAAAATTATAGAGAGTATATATATCAAATGAAATATTAAAATATGTATTTTTTAATTACTCAAACGATATAATACATTTCGCTAAAAAATTTCCTAATCTTTTTAATGATACTAATAATATGATTTTCGAGCTTATTTTCATAACATCTTCAATATATTATATAATTTTTAATGTGAAAAATTCCCCTAAAGATGTTATATATGTATTTATTTTTTTGGAAAAGTTTATTATTTTATGTAAAATTTTATATTTTTTAACATATTCTGGATATTAATTTTTTTATATAATTATATAATTTATTTGATTGCTGAAATAATAAGAAAATCATTATATTATGTAATAACATTTTAATTTCATTTTTTCCATTTTTTACACTAAAAGATTCAATAAAAATAGTTATTGATTATTAATTTTGTATTAAAAATATTATTTTAAAAAGATAACACACTTCAACACACATGTTATGATAGGAAAAATTAGAAACTATCTTCAAATCACATATAGTGGAACCCAAACACAAAAGTTATCATTATTCTTTAAAATAAAAAAATAAAACATAAGTAATATATCAAATAGTCACTAAATAAAAATTGAATAACTAAATATACAAAAATTAATTTAATATAAACAGAAATTACTATATGAAAAAGGAATTTAGGTTTATAGTGAGTTAAAAATACAATTTTCATAATAACATATTAAATAAAGTTATAAAATAGTAATAAAATATTTTTTGATTCTAGATCAAAGAAAATAATTGAATCTGGAAGAAACAATTGCATGTTTTGATAACACTTGAAACTATATAATTTTTGGGAACACCACAATATAGAAAATATATTATCAAAGAAAAAAAATTATATAACTTAGAATAATAAGATAATTTGAAACAAATAGCCCAATTTATGTTAACTTATTTAAAAACAAATGAATAAAAGAGAATCATTTTGTGAGGTACTGGAATATCCATTGAATTGTGTGATAGGAGAAAAATAAGTGTTATGAAAAAATTTGTCTAATTTCAACCTTGGTTCCTATTCCAAGTTCATATATGTTGACTTTAAAACCATCCTTGATGATTTTATTTGAACAAGTAAATTGTTTAATTTCATATCTTTTCATCCTAAAATAATCTCATTGATCTTTGATTCACTAGGGATAGTTACACATAGCATAATAAAACAAATTGGAAGTAACAGAATATTGATTTCATTGAAAAAGTTTTTGGATAACTTTATTTCAATATCCTTATTCTCACAAACATCTATCTCCCATACATATAGATATTTATCTAAAAAATATTTATTGTAGCATTAGTTCAATGGTTTTCTAGTTCTAGACCACAACTTTCTTTTCTAGAAAAGAATGATCAAAGATGAAACATTCAAGTATCTAGTCTGCCACACATGGAATACTCCAATGTAAATTCATTTATGGGTAATGTTACAAAAAACATTCAATGTTCAAGTAATTCATTATTAATAATAAAAACAATCAATAAAACCCAAAATTTTCTTCATTATACCTTCAATCAAATATTATCCTTCTTGATAGTTAGCTACTAGAATGCTGAAATGATGATATTTTCATTCTTTATTCAAGTAAATGAAGCTACTTAGAATAAATGTGACTTCCTGAGGAGAGTTAGGTAAAATAAGATCCAAAATCAAATAGTTACAGTATTCATATATAAATACTGTATATTTACACGAATGAATAAGGGATAATAAGATTTAGGTAAGATCAATAAGTGACTTGAGGATCAATATTTCACCAATGACTTGGATTCTATTGGTATTTTTGTAGTATCTTATTTTATAAAATTTATTTCAAGACAACACTATAGAATTAGAGAGGTAACCTCCCCCAATGAAGTTAATTATTTTTCTTTGAAAACATTTTGAACTAAATTATGGATCGAGACATTGACCTAATATAATCTATTTTGGAGGAATAAGTTACCTTAGTAGATTTAAAATCAAATAATAATGACAGATCCATAAAACCAAATTAATTCCATTGGTCTATCTACATTTTTTATTGGGATTTTATTAAGAAATATCTTTTGGTGGTGGAATAGGACTATTTCAATAGTGTCCCTCTTCCTTGATCTACCAATACTACAATTCTTATTCTAAAATACATAGTGATCCATCCAATCAACAATATCCAATTTAAACCAATTATATTGTGTGGTATCAATTACATGATTATTTCATTGATCCATAACAATAGGATATCTACTATCATACCTCACAAATAAATTGAGGAATAACATGATATCTTCAAAGGTAAGAGTATTTAGTGGGTGATTGTCATGTCCCAATATATGTTAGTTGATTTTTATAGGAATGTGTTAGAATCAAATATTATGATAAATATGTTCAAGTATAAATATTATAAAATAATGGAATGTAACTTAAATTCCAAACCACTCAAGTGGTGTGGCTTATTATAATGGGTGTGTGGCCTCCTCTTATTCCACTTCTCTTCTCCTTGGTTTATGATCTTCGTTATACTGAAAAGTTTTGGGTTGTTCAAGTTAGTTCAAGGGAATCACCATGGATATATTCTTTCTCAAAGATAAATCATCCAATCCCAAGATATTTTATTTGGTAATATCAATTATAAAATTTCAATAGGGTTGGAGAACTGGTTTTAAGGTTGATACGTCTTTATTGAAATATCTAAGTAATCCTTCACGGATGTCATGCATTTCTTTATCAATATTATAAGAAATTTAATTCCAAATATTAAAAAGATTTTAAACATTTATATTAATAGGAGTGGGTAATTCATCAATATTGTTAAGTGAAGGATTTATATTTCTAATAAAACCTATGGAAGGAATGATAAGGATGTAGATTATTGGAATGGTATCACTATAAGACACTTAACAATATAATATTTGGTTACCCCTTTTTCAAATAAAATATGTTTCATTAAATCTATTGATGATTTCCCTAATAGAATTATGGTTATAATTATGAACTACAAGATTCATTTACTCTCCATTAAATAATTCATCAATCCACATGAGTTTTGGTCTATCAACCAGTCTCCAAAATCAATTATCCTAAAAATTGTTATCATTATCAATATTTTTATATGGGACTCTTAGCAATGAGGTAGATACAACTGGGACAGGTTTACTGGGATGGAAATACCATTTAAGAAATAAGTTCCAATAATTGAATAATTTATGGGAGTATAAAATTAATGAAATAAAAATTATCTTGGGAATCATATTATAGATATTCACTTTGGAAAATTTTCATTCTTAAGAAATATGGGAACTCATAGTCATTTTTCATAGATTTGGAAGCTAAGGGTTCTCAACTATAGAAAATCCTTTATGATACATTATTCATAATCCAAGAAAATTCATGAGGTGTCCTTATTAGGGTAGAAATTACATTTTTGGGAGATAAAAACTATATAAATACACTCTTATTAAAAGGATATATAGTTCCAAAAACCAAATTTATGAAAGCGATTTATCATCTAGATTTCATTAATATTGTTCTAGAATATAATCAAATGTCTTTATAGTCTTCCATTATGTTGGTTGAGGTTCTATATATGTTCATATTCTTTCCATCATCTTTAGGATTATTTATTTTCTCTAACATCTATAGAAATGTGCATGTGCAATGTAGTAATGATAATACGAACTATAGTATATGGTGAAAATTTATTCTCATCAACATGAACATTCTTGTGTTTCATGTCCATAATAATGAAATATTCATGTATGTGTAAGTATGGAATAAATTTATAATTATACCATGAAGATTCTTGTGTTTTCTTAGTGAAAATACGAAAATTATATCAAACCAAATTATAGAAGAAGATTGGATAAGATATATATGGATCCACCTTGGAGGAGGCACTGTAGAAAATTTGCAATTCACATCCATAAATAATTTTACTACTCAATGTTTTCATATCAATGTAGAAATTTACATATATTATAAGGATCATTGTATCATTTTTATTGATGGTTTTTGGGTGATATAGGATATACAAAATGATCCCCATCATAATGGAGTCTATCCATTGGAAGTCTACATTAAACTATGATTTTACTCTTTGGTTGAATCCTTATTTGTGTTTTGTATGAACTATGTGTTCCCATATATCATAAATATTATAATATTCCCCTCTCATCAATCATATGCATCTACTAACATGGAAGGAATGGACCACTGGGTGGGTTGAAAGGCACCCCATAATGGCCACATGATCAAATCGGATGGATATTCTGTCCAAGTCATCATGCAAGGATTGGGTACTATTGGGGAATATAGGGGATGTATTCTTTTAGGTTACTCATCATATTATGTAGAGGATAATTCTATCATCATTAAATCCCATGAATTGTTTAATAGATTGAATCACTACTTTGAAAATCATATTGTCTTATATAATATCAAATTGGATTTAGTTATAGTTTCTTACTACCTGTTTATATTCTAAATTAAGAAGTATAGATCCATCACACCAGGAATAAAGGGAATTTTAAAATGGATTTTTAATCTTATAAATGAAAATAGGTAGGGTTTTTTACTACCAATGTGAATATAAATTCTATACCAATGTATTTTAAAAAATTAATTTGTGGTTATTCCCCCAGGAATCACCATTTAAGAACCCCATGATGTTTCTCATTTTTATCCCCCTCCCCAACCCACCCCTTTTAATTTTCATAATAAAAATTTTAAAATTATAAATCACATATATTGACAAAAAATTATGGAAGGAAATAACTAAGGAATCATAAATAAAATGAATAATGATGTACACATATATGAGACTCTATTGTCAATGTAATGTTACACTAATCATGATCGAAAACAAAAACATGGACCGATATGATGAAAATATTCAACATTGATTTCCCACCACAGACTAGACTCTCAAGTCATTAGCTAAAAGATACCCATGAAATTAAATTAATCTATTTAAATATATTGATGTATTATGTGAAATAAATAATCATAAAGTATGAGAAAAAAATAACCCTCCTTAGGTTATCTACTAAATCTAATTAAAACTCACTAATAAAGAAATACATTAATAAATTTTGGAGAAATAAAAACCCTACGGTAGTTTCCTATTTTCTAGGATTGTATTTCCAAACTACATGAGAATAATTATTAATAGTCAACTGTTTATGACTATAATTCAGGGTCTATGAATGTAGCGACTTGGGTTTTTACTTGTCAAACTTTGGAATATTCTTACAAATAATTCTAGATCTAGGTGCGGAGACGGAGACGACGTGTGATTCAGTGGCCCAATGTTCATGGAACAATTTTTTATAAAAATAGTATGTATTTTTATACTTCTCATGTGAAGGGAATATTTTATCACTCAAATAGAACCTTGGATCAGAAATTTGCTGGTGTAGTTGCGTCTAGAGCATGTCATTTACCCTAGGTGAGGTATATTTATTGTCATAGAGGGTTTGCTGTAGAAAAGGTTTTCAAGTTTGTTTATTGTAAATAAAATAAATTAATTTATTTTTGTTTTTATATTGAATAAATTATGAAATGAATCTCATAACTAAATTCTAAGTCCATAGTTGCGTCTGGAATGCCTTGTTTACCCTAAGCGCAATATTATCTTTGTCGACGTCAAGTTTCTAGTCAGTGTTGAGTCGGAATAGGGTTGTAAATGGAGAATATTGGTTTAATAAAATTAAACCAGTATACCTCATCCTTGGTGTTATGGTGATGGAAACAGACCATCCCCTCTTACTCTTTATGACAAATAGCCAGCCAGATCGAGAAAACGAAGCATTTTTTGTCTCAGATCTTGAAAGTGGATGCTCCCGGATCATGCGGCAGTAGCTCCGGAGCACAGATCTTGTCTAGATGCTTCTATGATTCCCCATGAGATAAGATATTTTGATTTTTTTCTTACTGATCCCCTGGTTTATGTGTTTATTTGTGTGATTTTTTGTAGAAAGGAAGATCACATCTCACGGTTCTGAAATAGGTTTCAGATCATTTTTTCAACCACCAGAGTGGTCTCGGTAGTTCGTAAAAGTTCCAATGGTGCTCCAACAATTTTTCAGAGAGGAGAGTGTATGGAATAAGGAAAACCAGTAGTTTCTATAAATTTTTTCCAATGGACGCTATGGATTTAGGCGGCCGTAGCGTTTTTCGGTAAAGGGCTGGTAGGCTGGTCCAACCAGTATGGTCTGGGGATGTTTAAACTACCGTAACTCACAAACTATGGGTCTGTTTTGCATTCTGTATATGGAGAGGTGAATCTTGATTATATTTACACCTTTGGAGTATTCTTTGAGGAAAATTTCTTTGGTAATCATGTTTTTGTGGCATGAAACATCTATTGAAAATTATAATAATATAATTATTATTATTTGACAAATCTTGTAACAGACATATCTCTAGCATCTGATGTCCGATTAACATGCTGTCAGCAGCATTGAGAACCTATAATTAATGAGGAAATTTTAACACCAATTTTTCATGTTAAAATATAATTAGTGGGGTGGGACCCTCATGTCTTATTTTGGGTGATTGTGGTGAAACGTGACTTTTTCACAGGGTGTTCATTTTGGATGAATAAGTAGTCATTATTGTGTGTTTTTTTATGAGGATCTCAATTATGTGATCCGTCAGATTTGTTCCTAGATTGAGGCATGGGATCCACGGGGTCCCTTTTAGGTGTGTTACAGTGAAAATCACCATTTTCACTGGTTTTCCAATTGGAACGAGAAAATAGTCTATCTAATGTGTTATTCTGAATAGAACACGATGAGACCCTCGGTTATGAATTTCATGATACAAGGTTGGTTGAATCTAGAAATATTCTTATGGAGTGGTGCTAGGATGATGTTTGAGATTGATGGTTTGTGAAGAGAGCTGTTGGGTTAGGTACTCACCTATAGTACCAGAGTGTGTGTCTCCCTTACCACTTTGTTTGGGTAGAGACGATACTCCCCACATTGTGGGTATGACTTCATTACCTTTGGGTGGTTTTCTCTAGGGTTTTTACTCCCCTGATAGACTAGGGTGAAAGTTCCCCATGGGGTTCATATAGATGGACTCCCCCCCTACCATGACAGGGCATGATCACTCTAATCTCGTTGTATGATAGAGTGGTGCTCCCCTACTGTGGGTGTTGGCTCATGTTCCTCAGTGTGGTTCTCCCCAACCATGGGTGTGTGCTCATGTTTCACTATATAGTGATCCCATTCCATGGGTGTGGGCTCACATTCCAGCATTTGGTTCCCCCTAATATGGGTGGGGGCTCATGTTTTACCGTGTAGTGCTCCCTTGCCTTGGGTGTGGGCTCACATTCCACCATGTGGTTCTCCCCTGTCATGGGTGTGGGTTCTTCTTTCACCAAGTGGTGATCCCATAATATGTGTGTAGGCTCATATCTCTTGAATTGGTTCTACCCTATAGTGTTAGGGTGCAGGCTCTTGTTTCATAAGGTGCTACTCCCCTGACGTACAAGGGCAAGAGTTCACAACTATGGAGTAGTGATCCCCCGTTCTTGAGTTACAGTGGTGAGTGGGTCCCTCTACTTGTTACATGTGATTCCTAGATGGGAGTTAGTACTACCTCGACCTACTAGATGTGGGCCTCTCTAGACAGCAGTGAAAGAGGTTTCACAGGTTGTTTTGGGAGCTATTACTCCCTCGACTGTAGGGTAGTGGCGAGGAGTGGGACTCTCTACAATTCTATCGACCTGATGAATGGTTCAAGACACTAAGTGACTTCTTTCATAAATCTATCTATTTAGTGTGACCATGCGAATAAGTATCATGAGGGTAGGTTGGGTTGTGCCATCCATTCATTTTTACTGATGGAGTGGCATCTCTAGGTTGAGTTTTGTCTGGGACGGTGAGGTTAGATTATTGACTCCAAGTTTTCAATGCCTTCCCCATTCGTTTTGCAAGATATTAAGGTTGTATTGGATCTTGATGTTGTCTATGAGGTCAATACCTTCTGATATCATTGTGAGTTTTGTGTTGGAACCTCTATTTTTTCACCGTGGTGAGTTTATGGTTAGGACCATGAGACTTGCTGATCGTTCTGAGTATATCTAGGTGTGTTATGGGAGTCCATGTGTCATGTGTCATTTTATTGACATTCCAAGGACGTTGATATGACTAGTCGAGTTGTTGAGGATGGTCTATATAGGTAATATCTTTTGTTTGGTTTCCCACAGGCAAGGTTGAGTTAACTGATTCCTATCAGTTACTCCATTTTTAGTTTGGGGTTTCTGGAATGCATACTAAGTAACTTTATACTAACCCATACATTGGCTTTTCCAGCACATGTCTTTTGTCTTGTGTATCCCATAGGTCCTTCAACAGAGTCATAGTTTGACCCAGAGCAGGTGGAGCATAGTAGCTATACTGACTGGGGTTTTCACCAGAGCATGGACGAGGAGCTTACCGATGGTAGTTTGGCAGTGATCCCCTTTTTTAGAGTGGGTTGGACGCTTTTTCAGTTTTCCTTTTGGTGGTCCTTATATTTTCCATTTTTTTTACTGTTATACTTTGGGTTGGGATAGATGTATGCATTCATTTTAGTATTCGGTTTTTTGTATATATCTATACACTGTTTCATGGAGGTGTATAATGGTTCAAGCGTACACGTAATTAAGGATAAGTTATTTTTTTGTGTGATAGCCTACTCGGTGCTAGACTCCAACCACTGGCCTTTGTAGGTGGGATTGGGGAGTAATATCTCGAGCCCCATTGGGTCGGGTCATGATAGAGTGGTATCAAAGAAGCTTTCACCTTGGGACGGTAGTAATGAGCTTGTTTTGGATATCATAGCATCATTCACTACAAAAAAAAACTGGGTTTAGCGGCGGTTTTGTGGCGGCGGTTCACAAAACCGCCGCTAAACATTTTCGGTGAAGGTTTCGCGGCGGTTTTTAATAAACCGCCGCGAAACCCAAATTTTTTCAGAAACACCGCGACCCTTTCCCCCTCCCCGATCGTGTTCCCCAAACCCTCCCCGATCCCCCCCGGCCTCGGCGACCACTGCGCCCCGCGCACCCTCCGGCGACCCCCGCACTCCCCGCGCCCTCCGGCGAAGCCCTCCGGCGAAACCCGCACTCCCCACGCCCTCCGGCGAAGGCCTCCGGTGAAACCCGCACCCCCCTGTGCCCCCCCTCGACCACCGGTGACCCCTCGAATATATATTATTGTTTTTAGTTTAATTCTTAACCATTGATCTAGTTTCCCTGTATATTCATCATGCTTAATTAGGTACTGCATATTTGTTTTTTTTGTCTCATTCCACGGAAACATGGACCTCTGATTTATTGAGTGGTTATTTTATATTTTTGTGTGGAAGTCTTAAGTCTTAATTTTATTTATTTTGAAAACCAATTCCCATGAGTTCCTATATGATTCCTTAGAATTAGTATCTAGACTAATGATATTAAGAGTGTGCCTTGGGTATGTCATGGGCCAACTCTAGTGCCCAGGTCATTGGTGACCCAAAGTTGGTTCAAGAAAAAAATAGTATTACAGCCTAGGTAATTAAGAGATATTATGTACCAAGATCCCATTTGATATTTGTATAGTAATTATAGATTATATATATAGATGTAATAAAATGATAGGAAGGTGTGGGGGGATCCCCATGAGATCTTTCTCATTCACTTGGGATATACTTCTTTATACCCCCCTGATTTTTCCATTATATGTTTTTATTATTTTATTTTCATAAAAAGTTGAATTTATATATTTCTATGAAGTTTTATATGGTTGATAATATTGATTTGATGATTTTAGGTGAGGTATTAGACATTATTTAAGATTCAAACTTTAGTGTGGGATCCTTATTTGGTTAGACTAGGATGACATAAATCTAGATTAACCATTGGTGCGTCATCTCATTTGGTAGGGTTTATAGAAATGGTTAGGTAGTTGGTCTACTCAAGGGTAAGAATTACTCATGGTTGAAATCATTTTATAAGGGATCCCTTAGTCTTTTTTAAAAATAGAAGGGTTTTTATGGTGTTTTTTTATAAAAATGGAAATGTTTATATATTTGGAAACAGTTAATGGAAAATATTGATTATTTATTTAATTTTTAATATCTATATTTTGTTTTAGGAAAATTCCATGGGTTTAGGTAATGTTTTATAAAATGAATTTAATGTTTTTGGTTTATCATTTATATGGGGTACATGATATTTTTGAGGGATATCCTACTTTTTTCCTTTAATATCCCCTATATTCCCATATTGGTCAACATTTAAATTATATACAACACAAAAATGTAAATAAAATACCTCCTTCTTTACATGTTGTGAATCATAGTCTCATATGTGGAGCTATAAAGGAGGTGTAGCTATCCGGTGGTTGGTTGGATCTTGGATTTTTTAGGGGAAACATGGAGGTTCTATTTGGGTGATTTATTAGATAGATAAATATTTAGTTGGGAGATCTTTAATCCAATGGATTTATTAATCTGAGTGTGTCTACATAGGGTTATCCATTTTTTTTACCAATATTGCAAGAGTGAGTTATTGATTTTATATTATCTATTATAAATTAAATCATGTTACTCTTAATAATTGGTATCCTTTTCTATGAATTTATGATTTATTCAATCAGTTTAGAGATTCTTTATGGATTTTGAAGATTGTTCATCGATTAGGTTATCAGCGGTTAAAGGTTTGAGCTAAAGGTGTGTCCAAGATATAATTTCAAACACTATATAGTAATTTTGTGTTTTTTGTAATTCTATTTAGGGTAATGGAGAAGCCATATGTATTTATAACTTTGATAAACCATTTTTTATCCTTTTTTTTCATTCGGGACTATATTTATCAATGATATATCAGTATGATCATGATCCTATGAGGAGCATGAAGAATAGTTGGTTATGTTCTTAGACACATTGAGATATCATCATTTATATGCCAATATATTGAAATGTTATTTCTATAACGAAGTTTGGCTTAATTCCCAAGCCTACGTCTCCGCTCCCAACAGAAACCGTTGAGAGATTAATACGTCAGCTTTCTTTTTAATGGTTGTAGCAAGAAACCCACTAGTCATTTTAAGGTAGGCTAGAACACCTTCGTACAGTTTTCTTTTTTATTATGGTTGTAGCAAGAAACCCAATTGAAAGAAAGAATGGAAATGAGAGGTTTGTTTTAATCCAAACCCAATGAAGAACTAAACAAATAAAATAATACAAACACACGGAAGCCTTGAGCGCCAAAAGTGTGAGAGCAGCTGATGGAGAGGGAGCTCAAGCTTCAAGGATGGCAATGGATCATAAGAGGCCTTGGAGATTTGTCGTTAGAGCGTCAAGACATCAAAATATATTTCGGTTATGTTCCCGGCATCCATGGTTTCTTATTTATAGGATAAATACCCATAAACACTTCAATATGGCCGTTGGAGGGCTTCCGGAGCCGTTGGGGGTCAAAAGTACAAGTCTGGTCAAAGCCCAACGACTAGTTTGACTGGGCACACCGGCTGGCCGGTGGTGTCCCACCAGCTGGCTGGTGGTCCACCGGCTGGCCGGTGCGGAGCTCCTGACTGGCCGGTGGTCCAGACAGAGTAGGCTTTCTGTCTGGGTTCCACCGGCTGGCCGGTGCCACCAGGCAATGGGCAAGCCTACTACCTGGGTCCTCCGGCTGGCCGGTGGGCAAGAACCGGTTGGCCGGTGCCCATACCGGCTGGCCGGTGCGCTAACACCGGCTGACCGGTGGCTCTGGCAGAAAGCAATGCTTCTGCCAGAGACCACCGGCGGGCCGGTGGGAATCCACCGGTTGGCCGGTGGAGTCAGAGAGTCCACTATCAGCCTTCTTGGCCAACTCCTGGGCAACCTTTTTCCTAGCATCAAAACACTTGAAAACAAGTTAGAACACGATGAGAGTGATTGTGATCATTAAAATCCAAGAGAGAGGGGTACAACAAAGTCATTCATAGTAATTGTGGATTATTTATTTTTGTGATTTATATATTTATCCTACATTTATTCATGTATTCATTACTAAAAGTGACAATATCCATCCACAATTTGAGTAATTTCTTGAAATTTATATTGAGTAGTTGGTTCCTTTGGGATATCACTTAATATTATTTACACCTCAAATCTTTCCAAGAATATAGATATGTTCAATAGATTAAATCCCATCCTATAGACCAATTTCAATTCCAATGGTTTATTTTACAAAAATCCATGTGACTTCTCTCCCGTGTAAATTTGGTCCATAACGACATGTCTTATCATGGATAATGAATTAATTAGGTGCTTCATGTTCTGTAAACATATCCCATTGGAAACCATAAAAAATAGTTGGGTAGATAGTGTTATGATAAGTGTGTAACCCGATATTCTTATTTCTCCTCAATGAGGTGTTGACGCTGTCTCTTATGGACCAGACTTGTTTGGTTGGTCTGAAGTGGTAAATGTGATCAATGAACCATATTTATTATATTATGCATACTTTATGATCAATGGTTCATCTTTATTATATTATGTTTCTGTAATCTTACACTATCGTATATTTTGTGTAGGCACATTGTGATATACATGGATAAAAGCTGGATCACATTACCGAGGAACACACCTCAATATGTTAAGGGTTTGAATGAGTTTTTAGATTTTTCAATTTCTAATCGATCCGTTGAAGGGAGAATAAGATTTCCATGTCCTAAATGTAAATTTAGAACATGGTTGAAGAGAGATGAAGTTTATGAACATTTAATTCTGAAGCAATTCCCTGATCAATATTTGTGTTGGATTTGACATGGAGAATCAAACAATACAGAAAGATTGAGGACTAATGTTAATCCACAGAATGAGGTCCCAAGTTTGTCGCCAATGGAAAATGAAATGAAAAACCTCATAAATGATGCATTCGGCACTGCAAGACACCACTATTAGCATCAAAACATATCAGAACAACCAGAAGAGGGTGGTACAAATTGCAACGTGACAAGTGATGTTTTTGAGACTGTAACACAAGCAGATCAAGATTGTAACATATCATTGGATCCTCCTCTTGATTATGTGGAGCCAAATGTAAGAGAAAACTTCAGTGAGGAAAATGTGTTTCATGATTTATTTGACGATGGAAATCAAGAGTTGTATAGTGGGTGTTTGAAATATTCAAAGCTTTCATTTCTGCTGAAGTTGTACCATATCAAATGTCTATGTGGTATTACAAATAAGGCAATGTCCATGTTATTGGAATTGATTCGTGATGCATTTCCTGAAGAAAAAATCCCAGAATAGTTTTATGAGATGAAAAAAGTTGTAAACAAGCTTGGTCTGAATTATACAAAAATACATGCGTGTCCCAATGATTGTATGCTTTACTGGGGAGAGGATTCAAGTAGACAGAATTGTAAGAAATGTTCTTCTTCTAGATGGCAGTCAAAAGGTGATGTTGGAAATATGACTGAACATAATTTCATGGAGAAGAAGAAAAGGAACACACCTGCAAAAGTTTTGCGTTACTTTCCTTTGAAGCCTCGATTGCAAAGATTATTCAGGTCATCAAAAACCGCCGAACACATGAAGTGGCATTCTGTAGATAATAACAATGATGGGTTAATGAGACATCCATGAGATTCCCAATCGTGGAAGACATTTGATTCATTACATCCAGATTTCTCAGTTGATCCTAGGAATGTTCGATTGGGATTGTATGCCGATGGATTCAACCCATTTGGGACTTTGAGTACGAGTTATAGCATTTGGCCAGTTGTTTTGATCCCTTATAATCTGCCTCCGTGGATGTGTATGCAAAAAACATATTTTATCATTTCGATGATTATTCCTGGAAAAAAAATGCCTGGAAATGATATTGATGTATACCTACAACCTTTGATTGAATAATTGCAGGAGTTATGGAGCAACGGTGTTGAGACATTTGATGTTTCTTCTAAAACAATGTTCAAAATGCATGCTGCTTTAATGTGGACCATTAGTGACTTCCCTGGGCTTGGGAATATATCTGGTTGGAACACTTATACGGGTTTGGCTTGTCCTGTTTGTAACTTTGATTTCGAGCCCAAATGGCTACCTCACAGTAGAAAATGGTGCTTCTTGTGTCATCGAAGATTTCTTGATGCATCTCATAGATTTCGGTTGAACAAATCAAAATTTAATGGTTCCATTGATCGTAGACCACCTCCAAAGTTGTTAACTGGTTCTGAAATATTTACACAGCTTGAAAATGTTAAAACAGAATTTGGGAAGGTTCATCATTTGACTGATAGCGGAAAACGAGTGCGAAGTGCATCGTCAAGTGAAATCAGAACGCAACAATGGAAGAAAAAAAGTATATTCTTCAAACTTCCGTATTGGGAATTTAATTCTTTGCGCCACAATCTTGATGTGATGCATATTGAGAAGAATGTATGTGATAATTTGATTTTCACATTACTTAATGAGCATGGAAAGTCGAAGGATCATCTCAATGCTCGCAAAGACTTACAAGTAATGAACATAAAACGTGATCTCTGGCCAGATGAGAATGAAAAGTATGCTCCTGCCATTTTTTCAATGAAAAATAGGGATAAAGATGCGTTCCTTCGAATTTTAAAGAATGTGAATGTATCTGATGGGTATTCTAGTAACATCTCGAGGTGTGTTGATTTGAAGAATCGTAACTTATATGGATTGAAAAGTCACGATTCACATGTTTTGTTACAACAGTTACTACCATTGGCATTGCGTACATTATTACCTGAAAAAGTTACTGTTGTTGTACTGCAATTCTGCACATTTTTCAGGAAATTATGTGAGAAAACTCTACATCCTTTACAGCTTGACAACCTACAAGAGAGGTTTGTATTGACCCTTTTTGCAATGGAGATGATCTTTCCTCCATCGTTTTTTACTGTCATGATGCATTTAACTGTGCATTTGGTTGACGAAGCTAAATTAGGAGGCCCCGTTCATTATCGATGGATGTATCCAATTGAGAGGTATTTTATTTATATGTTTCCAGTTAAGTAAACAATATTTGGAATTTAAATAAATGCATAATATTATTATTATTTTTCACAGATATCTTGGGCATTTGAAAGCATATGTGAGAAATAAAGCTCAACCAGAAGGCTCTATTGCTGAAGGCTATTTGGCCGAGGAGTGTCTCACCTTTTGTTCCAGATATTTGGATGATATTGAGACAAGATTTAATCGAGTTGGACATGTTGACGACACATCAACTCAATCTCAAATGCATCAGAAATCAAAAATATTTCCTGCTATTGGCCGATCAGTTGGGAGGACCTCATACGCGACGCTGACAGAATTGGAGTTATTACAGACACATAGATATGTGATAGTGAATAGTGAAATTGTAGATCCATTTATTGAAGAGTTGAGGATACAAACAAAGAGACGAATGAGAGGCCGAACACGAAATGAAAAAGATATAACGAAAGCTGTGAATAAAGAGCTGGTAGAATGGTTTGCACGACGTGTAAGTTTATAAATATTACAATAAATACGAATATTAGTTTAACACATACAATTTGCAAATATATTAAATTATATTTTTATTTTTCAGATCATGAATACTGATACTCGAGCAGACTTGTCAGAAGATTTGAAGTTTCTTGCTAGAGGTCCTATAAAACAAGTTAGAAAGTTCGACGCTTATAATGTGAATGGTTTTAGATTTCGTACAGTCGATCGAGAAATGGGTTTGAAAACACAGAATAGTGGTATATTTACATTTGCTGAAGTGGAATACTATGGAAAGTTGCATGATATTATTTAATTAAACTACCACGGGCATTTTTCTGTTGTTTTATTCAAATGAAAATGGGTCGATATTATCAGAGGTGTTAAAAGAGATTCCTTGCAATTTACTTCTGTAAACTTCTCTCGCTTGATGGATGTTGGTGATCGTGAACTGCATGATCCATATATCTTAGCATCGCAGGAAAAAATGGTATATTATGTGAATTATGTTGTGGATGAAGGGTGGAGTGTAGTTACTCACGTAATACAAAGAGATTTGTATGATATGGGTGATGGAGTGGAAGATTTGACCTCTGCAATTGAATTTCATCAACAACAGGAAGCAGAATTATTTGTCCATCATGATATTGAAAATATTAGTCTAGCAAGGATGAATGAAGTGGATGAAGCAATGGAGCAGGAAACCGACAGATTGAAGGGGAAAATGATTGTATGTACAATTATGTATTCATTTAGCAACCACTTGTTTCATTTCTGTAGTCATTCATTATCATTGTTATATATATTTTGTTTGATAGTACTGGGCATCTATTATCATTTTTATTTTTTTTCTGCATAAATTTTTTGAAATATATATTCTGAACTTAATTTTATTTGATTAAATGACAGGAATGCCAAGGAAGAAGCGGTACACCATTTCATCTACTTCTGCGACAGATGACGATCCGTCTGTCCCCACGGCATCTGAGGCAGCAGCTGCCTACATCCCTGCATCATCTCCCCCTGCACCATCTCTGACACCGTCGGTGGATGTCTCATTAGAGGATGATTCATCGCCTCCCCCTACAGGAGCCTCAGCATCGGGGCAGCAACACGCCCCTTCCAGTTCATCACGGACATTCTGGAGGGTCACAGTCAAAGGTGCAAATTTTAATTAAATTAATTTATTGCATTTTGTTTATAGTAATTGTTTGCTAATTGAAGATGAAAAAAATGCAACCGTGGAAAAACGCTTAAAAAGTTATGATGTTTGGAACATGAATGGCGAGAAGATAGTGGTGCCATTTGATTCTTATGGGGTCCCGACGGATGACGCCGCAGGTTTACTTGGTCAGATTATAGGTCAGCTGGCAGCGGAGCCCATTTCCCTGCCTATTTCATATGATGATTGGAGGCATATGCCTCCAAACTGGAAAAATGAAGTTTTTGATTCTTAGATAAAGGTAATTTTATTACTTTATGGTTTAATTTAATGTCATGTTACTAATATATTCAAAATGAATTTCTGTATACAGATGTTCTTCCACTTTACCGTTGCTGATGTGATAGCACGGAAGTGGACATTGAAAAATCTTGGAAAAAAATGGAAATATTTCAAATGGAGGTTGTGGTGTGATGCCAATGATACTTCGTTGACCGTGCAGCAGATGTATGAGAAGCTACCCAGTGGGGTACCGAAAGAACAGTGGAAAGTTTTTGTCGATAGCCATCGTGATGAGAAGCGGATGGTATTGAAATATATATTATTATATTATCATCATTTTACATTTATACATGTACGTGAAGAGGAGATAGACATTGAATACATTACTGTTAAATTGAATTTTATTTATTTCAGGATCTCTCAAGACAGAATGCATCAAACCGGGAAAAACAAGTCATCCCGCACACTGCAGGCTCAAAAAGCTTTTCTAGAAGCCGAATGTCATTGGTAATCTTTTAATTAGTTTAAATATTTATAAGACAATATTATCTATTTAACATATTTAATTGTTGATTTATCTTTCTTTAATGCAGTCACAGAGTTTAGGGCATGAAGCATCCCGAACAGAACTGTGGCTGAATGTTCATAAAAAAACATATGGAAGTTTTGTTAATGAACCTGCCAGAGAAGTTGGGGTATGAAGTCAATTATTTATTATAATAACTTATTATCAGTTTTTACTGTGTTAATATATATTGATATTTGATTTATAGGTAAAAATTAAAGAAATATGGGATGTCAATCCTGAGCAATCCTACTCAGTCTCCCAGGATGACCCGGTTGGTAAAGTCCTTGGGAAGGAGAATCCTGGTAGAGTGCGCGGGATGGGTTTTGGACCCTTACCATCTGAGGTATTTGGAAGGCCATCAAGGATTTCAGCTACATCTACTCCTAGTTCTGGTCATTTCATACCTGAAGATACTCAGAGGGAGATGTCTTCTCTACGAAACACAGTTCACCAGTAGGGGGATCAGATATCTGCTTTGCAGAAAGAGTTGCTTGAAATACGTCAGTATATGAGCAGATATGCCCCCGGTGGTAGTGCATTGGCTAGTGGTGATCAGGTAAATCACAAAAAAATCAAAATCATTTAGTTTTCACACTTTTATTGGTTTTAAGTTTAATTATAAATATTCAACAATATTTAATTTTCAATATAATGTTCTTATAGGTGGTAGCAGGTAGTGGAGATGAAGGTGGAGAGGGTGACGATGCAACATCAGATGATGAGTAGTAGTGTTGTTGATGTGTTGAACAAGTATGAGAACGGTTGGTTTGTATGTGTAACATGTATATGGAACATAGTTGCCACCAAAAATTTCCATGTCCTAACATTTTTTTGATTTCTCATGTTTACTTCTATGCATTTTATTTATTTATGATGTTTCATTTTATGTCTTGATTTCTCGAGTGTGGTATACATCATTCCATTTAGGCCTGTGTTTGAATTGGTACCACATCCAATGAGAATACCATATATGTAACCCATATTCATACCATTTCTACTATATAGCAGCATTCGGGTAGCCCCATTGTGTAAGCTCGATTCATACCATAACTGATTCATAGAAGTACCTAGGCAGTCCAACTGTGTAAGTCCCATTCATATCATTGTTGCTCCATAGCAGCACCTTGGTATCCTAGCTGTGTAAGCCCAATTCATACCATCACTATCAAGGCCCAATGAGCCACAACACATTACACATGCATGAAGAAATTCCCACCTAACAGGCTAATCTTAGACTATACAACCAACATACCAATTATGGTGATAAAGAACTCACGCTCTTACTGACATGGAAAGAGTGTATCTTGGAAGCCTCCCACTATACCTAACTTTAACCGTTATCAGTATAAAATGAATCTAAGCATGTATAAACTCTATTAGAACACCTAATATGCATCATTACAATAACATCCAAATAATCATAGTTTAACTTAACTTATCCCCCAAATAACCATGTCAATTATTCATGTTAGACTTAACAAAACACAAGCACTACCCATGCTTTTACATTCACAATACCAAATACAATGATATTACTAACTGAATACCAAACCACAATCCACCTATATACCATCACTATAGAAAAAAGTGTCTAAACTTACTTTCGTTTTCTTAATGAACTCATAGACCTAGGATAATTCCTCTCTTGGATTACATACAAAGAAGAAAACCCTCATCAGGTGGAAATGAGAATCACTATTTCACTTGATTAGAACACTCCAATCACCAATATCCCAAGATACATCTCAATATTACTAGTCTCTCTCAACCCTAGTTCACATGTCACATCCTATATAGGATACAACTCATGGAGAAGCATCTATGAACACATCTCAAATATCACAAGGAAAATCATAGGCCAATATACCCACTCGAGGGTTCTCATGCATATCACAAATCCCATACCCAATCCAACTATGAAATCTAGGTTACTAATCCTAACTAGAAATCGATACACCATACTTCCCCTGAAGGATAAAGATCACATACATGCACATATATATTAATGACATTATCTTATGATAATAACTATTGTGAAAAATCAATATCATTTGGTTTGGTTAAGTATAATTCCACCAATAAGGTATTTAGGAAAACATTAGATAAGTTGTTGAAATTTTAAAAAACTCAAACCTATTTTCTTTAACGAAGTCAATAACAACTATATCATGATGCATCCCATCCAACCTGCAACATGATGACCATCTTGGGATGTATACATGAAACTCTTATCTCATATCCAATGACATAACTCAAATCCTCAATAGGAATCATGTATAACCTACAAGATCATAAACCATACTCTCTCAAGCACCATGCACGGTTAGCGTGTTGTCCAACCTAAAACACACGCCAATTCACAAGTTACCCATTTTCTATAGTAGGCATTAACAACCAACCCAAAACACACAACAAACCATACCATAACATACATTCTATAACTACTCAAACATCTATCTTTGGAACAAATTCTATACCCATATAAACATAATTTGTTCTATCCCATAACACAAATCCATTGTTAAAAAAACTCAACCCATATCACAATCCACCCATGAATGTTATATCGGTCAACTTAGAGCATAACCAATTACATATCATTACACATCACCATGGTTAGCATGATCACATAAATTGTATCAAAATTCATAACCATTTATTATATAGAGTATTAGTATCCATATAATATAAATCAACCCTTCTTAAAACACATAAGAAATTAAAGAAGCTAAAAACACATATACATCTTGGGGGTCACATGGATTGGTTACTCACCAAATTGTGATACATACCTTTCCTTAGGTTGGACTCCATAACATGCAACATTTGCTCATATCCTATTTTTCAATGAATACTACCATGTTATTTGTTTGTATGGTGTCTCCTGTTCAATATTCTGGTTTGATTTGTTTTTCAGGGCAGTGGTGTGGTAGGAGCAGAATTATTTTTTTTCCAGCTCAGCATTTAGCGGCGGTTTTAACCGCTGCTAATGCCTTACTGGTCAGCATTTAGCGGCGGTTATAACCACCGCCAATGCCTTATTGGTTAGTATTTAGCGGCGGTTATAACCGCCGCTAAATGTATTATGTTTAAATTTAGCGGCGGTTTTTACCGCCGTGACATAGGCGCATCAAAGGCCAGAATATAGCGGCGGTTTTAATCGCCGCGAAAAAAAAAGTGTCATCTACGCATAAAACCGCCGCTAAATGGTCAAAAACCGTCGCGAAAAGTGGCATCTACGACGCTTTTCTTAAAACGCCGCGAAATAGTAAAAACTGCCGCTAATAGATTGCCGACGCCCAATTTCGCGGTGGTTTTTTTAAACCGCCGCCACACCCTATAGCGGTGGTTTAAACCGCCGCCAAATGAAAAAAAAACCGCCGCTAGGGGCCGGTTTTGTTGTAGTGATTGTTAGAAAAGTTCGAGTCCATATTTCAGGTTAGGGACCCCAGTGTTGGTACAGGAGGCCGATGTATCCATACACAAGGACTCTGATAACCTACCTTTCGACTCGGTACATTAGGGCACTGGTCATAGGTGTTAGTGGTACATGCATCATATAGGAGTGAGTTTTGGGTTTTTTTGTCCTTCTTGAGTTAGCACCCTGGATATAATCTTTGACTGTGGTGCATATTTAATTTGATCAAGATGTTTCCATGATGGTAGAATTCTAGGGTTATATAGATGGGTTTAGTATAAAACAAGATGAGTGATGAGGTCTCCTAGCAGGGGCCTAGTCATGAGGTAGGTTATATTCTGGTTGTACAGTTGGTGGTGCCACCACCTGTCGATCAGCTCGTAGACCTTCTTCTCAGGGTTCGGGTGGATGGGGACTATCAGATAGAGTTGTGGATTTCTCTATTGGTGCTGGTATTTTTATATAGAGCTTACTATATGAAGAAGATGGAACCTTCCCCCACCAAGACACATTTTTGGTGATGCGGTGAAATATGTGTGGGCGAGTCAGTGCTTCCCCAAGTAGAAAATATCAAGGTACGGTGGTTGAGTACCTTTGGATTTTGTACAAAATTCATGGTAGCGTGTTAGTAGTAGAGGTCTTGGTAAGCTCACTGTTATTTTCTGGGAAGGCCTATATTGTAATATTTTTCCGTCATATGCTCAGCGTCAGCTCTTATGCGGGGTGCTCAAGGAGTTTGTGGTGTGGTTTGTTGGGACATTGAATTTCTGGGAAAGATGGACACTTCCCCCACTAAGATTCATATATGAGGTGCGATGAAAAACTGTGTGGGTGACTCAATGCCTCCAAAATGGGATAGTGTTGAGGAGTGGTAGATGAGTTCCTTCGACCTATGAGTTCGAGGTCAGTTATGTGCGTTGGTGGCAGTTTTGTAAGTGCTTGTAAGACCCAGTGTGTACACATGGGAAACCCTATCTCTTCTTCTTATGAATAATACATTTCTCATGAGGTTTTGAGGTTTTCTAGTGAGGTATCATATGATGGGATATCCATTTGGAATGTTCACGATGTTTTTTCCTTAAGGTTTGAAATATGTCAGCCTTATATAGATTGGCATTGTCACTAGTCCTCCGGAGATACATGGTGATGAGGTGGCCTTTTCCTTGGTGTCGTGTTGTTGTTTGGAACAGACCGTATGGAGATATTTGAGGTCTATTAGGTATTTTTCTTGGGTGGTTGTAGACTGCCGAGGGTGGCCATGGGTGTTTTTCTGACGGGGACTTGTTTTTTGTTAGATCTCATCATGGGTTCAGAGTTAGCCAGGGTGTCAGTCTACCTCTAAAGTTTCTAAATCCTCGTTTTGGGGGATGGTTTTGTGGTTCTTATTGGTGCATGTTTGTTACAGCATAAGAACAATTTTTGGTCTTGCTTGTGTGGGAGTCCTAGTGGAGAGATTTTTTTCTTTCCCCTGTTCCTATTCATCTAATTTTCAAGTAAATAAAGTAATAAGGTGGGGAGGATGTAGTGACTCAGTTTTTCCCATGTAATACATTGGAATATTCCTACGAACGATTCAAGAGATTAACATAGAGACGGCGTGCGATTCTGAGTCTCAGTTTTCTCGGAATAAATTTTATAAAAAATTTGTGTATTTTTATACTATTCACATAGGGGGAACAAGTTATCCCCCAAGAGGTTTCTCATATCATATAGTTGAGGCTTTGGTTGCATCTTGAGTGTATCATTTCTCCTAGTTGTGGTATAAGTTTTTTCGGAATGAGACTGTTATAGATTAAATTATTGATGGAATTTATATAAATAAATTAAATTAATTTATTTTGGATGTCAGATAAAATGATGTATGAATGGAATATCAGATCAAAACTCTAAGGTTGTAGTTGAGTCTGTAATGTTGTTTTTACCCTAAGTGTTATATAATCTTTGTCAGCGTCGAGTTTCTGGTCAATGACGAGTTGGGGATGGGTTCTAAATTATGGATATTGGTTTAATAAAATTAAACCAATATACATCCTCATTGGTGTACAAGAAATGGAACCAAACCCTCCCCTATTTCACTTTGCGACGAACAGTCTGCCGAATTAAGCAAATGAAAAGTTTTTGGTCACATAACTTAGCGGTAGACACTCCCTGAATGTGCAGCAGCAGCTCTGAAGTGAAGATCTGGCCTTGAAGCTTTAGATATTCTCCATGAGGTAGGAGATTTTATCTTTTCCTGCAGATCCCCTTTTTATGTATCATTTTTTATGTAAATCATCACTGTAGTAATGAAGAATGCATCCGGAGGTTTCTGAAATATGTTTTGGATAATTTTTCCAACTACTAGAGTGGTCTCGGTGGTCCGTGGAAGTTCCGGTGGTGCTCCAGCAGTTTTGTGGGTGTGGCATGTCTCAGGTGGAAGATGTCTGTGGTGGCAGTTTCTGGTGTCCACAACAATTTCTGGCGGCAGCGCAGTGGTGGTCACTGGGCGGCGGGCCGGTCCAGCCAGTTTGGTCTGGGGGTATTTAAACCCATGTAACTCACAAAATAGGGGTCTATTTTTCATGTCTTCTATAGAGACGCAACCCTTTCTTTGAGGCAGACCTTTTTAGGCCACATTTATGACCTTTTTCTAGTTTGAGAAGTGGTGTCATGAAAGATCCATTTAAAATTCTAATAATATAATTATTATCATTTGATAAAGCATATAATGAATTTATCCCCTATGTCCAATGTCTGATTGATGCACTATCAGTGAAGTAGAGAACCTATAATTAATGAATAATTTTTAAGACCGATTTTCGGTGCTGAAATTGAAATCGATGAGCGGTCCCCACAAGGCTTGGTATGGGTGTTTGTGGTGAAATTTAACTTTTCTACTAGGAGTTTATTTTGTATTAATAAGTAGTCGGTATTATTTTTTTTTTGAGGATCTCAACGGTGAAATACATCGGATGGGTTTCCAGATTGAGGCATGGGTCCCACAAGGCCCCTTTCGGGCATGTTGAAGTGAAAAGTACACATTTATTCAGTTTCATGATTGTGGCGAGAAAATGGCATATCCCGTGTGTTTTTCTATGTAAAACAAAATGTTGTTCCTTATTATAGCTTTCACGATACAAGGTGGCTTGAATCTAGAAAGATACTTGCATTGTGATGCTAGTCCAATGTTGGATAATGGTGGTTCGTGAAGAGATAGGTTGGTTTAGTTAGTCCCCTATGGTACTAGGGTGGAGGTTTCCCTTACCTCTCTCTTTCGGTAGAGATGAGACCCCCCTCGTCAGGGTGCGGGTTCATTACCTTTGGGTGGTTTTATCAGGGGTTGTTACTCCCGTGATGGACTAGGGTGTGGGTTCCCCATGGAATTCTTATAGATGGACTACTGCCCTTCCGTGATAGAGTGTGTGATCTCTATTCTTGTTGTATAGTTGAGTGATGCTCCACTACCATTAAGGTGTGTTCATGTTCCCCAGTGTGGTTCCCCCCAACCATGGGTGTGGGCTCACATGGCACCGTGTGGTCCTCCCCTACCATGGGTGTGGGCCCACGTTCCACTGTGTGGTGCTCCCCTACCGTGGGTGTAGGCTCATCTTTCATTATGTGGTGTTCCCCTATCATGGGTGCAGGCTCGCATTCAACCATGTGTTGCTCCCCCGCTGTGGGTGCGGTCTCATGTTTCACCGAGTGGTGCTCTCCTACCATCGGTGTAGGCTCATGTATCTCACAATGGTGATCCTCTACCAGGTTTGGGTGCGGGCTCACATTTCAATGGGTGGTACTCCACTAACGTACCAAGGCACGAGTTCTCACCTATGGAGTAGTGCTCCCCCATTCTTGAGTTGTAGTGGGGAGCGGGTCCCTCTACATGTAACATGAGATTTTTGGTTAGAATGTAGTGATCCCTCGAAATTATATTGTGTCAGACCCTCTAGACAGGAGCGATAGAGGTTTTTTGGGTTGGTTTTTAAGCTAGCACTCCCTTGACTGAGGGGAAATGGCGAGGAGCAGGACTCTCTGCAGTTCTACCGACCCTGTACAAGGTGCAGTTCACTAAGGGACTTCTTATGTGACGTTATACATCGAGAATTCCCTCGTGGATAAGTATAACAAGGTTCATTCGTGTTGTGACATATGTTCTTTTGACAGATGGAGTGGAATCTCTCGGTTGAGTGTCTTACGTGGTGGTGAGGTTGGCTTATCGACTTCAAGTGGTCGATGCTTACCCCTTTCGTTTTCTAAGCTATTAGGGAAGGCTTGGCTCTTGATGTTGTCTATGAGGTCGGTACTTCATGAGATATTTTGATTTTTGCATTGGAACATCGATTTGTTCACCGTGGATAGTCTATGGTCATGACTATGAGACTTGGTGATGGTGCTGAGTATATCTGGGTATGTTCTGGGAGTCCCCATGGCATGTGTTGATTTGTTGACCTGCCAAGGACGTGGAGTTGATTAGTTGAGTATTGTCAAGGTCAATCTTGAGATGGATCTTCTCTCTCATTTGGCTTACCTAAGGCTAGGTTGAGTTAACTAATGCCTATCAGTTACTCCCTTTTTGGTTTGAGGTTTTTGGGGCACCTACTTAGTACTTTATACTCACCCTTGCACTGGGTTTTCTCACACATGTCTTGCATCTTGTGCAGACCACAGGTCCTCCGACGGAGTCCCATTTGGACATGGAACGGGAGGCGTGTAGTAGCTGTACTGACTAGGGTTTTCACCAGGGCTTGGGTGTGGATCTTACCAGGGTTGTTTGGCAGCGATACCCTCATTTAGAGCGGTTTGGACGGCTTTGCAGTTTTCCTTTTGGTGGACCCTGTATTTTCCCTTTTGGTATTATTGTACTCCGGTTTGAGAAAAATGTATGCATGCATTTTAGTTTTCTGGTTTTTGTATATATATCTGCATTGTTTCATGGTGGTGTATTTGGGTGCGTGTGTACATGTAATTTAGGATACGGCCTCTTTGTGTGTGATAGCCTACTCGACACTAGACGCTAGCCCCAGGCCTATGGAGGCGGCCTTGGGGAGTCGTAGCTCGAGCCCTGTTGGGTTGGGTCGTGACAATTTAAGTCACTAAGGAATGATTTACTATTGGATACAGTGTAGATAAATTTCTAATGTCTGTAGAAAATATGGCACGACCCATTCATAATTTAGATATCATAGCCTACAAAAAAATCTATTGTGGTCTACTATTTTATTTATAAAATAAATTTAAATAAAATAATCTATATTATTCAAACAAACATAGAAATTGGCTATATACATAACACAATCACTATGGGAAAAAGACATTTTGCAACGGGCTTTTTGCAATGGAATTTCGTGTCTCGTCGCAAAAGGCTTGGTGCGAGTAGCGCGCCAAACCGCGCGAAGGGTATTTGCGACGGGGGGATCCCCCCGTCGTAAATAGTTAAGTATTTGTGACGGGGCCCGTTGCAAATACCCAGCGGCGGTTAATAGCTTTTTGCGACGGGAAGACCTCCCGTCGCAAAAGGTGTGTCAGCATGGACTATTTGTGACAGGTCACATCGCAAATAACTTTTTAACCGCCGAGAGTAATTAATGCGGGCGTAGGTATTTAAGACGGGTCCCGTCACAGAAGACACTATTTGCGACGGGTAACCCGTCGCAAATACTCTAACCTATATATACCCCCATCCGTTTTTCTTCTCATTCCAATCAATTCCTAGATCTTCTTTCTCTCTGAACTATGATTTCAGAGGGAAAATTTTTCTAAGTTAATTTTTTTGTACACGAATAAGTACTGAAGCCGTCTACATCAATATCAAATCAAGTTTAAAGGTATTTATGTTTTGTTTAATTTATTATTTATTTCAATTTTTTATGTTAATTTTTATTATTGTTGATTAGTTGTAATTAAATTGAATTTAAATTGTTTTTTCATGACTATTTATTTGTACTACTAAATTTAATTTTTTAGTATCAATTTTTAATTGATAGTAGTAATTAGTAATTATTAACGATAATTAGTAATGTATAAAATTAATATGTAGTAATTAATAATAATTGGTAATAAATAATAATAAATACTAATAATTAGTAATAAATGTTAATAATTATTAATAAATAGAAATAAATATTAATAATGAGTAATAAATAGTAATAAATTATAATAATTAGTAATAAATTGTAATAATTAGTAATAAATTGTAATAATTTGCAATAAATTGTAATAATTAGTAATAAATTGTAATAATTAGTAATAAAATGCATTAATTAGAAATAAATTCATTTAATTAGTAATAAATTGTATTAATTAGTAATAAATTGTAATAATTAGTAATAAATTGTAATAATTTGTAATAAATTATAATAAATTGTAATAATTAGTAATAAATTGTAATAATTAGTAATAAATTGTAATAAATTGTAATAATTAGTAATAAATTGTAATAATTAGCAATAAATTGTAATAAATTTTAATAATTAGTAATAAATCGTAACAATTAGTAATAAATTGTAATAATTAGTAAAAAAATTGTAATAATTAGTAATAAATTGTAATAATTAGTAATAAATTGTAATAATTAGTAATAAATTGTAATAATTAGTAATAAATTGTAATAAATTGTAATAATTAGTAAAAAAATTGTAATAATTAGTAATAAATTGTAATAATTAGTAATAAATTGTAATTATTAGTAATAAATTGTAATAATTAGTAATAAATTGTAATAAATTGTAATAAATTATAAGAAATTGTAATCAATTGTAATAATTAGTAATAAAATGTAATAATTAGTAATATATTATAATAATTAGTAATAAATTGTAATAATTAGTAATAAATGGTAAGAATTAGTAATAAATTGTAATAATTAGTAATAAATTGTAATAATTAGTAATAAATTGTAATAATTAGTAATAAATTGTTATAATTTGTAATAAATTACAATAATTAGTAATAAATTGTAATAATTAGTAATAAATTGTAATAATTAGTAATAAATTGTAACAATTAGTAATAAATTGTAATAATTAGTAATAAATTTTAATAATTAGTAATAAATTGTAATAATTAGTAATAAATTGTAATATTTATTCATAAATTGTGATAATCTGTAATAAATTGTAATAATTAGTAATAAATTGTAATAATTAATAATAAATTGTAATAATTAGTAATCAATTATAATAATTAGTAATAAATTGTAATAATTATTAATAAATTGTAATAATTATTAATAAATTGTAATAATTAGTAATAAATTGTAATAATTAGTAATAAATTGTAAGAATTATTATTAAATTCTAATAATTAGTAATAAATTGTAATAATTAGTAATAAATTGTAATAATTAGTAATAAATTGTAATAACTAGTAATAATTGGTAACAATTAGTAATAATTAGTAATAATTTGTAATAAATTGTGATAATGAGTAATAAATTGTAATATATTGTAATAAATGGTAATAAATTATAATAATTAGTATTAAATTGTAATAATTAGTGATAAATTGTAATAATTAGTAAAAAATTGTAATAAATTGTATTAATTAGTAATAAACTATAATAATTAGTAATAATTTTTAATAATTTGTAATAAATTGTAATAATTCTTAATAGATTGTAATAATTAGTTATAAATTGTAATAATTAGTAACAAATTGTAATAATTTGTAACAATATGTAATAATTAGTAATAAATTGTAATAATTAGTAATAAATTGTAATAATTAGTAATAAATTGTAATAATTAGTAATAATGAGTAATAAATTGTAAAAATTAGTAATAAATTGTAATAATTAGTAATAAATTGTAATAATTAGTAATAAATTGTAATAATTAGTAATAAATTGTAATAATTAGTAATAAATTGTAATAATTAGTAATAAATTGTTATAATTAGTAGTAAATTGTAATAATTAGTAATAAATTGTAATAATTAGTAATAAATTGTAATAATTTGCAATAAATTGTAATAATTAGTAATATATTGTATTAATTAGTAATATATTTTTTTAATTAGTAATAAATTGTAATAATTAGTAATAAATTGTAATAATTAGAAATAAATTGTAATAATTAGTAATAAATTGTAATGATTAGTAATAAATTGTAATAGTTAGTAATAAATTGTAATAATTAGTAATAAATTGTAATAATTTGTAATAATTTGTAATAATTAGTAATAAATTGTAATAATTAGTAGTAATGAGTAATAAATTGTAATAATTAGTAATTATCAGTAATTATTAGTAATAATTAGTAATTATTTGTAATAAATTGTAATAATTAATAATCAATTGTAATAATTAGTAATAAATTGGAATAATTAGGAATAATTAGGAATAATTAGGAATAATTAGGAATAATTGGAAATAATTAGGAATAATTAGTAATAATTAGGAATAATTAGTCATAATTAAGAATAATTAGGAATAATTAGGGATAATTGGTAATAATTAGAAATAATTAGGAATAATTAGAAATAAATAGTATTAATTTGTAATAAATATGAATATTTAGTAATAAATAGGAATATTTAGCAATAAATAAGAATAATTAGCAATAATTAGGAATAATTAGTAATAAATTGTAATAAATTGTAATAAATTGTAATAATTAGTAATAAATTGTAATAATTAGTAATAAATAGGAATAATTAGGAATAATTAGGAATAATTAGGAATAAATAGCAATAAATAAGAATAAATAGACATAAATAGGAATAATTAGTAATAATTAGGAATAAATAGCAATAAATAAGAATAATTAGCAATAAATAGGAATAATCAGCAATCCTTAGGAATATTTAGTAATAGTTAGTAATAATTAGTAATAGTTAGTAATAATTAGTAATAATTAGTAATAGTTAGTAATAAAATGTAATAGTTAGTAATAAATAGTAATAGTTAGTAGTAAATAGTAATAGTTAGTTAGGAATAGTTAGGAACAGTTAAGAAGAAATTTTAATAAATTTTAATAAATTGTATGAACTTGGCTCAATTTCCAGTTGATTGACGATACTCCTTTTGCTCGATGGCTTTTCTCCTTTCAACTCTCACCGACTCAAAACATTATGAAAAATGTGCTGCTACATAGGAATATTAAATCTTTTATGCACGGGATTTGATAGGCATTCGTAGTATCATATTTTTTATAATGTTTGTAGGTCCATCTCTTCAACAAACTAAAACTCATGATGATATCGATTTAACTCCTGAGCTGGCACCATCAAATTTTTATGATTTTTTGAGGTCTTCTGAGGATGCATTATATCCTAGTTGCAAGATAAGAAAATTAGAAGTCGTTGCAAAATTTATGGCTATTAAATCAGAAAATGAAATGTCAAACAACTGTGGTGATCAGATATTTTCTTTATTTAAAACACTGTTACCTGAAGGAAATGTGTTACCTACAAATTACTATGAGAGAAAGAGGTTGGTTCGTAATCTGGGCCTTAGTTATCGGAAGATTCATGCATGTGAAAATGACTGCATCTTATATTCTGGTGAAAATGAGTCATTGGATAGTTGTCCCACATGTGGATAATTGAGGTATAAAGAAGCTCAACCAGGGAAGTTTGGATCGATTCCTGTAAAACAGTTGAGATTTTTCCTCCTTACACCAAGGCTCCAACGTTTATTTATGTCTCATAACACAACGTCAATGATGTCATGGCACAAAACTAATATTTCAACTGGTAAAGCTTGAATCATCTATCTAGTGGTGATTCATGGAAACATTTTGATCGTCTGCATCCATATTTTTCTTTAGAAGCCCGAAACATGCGATTGGGTCTTTCTACTAATGGTTTCTGCCTGTTTGGTTCTTAAGGTAGTCAGTATTCATGTCGGGTTGTCTTTATAACTACGTACAATCTACCTCCATGGATGTAGATAAAGGATCCCTATATCTTTTTGACCTTATTAATTCCAGGACATCCAAAAAAATATTGATGTTTATATGAAACCATTGATTGATGAGTTAAATGCATTGTGGAGTAATGGTGTTAGTACATATGATGTTGCTGTGAAACCAAATTTCACATTAAAAGCTGATTGATGTGGACAATTAGTGACTTTCTGGCATATGGCATGTTATCTGGATGGAGTACACATGGTCCGAAATCATGTCCTTACTGTATGAAAGACAACAAAGCTTTTATGCTCATTAATGTAAAAAAAACTTTCTATTTTGACTGTCACCACATATCTCTTCCACCCGATCATCCTTTTCGAAGGAACAAATATCATTTCAGAAAAGGCACAATTGAAAGTGATAAACCTCAAAAATGATCTCAGTTACAGAGTTAAAATCTGTTGTATTTTCATTACCTCCCATCACATTTTGGCTAACAATAAACCAACATAAATTGATGGTTTTGGGAAAGAACTAATTGGATAAAATGAAGCATTTTTTGAGATCTCCCATATTGGTCTAATTTGTTGGTCCGCCACATGTTGGATGTCATGCATATTGAGAAGAACTATTTTGATAATTTATTTCATACAGTTTTGGATACACCAGGTAAGACCAAAGATACTATAAAAGCACAATTAGATCTTGCCCAAATTTTCAGGCGACCAGAATTTGAACTATTTGAAAATGTCAGATCACAGAGGTTAATGAATCCAAAGGCATCTTATACACTATCCAAAGAGAGTCACTTATTATTTTGTCAGTGGATTACAGATTTAAGACTTCTAGATGTCTATGCTTCTAATTTGGGTAGATGTGTTAAGAATGGTCATATTACCGGATTAAAAAGTCATGATTTTCATTTTATAATGGAAAGAATTATGTTGATTAGATTAATAGGTTTGTTGAATTCTATGATTTTGGATTCGATAATAGACATATCATATTTTTTTGAGACATTTGTGCAGCAACAACAGACTACGATGCGCTAAGAAAACTGGAAAAAGATTTTGTTGTAATTATATGTAAACTGGAAAAAATATTTCCACCTGCTTTCTTTAACTCAATGGAACATATGATATTAAATTTGACCTCTAAAGCTAAATGTGGAGGTCTAGTACAGTTTCGATGGATGTACCCATTCGAGATATGCATGCAGAAATTGAAGAAAAAAGTACGTAACAAAGCATCAGTTGAAGGCTCAATTGCTGAATCTTATTTGTAAGAGGAAATTGCCTTTTTCTGCCCTCACAATTTTGAATATGAATATCCCTAAAAAAACTACATGGTATGGAATGAGAGAAATGTTAATGATGAAATGGAAAATCAATTATCAGTTTTTATTCAGCCAAATATTGGCTTCAGTGGAGTTCAAGAATTATGGATCTCAGACAATGAACATCACAGAGCTCATACATATGTTCTGTTCAACTGTGAAGAAATGACAGAATTTGTACTATCAGTGCTTCTATAAATTATTTTATAATTTCTGTTACAGTATGTAAACTTATTTTATTTATAGGATATATGAGAATCATATCAAGAAACAACTTCCACAAATTACAGCGACTGCTCTTGAAGAACACAGACAATTTTTTTTCTCAATGGTTTCAAAAACTGGAAATATAAATTATTGATGGTTTAATATCAATTCAGTTTACTATTTATTATATTTATAATTGTTTTTAAAAATTTCAGGTGTCTCAACATGATAATAAAATTGATGAGAGACTGTGTATATTGAGTAACCCACTATCCAAAATGGTTAATTCTTATAATGCATATGTGGTGAATGGTTTTTGATTTCATACACGTGCATATGGGGAATAAAAAAACAATGAATAATGGATTTTTTTTTGAGAGGATCACATCATAGAGAAACTAAAGTTTACTTTTACATCATTCTAGATGAAATTATGGAGCTATGTTATCTTGGACAGAATTACACAATGATGTTTAAATGTCGTTGTTTGGATACTGAGAGAGGCTTGCGTGTTCATCCGACTCATGGAATCGTCGATATTAAATATAAATGTTTTCTTGCAGTAAATGAACCATTTTTACTAGCTGAACAGGAACATAAAATTTGTTACGCAAAGTAATGTGCTACTTCAAAAGACCTAAGTGATTGGTGGAGCATAATAAAAATGAAATCTCAGGAAAATCAATTTACTCAAACTGAATGTGATTCTGCTGAAGTGGAAGGAATTGAAATTTTTCAAGAGACTACTCAAAATCCATCTTTTTCACAAAGAGACGTGAATATCGATGATGACACCCCACAATTAAGGTTCGATGGTGATGAAGATGTTAATGATGTTACAAATGAATATAAAATGACAAGTGATGTTGAAAGTGAAACTCATATGGATATTGATGATGCTGAGGAGGAATATAAATACATTGACATCGTTAGATATGAAGATGATGATGAAGGTGAACATTGACATAGTTAAATGATGGTTATGATTATAACTAATATATATCTATATATGATAGTTATTTTCAACTATCTGCTAACATCTATCATTTTGTGTTTCAGATGGATCCTGATCTATTTCGCGAGTTGCAGGTGGTTGATCTACTTTTGGATGAGGGGGATGTGGGACCATATGACCCTCAGCCTACTGGTGGTTCAGGAGGTACGCGGAGGGGGTGCGGTCTTGCGCGAATGATGATTCCTGACCCTATACCAGAGAGACGCCCACATCTTGGCTTCGATCCATACACACAGAGGTATGATAACCTGTATATTTTAGTTAGCCTTTTCATTAATTTATTTATATATATACTAATTGTTTGATTATTTATTATTTATTCACAGTTTTGTGCATGTAGCTGTTGGACAGGGGAGCGCTATCTTGCGCAATTATTTTTCTCAGCCATGGATCACATGGGAACAGATTCCCGTTGATGTGCAGCTCGCCATTTACAATCATTGGCTGGTATGTAAACAAAAAATATTTATTTTGAAATTTATTTTATTAATAACTTGATATTATAAATTATTTTTAGGGTTTATGGTATCCCATAAAGGATATCATGCAAGACGCTATCCATGCAGCATGGGAGGTCACTATGCATGAGAGTTTGCATCAGTTTTTGCACAATTTGAGAAAGACGACCATTAAGAAAACAGAAGCGATAGTATTTGATGAGTCGTGTAGATCCCACCTACCAGAGTACATTTCATCTTAGGTTTGGGATGGATTATGTGCACACTGGTTGGGTGGTAGATTTCAGAGGAGGTCTTCATTGGTTCGGCAGAACTGGGGGAGACAGGAGGTGATGCATCGAGCTGGAATCCATACATTCAGTATGCATAGAGAGCATCTGGTAAGTATATTTTTTAAAAAAATATATTAATTTAAATATAAACATTTTATTTTATATCTCTGTAGTCAGTAGAGCATCCTGATATTATGGAGTTTGACGTTTATCGGAGGATGTATGGTGATCCAACCACAAGAGAGATTATAGGTGATCGGTAGTGTTGGATTGTGGTTAGTATTATTTTTTCAGTTTGACAATTAACTGCATATAATATTTTCACAATATTAATTCAAAATTGAAATTGAAGGAGTCATATGAGGCTGCGAACTCTTAGACACAGGCTAAGGGTCAGGATGAGGCGACTGATCAGACCAGTGCACACCATTTTGACGTGGCGGCATGGATGTAGGCGACTCAGTATGACTTTGAGAAGGGCTGGGTAATTGGTATTGGCTCTCATGTGACTCGTGGTACTTATTATGGTACTGCTGCGATGTCAGCATCCAGCTCGAGAGGAGCTCATCGAGAGGCATCATCTTCCGTCTCACAGTATCAGGTGTAGTTACGAGCTCAGAATGACATTATAGAGAGTTTGTAGAACCATCCAGAAGAGATGCGTCAGCAGTAGCAGCAGCACGAGGAGGAGATGCGTCGATGGAAGCAGCAGCATCAGGAGAAGATTGAGTACATGCGCCATCTGACTCGTAGTTTGGGGATAGAGTTTCCTCCACTATCTTCTTCATCTCCTCCACCTCCTCCAGAAGATGACCCCCAAGTGATCTTTTTTATTTTAAAAACATTTGAATTTAACATTTGTTGTAATATGAACTATTTACAGTTTCTATCTTTTATATTGGTGTGAATTTTAGATAATTTAATTTGTAATATTTTATGATTTTTTGGGAATATTGAAAATTTTAATAATTTTTATAATTTTTATTTTTTTATTATGTTAATAATATTAATATTAATATTTCATTAATCATAATGTTTTTAAATATATTTTTTCTCTATTATATTTTTTAATGTTTTTTTCTTTTACTAATAATAATAATAATAATAATAATAATCTTTTATGATTTTATTATTATTATTTTGTGAATATTGAGAATTTTAATATATTTTTATTTTAATTTTTTTAATAATATTATAATTAATTTTTCAATAATCATAATTTTAATAATTTTATTTTTTTAAAAAAATTATTTATTATTTGCGACAGGATTTTTTGTGACAGGTTCATGTTTCAAATAGTATAAATATTTTTTTAAAAGTATTTGCGATGGGATTAGGGACTCATCGCAAAAAGTATTTGTGACTGGCCTGTCACAAATAGTCTAAATAATTTTTTTTAAAAAGTATTTGCGACGGGATTACGGGTCCGTCACAAATACTTTTTTGTGATGAGCCCATCGCCAAAAAGTTTATATATATATATATATAGTATATAACCAGAGACTTATTTTTGACGGGGAAGTAGCCCGTGGCAAAAAATATTATTTGCGACGGGGAAGTAGCTCGTCGCAAATAATATTTTTTGGGATGCTGTTTTCTACGACAGGCTATTTGCGACGGGACCCCATCGCAAAAACTTATTTGCGACGGGATCCCGTCGCATATAGCCCGTCGCAAATATCAATAATTCTAGTAGTGAATAACTATACTGACTTTTTGAAAACAAAATTTAAATATATTTAAATATATTTATTATTAATGTGCTATTCCAATGCTATCCACCCTCACCCCATGACCTAGCATAGTCTAATATTGCTACCCCAATACAATTATTTTCCAAGGGCTGTCAAAATAACTACCAAAAAATTTCTTCTAGTACATACAATTCCATATGATATATTTCATGTTCACCAAAGTAAATATGCATTGTTTGAGAAAAAAACCAAATCAATAATAAAACATGTTTTTTCTAAGAATAAATTTTTTATACATGGAAGTTGACTTATATATCAGTTTCAATAGATTTATTGGTACTCTTTCAACATAAGTGAGGCATTCTACTAGTTTAGTTGAGCATCATGGAATATTTTTAAAAAAAGATTAATTTCTCAATTAAAAATTTAAAACTATAATTTCCACACCAATAGGGAATTGAATTAAGAAATAAACTTCGTTACTCAGTATTTAAGGAGGAGTTTTATTTATGATGATAATTTTGGAGTTTTCTATCAATATTGATGTTTTCTTTGCTGATGTTAGAGAGTTTTTAAATTAATATAATATAAAATAAAATAAATATTTTTTTAGATGAAACACTCTCAATAAATAAATTTTTTAGGGTTTTGTTTTAAAAACTAGACGGAAAATTATCTAGATTGAGATAGCATCTATGGATGTTGTATTTCATAAGGAATAAAAATTTGATGAAGAACAAGAATAGTTCTTTGATCCTATATATATTTTATGTATTTATATATGGACTTATCTACCAACCCTATTATTTTATCACTTTCATTAAAATTAAATCATGAAATTTACATATATATATATAAGATAAAAAAATTTGAATATGAAAAAATTTGAATCACATGAATCTGAGTTATGGATAGAAGTTGTTATTAGAGAGAGGTTTTGTAATCTCAATGTTTTGTCTAATTTTAGAACTCTATAAACTAAAATTCACATGGAATTTTCAATATTTTCATATTCCTTATTTCAATATCTTTATATTCACATATTATTTTTAATTTTTCAAAGTATACTTAGATGGATAATATTTATAAAATTTTTATTATCATTTTATAATTTTTTTCTATAAATATTTTAGTATGAAGTATAAAAAAAGATATTTTATTATCTCTATTATTATGAAACAAATATAAAGATATTTATAATGTAATTATTTAACATAAGGAGTTTTTATAATAAAAGTTATATTTCTAAATTCCTTATGATGAAGGGAATCTATCGATGTGTGGTTTTCTTCAGTCAACCAAATTAAAAACTATGAAAACATTGTGAATATTTATAAACTAATTGTATTTCACCGTGAGTATCTATAAATTGTTAAAAACATTTATTTTTATAGAAAAATAAAATATTTATTAGTCCATGGGGAATTTAACCCATTTTTGTAAAAAAAATAGTATAATTATGTTTTTATTTTTATATTCAAATAATATAAATTATAAATTATAAATTATAAATGGGGTAAGTTGTTTCAAACTGAAAGTGGGGCCATCATGTTTGAATTTGAATAAAAGGATTCAGTTTAAATAAATATTTTTATCAGAAACATCATTATTAATTATAATACTATTTTTAAGCATATTAAACATTCCATTTAGCTATGTTTGTTTTTAATTATTCATATAAACTATATAAATTGTTAGGCTCTAGTATAAAACTTATTAAAATATTATTATAACTGAAATAATTATATATATAATTGGTAAAATATATTTTTTCAGGATGATGGCTATTTTGGACAAACGAATTGTCCATATTACTAATTTATTCACATAACTCATTAAGATGGGGTATTTGAATCCATTTTTCACCATATAAGTTTCATTATTTTGTATTTTAACTAGTTAGACACTATTAATGATGATATAGCTCATGAAAATTCATATATTTTCTTTGTGCTTGATTACTTTTTTAAAACCCAATGATGTATTCGATTTTATCATTTGGAAATTTCAATATGATAATTTCTCTTTAAAATAGTCTCACAATTATATAAAGAGTTTTCTTCATGCCTTATTTCAGTAAAATATTTTCATTAATTATGCCTAAATGTTGTGGTTTTGAATTACACTTGTTGCATTACTGACTCAATTTGATTTTGATTGTATAAATTATTATTGTTAAAAATTATGGGAGATTTTTATTAAATTATATATGACACTATTTGTAATTAATTTAATAACTTGAGTGATTCCATGACATTATAAATTACCAGAAAATGCCACGAGCTCTAATAGAGGAAGTGAATTACTCAAGATGTACATGAACTAAATACTAAAAAAGTATCTATAAATAATGAATACTTTTTGAAATATGATAGTTATTTTATAGATGAAATAATTTTTAAGATATTGACAACCTTTAAATATTAAATATTATTCCTTAAAAACAATATGAATGATGATGGTTTTCTATGATAAGATAATGGTAATTTCATATATATAAGGGATGATATAAACTATTAAAGGATACTGTGAATTCTATGATCTCTTAATGTGAGATGTGTTTTTAGTGATAGAAATTTTAGTTTCTTGGACAATAAAATCACTTATGTAAAAGATTTATTATAAAGAACTGGATAGATGATATAAATTTTAAAAAAAGAGAATGATTTCTATTGATAATGATTCTGGTATGTTAATAAAATGAAATGATATTATTTTATGATATGAAAAATAATTAATAGATAAAGTTTACAATATGAGATGGAAAATGGGAAGGATAATGTGAATCCCATCATTCATAATGGTGGTATTTCTAATATGAAGATGAAAATAAAATATAATATTGACGACGAAATCTTGTGATAATTATTTAGATCACTCATTATGATCATTATATGCTGCGAACATTAATTTTTACATTATAGTATCTAGTCAGACTTAATAATCTAATAAAATATTCTAAATCATAAATTTATATTGATATTCAATGTTAATGAAAAATCATTGAGAATGATATGATGATCTTGTAGATTGTTATATTATGTTTCATGTGATTGATAGATTTGTAATAGGTTGATTAGTGTGAATGATTTTTGACTGACCTTGTTTTGTATGTGTGATGTATCATAGTGGTTGGTAGATTTTTTTTTGATGTACTACAATGATTACTCTTATGTTTTCGAACAGATATGGTTTATAGTTAGAAAATCAAATCTATGAAGTTATTATATGTTCACCTACTATGCTTGGTTTTAGACTACTAATAGAATATACATGTATCTGTTTTTATTCTAACCCTTGGCACCTAGAAAGAGAATGTTGATGATACATATTTTGTTTTATTTTAATATAACCCAATAATGTGGATTTCAGATATATGAGGATTCACCCAAGTATTTATACACATTCACTCTTCTCTCTTTATCATCTAGGTAGATTAAAATTAATTAAGTGATTAATTTATTCTCACCTATGGATTTGGGTTAAATACATAAATTAAATAAATATTTTTCTACGGAATAAGACATTATGTAGTCGCACATCTAAACAATGGAATGGTGGTATATCCAAGGGGATACGTTAAATGGGAGACTTGTGATGGGTTTTGAGATGTAATTATTTTCTATTGTGTTATTTTTATGTTATTTTCATTTACATATATGGTGGAAGTGTTATAACTTCCACCAATGTAGCTATGTAGGGATTCTATGGATAGATAATTTTCTATAAACATATTTTCTCTCTAATGATATATGTTCCAAATATATCCATGGGTACTGAGTAACCTACAAAATGACATAGTTTATGAGGTCCATTCTCATTAATATATTATGACTTATGATTATTTATATCTATATGATAATACTAGGTTAATTAAAGAACGTGATGATAATTTGTTGTGGGTATCTTTATAAGAAGGAATTTTAAATATTTTCTTGATTCATGATGATGTGCAGTGATGTTATCATATCTATAAGTATTTATTTAGGTTACACATAGACACTTTTGTTTTATGGGGTCGACTCAATACTTGGGGTGATGATACAGATCGTTATTTTATTCCACTGATTGAAAAAGTAATGAATTCTTCACTCTTGTGGTTATGAAGATGAAGATATCAAAATATGGAATATTATGGAGGCTATTAGATAAGAGGAAATGTGGTTGGGAATATATCAAATGTATCATTAGGGTTACCACATTAATTGTTTCCATTTTCTGTTAAATTTTTCATTACATCTCTTTAAGGTGTGTCTATGTTTGTAATGATTTAATTTATTACATTATATTGTTTTAAGAATTTGTAAATTATATTTATGAATAAATTATATTTCATTATATATATTTATTTTTATTATGGAAATTGATGTTGAAAAATAGATGGTGATTGGTTTTAATTCGAGGTTATGCCTCGCAAGATTTTTAAAGATTATATCAACATTAATATATGTCTATAGTTCTGTTTTTTGTTATTTTGGGGATTCATGTATCATTATACTGGAACTATACATATTAGCAACCAATCAAAGTACTCATACCCCGCAAGTGTTATAATCATGATCCTTTATGTGTGTCTGTCATTGAAATTTATAGAAATAATATCTCATAGTAAAGTTACTAAATAACCCTAACATACTAAAGACACACTAAGTTAGTCATGTAATAAAAATAGACTCATTTCAAAACTTTGAAAAAAATCATACCAAAAATAAAAATAATAACTTCCAACACCATAAGAAGGATCAATACCAGCTTTGATTCTGAACATGGACCCCCATCAGACCCATATAAACATCCTCAAGGAAATTATAAAGGGAAATTTATGTATGGGAATCCTTATAAGGAGGAAAAATAACATCAATACATCCTCATTTAGAGGGAAAGTAACTAAGGTTACCAAATAACTAGAAATATAAAACCATTTATGCCAATTTTAATAAATAATGAATCAACCAAATGGTGAAAATAAAAAATAATATAATTATGGTATATATATATATACTAGATTGTGGAGTATAGAACTAAATTTCATAATATTAAATGAAATATGCCACATCGTATAATGTTATTTCAAAAATTTACATAAAACTATATTGTTATATAGAGATCTACACCAGACATATCACCAATAATTTCCAAAAAAATGTTCCACTGAAAAACTGATCACATTACTTTCTAATAAATTTTAGAAAAAAAATTCGTTCAATTATTTACTCACCTACAAAATCAGAATAATATTATATTATTACTTAACCCATATGAGGAAAATGATACATCCCTAAAGAACACAAATACACCATGTCACATCCCCACCATCAATGCCCCTTCCTTTGACACACTATGACAATGTTATTTCTATATTTAGATATTTCGAATGTCGATGCCTAAACCACCTATTCCATAAAAACCCTCATGCCAATAATTTAGAATATAATATAACCATAGATAATTATATCATAGATAAATAATATATATTTCACAAATAAAGAGAGAATGTGACTTAGAAAGTCTAAAATATTATAAAAAATTCAAAATTTGGAAATCCAAGATAAATTTTTTAGAAAGTCCAATGATATAAAAAATTATAATAGAAATTCGTAATTGTTAAAAAATAAAGTAATTAGCTAAACGAAATAATAAATGCTTTATATTTAACTCTAATCAATAAGATCACATGAAATAATTAACATAATATCACTTTTCATGACTAGGATACCACATTCTCAACCATCATGGTTTATATAACATCATTACACTCAAGATCACTCACCCTCCAATATATTTTTATCACAACTACCAATTCCAAGAAATAGGAGTGTTGATATACCAAAAAAGGTGTAAATTAATTTATATTCATAAAAAAAATATAGTATTAAGATTAATATATACCTTATAATGGGTAAATACAAAACAATTTCATTTTTATCGATGTAAACTCCAAACTGAAGGTTAAGCTTCCATTTTTACCTTATAATTTATTCATATTATCTATTTAAAATAATTACATTACATTTAAAATATAATATTACACTCATGAAATAATAAACAATAGTAAGCAATATATTAAAATGAAACATCACCAAAAACCAATCTAATATATATTTATTACAAACTATAGAAAAATAAAGTAGCATAAATACATACATAACTAATTAAGCTATCCTTTTTAATTAAAATGAATCAAATAAATAATTTAGATGAAAATATTTATGAGGATAATAATGAAAGTTTCTTAGAAATTAAATAAAAATTCATATAGTGTCATAATAATGGATAATAAAATCATCTGGTACTCCATTAATAATTAAAAAATTTATGTAATTGGAAAATAAATAGAAAAACAATTTAAAATAAAAAATCACTTATGAAAACATAAATTTATATTTAGACAATAAAATATAAAAAATTATTAACAATTTGAAAATTTAATTCCAATTGCATCCTAAACAAAAACAACTAAAACACAATTGGGGTTCATACCACCTTCCTCAATAACATGACATATAGATCATCCTCATATAGTAACCAAAAATAAGCTTCATGCCTAAATATAATCTAAAAATGAAAGTATAATACTCTTTATATACTCTATCCACTATTATCTTGATTTATCTATCCCAAGACACCTTAAGAACCATGGATCAAACTGAATGGAAAGAGGAAAAATTCTAGTGAAGAGAGTATGAATCCCATAACTTTATGTTTTCTACGAGAGGTAACCCATTAGAAATTCATTAAAAATGAAATTTCAAGATTCCCATTAAACAAATTGTTAAACAATATTGGAATTATTGTCCATATGTTGTCCCTCTAATAGATATTGGGGTCTCACTAGGATCCCATTATACATTTATTGTCCAACCAATAGAAATCTAGTGGGTACATTCCCATTGGTGGGTATATTCTGTACCTATGGCCAATATATTGAATACCTGATGGCCATGTAAAACCACACATTACACTATTTTCTTAAATTAAACTCTTAAATGACATTATAAATATATTACACACATCATATAATCTCTAAATAGTTACTTAAAACCTCCTAGAATCACCAATAATGATCACTCAATTAATCAGAATCCAACCAAAATAATTTCACCAACCAATTTTTCCAGTTTAAATTTTTATTAGAATTTAAATAATTACTTAATACTATTAGATATTACAAAATCACAACATATTTATTTATATCTGGTACAATTGAAACTTCAATCTAACTAAAAAATCCCAAACAACACTAGTCACAGATTCATTATTGGTACAATTTATCCTACCCCAAAATAATAATCATGATTTTCTTATGATACTCTCAAAAAAAACTATTACTAAATACCAATAATACTAATATAATAATAGGTATGGTGATGTACCTTATATTCCCAAAATAATGATGTATAATATAATCCCCACCATATAGTCCTCCCCACTATAAGATTCAACTAGCGTCTATAATTTTCTTCCCTAAAACTTGTTTTTGAATCATGATGTATTCATATCGAGTAAATAAAATAAATCGATCCAAATTAATTAAAATATTCACATATCAAAATAAAAATAAGTTTCACTTATATTAAAATTTTGTTTCAAAAAGACACAAATAAATTTCACTTTCAAGGCTCCTGACCTCACAAAACCAAAATCCTTTTTATATATTATTTTATAAAATATTTTAATAGTTTATAGAATAAATAATTAAATTTTATAATTTTTTATCAAATTTAAAAAAATATAACACACTATCATAGAAATCATTTATTATTAAAATACCAAAAAAACAATTATAGTTCAAAAATAATAATTATAATACACCTCTCAAATTACATCATGAATTAATAAAAACTGTGAATAATAATAAAAGAAAACACATGAGTGAATTTCTTTAATTAAATAATCTATAATAAAGTATTTAATTAAACCTTAATTACATTATGAGTAACTTTTAATTAAATAAATTCATTCAAAAAAATTAAAAATATATAATATTTCTAAATCCTACATGTCAATATAATATTGATGCATAGGAACATATAGAAAATAGTTGATTGATCCCTATGACTCTATCCAAATTCTACACATTTTGTACCTATAATACCCAAAAAATATATATCTCATTCTAAGAGTGCCCATAATGGACACACAATAACCCTTATAAACAAAAATTTCTAAGGTGGCTATGTTCTCTAAAGAAATACACAGTGTACCACTTAGCACCAAGCATATAGTATCCCCTATAACCAAATTCTTTCCCTCAACCAACAATACTAAAATAAGAATAATAGCAACAATAACAAAGTCACCCATTAACATCGATTAGAGTACCAACTATTAGGGATAGTTCCCCAATCACTCAGGGTATATGAATAGAATTTAGTTCTTGATAAAATTTTTGGGGAATTATTTACACATTATTAGACACACCCTAATTTAATTACTAAATTCTACCAAAGATATAGCATGAAGAATCCAAAACTCAGACATCTCAAACTTTAATTAATATAAGATTAAGCCTACATTAAAGTTTCATAAAGCATTACTATAATAAAATAAAATAAAATATTATAAAAATGTAGATAAAAATACTGACAATCCAAATAACAATTAAAATTAGTTCACATACCTAAAAATAAAAAAATAATATTCAATCAGGCTATCTAAATAAAAAATAACTGGTTAATATTGGAAAACCTCACACATTATCATAACATGTTCCTAATCTACAACTATGAAATTGTTTTATTCCATAAACCACTTTAATGAATATCATTAAATTCCATGTTTTACCTAAAATATCCCATATGAAATTGTTAGTAAACCATTGTTCAAATATTGGGTGTGAGTATACAGACTTTGTAGGTGGAACCAAAAGATCTAATCTCACAAAAGTGTATATACTCAGGTAAATTAATTTTTATGTCAACGGAACATATAATTATAATATTTCATATGAAAATATATAAATGATAAAATTATATGAAAGATCACCCATAAAAAATAATGTAATAACAAAAGACTACTTCTTGCACAACTAAAAGGTGTCATATTAAAAATAAAATAACACATCATGCACAGCTGGTAAGATCTATACCGACTTTGATTCCATGATTATAATATTATTAGATTATTCCAAACATACTAATAGAAATTATAACATGGGAAATAACACTAAGATATTAGTTGATCATTTCTTTAAGGGTAAATAATTAGGGAAACATTATAACTAAAAATGTATCAACATTGATGCTAACAGTAATAAATAATGAACCAAAAATATGAAAACACAATATAGATATATCAAGTAATAATAATAAACAAACATCATGACAAGAAATAACAATATCATTATATTTGATATAATATATATGTTTCTAGGTCTATAAGGAAACAATTTGAGGTCACACACCTCACATAAGTTGTTATATATGATGTTTTATTAATATTTTTAGAAAAAACCGTGTCATTCTATTTTTAACCACACCAAGTATATCACTAATAAATTTTTAAGTGGTATATCCTATTTATCCCATTCCATTGTCTCTCAACCAATATCCCAAACCAAATCCCAGAAAAAAAATATTTACTCAATTACTAAGTCCCCACAAGACAATCATGTAATGTAAAATAAATAAAGGTAAAAAACATCCCTAAATAATACAATCAATTAATATATATGAAATACTATAAAAATCATTTAAAAATAATAACTTTAATAAAATAAATCAAACATTATATATTCCAAAGGTTTATTTATTAACCACATCATTCATAACACTACTCTCTCCACTCATTTCTTACATTAACTAAATACAGTGGAATACATCATAGATAATGGATGTCAATGTGATAAATAAACTAGGAATGTGTGTGTCAGAGAGAGAGAGGGTACAAAATTTTACAAAAAATCATGAAAATTGTGAATCCCAGACTGGATTCTAGGAAGGCCCAACTTTATAACATAAAATAAGAGAAAAAAAGAAAAAGAATAAGGTTATAGAAGAGAACCGACTTAATGTGTGATATCCTAAAAACTATAAAAAAATAAAATTTCATTTGATATAATATTCTACATGAAATAATTATTTTTGATTGTGTTATATGCAACACTGAGTATAAATTATGTCATGTGCAATAACTATTTTCTTTCATTGCTTTTGTTATAGGCAAGAGAGAATTTTACCAAACAACAATATATTATTAAAATATTTTTATACATAATAGTTATAACCTAGACATTAAATTCATGGTTATGAATAGTAGTAGATAAATTATGAAAATTTGGGTTATGTACTTATTCGAAATAAAATAAGGATCATTTAAAAGAAAAAAGAGAAATGTTTTTTAAAAAACTATATTTTTCTAAAAGACGGTTTAATCACGCTTTGCGCAAATAATTTCAAATTAATTTTTAGAAATTTTAGAAACATTATTATATAAAATAAACTTAATCTTTGATTTCATATTTCCATACTTATCTTACGTTGAATTTTTTGGTTTTTCTAAAATAATTCATTTTCCAACGAATAGAGAAATATTTTGAATTTTAATAGAAAACTACATTTTTAATTAAAATAATTTATAATGTTAAATTATATTTAAAGTGGTTTTAAAGTAAAATTATTTAAATTTTATATAAATTAATACAATTTATGTAATTTAAATTATTTTCATATTGAATTTAGTTCACAAAATTTGTAAACTTTTGAAAATTTTCACTTGAACTCCCCACTCTCATATCATAGCTTTGGGATTAATTTTAAATTAAAATTTTACAATTATGTGAATTTACTTTGGAAAAAATGATTACATATTTTAAATATTTATAATTTATAATTTATAATAATTTCAACTTAATATTTGACCAAAATGAATAGTGAATCAAGCAAATATAAATTACCACAGTTAAGGAAAAATGGGTTTATCGAGGAGTTAAACTAGAATGATAAGATTGAAAATAACCTAAAATATTATATTATTTTTATTGAATAAATTAGTTATTATTTTATCCATAATGGTCTTTAAAAATGGGAATTAATTTCCACTTTTCATTAATTATATGACCCATATAATAAGTTAAGTAAAGAAAATGACAAAAAATATAATTTCTTTTCTTTTAATATCTATAATGATTTGGGGTACGGGAAAAAAATTGGTTCAGTTATACATATTATTTAAATTATAATTGAGTTTGTTTATCATAATAGTTTTTCTTTAAATTCAAATGAAGAATAAGTTACATAAAGTTCGTAAGAAATGCCAACAGAGTAATTATTTAGTTAAAAAATAAAATAAAATAACTCATACTAAAAATAATAAAAGTGAATTAAATTGGATGAATTGTTTTTTCACATTATTTTTGTATATTAATGTATAGTGTTACAAATTTTTGAAAATAATATATTGAAATTATATCATTTTCATGATATTTTTAAATTCAATTTAATTAAATAATGTAAAAATTGATATTAATTTTATTTTATGATAAATTATATTTTATAAAATAATTTAAAATAATAAAAATACTCTATTATTCTAAGTTATTTTTAAATGATAATAAATTTAAACCATATTTCATTCATTGAAAAACTGATCTTTTATAATAAATATATGAACCACTTGATTGTAAAAACTCTGTTTGCATGATTAATGTAAAAGCGGTGTTTTTTCCACATCAAATTCACTTATATGATAATTAGTTATTGAAAAATATAGGATTTGAATTTTATAAATTAGAAATAGTATTTATAAATTGTGGGTATAAATTTTCTAATAATTATTACAATAATTTTGTCTTAAAGGATAAATTTCCAATGATAGAAAACTAGTTACCGTACCAAAAAACCAAAATGTTAAAAGTAGAGAAACTTAGAAGTTACAGAACAAAATGTTTAAAACATGTTTTTATTGTGTGTTGGAGTTTTATATCAAACATATTTTCCATAAACCCCTTTAATTTATAATTTTTTATATAATTGAGGTAATATTGACCTCCCAATAGTATATACTTATGTGTATTTACAAAAAATTACACTCTTACTAAACTATAAAAGGGCACTCACTCCCCTCACTTCTCACCCTTACCAAGCCCTTGGGATCATCGATATCCTTCCCAAATTACTTTGAAACCTCACTACCATCATACTAGAAGAATTATTTTAGGCATATATCCATCCTACGAAGGATTTAGTGATAACATTCATAGGAAAACAAGGCCATTAACACCCAAAAAAATGAAAACAATGAAATATTATAAACGAAGGGGTGATAAGAAGGTATAAAAGGATTGTTTATGATAATTTAAATATTAATATGGGTATATAATATGTTCATAATTTTTTTAAAACCACTATACATGATCTTAATCATGTTTACCCAAGAGAAAGCATAAGGTAATGGGTTTCATCACAATTTCATTTCATTAAGGAATATTTTAATGTAATGCACCTAGTTTTTTATATACTATATATATAGTTCATTTGACATGTAATATAATGAATAGTTCATTATTCATGGTGTTTTAAGTATCATTTTGAATTGTTTCATCTTAAGGGATTTGACATAATTTTAACAAAATGGTTAGGGTTTTCATAACTTAATTTTCACTCATTGGGTTAAACTTATACATCATTGATAATGTCATGATAACATTTTATGCACAAGGAATTTTTATTATATTGTCTTGTATTTCCATTTTTTTTATTTAGATTTATATTTTGTATTCATAATATATTAATTAGTTTATCCTAACTTCAATATAATGATAATTTTAATAATTTATTTTACAATTTCATTCTAATTGAGATTGTTTACTCTAGAATTTCAACTGAAGGATATTATTTGATCATTTCCTAAAAACACATTTAATTTTCATTTACTTCTATTATTAATGATATTTTCAAGTAATGGTACCATTTTAAAACTATTTGGTATGTAAATTATTTATGAAATTGTTTAAATAAAATAAAACTTCATTTATCTCTTCAGTCAGAATTCTATTTTCTTCTAAAACCATGTTTTCTAAAAATGTTTTAATTTTTTCAAACATTTAAAAATGATTTATCAAATAAATGTTGACCAATTTTTACTCATAAAATAATTCAAATTATTCCTACTTATTTTTCAAAAAAATATTATTAGTATTTTGTAAAAAAGTTAGAAGAAATATTCATTTCATTTTCTAAACAAGGTACATTCCTAACCTTTTTACATTGAAAAATGATGTTATTTTTAACTTTTATGGAATTTATGGAATTAACTACCTTCTTTAATATAAATTATTCAGATAATCCTATTTATGTTTATAAGGACCATTTTAAATAATATGTTTTTAAAATTTATTTTTCATAAAAATTATTTTAAACATATTTTTCAAAATGAAATGGACATTTTTCTCCAGAATGTTTTTTATGTTAGTTTTATTTTATTTCTTTTCATAAATTAAAACATCCACTTCTTCTTAGTATAATCGGTATATGTTGATACCATATTTATTCTTTCTCATGATGGTTTTTGATTTTTTTGACCAAGGACAGTGTTAATATTAAGATCCTTGTTTCATTTTGTAGTCATTAACTTCCCCTTGAAATTTTTTCTTTTCTATGATCATTTGAAATTAAATATACTCTAAAATATATATTATTTTTCATAGATTTTCTTATTTATTAAAATTTATTTGAATTATCTATATTGTTTCTTACTTTGAAATTTATTTTATTGACTAGGGAAATATTGACCAATCTTTCTTTTTTGAAAAAGGATAGATATCATTAATGACGAAGGTCAGCAGACGTACAAGTGCAAAGCCATGAAGGAAAATTGTACATCCAGAGATGGTTAGCATCGAATGGGCCTGAGACTACAAGTTGATGGGCCGCATTGTTTCCTTAGCTTTTTGTGAAAGAGAAGGTGCAAAATGAGAAGCATTGGCGCAGTGTGAGAATTCTTCTGATGATGGGGCCAAAGGGATGATGTCCGCAGTCATTATGGTTAATAGCATCGATTGCAGTGAGTCAGTCAGACTCAATGTTGATATCAACCCACCCATGGTCCATAGCGAGCAACATTAATGAATCAATATGCATTAACCATAATGACGGTGGTTTGATGCTCGCTATGGACCATGGGTGGACCCTAGTATTATATATCGTCTCTATGCATTGGTAGGTATTATTAGATAAATCCCTTAAACTATCCTTAAATGGGTTTTCCCCTATAGTAATACTATTTTGTGAAAGGTCTTGATGGTAGAGGAATCATGTCCCTGTGAAATAAATTTCAATAATTAAGCATTTCATACATTTAGATTTCAGTTATTATTATCCTAGATATTTTCACCATGATATTATCTCTAGTAGAATTTCATTTTTAGCTTATTTATTAAATGAATTTGGTTTTTAGTTATTTACAATTCCAAAACTGATTATGATTTATCCAGTTATTTAAATATCATGTTTTCATAGTTATTTACATTACCAATTTGATTATTATTTTTGATCCATGATAGTTTATAATATATTAAGCCCATACTGAGAATCTAAGCTCACCAATTTTTTTCTGTTCTTAGGAACCCATGAAGTGTATTATGTTTTATATGTAGGGAAATTCTAGTGGGAATAATTTTATTCCTGAAATGAAAAAAATGATACTGTAATTTGTGTGTTCAAATATATTATAACACACATGTATGTATATATTTTTCCAAGAATACTAAACTATTTATTACTTAAGGATGTCATTCCTTTTATCTTATTCCAATGTAATAATTTAGGAACCGACTCTGGGTTGCTCATGTTTTGGTCACTATAAAATAATCAATAAATCTGACCACTTTAGCTCTCATAAAAAGAACCACCACATTAGATCATATCAATATGACCTCCCAATACCAGGATACCGCATCCTTAGTTACCTTTGGCTATACATCATAAAAACACTAGATCACTAAACCACCGATATGGTTTTCTATTAGTTTAACTTTTTTAATGTTTATTGGTTTCATTTTAAGTGTGATTTATTTAATCATTAAATTCATTTTAGACAGATTTTTTCGTTATTTAGAATAAATTTTCCTTTTCGATTCCTTATAATAAAGACATTAAATCCCTTACAGATACACCTCATAAGCGAAGCTTAAGTGTTATTATTTATCCTATAATTTTATCAGGTTATCTGTGGAAAGTAATGACATTATATTTTAATCATATTATAAAACACGATAAATTATACTTAAAAATAAATAATATGTATATATGAAAATTGTATTGATAACAAACATCATATAGTGAGGTAATATAAAAAGGGCATATAATATAGCACATGATCACACATAATAATATGAACCTTCATTTATAAATAAATCAACAAAAAACAATTTACTAGGGCATATGGATAAAAATAATAATGAAAAGTGATTTAAATGATTTAATAATTAATATAGAATCATATCAATAGATAAGAAATAATTATATACTCTAGTGATAATTAAATTTATTCAAGTAATAGTATAACAAATAAACATCAATATGAAATCACATCATAGAAAAAGAAACCCAATTAAACAATAAGGGGGTTGAGCCTACCTACCTCAAAAATCAAACATTATGATAATTTAGATTCATCTATTATAAATAAAATATCTAAAAATAAATAGAAAAAACTCAATGAATCGTAGAACCAAAAATATAAAACCAAAATACTAGTAGATAACTATAGACATACTAATGAAATTTTTGAACACAATGACCCAAATTTTACCACCCAAATAGTCATCCATTTAACCCAAAATCAATGAAATAACTAAATCAATCCACTAAAAAACTAACCTTCATTGAAATGGTGATCAATGAAGTGTATTAATACTTCATTACCCTCCCCTATCCATTTTAAAACAAATAACACTAGCTAAGTATGGGTTCCACTGTGTTATAGTGGAATCCAGCATGAAATCAATAATTGTTTCCACTCAAATTAGAAGAAGGGAAAAGGATGTAAGAAAATAAAAATAAATAAGGAAATTTACCTCAATTTGGTGAGACTAAGAGTCCAGAGATATAATGGATAAAAATCAGAGTTAAGGGGTAATACAAGATGATAGAGGAATACTTTCCATCAATCATGTTATCTTAAAAGTAAAACCCTAATGGGGTGTTTTTAAAATATAATCCTAAAATTCTCGATTTTACCCTCATTAAAAAAAACCCTAAAACACACAAAGTACCCAACAACCCAAAATTAGTCATGCATTAGCTCACCATGTCCTCATAATAGATTTATCAACCTATAATTATCAATATAGTTGGTATATATCTATTAACTGCTTTAATAATTACTCAGTGGAACCATAACAGTAACTTGCTGTCCACTTTATTAATCAAAATACAAAAAATGTCCACTTTAATAATCAAAATACAAAAATTCACCAATCCATGAATTTATACAATCTATTTTTTCTAATTTAAATCTTAATTGATGATAAAATAATTAAATTATAATATAGTTTGTTATAGATATCAATGACACCTCAAGTATAATTTTTTTATTTGGAAATTAGTTTGATATTTTACCCAATATATCATTCCATGGTAGATTGAATGATCCCAACTAAATTAGAATCCATAAGAAATCAGTGTGTAGTAGTTTAGGAGGAAAAAATTAAAAGATTTTTTAATAAAACAAGAGCATTGAACATAGAACAAGAATATAATGAAGAAAATATTTATAACATAGATCAAGTGGGGGTTTGGATATATAAAAAAGTGAATCATCTTTGTACACTATCAGGTAAATTGATATAGCATAACTAATGCATCCCTCAAACCATCCACCCAATGATAAGAGTACATAATAGAAAAAACATGGACCATAAAATTTAAGCCTATAGAACATGGATGATAGAATATAAATGATCACGTATCAAAGTATATAACCATTTAAATATGTTATTATGAACCCAACACCATAAAAAATATATAATCAATGGCCAATATTCCATAAAAAAGTTAACATCGCCTAAATGGACCATAAAAATTATTTACAGAACCAAACACAAAACCTAAAATCACAATATAGAACACTTATATAAAAATAAAAAATGTACACACAAATAAAGAAGGGTTTTAAATGACCATAGTAGAACTAAAAAGTGGCAATCATTTATTCTATATTGAAGTCTTTAGTAAATAGCATTACATTATAACTATTTCTACCAAAAAAAAGGTCACCATTTTGATGTATTTATTTCCAATTTCTATTTTTTTACTTATATATTACATCACTACAAGAGAAATAATTAAAAATATAAAATCATATAAAATTTAACAATGGTTTCAAAAAATCAAACAAATTTTATATTATTAGATTTTGGTATATTATATAATTTTTTTAAAGATGTGTAATACAAAACTCTAAGAAATATCCCATCAGTATACACATTACATATATTATTCTAAATTAAAATTAAATTTTAAATTGAAGTTAGTGTAATGAAATATATTATAAATTAATTTTTAAAACTTGTACAATGATTTTATTATATATATCTAACTTATATTTAATGAATAAAAAAGTTTTGAAAAAAAAACATTAATTTATCCTTCCAGACCACACCACATGTTTGATTAATGTGTAATTAATTTCTTAATGTCATAATTTTAAAAAATAATAATTTACTCTTATTTCATAATAATATTATTTCATTTCTCATATTTTTATTTTTAGATGCATGTTTTAAACATAGAAAATATTTTCAAATCTAAAAAATCTTTTTTTTTTCTGACAACACTACATGATGGACGGATTTTTGGTTTATTTTTATAGGTTAGAAATTAAATAACATCTATTGTCTTATATTTTCATTAGAATCAGAGCTTTTTATATATTTTGATCATTTAACATTTTCTTTTAATTATAATAATAATTTTATTTATATAAAATAATATTTATTAATTGATAATTCATGAAAAATAAGATTGAAATCTAATTTATTATTTCACATTAAAATGTCATCTAAAAATTTTACCATAAAATTTTATGAAAAAAATTAACTTTTCTCCATTTTGAGCATTTGATGTACATTTTTAACATGTAAAATTTCTATAATTCAAGATAATCTCATTCGATGACTCAAAATACAAATTATGATGAATTTATATATGATATTTTGCTTCATGTTAGGTTTTAATCAATGCATAATGTTTAAAAACATTATGATAAACTAAGTTCATTTTCCATGGTTTTTTCATTTATCATGTGCTTTTAAATTTGAAAATAAATTTATTTAAAAAATGAAATTTTCATATTTCTTAACACACCACATGTTAAATTGATATGTTGTTCAATAATGTTTATAAAAAATAATCAATGATAATCATCTAATAATTTCCCAATAATGAGTTATTTTACACCATTTTAGAAATTTTGAACACATGTTTAACATAAAAACACTATTAATTCCAAAAATGCACTTTCAATTATTTTGAAAACACCACACTTAATATTTTTTTTTACACATTCCAATATAAAAAAATAATCTATAATTATTTTACGTGAATTTTTTGTAAAGAAATATCTTTTTTTTTTGTTGTGATTACTTGACGCACTTTTTTACTTAGGGAAAAGTCTTTTCTAAAAACATTCTTCTAGTGATTGATATAACTCTTTTTGTGTATTTTTTGTATAGTGCATACCTATTTGATTAAACTAATCATCTATATTTTCCCAAAAATTTGATATTAACCTTAAATTTGTTTCTCCAATTTTATCACTTTACATAGATTTTTATCATTAAAATTTATTTTAAATATAAAATTTTAATTTGTTTCATCTTCACCACATTTCATTGTTGATTTATTTATAATTTATTTATATATTAAAAAAATAATCATCTGTATTTTTCCTATAAATTCATAATAATGTTTGATAATTTTATCAGTTATTATCTCCAATTGCGGTTTTTTAACTAAAAATTACATTTTATTATAAATATGTAATTTCAATACATCCCACTATAGTATATTTCATACATAAATCATGTTCAATTCAAAATTTTACAAGATATTAAATAATAATTTCCCTATAATTGTATGACAATCCAAGCTTTTTTTCTTTATTTCCTTAATTTTGTTTTCATTTATTACATTGAAAAACTTTTAAACATAAAAAATAATGTATAATCATTCTGGACACACTGTAAGACATGTTGATGTGAAATATATTCCTAAATGAAAAAAAATTAATACACTATAACATTTCTAAAATTTCATTACGATTAAAATTTTTTACCAATTTTTAACATCTGATTCATGTTTTTAACTTATATTATAGTTCTTATTCCAAAAAACACTTTTTCTATCTTACCACATCATATGTTGGATTTTATTAAAGTTCATTCTATATATCTCAAATTATTCAATCATCATTTTCCTATAATTTCATGATAAATAATGATTTTTTCTCAATATTGATCATTTGATTGTAATTTATTACCTAGAAAAAAAAATTAAATCTAAAAACACATATTCGATCATTCTGACTAAATCATATGTAAAATTTATGTTTATTTCATTCTTAAATTTTAAAAATTAATCTATGATTTTTTTTAATATAAAATCATGAATACTTAATATTTTCTTCTTGGTTTATAATGTTTCTCAAACATTTTTAATTTAAAAAAAATTATAATTCCAAAAATAATAATTTCTAGTAATTTTAATTGACCATTATAAAGGAAATCATTATTTACAATAGTATTGATAAAATTAAATAATTTATCCTTAAAAATAAAATTTATTCTATACAATAATTTAATTGAGTTACTAGAGAGTCTATGGTCGATCCCTAAATATTCTTTTGGAAATACTAAGGAAAAATAAAAAAATAGATTTGAATGATAGAGAGAGAGAAAATAATTGGGTTAAAATCAAAAGAGAGAATGTTCCAAGTTTAGTATTTTTATGGTTCATATGCTAGTAGATTAACAATTAATCTTGTTTCATTACATTGTTGGTATAATTGAATATAAGTAAACCCTTGATCATAGGCAATCTTCTTTAATTTATTAATTTTCCATTTTCATAGTGTCAACTAATCCTAGTTGATTAATTTATTAGTTGATCCAAAATCTTGTTTATGAATTTTAATCCCAATTGGTATAACAATAATTCATGAATTAGGTAAATTAGATGTATGTTTAATAATATTTCCCAATTTAATTATCAATGGTCATTATGAAAGAAAGTTAGAGTTGAAGAATTATACCGAAAATATACAACCCAATATAAATTAAAAATAAAATAAAAACATACAACTATAATAATCCCCTTAAAATAATATAATTTTAATAATGAAAACAATTAACCCCAAATTCTAGTTATGATATGGTTAGAAAGGGATAAATGAAAAGAAATCCTATGGAAATTATTGAGCAATATGTTAGTGGTGAAATACATTATACCCTGGGAATGTGACCATCTTTGAATTTATTTTTTATACATCACCCCTAGATTTTTATTTATAAGCATATATCCCCCCACCCAGGCAATAAAATCAATATTTATATGTGTTTGGGTCTTCTATGGTATCTACATGTCATTTAGACAGAGGTCCTGGTCAAAATTTGATAAAAAATGATGTTTATGGAATGTTGTTTGAATGTTTCATGATGTGATGAATGTTGTCAGACCATGAATTTTCAGGCTTGTACTCTACAACTTATAATTAATGGTCAACTTCATGGGTAATTGATTAATAGTATAAATATATTTTTTCTAGAATATTTTTATATATTTTTATTTGAATCTATTCTTTTTTGAATTTAGATTTGGAATTTTCTTGTGAAAAATTATAGAAAATATTTTTTTATAAAAATTTAATATTTTTTTTATTTTCTTCATTTGAATGTATTTTATATGTTTCTTACCATAAAATAATAAAATAATATATAATTGGAAAATAATTATAAACTAAATTACACAAAATCATTGAATTTTATATTTAAATAAATATGTATGAAATAAATTTATCAAATCCCTCCATGCCTAAACTCATGTTTTTTCTTAAGAATAAAATCTCAAAAAATTACAATGGATGATCACTCTACCATGGTTCAAAAATAAATGTTAATAATATCAATTGATTAAATAAGGAATTAAATTTTCAGGAATCTCATGTATGAATTTTCCTAGACTCGTCATTTTTCAATGAAAAAAGCCAACCATGTTTTTAACTTTTTAATTTTTAAATTTTGATTCTTTACCTATCTTCCATTCATATTTTTAAATTTATTTTCAATGTGAAATATAATTATTTTACCTAACTTTTATTTTTCACTCATCATCAGGGTAAAAAAATTAATAGATTTATTTACATAAAATTAATTGGGTTTCTTACCATAGGCTTGAAATGCATCTACTTTCTACACCTTATAGAGATAAAAACTCTAATAATAATGATGAATTCATAGTAAGGTTAAAATGAATTCATGTATTAAGGATATATGGGAAATAATATTAAAATAATTAAATCCCAAAAAATAGGTTAATATCTAGAGAATATTTCAGGATAATCAAAAAAAATATTAATAAAAATTTCTCCCATTAAAAATGACATCTCTCTTTTCTAACAACTAAAAGTTAGAAAATTAATTAATGAAGTATAATTAATGACGTACCCTATTGTATTTTTTTGTTTTTTTATATTGAGTTTTGAAAAATCTCATGTCCACCACCCACACCCAAGTGATTAAAATAGATGGTTAAGTAAATCGTTATTTTTTATCCTCTAAAACACAACTCAATTTTTTATATTTTTTTATATATTTTTTATTATTTCATCAATAATATGTGAAATAAAGTATAATATATGATAAATAATGACCATTTTAAAATAAATTACCATAAAAATACCCCCGGATTTATATATTTAAATATATAAATTCCTTCCTCCATCACTTTACCCCCCTCACATAGTTTCTTTAAAAATCATACTAATTATTTAGGGTAAGATGGGAAAGGATAAGATATGATAGTAATGTATCTCTTCCTTAATAGGGTTATTTAGGGATTCTTTGGGATTTTGAAAGATTAAATGTAAAGGTATATATCAGGGTAAAGGGATAATAAAAATATTCCACATTCATTTTAAATGTGAATTTTTACAATGATAACATCTACAAGATGAAAAAAATCAAGAAGAAATAAATCCAAAGTTTACAAAGAAATATTCTAAAGAAAATAATGATAACAAATTGTCTTAGAATATTATTTGTGAATGAGAATATAAATTTGGGGAAATCACTTGTGGAAATATACATCAAAAATAAAATCAATTAATAAAAACAATAAAAAATCAAGGAATCTAAATATAAAAAAATCCATGAAAAATAATAAATATCTCTAAATAATGGTTAATTAAATCAAAATCCACATGCTTATCTTCCCTAATTCATTCACTATTTTTTCTCCTTCATATTATTAAAAAAAATTAAATATTGCATGACAATTATCCTAAGAGGTGTTATTATCCTCATTCAATGAATGATTAAAAAATCTAAGTGTGGGGCTTGAAATTTTGAGTCACACAACCTAACATAAATGTTGAGGGTAAAGAACACTAAAAATTAAAAAAATCATATTCCCCTTTTGTCTTGATGTGCTTTGGATTATGGTTGATAATTTTGTTCCATTTCGATTCCTTATTTTTTTTTTGCTTGGACCTAAAAATTATGATTCAAATGTGAAGGTGCATACTTTTTTTCAATTAAATTCAAAAATATTTTTGGGAGAGTTCCAAATTACAAAATTTAAAATTAAAAATTTTTACAAAAAACTCAGTTTCCTGCTGAAATATCTTTTTTATAACCACTGGATATACCTTACTAATTTAACTTATGTGATGAAATATTGAAAATATTTCACCAGGTCAAGGAATAAAAATGACCTCAGATGTGACATGTCCATGTATATAGGTCACCTTACTTCTTTTTAAAATAGATTTACACTTTTTCTAGAAAGAAATTTCTCAACCTCCATTAGGCCTATCCACTAACACCTTTTCTGACTAGAAAATCCAAATTCTAGGTTTTTCACCACCCAAACCTCTAGGGATTCATAAATTTTTTATGCTTCATATTTCCACCATCATTAGTGATTCTTTCCCATAGCTTTACATTATTCATAACTTACTTATTTATCATCCTATAAAAAATGTGTGTCTAGATTTCTTTCTAGAACAAAATCTAATTTAGCATCATATCTTTTATCTATTTTAAAATCATCCTCTATCACAACATTGTTTTCCATTTCTCAGGGTATATTCAAACTAACTTTTTTCATTGCATACTCTTAGACACATATAAACACATTATATATATATCAATAAACAATCTTAAAGTATCTATAAATGGTATTATAAGAATGAGAGGATTCTACACCCCCATCGATATCAATAACCAAAATTTCATGAGGAAGATAACCTTTTACACTTTTATTATAATGTATTAAATCATTACTCATGGGTATTTCACTATTAAAACCAATAATTTAAGTGTGACTCTTATGGTCTTCAGACCCTCAAGTCCAAATATTTTGATGGTATTTTATGAAATTATTTTTACTCCCATGCCTATGTCACATAATGATTTTCCTAATTTATAAGATATTATAAAAATATTAATTGAAAAAATAATTAGGTAATGTTGCATTATGGGTGGATCATTTGACACTATTTCAAAAAAAATATCTAATGTGTGGCATCATTTGAATTTCATCAAATATTTCTTAAACATTTATTATATTGTAATGTTGGGTAGTTACTCTATAAAAAGAATATTATTTTTAAAATTGTAAAATTTTTCAATAAACATACCTATATATACACCAATCCTTTCTTATTTCACTCTCTATAGAAATGGGAAGAGTTGTTGGAATGAGGGTGGTGGTAGTAACACTATTTTTTATTCCATATCATTTCTAGATGTTTATTCTCTTCTTTAAAATGTAGGTCTTATTTTTTCTTACTCGATTATAGATGGTATATGATGATTTTTACACTTCTTAAAGTGATTAATTTAACTTCCCCATATAGTTTTTTCTCTAGGTTTCCTTGAAACACTTATCTCATCCTCCTTTAGAGTTTTTCAGTAATTTTCCCCACTTATAACTCCATATTTTGCAAGGAATCTATTTTAGTGTTTTATATTCATTAATTTTGTTAATAAATACTACACTGGTGGTTATAAATTTGGATAGTGTCTCCTCTAAAGAGTGAATTTGGCCCATGAGTGAGTGACTTAGAGGTTTTTATTGTTGGTATCCATGTTGTATTTTCTAAAAACCATCAGCTTGAAGTTGTTTTTTACTCTAACCTGTAAAGATTATTTTGGTCATTATAATATTCATATTTGTCCACATCGATATGCATACCCTGGGGGCCAGGATGATCTATCATTACATCTACTTTTCTTATCATGGATTCCATCTAGGCCACCCCCATCCATGTATTTCCACCATGTTCACCACTTGATTGGTGTTCCTTCTATTTTCCATTGAAAATTATTTTCATCCATCCCATACAAAAGGTTTTTTTCTCTCATCAGGTGATTTAATCATCAATTACCTACACGTTCTGGAACCAATGATATGCCTATTTTCCTGTGATAAACAATTATAATTTTTTTTATTAAAATCCATATTTCTATACCATGATTAGTGAATTATAGAGTCAAATATTCAAATAATTCCAATGTTATTTAAAGATATTCATCACCAAATTGGATGAAATTTAAAAAAAATGACTAGGATGTCCATGGATTTAGAACTGGGAAAGAAGTGATAAAATTAGTGCTTCACCAACTCTTCCCTGGAAGTGATGAAATTAGGTGGTGGTCTTCGAATCCATTCCATTGTGTTTTATTTTAATGATAATTGAAACAATGTTAGTATTTAAATATCAATTGAGATATTTTTTAATTGAAAAGTTTCACATATAATAATAAAAATCCATATGTGATCATTTAGATCAATGTGGAGGGTACATAAAAAATTTATTGAATTTGAGATCATTTTATTTATGAATGAATTCAACTTCAATTTATTTGAAATGACTGGAGAAACCAGGATATTAGGTTAAATTATCACACCAAAGGATCTTCCATTTTCCCTGAGTGTATACATCTCTAGAAGTCTATATAGTATACCTATAATCATATAATGTATAACTTTTCCAGTCATAACTACAACTTGGTTTGTTTTCTACATTAATATGTTTCTTTTAAACATAGGATCACATGTTAGTTCTACAAGTTTTCCTTTACCATGAGTTGTGTTGCTGTGCATGAAATTATTTTATAAAGCCACAGTATGAAAATAAGTTATATAAAATAAAGAATAAAATTGGACAATTCAAAATTAATCTAAGAAATATCCTCAACTAACCCCATCAATAAAAACAAAAATTTGACCAACCTGATTGGAATTATTATTTCTTTTTGGTTTAATTAAATTTAAAATTTTATTTTTAAAACTAAAAATTTTGGTATAAACTAGTGATTAGAGAGAATGAGATCGGGTCACAAAGGAGATTTATAAAATACATAGTGAAAATTAAATTTTTTTGATTAGATTAGATGGATAATGAGATATAAAAAATAATTCATTTGAAACAAAATAGAGAAAAAATGCAAAGATAAGTAATTTTCAAGTTCTTATTCTAGTGGAAAAACAATTAAGCCTATTTATTTATGTTGTTTCTAGAATTAAATATTAGGAAACCCTTTTCCTTTATAAATATTTTTCAAATTAATAATTTTCATTTCTCATAAGGTTAATTTCTTTTAGTGCATTAATTAATTATTTGATCCAAAACCATATCTAAGAAAAATTATCGTGATTCGTATAATGGCCGAGAATGAATTAGGTTAATTAAACATATGTATATTTATTTTTCCCAATCCAATTTACAATGTTCACGATGAATGAATGGGTAAGATATAGAATTATTTTCTAAAGATAAAACCCAAAATAAACTAAAAATAAAACAATAACAAACAACTAGAAAAATCCCCTTACAATTATATCACCTAGAACAAGAAATAATTACCCCCTCTTGCTTGTCATGGTAGCATTTTTAATGGGAAAAGGAAATAAATATAACAGAAAATGATGGAGAAAAATGGTAGTGATGAAATACTTCATTTCCTGGGGAAGAACCAATCATTAAATTCATTTTTTATCCCACCTCTACACTTTTATTTATAGTTTTAGAGATCTCCAAGAAATAAAATTATTTTTGGTATGTGGTCGGGTAAACATTGCTAGTTAAGGGCCATTTACACATAGGTCCTGGTCAGATTTTGGAAAAACATGAGGGTTCAAGAATCTCATCGACATGTTTTATTGTGTTACCATTCTTGTCACACAATGTACCTTCAGGTTTGACCTCTCATGATTTTAATTCATGGTTGGATTCAAGGGTAATTATTTGACATGAACTTCTAACTTTCCATGGTGTGAATATATCATCATGTTTTTAATCTCAATGGTCCTCATATAGGAACCATTTTTCTATACCTTCTTATATCATCTTTAATTATTATCACCTCTCACGTCATGTATAGGTGATTAATGATGTAATTGGATTTTTTCTGAAATATTTAACTTTGTGTACATTTTAATCATCAATTCCATTCCTAATACTTGGGACTTGAATAATCATATAACTTGGAGCATATTTTTCAGAATGAATTTCACCTCTTGTTAGTTTTTTAATTTCTTTAAATTTATTTCACAATTATTCTTATTCGAAATATTAAATAATTAACTAGGAAATAATAATACACTAAATTACAAAAAAAGAAGAATTTTATGTTGAAATAAATATGCAAGAAAAAAATCATCACTAGTCATAATAATTTCTGGATTTAAATGTGGTTAATTCATATATGTAAAATCTAATTTATTGGAAAATTATAAAAATTTCATCAGAATATGATCTCATATACTTGACCTTAATCAACTGACACATGTTTTGAACTTAAAAAAATTAAAATATAAAAAATGTACTCTATATTATTGTAATTTTATAAAATATTAGATTAATATTTTCTTTATTCCAATAGGATATTAATTTTTTGAGGAGTATTATACTATAATTTCCTAACAATCCAATATTCTTTTCAATATTTTTATTTTTTGACGTATTATTAACAAATAAAATAATTTTAATTCTAATAATTCACTTTTTATTATTTCAGTCAACTACATGATATATGGAATTTTATTTCATTCTAATATGTCACAAGTTTATGCATTATCATTGTTCTAAAAGTCTATACAATCCTATTTCATTTACTCAATTATGAGTTTCTAAAGAATGTTTTATTTTACAAAAGACTCTTAATTCTAAAACTACAATTTAATTCATTTAAAACTTATTTATTTCTTTATAAATTTATGGTTTGTGAATTTTTCATAAGAAATATGTATCCCCAAAATACGATGGAAGAATACATGAATTTGTAACCTATGATCAACCATATGATGAAACTATAAAATAAAATAGATATTAAATTATTCACACCTCATGGTTGGTCTTCATTTATTTTTAATTATTGACGTTAATAGGGAACTATTTTGGATTAAAATTATGCACTCATCAACATTATTATTTAATAAACAAATGGAATCAAAAAATTCATTGATACAAACTCATCCATTTTAAAAATAGTTTGTTACCACCACCTCCGTGTTTATTGAAAAAAATAAAATGACATATACATTCAACTTATCATAATTAATCGAAAAATATATTAAGTGTTATAGATCATTTCCCTTAAAAATGTTACTTCATTGAATTAATTTTAAAAAACAGTTTCAAATACTTAACCAAAATATCGCATATTTATTTTATGAAATCTATAATGTATGGTCTCATTTAAATAAATGATATTTAAATTATTTCCATTTAATTTCAATATAAATTAATCATCACATGATTTCTTACCGAGAAATGATATTATAATCAATGTAAATAATGTTTTTGAATGATAAATTATATCATTTCATGGTGAATTACATGATGTATAATAGACACCCACTCGAAAAAACCCATTACATTGTGACATTCACCATATTATCATTTTTTATTTATTTTATATATATTCAAAAATATACAACTTGTACTAAAGCCTATAGTACTTTATGTAAAACTACATAACTCTATGAATCCTTTTAAAATCATTATAATATGATTATCTTACAACCTCTCTAAAATTTTGGAAAAACACTTTGTACCAAAATTAATATTCATTTCAAAACCTACTGGATGACCCTAAGGGCCATTATAGAGTTAAAAATTAAAATAAATTCAATGATTCATTGTTATAAGAAAAAATTATCATCATGAAAAATTTCATTTACACTAATGTTACAAAGGTGTAATGCATTATAGCTAATAAACACACTTATATATCCATATTAAAATGTCCACTAAACATATATAAATATACATTTAATAAATAATCATATAATTACATCACATAGTGCAAAGTGTCCCACCACTAGACATATAATAAATCTATCTAGTGTGGGATAATTCATACATTCTTAACTCTCAAAATTAGACTTTCAAAATTAGATGATTACATCATAAATAATTCAATAAAGTTAACAAGAACATCACAAATCAATAAAATTTGAATATCCACGAATATCAACATTCTAATTTGATAGGCCTCTAATACGGCATAAGAATAGTATTAAGTTATAATGGTTCAGATGAAAGGTACGATGACATCTATAGTAAATAATAATTAATATAAGATTGAGAACCTAATTATACAACATAAAATACGAAAAAACTCAATTTTATAAACATTAATTGGTCATTCATTAGAATATTTCACACTTATCATGTCATCAGCCAACTCTATAAAACATGTGATTCTTTACTTATATAGTATCTCATTAATCTAATACCTAGATATTAAATATTACCCAAATTATTTTTCGATGATAATATATTTTTCAATGGATCTATATCAACCCAAAAGATATTTATATGACATTTTTCAAAAATTTATTAAATCATATGTAATTTATGAAGGATTTATTTAATCCATTGGTGGGAATAATATTCCTTTCCAATAGAAATTTTTTCACCATTATCACTATAGATCTCCGTTACTACAAATATTATCGGATTCACCCAATGTTTAAAAATGGAATTGTTTTTGTAAATAACTTCCTTCACACACTATAATGTAACGATGTATTTAATTTTCTTTATTATAAACATCAATATAATATTTCTTCTGTTAAGTATAATTAAGATTCATCATCCAAAATATATTATTACATTATGACGTTCTCAGATAATTATGATATAAAATTATTCTAAAATCTTTTATATAAAAAATAAATTCAGGAATCGTGAATTCAATACCCTAATATGAAAAATTATCCCAATAGTATTTTTTCTTAAATTATTTACTTTTAAAAAATAAATTTATACCTTAAAAAAGATTCAAATTTATATCCTATAAGAAAAAAAATTCATACCTTTTAAATTCATCAATATTGTTAAAAAATAACTTATACCAACAATTTCAAAATATATTCATTTAAACATATAAATAACTTTTTATTAAGCCTAATAGTCCATTATCTCTTTGAAAAAAAATTCTAATAGGTTCTTAAATCATTTGTTACAATAAACAAGATTTATATTTATCAAACAATGCATAGTATAACTATTCTAATAACCCTTTACTATGAATTCTTTAAATGTGTTTCTTGTTTATATACACAATTAGATGGTGCCAAATAAAATGGGTATTATACTTAACTACCTTTACCTTCTTATCTTAAAGGTTATATATTAGATTATCTATATAAAAAATATATAAACCATTTACCATATTCATAGTGTTATAAATAATTTCATTCATGTATATAGATAAAAATCTTATTATCAATCATGAATAAAAAAATATGTAATCTAAATAAGTTATAAGAGTAAATTTTCAATTTATTTTTGGAATAAATAATAATTTTAAAATTAACTAATTAATCCATTAGACATATAAAATTCATATATATGTACTTATATTGAAACAACTATTTCCCCATTTCTAGTATATAAATGTACTTATCATTTCATTCATTATATTTAATTTTAAAAAATTTAAACATTATAAAAAATATGTGACATGCACCTAGTATATAATACTCATGACATAAAATAAATTTTCTATAACATTCACATCCTTAGGAAAAAAATAATTCTCCTTAACAATACTTATCAAAATTATATATAAATTTACTAAACTATAGGTATAATATATAGAAAATATATACATGATTTACATGATACTTTATATAACCTTGAACAAGACATATTTATTTGGTAGGTGTACAATATTATATCATTTATATAATAACCTTATTTAATATACTCATTAAAAATCTATGACCATATAAATAAAATTTATTAGTGAGACATGATCAATATTTATTTAAATATTTCTTCTCTTTAACATTTCTCTCATTATTTAGATATTTTGGTAGAAAATCATCCCAATCATATCACATAGGCCTATTTTATAGTTTGATGGTGAACACATTTCCAATATTTTACACAACCATATCATCATGAACTGTATCGATCCAAGGAACCATATGACCCCAATCATTCTTCTTCGTATTCCAAAGACTGATTACTAATTTTAAGGGTTTATTGATATCACAGAGATACTATAACCTCTATCAAATAAGTATAAACAAAATTTTAAATAAAAACAATGTAGTCTTTATAATATGATAGGAAACATGGAAATTAAAATAGGCAACCATCCATAAAAAACCACATGATATCAAAATATAAACATACTAAAATGTCATAAATAGAATACCACAACTGTATGGTTTCCTAATGGGTCGATCATATACAAAAAAATGATATAAATCCATATAAAATAATGGATACATCTATAAAATATTAATCTAAGACTCAAATTTATCTCATATCCTTCTCTTATTTTTCTAACCTCAATAATCTAATACATATCCCTTGACCTTACCATCATATATAATAATGATGTATGTACTCTGACCAAAGGAAATGTGTAGGGTGTGAAAAATATACTCAGTATGCCACTTCCAATATTGTCCCTAAATAAATCAAGTATAAATTTGTGAATGAAGAATATGATAGAATAATAATCAATAACAATCATACATCATTGTATCATAGGGTGTTGTATAGCCTCCTGATTGAATGATCACACATACTTTGTCCAGGTCTACAATAGAATTAGAACTCCCATTATCTGATAAAAACTATAGGATAAATGGGTTATCTCACATAAAATTAATATTATAGGTTAATATATTATAAAAATAAATAAATACTATGATTTAATTAGTCATCACCACACATAATATAATAATTACTTAACAGGTTATCACCACAATAAACAATAATAATGATGAATAGGTTATCAATATAATCAATAACAATAAATGTGGATGGATAATAAATATAATCAAAAAAATAAATGTGAGTGGTTTATCATGATAACCAATAATAATATATATGATGAGATTGTCACCAATAATCACACATGTATGGGTGAACGGGTCGTCTCCATTCGTATACCAAACAAAGGTGAATGGGTTATCACCACTCAAGTTGTAATAAACATGGATAATGGTTTACTACTATAGGAATAAAATTATTCATGGTGAGTGGGTAATCACGATAATCATAACAATAACTTGATGGAATAGGTAATCAACAATATCATAATATAAATGTGGTGAAACATTTATAAACACAAACATAATCATAGTCATGATTGAATGTGTAATTACTATAGATATAATCATAAGCATGGGTGAATGGATAATCACTATAATCATAATTATAAGCATTACTAAATGAAAATCAATATAACATTAATTATAAACATTGAGGAATGGATAATCACCATAACATAAAATATAATCATTGTGAATATATAATCACTATAAACACAATCAAAATCATGGGTGAATGAATAATCACCAAAAACATAACAATTATAATGGTAATAAAAATAATCATAACAAACATCATAATAGTCAAGGTGAATGGATAATCACCCGAATTATTGATTTATCTAAACCCAAATCACTCACAGGGCTACCTTTGTCCATCACATTATATGCTTATCACACTTAGATAAATCATGACCTCACTTGGAATGGATTATTTTCCCATACTAAAAACCATATCACAAGGATCAGACAATAAGTAGTATTATATGTCAAAATATACTATAATTATGAATATTTAACTCCAGACTATCTCATATGCAGTCCAACCATCACTAATAAATGACCAAGGATATCTCAAAAGGCTCTATGACTCACATTACATTGAAGGAGACCTCTCATTGGTTCCATATCAAAATAATCACACCATCTTACCATGATTTAATGTATATGAACAACCTTTTTATTAACAAATAAGGTTTATAGGAACTATCACATGATAGATATATTGATACCAAGAGTTGTTTCAGGAGATATTGTGAGTTTGAGATATTTTTTGGGACAATAGTTGATGTTTATTAGATTTGAAATTTGAGAAGTAATGACTTCCTATGAAGTGATTTTGATGGTAGTGTTTTCTATTTTAACATCACATAAATTAAGGCAAAATAATTTTTTGCTAATGATTTATCCGAGTATATTTTTTTCTAGGTTTTTTGAATTATTTGAAGAATATAGAAGATTTATTGAGGTTGATGAGTGGAGTTTTAAGGTTTTAGAGTGATGATAACATCACCATGTCATTCACAGATTAAAAATGTGTGTGGACATAATATACAAAGAGGAAAAAAAATTGATAGAGAATAGTTATTTTGGTTAGATGTGTTATGTTCACGATATCACACTTATTCCCTAGTGCTATAAAGACTAGGTCATGGTTCACTAGAGAATATAGCACAATATGGAAATGGGGGAACCATCAGTACAATTGGCATTTCACAAGTCATTGTGGTATAAATCTATCCCTATAGGAAACGAAGATATATAAAATTCCATGTAGGTTGTCATATTGACTAAATATGAGTTAATTTCTGGTAATTAAAATTGGTGTCACCACAAAATAATCAATTCTTGGTTCCCATCTCGATAATTCCTCAATGTATTGGGAAAACGTATTCCCAATGAGAGAAACAATTGGGTATTTGTCTGAATTTTCAACGGGGAATATACACATCTTAGATAAAGTTGTTGTTAAACAAAATAATTCATGTTCAAAATGGAAATTAAAAAACATGTCAAAGTTTTATGATTTTCTAGAATAGCTTAAAATAGGTTTAAATTTGTAGGAAAAAATTGGGTATAACACATTGTTTGGGTGGTTATCGTCAAAAGAAGTTTCCAAAAATAATACAAAAATTCATTTTAAAGGTCATAGTTATAGTGTTATTCAATATTTAAGTGGATATAAGGATGTGGATAATTTTTAAATAAGGGGATACTCTACTCAATCTATAAAGTCCCTAAAACTCATAAATGGTGACACTGAGGTCATAGATGATCTAATGGTTTTAAAAAATGAGGATAAGTTGAAATTTATATAATGTTTTTGATTTGAACTTGAAAATTTAAATTTGAACTAGAACACAGGTTTTCTTCAGCTTTGTGTGAATATATTGAAGTGAGGAGAGAATTGATATGTACTTGAAACAATACACTCAAATGTTATTAATATAATAGTGATAAAGAAGACCAATATTATGAATACATAGAATAATTATAAGTAACATGTGAAATTTTAATGGAATAATAGGAATAAGAATAAACAATAAAAACATGGTGAAAATTATATCTAGTTGAATACTCTTTTTTGGTTAGAATTAAATGTTATCTCATTATAATTGTACAAGAAGAACTTACATAGTTGGGATACTTAGTGAAATATGAGTTCAAGCATATTCATTGCTCATTGTATCTCATATTTTTATTTCTTTAGGCCACATGATTATAGGGGAAACATGATTATACCAAGGATTATCCTTTATGTTTTTTGTGGTGACACTTATAAATCTTGTATGCCTTGTATATGTGTTCTTTTTGGTGGATTTAATAGGAATATAATATATAAATTTAATAGGTTCACAATTTTGTTTAATAGGGTACATAAAAATGTGTTTAAACCAATGATTCACACCCCCCATAGATACTTACAATTATCCTGTGGATTGTTTTCATTTAACTCCAATGACCTATAATCGAGGTTCTGAAAAAAAAATTTATAATGGTTTGATTATGATTGAAGTGTCTCAAATTTAACCTTCTATAAATAAAATATAAATAAATAATATTGTTCCACTTATATAACCAAGATCTTTTATGTTTATAGTTATAGATAATTAGGAAATATGATCAATAAAAACCTAAATTTTTTTCCTTTAAATGGGAATTTTTTCCACTAAATTCTGGACAATTTTTTTTTAATAATTTCTCTAAATATCCAACAAAGTTATTCAAATATAAAAATCCATAAATACGTTTAAAATTTAATAATATTATCTATAACATGAGGAAATGTAATGTTAAGAAATATGGGATCCAATGATCAGTAAAAGTAATTATCAAATAAGTATGGAAAGAATAATAAAGAAAAGACTAAATAATAATAATAATAATAATAATAATAATAATAAAATTCAATATAACTGATAACATAAGAATGTGATATATCCATGGATAAAATATATTATTCTTTATATGTTTTAGTCAAAACTAGAAAAGGAAATAAATAAATAGGGTAATTGATATAGAATATAACCATGAAATTCAAATATATAGAACTAAGAGAGAAAAATAAAGTTGACTCAGGGGTGATGAGTAATAAAGAACATAACCCTTAAAAATTACATGATGTATAAACAATATATTAACACTAGAATTTAAATGGTAAAAAATAAAACAAAACTCCAAAATAGATATATCATTTACAGTTTTATAACAAAATTTAAGTGATAGTATAAAAAAAATTTCCGTAAACCTTTTGTAATACTTTTGTAAAAATAAGGTTCATAGACACTTTAAAAATCAATTTATAGTGGTGAAAACAATACATTGAAAACTAAGTTTTAAAATAATTTTAAAAAATTAATCCTTGAAAATAAATAAGGATAAAAATATCAAATATGGAGTAGATGATAAAAATGTACATACATAGAATGTAATCTATTTATTTAAGAATATAATACATTAAAATTTATTTATAAAATAAAAAATTCATAGATCTATGAGGAATACGATTTGATATGAACAACAATAGAAATTTAAATATGAATATTTTTTAAGAGAATTTTTTATAATATAGAGAAAATATACTCATGTGTTAAATGTTACAAATGTGAATCATTTCACACTCTTGTAAAGAAAATTAAAAAAATAACCCATGTAGGAAAATATTTAAATGTTTTATATTTTTAAAATTAAAGGAAGTAAAATTTAATTTTAATTTGAATTAAACATTCTTTTAATTACATATAATATAAATCTTAAAACATTACAAATAATATATACATATAGGAGATATATTCATAGCTATAAAGAAGAGAAAATGTGAAGCCCATATATAAGAAACTATTTAGTTGAATTTTATACCAATGGGAGTTGAAATGTCTAGAATACCTATAATCCAAAGAAATAAATATTGGATACAATATAATATAATAATAGGGTGTCATAAATTAAAAATATAAGGATGATGTTCAGGAAAAAAGTTTATCACTTAGTGAAATTGAATTAAATTTATAACAAACCTATCAAATTAGGTAATGAATCGAAGTGAAAGGAATAGGGAGAGATTAAATCAAAGATAAACTAATAATAATAATAATAGATATAATATATATGAATTTAATAGGTCAGTATTGACACCATATAAAAGTAAATTTGGTTATAATAAGAAACATTCCTCAATGAATTGAAATTATAATAATGAAGTCTTACCTTAAGTACATACTTTCTTGGTGCATGCATATAACTGACTTAATAAAAAATAAATTGATTAAATACTTCATTCGTAACACTTTTTGTTTATATTTAGTTTTTTAAAGTATAATTATTGTCATGTGTCATTCATTTACTGTAAATTTGTTGCACTCGTCAAATACTTAGGGTTGTTTGATAAATTTCTCCAAAATTAATTATTTCAATTAACCAAAGATATTTAAAACAGATTTCTCATCACAAAAATTATAGAGATATATTTTAATTCTCATTAAAGTATCAAAAAAATTTATACAATTCAAAGGGTTATAAAAAATAGATTTATATTAAGAAATGTTTCATGAAATGTTTGTTTTAGGTGAAAAAACTAACAAAAAACATTTATTATTATTTTTATTAATATAACAACTAATTTATATTTAAAAAATATTAATGATTTCATAAATATTATATTTTTATTAAATATACATTTAAAACCATCCATGTTAATTTGTGACGAAAAATGAAATATGTTGTTCATGAAGGTGGTAATTTGATAACAACACAGGAGACATTTTATTTTTATAACAAATGGGGGGATAGTAGATAATTATTTTTCAATAAAAATAATAACATTTATTTATACTAATTTTACTTATTTAATTAAAATTTAATGGTTATAAAATATTTAGAGGAGGTGGGAGAAGAAAAAAATGAAAAATACTCAATTAAAAAATATCTTATTTCTTTGATATACTACTTTAGATCACTTCTAAATAATTATTATATTTTTATTTTGGTGATAGAAACCTCTAATACCTTTAAAAGTTTCATTGGGATGGGTTTTTTATAATTAACAATCTTTTCATGATGGTATGGAACATTTTTTTAATTCCTTTAATCTTCCCTTATGATGATACCTAATGGAGTCAAGGAGGTCATAATGGTGTTCAGGGATTATTTAAAAACTAGAACCCCAATAATTTGGAAAATAGACTGGGTCATATGGTTAGAAGAAATCATTCTTCCCACCCGCACAGTTTCTTCAAACAGTTTAGGAAAAGACAAAAAAGAATTGAAGACCGCATATTTCTTCTGCAACTCTGTCCCCATAGAAGCACGCACGTGAAAAAAAATTCAAAGGTTGGATAGATGGATTTTTCACAATATCCATATGGTTAAATAAACCATGCATCTTAACCATTCAAGGTATTCCATTTGACAATAAGGGGACCATGGCTTTGGCACAATTTGTCCAAACCATGCAGCCAAACCGTGTGCCCCATATTTTTATTGCTAAATTTCCAAAATTATCTTAATTATCTTTTTAACCATGTTTATCTTCTCCCCCTACTCATTATACCATATAGATTTGGTTTTCTTCTCAAGTGTCTTTCCATCAAGATCTTCTTGGTATTGAGATATCTCTCCAATATGAATTCTAAACAAAGTTCTAAATTAAGTGTTGAATAGCTAGAGGTTTTATCTAAACCCCTCTTCCTTCCATTCTAAGTTCCTCTAAGAATCTATTTTGCTATTTAGGCAAAAGATCATTTTCCCTATTTTTATGAAATTAGACCATTTCTTGAACTTCTTGCAATCTACTTCGAATCTCAAGATTCTATTGGATGAGGAGTCGTCTACATGTTACATCCCATGTAAATAAAGAACAATACATTTTCATAATTATTAATATTTTTGATATAAATATTAGTTTTAATTTAAATGGGTTTCTATATTCTATGGCATACTCAATACACAAAAACGGGTTTCTTTGAAATCTTACGTTGCAGACAAGGTTGAGTCATACTAAAGAATAATAATATAATATTATTATTTTAAATGGAAGTTAACACCTAGTCATTATAATGATGGAAATTAATAAAACTAACTAAAATATGATTATACATGTTTGTTAAATGTTTTTTACATGTATCCAATTAAAGTTAGAATCTTAAAATATTAATTAATATAATTTTAAGCATAAATACTCTAATATTCATTAAAAGGACAATTTACCACATTTTGATGGAGAACCCTCTTTAAATCTTGTTTTTTCCACTTTTATATGTTATATTTGAGAAAATAAAATTATTATTTAGAATTGGGACATCAAAATTTACTTTTAGTAATTTTTTGTTATTTTTCTAATAAAATTCATTTTTTAATGAATACTGAAAAATATTGTATTTCAATTTAAAACTGTCTTTTAATATAATTTATTTATATGGTTATGTTATCTTTTTAATTGGTTTTAAAGTTTAATTATATTATATTTGTACCATTTAATCCAATGTCAGTCATTGGAAGTAATTTCACTTTGAAATTGGACATAAACAAGTGTCAATCGTTTGATAGTTATTATTTCATAAAAACACGTTTTTTGTTTTGACAATGGGAATTAATTTTAAATTAATTAATTAAACTTTATGAATTTAATTTGGAAAAATAGTCATCGTTTTTGAATTCTAAATATCAAATATTTCTTAGGCTGAATTTTTTGTATTTTTTTGAAAAACATTAATTTTTTATGAATATTGAAAACACCGAGTAGTAGTACAAAATATGACTTTTTCATTTAAATGAAGTTTTACCACTTATTTAAATTGAATTTTGAAAATATTACATACATGTATGTGATTAGTAAGTAACATGACGTTCAATAAGATGAAAATAATTTTTGGAGAATTGTAACTTTTGACTTTTATTTACCGTGGTTAAAGGTAAATAAGGTAATTCAAGGTAAAAATATAGCATATTAATACAAAATTACCTTAAAACTTGTCCTAACCTTATTGGACGAGTCATGGATAACCATGGGAATCCTTGGGTCTATTTTGGGATCTCATGGGGCCACTTAAGATTGATAATGACACTGTATTTTAATTAACTAAAAGTAAAGGCAAAAATCACATAAACAAATATCTTTTAATAAATTAATTTTTTATATAGGGTTATATAAGTTACCTTTTATACTATAAATATTATTTGTAAAGATAAAAAAATTTCCTAAATCATGGAATTTGTTTTATAATTTTTATACATCAAATAAATAAAATCATTAATGATACAATAATTATTCAGTGCGTACATCATTGATAAATGATTTAAATAAATAATATTATAAAGATTAAAAAAATATCCAAAACACGTCCAATTAATATTGGATGATTTTATTTAGACCATGAGTCATCTTATATTAGACTTTAATATGTTTTGTAAATTTAGAAACCGAAAATCATTATATAATAAAATAATATTTTCACACTTTCTTAAAGAGCCCCTCCTCCCCCTTATAAAATTCCCTCAACTCAAACCCATTACTCACACCTCTAAAGCCCCTTGAATCATCCAAAATCTACACAAATAAGCTATAAAGATCCATCTATTACTTCTATAAGCCTTACCTTAGGCATAAGTCACTTGAAGATACCATTTTGGTTCAAACCAAATGCAGTTACCCGATTTAAGGGTAACGTCTTCTCTTAAGTTCATTTGTTTTATTTTACTTCTTCAACCCCCAAAACTCTTTTTGTTCCTTTATTTTATGAAAAAACATAATCCTAAATATACTAGTTTATTGTTATTATAAGTATTCATGCTACACTTACACACACCTCCATCTAATAGGTAAATATCATACTGTTTCAGTGGACCAAAAACTAACACCTCACGAAACGATGATTGTTGAATCTTCTTATACCACCTATTATGGTGGTCATTATGATGGGAATATATTTATATATGATATATATTATGTATATGTTTTCATTATGCTTCTGTATTTTCATTTATATCATACATTTATGGTTTCCGTTATGGGTAAACGCAATAATTTCATGTGAGGAAGTGTGGACTACCGCCCCCTCAAAGTGATATGACTTGTTCATGCCATACGTGGAACGTATAAAGTATGGATTTACTAAGATTATATATATTATATTATTCTGGAATTATAATATACATATGTATCATTATTTTTCATTATATTAAATATGAAATAGAAATGAAACTAGTGTTCATGCGTACGTACGACTTACCGTCTCCATGAACGGTGCATTTCATTTCTTACCTCCAAATGTTATGTACTATTATAAATACATGTATCTACTGGATATATATGCTATATAGGATATATAAATCATGAATATAACTCTGGATATAATGAACTTTTTACCACATGAACAACTTGTAATTATAAGAAGTCCATTTTTACTCAAATTACAAATATCGACAAAACGACCATTATTAACTCAAATGATTACATAATGTTTATAACATGGTAATAAGTGATTTAAAATGAATAATAAACTTTAAAAAGGTTCTTAATAAAGTATAAATTAACTTTAGTTTATTATTCAAAAGATTAAAGAACGAATGGGTCAAGTCGAACATGAGGTAAGGGACTTCGCCTCAATCTCCATTCATTGAGGCTAATTTTATTTTATACAAGACTTTCTTTTATATAGTGTATAAACCCCTTTGACTTTTAATTTTATTCAAAAGGAATATTTTCTCCACTAATTGTTTTACTGAACAAAAAAATAATCTTTCTTTTAACGTACATAGTGACAACGACCTTTCTTCCACCGTGAGTATTATTGGATCTTTGGATTCCTTAAGAAGGCATAGTGTTTTTAAAAGGAAAATAAATACCATATACTCTTTTAGGTATTTTGGTATTGAAAATAGTTTTGATAATGGATTTTTTATGTCAATACATTTAAATGATATATTGTTATTGAAATGTGGAAATTTTATCATTCATTTATGTTTGTTTTATGTGTTATGAATACGTTATGGTTCTTGAGAATTGTTACGTATACGGGAGGTTCTGTGATAAAATTAGGGCGGATGAGCCAGAGATATATCTCCAATGCATTGGGTAATCTGATGGAGGTAAAGGTTAATTTTTCTCCGAATATATTTAGGGAATATACTGTGATGGGTATTCCAAATGTAACTCCCTTTGTAGCAGTGAAATCTACAACGTAAGTATGTTTTGGATACCCCAAGTTACCTTTGTGATTTATGTTTTCTATCTGTGATTCATAAATCTTATGATTTCAAGAGGTTTGTTAAAGAGATTATGTTACATATGTAATGACAAACTAATGTTTTCATTCTTTGTTTTATAACCCTTATCGATATTTTTAGGCTCATCCCATGTTTTGAAATGTTTTTCACGAGACTTAAAGATTAATAGGGTCAAGGATGGGATCAAGGAAAAGTCATGCTCTCTAAAACATGGAACCAGGCATGACTCTTTTTTAAGAGTTTTTATTTTTTGAAAAAATGGTATTTTAGTAGAAGTGTATACTTTGTAACTTTTGAGATGTAACATAATAGCTATGACCTAATTCTCTACAACACTAAACCTGAAAATATCCTCAATGTGAATTATTCATTTAATTCAAAATTATGTAATGTTTTAAGGTCGGGTCCTTATAGTTGTTATCAAAGGTTGGTTTATATAACTTTAGAAGTTAGGATATTTTTAAATTAATCTCCATAAATTAATTTATGGTTATATTGAAGTGATATATCATTTTATGATTACCATGTTTCTTCACCTAAGATATTTCTGTGTTCAAAATGGTTTTTTGTAGAGGAAACATAGAAACTATGATGGGACGACATCAGGAGAAATAAAACCTTCCAAATCAGCAACCTAAGATGGTCAAAATCATAATTGAACAGTTTATTGCAGTGATGGAATAGTTGACTCAGGCAATAAATGGTGGTGATATCCATGCATGAGATCAGCCAGATCAGCCGTAGAGGAACATGTCAGTAGTGGAGCATTTCATGAGGAAATATCCCCCATCGTTTAGAGAATCATCTGAACTTGTGCTAGCTGAAAGGTGGATTAAAGCACTGGAGAAGATTTTCGATATTATGGGGGTGTTCATAACATAAAAAGGATAGTCTCTCTGTTGACCGTTTTGAAGGTGAAGTTGATTAAGGGTGGTCGGTGTTGAAAAATATCAGGGATAGTGAGGAGATTGAGGCTCTTTATTGGGACTAATTTAAAGGTATGTTTCCTAAGAAATATTTTCCTAAGTTGGTTCATCTTTGGATGGAAAATAATTCCTGGAATTTAGGAAGAAGGATGACTCAGTGGCTGCTTAGGAAGAAAAACTCACTCGACTGGCAAGGTATACTCTAAGTTTCATACGAGATCTTGATAGTAAAATAAAACATTTTTACTCTAGATTAAATCCAATGTATCGAAGGGCTTTAACTTCTCATGTGTTAAAAGGTTATGAAAAAATTATTCAATTTTTGGAGGAGGAAATAAAGTTATCTGATGATCGTGTCTTCTTTGAAAAACAATAGAATAAGAGGTCGAGGTGGTAGACAAAAGGGAAGAACTCTTCAAAAAAGTCTGATGGTAAAAAACTTAAGTTTATAATTTGTGAAAATTTTGGTAAAAATCATGTTAGGGAATGTCTTTTGAATTCTGGTAAGTGCTACTGATGTGGTAAAATGGGACATAAAGCTCATAATTTCACTGAAAAAGATTAGGGTAATGGTAAAACAAAATCTGATTTACAATTAGTAAAATGTTTTAAGTGAAATGAAATGGGTCATTATGCAAATGAGTGTCCAATGAAGAACTCAACTGAGGGAAAGTATCCAAAATATAATCCAAAAGGTGTGGTGAAATACTTTTCAAATACTTCAGTAGATGTTAGGCCATCAAATGAAGTAGTATCAGGTACATTGCTTATTTTTTCAGATTATGTCAATGTGTTGTTTGATTCAGGGTCTACTCATTCGTTCATTTCTAAGAATCATTCTAGTAAATTGGGAATTTCATATCAATATATGAATCCCGAACATATGTTAAAAACACCTGGACGAAATTTTGAGACAAAAAGAAATTATAAGAACCTTCATATCCTTGTGTGTAGAAATATTCTACCTGCAAACCTTATTTTTTTCATCTAGTAGAGTTTGATTTTATTTTGGGTATGGATTAGATTTCTATTTATCATGATAAGATTGAATGAAGAGTTAAAGAGGTTTCTTTTCAAAAATATTTTCATTTTGTGTACAAAAATTAACCCTTACTTTTGATATCATATCTAGAAGCTAAGAAAGTAGTAAAAGATGGAAATGAATGTTACCCTCCACATATTTTTGAAAACAAAGGAACTATTCAGATTAATGATTTTTTAGTGGTAAATGAGTACCTTGATGTTTTTCCAGATGAGTGGCCTGGTATTATACTTGACTGGGTAGTTGAATTTACTGTTGACTTAGTTTCTAAGGCTAAGCCAATTTCAAAACCCCCTTATCGAGTAGCTCAAATTGAACTTATAGAGTTAAAGAAGGAATTTTAGGAGTTATTAGATAAAGGTTTCATTCAACCAAGCACATCACCATGGGGTTCTCTTGTCTTGTTTGTTAAAAAGAAAGATGGTTTAATGAGACTTTTCATTGATTATAGAGTATTGAATAACATTACTATTATGAACAATTATCCTTTGCCTCATATTGATGATTTGTTTGATTAGCTCTAGGGAGCTCAGTATTTTTTGAAGATTGACTTGAGGTCGGGGTACCATCAGTTGAAAGTATTGTAAGAAGGAACTCCAAACACCGTGTTTTGTATAGATATGGCCATTATAAATTTTTAGTTTTTCCTTTTGGTTTAACTAATACACCTGCTGTATTCAGGGATCTTATGAATAAAAAATTTCGTGAGTTCTTGGATAAGTTTGTGATTGTGTTTTGAGATTTGGAAAGAGATTATGCATTCCTTATGATTCATAGTTGAAGAATGAGTTTTTATGTGAAGATCATAGTTCCACATTTTCAGTAAATCCTAAAAGTACTAAGATGTATAGAGATCTTTAAGAGTATTACTGGTGGGATGGAATGAAAATAGATATTACTAATTTTACTATGAAGTGTTTGACTTGTTAGTAGGTTAAAGCAGAGTGGCAGTTACTAAATGGAATGCTTCAGTATTTATCGGGGCCAGAGTGTAAATGGGAAAATATATCTGTAGACTTCATTATGGGATTACCGAAGACATCTCATGGTAATAATGAAATCTGGGTTATTGTTGGTCGATTGACTAAATCTAATCTCCTTCCTATTCAAGATACTCTGTCTCTAGATCATCTTTCTCTGTTGTATGTTAATTAGATAGTCAGGTTGCATGGAGTTCCCCTTCCCATTATATCTGATCGTGATATTAGGTTTACTTCTAACTTCTGGAAAGGCCTTCAGAAGTCATTGGGTACTAAATTAAATTTTAGTACAGCTTTTCATCCTCAATCAGATGGGTAGGTAGAATGAACAATTCAGACCTTAAAGGATATGCTAAATTCTTGTTCACTAGATTACCAGGGAAGTTAGGACGAATATCTTTATTTGGTTGAATTTTCATATAATAAAATTTTTCATTCCAGTATACAGATGGATCCATTTGAGGCATTTTATGGGAAGCAATGTCGAACTCCAGCTTTTTAGGATGAAGTAAGTGAAAGGAAGTTGATGGGAACAGAGTTGGAAGAAGAGATGGCAGAAAAGGTTTAGTTGATTCAGAAGCACATGAGAACAACTCAGAGTTGGCAAAAAAGTTATGCGGATAACCAGATGAGGGATCTTTCTTTTGAGTTAGGTGATCATTTCTTTTTTCACAGTTTCTACATGGAAGATTGTGATGCGTTTAGGTAAGAAGGAAATGTGGAGTTTGAGGTTCGTTAGACCTTATGAAATATAGTAGAAAGTTGGATCAATTGCATATAGAGTGGCTTTACCGCTATGTTTATCCAAGGTACACAATGTTTCTCATGTTTCAGTATTGAGGTAGTAAATACCAGACCCATCTCATATTTTGATCCCAAATATAGTTCAGTTGGAAGAGAATATCTCTTATGAGGAACAACCGGTCCAAACTCTTGACCATAGAGAGAAAGTGTTGCGGAATAAGGTAATTCATTAGGTAAAGGTTTTGTGGAAAAAACATATGGCTGAAGTGGCAACATGGGAATCTAAAAATGCTATGAGGGATAAATACCCCCACTTATTTTATAAGTGAATAAAAATTGTGAGGACGCAATTTCAAAAAGGGGGGAAGGATGTAAAATCTGAAGTAAATAAAGAATAATACATTTTCATAATTATGAATATTTGTGAATTATATATTAATTTTACTTTAAAGGGGTTTCTATGTTCTATGGTATACCCAATACGAAACAACGGGTTTTTTTTGAAATCTTACGTTGCACACAAGGCTGAGTCATACTAAAAAAATAATAATTTAATATTATTATTTTAAATGGTAGTTAACGTCTAACTATTGTAATAATGGGAATGAACAGAACTAACTAAAATATGATTATACATGTTTGTTAAATGTTTTTACATGTATCCAATAAAAGTTAGAAGCTTAAAATATGAATGAATCTAATTTTAAGCATAAATACTCTAATATTCCTTAAAAGGTCAATTTTTCACCTTTTGATAGTGAACCCTCATTGAATCTAGTATTGGACACTTTTATATGTTCTATTTGACAAAATAAAATTCTCATTTAGAATCAAGACATCAAAATTTACTTTTGGTAAATTTTTGGTATTTTTCTAATAAAATTCATTTTTTAATGAACAATGAAAAATATTATATTTTAATTCAAAACCACATTTTAATCTAATTTATTTATATGAATAGATTATCTTTTTAATTGGTTTTAAAGTTTTATTAGATTATATTTTTACCATTTAATCCAATTTTGGTCATTGGAAGTAATTTCACATTGAAATTGGACATAAACAAGTGTCAATCTTTTCATAGTTATTATTTCATAAAAACGTGATTTTTGTTTTCAAAATGGTAATTAATTATAAATTAATTAAAAAAACTTATATGTATTTAATTGGGTAAAATAGAAATCATTTTTAATTCTAAATATAAAATATGTATTAGGCTGATTTTTTTGTATTTTTCTGAAAAAAACGTAAATTTTTAATGAATAGTGAAAACCCTTAGTAGTAGTCAAAAAGCTGACTATTTCATTTAAATGAAAATTTACCACTTATGTAAATTTAATTTTTAAAATCTTACATACATGGTTGTGATTATTACGTAAAATTAGGTTTAATAAGATTAAAATAATATTTGGTGAATTGTAACTTTTGACTTTTATTTATCACGGTTAAAGGTAAATAGGGTAATTCATGGTAAAAAGAATATAATATTAATACAAAATTACCATTACACTTGTCCTAACCTTATTTGATGAGTCATGTCCATCCATGGGTATCCTTGGGTCTATTTTGGGACCACATGGAGCCACTTATGAGTGATAATGACACTTTATTTTAATTTACTTTAAGTAAAGGAAAAATGGCTTAAAAAAATATCTATTAGTAAATTAATTTTTACATAGGGTTATATAAGTTATCTTTTAGACTATAAATATTATTTGGAAATCTAAAAATATGTCCCACATCATGGTATTTTTTTTATAATTTTTAGACTTCAGATAAATAAAATTATTTATGACACAATAATGACGTAGTGTTTACTTCATTAATAAATGATTTAAATAAATAATATTATAATGATTAAAAAAATGTCCAAAACCTGTCCAATTATTATTGGATAATTTTATTTAGACCATGATTCATTTTATCTTTGACTTCAATAAGTTTTGGACCTTTATAAACCTAAATTCATAATATAATAAAATAATATATTCACACTTTCCTAAAGAGCCCCTCCTCCCCCTTATAAAAATCCCTCATCTCTAACCCATTACTCAAAACTCTCGAGCCCCTTGGATCATCCAAAATCTGCCAAAATTATCTGTCAATATCTCTCTATTCTTTATAGAAGCCTTACTTTAGGTATAAGGAACTTGGAGGAACCATTTTAGATCAAACAAAAGGGACTTACCCGATTTATCGGTAACGTCTTCTCTTACGTTCTTTTGTTTTATTTTACTTATCCAACCCCCTAAACTATTTTATTCCTTTATTTTATAAACACAACAGTATCATAAATATACTCGGTTTTTGTTATGATAAGTATTCGAACTACACTTACACACACCCCCATCTAATTTGTAATGAACATATTGTTTCTGTCAACGGAAAACTAACACCTCACGAAATGATGATTGTTCAATATTCTCCTACCACCTCTTATGGTGGCCATTATGATGGAAATGTATTTATATATGATATATATTATTTTTATATTTTCTTATGATTCATTAATTTTCATTTATAGCACACCTTTATGGTTTCCATTATGGGTAAACTCGATAATTTCATTTGAGGATGTGCAGACTACCGCCCCCTCAAAGTGATATGACTCGTTCATGCCATACGTGGAACGTATAAATGATGGATTTATAGATAATATATATATATATGATATTATACTGGAATTATAATATACCTATGTATCATTCTGTTTTCATTCCATTAAATATGAAATAGAAATGAAAGAAGCGTTCATGCGTACGTACGGCTTACCGTCTCCATGAACGGTGCATTTCATTTCTTACCTCCAAATGTTATGTACTATTATAAATACATGTATATACTAGTTATATATGATATATATGATATCTTAATCATTAATATCATTCTATATATAATGAAATTTTGACCACATGAATAACTTCTAATTATAAGAAGTCCATTTTTGACTCAAGTACCAAATATCAACAAAATGACCATTTTTAACTTAAATGATTACATATTGTTTATAACATGGTAATAAGTGATTTATAAGTAATGATAAACTTGGAAATTGTTCTTAGGAAATTAGAAATTAACTTTAGTTTATTATTCAGGATATTAAAGAATGAACGGGTCAAGTCAGACATGAGGTAAGGGACTTCATCTCAACTTTCATTCATTGAGGCATATTTTGTTATATACACAACTTTATTTAATATGGTGTATAAACCCCTTTTACTTTTACTTTTATTCAAAAATAATCTTTTATCTACTAAGAGTTTTACTAAATGAAAAAAAAAATGTTTCTTTTGACGTGCTCAGTGACAACGACCTTTCCGCCGCCGCGAGTATTATTTGATCTTTGGCTTCCTTAACAAGACGTAATGTTTTTAAAAGGAAAATAAATACCATATAATCTTTTACGTATTTTGGTATTGAAAAAGGTTCTGATAATGGAATTTTCATGTCAATATAATTAAATGATATATTCTGATTGAAATGTGGAAATGTTATCTTTCCTTTATTCTTGTTTTATGTGTTGTGAATATGTTATGGTCTTGGGGAATTGTTACATATATGGGTGGTTCTGTGATAAACCTAGGGCAGGTGAGCCCGAGATAGCTCCAATGCATTGGGTATCATGACAGAGGTAAATGTGAATGTTTCTTCTATAAGATTTAGGGAATATACTGTGATGGGTATTCCAAATGTAACTCACTACATAGATGTGAAAGCTATAATGTAAGTATGTCATGGATGCCACAAGTTACCTTTATGATTTATGTTTTCTATGTGTGATTAATAAATCTTATGATTTCATGAGGAATGTTAAAGAGATTTTGTTATGTATGTAATGACAAACTAATGTTTTCTTTCTTTGTTTTATAACCCTTACTTATATTTTTATGCTCATTCCATGTTTTGAAATGTTTTTCACATGAATTAAAGATGAATAGGGTCAAGGATTGGATCAAGTAAAAGTGATGTTGTCTAAAACATGGAACTAGACATGATTCTTTTTTAAGAGTTTTTATTTTGTGAAAAAAATGGGAACTGAGTAGAAGTGTCTACTTTGTAACTTTTGAGATGTAATGTAATAGTTATGAACTAATTCTATAAAACTATAAACTTTAAAAGATTCTCAATGTGAATTATTCATTTAATTAAAGATTTTGTAATGTTTTATGGTTGTGTCCTTATACTACATCCCTATGATAGGTGGTCCATTGTTTTCCCTAAAATATTTGGTGTTTTCCTAGCTTTACCATTATCCCATGCATCGCCATTTTATTCAAATCACCTTAAAATGGATTTCTTCATTATAAATTTATATACATGCATTTTTATACTCCTATTTGATCATTGTTATGTAAATATAGGATGCCAACCTTGATCATGAACACCACTTATGTGTGAAAGCTTGAAATTTACAATTATAATTAATTTTATTATATTTATGAAATGCATCCAATGTGTTTATATTAGATTGTAATTGAAATTTCCCATTGGTGTATGAATTTTTTCTGAAACAAAGAATCTTATAATTTCATAGAATGACTTATAAATTGAATTTACCCCTTCTTGGTGATTTCTAAATTGTTAATAGTACCTCTAAATTTCATTGGTGAACATTTTAATTGAATATATGTGTTATGAAAAAATAAATGGATTGATTATATTGAATAACGTGATTCACGATGGTTTTCTTACTTAAATGGATTAAATACATTACTTGAAAGGGTTTTAGAAGGGTCTAAAGTCCACGTACTATTGCAAATAATTTTTTTTCATTTTCAAAAAGCCGCTTTAAGGGAAGAGGGAAACCTTACATGGGTCGGAACCACCACATAGTTCAAATTCAAATTACAAAATTCAAAGACATCAATCCCATTTCAGATTCGGAGAATCACAACCCACCCGCCTATCACGGGTCTTCGCCTCCCCAACATCACCATCCTGAAGATAACCACCTGAATTCCCCTCGGCAGCAGCATCATCCTCAAAGACACAGATCATCTAACCATCGTGATGGTATCCCCAACATCAAACAGCCATGATATGACCAAGAATCATCAATAAAAAACCAAAACCAGAAGCGAGCAATCTTCAACCGATCGCATCCCAATAGACCGAATGCATCACGAACCAAAATCAACCAGTAATCACCAACCAAACTCATGAACACCACAAATCCATCATCAACACATCACGAACAATAACGACTATAAATAACGGTATCAGAAAACATCACCATAACAAGATCTCAAAGCCGCCGTAGAAAAGATCCAGTCGCTGCCATCCAAGTCGACCATCGGGGTTGCGACGAATCGCCCAAGACATGACAGATAAAAGATGGCATCACTTGAGCCCCAGATCCTAGAGCACATATTTCGACCAGCACCGTAGATCCAAAGAAACCCTATCCAAATAGAAGGAATCGGGCGGAGAGGAACCGCTGTTCAAAAGGCTGGGACGGACTCCCAGAGGACGCCGACATACTGCAACCGATAATCCACCACCACGATCCTGGAGGAAGGGCGTCGCAAAAACCCTAGGCGAGGAAGGAGGCGGAGACGAGGGGAGGAAGGTACATGCAACAGTGGTTAAGGGTTCTGTTAGGCATGATGATTCATTCTCCTTTGAATCAGGTGTTGACCATGATGTCTCACACCATTAACACAATATGGATGGTGGTAATGACGCACCACATACATTGTTTTGGGTGTTTACATGATCGTTAACTCACTATCTAAAGTGATGATCATGAATTATTACATTCATCATCATATTTGGGAAATATACTCTTCTAATTGGTCTTATAGTATCATTTTGACTAGTTGTGGATGATTAAGTTATGCCCTGGTCCAGCCAGCACCTAGTATTATAGGTAAACGAATACTTACATCCTCACATACTTAGTTCATCTAGGTTGATGAAGTATATTACTATAGTATATTTATTTTATTACTATATATATATTGACTGATCTGATGTTAATTCAAGCTTTTGTAAAACTCGGTAAAGCCGCTAGGTGTCCTTTTGGAACCAAAGTGAGATGGTATTTATTTATTCATCATTGAGGATTAATATATATAACTAGACATTATTTTTTACCTATATACACTACTTAGATAACTTCTAGACCCCTGTGGTGGTAGCCTACGAGGATTTTATCTCACACCCTACTCTTGATGCCTTTGGTACCTGAGTATATTTCTTGTCTTCTAGTATAGATGAGTGCAAGCACCCTGCTATAGATTCTTGATATTATTTACTTATAGTTGGAGCATAGGATCCAAGGACAGATCGTATTCTTGAGATTATAGTGGGGCATCTTTTTGTCTTTTTTAATTTTTATTTAGCATGTTGTATATGATTGTCCCTTATTCAACTTTTGTATATCAGTATTCCACACATTCATATATATGAAACTTCCTAGTGGATTTTGGTTATTATTCAGTTTCTAGGATATTTATTCTTCTATATTTTATTATTATATCTATCGTATTTTATTTTTTATTACAGTGGGTTACTGGACAATAATTTTGGTGTCTACTTATATAATTCTTTTTTTCTCTTTTTTATTTGTTGTATTCATTGTGTAACTCTGATATGAGGGTATAGTCTCCCCATTGTACCACTATTACACCATCACTTATAATCAGTAGCCTATGGCGTAAGGGGAGGCATGCTTGAGGCTATGTAACTCACTCACTCGGGGACTAAGGTTAGTGAACATCAGTTCTGGATAGTATAATTTTAAAATATCTTAGTTGAAATAAGAGTATTTAGTTTTGGGTTAATCCTTGTGGCGAAGGGATCCTTTATAGGTGATAGGTGAGGAATTTTTGTAAATATTATTTTCTTAACATAAAAAAAGATGTCATATTCAGTGAAAGTGGATATTAATTAACAATTATGGATTAAAAAATAATTTCTTATCAATAAATCCCTCATACACCCATTTAGAGTTGACATTAATGATATTTTGGGACATTACCTCTTGATTTAACACGTTTTCTTCATTTCAACTTATATAATGGTGACTAATTTTTCTCTTCATAACTCACTTTTATGAAAAATTTAAATTGTTGATATTAAATGTTTATTAGAAATATGTAATCAATTTTTATTTATTTAATTTCTAAAAGTGAAGATTATTAATTTTAATATAGAAATTCATTACCTGGAAAATTAGTTTTTAGAAAAAAAAAAACATAAAGTAAATTTATTCTTATTCATATCCTAGTAAAAACCATTAATTGAGTATTTATTTTATTATTTATATATATTATCCATACATTTTACAAAAAATTAATTATACAAATATGATCAATTTAACTCATTAATATAAATATTTAGAATATATATAAAAATACAACTCTTAAAAAAATAAATCTTTTTAACAGTAAATTATTTTAATCATATTGCATTAATTATTTATACATTAACCATTGAATGTATTCGAATCATCAGTATCATAAAAAGTGTATTTTTATTTAAAATAGTAATAAAAATATGTAAAAAATATCAATTTGAATATCATTTTTACATGAGGTTTTAGTATTATTGTAATTTTCTTAATGATATTTCACATTTTATTCTCATAATATATTAAGGTTTACCTTGAATTGTAAAATATACCTCATTTTATTTTAGTTCTATTTTTTATCATACAATTTATTCAAAATAGTATCTATTTAAACAAAAATATATACAAGAATCTTCTGTTGTGTTATTCTACCCCCTTAATTAAATTGTGACCTCACAGTTTTATTTTCTTTCACTGATGAAAATTGATGAGGGTATTGTTAATATTTTCCATACACATGTGATAAAAATGTATGTAAATACTTTAAAATGGTTCATTGAGATAACATAAATAATCCAAGGAATATATGTAATATCCCATGATTTCAATATATACAATTAAATTTTATTAATATTGAGTTCGATATCTTTCTTCACATACACTAAAAAGAATTTCATGATACATTAGGTAATGAAATTTATCATCTTTAAAGTATCATTATTATAAAATGAAATATACTTGTATGTTATAAAAAATAATAAAAGTATTTAAGTTATAAAATTGGTATGAAATTATATTAGAAACACTTAATGTTTTAGAATGATTTTTAAAATAAAAGAAGTTTAGTTTTTCTATTGAAAGTCAAATAAATAAGATTCATAAATTTGTTTACAGAAAATTAACTATATATTTGAATTAATAATAAAAATATCGTATTGTAATTAATTTTTGGAATTTTTTGGAATTAGGTAATTTCTAAGTAAATAGAAAAAAATATTTGTTTTGGCTAATTTTATCACAAATTATGATATTATCAAAACATAAGAATAAATTTAGTATTTAAAAAAACATCTTAAGAACAATTTTATATAATAATTTAATATATTTAATATATTATGTTTACAAACACATGATTATACTTTTCATTCATAAGCAGTATTTTATTATAAAAGTTGTTTTTATTATATTATATTTTTTTAATTGAAATAAAATTTACACTTATTTAGAAATTGAATTAGATTAAATGAAGTTAAAATTTTTATTAATAGAATATAATTTTGGTCTGAAGGTAAATCTTATATTTTTAGTAATAAATTAATTACCATGATTAATATTTAATAAACATTATTAGTGTTTAAGAGACTATTCTACAACAGCACAAATTTTTAAAAATTTACATAACCTTTAGAACTTATATAAATTCTTTATTAGGTTGTAAATTCATAATCACACGTCTCACCAAAAATAACACACCTAACTCACCTAATATAATGTTCTTCCATTCTTACCCCTTACATAACATTCTTTTTCATGGAAATTTCCCTTTTCATCACATATTAAAGGAGACATCTTCCACCCATTCTATATATAATATAAATTACATTTACCCTTTAAATTATACCCAAATTTATTATCATTTAATTCCATTACATGAAATCAATACTCTGGTCACCAAGAGATTTCCTAAATCCCCAATTTTCAAATAAACTTTCAAGAGAAAGATCAAAGTATCGATGAAGGTATCATGCCTTTCAAAACTATTATTTATTTTATTATTTATTTATTGTACCACCTATAATATCTTACATTCATGAGATTATGATAAAATACATATTAATGATACTATATTATGATATTATACTAATTTAATATTCCTTTCAAACCTTTATCCATAAACATTCAAAAAATAAAAACGTCATCATGTATATGTGAGGACTATCACCTCCATGCATCACCTATACTATTTTTCAACACTGCATTGCATGGATGGTTCAAAATATTTTTAATGTATAAAAATTATATTAGAAACATGATTATTATTTTGAAATGATAAATCATTTTACATTCTACGTCCCTCTTATTTTATGGAAAATAAAATTGTTTATTGTGTGTACCTATGGATTATTACCTCTATATATTGTGTTGAGTCAATAAGGTTTTCCTTATGAATTTTCCATTCCTTCTTGTTTTGAAAATCACAAACACCTTATCTTTAAGGAAAATTGATTCTATAAGGAAATTTGCTTCTATAAGGGAAATTGTTTTTATAAGGAAAATTGCTTTCTTAAGGAAAATCGCTTTTATAAGAAAAATTATCCTTATCATATTTTCATCCATATTTTTCTTAAGTATGAGATTCGGATTCATTTTCTCAAAATCGTTGAAACTTTGATATAAAGCATTCTGTTTTAGGATTTGGATTATGGACAAGAACTATAAGGAAGTTTCATTCCGAATTCCGGATATGAACTCTGACTAAGTTCTATTCCAAATTCAGGATACGAATTCTGAAGAAGAATTCTCATTACGAATTCTAATGAAGAAATATCATTCCGAAATCTCATTACGAATTCTGAAGAAGAATTCTCATTACGAATTCTAATGAAGAAATCTCATTCCGAAATCTCATTATGAATTCTGAAGAAGAATTCTCATTATGAATTCTAATGAAGAAATCCCATTCCGAATTCTCATTACGAATTCTGAAGAAGAATTCTCATTATGAATTCTAATGAAGAAATCCCATTTCGAATTCTCATTACAAATTCTGATGATGAATTCTCATTACGAATTCAGGTGACGAATTCTCATTCCGAATTCACCTATTAAACAGAATCTGATTATCTTTGTTTTATACACTCTGAATTTATTCACTCCGAACCTTCACTCCGAAGTTTTCATTCCGAACCTTTTTGTTAGAATTAAAACGATGTCGTACATTCTGTTACACTTGTTTTGTTATAAAACGATGTCGTCCATTTTGTTATAAACTAACCGTTGTCTAAGTGACACGTGTACAGGTCCCTCCTATCTTTAAGGAAAATATGACCGTTGGAGAAGGAGCCGACCTTACCTATAAATAAGAGCCCATTTGAAAGAGCTCAGTGCTGATTGCTGAAAAAGTGCATACATGCTGTTGAAGTGTTTTCTAGAGAGAGAGACTCTTATTAACTCTCAAAGATTCGTGCGACTCCGAATGTTGGTGATTACATTCGAGGGCTTCCGGGGATAGGAAGACAGAGGTGCCGACTACCATAAAGATCGAGGGCTTCCTTGCTGAGGAAGACAGAGGTTGCCAACTACCTTGAAGTTGAGGGCTTGTGGGGATAGCAAGACAGAGACTCCGATCTTCGTATCGAGGGCTTACCCTGGTGTGGGTAAGACATACTTTCGTGAAAGTATAAATCAAGGGACCTTTATCCAAGGTTGTTGGATACCCTTCTCTTTGGGTTAAAATACTATTATCTTGTTACTTGTAGTTTAACTACTTGTTTATATTCCGCTGCAATTTGTATCTTAAGGAAAGTATAACTTTCTTATACTTCCTTACTTACTCTGATTCATTTAGATTCTATACGCTTTAAGGTAGAATCTCATATTGTAACTTTTGTTAAGTTTCAAATTCTGGAACCATATTTCCGGAACCTACTTTTGGAATCTCTTTCCAAGTTTAGTTCGGTGTTAGAGGTGTTGTGAATTTGCCTAGTTTAACTTTGTTAAACTTAGCCTTTTTCCTTTACTTAAGGAAAACATAGTTATTCTTAACTAACTTTAAAGGTTCCAAAGGAATTTTTAAAGTATACAATTCACCCCCCCCCCCCTCTTGTATATTGAGCATCTCATATTATATTTCGATCCTACAATTGGTATCAGAGGGTTGGAAACCTCTTACTCTATACCAATCTTACATTTGGTATCAGAGCCGGTTACTGAAATACTTGTACTCACATACAAGTTTTTCTTGCTCACTTTATCCTTCCGAACTTTGTCATTCCGATTTATCCATTCCAAACTTTTCTCATTCCGAACTTTGTGATTACGATTCTGAGCTACTAACAAGTTTGTGTGCAAAGTTATTTCTAGTATGGCAGGAATTAATGTTGGATCTATTGATAATATAAATACTACAAGACCACCAATCTTTGATGGTAATGACTATGAATACTGGAGAGATCGTATGAAGACTTTTGTTATCAATACTAGAGTAGATAACTTTGTCATGCTTACTGGTGATTATAAAATTCCTGACAAGGAAGTCAGAACCTTTACTAACCAGGAAAATAAAGAATATCAACTCAACTATAAGGTACGCAATACTTTACTATGTTCAATGACCAGAAATATATATATCCAAATTTCTTCTTGTGAAGCAGCTAATTGTATATGGAAGAAGTTAGAGGTCACACACTTTGGAACTTCTAAGGTGATTGAGACTAGAAGAGCTATGCTTAGAGCTGAATATCATGGCTTCAATTTTCCTTATGGAGAACCTATCTGTAAAGTTCAACAAAGTTTTATGACTATTGTCAACAGTCTACAATCTATGGGAGAAAAGGGTTTATATGATGAAGCTCTTGTGGATAAGATAATCGACATTATGCCCAATGAGTGGGAATCCAAGAGAACAGCTATAGATGAGAACAGGAAGGTCACTCAAATTAATCTTGATGAATTATTTGGAACTCTTCTACAACATGAAACCAGAATGAAGAGAGATGCTGACAACATCAAGAAAAATAATGGAAATGGTACTGTTGCTTTTACTACAACTTCAAATCAGATGAAAGTTAAGACTCCTGAGAGAGTAACCAGATCCAAGTCTAAGAAAGTTATTTTCCAATCCGAATCTAGTGAGAGTGAAGTCTCAGAAAATGAATTAGCCAATCTTGCTCGAAGGATGAAAAAGATAGCTGGACAGAGAAACTTTCAATCCAAGTATAAGAAGAAGGACAGGAAAGATAAGAAAGATGGAGAAGTTACTTGTTATGAATGTAAAAGAGCTGGACATATTAGACCAGATTTCCCTATTCTCAAAAAGAAAGAAGGAAAGAAAAGACATTCAGACAGGAACAGGAAGAAGTATTATAAAACTAAAGATAAGAAAGTTCTGAAAGCTAATGACACCTGGAGTGCCAGTGGTGGTGACTCTTCAGATGAATCTTCTGATTATGAATCTTCAGGACAGAATAATCTTGGTCTTTTAGCCAGATTACCTATTGATAATCATTGTCTTATGGCTAAGGTACGAAATGCTGAATCATTGACCAATGTTTCTTTAAATTCTAATGATAGTAAGTATTATAACTCTTCTGATGAAGAATCATCTTCTGATGAGGAAAATACTTTACCTACTTTTGAAGAAGTCTCTAGGTTTGCTGAACTTCTTGAGATTGAGAATTCCAAACTCAATAAGAAACTTGATAAGGCAAACTCTAGGAATTCTATTCTTACTAAAGAAATATCAGATCTTTCTAAAGATCTTGATAAGAAAATGCTGATTTCGAAAGTATTTCAAAAAATCTTGAGGAAGTAAGTTCTGAGAAGAATAAACTTTCTAAAGAATTAGAAAAGGTAATTTCTAATAAAAATGTTTTCGAGCCTAACTCTAGTTCTAAAACTAATGATTTTGAGGATAAAAACTTGGTTATAAAACTCAAGTCTGAAATTTTTTCCTTAAAGAAGTGTTTATCAAACTTTACCCATGGTAAATAAAATTTTGATAAGATGTATTCTCAAATACGACCTTTAAGAAATAAATCCGGATTTGGATATACCCATGCAAAACCAGTTTTCAGTAACAATTATTTTGTTCCTCAAAGTGCCCCATTTTGCACTAAGTGTCAATGTGGTGGTCACTGGGCAAAGAATTGTTCCTTAAATAAAACTCAATCTCTAGGATTTCACAAAGCCTACTTTTCTAAGAAAATGTGGATACCTAAAAATTTATTATCTAGAAATCTCGGATCCAAACAAGTTTGGATTCCGAAAGTCTAATTTTCTTCTTGATTTCAGGATAATAAAGAAAGTACCAGCAACAATACATGGTACATGGATAGCGGATGTTCCCGGCATATGACTGGTAACAAAGGTTTTTTTTGAAAAGATTATCATAACGAAAGGAGGAAAGGTAACTTTCGGAGACAATGCTAAGGGAGAGATTGTTGGTATTGGTAATATTGTTCTTTTAGGTAAAACCTTGATTTCAAATGTTATTTTTGTTAAAGGTCTTAAGCACAACCTCATTAGCATAAGTCAGTTATGTGATGAAGGTTACCTTGTGAATTTCAGGAATGATAAGTGTTTAGTACACAATTCCAAGGAAGAATTTATTCTCTCATCCAACAGGCAAGAGAATGTTTACACCTTAAACTTAGAAGACCTAAGAAGCCAAGATTTACCCTGACTAAGTGCAATGGAAGATCACTCTTGGTTATGGCATAGAAGACTAGGACACTGTAATATAAGAAACCTATGTAAACTCTCTAAGAAGAAACTTGTTAAGGATTTACCGGAGCTTAGATTTGATTCTTCTAAAGTTTTTGATCCTTGTCAATATGGAAAGCAACATAAATCTAGTTTTAAGTCAATCGGTGAAGTCTCAACAACCGATGCATTACAGTTAGTGCACATGGATCTTTTTGGTCCAACACAAACTGGAAGTATTGGAGGCAAATATTATGTGTTTTTTCTAGTTGATGATTACACTAGATTTACTTGGGTCTATTTTCTAGCAAAGAAATCTGAAGCTTTTTCTTATTTCAAAAGTTTTAGAGCTCAAGTTAAAAATGAGAAAAACCTTCCATTGAAAACTATTCATAGTGATCATGGAGGAGAATTTCAAAATTCTGATTTTGAAACTTTTTGTAGTAAGAAAGGTATTACTCACAATTTTTCAGCACCTAGAACTCCTCAACAGAATGGTGTAGTTGAAAGAAGAAATAGAATTCTTCAAGAGATAACTAGAACCATGTTGAGTGAATATTCTATTGCTAGACATTTCTGGGCTGAAGCTGTAAGTACTGCTTGTTATACTATAAATCGAGTTTTGATTAGACCTTTTCTTAATAAAACTCCTTATGAGTTATGGAATGGTAGAAAACCAAGACTTTCCTACTTCAAGGTTTTTGGTTGCAAAGTATTCATTTTGAATACTACATATAACTTACATAAATTCGCACCAAAATCAGATGAAGGGATTTTCTTAGGTTATTCCACAACCTCTAAGGCTTATAGAGTTTTTAATAAAAATACTTGTACTGTTGAGGAAACAGTACATGTAAAATTTGATGAATCTGATCCTTTTGTTTTTAAACCATCTCAACTTACATCTTCGGATGTGTTTTCAAAAACTGATTATCAACCTTTGATAGAAGAACCTTCTGATAAGGAAATTGTTCTAGAAGATACTTCTGAGACATTTACCCCAGAAGACTTTCTAACCTATGTTGATGAACAGGTTTTACAAAACCCAAATCAGGTGTTTCTTAAGAATCATCCCAGTGATAGTATCATTGGTGATGTAAATCAACCTGTAAGGACTAGAAGTTCCTTAAGAAATGAAGTAGAACATCTAGCATTTCTTTCCCAATTAGAGCCTAAAAGAACTGATGAAGCTTTAGGTGATGATGATTGGATCAAAGCAATGAAAGATGAACTAAATGAATTCGAAAGGAATAAAGTATGGACCTTGGTTGAAAGACCTAAGGAAACTTCTGTTATTGGAGTAAAATGGGTCTTCAGAAATAAATGTGATGAAAATGGAGTCATTGTTAGAAATAAATCTATACTTGTTGCTAAAGGCTATAATAAGTAAGAAGGAATAGACTATGAAGAAACCTATGCTCCAGTAGCTAGACTTGAATCTATCCGAATTCTACTTGCCTTTGCAGCATTCTTTAATTTCAAACTTTTCCAAATGGATGTGAAATGTGCTTTTCTTAACGGTTATGTTCAAGAGGAAGTTTTTGTTGAACAACCTCCTGGCTTTGAAGATACAAAACATCCAGATCATGTTTTTAGACTTACCAAAGCTTTGTATGGCCTTAAACAAGCCCCACGAGCATGGTATGATAGACTCACTGGATTTTTGCTTCAAAATAACTATGTTAAGGGAAATGCAGATCCAACCCTTTTTATAAAGAAAGATAAGAAAAATGTTTTGATTGTTCAAATTTATGTTGATGAAATTATATTTGGTTCAACTCAGCAATCTTTGACTGACTCTTTTGCTAGTCTAATGAAATCTGAGTTTGAAATGAGTATGATGGGTGAGTTAACATTTTTCCTTGGTTTTCAAATTTCTCAAAAACCAGAAGGAACTTACATATCTCAACATAAGTATATTAAAGATCTTCTTAAAAAGTATGGTTATGACAACACTAAGAGTATAAGTACTCCCATTGGTACCTCAAACTCTTTAGATCTTGATGAAGCTGGGAAACCAGTAGATCAAACATCTTTTAGAGGTATCATAGGAAGTCTAATTTACTTAACAGCTAGTCGACCAGACTTAATGTTTTCAGTATGCTTATGTGCAAGATATCAATCCAATCCTAAGGAATCTCACTTAAAGGCAGTAAAAAGAATTTTTCGCTACCTTAAGGGAACCATGGATCTAGGATTATTTTATACTTCTGGAAATGATTTTGTTCTAAAAATCTTTTCTGATGCTGACTTTGGTGGATGTAGAATGGATAGAAAAAGTACATCCGGAACTTGTCATTTCTTAGGAGATTCATTAGTTTCTTGGTCCTGCAAGAAGAAACATTCTGTAGCACTCTCCACTGCTGAAGCTGAATATGTAGCAGCTGGAAGTTGTTGTGCACAAGTGTTGTGGATGCAACACACACTCACAGACTATGGCTTGAGTTTTACTAAAACTCAAATTTTGTGTGATAACACAAGTGCCATTGCCCTAAGTAAAAACCATGCACATCACTCCCGTGCAAAACACATAGATATTAGGCATCACTTTCTTAGGGATCACACACTAAAAGGAGATATTATTCTTCAGTTTATCGGAACGCAAGATCAACTTGATGATATATTTACAAAGTCTTTTCCTTCTGATAGATTTGAATATATTAAACAGAAGTTAGGAATGATAACTGTAAGGTAATCTTCCTTAATTAACTTTCTGTTGAAAAAGTCTCCTTACAGTAATAAACTCCTTTTCATAGGGGGAGTACATTTGATTGTTTGGTTAACAAAGTTTTTTCAAAATTTATTTTCAAACTTTTCGGAACAAAGATTTCCGGAATGGAACCTCCGGAACTACAATTTTCCAGAATGGATATTTTCGCACAGAATACTTCTGGAATGGAAGTATTCGTATTGAAAATTTCCGGAATGGAAAATTTCGTACTGGTACTTTCATAACCAGATTTTTCGTACCAAGTTTTTTTATTTAGTTTTTCGTATCGAGTTTTTCGTAGTCATCTTTATATTACCCATTACGAATAACTTTCCTAAGCTAATCTGAAAGGTATGATTTCCTTACTCAAGTTTTCCTAATCAAATTTTACTTGCTGGAATTTTCTTGTATTATGTTTTCGGATTATAGTTTTCTTAATTCTTTGTTTTAATAAAACCTCAAAAAGATCGGATTCAAGCTCTCAACCGTCAGATCTGATCGCAGCTCATTCCAACCTTTAGATCAACTATGGAATGTGAACCGTCATCTCGTTTCCTATATAAAGGTGACCTAAATTCTAGTCCCACATCGGTTTCAAGCTTTCGCGTGCTGAAGCTCTGCTCCTCTGATTTAAGGCCATTCCGGACTTCAGTCTTTTCCGTTCCGAACTTCCCAGAGAACTTCTAATCCGAATGTCTGCAGAGTTAGCATCCCAAGAAATGTCTTCAACCAAGCCTATTTCTCAGTGGTTAGTTTACAGAGAAAGGTTAGTCCATCCGAATTTCTTCAGCAACTACGATTCTATCATCTCAAAGAACATCAAGTTGAATGGATGGGAGGATGTTGCGGTATCTAAAACCGGGAATCAAGATGAAGTATATTCTGATTTGCTTGTCGAATTTTATGAATCAGTTTCTTTCTTTAAAAAAGATGATAGAGAGAAGTTTTCTTTCAAATCGTATGGAAAGACATATAAGCTTTCTTACACCAAGGCTGCAAGCTTGGTAGGATTATCTTATGAAGGTGAAGCTGAGTTTATTTCTCACGTATTGCCAGAATCTATGGGTAGTTTCAACAAGGAAAAGGCTCCGAAGATTGCAAGTCTATCTACAAACTTCTGGATTCTGGAATTATGGGTGCAAGGACTTATCGTACTGAGAAAAGGTGATAAGGACAGCTTGAAGAAAAGTGAGATCTATATCTTATATTTTCTGATAAATCTAAGGAAGTTCAACTTGATGAAGCATATTCTTCTTAATATTGAAAATTTGAAGAAGGGCAATCTGAGAGCTCAGATTATTATGTATCCAGCAATCCTCTCCAAGTTGATTGTTCGGTGTTTTGAGTCTTTAAAGGAGGCTTTCAAATCTAAGCTGAGAGTTTGCAAGATCATGCTGCTCAGTGATGGCATGCTTAAAAGAATGAATATAGCTTTTGACAAAAAGTCTGGAAAGTTTATTGATCTACCTCCTCAAGAAGAAGTGGCTCTGAAATCTGCTGATCCGGAATCATCCAAGCCAGTAAGGAAGAGAAAGCTGAAAGAAGTGGAAGAACAAGGAGAAAATCCTAAGTCTAAGGAAGTCCACTCCGCACCACCAAAGTCAAAAAAGAAAAAATCCTATCCTGACGAGATTGTTACAAAGTGGAGAGCTGACAAAGAGAAGAGGAAAGAAGGGGATCCGCAGTTCGGACTGGACCCTGCGGAAGCTAAAGCTTTGAAGGAGAAAACTTTTGATGAGCTCGAGAAACAAGCTAAGGAAAATAAGCTTAAGAAGAAGATGTCAGAAGCCGAGGCTGTTCAAGCGTTGTTGAAGTTCAACGAAATGGTTTTAGCAACAATCCCAGTTCCGAGATCTTTCTCCCTGGAATCTCTACCTGAGACTCCAGGAAGAAATCTAGTTTCTCCAGAACAAGCTTTTGCTACTAATACTGAGGAAGTAGAGCAAGTGGAACAAGTTGAAGAGGCTGCTGAAGGAAGTAGTGAGACAGGAGATGTGCTAAAACAAGTAGATGAGTACAAGGGAACTCCTTCGGAACACTTATCACTCCGGACTTCAGAAGCTGAATCTTCAAAGCTAGTTACTCCTGCAATGGAAGAAGATAAATGAGAAGAAGAAGTTGCCTATCATGGAGAAGAAGAACAACTCTTACATGATATTGCTCAGATGAAAAACGTAGAGGTTGGTGTTCAGGAAGTTGCTGATGAGGAAGATATTGTCGTTCAAGTTTCTGACAGTGAGAAGAGAAGTCCGGAACAGGTTTCAATTCCGAAATAAGATAAGGGGAAACAAATTCTTGCTGATACTCCGAGTTCAGAAAAGAGGATGAGAAAGGAAGCTGGTAGTTCTTCAAAGAGAAAGTTTGAGCTTATTGAGGAAGAAAACTCTCCAAGCAAGATTTCAGATTCGGAGTCATCCTCTCTGGGGCATGACTTTGTTGTTCAGTCTTTGAAGAAGTTGGTAGGAACCATTCTGACCTTCTCAAGTATTGATTCACGATGCCAGATGCTCCAACATGCGTTGAATCTGAAAATAGACTCTGTATCCATGGTTATGGATAAGTGCGTTGAGATTGAGGCACAGTTCAAAAACTTCTTTATTGGTTACGAAACTCATATAAGATCTTGCAAGAGGATGACAAGCTGGTCTAAGAAGACTGTGGAAGAGATGAGGCTTTTCGATGAGTTTCAAGATAATGTTAAGGATGACTTTGAAACTGAGGACAAGAAGTTTAATGAGCTGACTGCATCCTTTGAAGAAAAGTTGACAGAGGAAAAGAACTTTCGGATTGAGGAAGTGAGAGATCTGAATGGGAAGCTCAATTCCGTTTCTCAAAATTGGAAATTTGAAAGGGATCATCGGATCGATTTTGAAGAGAGGATGAAGGCTCAGGAAGAGAAGATGAAAGCTCAGGAAGAAAAGTTGAAGGCTCAGGAAGAAATAATTGAATCCCAATCTGAAAGAATAGTTGCCTTAGAGAAGCAAGCTGAAGAAGATCATAAGGACCTAAAGAAGATCAAGACTATTCTAAAGGGGCTCATGTCTAAGGAAAAAGATCCGAAATAACCCAATCCGATCTTTTTGTTGTATTTTTTTCTTGTTGTCGAAATTTCAAAGTTAATGAAAGTTGTATTTGTTGTTTCTATTATTGTCATTACTAATATCTCGGGTACTTTGCTAAGTTTTTCCATTCCCTCCAATTCTTTTTGAAAATCACAAAGGGGGAGAAGGAAAAGATCCTTAAGAAAAAAGAAGAACTCTAATAAGAGTTTATCAAAGGGGGAGAAAGAAAAATACCCAAGGAAAAATAACTCTAAATAAGAGTTTGTTAAAGGGAGAGTTTTTCTTAAAGAAGACATTCTTATCTATCACTCCGGAAATCTGAATACGATCCTTAGAGTTTCAAAGCCTAAGGAGGAGTTAGTCGTATTAGTCAATATCCTTAAAGCAAGGGAGATAAGCTTTAATATGTTTCTTTCTTCTTAGATTTTTTTTTCATAAGGATTTTTGTGCTTTCCAAAAAGGGGGAGATTGTTGAGTCAATAAGGTTTTCCTTATGACTTTTCCATTCCTTCTTGTTTTGAAAATCACAAACACCTTATCTTTAAGGAAAATTGCTTCTATAAGGAAAATTGCTTCTATAAGGGAAATTGCTTTTATAAGGAAAATTGCTTTCTTAAGGAAAATCGCTTTTATAAGAAAAATTATCCTTATCATATTTTCATCCATATTTTTCTTAAGTATGAGATTCGGATTCATTTTCTCGGAATCGTTGAAACTTTGATATACAGCATTCTGTTTTAGGATTTGGATTCTAGACAAGAACTATAAGGAAGTTTCATTCCGAATTCCGGATATGAACTCTGACTAAGTTCTATTCCAGATTCAGGATACGAATTCTGAAGAAGAATTCTCATTACGAATTCTAATGAAGAAATTTCATTCCGAAATCTCATTACGAATTCTGAAGAAGAATTCTCATTACGAATTCTAATAAAGAAATCTCATTCTGAAATCTCATTACGAATTCTGAAGAAGAATTCTCATTATGAATTCTAATGAATAAATCCCATTCCGAATTCTCATTAAGAATTCTGAAGAAGAATTCTCATTATGAATTCTAATGAAGAAATCCCATTTCGAATTCTCATTACAAATTCTGATGATGAATTCTCATTACGAATTCAGGTGACGAATTCTCATTCCGAATTCTCATTCCGAATTCACCTATTAAACAGAATCTGATTATCTTTGTTTTATACACTCTGAATTTATTCACTCTGAACCTTCACTCCGAAGTTTTCATTCCGAACCTTTTTGTTAGAATTAAAACGATGTCGTACATTCTGTTACACTTGTTTTGTTATAAAACGATGTCGTCCATTTTGTTATAAACTAACCGTTGTCTAAGTGACACGTGTACAGGTCCCTCTGATCTTTAAGGAAAATATGACCGTTGGAGAAGGAGCCGACCTTACCTATAAATAGGAGCTCATTTGAAAGAGCTCAGTGCTGATTTCTGAAAAAGTGCATACATGTTGTTGAAGTGTTTTCTAGAGATAGAGACTCTTATTAACTCTCAAAGCTTCGTGCGACTCCGAATGTTGGTGATTACATTCGAGGGCTTCCGGGGATAGGAAGACAGAGGTGCCGACTACCTTAAAGATCGAGGGCTTCCTTGCTGAGGAAGACAGAGGTTGCCAACTACCTTGAAGTTGAGGGCTTGCGGGGATAGCAAGACAGAGACTCCGATCTTCGTATCGAGGGCTTACCCTGGTGTGGGTAAGACAAACTTGCTTGAAAATATAAATCAAGGGAACTTTATCCAAGGTTGTTGGATACCCTTCTCTTTGGGTTAAAAGACTATTATCTTGTTACTTGTAGTTTAACTACTTGTTTATATTCCGCTGAAATTTGTATCTTAAGGAAAGTATAACTTTCTTATACTTCCTTACTTACTCTGATTCATTTAGATTCTATACGCTTTAAGGTAGAATCTCATATTGTAACTTTTGTTATGTTTCAAATTCCGGAACCATATTTCCGGAACCTACTTTTGGAATCTCTTTCCAAGTTTAGTTCGGTGTTAGAGGTGTTGTGAATTTTCCTAGTTTAACTTTGTTAAACTTAGCCTTTTTCCTTTACTTAAGGAAAACATAGTTATTCTTAACTAACTTTAAAGGTTCCAAAGGAATTTTTAAAGTATACAATTCACCCCCCCCCCCTCTTGTATATTGAGCATCTCATATTATATTTCGATCCTACATATTGATGTGTTTTGTTTTCCTTTATCACCTAACATGGATGAATTTTAAAGTATTTTTTATGTATAAATAAGATTTTATAAAAAAAATTGATATTCTTTATGTTTTCAAACCATTTAAAAAATAAACTGAAAATCATCGAGTAACCGACCCAAGTGGAAAAGATTTAATAAAATAAAAAATTATGATAATAAATTGACCAAAGGAAACTATTTATTGATGAAAAATATTATTATTAATGTTTTTAAAGAACTTAATTAAATTTCATAGGACATTAAGATCATGTCCAGAATGATTTCAAACATAAATTCAATGGTTCTATCTCATAACTTCCTTCTTTTAGACAAATATTCTTTTCTACACCTGATTTATTTTAAATATTTTATATAATTATAATTATCTTTTTAACATCTTGTATTATCATTATTAATGGTATTTTAACTTCAAATTAAAGTATTATTTCTTTCAGTGGGTTTTTATAAGAATATCTTTTATGAATAAGGGGTTTTTCTTTAATGATCCCCTCGTGAGACATCTTTTACTTTATGCACTAATTTAATTCTATATAGTGTATATAATTCCCAATTATTATTTTATTATGATATATAATCTATTAAAGGAATTTTATGTTCAATTTGTATCTCTTTCTCCCATAATTATTTTTATTAAGATGTTACTTAATTCACAAATTTTTCCGTAACTCAAGTTCGTTTTCCATGAGTCGTGAATTCAATTCTTGACTATGATTTTAAAAGTCTCCTTTATACTACCACTTACTATTAAATATTTTATATTTAATTTACATTGGAAGAAATTAATCCCTTTCATTAAAATTATTCTCTTTGGGGGATCAAGTTCCTTTCCAAATGTGTCACTAAAAGGATTTATCCCTAACCTAAGAACACGACTATTTTTCTTTCATATTTATTTTTACCTAAAAAATTATTTTCTATTATATTTAGAGTTATATTTATACATTTTAGAACCAATTATTAATGACAGTTTTTATCATTATCATTATGATGTGGGTTTAAATAAATTTTTTTAATAAACTTTAAACATTTTCATCATGATTCATTTTCAAAAAAAAAATTCTTCTAAAGAGATGTGATAAAATTGTTCCAATGTACCTACCTTCCCAATTTGATAAGGATATTTTTAACTGTATTGAATGTATTTATAAATTATTTAAAATAGAATATTTTTATTTTTTTCCATGTGGTTTGTTTTTGATAGAAGGAGTATTTTTTGAAGGTTTCTGTGTGAACATATGTTTCCATTGTCCTTTTATTTTTCTAAGAGCCTTCTTCTCTACATTTTCAAGTTTTCAAAAAAAAAATATGAAAATTATCATGGTTTAATAAAATATTTTTTCTAAATATTATCAAAGGAATACGTAAATTATTGTTTTTAAAGAATCTTTTTTAATGCTTCAAAGAGTGTTCTTTATCAATGTTGTATGCTTGATCAAGGGTATTTTAAAAATAATATCAACCACCTTATTTATCAAGATGGATTGTGATATTATCTTTTACATATATGGGATGATTTATCACTAAATTGTTAATTCATAATCATACACATTCATATCTAGGATTTTCTGCCAATTTCCTTCCTCTATCGAAGCTTTGTGTTACATAACATTATTGGAGTGTGTTCACTTAGATGCCAAGTACATAAATTGATAGGGGAAATTTTCACCTAAATCGTATATCAATTTATTATATGGTGTAATTGATTGCACTATTTTTTTATATTATTATTTCTTTTTCTATTTTGTTAAATTGATATACACTCCTTTTAAAATCCTTTATTTTTCAATATTATTTTAATTTAATTTTTCATTCTTTTGTATTTCACCATATTAAATTGATGTATATAAATAGTTCGAAAAATGTTTTTACACGTTTCCTTTTTAATTTTTTTATTATATTTTTAAAATATATTTTCTTATATTTTTTTGAAATATATATTTGAATACATTTATATTTTCTTTTAAAACATTATATTATGAGTATTTTTTTTAAATACATATATATATATTAGTACATATTTTATTAGTCAATGTTTTTTATAGATATTATTTTGTCTTATATATATATATATCATTACTTATATATATTCATAAAAATACCAATACTATTATATATATAAATATATATGTATTTTCTTATATATGTGTGTATATATTTATATTATGTACTGTATATATTATTCTTTGTAGATCCTCCATGGTCAGGCAACTCCACCTCAATGTGAGTGGCATCTTATTTCTTTGACCATTGCATTTCCCTCTTTTGTCCCAACATCTCATCGACTCCTTATATTGTATGACCCGCGACTTCTCCTTTTCCTCAACCTCATTCCAAGTGTTACATAACACTTAAATTGGGATAAATATTCTTTTTCCATGAAATTTATTTAAAGCACACCCGCACCCATGCAACGCCACTATCCTTTTTCCTCATCCACACCAAACCACCTTGCACATGGTATTGAATCCATCTTCTTCACCTCTGACATATAAAAACACTATTATAGTAAAGAAACAATATCATTCCCTCTAACACACACTACCATGATACCATTTTCAACTAACTTTGGTAGTTTGATAGCACACTGGCTAGAGGGTCTAGGTCTCCTTCAAGAATAGTATATACTCCCTCTAAATATTATCCTTTTCATGAACCAATACCCAATCCTACTTTGAGGGTATTCATAAATATTTCCTGGATAGATTATCTAACAACAATGTTGTTTTTTTGAATTTACCATGGATTATTTACCATGAAGATATTAAAGGCTACCATGAATATTATCCATACAATGAGTGTTGGAATTGGAACCTGAAGGTTCCCGGAACACCCTGGGAGGGGAGGGGTGAATTAGGGTGTCAAATGTTTATTCTAAAGTTACTGATCTTGTTTCTATGTTGGTATTGACCCATTAAACATATTTGATATAAAATTCTAAAAATAAAACAATTATAAGTAAAGATACAACACAAAAATGTTACTTGGTTCATCACTAAGGTCTTGTCCAAAGGAGAATAAGTAAAAAGTGGGACTGTCATAACAAAGTCCATTACACTTATCTAGTTGTAGAATATAGAAGCTCATACATATTCAAATTATTCTAGGAACACCGAATTTGCGATATTTTAGAGATATCACACCTCCTCTCACAGAACACTTTCATCAACTCCCAAAATATCACTATTTTGGGAAATGTATCACTCAGTTTAATTACTTGGAGGTCACTTCAGTAGATTTGTATTTAAGTCCTTGTCCATGACTGAAATGACACTCTTCTTGCATTGTGGTCCTAAGCTGATTCAAATGAAATTATTGTACATGTAAACTAGATATTCAAATATTTCATTCACAGAGCTCCTTCATGAAGCCCACTAAGCCTTGGTGGAATACCATATCATAACAAAACTACTTTTACCAAGATACATAACCATTGGTCAAGACAAGAGAGTTATTTTCCCAATTATCAAGAACATATTGAATACTAGATTCACAAAGCTCTTGGAATTCATGAAATCTGAGTTATTCAGCCTTTACTCCAATGAAATTCATCACAAATAATGTTGGTGTAGCCTTATATTTACAGGCATAGCCTTTCCCAATGCTCCCATGCATCCAATGAATTTTTTCTGAACCTTTGAAAACATATTCACTAATCTCATCCATATGAGATGCTCTAGTGATATTTTTCATAGTCATGGATATTATTGTCAATTCATCATGCATTCACAATTCTATACTTCTCATAGTCGTAGAGAACACTATCAACACATCACACACTCAAGAAGCTCCATACCTTCGTGATGATCAACTATTTTGAAACATAGCCTTTCCAAAATCCATGTGCATGTCGTATGTATGATTAATGGATTCCAAAAAAAACAACCTTTGATGATACTGTCCTCTTCCTCTAGATTTTGATCCAAAAAAATTGTAAACACTAGGTAACGACACCATATTCAATACTACAGTCAACTTGTACTGTAATACCACCTTCCATGAAAATCTATGATCATTAAAGTGTGGATTTATAACAAACAAAAACCTGACTCCATTTCTAATAAATAATATTCTTAGTTCCAACACAACCTACCAAATAAGAGACAACGATCCTAATAAGCCATAGTGAAGAACCTACAATTCATTATAGCTACCAACTATAAATTATCATAGAAAGTTACTTCAAGAAGTCATACACCTTTGATGATTAATTTCCACCTACATATCATGTATTGGTCCAAACTACCTACAAGTTATTTGAAACCTACCATAGATATAATGTGTACCAATCGCATGAGGTATTTCAATTTAATGTAAGATATGTATATTTTTTTTTGAGTATAAAAATATTTTTTTAACTACATGAAAAATTATTACCACATGAAATAAAAATTTTAAATTGGTTGAAATGGAATTTTAAAATTATTTCACAAGAATTACCTCATGCAGTCAGTATATTATATTTCCTAATTATAGAAAAATTTTATTTTATTATACATTTCATTTTAATGTGATTTTGATATATTTAATTACTCAAAGTTTATTAAATTTATTTTAAATATTCCAATGCTTTAAAAACATTAATATGTTATAATTAATATCTATAAATTATTTATTCAAGAAAATATAGTGATATTATTATGGAATTATTAATTTACATAATAACTATCTTATGATCTATTTCGGGTATATTTTTTATTATAAAATAGATGTAATATTTGTTGAATATTTTTTTATTATTTTATTCATGTTAATAATTTTAATTTATGTTAACAATTATTATCAGAGTGTGGTTAAGTTATTTCATTAAAAATTAAAACATCTTAAACACACATATCATAAATAAAAATTTTATGTGATTGATATATTTTCAATATGTATTATTATTTTAAAGTTTCTTAATGTGATTATCCAATGAGATTCTTCAAGATCCTTAGATTAAATGAATCGATATTATCCATTAATATTTATTCAAGAATGATTGATGACGATGAATGAGAAAATTATTGTGAGAGAATAACACAAAATTCATTCTAGAAGTGTGAGTTTTGAATTTATTTTATAATATTTATACTATGGATTCGATCATGAATAACTTCACTGATTTGACCATCCATTACTCAAGTTATCGAATATCTTGAGCTGCATTGACTATCTTCATCATCCTCTCGGTGGTTCTAAATTCTATTTATTTTTCGTTATTATAATTATTTCTATCTTATGTTGGTTCTCTAGAGTTGGTTTAAGCTTTTCTCATTCAAATTTTTTCTAATAGTTAATCCCTACCATCTAAAATTAAGGTCTGTTTATGACTCCTAAAAAACATTTAGGTGGGTTTTGACCCCTTCAAAAGTCAATTTGGGGTAGTACCACTGGGTGATCCAAAGGTACGTACATATATAATCAAGTTATCTCTCCCAATCAAAAGTGAGGAATTAGTAAATATTAACCTTCTCGCAATGTAGAGAATATTGAGGCCTGGACTGACATATTAGTGATCTATGAAACAATAAAAAATCATGTCATTTATTTCTTATCATACATTGTACAATTAACAATTTTTAACACTCTTAAAATAATATTTATTTGAATAAATTTTAGAAGGACAATTCACTCCCCCTGTAAAAATTATTATACAATAGGAACTGAAAATTGATATCATAGGATAATTCCTTTTAAATAATTAGTTATAACTATTTAATTTTCTTTTTTAACTAACCATTATCCTAAAGATAACATTCTAAGGAAAATATCCACTACTTTTTTATGAAATGTCTAGAATTTGATATATTGAATCTAATAAGACCATTGTACTTCATAGGAGGCAATTATGTTTATTGAATGGATCATATTATGGAATTTCTAAAAAATATAGGTGTTAAATTCTAGGTTATTATGTCAAATCCTTATAAACTTCCTAAAAGTAAATTTAGAAAATTTAACCGGTAATTATGCTACAAGAACTATTATAAATTAAAAAGTTATGATTTATCTATATTTTCCTCTACGTTCAAATACGTATAACCATGTTTATTAATCAAAAAAACATTTCACATCTGGAGGACTATAAAATCCACACGTCAAGGAATTTAAAAGTTATATTGAAACAAGATAGGTATTCATATATCCAATTTTGAAGAATTCAAAATGACTGGTCAATAGAGTATCAACAAGATATACAAAAGATTCACAAAATGATTAAGTTGCATGGTATAAATATGGGAGACCATGAAGAATGAATATCTCATTGAATGAATACTTTGAGATCTTCCCAAAAATGGCATTCAATTAAGGTTAAAATTGAAGAGAGTTTTTATTTCACTAAATATTCAAGGGATGAGCTGATAGGATCACTTATTTAATATGATATGGAAATGAAGAATGAAAATGATGCTAATATTGATAAAATGAATGGAACGGAATTTAAATATAACATAAATATTATTGCTAATTCCTTAAATTCTATGTTATATCAATGTTGTAAAGAATAAATTTCAAATTATACCAAAATATTATACATGTACAAGAAATGAAAAGTGAATTTAAGAGTAATATAATAAGAGATACTAAAAATGAAGATAGAAAGGGAATTAGAAGATATAAATTATTAAATATTATGTTTTGTAATTAATATTCTATGAGTGTGGGAAAAAGGGAAAAATCATGTCATACTATCTGAAAATGAAATAATATGTAAAAGATAAGAAATATAATAAAAAGATAAAAATTATAATATCATTCTAGATGGAGATGTACAGAATATTCAAACACTATGAGAGATTGTTTTGAGAGTAAAAAATAATCATTAGATTTTTCATTGTTGGAAATAATAAATTATATTGTAAACACTGGCTTTGACCACTATTCTAGTAATGAGTTTGATATTGAAAATTAAGTTAAATAACTAACTAAAAAATGAAAAGTTTAAAAGTGAAATTTTCAAAAGGAATGAACAATACAAAAAACTACAAATAGAAAATAAGAAATTTAATTAAGAGAAAAAGGTTATAGATAGTAAACTAATAAAAAAATATGAGAATTGAATAAGTAAATATTTCATGTCAAAAACTAATGATGTTTAAGATAGGTGATTTATATTATTCTGTGTTGATTAGGTAAAATTGGAATAAAAAGTAATAATCTAAATCATGAAAATAAAAAATTAATAATTATAGGAATGTGTTCAACTGTGAAAATACATTATCACCTAGATGTTTTTCAAAAAGATAATGGGAGTATTAAATGGGAAACAATTAAATTAAAAGAAAACATATATGTTTTTTCTTAAATGAAATTAACAATATGATATGATGATGGATTTCAGAAAATATAATAAAGATAATAATAGATTTGTGATTAATAAAAAAGCTCTAGATACATACAAAAATACTTATTCTAAATGCATAAAATGAAATGTTTCAACGGTTACATGTTATAGATGTAATCTGAAAGGTAATTATGAAAATGAATGTATTTAAGATTTAATCAATCACTTCACCACACCAATACTTTTATTTATTAAAATTGATCCTCCAAGTTACCCTATAATAAATGTCTTAAATCTGTATGGGTTCCTCAATGTTTTATTAATGATCTAGTGGGGCTGAAAATATATTGGGTAATAAAAAATTACCTACTTTATATTTTTTACTAAAAACCTACCTAATGAGTTGTAAAGATACATGGTATATAGACAGAAGGTCCTCCAAGCACATGAATGGTGAAATTTAAAGGTTTTTACATTTAAATAGTGTATATGTTTCCCAATTGTTATTTTATCATGAAATATATTCTATTTGGGGAATTTTAGATTTATTTTATTTCTCTTGCTCCATTAAGTTTTTTTCTTAATATGTCACTAAAGTAACAAAATTTTTCTCGACTCAAGTTATTTTTCCATGATTCATGAATTCTTTTCTTTACATTGATTTTAAAAGTCTCATTTATCATACCATTTACTTTTAAATGTTCTTGATTTTACTTCTATAAGATGAAATAAATCTCTTCCATTAAAATATTTCTCCTTGGGTGATCACTTTATCTTTCAAAATGCATCACTGAAAGGAGTTATCACCAACCTATGCATATAACACTTTTTCTTTTATACACATGTTTTACATTTCAGAAGTATATTTCTATAATGTCATAAGTCCCCCCCCCCATAATTCTCTTTACCCAATATCAAGGATGTTTTTTCATATTTTTTATGATTCAATTTTTACTAAAATCTATAATGGACTTTAAAAAATTTCCACATGATTCATTTTCAAAACATATTTTATTCTAATATAGTGGTTAAAATAATCCAATGTGCCTACTTTCCAAAAAAAATTAATATAATTTTCAACTATATTGACACACATTAAAAATGAACAAAAATATATTTTTAATTTTTTCCACATGGATCATTTTCCATATAAGGAATATATTTTACTTGTTTCAATGTATACATATCTTTCCATGGCCATTGTAATTTTCTAAAATACATCTTCTCTATGATTTAAATTTTTCAAAACAAAGATATTCATATTTTCAAAGTCAAATAAAATCTTCCTTTTTAAATACTATCAAAGGAAAATTGAAATTATAGTTTTTAGATATATTTTCAAAATACTTCTCAGAATATTATTTATCTATGTCATATGATTATTCAATGGTATTAATCAAATGATTCCATCCTCTTTCTTTATCAGTACGGGTTATGAAATTATATTCTATAACATTTGGGTGATTCATCATTTATTTTTTTATTTCATAATCATCCACTTTTATACACATAATTTTCTTCCAAATCACTTACTCTATAAATTCCATACATTACATTACATCTTTGAAGTGTGTTCATCTAGATTCCAAATATATCAATTGATTGGGGAAATTGTTATCTAAATCGTATATCCATTTATTATATGGTATAAATACCATATGCTTTATCATTTTTATTGAGTTTTATATACCAATAATTATTATTAAATCCCTTGGATACACATTTATTTTCCATGTGATTTTCATGATATATCTATTGATGGAATTATTAATTGTTATGGGGGTAACCACTTGAAAAGATATATAAAACCCATTTTATTTCCTTAGTTTTTCATGATCTGTTGAATAAAACCTTGTGACATACATATGTATAATTATCATTATGTGATGTTTGGGATCTGAATATTATAGCTCTCTAATGTATTAGGTAACGTTTATATTTCATAAGTTATCATGGCATTTGGGGAGTGGTCATAAATGACTATGGGAGTGGGTACTTGGTCTTGTGGACTATGTTATATTGACAAGACAAGGAGCCTTGACTTATGCTTATGACAACATAATTAAGTTGTATCCACATTTCTATGATTCCAAGATTTTAAAAAATGATCATTCTTGGTCAATTACTTTATGTTATAATTTCATATGTCCTAATTTCATGATCTTTATGATATGATGTTATGCTTACTAATATGTATAAGTAGTCTTGTCATTATGATTCACTTTCATTATTCCCTTAATAAACATCTGATCTCACCATATATTAGGTTTCCATTTCCATAGGTTATGTAATAAAGTGTTAAGAATAATAAGAGTTGATGAATATATTATGTTGAGATTATTCTATGAGAAATCAAGGCCTTGTTAAGGATTAATTAGTTTTTTATATACTGAAAAAGTGATTGTTTATTGAGTATACTTGATATTTAGTAGTTTATGTTGTGTACTAATTCTCTAAAACTCTAAACATAATGGTCATTAAGTTTTAAATACTATAAATATATTGTAATCATATATGTTTTTCAAACCCAATATTGTAAATAATGTGTTTTCAATACCTGATTTGGGAGCATGAATCCCTCGGGGTCACAATATCCCAAGTGAGTGTCAAACCAAAAGTGATATTAAGCACTTTTATTATGAACTCAATGAAGAGAAAATTAATACTCAACTAAACTTTTCAGGGTTATTACTGCTTGGTTCATCAAAATAAGTAGTTGACACCACATGTAGTTTTCAAATTGGGATTTCATTACTTGAACACCCCACAATCTACTTAACAAAAATTTTAGGATTTGTCTCTATTTTTAGATTTATCATTAGGGTTCCCAGTTATGTACTATAGTCTGAATTTCCAATAATATTTAAATAAAGATACTTATTTCTATATTCCAAACAGAAAATTATTGGAAACATATGCTCCTAGAAATCAACCTTAGCATTTATCCTCAAACAACATTTTTCATACACCAATCAATATATGCCTTTATCATATGTACATCAAAAAATATATTAATATTTTCCAAAATATAACAAAAATTTCATTAAAAAAATATTTTATAGAATCCTAAAGGATAAACAATACATTAATCAAGTATTATTCCTTAAACATGGTAAAAATCTCTAAATTATCATTAATCACCATGAATTCTATTCACATAAGATTTAAAATTGGATATTTATGCCTTTAAAATTTTGATTAAACATAAATTTAATAGCCTATGAAGGTATCTAAAACTCTTAAATTATATTCAAATGATAACATCCCAACCTCTGATATTATATAAACCCATATTTTATACCATTTATGATACCACAGACCTGCATTCTCAGATCTCATTCTATAAACATATTATTTTAATACTTTCTTTACACAAAATTATGTTTCCCAAACTTAAATATCCATAATTAAAATATAATAAAAAACTATTGAGTCACTTATAGACTAAATACCTTTTAGGTTTAGTGTATTATATAATATAGAAAAATATTAATTAATAAAAATTATATTTTAGAATAAAATGGGAATTTTTCCAACAAAACCAATGATTCATTATTTAACAATAAGTCCTAAAAAAGTGCCAAAAAAAATTATACACAATACATGAATCTTGAAATTTCATATATAATCCTCATATTTATAAACTTTGTAAATGTAAATAAAATAAGGTTTATCTAAACTACATAGTAAGGTGTATAGTACAACAAAATCTATCATTGAATAAAAAATGAATGGATAATATGGAAGTAATAAATAATAATAATAATAATAAATCCATATAATCGATAACATGAGAATGTGATATATCCATAGATAACATAAAAATTTCAATAATCACATGGAATAAAATAACTTATTTCATAGTGATGGAATTTATAATTTTCAACATCATAACCATATCACCAAGACTTCATACTAAGAAATCATACATAAATGAGAAAGTATGGCACTAAACACCCATTCTAGTTTCTATCATGAGAATAACCAATGCATTAAGAGGATATATAATTTTGGTCCCCACTCATCACTAATTAATTCCAATACAGTGATCATATTTATGAATCGATAAACAATAAAATAAATAACCAAAATTTCTTATTAATCAATATAAAATCATATTAAAGCTACAGGTATAAGGAATGTTATTATTTCCCAAGTAAATAGATGGAATATATTTCTTAGTAAGTACTCTAAAAACTGACATTGTGTATATTACTGTGTATATAGTTAATTTGAAAATGGGAAAAATATATATAAATATTATAAGTGATATATAATAGATTAATGAAATTAATGAATATAGACACGAAGGATTAGAATAAGGTCAAGAGATATATTATGAGAGATATAGAACATAACCTTTATGAACAAGTTTAGTTATGAACTATAAATTCATAAGATAATTTATAGGGTAATACATGAGACATAAATCCAAAATAGATTTTTCTATTAGAGTTTGAAAAGAAAATAAAAGTGACATTATATGGGGAATTTTCAAAAAAAAAATTGTAATATTATTGTAAAAACAAACTCTTAAGGCACTTTCAAAAATATATTTCACAAGGTGAAAAGGGTAAATTGGAAAAATTAATTTTAAAATATTTCAAAAAATTGAAACCATTGAAGGAATTGAATTCAAATATAAGAAATGTAGAGTATAAGACAAAAATATACTTAATAGGAATGAAATCCATTTATTTATTCATAAAAAACATTAACCTTTTTAAAACAAATCATAGAATAATGGGAAAATTATTTTTTTTGAAAAGTAAACAAAATCACATAGTAATGTTTATTAATAATTGTTTTTATAAAATCTGTAAAATTCTCTCATGCATTGAATCTAAAAAATGAGATTCCATTCCATGTTTAGTAAAGAAAGTAAAAATTGAATCGTACAGAAAAGGTAAAAAATATATCATTTTAAAACTTTTATGGGAATTAAAATATAATTAAAATGAACATAAAATTCAATTTAAATATAGATAACAATATTCATGAAATAATATAATAACATTTCCAAGGAAGATAAATATTCCCACCTATAATGAGGAGATAAGGTCAATTTCACATACAACAAATTGTTTTATTGAACAAAGATACAAAGGGAGGTTAAATATCAAGAAGACTTGTAAAACCCATAAAATAAAGAGTGGCTACAATATAATTAAATCATAAGAAAGAAAGTAATATTAGAATATTGATGTTTTGTATTAGAGGTTATGACTTATTAAAAGTAAATTAAGTGAAAAAATCGAACTTTATGACTTAGGAAATGAATTAAAGGACAAGGAATATGGAGAGATTGAAAAATAAAATCTATCAATGATAAAAATTAATTTAAGACAAAACAATTCAATTGGATAGTCTTTACACTATATAAAGTTAAATTTTTACATAATGAGAAACATGACTCGAGGAATTAAAATTGAGAAAAAGAACCCTTGCCTCATCTCCACAACTCAATCAGTGTATGATTAAAACCTCCATAATAACTGAATTACGTTTATTAAATACAATATATAGAACCTTTTATAGATATATTTAATTTTTAGGGTCTTTTTTTATTATATTTCATTCATTTTTTCTATAGATATTTCTCTAATGAGGCGCGTAGGGTAGTTCGGCCAATTACATCAAAACTTCTTAAATAAGTTGATCATGATCAAAGGAGTCGTAATATATTTCCATAATATCCATATTTATAAATATATATTTTATTTATAGTTATATAATCACAAAAATTTTATTTTTACATAAGTTTTCAAAAATAAAATCAAATTAAGAAATGTTTCTTTGTGTGCTCATTTTAGGCGGTTAAATTAAAAATAACAATTTATTATTAATATTGTTTATAAGATGACTAATTTATCCTAATATATTTTTAATTATTTTATAAATATCATATTTATTCATAAAATACACTTTTATTACTATCTATGTGTGGTGGTGATGAAAATGATATATACCATTCATGCCAGCACTAATCAAACCATAACACAAGCAACATTTTCGTTTTTAAATGGATGGGAGGATGGTAGATAATGGTTATTCCATCAATATAATTTAAAGTATATATACTAATTATACATATTTCATTATATTGGTATGGTGAAAATAGATTCATAAGAGGTGTAAAAAGAAATAAACTTGATAGAATTAGATTAAAATAATTACCCCCTCTCTTGATATCCTCTTTTAGAACCCTCCTTAAGAATTCTTATATTGGTATTTTAGTGAGACCAAATCTCTAGGATGTGGGAAATATTCTTATGGAGGGTTTCTTAAATTAAAAGGATTTATTTTTTAGGATAATTCATGTGGTCAAGGGAACCATTTTAGGGTAGAGGGGAGGAATTTTTGTAAATATAAATTCCGTAATATAAAAAAGAAGTAATATTTAAGGAAACAAAAACCAAAATTGACATATAATTATGAAAAGGTGAATTATGGTTTTTAAATTCTACATCCATCTATTTGGAGTTGATTTTTGAAGATGTTTTGTAACTTTTCCACTTTAATTAAATCTTTCACATCATTTTAATCTTTACCATGGTGACTAATTTTTACCCTGAAAACATAATTTCATGGAAAAAAAATAAAATTAACAGCATTTAATAATTTTTAACATCTAAATTAAAATATAAAATCCATTTTAATTGAAAACATTTCTAAAAATAATAAAAAATGATTTTAATACAGTCATACATAATGCGGAATTTTTTTTACACCAGTGTATTTTTTTATGAATAATGTTAATATATTTCTATTCATTTCCATGTAAAAACATTAAATTAATTTTAATATTAAATTTATATATTATAAAGACATTTAAATAAATTAATTATTCAAAATTTATTAACACAGTTAATTTCGATAATAATACATAATATATATAAACATAAATTATTTCAAAAAATGGGAATTTTAACACAAAATGATTTTAATCTCCTCTCATTTAATATTTTTCTATCAAACATTAAATTTCATCAAATAAGTGGTATCTGAACACATTAAATTATTCTTTTATTTAATAATAATAATATGTAAAATATATCATTTACCACCTTTTTATTTACATTGGTTTTTCATTTCTGGTAATATTATTTGTGATATTTGAAATTTTATTGTGATAATTGTATTAATGTTTACCTTGAATTATAAAATATACCACAGATCATATTGTTGTATTGTTTAATATTATACAATCTATTCAATATAGTATTTATTTAAAAAAAAACACAATAATCTTAGAGAGTTATATTATATGTTGTATCAAAGCTTGGTTCCCTATAAAGACTTTCAAAAGTTTAGTGTTTGAAGAAAAATTGTCCCTCTTTGATTGAAGATTTAGTTACAAAAATATTTTTCTTAGATATTAGAAAATTACAATTCAATGAACATAAAGGGGATTCCCATGTTCTATGGGAATAATTTCTATATTTGTAAGGATATGATGATTTATTATCTTTTATTTATTAGTTTAGATGTTTTAGAGGTGGAAATTGAGATATTCACTCCCCATTCTTAGAAATTTTTTATGACTGTAATAGATATTATGAATCTATGGGATGTATTCAAGCATGAAATTATATACTATCTTATTTTTAAACAAAGTGTTTCAAAATTTAAAACAAATTAATATAGATAAAGGTATAAGGGATAAATTATAAAATATCAATGATGGAAATTTCAAGGTGAAGAAACTAAATTCATATATTTTTATGTTAAAATTTAATTAACTTAAGATAGAATATGATTAAAATGTATATTACTTCATAATGTTAAATACGGTAGTGGGTATAGTTAAAACAAGGTGAAAATTTTAAAGATTCAATAGTTTTTTATGATTTTTATGAATTTTCCCGTATAGGCTTGATTCTAATGTCTCAACTCTTAAAAAACATGGTATAGTTACATTCCCAATAGATTTTTTTTATAGTATTCCGCTAAATTATTATATGATGATGGGAATTTTTTTAAAGAATAATTATAAGGATGAAAAATAAATATTTTATAACGCCTCATGGAGAGATTTGTAAAAAATAATATCATAAAGATAAAGAAGAATATTTATATTCAAAATAATACATGTATTGGAAGTTTAATAAAATTTTATCTATTATTTAAAGACTTTTGAGAAGAGGCAACACAAATTTCAAGGGGAATATTCCATTGAAATGCTTCAAGTGTGAAGCTATTAGAAATTTAATAGAATATTTTCCAAAAAAATAATAAGATGAAACGATGGATGAATATAAAATACTAATAAGATCCTCGAAGATGAAACAAAAAAATTTAAAAACATGATGGTTTTCCTTTAATGGTAAGGGAAATAATTTCTATATGTTTAAAAAGATCAATTACTTATAAATGTGTGAATCCAGTGAGATCAGTGATAAAAAATATAAATTTCGTACATCAATTGATATTATTGAAAAGCCTCTTATTTCTAAATTTTATTTTGAGTAATTAATTAGCGATGAAATATGTAATTCTATTTGGGAAAAATAAAATAATAAGGGGTTTCTATTAATGTGATAATTAAATGAGTTTCCTTTGAGTATTAAAAATTTTAAGAAGCTGATCAAATATTTGAAGATTTAGAGTCACTCTTCTATAAGAAAAGTAACTTTTTCACGTAATAAAATTACAAATTTATGAAAGATATTTTTTATATAAATAATTTTCTTGATAATAAACATTTTTCTAAATTCACCATGGATGAAAAAGTGAAGTGAAAGAAGAAGGTTTTGAACTTCATCAAAAAAACTTATTAGAGATTAAAATTAAATTGAATAAATTCATATTTAACTTTAAGATCATTGTTCATGAAGAAAAAAGAAATTATAATAAGTATGATACTCAATTTGACTAACAAAAATCAATTTCCATGAAATATATTTGTAGTGTGGGTGGAAATCCTGAATTTAAGACACATGTGAAGAAGTTAAAGTTTGTAGAAAAACAATGTTACTCTCAAAAATCATTAAATTATGTAAAAAGAGATTTGAAATGGAAAAAGTTTACAAATAATTACTCTAGAAAGGATAAAAATAAAGATAATTTTAAGATAAAGGTATTGGGAGGATATAATGATTTTTATTCAAAAAATAGTTCTTATAATGACGACCGAATTAAAGAATAATGGAAGGTGTTATCTTCTTAATATCATATTATTTTCAAAGAAAACTATGGAAATTGTTACCATTATAGAGATTTTTGGAATATTTTAAGAATTTATAGTTTTAGTAACCAATACCATAATTTTTCTATAATATTTAGGGGGTACATTTTGAGGGGGAGTCATCCTGATCGGTATAAAATAATTCAAAAGTGGATTGAAATTTATAGATAAAAGTATGGGAATATATTTCAATAAATTGAAGAAGTTTTTTGATGATGAGAACATCTATGTTTCTTTGTGGAATATTTTCTCAACATCCTATCATCCTTGTTGAGTATGATTTCCAGTACTTAGAAGTCTCAAAAAAATAAGTAAAGGGAAAATAAAAAACATTTTTTCTTAAAGTGGAGCATAATGCATTTAAGTAATAATGTCCATGGATTTTTGATAGTGGATATTCATCCCATGTGGTTGGGTATTTAATCTATTAAAGGACTATAAAAAGTGAAAGGAAGGATATGTGAACTTTCGAAATTATGGTCAGAAAAAAATTAAAGCAGTTGATTCATAATTTATTAGAAAAGAGAAGGTGGTGTCTATAAACCCCTTATATATTTATGGGTTGAAAAAAATGTTCTATAGTGTGTTGCATATTTTTTATTAATGAAATGAAGTGATTATTTGAAAATATGGGTTCCAAATGAATAATTTTAAATATAGTTTTTTGTTAATAAGAGGACAATGAATAAAAGGGAAAGTTTTTTGGTTCGTGATGTTGATAATTCACTGTATTTAGGAATGAAAGAAGAAAGTCAATTGTGACAATAATGGTTTGTACAACCCAGCCGAAATAACAAGAGTAAACTCACCCTATGAAATAATTTTCATTATTTCCCTCTGTTGAAGAGATAAAGGACATAGATGTAATCTATATTTAAAAAGAGGAATATTATTAAATCTTTATAAGAAATTATAGATTTAATTAATTCATCAATTAAAAATAACTCATTTTGGTATTTTTTGGTCTCTGAGGAATAAAATAAACGTGAGATAAGTATTTTATTTTATTTATTGATGAATTTACCCATATTAATTCAATTATACTCACAAATCATAAATACTAGGTTATGAAAAAGTTCTTATGTTTTTTAGTATATAATGAAAAGGAGTCTAGTTTTTTATTAAAGATGATCTGAATAGATCATGATGTTAAATATTCTAATGTAATATTTAAATCATATATTGAAAATCTGGGAAATCTCCATGAACTTTGTTCACTATACACACCATAACAAAATAAAGTTATAAATTAAAGAAAATAAAATTATTGGATATAGCTCGAACAATTTTGATCAAGCATGATACTTATAGTTATTTTTACAGATATGTTATTAGTTATGCAGTACATAATAAAAATAATTACTTTTATAGGCCAAATTTTTATATGTCATCATATGATATGTATTATAAAAAAAAATTTAGGTTTGGAGGAATTTACATTGATAGCACTTTACCACTGATTTTAAGACTAGTGACTATAAGAATATTTCTTTTTAGTATACCATATAAAATATTTTGACTGGAATCCATGTCTTCCTTCCCCAAGGATAATTTAGTATAAGTTTTTAGATTGAAAACCCACATATATTATTTTATGGTAAATTTGATAAGTATACTTTCACGTTAAATAAGGATATATATTGGTTGAGGGAAACATTAAAACCATGTTTTTCTAAGATAGACACATGTTTTAAATATTTTAAGTTTAATAAAGTGATAATGGATAACAATATCTACATAAAATAGGAAAAAAGGTACGTATTATTATTTTTTATGAATTATATCCCATTTTTAGAAATAATAAAAGGTTATTTTGAAATTTTTATTTTAGAAATGAAAATGTTATTTGAAATTTCCATGCTTCATGAAATGAAATATTTTATTGAATTATAAATTTCATAAGATAAAGATCATATATTTAATTCCCAAGAAAAGTATGCTTCGAAACATGCAAATAATTTTGTTATGGAGGAATAAAGACTAGTTTTAAATTAAATTTTACTAGGATCCAAAATTTTCAAGAATAATAATGGGAACTAATTTAATCCTAGGTAATTTCAAGAAACTAATTTGGAGTATATCATACTCGATAGCTTCAAGACAAGATGAGGTCTATATTCTCACCCTTTGTGATATATTTCAATGTACACAAAAAATGACATATATTATGATGGGGGAATGAATTTATATGTATATAAAGGGATAATAAATTATTTGTTTAAGTCTAATAGCAAGGTAAGGCTTGGTCTGTTTGATTAAATAAATATATATTTCATAGTTATTATTGATGATAGAAGTTTTACATCTAAAGAATTATTCTTTTTAGAAAATTAGAGTGTATATATTCATGAAAATAAGTAGACATTTGTGTTCTTGAATGAAAACATGGTTGGAAGATCTTAAGAAATAAGGGAAGTTTCCACTACATTGGGGCTGTGATATTCAAAGTGATATTAATTAATCAAGTAATCCATTTTGATATTAAATATTTAATCAAATTTATATCAAATATCACTTCATCAAAGATCTTGTCGAAAGAAATAAGTAGAAGATGGAATTTTTTTCCCACCCCAGATAAAATAGGTAATGTGTTCACTAAACTATTTTTAATGATGTTTTTCAAAAATTGAGGTTGTTTATGGGAGTTTAACCTCATTCTAGTTAGGGATAAGTTATTTTTATTACATACCCTATATTATCTAATTAATTGGATATTATAGTCAATGGGATATAAAAATGGAAATATAAATATCCTTAATTTTTCTAATTTATACATTTATAAATGAAGATAAAACTATTTTAGAGAGTATCTATTTATATGTGTTTTACCAAATAGGGAGTGATATTTAATTTTAGTTAAAAATTTATTATGATATTGTTTTTAAAAAGAGTAAGTTATGATTATAGCATGTGAGTGTGAGATTTTGGTGGGTTTTTTTAACTGTTCTAACAATTTTTTATGAGAATGAATAAAAAACATGATTTTAACTTCCTTAGTTTAAAAGAAGTGTAATTTAGACCTTATGAGGGTTTAAATCGTCTTCTGAATGTATTTGTGCTATATTTTGGCTAAAAATGTTTTTGGGAATTTTCGGATAAACTATGGATAAGTCCACTTTTTGGTTTTGGTTGTTTAAATCCATGAACTCACCTGTCTGAAACAGACTAATTAAAATTCCCACTACTAGGCATGATCTTGATCTTGTAGTGTTATGAGTTATCCTATAGACTAAGGCCATAGTAGACTCACCAAGCCCTTGTTTAAGTCTTGGTGAGTCCAAAATGTGTAGGGGTTTTATATTATGACATATTTTCTATATGAGGGGATATATCCTAAGAGTAGTATGATTAAGGCCACCACAGGCATTGTGGGAATCCCAATGTTGTGGTTGCAGGTGTTTAAAATTTATAAAATGAATGTAATATCCACTGATCCTTGTAGGTTCTGAGAATTTCAAAAAGTAAATATCTGGGATATTTCTCGAATGATGTTTAATTTGTAGGTTTGTTGATGAAGTTATAACCAATTTTAATTATTACTCTCTTGAGTATTTTTTTATAACCCTTTTCATTTTGTATTGTAATTAGTTATGGGGACCCTTGGCATGTAGGTTTGATATGATTTGTTTTCAAGGGAAATATCATAATTGACACTTATAAAATCTTGATGTTGACATTTTCATCTTTGGGTTTGTAATATCCTTACCATATAGATTCATTGTATATGATTTTTTTATGATATGATGGTATGTTCTTGTTTGCATTGAGAATCATTCTTGAGTTTTATCACATATGTGAGTGTGTAGAATGTGAGACCCATATTTGGTGTCAATCACATGTTTTTGAATTTGTAACATGCGATACTTGTGATTTATTTTTATTAGATGTGTTCGTGCATTTATGGATATTGATACTCATTCATGATGTGTTATGATTGGTATTATCTTAGTTGTAAGTTCCTATGATAGTGATTTCCAAAAATGGGGTGAATTTTAAATGTACTGAGTAGTGTGAAGAGGAATTCTTTGAGAAAAAGAGGAGATCACCAACAACTCAAATCCTAATATTTATAGAACCTATAATTGATTATAGATTTTATAGAATAGGGTAGTTCTTGGTTTGGGATATTTGTTAATACAAAGGAATTACGTACTTTTTAATGGGTCTCACCATCCACAACAAAATTAGTGGAACTACCCCACCCAATAATTTTAGTTGGAATTTAAGGTCAACACTTTTAGGTATTGGGATAATTATCACTTTAGTGATAGATTTTTCATATACACAGAAAATAAGAGCTTACATTTCATCTTATCTCTATGATACATTAATATAAAATTTAGGTCTTGGGGGAGTATCTGTAGATATATGACTTTGAGATAAATAATTCTATGAGGAAATGTAATTTAATTGTAGATGATCATAGTAGAAAAACACATGATCCTAGATAGAGGCCTTTAATGGAGAAATAGTGGATGATTTGATTATAGGATGAATGGTTAGTGGATGCATCTAAGTACCAATGGGTGATGAGTTATACTTCATTTGTTTTCACATCAATAATAGTGGACCTAGTAAAGACCAAAAAGCAGCCGGATTCAAAAAATTTAGTGATGTGTGAATGGTAGGAAGGTAGATATGTTGTTTTAGGATAGTTGATGGATAGTTATTATGTGACTTTTATTCAGGGGAGATTATTTCTTGATAAATCCATAAGGTAAGAGTTTATGAGGGACTCATATGTCTCTCTGGGGATAGTGTACCCTGGTTCAATAAAGATCTATCGAAATATCAGATAATTCTTGTGGTGGCTGATGATAAAGAGAAACATCACGGGCTTCATATCTTGTTTCCTAACATGTCATAGGATTGAGGTGTACAACTAAAAACTAAGAGTAATACTTTATCCACTTCTAATGTGGAAGTGGGATGAGGTAATTATAGACTTAGTGAATGGGTTTACCAAAACCTTTATAAGAATATAGGTATTTTGGGTGATATTTGATTGGATAGTGAAATTGGAACATTTCTTATCAATGTGAGAGACTCACATTATAGTTTATTTGGGTAAGATTTTTCTCTAGAGATTTTATGAATACATTGATTACATTCTAGTATCATATTGGATATGGATTTGTGTTTTAAATCAAGGTTTTTGGAAATGCTTACATAAGTATTTGGGCACTCAAATGAAACATGGTATGACATATCATATGCAGACTAATTAATAGTCAGAGAGGAGAACCCAAATCATAGATACATGCTTCAAGAATAGATCCTAAACTTTAGTGTAGTGTGGGATAATCATATAGGCTTAGTAAATATTACATATAATAATAGTTTCGAGGAAGTAATTTAGATGAAACTTTTTGGGGACCGTTATTATTAGTCATGTCTCTCACCACCATATTGGAACATGGCTAGTGAGGCAGATGTTATTGGACTGAATATGGTACAAGAGGACTATAAGAGAGGGTAACTGATTTGTTACCACTCTAGAGATCTATTTTATTCCAACCAAATGAGACAACCTCTGTAGAAAACTATAGGAGACCATTTTTTCTTATTGGTGTAACCTTAATAAGGGAATAATTTTATATAGAGAATAAGAAGTCTATACCATGGTTTTTAGGAACATTCGAAATCCCTAATCATATCATATAAGTGTATTATCGATTATGCCTTCAACAACAATATCTTGTTATACATAACATGTTTGAAATTTCTCTATTTCAAAGGTATGAGCTTGATCCTACACATTTGTACGACTATGAGTATGCTTTTTTCAAACTAAATATAACTTTTGGGGTTCCCATTTTTGATTATAGACCAGAGTGAGAATGTGATGAAAGGAAGGTTCGTAAAATTATTTTGATTCTTATCGTAGCACAGATAGATCCAAGAGGCAATTAGGGGGTATGAGTGTGATCTTCTACCTCAATGTCATGAGTTATTAAAGAAGGAAAGATAGAGGCACTTATCAATTATTTAAAGTCATTAAAGGGGGATATCTTAAACATCTTCAATTTTAAAAGAATTTATTTTTGAGCCACAAAATGGTTTAATTCAGGTTTTTAAAGTATTATAGGTTATTACCAGATAAAATATTTTTTGGGGAATTTTATGATTCAAAAGAAAAACTAAACCATGGTCTAGGGTTTTTTAATATTGTAACTCACCAGTGAGAAACTAGATGATCACAAAACCCTGGCTAAAAATGGACTCGGGTGTGTAGTGTTGTGAGTTCTCATGTAGACCACGCAAATTATTTCATCACCATTCCATGGTGAAATTCCTGGTGAGTACAAAAAGTGTTTTTGTTTTTACCTAAATTATAGTGTCTCACCATGGTAGATATACTAGGCATAGGTAAATTGATTCCACCACAAGTGTGGTGGTTTCGCTATGTTTTGGTTACTGGTATTCGAAATTTATGAAATGGGTGAAACAGAAATAGAGCTCTTTGAATTATGATAGTTACTAATAGAATACTTGTTTGATATTCATATAATGATGATTAATACCCCTTCAATTAATTTTTTTTCTATATTAATGAATTTGACTTCATTCCCTTGGTGTTTTCTCCAATATGTACAATCCTATAGGGAAATAAGGTGACCCTTCTTGCTGACTAAGGTGTTCTCATTATTATAATCCATATCCTTGTTAAAACTTACATGAATTTTAGATGTATATAGAATCAAATATTATCTTATCAATAATGACTCATGGGGATCTCATACTATTCATTTATAGACACTTTTTTTGGGAGTTATGGGGTCGCTTCCTTCAACTAGACCATGATGTACCATTTATGGTGGCTGTTTTATGGTAATTTGATGTGTTCTACCCACTTGGTATGATTCCCTTATTGAATAGAATTACAGAATTTGTGTAATATTATATTATAATTGATTCTAGAGACCCTTGTAATGTATTTTTTATCTGATTGGTGTGTGAGGGCAACTTTTTAATCGACACGTAGAAAATCTTAACATTGATGTCATTACATTTGGGGTAGAAAAATATATACAATATCAAACCCTTGTATATGGTTGTTTCCAATATATTATTTTATTATCATGTGTTTATTGACTCCCATTCTTGAGTTTAATCCCATATTTTTTCATGTGAGACCCATTCTTGATATTTATCACATGTGTGTGTGTGTGTCTCCTGAAACCCATATTTCAGTTTTTCCACTTTTGGGTGTGTGTGTGTGTATCGAGAATCATACTTGATATGCAATTTTTATGCCTATATCTGTTATAACCTATTTTTGTTAATATATGGACTTTGGAGGTCTTACTTAAGTTATGAAATGATAGGTAGTCCAACATGGCTTGGATACCCTTAGAGGGGAATCATGTGTGACAAACGAAAATGGAAACAATGGAGAGAGACATGGGGTAGGGGTGTGGCATCCTTAGTCCATGACCCTGAGAAATTGCGGGATATGACAACCATGTGTCCCTACCCAAGAAAAAGATAGGTTATTATGTCTTTGAGGTTTGACTCTTGACTGAGATAGGGTATGATGGTCTTTTGGTCTAACTTGTGTACGATATGGGTCTTAAAATCCTTATGTCCTAAACTGTGACTCGTTATCCTTGTGACTACTTTAGGATATATGTGGTGTCCTCATGTCTGACCATGTTCATGAATTCCATTATAACTATTCTTCTAGTATTGAGATGAAGTATGTACGTGTGAGGTTCATAGTGTCTTCGTTAGCACATGATGACTCGGTACTTGTGTGGTTGATTTTTTACATTATTTTTTATTTATCTATAATCATGGTGTATGCCTATTATTCATGGGAACTTATGTTAAGGATTCATTGGTGGATCCCTATTGGGTTTATACTCCCACCCTTTATGGCCATCTTGATTCATGTATATAATTCATGTTTAGGTATCTATAGAATGGAAATGTCCTTATGAAATGGAGATTAGAAGATGGATCAGGGGGTTTGCAGGTTTTATTAGGGTGGTCTCAAAATTATTTCCATACATTCTTGAATTTTCTTATACTATGGTTTGAATTTAAATCTTGAGGGTCATTGGTTTATTAATTTACAAAAGTAGAGATACCTGCTATGTCATCTGGTATATCATTATTATTACCTTTTTCCACTTTATATTTTTAGTTTATTATTTATCGTACTATTATTAAAGTGTATAGACACTTATACGATGGGTATAATCCCATCAATTTTACAATTTGTACCATTAATGATAGTCAAAAACCTCTTGGGTTTTGAGAGGCATGCAGGAGGTCATGTTTCCCATTGGTCAAGACCATGTGATTCATGTTAAGGTGAGAAATTATTATAAACAATTCCAAAAGAATGGTTATTATTTTTAAGTAAGTTGCTTTATAAAGTAGAAGCATATCTTAAGAGATTTCATTCCTCTAATTATATCAACTGTTTAGCTAAATTGAGTATAAGTCCCTACCTATGGGAAACCTGAAAATATTATTTAATGGTCTTGTTTCCTATAATGTGTTTGGTCATATGGGATTCAAATTATAAAATGATGATTCATTATTTAGTTCTTTGAGTTTGAAAGTGATTTTAGTTGTTTGGTTGAAAACAAAATCCTAAGGGAGTGATTATTGAGACCAAGAGTTTTTATGATAAATGTGTTCACCTTGAGGTGATTGTTGAGAATCTAGACAAAGATTCTCATATTTGGAACTAAAAAACTAAGGAGTTTTTATGAATTGAATATGATGATTCTACTATATTTTGTTATTAACACATAAATCATGTTCAAACATAGGTTTTTTATGATGATTAATCCCACATTATGTATATTCCAGGTTTTTTAATGATTTGATATACATAGAATGAGTATTGATGTAAATGAGTGGAGTTTGAAGGTTTTTTATGTGCATGTACCATCTCCACACCATGGTCAGATTCAAACTGATCATGGTGATGATCCGGAAGGATAAGATTGATTAGTTAGACAAAGTACTAGCATTTTGGTTATTTAGGTTCATAGAATAAATCTCATATATATCTTGGTGCTATGAAGACTCATTCATAGTGATCTAGAGAACATAACATGGAATAGAAATAGGGGAAACACCAGTACAATGTGAATTTCATAAGGAGTAGTGAATAAAAATTTTCCCAATGTGAAATGATAATCTAGAATATATCATGGAGGATTCTATGTTCTCTTAAGCAGACTAGGTTTTTGGGAATAGAAATATCGATCACCACACCATGGTATTTTCTTGGTGAATATTTAAGTATGTCCTCATAGTATTAGGGTGAATTATTCTCAAGGATTGAAATTTTTTGATACTTTTTTATTGTTTTATATATAGAGATAAATGTTTTAGTGGATTATTTGGTGAAAGAAAATAATCATTTTTCAAATGTGAAAGATAACAATATTTCATGGATCTAAACATTTTAAAATAGTTTCAAATATGTTCATATTAGTTAGAATGAAACAGTTTAAAACATTTCATTGTGGTGTTTGGATTCAATAAAAGTTTCTAAAATAGAACACAAAATGATATAGTGAAGAAAATGGTCATAAAAGAATTCATAATTTAAGTATATCCAATGATGTTGATATTTAATTACTTCAGGGGATACTCAATTCAATCTCCGAAGTCCATAAAACTTATAAGTAGTGTCAAATAGGCCTTTTATGATCCAATAGAACAAAAAAAAGAAATTGACGTTGAAATTTATTTTAAGGATTTAATTTCAACTTGAAAATTATAATTTAAACTAGAAAAAATATTTTATGCAGTTGTGTAAGAATATATTGATATAAGGAGAGAATGAACATATACTAGAAATAACTCACTCATTTATTACATATATAATTGAAGACATATAAGAAGTATAAATGGCCTGAAATAGTGCAAGGGAATGAGAGGAAAAATAAGAAAAACTAAATAATATATTAGAAGTCTTATTCAATAAAAAAAATCTTTTATTATTGTAATAAATTCTTATTTCATTATAATAGTGAAAGAATAATTTACATAGTTGGGAGACGTCGTTTAACATGAGTTTTTGGATATTACCCACCTCTTTTAATCCACATATCGATACTAATAGCCTATATAATCTCTAAGTAATATAGATCATGCCAATGATTATCCCATTCATTTTTAGTTTGGAACCTTGTAAATATATTAATCTTGGTCTATGTGTGCTTTTTTGGTGTGTTGAATAATAATTTAGTCTATCACTTAAATAAATGATGAATTTTATGTAATGAGGAAAATAAAAAGTGTTTAAATCATTTATTCACCTCACCCTAGTGATTTCCAAATATCAACACAGTCCACAATCATCAATCAAAAATTACGAAACAAAAATTTAATTCCACATCATGTCTCTATCACTTTCCTAAAAATCCTTACATATCATAGAGAACATAAAAATAAAATAAAATAAGGAAAATATTTAGACACCACCTACCTCATAGTAGTATAACATCACTTGTATAATATATCTATTTAAATAAACTATAATCAAGGTAAATTATTAATTTCACTAAAAAATAAAAATATGAATTTTAATAAAAGTGCATTAAACTAGGGATATAAAACTGAAATATATGGGAAATACAAGTTATTCATAACTATTTTTGTATAAAAGGATGAACAATGATCAATTTGAATCATCAAGGACAGATAAATATAGGTTTTGTGAATGGAAAAAAGTGGGATAAGGGTTTTTATCGATAAATGGAAATTCTCACTATTAATTCAATTCATGGAATGAAAAATGAGAGCCTCTTTATCCTCCCTCTCTCTAGAGAGAGAATCAATTAATCCAAGAACTTGGATCAAGATCTTTCTCAAGCATCGAAGGAATCTCTATGTTGTGATCCTCGGGACATCGAAAGAATCGTCGGATCACCGCGCTAGTCCGCAGAGTTTGATGATCGACGTTTCAGAAGATTTTTGAAGCGTGTGTGGATGATCTAGAGGTTCTTACTATGGATTCTTCAAGTGGTGATCGCCAGCGACGAGTTTTAGTTGAGCGCACCTTCTGAACTAGAATGATTTGTTTTTATTTTAAATTTTGTTCTCTTTAAAATTTACAAGAGATCCTCAAACCTTACCGGGGCTTGGATTGACATCTTTGACAAGTTCTATCGAACCGTCGATGAAATTTTTTAAAATCCCCAGCTCACCAACTTTTGATGCGGGCCCCCAAATTTTTTAGTGGTATTAAATGGATCATGTAGATTTTCTAAGCCAAATAAAATTAATTTTTATAAAATTAAGTAGAGGGTAAAAAGGCGGTCCAAATGATTCAAACTGCAAAGCGATCTCATACCAAATTACCGAGTTATGGTCATTTTAAATTTTTTTGAATGGATCCATGTTTGGTTTTGAGTTTTGGTTATTAAAACATTATTCCTTATAGAAATTTTTTGAAAAATAATATATGTGCAAATTATATTATAATAGCTATTTCCCAATCGTGAATTTTCCATGGCTTCTTCCCCCTACCGAATAGCACCACACCATACTTCACTTCAGCCAAATCCATGTAAGATTCATGTCGCCACCTACTCCCACTAAAGGTCGCCTCCCCTTTCCCTGGCACGCCACCCGGTCCCAGTGTCGGCCTCCCGTCGCACCCAGCAGACCGCTCCCTTCGACGCACTGGCCTCCACCCATGTTGGTCGCCACACCAACCAGATCTCGGCCAGCATCTCCCCCTGTCTATGGTAGACCACCAGGATCCCTCACTGTTCATCCGCCTCCCAGTCGTTGCATGGCCTGGCAAGCACCGACCTCCTCCAACTCGACTCCCTACCGCATGTCTTCGTCCTGACCACCATGTGTGACCCGCCTCTTGACCAGAGCTGTCGCTCTAGCATCGCCCTATGAAACCTGGCCCTCCCCTATGCCGACGAGGTTTCCACCCTACTTCTCTCATTCGGTGACTCTGCAGTGGCGTGCCTGCTCAGTTCCTCTCTCTGGACCCGGCCGCGCTAGACAGACCCGATCAGAACCTCAGCCCCGCAGGATTATGTCTACACCCAGGAAATACCTTTATTTTGCCTATAAGATTTTTTGTAGGGAAAAATCTTCCCTAAAATAGTTAAGGTGGATCTTCCCAACCCAGAACGGTTTGGAAGGATCTGTCCAACCCAGTTTGGCCCTTCCACGACCTGGAAGGGCCTTGTGCGGGTTTAGCCCGACTCACATGGGCCCTACAGTTGTGTTTCGGGGACCGAACAACTTAAATTAATCAAAAATAACTAATTTAACTAATTTAATTTCACTATCTAAATTAAATTAATTGACATTAATTTTGGTTATTTATTTTAATACCTAGAGATATAAATTAATTTAATTTTTCAATGATATTAAAACGATTAGTTAATTTAATTTTTGCATTAAAAATTAAATTAATTACTGGAACGATGAGTAATTAAATTATTTGAATTTATTAATTCATTTAATTTAATTATATAACCCTCGTACTTATTTAATACATTTAATTTTTATCGCACTTTAATTTTACCCGCCTGCTGGTCTTGAGCACCGACCCGTGTATGTTACATTTATTTATTTATTTATTTACCATGTGAGATGATTGTTATTAATTGAATATAAGGATTACACATCATATTTCTTTTTGGGTTAAAATGTATAAGGGAATGCACTCCCAATTTTTACCTAATATACATTTATATCCCTAGTCCCCCTCACCTGCACGCGAGTAACTTTGTACTTCGAACGAAGACGGTAAACGACGTGGACCCCACTATGATGCGGAAGTGTTTGTTGTCCAAGACAATGCAAGATGATACGTGGATCCCTCTAAGATGAGGCAGTACTCCAAGACGTGATGCAGACCCCGCCAAGAAAAGGTGATACTTAAAAAGAAAAGCGAACATGTAAGACAGGGTCAAGCTGCACTATGAGTAATTCTTCAACTCTAGTACAATGCCTTAAGGTCATTTAGATTATCAAGACCAGTTGGGTAATAGTTTCCTTTATGCATTTATTTATTATTTTATGCATTTATAAACAGTGGGATAAATACATAAAATAATTGAAAATAAAATTCATAAAGAAGCAGTGTAAGTTTTTTTTATTAATGTCCAGTTGTGAGCGCGACCACATTGATGAACAAGATTAATATAAATGTATCACATTCATCGAGAGAAAAATAAAAAACCCTCAAAGAAATATTAAGTCATAGCAGCCTCCCATCAATCAAGTTTGAACAAAACCAAGTTTGTGGGGTGGAAGTCATGCTATAACTCAGGGTGGATCTTACTACTAGGGAGTTCATATAGGAGTGGTGGGTCGACTTAACTAAAATTACAGCAAATAAATAGCCGTTTCTAGATTGTGGTGATTTTAGAGGCAATCGTTGAGTAAATTAGATTATGATTTTAGAAACTAGGAGTTCACTCAACAAATCAAGTAACCATGAGTGAATGCGGTTGTCCAACTAAAAGCCTACCTTGAACCCTCCTAGTAGTAGTGTAGTCATAGCTTGTAGACTATGAGGGAGGTTTAGAGATCATTTCCACTAGAATACTCAAATGAAAGAGATTTTTTATTCTTGTATAGAGGGTTCCTAGAATTCGATAAATTAGTGAAAGACATTTAAGGATTAAATTATTTGGTAATGTCACATTCGGTAATCGACATAAAAATTTATCATTTTTTAATTTTATTTGAAGAGAATAAAAAATAATACCACAAGTAAAAAACTACAATAAATATTGGACAAAGTTAATGTCCAAACTAACACGAATTCAAATATAGTACGGATGCTTGCGCATAATATTACTATATCAGACAATTCAATGTTCTTGTGTCCCAACCAGTTAAGACACCTCAGGAAGAAACAGTGTAAAACATATTACAGGAGACTCATGAATCAAGCATATTATGGTTCTTTCATAATGATATAATCAAATTATGAAGTTAGTTGTGGTCACTACATCATGACATGGATGATCTTACATGTAGTCTCATCTCTAAGAAGTTTTCAAGGAGAAAGCTAAGCAAGATTTGAATGTGATGATTCCACTCGCTTTGTGTAAAGTGAAAGAAGATTATAATCTTTCATGGCATCCCATTCTTGTGAATTTTACACCCAGTTACTCTAGTTTTTGTTTATGTACACAAACAAATGGTATAGATTAAGTTCTTCATTAGCTTTAGGGTAACATCCGCCAAGTAATAAGAATATTAAAGATATCACCATCTTTTGTTCTTATGGATAATAAATTGAAAGACAAGGTGAAAAGGCTTATGGAAAGTTATGCCAAATGAACCTTCGTAATGTCCTTTAAATAAAAGTGGTTTATTATTTGATAGGAGGTTGTTTTCATCACATATAATGAAATAAATTTATGGATGTTTAAAACACAATGAACTAAAAAACAAGAAGCAAGTACCTTCTTCTCATTCAGGTATATTCTTCAATATAAATTAATGTTTCTAACACACTTCTTTGGTATTGAATACCATATGCTAATAACATATGTGTATTTAAATATAGTAACAAAGTAAGTATAAGAACATTATAAGAAGTAAAGTGTCTTCTCTAAGAAACTGAGAAAGGTTGATTCCTATGTCAGTTGTAAGAAACTCATAACTTCTATTTTTTAGTGAATTATTCTAGATGAACACGTTGTTGAGTATAACCAAAAAATTTATCTCACATTCCCTTTGGACATAATGATACATTATTCCATGTTTATGAATGAATTTAGTTTGGGGTGTCACATACTCAACAAATAGTTCAGACATATTTGAATCAAAGGAAATATAGGATGAGTATAAAATGTAAGACTTACCCAATTGTGGCAAGATGATTCATTGTCAAGTAAAACTAAAAGTGGACGCCAATGATATACCCAGTTTGGTAGTTAGGCTCGACATAAGTAAAAACCTTTGATATTATTTACATCTTTTTTTTAGAAAAAGAAAACTTTAGAAATAAAGGAATTCAACAAAGCATCTAGGATTAGTTCAACAAAAGAGTGTGAACTATTCCAAAAGAAAATTAGCAGAAAAGATAATTTATAAGATTCCTTTAAGTTATTAAGGATTGTAATAGTGAATTATATGTGTGGTCAGAAGACATGAGTTGTTTCAGATTGGCATGCCGAAGAATATCTTGACCAAACATTCATTTATCATGATAATGTAGCGTGGAGTATTTCCTAAACGCATGTTACCTTATCTATATCATGATTTTGGTGTTCATAAGTAGCACCAATGATGAGTCTTACAAATTAACATTGATCAGACAAATGTAGCATGGAGAAATTCTTAAATGCACATTTTATAATCAAAGTTATGATGTATGGAGTATCAATGTTGAAAATTGAAAAAACTTCTATTATATTTCATGACATGCTTTACAGATAATAGTATAAACCCATAACCAATATTCCAACTAAAATGAAAAATGGATATTATACAAGTCCAAGTATGAAGAAAATCCATTTTATCATAGGACATGTGTTAAAGATGAAAAGTGGTTGTTAAGGGAAAACAAACAAACCTGCATCAATCAAAACACATGTTTTATCTAAGTAAATATCCTAAAAGTTTCTTAGGATATTACATAAATCCCTAGGATAGAAAAGATGTTGTCAAGTGATAGACAACATTTCTATATAAGGGTACACATATTTATTAGAGATAGTAGGAGCAATATTGACTTGGACTTATTCAATGATCAAGATTCACAAATGGTTGACATAGGAACAAGTTCCACTAGTTCATGTGGAAGAGGCATGTTTCAGTGACATATACTACGTAGGAAGGATGAATCCATGGTAGTGGTTTTGAGTTCACCATGACCAGTGATAAATTATTCATTAAGATTAATAAATCCAACAAGTAAGAAGTAAATGGTAATTATATAATATTTACAAGACAAATTAAAATTCAATAATGAATTACATGTATCAATTTTCAAAGGGGCTTGTAAATTGAATATTGCAGTGTGTATTCAAATGTGATGATACATGGATGGTACAAGCCTTTTACCAATAAGGCTCAATTAGTTATACCGGGTCAGTATGCGTAAATCCATTAGAATTTTACAAGTCATAGCTAAATTGTTAGATCATTCAATTGGTCATTGTATTTTAAGATCATCTTTTATGGAAGGTGTCTATACAACGCAACTAAAAAGGGATGATGACAATATTTGATTCTAATAAGGTTTTCAAGTTACTAAAATCATGTTTTGGATAAAATTAATCCAAAAGATCTTAGACCATTCATTTCAAATGAATCATTTCCATGTGTCTACCAAATATTAGTGGAAGTGCCTATTTCTTCTAAGAGAAATATGTTCGGAAACATATGAATAATAGATTTTGGTCTTACAGTTAGACAATATAATGTTAACAATTATTATCCATTGATTGACTTAAATTAGCAACATAAATTCTAGGGAACATGATCTACTAAGGTAGATCCATATGTTTCTTGGTCCTAATTCAATTGTACATATAGTGACATTGTATTGAAAAATTACAAGTTGGAACAATTCAAGATTCAAAATTGTTTTCAATGTCACATGGCATAATCTCTTTAGGTGGACATGTTCAGAACAAGGTAAGAGAATAAAGTTGTGAGTTGAGTTACATATGCTTCAACGATGGATCAATCACGTATGCCATAATATGTATATGAATTGATACTACCATGATATACTTTATTATAGGAAGATATCAATTGTTTCCAGGAGAACTACAATTGAAGCAGTAAAAACTATCATCTTGTACTTAACAAGGTACAAATGATATGTTCCTGGTAAGTGGAGAAGATGGATACTAGTTATGGTGGGACACAAACTAGTAATACTTAGATCAATTTGATCTAGTATCGTATTTAGAAAAAGGCGATGAGCAATTCAAGCTCATAAAATCCAGTGGTAGCCATACCTACAAATATTGACTACATTGTAGTTTCTAAGGCAGCTAAGAAGTAGTTATCAATCACAACGGTTTTCTTCAGTTCTTGAAATCACACCTAGTGAGAAAATTATTATCATAAGGTAAATTTTGATATTCTTACTATCCAAGTTATCAAGTTAAGACAATGGAAAAAAGTGATATGCATGGGGATACCTTATCTTGAGAAGTTTTACTCAAGGAGATGAGGTCGCATACAACATATATGCCACATGGAAAAAATGTGGCAGACCCAGAAGTTAAATACATTACTCAGCAGAAGAATGATATTTATCATTTGAGTAGTTGACGTGTTTGGTTAGCAAGTTGGATCTAGTGCAAGTGGGAGTGTTGAAATAGTGGGTTCCCTAGACCCAACAATGTAGTAAATTTGATTATCATATCATGTATATTGTTAGTTATACATGATTTCATATTAGCATTATAGTTTACAGTTTTATGCGTCCACTATTGAAATGGTAATGTCCAAAGATTATTTGTCATGGTGAGAGGTTATAGCAGATCTGAGGATATAATGAAAACCTCAAGACACTGTGACATTAATCATAAATATTTGTTCTATGGTCAAGATACATCTTACTGACTTGACACAGAAGATGTTTGAATATTAGGTGTTGGGGGGTCATAAGCATTGATACTTCTTCTCATGAAGTTCACACTTGTTGATCTCTAGTAGTGAGATCATGGGGACAGACCCCCCCAATAAGAACAACACATGTTTTTGGTGTCATTGGTTGTTCCTATCAACAGAAATGTGTATTTGTCTCTTGAATTGAGACCATTACCAATTTTTATCATTTGATTTCATACTTTGATGCAAGGAAGAAACTATGGTATTGAAATTGTGGCGAGGTAGCTTGTGTTGGATGTGTTGTTAGTGGCATGACATTGGTTGAATGATCATGAAAGGATTTGTGGCTTCCATGTTTAGGAGGTTGTATATCTCAAACTGGGTTGATCAGGATGGTGCTACCTTCATAAGCCTTTGGCCAAAGCATTCGAAAGAAAAATCCATCTGGATAGATTCCCAAATAATAAATCAAGAAAATGATAATGACACAAGTGTGTGTTCTTCTTTATGAGATATTTAATGATAAAGAGACTATAGTATGCATTCAGTGTTTATAGGTTGGTTTTCGTTTATTTGATATTCTTTATCTCTTTAGGGGTCACGATGGGTCGCTAGACTCTTCTCTTGGACTGTGGATTTTATTCACTGCTATCAAGATAAGGGCCTAGAGGGTCCCAATAATAGCATATTCAAGAATCCACCCTATACAGTTGAATAGGTATATGAACACAGTGGACCCACCATGGGGTCCAAGTGTTGTCCACATTTTTTATCACCAAAAGAATTAAATAAATTCATTAATATTATAGTTATGAACATTTGGGATTGAATTTATTTAATGTATTTAAAAATTTAGTAAAGTTGAGATCATATTAATCAAACGAATATTATTTTAATATTCAAGGTTTTTTTAATATTAAGAGTGAAAGCGAGTCGAGTTAAAAGGATCAGTTTTTATCACGTAGTATATTTTATCTATATTATATGTATGTGATAAAATAATAAATAATATTGACATAGTTTAGTTCATCAAAATTATTTATTTAGTGGACGCTGAAATAAACGGGGGTCGGGGAACCTAATCGGGCATTTAGAAACACCACTATAAATAAAGGCGGAGGATATCTCTTCTGTGTGGCTATTATCACTATTCATTAATTTCATGGAAAGACAATTGAGTACCAATCTCTCCACTCGCTCTCTAGAGAGATCATCGGTTGATCCAATATGTAACGCCCTGACCATATTTACCCAGAGTCGGTAAATTATTACATAAAATTGGTATGATATTGCGATATTAAGTCTAAAAAGACCGATTAGATTTGTATCCTTGGAAGTACTAGATACATACATAAGTTTTAATTTACATCAAGAAATAAAAAAATAAAAAAAAATTGTGTCCCCTTTGAATACACTTATATCCCTTATCTTGTCCCTACAGGTCAACCATAATATACTTCTTCACATCCTGGGAAAAAGAAAACATAATAATGGGGTGAGATCAGATGCTTAGTAAGGACAACAATATCGTAAAAACATTCATAAATAAGCATAAACATTTAAAGCAATATATAAGACTAAAACACAAGACTTTTAAACAAAAAAATCAGTATAATATAGAAAA